>CM019071.1:23396176-26293512 GCA_009667805.1 Leptobrachium leishanense | reverse complement strand
TGGGCAGGCTTTCCAACTTGTTTATTTATATTACAGTAATAAATTATTTCATTAGCCCTTTAGAAACACTGTGTTGAAAGTTACTTTCAGTAAACAAGTTTATTGTGATGTCACATTCTAGAACCTTACTCCTTTGTGATGTCACTTCAGCACTTATATAAGCAGGGCACGAGAGCTTGGAGAGCATAGCGAGTTTTGAGAGTTTGGTGAGCGAGGAGAGTAGACTACTATTACATTGCGATTTGAAAAATCGTTTTCAGAGATGGCAAGGTGCTTAATGCTTTTGCTGATAGCATCTTGCTGTCTGGTTTTATTCGGATTCCCCATACGGAGACTGGAAGGTAATTCATTATTTATTCTGATACTATTACTATGTATTATTATACGGGAAGACAATGGATTCATCATTATATAAACTCATGATCTCCAGTTACTTTGTTTTATACATGTTGGAGTATTTTCAGTAAAACATTTAGCTAAATCTGGAATAAAGCAGAGAGGTGGATCGGGGCATTGCCGATATCCACGTTCTGGGGAAATATCCACGTGCTGGGGCAAAATCCACGAGCTGGGGCAGTATCCACGTGCTGGGGCAGTATCCATGTGCTGGGGCAGTATCCACGAGCTGGGCAGTTTCCAAGTGCTGGGGCAATATCCACGAGCTGGGGCAGTATCCACGTGCTGGGGCGGTATCCACGAGCTAGGGCGGTATCCACGTGCTGGGGCAGTATCCACGTGCTGGGGCAGTATCCACGTGCTGGGGCAATATCCACGTGCTAGGGCGGTATCCTTGTGCTGGGGCAGTATCCACGTGCTGGGGCAATATCCACGTGCTGGGGCAATATCCACGAGCTGGGGCAGTATCCACGTGCTGGGGCAGTATCCACGAGCTGGGGCAGTATACACGTGCTGGGGCAATATCCACGAGCTGGGGCAGTATCCACGTGATGGGGCGGTATCCACGTGCTGGGGCAGTATCCACATGCTGGGGCAGTATCCACGTGCTGGGGCAATATCCACGTGCTGGGGCAGTATCCCCGTGCTGGGGCAATATCCACGAGCTGGGGCAATATCCACGAGCTGGGCCATATATCCACAATAGACTGCCCTCTGGGCAGGCTTTCCACCTTGTTATTTATATTACAGTAATAAATTTATTTCATTAGCCCTTTAGAAACACTGTGTTGACACGTTACTTTCAGTAAACAAGTTTATTGTCATGTCACATTCTAGAACCTTACTCCTTTGTGATGTCACTTCAGCACTTATATAAGCAGGGCACGAGAGCTTGGAGAGCATAGCGAGTTTTGAGAGTTTGTGAGCGAGGAGAGTAGACTACTATTACATTGCGATTTGAAAAATCATTTTCAGAGATGGCAAGGTGCTTAATGCTTTTGCTGATAGCATCTTGCTGTCTGGTTTTATTCGGATTCCCCATACGGAGACTGGAAGGTAATTCATTAATTTATTCTGATACTATTACTATGTATTATTATACGGGAAGACAATGGATTCATCATTATATAAACTCATGATCTCCAGTTACTTTGTTTTATACATGTTGGAGTATTTTCAGTAAAACATTTAGCTAAATCTGGAATAAAGCAGAGAGGTGGATCGGGGCATTGGCCGAGAGCCGAGCGGTTCTCTCCTTATAAGTAGAGGTGCTAGGCTGTCATCCATAGTTTATGTAATCGATTTGGCTCAAAAGATATATCGTATGGACATAAATACACTTGCAGTTCTTACGAGATACTTTTGTTTCGGTTTGTTTCCTCTGCTAAACTTATAATTGTTACTACTGCATAAATTAAGAGAAATTAATAAAAAATCCCAAAACACTGCAACTTCTCAATATCAGAAATGTAGAGAGTGTATAGGCGGGAATTACTAAACGTCAGCTCTACGCCGATGGGTGGTATAGGGGCGTCTTGTGACATATTGTGGCTAGTGAGTGAGAGCTGTCGCTAGTCACTACAGTTCGCGTAAGCCAGTAAAGGGTTTTTCCCTTTGCTGAGCTTCGAAAAGGCTCCTCTCCTGGATAGTGGTAATAAATGTAACCCAATAAGTGATCCTTTTTCCCTGAATTAATGCTCCAATATTGTCGAGTAACTCATTGCATATAATTTTGTTTTAATATCTGTACAAAATGTAACAATGTAAAGACATTTCATTTGAATAAATATTTTGCGTTATAATTTGCAGGCTCTGATGGAGTTCTTCTTGTGGAATTAAAATTGGAAGAGAATGTAACATCCAATTCTTCCTGGACTGGACTGATTAGAAAACAAGGTAAAGTAACTATATCCAGATCTGATCTGTGTGTTGTCCATTGAATGCCCGGCTTCTACAATAGGAGATCCCAGCTCACCTCACCATTTACACATACAAACATTAATTTAACACTTCATAAACCATTAAACAATAAACCATTTTGACTTCATGCCTGTTGCTGTAAAGTCCATCTTCTACACCAGCATGTAATAAGTTACTAAGCAAGTGCTTCATAAACCAGAATATATGGAGTTTAATTGTAAGGTTTATCCAACCCCCCCTCCATGGTACAATCTTCACCCAAAAAACAGGATTTAATTATAAATGTGTTAAACGATACTATACACTCTAGTTTTGGGGCCGCATTTCCCTCCTGTCCCAATGCAACGTAAATGGATGACATCACATATAATTACTGGAAGCAAAACGCTTTCGCGTATATACACAGTTTTTAGAATAGTCTCACAATCTTTTTATGCACAATTACTCTTAAAATATCTAAATCTTTCCAGACAGATATTAATCTGGGAGGAGGGGAAATGTCAGGACTGTGATTATTAGACATATGGACGTGTTGCAGTTTTTAATTGAAGCCGTCACTTAAATGTAGAAGTTTACCATTAATTAAAGAATTTTGGTAAATGTGCTAAAACACCAATACAATTACCAATTGAATATTTTCTATATAAGTGGCAACGTTCCTGGTGAGGTGCTGCTCCGCCAGCCGCGTGGGGAAGCCTCTGCTGATCTCTTATTGCATTAGTGAGATTGTAATAATTTACCCATTTTCTTCTATTTTTGATAAGGATCCCTAATGCTATCGAAGATAAGAGGTTGTTTCCAAACAGGTAAGGAATACATTTTATTCATATTTATGGAATTACTTAATTTTACATAACAACAAATAATTAGCCCTGCTTAATTAAAAAGTGGAATAGAAAAGGTGAATGTAAATATACAACAGCCGCACTTATTAAAGTCACTCCTCCATTCGCTGTTACTTCTTATAATCTGACTCAATATATTTGTACATCTTATAACGAAAAATTCCATGTTGCCTCTTTTTTTTTTTGCAGATGGCGCGTCAAAGAAGGTACCATCCCCAAAAAGTAAGTGTTTTTGCTCTATCAGTTTTACATACAACAAATATCAGATTAAAAAATATTCTGTGCCCCCCCTACTGGTCGCAGAGAGCAGCGTGGTCCGTTGTCTCCTCTCACCACCAGCTAAAAGATACAGGGAAAAAAATGGTTCCGTGTGTCCTTTGCCCTGCCTTTCAGTAATCATAATATCCAATGCATTACACACAAAGATTATCAATGTACACGTGTCCTTCTGTGCATCTAAAGCTCTTTGTCTTCTAGGTCTCTTTTCAACCAAGACAAAGAATCTTATTATGGATATATTGACTGTCGCTTCGTTCTTTATCTTCTGCATTTCGATCCTTGGAGGTGTGATCCTGGGCTCCTGTGTTTAGTAAGTCAGACGTGATTTTACTAATATTATTGTTTTCAATTACAAGTATTTGCAACCAAGACAATGATTAGGGTCACATTGAACTTTTTGGTTTTTCCTTGATTCCAAGTTATGTTTTATGTAACATTTTTAGTTTCTCCTTCGCTTCAGAATTGTTACCCAGCAATAATTTCTCTAAAAACACAATAAGCTGATGACTTTTTCTGATGTATTTCTCTGCAGGAGTAATGCAGAACGGTGTTTAATAATATTGCAGTTTGCTGTTACATAAACACAATAATCATCAATTGCAATGATATATTTAAATATTAGCTATTTTTCCAAAGGATTTCAATATTTTCTATCATTATTCAATTTTTTAATTACTTTCTGTCCTTTTATGTAACTTCTTTGCACCAGGATGTTTCGAGCCACTTTTCATGTGTGCCGTTGCCATGTTCACATTCAGCCTTTGGGGCCTTTTACCATAGGCTCTTCAGGCGCTAGGTGATGAGATAATGTTGCGCCACTATCTATACTACCAGTATGCTGCATCTACTAATTATCTGCGCATATCTACTGGAATAGAGTATATAATGATGTATAGTAGATAAGTAGGATAAGTAAATATTACTATCCACTTCTCCTTCCTTAATTATACAAGGTCTGACCTCAGGATCTTACTGACTGAGCCTATTTCTCTGTTTTAGCTGTTGGCAAAGCAAAAAAACCCTGAGACTACTGAAGAAAGTCATTTTAATGAAGCGTGCCCGAACACAGCGAGAGGACATTGAATCCTATCTGGATATCGGCAATTATGGTAACTTATAATATATTCCCTTACAACTCCAATAAGATGTTAAGTTTTAACTCATTTTGATCACATGACATAACATTCTCATTTTAGTCCATGTGATGACATTTACCTTGAGGAGTATTGGTGTTTTGCTCACTTTACGTTAAGTGCAGGTGAAGGTGAATGATTTGGATGAAAGGTCACATTGAACAATAATTTATTACACATTACAGTGAAACAAAGTATTAAGTTACAAGATCAAGGTTTATGATTAGCTTTGTGAAATAACTTGCAAAAAAAATATTTCATGTAGGTTATTAAAAGACATGTTCTAACATGGGGTATTATTAGGTATTAATGGGATGTTCTAGTTGTCTTTGAATTTTAACTAACAGGGTTATCCAAAGAGATTCGAAAAGTCACCGCACGTTCGGTGACTTTTCGTTCTCTTCAATTCGGTTCCTTTTGCCGATTGCATTTCGGTGACCCTCGGTGTATTCAGCAAACACCACAGGGTCCCCGAATTGCAGGGAAAAGCTGCCGTAAACTCACCGAAAACTAACGAATGCACGCTGAAAACAAGCAAAAACATCTGGATTAACCTTTGAAAACCCGAACAGGAGCCGAAAAGGAGCCGAATCACACAGAGCCGAAGCAGCTGTGACGTAGAGAGGCAGTGAATAAATTAGAAAAACCATTTGTATGAATCTGGGAAAAAGAAACGCTGTTTGCAAAGAAACTACTAAGCGAAATGTCTGAAATTTTTCACAGGAGGTCCAGAGAATGATAATAAAGAGGGCTGTTACAAAAAAAATAAGTAAACTGAAAAAAAAAATCAAAAAAAAAAATCGGACTTTTAAATTTTAAAAAAATTCAGAAAATGCTTAAAGTATCCTAAAAAATCTATAAATATAAGAGACTTTTTGCTGCAGAATTTTATAATGAACGGTTTATTAGATATTGAATTTAAAACGGAATATTTTTAACATTGAAGCCTATGGATTCTCCTGAATAAATTTGCCGTATTAAACCACCGAATGGCAGGGCATTAGGGGAACCTTTCACTGCTGGTTTGTTTCTCTGAATAGCCGAAGCAGTGCTTTTCATGGGATTTCACTGCCCTCGAACAGGGACCGAACAGGCACCGTATGTGCAGGCAATTCGCCAGAGATTTGGCGAATTGCCTGCTCTCTGGATAGCCGAATGGCCAGGAAAAGGTAACCGAACGCTGATTAACAGCGTTCGTTACCTTTCTCAAGCAATTCGAATCTCTTTGGATAACCCTGTATGTTTTCACAACATGTCTTAATAAATAAGGTATGTGGACAGCCAGTGTGTCCAACATGGAGTTCATATTACGGCACCTTTCAATTCACTGCTATAACCAAGAAAACTATACAGTTAAAATGTTGCCAGTTGTGCTGTTCTATACAGGAGATTAATTTTTTTTCAAAACAGTTTTAACATAAGTATATTACAATAAAACCCAAAAGTAATACAATTTTGGCTGATGAAACTGACCAATCGTTAATGGACACGGGCACTTACATGAATTTCTGCGCTACAGTCAAGCCAGAATATAAAATTTGTAAGACGAGCCAATTTATAAAGCTCTCCCAATGGACGAGTTTTAAAGTTCGAATTAATGAATTTGGTCAATAGTATTTACCACTGGGACACCATTATTACAGATTACATATTTCTAATCATTTTATTCTTTGCACAAGATTTACACCTTATTTTTTTAATATATATTTTCTATATTTAAATTTTAGGATTACCATTTCATATACAAAGTACCCCAGTGATTCATTGATTTTGAAAAAATTGCTGGACGTATACAGCCAATGGTAATGCAAACACATCCAGGCTTAACGCCATTGGCTAATAGACTCCAACATTGTTTTCCAGTGAAGCCCATGAAGATTACTCTGCCACAGATTAGTAAAACATATGAAGGTTACAATGAGAACAAATATCCGCTCAGCCTTAATTTTTACTACAAATATAAAAGATCAGGATCCTCACCAGAATAATCTGTGCAAGAAACATAAGTAGCAGTTACCACCACCGTGTAAATCTGACATAGATCCCTGAAGTCTTAAGTGGAATATTTATCGTGTGATCGGATGTGTTATTAGGAAGCCGTAGAATGAGATTATGTGCATTTCAGATATTTTAACTTAATTAAATTTTGTGCAATGCTGTCATTTTAGCTCGTAGAAAGAGTCAAACAAGATGGAGCGATGACGAAGACGAGGATAGTGACGGAGATGACTCCCAGAATGGAGACAACCGATGGATGGAGCATCTTCAAAAGCTATTTAAAAGATCTCGTCCAAAAGCGCACGATGAGGAAAATCCTGATGAAGAGGATGAGGAAGATAAGAAGCCCTTGAAACCGAAAGGTAGAGAGGCTTCTTATCATGACCCTCCTAAAGATCAGAAAAGAAAGCGTGCTGCCGAAATTCCAGACGAGGAAGGTGGAACCTCGAAAAGCATAAAGAGAAAGATCAAGAAAGTGGTCGGAAAAGGCAAAAGGAAAAAAGTCTGGAAAAAAGTCAAAAAATCAGGGAAAGTGGCAAAAAACGGCTTAAAAAGCTCAAAAAGAAAATGAAAGGGCTTAAGAAAAAGAAAGTGGTGAAGAAGCTTAAAAAGACCTCCAAAAGATCCTGGAGGCCACGAAGAAACGAACGAAGAGGTTAAAGAAGCTAAAAATTAAAAGGCTCAGACTGAAAAAGCTCCATCTGAAACAGCTGAAGACAAGAAAGATGTTCCAAAAGCTCAGACTGAAGAAAAGGAAACTGAAGTTTAAGAAGCGAAAGAACATCTTTAAGAGGCTGAAAATCAAGAGGCCAAAGATGAAGTTTCGGAAAAGAAAGAAGATCTTTAAGAAATTTAAAATGAAGAGACCAAAGAAGATGAGGTTTTTTCGCAGAAAATAAAGTAGCCCTATCCACCCAGGGTGATTTTTCTGCTTTTTCCTCATCATGCCACTATTCCCAACATTAAAAACCCTTTCATAATTTGGAACCATCAGATATTTGTTCATTAATGTTTATTTAAGTATTCGTTATCTAATGTGAGCCACTGGCCCAGATTCACTACGTATTGTGATGGCTGTGATGTGTTTTCCCATGTTCTTCTACTCATTGATGATAGATGAGGGGTAAATTCAGGGCAGTAAAGTCTACCCCCCCTCCCGTCTGAATTCATAGGTCCTAAATAGTTACATATATTGGAGTGACACCCATCCCGCCACCCCATCCACTTATTGATGACAATAAAGGGTTATTAGGTAAAGCAGGGCATCTAATGTAAGTATATCTCACGCAGGGAATGCATATCTCGCCGACACAGGATATTTACCAGGTTCTTTGAACACTAAAGAGTATCTCTTTCACCGACGAGACCAATGTATCAGCAGTGTGTGTTAATATATGTAAGGATAGGGTAGGATACAAGTCTCTGCAGTAGATATATGCACGTCCTTTATTTCTGTTTAGTTTCGGAATTTTTCATACCGTTTTTATTTTTTCCGCTTTCAAACAAATCGGATCAATTCGTTCTGGTTTTTTTTTTCATTTCGTTCTGTATGTTATCGCAATTTGTATTTTCGGACCGAATTAAATTTTGGACGTTTTATTTTTTAGAATCACTTTGCTTTCTGTTTTTTCTGTATTTCGTTTTCTCGGATCATTTCATTTATCATTTTTTGAGTTAATTTGGATTTTGGGTAGATTCGTATTTTTTATGAGTTATTTCGAAATGTGAAACGGATTACTACTACAATAGAATGAAAATACCAGCCACTCAAAATAATCCCATAGGTATCAATGTAAAAATATTTCCCGTTTTTATTAAATATTTTTCCACGTGCAGCAAAACGTCACGTTATATATTTATTTAGGATATTTTAGGCATTTTTGGGTATTTTTTTAGTAAGATTTTAGGTTTCCTAGTTTATTTTAGAGCAACAAGGCTTTTTTAAGCCTCTTTTTTTTAAACCCTCACTAAAAAAAAAACAGAAAAAAAGAGGGAGCGCCTGGAGGAAAGAGGCTAGATATGGAGCCTCAACGCTTATAACCCTACTGGCAGGGTAAAAGCATGAATTACAAATGAAATATATATCACAATTTTTTAAGAAAGATACACAGAGACGGTAATAAAACTCACTGCTATAGCAAGATCTGGAAAAAATGATGAAAAAGATAAAAAGTGTTCTGGCTCAGGGTGAAGTATGCTGTATAGGTAATACTATATCAAGACATCTGCATGAATATGCACAGCTTAATTTGGAAAATAGGTCTCAGACATTTAATAAGATGGATGTATTTGAGGGGTGTGTTTTGACCTCCGATCTGCATGGCTGCGTGCTAAATCAGCTCACCAGATCTTGCCGATTACCCGCACATCGTCATTTGCCAACACGATGGGCAAGGCAAACGGCTCATGCCGAATCCCGGCATATAAGAGATCTGTTAAAGCCCGCCTCAGGCTGGAATCCACGAGTTCCTCCCACCAAAGGCGGGAGCACCAGTGGCCCACGAGAGACCAATATGGTGGCTACCATTGCATCTGCATCACTTTACTCCCCGGCCCCCTCTGGCAGCGGCTAGGAGCAGTTAACAGACTTACACCACCTGATCCGCTCCCAGCCTACCAAGGATGACCTTGAGCCATCTCCCGGGTCCTGCGTCTCTACCTCACTGGTGAGATTTAGCAGATAAGGCAGGATATGTTAGGCCTCACGCAGTGCATAGTTGCAGTGGAGGAGGAGCAGCAGGCACAGGACTCCATCATACAGGCCCACTCCAAGCAGCGCTCTCGCCACCACCACTTATTTATTTATTTATTTGCAAAGTATTTTACCAGGAAGGATACACTGAGATTTCTCTCGTTTTCAAGTATGTCCTTGGGTTCAAGAGCATTGAAATTTTACAGTCGTTATAGAAATACAAAGTAATAAATGCAAGATATTAAGAACAAAACACAAATATACAGATTAACACGGAAAATAAATATGTAAGGAATATAGTTACTATATTACATGTTTACAGGTGCATTCTGTACCGAGGTATGCTAGTAAGGAGCTCGCAAGTAAGGTGCAGGTCCTGGATCGGAGGTTATAGGATGAGGGAACTGCTAGGGGAAGCAGTCTATTTAGGTAGGGTGGTAGCTTCCCAGAAAAACTCTTAAATACCAGGTTGGAAAGGTGAAGGGTGCGTCTAGATTCCAGCAACGGCCAGTTTAGCTCTTTTAACATGTCACAATGATGCGGCAGATTGAGTTATACAATGTAGTAAGGTTCTGAAGTTGTGTTTGTGGGGCAGCTGCATACACTACATCTCCGTATTC
Source organism: Leptobrachium leishanense (assembly GCA_009667805.1). Classification (NCBI taxonomy): domain Eukaryota; kingdom Metazoa; phylum Chordata; class Amphibia; order Anura; family Megophryidae; genus Leptobrachium; species Leptobrachium leishanense. The sequence goes on along the minus strand of CM019071.1, from coordinate 26,283,629 downwards.
AATAGCCGGCATAAGCATTCGTTGTACAATCTGCTTTCTTAAAGTGGGGTTTAGGCAGGATTTGTTTCTGTACAGGGCACCTAGTTTGGGGTAAAGTTTAGATGAGTGTTTTTCTATGTGGGGCCAAAGGATAGATTTGGGTCTAACCACATACCTAGATATTTGAGAGAAGTGACTGTGGTCAACATGCCATTTTATTTTGTCCTGACATGTAGATGGGGATTTTGCAGTGTATGTAGTTTAGGTGCTGTTCCAAAGAGCATTGTTACAGTTGTCATTAAAAAAGTTTGTTATCTGTGATCCACTTTTCTACCTCTGTGAATTGTTTTTGCAGCACGGCCTTCAGCTGTGGGAGATCTGGTTTGCTGGTATAGATTACTTGCTACAAGCCCTCACCCAGCAGGTTGAGAATTTGGAAAACAAGGGCCGGGGCCACTATAGTAAGGATGAGCCAAACACCCCCGTGTTCAGTTCGCATTCGAACTCGAACAATTTCGTAAGTTCGAGTTCGAACGCGAACACGAACCGAACTCAATGCAAGTCAATGGGAGTCAAAATTTTGGTTTTTAAAGTGCCCTCCAAGAGGGCTTATATATACAAGATATTTGCCATAAAAGGTGAATGGAGGTCCGGGTAGTGCCCTGGGGGACAGGAAACCAGGACAAAAAGTTTTAAAAAAACATTTTTAAAGGGACAGTGAATTTTCCATGAAATAAGGGTTAAAAATAAAAACAAAACATTCCTTCGAATATCGTGCCTAGGAGGACCCCATAACCTGCCCGTGAAGTGGCGGATTTGTAGGATGTATAGAAACATTTGAAAAAAAAAAATGACATTTCAAATGACGGTAAATGTTTTTCATTTAATCTATTTATAAACAACTGCTTAGGGCGGCAGTCTGTTTTAAAAGAGGAGACCACTTAGGACGCACAGAACAAGTTTAGTGATTTTTTGGCTAAATTATGGTGAAACTTATGCAGGCTTTGGATGAAAGTAACAATAGGTGCTTTAACATTGGGCCTTTAGTGTCGGCAACAGTGCCGTCACACCGTAACCCCTCTGTGGTATTGTGGAAGAGTGCAGGGTTGGATCCTGCATTCCAAAAAATAAAAATGATATAAATCTGGTAAAGGCGTCAGTGCACCCAAATATTGTGCCTTTCATGGCAGCAAGTGCCTTCACACCGTAACCCTTTTGTGGTATTGTGGAAGAGTGCAGGGTTGGACCCTGCGGTCCTATATTAAAAAGATATGAATCTGGTAAAGGCGTCAGTGCACTCAAATATTGTGCCTTTGGTGGCAGAAAGTGCCATCATACAGTAACCCCTCTGTTGTGTTGTGGAAGAGTGATGTGGTGGAGGCTTTGGGAATGTAGAAGAGATCCCCGATCTATTCAGTTACATCAGCATTCAGCATCAGGGGAGTGATGGCTGCTGATCCAGGACTGATTCATTTTTATAAATGTCAGCCGGTCTACAGAGTCGGTGGACAGACGCACTCTTTTTGTCTGTGACAAAACCTCCAGCGGCACTGAACGTCCTTTCAGAAAGCACGCTGGATGAAGGGCAACCTAGTAGCTGCATAGCATATTGGCTAAGTTCTGGCCAGTGATCCAATCTCAACACCCAGTAAGCCAGTGGATCATCTGCTGGAAAGGTAGCCAGGTCTGCCTTTGCCCCTAGGTAGTCCTGCACCATACGGTGAAGATGCTGGCAATGGGTGCCTACATTTGACGTCCCTGGCCGTTGTGGACTAAAAAAATTTAAAAGGCATCAGTCAAGCGGCCCTGGCCTTCACCTCTATTCGTCTGATCATCCGCAGCCTCAGCCTCAGAAGCACCTGTGTCATCACTTGGTAACCTACCAGTGCCTGGAAAGGTGTTACACAAGTGTCGCTTTAGAGCGTCCTTAAGTTTTTTCATCCTGTCCTCCCTCTGTGCGGACAGGATGAGCGCTGCAACTTTACCCTTGTATCGTGGATCAAGAAGGCTTGCCAACCAGTAATGATTCCTCTCCTTGATAGCACAAATCCTGGGGTCCTTTGCCAGGCTTTGCAGGATAAGGGAGCCCATGCAGCGTAGGTTGGAGGTCGGCATTAGCTTCCGAGTCTTCCTGGTCAATGAGGAGGATGATGGTTAATGAGCTTGGTGAACTGCTGTCCCCCGGCCAAAGTCGCAAAAACGTCCTCAATCTTTGGAAGTGGATATTTATACCTTTAAAAGTTTTAAAAACTTTTTTGTTTTACTTTTTTTTCTTGTTTTCTGTCCCCCAGGGCACTACCCGGACCCTCATACACCTTTTCTGGCAAATATGTAGCATATATTCCCTCTTGGAGGGCACTCTAAAAAAACAAATTTTCAGCCCCATTGACTTGCATGGGAGTTCGGGTTCGGGTTCGGTCCCGAACAAATGGGAAGTTCGGGTTCGGGCTCGAACCAAACTCGGGGGGTGTTCGGCTCATCCCTAGTGGCTGACAGTGGGCCCGCAGTAAAGCAACTAACACAGCTAATAGCTTGCTTGCAGGTTTCTCTGGATACAGGAGATCTCTGACTGTGTCGTACACCTTCGCTCCAATCGCTGTGAGGAACACTGCTACCTGTTTGGTCTCCAAAATGCCAATAGCAGGGAGATACTGTTCAAACCTTTCCACCCAAGAGATCCAAGAGTCAGTGACTGGATTAAAATCATGCAGAGTGCCAATCAGCGCCATCATGAAGATCCAACAGCCTCGTCGCCACTGTAGTGTTCTGGATAATACGAGACGTCTTGGGTTTTCATTAATAGGTTTATTAACAACTAAGCATTCCCTATAACTGCAACTGGCTGCGTCTCTAGTCAGCCTCAACTGGCAGACAAATTGGACGACCAACTGTCAACAGCCAACCGCCAAAAGAAAAGCCCACTTCCCCCCATTGGCAGCCAGCACAACTACACCACATAAAAGGATCCCAAGGGACCGTCTCTTCTAGAGGGCACACAGAGCCGTGTCTGGCCAGAGCAGCTGCCCTGTGACTTGTTGTCCCTCTGAGGTTATCCGGGATATGTGATGCTTGCATAAGTCTGCACTGGTGACGTTTCTCTGTTTTCAGGTGGGGTTTGACTGAGCACGTCATTCTGATAGGCTTTGCTTTTTCTTTCGAGTTATGTGACGTCCAGGGTCCCGGGAGGCGTGCAGGGCGACCCTTGAGGAGCTGTTCCGCTGCCTGGCCGGGTGCCAGCAGCTCCGGCAGCACCCGGCGTATCTACGCTCGCTCAGGGGGTGGGGCCCTGCATGAGGAGGAGGCCGCGCCGTCCTTTAGATCATGAGCGTGCACACTGAAGCCTTGCCATGCTGTGGACTTTCATCCCCGCATCGCTACTCTGTGAAACAGTTTGCATATCGTTACTGACCCTGTTTATGTCTGACTACCCGATTTATTGCTGATTTCTGCCTCGATTTGACCATTCTTTCTCTATACTCCTTGCCTGTATTGTTTGCCTCCTGCTGCTGGTGTGTGCTATTCAGACCCTGCCACATATACCATAGCGCAGTACAAGTGTCTTTACGTTGCAGACCCGTTTCTGTTTGTACGACTACTCTTGCTCTGTGTCCCTGTCTGGTTATCGCTGTCTGTTACTATTGGTGTGTGCAAAATATCCTGTCGTATACTGTTGCACAGTATTGATTTCCCTTTCCTCCTCTCCCCTTTTAGAGCATTTCTCTCGGTCCTTGGCTCCCTGCCCCCCCCAGACACAGCATTGTTTCTGCACTATTCAATCCCTACATGGCCTTTCATCATCAACCATTGCCGATTTGCTCCATTAATGCAGGGGGTCTTAATATACCTACTAAGAGGCATGTCATTTATAAAAATGATTTGGTAGAATTATAGATTAACCCTTTCAGTGTCGCACCGTTTCACACTTTTAATGTAAAGCTGTGCAACACTGAAAGGGTTCATTTATAATTCTAGAAAATCATTTCATACAGTAATACATTTATTTCATTAGCCCTTTAGAAACACTGTGTTGACACGTTACTTTCAGTAAACAAGTTTATTGTGATGTCACATTCTAGTAAATATCCGCTCAGCCTTAATTTTTACTACAAATATAAAAGATCAGGATCCTCACCAGAATAATCTGTGCAAGAAACATAAGTAGCAGTTACCACCACCGTGTAAATCTGACATAGATCCCTGAAGTCTTAAGTGGAATATTTATCGCGTGATCAGATGTGTTATTAGGAAGCCGTAGAATGAGATTATGTTTATTTCAGATATTTTAACTTAATTAAATTTTGTGCAATGCTGTCATTTTAGCTCGTAGAAAGAGACAAACAAGATGGAGCGATGACGAAGACGAGAATAGTGACGAAGATAACTCCCAGAATGGAGACAACCGATGGATGGAGCATCTTCAAAAGCTATTTAAAAGATCTCGTCCACAAGCGCACGATGAGGAAAATCCTGATGAAGAGGATGAGGAAGATAAGAAGCCCTTGAAACCGAAAGGTAGAGAGGCTTCTTATCATGACCCTCTTAAAGATCAGAAAAGAAAGCGTGCTGCTGAAATTCCAGACGAGGAAGGTGGAACCTCGAAAAGCCTAAAGAGAAAGATCAAGAAAGTGGTCGGAAAAGGCAAAAGGAAAAAAGTCTGGAAAAAAGTCAAAAAATCAGGGAAAGTGGCAAAAAAACGGCTTAAAAAGCTCAAAAAGAAAATGAAAGGGCTTAAGAAAAAGAAAGTGGTATAGAAGCTTAAAAAGACCTCCAAAAAGATCCTGGAGGCCACGAAGAAACGAACGAAGAGGTTAAAGAAGCTAAAAATTAAAAGGCTCAGAATGAAAAAGCTCCATCTGAAACAGCCGAAGAAAAGAAAGATGTTCCAAAAGCTCAGACTGAAGAAAAGGAAACTGAAGTTTAACCACTTGAATGCTAAGGACGCGCTCAGCGCGTCCTCAGCATTCCCGCTGGTATGCGGAGGACGCGCTGAGCGCGTCCTCGCATTGGGGTCAGCGTTCGGCCGGGTTCCGGCCGATCGCTGGCCCCTCCGGTGCGGGCTGACATCCTGGATGTCAGCCCGGCATCCGGAGCAGTGGCCGCCATTATTATGGTCATCGCGCCCCCGCGATGACACATAATTCAGGCGCCCCCCCGCATGTGCGGAGGAGGCGCCTGAAAGGGAGGGGGGGGGTCCTTCGGACCTCTCTCCCTCCCGATTGGCGGCTCACAGGGGCTTAACCCAGGCATCATTTGGAAGGGCACAGCCTGCCCTTCAAAATGATGCCTGGCATTAACCCCTGGGGAGCTGGATCGCAAATCGGCGCTGAAAAGCGCCGATTTGCGATCCTTCCCGGAGCTGGCCGACATCTTGGATGTCGGCCAAGCTTCCGGGAACTCCCCCAGAGGACTGGCGTCATCGTGCGTAGCACGATGACGCCAGTCCTAGCATTAACCCCTAACTGCCACGAAGTGTGGAGATAGGGAGTTCCAATGAACTCCCTATCTCCCGATCCGTGGCAGTTAGGGGTTAAATTTTGATATCGTTGGATCGGCCAGAGCATGGCCGTTCCAACGATACCAAACATGAAAGTAAAAAAATTGTAAAAAAAAAAAAAAAAGAAAAAAAAAATAAAAAAAAAATTAAAAAAAAATTTTTTAAAAAAAAATAAACACTTTTTTTTTTTTTTTTTGTTTTGTTAATGCAGCAATATTGTTCCCATTTCAATTATAATGTGAACAATGATGCTGCATTAACGATTTTTGTATGCGGTGCGTTTGTTAAAAATGGTGTCATTTTCCCCAAAAAAAAATGTAACGAGACCCCATCTCTAATTTTTTTAACAAGCGCACCCCATACAAATATAACCGCAATTGCTCGCATGTTAAAATGTGGAAAAAAACACTTTACACGCTGTAAATTATTGAAAATACATATTTTATTGCATTTTTTGTTATAATATACAAACATGACATAACGTATACATATAATAATGACATATTATGAATCTACCGAGTCTGACGGAAAGAACGATATATAATATGTCGATGTCATATACTAAAATAAGCCTTCAAAACAGGTTTAAACATGATGCGCAAAACAGGTAAAAAATGACCTCAGCACAGGGGCGGGAAAAGCCTCAGCAGCGAAAGGGTTAAGAAGCGAAAGAACATCTTTAAGAGGCTGAAAATCAAGAGGCCAAAGATGAAGTTTCGGAAAAGAAAGAAGATCTTTAAGAAATTTAAAATGAAGAGACCAAAGAAGATGAGGTTTTTTCGCAGAAAATAAAGTAGCCCTATCCACCCAGGGCGATTTATCTGCTTTTTCCTCATCATGCCACTATTCCCAACATTAAAAACCCTTTCATAATTTGGAACCATCAGATATTTGTTCATTAATGTTTATTTAAGTATTCGTTATCTAATGTGAGCCACTGGCCCAGATTCACTACGTATTGTGATGGCTGTGAAGTGTTTTCCCATGTTCTTCTACTCATTGATGATAGATGAGGGGTAAATTCAGGGCAGTAAAGAGCAGTAAAGCCTACCCCCCTTCCAACTGAAGTCATGGGTCCTAAATAGTAATATATAGGCGTGACACCCATCCCACTACACCATCCACTTATTGATGACGGTGAAGGGTTATTACCAAAAGCAGGGCATCTAATGTAAGTATATCTCCAGGGCGCTTTATCTGCGTTTTCCTCATCATGCCACTAATCCCAACATTAACGATCCTTTAGCCCTTTCAGTGCCGAGCTCGTTTCACCTCTGTGTGTGCTGAGCTCATTTTTACAGTTTTGTGCTCATCATGTTTAAACGTGATTTGAAGTCAGGTTTTATTGTAGGACCCAGAGAAATCGTATGTCCTTTTTTTTCGGCAGATTCATAATATATCATTATTATATATATACACGTCAATTCCTACTACAATATCACATCACATAAAATGTAAAACAAATGTAAATTTCCATTCAAATTCCAAACATCTACAGCATGTAAAATGATTTTTTACACATTTTATCATTAAAACCTTTGCAGTTATAAATTCTATAGGGAACGCTTGTTAAAAAATTTACAAATGGGGGCTCGTTACTGTATTTTTCTGAGAAAATACGCAATTTAGCTAAAACTGGAAAAAAACTAAATTTTTCGTTAGTGCAGCATCATTGTTCACATTATAATATAATATTATAATATATTGTGATATATAGCAGCATAGTAATAGAATTCAGAGTTGCACAGAAACAATTGTTTGTGTCCAAGAACACCAGCCTTCTGTATTGTCGATGTGGTGTTTCATCCTATTGAATATATTGATGAAAAAACAAAACAGTGTGATAGATGATTTTTGGGATTTCCGACACAGTCTTACTGGGACCTCCAATATAATTACCAAGTCCGAACAGCCCAAAACACACCAAATGCTGGCTGCATGGGAAATAGCTCTGAGCCAGGTCATTATACTTCTTTCCCTCTGAGTATCACATGTGTACATAATTCAGAGATAGTGTCAGGTGCAGGTACTGGGGTGGCACCGGGATGGCAAGAATCTGGGCTCAGGATGTGGTGAGGCTCCACTCCAGGGATATGTGGTGAGCGGTGAGTTGCAGGAACACAAATGGTGGTTTGGAGCAGAGGGCCTGCCCAGAGGGCACAGATGGATTGAAAATGGAGAACCAGAAAACAAACCAGGAAAAATCAGAACTTGGATAATGTCACGAATCCCCCTGAATACCAAAATAGTGGTCCCTTTACGTAGACCGCTCTCTACCCTTCCGATCCTTGAATGGTCGGCACAACTAGATAGATCACTAACCAGACAATAGACAAGCAAGGGTAAACACCAGACAGAGGTACAGAATAGAGTATTCGTTCTCCCTAGGACCTTAGTAATATCAGAGGTAGTCTGATGTGTGCTTAGGGTGCCACATAGACTGACCTCGGTACCAAAGTTAAGAGCAGAACCGTGAGAAGAGTGAATGCCAATACCAGGGGTTATACACAGGGTGGTTCGTTCGCCAATGCCAGGGGTCATACACAGAATGGTTCGTTTGCCAATCCAGGGGTCATACACAGAATGGTTCGTTTGCCAATGCCAGGAGTCATACACAGAATGGTTCGTTTGCCAATGCCAGGGGTCATACACAGAATGGTTCGTTTGCCAATGCCAGGAGTCATACACAGAATGGTTCGTTTGCCAATGCCAGGGGTCATACACAGAATGGTTCGTTTCCAAAAGCAAGGTCAGACACAGATATATTAGCCAAAAACACAAGAGCTCTGCGGGAAGTGAATACCACGTCAGGGCACCGGCGAACTAGTGAAGCCGGGTTTTAAACCCGGCGGGTCCGCGTCATAACGCCAGGCTCCGCCCCCGGCGTCCCACGTGAGCGCACCCAGTGGCGTTATTATTCGGCGCCTGGCCAGCGAGCAGCGAGGAATCTGCTGCCAGGCGCCCCAGAACAGAGCCATCCGTGACAGAACCCCCCCTCCACGGGCGGCCACTGGACGACCCCCAGGGGCACGGGGGTGCGCCAAATAGAAGGCCTTCACCAACCGAGGGGCATGGACCTCTGCAGCCGGAATCCAAGAACGATCCTCTGGACCGTAACCCACCCAATCGACCAAGTACTGTAAGGACCCCCTAGACTTTCTGGCATCCAGAATGGCCTCAACCTCGTACTCCTCCTCGCCCTCCACAGAGACAGGAGGAGGTGGAGCACGGACCTTGGTGTACCGGTTACATAACAACGGTTTCAAAAGGCTTACGTGGAACACATTGTGTATCCTAATATGGGGGGCAATGCCAAAGCATAGGAGACAGGGTTGAGTCGCCGCAGAATCTTATAGGGGCCGATATATCTAGGTGCCAACTTCATGGAAGGCACTAAGAGCTTGATATTCCGTGAAGAAAGCCAAACCCTGTCCCCAACTTGATACACGGGTGCCTGCCTCCTGTGTCTGTCGGCCTTGGTTTTCTGGATGGCACTACTCTCCTCCAGTGCCCGTTTGACTCTCTCCCAAGTCTCTTGCAATGATGCCAAATGCTCATCCAAAGCAGGAATCGTGGTATCAGGAAACGTAGCGGGGAGCACGGGAGGATCAAAACCATAAACAGTGAAGAAAGGGGAATGTCCTGTGGATTCACTTACTGCACTGTTCAAAGCATACTCTGCCCATGGTAACAGGTCTGACCAGTTATTTTGTTGTTCTGATATAAAGCACCTGAGATATTTCTCTATATTTTGGTTGGCTCGTTCTGCTGCTCCGTTGGTCTGGGGGTGATAGGCCGAAGAGAAGGATAAGTCTATCCCCACATTCTTACAAAACCCTTTCCAGAATCTGGAGACGAATTGGGTCCCCCTATCAGAGACAATCTCCAGAGGAACACCGTGTATGCGAACCACGTTGGAAATGAATATGGGCACCAGTTCGGCTGCCGAAGGTAGTTTCCGAAGAGGAACATAGTGACCCATCTTGGAGAATCGATCTATGACCGTAAGTATAACTGTATTCCCTCTTGACTCAGGTAAATCTACTATAAAATCCATGGCTACATGCGACCATGGTCGTTCGGGGATCGGCAAAGGCTGGAGTAAACCAATGGGTGCTGTTTTGGGACATTTATGTCTTGTGCACACCTCGCACACAGCTATGTAAGCTTTAACATCTCGGCGCAACGTGGGCCACCAGAGGAGTTTACGGATACTAGACACTGTTTTGGTGATACCCATATGCCCAGAGGTTTTATTGTCATGATACACGTTAAGTACTTCCTCTCTTTCGTTCTCAGGTACAAAAAGTTTTGCGGGAGGTTTCCCCCCAGGAGCTGCACCCTGGACGGTCTGCAACCTTTTCACTAGAGGAGACGAGACACTAATCGTGGTAGAGGCTATAATCCTTTCCTGGGGTACGATGGGATGCTGATCTTGGATATTATGTTCATAAGATTCATACTGTCTTGATAATGCGTCTGCTTTAATGTTTCTGGACCCAGGTCTATAGGTAAGCACGAAATTAAAACTTGAAAGAAACAATGACCATCTCGCTTGTCTGGAATTTAAACGTTTAGCATCTCCAATGTACGTGAGATTTTTATGATCGGTTATGATAACGATGGGGTCCCTAGACCCCTCCAATAAGTATCTCCATTCTGCCAAGGCCGAGATGACTGCTAACAACTCTCTATTTCCAATGTCATAGTTCCTCTCTGCCGGGGACAATTTCCGAGAATAGAAGCCGCATGGATGCAAGGGTTTGTCGGGTGCCTCCCTTTGGGACAAGACTGCACCAAGACCTAGTTCGGAGGCGTCAACTTCTACTTGGAAAGGCAGAGCCGGATCTGGATGTCGGAGAACAGGGGCAGTAGTGAATGCTTGTTTAAGTGCCTCAAAGGCTTGAGTGGCTTGAGGTGTCCATTTCTGATTTCCCACCCCTTTCTTAGTCAAAGCCGTGAGGGGAGCTACCAAGGCTGAAAAGTCTTTAATGAATCTCCGATAGTAGTTAGTAAACCCCAGAAACCTCTGGATGGCTTTAAGCCCTTGGGGTAGAGGCCAGTCAAGAATTGCTGAGAGTTTTTTTGGATCCATTTGAAAACCCTCAGGGGTTATTATATAACCAAGGAAATGCACTGTTACTATGTCGAATAGACATTTTTCTAGTTTACAATACAATCCAGCCTTCAATAGTTTTTTCAATACTTGTTTCACGTGGGCGTGATGAGTGTCCACATCAGGAGAGTATATCAGGATGTCATCCAGATATACTATGACGAATTCTTGCAGAAAATCCCTTAGGGTGTCATTTATGAGGTCCTGAAAAACGGCTGGCGCATTACATAATCCAAAGGGCATCACCAGGTATTCATAATGCCCGCTACGTGTATTAAAAGCCGTTTTCCATTCATGCCCCTTTTTAACCCTAACCAGGTTGTAAGCTCCGCGTAAATCGAGCTTCGTATATATACGGGCCCCTTTTAATCGGTCGAACAATTCTGTTATGAGAGGTATGGGATATGCATTTCTTATAGTTATCCTATTCAAACCTCTATAATCGATGCAAGGTCGCAGATCCCTCTTTTTTGGAGACAAAAAAGAAACCTGCTCCTGCTGGAGAGGAGGACCGTCTAATGAATCCTCGCTCTAGATTCTCCCTTATGTATTCCTCCATAATGTCGTTTTCTTTTTGTGACAAAGGGTATACATGTCCCCTAGGAGGCATCGTACCGGGGAGTAAATCAATAGCACAGTCATATGGACGATGTGGTGGTAGGACCTCAGTCCTGGCTTTAGAGAACACCTCCTTTAATGCCAGATAACATTCAGGGACCTCTGTGGATAAAGGAGGGCTGTGGCAATATTGAGGCTACCAATCACATTGACTCTGCCTAGGCAATTAGACTGACAACTAGGACCCAACATTTTATGTCTCTCTGGACCCAATCAATAACCGGGTTGTGCTCTGTTAGCCATGGAAACCCAAGAACGACAGGACATGAGGGAGATTCAATAATTTGAAATCTTATCGTTTCATGGTGCAAAACTCCTGTTTTCATACATACATCGACAGTGTCGTGAGTGATATGTGGACATGACAGGGGTTTACCATCTATGGCCTCCACCATTAGAGGCTTCTCCTTGAGAACCAGAGGTAAGAGGTTTTTGGCAGCAAAATATTTATCCATGAAATTACCTGAGGCCCCAGAGTCTAAGAACGCCTCAGTCTTGAGGTGAACCCCCTCCCAGGTTAGGGAGATCGGTAACAGAATCCTGGATTTTTTTTTTTCACTATCCACAAAGGAGGCATACAGAGAACCGATAACCTGGGTATTGGCTGTTCTTTGAACCGATTTGCCACTCTCCCCCTGCACCCTGGGTCTCTGAGGACATTGAAGGCGGAAATGATCAGCCCCTGCACAATAGAAGCAGAGCCCCTTTTCTCTTCTGTGAGCTCTTTCTGCTTCCGAAATACCCGTTTTTCCTATTTGCATAGGTTCAACGACTGGCATATCTGTTTTTGCGTTCTCCGGGTTACCTGACGTACTGGTGTGTCTGGGTAATAAGGGTAAAGGAGGCAAGACCCTTCTGGGTCTGTCTCTGGGGTGTCTCCTTTCCCTAATTTGATCGTCCATGGCTATGCAAAAGTCAATCAGATGGTCCAGATTTTCTGGTAATTTTAAGGGAGCCAGCTCAAACAAAAGCCTCGTTCAGGCCTTCGGTAAAGGCTAAGGTTAAAACGTCGTTCGGCCAAAGCACCTCTGACGTCAAAGTCTTAAACTCTATGGCATAGTCGGAGACCCTCCTATTACCTTGTTTAATGTGAAACAAGGACCTACCCGCATTGGTAGCCCTTCTAGAGGGATCAAAGGTACGTTTTAACTCAGAGGTAAAACCCTCATAGTCATATATGATGGGTTTCTTATTTTCCCACAACGGCGTAGCCCATAATAAAGCTTTTTCTGTTAAATGATTAATCAGATAGCCTACTTTGGCTTTATCAGATATACAAGACCCTGGGTTGTTCTCAAACAAGATCTCGAGTTGGGTCAAAAAACCCCGGCATAAGCTTGGTGTACCATCATAGCGTAAGGGTGCCTTCATACTAAGCCTATGTCTTTCAGGAGAGACCGAACTGACCCTAGGCAATACTGGGTCTGGAGGGTTTGTGGTACCTGTATTGGACCGATTTAACAGGGTCTGTAGAGCGAGAGAAATCTGGTCCATCCTATGGTCCTGTTCCTCTTGTCTGGCTGCGATACGTGCCAACTGGTTAAAGAGGTCTGCGGGATCCATTGGCCCTGACGTAATGTCACGAATCCCCCTGAATACCAAAATAGTGGTCCCTTTACGTAGACCGCTCTCTACCCTTCCGATCCTTGAATGGTCGGCACAACTAGATAGATCACTAACCAGACAATAGACAAGCAAGGGTAAACACCAGACAGAGGTACAGAATAGAGTATTCGTTCTCCCTAGGACCTTAGTAATATCAGAGGTAGTCTGATGTGTGCTTAGGGTGCCACATAGACTGACCTCGGTACCAAAGTTAAGAGCAGAACCGTGAGAAGAGTGAATGCCAATACCAGGGGTTATACACAGGGTGGTTCGTTCGCCAATGCCAGGGGTCATACACAGAATGGTTCGTTTGCCAATACCAGGGGTCATACACAGAGTGGTTCGTTTGCCAATGCCAGGAGTCATACACAGAATGGTTCGTTTGCCAATGCCAGGAGTCATACACAGAATGGTTCGTTTGCCAATGCCAGGAGTCATACACAGAATGGTTCGTTTGCCAATGCCAGGGGTCATACACAGAATGGTTCGTTTCCAAAAGCAAGGTCAGACACAGATATATTAGCCAAAAACACAAGAGCTCTGCGGGAAGTGAATACCACGTCAGGGCACCGGCGAACTAGTGAAGCCGGGTTTTAAACCCGGCGGGTCCGCGTCATAACGCCAGGCCGCCGCCCCGGCGTCCCACGTGAGCGCACCCGGTGGCGTTATTATTCGGCGCCTGGCCAGCGAGCAGCGAGGAATCTGCTGCCAGGCGCCCCAGAACAGAGCCATCCGTGACAGATAAACTGGATACTGCAGGGAAGGACTGGTAAACACGGTAAGTTTCAGGAATCAAGGTTTTCATGCTAATACAGGAGAGCCCCAAAATACACGTTCGCTCTCTCTGGATAGAGATAGACAATGCTGGAACAATGTGGAGAGGGGGGCAGGGCCCTTTATTTTGGAAGGTCAGGTGGTGTAGTGTTATACTATGTGTCTAACTTTTTCTTTTTAAATATAATTATTGAAGGTTCAATTGCAATACAGAAACAGAGAAAGATTGAGCAGTATCAGAACAATACAAAACGAATCACGTTAATTAAAGTATGCGGCAACACACCGGACATGCCAATTCCTCCAGGGATCGAAGGGAGATAGAATGTGACCACGTTTCGTACAACAGGACCAAAGCGATTCATATGGGACCGTGTCCTACAGGAGTAGAAAGAGTGTCATCAGGGGTAGGGTCAGTGGAGGCCAGGAAATGGGACAGAACAGGGTCATAAGGTGTGTGGGGGATAGGTGGGGGACCTTTCAACATTTGCAGAGAATACCAGGAGGTACAGCAAAAAGTGCGACGCAATGAGGTTTTTGCATCTTCGGGAAGGGTCGCAATTAAGGGTGACCAATTCTGGAAGAAGGCCATAGTCCGATCTTCCAGGTGTAAGGAGGCTTCTATCCAATCAATTAAAAACAGTGATTAAACCTTGTCGTACACCATGCGAAAAACGTGGGTGCAGTCGGGAAAATCCATTGCGAGTGGATATGTGTTTCACTTTTAACCATTTGTGTGCATCTTAGTGCTGGTTCTGAGATGAGCAAGGATTAAAGGAGGCTGTTAACGTACAGTTCATGCACCTGACAGATTGACGCTTTCATTTGTTTTTGTGCAAGAACACCAGTCTTCTGTATATGCAAAAGGACGAAACGCTACATGGATAATTTAGAAGAAAGAACAAATTGTGTGACTGATTTTCTTTGGGGATTTCTGTGCACACAAGCTTACTGTGACTGCCGCTCTCCCTCGCATGGCTGGCACATGGAGCATTATGGGGGTTTTGCAGTCAGGGCCATGTATCATTCTGGGCTAAACGTGTAAGGAGTGTCAGCCGTGAAGCTCACACACATAAAAGTTTGACCAAATGCAAGACAACACATGAAACTCTGGTTTGATATGGGTTCAGAGCTGAGACAATTGGAAGGTTCCGGAAAGTAACCTGATTGTCTTATTAGAAATATCACCAAATATCGCTCCAAGCATGCCGGGGTAATTGGAGACTAAATACACATATTTAAAGATAAAAATCTCTTTGTGGAGCACATTATGTACCTGCTATGGGAGGCTTTTTTTTCTCCATGTATCACGGATAATGATTGCTTAGATCCAGGAGTTGCCCTTCAACGCATGAGAATGGCTGTATTATACCATGTCTTGTAAGCTTTTGTAGGTCATTTCTAGATTTGTTGGAGTCCCTTTATTTATCTTGATATACATATTGTCCTGCCAGTTGATGTTGCTGCAGTGAGGTTTCCTGGACAGAGAGGGCGCCATTCTGGCAGTCTAGCGTCTAGTACCTGGTCAGAGACCTAGGGGGGCTTTAAATAGAAGCAACTGAATGAGCTCTGTGCCCTGCCATGGTTTCTAGTGACCCCTCACTGCGTACCTAAACCCCTGGTTTTACTTCTGGCTACGTATTATCGGTTCTGATTTCTGTTCTTGTCACGGTTTGATTTATATTTATTCTGTGTACTGACCCTGGCCATGGTATTTGGTCTTTAGATTTTCTCTATATTCCCTGTATGGTTATTTATTACATGGATTCTGTGTACCAATCTCTGGCTTTGTATTTGTTCTGCGATATGTCTCTTGTCCCTGTGGGTTCAATACATCTATATATTCTTCATATACTCTATTCAGCATAGTACTAAGCCATTCTAAGGACCAGCCTGTCAGATTAAGGGTTTCTTTGCTAAACTGGATTTTGTCTGCATGCTGGATGACTCTTCTATTCCCACACATATATCGTGGCGGTGACATTTCAAGGATAGTAGTCCAGCTAGTCATTTGCCCAAAATCGCTTTTGAAAGGTTTAGGCCACAATATAAATTTTTGGACTTAACATTGGAAGATGCATCTGTCTATATAGCAGCATTTAAATGTATAGAAACATAGAAAAATGTCAGTAGATAAGAACCTTTCGGCCCATCTAGTCTGCCCAATTACATGGATACTTTACCTGGATTTATCTTTTGTTTAGGACAGCCTTATGCCTATCCCATGCCTGCTTAAATTCAATTACTGTTTTGGCCTCTACCACTTCAACTGGAAGACTGTTCCATGTATCCACCACCCTCTCAGTAAAATAATGCTTCCTGATGTTACTTTTAAACCTTTGCCCCTCTACTCTAAGACGATGTCCTCTTGTTTTGCTACTTTGTTTCCTATTAAATATACTCCCTTCCTCTACCTTGTGGATTCCCTTTAAGTATTTAAATGTTTCTATCATATCTCCTCTGTCTCGCTTTTTTTCCAAGCTGTACATGTTAAGATCATTAAGCCTTTCCTGGTAACATTTCTCCTTCAAGCCGTACACCATTTTAGTAGCCCTACTCTGAACACTCTCTAAGATGTCTATATCCTTCTGGAGATACGGTCTCCAGTACTGCACACAGTACTCCAAGTGGGATCTCACCAGTGCTCTGTACAGTGGCATGAGCACTTCCCTTTTCCTACTGCTAATACCTCTCCCTACACAACCAAGCATTCTGCTAGCATTTCCTGCTGCTCTATTACATTGACTACTTACCCTTAGATCCTCTGCAATAATAACCCCTAAATCCCTTTCCTTAGGATGTTGAGGTTAGGACTGTATCAAATATTCTATATTCAGCCCTTGGGTTTTTACGTCCCAGGTGCATTATTTTGCACTTATCCACATTAAAACTCAATTGTCACAGCTCCGACCATTTTTTTAGTTTACCTAAATCATTTGTCATTTGGCTGATCCCTCCAGGAACGTCAACCCTGTTGCAAATCTTTGTGTCATCAGCAAAAAGACATACTTTTCCATTAATATCTTCTGCAATATCACTAATAAAAATATTAAAGAGAATGGGTCCAAGTACTGACCCCTGAGGTACCCCACTGGTAACAAGACCTTGCGCCGAATAAACTCCATTTACCACAACCCTCGGTTGCCTGTCACTCAGCCACTGCCTAATCCATTCAACAATATTGGAATCCAAGCTCAAAGATTGCAATTTATTGATAAGCCTTCTATGCGAACAGTATCAAAAGCCTTACTGAAATCTAAATAAGCAAGGTCTACTGCACCACCTGTGTCTATTATTTTTGTTACCCAATCAAAAAAATCAATAAGATTAGTTTGGCATGATCAACCCATGTTGTTTCTGATCCTGTAATCTATGTGTTTTTAGATGTTCAACAATCCTTTCCTTTAACATGCTTTCCATTAATTTCCCCACTACTGACGTAAGACTAACTGGCCTATAGTTCCCCGATTCCTCCCTACTACCCTTCTTGTAACTGGGCACAACATTTGCCAATTTCCAGTCTTCTGGGACGACTCCCGTTAACAGATTTATTTAACCAATCCTTGTTAACGGTTTTGCTATTACATCACTGAGCTCTTTTAATAATTTAGGGTGGATCCCATCAGGCCCCATTGACTTATTTGTCTTTACTTTAGACAGCTGCTGTAGAACCTCCTCTTCTGTAAACTCATATGTAAATGTCTCGTTAGTGTTTCCTCCTAACGGAGGTCCCTTTCCTTCCTTTTCTTCTGCAAAGACTGAACAAAAATATTCATTGCGGCAGTCAGCGAGACTTTTATCCTCTTCTACATACCTTCCTTCCTTTGTTTTTAATCTAACTAATCCTTGTTTTACTTTTCTTTTCTCGTTTATGTATCTAAAAAATGTTTTGTCCCCCTTTTTTACTGACTGAGCTATTTTCTCTTCTGCGTGTGCTTTGGAAGCTCTTATAAATTGCTTTGCCTCTTTCTGCCTAATCTTATAGGTTTGCCTATCTTCTTCACTGAGTTTTTTTATAATTATTGAATGCTATCTTTTTGTTCTTCACTATTTTGGCCACTTCTGCAGAGAACCACAGTGGTTTCTTCCCTTTTTTGTTAACAAACCGAATGCAATTGCCTGTGGCCTTCAATAATGCTTCCTTTAAATAATCCCATTTCTCCTGGACTCCCTTTAAACTCCTCCAGTCTGATAATGACTCATTCACACAAAATTTCATTTTAGAAAAATCTGTTTTTTTAAAGTCTAAAACTTTTTTTTTGTGTGGTGCGGCTCCATCCCTGTTCTTATATTAAACCACACTGACTGGTGATCACTAGATAGATTGGTTTATACAGAATATTTTTTAAATATTTATGTTTATTATTAGTTAAATGTCCAAACTGATCCTATTATATTGTGGGGGGGGGATTCTACCTGTTAGCCAAGTAACTTGCCAAATACAATGCATCCACATAGTAGGCTCACAGATTTCACCCCCCACAAATTTAACAAAATGTGGCCAGTGGTTTCTTTGTATATGATTTGAATCTGGTAACGACGTCAGTGCAGCCAAATATTGTGCCTTTGTGCCAGGCCAGCAAGTGCCATCATACAGTAACCCCTCTGTGGTATTGTGGAAGAGTGCAGGGGTGGACCATGCGGTCCTATATTAAAAAGATATGAATCTGGTAAAGACGTCAGTGCACCCAAATATTGTGCCTTTGGTGGCAGCAAGTGCCTTCACACCGTAACCCTTTTGTGGAATTGTGGAAGAGTGCAGGGTTGGACCCTGTGGTTCAAAAAATTAAAATTATATAAATGTGACATAGGCGTCAGTGCAGCCAAATATTGTGCCTTTCATGGCAGCAAGTGCCTTCACACCGTAACCCTTTGTGGTATTGTGCAAGAGTTCAGTGCTGGTGGTATTGTGCAAGAGTTCAGTGCTGGAGGTTTTGTGAATGCAGAAGAGATCCCCAATCTATTCCATTACGTCAGCATCAGGGGATTGATAGCTGCTGATCCAGGACTGATTAATTTATATAAATTTCAGCCGGTCTACAGAGTCGGTGGACAGACGCACTCTTTTGTCTGTGACAAAACCTCCAGCGGCACTGAACGTCCTTTCAGAAAGCACGCCAGATGAAGGGCAACCTAGTAGCTGCATAGCATATTGGCTAAGTTCTGGCCAGTGATCCGATCTCAACACCCAGTAAGCCAGTGGATCATCTGCTGGAAAGGTATCCAGGTCTGCCCTTGCCCCTAGGTAGTCCTGCACCATATGGTGAAGACGTTGGCAATGGGTGCCTACATTTGACGTCCCTGGGCGTCGTGGACTAAAAAAATTAAAAAAGGCATCAGTCAAGCGGCCCCAGCCTTCACCACTATTCCTCTGATCATCCACAGCCTCAGAAGCACCTGTGTCATCACTTGGTAACCTACCAGTGCCTGGAAAGGTGTTACACAAGTGTCGCTTTAGAGCGTCCTCAAGTTTTTTTCATCCTGTGCTCCCTCTGTGCGGGCAGGATAAGCTCTGCAACTTTACCCTTGTATTGTGGATCAAGAAGGCTTGCCAACCAGTAATGATCCCTCTCCTTGATAGCACGAATCCTGGGGTCCTTTAGCAGGCTTTGCAGGATAAGGGAGCCTATGCAGCGTAGGTTGGAGGTGGCATTAGTTTCCGAGTCTTACTGCTCAATGAGGAGGATGACCCCATCGTGCACTTCCTCCTCCCAGCCACGTACTAGTCCTTGTGTTTCTGGGCACACAAAACCCTCCCTTGAGGAATCCCCACCTTCAATGCCCCCACTACTTAAATATTCCTCCTCCTCCTCATCCTCCTCCTGTCTGATCTGAGGAGGACCCGCTGGAATACTGTCTGCGGAAAGACTGTGGCCTTCAGAGCTAGGGAAGGCCTCCTCTTCCTCCCGCTGCTCTGCCTCTAGAGTCACATCTATAATTCCCCACAGAGTGTGCTCCAGCAGGAACACTAATGGAATTGTGTCACTGATGCATGCACTGTCCCTGCTCACCATCCTCGTTGCCTCCTCAAATGGTGACAGTACAGTGCATGCATCCTTGATCATCAGCCACTGCGGGGGGGGAACAAGTTGACCTGAACCTGTCCATGTGCCATACTCACACAGGTACTCGTTGATGGCCCTCTGCTGCTTGTGCAGATGCTGCAGCATTGCTAATGTCGAGTTCCACCTGGTGGGCATGTCACAGATCAGACGGTTTGTGTGAAGGTGGAATTCGCTTTAAATTTCTGCCAGGCAAACACTTGCTGGGAATGACCATCTGAAGTGGCTGCAGATTTTTCTGGCCTGGCTGAGAAGCTCTGCCAGCCCTTTGTACCTGGTTAGGAAATGCTGTACCACCAGATTTAGGACGTGTGCTAGGCATGCTACATGCGTCAACTTACCCAGGCGTAGGGTGGAGAGAAGGTTGCTGCCATTATCACAGACGACCATTCCCAGCTGAAGCTGGCGTGGTGTTAACCATCTCTGCACCTGCCCCTGCAGAGGAGGGGGAGGAGGGAGGAGGGAGGAGGGAGGAGGGAGGAGGAGAAAGGAGGGAGGAGGAGGGAAGAGGAGGAGGGAGGAGGAGGAGGAGGAGGAGGGGGAGGAGGAGGAGGAGGAGGAGGAGGAGGAGGAGGAGGAGGGAGGAGGAGGAAGGAGGGAGGGAGGAGGAGGAGGAAGGAGGAAGGAGGGAGGAGGGAGGAGGACCTCATACAAGCAGCTTTCTGGAGGTGTGGTGGATGAACAAGCTCCAGCACAGAGCCCCGTCTTGGATCCCTCCCAGCTGCAATCAGAGTTAACCAGTGTGCCGTGAAGGAAATGTAACGACCCTGTCCATGCTTGCTGGACCACGTGTCTAAAGTCACATGCGCCTTGCTTCTGACTGCCTTTCCCAATGACTCAGTAACATTGTCTTCCACGTGCTGGTATAGTGCTGGAATGGCCTTCCGGTTAAAGTAATGGCGTTTTGGAACATGCCACTGTGGTACAGCACATTCAGCAAATTCACGGAAGGGAGCAGAGTCCACCAGCTGGAACGGCAGCAGCTGCAATGCGAGTAATTTTGCTAAACTGACATTTAGACGTAGTGCTTGGGGATGGTTGGGACTATATTTTTTCTTACGCTGCAGCAGCTGGGGCGACGTAATCTGACTGCTTAAATCTTCAGCTGATGGGATGCGGTCTCATTGTGAGGAAGGACCTGGTACATCCATTACTGTAGCATCATCCCTGTCAGTGGAGGTTGTAGGCAATGACATGGCAGGACATACAGTGGGGGTAGAGACAGATGAGGAGGAGGAAGACCTACGCAAAGTTTTGCGCCAACGGGATGTGTGGCTGGTGGTCATATGTTGCCTCAAGCACGTGGTACCCAATCGTCCGGTGTCTTTCCCACGCTTGAGCCTTATCTGACATAGATTACAAATAGCAACGGTGAGCAGCTCTGGCATCTGATGCCTTGGACTGGCTAGTGCTACGGTTGGTCATAGAGGATGTTGTGCCTCGTGTTTGTTGTGCCTCCTCCTCACTTGACTCCTCTGTTCGATCAGGCACCCAGGTGGAGTCAGTGACCTCATCATTGTTATCACCCCCATCTCCTCGTCACTGGAGCCAACTTAGCAGTATGCTGCAGCTGTCATGCCTCAGCCCTGAGAGCCTGCTGTGGCCAGCCTGGGTCACTAGCTCTCTATACCTGCTTCCCACCTAAGGGTTAACTCCTGTGTCTGAACCTGAGGATTCTGCATAAAACCAGACCACACCCTTCTCTCCTTTGCTCTTTCATTTTGTGTTTTTCCCTTCCCAGTGTCCAGAGGTCTGGAGAGCTCCCTCTTGTCATTGTATGTTGCCTGATTTATTTTGCTTTGCCGTGCATCCTTGCTGTGTCTGCATTACCTGGTTCCTGCTGGCTGGACGATCCACTGCGTGGCCCACTATCCAGTGGGTCCAGAGACTCTCAAGTGACTTCCAGCCCTCCAGCTCTCTCCAAGGAGACCAACCTTCTATCAAGGTACATTTGCCTAAAGACTCCTGCTTCTCCTCAAGCGGATCTGGAGAGAGACTACGTGGTCCACCATCCACTTGCCTATTTTCAGTGTTACCGTCTGTTCTGTGCTGGACTGTTTGCTGTGAACCATTCTTCAATACAGCCTTATTGTACATATACTGCCTCCAGTGTCTGTGCCTGCTTATCCCTAGCGCTTGGGAATATAACAACACACTGAGGTCGTGCCATGGCTCCTTCCTGGCGCGAGCCTGACAGCAGCTGCTGGGGCAACATGAGTGCCAGTTATTTGTGTGTCATCACTGGCACCCACTTCCTCTAGGTTGGTTATATTCCCCTCAACCTCAGAGATTGAATCAGAGCACTGTAGTTGCTGCGCATCCTCAAGCAGCATGTCATTGTAGTCAAACAATTCAGCTGACTCCTCCATGTTTGATAGTGAGGCTACGGCAGGAGTAGCTGTGGACATGGAGGCTGCATTAGATGCTTTGGCAGCTGAGGTGGACTGTAAAGCACTTCAAGCCTGGCTGGCAGAGGACTCGGAGGACTCGGATGGCCTGGTTAGCCAATCCACCAAATCCTCTGTATGTTGCTGCTGCTTAAGATGGCCAGCACCAGTTAGAAAGGACAAGCGTGCCCCTGCAGAGGATGCACCACGTCCACCATGACCAGAGACACAGTCTCCCGACACAGATGCTGCTTGCCCTCTTATCTGTGTCTGGGAGTGTCTGCCTGTCCTTTTTGGTCTTTCTGACATGGTGAGTGATATATAGGTTAAATATATACAGAACTCTGATTCAACTCTGGTATAAAGATTAAAGATTTCCAGAACTCTGGTATAACTCATTGAGACACCCTGATCGCTGGCAGCCAGTGACAAGACACAGATTACAATTCCCAGAAACCTCCTATAAATCAATGAGACCCCCTGATGGGTGCCAGTGACAAGACACAAATTACAATTCGCAGAAATCTGCTACAAATCAGTGAGACCCCCTGATAGGACCCCCTGATAGCTCGCAACAGTGACAAGACACAGATTACAATTCCCAGAAATCTGCTAGAAGTATGTGGGACCCCCTGATAGCTGGCAGTGAGAAGACACAGATTATACAAAATATCTGGGAATTGTTCTAAATGACTGACCCCCCAAAATTCTGGGTGGCAGTGACAAGACACAGATTACCTCAATTCCCAAATATTTTGTAGAAATTACTGACCCCCAAAATTCTGTGTGGCAGTGACAAGACACACATTACCTCAATTCCCAAATATTTTGTAGAAATTACTGACCCCCAAAATAGTTGGTGGCAGTGACAAGACACAGATTACCTCACTTCCCAAATATTTTGGATATATTACGGACCCCCAAAATAGTTGCTGGTGGCAGTAACAAGACACAGATTACCATAATTCCCAGATATTTTGGAGAAATTACTGACCCCCCAAAACAGTTGCTGGGAGTGAGAACACAAAGATTAGAACAATTTCCAGATATTTTGTAGAAATTACTGACCCCCCAAAATAGTTGCTGGTGACAGTGAGAACACACAGATTACCACAATTCCCAGATATTTTGGAGAAATTACTGACCTCCCAAAATAGTTGCTGGGAGTGAGAACACAAAGATTAGAACAATTCCCAGATATTTGGTAGAAATTAGACACCCCCCCGTAACTGGTGGCAGACTGGCAGTGAGAACACACACTAACACAACAACAATCTCCTCTCAAACACGTGCTGAAGCGCTGCGTGGAAATCTTATATAGTGTGCTGTGGGACTTAGCTCTGTGAGCCCATGATTGGGCAAAATTTTCCCAATCAGGACTCTGAGCGGTGATTGGCATAGTCTTGAACCTGTCTTGCACCTGACCTGTGGTCAGGTGCAAGGCTGTAGCCAATTACAAGCTTCAGGCCAGTGGAAAAGTGCATTGTGGTCCATTGTGGGCGAACATGCGGCGAACATGCGGCGGAAATGTTCGTAGTTCGCGAACATGTGAACAGGCGATGTTCGAATCGAACTCGGAACCGATCGAACCGAACAGCTCATCTCTAGTACTAATCCGATACTCAAATTCAATATTTTTGTTTGCCGCAATTCGGCGGTTTCTGCCGACGTCTGATAACTGCTCTAGCGACTGTACTTTTTGCAAATTACGGTGACCATTCGCTAAATAGGTAAGTCATCATATTTTTGGTGAAATGGATCCTCTGAAATTTGACGAAAAGCAAAGGATCTAAAGGTGAATAGACCCTTCTAGGTTGTAACTTCCATAATAACCCCTAAAATGTCATAAAACCAGGGAAATACAATAAAATAATATAGTGTGGCATGTAGTCTACCCATTAACCCCTAAAACGCCATTAATCAAGGGAAAACATGAAATGAATACACTGTGAGGCATGTAATCTGCCCATTAACCCCTAAAATGCCAGTAATTGAGGAAAAAATAAAATGTAGACTGTCACGGAGGAAGCCTGCCTATTAACCTCCCTGGCGGTGTTCGCGAGTGTGTCTCGGGGTTAAATTTCTCTGCTGAGAGAGGTAACCCCGAGACACACTCGGGCTGTATACATCACCTCTCACCACACAGGAAACCAGGAAGTAATGAGGTCGCGATCGTCGGAGGAGGAGGCTGGGGACATCGAGGGAGCGGTGATGTATTCAGCGGCACCCCGAGTGTTGCTCGGGTTTACCGCTTCCAACATAGGAATTTAACCCCGAGCCACACTCGGGATACCGCTAGGGGGGGGGATAACTGACCGCTTTCAGACAGGAAATTTCATAATAGACCGCCAGGGAGGTTAAAATGCAATTAAAACAAGGTAAAAACAAAAGTAATACACAATGGGATCTATAGTCTGACCGTTAACCTCTTCACTGCGGAGCTATTTCAACCGTGTGAAAAGAAAACGTTCTTATTTATGATTTTCTCATTATACTGAATATGGTCATGTAGAGCAGGGTTTCTCAACCCTGTCATCAGGGCCCCCCTAACAGGTCAGATTTTGCAGATTACCTTGGGGAAATGCAGACTGAATCCTGCAATCACTGAGCAACAAATCATATCACCTGTGCTGTGCTTCAGATACTGTATCTGGAAAACCTGGCCTGTTGGGGGAACTTGAGAACAGGGTTGAGAAACCCTGATGTAGAGTATCATCGGAAAGTTTAGACTCTGCCCATGGGGGAAGCTGGATGCTGGACCCTGGCGGGGCGGGGCACATGGGGCCAAGGAATAACCCAGGGGGGCAATTGCCCCCTGTAGTGACGCAAATGCTTGGTACCCCAGATGTTTGAGAACTACATGTTTCATGATGTCTAGTCACACTTTTGGCTGGCTGAGCATCATGGGACATGTAGTTTAGGAACATCTGGGGTGCCAAGGTTCACCATCATTGGACTACAGGTTGTTCAATCTCTGCATTCAATACCCCTATTAGAGGATAGGTGAGAAAGAACGTTAATCACCAAAATCTACCTTTTCAGCTCAGTTCAAAAAAAGACAGAATTCTACAGTTTGAATAAAAGATGTAATGATATTAATGTCAGTTATTTTTATAATGACACCCCCTGAACGCAATGAATGTTTTATATCAAATTACATTTTATTTCTTAACCCTGGCACACTTCAAAAATCTTCCGGTTACATAATAATATACAGTATGAGGTTCTATGTAGCAGAAATACACTAGTAAAACCAGTTACACTGAGAGGTTCGGCCATCACCTTGACGAGCGTAAATCTTACCCTCAGCCTCCTATAGCTCATTAAATATAGATGGTCGGTTTGGCCATCTCTCCTATTAGCACAATATTTGTAGGCGAAGAGTCAGAATAGCATCCCTCCTTTACTTTAATTGAAGCCATTAGTTGAGCAATCAATAGGCGAGAGATAAAAGGCAGCCGCTGTACCGATAAAATAAACAAGCACAGAGTCCATTAGATGTTAACCTGACGCTCCATGCTCTCTATGTACCCACAGGAATATTTGATAAAATGAGTGCAGCAGAGTGCCGGCATGGAAAATGCAAATTTTTTAACCACATTACCATAATAATGCAGCCCAAAATTACAGGTTTCAGTTACCACAAGGCTGGTCGTCCACTAGATCCATAGACATACGATGAACTGGTTGTGCATTGTCGCCCGTATAAGTGAGACTAAACACTTACCGGCTGGTCTGAATACAGACCTAAAAAATACTAAACAGACCATAGCCTATATATATTTTACCTGCTCGGTGCAAAGGTCTCTGTAAAACGATGTAGGAAAATGTGGTTTGGAGACACACTCTGGGAATAATAAAATAAAAAACTTTGTTAAATTTATGCAATGAAGTCTTTTTGGACTTTTTGCACTTCTTGCACAAACTGATCATTCAGAAAGGATAACAACTGATAAAGACTATTGGTGAAAGCGCGTTTTTGTTGATTCTATTTAATTAGTACTTTAACAATTGATTTTATAGTTGAAGGTCTACCTTTTTATTGATTAATAAATGCATTTTAATTGAATTATCTGCCGCTCTGCTGCCTTTTTTTACATCAAGTGGAGAAATACCCTCCCCCCTCCTTTTTTCTTGGGATACTGAACAGCTACATCGCAGGACCCCATGCTGAGAGAGGGGAAAAAAGAAACACCACTGAACTATAAGTATTCCTTAAGTTATACACATTTATCATTATAATATAACCACTGTTTTGTTTAAATATTAATTCATTAGATGTTTGCACATTGGCCATTTTTGGTTTTAAAAAAAGTGGAAATTTTAGTAAGGTGCGCCTGGAAGTGTTTTTTCTTTTCTAAATTTATGCAATAATTACATGAAATCCATGTAATTTCATGTAATTAGTGCATAGATTTAACAAAGTTTTTTTATTTTATTATTCCCAGAGTCAGTCTCCAAAACAGATTTTCACACACATATACAGTTGTGTTCAAAATTATTCAACCCCCAATGCTGTAAAGGGCTGAAATCCTACAAGGACTTTTTAAAGAACCATATGCAACTAAAATGACATCAATTGGTTTTGTAATACAGTAGTAAATGTTTCTTTTGTGAATTCTTCATTGACACAATTATTCAACCCCTTAAAGACTACCACTCTGAAGAACAGAGGTTCATTCAAGTGTTTTCAATCAGGTATTGAAAACACCTGTGGATGTCACGGAGCAGCAATAAAGCATAATAAGCACCAATTAGGCAGCTTTAAAATGACTGTGATACTCAGCTCCTTCTAGACATTTACTGGTGTGGTTACAAACATGGTGAAGTCAAGAGAATGGTCCAGGAAGACAAGAGAAGAGGTGTTTACTCTTCACAGGAAGGGCAATGGCTATAAGAAGATTGCAAAGATGTTAAACATACCAAGAGAGACCATAGGAAGCATCATTCGCAAATTCAAGGCAAAGGGCACTGTTGAAACGCTACCTGGTCGTGGCAGAAAGAAGATGCTGACTTCGACTGCTGTGCGCTACCTGAAGCGTAGAGTGTAGAAAAGTCCCCATGTGACTGCTGAGGAACTGAGAAAAGATTTGTCAGATGTGGGTACTGAAGTTTCAGCTCAGACAATACGGCGCACACTGCGTAATGAAGGGCTCCATGCCAGAACTCCCAGGCGCACCCCCTTGCTGTCTCCAAAGAATAAGAAGAGTCGACTGCAGTATGCCAAAAGTCATGTGGACAAACCACAGAAGTTTTGGGATAGTGTTCTGTGGACTGATGAAACAAAATTAGAACTGTTTGGGCCCATGGATCAACGCTATGTTTGGAGGAGGAAGAACAAGGCCTATGAAGAAAAGAACACCTCGCCTACTGTGAAGCATGGCGGGGGGTCAATCATGCTTTGGGGCTGTTTTGCTTCTGCAGGTACAGGGAAGCTTCAGCGTGTGCAAGGTACCATGAATTCTCTTCAGTACCAGGAGATATTGGATGACAATGTGATGCAGTCTGTCACAAACCTGAGGCTTGGGAGACGTTAGAACTTTCAACAGGACAATGATCCCAAGCATACCTCCAAGTCCACTAGAGCATGGTTGCAGATTAAAGACTGGAACATTTTGGAGTGGCCATCGCAGTCATCTGACTTAAATCCGATTGAGAACCTCTGGTGGGACTTAAAGAAAGCAGTTGCAGTGCGCAAGCCTAAGAATGTGACTGAACTGGAGGCTTTTGCCCATGACGAAGATACCCGTAGATACCCGTAGATCGCTGCAAGACACTTGTGTCAAGCTATGCTTCACGTTTAAAAGCTGTTATAACTGTAAAAGGATGTTGTACTAAGTACTAAGATTGAATGTCACTTGGCGGTTGAATAAAACTGATAATGATGTGAGCACAGAAAAGACATTTGTGGTTATTTCATTATAAATGTTATGTTATATTTGTCTGACCTACACGTGCCTCTTTGATTTAATTGTAAGCAAGATGACTGAATGATCAAAATCTATGTCAAACTGGCCAAACACTCAATTTCAGTGGGGGTTGAATAATTTTGAACACAACTATATATATACATATATATATATATACATATATATACACAGTACATGCTTTTGTATTTCCAACACTTACTACCCTATGTATTTTCTTCTCCTGAGGATAATATGCACCAGGATTACATAAAGGGGCAGTGCCACCGCCAAAGTTGGCATGCTGCAATTCCTACAGAGGCAGTTAAAGGGACACTACCACCAAAAAAAGAAAAGAAATGTGCTTATTGTGTTTATTTTATGTTGCTGATATCTTACATGTGCTTTATTTTTCTCTTCTATGTTTAGTTAAGAAAATATTTTAATCTCTATATGTGTCACTGGGCGCATCCATTGTGTGAACTTCTGTGTTGTAAACTGCCCCCCCCCCACGCACACAGTATCTTTACATTGCTTGCTCCTCACTGTGTGGCTTTGGCCATAGAATGGAATCTATGGGTTGGTCACTGGCTCACATTACTGTATTGTGTGGGATATATTCAAAGGACATCACCAGGGGGTATATTATAATTAATTTAAGCTCCCTGTCATATCTCATTTAGCTGCCATCTCTTATCTTAGGTAGCAGTAGCAAGACAATAAACCTCCTGCCGCCTGATCTAAACATTACCTCCTCCACCCCTTACCTGTTAAACCACAGCAGTAAAGTAAAACTTTTGCACAGATTTTGGTAAATACTGCATCATGGGAAAAATCCACAAAATGGAAACAGGAGATAAAAGAAACTCTGTATTTTCCCAAATTACATACAATTACGTCAAAGAAAAAACAAAACAGCAGCATGCGTTTTATAATGTGGTTTAATTTGTAATGCACAAGTAAACTGGTTACAACTTATGTCAGTGGTATTGTCCCTTTAACACAGGCTTTATACCATGTGAGTGGGGAGTGCATTGATTCATTACACCATTGCACCTAAGGTTTTAAACTATATTGCACTATTTTTGCTGTTTTCTCTGGCATTTTACATCTGGGAATATCAAGGGGTGGCATTCAAAGAAGTATAAGTATTTATGTTATTGGATCACTCATTTCTATAAAAGCCAGTATAGCACAGTTTTATTGGCACCCTACTTATTCACTGTAGGAGTATCAATATTTTTACTGTGCTTCTGTGATTTATTTTATTGTACTTATTTGGCAATAATCAGCAGGATTTATTGCTCACCATCCTCAGATACAGGTGCAAGCCTGCATTTTATATTGCACATATCCACATATTAGAACTGATAAATCAGCTTTTTGGCAATTCTAATAACACCAATACACTTGTCCTCATCACCGTTTGATAAAAATATAGAATATATAAATATATATATTTATATAGAATATAAAATTGAATATTTTATCTATTCAGAGAAAGGTGAAACTCAGGAGAATGACTGGAAAAGTTTAAATTCAAGGTCAAAATAGCCAAACCAGAAAAATTCTCCCATTTGTCGCACTTTCCAAATCGGCTATTTGGTCTAGATTGTGCTCTTCTCCTGCCAATTCTCCCGAGTTTCACCTTTCTTTGAATAAACCTGTTAGAAATAGACATTTCTACGTTTAGTCGCTTCTTGACTTGTTCCGTGCCGCTTGCTCGAAAATCTACCTAAAGCAAACTGACTTTAATGAGCTGATAATAAATACATATATTTACTTATATTAGAGCATGGATAATTATGCCTGAAGGCCGTTCGCGATCCGCAGAGCGTGTGATTAGGAGGGTAAAAATAAATACCCAAATCAGAAGAGTAAACAGATTTTTTTTCCCCAATCATCTTTAAAATGTTGGGTGTTTGAAGTTGCTTAACGTTTGCTCTTTGACATAAAAATTATATTAGGTGAAGAGCCTTGGCAGTCTCATCTGGGCAAAGCACCCAGTGTTTCACAGGGGGGAAAAAAGCATCAGACCCTCAAAGTCTCAGCAACCAAAAAAAGAAAAAAAAAATCACTGAGCAGAGGCGGCCCTATAATTAGGCCAAGTAGGCAGTCACTTCTGTCCCCACTCAGACAGGGGCATCACACATTAGGGATGTGGGTTTCGGAATTTTCACGAAATTTCTCGATTCGAGCATTCGGATTCGGCCGATTTCTACGAAAATTTTCAGATCCGAAAACTTCAGATCCGAATGAACTACAAATGTGTACAATCAAAAATCATTTTCGTTCCATTCGTAATTTCGGCTTCATTCCTGATTTCGGTTCCATTTCAGTAATTTCGGACAACATATTTTTTGGTTATATCGCTGATTCTGTGATTTTGTATCATTCCCATCTCAATGTATCCTTCTTGTAAAACATGAGAAATCTCAATGTATCCTTCCTGGAAAACCAGGGAAATCTCAATGTATCCTTCCCGGGAAACCAGAGAAATCTCAATGTATCCTTCTTGTAAAACATGAGAAATCTCAATGTATCCTTCCTGGAAAACCAGAGAAATCTCAATGTATCCTTCCTGGAAAACCAGAGAAATCTCAATGTATCCTTCTTGTAAAACATGAGAAATCTCAATGGCAGAATTATTGTATCGACAGAATTATCGGATCCGAAAAACCATTAGTTTACGTCAAAACGAATAGACACTTTGAAACGAGGAGAACAGACGTTCCGAAAAACACAAAAATTTCCGAAATTACGGAAAAAAGTCAATACGAAAAACTAAACGAAAACGAAACGAACCGAAACAGAAATCGGCCGAAACGAGCCGAAACGAAAATTTACAAAATACGAACGAACCGAATCAAGCCGAAAAAAAAAAAATCGGTGCACAAGTCTATCACACATTAGAATTTGTGTGTAACATCATTATCTATACAACATTCTGTCCATAGTAATGGCGTATGGGAGCATTGCTATGTACAAGTGTATTTTTGTGGGATATTAGTTTACCAAGAGAGCTGTTGGGACCTTTGAGAATTATTAAAATGTATTTTTATTGAAGCAGCGGTCAGCAACCTTGACCATCAATCAAGATGTCTTGGAACTACATCTTCCATGATGCTCAGCCCCTCATCAAGCTTGCTGAGCCTTGTGGGAAACGTAGTTTCAAAACAACTTACTGCAGGGTTGCCTACTCTTGGGTTAGAATCTGCATATTGTTGGATAATAAGACCAGATGAGTTTGCGATTGCCCTACGGCCTCACAAACTCCAGAGCAGCCTCTGCCGAAACAATAAATAAATAGAGGGAGAAAAGTAAAGGTTTGTAACATGAGCTTCAACATTATTATTAAACAGTATTCTTATTTCTACAATTACTGTATGTACTGCACAAACTGTATTTTACCATATAAAAGGGCCCTATCACCTCCTTAATGCTAGCGCCCACATAAGTGAACGTGAGCGATAGCGTTACGCCCAGATCACCTCCTGATCGCTAATGGGTTAAAAAATACATTAGCGCATCTGTATTAGCGCTTTTTAGTGCAAGCTTGCTGTACGTTGCTCTCCCTATGCTTAACATGGGGTGCTCAAACTAAGCAATCAGTAATTAGCGATAGGACTTTGTGAGCCTAACTGCAGCCGCTAACTGAAAAGTTTGCTACAGCAGAGATTTGCAGCTGATTCTGCTTCTGCGAAATCAGCAGCAGCTGGAATCCTCCCCGCTAAAAAAGACACACATATTCACCTGTCATTCAGAGGTGAGAATGGCGTCCCAATCCACCGCTTCTAGTCGCCGGGAGCAGAGTGAAACTGGGGAAAAAATGGATTTGGTATTTTTTGGAAGCTGTATTGTTAATAATCTCACTGATTAGTTGTAAATTCCCAAAAGCAGGAGATCTGACCATTTTTATTATCTTTATCACATTTACTGTATTTAACACAAGGGTAATTTCTGCCTGTATGCTAATAATGCAGACCCTGTGTGACATTGTGCGCAATAAGGGACACCAGCTACTGTTTAGACCCAATTTCCCAGTAATATGTCTGTAAAGTATAAAATACATAGCAAATTAAAAATGAGCAATTATTATTAGAATCATAAGCGTGCGCAGGGTGTTTGCATGGTGTGTCCAGGCACACCATAATGTTGGGTGAAGAGGGCCTCTTTCACTTCCTACATTGACATTTTAGATGTCCCTTATCTGGTTCATGATGGATACCATAAAAACTGACTGTATATCTCGGATTACACTCTTGTTATTTTTAATGGAAAATGTACATTTTGTGCAAAAATCTTTTAAACCTATAGGTTTTCATTTAATGAATATTCCATATGTGCTCACCCTAATGAGCCTAAGGCAGCGCATGCAAGTGGTTAGAATCTTAACTATGGGGGCGTGGTCTGGACGCCGAGTCGAATGGCCGCCTAAAGAAGGAGCTCCCGCACACCTCCGCCTACAAACCTGCACTGCTTCCACAATTTCGGCCATGGGACGCGGAAAGAAGCCTCCCCAGGCACCGGAAACGCCAGGGACCGACGGCAACCACACCACACCCGGGATAAGGCAGTTTTTTGCCCCGACTCCGGGACAGAATGAAGCCCCTGCCTCTCCCAATATGGCGCCGTCCTCACCATGCGGCTCCGTTTCTCCCACGACCTCCGCAGCAGGCCCATGGGACGCCCCATCGGACGTGGTACACCTCCTGCGCTCACTCCCCACTAAGGCCAACCTGATCAGCGCCACCACGGACCTGAGGCACTCTCTGGCAGCAGAAATCCAGATGCTGCGGGGGGATATAGGAGGCCTACAAGAGCACCTGGAGCAGGTAGAACATCGGCAAGAGGCCCAGATCGCAACTGTCTCGGAGACGGCAGCGCGTGTCGAGACGCACCACAATCTTTTGATCACACTGACACGCCACGTTGAGGACCTTGAGAATCGTGGACGCAGACAAAATATCCGTATTCGAGGCCTGCCTGAAGGAGAAGGGTCACCGGTAGAGTTGGGTAGGATTTTGCTCCGTCTATTTAACTTTATTTTGGGCCACGAACACGCTTTCCATATTGATATTGAACGCTACCATAGAGCACTTCGTCCAAAAGGGCCAGCGGATGCTCCGCCGAGGGATGTCATCTGCTTCCTCCTCTGCTTCGGCGTCAAAGAAGAGATCATGCGCCGAGCGTGTGAAAGGCCCCACAGCAAATTTGAAGGAGCCACTGTTTTTCTATATCACGACGTCTCCCCTATTACGTTGCACACCCGCAAAGCTTTGAAACCACTCACTATGGCTTTACAGAAGGAGAACCTGCAGTACAGATGGCTACACCCTTTTGGGATCCAGGTACGCACCCCTCAGGGCCCGGTTACAGCCCGTAATGAATCTGACCTGGGAGGCTTCCTTCAGGCCTTAAACCTCCCATCAACCACCATGACGGCGTGGCCCGACCCGACTGCTGCCTACGCACCTGAGCCCCCCCTCCCGCAACGTAATCCACGTCAGCGGAGACCGAGAGGGGCGCCCCTGCATTCGCCCGTCTTCACACCCCCCAGCTCCCAAGACGGCTGAGGCTGTCCACCTTCCATCCACACTGGGCCTGTTCTCTCTTGAGAAGCCTGGTTGCTTCGGCAGTGCCTAATCTTGGACAAGACCACCATGCCTGGAAGATACAACTGTTTCCCACATATGGAGGTGGCGGAGATCCTATACCACACTACCCCCCGGACAAATGCGCCGGAGTTGGTGAGGCGTTCACCCCACGTACCCCACCGAGCTGCAACCCACCACTATTTAGGTGGTCTGACTGGTCTCTCCCGACACCTCGTTTGGTGCCACGGGTTTGTATACCACACGTGTTGCGATAGCTCTGTTGATTTGTTTTTTTATTTCGTTACTTATTCGATTGTTATTGATTTGGGTTACTATCTCTGCTCCACGGGTTGGTGAATTTTATTTCACTCACCACCCTCACGCGATCCTAGGCTTATGGCGTTTACCTCAGATACCCTCCGGGTACTAACATTAAATGCAGGGGGCTTAAACATCCCCACGAAAAGACATATTGCCCTTCGGGAACTTCTAAAATTACGCACCTCAGTGGCACTAATACAAGAAACGCATTTTGCACACGATAAAGCTCCAAGCTTTCGCAATCAACATTTCCCCACGGGTTACTTTGGGAATTGCAGGGAGGGTAAGATTCGAGGCACAGCCGTACTGATTTCCAGACATGTCCCCTTCACACTCCTGGAAGCCCAATATGACGAGGGAGGCAGGTACACCCTAGTTAAGGAGTCTATAGGCCCCCAAACCTATACCTTCGCATCGGTCTATCTCCCTAACAAGGGTCAACATCGAGCACTCCGTCATATACTACAAGCCATCATGTCATTCACAGAAGGTATATTAGTCATAGGTGGAGACATAAACCTAGCTCTAGACCCCCGCATGGACACCTCCCGAGGCGCAACCAGTGTGGCATCCTCCGTGTACCGACAGGCCCGACTGCAACTCCATGATCATAAACTGATAGACTGCTGGCGAGCGCTGCACCCGACCGTTAGGGACTACACCTATTATAGCAACATTCATGACCGTTACTCTCGTATTGACTACATGTTTTTGCCCTCTAACTTTGCACATCTTGTACAGTCAATTGCCATTGGCACCACAGCCTGGGCCGATCACTGCCCGGTCATTATGACACTAGCCACCTCCCTCCACCGCCCTAAATCCGTACACTGGCGCCTAAATGAGACCCTATTGAATGACCCTCAGATACTGGAGGGCCTGCGAGACGCGCTCCGACATTATTTCGTAGAGAACACCACTCCTGACGTCGCCATCCCAGTGATCTGGGAGGCACATAAAACAGTTGCGAGGGGCTACCTGATCACTCAGGGTGCGCGTCTTAAACGGGAACGGACCAACCGCCTGACTGAACTGAACTCCCTCATACACGATCTTGAAACTACACATAAGACGACACTCTCTGACCAGACCTACACAGAACTTATGAGATATAAAGCGGAATTACACTCCCTGCTCAACATCAGCGCCCTGACTGCCATGAAACGCACCAAACAGCTCTTTTATGACCAGGGGAACAAGTGCGGTAGGCTTTTGGCCCACGCACTGCGTAAACGTAATTGCGCCATATACATCTCTAAAATACGCACACCAACTGACACACTACTTACACACCCGCGAGATTTGATGGACTTATTGCTTCGACACTTTACGGACGCTTATAATATACCCACTCCGCCTGCCCCACAGACACAACCCAAAATAGAGGCCTACCTGAAAACCCACCTCGATAAAGTCCTTCCACAGGAGACCGGACGGTTGCTTGACCGACCGATCACAGTGGAGGAATTATCTGAAGCCATCCAACAGACCCCGACGGGTAAAGCCCCTGGCCCAGACGGCCTCCCACTAATATATTATAAATCATTGAGGGAAGTGCTGGATCCCCAATGGCTTGTGGCCTTTAATTCAGCTGCAGACGGAGACCCCCTGACTGCTCAGACCCTGATGGCAACTGTAACCCTTATCCCTAAACCAGGCAAAGACCCAGAACTCTGTGGCAGTTACAGGCCCATCTCACTATTGAATCAGGACGTGAAACTATTTGCCAAAATCCTAGCCAACCGGCTTAACCCTCTCATGCCGCAATTTATCCACGATGACCAATCCGGATTTATTCCAGGGAGGGAGGGTAGGGCAAACACTGTGCGCGCCATTAACCTAATTCATCTTGCCTCAGGACGCAAAGCGGATCCCATGCTTCTATTATCCACAGACGCGGACAAGGCTTTTGACCGCATGAGCTGGCAATTTCTTTTT
Source organism: Leptobrachium leishanense (assembly GCA_009667805.1). Classification (NCBI taxonomy): domain Eukaryota; kingdom Metazoa; phylum Chordata; class Amphibia; order Anura; family Megophryidae; genus Leptobrachium; species Leptobrachium leishanense. The sequence goes on along the minus strand of CM019071.1, from coordinate 26,247,832 downwards.
GGCACCCTGAGACACATAGGATTGGGTAGCAGAATGATGGCCTGGATAGAAGCACTCTACATTAACCCCTCTGCCCGACTTAATGTGAACGGGGCTCTTTCGACCTCCTTCCGCATCAACAACGGCACGAGGCAGGGCTGCCCCTCTCCCCTCTCCTGTTTGCCCTCACTCTAGAGCCTTTCTTGCAGGTGATCCGCTCACAACCTCAATTACATGGAATCACGGTAGCGGGGGTGGAACATCGTGTGGCGGCATATGCGGACGACATGCTGTTCTTCATCCGCCGACCAGCCGAGACGTTACCACATTTAATTAACCTATTTGCAGAATATGGCGCCATCAGTAATTTCCGCATCAACATGGATAAATCGGAAATTTTGTCATTAACTGAGGACCAGCAGACACTTATGAAGGGACTGTTCCCCTTCCGATGGTGCACTGCTGGTCTCCAATATTTGGGGATCACTCTCACGGCGACGTGCAAGGATCTGTACCAGGCAAACTATAAACCCCTGCTTGCGGCTCTGTCAAAAGACTTGCAACAATGGTCATACCCACATATATCGTGGTTCGGACGCATTAATGCTATAAAAATGAACATCTTGACCCGCGTCCTGTACCTATTCCAAACGCTCCCTATCCTGCTACCGCACTCTTTTTTTGCACAGCTCCGCACCATGATCTCAGCGTACGTGTGGAACTTTAAAAAACCGAGAATCAGCATGGCCTTGTTAACAGCTCCCAAACAAAGGGGAGGAGCTGCGCTTCCACACTTCTGGCACTATTATATAGCCTCGCACTTGCAGCGTATTGTAGAGTGGACCACTGGTTCAGCAACCAGACCATGGGTGGCTCTAGAACAGGCAACGGCGCGGTGCCCCCTGCAATGCCTCCCCTGGCTCCCGATCTCCGTACAAAAATCCTTAATGGACCCGCACCCTCTGACACATGCCACCATACGAGCCTGGCGCACCCTGACACGCGGAGAGGGCATTGCTCCCTTTCTCTCACCACTCATGCCACTGCAATGGCTCCCGACCTTCTCCAGAACCCTGACATCGACGAACCCCGAAGGCCAACCTATTCCTCCCAGACCCAAACATTTCCTGACTGAGAGGGGACCCACTCCCTGTAACCAGTTGCCCGTACCACACGCGGGATCCTTCCTGACTCGATTCCATCACCATAGACTCATACAAACACTGCGATCACACGCCCCAATTCAGGATTATACCTCAGGGGTCAGTACTTGGACCCATTCTCTTTAATATTTATATTAGTGATATTGCAGAAGGTATTAATGGAAAAGTATGTCTTTTTGCTGATGACACAAAGATTTGCAACAGGGTTGACGTTCCTGGAGGGATCAGCCAAATGACAAATGATTTAGGTAAACTAAAAAAATGGTCGGAGTTGTGGCAATTGAGTTTTAACGTGGATAAGTGCAAGATAATGCACCTGGGACGTAAAAACCCAAGGGCTGCATATAGAATATTTGATACAGTCTTAACCTCAACATCTGAGGAAAGGGATTTAGGTGTCATTATTTCAGAGGATCTAAGGGTAAGTAGTCAATGTAATAGAGCAGAAGGAAATGCTAGCAGAATGCTTGGTTGTGTAGGGAGAGGTATTAGCAGTAGGAAAAGGGAAGTGCTCATGCCACTGTACAGAGCACTGGTGAGACCTCACTTGGAGTACTGTGTGCAGTACTGGAGACCGTATCTCCAGAAGGATATAGACATCTTAGAGAGAGTTCAGAGAAGGGCTACTAAAATGGTGTACGGCTTGAAGGAGAAAAGTTACCAGGAAAGGCTTAATGATCTTAACATGTACAGCTTGGAAAAAAGACGAGACAGAGGAGATATGATAGAAATATTTAAATATGTAAAGGGAATCCACAAGGTAGAGGAAGGGAGTATATTTAAAAGGAAACAAAATAGCAAAACAAGAGGACATAGTCTTAGATTAGAGGGGCAAAGGTTTAAAAGTAACATCAGGAAGCATTATTTTACTGAGAGAGTGGTGGATACATGGAACAGTCTTCCAGTAGAAGTGGTAGAGGCCAAAACAGTAATTGAATTTAAGCAAGCATGGGATAGGCATAAGGCTATCCTAAACAAAAGATAAATCCAGGTTAAGTATCCATGTAATTGGGCAGACTAGATGGGCCGAAAGGTTCTTATCTGCCGATATTTTTCTATGTTTCTATGTTTCTATATTAGACCACTCACACAATTTGAAGCATTAGTTGAGAGGGGCAGGTACCCATCACATTGCCTCTCCTTGATGTATGATATGTTACAAGCACTAACCCCCCTGACCAGCACCTCACGCACTAACTGGGAACGTGAACTGAACCACACATTTGAAGATCATCAGTGGAGCGCAATTTGCCAATTAGCACACTCAAGTTCCACAGCGGTCAGGGTTCAGGAAGCCAATTATAAGGTGTTGACGAGGTGGCATAAGACGCCCCAAGTCCTGACTCACTTCGCAGGCCAGGGAGCTGATAAATGCTGGAGATGTGATGCCCCCGGTGCCTCTCCACTTCACATACGGTGGGATTGCCCCATTATATCTGACTTTTGGCGCTCTGTACACGACTGTCTCTGCGACGTTGCAGAACCCCCTCCACCGCTCACCCCGGCTTAATCACTCGGACGCCCCGCCCGAAGTTTTCCGAAAGTCGATCGCCGTTAGACTTTTACATGCTGCGCGCCTGGTTATACCGCGTTTTTGGTGTAAACCCACTGCCCCCCCATTAACTGTATGGCTGCAAGAAGTAGAAAACATTAGATCGGCGGAAGAAAGGGTCGCCCTACTCCAGGGAAAACTGCAGAACATCTCCAATCCTGGTACTACTGGCTGACCACTTGCCTGCCCCGTATACGGAGAGAAGCTCCCTGATTTTTGCAGGTCAGGGCCCAATTTTGTTACACCCGTCGTCCTCGACCCGCCAGGTCGAACCATTCCTCTGCTCTAAGTTGCCCTGTGCACTCTTATTCCAAAAGTTGCCCACAGTGCTTGCCCTTATGCAATTTCTCTTAAGTATTCGCCTTGTTATACTCGTCTCTTTTAATGATTTTATTTTGTAAACTCTGTACACATTGAAACTGTTTTTCATGTATGTTCAACTTATTTTACAATAAAGCACAATATGTTAAAAAAAAAAGAATCTTAACTATATCAGAAAAAAACATCTTTATGCAAAATTGACATTTTATTCTAAATTGAATCATTAACTGCTCAAACACATATAGCGAATAAATGTGTAGCGCTCACCCCCGAAGGAGCCGCTGAATTAACCTCGGGTTAGTCTCACCGCTCTAGGGAATAAATATACACCTGCAATGTTGTGGATTTTATAGATTATATACTTTACTGATCCCAATAAAGCGGCATATATAATGTAGATACGGTATATGAATGACAGGATTTCGTAATGCGGGAAAAACACGAGGCGGCAAAGGAAAAGTTTAACCCCTTCAGTTCTGGAGTGTAAGTCCCATGAAAGTAATGTCTCAGAAAGGTGCGTGTGTATGATCTCGTGTACCCGGGTATCGTGTTCAACTGGCCAGTGAATGGAATGAGCAAATCTTCGACTAGTCACGTTGGGGCCCTGTAGATTTAGACAATAATGCAGCGTGCTTGGTTAAACTTGGAACTGTGGCCTGTAAGGCCTCTCACCCATCCGTTAGACAATCTGTTCCGCTGCCCGATCAAGGATGTCTCTCCGCTTTTACTCTCTGGAACTCTGCGCCACCGGATCCGCTTCCCTTGCTTGTCCGATCTCCGCAATACGAAACTATGGCCTACCGCCCGCACTCCCAGTGGATCATCGCGGTCCAACCGGAACTTTGTGTCTGTACAGAACCTCTCAGTGGTGCATAGGTAGGTCTCTGACAAGTCACTGTCCCGATCCCCAGCACCCGCGAGGCAGTGCCTGCTCTCCGGCCTGGTCACAATCTCTGGCAGTCTCACGTGCGTCTTCCACCTTTCGCCGCTTGGCTCACACTGGCTATCCTCCGCAAAAGGCTGCGGATGTCCTTCCTTTCTTTCTCTTCCACCCACTTCCTGTCTCCACCGCAAAGCATGATGGAAATTGTAGTTCCGTTTGTGTCCAGCATAGTCCATATTGCCCCTGTCTTCCTCTGGTGGCCACAACAAGTAAATGCAGCAAGCACAATTTTAAAGCAGCGCTACAAATGTTATGATACTATTTATATAAACAAAAAGTGCTTGGTAGTGAAAGAGTTAAGCTAGGAAATAACAGATGTAAATAAAAAAAATGCTGGTTTTCACAAGCTCTATCTGAAATACTTGTAACCGATATAGTTAAAAAAAAAACACGTTTTAATAGCATCTCAATACAGCCGCAAGGATATAGGTTTTATATATTATGTGTATGTATATCAAATAGATGCAGAAAAGTTTAATTACATATGATGTTTTGTGACCCCCACGGCTTGGCAGATAGTGTGCATGCAAAACCAGCATACCGAGGCCTTAAATGAAGCTTTTATGTTGTGACATGTCGATTCTTGCCCCAAGAAAAATGACACAAATTCACACCAGCATGAGCGAGAAAGCTTCGGATCACATATTGAGGTTTTACGTATTTATGATACTTCTGGGGTGTGCGATTTCCAGCACTTTCCTATCTGTGCGCCCTGTTATTAAAGAATTATGGATTATACGCTCGGAGCTCGCCATTTAATGCATTGTCAGTTTGAATTGACAATACCCACGGTTTCTGTTATCTTCATAATGGAAAATAGAGTTGGCAAAACGCGCTACCTGCCGATTCAATTTATTACTCGCTTCCTTGTCATCTTGAAAAGTCACCACGCAGATACATTTGTTGTGTATACTGCCAGTGATACATGAAGACATCACAATAACAAATCATTCTTCAGCTCAGACAGAGAGGGCTGTTCATTATTCTACAAGCCATTCCCAAGACAGAGAGGAGATCTCCTTATCAGACAGTTCAGCCATCCACTTAATATTCACTGGAAAACTCCAGCCCTGCAAACATATCAAGGTACATTCCAAATGTTTTATTACATTTCTTGAGCAGAAATTTTATTTAAGAGATAACCATACAGTATCCAAAATATATTTTAGTTGTCCTAATCAGAAAACTGTATAGCCCAGGGGTCAGCAACCTTGGCTCCCTGATGTTTTGGGAACTACATCTCCCATGATGCTCAGTCACCCATTAGGCTGACTGAGCCACATGGGAAATGTAGTTCCCAAAACATCAGTTAGCCATGGTTGCTGACCCCTGGAAGGCAACAGTCTGATCACAATGGACTAGCCTGCATATCTCGTCAAGTGCAGGTTCTAGGTGGGACTATGCCCCTGCACACGGGGGCTTAATCATGCTCAGGGCACTGTGACCACTCAAATTATATTAAAGGAACAGTCTACTCAAAAATAACCCCCCCGGTTTTTTATCCTAATCTATCCCTATTCCCTTAATAAAACTTTTTTTTTTTTGTAACTGCAATACTTACCCTAAAATCCACTTCTTTCCAGCAGCGTCTTTTTTTAATTTTTTTTTATACTCACCTCCCTCCTCTTCCGTTCCCGACCTTCTTGCATCCGACTTTCCTTCTGGTTTACACCCGGCTCCCTCTGAGGATTAGTGTTGCGCGCAAGAGGATGCGCGCAACACTATCCCTCAGCCGCTGCCGCCAGCTACTGCGGCGAGTTGGAGACGTCATCGCGCTGAAAGCGCGATGACGTCTCCTACTCGGCAAAAGTTGGCAGAAGCGGGAAATATGATTCCCGCTCTGCTGACTGACAGCTGGGAGGGCGGAGTAAAGTCCTCCGCCTCTCTCAGCTGTTTTCAGCATTTTCTGCTGAACCGCTGAGCGGAGGGAGGGGGGACAGAGGGCAGGATACTCCGGGCATCATGACCACCTAAAATAGCTTAGGTGGTCATGTTGCTTAGAGTGTCCCTTTAAGTGGTCACAATGCAATGTGTCCCTTTTAAAAAATCCAAAGGAAAATGCTGTAACATGCTTTTATACAGACCCACAAAGAGTTAACTCGTGGATTCCACGCAATTTGGGCAGCCAGCCCAGCATTCAACTTTGAATAAGAGAAAGAAAATCCGACCACTCCATGGTGTCATAAAGAAAGAGCTGGTTTTAAGGTGATGCGTTGCAACATTTCCCTTCCCACTGGAACCTTGGTAACCAAAATGTTGCACCGCACCTCAACAAAACCAGCTCTTTATTAAGGACACCATTGAGTGGCCGGATTTTCGTTCTCTTATTCAAACTTTAATAAACCCAGACTGGTAAAAGAAGCGTTCTAGCAACTGAAACTATTTACATACAAGAAATTAATCCTATTTCTTCGCCGGCCTCAGCCGTGATTCTTTACTTTCTTCACAAGGAGGGCCGGAAGCGTCTGCCGCACTGTTGATCGTTGGGGGGGGGGGAAGAGGTTGCAACTAGGTTACAAAGGGAGAAGGAGAAAACAAACAAACTGCAGATTATAAAATGAAACAGATAATGTTTGAAAACATTTACATTTAAAGAGAATCATGGTGTAGTTTGGTGGCAGGTAGGATATATTTTGTACTAATCCCAAAGAACAAACACAGTCGTCCTGCACACTAACAGGGTTATTCAGAGAAAGATGAAAACCAGGAGAATTGGCTGGAGAAGAGAACAAACTAGACCAAATAGTGGATTTGGAAAGGGAGATATACGGGAGAATTTTTCAGGTTTGGCTATTTTGACCTAGAATTTTCACCTTTCTTTGAATAGACCTGCATGACGAGAAATGGTGCAATCTCCAAACAAGAGGCTTCCCTTCAAATCTCTATAATCATCAGGATATATTTTGTAGCCATGATTTTGAGTTTATTGATTGTGGTGTCCATTTCTAGTAAAGTGGTCAAAGAATTGGATGTACACTATGGAAATTAAGAGGGTTAAACATACATTAATAATTCTGCGGTTCACATTGCCTTTGCTTTTTGTGGCTTTGAATGATTCAGGAGATATATATATATATATCTTTCCTGTGCATTTTCCAACCTTTCTTTTCCGCTTCCCACTCAATAGAAGCAAATATTCCCAGTGGGAACTTCAAACGCCGTCAGACTCATCTTCTGTACTCCTCATTCCGGCTGTCTACTAGACTCTGCCCCTACCACACCTCGCTGCGCTGGGAAACAGCATCTCAGGTTAATACATACAGATACAGAAGGTGGATGCTGCGAGGATGCATGTGACGTTCACTCCACAGAGGATAAACGCCACCGTACCCCGGCAAGGTGAGTGCTCTCTCGCTCTATGTGATGATCCTCTCTTTATCATCTTTCAAGCTGAAACAAAATACAAGGACAGATCTTTACGTTTCTAATGTCTTTAGCCAGCGGGTGTGACTTCTGCCAATCTGATCCATTGTACAACACTACAGAATATGTCGGTGCTATACAAATAAAAAAAAAAAAAATAATGGCTGAATTCATCCCTTTGCCATGAAGTCGGAACGCTGTGCTGCGGCACTCGGATGTTGGCAGAACGTCAGATAATTTATGCAAAGAAGTAATAACTAGATTTATAACTAGGTAAATTAACGATTTGAGGTTTTGTTTCAAGTTCAGTGATTAAGTCCAGTGTAGGAGGATGAAACGCGTCTGATATAGGGATATCTCTCACTTTATATGTCAATAAACTGGTTTGTTGATGCCTATTCACTTAAATTGTCTGCGAATCTGTTTGGTTTCAAACATACCCCAGACCTCAAAGGGTTAAGGCATCAGATTCGCTGCACTTTACTTTCATCATCCGGATTAATTATATACTTAAAGGAAATTTGCCGCAGTTTAATAAAGCCTCATACATTAGTGTAAATTAGTGTTTATAGGCGTTGCCTATGTTTATTGTATCCCACTGCCGGTAATCACACCTGAGCATCCGTTTACAGACCAATTGCGATTCATCCGAATTCTCATCGATTCGTTAATGAATAATGTTTTGTTACTGGCTCACTTGTTTAAGTGGTGGTTCCAAAAAGTGGGATAAACAAAAAAAGCATATGGCGTCAGAATGCCCCCCCCCAAATACCTTGTGCACTCCCTTGAAATGGTCCATAGTAGGACTGCGGAAATTAACGATTAATTGAGCGATTAAAATATTTCTAATCAACCCAAAAAAATTGTTTAATCGACCGACGGTGCAAAGCACGCGTGTTTGGCTCTCTATGAGCATCCGAAGGCATGGAGCTTGGCCGCTCGCCTGGGGGAACCACGTGACCAGCCGCGTTCGAGAGATCCACACCCTCATTATTACTGCCACGAGTGGGCCTGAGAAATGGACACATCCACCCCAAAGCCCCAGGGTATTTTGCTAAACTTACTTATGGACACCGTGTGGGGCTAAGGGGGAAATGGCCCCCCTTTTAATAATAACCCCTACTTGCCACACATGGACGGGGCCATAGAGGACACTGGCATGGTCCCCATTAGCTTTAAAACCAACCCTACACAATATTAGAAATGGAGCAGCTATATGCCAATATTTTAACCACAGCTGTGCTGGCTACTCATCGCTTGGGTGATATATCCCTCTCGGCCGTGTCTGACCCCCACATGCATATGAAGTCAGCATAATCACAGCAGAAGACAGGTGGATGGCCAACTAGGGACATCCCTTGGTCTTCCCTGTTTAAGTCAGGGATTGTAGGGGCCAATGACAGGTGAGGGATTGCAGTTTTTTTGGGTTTTTTTTTGAGGAAGTATTTTTCCAGGAAGGATACATTGAGATTCCTCTCGTTTTCAAGTATGTCCAGGGTGGCGAGTATGTACCGTTGGGTGTCTTGCCCAAGAACACTTACTGGAGAGGTGCTCTTGCCGGGATTGGAACCTGTGTCTCCACGGTTACAGAGCAATGATGTTACCTCTACTCCATCCAGGCGGACAATCATGACCTTGATTATTTGTCCTACAAAAATGCAAGCTGTATAATTCAGACAACAATTCCCATCATCCAAGGCAAAGGTTTACTCCCTATGATTGGCAACTGATGGCAACCCAAGGGACAGTAATCTTTTAATTGTTTAAAACAGTAAAATAGGAGATTTTTCATCCACGGTCTTGATAAGATTTTGCAGTCACCCCAGAAGGGGAGCTACATCTATGTCACCATTATGAAATGGCAACAGCTTGCAGCTTTAATGCAAGACGAACAGCAATTTGGAGTAGATTGGCTCATTAATATTAATAATAAAGCAACCATACTGTCCATTTAATTAGGAATGATTCTGAAACCGGCTTCCTGCATGACAGAAATGAAATCCCATGATGTGCTCTGTGACTAAATGGTGAAAAAAAACCCACATGGTTTCAATATTGTAATTAATGTTGATAGATGATTATTGTATTAACTTTATTTTTATCAATCATAAATTCTACATCGTGAGTCAACAACCTGAGCCCTCCAGATGGTTTGGAACTACATTTCCCATGAGGCTCAGCCAACCCAATGAGGGGTTGATCATCCTAGGAGATGTAGTTCCAAAACACCGGGAGGTCCAAGGTTGCTCATCTTTCTACATACTACAGGACAGCTGGTGTCAAGTGTGATACACGGGTCCAGGAAAACATGCCAGAAAAGGCAATTATCAAAATATTGACATGAAATGATTAACTTGTTTTAAGTTTGTATTTAAACGCTGAAGCCACTTTATGTCCATTTCATTGCTCTTTATATGGCAGTAAACTACATAATCCGGTGATGCTAGCAGACAGCGTGATTACTTGACGAGGAACACAGAATGGGTGTCATGCAATACTTTCTAAGGACCACACCTGATTTGATTAGGTCCAGGTAAGACCTGCCCAGGTGTGGTCCTCAGTTCTCTGCCAGTTCCCAGGCTTTTATCAGAGTATTCGAACATTAAAAATCTGAGGACAGTGATACGAATTATAATTTGCCGACCAAAAAAATAAAATCAAAATGCAAATATATTTGTTGTGCGCAGTGCATTATAAACCAGAGGATTATTATTTAAAACGTCTGTTCCAGAAAACGAAACCAGCTGGAAATGAAAACACGCGTTTAGGACTGAAGGGAAACGTCCATGGACGCTTACTAAACTTATGTATAACAAAAGCATTTCACAGTTTGACTTTGTGTAGGGAATGATATGGCAAAGATATTGGAACCTTGATTCAGAGTAAAGACACAAAAGCGTCTTTTTTCCATGTGGTGAATTGCAAGAAAATGTAACCAAATTTTTTTTTTAACTGCGGCATTTCATCAGCTTGATATTTACATTCCAAAATTCACATTTCCCTTGACATTCGGTACCAGTGCCTAGTGAAAACTATGTACTGTACGTTTCCACAAATCTAAGGCTAGGGTCAGACGAACGCACTTTGAACGGACTGTGCGTCCGTGCAGTATGGACGCACGTTCTGACGGAAGACGAGGTAGTGCCACACAGTCCGTTTTTGTGACTGAGGTTTTTTGACGGATGTAGCAGGGAAAATAAATTAACATTTTGTCCGTCAAAAATGCTGGACGTATAAATGCAGTCTGTCTGACTACGTTCCATCACTCACACACAAAGCTATGCGGACGTTGCGGACGCAGCGCACTCTGCACGTCCGTTCTAGTGGTTTCACGTTCTTGCCTAACTTGCGCCCGTTTGCCGCATCCGTTGTGTGTCCGCACTTCAGTACGGACGTACTTTGCGTGTGGGTCTCTATTGATCATAATTGTATGCTACCACGGATGTTAAAATGTGCGGTAACACGGATGTAAACACAGCGCTCGTCTGACCCCAGCCTAACAGTGTTTAAAGGGTTAACCCTGGTTCTGGTTAGGAATTTCAAGTTGCTACCTGCTTTCGGTCTGTCAATTTTGCATTTGCCACATGGTTACCTTTCTTTAAAATGGTCAAGCGTCTGTGTATATCAGGGATCAGCAACAATGGCACTCCGGATGTTTTAGAACTACATTTCCCATGATGCTCACATACTCCGATTGCCTGAGCGTCATGGGAAATGTAATTCTATCGCATCTGGAGGGCCAAGGTTGCCATAATGCAAGTCAACCTAAGAGTGGCTGAGCATTATGGGAAATGCTGTTCCAAAACATCTGTAGGTCCAAGGTTGCTGATCCCTGGTGTAGACACCGACAGTGCTTCGCTAGTCCCATTCGCTGACACAGGAAAGGGTGTAGGCAGCATTATGGTTCCGTTTAATTGATATCATTGTGTCTCCACCTGCTGTGATCCCTCCCTTGTGTGCATCCCTAGAGTAATTGAAGCCACTCTCCTCATTATGTTCCTCAACAGGAAATCTTTGTTAATGCTCTCCAGGAGAGAGACACCGTTTTATTGGACCTTGCTGAAGATACGAGGTGCTAAAATCTACCTGTAAGATTACAGCACATCAGACGACTGAAAAGAGAATTGTGCCCCGGGATGTTTCCTTTGCAGAAGTGTAAATTGTTCAGCACTTAACCTCGGGGATAAAACGTTCCGAGGGAAAAAAGAAAAAAAAAAGGGAAGAGATCAGACCATAAGACGGCTGTGCAACATTCTTCTCATTTCGAGTACAAGCAAGAACATATTTTTAGTCTGAATCCAAGTTCTCCCACAATGCGAACCTTTGTATGGTGCATTTGTAGGAGACGACACGATCCTACTGGAAAGGAGCACTCGTGAAAGATGGCGAGCAGTTTGACACTAGTCGGCGCCCTCTGGGCACTGCTGTCCTTCCTCTCGGCAGCAATATGTTGCACGTGTTTCTTTATGCCCTACTGGCTTTTCGGATCTCAGATGGGGAAACCAGTTTCCTTCAGCACCTTCCGCAGATGCACCTACCCTGCTCACATGGAAGAAAGTAATGTGGTGATGGTAGAGGAATGTGGACGATATGCCAGCTTCAGTGCCATCCCGAGCCTGTCATGGCAAATTTGCACCCTGGTGATTGGGATCGGTTGTGCCTTGCTCCTGCTGGTGTCTCTGGCTGCCATTCTTGGCTGCTGTATTGGGGATCTCATCTCCAGAATGACTGCTCGGATGCAAGGAGGAGTCCAGTTTGTAGGAGGTAAGAGTTGCCCAATTGAGGGGCATCAGTGGTGGCATGCCATAATTCCCAGTAACTCCTTGCATGATACAGATTACTGAAGAATAAAGCAGCAGAAGCTATCAGGGATGGACGGAAATCTACATGCCACTCATAATGGAGGTTAGGGCTTAAGTTTCATTTGTGTTGGTTTTGACTAAAATTTCTATATTTTATTTTGATTTATAATGCTATACACATAGAAACATTGAAAAATGTCGGCAGATAAGAATCTTTCGCCCCATCTAGTCTGCCCAATTACATGGATACTTTAGCTGGATTTATCTTTTGTTTAGGATAGCCTTATGCCTATTCCATGCCTGCTTAAATTCAATTACTGTTTTGGCCTCTACCACTTCTACTGGAAGACTGTTCCATGTATCCACCACCCTCTCAGTAAAATAATGCTTCCTGATGTTACTTTTAAACCTTTGCCCCTCTAATCTAAGACTATGTCCTCTTGTTTTGTTACTTTGTTTCCTTTTAAATATACTCCCTTCCTCTACCTTGTGGATTCCCTTTACGTATTTAAATGTTTCTATCATATCTCCTCTGTCTCGTCTTTTTTCCAAGCTGTACATGTTAAGATCATTAAGCCTTTCCTGGTAACTTTTCTCCTTCAAGCCGTACACCATTTTAGTAGCCCTTCTCTGAACTCTCTCTGAATTCTGGAGATACGGTCTCCAGTACTGCACACAGTACTCCAAGTGAGGTCTCACCAGTGCTCTGTACAGTGGCATGAGCACTTCCCTTTTCCTACTGCTAATACCTCTCCCTACACAACCAAGCATTCTGCCAGCATTTCCTGCTGCTCTATTACATTGACTACTTACCCTTCGATCCTCTGCAATAATAACCCCTAAATCCCAACCCTCAGATGTTGAGGTTAGGACTGTATCAAATATTCTATATTCAGCCCTTGGGTTTTTACGTCACTGTTCCTTTATGGACACATTAGGTGTTTTTCAGGTAATTGGGGAATTATGGAGATTTAAAGAGTTGAAATAAAGAGAATGTTTCCGATTTGGCTTTTTTGGTCTAAAATAAAGGATTCCATTGTTACTTCTCTGCAAGTTCCAGCAGTGAGTGAGCCTCAAACGCCGTGACCAGCTTAATAATGAGATAGTTGATCCCTCAAACCTGCTGAAATGCCGAATAAAAGAAGGCATTGACCAGCAGTCCAACCCAATGAACTGTTCAAAAATGAGAACGTTTTCTAGCTTGCAAACTCAATGACTCGTCTAATGAAGAGTGTACAGGTTAAGCCGAAGTTATTTACTTATCCCAATGCACAGAACATTGGCTATTCTTTTAAAAAATTTAACCAAGCCAACACAGAGAACCGTGACTATTAAATTAATGGTTCAGTGGAGAATTTAAGGTAGTTGTATGTTTGACCTGGACTGGTCAGGATAAGGAAAGGCTGAGGAGCGGCTTGTGCAGCATTACCAAAAGGAATGCTCTGATGTAGTACAAGCCAGTGGGGGACATCAAATCTATCTGGTAGATTCAATACCCCCTTACTGGTCTAAGTGGTTGCTGGGTTACCTGGCCCAGTTTGAGATCCATTCATTAGGGTCTGGATAGCTGAAGGTGCAAATTTAAGTTGCTAACTTACACCACCCGACATACTGTCAACACATCCAGTCCAGGTAATATTTTGTGGTCCCACTTAGGGTATGGTATTGTGGCTATCCACTTAAAACAGTGTTCCTGAAACCTGTCCTCAAGCACCACTAACAGGCCAGATTTTAAGGATTCCCTTGAGGAAATGCCAACTGAATCCTTCAATCCCTGAGCAGCAAATCATATCACCTGTGCTGTGCTTCAGATATCCTGCAAACCTGGCCTGTCAGCAGGTCCCGAGGACAAGCTCGGGAAGCACCAACTTGAAACAACTACACTGAAAAGTAAGGAGAAGCTTAGTGACTAGACCATTCAGCGTCATCAAAGTCCACCTGCTTCATGTGTTTGTTAGCCATAGAGTATATTATTGGTAATTAAGTTTGTAAATGCAGGTATAAAGAAGATTGGATTGAAGCAGTGTGGACTAAACAGTTTGCGTCGGCAAAACAGCGAACACTTGGGGCCATGTGTATTTTTATGTGCTGCTATATAAATTGTATGTTAACCCTTCCAGCTCTCAATACATCATGAGACAATGTCTCTACCACCTCCACATCAAGGGTTAAACGTCAAGTGATTAATCTTCAGAGCAAAAAAAAAAGAAGGTCTGTACATTTTGTAAGTCTTTAATATCCCTGTAGGGGGAATTAATTAATTTATAACAGTACAGAACATTTCCCGTGCTTCCTGTTTGCCGTGGAATGTAAAGTGGTGGTAATTGGAGAAGTGTCATTGATGCTCGCTCAATAAACACTAAGATATGGAAAACCCAAAACCCCATTATATAATGAGGCTGCTGGCTGCCTGCCAAACCATGCTTTATAAACCAGTGATTTTATTGTACATTGTCCACATTCACAAAGCCGGGGGATATAACAGGAATCCCTAAATAATAGGTTCATTTTACGCTCTGCCCATATGACAGTCTCCATTCAGTGCTTTATCTTAATAGGATTTAACAATTTAATGCTAGGTGGTTCAGCAAAGTATTGGGCAATAGATGTAAAGAGAAATTTGGTAATCTTAACTTTGTTCGTGACAATTATTGCAACTTTTTCTCAACTCTTTACACTTGATCTGTAGGCTGATGAACCATGATGCACTCAAAAGATTTATGTTACTGTCACCTTCCTCCTCAACCAAGCTGAAACCTAGCCGATAGTTCAAATATATTATTTATTTATTTATAAAGGATTTTACCAGGAAGGATACATTGAGATTTCTCTCGTTTTCAAGTATGTCCTGGGTTCAAGAACATTGCTACAATTGCAATTATTTGTAAAGCTTCAATATATTCTCCAGCGCTGTACAATGGGTATGACAAAACAAACCGACACATGGAGAACAATATTAGAAGAGGACCTTGCCCAAGATGTAGTAAAACATCCAGCTGGAAGGTTCGATCATCATCAACTCTAAGTATCTGACTCTACATTTTGCGAAACCACAAAATACTGCAAAAAAATATCAAAAAAAAAAATCAGTTCTACATTAAGGATGGAGCGACCTGTTACTCATGGACACAACAACATTTTGATGTTGAAGTTAAAACCTAGAGTAATATAGAAGCTGAAGAAGCCATTGTGTTTTGTAGACCTGTTTCGACGTGCGTTCTAGTGGTTTCACGTCGACCAAATATTGGTGTCCGTTCCAATGTGTGGGAAAAAGTCTGCACGTACTCTGTGTGTTGTTTCCTATATGATCAGTCAAAATGCTATGATGGATGAAACGACACGCGTTGTGGCGTATGCATTTGGTGCGCCAGTTTGGGCCTTAGCCTTAAACATTCCGGAGCAATGATCGCAGCTATAGAGACATACAGGGTTATTCAAATTCTTTCATTTCCCGCACTTCGGGGAGTCAAATTCGCCGACCATGCAGGGTCTCCGAAGTGCAGGGAAAAGCCACTGTGAACATCCAAAAAAAAACATTGCAAAACCACCGAATCGAACGGAAAAACAACTGCAAAACCGCCACAAAATAGTCAAATCGATACAAAAAAATGACAAATGCATCCTTCGAACCACCGCAAAACCGCTGAACGCATCCAAAAAAATTCCGAATAACCTTGGTGTCTTTGAGCTGAAAGCAGGTAAAATGAGTGGTTAATGTAGGATTGAGCTGAAAGGTTTACCACGAGATCAGCAATGAGCTTCCACTTGAAAGGCTGTTACAGTGTTGCTCAACCCCCCCGCCCGTTATTTAAATGTACATTGAAATTTTACATAGCGCAGGTATAGGTAACCCTATTTTTATATTTTTAAGAATATTAACTCCTACATATTTAGCATTCTGCCTTTCAAATCCTCAGTGTCTTATTTTCTGTATTATTTACAGTCTGCATGTACCGGTGTGAAAATGAAATTATTTTTTTCCATACTTCATTCATACTGTTAGAAACAAAGCAGTCAGCCGTTAATGTGTGTGTTCACCCTCTGGATATCAGTATCTGGAGTGAGATAACATCATTTCATGCTCTGCTATCCTGTGGGTTGATCCATCACAGGGTCTAAAACTTCACAGTCTGACGAATCGGCCCATGAGAATAACGCACCATGAAATGATACTCGCCGCTGTCAGATATTATCATCTCTTTTCATCAATTTACCTTTATGTCTGGTATCTTCTTCCATTTTTTCTTAAATTATCTGTGCGTGTGGGGGTTAACACAATAAGCTGATGGGTCTTCTCGCTTAACGGGGCATTGATAATGGACTTTTGATGGAAACTTATTGACGACTGTTGCTCGATTCAACACAACCATCTTGGCAAGAGCCTTATTCAATTAATTGTGCTATTACAGTTCATGAGGATGACAACCCAATGCGGCCCAACAAAGGGAGCCTAAAACAAAAACCCTACACCAAATTTAGGTTTATCCAAACCAAGTAAACCCAGGGAATGTATTGGAGAACGTATGAAGAAATGGTTTCCATAACTGCATGAAAATGGGTAAACCAACAGCGCATAGTTACTAAATGGTTTATGAAATACCGATGTTTCTCAGGAATTTGTATATTAAACCTGCCAATTCAGATCGATCCTGAGCAAATACACACATGGGGCTCTATTACATACTTCACGCAAAAATGCACGGTAAACGTTTACGCACGTAAATTAACGTTGGTATTACAATCCTCGCACATTATTTCATCCATCAAAAAATAACACGCTAAAAAAAGATGCGCAAAAACCCGCACGCATTAACGCTGCACACAGAAATCGGTGTGCGGACTGTTTTTTCACGCGATTCAGCCAATCAGAATTAAGAACCACAATTATCTCACGTTAAGTTTTTGCGCCTGTCAAAGTCAATCTGCGCATATTTGCTGCATCAATAATAAAAACACGCACAACTTCTCAATTTTATTTTTGGGTATGCGTAGAATATGTAACTATACATTGCTGCGTATATTTTATTTTTTTTTGGGCTGGTGTATTTGGGTTCGGCCAGGACGTTCAGATTTGCAGTTACCACCAGCTTTTCAAAGACGTTAAAATTATGCGTGCAAACGCTGTGCGTTAAATTTTACGCATAGATTGTAATACCATCCGCATACCAGCACACAAACGCACTTGCACTCACAATGTTAAGTATAGGACGCGCGCAGTACAGTAAGCTCGCGCAGGGTCACCCGCGGTAGACGTTAACGCGCATTTTTTGCGCGGACATTGTAATATGACGTTCAGCACAAAGGGTTTTGCCCCTCGCGTTAATGCATTTTTGCGCACGCGTTAACGTTTGCGCGAAGAATGTAATCAAGCCCATGGTTTTTGGACTCCAGGGATGTAGGTCAATGCGTCCCAACTGTGGTCAACAACTACCACTAACAGGACAGCTTTTAAGAAGGATTGCCTTGGAGAGATACCGACTGAATACACAGATTTGGAAAAAAATTCCCTCTTTTCCCTAAAACAGTTGTTCCCAACACTGACCCTCAGGAAGCCCAACAGGCCAGATTTTAATAAAGGTTACCTTAGGGGATATGCCGACTGAATACTGCAATCACATCACTTGAAGACTAGGGATGGGAAACACTGGTATATATTATTACTATATTATATACATCCTATAACGGCTTTGGCAACTCCAATTTCGGCAAAATACGGTGAAAATTTATAAATTGCGAATTCACCCAATTTTCAGCTAAATGGAGTCAGCACAGTGCACTAAAATGCAAAGCACAGAAATTGCCTTCAATTTCGGAGGTTTAAGAATAGACCCATGTAACATCAGCTGAAATGTTGCCAATATCCAAATAAATGTTGCCTTTGCATGACGGGAGTGTCTGGATTCCATGTTGCTTTTTTGAGAACTTCCAGATGAGCTGGCCACTCGGGAACTCATGAGCTCCCTTCATGACATCTGTGTTTTATTCTACTTCTGAGGACAGCCATTTTTGTTGTTGTACCATATTTTTTAAAAAATCAACAGTTTGGGCATATGAATGGTATCGACCCCCTCCAGTTAATCCCTTCACTACAGATAGAGGTTTCTCAGGCTTCAAAGGCACAATCTGGTGACTCGATATCTAGATAGCTCGATATGCTAATCTGCAGCCAAAAGCAAATGAAATGTGTTTGCTGCAAATGAATTTTGTTAGCTTTTAGGCTGCAGAAGGTGCCCCCAAAGTTTTAGCCCTGTGGACATAATGCCCTAAGAGCTAAAACTGTAAAAGCGGCTGCTGAAAGGTCTGAAATATCGAGCTTTCAGACACGGTCAGCAGCTGAAGCAGGAGAAATAGAAGAAAATAGACCTGCTGTTAAAACCTCTGTAACTCAATTTGGCAGTAGATTTCGCCATCTACTGGTCAAATAGGTTATTTACAGTAA
Source organism: Leptobrachium leishanense (assembly GCA_009667805.1). NCBI lineage: Eukaryota > Metazoa > Chordata > Amphibia > Anura > Megophryidae > Leptobrachium > Leptobrachium leishanense. The sequence goes on along the minus strand of CM019071.1, from coordinate 26,229,270 downwards.
TAGATATGTATTACTGTAAATTTATTTAATTTTTTTTTTCAAAAAAACACTGGGTTCCGGCAATGTTTTTTTTTACAAAATCACATGGTAGTGAAGGGGTTAAAGAAAATTGCCATGTTATACTATTCCTATCTAATTCCCTCCTTGCTTTCCATTTGATCAATGCCTGTGACTATAGTTTGTATTTTTATGGTTGAAAATCTTGATGCGATTCTCTAGAGACCACGTTCTTGAACCCAGGACATACTTGAAAACGAGAGAAATCTCAATGCATCCTTCCTGGTAAAATAATTTATAAATAAATTATTAATTCTGTAAAACTCTACCCAGACACCCAAAGTCTCCTATTGTGTTGTGGCGAGATCTAGACTTTCTAATCTTGTCAACATTTTCATGAACTATAAACCATTTGTGAAGAAATTATTAAATAAAAAGGTACTACAGGTATAGTGGTTATTCACTAACCGCCCTTTCTTTTATAAATGGAAAGAATGGTTGTTTAAAGTTGGCAAACTACGGTGGAACAAGTACAGCTAAACTATGGTGAATCCCCAGTTTAGGGCAAAGTTATCGTAGTGCACCATAGTTTTCACTATTTGATCCCCCAAAGTTGTCTAGAGTAACTCCCAGCATCCTTTATAAAAATAGCCACCTTTAAATTTACCAAAGTAGATTTACCTCAATGGCGAAACAATGGTAAACTGAGAATTGCCACACGTTGCACTTTCCTCTCCCATTAAAACAACGTTTTGGCGCATCACTCTTTGGAGCGCTTGCTGTTGGATTTTCATTATGTGGACAGCCAACGTTCACTATAGTCTTAATAATGATGATTTTTACCATACAATGCAACAACGCTGAACGTCAGCGTTTAATGCCTTACCCCTTTAAGTCATTAGAATTAGTATTTGTATGGCTACAACAACTTCTTAGGTTTCAGGTTGCTTTCAAATGGAGAGTGTCCCTTTTTGCACCCTATCAAACTACAGCGGAGCCTCTGCCCAGCCCTGACTTATCTGGGTCACACCATGAACAGGTCTAACAGCTTCAGAGTTGTGATCCTGGCTTGGTTTCAGTATCTCTGTGCACCTGTTGTGCATCTTTTTGTTCATTTACAAGCGCATTGTGGTGATTTCCAAAGCTGAAGAGACATGACCTTGGACTGATTGTTCCTGTCTTTTGGCGTGGCGCACAGAAAGCACAGGTAAAGGGCTAGAAAGCCTGATGCACTGCGACAATAGAGTCTTGTATTAACCATATCTTGGCTTAGGTGTTGCAAATCACAAAGACACTTCAAGGGTGGACACACAAATCCATGTATTAGAATAAATAAATACAACATATATATATCCGATAAAGTCAAGTATATATAATTTTGTGGATAAAAAGGCGCTAACCATAGAGAGTTGGAAGAAACATTTCGTGTTTCATGCACCGTAGAATGCTGGGACGGCTCTGAAAAACCCTAGAATGTAACTGGCTGTTGGCATCATATGTAGATTTTATCAGTAGTGATCACTGAGGATTCGGACATTGTGATACAATTCCAACATGGCCGCCTCCATGCTGAAACCCTGACAGATCTCAAAGAATGGAATTCCAGGTAAACTTACAAAAGCTTTGTTAGGGGATATATTATAAACGTATCAATCTTACTATTTTAAAATGACTTGAAAGACAATGTCAGATGACGACATTTTAAGTACGGCCAGAGCCTGTATATATGGGAGGTTTAATAAATGTCTCCTCGAGTTCAAAGAACATTTCCTGTGTAAGAAAACTGAAGTTCATCCAGCCCTGTGTATGAAACAGTGCGGCAGTCATTGCACATATTTTCATATTTGAATTCACTGGTCGTAAAAGTGTCAGCCACGGAAAGGTAGGATTATTATCATTCTAGATAGGTTACGACTCCACTACCACTTAAAGAATCCCTTGCGATACAGCGATTATCAGCAGCTTTTCGCTCTGATATTTCAGGTGCCGTCAATAATGAGAGAACATCACAGGTTGAATCTTTATGACTGAATGTTCTATAATCTTTCTCAATTCCGGCCATAACAAAGGTTTGAGATCAGGCACGGGAATCCAGAAAATATCACTTTGTGAAGGATTTAGGATGGCCGGTATGAAAAAATGCAATTACATTATGAAAATTTCCACTGTAAATTTTTTTCTTTACTCTCAATTTGTTCTTCCATGGTCATCTGCTAAAGGAAACATTGCCTGAGGAGCAAATTTAAAGGAGAGTCTCAAAATTAACTGAGAAGTGGATAATGTAAGCTAACCTCCAAAATATCCTAGTCTAATGTACAAGCCTCAAACCCCCCCAAAAAACACAAACCTTTTATGAACTGAAACAAAAATTACTTCAGAATTGTACCAGCACCCTGACGAAGCTCCAGACAATGGTAAAGTAGCTCAGGATTGATTACATAAATAATTTTGAAATACACAGACTCCTTTGTTGCATTATAGGGAACTCCATCAAAAAGCTGAATGTCACCTGTGCCCCACTATCGTTTTATAGTATCTTGATCATTATCGGCATTTATATTGCACAAACATTTTATGCATCACTTTCTGAAAGAAGGAAGGAACATAGCATAAATGAAAACAAGTTTGAGGTGACCAGAACATGTGGTATACAGGGCTTGACTCAACAGACCCTCATAAGTAACATCACAAACGGTGTCGTCCAAACTTGTGGACCCATGGCTACCACCCTTTCCTTTAGCAATTTCAAAGTATGGTGTGATCTTATTATCCTGGCTTACCACTCCAATTGTATCAGCTTTGTTATGTTATATCTTGTCACTGCCACCTATGTGACTACTTACCTTCTCCGCACTATACACATAATCATAGGCAGCAATTTTGGCTTCCTACATGGCCAAGTCGCCCGAACACCCTCCAAGATGGCACAGTGGTGAACATTACAGAATCAGCATCAATTTTCTGCACAATCTCTAATGGAAAAAGTGATTCGATGTTGTGCCAATAATCCTATTAGCTTGTGAAAAGGTCTCACATGTGTCTCCCAGACAATGGTGGAACCACCAAACAAGCACTATAAAGGCCCAGTCCTCTAATCCTTTAGTGTTCAGTAACTCAGAAACTTGTCCTCCAGCGACTCCGCATTCCCCAAACTTCAATTACGTGTTACTTGACTTGCCCATTCTGTTCTTAATTTGTTTCCCTAGATATGTAACCCTTGGCCTGTCTACTAGATACCAGTGTTCCATTGGTTGCCCATTGACCATGGCTTCTGACTACACTCCTAGACTACATTTCCTGCTTGTGCCTCGTCTCCAGTCTGCTTACTGGCTTCCTACTTCCATTCTTTGAAATGCTACCTGCCTGTGCCCCTTAACTGCATTTTGTTTCCCCGACTCCAGCTCCACTGCCTGGTCAGAGCAATTGGGGATTGTCCAGGTGGAACCCTTAACAGTTACTCCTAAACCGGCTAGGGAACCTTGTCCTATTTATGTGTAGTGTCTATATGCCGTATGTATACTGATATTTCAAACAAGTTACACCATGTGTGGGCTCCTGCGACAGAGGCCTATGGAGTCGGACTATATTTTCTAATTACAAGGATGCTTCTGCGAGGATAGATCAGTTTATTTAGCTACGCAAGGTCTTCTTTCTGTAGCCTGTAGCTCCATCAAGAAAACAGGTCTTTCTCCGAAATGATTTTTTTTCTCTAGAGGATGTTGACGTCGTACATGCTAGTGTTCGTTACACTGTTAATTTTGCAAGGAAAGGTATGATACTCTCCAGCTGATAGAAAAACATTATGTGTGTAATTGGTTGTAATACATTGTGCACTCTGCTGTGCGTCTCCCGCTGAGTAAACAAACATATCCTTTTCTCTGTGATTCTATCCATAGGACTTCTCATTAGCTCTGGATGTGCCCTGTATCCGTTGGGGTGGAACAGTCCTGAGATCCAGCAGGCATGTGGCAATGGGTCCAGTCAGTTCCAATTAGGTAACTAGTGACTCACGATCACCGATGGCGGACTGCATGAGTGTCTGAGCAGCATTAGCTGTGCACATTAAACCTGGGATAAACTGGAATCATTAGTGCAGACTTTCCATCAGTATAAGTCCAAATGATGAGGGACACACAAGGGACGTACATCATCATCGCAAAATATCACTACATGTGTTAAAAAAAAGAAAATACACATATAATCATCACACTCCATAACAGAAAGATAAAGAGAAACACAAAAAGAAAAATACTATATGCTGTAAACGAGTGAATTCTCAACGTATCCTTCCTGGTAAAACACTTTGCAAATAAATAAATAAAGAGATATAGATAAATCATTAGGAAGAGAAGGACCTGTCTTAATGGGGTACATGGAGGTCATGACAGGTTTAAATCAACATGTGGCTATGAAGCTTGTGACCAAATCTACATCATTGCTTCCTACGTTACGTAGTATTAAATCCTTAAAAAATACATTTAACCTCAACGCTTTGGGCAGGCGGGCCTAAACGCAGCATGACAGCATAGCAAGCCCCTTGGCTTTCTGGCACTCCTAAGGTCCGTCTCCCTTCCTCACAGCTGATTGCCTGATGCCAGAAATCTGAGGGGCGCGCGATGCCACCCCGCAGTATTTAATTACACACATCCCCTGGCAGACCCCCGACGCTAAGAAGTTAAAATATTGGAGTGCACTTGCCCTGTCTTTTGTATACGGCTTAGAATCACCCGCTTGTAGTGCCTGTTTAGGTTAATTGCAGCCTTTCTCACTGTTGTATGTACAGTATGTGTATAAATTCATAACACAAGATACAAATCCCATCTAGTCATTAGGAGTTGCAAGCGTAGTTTGGATCTGTGTACATGACTATACTATTGGCAAAAGAAGGACACTATTGTTATAGACCAGGAATTGTGGCCCTGAACTGGAGTAGATTTTGCCATCGTTTATAGCGTTAGGTCACGATCATCGATATAACCACCAATCATGAATATAACCATCGATCTCTTGGGGAACATTGCTAATAGTCATCCTCAGGTAGTCATATCATAGGTCTGCGTGAACACCAAGGGTAGTTGCTCCAACCTCATAGCAAAAAGAACTCAATTGGGTCATTTCATGTTCTGAGATGCACCTACACAGTTCTGTGGGTCAAATGGTTACAGCTTTACACTATATTATGAACAGATATGAGGGCACTGTATAATGAAAGCTGTGCCCACCTTCCATAATATTCACTTCATGCTGCATCCTAAATTATATTTATTAACAAATGCACGAGTCAGTTTATTGGGCAATTCTTTTTCTGGGTGTCATCGTCCCCATTCTTATTCAACAAAAGCATATAGGACGGTAAAAGCACCTTGTGCCATCATATACGCTTTTTTCTGTGGATTTCAAGCAATGCAATAAAGATGCAGAATGGTTGAAGCAGAAGAGGCATTACACAACATTAAAAATTAAATGTGCTGTTTACCACCAAGGTGCATTATTCTGGTCCCCTGCAAGACATTAAACTTCATCTGCATAATTACTAAGAAGCCTGGAACACTCTGGACCTTGTCGACATTCCCCTTAGGGCCGCCGCATTAATGTAACTCTAGCCTCCGATTGTGCTTTTGTAAAGCAATGTTCCCTGTGCTCGATTATAAAATATAATGCAGGCATTTAACTCTGTCAGCCCCTACCAGGAAACACCAACCTTTACGGCAATAAGAAATGCAGGCTGAGCGGAATACAGTTTGTTCTGAAGCAAACTGAAGGGCATTTTCTTAAAAAATATATAGCATTCATATGAAGCGTTTCAATTCCCAACCAAACAAAAACTATGCTTGAGGGGGGGAACCTACCCTCATTTTCTAAAACCTAGCTCTGAAATTAAACCCCTAGGGAACTATCAGCTGCCGAGAGCTAAAACTGGGACGCAAAATGGATAAAATAGTATTTTCTAACTTCCCCATAGCATCCCGGTTTTCCCAGCAGATCGCGGGGCAGGCGCCAAATCCGTCAGCCTGCCCCTTAGTGATTTCTAAGCTCGCGGAGGCTGGGGGCAGCGCTACGGCGCTGTCCTCAGCATCCCCTCCATGGTGTCCACAAGACTCCATAGAGTCGGGTCACGTGACCGGCAGGATCTCGCCTCTCGCGAAATCCTACTGGTTGGCGGAGTGATAACTGAGGGAGACCGGGGACTTTTTTCCCCCAAGTCTCACTCTGCTCCCGGCGGTCAGAAGCAGCACATTGGGCCACCGTTCTCGCTGCGGTAAGAGAGGTGAGTATGTGATTTTTGGGGGTGTTTGTGCTGCAGGTAACGGATTCTGCAGCAGCGCAATCCGTTACCTACAACTCTGATGTGGTGTTAGCGCCAGCTCTTATTAACTAGCTTATTAACTAGCCAAGTGATCCTAACGCTAGTTAATCTGTGCTTTCATTTTGTGCTCCCTATTCCTAACATGGGGAGCGCAAAGTACAGTAACTTCTCGCTACGAATCACAAATTAACGTGCGCCAACGGGTTTTTTAACCTGTTAGTGATTTGAAGGCGATCTGGCCGCAGTGCTATGAGCTCCTTTAAGCTAACACTAATGCTAGTGTTAGCTTGAAGGAAGTGATAGAGCCCCATATGTTTAATATTTGACATCTTTAATGACTTCTTTAACCCCTTAACGCCGCAGGACGTATATTTACGTCCTGCATTAGGCGGGCTTTGACGCCGCAGGACGTAAATGTACGTCCTCGGCGTTTACAGCCCCCCTCGCTTAATACTCACCTCCTCCGGTCGCTCCCACGCTGCTCTGACTCCCGCGGAGTCAGATCAGTGTGATCCTCCTCCGGCGCTGTGACGTCATCGCGCCGGTGGCGCGATGACGTCAGTTTCAGGCGTCCCCCCCCCCCGCCGGAGCAGGGGAAGCGCCTGGAGGGGAGGGATCCTTCGGATCCCTCTATCTCCGATCGCCTGGTCCCCGGCGCCTGTGGCCAGCATCGCTGGAAGGGTCACAGCCTGACCTTTCCAGCGATGTATGGGGGGTTAACCCCTTAGTTGCCAGGTCGCGACCGGGCACTAATTTGTGCCTGATCGCGCCTATTTCCGGTGGGGGCCGCCATCTTGGATGGCAGCCCCCACCTCTGGGTCACCCCCCGGTCAACTGACTCATCGCACCATGCGCGATGATGTCAGTTAACCGGGAACCCCCTAGCTGCAAAGGGATTTCCTATGGAAATCCCTTGCAGGAGATCAAGGGGTTCAAAGAACCCCCCTATCTCCTGATCGGTGGCAGCTAGGGGGTCATGGCCGATATTGCTGGAAAGGCCAGAGCATGGCCTTTCCAATGATATCAAACATGACCATGTTATATGTAAAATAAAAGTGTAAAAAAAGTACAAATAAAAATAATAAAAAAATAATAAATTAAATAATAAAAAAATAATAAATATAATAATAAAAAAAAATTGTTTTTTTTAATGCAGCACTATTGTTCACATTTCAATTATAATGTGAACAATGATGCTTCACTAATGATTTTTTTTTTTGGGGGGGTTTAGCTAAAATCACGCAATTTCTCCCCAAAAAAAAAAATGGGTTCCCTGTTCTAATTTTTTTAACAAATCTACCCAATAGAATATGACCGCAGAGCCTCAGATAATAAACTTAAAAAAAAAACACTTTACACACTGTGGAAGATTGAAATTTTATTGAAAATTCAAATTTTTTTACATTTTTTGTTATAGCATTTTGGCAGGGCATGACATATACATATAATAATGATATATTATTAATCTGCCGAGTCTGACGGAAAGAACGATATATAATTTGTCTGGGTGGTATAATAATACGTGACTTAAAAATGGTCAAAATGAGCTCAGCAAACTTCTACTTCCGAAACAGCGTCGAAGTTGTAAAATTACTCCCGTCCTTAAGGGGTTAAAGTCCTAAAAAAATATCAAATGGACCAAATCTGTTCTACTGATGTCTGCTTACACAGGTTTGGGTTTAATAATATAAACGTGCATTCTTTTTCACCCAAAATGATTCTTTTATGAAATGTCAGCATTTTGGAGATTCAAGAGAATCCAAAATTCCAGATCGTCAAAAAATAGTAAAATGTTATTGACTTAATCTGAAACATTTTCAGATCAATTAACCCTTTCACTGCTGAAGACGTGTGGGGCACGTCCTCATTGATGCACGTTACATGCTGAGGACGTGCCCCACACGTCATCAGCTGTGCGGGACCCCCGGCGGAGATACTCACCTCTCTGTCCGGGGTCCCGCGGTGTTCTGACTTCAGCGTCCTCAGACGCTGAAGTCAAGCTCCTCCCGGCATAAATGACGTCATCGCGCTTGGCGTGATGACGTCATTTCCAGGCGACCCCCCGGCAATGCCGGGAGATAGCCTGGAAGGGAGGGGGGGGATCCGTTCAGATCCCTCTCCCTCCCGATCGGAAAGGAGCAGCGCCAAAAGCCAGGCACCGCTTAAAAGGGGAGAGTCTCTCCTTTTAAGCGGTGCCTGGCTTTAACCCCTCAAGCGCCGGGTTGCACTTCAGCGCCTTGCGGCGCTGAAGTGCAGCCTAGCTCCGGTGGGGGCCGCCATCTTGGATGGCGGCTCCACCCCCGGGTCTCCCCTCGCTGCCTGATGTCATCATGCATAGCGTGATGATGTCAGATAGCCGGGGAACCCCTAGCTGCCAGGGGATTTCCCAAGGAAATCCCCTGGTGGAGATATGGGGATCTTGTGAACCCCGATATCTCCAGAACCGTGCAGCTAGGGGGTCATGGAGGTTGTCATTTGAAAGGCCTGAGCATGGCCTTTCGAATGATACCCAACATGACTAGGTACAAACTAAAATAATAATAAAAAAAAAAACATGTTTTTTTTTTGTGCGTTGTTTTTATTAATGCAGCAATATTGTTCACATTTCAATTATAATGTGAACAATGATGCTGCACTAATGATTTTTTTCTATGGAGTGCGTTTGCTAAAAATCACGTAAATCCCCCACAAAATGTAACAAGTCCCCATTTCAAATTTTTGTACAAGCGCACCCCATAGAAAACATAACTGCAAACGCTCATGTGATAAAATGTGAAAAAAAACACTTTACACACTGCAGATGATTAAAAATTAAATTTTTATTGCATTTTTTGTTATAATATACAGACATGACATAACGTATACATATAATAATGACATATTATGAATCTGCGGAGTCTGCCGGAAAGAACGATATATAATATGTCTGGGTCATTTATTAAAATGTGGCTTCAAATCGCATTTAAACATGATGAGCGAAAGCGGTACAAATGAGCTCAGCACACAGCGGTGAAATGCCTCAGCAGTGAAGGGGTTAAAACACATTTTGCTAAAATTGCAATCTTTCTGCAATACAACACAAGCCCGAGCCCCAATACAAACATAGACAGTAACTGTAACGCTAACAGTAACCCTACTAAAAACACAACCAGTAATCCTAACCATAACCCCACCCTAGAAGTAACCCTAACTATTTTTGTGGGTGTAGAGGGAAGTATAGGAGGTAGTATAAACGGGGGAAGAGATTGAAGGAGGTAAAAAGGGGGGTTTAAAGGTGGTAGGTGTAGAAAGGGAGGTAAAGAGGGGGTATAGGAGCTAAACATACATGCACCTACAAAATTTCAAACATCTCCAAAAATATTTGGATTTGTCTGACATGTTGAATTGATCTAAAATACCCAATTCAAAAAAATTCCAAAATCTGAAATTTTTTAATTCCGAAACGTACCAAAAGTTTGGGTAGTCCACGTCTACTTGATAAACACGAAGCAGCATATTGATTCTAATAATATTGTATCGTTCAATTTCTATAGAACAATACGTTTTTAGTTATAAATGTTTTAGTATAACCACCTTATATTCATGTTCCCGGAAAGGCATAAAAGCATTTTCTGGATCCCCTCGGGGGTTGGACTTTAAACTCCATTCACTGCCTTGCCCATTCCATTCATAAATTGCTTATTTTCACTTCATTGTGTACTCTCCCAAATAATTTTTAGGATAATTTAATAAACTTTTGCCCTTAACCATCAAAATAACCTTTTACCATAAAGAAATAAGTAGCATCTCTTCAGCCCAAAGGGATGCCGACATTCACCAACATGTTACAAGTGTTGATAAACCAAACAATGAAACTGTAGTTCAACTAATCCCGTTTGTTTTGCAAAACGTCTTAAAAGTTAACTTCTAATGACTTGCTTTATGGTTTATTTCCTTAGGGACGTGTAAACTTGGATGGGCCTACTACTGCACAGGAGGTGGAGCAGCATTGGCGATGCTTATTTGTACATGGTTGTCATGTTTTGCCGGAAAGAGAGGGAAGCCCACCCCTTACTGATGCAACACATCATATACTATTTGTTACAAGTGATGCATCCGTCTATTCCGGACTTCATGACTTCTTGAATCAGTTACGTACCAGGTCCCTATTATCAAGCACGCTCCTGGGCACAGAAGACATGACAATCCCACCATACAGTATTCCTGGAAACCGGAACTCATGTTTGTTGACTTACATCACTAAGTAGAAGGCGGCTCAATAAAACAGAAGATACCACTTGGTAACAAATGAAGTGGATCCTGCCAACTTGCCAAGATGCTTTTATGTTAAAATGAATATTAAACACCATCTGCTCATATATTACAGTATATTAAATACATCCTTACAGATTTCTGATGAAGAGAGTCATGGAGCTGCCTCAGATTAATGGCTTCCTTACAAGTCTACGGAGAAAGAGCTGTACATTTCATAAGAGACTACATGAAAGGACATTCATCTACAATGTTTCTATCTGCTCTTAATTCCATTGAGAAGACTGGTTTTCTTTTTCATACCGACATGTTTGGTGGCTTAAGTTTCACCTGGCATTTTTGGGTTTGGCTGTTGGATTCCATGGGAACTCCTGCTAATACAGTTGAAATGCTTGTGTACACAGGGCAGCCACCAGGCAAAGAGAATTACGTTTCATACAGTCATTCAAATAACACAAGCTATTTGTTTCCCTTTGTCGTCGTCTTCCACCATACTAGCTAAAATAGGGCCATTTGAGAAATGTCATCCCACATCCTAGTCTGTGATACCATCAGGGTTATTCAAAGAGCTCCGAATTGCTGGCGAAAGGTAACCGAACGCTGAAATTCACAGGGTTATTCAGAGAGCGTGAAAAGCAGGAGAATGACTGGAGTATGAAAAAATTCTAGGTAAAAATAGCCGATTTGGAAAGTGAGATGAAAGGGAGAATTTTTCTGGTTTGGCTATTTTGACCTAGAATTTTTCATTCTCCAGTCATTCTCCTGCTTTTCATGCTCTCTGAATAACCCTGTCAGTGTACGGTTACCTTTCCTGGCCATTTGGCTATCAGAGAGCAGGCAGTTCGCCAAATGTTGGTGAATTGCCTGCACATACGGTGCCTGTTCGAGGGCAGTGAAATCCCCATAGAGAAGCAATGCTTCGTCTATTCAGAGAACAAAAACCAGCAGTGAAAAGTTTTCCGTGTATTTTATAAATCGCTTTTTCTTTTTTCTGTAACAGCCCTTTTTATTATCATTCATTGGATCTTATATGTAAATTTCAGACATTTTCGTTCTGTAGTTTCTTTGCAAACAGCGTTTCACTTTCAAGTGTACGTTTTTTCTTCTCACTCCATTCGTCTGCGGTGTTGGGTTTTTCCAGCGGCTGCTCTGCGCTCTGATAGGCGGCTGCTCGGGTTTCTCTGGTGTGTTCGGCGGGGTTAAGCCAGATGTGTGGTGCTTGCTGCCTGTGGTGCTTGCTGAATACACCGCAGGGTCGCCGAAATGGGATCGCCAAATCGCACCGAATTGAAGAGAACGAAAAGTCACCGAACGTGCGGTGACTTTTCGATTCTCTTTGAATAACCCTGTATGTTAATGAAAGCATTCACCAACTTGCATAAAGCATTCTTCAAAGGATGGAGGGCCTTATGGTATGCTAGGAGTTCGAACACTTACAATTCAGTGTTTCTGGCAAAGACTCCAGAATACTATATAAAATACTATACTTTAAAACTGTCACAGATGGCAGTTATATGTGTTATATACGCCAGAGCTGCTCGCTCCTAGTTACTGGTATTAATGAACAGATTGAGCCTGTTTCCTAGGATTATTCACTTAACAGTGTTTTTTCTTATTTATAAAAGTGTGTGCCGAACCAGCACAGCAGCGTTGAGAGTGGAAACCTCCAGTTCAGACCGATTTATTTTTCACTTTTTGTTTCCAATTTACTAATCTTAGATTGTAACATTAAAGATTAGGTTTCCAATTAATTTACAGTAAAAAAATAATCAAACTACTTCACTTGATTTTGGCCTTTTGTAAAAAAAATCTCCTGCAGCTTATTTAACCGCCATTTGCTGCATGTACTATATAACCGGTGCACTTTCAGCATCTCCTTTCTACTATGTGATGTATGAAATATGCACAATTTCCCTTATTAAAATATACTGCATTACTATCAAATTTCTACTGGAATGCAGACTACAAAGTGTTAACCTGTATTAAACTATAAATACAGTATAAATTCCTTACGCATGTAACTACTGCACCAACTCTAAATTGTAAATTAACGTCTGCCATGCAAAAGTTTCATTTTGAGGATATTGTAATAAAAATGTACAAAAACACTATTTTTTGTCCCGTGTGCTTCTATGTGATCTGTTAACATACATACTGTGTATTTAACAGCTGCACATACTGTAACACCAGCTCTCCTAGATCATAACTGCGGAACAGAATCTTCAGCCCTATGAATTAATAAATATACAGGACGCATTGATTATTGAGAAAATTCTTATTTAGCCGAAGTCCTAATCTAAAGCGCGACGTTAAAGAATAATGTATGGAACCGAAACCAATGTGTGTGCAACATTTACAGGTCTGTGCCATTAACATACACATACAGGAACACATGTAGAAAATTAAAGTTTAAAGAGATATTCTATAGAACAATAGAGTTTAATTTTTTGCCCTTAAATAATTGGGCAAAAGTTGCTGACAGCCGCTACGCAATTATATTTTGTATTTTTTTATTTTCGATGATAATCATATTACTCACCTTTTCTCCCTCACCGCACACCGCTGCTCCTCCTCTCTGGCTCAGGGACTCCCAAACCTAGAAGGCCCTGAAGAGTTTTTGCGCCACACAACTTGCGAGTGTAGGAACTGCAAATTGATAACCACTACGGTACATATGCACTTTATGTGTACTCTAGCACTAAGGCCAGTGACTAGGGATGAACTGTTCGGAGTTCGACTCGAACATTGGCAGTTCGAAAGTTCGCAAACTTCGAACTTTTTGGCGTGTTCGGAAAAAAAATAATTTGAAAAAAGTATAAAAAATGCTTAAAAAAATACAAAAAAAAAAATCTAGAAATAAATAAGCAATGGTTTATTAAATTAAAAATGTATTATTGAATTAAAAAACTACTTAATGTCGTCTAGGTGCAAAGATTCTCACCTCTAAATGACCTGTGCTCTCAAACGGCGTAAACAACAGGTGTTTAATTAGTGTTTGGAAATAACATGTGCTTCTAATTAACAATTAGAATTTGATACATTGCTTGCAGACTGTTCATACATGTGCTGGCCACACCCAAACACTGCTTGTTTTGAATTCTAAGAAGTGTTCATTTCTACTATATGATCCTCTCTGATATGCTGTTTAACCCCTTAAGGACCAGGGCTCTGTAAAGCCAATCATTAATGATGTAGATGTTATGTCATTTGTCATCAAGGGCTTAATAAAATCTTTATCACACTCCTTAGATTTAAACGTAATATTCCAGTATTTGTATGTCATGTACCTCTCCTGAAGGGCCTATGTGAGCATACAATTATTATTGTGTTAGATCTATAGTTTTGGTGCAAGCATGGAAGGGCTTGCTGCTTCTGCATTAGTAACACAACACAACGTGAAAATGTCTATCATAAAGCGTACAAGCTGAGTCCCTAGAGTTTCTGACTATCCATTGTCATATATACCTTGCTTTATACATATAAAGCCCCGTTCACACTGTGCGATTTGAAAGTCGCGCGATTTTCATATTTGCAACATAGTGCGATAATGTCGCACGACGTCGCAGTTTTGTCCGATTTTTGCAAAGCACCACCAATGCAAATCGCAGATAGCAAATCTCAAAAAAAGGGTCATGTACCCGCGACGTGTGACGTGTGACGTCGCGCGGCAAGATGTGAACAGCTCCATTGAAATGCATTGGAGAAGCTACTCAGTGCGACGTCGCGCGGATTTTGCTGCGACGTTGTGGCAAAATCTGCACGATAAATCGCACAGTGTGAACGGGGCCTAATACATTCCCTCATCTAACAGGATAGTAGCCAGTCCCTGTGCATTTTAACCCCTTAAGGGTGGCTAGGTGTCGTGTGTGGGTCTCTGATGGCAATGTTTCTATACATCCTACAAATCCACCACTTCACGGGCAGGTTATGGGGACCTCCTAGGCACGATATTTGAAGGAATTTTTCGTTTTTATTTTTAACCCTTATTTTATGGAAAACTCACTGTTCCTTTAAAAACGTATTTTTTAAAACTTTTTGTCCTTGTTTCCTGTCCCCCAGGGCACTACCAGGACCCTCATACACCTTTTATGGCAAATATATTGCATTTATGCCCTCTTGGAGGGCACTCAAAAGCGTTTTTTTTTTTTTTTTTAATTGTTCGAGTTCGAATGCGAACCGAACACGGGGGTGTTCGGGTCATCCCTACCAGTGATGTCACACAGTGGGTGCGGACAGCACCCTGGTGGCAACCTCTAGGGTGTGACACCAACAGGCAGGAATACTTACAATCTAACCCGTTGGCTGTGGTCTGGGGGTAATTCCAGCGGTGGTCTGACTTCCTGAAAGTAAGACCTTGCATTGGGAACTCTCCCGACGCAATGACATTAGAAATGGGACCTCCCCTCGGCAGGGAAAGGAATTCCCTATGGAGGAGATACATTGGTCGTTTGGACTCCTATATCTCTGGAACCATAGCAGGTAAATGGTCAAGTGAGGTATCATTAGAAAGGCCAGGGCAAATATGACCAGATTTTAATGTAAAAGTAAAAAAATAAAATAACTCCCCTCCCCCGTTATTTATTCTAATGCAGCACTACTGTTCAATTTTCAATTATAAAGTGAACAATGATACTGCACTAATTCATCATCTCATTTTCCATTTCACCAGCAAGTGTGGAGGTGATTGCACAATGTGTTATTAGCCATTGTTCCATCAAAAACATAAACTGCCGCACTGCATCGTGAAAACTTTAGACCCGGATCTCTAATCTTTACACTGCACAAGGGCGAGTGAGGTGTCATTGGAAAGATCAGAGTTATTATTATTATTATTATTATTATTAATTTATAAAGCGCCAGCATATTCCGCAGCGCTGTACAATAAGCACAGTACAGACAGGGTTACAATACATTGAACAACATTTGACAACAGTACAGGAGGAGATGAGGGCCCTATTCCCGTAGGAACTCACAATCTAGGAGGGTTGGGGTTGGAAACAGGAGGAGAGGACTGTAAGGTGAGAGTGATTGATGGTTGCGTCAGTGAGTTGGGTGGTAGGCTTCCCTAAATAGCAATGTTTTCAGGGAGCGTTTGAAGGAAGAGAAGTTAGGGGAAAGTCTGACAGCACGAGGGAGAGCGTTCCAGAGAGTGGGGGCTGCGCGTGAGAAATCCTGCAGTCTATCATGGGAAGAGGTGATGCGGGGAGAAGCTAGGCGCAGGTCACTGTTTGACCTTAGGAGCGGGCTGGGGTGTATTTGGTGATTAGTGAGGACAGGTAGTGGGGCGCTGAGTTAGTGAGGGTTTTGTAGGTAAGGATAAGGATTTTGAACTTAATTCTGCAGTGGATGGGGAGCCAGTGAAGGGACTCGCAGAGGGGACGGCAGAGACAGAGCGGCGGTGAGGTGAATTAGCCTGGCGGAGGCGTTCAGGATGGATTGTAGGGGGAGAGGCGGGACAGAGGGAGGCAGATAAGAGATTATTGCAATAGTCGAGTCGGGAGATTACCAGGGCGTGTATGAGTTGTTTTGTGGTGACAGCGGTAAGATCTACCCTTTCCAACAAGACCAAATAGGACCACGTAATCTGTAACCATAGCAAAATGAAAAAAAATATATATTTATTTTTTCTCTGTTCTAAAAGGCAGTGGTAATATGCGCTTTCACTTATAAAGCAAACAAATGCTGCTGTACTAACTCACCTCATTTCCAATGACAGGAGCAAATGGGGAGGTGATGGCCCTATGCGTTATTACATATTTGTCCATGTAAGGCTAGGGTCAGACTAACGCATTTTTCACGTTGTCCGTGAAAATGTGCGTTCGAAGAATGGACGTATTTTTTCACGGAATACGCAATAGCGGTCATACTATGCGCAGTTTCATCCGTGATTTTGTACGGATCATCAATAAAACACTTCTTGCATCTGGACGTTATGTTGGCCGGACACTAGCAGCGTCTGATGTCTCCAATTCACGCACACACGCCGCTAGCGGACGCAGAGCACTCTGTACGTCAGTACTAGTGGTTTAACGTTCTCGAAAAAAATGCGTTCATTTTCACTTGCGTTGCGCAGCCGGACTTTTGTGCGACCGTACTTCGTATATTGCCGTCATTGCCCGGCATCTGCTGCTAGCACGGCCGTGATTAAGTGCGCCAGAACGCGCGTTCGCACTGCCTCAGTCTGACCCTAGCCTAAATCACAAGCCCCCTTACCGCTGAGAGGAGAGTGGGGTCCATTCTTTACAGCCCCCGATGTCAAGTTTGGGGTCATTGGGCAGGTCAGAGTCTGGACTTTCCAAAGATACCAAACGTGATCATGTACAATCAAAAAAAAATTAAAAATACCACTGCCATTACTCTCTGAATCATTTCCCACACTGGGAGTCAGATCAGTTTTTTTTTATACATAGTCCAAATATTCATAAAACGCAATCCTCCAAAACACAAGCCTAGATTTGTCTTTTTACAGTTTGGGTTAAAATTGCAAATTTTTTCAGACACATGCATTAAGGGGTTTCCACTTCAATTTTTTTTTTAACAAGAATACTTCATAGAACATATAACCACAAAGGATTGAATGGTAAAATGGGAAGAAATTTTTGTTACAGCATTCTGAATGCAACATGACATACACACATAATGATGATAGATTTTGAATCTGAGAAGTCTGCTAAAAAAAATGATATACTGTATAACTTCGTCTGAGTCCTGCCTTCAAAACACGTTTAAACATGAGGAGCACAAAACGGTCAAAATGAGCTCAGCATACAGGGGTGAAATGGCTCAGCGGTTAAGGAGAAATTTAAATTTTGCTAGCTGTTAATGTCACTACTATTGTCGTTATATGGGATATAGGGATGAGCCGAACACCCCCGAGTTTGGTTCGCATTCGAACTTTTCAAAAGTTTGAATTCGAACTCGAACACGAACTCAATGCAAGTCAATGGGACTCAAAGTTCGATTTTTAGAGTGCCCTCCAAGAGGGCATATATGCTATATATTTGCCATAAAAGGTGTATGGGGGTCCGGGTAGTGCCCTGGGGGACAGGAAACAAGGACAAAAACTTAAAAAAAAAACGTTTTTAACCAGTGAGTTTTCCATGAGATAAGGGTTAAAAATAGAAATGAAAAATTCCTTCAAATATCGTGCCTAGGAGGTCCCCATAACCTGCCCGTGAAGTGGCCGATTTCTAGGATGTATAGAAACATTTAAAAACAATGTCCGGGTCTGGGTAGTGCCCGGGGGACAGGATACAAGGACAAAAAGTTTTAAAAAAGAAATTTTTAACCCCTTCGCTGCTGACGACGTGTGGGACACGTCCTCAGTTACTCCCGCTGTATGCTGAGGAGGATGTGCCCCACACATCATCAGCTTTGCGGGACCCAAGGCGGAGATACTCACCTCTCTGTCCGGGGTCCCGCGGCGTTCTGACTTCAGCGTCCTCAGATGCTGAAGTCAAGCTCCTCCCGACGTAAATGATGTCATCGCGCCATGCGCAATGATGTCATTTTCAGGCGACCCCCGGCAATGCCGGGAGATTGCCTGGAAGGGAGGGGGGATCCGTTCGGATCCCTCCCGATCGGGAGGTCCCACAAAAAGAAGCCAGGCACCGCTTAAAAGGGGAGAGTCTCCCCTTTTAAGCGGTACCTGGCTTTAACCCCTTAGGCACCGGGTCGCACTTCGGCACCTTGAGGCGCCGAAGTGCGGCCTAGCTCTGGTGGTGGCCGCCATCTTGGATGGCGGCTCCACCCCCGAGTCCCCCCTCACTGCCTGATGTCCTCACGCATAGCGTGATGACGTCAGATAGCCGGGGAACCCCTAGCTGCCCGGAATCCCCTGGTGGAGATATCAGGGTTCAAATGAACCCCCTGTCTCCAGTACCATGGCAGCTAGGGGGTCATGGAGGGTGTCAATTGAAATGCCTGAGCATGGCCTTTCGAGTGATACCCAATGTGACCAGGTATAAAGTAAAAAAATAAAAAAAAAATATTTTTTTTGTGTGTTATTTTTATTAATGCAGCAATATTGTTCACATTTCAATTATAATGTGAACAATGATGGTGCACTAATGATTTTTTTCTATGGTGTGCGTTTGCTAAAAATCACATAATTCCCCCCCAAAAATTTAATAAGTCCCCTTTTCAAATTTTTGTGCAAGCGCACCCCATAGAAAATATAACCACAAATGTTCATGTGATCAAAGGTGAAAAAAAACACTTTACACGCTGCAGATGATTAAAAATTCAAGTTTTATTGCATTTTTTGTTATAATATACAGGCAGAACATGACATATACATATAAAAATTATATATTATGAATCCGCCGAAAAGAACGATATATAATACGTCTGGGTCGTATAATAAAATGTGGCTTCAAATCGCGTTTAAACATGATGAGCGAAAGCGGTAAAAATTAGCTCAGCACACAGCGGTGAAATGCCTCAGCAGTGAAAGGGTTAAAGGAACAGTGAGTTTTCCATAAAATAAGGGTTAGAAAAAAAAACAACGAAAAATTCCTTCAAATCTCGTGCCTAGGAGGTCCCCATAACCTGCCCGTGAAGTGGCCGATTTGTAGGATGTATGGAAACACCGCCATCACAGACCCACACAGAACATCTAGCACTCCCAGTCTGCATACAATGTATCAAATTCATGAGACAGGACTAATTAGAAGCACATGTTATGTCCAAACACTAATTAAACACCTGTTGTTTACACCGTTTGAGAGCACAGGTCATTTAGGCTAGGGTCAAACGAAAGCATTTTTACACGCGAACGTAAAAAAGTGCGTCCGAACGCATTGATGTATTTTTTCACGGAATATGCGAAAACGGTCATACGATGCGCATGTTCGTGCGTGATGTTTTACGAATCCAAACCAGGAAACTTTTTGCGTCTGGACGTTATTTTGGCCGGACATGAGCAGGGTCTGACGTCTCCAAATCACACACACACACCGCTAGCGGGCGCAGCGCACTCTGTACGTCCGTACTAGAGGTTCTGCGTTCTCGAAAAAATGCGTTCATTTTCCACTTGCGTTGCGCGGCCGGACTTCCGTGCGACCGTACTTCGTATATTGGCCGTCATTGCCCGTCATTTGCTGCTAGTGCGGCCGTGATTAAGTGCGCCAGAACGCACGTTAAAAATGCGCTGGTCTGACCCCAGCCTTCGAGGTGAGAATCTTTGCACCTAGACATTAGTTTTTAATTCTATATCGAATAAACCGTTGCTTATAATATTCTGCAGTAAAGAGTCTCTTTATTTCTAGATTTTTTAAGCATTTTTTATACTTTTTTCAAGTTTATTTTTTTTTCGAACCCGAACACGCCAAAAGTTCGAAGTTCTGCCGATGTTCGAATCGTACTCCGAACTGATCGAACCGAACAGCTCATCCCTATTGATAACCGGGTGACCTCCTCAACCCTAGTGATGCCACAGACTAGAACAGCAGGTAGGGGGAGCATTTTTTTCCCTAATTAGGAGGTCTAATATATTTGGGGTGTGCAGATAAGGCTAGGGTCAGACTGAGGCAGTGCGAACGCGCGTGCAGGCGCACTTAATCACGGCCGTAGTAGCAGCAAATGCCGGGCAATGATGGCCAATATACGAAGTACGGTCGCACAAAAGTCCGGCTGCGCAACGCAAGTGGAAAACGAACGCATTTTGTCGAGAACGTAAAACCGCTAGTACAGACGTACAGAGTGCGCTGCGTCCGCTAGCGGCGTGTGTGCGTGAATTGGAGATGTCAGACACTGCTAATGTCCGGCCAACATAACGTCCAGATGCACAAAGTGTTTTATTGATGATCCGTACAAAATCACGGATGCAAATGCGCATCGTATGACCGCTATCGCGTACTCCGTGAAAAAATGCGTCCATTCGTTCGAACGCACTTTTTCACAGACAACGTGAAAATGCGTTCGTCTGACCCTAGCCTAAACAGAGCTACACAGCAATCAAACTCCCAGAAATATGCCTCTTCAATAGTAAATGTTTTTAGAATTCACTTGGTATTTTCCTTTTGTTATAAATTACATTTTTCATTGGCATAAATGGCTCTAATAGTTTATGTGTATATGTCTTAATTTCATGTTTATATTTATTTGATATTGGCTTAGTTGAGACTTTTGGAGCGTCTTGAACAGCAACCTATGTAAAAACGTGATTGAAGATAAGCAACATATCAATATATTGACATTAAGGCTAGGGTCAGATGAACGCATTTTTCATGTCGTCTGTGAAAAAGTGCGTTCGAATGAATGGACGTATTTTTTCACGGAATACGCAATAGCGGTCATATGATGCGCATTTTCACCCATGATTTTGAACGGATCATCAATAAAACCCTTTTTGCGTCTGGACGTTATGTTGGCCGGACATTAGCAGCGTCTGTCATCTCCTAATCACATACACATGCCGCTAGCGGACGCAGCGCACTCTGTACGTCAGTACTAGTGGTATCACGTTCTCGAAAAAATTTGTTTGCCGTTTCCGTTGCGCGGCCGCACTTTCGTGCGGCCGTACTTCGTATATTGCCCGTCATTTGCTGTTACTACGGCCGTGATAAAGTGCGTTCGCACTGTGTTTGCCTGACCCCAGCCTAAAACAGCCGCTGTAATCGACATACATATGGCTGATACATGTTACAATGCTTTTAGATACATTGATGAGAGATTGCTAGAGCAAAAATATACACAAATGGTGCAAATAATTTAGCAATTCCAAAAATTGTGTGTGTGGAAAAGTCAAACCAGCTCTTAGTGAAGTGATGGGGACTGAAGCAATGAAGCAATGTCCTGTTATCCAGCCTACAATGTATCCTATCTATAGAACCAACATGCCGTGAAACTCTGATTCTACGAGGAACACTGCTCTCTAGTGGCCAAAAGTAACTATTGCATTCAGTAGGATTTATAAAGCGAATGGTGTTTGTTTGCAGTATTAAAGGAATATTCTACACACCTCACACTTTGGCTTTTTACAGAGTCCAGAGGGTTGGACTATTCGCCCCCCCCTCCCAGGTGCCCCGAACCATTTAACTTGTGGGGTGAAGTGGAGAGATTCCACCAGCCCCACAAGATCAGGCAGCCGGGAAGTTTTAACTTCCCGGTGTTGTGTCGGATCTGGTTCCTCATCGAGAGTTGTTCCAAGCAGCCTTTTTGTATGAGGGTTTTATAGAAAATCAGTGCAAAAACAAAGTATGTTCAAAATAAATACGGCATAACATTAAATAGGCTTAAACAAAACCACCCTTTAAACTGGTATATATATATATATATATATATATATATATATATATAAATAAAAGGAAAAGGTCCTTATGCCTAAATAATAATCCAAATAATTATTAAATATATTTTACATTAACCGTTTCTCAGTGTAAAATTATTATTTTTTCATACAAAACATCTCCGCAAGAAATTCAAACCCCAAAAACTGAGTGTCAAATGGACACAAACAAAATGGGAAAAAAAATAGCAAACAAGAGGACATAGTCTTAGATTAGAGGGGCAAAGGTTTAAAAGTAGCATCAGGAAGCATTATTTTACTGAGAGGGTGGTGGATCCATGGAACAGTCTTCCAGTTGAAGTGGTAGAGGCCAAAACAGTAATTGAATTTAAGCAAGCATGGGATAGGCATAAGGCTATCCTAAACAAAAGATAAATCCAGGTAAAGTATCCATGTAATTGGGCAGACTAGATGGGCCGAAAGGTTCTTATCTGCCGACATTTTTCTATGTTTCTATGAGAAATGGCTGCATGGAACAGCTCTCGACGAGGAACCAAATCTGACACAACACAAGCTGTCGGTCACTAGTTACTCGAGACGTTGGCCGATGTCACAATCTCCGAGACCAATTGCGTTAGTCGAGGGCCAAATGTTGAGTAATTACACCTGAAAAAGAAAAAACGAATTGGGCAAAGGTTGGGTCAAGGCAAATTTGAGACATTTACGCCAAATCCTGGCGAATTGCCTGAACATACGGTGCCTGTTCGGTGCCTGTTCGAGGGCAGTGAAAACCCCATGAAAAAGCACTGCTTCGTCTATTCAGAGAACACAAACCAGCAGTGAAAGGTTCCCGAAATGCCCTGCCATTCGGTGGTTTAATTCGGCAAGTTTATTCAGGAGAATTCCATAGGCTTCAATGTTAAAAATATTCCCGTTTTAATTCAATATCTAATAAACCGTTCATTATAAAATTCTGCAGTAAAGAGTCTCTTTATTTATAGCTTTTTTTAGGATATTTTAAGCATTTTTCTGTTTTTTTTTAACCCTTTCACTGCTGAGGCATTTCACCGCTGTGTGCTGAGCTCATCAGGTTTAAACGCTATTTGAAGCCACATTTTATTAAATGACCCAGACATATTATATATTGTTCTTTCCGGCAGACTCCGCCGATTCATAATATATCATTTTTATATGTATACATCATGTCCTGCCTGTATATTATGACAACAAATGCAATAAAAATTGAATTTTTAATCCTCTGCAGTGTGTAAATTGTTTTTTTTACATTTTATCACATGAGCGTTTGCGGTTATGTTTTCTATGGGGTGCGCTTGTACAAAAATTAGAAATGGGGACTTGTTACATTTTGTGGGGGGAATTATGTGATTTTTAGCAAACGGACCCCATAGAAAAAAATCATTAGTGCAGCATCATTGCTCACATCATAATTGAAATGTGAACAATATTGCTGCATTAATAAAAACCACACACAAAAAAAAATTATTTTTTTAAAATTAATTTATTATTTTTATTATTTTTTTAATATTTGTTTTACTTTTCTACCTAGTCATGCTCAGGCCTTTCAAATGACACCCTCCATGACCCCCTAGCTGCCACGGTTCTGGACATATCGGGGTTCATAGGAACCCCCCATCTCCACCAGGGGATTTCCTTGGGAAATCCCTGGGCAGCCAGGGGTTCCCCGGCTATCTGACGTCATCACACTATGCGTGATGACGTCGGGCAGCGAGGGGGGACCCGGGGGTGGAGCCGCCATCCAAGATGGCGGCCCCCACCGGAGCTAGGCCACACTTCGGAGCCGCAAGGCGCTGAAGTGCGACCCGGCGCTTGAGGGGTTAAAGCCAGGCACCGCTTAAAAGGGGAGACTCTCCCCTTTTAAGCGGTGCCTGGCTTTTGGCGCTGCTCCTTCCCGATCGGGAGGGAGAGGGATTCGAACGGATCCCCCCTCCCTTCCAGGCTATCTCCCGGCATTGCCGGGGGGGGGTCGCCTGGAAATGACGTCATCGTGCATGGCGCGATGACGCTATTTACATGGGGAGGAGCTTGACTTCAGCGTCTGAGGACGCTGAAGTCAGAACGCCGCGGGACCCCGGACAGAGAGGGGAGTATCTCCGCCGGGGGTCCCGCACAGCTGATGACGTGCGGGGCACGTCCTCAGCATGTAACATGCATCAATGAGGACGTGTCCCACACGTCATCAGCAGTGAAGGGGTTAAAGTTTAATTATTTTTTCTGTAACAGCCCTCTTTATTATCATTCCCTGGACCTCATATGAAAATTTCAGACATTTTCACTTAGCAGTTTCTTTGCAAACAGCGTTTCACTTTTCAAACATTCAAGCAAACTGTTTTTCTAATTTATTCACATCAACCTGTCTGCGGTGTCGGCTTTCTCCGGAGGCTTCGCTGTGTGTGATCGGCTCCTGCTCGGGTTTTTCGGTGGTTTTCGGCAGGTTTATCCAGATGTTTTTGAGGGTTTTCGGCGTGCATTCGCTGGGTTTTGCGGTTCGTTTTCGTCAGGTTTGCGGCAGCCTTTCCCTGCAATTCGGGGACCCTGTGGTGCTTGCTGAATACACCGCAGGGCAGTGGCGTAGCGTGGGTTGTCAGCGCCCGGGGCCAGCCAAGAATTGTGCGCCCCCCCCAACCTGTGGACACGTTATCGATATTGCCCCAGCTCTCACATGGATATTGCCCCAGCCAGCTCACACATGAATACTGCCCCAGCTCACACATGAATATTGCCCCAGCTCACACATGGATTTGCCCCAGCTCACACATGGATTTGCCCCAGCTCACACATGGATTTGCCCCAGCTCACACATGGATTTGCCCCAGCTCACACATGGATTTGCCCCAGCTCACACATGGATTTGCCCCAGCACATGGATATGCCCCAGCACATGGATTTGCCCCCAGCACATGGATTTGCCCCCCAGCACATGGATTTGCCCCCCAGCACATGGATTTGCCCCAGCACATGGATATGCCCCAGCTCATGGATTTGCCCCAGCACATGGATATGCCCCAGCTCTCAACTGGATATTGCCCCAGCTCCCGGGCAGCGGGAGTGCCTGCCCGCCCCGGTCCTGTACAGCGTGCGAGTCCGTCCTGTTGAAGGGGAGGCGGCTGCTTGCATGCGCAGGTCACGCGGTCCGGCCAGTCAGGTGGTACAGAGACTCAGTACCACCTGATTAGACGGACCACGTGACCTGCGCCTGCACGCAGCCGCCTCCCCTTCAACAGGACGGACTAACTGTTTAGGACCGGGCAGGCACTCCCGCTGCCCGGCATCTGGGTCCCTCAACCCGCGGGCCCTTGGGCGGCACCCGAGGGCCCGGCGGGTCAGTCGGGCCACAAGTTTTAGGGGTGCATAATTTCAAAAGAAATTATGCACCCCTAACAAAACTGCGCCCGGGGCCACGGCCCCCTGCCCCCCCACGCTACGCTACTGCCGCAGGGTCACCGAAATGGGATCGGAAAAAGGAACCAAATTGAAGAGAACGAAAAGTCACCGAACGTGCGGTAACTTTTCGAATCTCTTTGAATTACCCTGATAGTAATTTCACAAAAATTTGTGCTTTTTTATTTACCATATAATGCTCAGAAATAAATCTGATGTGGATTGACCTTTTCAGTAGGTGTGAAAGGAGCAATGCCCTTAGATAGCAGCCACGCACCCACAAAAAAAAAAAAAAAACTCCAAATGTATCTCCTTGTTCTGGAGAATTCACAGTCTGTATTCAGCACTCGCGCTCATTAGACGATTTGCATGGTGTGTAAGAAGACATGATAGAGATGCAGACATGCTGATTGTTATCCATGCTTAGAATCTTTTATTTATTTAGCTTCCTCGTTGTTACAAATGTTCTTCCTCGTTGTTACAAATGTTAAAAAATTTATTTTACAGCTGGATTTCAATACTTGCAGATGGGGAAAAAAATCACTGTAGTGTCAGAGCTGGATATCACATAGTAAAGAGCAGGCACATGTCTGCAAAGGTCTGGCCAGTGGCCACCAGGAGGCGCCTGTGTTTGCTGTTTGACAGTTTTTATAATAGATCGACATTTATTACTGTAATTCCCCTGTGCTTTAAGTAAAAGACACACAGAGTTAACTCCTGCCATCTCAAATCTACTGCCCATACATGCAGTATGCTATAGTTTCCCATCAATACTTTAAAACTGCTTCCCGTACAGACTCAATGCCACAGGACTCACTCCTGCTCTTTTATTTACAGGTTCCCAACGCATTTCTGCTGCAAAAGGGATAAACCCAGCCATCTCCACAGGTCATCCTATAGCGAGCTCTGTACACTGGTGGCCACATTGTGGATACAGCTTATATTTTTACAAACTTTTGCAGTTTAAAGTACGTTTTATATAAAAATCTCTGAAAATCTCACAGCACATGTAAAATTTAACCCCTTAGTGACCGGGCGGTTTTACACAAATCCGTCTTTTAGTGACCGCTGCTGTTTTTACATTTCTGCGCTGTTAGTGTTTAGGTCAAATTTTCCTCTTACTCATTTATTCAACCCACACATATTATACACCCTTTTTCCCGCCATTAAATGGACTTTCTAGAAATACCATTATTTCCATCAAATAATTTACTATAAAAAAAAATATGTAATATGAGGAAAAAATGGTAAAAACACACTTTTTCGTAATTTAATCCCCAAAATCTACAACCACCCAAAAAGACACCGGCTAAATAGGTTCAAAATTTTGTCCCGAGACTAGAAATACCCAATTTTTACATGCGTTTGCTTTTTAACCCCTTCACTGCTGAGACACTTCACCTATGTGCGCTGCGCTCATTCTGACCATTTTGTGCTAATTATTTTTAGATGACAGCCTAGGTCCTATTTAATTAAACCCCCCCAGACAAAAAAAAACTTTTTAAAAAAAACAATTTTTTTATTTTATATAATTTTTTTATTATTATTATTTTTTTATTTTTTTTTTTTAATTTTTTTTTTAAACTAAACCTGGTCATGTTTGGTATCATTGGAAAGGCCATAATCAGGCCTTTCAAATGATGTCAAATATGACCATCTAGCTGCCATGGATCTGGAGATATGGGGATCCTCAGGATCCCCTTATCTCTACATGGCAGCTAGATGGTTAACTGGCCCACTGACATCCTCACACATATGGTGAGGTTGTCAGTGGGTGGGGGGGGACATGGAGGCTTGGCTGACATCCAAGATGTCAGCCCCCCCTCCAGGTTCGAATCGCGTTTTGGCGCCAATTGGCGCCGCAACGTGATCCGGCGGCAAAACAGTTAATGCTATACACAGCTGAAAAGGGGAGACTCTCCCCTTTTCAGCGGTGTAAAAAGCATCTCCCTAGCTGCAATGGTTTGGGAGATAGAGGGCTCTGAAGGAGCCCCCCTCCCCTCCATTGCTTTGCATGGGGACGCCTGCTGATGACGTCACCACGCAGCGTGGCGACGTCATCAGCCTCGCCTGCCCATGTAAATCACATGGGCAGGCTTCCTCCCTGCCAGATCGCCGAGGGATCCAGCAAGGGAGGTGTTGTATCGGGCGGGAGGGGGATTAGGCGCCGCTGACATACCCTGTACGTCCGCGGGTTTAAGGGAGACCCGAGGACAGGACGTACAGGGTACATCAGCGGTCCTTAAGGGGTTAATATAGTAAATTAATGCCTTAACAACAAAAAATCTTTAAGTTCAATTTCGGTTGGAAATGTCCCATAATGCATCTTGGCTATTATATAGCATAAAAATTATCATTTCACGTTTGTCACAATGTGTTTTTTCAATAACGTGCTGGGTAGTCTTTGGCCTTAACGACTGCCTGACACCTTTTAGGCATTGACTCTACAAGTCTTTAGACATCCTCTTCTGTGATCGAATGATGCCAGGAATTGATTATAGCCTCAATGAGTCCTCACTTGTTGCTTGGATTCTTGTTCGAGGTCATGCGTTTCAATCTTGACCACAGATTTTCGATGGGATTCAAGTCAGGGCTATTTCCAGGCCAGGGAAGCAGAGGAATTTTCTTGTCATCCAAAACTGACAAAATCAGAAGATGTATCCACAATTTTGGCCACTAGTGTATGCAGTGGCGTCACTAGGGTTGGTGTCACCTGGTGCGGTAACGTATGGTGTCACCCCCCCCCCGAGTTTTACTGTTTTTTTTAACTACTTTTACGCATAAATCAGTGCTCCCATATAACACTGAATGCTCATACACGGCGCACATTACTGTGAGGTTTATTGCTGTGGATCTCTGTGATATGCTCACACACAAATTTTGGCAAACTGACAGCAAGTACGGTGCCTGTTCGAAGGCAGTGAAAGTCCCCATAGAGAAGTAATGGTTAATCTGTTCAGAGACACCGAATAGCAAAGAAATGTCCTGATGTCTGGTGTTTTCATTTGGCAGCTTTATTCAGGCTAGGGACAGATGAGCGCATTTTCTGCAGCCACCGTCAAAATGTACGTCGATGCGTGCGCACGCATTTTTTCACGGAATACGCTTAAGTGGTCAGACGATGCGCAATTCTGGACGTATTTCATGACGGTGGGGTAAAAAGAAGTCTAGGGAAATCCGCTGTTTGAACGTTATGTTGGCCGCACACTAGCAGCGTCTGACATCTCCTAATCACGCACACACGCTGCCATGCGGCCGCAGCGCACTCTGTACGTCAGTACCAGCGGTTTCACGTTCTGATAAAAATGCGTTCATTTGCCGGTTGCGTGGTGTCGGCGCACTTTTGTACGCACGTACTGCGTATATATGGCCGTCATTGGCCGTTATGTGCTGCTACTGCCGCCGTGATTTAGTGCGCCTGCACGCGCGTTCCGACTGCCCCACTCTGACCCTAGCCTTAGGGCGAACGAACACCATAGGTTTCAATGTTAAAAATATTCCTGTTTTTATCCAATATCTAATAAACCGTTTATTCTTTTAATCCATAGTAAAAAATCTATTATTTATTGATTTTTTTAGTATCTTTTAGGCATGTTAAAAAAAAAAAATTCTAATAGCACTTTTTCCTTTTTTTTCCTGTAACAGACCTTTTTATTATCATTCATAGGATCTTATATGTTAATTCCAGACATTTTCGTTCAGTAGTGCTTTTTAAAAGAGCAGGCAACGGGTTTGCTTTTTTCGGTGGCTGATTCTCTGCACTTCAGGGACCCTGTGGTGAATTCACTGGGGAAATTTGATTCCCCGAAGTGCAGGTGTCTGCGTCATTTCGGTGCTCTGTGAATATCCTCTTTGTGGTGTTTTTTTTCCCCACCCCCTGGAAAGTGCCAGCTTAGGCCTTGCCTACCCAGGACATACTTGAAAATGAGAGAATTCTCAATGTATCCTTCCTGGTAAAATATTTGTGTAAAAAAATAAAAAAAACAACAATTAATTTTTTTAGGGTGTCAACCTAGGGGGTGGTGTCACCCGGTGCAGGCTGCACCCCCCGCACCCCCCTAGCAACGCCCCTGAATGTATGTGATTGAGAATATATCATTGTGTATAGATTAGTCTGTGATTGTTTGTTATAATATTATATAGGAACTCACCAAAATTATAGATTGGACATTACGTTTACAGTTATTGACAACGAGAATCCATCCAAACTTATATATATTTTTTATGCGGGATCTAAGAATTAAAGGCTCTTCAGCTATGCTTATGTTGCTGTGTAATGTATCTATCTGCTGTTAATCCTAAACTAACCATTTACCTATTAACATTGCAATTGGAGGAGAGGCTAACCTGAGACTTTTTAGGTCTTTAAAACCTGTCATGGACATTTCTGGACATAAAACACTGCTGTAATCAACATTTTGCTTACTCCATGGAATGATCTATGCATTTCACTACAAAGCGTAGTGTCAAGCTATTACACAGCAAGGGAAATAAATATTTCCAGAAGGGGGTTCTCAAATTGCCGTATTAAAATATAGAATTACATCGCTGTCATAGAGCAAGTATCCAGAATACTAATACCGTGGAAAAGAGATATTGCCATTTTACAAATGGTTTGCGGGATTGTGATTTTTGTTTATTTATATTTTGTTACATTATCTTGTATTTATATAGTGCCAACATATCATGCAATGTGCTTTAATTTACACAGTTTATTTATATTATCTTCATTATTTAAATAGCCCCCAACATCTACAACATACAATGGAAAAGGTAATTAAAAAAGTCTAAATATAATATGTCAAAACAAGATGGGACGGATGACAGGCTTCACGAGTCCTCATAATATCATTCAATCTGCCATTTAACACATTTATTTTATGGCTAGCTGATGAGGGTCCAGTAAACCCGAAACAGCGCTGTCCTAGGAGTGGCTTTGACCAGTTACATAAACCTTATCTCTGCTAGAAAGCCACAGTGTGGCATAGCATTGATTTTAGGGTTCTGTGTAATAACAGACCCAGGATGCATAAAAGCGAGACAGAGGTCATTTGCATATCCTACCCAGAGTTCCTTGCTGCACAGGAGCTCTGGGATGCAATTCTTTGAATTGCTGTGATGTGCAAATGGGCTCTGCGATAATAAACACATACATATATATATATATATTATTGCAGAAGCCACTTGCACATCACAGCAATTTAAAGAATTGCATCCCAGAGCTCCTGTGCAGCAAGGAATTCTGGGTAGGATATGCAAATGACATCAGTCTCACTTTTATGCATCCTGGGTCTGTTATTACACAGAACCCTAAAATCAATGATATGCCACATTATGGCTTTTAGCATTTGACGGATGAAAAAACTGCAGTTATTTTTTGTTAGTGTAATAACAAACAGTTTACATTTCACATGCCGTGTTGATCTATATAATACTTCTATATAAGCCACTTTGTTTCTCACATAAACACGTGTAAACACTGTATTACATCGCATCTTCAGTGTTTAAATGCTGTAATTCGAGCCCAAAGTGCAGGGATTAAACCTTTAAAAGGTGAGTCAGAAGAAAATGTATCCCAAAAATATGTCTGTTCTCTTGCAGCAGCTGAAGGTCAAAGAGAACATTGTTCATGTAATCTCTACGTGCTCAGAAGTATAAACGCTATGTATAAGTAAGGCTGGTTAATATGGGGGAAGAGAGAATCTAGCAGCTTTGTTACGTGGGTCACTTATTCCATGACTTGTTCTAAAGATTGCATGCGGTTTGAATATCCCTGTACAAAATATTGGATAATGAGCCAAACAAATTATATATTTTTTACTTGAATATTGTGAAAATACAGGATGTGCTGGTTTATTGTTTTATTTTTACTTTATACTGTACAGTATTTTGTATTACTGTAATCATTTTCATATGAATAAATGGTTGTGGAACGAATCGTTAGAGTTTCCATTATTTCTTATGGAGAAATTTGCTTTGTTATGAGAGTGCTTTGGATTACAAGCACGCTTCCGGAACCAATTATGCTCGCAATCCAAGGTATTAGGCTAGGGTCAGACGAACGCATTTTTATGTTGTCTGTGAAAAAGTGCGTTCGAACGAATGGACGCATTTTTTCACAGAATACGTGATAGTGGTCATACTATGCGCATTTTCGTCCGTGATTTTGTACGGATCATCAATAAAACACTTCTTGCATCTGGACGTTATGTTGGCCGGACATTAGCAGCATCTGATGTCTCCAATTCACGCACACACGCCGCTAGCGGACGCAGCGCACTCTGTACGTCAGTACCTGCGGTTTCACGTTCTCGAAAAAATGCGTTCATTTTCCACTTGCGTTGCGCAGCCGGACTTTTGTGCGACCGTACTTCGTATATTGGCTGTCATTGCCCGGCATCTGCTGCTAGTGCGGCCGTGATTAAGTGCGCCAGAACGCGCGTTCGCACTGCCTCAGTCTGACCCTAGCCTTACTGTATATATAATCCACCAAGTACCAGCACTCCTCCGATAAAAATAAATAACTGGAAAAATGCCCTGGTGCCAATATCCAAAAAAATATTTAAACAATCCACATGGATGTACTCGGGGACTTAATAAAAGTTAATTTTAATCAAAGCTGCCTTAAAAAAATACCAAGGTTTTGACCCAACCTTGATAAAGACCCGATGCTGGGTCGAAACTCCTTGGTATTTTTTAAGGCAGCTTTTATTAAAATTATTTTTTATTAAGTCCCTGAGTGCATCCATATGGATTGAGATATATATATATATAAGGGTTGTGGTGGAAGACAAAAAGTGAGATAAAAAGCCGCCACGCTATAATAGTTATATTTATTATTGCAGAAGCCATCCGCACATCACAGCAATTCAAAGAATTGCATCCCAGAGCTATGTGTTCTATGTGTTCCATGTACAACAAAACTGAGGTTTTTGTTTGTTTCAATGGCCATTGCAACGTAAGCTCACTCGCCACTTCATGGCACCTCTTTACAGAGTGAGTACCTAACATGTACCAAAAGGCCGCTCTACTGAGCAGCTCCAAGCCCCTCCTGCGGCTTTTCAGCCAAGGAGAGGCAAAGATATGGTGGGTTTTATTTATACACGCACCAAACACGAAGTGACGAGTGAACTTACGTTGCAATGGCCATTGAAACAAACAAAAACCTCAGTTTTGTTGTACATGGAACACATAGAAACGAGCGCAGATGACACCTTTTTTCCTTGTTATGTTTTATACATTAACTGGGCTGTTACTCCTGGCAGTTGCTGCCGCTCCGGTGAGTATGGGCGCGACGCCATTTTTTCTGTATTTATTATACTATATGTCTAAACTTTACCCCAAACTAGGTGCCCTGTACAGAAACAAATCCTGCCTGAGCCCCACGTTAAGAAAGAAGATTGTACAAAAAATGCTTATGCTGGCTATTGAATACGGAGATGTAGTGTATGCAGCCGCCCCGCAAACGCACCTCCAGAAACTTACTACATTGTATAACTCATTCTGTCGCTTTGTGCTACAATGTAACTACATGACCCACCACTGTGACATGTTAAAAGAACTAAACTGTCCATCGCTGGAATCTAGACACACTCTTTACCTTTCCAACCTGGTGTTTAAGAGCTTTTCTGGGAAGCTACCACCCTACTGAATAGGCTGCTTCCCTCAGCAGTTCCCTCATCCTATAACCTCTGATCCAGGACCTGCACCTTACTTGCAATACCACAATACAAAAAGAAAGTGTCTCGATCCTCATTTTCCTACAGAGCACAATTACGGAATAACCTTCCAGACACCATCAAATCTTCCCCCAGTCTAAAGTCACTTAAGAGCTCCCTATTAACATACCTCAATAAGGAATGCACCTGTAAACATGTAACATAATGACTTTATTTCCTACATATTTATTTCTGTTAATCTGCATATTTGTTTTGTGTTAATATCTTGCATTTTACTACTTTGTATTTCTGTAACAATGTTCTTGAACCCAGGACATAATTGAAAACGAGAGAAATCTCAATGTATCCTTCCTGGTAAAATCCTTTATAAATAAATAAAATAAATAAATACATGTAGCGGCACTTTTTGGGCACCAGTGGGAGCCCTCTGCTTGTCAGGTAAGATATCTCTAAAATGTAGTTTATGAAAAGTAAATTAATTTTTGCATTGTCTGCAATTGAAAGTTGTTTTCCTTAAATCCACTGGGTTGTGGCAGCGGTTTTGTGGACAACAACTTGGCAGCGAAAGGCTTAAAAGGTGAACACAAAAACCATCTGCATATTAGGTAATATTATAAAACAACAAGAACAGTTTCATGGAACCTTATTCAGATTCCTTATTGGTTCCCCTTATGCTTTTACTTAAGAATGGATTAGTCCACTCTCCCTGTCTAACTCACATAGTTCATTTGGCCCAGTCCCATTTCCTGTGCAGCAAAGCTTCACTTCCTTCAATCAATCCATGGAGGCTTGTGAGTAACAACATCCTGTTTGTACTGGGCAGATACATTCTGTTTCACCTTCCTCCTACTAGAAATCATACAGCAGAGAAGCTCTCTACCCACCTTCCTTCCATACCAAAGCAGACCCCAGAGAAGCTCTCTCTACCCAACTTCCTTCCAAACCAAAGCAGACACAGGAGAAGCTCTCTACCCACCTTCCTTCCATACCAAAGCAGACCCAAGAGAAGCTCTACCTACCTTTCCCCCATGCCAAAGCAGACCCAAGAGAAGCTCTTTCTACCCAGCCTTCCCCCCCATGAAAAAGCATACAGCAGAGAAGCTGCCCATCTTCCTTACATAACAAATTTCACCAGAGCAGCTTTCTACCCCAAGACACCTTTTATTTGCGGTTACTTTCTCAATAAAGTGAAGATAAATATAATGGACTTTGTGTTTTTAAAAGAGGATGAGTTAAGCTATCTGACTTCAATCTTACCCTGCATGTGACATTCACTTCTTGCATATTACCCTGGGGTTCCAGAATAAAACTAGCTTAGGAAGCTGCAAAATAAGCTAGAATTAAAAAGGGACACAATGTACGCAATGTGGCCACTCACTGTTATTTAAGTGATCACATTGCCTGGAGCCCCCTCATTCTTCTCCCTCCTCCAAGGGAGAAGTTGGAGGGCTGATTTAGGGTCCCAGCAAAGATTGTCAGTACACTCCAGCATTGAGAGCATTTGAACTGGCTGCCTCCCTGCTGTCATGTGACTTGCTGCAGCTTACAGGAACCAGCGCGGAGGCATCCTAGTGCTGGATCTAAGGTAAGTTAACTAAACAATTAAAATGCATGGGTGTGGTGCAAAATGATTAAAATTTAACCACTGCATTTCCCCATCCTGTTTTAACCCAATAGTATCCCTTTAAAAACATGTCAGCAGGACTCTCTTTTTCAGCAGGCAAATGCATCATGTCTCAAGGGAAATCTAGGCACAATGACTGAATCCCTTTAGGCTTGTTCAGAAAAATAAAAATTTTCATTATCTCTTAAGATTGCCTCTTAATTTGGTTAAACTATCACATTATACAGAATCAAATTTACGAATCTTATTCTCTGATACAAAAGAGTTATGCTGCTTCCTGTCCCGGGAGACCACTTCCTCCAAGCGCAATCAAGCATTAGGGGATCGATTGCATTGGGCGAATACATTCATTACCTACTTATTAAGCTACATTTCACTGGCACTTACTCGTTACAAGAAGCTAATGTTCCTTCAAAGCATACAGTCTGTTGACAAATACATTGGAGGCAGTGGGCACGCACGCAATGAGGGATGAAAGCGTTATAATTGAATTAACTACAGCAGATACAGACAACACAGCAAGGGTCCTCTGTGCTAAGAGTACGGACTGAGATTTATTTTTGATTGTTACATTGTGTTTAGCGTCGAAAATGCATAGGGTTGGGCATAGATGGATAAAATGGTACTGTCCATATAAAGGGACACTCTAGGCACAATAACTTCAGCTTAATAAAACTGTTATGGTTGAAAGACCCCTTCTCTGCAGTCTCATTCTTTAAAACGTTATTCTTAAATGAAGCTTCACAGGTGATCTTGGAACTCCAAGCAGAAGTCCTGTCTATCAGCAAGCCAGGGAATTATGTTTCCGGCTCTCAATCTTATGTAGACCCAGAGCAGGCCTTGGACAGTGTGCCAAAAGCCACTCTACTGAGCAGCTCCAAGCCCCTCCTGCTGCTTTTCAGCTAAGGAGAGGCAGAGAGAAGGTGGGTTTTATTTATACATGCACCAAACACTTCCCATTTGGGGTTAAAAACAAAAACATGGAAAGAGGAACAGCATACATACATACAGAAAAAATGGCGTCACGCCCATACTCACCGGAGCGGCTGCAACAGCCAGGAGTAACAGCCCAGTTAATGTCTGCCTCTCCTTAGCTGAAAAGCAGCAGGAGGAGCTTGGAGCTGCTCAATCGAGCAGCTTTTTGGTTACATTGGTTAGGTACTCACTCTATAAAGAGGTGGCTTGAAGGGGCGAGTGAGCTTATGTTGCAATGGCCATTGAAACAAACTAAAACCTAATAGTGTTTTGTTGTACATGGAATACATAGAAACGAGTGCAGATGACACCTTTTTCCTCTTGTTATGTTTTATACATTAACTGGGCTGTCACTCCTGGCTGTTGCAGCCGCTCCGGTGAGTATGGGCGCGACGCCATTTTTTCTGTATGTATGTATATTATGCTTGTAACACCAGTTAGTCGTTTTGCTGCTGTTCCACTTTCCATGTTTTTGTTTTTAACCCCAAGTGGGAAGTGTTTGGTGCGTGTATAAATAAAACCCACCATCTCTCTGCCTCTCCTTAGCTGAAGAGCAGCAGGAGGGGCTTGGAGCTGCTTAGTAGAGCTGCTTTTTGGTTACATTGGTTAGGTACTCACTCTATAAAGAGGTGCCTTGAAGGGGCGAGTGAGCTTACGTTGCAATGGCCATTGAAAGAAACTAAAACCTCATAGTGTTTTGTTGTACATGGAATACATAGAAACGAGCGCAGATGACACTTTTTTCTCTTATTATGTTGGCTGTTACTCCTGGCTGCTGCAGTCGCTCCGGTGAGTATGGGCACGACGCCATTTTTTCTGTATGTATGTAGACACCACACAGCCCGTTTTTTATGACGGACGTAGAAAAAAGGGAAATATGGGAAACAAAATTAATATGAAAAAGGATATGAAAATGCGCTGTGTCTGACGTCTCATCATGCACACAGAATGCTACGTGGACGTGGCACACTCTGCGCGTCCGTGTTAGTGGTTTTATGTTATTGCCTAACTTGCGTCCGTTTGCCACGTGCGAGCGCAGTTCGGTGCGGACGCACTTCATGTGTTGGTCTCTATTGCTCATGATTCTGTGCTACGACGGACTTTAAACTGTGCGGCAACACAGACGTGATCACTGCGTTCATCTGACACGGGCCTTAGCGTTCCACAGCAATAAGAATCATCCACACAGTACATTACTGCGAGCTTATTGCTGTGGAGACTTGTAATATATACTCACAGTAATGTGCAGTGTTTATGAGTTTACAGTGCACCACAGGTATAAAACATGCAGTAGTGTGTGGTGTGCCTTGTTGAGGCCCAAAATGCTGCCCTGGCAAAGTGCAACCTGGAGCCATGGCCCATCCGGCCCCATGTAGAATTGCCAGCTTTTGAATAGCTTAATGGCCATGAAATTGTACCGTACGGGAAATGCACTGTTCGGTGCAAGTTCAGGGCCATAGTTACATAGTTACATAGTTATATAGGCTGAAAAAAGACATGCGTCCATCGGGTTCAGCCTCTCCCACATAACCTACTGCTGTTGATCCAAAAGAAGGCAAAAAACCCAGTCTGAATGCTTGCCAAATGCAACATACTGGGAAAAAATTCCTTCTTGACCCCAGAATGGCAGTCAGATTTCTCCTTGGATCAAGAAGCTTTTACCCACATATTAAATATTATAACCCTTAATATTCTGTGTCTGCAGGAAGTCATCCAGTCGTTTTTTAAAAGTCTGTACAGACTCTGACCCAACCACCTCAACAGGCAGAGAATTCCACAGCTTGATTGTTCTCACCGTAAAATAACCCTTCCTATGCTTTAAGCTAAATTTTCTTTCTTCCAGTCTAAATGGATGACCCCTTGTCCTGTGTATAGTCCTGTTAATGACTAGGTTATCAGACAATGGTTGATAATGGCCCCGTATATATTTATATAAGGTTATCAGATCCCCTCTAAGGCGCCTTTTCTCTAAACTAAACAGGTTTAAGCTTGTTAGTCTTTCCTCATAACTTAACCCTTCCATCCCCCTTATTAATTTAGTTGCCCGTCTCTGCACTTTTTCTAACGATATAATATCTTTTTTTAAGACAGGTGCCCAAAATTGCACGGCATATTCAAGGTGCGGCCTGACCATTGATTTATACAGAGGCAAAATTATGTTTTCATCCCGTGAGTGAACTCCCCTTTTAATGCATGCCAGTACTTTGCTGGCCTTGGCGGCTGCTGTTTGACATTGCACATTGTTACTTAGTTTGAAGTCTATGATTATTCCCAAATCCTTCTCCTGCTTGGATTTCCCTAACTCCGTACCATTTAGGGTATAAATTGCTTGTGTGTTCTTCACTCCAAAGTGCATAACTTTACATTTATGTAGATTAAATCTCATCTGCCATTTAAGTGCCCAGTCCCCCAATATATCTAAATCCCTCTGCAGCGAAGTAACATCCTGCTCACATTGTATTACTTTTCCTAGCTTTGTGTCATCTGCAAACACTGATACATGACTTTCAATGCCTATCTCAAGGTCATTTATAAATAAATTGAATAGTATTGGTCCTATAACAGACCCCTGAGGGACACCACTTACCACTGGTGTCCATCTTGAAAATGTACCATTTATGACCACTCTCTGTACCCTATCTTTTAGCCAGTTTTCTATCCAAGAACAAGTATTTTCATCTAGACCATTTTTTCTTAATTTAAGTAGTAACCTTTTGTGTGGAACTGTGTCGAAAGCTTTGGCAAAATCTAAGTAAATCACATCCACTGCGACCCCCTGATCTATACTTCTACTTACTTCCTCATAGAACGTAATTAGGTTAGTCTGACATGATCTGTGTTTCATGAAACCATGCTGATTTTTGCCAATTACATTATACCTCCCAATAAATTCCTGAATATTATCCCTTAGTAACCCCTCAAATACTTTCCCAGCCACAGATGTTAAGCTCACAGGTCTATAATTCCCAGGCACAAATTTTAAACCTTTCTTAAATATAGGGATCACGTCAGCTTTTCTCCAATCCTCTGGTACTATTTCTGAAAGAAAAGAATCTTGAAAGATTAAGAACAGAGGTTTACATATTTCAACACATAGCTCTCTTAGTACTCGCGGCTGAATTCCATCTGGCCCTGGGGCTTTATTAACATTCACATCGTTTAATTTGTGTAAAACCTTGTCCTGAGTCAACCAGTCACTTTGTATTAGTAAGTTTTTATTAATGAATTTCATGTCTCCTGTTATAGGTTTCTCTTTGATAAATACTGAAGAAAAATAATCATTTAAAATTTCTGCCTTATCCTGATCTTCAGTTAACAATAACCCTGACTCAGATTTTAGTGAACCTACATTTTCACTCTTGGGTTTTTTAGAATTGATGTACCTAAAGAATCTTTTAGGGTGGGTCTTGCTCTCTTTGGCTATTTCTTTTTCATTTTCTAGTTTAGCCCATCTAATCACATTTTTACATGCTTTATTGGCTGCCCTATATGCTTTATAGGATGCCTCAGATTTATCAAATTTAAAAGCTTTAAATGCCTTCTTTTTATTTTTCATTCCTTAGTTACCTTCCTACTAAGCCACATTGGTTTCAGTCTGTTTCTTTTATATTTATTAACCAGTGGAATATATTGTGACGTGTACTTTTCTAGTGTTAGTTTAAAGATATTCCACTTATCCTCAGTGTTTTTCCCGTGAA
Source organism: Leptobrachium leishanense (assembly GCA_009667805.1). NCBI lineage: Eukaryota > Metazoa > Chordata > Amphibia > Anura > Megophryidae > Leptobrachium > Leptobrachium leishanense. The sequence continues at coordinate 26,190,089 of CM019071.1, read as the reverse complement.
AGAGTTTCTGCCAGTCAATGACATTGAGAGCTTCCTTTATTTTAATAAAGTTGGCCTTTTTAAAATTATATATTTTAGCATGCCCCTTATGAATGTGTTTTTTTGAGTTTATTTCAAAAGTCACCATGTTATGGTCGCTATTTCCCAACTGTTCTTTTACATTAATATTTGAGAAAAGATCCACATTATTTGTTATATACCAGGTCCAGACAGTTATCCTCTCTAGTTGGTGTTTCTACCAGTTGTGACATGAAGGTATCATTTAAAATGTTCAGGAACCGGATTCCCTTTGCTGAATTACTAGTCCCACTATCCCAATTTATGTCCGGGTAATTAAAATCTCCAATAATTAAAGTGCTACCATGATGTGCAGCCTTCCTAATTTGCTCTAACAGTTGTTCTTCCTCATCATTATCTATATTAGGTGGTTTATAACATATGCCAACCAATAATTGACTTCCCTGTTTATTCCCCAACGAAATATTTACCCATAAGGATTCCACATTTCCCTCATCACTTTCCAGTTGTGTAATATTAGGCTTTAAATCCTGATTTACATATAAACACACTCCACCCCTTTCTTATGTTTCCTATCCTTTCTAAACAATGTATAACCGTTTAAGTTTACAGCCCAGTCATGCGTTTCGTCCCACCATGTTTCTGTTATTCCTATAATGTCGTATTGCTTAGTGTATGCTATTGCCTCTAGTTCCCCCATCTTGTTATTAAGGCTCCTTGCATTAGCAAGCATACATTTAATGTTGTCTCTACCCACACATGCTGAATGCGACTTTACATTGCATGCCTCCACTGTTCTTACATTACCCATCCCCCGGCTCCACCCCCCTTAGTCTGAACTGAAACCCTTCCGCTATCTGCTCTGTCTCCATTTTGTAAGATACTGTATCCCTCCCCCCTTCCACTAGTTTAAAGTCTCCTCCAACCTTTTAACCATCCTCTCGGCTAGCACAGCAGACCCTCTTCCATTCAGGTGCAATCTATCACAACTATACAGATTGTACCCCAGTGCAAAATGAGCCCAGTGCTCTAAAACCCAAAGCCCTCCTTCCTGCACCAAACTTTAAGCCACGCATTGACCTCCCTAATCTCCCGCTGCCTTTCCACTGTAGCACGTGGCACAGGTAGGATCTCAGAAAATACTACCTTGGAGGACCTCTTCTTCAGTTTACTTCCTAATTCCCTGAAATCATTCTTCAGTTCGCTCTCTTTGAATAACCCTGCATATATCTGTTTTAAGCAACGGGAGAGTAAGGCAACAGTTCATCCTCTTTATTACAATCAATATAGGTCTTGTACAAGTCGAGTTTGGTGTAGAGGGTTATAGGAAGCTTATTTCAATGTGCATTAGGTTAGGTGGAATGATTGTATTTTGAACAAGGTGTTATTTTTAATTTTTTTTCCATTAATTTTGGTTTTGTTGTTATAAGGTTTTACTACATGGGGATTTTAATTAGATAAATAAAAAGGTGAGGTTTTCAGTATAAGGTCCTTCTAAAGTAGCCTTTTTTTAAGTTTAAGGGAGGAATTGTTTATGGATGGGTTATACCCGTATGTGTTGTGGAGTGACTATATGAATATTCACACTTGCGATTCTTGACGTATATTGACCGTATTATCCCTTGGTGGATTAATTGTATCAATCCGCTTTCAATCAGAGCCAAGCTGTTTAGAAATATAATTTAAGACCTGACAATTATATTCCGTTATGCAGGCTCTTTTCTCTCTGCAGATTTAGGACTTTGGTCAGGACCCTTAAAAATTCATTTGACCAGTTGATGATTGACATCCTCGCATTTCCAGCACACGACCACATAAGTATCACATTCTGCTCGTTACTCGCACGTCTCTTTGTGGAGCATTTCGATCTCTTAGAGGAGTGATGGTAAACTTGTCACTCAGAATTTTCACTACTATATGTCCTATCATCCTCAGTCAGTTGTAAGATTGACTGAGCATCATGTGGCATGTAGTTCTGAAATATACAGGAGCCATGATTATCATCAATGCATTAGACGGGGGATACTAGGTCTTGTAGGGTGTGTAAACACTGCCGCGCTCTGATCCATATACTTTCCCTCTGATAGGGTTTGTCGAGAGCACTTCTAATTAGTAAAATAATACATTGTTTCTCTCCTTCAGGTTACAGTTGCAGCTCTTTGGGAGTTGAGCCGCCGTTACCATGTAATACACGTGCAGCTCCTCCTCAACTAACCACCTCCTCCTCATCATCATCATCATCCCGTACCACCACCAGGCCTGTGGAAAGGCTGTTTGGTGAGATCCTGGTAGCAGATGCCCCATCACATCTGAGGAAGTCAAGCATACAAATCCTAAACCTTCATCTGAAAGGATGACATCAGCAATTGGGTCAATTGATAAAACCATTTGCCCTGTGACCTTCAGTTCGGCTCATCTATTTGTATGTTCCAACGCTGAGGAAGTTAAGTGACCATTTCAAACTGGAAAACCAGCAGTTCCAACAAAGGTTTGGACAACTGGAAAGTACCAAACACCATAAAAATACACATCTGTGCCAGTTGCCAACAGCAAGATCACTGCAGGTCAGCAAGCCACCAGCAGTGATGAAAAAAGATCCGGCTCCTGCTGCACACCCTGAATCGAAGAGGTCTATTCAGGCATGTGACAATTCACCGGAACATGCCACTGCGACAACATATGAGGATTCACCACCGGTTTGGGGTACACTTCTGTATTCCCTCTATTTGGCCTATAAAAGGAAGAAGAAGGGGGGGACCACCAGCCGCAGCTCCTGACATAGCTGCCAATGTCTATTACGACCCTTACACAGAAACAACTGCCCCTGATTGGCATTAGAAAGGAACCAATGATTCTATCAATATATTTCCCAAACATCACCATTTCCACTATTATCAACAAAATGTTTAATAACTGATTATCAAGCATGATCAAGGTTTATTCATGAATGAGGTTCGCTAAAATTGTCACGTAATGATTAATGCGGGTGTGACTTTCATATACAACCATTATAGCAAACACATGGTCTGGTCTTCTGTATTCTAATAGAGCTGCAAAGCACTCCATGTGGTTAGTGATCCCTGCTTTATACCCCCCCCCCTCCATGCAGGGGTCAGATCCTAAAAACGATGTGACCTTATCAAGATTTCTAACAGTAACCTTAACCCTAATAGTAGCCTTAGCCCTAACAGTAACCTCAACCCCAATAGTAGCCTTAGCCCTAACAGTAACCTTAACCCTAATAGTAGCTTAAGGCTGGCGGCACACGAGCAGAGGAAGGAACGTCCGTAAAAGTGGACGTTCCTTCCACTCTCTGCGCTCAGCGTACAAAGCGCGATCCTCCTATGGAGAATCACGCTTTGTATCCTTTCAGCGTCCGTTTAGCTTTTTGACGGGGAGGGCTTTTTCACGTCCGGTGGAGGACCTTCCCCATAAAAACCCCACGGACGCAGGGAAGTGCGGGCGCATTTGAGCCATAAATACGCTCGTGTGCCGGGGGCCTTAGCCCTAACAGTAACCTTAACCCTAAAAGTAACTCTAGCCCTAAAAGAAAACTTGATCCTAAAAACAACCCTAAGCCTAAATGTAATCCAGCCTTCGCAGACAATTTAAAACTAAAAGTAAAAGTAACCATAACCGGAGGCGTATCCTTAACCCTAAAGTATCCATAACCCTAATCCTAAACCTCACAGTAACCCTTACCCTATAACCAACCCTAATACCATTGGCAATTCTTGTGTATTTAAGGTCTTCTGCAAGCGTCATCCATTTAGGAAAGCGACAATTTAGATTTAATATTAAAAAGAGGTTCCCATTAAATCACTCCTGTCAGGTGACCTTAAAATGTTAAATAGAAGGCCTTTGCGAAACAAACCAGGGTGCATTTATTATGGTGACAGTAGTTTCTCTTTATGGGGAAGGCTTGTTTTAATGCAGGCATGATGCAGGGATCTGGAGGCTCCAAATCATCTGGAGGGCCAAGGCTGCTGAACGCTGTTTTATGTTCTCAATGCTGCTGTGTAAAAGAAATTCATTGGACAATGTTCACCGATGTTCAGGAAGCAGCTTGATGACATCACGGTGGGTGGATCAGCCTTACTAAACAGTTGCTGTTGTTATGGTAGCGTCTCGATATGTAAGCCTTAGGCTAGGGTCAGACGAACGCAGTTTTAACGTGCGTTTAGCCGCACGAAATCACGGCCGTAGTAGCAGCAAATGACGTCCAATGCCGGGGAACACACGATGAACGGCCGCACGAAAGTTCGTCCGTGCAACGCAAGTGGCAAACGAACGCATTTTTTCGAGAACGTCAAACCGCTACTACTGACGTACAGAGTGCGCTGCGTCCGCATAGCGGCGTGTTTGCGTGATTGGGAGACGTCAGACGCTGCTAATGTCCGGCTAACATAACGTCCAGACACAAAAAGTGTTTTATTGATGATCCGTACAAAATCACGGACGAAGATGCGCATCGTATGACCGCTAATGCGTATTTCGTGAAAAAATACGTCCGTTCGACCGCACTTTTCCACGGACGTGAAAAATGCGTTCGACTGACCCTAGCCTTAGCGATAGCATTAGTAAGTTTAACGTCTGCCATCGATATTCCAATCCTGACGCTACACTGGGGTGAAATCAGTTTGCACTTTACACCAACCTTGGAATACGGCGCTCGGACTTTTGCTTGTTATATTCTCTTTACATTGGGCTGAAAAATCAAGCACATAAAACATTTTTACCTAGCGTATTGCTTTACGATGCAATCCATATTATTTTCCTTTATAAATCCAAGACTGTGATTATATAATATTTTACGCTTTGATCCGGTGTGCGTTCCACTTGCGCTTTAGTGCATTACCCATCCCTGCATTTTATTAGGTTTATTTTGTCATTTCTGAACCTGCTAAGCCTTTAAGTAAAAACGAGAACAGAAAAAAACATCTATGTATGCAAGAATTGCCTAGGCAGAGCATGCAGTATTATTTTTTTCAGTAACAGTTTGAGTCTTTAAAGAACGGTTATGCTACTAGCTGCTTTCTTAAGTATGTTAAATAATGCATGACTGGTAAATAGAAATATAATGACTTGTATTAACGCGCTCTGCAAATTTCATTTCTTGTACGGACGCGGACTAGTGGGTTTACAGTGAGAGAGATGAACAGGGAATACTGCCCGTGGCATGACTCCCTCTGTATGGTATGTCACTGGGCGGATGCTGAGTGCATCTTCAGTCATGGGGCGCCGCCCTTCAAATTCTTCCTAAAAAAGGGACACTCCAGGATCTCAAAGGAGCAAAAATACAACTGGTCTAAGATTGTGAAATAAACAGTTCGATATTGAACAGAAAAAGGAATATTTTTAACATCTAAACCTATGGAATTCGCCTGATTAAACCGGCCGAATTAAACCACCATACATCAGGGCATTTCACTGACATTTCTCTGCTGTTCGGTGTCTCTTAATAGATTAACCATTGCTTCTCTATGGGGAGTTCACTGCCATCAAACAGGCACAAAATTTGGCGACCTGCCTGCTTTGTGAATAGCCACAAAAATGCATCGTATGGGGAAATTCAGGGTTCGGTGCAATTTCGGGGCAAGTTTGGCTCCTCAGGCATGACAGTCAAGGTGCTAAAACAGTTTGAACAGCTTCGAATGCTGTTTATTTTCTTCAAGGAAAAATGGATCCCAAGCTTTAAAGGTGTGAAGCTTCTCCTGTCGCTCTTGGGATCCCTGTTTTTGTCAGTTTTTGCAAGTGCAGCAAATACCAGCGCTTTCTGAATAATCCACTGTTACACGATAACTGAGAAATAAAAAGAGTAATGGGCGCAGATCAAAAATTAAGCACAAAAAATATCAATAGTGTATTGCAGCAAGGTCCCATGTGGATCCACTCCTTATATCCACACAACAATATAAATATAAAAGCAAATAAAAGGTCCTCGCGCAGTGTGGGGAAAATTCGTAGATCTTCTTCTTTGAATATTCCCCTCTAGGTTCCTAGAATATAAAACCATGTACCTACATTGCGCAGTATGTCTGAGAATTGGGGGAATCAATAGGAAAAAAGTGGCTATTCAACTCACTTTTTCCAGAGCCACACATGTGCCGGCTCTGAGCAATAAAGCCTATGGTATAATGGTGATATTAAGCGATATCCTCACTGATACCAGCAGACTGCCCTCCGAATGGTTCCTTCCGGGTTTCTCATCCAGACCAATAATGATATTAAGCAGTGTGGCTTAAATAAAATCCATTAAATGGAAATTATTAAAACACATATAGCACTGACGCGTTTCGAAACAAGTCTTTCTCAAAGTGCATAAGGGATTATGCACTTTGAGAAAGACTTGTGTCGAAACGCGTCAGTGCTATATGTTTTAATAATAAATTTCCGTTTAATGGATTTTATTTAAGCCACACTGCTTAATAGCATTATTGGTCTGGACGAGAAACCCAGAAGGAACCATTCGGAGGGCAGTCTGCTGGTATTGGTGAGGATATCGCTTAATATCACCGTTACACGATGACTGCCAAAGATCTTACCCTGTTTCTCACTAGACTTTGCATTGTGAATTTATTGTTTTTCTCATTAGGACTTTCCGTCTGTGCTTTTTCATACAGTACTGATATCTCTGAATATGGAGTATTACAGTGCGGTCGTAAGAAACATAACACAGACGTGCTCTGGAGTTCTTTTAAGAAAACATGATTAAAAATCAATTCATAAAAAAATGCCCGGATCACTTTATTTTGGCAACGCCGGGCCACTGCCGTCACGCTGTTTTTATTAAAATATAAATATATATATATTATTCTAAGTCTCCTCCATGCTGTATTGTTACAATTGTTAGTTTTTTTTCTTAAATAATTTTTCATTGAATGGGTTTGCATTATTATGTCCAATTGTTTTATCATTAATTTGCACAATGTACTGAAGCGATCGTTGATCACCACCAGGCAGAAATCTATCAATAATCTACGTGTCACTTAATCTGTGAGACCCTGCAGAGATCCTGATGAGATGAGAAGAAAATTGGAAATGGACTCTGAGGGAGATGGATGGAGACCAAGCCGGTTTATGTTCACAGTAGCTTAAAAAATGTATAAATTTCCCTTGTGTCATGTACAAAAATAGCTGCAGCTCTTTCATGTAGTGTATTGGAAAATATTTTATTTCATGTTCATAAACACAGGACTATTACATAGCGTCCTCGTTTTAGCGTCCTCGGGAACTAAGGTGGAAAACCTGTGCCTGTTTTGGTACCCTATTATGGGGCAGGCTCAGATTCAGCAGCCTGCCACGTAATGCAGCTCTAACTCCCTGGATACACGCGCCGCCGCGAGTATCACCTCCTGGAGGCCATAGGACTCCGTGGAAGCTTGTGCTGCCGGGTCACGTGACCTGCAGGATCTCGCTCTTGCGTAGGGAGACCGTGCACTATTTGTCCCAAGTTTCACTCTGCTCCCGGCTGCCAGAGGTGGTGGATCGGGCCACTGTTCGCGCCGTGGTGGGATGAGAGGCAGGTAGCGGATTTTTTTTGGGGGGCGCTTTACAGCTAGTGCAAAATGATTCCGCAGAAGCCGCATCAGTTAGCATCAGCTTCTAGCTGTGGTTAACTTTTCAGTTAGCTGCAGCGGTGCGGTAATTAGTGTCCGGATTTTGTAATCCTAACCCTAATTACTCTTGTTGACGGTACCAAAGGAAGGTGGGTGTCAGGAACGTGGGGATGGTACCTGGGTGGCACCTGGATGGCAGGGGTATGAGCCCAGGATGCAGTGTCCTGCACTGATAAGCAGGCGGGAAGGGGTAGGGAGGATGATGTGGAAATAAACTGACCGGATGATTCTCAGAAGGATGATGGTGGAGTTGCAGGAAACATAAATAATAAACAGGAACAGATGGGTACAGCAGAGCAGCGAGCTAGCAGCACCTCACTCTCTCAGCACAAGAGCTGTAATGAACCAGCATGGTTAATTGTGGGGCAGAGCCCTTTATTTTGTGAGTCACGTGTGTTGTTTGTGAGTTAACTGTTGCATTGCTGGATGCTGATAGTGAATGCTGGATACAGGGCAGGAACAGTACATGGAAGTGTACCACCAGGGGGGTTCCAGAATGGCTACAGCCAGGGATCCTGACAGTGGGCCATGCAGACAAGAAATGGGTGAGAAGTGGTGCATTGTGGTGCAATACTCCCATAAATCAAAGACCGTGCACAAATGAATGAGCCTTTGCGCTCCCACACATTTTGGTGTTCTGTGCAAAACCCAAGAGTTTAAGTTGGCATGTAGTATAAGGTAATATAATAATAATAAATTTGATATAACTCCTTGGATGTGTGACTCAAAGCTGTATGCAAGATAAATCTGAGCAATTAATTATTGCAGTTAATTATTTAAAGAAATACGGATTTTCAAACCGTTAGCGTTTCGGAATGTAATATGGATGGCATGCACTAGAATCGCTTAAGCTAGGGTTAACACTCACATATCTAATCACCAACGCTAGCATTAAGTTTGTAATAGTGCCCAGAGTGTGAAGAATGACCATTAAGTTTCACATGCCATCGGATGTCACTTTATACAATTCCATACAGTATATACAATACACAGAGTTAAGAAAATATTTTTAGGAGAGTGGAATAGATAAATAATGTACCAGAAGCCTGATGTTTATCCAACATCAGCCTACTATTATATTGGGGAGTGTGAATGAAGTCATTGGTCAAAATGGGATGTGGATTCTAAAAGGGAGTAGTTAAGATGCCCTTGGAGCCTTACAGTTAAATATTGTTCCAGTTTTTAATTTTTATGAACCGGTAAGGCTTTCCACATATCCAGACTCGTGGTTTTTGGTTTTGGAAGCTTCGGTTATCTATTTACTCCACAGTGAGTACAGTATAGTATGCTCATGCATGAATGTCCACCCTGTACTGAGCTCAGTGCACTGTCCCGGGCCTTCCTTATTGTAGTGACTTGTTTCCATATTCATCACTTATCGAGGGACATTATATGTTCTGTAGAAGCAGGGCATTAAAATGCCACTTCGATGGTGACAAATCATCTCTGGAGGAAGTTTTGGTCCTCAATACTTTATTAAACGCATGTGATTGGATGGTGAGTGGCAACTGACTAGGAAGTAAGGCTCTCACAAGAAAGGGATCTGCTATAAGCAAAATACAACGGCAACAGACACACCAAAATTATATACACTGCCTGGCCAAAGAAGTCACCCACTCTAACATTTTGTTGGATTTCTTTTTCCTTTGATTACGGCACACGTTCTTCATGGCATCATTTCGATAACCTTATGCAATGTCAAAACTTTTGTGTTCATTCAGAGTTACATTAATTTCTCTTCAAGATCTTGTACTGATGACGGGAGAGTCGGAGAGCTGCGTAATTCCTTCCCTAGCACATCCCAAAGATTCTCAATGGGGTTAAGGTCTGGACTGTGTGGTGGTCGTCCTATGCTCTTGCACAATTTGAGCCTGACAAATTCTCATCTTGGAATATGCCCACTGTGCCATCAGGGAAGAATCCATTGATGTAAAAACCTGCTCATTCTTTATATTCAGGGAGTCACATGACCTCATTTTTTTTGCACTTAGGCTAGGGTCAGACGAGCGCATTTTGTACGGACTGTGCGTCCGTGCAGTAAGGACGTACTTTCTGACTGACAAGGTAGTGGCCACACGGTCCGTTTTTTCATGGACGGATTTTTTGACGGATGTAGCAGGGAAAAGAAGTTAAAATGCAAAACCATTTTGTCCGTCAAAAATGCTGGACGTATAAATGCATGTCCGTCTGACCACATTCCATCCCTCACACACAAAGCTGTGCGGCCGTTCTAGAGGTTGTACGTCCTTGCCTAACTTGCGTCGGTTTGCCGCGGGCGTTGTGCGTCCGCAGTTCAGTGCGGGCGTACTTTGTGTGTGGGACTCTATTGGCCTTGATGTCATGCTATCACAGACATACTTTTGTGTGCCATCACGGACGTGAACGCTGCGCTCGTCTGACAGGAGCCGTAACGTTGCCCGAACTTAGACCTGATTAACTGAAGCAACCCCAAATCATAAAGGCTTGTACAGGAGATGGTGACTTCTTGGCCAGGCAGTGTATAATAACACTGTAAATGGTGGTTTTATCTAGAGATTTTGAAATTTATGGAAATCTGTAGAATTTCAAAATGGGGAGTCACAATGCCAAAAGTAGGGACTTCCCCACATCTGTATGCAATACCCTTATTAACACTGACAGTTGACTTTTTGTCCATTCTTGTTGACGGTACCAAAGGAAGATGGGCCATGCAGACAAGAAATGAGTGAGTAGTAGTGGTGCAATACTCCCATAAATCAAAGAAAGTGCACAACTGAATGAGCCTATGAGCTCCCACACATATTGGTGTTCTGTGCAAAACCCAAGAGTTTAAGTTGGCATGTAGTATAACGTAATATTATAATAATAAATTTGATATAACTCCTTGGATGTGTGACTCAAAGCTGTATGCAAGATAAATCCGAGCAATTAATTATTGCAGTTAATTATTTAAAGAAGTATTGGTAGCCTTGCATTATAATGAAACAATGCATCATTGTCTAAGATAGAAACACAAATAAGCCCGACTGGAGATTGCAAAATGCATGCTGACAAGCCACGATCCTTCTAGAAGAATGTCCTTAAGACAGGGGAAACAAGAGTAGTTTCACTACCATGGAAACATGGAGGTGGCTGAGTTATGGTTTGGGGATGCTTTGATGCCTCGGGCACTGGGTTCCTGGAATCTGTACAAATCTGTGTGATGAAATCAGAAGACCTTCGAGGCATTCTGGAATAAAATGTATTGCCCCGTGTCTGAATCGCATGTTGTGGATGTCCCCAGTAGAATGATTACCCAATAATAAGGGACAGCGTGAAGACCATTTACATAGCATTCTGGTTAACAAGATAGAGATATCATTTCTCGAAGCAGAGCTCAGACATATTTACCCATCGCATCATGATCCCTGCCATAATATCTCCAGCATTATTGCTGTTGAGGGTAGGAGATACTTTAATTTTTACGTGTGTGTTCTTTGCAGCCAATTAATTAATTACAATTTATTCTGCTCCACTGGGACCAATCAGCAGTCAGGTGAATGACAGGCCTCTGGCTGAGAACGGAAATGTTTTCATTGTCATCAGTACTCATTCTATTGCTCAGATTGGTTTTACAACCCATCAACTCTTTAAAACGCTATAGTCCAATCTCTTCTATTTCATAAACCATCTAATAGGAAAAAAAATGACATATTTGTTTGCCTTGCTCTTTGAATATACTTCCCTCTTGTAGTTTTAATTTATATGGTTTATGATTTCAACAATCTGTGTCCTCTTTCCTCACCACCTGTATTTTTGAGCTGATCATCGCACATTTTACTCACATGCTTTCCTGCATCTTCAATCCAATCTGTTTAGATATTCCAGTCTCTCTTCTGAGGTTGTCTCTCCTGCTTCCAAAATACTTATTATGTATTAGTATAGTGTATGTATAAAAGTCTCGGACATGTCACTTACATGTTGGTCCATGTTTTGGTTGTATATATACTTTGATACTGCTATAAAGCAGTTGAAAAAGCCAAAGACCTGTGAGTGTACAGCACTACATTTAAAGGGTTATAGGTTACACTATATGTTAAAGATATTGTGTATGGAACAAAGGTACGCGACATCACTAATCTAAAGCAGAGGATCACTGATGCCATTGCCACCATTGATGAGGGTATGCTACAGCGAACATGGCAAGAAATCGAGTACCGTCTTGATGTGCTTTGTGCAACTAATGGTGCCCATATAGAGGTGTATTAAATGAAGCAAAAAACCTTAAATAGATACGTCTCATTTTGTAATAATTTTCACTTATCTGTCTTTTCGTTTGCTTTTCTAATAAATTTCTGAAATTCTAAAGAGACTTTATGGACACCTTGTATAAGCAAGCTGTTCGTGTTGGTCTCTAAGATTCTCATTGTTTGTCCAATTTAACATTTGTATTTTCCCAATACTTTAGTGCATTCAATGCCATTTCTATTCACACCAAACAGAGGTGACTTTGACACCATGATCAACTTGCTCAACCAAACCAACTAACTGTGCTCACCAGGGTTTGTCCTACTTCTCGTCCTATAACCTCCTTCAGTGTCTTTTTTTCTTGGACCTTCTCCGGTCTAGTAATCTTCTGTATCGTACGCTGTGTTCTGGGGGCACTTTTTGCATGCCATCTTATAGTGCGACTCTTATCGATCTAATATCCAGCTTTATGCAACAGTAGCAACTATATGTCCATGATCCTCTGTTATCACTCCCTCATTCCCTTTAGGATTACATATCCAACTTTTCCTCTGTCACTTGCCTGTGTATCAATGCTTCCTTTTCTTGAGAATGAACAATTTTTTAAAAGCGTCAAATTTTGTGATATTATCTCAACCCAGAACACCATAGCTAACCAACGTCATGGTCTAATTCAAGCCGTAACCAAATTTATAGTGTATATGCTGGTTAATACATACATGTCGGCAGTCCATGTGATGAGATTTCATTCTTGTTTTTCATTCTGAAGGCTTGTGCTGGTGGAATATATTCCTTAGCCTTTTCTGATAAATGAACTGAAACCCACACACTTTGATCTCAATGATGATTAAGGGAAACACAGGTAGACTTTTTTTCCTAGTTGAAAGAAACCCCAAAGCTACCAATTTATACACTGCACAAGCCTAGTGAAATCGGGCCAATGGTGATAAAACATAACACAAACCAAAAATTTAAGTAAGTAGCCTATAAATTCCCAACCCTGGTCTTCACGTCCCGTTAACAGGGCCTTATTATAATTATTACCTTGGGGAAATGCAGACTGAATCCTGCAATCAATGAGCAGCAAATCATATTACCTGTGCTGTGCTTCAGATATCTGTAAACCTGACCTGTTAGAGGGACTTGAGGACCATGGTTGGGAACCACGGCTTTAAATGGTCGGCTATGTCTATCTTGCTCATTGTATTTTATACTTATAGGGCAACTATGAATCTGTGAATGAAATATATACAGGAAAGAACAGTAATCGAGTTACAAAGAATTCAAAAGTCACCTGAAATAGGGATTCAAGATTACCAACCATAATAGAGTATGAGAAATATGTAAACGTTTGTGAAAATGTAACACAAACAGAATATATACTTAAAATGTAGATGACTGACGCTCTGCATTTGGGTACATATAATAACATTCCACTGCCTGCAAACATTGATAAACGATCAACCTTCTCGGTCGTTATCGTGCAGGGATCAGTATATTCTGAGAATAGATATAGGAAGACACGATTAGCAATTTTCCCTCTGCTTTTCAGGGAATTTCTCTTTTTCCTTATAGGACATATGCTTTGTAGATCGATGATGATGTTGTGATGTCACACTCCGCTCATTACAAAAGCTGTTGCATCTTATTGAACTCGAGTATCACTTTGCAGATATGACTCACCGGAGAACCTACATAAACTATGTGATATGTCACAATCATACAATTTGAAAATCAATGCAAAGCTATGACACACAACAAATTTACAGTATTGTATAGATAATTACTTGACATATATGCTTGAGGCAAAATACTTCATTATTAAAATGCTTTCCCAAAATGTCTAGCTTAGATGTGATTTGGATTTAAGAATGGCATTGTCAAATGAAGTGCAAATGTGTCTTTTTAAAAAAAATTGAATTTTTTTTTAAAATTAGTAAAGGCTTCATAATCAGTACAACAACTATTTACAAAAAGCCAACATTTTCAGTGGTGCTTTACATTAAAGTGCAAAAGTAAGAAGGGCAAAAACACGAAAGGCAAAAACACATGGAAAAAGAAGAAAGACAAGAACAAATGCAAAAACAAGAAGGGCAAGAACAAGGAAAGGCAAAAACCAAATGCCTTTCTTGTTTTTCAATTTTGTTTTTGCCTTTCTTGTTTTTGCATTTGTTCTTGTCTTTCTTTTTCCATGTGTTTTTGCCTTTCTTGGTTTTGCAGTTGTTTTCCCCTTCTTGTTCTTGCCATTCTTGTTCTTGCCCTTCCTGTAATTGCATTTTTTTGGGCTTTCTTGGGGGGTTTTTTTGCACTTGTTCTTGCCTTTCTTGTTTTTCAATTTTGTTTTTGCAAGAACAAGTGCAAAAAAACAAGAAAGCCCCCAACAAAATGCAAAAAAAAGAAAAGCAAGAACAAGAAAGGTAAAAACACATGGAAAAGCAACATCTGGAACATGATATGTAGATGGCCCTGTCAAAAATGCTTACAAGCTTTAGAATGATAGGTTAACTTCACCATAATAGTATCTTGATGGATCTATAGAAAAATAATTGCTCATTTGGTTTATTTGTCAAGTTTGCCAAATTCGAGCAAATATGTACTTTCCGGTATCTCTTTAAAGCTCATTTATTACAACACAAGTTGGTGAGAGAAGCCTTCCAGCTACATGTATATGAGAAGATAAATTAAAAAAAAAAAAAATGGTTCAACAATTGCAGCACATGTATTATATGCATTTTTTCTCCCTATTGATCCATGAGTAATTACTGCCCATGCGCAGGTGTCACATCTAGATGAACACATGCAGAGTATGTCTGCTGTGCAGAGCAAGGAGACCAGAACTGCGCAAGGTGTCGGTGGTTTCCTAGTTGCAAGGGACATCACCACAGCCTTGGGATATCTTCTAAATAAAACATTCATGATATGCATAGTAGCACTGACTCGAAGTTACATTATGCCCATAGCTCCATCACTGGAGCTCCAGTAAATAGTCACTGTATGGGTGTGCAGGTAAGGTTCACCATTTATTTCTCTCCATCCTTTGACAATTCTTAATCATGTTCATTTCCATTTCTCTAGAATAATAATCAGCGTGAAATTGATTTGATTGAGGGAGCGTTCCTGTTTCTTGGTTGCATTAGAACATAAATAATTTTCCTGCTGCTCTGACTTACAATTGCCTTCAGCATGATCAGCGCCAAATGCATCTCATTCGGATGCGCAAGGAAAAAAAAAATTTGAAAAAAAAATACAGCAAGTCATTTCCATTCTCTTTGGGTTTCAGACAGTTTTCACTTAGAAAGCTGAAAATGAACAGACTTTTTTTTGCGCTTCATGGAAACTGGTGACATTGAGATAACGCATTGAGATACGTCCTTATACTTTTATTTTGAGCTGGAGCTCACATCTATAAGTGTGCGAAGGTGAAGACGAATTCAGGAAAATATATACATACACAGAAAAACGTACTTACATGTATAGAATTTTGTAGAGGTGTGTAACCTTTTGAATATGCAGTAAACTGAGGTCATGTTAGCTGCACCTCTTTTAATCAATGCATGTTCTGGGGTATTCTTCACGGCTCTGTGGCAGTGAAGATGTAGGTTCAAATCCCATGTAGGTTCAACTCTCCAGCAACTGTCCTTGGGCAGGATACCTAGCAATACATGCACGCCTCCCTCACAATATCAAACGCATCGCATGCTGGCAACGTCTCTGCTCTACAAATGTGGGGAAGCAGGTTCAAATCCCAAACATAACACCTGACGAGCTCTTGTCTCCTCTGAAACTCGATAAGCAGGTTTGAACCCTGATCAGAACGTCGCTCTTTATCATGGAGAAGCATGGCACAACCTCACCACCATGTTTCAGCTCTAAAACAGCTGAAACTGTTCTTGGTCAGAACACCGCAGCAGCAAAGTGCCCTAAGCAATATGTCGGCTGCTACCTCACCCAGGACATACTTGAAAACGAGAGAAATCTCAATGTATCCTTCCTGGTAAAATTCTTTATAAATAAATAAAATAAATAAATAAATGTATATATCCATTTGTCATGCCACCCAATGACTCATCCCAGTCTCCGGCAATCCCCAAGGTAGTCCTACCACCACTGCAGGCCCAGCACATCCAGCATCCCTTCATTCTCATGAGTGGCAGTCTTGCGGGCCCTATTCCAAAGTTGTTCTTTTAACCAGAGCTGTTGTAAATTTACCAGAGCCATTAGAGTCTATGGAGTTGTTACGTTTACAGCAGCTCTGGTTAGGTTTACACCAGAGTTTTCCAAACCTTTCCTCATGACCCACTGACAGGCCAGGTTTGCCAGATATCTGAAGCACAGCACAGGTGATATGTTTTGCTACTCAGTGATGGCAGGATTTATTCTGCATTTCCTCAAGGTGATCCTTATAATATGGCCTGTTAGACGGTCCTGAGGACGGATTTGGGAAACACTGGTTTACACCAACCTTGGAATAAGGTCATTGGTGCACAGCAAACTGCAACTTACACAGCCAATGCCAAGTACGGACATGTGAAAGAAAAACAAAATGTATATACATTTTAGCTGTGAAAAGTTTTAATAAATTTATGAAAGGCATCTGGACTTGACTAGACCATTTATCCCGGTGCTTGACTTGATATATTTGTGAATATGGTGACCTCCACAAGAGACGGTGTACTTATGGGCAAACATTTTAGAACAATTCTGTTTTACAATTTTTACTGTAATTAAAGAGATACTCTAGGTCAGGGACCTCAACTTGTGGCCACCAGATGTCTCTGAACTACACCCATGATTCTACAGCCATTTATTGCATTCGAAGAATTGTGGTAACACTGTAGGCCATAAACATCTGGGGGGGGGCATAGTTTGACACCACTGCTGAGGCACGGTGGCCACTCTATGTAATTTGAGTGGTCACGGTGACCCGAGGTCCTGATCCTTGGCATGAAGTGCTGTATTATCCTGGTAATTGTTTAACATTTTATGCTTTGCCATGCCATTTGGGGGTTATTTAGTCGACATCTATTGGTATTACAATATTAATTTACGAACTTTAGATACATCAGACACAGGCCAAAAAACAATCAACTTACAAAATCACAGAAGCAAAGAATGTCTTGTTTGCAAAAGAAGAAACGTCTGCTACGGCACATTTCCCTGACTTTTATTGTCAGCACTTGCAGTGGCTCTCCCAACTGCTCTTTAAGGAAAAGAAGCTCATAAAAATGTTAAGATAATGAAGTTTGGTGAAGTTGTTGCTCAATGAGACTGGTTTTTCTTCATCGGAGGCAGAATAAGGCCAGCAAATGTCTTTTCGCAGCGGCGGGTTACACTTACAAGTTGTAGAAACACATAATCCCTCTAATTACAGACAAGTGCTAAAACCCTTTGCAAATGATAGCCTTTAACAGACACAAATTACACAATGCCTCTCCCCTTAGCACATAATAAAAGCTCCTTTGAAAGGAGCCAGCTCTGGTTTTACAGCACATTGTGTCCAATGTCGCTTTTCAGGCCATGCTAAACGCTTTGTATTCAGCATTGAATGGCATCACCTACGTGTCCCTGTTTTGTTAGAAGCCAAGCAAGTGGCTGCACCAAACCATACGCAAACCCAGGCACGGTCACAGCTTGTGCCCGTAGGAAGGGAGTAGGAAGAGGACGGATATAAAGAGAACCAACAGAGCATAGGACGTAAATACTCAATAGAATGGCTTATGTGATTGCTTAAATGAGATCAAAATTTAAAAAAGGTGTGGGGGCTTATTTGGGGTTCGCTTCAAATAATTGCACTCAACTGGACTATAATGGCATACAGGTGCCAAGTATACTTTTAGGGCCGTGTCAGATGAGTGCACTATGTGCGCCCATACTGACGTGCCTCCCAGCGTCCACCGCAGCTTTGTGATGCTTCGACGAGGCCGGCCACACGCTGTAGCACCTGCACGAATCGCGAGCACTACAGTGCCCATGCTGCGCCCGTTCAGAAGGCCTCCCCTTTGAAGCGCTACAACGCACGTTCGACGGGGCTGTAAAGTGTTATCTTCCATAGGAAGATAGAGCCTTGCAGCGATGAGCACACTACCTGTGCTCAGCAAGGTGGCCAGACAGGCATCTGCGATCACTCTGCGATCTCACGAGAGCGAGAGGCCTGGAAGCGCAAGCCTCCATGGAGTCAAATGGACTCCAGGAGCGGATACTCTATCAGTGAGGTTAGCGTTCCATTATCGGGTCGTGGTTAATGTCCTATTCCAGGTAAGAAGCCAATGCAGATTTTCCTGCTTACCAACCTCCATGTTAGCATCCACAATGGAATAGGGCCATAACTGCACAATAGATTTAGTCGCCCAAAATCTAAAGGGTTTAGAATATAATGCATTTTTTACGTATTTCTCTGGAATTTCCAAACTCATTATATACTCCTAGAATAAACATCTATTAACCTGTTATTATGTATTGTATTAATGTTTGAACGTGCAAGGCAGACACAGATTTAACTGTAGCGCTATGTAACAGGTCTATATTTATCATAAAAAGAAAAGAAAGTCTCACAAAGAAACACTATGACCCAGCTTTGTCACAAAAGCCCAGTAATTAGAGCTGCATAAATAATAACTTGCCAGTGACATTCTGCATTCTTTCACGCAGATGTGCAACTCTAAAATATTTTTTTAAAAAACTATCGGTTGTGATGCATCTGAATACAGAATATTCATCAGTTCTCTATTACTTGCAGCTTGTTTTCATAAGTAACAAAGCACAACTGAATAATGTCTATAGCGAGTGCACACACCTCCCATCACAGAAGATTTGTTCTGATTGGATCTCTTCCCAAATAGTCCCGCCCTATAATTTTTGTCTAGTTTTTATCAGTCGACTAACACGTCAAAAGATTTTCATCATAGTTTTGATTTTAGTCTGGTTTTCACATTTTAAAAAAAAGTAGTCGACCAAGTCCTTTGTGAAAACTAGTAGTCAATGAAATTAACACTCATGACAGCTGAAGAACAGCGCCACTGTGGCCAGGTGGTAAAGTAGTGTATTGCATGTCAGGAGATTCTCATATCACACAGCCAACTTCTGAGCTCTGAGAGATTTTAGAAGGATGCAAAAAAATGAGAAATTGCAGACATCATCTGCATGTCTTACCCAGAGTTCTGTGCTGCATGTGGAGAATGTAACACATGAGCTCTGTGATGCAGTTCTTTGAATTGCTGGGATGTGTAAATGACTTCTGCAATGATAAACTTTATCACACACACACACACACACATATATGATACAATTGTTACTGGTGTCTAATTCCAAGTCTGATATTGATTTCCGTTTCTTCTATATAATATAGATGATCACACACGGATACCCAAGCTAAAATAAGCCTGTTACATGTAAAATTATCCTTTAGCAGGGGATGGGTTTTTCTAATACATTGCCATCATGGTACATCTACAATTAAACACCTCCTGCAGCAGATTGAATCCTGGAGTTCAGAAAACGGTCTTCGACAGATCAGCTGATCAAACGCCGTTTCATCCTGGTTTGCCAGCACCGACTTAAAGCAAGAAGGCAAATCTGTGATTATTCGGCGTGTCTCGGAGGCACAATTGGGTCAACATAAAAAGCAGAGAACAGAGCAACAGGAAGACGTGCCAGGTGTTAGACAGCATCATTAGGAGAGTGCCTCACTTCTAATTAACCCTGAATTAATTCCTCCATAGTGTCGCTTATATAAATATCTGCTAATACTTAGATTTCTCCTACTGCTAAAAATGAACTGTAAATGAACTCCGTCGGTAAAAGCCTACGGAAGGCTGAAATCTCCTAGCCCAGGCCACAGCACGGCACTGTGGGGCACTCCGAGGAACTACGGTGCAGAAACCCAACCCAAAAATCTGTGGGGCATAGCCTTGTCACTGTAAGGAGAGCAGAGTCATAACATAACCTACTAAACATTAGCAAGCTCAGGTTATTAATTTGCTACCCGTACACTTCATGACATATAAATCAGGGCAATTCAACATTAGAGTGAAAAACTGAAACATAAACCACAAGGATACAAGACATTCTTAATTCCAGATACACTCTCTGCACCTGTCTAGGAGGATATCTTGGGGTGGGGTGGAGGAAAATAATCGCTCCCCCATCCCTCCCAATCTCTATATCCAAATTGAGGAATGGCATGCAACAAACAAAAGATGTAAGGATTTCAATAACTATGCTATACATACCAAAAAGGTGTGACTGTGGAAGCAGTTAGGATCGCAGTTCGGTACTTTATGCATTTAACCCCTTCACTATCAAGTGATTTTCCCAAAATCCACTGTCCGGAACCAGTGTTTTTTTTTTTGGAAAATAATTTTTAATTATTTATAGAGTAAGAAAAATTTGGGCATATTCCTAATGTGTTTCTTACTGTAATAGCGACCTCTGCCTGCCAAATAGGTTATCTACCGACCAAATGGAGTTCCTGCAGGTAGAACTGGAGCTCGTTGTTCCGTACCGGCTCAGGTAATGCCTGTGATATCAGGTTATTCTTTAGCAGCTTTTAACCAGTTTTGGCACCTTGGGAATTATGCCCACAGGGCTAAAACTTTGGGCACCTTCTGGAGCAGTGGTGTAGCGTGGGTTGTCAGCGCCCGGGGCCAACCAAGAATTGTGTGCCCCCCCCAACCTGCAGACACGTTAGCATGCCCCGATTCCCTTCCACCATTAGGGCATTGAACCCCTTAACTGTGATACAATGTAATGTGCAGAGTGTATGAGCGTATCACAGAGCTCCACAGAAATAAAACCCACAGTAATGTGCAGCTCACACATGGATATATATTGTCCCCAGCACCTCAAACATGAATATATTTGCCCCAGCACCTCAAACATGAATATATTTGCCCCCAGTAGCTCAACCATGAATATATTTCCCCCCAGCAGCTCAAACATGAATATATTTGCCCCAGCACCTCAAACTTGAATATATTTGCCCCTAGTAGCTCACACATGAATATATTTGCCCCTAGTAGCTCAAACATGAATATATTTGCCCCCAGCACCTCAAACATGAATATATTTGCCCCCAGCACCTCAAACATGAATATATTTGCCCCAGTAGCTCAAACATGGATATATTTGCTCCCAGTAGCTCACACATGAATATTTTCCCCCAGTAGCTCAAACATGAATATATTTGCCCCCACGCAGCACCTCAAACATGAATATATTCACCCCCGGGCAGCACCTCAAACATTGATATATATTGCCCCCCCTTACTCACCGGCTCTGAGGGCCCGTGGGTTGGTAGGGGGGGCGGTTTGGGGCATCATAGTGGGTACCCGCTGGTTTCCCGGTGATGGTCATCAGTGCTCTTAACAGGCAGCCAGCGGCGCACTCTGTAAATGCCACAGTAGGGCCTGCAGCGTGCCTGCATTCCAGTCTAAAACTGGAGCAGGCACGATGCACTTGCACCGCCCCTCACGTGACACGTCACGTGAGGGGGCGGCGCAGGCGCCACCGCGGCATTTCCAGAGTGCGCCGCTGGCTGCCTGTGTGCACTGATGACGATCACAGGGCAGAGAAACCGGCGGGGAGCCCACTATGGCGCCCCTAAAAATACTGCGCCCGGGGCCACCGCCCCCCCAGCCCCCATGCTACGCCACTGTTCTGGAGACCCCAATGCAAACTAAATTAATTTGCAATCATACAGCACAGCCCAAGATCGTATGAACACAATTTTAGGCTGATGTGTCCGATTATAACAGATCTCCACACCCCAACGGGGTCACATCTGTTATTGCTGGACACCCATTCTCCCACCAGCAGTCTTTAGTGCCTTCTCCAGCTCTAGCCAAAGCTTAAGTACAAGTACACTGAAAGAGCGGTGATGGCATTCCGAAGATGCCAGTACAGCTATACTCGTGATTTTGGCATCTGGACTAAGGCTAAGGTCAGACGAGCGCAGTATTAACGTGCGTTTAGCCGCACTTAATCACGGCCGTGCTAGCAGCAAATTATGTCCAATGCCGGGCAGCATACGATGAACGGCCGCACATTTGTACAGCCGCGCAACGCAAGTGGCAAACGAACGCATTTTTTCGAGAACGTCAAACCGCTAGTACTGATGTACAGAGTGCGCTGCGTGACAGTGTGTGCGTGATTAGGAGACGTCAGATGCTGCTCATGTACGGCCAACATCACGTCCACACGCAAAAAGTGTTCATATTGATGTGTATTGATAACCGTACAAGATCACGAACGAAAATGCGCATCGTATGACCGCTATCACGTATTCCGTGAAAAAATGCGTCCATTCGTTCGAACGCACTTTTTCACAGACAACGCGAAAAATGCGTTCGTCTGACCCTAGCCTAACACGGCTTAATATACATACATACATACATACACTATATTGCCTAAAGTATACGCTCACCTGCCTTGACTTGCATATGGATGGGTGAGCGAATACTTTTGGCAATATAGTGTACATAGTAGAAATGGACACAAACGTTAAATAATGAAGGCTTGCACATCTTTATTGGTAGACTCGAATATATGAATGTGTATTTATGGGGAGTGTCAACATCCACATAAAGGATGTCGACTTGGCATTTATGTGAATGTTGACACTCCCCATAAATACACATTCACATATTCCTACCTGAGCGTCCCAGCAGATGCCAAGGAGCGCCCTTTGTACAGAGTGCTGTTAAACCCTTTAGGCAGGTTTGTTGCTTGCATGATGCAGAACCCAGTACACAGAACTAAACAAGAGATGGCAGGACAGAATACAGACACAAGAGGGAGCCCTGCACTGGGAAAGATCCTTGGGTGGTCTTCTGATCTAATACAGATTACAGGGTGGGGAATAAACACCAGAACAAGCAATATGCCCAGCAGCAATATAGAACCCTGGACTATGTATGAGGTCCTTGTAATTGGCCTCTATCACACAACAGACTACCCTATGCTGCTGGGCAAAGACAAGAAAACAAGACTTACAGAACATAAACAGGAATAAAATAAAGAATATTTTGGCTTAGGGAATAGCCAGGTCTAAATGCCAGAGAGGATTGTCAGCCAGAAATCGGGGATCAGGAGCCAGAAGAGCAGGTCATACAAGCCAAAGTCAGTATACAGGTTCCAGGGAGGAGGAAAGAGAGAGGTCCAGAAACAAGCCAATAATCATACACAGGAATATCTGGATACACAGTACAGGGTACAGGGAGCTGACAAGAGAAAGGTCCAGAAATCACACCAATAGGTCATACACAGGAATATTATATAAACAAAAGCAGATCGCAAAGTAGGCACTCAGTAAGAATACTTATCCTAAAGGAAGGATCTGATTTCCTGTTGGCCATATATATAGGGCAGGGCCGGTCATGTGACCACAGAGTATCAGCCACAGTAGAGATGGCCTGCAGTGGCTTAGCCCAAAACCCCACCAGAGCTGATGAGCTCCGCTCTCACCACCAGGGGGCCCGTCTGGAATGTGAAATCATTACAAATCCAATAAAGATGTGCAAGCCTTCATTATTTAAAATTAGTGTCCATTTCTGATATATATTTTAGTTAGTCCAGATGCCAAAATCCTGTGTATAGCAGTATGTAGTGATACCTTTATTGGACTAACATTACATTTAAAATACAAGCTTTCGAGACTTTTTAATATTACTAGACATAACAGGTGTAGCATAAAGAGCTGAGCCCCAGGACAGTTCTGTTTTTTTAAAAAGTATTTTTGTGATTACAAGCTCATCTCCTTCGTCTTTAGAGAAGCTCAATAACATGACATTCTTTTGTACTCAGTAGATAACTATTTTTTTGTAACTAAACAGGGTCTTCGACTTTATTTTAAGTCCTTCCGATATTGTTCTTATAAGTGGCATGTGCTCAACGTGGCCCTTTCCAACACCTACTAGATTGCTTGGAGAATTATGGCTCCTTCAAACAACTTGCTGTTAACCTCTTGCCCCCTGGAGAATTTTGCCATGTTATTGTAGACATTTCACAGCAGGTGGGAGTCAATTTGACCTAAATAACTAAGTAATCCCTCCCGAGTTTTCCCCATCAGTAACACATTGGCTGCCAGTTTCAATGAGACAATCCATGTGGAAAAAGAGACAAAGTTGACTACACAGCACGACCTTCATATCAAAATAAATGAAAATCACCCTGATGCAGACTCTGCACGCTTTCAAGGCCTTACTCAGGGCTTTTAGAGAATGCTCTCATGCTTAGTGTAGGTTAGATTGAAAACAAGTAAAAGTACCTTCAATTTCTTTCAATTGTTCCACCCTGGTTAGTCTGGAATTTTTCTGAGAACAAAATATTGTACCAGCTATACATTTTCCTTCAACGGAGAATAAGTGCCATGGATTTCAAGGTCTATATATTGTATACGTGTATAAATACTTATTACAGAATCTACCATGTTAGTGTCTTTTTACAAAGAGAATAATCTACTCAGCCACAATATTTACGGTTGATTTGATATATAGGTTGAGCACCTCAAATCCAGAATGTTTGGGACCCCAAGCATTTCAAATTTTGGAGATTACAGGTTTTCAAAATCCAGCCAGGATTCTATAGCCAGAGTGGGACTGAAAGAGAGAAAAAAAAAAAGAGAAACAAAAAGGAGAGAAAGAGAAAGAAAAAAAGAGAGAAAGAGAAAGAAAGAGAGTAAGAAAGAAAGAAAAAAAAGGGAGAAAGAATAGCAAGAGGGGAAGAGAAGGGTAAAAATAAAATAAAATGGGATAGTAAAAGGGGCAGAAAAGAGGCGAGTGTGAGAGAGGGGAAAGGGGAGAGATTGGGAGAAGGAGCGAGAAAAAAAGAGGATAGAAAAGGGGAGAGAGGAGGGAGAAAAGGGGAGAGGAGGGGAAAGAGGGAAGAAAGGGGAGAGTGAGGTTCAGATGTTATCATTGCTTATAGCAAAAAATATAGATTCATCATCCAACAATAGATTTAAGGTTAGTATGTATAAGCACGGTTGAGTTACAATCGAGGCACAGCAGAAACTATTCATTGGTGCATTTACACAGCCTGGAGTTATGATGGAAATTTATATATAGATATAGATGGAATTCAATGAATGCAACATATCAAAAGCAACCACTTTTACGCTAGCTTTAAAGGGACACTATCACTTCCACAAGCTGTAACTATATTACTAGTGCATTACAAATAAAAACACATTATAAAACATGCGCTGCGGTTTGTTTTTTTTGTTTGACGCAATTGCATGTAAAAAGGAAAAATGTTTCATCTTTTGTTTCCATTTTGTGCATTTTTCCCATGATGCAACATTTATCAAAAGCTTTGCTTTGTGGTGCTTGTCTATTTAATCTACATTATTTAACAGTTAAGGCAGGGGAGGGTATTGTTCTGCAGGTTAACGGAGATAAGAGCTGACATGTTAAGCATAGGGAGCGCAAAGTACAGGAAGCTCTGGCTGAAAAGCAAAAGCTCCAAATCGCTAACGTTTTTTTTTTTTACCCCTTAGCATTCGGATTGTAATATGGTGCGCCCTTGCTAGCGCCACCACAGCTAACGTTAACGCTCACACAGGTGAGCGCTAACATTACATTAGGAATGTAATAGTGCCCTTCTAATCTACCCCCGGTGATGTCCCTTGAACATATCCCACACAATGCAATGATCTGAGTCAGTGATCGACCCATAGATTCCTGTATATGGCCAAAACCACACAGTGAGGAGCAAGTGATGGAAAGATACTGTGGGGGAGGGGCAGTTTACAACACAAAATATCACACAATGGATGCACCCAGTGACACATATAGAGTAAAATATTTTCTTAACTAAACAAGAGAAAAACAAAGCACATGTAAGATATCAGCAACATAACAAACACAATAAGGACATTCCAGTTTTTGGCAGTAGTGGCCTTTTAAAGCTTACAGAGTGTCTAAAATACCCAAATAACAGGTGAAAAACAAGGTGCAATTACAAATAATATTTTTTATTAAAAATAATCAAATTGCTACTTATGCTTCTATTTTACAGTTCACAAAAGTAAAGCACCGGCTTTGTGATTACGGAGCTGCAGTCACCTAGAACTTGAATGGAGACGGATCCTTGCTCTTTTTAACCAATAGGTTTGAAATTTCGATAAACAGAGCTTTGTTTAGTAAAACTATTAGAATTCAGAGCACAACTGTACGAGAAATAAAAGCTAAAAATGCTGAATATGAACACTTTTATCCAAAGAAAAAAAACAAGCAATCAGTTTTTGATTACCCACCGAAATTACATGATGGAGACACGTTGACCTCTGCAGTTTACAAGCTGCTTGACGATTAAGCGACTCAACGCCGTCTGGTGTGACTGGAACAATAAAAGCGCCAATGACTCATCATGATCAGCGCTTCCATTTGTTTAATGGTGAATGTTGGCGGCTCCTTCGTGTAGCCTGTGCCGTAATATTCCGGCGGTTAAAAGGTTAAGCAGAATCTGTTCGCTTGCGTTCTGCAAATTGCTGACTTTCTTTATTCCCCCTGTTGGTTTTGATTGACAGCTCACGGCTTTCATCCCCACAAAGCCACAATTTATCTTTTATTCATCTTTTGCACATTAAGTGCCTGTCAGGCTGCCAGCACTTCTCCGTATTCGTGTTCCGATGTACCCGCGCAAAAGGGAGCACGTTTTGCCAGCAGCGAGGTAGATGCTGGGAATGGGCTTACGCGGCATGGTCTTTATTAACCCTTGTATCAAAGGTATAGGCGCAAGTAGCCTACATTTTAGGGTTTGCACATGTTCTCGTGCTACTTAATTTTCAAGTTCTTTATCATTATCCAAAGAAAAAAAATCCTAGAAAGTGTATATATGGACCTAAAATGTTAAAAGCAATTCTACCCACGCTTATAGGCCATGCCAAGATTGAATGCTTGATGACATAGTTCCAATGTATTTGCAGGGAGAATGGAGTTGCCCTTGGGTCCGCAGTAACATTTAATTAGATGCCCAAATCAAATTGATCATTGTTTGGTCAAAATAAACATTCTTGTGATGAAAAGAATCCCTAAAACCGTAGATCCCCTAGCCCATATATCAATAACAAATTTCATTGTGCGTTGGTGGGTAAAATAAGATTGCACTGCCATATTCACAGCAATCTCTCCCTCTGTTTCCTACAAGAAAGCCAGCAAGCCACTCGTCACCACCATTTTTTTCCATCTGCTGTCCCACCCGCCAGCCCCATCCACCCTCCCACCCAGCCACTATCCTAATTATATAGTCTCTTTTTCTCAGCTGCTTCAATCCTCGCTCGGTTTAACCTCATCATGCCCAAGCTCTTGGTCTATAATTATGCAGTGTCTGCTATACTCTCTCTGGTAATTATCTCCACATTCCCCCTGCTCCCTTTTGTTTCACTTGCCTTAGTCCCTTAGAAATACAAAATAATAAAATGCAAGATAGTAAAAAAAAAACAACACAACACAAATAAATATATAGGAAATAAATTCATTATGTTACATGTTTACAGGTGCATTATGTATGCAGGTATGTTAATAGGAAGCTCTTAACATACCTGGATACAGAATGCACCTGTAAACATGTAACATAATGACTATTTCCTACATATTTATTTCTGTGTTAATCTGTAGATTTGTGTCGTTTGCATTTTATTGCTTTGTATTTCTGTAACAGCTGTAAAAATGTAATGCTCTTGAACCCAGGACATACTTGAAAACAAGAGAAATCTCAATGTATCCTCCCTGGTTAAATCCTTTGCAAATAATAATAAATAATTGTAAGCTCACGGGATGTCTGGCTGAGCACTCGTATAAAGTGCTGCATTTGCAGGACAATTATCCGGGCAGGGCCGTCTGTTACTTAGGTTTTATTATTTATTATGTCATCTGTTTGTGCTTCCCCAAAGCGCTATGGAATCTGCTGGCGCTGTGTAAGTACTTGTAACTGTACACTCTCTGCATTCACATTAGAGGAAACTATGGGAAATAAAATTAATATGAAAAATGATAAAAATTTGAAAAGGATATGAAAAGCCATTTTGTGCGTCAAGGTGCTGGACGTCGCAAATGCGCTGCATCTGACATCTCATTACTCACACAGAACGCTACGCGGACGTGGCGCACTCTGCGCGTCCGTGGTAGCCGTTGACGTTCTTGCCTAACTTGTGTCTGTTTGCCACGTGCGCTGTGCAGTTCGGTGCGCACGTACTTCGTGTGTGGGTCTCTATTGATCATGATTCTATGCTACGACGGACGTTAAACTGTGCGACAACACGGACGTGATCACTGCGTTCGTCTGACACGGGCCTAAGGCTAACGTGAAAAACTGCGTCCGAACACATTGACGGATTTTTTCACATAATGCGCAAAAACGGTCAGACGACGCGCATTTTCGGGCGTGATTTTGTACGGATCGTCAATAAAACTCTTTTTGCGTCTGGACGTAATGTAGGCTGGACATTAGCAGCGTCTGACATCTCCTAATCACGCAAACACGCCGCTATCCCGCAGCTGCGCACTCAGTACTAGCGGTTCAGCATTCTCAGAAAAATGCGTTCAAATTCCACTTGCGTTGCACGGCCGGACTTTTGTGCGGCCGTACATCGTATATTGGCCGTCATCTGCCGCTAGTGCGGCCGTAATTATGTGCGCCAGAACGCACGTTAAAAGTGCGCTGGTCTGACCCCAGCCTTAATTGTTGTTAAGAACTCCGTAAATTTTTCAAACAAATGATCAAATGAGACCTATTAAAATATGGTTGGTTGTGAATGGTAATTGATTGCTGAAATGAAACAAAACAAAGAATTTAATACATTTTATCCTCCTTTATCCTCCTTCATCATGTGATCTGTAACAAACTGAACGATAACACAAAAGAAAGTACTGGGTCTACAATCCATGTTTTATAGAAAAAAAAGGTATTCTATAGGACTGTATTTTACGCTCTTTCTCTTCTGTAAAACAGGATGATTTTCATAATGTGGCCCCTGTTGCTTGTGAGATAATTACATCTCTGTAACAAATGTGAGAATTCCTCGGACCTGCAGAACTAATCAATCCTCATATAGCCCTCTCTGCGTCTTCATCAGTTACAAACCATTTCCGTCAGAAACTTGACATGCTGGCATCGCCAGGGGTTCACTGCCTTGATTGGGTACCTGTTAATCTTCAGTATGTCTTGCTTATCATAACGGACATCAGAATTCTACCAGGCCTTGATCTCTGCCTCCATGCTAACTTTTCTTGAGCTCCTCAGCCCTAGACCTTCTGCCGCAGCAGCTAGCAGATTTGATTGTTAATCAGTCAGTCTCAATGTGAAAACGGTTTCATCAAGAAGGAAACCTTATCAAAGCCGCAAGGCAAAGCTGGGCATGTAAGGTCAGGGGGTGTTAGTCGATTTAACATTGAAGTTGTGAGATCTGCATGTCACAAACGAGAGGGATTAAATGCTTTTCGATTACGTATATTCCAGTGACGTGCGGTGAGGTCAGTGGCTGGTGAGGCACTGGTTGATATACAAATGCAAAACAGCCAAAAAACATTCTAGCTCCCAAAGAGGAGGCTTCAGGCATTTAGTACATCAGGACAGACACTGCGAGTAAGGACTGACTGGAAGCCGATTCTGTTCCCACAGACCTTTATACAGAACAATTATCTTACAATATACCTTCTAAATTGCATTGGTAAAGACTTCTTAAATGAAGAATCTACAGTCCTGGGTCCTTGTTCCTGGACTTGTTTTCATACAGGGTTATTCAGAGAGGTGAAAAGCAGGAGAATGACTGGAGAATGGAAAATTCTAGGTCAAAATAGCCAAACCAGAAAAATTTTCCCTTTCATGATCTGCTATTTTGACCTAGAATTTTCCATTCTCCAGTCATTTGCCTGCTTTTCACCACTCTCTGAATAACCCTGATACAGGGCTATTCAGAAAGAGGTGAAAACCTTGAGAATGAGTGGAGAATTGAATTCTAGGTCAAAATAGTCAAACCAGAAAAATTCTCCCATTTATCTCACTTTCCAAATTGGCTGTTCATTTTCCTGCCAATTCTCAAGATTTTCACCTCTCTCTGAATATCCCTGATAGTATTATTGAATCATTGTGCTGGCTACACTATCAGGGATATTCAGAGAGAGGTGAAAATCTTGAGAATTGGCAGGAAAATGAACAGCCAATTTGGAAAGTGAGATAAATGGGAGAATTTTTCTGGTTTGACTATTTTGACCTAGAAGTTTAACTTCAAGGTTTTCACCTCTTTCTGAATAGCCCTGATACAGGGTCATTCTTCTGCTTTTCATCGCTCTTTGAATAACCCTGATACAGGGCTATTCAGAAAGAGGTGAAAACCTTGAGAATGACAGGAGAAGTTAAAATTCTAGGTCAAAATAGTCAAACCAGAAAAATTCTCCCATTTATCTCACTTTCCAAATTGGCTATTTGGTCTAGATTTTTCAATGGGCTATTTGGTCTAGAATCTGTTTCTCAACTCGTTTCCTCGGCCTGGTTTGCCAGATATGTGAAGCACAGCACAGGTGATATAATTTGCTGCTCAGTGTTTGCAGTATTCAGTCTGCATTTTCCCAAGGTGATCTGAAAAATCTAGCCTGTAGTGGGTCCTGAGGACTGGAGTTGAGAAACCCTGGTCTAGATTGTTCATTCTCCAGCCAATTCAAGGTTTTCACCTCTCTCTCTCTGAATAACCCTGATAGTGTAGCCAGCACAATGATTCAATATCGGGGATATTCAGAGAGAGGTGAAAACCTGGAGAATTGGCAGGAGAATGAACAATCTAGACCAGGGTTTCTCAACTCCAGTCCTCAGGACCCACTACAGGCTAGATTTTTCAGATCACCTTGGGAAAATGCAGACTGAATACTGCAAACACTGAGCAGCAAATTATATCACCTGTGCTTCACATATCTGGCAAACCAGGCCGAGGAAATGAGTTGAGAAACACTGATTCTAGACCAAATAGCCAATTTGGAAAGTGAGATAAATGGGAGAATTTTTCTGGTTTGACTATTTTGACCTAGAATTTTAACTTCTGACATTCTCAAGGTTTTCACCTCTTTCTGAATAGCCCTGTATCAGGGTTATTCAGAGAGCGGTGAAAAGCAGAAGAATGACCCTGTATCAGGGCTATTCAGAAAGAGGTGAAAACCTTGGAGAATGACTGGAGAAGTTAAACTTCTAGGTCAAAATAGTCAAACCAGAAAAATTCTCCCATTTATCTCACTTTCCAAATTGGCTGTTCATTTTCCTGCCAATTCAAGGTTTTCACCTCTCTCTGAATAACCCTGATATTTTAGGCTCATAAAAAAAAGGTTAAGCCAATGCTTGCCCCTGGCAAAAAAACACACACACACGAGAAAGAAAGGGTGTGTAAAGAGACTGGCACTGTAAGAACACACACACACACCACTCTATATGCTGCCCCTATAACAAAAGTATTAAGAGGAGCCTGGCCACATCTATTAGGTTTCCTTAAAGCACCTATACATTTTGCATCATTCATATTATACTGAAGGGAAAGCAAGCCACTGACCCAACCTGACTTCTGCACACTGCAGGGCAGCACTTTCAGGCACTGACAGGGAGCAAAATGGAGATCTGACACCCCAGCCCAAAGCCAGTGACCCATGAAGCACACGCTGTGATCTGACAGCCCTGGTAGAAGGAGTTGAGAGAGTCTTGCTGGCAACTTTTCATCTGCTGAGTCCCCCACCTGTCCTGTCCTGTCCCTCCCCAGACAGCCTGGCTAGAGGTACAATACATCATACAGATTGGCAGCTAAGCACTATCTGAACATCAGCACAGAGGAAAGCCATGGCCTCTCTCCCCCCATCATTAACCCTCCCCCCCGTGAGGTCACTTACCTTGCAGCTGGGCAAAGAGGGCTTCCTGCTGCTGCACCCCCTCAGATCCCTCCTGGGGGCAGATGTGTTGTGCATTCTTCCAGCCCCAGTTAGCAGACAATAACCAGCCTGGGGTATAACTGGGCATCCCCAGCTATGGCAGAGCAGGGCACCCCTGTGCCAGGCTCCTGGACTGCAGCTCCCCATGCAGCCAGTCAGGGGTTGTCCATCATGCAATCTTTTCACAGCCTGCATTGGAGGGCTGCCTGGCCTAACTGCTAGACTTCCTGTCAGAGGCAGTCCTCTAATGTAGGGGTTTTCTGGCAATGGCTTGGACCAATGGTGCTTTCCCATTGGTCCAAGCTTTCCCATGCTCTATCAGTGCCTGTCAGTGTGTGTGGCACTAATGAGCAGTGATCTCTGACGTGTGCTGCACACATCTTGAGCAGTTTACTCAATTAGTGCAGCGGGGAAACGTCCTGCTATGCAAATTGCGTAGGCTGAGAAAACTAATGCCTGCAGAGGCAGAGGACGGAGCTGACAGCGGGGGAGCAGGTGAGTTTGTTTTTAGTTTATTAATTTATCACTTAATGGCAGGTGTGGCTGGGCCTCCCTTGCCTCCACTGACTGCACGTCCCTGGTATATTCAATAATATTGCAATCTCTATTACATAATTTATGTTTTGTGAAAGATCTACCAAGTCATGTCCTTTGTAGTTTTCCCAATGCTGAAAAAGGCAGGTTTGCTGTGACCTTGTTGACTGCTTTGTTACTTCTATGCTCATACCTCGTTCTGATATTTCTGCCCTTTTTGTCTCTGACATGGGGGCATCTGGTGTAAGCAGAGGCAGGACCCATATACGTGGTTAAAAGACCAAAAAAGCAAGATACACCACTGGCTAAATACAGACAACCAGAAGAGAGACAGGCAGGAGGTGAGGACACAACACGGCTGGGGTGAGACTCCTACACAGAACAACCAAAGAAAAGAAAATCGCTAACTTTGACAGGCCGGTCCTTGAAATGGCCGGATCTATCCTAGGAGGAGACTAACACGCGGCAGTGCAGGATCTCAGGCAAAACAGTCAATAATAGCCAGAACAGGTAATCCGAGAACTCAATAGGCAGAAACAAAAGGGTTAAAGCAAAACATAGTCAAAAAGTAATAGCCAAGGTCAGTACATGGGATAATTACAGCACAACAGGGGTTAAGGCACAGAGAATAGGTGGTCAGTACACAGATTCTCGAAACAACAAAAAGGGTTAAGAGCCAAAGCATTATCCAAATACTTTACATAGAAGCAGCACACAGGGTAAAAGGAACAGAATAGTCAGGAGAATTAGCCGGGGTCGGTAAACAGAATTCACACAGGAGCAGGAAGGGTTAAAGCAAGGGACAGAATAAACAATAATAATTACAAAGGCAAGGGCAACAGAGAGCCAAATAAATAATGAAGCAGAAGGCAAGGCAATGCTAGGACAACAGAAAGACCAGCAGAGAAACACACAGCATATGACCCAAATGAAAGCGCATAGCACCATGAGAGAAACACCCTTAATTAGGGAGCTGGTTAAGTGCTAAGGAGAGCTGATAGCTACAAGAAAACTCTGCACTGGATACAAGAAAGGCGAGGCAAGAACCAAGAGCCGGGCTGGATCAGTTCACTTATAGGGGTCAGGGCTAGAATTGTGACAGTCCCCGTACCATTGTGCCGCTCTTCCCACTCTGTGTCCATCTCATGAAGGGAAACGTTAAATGGTATTTGCATAACAAAGTTAGAGTTTCTGTGTAATGATTGATAATATGTAGCCACTCAGGCTAGTAGTACCTAGACACCAACACAAATATTCTTAGAGAGCTGTTAAATCATAGTGGCTTCCCACTACCAGCTCAAGCATCAACCAGCCATTATATCCGAGAACCAAAGATCAGGAGCCGCTAAAGAACATTGGCAGTGGTGCCGAGTGTCACCAGTGGTATTCAATACGGGAGACCAAAAGGACTCCATAAATATTCTCGTGGGATTGCGTGATTAGGGATGGGCCAAACACCCTCGTGTTCGGTTTGTATTCGAACATTTGAAAAAGTTCGAATTCGAAAGCGAACACGATTCGAACGCAATGCAAGTCAATGGGGCTCAAAAGTTTGAAAATAAAAGGTCCCCTCCAGAGGGCATATATGCAAGATATTGGTCATAAAATGTGTATGGGGGTCCGGGTACTGCCCTGGGGGACAGGAAACAATGAAAAATAAAAAAATAAAATAAAATAAAAAAAGCGTTTTTAAACCTAAAACCTTTTTTTTGAGCCATTACACCGCTGTGCACTGAGATAATTTTTACCGCTTTTGCTCATGTTTAAATGCGATTTTAAGCCAAAAGTTTACGATCTTAACGCAAACGTTAACTTAACGCTCACTTGCGTGAACATTAACGTTTGCTGTTGCGTTCACCGCATATTTGTAACGATTCCCCAGGAAAGACCTGGTAGGATCCCTGGTAACAGACCTCTAACCCTCTGATCCTTAGGATGGTCGGGACCACTAAACCTAACCTCTAGCAGCCACACAGGCCAGGGAGACAGCACCAGCAATATATATATATACAGTATCTCAGTCTGTGGTGTATAAGTTTGTACTGCGCTATAGTGTATGGCAGGATGGAAGCGCACCAGCAGTAACAAGCAGCGGAATATACCAGACAGGGGTGCAGAGCGGGAGTAGTTGTTATAACAAAACCGGGTCAGCAACGTTTAGGCACTTGTACTGTGCTACTGTATATGGTGAGAATCGGTGCACACCAGTAGCAACAGGAGGCAAACAGAACAGGCAGGGAGTACACAGAGACTAATGGCAATAGTCTAATGGCAGGCAAAGTCAGCAACAGATCGGGTCCTCAGAACAAGCAGGGTCAGTAACACGTATACAAACTGATTCGGTAAGCTAGCGATGCGGGAATGAAACTCCACGGCAAGGCGAGGTGTAAGCGCGCGCTCCTGATTTAAATGTCCCGGCGGCTCCACGTCATCATGCCGCGCCCTGCCCCATGATCACGCACAGCTGCGCCAGGTGCCACCGGAGCTCCTGGCATTCGGCCAGCTGGCGGCACCATGCATCCGGGGCCCCCCCAATCGCCACCCGGGGCCCTGGATGTCACAATATTACAATCAAAACGCAAACGGGTTAAGTAACCAAATTTGTAAGAAGAATAATTAATGCAGCATATGAATCCTCACACTTTCGGGCAGCACCTCTACAGTCTGACGCTAGCTTTAACCAGAGCGCTGTGTGCAGTTTCTGAGAAGATACGCTATTAGTGTAGCGAGGAAGCCGGCTGCGCATTTTGCATCGCTCCCTCTACACTAATAGCGTATCTTCATAGAAGCTGCACACAGCAAGCCAGTGTATGCAGCTTTTAACAGCGTGGGAGACGGGAGGCTGCGCTTGTTGGTGGATCCAGGAATCAGGTGAGTATTAGAAAGAAAAAATAAATATATTTTATGTTCCTTGGGACATTTAAAAATGCCCTTGGGTTTTATTTTTATTTTTAGAAATGTGTTGCCTCACCTTAGCCTGGTGGTCAGTCAGTGGAGGCTCCCTGGATCCTAGTTGTGGGGGGGGGTTCTGCCGTGGCCACAGGTGCAGTGGCTCCCTCCCTGCGCCGCCTCTCTGCCACATGCACCCAGCGGGCCAGCCCGCATAGTCACAGCTCTATCATCCGGCGGCCACATGCTCCTCAAGGGATCCTTGGGAGGCCCCGGTGGGCTGCCCTCTACAGTGCCTGATTAGAGGGCCTCGTCTGCCTGATGTTTTAACAACAAGAATATTTTATTAAATAGGCTTCAATGTTAAAAATATTCCTGTTTTAATTGAATATCTAATAAACCGTTGCTTATAATATTCTGCAGTCAAGAGTCTCTTTAATTTTAGAGTTTTTAGGATTTTCTAAGCATTTTTGAAAAAAATTTAAATATTTCTTTTAACTTTTTGCGAACGGCCTGAAAAGTTTGAAGTTCGCGAATTTCCGATGTTCGATGCGAACATCGAACCGATTCGAACCGGCAGCCCATCCCTACGCGTGATCACACTTTATAGTGGAAGAACACTGGAGAATTGTTTATTTTCAGCATTCCTCAGTTTGCGTTAGGAGGAGGCAGATGATCATGGACTCATTTTCACAGTGAGATCAGAGGAGAGTACAGAGTTTTTATTAAAATATACCCCCCCCCCCCCGCAGTGAAAAAGGATTTTGAAAATATACTTTTCTAGATGCTCGGATACAAGAAATATTAAGAAATAAGGACAGAAACAAGACCCAAAAAGTGTGTCAATACTGATGGCGACATGACTTTTTGGTGCCATGATCCACAAATTAAAGTGCCAGATGTTTGGGGCTTAAACTTTAGACCTGACACCAAAAGACAAATTCAGCTACTAGACATAAACAAATCTGTGATCCTTGCAATAGGTTTTTCCAGTTTCATTAAAACTGATGAAACACCTTTTAAAACGTTTACTCTTTGTTTTGTTAAATCGACAAGTATTTTATCACACATTAATGGCGTATACTGTGAAAGAGCTCTTTTACACGTATTGATTTCTGAAAAAGTCCATGTAGGACATAGCATCAAATCTCCTCTTTATAGATCCTCAGGTATTCATTATGCAGTCTGTCACGCAATAGGAATATTGGCATTAATTGTGGGGGGGGGGGGAATCACTATTAACTACTTCCTAACGGGGAACTAAGGAGCACCAAGGGAATTCCATACATGTTAAATCTTAACGTACCAGCAGTGCTGCATTGACGGGCGGTGAGGTCAGTGGCTGGTGAGGCACTGGTTAGTATCAGAGCCAGATATACAAAAGCAAAACAGCCAGAAAACCTCCTAGCTCCCAAAGAGGAGGCTTCAGGCATTTAGTACATCAGAAGGACATACACTGCGAGTAAGGACTGACTGGAAGCCAATTCTGTTCCCACAGACCTCTCGCTCCTTTATACAGAACAATTATCTTACAACATGCCTTCTAAATTGCATCTGCAAAGACTTCTTAAATGAAGAATCTACAGCCCTGGGTCCTTGTATCTGAACTTGTTTTCATACAGGGTTATTCATTCAGAGAGAGGTGAAAAAGCAGGAGAATGGAAAAATTCTAGGTCAAAATAGCCACACCAGAAAAATTCTCCCATTCATCTCCCTTTCCAGATCTGCTATTTTGACCTAGAATTTTCCATTCTCCAGCCATTCTCCTGCTTTTTACCGCTCTCTGAATAACCCTGATACAGGACT
This sequence comes from Leptobrachium leishanense, assembly GCA_009667805.1. Taxonomy (NCBI): domain Eukaryota; kingdom Metazoa; phylum Chordata; class Amphibia; order Anura; family Megophryidae; genus Leptobrachium; species Leptobrachium leishanense. The sequence continues at coordinate 26,153,119 of CM019071.1, read as the reverse complement.
ATTCAGAAAGAGGTGAAAACCTTGAGAATGAGTGGAGAATTGAATTCTAGGTCAAAATAGTCAAACCAGAAAAATTCTCCCATTTATCTCACTTTCCAAATTGGCTGTTCATTCTCCTGCCAATTCAAGGTTTTCACCTCTCTGAATATCCCTGATAGTATTATCGACTCAGCCTGAAATACTGAAGAGAGTGTAAGCTATAGTGAGCCAGCACAATGATTCAATAATACTATCAAGGTTATTCAGAGAGGTGAAAACCTTGAGAATAGGCAGGAGAATGAACAATCTAGACCAGGGTTTCTCAACTCCAGTCCCCAGGACCCACTACAGGCTAGATTTTAAGGATCACCTTGGGGAATTGGGGAAATGCAGACTGAATACTGCAATCACTGAGCAGCAAATCATATCATCTGTGCTGTGCTTCACATATCTGGCAAACCAGGCCCATTAGTGGCTCCTGAGGATACGAGTTGAGAAACACTGATTCTAGACCAAATAGCCAATTGAATAATCTAGACCAAATAGCCAATTTGGAAAGTGAGATAAATGGGAGAATTTTTCTGGTTTGACCATTTTGACCTAGAATTTTCACTTCTCCAGTCATTCTCAAGGTTTTCACCTCTTTCTGAATAGCCCTGTATCAGGGTTATTCAGAGAGCGATGAAAAGCAGAAGAATGACTGGAGAATGGAAAATTATAGGTCAAAATAGTCAAACCAGAAACATTCTACCATTTATCTCACTTTCCAAATTGGCTGTTCATTCTCCTGCCAATTCTCAAGGTTTTCACCTCTCTCTGAATAACCCTGATATTTCAGACTCATAAAAAAGGTTAACCCAATGCTTGCCCCTGGCAAAAACACACACACACACACACAGATTGGAGATATAAATATACATACACACAGCATGTGAAAGAAAGGGTGTGTGTAAAGAGACTGGCACTGTAAGAACACACACACACACTCTCTATATGCTGCCCCATAACAAAGTATTATTAAGAGGCCACATCCATTAGGTTTCCTTAAAGCACCTATACATTTTGCGTCATTCATATTATACTGAAGGGAAAGCAAGCCACTGACCCAACCTAACTTCTGCACACTGCAGGGCAGCACTTTCAGGCACTGACCATGGAGCAAAATGAAGATCTGACACCCCAGCCCAAAGCCAGTGACCAATGAAGCACACGCTGTGATCTGACAGCCCTGGTAGAAGAGGAGTTGTGAGAGTCTTGCTGGCAACTTTGCATCTGCTGAGTCCCCCACCTGTCCTGTCCCTCCCCAGGCAGCCTGGCTAGAGGTACAATACATCATACAGATTGGCAGCTAAGCACTATTTGAACATCAGGAAATCAGCACAGAGGAAAGCCATGGCCTCTCCCTCCCCACCATTAACTCTCCCCCCCCCATGAGGTCACTTACCTTGCAGCTGAGCAAAGAGGGCTTCTTGCTGCTGCTTAAATTTCAAAGGCTGCTGCACCCCCTCAGATCCCTCCTGGGGGGCAGATGTGTTGTGCATTCTTCCAGACCCAGTTAGCAGACAATAACCAGCCTGGGGTATAAATGGGCATCCCCAGCTGATGCAGATCTGAGTGGCAGAGCAGGGCACCCCTGTTCCAGGCTCCTGGACTGCAGCTCCCCATGCAGCCAGTTAGGGGTTGTACATCATGCAATCTTTTCACAGCCTGCATTGGAGGGCTGCCTGGCCTATCATTGCAGGAAGGGGCATGTCTAACTGCTAGATGTGCCCCTGTCAATCAGAGGCAGTCCTCTAATGCAGGCGTTTTTTGGGAATGGCTTGGACCAATGGTGCTTTCCCATTGGTGCAAGCTTTTCCAATGCTCTATCAGGGCCTGTCAGTCTCTGCGGCACTAATGAGCAGTGACCAGGAAATAGGCAGCACTTGTCTCTGACGTGTGCTGCACACATCTTGAGCAGTTTACGCAATTAGTGCAGCGGGGAAACGTCCTGCTTTGCAAATTGCGTAGGCTGGGAAAACTAATGCCTGCAAAGGCAGAGGACGGAGCTGATAGCGGGGGAGCAGGTGAGTTTGTTTTTAGTTTATTAACTTATCACTTAATGGCAGGTGCGGCTCTGCCTCCCCTGCCTCCATTGACTGCACATCCCTGCAGTGCTGACATGTGTCACTCCATCTACTAGATAACTTTATGATACAAATTCACAAAATAATCTATGTATAAAAGCTGTCATCCAGTTGCAGATTATGCTTTGTGGTCTTCCTATTATCTTGGCGGCAAATTATTAGCCAATATTGACAATACATTGACATTTTGAATGAAAAGCAAATCTCTTTGAAGAGTTGACTTTTTTTCCATTTACAGCTGGTTTGTTTCATCACTCCTTGCTCATACGTAAATTCCAATACTGTCTCTTCTGCAGGATCTGGTTTCTATTTGGTTTATTTACTAGAAGGAAGATACCCTTGTTTAGATTACTGCTTTGCAAAAGATGATATGTTGGAGAATCTCTGTTCTATGAGCTGCAGTCAAAGACCATCAAGGAACAACACAGCTTCTGATAGCGACACTTTAGCCACCACAACCACTTAATTTAATGGTCCTCCTTTGTCTCCCGGCATCCTTCTGAAGCAAAGGGATTCATTCCACCTGGAAGCCAGTTTGTTATCTCCTGCTGGGACAGCCTTCCGGGTCCTGATCAGCACTGCACAGAATGCCAGAGCTAATCAAACAATACCGCTCAAATCACTGGGTTTAGAGCAGCACGGGGGTTGTACTTTAGAGTATCCCTTTATAAATACTCTGGCAGGATATGATTTTATCATCCGATTCTAATAGTGTAGAATGGGATAGGTGGCGAATTTAGGAACGAATTTTAATTGAAGGATGAAATAAGGGAAAAGGAAACTAAATTTACAATCTGGGATGAAATGTGGCAGCTGGGAAATTAAATGTGGAAAGGGACCTGGCACACGGGAGATGAAATATCACATAAAATACTCAAATGAGTTGATAGACTCTACTATAGGATGAAAGAGAGGGTAGGATATGAGTTATGGCATACCAAATAAAATAATAAACCATGGAATGTACGATTGACAATATCTCGAACTGTGCCTAATGTGTGTAAATCTGCCTTCGTATTATAGTAGCTCTCTCAGACATGTGCTGCCAGAGTGCCATCTGGGTGAATTGTTCACATCTTAGGTGCCCATTTTAAAAAATGACCGGATGACTTCCTGCAAAAACATAATATTTAATATGTGGGTAAAAGATTCTTGATCCAGGGACAAATCTGGCGCCATTCTGGAGTTAAGAAGGATTTTTTTCCCAGTATGCTGCATATTGGCGAGCTCTTCCGACTGGGTTTTTTGCCTTCTTTTGGATCAACAGTAGTAGGTAATAGGGGAAAGGCTGAATCTGATGGACGCACGTCTTATTTCAGCCTATGTAACTATAAAATAAATAAAAAAGTTGAATAATACTTATTTGGTTCATCATAAAAGAACATGAAATTGACTGATTATTTATAATTTGTAGCCAATAACTATTACATGTGTGCACACCTGAATATGTGGACAATGTACCTCTATAGCAGTGTTTCCCAAACCTGTCCTCGGGACCCTCAACCAGGCCAGGTTTTAAGGATTCCCTTGGGGAAATGCAGACTGAATCCTGCAATCACTGAGCAGCAAATCATATCACCTGTGCTGTGCTTTACATATCTGACAAACCTGGCGAGGCAGAGGGTCCTGAGGACAGGTTTGGGAAACACTGCTCTATAGCCTCAGAAGAACAAGCACTGACATTACCTTTCTGGTAATAGAATACAAAAAAACCTCTAAAATACTGCAGGTGGAGCATTAACCGCTGAGCCACCCATTTTTTCAATATGCGAGTCATCATCGTATGCCCATAAAGCAACGATATGGACGTGTCTCTCAATCTCCCCGTATAGCGCTCTTCTTCCTACTCGGGCAAATACATCCTCTTTAACAAAGACTTTCAATATTCATAAACCTTGTCCATAATTAAAACACAACCTGCATGTTGCCAAGCAGCTGCATTATTGAGTGGTCTTTTAGTATTCTGTAAATGTTTCTCCAGTTTGGTATTGATTAGAAGGGCCGCTTGTTCTATAAAATAAAATAAGAAAAGACTCACGAGTGGATTTGTTAATAAATTGTTGGCTGCAGTAGCATATATTTAGATGCATGTCTGCCAGCAAGATACATACGCACAAAGATTGACGTTGTTGATGGAAATGGGATATGGCATCAGATGTGAACGTATGAAGGCACCAAAACAACCCCTGGGCCTAGGCAATGACCTTGGCCCTCTCTCCTTCATAATCTATTAGCGTACTCACTTTTGTTCGATATTCTGGACCTGCTGTTTTCCTTATGTCCCCTGCCAGGAGAATAAACGGGCTCCCGGGTCAGTAACATTTAAACACCTTCTATCCTTGGTTTATTATCAGCGATGGATAATACTTTGAAGAATCAGGAACGTAGAATGATAAACGCAAGACATGTTGATGGCTCTTTTGGAAAAGGACTAGTAATTTTTTTTTTATTTTTTTTCTATGTTTCTTAATTCACTTTTCAGAAGCATTTTTAATGGAGGCTATTGTAACAATATGTGTGGAACAGATGAGTCTTTTTCCATCGCCTAAAATAATTATCTCATATGACACCATCTAAATGAATAATTAATGGTATTTTGACTCCTGATATTTTCTAGGTGCTTATTTCCAAATAGGGAACCCTCACCACTACACTAGAGGAGTTGCACCGAATGGTGAATTTCCATCAGTTCTTCTATTCACAAGACTGTCAATTTGCCAAATACTGCCAAATTGACAGCGAAATATAGTGCAGTTCGCTACAATTCGGTTGCAGTGAAAATATCCCTTAGAGAAGTAATGGTTTATCTATTCAGAGAACGCCGAACTGCACCCAAATGTTAACAAAACTGCAAGTATAACCAGATGAATCCCATAGGATTCAATGTTTAAAAAATTACTGTTTTTAAGATTTTTTTATTCAACCGTTTATGCTTTTATGTTCCAGCATAAAGCATTTTTTAGGAATATTTTTGGTATTTTTCTAGATTATTAATTTTTTTTCCTTTTAGGGAAATTTTTTTATTCCAAATTTTATTTTAATGGCATTTTTTTTATTCTGTAACAGACCTTTTTAATGGGATCTTTTTTATTCTTTCCACACACTTCCATGCATTTTTATTGTTTTAAACACCTTTTAAAAAATAGCACAGTTCCGTTTTTTTTCCTGCAGTTCGGCGTCGATGCTGGTATCTGGCAGCTTTGCTCTGGGGCGAGTTGCTAAGAAAGTGTCTACCCTTGTACAATGCAGTAAATTGGAAACAGTAATGGAAAATCTGCAGGCGCAGCCGTCTCCAATTTTACCGTTGACAATGAATAGGACCCTAAATGTCATACTCCTTAATCATCAAATGAGATACTGTTTCTGCATACATCACAGGTATACATATTAGGATTTCTTTCTACCTTATCAGTCTGAACGATTTCCAGAGTTTGAATCAACAAATAAAGTTTCAACAAACTCCTGCTGAAGGTGACAAAATGCACATTTATATTAACATCAGTGAGTGAATTGTTCTCTTTGTTGCATAAATTATATATTTTTTTGCACAAGGTTTACAAAACACCCTGAAATTTGCAAATTCCCTCAATTATCCAACAATTTATTCTCCAAACATTAACTCTCAACTGTGATTGAGGATTAATCTGTACCGTGGGGACATACTTGAAAACGAGAGACATCTCAATGTATCCTTCCTGGTAAATAAAAAGGATATAACACAACGTTAACATGTAACAATATTTTGTTATCAATAGTGTACCCTTTTAAGGACACATAACACAAAAAGTACATTTTTCTATCACGGCTTTTCTTATATTGAATAAATCAAAGTACCAGTTACATTGTGTCAAGGTGCTTTGGATTTCTGAGCAATCGTGCATTTAAAAGCATGAAGAAAAAGAACAACACAAAAACCCTCACAACCTCTAGCAGTTCACGGAGTTGGCGCTGTTGGATCGTTCTGTAACAGGCTTAATCATTCATCTTATTCATCCAACAACAAATAAACAGAACATGTGCTCACAATGAGTGATTATGGCTCATTGTGTGACAGGAACAATAGCAGAAAAATAATTTTACCAATAATCGCTAGAAAACAGTGCTCTCCGCTCACAGCACTCAGAGGTTCAATATTCGAACAATATCTCTAGCACGCGTCATACGAACGCATTTAAAAATGCAAGCAATACTACAAAATGAATAGAAATCAATAGAAGTATTACATATACCTGCCTACTCACCTAGATTTTAGTTGTTATCAACAGTTTCAGTTTATCACTGGTGTATAAGCTTAGAACACATCAAGGTGTTGGTCAGGAACAAAAAAAAATGTATAAAAAATTACACTTGATTAAATAAATTAGCAGAACAGTTAACGAATGTAAAGATTGAACGAAGGGGAAGGTGTGTGAGATAATCAGAAATCAGTGAAAAGGAGGAAACCCCATAACTGATCCTTGGGTGGCCAGACAAAAAAAACCCCCGAAAAAAAACAGAAAAAGGAAGAGGGAGAGACTGAGCCAAGGACAAGGATAGGAGAAATGCACTCAGTCATAAACAAAGTTGAAGTCAGGGAAAAGTGACAAATGAGTAATCGATAGACAAATATATAGATGACACACCGATGGTAAAACCACTGCAAGATTTTAAGGAGCAGGAAGCTGTGATAGGTCATGGCATTGGTGTGCGCCAGAACATGTGTGAGCAGCTACACTGAGAAACAAAATGACACCTAGGATACAGTGAGATATGGGGACATCAACACAAGAATGGTGAGGCAAAGTTACATGCCAGAAGACCGCAGAGTATGATATCTGGTAACCCTCGCACCATGAGCATGTGTGATACAAAAGGTATTCATTATAAACTGCAGAAGACCAATAAGACGAGGGCTAGTCAAGAAGGGCGATAAAGGAGCATGATTGAGTATTTTACTAGAGTTCTGATTTACAAAGGGTGGAGGCAATGTTTTGTAGTTGACTGGGACAGAGTCAAGGAGAATAAAGAGCCAGCAAGTTAATAGTGGCAACACTTCATTCAAAACACGTGCGCTTATCTATTTAGAAACAGCAAAAACACAGGCGGTGACATATTCTAACCGGGAAGAGAGAGAACAGAACTTAAAAATAAAATCTGTGTGTCATCAGTGCAAATATATTGAAGACCAAAAGGAAGAACTAGGTCACGAGGAGTGGTGGTATAAATTGAGGAGGAGACTGGCACCCAAACAGAACCTAATGGTGCTCCAACTGAGGTATCAGGGTTCGAGGAGCTGCCAAAGGGAACATTAAAAAAAAATTGTGAGATAGGAAGAGAATCCGGAGAGAGCAGTGCCGTTGAGACAAAGATTGCGATGGTCAAGGAGAAAAAGCATGTGGTAGACTTGTGTGTTTCAGTTCAGATAGATTTGGAAATTGGTGAAATATTGGCAATTCGGATTGAACAGAATTCCCGATAATGAAAGTGGTTTCCGATTCAAAAAATTCAAATCAACCTGAATTTTACAATGATAATCTTCCCGGTCTGAATACAATTGGAAAATTCAGATTTAATCAGAATAGAAAGAATAACTAACAAACACACACACACACACACACTTCTAAACATTTTTTAAATGTATTATCTGTAGAGGTTCCAAATACATATTTTTAACTATTCCGAAATATCAGTATCAGACCATTTGGAATATCGGAAGCTTCTGCTATTTCAAATCAGCCGATTTCGATTTTATTTTCCAGATTTCAATATTTTCACATCCCAAAACAATCCGAACTGAACTTGTGTGCTGCACATATCTAGCAAGGCGTCAACGGTGTCAAAAGCAGAATAAATAGACCGCTGGATTTCTCACGCGCAGCCCCCATCCTCTGGAACTCTCTACCTCGTACTGTCAGACTTTCCCATAGTTTCCCTTCCTTCAAACGCTCCCTTAAGACATTCCTATTTAGGGAAGCCGACCACCCGACTCACTAATACACCTCACTGCCCCAACCAGTCCATCACTCTCACCTTGCAGTCCTCTCCTCCCGTTTCCACCCCCAACCCTTCAATATTGTAAGTTCCCACGGGAATAGGACCTTTGTTTCCTCCTGTACTAGTTTGTCAAAATGTTGTGCAATGTAATCTAACCCTGTCTATATTGTGCCCATTGTACAGCGTTGCGGAATATGCTGGAGTTTTATAAATAAAGAATAATAAAGATTAAGAAAAAGTAAACATTTTGCAGCAACTAAATAATTTGATACTTTGATCAGAGCTTTCTCAGAGTGCTGGAAACAGAAGCCAAACGGTTTTTAATTATAAAATTGAGGAAATTTTAATGCTAAAAATAAATAAATAGGAAAAATACACGGTACAATCAATAAATAATAAAAAATGTGCAAGGGGTTTCACAGACTCATTAGTCATTGAAAATTGCGATGTAAGTTCATGAATTCCTTTTAATGGATCACTACATTGGAGATTCTCTTAGTAGTCGGGATTTCTATGTATTTACTGTGCAAGTTTGCTGAAATGTTTGTCTCTGAAGCTCCACCACTTAAATGAACAGCCAATTTTTCTTACAACCTATGCAATAGGGTCTCTGGTTTTAAGAAAACCTCTGAATATACATCTCATTTCTAATTGTCTCCATATTTGAGTTTCTCAGTTCTAGTAAACTCAAAACCTGCAAGAAAGATATTGAATTATCCGTAATGTATAGTGTTTTCTTGCATGTTGAGTTCTGAGAGATTTCCTTAGATGCACCAGCTATAGCTTACAGATATGCACTATACGTACAAGCATTGCATAGTAATAACATACAAGGTGTCCATAAAGTCTCTTTACAATTTCATAAATGTATTACAAAGGCAAATGAAAAGACAGTTAAGTGAAAATTATTACAAAATGAGACGTATATATTTAAGGTTTTTTGCCTCATTTAATACACCTCTATATGGGCACCATTAGTTGCACGAAGCACATCCATATGGTACTCGATTTCTTGCCATGTTGGCTGTAGCATACCCTCAATGGTGGCAATGGCATCACTGATCCTCTGCTTTAGGTTAGTAATGTCCCGGTCCTTTGTTCGATACGCGATAGGCTTGAGTGCCTATAACAATTGCACTTTGTAAGCGTACAATCGCAAGCTTTTGTGTAGGACTTTTTGCACTGTTGAACGCGGCAGCAGTGCCGATAGACCTTCTGGGAGAACGATTGTAGCGCTGTTTTAAAAACTGTATTCTGGTGCATTGAATTATTGCTGCCAACAGAGGGAGACAGAGTGGAGACATTGTGGAATATGCTGGACAGAGCGGACTCCATCTCCCATCACCCTTTGCGTGAGGACAGGAAGTGGGTGGTACAAAGAGGAGGATATACTGGGGAGCCTCGTGTTTGGCGCACGGAGAGTGAGCGGAGCAGTGAAAGGTGGAGGACGCACGTTGGAGCTGTCAGGGATCGCAACCAGGTCAGAGTGCAGATGCTGTCTTACTGGTGCTGGAGATCAGGACAGAAATCGTGCTCTGACCTGCCTACCCAGCGCTGAGAGGTTTGGAGGACAAGCTGGTTCCGGCAGGACCCCGCGCCAATCAATTGGGAGTGCAGGCGGCAGATCGATTGTTCCAGTTGCGGAGATTTGGCAAGCAGGGAGCAGATTCTGTGGCACAGAGTCCCAGTACACAGCGAAGAAAGATCCTTTAGTCGAGGCATCGAGTGCTGGACAGTTTCGTTCGACGGATGGGTGAGAGGCCTCCAGGCCACTGTTCCAAAACAGAATCGCATGCTTGCAGTATTGTTTAAATTCACAGGGCCCCAACGATGACTAGTCGAAAATTGCTCTTTTCATTCACTGGCCAGTCGAACACAGTACCCAGGTACCCTAAACTCTGTATGTATATATATATATTTTGCGGGACTTACACTCCAGAACTGAGGGGGTTAACCGTTCTTCCGCCGCGTGTTTTTCCCATGTGACGCATCCTGTAAAATCCATTCAAAGCGCATTTATATTTTTTGGCACTTTATCTTTTAGTAAACTACTGTATATATAACTCGAAAATCCACAACAGTGCTGGTGTGTAATATTTCCTAGTGCGGTGAGTCTATCCCGAGGTTTATTCAGCGGCTTCTCTGGGGGTTAGCGCTACACGATCAAAGGCTTTTCTTACACGATTGAGGTTTTCCTCAGTTGTTTTTGGTCGTCCATGTAATGTTGGGGGCTTCCAGCCTTTCCGGTGTGCTTGAGGGCAGCATGTCTGATGCTGCTCGCTCACCAACAGCCGGTTTAAATTGAAACAGGCAGGGAGGTGGCTGCATGAGGTGTGGCTTGAGAGGGGGGCGCGGTCTGGTGAAGGCCTTTTAAAAACCAACAGTTCCTTCTAAGCAGTGCCAGATCGTGGTTATCCATACCTGAGCTCCTTGTACCTGAATTCTCTCGTGATTTAACCTGTTATTTACCTCTGCTTGTTTTCTGACTATTCTGCCTTCCGTTGCCCTAGACTATTTTCTTGTACTACGCTTCTGCACTGATATCGACCCGGCTATTCCATTTGACTATTCTATACTCTGTATTCCTGATTCTGGCTCGTCTGACTACCCCCGTGTTGCTGACCTGGTTTTGTATTACGACATTGTCTTTGATTAACCCTTTCTGTCTAGCTAGTATACCTGGCCAATTCTAAGGACCAGACAGTTAGGGATTCTTCTACGGCTACCCTGTTGGTAGCTTTTGGGCTCTGTGGAGTGTTGGGTTTTAAGGACTGCGTGGTGGGATCCGGGAACCGTGACAGTCCATTCCTCCCTTTATCGAACACTGTCCCTGTCTCCATAAATTTCTCGTGTCATGCACGAATGGAAGGACGTGACGGTTGAGCTCTTCCATACTTAGTTCTGAAGTTTCTCTGAGTCTGCAGATCTGATTTTGTTTCAATAAACCATGATACGCACTGTGCCTTCGAGGGGTAGACATTTTGTACGGGTACATTTAACAGTACCTCATTCATCAACAGGGTACCTGAAATACATGAACGCAATGTGACAGAACAAACCCGATGAACACATCTCATCAATTGTCTTTGTAATACATTTTTGAAATTGTAAAGAGACTTTATGGACACACTGTATAATTCTTGAATTTCTGAACACTTTCAGACACTGTACCGCTCATCGGTCCCATTATAAATATTTTTATGGCATCCTGAGCCGTGAAATTTATGACGGGATGCTAAAATGTGATTGATCCTAACCTTGCACTCACATAAATGGCCAGTGGGGAGTGTTCACTTATCAGACGTGGTTATAAATCTCAGTGTAGAGGTTTATGATTCATAATTGTGCTGTCCTGATTTTGTATTAAGGATAGTAAAACACTGAACGCTTAATCCTCAGGAAAGCTCATGAAGAGAATCACCTTGAAAATTGCCGGCCCATAGAGGTTGCTCCCTGACAGGTTGAAATTTATAGGTATAAATGTCTGAATGTGTCATGGTTTTCCTCATACCTCTAAAAGTAAAAGGAGAGACTAAATGGAGTACTTTGAATTATGAAGCAGAAGGAACTTTCACAAAGGCATTGTAGTGATCCATGTGTAATGGCGCGGTAGGATTCCTTGCATTTGTTGTATACGTTGATTGATAATAGTTGCAGTGAAGTGCAGCATCACAGCGTGAGCACCTTGAATTGATACCAATTTCTCAAAGTTTGATTCTTTCATTTCGTACATGGCATCCATTAACATCATGATCAAACTGAATGGAGCAGAAAGAATGCGGTCTTTAAGTTATGAACTCTGAGATTGATCTCATGTCGCAAGACGCAGCCTACATTATATACAGTCCATGCTGGGTAAAGGTTGTAAGGTGGCCAGTACGTTCAACCAAAAACTGAAGATGGTTGTGGATACATCTAGTCCAGTGTTTCCAAAATCTGTCCTCGGGACCCTCAACCAAGCCAGATTTTGCAGATCACCTTGGGGAAATACAGACTGAATCCTGCAATCACTGAGCAGCAAATTAGATCACCTGTGCTGTGCTTCAGATATCCGGCAAACCTGGCGAGGCGGAGGCTCCTGAGGACAGGTTTGGGAAACATGATCTAGCCCCATCTCAGATGCTATCAGCTGTAGTTCTTAACATTGAATCCTCGATACCATTCTCTAGTAGAGTTGAGTATTTGATTTTATACAAAGTGTAAAAAAAAATAAAAAAAGCCCCATAATGCATGAAATGAATGAATCTCACGAATGGACAAATTTGTTCACCTATTTATTTTTCGCTCAAGGTGACAGAAAATAGGGAGGGAAATAAGTCGCTGAATTATTCGAACTAATCAGCTCCTTGGTATGATGGAGAAGGAGCCTGTATGTTCTGTCCAAAACGCAAGTACAAAATGAACGATGTTTAGGGGACAGTTAGTAGATGCTGGTTTTGCCCCAGGACAGCCAATTGAAGGAAATTTGAAAGGATGGTGCATAGAATCTATAAATAAGAAAAGCAAAATTAATTTACCAAACTTTGGCTTGAGCTATTGAACTAAACAAGAAGACATCCTTCAATGCTTACTGAGTGACTTGACTGGCCTGCCGTCATCGTTCCTTGCTTGTGTAAGGCCCCGTTCACACTGTGCGATTTGTCACGCGGATTTTGCCGCGGCGTCGCACTGTGTAGCTTCTCCAATGCATTTCAATGGAGCTGTTCTGTCAGGTCCCTAGCCGCCGGCGCCATAGGAGAATTAAAGGCAAAGTGTCTCAGTGACAACTAACAGCGATTCTCCTACTAAACCAAGCTGTTCCAGCAACCAGGTGCTAGCTAACGCACCATGATTCCTCCACTATAAAAAAGGGCCACTCCCAAAGCACAATGCTTCTGCATTGTTCTAGTGAACCTCTCACTAGGAAGGAGCTACCTTCAATCTCTGCTTGCTCTAACCTGTTTTGTCTTGGTTCCCACCATACGGTTGATAGTTCCTGCTACAAGGATCCTGCTGCCCTGCATCCTGCAAGAATCCTCAGAGCCTGTTGCCTTTACGTCCTGCAAGGATCCTCTAATCCTGCTGCCCTGCATCCTGCAGAATCCTCAGCCTGCTACCATACATCTTGCAAGTATCCTCTGATCTTGCTGCCCTGCATCCTGCAGAATCCTCAGCCTGCTGCCCTACATCCTGCAAGTATCCTCTGATCCTGCTGCCCTGCATCCTGCAAAATCCTCAGCCTGCTGCCCTACATCCAAATCCTCAGAGCCTGCTACCCTGCATCCCACAGAATCTGTTGCTCTACAGGCCCAGGACCCTCTGCAGACCCAGGACTCCCTGCAGACCCAGGACCCCCCTGCAGACCCAGGACCCCCCTGCAGACCCAGGACCCCTCTGCAGATCCAGGACCCCTCTGCATACCCAGGACCCCCTGCATACCCAGGGCCCTCTGCCTCAAAGACTCTTCCGTTTCTATTTACCTATTTATTTTTCTAAAGATCTCCTTCACTCTTCCTTCTCCTATTTCTCTCCATATCTGGTTTAACCCTGCTCTAAGTTCAATCTTACTCTTTTTCTTTTTTTTTTTTAATTCTTTATTTAGAGAATTATACATAACAAGAAATTCACGAAATCAAACGTAGAAAAGACAGCCGTCTAGGGCTGGCCAAACTAACTACGGTCAGCCAGTCAGATAATGTAAGATGCAAGTAGTAACAGGTCAATAAGGGAATAATAAAACAAAAACAAAAAGCAATAAGTCCCAACCTCAGTGAAGGAGGAAAACAAAAGAAACACATAAGCATGTAGGACTATCAATGTAAAATGCCATAAATTGTCCTGATAAATTATACTCAGAGCTTATCTATAGACCAGTGACACGTAAACAGAGAAGAAAAAAGCTGGGGGGGGATAAACAATATCGCTCAGGTCTCAGTCTGGCTGAAGTTCCGGAGGGTCCGGCGAGATGCCCGCCGCTTCAAGGTCGGACCAGGCGGTTTCAGGATCAGTGATGGTGTAGGGGACATTATTATGTGTCACCACCAATGCTCCCGCCAAGCCCCACCGATAACGGATCCCCTCCGACGAAGAACCGCAGTCACAGGACGGAACCGCCTGCGAGCAAGCAGAGTCTGGAATGGAAGGTCGTGATACAAAGCCAACGTGGAGCCCTCAAATTTCACTGGATCTCTTGCGCCAGGAGCAGACATAAGCTTGACCTTAAATGCTACGTCACGAAAGGCCACCACGACATCACGGGGTGTCCCCTTCGAAAGCGCCGCAGGTTTCCGAACCCTGAATACCGATCCGATCACATCTGGCTTGTCAGGAGGGAGTCCCGCCATCCGAAGGGCGCAAACGAGACACATAAGCTGGGAGTTCATCCGACGACACAGAGTCCGGGATGCCTCGGACCCTGACGTTACGACGGCGGTGTCTTGTTTCCAGCATCTCCACAGAGCGGGACAAAAGCTCGACCTGGGATCTTAGACCAGCGACCTGTCCCAACAGGTGAGTATGTTCCGATAGCACTGTAGAAGTCGTTGCCTGCACTGCTGTCACCTGCGCACGGATTGTTGCAACCTCCTCCCGAACCGCCGCCACTTCAGGTTTCCACACCCCCCGATCTCCGGAGTTCGTCCAGGATCCTCCGAAGGTCTCTTTTCGTAAGAGGACGATCATCATCCTCCTCCTGCCGACTTTCCTCAGGCTGTGTCATACGGGTTTCGAGTGAGGTCGCTCTCATTTGTTGCAGGTGGGCACCCGGTCTCAAAACGTCCTGTCGTAATGAAGCCACACTACTGCTGGCTAAAAGCTGGGGTTCCTCAGCCGAATCCCTGTCAGAGAGGCCACCAGCAGTAAGTGAGGCACTCAAAGACGCCGTCAGCGCTGCTTTTCGTTTCTTTTGCGCCCTTTTTTTTGCTGCTGCAGATAGTGGTTGGGAGTCTGGTGTCCGAGATTGTGGGGAGATCCAGGTCATCGCAGAGCTACCACCCGAGTGCCAGGGGTCCTCTTCATCTTCCGAAAAGTCATAGCCCGGGGGGAGGGAGGAGGAGATCGCATCTCCCTTCGAAGTGGACCCACCTCTCATGGAGTCCGAATGTCCCTCTGTCTGGACCCCAGCTTCTGTGAGCGACCGGTGGGCATGTCACCAAAAGCGCAGGCACAAGGAAGAAGAGCGGTAAAAAGGTCTCAGAAATCTCCTTCCAGGCTTCTAAAATGGCCGCTAGTACTAGGCCCCGTTTGTGCTGCGGGGGTTAATCCACTCCGGAGCGTCAATTTCGGGGGGTAAGGCAAACTCACCAAGTCCCCAGTGCCCCCAGAGACCGTAGAGCGTTTCTCAAGTGCGAGTAAGCGGCGGAAATAACTTTAAAAACCGTGTTTATCACGGAGCTCCTTCAACATGCAGCCGCTCGCTTCCTCAGCTAGCTCCGCCCCCCTACTCTTTTTCTTTATATGTAGTAGTGTAGTTTAGTTTTGTTCCTTTTGGTCTACCTTTCTCTCATCTTGCCTTTTTAGTTTATCTTATTGCTGATTATTATTTATACAGTGTTTTCCTTTCTTATTACCCAGCTTTATATTTGTTAACTGCCTTTTATGCCTTACTCTTAATAAACCCCTTTTGTTCATATACGTCTTTCTATTTCTCATCATTGCACATTGGGCTCAAACCTGCCACCCCGGAACCAGCTCCCTTACACGTTCACATCTTGCCACGCGATGTCGCGGTAGCCTGTCGCTGGTACATGACCCTTTTTTGCGATTTGTATTGGTGGTGCTTTGCAAAAATCACACAAAACCGCGACGTCGTGCGACATTATCGCACTATGTTGCGAATATGAAAATCGCACAGTGTGAAGACTGGTGAGTCAGGTGAGCCATGCCATTTACACAACAACAGCTGATTGCTTTTACTTTGCCTTTATCTTCTTGGAGAGCCAAATCTAGGGTTTCCTGTATTGGGTTCTGTGCTGTGTAATACTGTGGGTAGAAATACGTGTCTACACCGTGACCCTGCAGTGCAGCAGGTACTCTGAGGGTATTCGTAAAAACAAAAAAGTAGGTTACCTGGTCAATATGATCAATTTGTTGCAGCACTTCTCATAGGACATTGGTATTAATTTCACTACAATGAGGTATTAACTAACAGGGTTATTCAGAGAGTGGTGAAAACCAGGAGAATGACTGGAGAAGTGAAAATTCTAGGTCAAAATAGCGGAGTTGGAAAGGGAGATAAATTATTTTTTCTGGGTTGACTATTTTGACCTAGAATTTTCACTTCTCCAGTCATTCTCCTGCAAGTTTGCAGCATAGGGAATTGTAGACTCGTTAAAGGCTGAAAAGAAGCACCACAGTTTAATGCCTCTGCTGCTGACTGCACCGTGCTCACCTTCCATGCTCAGCACTGACATCTGGTACTCAAACAGTTAAGCACAACAAACATACACCACACCTTCCTGCCGAAATAAAGGTCTACTCTTCCCAGCAAGGCTTCAGCATTAACGTCCTAACTGTGTCGTCTTAACTGTGTTCCAAACCAGTTTAACCCTCCTGAAGCTCCCTGGTTTACTATTGACCTGTGTACCAGACCCCCTGCTTTGCCCATCGATTACCACCTTCCACCAGCCTCTGACCAAACGGACCGTCCTGACCATGCTCTTGGAATACCAACTTGTCCCTTGCCTGGAGTCCCCCTTGTCTCCTGTCTACCACCCCAAGGTACATTCTTGGTGTCTAAGAATCCAGGTCCCTTCTGTCTGTATACCTGTGAATCCTTGCATTACTGGACTTAGACCACCCTCCCACCCGTTACACACAGTGTGCCAGAGACCTCTGAATAAATAGATTTTGAACTATGAAGTGTTTTGTTCAGTTTGGGACGGCAGAGGCCATTGGTATTAACACTACCTGTGCAAATGGATTGGATGGAAGATTGCCAGGTAAATGTATCTCCATTCTGGGTAAAGACTAAAGGGGTTATTCACAAAGCACTGAAATTTCAGCGCTATGCATTTCGACGATTCCATTTAACTGACCCTATTCACCGCAGATGGAGTTGACAAAGACCGCTTGACTGCAGAATTTTTTTTTATAAAAGGAGGTCATAAAAAAATAAATAAATTATAATAATAATGTTTTGCTGTAAATGAAAAGAATAAACTTTTTTAAAATTACAAATGGTAGTTTTTTGATATTGAAACCTATCACACTGAAATCACTGAATATCAGGGCATTTCCCCAACACTTCGTTGCAGTTCGGCGTTCTGTGAACAGATAATGGGTCTATTTTGCTGTTGCCAAAGATCGCCAATGTGCGTTGTATTTTGCCGTCAATTCGCCAGTATTTGGCTTCGTGACAGTTTAGCGAATG
This sequence comes from Leptobrachium leishanense, assembly GCA_009667805.1. NCBI lineage: Eukaryota > Metazoa > Chordata > Amphibia > Anura > Megophryidae > Leptobrachium > Leptobrachium leishanense. The sequence goes on along the minus strand of CM019071.1, from coordinate 26,135,692 downwards.
GACGAACAGTCCCGAACTTGCCCCCTATGGTGAAGTTCACTGTTCAGTGGCAGATTCGCCGCTTTGTGAAGTACACGTTAAGGTTGGAGGAATGGAAAAAGAAGAAACTTTCAGTGATGCTACAAACATTACATGAAAAGGAAAAAAAATTGTGAGTGAAATGGTTAAATAAAATTATTTTGCGCTATTATCTTCGCAATTCCACCACGTTAGATCCTGAGAATACAGCATAATGGAAGATAAGGCCGCTTCCCGATGTAAGACATATCCTAGTAATGTTCACAGACTCAAGATTACCTATCATTTTACTTATATTATTTTTTATCCAAGTTCTGAAATGGTTTTTTATTGCTCTCTGAATAAGCCGCGAGAGCTCCTGATAAGATTACAACAGCACATTTTTCCTGATATTTTATACGCGAGCGAGGATGTGTTTGTGATGAATCATTCAGATTGAATGCGTGCGGAGCAACACTTCCACATTATAATCATTTGTGCAGGAGAAGCAGCGATGACTTTGTTAGAAAAAAGTAGCTTTACAAAGACGTGACGATGAGATCTTTCCTTTGCAATGATGCACATTTTGCTGGTTGATTGTGTTGCCAATTTCATTGAGACTAGCAGGACTATTCAGAGAGGTGAAAACCTTGAGAATTGGCAGGAAAACGAACAATCTAGACCAAATAACCAATTTGGAAAGTGATATAAATGGGAAAATCTTTCTGGTTTGACTATTTTGACCTAGAATTTGCAATTCTCCAGTCATTCTCAAGGTTTTCACCGCTTTCTGAATAGCCCTGAGTGTGTTTTCCTGACAAATAATATAATATATAGGTAGAAGAAGATATTGCATGACTATCCTGGTGCCTCTAGGGCTGACCTCCATGCACTGGAGCATGTTGACTGATTCCTTCATTTCAATGTACATGCTCACCTCGGAGATATTGAGGGTTCAGTTCCAGACCGCCACAGCAAAGCAAGTCACACCAATTATTTTGGTTTCCTGGTACATATAATATTTATGTGTATACTACATTGTCGTGTACCAAGCATGCAAAAGTATAAGAAGAAGAAAAAAAAAACGTACACACCTTTATAAAAGACTTTATTGCTACAAAATACAAACCATTATTTGAGGTTTCAGTGAGTCGCAATCATTATCCTGGTGACATATTAGAAGAATTACCAAATTGTGACATAGAGACACAAAGTAAGCACATGCGATTGGTTGGGTTGCCATAAACCAGTGGTTCCCAACCCTGGTCTTCAGGTTCTCCTACAAGGCCAAGTGGGACAGAAGCACAGGTGATATGATTTGCTGCTCATTGATTGCAGGATTCAGTCTGTTTTTCTCCAAGGTAATCCTTAAAGCCTGGCAGACAGACAGGGCCGTAGGGAGGGTGAGGCCAGTGAGTCGGAGTCCGAATCTGGAGCTGGTTTGTGAAGATCGGGCTGACAGCCGCTGCAATGTGCCTCCCAGAGCACAACACAAGGCTGGGACCAGCACAATGTATTGGCGCCGCCCCCTAAAAACCACATGATGCAGGACATCCCCACGTGTCAAACGGGAAGAGGCCAACGCCCTTTGCAGGCAGGCAGCTTCTAAACTGTATTCCCATGCAGCGGCTCTTAAATCCAGGACAGGCACAGAGGAGGCAGCCCAGGACCACAGAGCAGCACTGAGTGACTGTGGAGTAAATTTGTGGTGAGTGGCATTGTTATTTTTTTGCAGGATGGATGGATTTCCCAGCAGGCCTAATTCTTTTGACAGCCCCCCTCCCCCCAGCATGCCTCTCACATCCCCCCCATCCCATTCTTTATTACCCCCCAGCAGGCCTCTCACTTTCTTCTACCCCCCCAGGTACTGCTAGATGCCTGCTTTCCCCTTTAGAGGTTGCTGTGCTTGCAGCTTCTAGAGGGTCCAGCAAGCCTCCCAAGGTGCTTTTAATGGCAGTGATTCTGCAGGGGGGATGGAAGCACACTAGGCATCTGTAGCAGGTGATGGCTTCCTCTACACACACTGCCTTCTGTATTTGTGCCATGCTTGCTGGGACGGATTAGGGGCTGCTGACCAGCCCAGAGAGACACAGAATTAAGGTGACTGGACTGCCATGGGGGGGGGGGCAGAGATCAGTTGGGGGAGATACAGCTGGACTGCAAGTGAAAATGAACTCTCTGGTGCCCCAGACCCTAATTGTCTTCATCTGTAAACAGCCTGTTAAAATGATTCCTATGAGAGCTCTAGAGATGACATTCTGCTACTCCATTTTATTTTAATAAATCTAGTGTGCAATGCTGGTGTTTTGTAAATGTATGCAGAGTGTGTGTGTGTGTGTGTGTGTGTGTACTTGCAACACTTAAACAGAAAATTCTAAAAATTGTATACCTGAACAAAATGTATATATGCTTTACAAATCATTTTACAAGGAAATACAGAATCATTACATGTATATACACACACAGAATGAATACAGGATGAGCATACTGCAGTATTCCTGATAAGCACATATACAAAAACTGCAAATACAGTTACAGATCTTCAACATCCTATATAATCAAATTCAAAACACTTAGCAGGAATATACTGAGCCGAAAACTGTCTCTGCAGAAATAAACCCTAGATAAAAGGCATTTATAGTGACAAAACAATAGGTACCCTTGGACTATCAAGCTTCTCTTCGGAGAGGTGCAGTTTATTTTTTTTTAAGAAACACAATTGAGGTATTGTTTCATTTGTAGTCTTTTTTACTGCATTAAAGATATATAATTGGGTATATGCTGTATTATTTATTTATAAGCGTATCAGGAATACTAGTACTAATACTAGTATGCACCACTTGCATTTATTTTTAGTGTATACATATATTCATTCTGTATTTTTGTTAGAACTGTTTAATATGTAGCAAAAAAAATTTCCACATGTGCAATTTTCTTTTTAGCTGGAGTATTTAATGAGATTTTAACCCCTTAGTGACTGGGCGGTTTTACACAAATCCGTCTTTTAGTGACCGCTGCTGTTTTTACGTTTCTGCGCTGTTAGTGTTTAGGACAATTTTTCCTCTTACTCGTTTATTCGACCCACACATATTATACACCCTTTTTCCCGCCATTAAATGGACTTTCTAGAAATACCATTATTTCCATCATATCAAATAATTTACTATAAAAAAAAATATGAAATATGAGGAAAAAAATGGTAAAAACACACTTTTTCGTAACTTAATCCCCAAAATCTACAACCACCCAAAAAGACCCCGGCTAAATAGGTTCAAAATGTTGTCCCGAGACTAGAAATACCCAATTTTAACATGCGTTTGCTTTTTAACCCCTTCACTGCTGAGACAGTTCACCTATGTGCGCTGCGCTCATTCTGACCATTTTGTGCTAATTATTTTTAGATGACAGCCTAGGTCCTATTTAATTAAACTCCCCCCAGACAAAAAAACTTTTAAAAAAAAAAAAAATTTTATTTTATTTAATTTTTTTTTTTTTTTTATTTAATTTTTTTTTAAAAAAAAAATTTAAAACCAAACCTGGTCATGTTTGGTATCATTTGAAAGGCCATAATCAGGCCTTTTAAATGATGGCAAATATGACCATCTAGCTGCCATGGATCGGGAGATAAAGGGATCATTAGGATCCCCTTATCTCTACATGGCAGCTAGAGGGTTAACTGGCCCACTGACATCCTCACACATATGGTGAGGTTGTCAGTGGGTGGGGGGGGACCTGGAGGCTTGGCTGACATCCAAGATGTCAGCCCCCCTCCAGGTTTGAATCGCGTTTTGGCGCCAATTGGCGCCGAAAAGCGATCCGGCGGCAAAACTGTTAATGCCATACACCGCTGGAAAGGGGAGGCTCTCCCCTCTCCAGCGGTGCAAACGGCATCTCCCTAGCTTCAATGGTTGAGGAGATAAAGGGCTCCGAAGGAGGCCCCCCCCTCCCCTCCATTGAAACACATGGGTGCACCTTCTGATGACGTCACCACGCAGCGTGGCGACGTCATCAGCCTCGCCTGCCCATGTAAATCACATGGGCAGGCTTCCTCCCTGCCAGATCGCCGTGGGATCCGACGAGGGAGGTGAGTATCGGGCGGGAGGGGGATTTGGCGCCGCTGACGTACCCTGTACGTCCGCGGGTCTAAGGGAGACCCGAGGACAGGACGTACAGGGTACGTCAGGGGTCATTAAGGGGTTAAGGGAACTTTGAAGATTTGCACTCAAATCTTGTCATTTGTTTGTAAAAAAAATTGTGATGTGTACCACTACAATATGGTTTTTAAAATATCAAATGCACACCGTATCTGCATGTGTTGTGCGTAAATGCATGCAGTGGGTGGGAGGTTAGTGATGTTGGGGGACCCAGGACACATTCCTTGCCCCAAGGCACAGTGAGGTCTAGTTATGCTCTACACATGTACATTAAATACATCACCCACACATATTACATATGTGTAACATATGATATGTGATGTATCACATTACAGAGCTATGATCCAGAGAAGTTGAAAGGGGAGAGAGGTGGGGCCCCAACCAGTTCTTCAGTAAGGGGCCCCAGAATTTCTGATGGCAGCCCTGTCTGTGATGCGTTTTATTGCTGTGCAGCTCTGAGATATATACACACACCACATATTACTGTATCACAGAGCTGCACAGCAATAAAACTCAGTAATATACGTGTGTATAAGCGTGAGTTTTATTGCTTTGGAGCTCTGACACACTCTCACACACACCACATATTACTGAGTTTTAGTGCTGTGCAGATCTGTGATACGCTCATACACACTGCACATTACTGTCTGTTCTATTGTTCAGCTCTGTGATACAGTAAGGTGCAGTGTGTATGTATGAGTGTGAGTTTTATTGCTGTGGAGCGCTGCGATACAGAAATGTGCAGTGTGTATGAACGCATCAGCTGTACAGCAGTAACTCTCACAGTAATGTGCGGTGTGTATGAGCGTATCGGAGCCCCACAGTATTAAAACTCAGTAATGTGCTGTGAGTATCACAGAGCTCCACAGCAATAAAACTCACACTTATACACACACACACCGCACATTACTGAGAGTGTTATTGCTGTGCAGCTCTGTGATGCAGTGTATATGAGCATATCACAGAGCTGCACAGCAATACTACTCACAGTAATGTGCGGTGTGTATAAGCGTGAGTTTTATTGCTGTGGAGCTCTGTGATACGCTCATACACACACGGTCCTCTAAAACATCTGGGAATAGCTTGGTCTCTGGCCCTGTGGGGCCTCATAACTGAGCTTCGCCTAAGGCCTCACCAAATCTGTAGCCGCCTCTGCTGACTAACACACGTTATTTAGTATTATTAATTTTGTTATTTATTACCTATTTTCCTCTAAATAACCTCTAAAAATATTGTGTGTGGGGGGGGCACAATTTTCTATTCTTGCCTCAGGTGCAAAAGGAGTTAGCTACGGCTCTGCAGACAGGGGTCTGACGTGCCTCACGGGGTCCGTTGCAGCGTTGTGACACTTTGAAGGGGCCGGCCACACACTGTAGCGCGTGCACGAATTTTGCAAGCTACAGCAGGCGTGCTGCAGACATTCTGAAAGCCTCGCCGTCGAAGCGCTATGACCCGCATTCGACGGGGCTGCAAAGCACAATCCTCCATAGGAGGATCGAGCCTTGCCGCACCGAGCACACTATCCTCCATAGGAGGATCGAGCCTTGCAGTGCTGAGCGCACTAACTGCACTCAGCGAGGTGGCCAGACGGGCGTCAGAGTGGAAGGAACATCCACGCTCATGGATGTTCCTCCCGCTCTGCAAAACACGTGTCTGACCCCGGCCTTAAGGACTAAGGATGGGAACCACTGCCATAAACCTTGAATTTACAAGAAGAGCAATATCTGTGAAGTACAATAAAATGAAGTATAACCGTTCTTGGAATTTTATCATTCCCATCAGATACAAATCATGCAGAGCTGAAGATCTGCTGCACTGAGCACTGTATTCAGAACTCTCCGCAGCCACTTCAGAAGAGGAGAAAGAATAAAAGACTACTTTCACACGTAGGAGTTCTGAGTTACAAATCACCACTGATTGCACATGGTACGCTTTCCGCAAGCTCTTGTAACAGATGATACACTTCATACATGAAGCTTGAGAGATTTGTTTGCGATGAGGTTTATGAACTACAAATTTCGACATCTGTTCGGTCCCTTCAAATGTAGCCAAAAAAATTGATGAAAACATACTGGAGGAAAAAAGAAAGTAACTACAGAGTCACCTAGTGATCACAAAGGGTCAAGATGAGCAGCAGGAATAGAATAACAGCTGAGAAAGATTCCCCAACAAAATCCCAATGAATTTGATAATTGTAGAAAATCCCACCATTCCATAAAGGAATATTATTGATCGCATACGTTAATAAGCGCAAACCTCTGCCTGCTATCAAAGGCTAAACAGAAAAGTGTCAATCTTATCCTATCACGCTGGTATAGAACTGCGTTTGCATCTATTAAGCAGCGTAGACTTCATTATCCCAGCTTAGTTCTTCGTTAAACTGTTTTGGAATACATTTTTGAAGTGTTGGGCTCCGTCCATATGGAGCAGTGTTCTAGGTTTGTTCAATCAATGCCGCTCAGTGGTGCGTCAAACCTCTGTTGATACAATTACAGTTTTACTTGTAGAACTCACTCTGGCCTGAATAGGTTTGTTTGGTGTTCATCACACGGTGCACCCGGTTACCACAAAATCACTTCATAATCTTATGCACCGAAGACATGAGCTAAAATCTTATGTAGATTTCAATATGCAAAAATAAGAAATGATGCTGTTCTGTGAGATATATTTAGTTCGCTGCATACTGTGCTTGAAAGTATCTACTGCTGTTACAAGTTTATATTCTGAAGAAAAGAAATTAATTAACTTACAATCTCCACACCATGTGATTAGAAGAGCGGACATAGTCGAATTCAATGCTGCCGTCTTAAAAATGAAAAAAACAGGTCTTTGATGGCAGAACTTGAACAATATACAACATTTTAGTCATGGGTCAAGTCTTAACAAAAAAGTTTGGGAACATGGTAGATACCCCCCCCCAAGACATTTTTTTTTTTAGAAAGTATTTTACCAGGAAGGATACATTGAGATTTCTCTCGTTTTCAAGTATGTTCTGGGTGGCGAGTATGTACCGTTAGAGTTCTTGCCCAAAGATACTTATTGGAGAGGTGCTCTTGCCGGGATTCGAACCTGTGTCTCCACGGTCATAGAGCAGTGATTTTACCTCTACTCCACCCAGCTGGTACTATTCCACCCAGCCGGTACTTGCACCTAACCTAACACCCCACATTCAAATTTCATATTGCCTTTTATGTATAATTTATAGGTCTCTCCGTAGAGTTGTAGCTGCTGCAGCACTTCAGTCGTTGAGCTGCGGCAGACTACTCTAAAGTACGAGAATGCAATTCATTGGCTATACAGAGAAATGGTCTTCACCGTGCATTCCCATTGTGTATTTACCCTTTACATACAGTCAGGTCCAGAAATATTGGGACAGCGACACAATTCTAACATCTTTGGCTCTATACACTAACACAATGGAGTGGGAATGAAACAAACACAATGTCCTTTAACTGCAGACTGTCAGCTTTAATTTGAGGGTATGTACATCCAACTCAGGTGAACGGTGTAGGACTTACAGCAGTTTGCACATGTGCCTCCCACTTGTTAAGGGACCAAAAGTAATGGGACAGAATAATAATCATAAATCAAACTTTCCCTTCTAAATACTTGGTTGCAAATCCTTTGCAGTCAATCACAGCCTGAAGTCTGGAACCCATAGACATCACCAGACGCTGGGTTTCATCCCTGGTGATGCTCTGCCAGGCCTCTACTGCAACGGTCTTCAGTTCCTGCTTGTTCTCATGGCATTTTCCCTTCAGTTTTGTCTTCAGCAAGTGAAATGCATGCTCAATGGGATTCAGGTCAGGTGATTGACTTGGCCATTGCATAACATTCCACTTCTGTCCCTTCAAAAATTCTTTGGTTGCTTTTGCAGTATGCTTTGGGTCATTGTCCATCTGCACTGTGAAGCACCGTCCAATGAGTTCTGCAGCATTTGGCTGAATGTGAGCAGATAATATTGCCCGAAACACTTCAGAATTCATCCTGCTGCTTTTGTCAGCAGTCACATCATCAATAAATACAAGAGAACCAGTTCTATTGGCAGCCATACATGCCCACACCATGACACTACCACCACCATGCTTCACTGATGAGGTGGTATGCTTAGGATCATGAGCAGTTCCTTTCCTTCTCCATACTCTTCTCTTCCCATCACTCTGGTACAAGTTTATCTTGGTCTCATCTGTCCATAGGATCTTGTTCCAGAACTGTGAAGGCTTTGTTAGGTGTTTGGCAAACTCTAATCTGGCCTTCCTCTTTTTGAGGCTCACCAATGGTTTACATCTTGTGGTGAACCCTCTGTATTTACTCTAGTGAAGTCTTCTCTTGATTGTTGACGTTGACACACATGCACCTACCTCCTGGAGAGTGTTCTTGATCTGGCCAACTGTTGTGAAGAGTGTTTTCTTCACCAGGGAAAGAATTCTTCATTCATCCACCACAGTTGTTTTCCGTGGTCTTCTGGGTCTTTTGGTGTTGCTGAGCTCACCGGTGCATTCCTTCCTTTTGAGAATGTTCCAAACAGTTGTTTTGGCCACGCCTATTGTTCTTGCTATCTCTCTGATGGGTTTGTTTTGTTTCTTCAGCCTAATGATGGTTTGCTTCACTGATAGTGAAGGCTCTGTGGATCTCATCTTGAGAGTTGACAGCAACAGATTCCAAATGCAAATAGCACACTTGAAATGAACTCTGGGCCTTTTATCTGCACATTGTAATTGGGGTAATGAGTGAATATCACACACCTGGCCATGGAACAGCTGAGAAGTCAATTGTCCCATTACCTTTGGTCCCTTAACAAGTGGGAGGCACATCTGCAAACTGCTGCAAGTCCTACACCGTTCACCCGAGTTGGATGTACATACCCTCAAATTAAAGCTGACAGTCTGCAGTTAAAGCACATTGTGTTTGTTTCATTCCAACTCCATTGTGGTGGTGTATAGAGCCAAAGATGTTAGAATTGTGTCGATGTCCCAATATTTCTGGGCCTGACTGTATAAGCTATATGAATAGAAAGACGCAGGGTATTAATAAACATAGATTTGCAAGATTTTATGGTCTTGCAGAGCAGCTGCAGCACCTCAAAAGCTTAATGTGTGGGGAGATTGGCAATTGAAAAAAAAATATCAAACCATTGCCGCACGACATGACCCCTTATTTTATTCAGAAAATACAAACTTTACTTGATGATCTTCTGGATTTCGTCTCATATTCCGTTACATATGGAGGTATTAACAGTGCCAGGGTCCAAAGATCTGCGTCCTTAGAGAGTGCATTTATAGGACATATATTATCTACAAACTTACATTTAGGAAATAAAGCACAAAATACAATAACCACGTATGTATAGGGATACAGTCAGTTTCAGTGCAATTTATGGTTAATCAGATAATGGATACGCAAGTGGAGACGTAAATAAAGGACCAGATCATCCACCAATAGGGCATGCCTGGCACATCTCCTGCACATTATTAAACTAAGTTCGTCTTAAAAGCCCTATGTCTTATAATAAAGTGAGAAGGGATGATGGATTTAAAATAAAATGAGGGAGCAAAGCAAAAAACAAGTCCCTATAAGACAGCAGCGTAGCCCCGCTCTGAACTGCAAGGTATATATGAGGTATATAGGTTTGTATATGCAAGGGATGGATGGTAAATGGGCATTTACTCATTGTGACCGTCAGTTTGGTCTGGGGCTACCAGAACCTGAAATTACTGTTGGGAGCTGTGTGATTGCGGTTTCTGGTGGTGTCTGACCCCTCATATTGTTCTTATAGGCAGAAGGAGTCAGCGTTTATTCGTTACTGTTATGGTTAATATTGTTATTGCATGCGTCACTGAGACCCCTTTCCAAAACCAATGTGACAAAAAAATGTTTTACAGCTGTGGCAGATTAGAGTGGCCATCTTTCGAAGAGACAAACATTTCCTCGCTGTCAGACTGTTTTGTGCTTGTGTTATCCGGTAACAAACGTTTTCAAAAAGCCTCGTGTCCAACGTGTGAATGCAGTATGTTCGGCTGTTTTGTCTTCTATTTGGGCTCTGGCTACACACACCTGGTCAGTCACCTGATGGTGACAGCAGCAGAAGGAAGGGGGCATCAGGGTGTCAACTTCCATTGTTCTCCCTGTCCCTCCTTGCACTCTATATAATTGGTTTGTGTGTTTCATTAAAGGATACACTTGTTTTTACCATAAAAAATTAGTCCTGTTTGTTTATGTTGGGGAATTCTATAGCAATATTATTTTATCTGATCTTATCCCCTTAACGCCGGGTGGTTGGTGCCCGGCAGGGGGGTGGGTAAACGACAGTGGGGCATACTAAAATGACCCGCTTGTCGGCCTCTTTAGTGGGTGCCTCCTTCGGCCTGCCTAGCCGCTGATGTGCCACACGCATCATTTGATGCAGGGATATGGCCTGAGTTCAGGCTGTTCCGCAGCAGCCAGCGGCATGCACCAACTGCTGGGTGGGGCCTAGGTCTCCATAGAAGTCACGGAGCGTACTAGTACTCCCTACATCTTAAAAGCCCAAACACTGCAGGAACGTCCTAGTACGCCCTACAGCAGGAAAGGGTTAAGCATCGGCTAAGGACTGGGGAAAGCACGGAAGATCTCTGGTGGGAAAATAGATGTCCTGCAAGGGAACGACATTAACATAGATACAGTCATCCAAAGGCATGCCGTTAATAATTGTAAGCCCATATACTGTCATTTAATTTCAAGTAAATTCACTTTTTTTTGTTCAATGGAATGCAAATAAAAGACTGAATATGATGACGTGGTCCTTCTGGGGGCTTGTGTTAAGGTTCTTGGAATGGGATTTAAAATTTAAATTGCTTGAAAAATAAAAATTGAGAAAATGATCCAAAATATTAGCATTGCTGTATCCATATCTGCACTCATATACTTTGGCAGGGCGCCAATTCATTTTATGGCAACCATAATGTTATGCGCCGTTATGGCAGCGTTATGGCAGCGTGACTTTGTTGGATGTTCTATTTCACAAACCACAATGTGCTTCACAGGATTCTAGTTCTTCAAAGAAGGGGAATATTGAGGAGAAAGTACGAACAACTGGTAATAATATGAAACAGAATTTAATCATTTAATATCATCTATATGTTCTTCATATAAATGGAAATTAGCGAGTGAAGCTCTCTGCGAGCAGAACATAGCCCTTTGTTACCATTTGCAGTGATGAAAGCTGGAGAATTGATTTTATTGTTCATGCCCTTCAGTGCTGACTTGACTGGCAACCGCTATCAATGTATAATAAATCATCCATTTTTTAAGTTCTGAATACTTTATGCGTTACAAGGTCTTTTTTTCGGAAATGATAGAGGACGCCAGGGGTTTATTCACTTAACCAGAAAATGACAAAAGATTAGCAAACATTAGGCCGATATGGAACATTTGTGGCTACACAATGCGCTATGATTGTAAGACCTCTCTTCCTTTACTTTTTTACAGAGCGCTCAGTGCACCGTTTCAGCATTGCCTAGGATTTTAAGGTCATCCCGTGTTGCAGTAATTGGACAGATCACATTAGCAGGGTTATTCAGAGAAAGGTGAAACTCTGGAGAACCTTTGGAGAAGTGAAAATTCTAGGTCAAAATAGCCGATTTGGAAAATGAGATAAATGGGCGAATCTTTCTGGTTTGGCTAATTTGACCTAGAATTTTCACGTCTCCAAAAGTTTGCCAAAGTTTCACCTTTCTCTGAATAACCCTGTAGGATTAAAAAAGGTGTCCAAACACACATATTATATACATTTTATTCTGCAAGTGATAATTCCTGCAAAGATACAAAGTAAAAACACTGATCGGAGAATTGGCAGGAGAAGAGGACAAGCTAGATCAAATAGCCAATTTGAAAAGTGATAAAGAGATAAATGGGAGAATTTTTCTGGTTTGGCTAATTTGACCTAGAATTTTCACTTTTCCAGTCATTCTCCGGAGTTTCACCTTTCTTTGAATAGAACCTTAATTCTGCAATATGTCTGAAAATGACATGGAAGCCGCAGGTGTGTATACAACGTCGACTCCTTGGAGAGCCACAGGAGGCCAGCACGAGCAACACTGGCATAACAATTCACAGGGAGGTTTCAATTCTGATCTAACCAGCCTCCACTCTATCCACATCGCTGTGTATAGGCATGTTGAGAAGCCCTGCCGCCATTTGTCCCAGATAGAAAAGTTGTCCCACTGCACGCGCAGTGACAAGATAATCTGTGCTCCTGCTTTTTCCTTCAACTATTTGATTGGGTCCTCCCACACATGCGTGGTGATAGGCTGTTTTTTTGCTTACTGGATTATTGAATTCTGATATAGGCGGAAGTATCCGTGCATGCGCTTTCCTGAGATAGGGAGGCCAAAGTAACACGAGGTGCAGGAGAGGATTGCATGGAGGACGATATCCACAAGGATTAGAATTTTAAGTTATTCTTATATATCCCATAAACAAGTAAAAACCATATCTATATTTAATGCACATTGATAAGTTATGCTTGAGAAAAGTCGCTTCTGTAGCCGAAACGTCGCAGTTGATGGAATAGAGTGCGCTGGAACACACTCTTTGAAGCTCCAGGTTCCCATTTATTTCTGCGGTCCCAGATAGACGAGGCACAATGCGATGGATAAATTGCCTTGAGGCTGAATTTATGTATTAACACTACAAATATTCTTAAAGCAATAGAATAAAGCACGACGCATTTCGACTTGTCGGTCTTCTTAAAGATGCGTTGTACTTGTCCATCACCTCGTGCCTTTTCTATCTGGGACAACTGGCAGCAGGATTTCTCGACGCCCCTATACACATACACTGATGTGGATAGTTTGTACCTTTGCAGGAATTACTGCTTGCAGAACAAATAGATACACTGGAATGTGTGTGCATGGACACCATTTTTATATTATATGGTTTATTTTGGGTTTATAGAACAAGTGACTAGTGGGAGGTTTCCGCCGCACTATTGGTAAATATTTTTTCTCTGACACATCTCCACTGGGTTCTCACTTTTTTATTCAGGTCACATTATGGACTGGACTATCCGTATGTATGTATGTACACTATATTGCCAAAAGTATTCGCTCACCCATCCAAATAATCAGAATCAGGTGTTCCAATCACTCCATGGCCACAGGTGTATAAAATTAATCACCTAGGCATGCAGACTGTTTTTACAAACATTTGTGAAAGAATACTGAGCTCCTGAGAGCGACCCAAAGTCCAGCGTGGAACTGTGATAGGATGCCACCTGTGCAACAAATCCAGTCGTGAAATTTCCTCGCTCCTAAATATTCCACGGTCAACGGTCAGCTGTATTATAAGAACGTGGAAGTGTTTGGGAACGACAGCAACTCAGCCACGAAGTGGTAGGCCACGTAAACTGATGGAGTGGGGTCAGTGGATGCTGAGGCGCATAGTGTGAAGAGGTCGCCAACTTTCTGCAGAGTCAATCGCTACTGACCTCCAAACTTCATATGGCCTTCAGATTAGCTCAAGAACAGTGCGCAGAGAGCTTCATGGAATGGGTTTCCATGGCCGAGCAGCTGCATCCAAGCCATACATCACCAAGTGCAGTGCAAACGTCGGATGCAGTGGTGTAAAGCACGCTGCTACTGGACTCTAGAGCAGTGGAGATGTGTTCTCTGGAGTGACGAATCATGCTTCTCCATCTGGCAATCTGATAGACGAGTTTGGGTCTGGCGGTTGCCAGGAGAATGGTACTTGTCTGACTGCATTGTGCCAAGTGTAAAGTTTGGTGGAGGGGGAATTATGCTGTGCGGTTGTTTTTCAGGAGCTGGGCTTGTCCCCTTAGTTCCAGTGAAAGGAACTCTGAATGCTTCAGCATACCAAGACATTTTGGACAATTCCATGCTCTCAACTTTGTGGGAACAGTTTGGAGCTGGCCCCTTCCTCTTCCAACATGACTGTGCACCAGTGCACAAAGCAAGGTCCATAAAGACATGGATGACAGAGTCTGGTGTGGATGAACTTGACTGGCCTGACCTCAACCCAATAGAACAGCTTTGGGATGAATTAGAGCGGACACTGAGAGCCAGACCTTCTCATCCAACATCAGTGTGTGACCTCACAAATGCGCTTCTGGAAGAATGGTCAAATATTCCCTTAAACACACTCCTAAACCTTGTGGACAACCTTCCCAGAAGAGTTGAAGCTGTTATAGCTGCAAAGAATGGACCAACGTCATATTGAACCCTAAGGATTAGGAATGGGATGTCACTTAAGTTCAAATGCGAGTCAAGGCAGGTGAGCGAATACTTTTGGCAATATAGTGTATATCTCCCTTTGCTGTCAAGATCTCATTGAACTCCGGTCTAAACGAATGTTTCAAACGGCAACTTTCTTTGGCATTTTGGACCCATTCTGGGTGCTGCATGTAGGATTGACTATAGGATAATCTGCAAAATGCAGGAGGATTGTTTTTTATTTTTCCAAGAACAAGCTGCACATCTTGACTCAACCTCCTCCGACGCTTTAATTGAATTCTATTAAATGGTAGCCATATTCACAAATTAATAGCCCACTAGTCCTTGCCCTCAATGATTTTTCTTTGATGACTATCTCGTAGAGCAGAGTTAAGAGCATTTCATGTGCATTGCCAGACGCTGAAGAGAGATCCCTTGAGGTAATATTCATTGTAGAGGAACTGTCTGTAGCTATGAATACATTTCCCACTGGCAAGTGCACAAGCTGGATGCTTTCCCCCGTATGCTGCTATGAAATCATTTTTACTGAACGCGAAGAGTATCTGCGCTTGCATGCTAGATGGCAAGGTTTTATTTTTACTCAAGGAATTGAAGAATCCAAATCGGTTATACAATCTCACACTTGCTAATGGATCACAAGCGATTTGCCAGGATATTGGGTCATGAACGTCAACCCATTTTTCCCTTAGCTTGTCAACACAAATAGATGCTTACTCTGTTAAGGGTTTGAAAGCTACTTCTCATTACGGAAGGTAAAATGTTAATTTCTTTTAAGCTAAAAAAAAATTCTGATGCGAGTGAGCCGGACCCATACTTTTTCTTCTTTGGACACTGCATGACGCCTGATGTAGGGTGTCAGGTCATCATTAGTAATTAAGCGATTTCATTAATAAAAAAAAAAAAAAGATAACATTGCAGACTGTAAGAAGCTAGCCTTAAAAAACCAAGGGCTCCATCACCTCCTTCAAGGACTATCACCTCCTTAGCGCTAGCTTAAAAGAGGTCATAGCCTCCTATTCGCTAATGGGTTCAAAATCCCGTTAGCGCTTGTTAATTTGTGATTTGTAGCGCGAGTTTAAATGAAAGCACAGATTAACTAACTTCAGTTACTATGGTTAAGATCAAGTGATCCTAAGATCTGGCGCCAACTAAAAAAAGTTAACACCAGCTCAGAGGTGTAGCTAACCGATTCCGCTTCTGCAAAATCAGCTGCAGCTGAAAACCCCCCCAAAAATCCAATACTCACCTCCTCTCCCACGGCGAGAATGGCGGCTCGATCCACTGCATTTGGCCGCCACTGCCACTAGCAGAGTGAGACTGGGGGGAAATTTGTCCCCAGTCTACCTCCGCAATCACTCCACCGACCAGATCCTGTCACGTGACCTGGCAGACGTGAGACGAGATCCTGCCGGTCACACAATTTTTAAAAAAAAATAAATACTAGAATTGTACTGCAATATATGATCTTATGTAATTTTATTTACTGTATTCAACTATTTAAAATGTAGTTTCCCGCCCCCAATGTTTTGTTTAAATTGATGGCCAAATATATACAGTGTGTGTATATGTAATTTAGCCTGAGCTGTAATGACTGTTTCGTCAATCAATATGACTATTAACATACACTGATCTTAACAGGGTGCAAGGAACGATCTTATTATTGTCAGTATAGATCTAAAAATAAATACTATTTTGTAAAAGTGACTACTTAATTGAATATTGATATATATCTTTATTGGAGCTAAATTATTCAAGAATCTATCACGAGTCTCCCGCGCCTGCTTTCTAAAAATAAACTGACACTAAATAATTATGGTAGAATAGCACATTCATCACCATAAATAATGCTGCCTTTCCATATAAAATTGCTATGAGAGCCTTATATAAATGTCTTCTACTGGGAATTTAACTTAATCGTTTTATAATAATCTGTTATATATACACATCACACACACACCCAATACATGCATCCACAATTATTCAAAGAATATCCCTTAATGTTAAAAATAAAAAGCAAAACTAAACATGCTTAAAAGGAAATCACAGAATCTATTCACTATAAAATATTTTCATCCTATAGTGTAGTGATCTTTTTTGGAGAAACAATCTTAGATGAATTTATATTTAGGATCCGTCATATTTTATGCAACTGTTAAGCGAGTATGGGTCAGAAAATGACAGAGGCAGAGCAGACAGGAGTATTGGGGCAATTCAGGTGTTTTATTCAGACAGGTTGGTACAGGAATCAAGGCATTGCAGGTTACACAGGCAGGAACAAGAGGGTAGTTGACGACAGTTGGACAATGCAGGAATGGAAACTTGCACAATGCAGCCAAATGGGGATTACTGGAACAACCAGTGTTGAGAGCAGGTACAGGCAGTTCAACTATAAGGGGGTGACAGCCCATGAATGTTCAGGGCCCAGTGGCTCAGGGGGCCCTGTACCTAAGGCTGGTGTCAGTCGAGCGCATTTTGTACGAACTGTGCGCCCGTGCAGTATGGACGCACTTTCTGACGGAAGACGCAGTAGTGGCCACACAATACGTTTTTTTAACTGACGTTATTTTTGACGGATGTAGCAGGGAAAATAAATTAAATATGAAAAACATTTTGTCCGTCAAAAATGCTGGCCGCACAAATGCCGTCCGTCTGACCTCGTTCATCACTCACACACAAAGCTATGCGGACGTTGTGCACTCCGCACGTCCGTTCTAGCGGTTTTACATTCTTGCCTAACTTGCGTCCGTTTGCTGCATGCGTTGTGCGCCCACAGTTCGGTGCGGATGCACTTCGTGTGGGGGGCTCCATTGGCGATTATTCTATGCTGCGACGGACGTTATGTGCGCAAAAATGGACGTTCACACTGCGCTCGTCTGACACCAGCCTAACCAAACACTGTCACCTGTCGAAGTGCCTCAGATGTAAGGGCCCCTGTGACGAAACAGCCACTTCAAAGTTTATTTGTTGTTATTTTGCTTTACAGTTTATTGTCTCTGTATATATAATATAAGATAGAGTGTTCTGTGTTATATTAATATTCCCTTATGTGGTTATTGTAGAGTATTGTTTCTGTGTACCCTCTCTCTGTATAGTGTACATCTCTGTATTAGCTGTCTTCTGTCTTTCTATTGTACTCCTCTGTGGCTACCCCCCCTCTGTAAGAAGACTCCTTGGTTTCCCTCTAGCCATAACACACTGTTTAGACAAGACGCGTGTGTAAACAATACATTGTGTTGGATGGCTCCTTCTATTGTTCTCAGACTGGAGACTCTTGATCTAATCTGTAATGTATTCTGTATGGGAGGGTGTGGTCTCAACTGTTAACTGTGTGTATTTGAAAAATAAAGCATTCTCCATTTGGATTTTGAATGAGAAACATCTACATAGTACGTGTCGTCTACTGTGTGTGGAAATATCTCCTGTGTTTCAGCGGAAAGGGGCGCCTGAGATACCAGGATCCGTAACAGCCCCTTCATGTCGAACTGAACTACAAGGAAATATCCCGGTCGACTGGGGCATCTGGGACCAGTAAAAGCTCTTGCTAGTCACTTAGGGAACAATCAGTATGGTCTGCGGGAGGTAGAGGTGCAGATCGAACACTCTCCCACCAGAAAACACATTTTATCCAACAGGGATTTAGCCCACTCCCTTTAAAAGAAGGTGAAACGAAAATGAGGCAGAATTTTTTATTCTAAATAAGTTTATCTAAATAGGCAGCTGAGGGAAGGGGGGCCCAACGGTTTCTGATGGCAGCCCTGGGTACAGGCTTCAGAAGTCCACAAAGAGTGCCTCAGGGCACAACATAAGTACGGAGAACCTGAGGTTAGAGAGGAAACAACCTTAAATAGAAAGCCCATGACAAGCATTCAAGCTACAGCTGTGGATTGCTATTGGTGGGGCAGCAGGAGAGAACTGCCCTTTATTAGGTCTTGCATCTCTAAAAGGACTTTCTGCAACCCTTCTTCTTTATGTGGCAAGCGCCAGGACTTTGTATTTGGGAGCTAGTCTAGGAATGAACATCCTGCTTTCTGAAAACATTTTACAGTTGTGTCATAAAAAGAAAATCATGATTTTATGAATAACAAAAAATGTAATAGTTTGCAAATAACTCCCTTTATGTTTCTTTAGGAGCATCATTAAGTTTAAATAGCATTCACTGTTTTTGACAGAATTTTGGAATTACAGAATATATAGAGTTGCTTATGGTCTATTTGTCTGCAAAATGATTCATAGAATCATGGAAAACGGATAAGAGTTCCTGAATCATCACTGAGGGAGCAGTTAGTATGGTGTGTACCAGGTAGGAGGTGCAGACGTAATGCTCTTCCACCAGGAAACTCTTTTTATCCCCTTGCTGGACCTCCAGGGATTTGGCCAACTGCCAGTAAATTAAAAGGTAAGCACAAGAGGAGGCAAGAATTTTTAACTTAATTACTGAATGAGGAGCTGAGGGAAGAAGACCCGACAAACGGTTAATTAAGGGACCCCAAGATTCCAGATGACAACCCCGACTGCAAACCATTTTTCATGAAGCAATGTCAAAGGTAAATTAGGCTTACATGATGTAAATGTTCTTATGTTTGTGTGGTTTTTTTTTTGTGAAAGCATTATGCCGGGAAGGATACATTGAACTTTCTCATGTTTTCAAGTATGTCCTGAGTGGCAAGTATGTACTGTTAGAGGTCTTGCCCAAGGTCACTTACTAGAGAGGTGCTCTGGCCAGGATTTGAACCTGTGACTCCACGATCTCCATAGTTATAGAGCAGTGATGTTACCTCTACTCCACACAGTCTTCTTGACATCACAATATGGTGCAAACCTGTGTAGCGCTCACTCCCGGAGGAGCCGCTGAAATTGAACCTCGGGTCAGTCTCCCCGCACTAGGGAATAAATAC
Organism: Leptobrachium leishanense; assembly: GCA_009667805.1. Classification (NCBI taxonomy): domain Eukaryota; kingdom Metazoa; phylum Chordata; class Amphibia; order Anura; family Megophryidae; genus Leptobrachium; species Leptobrachium leishanense. Next base: position 26,116,417 of record CM019071.1, on the reverse strand, counting down.
ACTCCAGCACCGTCGTGGATTTTATAAATTATATAGTTTACTGGATAAACTGGCATATAATGAGTAACACGGTATATATATATATATATATATATATTTACAGTACTTCGTAATGCGGGAAACGCGCAGCGGAAAAGAGAAAAATATATCTTTAACCCCCTTTGTGGTTGGGGAGTGAGTCCCGTACAGGTTATGTCCCAAAGAGTGTATGTGTGTGAGTGTATTGGTACCCGGGTACAATATTCAACTGGCCAGTGAATTATTTATGAGGTATCTTCGACTAGTCAAGTTGGGGCCCTGTGGGTTTTGAAACAAACTGCAGCGTGCTTTAGATTTTCACAACGGCCTGGAAGGCCTCTCACCATACCGCTAGATACTCTGTGCTCCGCTCGACCCAGGACGTCTCTCCGCTCGATTTTGACTGGGGTTCTCTGTGTCACTGGCTCCGCTGTCTGGCTTGTCTGTATCTGCCTCAGAAGTCCAGCTCACTGCCTGCACTCCCTCTTGGATCGATCTGCGATTCTCCTAACTCGGGGTCTTCCAGCTCACTCGGTATCAGCTCAGGTTACTGTGGTGGATCACTGGGTCTTCATAGATAAAGGCAGAAAACCCGGTCTCCAGCTCTGTCAGGCCCCACCTGCGCTCCGGCCTGGTCACTGTCCAGTTCAGCTACACTGCGTCTTGCTTCTCTCACTCCTAGGCGCGCTCTGCCAGCTCTTTCCACGAGGCTCAGGATGTCAGCGTCTCTCCCCCACCCACTTCCTGTCCCCGCCCGCAAAGCATGCCAGGAAATGTAGTCCCAATGTTCAGTGTCTCACATCGCGCTTGTCTCCCTCCGGTGGCCAAAAATAAGTACTACACGGCAGGGGATTTAAAACCAGCGCTACACCTGCTTTAGCCACGTGATTAATCATCTACTCCTGGAGCAGAACGACTCTCATAAGAAAAAGTTTATAATCCAGATATCTACAATATGTACATTTCATTCACCATGGGAGACAACACTAGATCAGTGCAAACACAACAACATTGTCAGGATCAGCACCGGAGGGGTACTGGCCTTGCGGGTACGAGCCTGGTATGCAGTGAACAATAACACTTGGAGGAGACACTTGAGGGTACACGGGTGGAGGCAGAAGCAGGAGAGCCACACTGGTGGTATACTGGGGTTGCAGAGAGATGACTAGGGTGGATGAAAGGGGTACCAGGAATCTGTATACAGCAGGGGGTCTTGAGAATGCTTGAGGGGGACACTTTGAGACAGAAGGTACCAGGATACTTGGAGGACACTTGAAAACTATGGAAACGCTGGGAACTGGAGGTACCTTGAGGAGGAGAACACAAGGGTGCTGTACACAGGACACAGGAGGGATCTTTGTACAGTACAGAGGGATATCCAGAAGCCGTGGTCAAATAGATAAGCCAGGTCTGATACATCGGTATGTCAGAAGTAATACAGAGTATGTCTGAGTTTAAGCAGGAAAAGGCACTTAATGCAAAGGCCCTGCTGGAAGGGAGGAAAGGTACTTTTATTTCCAGCAGGGGTGTGGTGTGTGTGCACATTGTGATCCACTGTTAACCCCTTTCAGTGCTGGATAGCCAGGGCTGAGGCTGAGCAGCACTCTTCATGTGCTGCCCAGGGACACATATGGCAGGCATGGTGCAGTACTCATCGGCGGAGAGCCTGACAAACATCCACCGCGTAAGTTTGCAATTTAGGTTTTAACGGCATTGAGCTTATATGGTATAAAAATGGCTGTTCCACCAGAACTTTTTGATCATGTTCCTGGCAAACACAATCAGGCAGTCACTTTATATGTATAACAATAAATAAACCAAGCAAGAGTTGCAGATTTACAAATGGAATACATTAGCGTGGTCTGGGATGCAAGCCAGAGAGTCATAATAAATCCACTACAATATAAACCTTGTTATCACAATGAACACATACGAAGCGCTCTGGCCTACTTTCACTACAGTTAGCTCATTAACTGAAGCGTCAGCGAGCAGTTTAGCGGAATGGGATAACATAAGTGGAAAGATTTGCAATAAGCAAAGTAGATATATATTCAAAACGCATAAAATGCGAGCGATCTATAGTCTAAAACTGTCTATGGCAAAATTATTTACAGAAAAAGTTTAAAATGTAGTCAATGGTAATTCTCAAGAAGATTCGGAATTTTTCCAACAGGATTTCTTCAGCTTCTGTAAAAATAAAAAATATTAATTGGAGCAAGCTGTAGCATCTTAACAGCTCATTAATAGCGGTTTAATTACCACAGAACCAGACGCTACATTGTAATTTTAGGAAGCCACTAAATACCAGCAGCGAGTTCCTGGTAGTCCATAGGATTCTATGGAGACTCTCATATACTGTGGAAGAACACCGGAGAACAATCTGTTCTGTGTCTTTCATTTTCCGGAGTGAGGAGGTGGAGGATCGCACCATCATCTTCACCAAGGGACCAGTTGTAAGTATTGAACTTTTTATCCATTTATTTGTTCTCCTTTCAGTAATTTTGTGGTTGCAATATCCACTTAAACAAGTTCTATGAGGTATTATTTTTTTGATAGTAAATGAGAGCATGCGGAATTAAACACTATTCTATGGCTCTCATTACAGTTACCAAGTATAAGAAGCGTAAATGTAGCGCAAGCTGATGCAGAAGAAGTGGTGTTGAAACTGAAGTTGCTACTTGGCTTGGAATAGGACAAAAGCTATTGACAACTACCACTGGAGTGCGCAGCCCGTTACATTAGGGTGGGCACCAATGGAAGGTTTTTTTAATTGGAAACCTATGTTTAGAAGATTTTTGCACAAAATTCACACTTTTGGTTAGCAATAAGAAGCCTGCAATCAGTTTTTATGCTATTCATCATGAACCAGATAAAGGGACATCTAAAATGTCAATGCAGGAGGTGAAGAAGGACCTCTACATCCAACAATAGGGTGTGCCTGAGTACACCAGGCACACCCACTGCACATGCCTAATGGCACACTCAGTCATTGTGCTGATTTTACAAGCTTGCAACATTTTTTGGAGAGCGATATGTCCTGAGGAACGTTTGGTGTACAAAAATGAATAAATACAATTTCTAAACTTCTTAACAAAGACCCCGGAGTGCTGATTTAAGTCTGCAATCAGAGATTCTTGCTCAATCAAGCATAACTTTTCAAGTGCTGTCCTTGAGTGGCGAATTTTTGATTTAGACATTAGTTCCTATTCAAAAAAGGCATGCTAACATTTTTCCTTTTCTATAAAGTATTTTACCAGGAAGGATACATTGAGATTTTTCTCGTTTTCAAGTATGTCCTGGGTGGCGAGTATGTACCGTTAGCTGTCTTGCCCAAGGACTAGGGATGAGCCGAACACTCCCCGAGTTCGGTTCGAGCCCGAACCCAAACTTCCCATTTGTTTGGGACCGAACCCGAACCCCATGCAAGTCAATGGGGCTGAAAATTCGGTTTTTTAGAGTGCCCTCCAAGAGGGCATATATGCTACATATTTGCCATAAAAGGTGTATGGGGGTCCGGATAGTGCCCTGGGGGACAGGAAACAAGGACAAAAAGTTTAAAAAAAAACGTTTTTAAAGTGACCGTGAGTTTTCCATGAAATAAGGGTTAAAAATAAAAAACAAAAATTCCTTCAAATATCGTGCCTAGGAGGTCCCCATAACCTGCCCGTGAAGTGGCGGATTTCTAGGATGTATAGAAACACTTAAAAACAAAAAAATTACGTTTCATATGACGGTAAATGCTTTTCCTTTAATCTATCCATAAACAACTGCTTGGGGCGGCAGCCTGTATGAAAAGACATTTTAGGACACGCAGAAAAAGTTTAGTTATTTTTTTGGCTAAATTATTGTGAAACTTATGCAGGCTTTGGATGAAAGTAACAATAGGTGCTTTACTATTGGGCTTTTAGCGTCGGCAACAGTGCCGTCACACCACCGTAACCCCTCTGAGGATATGAATCTGATACAGGCGTCAGTGGCAGTGCACCCAGATATTGTGCCTTTAATGCCAGGCCAGCAAGTATCATCATACAGTAACCCCTCTGTGTTATTGTGGAAGAGTGCAGGGGTGAACCTTGCGGTCCTATATTAAAAAGATATGCATCAGTGCACCCAGATATTCTGCCTTTGGTGCAAGACTGCCAGGCCAGCAAGTATCATCATACAGTAAGGCTGGGGTCAGACGAACGCAGTGTTAACATCCGTGTTGCCCACACATAAGTACGTCCGTGATAGCATACAATTGTGTTAAATGGAGCCCCCACACACGAAGTACGTCCGCACAGAAGTGCGGGGGCTGACGGACGCTGCAAACGGATGCAGGTTAGGCAAGAACGTAATACTGCTAGAACGGACGTGCAGAGTGCTCCACGTCCACAACGTCCGCATAGCTTTGTGTGTGAGTGATGCAACAAGGTCAGACGGACTGCATTTATACGTCCAGCATTTTTGACGGACAGAATGTTCTTTCATTGTAATTTATTTTCCCTGCTACATCAGTCAAAAAATACGTCAGTGAAAAAAACGGACTGTGTGGCCACTACCTTGTCGTCAGTCAGTAAGTACGTCCGTACTGCACGGACGCACAGTCCGTAGAAAATGCGCTCATCTGACCCTAGCCTAACCCCTCTGTGGTTTTGTGGAAGAGTGCAGGGGTGGACCATGTGGTCCTATATTGAAAAGTTTTTGACCTAGTAATGGGCGTCAGTGCACCCAGATATTCTGCCTTTAATGCCAGGCCAGCAGGTATCATCATACAGTAACCCCTCTGTAGTATTGTGGAAGAATGCAGGGGTGGACCATGTGGTCATATATTGAATTTTTTTTTATCTGGTGGTAATGGGCGTCAATGCACCCAGATATTCTGCCTTTAATGCCAGACCAGCAAGTATCATCATACAGTAACCCCTCTGTGGTATTGTGGAAGAGTGCAGGGTTGGACCCTGCGGTTCAAAAAAATAAAATGATATAAATCTGGCACAGGCGTCAGTGCAGCCAAATATTGTGCCTTTCATGGCAGCAAGTGCCTTCACACCGTAAACCTTTTGTGGTATTGTGGAAGAGTTCAGTGCTGGAGGTTTTGTGAATGCAGAAGAGGACATCCCCTATCTATTCCATTACTTCAGCATCAGGGGATTGATAGCTGCTGATCCAGGACTGATTCATTTTTATAAATTTCAGCCGGTCTACAGAGTCGGTGGACAGACGCACTCTTTTGTCTGTGACAACACCTCCAGCGGCACTGAACGTCCTTTCGGAAAGCACGCTAGATGAAGGGCAACCTAGTAGCTGCATAGCATATTGGCTAAGTTCTGGCCAGTGATCCAATCTCAACACCCAGTAAGCCAATGGATCATCTGCTGGAAAGGTATCCAGGTCTGCCCTTGCCCCTAGGTAGTCCTGCACCATATGGTGAAGACGCTGGCAATGGGTGCCTACATTTGACGTCCTTCGGTGTCGTGGACTAAAAAAAATTAAAAAAGCAACAGTCAAGCGGCCCTGGCATTCACCGCTATTCCTCTGATCACCCGCAGACTCAGAAGCACGTGTATCAGCACTTGGTAATCTACCAGTGCCTGGAAAGGTGTTACACAAGTGTCGCTTTAGAGCGTCCTTAAGTTTTTTCATCCTGTCCTCCCTCTGTGCGGGCAGGATGAGCTCTGCAACTTTCCCCTTGTATCGTGGATCAAGAAGGGTTGCCAACCAGTAATGATCCCTCTCCTTGATAGCACGAATCCTGGGATCCTTTAGCAGGCTTTTCATCATTAGGGAGCCCATGCAGCGTAGGTTGGAGGTGGCATTAGCTTCCGAGTCTTCCTGGTCAATGAGGATGACCGTATCGTGCACTTCCTCCTCCCAGCCACGCACAAGCCCTTCTGTTTCTGGGCACACAAAACCCTCCCTTGAGGAATCCCCACCTTCAATGCCCCACTACTTAAATAGTCCTCCTCCTCATCCTGTCTGATCTGAGTAGGACCAACTGGAATGCTGTCTGCGGAAAGACTGGGGCCTTGAGAGCTAGGGAAGGCCTCCTCTTCCTCCCGCTGCTCTGCCTCTAGAGCCACATCTATAATTCCCCGCAGAGTGTGCTCCAGCAGGAACACTAAAGGAATTGTGTCACTGATGCATGCACTGTCCCTGCTCACCATCCTCGTTGCCTCCTCAAATGGTGACAGTACAGTGCATGCATCCTTGATCATCAGCCACTGCGGGGGGGGGGAACAAAGTTGACCTGAACCTGTCCTTGTGCCATACTCACACAGGTACTCGTTTATGGCCCTCTGCTGCTTGTGCACACGCTGCAGCATTGCTAATGTTGAGTTCCACCTGGTGGGCATGTCACAGATCAGACGGTTTGTGGGAAGGTGGAATTCTCTTTGAATTTCTGCCAGGCGAACGCTTGCTGGGAATGACCGTCTGAAGTGGCTGCAGACTTTTCTGGCCTGGATGAGAAGCTCTGGCAGCCCTTGGTACTTGGTTAGGAAACGCTTTACCACCAGATTTAGGACGTGTGCTAGGCATGGTACATGCATCAATTTACCCTTGCGTTTGAGAAGTTTGCTGCCATTATCGCAGACGATCATTCCTAGCTCAAGCTGGCGCGGTGTTAACCATCTCTGTACCTGCCCCTGCAGAGCTGACAAAATTTCTGACCCGGTATGGCTCCTGTCCCCTAAACAAACCAGCTCAAGCACAGTATGGCATCTTTTTGCTTGAGCCATTGCGTAGACCCTGTCAGGCGTCGGTTTAACTGCCACTTCGCCAGAGACAGAGAAGGAGGAAGAGGAGGAAGAGGTGGTGGAGCAGACAGACCTCATACAAGCAGCTTTCTGGAGGCGTGGTGGATGAACAAGCTCCAGCACAGAGCCCCATCTTGGATCCCTCACAGCTGCGATCAGAGTTACCCAGTGTGCCGTGAAGGAAATGTAACGACCCTGTCCATGCTTGCTGGACCACGTGTCTAAAGTGACATGCACCTTGCTGCTGACTGCCTTTCCCAATGACTGGATAACATTGTCTTCCACGTGCTGGTATAGTGCTGGAATGGCCTTGCGTGAAAAGTAATGGCGTTTTGGAATCTGCCACTGTGGTACAGCACATTCAGCAAATTCACGGAAGGGAACCGAGTCCACCAGCTGGAAAGGCAGCAGCTGCAATGCGAGTAATTATACTAAGCTGGCATTTAGACGCTGTGCTTGGGGATGTTTGGGACTATTTTTTCTTTCGCTGCAGCAGCTGCTGCAACGTAATCTGACTGCGTAAATATTCAGCTACTGGGATAATGTCACATTGTGAGGAAGGACCTGCTGGTACATCCATTACTGTAGCATCATCCCTGTCGGTGGAGGTTGTAGGCAATGTCATGGCAGGACATACAGTGTGGGTAGAGACAGATGAGGAGGAGGAGGACCTACACAAAGTTTTGCGCCAACGGGATGTGTGGCACTTGTTCATATGTCGCCTCAAGCACGTGGTACCCAAGTGTCCGGTGTTTATCCCACGCTTCAGCCTCATCTGACATAGATTACAAATAGCAACGGTGGGGTCTGCTGCACATTTCTTAAAGAACTCCCAGACAGCAGAGTTCCTGCATGTGTTCTTTGAGACAACAGCGCTCCTGATGTGAACTGGAAAACCAAAACAGCTGGGTGCACCAGGAGTACAAATATTCTAAACTCCTTACTGGGATTATCTCTAACACAAGTAGTTGAGGAGCCGACCCGTAAAGAGGCCATATTGGATTTAATACTCACAAATGGAGGTTTGGTATCGGACGTTGTTGTAGGTGAAAATTTGGGATCTAGTGATCACCAGTCAGTATGGTTTAATATAAGAACAGGGATGGAGGCGCACCACACAAAAACAAAAGTTTTAGACTTTAAAAAAACTGATTTTTCTAAAATGAGATTTTGTGTGAAGGAGTCATTATCAGACTGGAGGAATTTAAAGGGAGTCCAAGAGAAATGGGATTATTTAAAAGAAGCATTATTGAAGGCCACAGGAAATTGCATTCGGCTTGTTAGCAAAAACAAAAAAGGGAAGAAACCACTGTGGTACTCTGCAGAAGTGGCCAAAATAGTGAAGAACAAGAAGATAGCATTCAATAATTATAAAAAAACTCAGCGTGAAGAAGATAGGCAAACCTATAAGATTAGGCAGAAAGAAGCAAAGCAATTTATAAGAGCTTCCAAAGCACACGCAGAAGAGAAAATAGCTCAGTCAGTAAAAAAGGGGGACAAAACATTTTTTAGATACATAAACGAGAAAAGAAAAGTAAAACAAGGATTAGTTAGATTAAAAACAAAGGAAGGAAGGTATGTAGAAGAGGATAAAAGTCTCGCTGACTGCCTCAATAAATATTTTGTTCAGTCTTTGCAGAAGAAAAGGAAGGAAAGGGACCTCAGTTAGGAGAGAACACTAAAGAGACATTTACATATGAGTTTACAGAGGAGGAGGTTCTAAAGCAGCTGTCTAAAGTAAAGACAAATAAGTCAATGGGGCCTGATGGGATCCACCCTAAATTATTAAAAGAGCTCAGTGATGTAATAGCAAAACCGTTAAAGGAGTCGTCCCAGAAGACTGGAAATTAGCAAATGTTGTGCCTATTTACAAGAAGGGTAGTAGGGAGGAATCGGGGAACTATAGGCCAGTTAGTCTTACGTCAGTAGTAGGGAAATTAATGGAAACCATGTTAAAGGAAAGGATTGTTGAACATCTAAAAACACATAGATTACAGGATCAGAAACAACATGGGTTTACCTCAGGGAGATCATGCCAAACTAATCTTATTGATTTTTTTGATTGGGTAACAAAAATAATAGACACAGGTGGTGCAGTAGACATTGCTTATTTAGATTTCAGTAAGGCTTTTGATACTGTTCCGCATAGAAGGCTTATCAATAAATTGCAATCTTTGAGCTTGGATTCCAATATGTTGAATGGATTAGGCAGTGGCTGAGTGACAGACAACAGAGGGTTGTGGTAAATGGAGTTTATTCGGCGCAAGGTCTTGTTACCAGTGGGGTACCTCAGGGGTCAGTACTTGGACCCATTCTCTTTAATATTTTTATTAGTGATATTGCAGAAGGTATTAATGGAAAAGTATGTCTTTTTGCTGATGACACAAAGATTTGCAACAGGGTTGACGTTCCTGGAGGGATCAGCCAAATGACAAATGATTTAGGTAAGCTAAAAAAATGGTCGGAGTTGTGGCAATTGAGTTTTAATGTGGATAAGTGCAAGATAATGCACCTGGGACGTAAAAACCCAAGGGCTGAATATAGAATATTTGATACAGTCCTAACCTCAACATCTGAGGAAAGGGATTTAGGGGTTATTATTTCAGAGGATCTAAGGGTAAGTAGTCAATGTAATAGAGCAGCAGGAAATGCTAGCAGAATGCTTGGTTGTGTAGGGAGAGGTATTAGCAGTAGGAAAGGGAAGTGCTCATGCCACTGTACAGAGCACTGGTGAGACCTCACTTGGAGTACTGTGTGCAGTACTGGAGACCGTATCTCCAGAAGGATATAGACATCTTGGAGAGAGTTCAGAGAAGGGCTACTAAAATGGTGTACGGCTTGAAGGAGAAAAGTTACCAAGACAGGCTTAATGATCTTAACATGTACAGCTTGGAAAAAAGACGAGACAGAGGAGATATGATAGAAACATTTAAATACGTAAAGGGAATCCACAAGGTAGAGGAAGGGAGTATATTTAAAAGGGAACAAAATAGCAAAACAAGAGGACATAGTCTTAGATTAGAGGGGCAAAGGTTTAAAAGTAACATCAGGAAGCATTATTTTACTGAGCGGGTGGTGGATACATGGAACAGTCTTCCAGTAGAAGTGGTAGAGGCCAAAACAGTAATTGAATTTAAGCAAGCATGGGATAGGCATAAGGCGATCCTAAACAAAAGATAAATCCAGGTAAAGTATCTATGTAATTGGGCAGACTAGATGGGCCGAAAGGTTCTTATCTGCCGACATTTTTTCTATGTTTCTATGTTTCTGCACCGGAGCAGCTCTGACATGTGATGCCTTGGACTGGCTAGTGCTACGGTTGGTCACAGAGGATGTTGTGCCTCGTGTTTGCTGTGCCTCCTCCTCCCCCTCCTCCTCACTTGATTCCTCAGTTCGCTCTGGCACCCAGGTGGAGTCAGTGACCTCATCAATGTCATCTTCACCCCCTATCTCCTCGTCACTGTAGCCAACTTGGCAGTATGCTGCAGCTGCTGGGGCAACATGAGTGCCAGTTATTTGTGTGTCATCTCTGGCACCCCCTTCCTCTAGGTTGATTATACTCCCTTGCTCAACCTCAGAGATTGAATCAGAGCACTGTACTTGCTGCGCATCTTTCAAGCAGCATGTCACTCTCATTGTAGTCAAACAATTCAGCTGACTCCTCCATGTGTGATAGCGAGGCTACGGCAGGAGTAGCTGTGGACATGGAGGCTGCATTAGATGCTTTGGCAGCGGAGGTGGACTGTAAAGCACTAGAAGCCTGGCTGGCAGAGGACTCGGAGGATGAGGATGGCCTGGTTAGCCAATCCACCAACAGGGTTATCCAAAGAGATTCGAATTGCTTGAGAAAGGTAACCGAACGCTGAAAATCAGCGTTCGGTTACCTTTCCTGGCCATTCGGCTATCCAGAGAGCAGGCAATTCTCCAAATCCTGGCGAATTGCCTGCACATACGGTGCCTGTTCGGTCCCTGTTCGAGGGCAGTGAAATCCCCATCAAAAAGCACTGCTTCGGCTATTCAGAGAACACAAACCAGCAGTGAAAGGTTCCCCTAATGCTCTGCCATTCGGTGGTTTAATTCGGCAAATTTATTCAGGAGAATCCCATAGGCTTCAATGTTAAAAATATTCCCGTTTTAATTCAATATTTAATAAACCGTTCATTATAAAATTCTGCAGCAAAAAGTCTCTTTATTTATAGATTTTTTAGGATACTTTAAGCATTTTTCTGAATTTTTTAAAAAAAATTTAAAAGTCCGATTTTTTTTTTTTTTTTTTTTTCAGTTTGCTTATTTTTTTTGTAACAGCCCTCTTTAGTATCATTCCCTGGACCTCCTGTGAAAATTTCAGACATTTTCGCTCAGTAGTTTCTTTGCAAACAGCGTTTCTTTTTCCCAGATTCATACAAATGGTTTTTCTAATTTATTCACTGCCTCCTCTACGTCACAGCTGCTTCGGCTCTGTGTGATTCGGCTCCTTTTCGGCTCCTGTTCGGCTCCTCTTCGAAGGTTAATCCAGATGTTTTTGCTTGTTTTCAGCGTGCATTCGGTTAGTTTTCATCAGGTTTACGGCAGCTTTTCCCTGCAATTCGGGGACCCTGTGGTGCTTGCTGAATACACCGCAGGGTCACCGAAATGCAATCGGCAAAAGGAACCGAATTGAAGAGAACGAAAAGTCACCGAACGTGGCGGTGACTTTTCGAATCTCTTTGGATAACCCTGATAGTCCTCTGTATGTTGCTGCTGCTCAAGACGGCCAGCACCAGTTAGAAAGGACAAGCGTGCCCCTGCAGAGGATGCACCACGTCCACCATGACCAGAGACACAGCCTCCCGACACAGGGGCTGCTTGCCCTCTGAGGCTAGGGTCAGAGTGGGGCAGTCGGAACGCGCGTGCAGACGCACTAAATCACGGCGGCAGTAGCAGCACATAACGGCCAATGACGGCCAATATACGCAGTACGTGCGTACGAAAGTGCGCCGACACACGCAACCGGCAAATGAACGCATTTTTATCAGAACGTGAAACCGCTGCTACTGACGTACAAAGTGCGCTGCGGCCGCATAGCAGCGTGTGTGCGTGATTAGGAGATGTCAGACGCTGCTAGTGTGCGGCCAACATAACGTTCAAACAGCCGGATTTCCCTAGACTTCTTTTCACCCCATCGTCATGAAATACGTCCAGAATTGCGCATCGTCTGACCACTTAAGCGTATTCCGTGAAAAAATGCGTGCGCACGCATCGACGTACATTTTGACGGTGGCTGCAGAAAATGCGCTCATCTGTCCCTAGCCTTATCTGTGTCTGGGAGCGTCTACCTGTCCTTTTTGTTCTTTCAGACATGGTGAGTGATTTATAGATTAATATATACAGAACTCTGATTCAACTCTGGTATAAAGATTTAAAGAACTCTGGTATAACTCAGTGAGACACACTGATAGATCTCCTCAATTCACAAGTGTTTTAAAGAAATTAGTGAGCCCCAAAATACAGCGTGGTACTGGTTGTGTGACGAGACACAGATCACCTTAATTCACAAGTGTTTTAAAGAAATTAGTGAGCCCCAAAATTATTTTCTGGCACAGTCACAAGACCCAGAAGATCACCCCAATTCACAAATGTTTAAGAAAGTTGTAAACCCCAAAAAAACTTGCTGGCACAGTGACAAGACACACATCACATTAATTCCCTGATATTTGGTAGAAATGAGACCCCCCCGTAGCATGGCAGACCGGCAGTAACAAGACACAACTATCTCCTTTGAAATCTCCTCTGAAATGCGTGCAGAAGCGCTGCGTGGAAACGTTATATAGTGTGCTGCGGGACGTAGCTCTGTGAGCCCATGAATGAGCGGTGATTGGCATAGTATTGAACCAGTCTTGCACCAGACCTGTGGTCAGGTGCAAGACTGTAGCCAATTACGAGCTTCAGGCCAGTGGGAAAATGCATTGTGGTCCATTGTGGTCGAACATGCGGCGAACACCCGGAAATGTTCGGTGTTCGTGATCCACTCGAACAGGCTAAGTTCGGGTCGAACCCCGAACCGTCCGAACCCGAACAGCTCATCCCTACCAAGGACACTTACTGGAGAGGTGCTCTTGCTGGGATTCAAACCTGTGTCTCCACGGTTATAGAGCAGTGATGTTACCTCTACTCCATCCAGCCAGTACTATACCAGATCCCTTTATTACTCATGCTGTTAAGGGTTTTAGACGAACTTGCAGAATTACAGCACACCACAATTACGCATTTGTTCTGACGTAAAATCAGATTAGATACCTTAGTCACTTTAAAATATATTCTACTTTAATCCTGCATTGTCTGGATATACTGCTATATGCAGATACTGTAATAAAAAGGAAAACAATACACATCACTATGCTAATGATATATTCCATTGTGTCTGCTGTGTATCATTTTTGTGTGAGCTTTATTATATCTATTCTTTTTCTCTTTGCTGAAGTAAAGCTGCAAAGTGAATTTAATGCCTGTTTAAGACAACTTTTTCAAGAGGGATTGGCTAAATCGATCACATTATTGATGCCGTAGAAGACACAAGACTCCCTGGTTTCCTTAATCTTGCCCAGCAGTGAGTCGGCTTTCTTTTCCTAACATTCTTGATCGTTCCTGTCTTGCAAGGTCCCTGCGTAAGAATTGTACTGCCAGGAAGCGGCTAATTGAATAGCCTACCTAAAATGTCATTTGCTTAAAGCCCAACCCCATAACCTCTGCGCTGTAAATCTATTAAGTCATCAGTTCTACTTTGCTTTTAGATTTTGTGAATAATGAGACGCATTGACAGTTTGTGGGACTCTCTTGCCTTTCCAATCTGTACACGTGAAGCTCCAGTGCAAAATAAATGTTTTCATTTCGGTTTGTTAATCTACAAATACCGCAGTGAATTAGCAAGGCTGCCATTCTTGGAAATCCTAGCGATAGTTACACGCTTATAATCAATTATACTTCCAAACCTGAGGCTTGTATTTATCATGGGTTCCTCCTGATATCTAGGAATCGGATCCTTATATGCAGCACTTCTATCCTAAACCTGCGATCCTTATAATGGTCGGTACTTACATGTATAGTCAAGAACCAGAATACAGTAACCAGGTACCCAAGAGAATGACACACACAGGGTTAACACAAAGAGGGATTGTCAGCCGTTTGCCAGGGGTTAGCATCACCAGAGAGTATGTCATACAAGCAGGTTGTAATACACACAAGTGTAATGATTTCCACACACACAGCACTGAGAGGAGGTGAAAATCACGTCAGGGCAACGAGAGCATGAAAGCCAAGTGGTTTTAAACCCGGTGGCGCCGCGTCATGGCTCGCCACGCCCCTAGCCATCCACCGCAGCCCTACTCTTCACTCAGCACCCAGCAGCGAAAACGATGCTTCTGGGCAGCGCTGACATGGTATGTGACATCATGTTATGAAGGTAGAAATGTTCCTTTGACTGTGAAATTGCTGTGATAATAATAATAATGTGGTAATAATTTCAGTTATCCGATAGGATCTGAAGATATTTTTTAATCCTAAAAAATTAAATCTAGCCATGCTCCAAATAAAAAAATTATAATTATAAAAATAAATGAATATGACAGGCTAAATATAAAACATTTGTTTCTACTCATCGCAAATCAAGCTGAATTGTTACTCATTGACCACCTTCAATTATAAAAGGTTGATCATAATATGCAATATAAAAAAATAAAAATCAAGGGAGGTCACCAGCCTCCTGCATCATAGGTTTGTAGAGCAGACATCTGAAAAAGATGTAGCTCTTTGAACGAAACTCACCTTACGAGAGGAGCCAGAATGATCTATGTGCTCGATGAGCTAATCAATGAGTCTACGATTACAAGAGACGTGTTCAATCATTGTGCGTGACTGATTCTCTCTTGTACAGCACACGGTTATGAAAGCAGCTATGAAGGAAAAGCCTTCCTTTCATGTAAATTAATTAAAAAACAAAATCCAAGCAAAAATAAACGAGCTGGAGACCATTATTTCCGATAATTTTATGAAGAAGATAAAAAAATATTGCATTTATGTATGTACATATTTCTTGGGTTATTAAATAAATACGTCTTAGATTCTGAGAGGTCTGTAAAAATACTGACTCTCCAACCCACCAGTGAATAGAGCAATTGAAGTAATTTTATGGTTAGCTGGAAATGGACCTGATGTAAGATCTCAGCAAGGGAATGTCACTGCACATGAGAAGGGGAAGTCATGGCCGCTCACAGCGATGGCTGAAAGGGATTAACTGTTCCACTTTAAACATACATACACGTATCTTAGAAAAACTCGTGACCACTGCAGAGGTTTTATGCCTTTGTTAAATACCGGTATTTAGAAATAGAAATACAAAATGTAAACTTGGCTGGCTATAGCAGCAGCTAAGACACCTATTCATGTCAAATTATTTTAGCTTGAGATGCAATAATTACTGCCTTTGGGCCTTATTCTCTGGCACGTTCTCTGTGTCCCCTGTGGAGTAACAAAATTCACTGTCTTCTCTCTTTCTCTTCAGGCAGCCAGGAGAGATGTAAAACCAGATATGCATAGCAGCACTAGTCCTCACTGTAACAAAAAGCTCAAAACAAATTGCTGTAGCAGTATGACAGCCAGGGACCATGTAGAATACAGAGAGAGTTCTGGGGTCACTCAATGCTGGGATAAGATTCAGTGGGTTGTAATAATGAGTGAAAATCCCTGTACAGCACAGATACAAGGTGTTACTGTAATCTCCATAGAGGCATTATGCCACATACAGATATTATTTTTAGAATCTATTGGTATTTTTTGGATGCTGCATTGCTAATTATCTCATTATGATCACTACAAATCCCCCAAAGCAGGAGACCTCACCATTTTTATTTTTTAATCTTTTTCACAGTTATAGTATTTGACACAAAGGCCATTTCTGCCTGTATGCTAATAATGCAGACCCTGGTTGAAAATGTGTAAGATAAAAAGAACACCATCGAGTTTAGAATCTTTCATTCCAGTAATATTTCTGTAATAGATAAAACATCAAATTTACATTAAATTTTTCAACTCAGAACAACAATCTCTGCAAATTTTCTATATTACTCTATATTTAACGGTTATCTTTGAATCCATTTTTCAAATAAATGATATGCTAAAATTGTATTAAAAAAATTGTTGGCAGTGATGAGGGTAAGCAGTGCTTATTCATGAGCATTACACGGGATTATAGACACATCTCAGTCATTTGAGATGTTAGACTGGGAGTAACAGATCGGTCATCAGTTGTTCATATACAGTATATCTGTAAGGAATCTTGGTTATTCAGAATACACATTACCTTGTTCCTAGATTTCTTGTTTAATCTGTTACCAGGCTTCTCTTCTGTTCCTCTGACTTTCCGTCAACGCAATTCATCAGCAGATAAACACATAGCGGTGTTCTTCAGAATCTTGGTTGAACTGTATTCTTTAGATACAAAGGCTTATGTACAGCAAATAGAATTCATTCTTTGTCAAGAAAGATGCTTAATCCTTAAAAGGACACTGTGCGTAAATTGTTTCCCAGGTTGTCAGATGAACACGTTAATTAGGTTTGAATTCCAGCCAGAACACCTCACGAGCACGTCTCTACTCTGCAACTGTGAAGAATCAGGTCATCCATGGAAAGGAAGTTTGGATGGCGGGCAGAACATTTCACCAGCAATTGTCCTTGGGCAAGACACCTAATAACATGTACTCGACTACCCAACAATGAATGTTTGTAAAATTTGTCCTGGGAGACATACCACATACTTGTAGGGTAAACTAGCAATTTTGCATAAAGATTGTTATTCTGAGATAGTCAAGAGATTAAGATAAATATGTTAATTTTACTGTTTTTGATTAATGAAATTTGCTCATTTTCAGTTTTTCATGTATTTGATTATCCTTCACAGAAATATTGTTGCAGTGAAAGGTTCTGAACTCTATATGGTGTCACTTACCTTGCACAATTTCACACGGAGTCTGCAATATTAGGGTACAGGCAGAATGCCCTTGTGTCAAATACAGTAAAGGTGACAAAAGATAGTTCATAAAAATGGTCAGATCTCCTGCTTATGGGGATTTACAGTGAACAGAATGAGATTAATAGCAATGTAGTTTCCAAAAAATACCAATATCTGTATGTAACTACACAATGCCATTGAAAATTACAGTAACACCTTATATCTATACTGTACAGGGATTTATTTTCAGCCATTATTTATAACCCCCTGAATCGCATCTCTGTACAGCAGCGAGTCATTCCAGAGCTCTCCCTGGCTGTTGTAATACAGCAGCAAAGTTAGTTGAATGTGTTGAATGTTTTGTTACAGTGAGGGTGGGGTCTGCTCTTTGTAGCCTTTGTACTAGACTATTAGAGTAACACACTAAATCACCATTGCTTGGATTTGTTGCAACCATGATAAAACTTCCATAGAGAGAAATTCAAACATGACCTGTTTCGTCAATATTTTACAATGAAAAATCATGTAATACACATTTATGGTAGTGAAAGGGTTAGCCATACATAACAAGAGACGGATTTGATTGCCTTTTCACAAAGCAATGGGATTAGCATTAGAGATGTCTATCACAATTCCTGCAGAGGTAATTCTTTGCTTTATGATAAGAAACTCTATATCTCTTTTAGTGATTAGACATTACCGTTTTATTGCATAACCTCATAGAGGTATTAATCAGTGGATGAGACAAACAGCAACCTATTTATTTTTTACATAGCATTTATTTTAGAATTACACCTTTTATAAACAATCAGGTCCAGAAATATTGGGACAGCGACACAATTCTAACATCTTTGGCTCTATACACCACCACAATGGAGTTGGAATGAAACAAACACAATGTGCTTTAACTGCAGACTGTCAGCTTTAATTTGAGGGTATGTACATCCAACTCAGGTGAACGGTGTAGGATTTACAGCAGTTTGCAGATGGACCTCACTGTATTATAGTATTCTTCTCATCTCAATTTTATCTTCACTTGGTGAGTAAATGGAAACATATGGCATTTACTGTGGGGGGGGGTTGTCAATCACTAAGCAGACCAACTGCAGGACAAAGATGGTGGAGTTTTAAAATTCAGTGATAGTGGTCCTTCAGCTCAACTAATTAAAATAAGGAATTCTCCACTAAGTCACTTATAAAACAACTGTTAAAGACAAAAACACACACACTGAAAATGTCACCATCTGCTGGCCAAATGGAGTTACTACAGTTCTGAGCTTGGTGCAGGACCAGCTGGGGAGCCGTCCTTCAGAGATATCCCCCAGCTGGTATTAGTGTTTACGCAATCTCAGTTACCTGCGTCTGCTACTGCTGATCATGTATACACATTCACTGTAGTGTAGGGGTTACGAGTGCTTTTGCCTTCTGGGGAAGTAGTTATGACTAGAAAGAGTAGTACCTTTTATGGCATTGACATGGATATATATTAATATGTGACATTCATCACTTTGGACTTGGGGTACACGAGCCTAGAAATGTATTTGAGAGGTGCAGGCCTGGAGTTTCATATTGTTTCCCTGCCCTTTCATTTGTTAAAGTCACCCTGTATCAACAATTGTAGATGCAGGGTGTTTGTGTTTTCTGTACCCTATTCCCTGATGTCTCTGTTATATTAATATTTCCTTATTTATTGTGGTATATACTGCAACTGTATGCTGAGCAGTTCTTTTCCTTTGTGTATAATGGGAGTAATGGATTCCAGTGTGTTCATATGCTTCCATCAAGTGTGTTTGTCCCAATAGAAAAATAGGAATAAAGGCAGTCTCAGTTTAGGTTTTACCGTGTGAGGATCTCCAGTTATTGCCTGGGTCAGAAGCAGTACTCCTGCGGAATACTGATGGCGAGGGAAGCATTCTGCACATGGGCAGGAAACCCCCATACTACATAAACAATGTGGGAACACACATGTATTAAGGCAGTGTTTCCCAGACCTGTCCTCGGGACCCTCGACCAGGCCAGATTTTGCAGATCACCTTGAGGAAATGCAGACTGAATCCTGCAATCACTGAGCAGCAAATCATAGCACTTGTGCTGTGCTTCAGATATCTGGCAAACCTGGCGAGGGGGAGGGTCCGGAGGACAGGTTTGGGAAACACTGGTTTAAGGTAAGGCTAGAACACCTTGAGTTACCAGAATGTCTACAAAAGATGCAAACACTGGCAAAATCATTACTGCCAGTGCAACAAATAGTCATTTCACGAAAGAAAAATCCAAACAGCAGCAGGAAAACAAAGTGAAATGTTAACCTGCGATGTACTGGTACGGAGTGTGTTGGGAAAGAGTTAATCTGTGGCTTGACCAGCCTCATTATATTATCATTCATGCAGGCTGACATTAGAAGCCTGCATTCATACAGACACAGGCTCCTGTATCCACATGTATGCAGAGCGCAAATAAAAACAAAGTGTGCAGGCGCACTTTGAGAAAGCAATTTGTAAATAATGATCGAGACTGATAAAGTTTATCCTACAGAACTGAAGTAAATGCCATCTTAAATGGAATAAACTTCAAAAAGTGTATAGAAACATGCAAGTAATGCGCCATGTGACCATAGATCATCAAGTCAGTGTCAGGATATATTCAATCCAGCGTGTTTTACATATAGCACAAAAAGTGAATCACAATCGTGTTACATAATGCACAAGCACATCATGTTCCTCCCCGTGATACATATGTAAAGTAATAAATATTTAGATTATCAGAGAAGTGGAAAGTTCATTAATATTTCCAAAACAAACAAAAACACAGTTGCTCAGATTTCCCAATATTATGTGAATGGCTGTGCTCATGATTAAGAAAGACACTCCTTTACTGTACAGAGTTGCCAGATTGTGTCCAGGAAAACATGTCCACATTACCATTTCATGCAGTGGGCATCACAGGAAAGAACGCTGCCCTGCAACATGTGTAATTCATATTTTGCAGGAAGGGAATCAAGGCAGGTCGCCTGGGATTCCTCGGATTTCTTACTTGCAGCGTATGCGTTCTACATGCTGTGTGGTGGCATTTTTCATTAACTGCCCATGAGCATGAATACATTATAGGAGTTCATGAAACCATGGCTGATCTGGCAAACCTATTCACATTTTATAGAGAAATAATCATGGCCCCCCCCCCTAGGTAAACATGCTTTTGGCCAAATAGAGGGTGGCACTACCCTTATTTTCTGGATGCAACAACTTAAGAGAAAACTGAAGTGGTGGCGCTCCCTAGGCCATAGCGTAAGAATATTAACAGGATGAAATTGGTAAAGTGTTTCACTCACGGTTGTTGGAGTTTTTTGTCCTTTGGCTCATATTTCACTCTTGTGGCACTTTTTTGGGGAAAATATCTGGCCTTGAGAAGAAGATCAGTGAAAGCCCTCAGACCAGGATCCCAGCACAGGATTGACCAGTAGTTGATAGATAGATTTATATAATGATAAAAAAAAAAAAGGTGTACATGTTTCACCAATCCTTTGGATTTCTTGGTTAGTAATAATCAGAATACCAGACTGTCCTTAAAAACTGTGTGTGAAATAAAAACTGGTTCTTGTGTGGTATGCCATGCTCTTTCTGTTTTGGAGTACCACGATGGCATCCATGACATGCACCAATACGTTCTTCTATGGATGGGTGTTCCAAGACTGCATTCAGGGAACTTCTGTCATCAGCAGGAAGTGATCTGGCACCATCTTTGTTATGGGAATGTTTCCTCTTTTGAGCAGCAATCCTGTTTAAAAAAGACCCAACAAAAAACGGTCCATAAAGCCCATAAATCAGAAGAATACAGTACTTGAAAGATAAGAACAAGGAGGCATCAATATCAATACAGAGTGTAGATAAGGAAGAGTAGTTTGCTTCTGCAAATGTGCTTATTATGTATATGGAACAGGGATCTCAAATTCTGGCCCCAAGATGCTGATGGCCTACAATTCCCAGAATTCTTTGAATGTAATAGGTGGCCAGAGAATCATGGTAGCTGTAGTTCAGAAACAATCTGGGGGGGGGGGGCAGAGTTTGAGAACCTTGGTACAAAAAGATTCTAAAAGGTACCACATGTGTCATGAGGGGAACTGTATATAATGCTCAAAAGCAGCAAGTTGTAAATGCAGCATTCATTTTTATAAAATCATATCTTTCTTAAAACCAAATCTATATAGATCCGGCTGTTACATTTACAACTCCCTGCTTTTTAGCACCGTATTGTCGTGGATTTAGAAAGTCCATTATTACTGAAATGTAAATATTTATTTAATATATATATATTAAATATCACAGCACAAGTTGCTCTTGTGCACTTGAATGTGCACTCTGTAACACAATTACAATTCTTTTTTTCCCCTCTCATTTTTGGTGTGCTGTATGCACAGCTGGATTGAATATAAAATATGTCACTCATTTAATGCGCCACATGGATATGTCATATATTGTCACTTGTATGCATAGTGTATCTATGTGGTGGTGGGTTTATGCTAGATGTGGATGTGTCATTGGCAAGGACCACCTAAATTAAAATCTCTAATACATGTCATGGAAACTGGGATAGGGGTTAACAATTAACTCTTCCTCAATTATATTTCCACTTTTTTTTTTCCCTAGATGCACTCAGATGTTTGTCCAATATCAAGATGTTTATATTGAATTTGAACATAAATACACTAGAAAATATAACGTATGTCTCCTGCAGGCAGTAAAGAAGTAGAGAAATTAAATTAACAAGTATTCATACATGATTCTAATCATGACTTATGACTCTAATCAAGTAAAAAAAAATTAAAGGGTCCCTTTCATACTTACCAAGAGGACGTCGCTATCTTGGTGATATCCATGGTACAATAATCTCCGGTCCAATCAGACACACAGGTGACTTACCTGTCAGGTGAGCGAGGTGGATCTAGCCTATATGTCTAGGTAAGTTTGATAGGTGAGACTTAAAATATGTTGTGTAACTCTTTTAAAAATACAGATACATTTCACATTGCACGAATTAGATGGACCAAATAATCAGCTGAGTGTTTCCCAAAAAAGTTCCATATTTCCAATTACACCTTGATTTGATCTAGATCAGGGATCTCAAACTCCATGCCCCCCCCCCAGATGTTTTTGCCTACAAGTCCCAAAGTTCTTTGAATGCAATAGATGGCAGAGAATCATGGGAGTTGTATTTCAGAACCATCAGGAGGGCCAGAGTTTGAGATCCCTGATCTAGATGGAACCACCAGTTGCCCATCCCATCAAATCAGGTCCTTGGTATATGTTTCCCCAGTGCATGCTGCAGTTTGTCTAGTAACCACATCAGTATCTGGATGCCAGATTGAGTTGAAATCAATCTGTACATTGCTTTATACAGCTAGCATTATTATCTTACAATTTACTCCTGAGTACATTTGTACAATATGGGAGAACTGGGTAGAGTTCAATTAACCCATTCACTACCAAGCAATTTTTGTTGGAAAAAAAAAGCTATCATAACAGTTGTTTGAAACATGGGATGTGAAGTTAACAAATTAAATATAGGGTAAAATAGAAGTTTCGCACAGAAATTGTTATTCTTGCTCTGCAATCTGATCCCGTTTGGATTGCAGGTGGTCCAGCAGATGTAGGGGCAAAGTCGCAAGTCACTGACTTTTATTAGAGTTTTATTGCTGTGGGTCCTTTGTGCGCTGATACTCCCTGCCTTTATCCTGTGTGCGCTCATATTCACTGCCTTTACCATGAGGGTTTTATTGCAGTGGATCCTGTGTGCGCTCATATTCACTGCCTTTTACCATGAGGGTTTTATTGCAGTGGATCCTGTGTGCGCTCATATTCACTGCCTTTACCATGAGGGTTTTATTGCAGTGGATCCTGTGTGCGCTCATATTCACTGCCTTTACCGTGAGAGTTTTATTGCTGTGGATCCTGTGTGCGCTCATATTCACTGCCTTTACCGTGAGGGTTTTATTGCAGTGGATCCTGTGTGCGCTCATATTCGCTGCCTTTACCATGAGGGTTTTATTGCTGTGGATCCTGTGTGCGCTCATATTCACTGCCTTTACCATGAGGGTTTTATTGCAGTGGATCCTGTGTGCGCTCATATTCGCTGCCTTTACCATGAGGGTTTTATTGCAGTGGATCCTGTGTGCGCTCATATTCACTGCCTTTACCATGAGAGTTTTATTGCTGTGGATCCTGTGTGCGCTCATATTCACTGCCTTTACCATGAGGGTTTTATTGCAGTGGATCCTGTGTGCGCTCATATTCACTGCCTTTTACCATGAGGGTTTTATTGCAGTGGATCCTGTGTGCGCTCATATTCACTGCCTTTTACCATGAGGGTTTTATTGCAGTGGATCCTGTGTGCGCTCATATTCACTGCCTTTTACCATGAGGGTTTTATTGCAGTGGATCCTGTGTGCGCTCATATTCATGCCTTTTACCATGAGGGTTTTATTGCAGTGGATCCTGTGTGCGCTCATATTCACTGCCTTTACCATGAGAGTTATACTGCTGTGGTGCTCTATGATACGTTCATACACATAGCAGGTTACTTTGAGTTTTAATGCTGTGGAGCTCTGTGATACTCTCTTGCACACCGTACATTACTGTGAGTTTTATTGCTGTGGAGCTCTAGTTCAGTTTATAAATTTACAGGGTAATCCAGGTGTGGACCCTTTGCTCGATGTGCCTAGAGGGGTGAAAGCTATACCCTCCTGACAAGGCCGAAACAATTGGAGAGATCTAGAACAAAAGATTTAATTTCTCCACAGGTGAAACACTAATCTTGGTATGTGACCTAATACCTGTGTGTGGAAACTACAGTCTTGTATCTGTGCTGTACAGGGATTTTTACTCATTATAACCCCCCGACTCTTATCCCTGCACAGATCTTTCCCTATATTCTGCCAAATCACTGGCTGCTGTAATGCAGCAGTAATCTATTTGAACTTTTTGTTACAGTGAGGTTTAGGACTGCTACTTGCACATGGTTTAAAAAGGTGTGAAAAAGGTCTTTTGATATGCTAATGAGTGCTTTTCACTGCATTACAATGGAAAATCGAGATAATTTGATTGTGGGTGTGAAAGGATTAAACTAATTTTTATTATCCTTTTCTCCAAAACCCATTATCACTTACTTTCGTCAGTGTAATATGTGAATGCCGAAGGTATATAACCTTCAAGAATTTGTTTAGATCCTTCCTTCCTTCCATCTATCTACTATGTTTAGTTATCAGAGCTCACTAGGAGAAACAAGGGAAAGCCAAATACTTGCAACTGATTAAACTATTAATCTATCCAGGATAATCCTGTGAATTAAAACGGGAATGATGTGATTAAATTTTTAGGGAATAGTATTCTTTTCTGATTGTATCCCCATTTATCAGTCATCTTGATAAATGTTTCCTGGGCCCAGTGAGGCTTACAGCAAAATATATCTTGGCAGTGTGTGATCTCTTAATATTTCTGATGATACTTTATTAAAGTCCAAGTCATTGTCACGAATCACACCAATTATGATCTCACTGTTCCGTACATCATACCAGCACTAATACTATTAAAAAAAGCCCTCCATTGTGGATAGACATCGTCTTGTTGGCTGCTTGTCTTGAAGAGATCTAAGGCAATTTGGTGCACCCAAGGTTTAAGGTTCAAGTAAAAAATCCTGCAGAAAGTCCTGATACACTACCCTCTGAAACATGCAAAGAAGGACCAAAACCAGCATCCCTTTGGTGGTGATACCATGTCACGGTGTCCGCGGCCCCCCCCCCCGGCGCCTGGCAGCGGCTTCCTCGCTGCTCGCTGGCCAGGCGCCGAGTGATATCGCGGAACGCTTCCGCACACGTGGGACGCCGGGGGGCGGGGCCAGGCGCATGACGCGGACCCGCCGAGTTTAAAACCCGGCTTCACATTCTCACTGGTGCCCTGACGTGGTAGTTACTTCCCGCAGAGCTCTTGTATTCTGTTGATAATTATTGGCTATTCTGTGTATTGACCCTTGGCATTTGGCAAACTGACCATTCTGTGTACCGACCCCTGGCATTGGCAAACGAACCATTCTGTGTACCGACCCCTGGCATTGGCAAACGAACCATTCTGTGTACCGACCCCTGGCATTGGCAAACGAACCATTCTGTGTACCGACCCCTGCATTGGCAAACGAACCATTCTGTGTACCGACCCCTGGCATTGGCAAACGAACCATTCTGTGTACCGACCCCTGGCATTGGCAAACGAACTATTCTGTGCATAACCCCTGGTATGGCGTTTACTCTTCTATCTTGGTATTGAGGTCAGTCTGTGTGGCATCCTAAGCACGCATCAGACTACCTCTTCTATTATTTAGGTCTTGGGAAGAGCCAACCATTCTAAGGTCTTGTGTACCCTCCTAGTATCGTTCTTTGTGTATACCTATCTTGACGTATACTGTATCTGTCTAGACGTGCCGACCACTCTAAGGATCGGAAGGGTAGTGAGCGGTCTGCGTAAAGGGACCACCATCTTGGTAACCAAGGGATCCGTGACATTACGTCAGGGCCAATGGATCCCGCAGACCTCTCTTCTCAGTTGACAAGAATTGCAGCTCGACAAGAAGAGCAGGACCACAGGATGGACCAGATTGCTCTTGCTCTGCAAACCCTGTTGAATCGATCCACTACTGGTACTGCAAGTCCTCCAGAACCAGTATTGCCTAGGGCCAGTTCGGCCTCACCCGAGGGGTGTAGGCTCAGTATGAAGGCACCCGTACGCTATGATGGTACGCCTAACTTGTGTCGGGGTTTTTTGACCCAACTGGAGATTCTATTCGAGAACAATCCAGGGTCCTGTGTATCCGATAAAGCCAAAGTAGGCTACCTAATTAACCATTTAACTGATAAAGCGTTACTGTGGGCCACGCCATTGTGGGAAAACAAAAAGCCCATCATATATGACTATGAGGGCTTTACCTCTGAACTAAAACGTACGTTTGATCCCTCTAGAAGGGCCACCAATGCAGGCAGGTCCTTATTCCACATTAAGCAAGGTAATAGGAGAGTCTCCGACTATGCCATAGAATTTAAGACCTTGACTTCTGAGGTACACTGGCCTAACGACGTTTTAACCTTGGCGTTTACCGAAGGCCTGAACGAGGCTTTGATGTTTGAGCTGGCTCCCTTGAAGTTGCCAGAACATCTGGACCATTTGGTTGATTTCTGTATTGCCATGGACGACCAAATTAGGGACAGGAGGCATTCTAGAGACAGACCCAGAAGGGTTTTGCCTCCTTTACCCTTGGTACCCAGACACACCAGTACGTCAGGTACTCCAGAGCCAGAAAGAACCGATCTACCGGTCGTGGAACCCATGCAGATAGGTAGAACAGGTATTTCAGAGGCTGAGAGAACTCACAGAAGGGAAAGGGGGCTCTGTTTTTACTGTGCCGGGGCAGGGCATTTTCGTCTTCAATGTCCTCAAAGACCCAGGGGTGGCAGGGGTGACACTGGCAAGCCGGGCCAGAGAACACCTACTAGCCAGGTAATCGGTTCGCTCTATGCCTCCTTTGTTGATAACGAAAAAAAAAAAACCCGGATTCTGGTGCCCATCTCCTTAACCTGGGAGGGGGTGCACCTCGAGACTGAGGCGTTCCTAGACTCTGGAGCCTCAGGTAACTTTATGGATAGAGTGTTTGCCTCCAAGAACCTCATGCCTCTAGTTCTCAAAGAAAGACCTCTAATGGTGGAGGCCATAGACGGGAAACCCTTGTCATGTCCCCATATCACCCACGACACTATAGAGGTATGCATGAAAACAGGAGTGTTGCACCGGGAAACCATACGATTCCAGATTATTGACTCTCCCTCATGCCCCGTCGTCCTAGGGTTTCCATGGTTGACTGAGCATAACCCGGTGATTGATTGGGTCCAGAGAGACATAAGATGTTGGGGTCCCAGTTGCCAGTTGAAATGCATGGGCAGGGTCACTGTTATTGGTAGCCTTAATATCGCCACAGCACCTCCTTTATCCACAGTAGTCCCTGACTGTTATCAGGCATTAAAGGAGGTTTTTTCGAAGGCCAGGACTGAGGTTTTACCACCACATCGCCCGTATGACTGTGCCATAGAGTTACTCCCCGGTACTATGCCTCCCAGAGGACATGTATACCCCTTGTCGCAAAAGGAGAACGATATTATGGAGGAATATATAAAGGAGAATCTTGAGCGTGGATTCATTAGACGGTCCTCCTCCCCAGCAGGAGCTGGTTTCTTTTTCGTCTCCAAGAAAGAGGGAGACTTGCGACCATGCATAGATTATAGAGGTTTAAACAGAATAACCATAAGAAATGCATATCCCATACCCCTTATAACAGAGTTGTTCGACCGACTGAAAGGGGCCCGTATATACACGAAGCTCGATTTACGCGGGGCCTACAATCTGATAAGGGTGAAAAAGGGGCACGAGTGGAAGACGGCTTTTAATACGCGTAGCGGGCATTACGAATACCTGGTAATGCCCTTTGGGTTATGTAACGCGCCAGCTGTGTTTCAGGATCTCATAAATGACACCCTAAGGGATTTTCTGCAAACATTCGTCATAGTGTATCTCGATGACATCCTGATATACTCTCCAGATAAGGAGACCCATCACGCCCATGTGCAACAAGTGTTAAGGAGACTATTGAAGGCCGGCTTATACTGCAAATTAGAAAAGTGCCTATTTGATAGAGAGATGGTGCACTTCCTTGGGTATATCATAACCCCTGAGGGGTTTCAAATGGATCCTGGTAAATTGTCGGCAATCCTCGACTGGCCCCTACCCCAAGGGCTTAAAGCCATCCAGAGGTTTCTAGGTTTTACCAACTATTATCGAAGGTTCATTAAAGACTTTTCGACCTTGGTAGCTCCTCTCACGGCCATGACTAAAAAAGGGGTGGGAAATCAGAAGTGGACACCCCAGGCCAGGCAAGCCTTCGAGGTCCTCAAACAGGCATTCACGACTGCCCCTGTTCTCCGACATCCTGATCCAGCTCTGCCCTTCCAACTCGGTTGACGCCTCCGAACTCGGTCTTGGAGCAGTCTTGTCCCAAAGGCGGGCCCGATAAACCTTTGCATCCATGCGGCTTCTATTCCGGAAGTTGTCTCCGGCCGAGAGAAACTATGACATCGGTAATAGAGAGTTGTTAGCAGTTATCGCAGCCTTGGCAGAGTGGAGATACTTATTAGAGGGATCTACGGACCCAATCGTTATCATAACTGATCATAAGAATCTCACTTACATTGGAGACGCGAAACGATTGAACGCCAGACAAGCGAGATGGTCTTTGTTTCTTTCAAGTTTTAATTTCATCCTCACATATAGACCTGGGTCAAGAAACATTAAAGCAGATGCGTTATCTAGACAGTATGAATCCTATGAACATAACGTTCAGGATCAACATCCCATTGTACCTCAGGAGAGGATTATAGCCTCTACCACGATTAGTGTCTCATCCCCTCTGATGATCCGATTGCAGACTGTCCAAGATAAGGCTCCGGGGGGGACCTCCCGCGAAGCTCTTTGTACCTGAGAAGGAAAGAGAAGAAGTCCTTAAGATTTACCATGACAATAAAACCTCTGGGCACATGGGGATCACCAAAACAGTGGCTAGCATCCGAAAACTGCTATGGTGGCCCACGATGCGCCGGGATATTAAAGATTACATAGCCGTGTGCGAGGTATGCACAAGAAATAAGAGTCCTAAGACAGCGCCCATTGGTTTACTCCAGCCCCTGCCTATCCCCGAACGACCATGGTCGCAGATAGCCATGGATTTTATAGTAGAGTTACCCGAGTCCAAAGGGAATACTGTTATACTCACGATTATAGATCGCTTTTCCAAAATGGGTCACTATGTTCCTCTTCGGAAGCTACCGTCAGCAGCCGAGCTGGTGCCCATTTTCATCGCCAACGTGGTCCGCATACACGG
The DNA here is from genome assembly GCA_009667805.1 of Leptobrachium leishanense. NCBI lineage: Eukaryota > Metazoa > Chordata > Amphibia > Anura > Megophryidae > Leptobrachium > Leptobrachium leishanense. Next base: position 26,087,719 of record CM019071.1, on the reverse strand, counting down.
TATCCCTCTTGGGATTGTTTCTGATAGGGGGACCCAGTTTGTCTCCAGATTCTGGAGGGGGTTCTGCAAGAATGTGGGAATAGACCTGTCCTTCTCCTCGGCCTATCACCCCCAAACGAACGGAGCAGCAGAAAGGGCCAATCAAAATGTTGAGAAGTATCTCAGGTGTTTCATATCTGAACGACAGGATAATTGGTCAGACCTGCTACCTTGGGCCGAGTATGCCCTAAACAGTGCCGTGAGTGAAGCCAGTGGTCATTCCCCTTTCTTCACGGTTTACGGATTTGATCCTCCCGTGCTTCCCACTGCATTTCCTGATACCGCAATTCCTGCTCTGGATGAGCACTTGGCGTCATTGACTGAGACCTGGGGGAGGGTTAAACAGGCACTGGAGAGGAGCAGTATTGTCCAGAAAACGAAGGCCGATAGACGTAGGGACCAGCACCTGTGTATCAAGTCGGGGACAGGGTTTGGCTTTCGTCGCGAAACATTAAGCTCTTAGTGCCATCGATGAAACTAGCCCCCAGATACATAGGCCCTTACAAGATACTGCGGCGACTCAACCCGGTCTCCTATGCCTTGGCACTGCCCTCCCATATCAGGATACACAACGTGTTCCACGTGAGCCTTTTAAAACCGCTTTTGTGTAATCGGTACACCAGGGCCCGTGTCCGCCCTCCTCCGGTCTCTGTGGAGGGCGAGGAGGAGTTTGAAGTTAAGGCCATTCTGGACGCCAGGGTTTCTAGGGGGGTCCTTCAGTACTTAGTGGACTGGGTGGGCTACGGTCCGGAGGACCGCTCTTGGCTTCCGGCTACTGAGGTTCATGCCCCTCGCTTGGTGAAGGCCTTCTATTTGGCTCATCCCTGTGCCCCTGGGGGTCGTCCAGTGGCCGCCCGTAGAGGGGGGGTTCTGTCACGGTGTCCGCGGCCCCCCCCCCCGGCGCCTGGCAGCGGCTTCCTCGCTGCTCGCTGGCCAGGCGCCGAGTGATATCGCGGAACGCTTCCGCACACGTGGGACGCCGGGGGCGGGGCCAGGCGCATGACGCGGACCCGCCGAGTTTAAAACCCGGCTTCACATTCTCACTGGTGCCCTGACGTGGTAGTTACTTCCCGCAGAGCTCTTGTATTCTGTTGAAATTATTGGCTATTCTGTGTATTGACCCTTGCATTGGCAAACTGACCATTCTGGTACCGACCCCTGGCATTGGCAAACGAACCATTCTGTGTACCGACCCCTGGCATTGGCAAACGAACCATTCTGTGTACCGACCCCTGGCATTGGCAAACGAACCATTCTGTGTACCGACCCCTGGCATTGGCAAACGAACCATTCTGTGTACCGACCCCTGGCATTGGCAAACGAACCATTCTGTGTACCGACCCCTGGCATTGGCAAACGAACTATTCTGTGCATAACCCCTGGTATTGGCGTTTACTCTTCTATCTTAGTATTGAGGTCAGTCTGTGTGGCATCCTAAGCACGCATCAGACTACCTCTTCTATTATTTAGGTCTTGGGAAGAGCCAACCATTCTAAGGTCTTGTGTACCCTCCTAGTATCGTTCTTTGTGTATACCTATCTTGACGTATACTGTATCTGTCTAGACGTGCCGACCACTCTAAGGATCGGAAGGGTAGTGAGCGGTCTGCGTAAAGGGACCACCATCTTGGTAACCAGGGATCCGTGACTACCAGGGTCAAGTCCTGGGGAAAAAAGTGAGGGAACTCACCACAATTCACAACCCCTATACCTGAAGAAAATATATATATAATACGAGTATAGCAGTACGTGGTAATCCATTTTTATGGGTTAGCATTACATTTAAAAGACAAGCTTTCAAGAGTGTAACTGGAAAAAATATACTGATCAGTGAAAGGTATCACTACGTACAGGTATACTCGTGATTGTGGCAACTGGACTAACGCATTATATATATATCTCCAGGCACAGACCCCCCCCAAATTATATACACAGCGCTGAATCCAGAGAATAACATACACAGCACTGAGCCCCCAGGATAATATACACAGCACTGAGCCCAGAATAATATGCACAGCACTGAGCCCAGAATAATATACACAGCACTGGTTATATGGATATATTTCCCAGTTCACATGGATATAATTGCCCCCAGCTCATATGGGTATATATTGCCCCCAGCTCGTATGGATAATGCCCCCCAGCTCTCATGGATAATGCCCCCCAGCAGGGCCGCCATCAGGCGGGTACAGGTATTACTGGTGTATGGGGCCTGGTGCCTCCAGGGGGCCGTGAAGGTTCACTGACAAACTTAGCTATGCCTAGTTGTCATGGGGACCCTGAAGCTGCTGGGCTCCTGGTATGGACGGACTAATAATATGGACACTGAGGGCCCGGGTCGCCAGCACAGCTGCCCCCCCCCTTACAGGGCCCTACCACGTGCCTTTGTAAAGAGTTACACGCGGCATCAATAGCAGGAAGCTGGCTGTGGCCCCGCCCCCTAATGTCCCTGACTCGCAGAGGCCCTGGAGCCGGTGAGCTGATGTAGAAGTGGGAGCCTGGACCCAGCATGGAGCTCCTCTTCCCCCTGACACAGGCAGACCCAGAGGCAGCAGAGAGGATTCCACTCATCAATGTAAGTATTTTCTCTTAGGCTGCCCTGGGTCTCCTCCTTAGCTGCAGATTTTCCCAGAGGGGAGGGAAGGGATGAGAAAAAAAAAAAAAACGGCCCTGTATTGACATGCCCCGCCCACACGAAGCTGGTGGATAATGAGAGGGTACTCCAGGGTCCCCCTGCTATATGAGGAGGCCTTCATTATGTATGTGCAGCCTGTATGTGGGTGTGTGGTATGTGGTGTGTGTGTGCAGCCTGTGGTGTGGTGTGTGTGTGCAGCCTGTGGTGTATGTGCAGCCTGTGGTGAGTGTGTGCAGCCTGTGGTGTGTGTGTATCCTGTGGTGTGTGTGTGCATCCTGTGGTGTGTGTGTGCGCATCCTGTGGTGTGTGTGTGTGTGTGCACCCTGTGGTGTGTGTGTGTGCGCATCCTGTGGTGTGTGTATGTGTGTGCATCCTGTGGTGTGTGTATGTGTGTGCATCCTGTGGTGTGGTGTGTGTGTGTGCATCCTGTGGTGTGTGTGGTGTGTGCATCCTGTGGTGTGTGTGTGCATCCTGTGGTGTGTGTGTGCATCCTGTGGTGTGTGCGTGTGCATCCTGTGGTGTGTGTGTGCGCTTCCTGTGGTGTGTGTGTGCGCATCCTGTGGTGTGTGTGTGTGTGTGCGCCCTGTGGTGTGGTGTGTGTGCGCCCTGTGGTGTGTGTGTGGTGCGCATCCTGTGGTGTGTGTGTGTGTGCGCATCCTGTGGTGTGTGTGTGCGCATCCTGTGGTGTGGTGTGTTGTGTGTGTGCATACTGTGGTGGTGTGGTGTGTGCATACTGTGGTGTGTGTGTGTGTGTGTGTGCATACTGTGGTGTGTGTGTGTGCGCATCCTGTGGTGTGTGTGCATCCTGTGGTGGTGTGCGCATCCTGTGGTGTGTGTGTGCATCCTGTGGTGTGTGTGTGTGTGTGCCTCCTGTGGTGTGTGTGTGTGTGTGCCTCCTGTGGTGTGTGTGTGTGTGTGTGTGCCTCCTGTGGTGTGTGTGGTGCATCCTGTGGTGTGTGTGTGCATCCTGTGGTGTGTTGTGTGCGCCAAAGCGCATCCTGTGGTGTGTGTGCATCCTGTGGTGTGTGTGTATCATGTGGTGTATGTGTGTGTGTGCATCCTGTGGTGTGTGTGTGTGTGTGTGTAGCCTGTGGGGTGTGTGTGTGCAGCCTGTGGGGTGTGTGTGTGCAGCCTGTGGGGTGCAGCCTGTGGTGTGTGTGTGTGCTGTGACTGCACAGCATGTATGGGTTGTGTGCGTGCTGTTACTGCGCAGCATGTATGGGGTGTGTGCGTGCTGTGACTGCGCAGCATGTGTGGGGTGTGTATGTGTGCTGTGACTGCGCAGCATGTGTGGGGTGTGTATGTGTGCTGTGACTGCGCATCATGTATGGGGTGTGTGTGTGCTGTTACTGCGCAGCATGTATGGGGTGTGTGCTGTTACTGCGCACCATGTATGGGGTGTGTGTGCTGTTACTGCGCAGCATGTATGGGGTGTGTGCGTGCTGTTACTGCGCAGTATGTATGGGTGTGGGTGTGCTGTGACTGTGTGGGGTGTGCTGTGACTGCGCAGCATGTGTGGGGTGTGTGCTGTGACTGCGCAGCATGTATGGGGTGTGTGCTGTGACTGCGCAGCATGTATGGGGTGTGGGCTGTGACTGCGCAGCATGTATGGGGTGTGTGCTGTGACTGCGCAGCATGTATGGGGTCTGTGTGTGCTGTTACTGCTCAGCATGTATGGGGTGTGTGTGCTGTTACTGCGCAGCATCCTGGGGCCCCTTACTCCTCCCCATCCTCCTATCAAGTCTTCCTGTTTCCAGCCGCGTGGAAGGGCAGTGAGGAAACCTAGAGCCGACCAGCAGCCAGGGGGAAAGGCAAGATTCCCCTATCATTCTCTTGGGATGAGCAGCGTTTCTTTTAACTTACTGAGCCCCCCACCCCGCAGCTCTCCTCTGATCTCACTTTGCAGGGGGAGGAGGGGGCAGCATGCTGGGAGGGGGGGCAGCACACAATGGAGACAGAGGGATAAAAAAGAAAGTGGGTCACAAACAGAGAAATGAAAAAGGAGGTCACTGAGAAAAGGAAAGAAATAAAAAAGAAGGGGTCACACAGGAAAGGGGGTCACAGAGAAAATGAAAGGTGGTCACACAGAAAAGGAAAGGGGGTCACAGAGAGAAATGAAAAAGAAAGGGTCACAGAAAAGGAAAGAAATGAAAAAGGTCACACAGAAAAGGAAAGGGGGTCACACAGAAAAGGAAAGGGGGTCACACAGAAAAGGAAAGGGGGTCACAGAGAGAAATGAAAAGATAGGGGTCACAGAAATGAAAAAGACAGGGGGTCACTGAGAAAAGGGTGTCACACAGAGAAATGAAAAAGGGGTCACACAGAAATGAAAAAGGGGGTCACACAGAGAAATGAAAAAGGGGTCAGAGAAATGAAAAAGGGGGTCACAGAGAAATGAAAAAGGGGGTCACAGAGAAAAGGAAAGGGGTCACTGAGAAAAGGAAAGAAATAAAAAAGAAGGGGTCACACAGAAAAGGAAAGGGGGTCACAGAGAGAAAATGAAAGGTGGTCACAGAAATGAAAAAGAAAGGGGGTCATACAGAGAAATGAAAAAGAGGGTGTCACAGAAAAGGAAAGGGTCACTGAGAAAAGGAAAAATTAAAAAGAAGGGGGTCACACAGAAAAGGAAAGGGGGGTCACACAGAAATGAAGAAGGGTCACAGAAAAGGAAAGGGGTCAAAACACAGAGAAATTAAAAAGGGGGTCACAGAGGAATGAAAAGGAAGGAGTCACACAGAGAAATGAAAAAGAAAGGGGTCACAGAAATGAAAAAGAAAGGGGGTCACAGAAATGAAAAAGAAAGGGGGTCACAGAAATGAAAAAGAAAGGAGGTCACAGAAATGAAAAAGAAAGGGGGTTACAGAGAGGTCTCACAGTAAGTGGGATGAAAGCGGTCACAGAGAGAGAGGTCACACAGTGAGAGGGTCACACCGTGATCATAGAGATGTGACGGGTGAGAGAGCGAGAGTAAGGCTGGTGTCAGACTAGTGTGAGAGTGGACGTTCCTTCCACTCGACGCACCGTCTGGCCACCTTGCTGAGCGCAGTTAGTGCCCTCAGCGCAGCAAAGCTCGATCCTCCTATGGAGAATCGCGTTTTGCAGCCCCGTCAACGCGCGTCCTAGCGCTTTGACGGAGAGGGCTGATGCACGGCTGCAGCATGGCCGCTGTTGCGTGCAAAATTCCTGCGCGCGCAACAGCGTGTGGCTGGCCCCGTCGCGTCTCAATGCTGTGACAGAAGCCAGAAGGCACGTCAGTATGGGTGCACATAGTGCGCTCGTCTGACGCCAGCCTAACCAGAAATGAGAGACTACTAATTCACACTGCACATTTGCTATGAGTTTTATTGCTCTGGAGCTCTGTGATACAGTAATGTGCAGTGTGTATGAGTGTGTCACAGAGCTCCACAACAATAAAACTCAAAGTAATTTGTAGTGTGTTTGAGCATGAGTTTTATTGCTGTGGATTCTGTGATATGTTCATCTGTGAATAGATTAACCATTACTTCTCTGTAAGACAATTTTGCTGCCGCTGAAGACTGCCTAATTGTTGCGAACTGCACCATATTTCTCGGTCTATTCAGCAGTATTTGGTGATTTGACAGTTTAGTTGGTGCTTGTTGCCTCAGTATCGCAAAATAGGCCCAACAAAATCCTCAGCACCAGGCCCATGATACCCTTAATCCGGCCCTGCACACACCCCACAGGCTGCACACACACACCCCAACAGGCTGCACACACACACCCCACAGGCTGCACACACACACACACACACACACACACACACCACAGGATGCACACACACACATACACCACATGATACACACACACCACAGGATGCACACACACACACACACCACAGGATGCGCTTTGGCGCATACACACACCACAGATGCACACACACACCACAGGATGCACACACACACCACAGGAGGCACACACACACACACACACCACAGGAGGCACACACACACCACAGGATGCACACACAACCACAGGAGGCACACACACACACACACCACAGGAGGCACACACACACCACAGGATCCAGACACACACACACCCCACTGTGCCCCCACTGTGTTCCTTGTAACCCCTACTCCTTCCCTCGTGAAGGTTTTTTATTTTTCTTCTCTTATTATTATTTATTTATTTTATGTCCCGCCTCTCCCCCTCCCTGGCTATACTATACAATCTTCTCTATCTTACCTCTTTCTTCTCTCTTTTACTCACAATAATTACTGCAGCTGCCAACTTGTTCAGTTTTGTATTCTCACGCTACATATCGTTACCCCAACTCAGCATTGGATTATTTTTATACTGTAGCGGAGACTGGGTTCGGTTGCATTTTTGGGCTTGATGTAGATGCACGGCAGTGGGCCTCTACTATCACTGTACACTACATGGTTTGCTGGCCCGATGTAATTAATTAATTTCTTATTCTGCTCTTTTGTACCGTTTCTTCTTTTTTTGTTTTGCCATTTGGTCTAAATATATTTCTCAAGTATGTATCTTATATTGCAATAAAAAAATTTTTATAAAAAAAAAAAAGAAAAAGCCAGGATCATACACAGAAGATCAGCAGAGAAATAAATAAACCAGAAAACAAAAGCACAGTAAGGGAAAACCATGAACTGAACCACACAAGAAACAGGATGTGAACAGCACAAAAGGAATAACCAAAATAAACCAAGGACATGGTGACAGAAGTAACAAACAGACAGAGGGAAATGGAACCAAAAATATACTAAACAAAATATACATATACAATATATCCATGAGACCTGGGGGGCAATATGCATGAGACCTGGGGGCAATTTCCATGAGACCTGGGGGCAATTACCATGAGACCTGGGGGCAATATCCATGAGACCTGGGGGGCAATATGCATGAGACCTGGGGGCAATTTCCATGAGATCTGGGGGCAATATCCATGAGACCTGGGGGGCAATTTCCATGAGACCTGGGGGGCAATTTCCATGAGACCTGGGGGCAATTTCCATGAGACCTGGGGGGCAATATGCATGAGACCTGGGGGGCAATATCCATGAGACCTGGGGGGCAATATCCATGAGACCTGGGGGGCAATATCCATGAGACCTGGGGCAATATGCATGAGACCTGGGGGCAATTTCCATGAGACCTGGGGGTACAATCAATGAGACCTGGGGGCAATTTCCATGACACCTGGGGGCAATATGCATGAGACCTGGAGGGCAATTTCCATGAGACCTGGGGGTACAATCAATGAGACCTGGGGGCAATTTCCATGACACCTGGGGGCAATATGCATGAGACCTGGGGGCAATTTCCATGAGACCTGGGGGCAATATCCATGAGACCTGGCGGGCAATATCCATGAGACCTGGGGCAATATGCATGAGTCCTGGGGGGCAATTTCCATGAGACCGGGGCAATAGCCATGAGACCTGGGGGCAATAGCCATGAGACCTGGGGGGCAATATCCATGAGACCTTGGGGCAATAGCCATGAGACCTGGGGGCATTATCCATGAGACCTGGGGGTGGGCAATATCCATGAGACCTGGGGGGCATTATCCATGAGACCTGGGGGTGGGCAATATCCATGAGACCTGGGGGGCAATATCCATGAGACCTGGGGGGGCAATATCCATGAGAGCGGGGGGCATTATCCAAGAGACCTGGGGGCATTATCCATGAGAGCTGGGGGGCATTATCCATGATAGCGGGGGGGGGGGGCATTATCCATGAGACCTGGGGGCATTATCCATGAGAGCTGGGGGGCAGGGCTGCCATCAGAAATCCTGGGGCCCCTTACTGAAGCTCTGATCGGGGCCCCACCGCAGACGTATTATTTTTGTATTTAAAAAAAATCTATAACATTACTCCTACACACATACACATGGAGATCACACCCCATACATGCTGCGCAGTCACAGCAAACACATACACCCCATACATGGTGCGCAGTCACAGCACACACATACACCCCATACATGCTGCGCAGTCACAGCACACACAGACCCCATACATGCTGCGCAGTCACAGCACACACAGACCCCGTACATGCTGAGCAGTAACAGCACACACAGACCCCATACATGCTGCGCAGTCACAGCACACACAGACCCCATACATGCTGCGCAGTCACAGCACACACCCCATACATGCTGCGCAGTCACAGCACACACCCCATACATGCTGCGCAGTCACAGCACACACCCCATACATGCTGCGCAGTAACAACACACACACACCCCATACATGCTGCGCAGTAACAGCACACACCCATACATGCTGCGCAGTAACAGCACACACCCCATACATGCTGCGCAGCAACAGCACACACCCCATACATGCTGCGCAGTAACAGCACACCCCATATATGCTGCGCAGTAACAGGGCACATACCCCATACACGCTGCGCAGTAACAGCACACACACCCCATACACGCTGCGCAGTAACAGCACACACACACCCCATACATGCTGCGCAGTAACAGCACACATACCCCATACATGCTGCGCAGTAACAGCACACACAGACCCCATACATGCTGCGCAGTCACAGCACACACAGACCCCATACATGCTGCGCAGTCACAGCACACACCCCATACATGCTGCGCAGTCACAGCACACACCCCATACATGCTGCGCAGTCACAGCACACACCCCATACATGCTGCGCAGTAACAACACACACACACCCCATACATGCTGCGCAGTAACAGCACACACCCATACATGCTGCGCAGTAACAGCACACACCCCATACATGCTGCGCAGCAACAGCACACACCCCATACATGCTGCGCAGTAACAGCACACCCCATATATGCTGCGCAGTAACAGGGCACATACCCCATACACGCTGCGCAGTAACAGCACACACACCCCATACACGCTGCGCAGTAACAGCACACACACACCCCATACATGCTGCGCAGTAACAGCACACATACCCCATACATGCTGCGCAGTAACAGCACACATACCCCATACATCCTGCGCAGTAACAGCACACATACCCCATACATGCTGCGCAGTAACAGCACACACACCCCATACATGCTGCGCAGTAACAGCACACACACCCCATACATGCTGCGCAGTAACAGCACCGTGTCATGGATATTGTCCCCAGCTCACCTCTGCTTCTTCTGTGGCTGCTGCCGCTGCCGCCGCACATTGCAGGCGGCCGCGTGCTTCCTGCTTCAACGCCGCTGACAGGAAGTGAAGCCGAGCGACTCCACTTCCGGTCAGCGGGCCGTTCTAACAGGATGCACGCGGCCGCCGGCAATGTGCAGCGGCAGCGGCGTTCGGGCTCGGGCCACAGCGGGAACGCTGCATTCCCGCAGCGTTCCCGCTATGGGAGAAGTGCGGGAACGCCGTTCCCACGCGTCCCCGTACGACTCGAGCCCTGGGTGATACTGTCCTAAAAAGGTGCATTAAGGAATCAAGAACAGTATGGCACGATATTTAAAAGAAAGAGGTGAAGGTGACTCATAAAGCATCATAAATCCTCTCTTTTTTACTTGGGTCTATTGTTAGTTGATGGTAACATGTAAATCACAGGGATTTTCAGTGATTATATTTTGAGGTCTCTGTTAACCTCTCTGGCAGTCTATTTATTGTGAAATTTCTAGCCTAAAAGCGGTCAATTTATTTTTTGCCCCCCTAGCGGCATCCCGAGTGTGGCTCGGGATTAAATTCCTATGTTGGAAGTTGTAACCCCGAGCAACACTCGGTATGCCGCTGGATACATCACCTCTCCCTGCGCTCCCTCGATGTCCCCAGCTGCCTCCTCCGGCGATCGCGACCTCATTACTTCCTAGTTCCTTCCTCGCAAGAAGGAATCCAGGATGTAAAATGTCGCAATTGCCAGAGGAGACTGCAGAGATCACTGAGGGAGCGCAGGGAGAGGTGATGTATGCAGCCCGAGTGTGTCTCGGGGGTTACCGCTCTCAGCGGTGAAATTTAACCCCGAGACACACTCTGGATAACCGCCAGGGAGGTTAAGTAATATTCTAATAATTAATTACAGAGGCAATAAGACAATTACTTTCTTAAAGAGGATCCGTTTGAGTAATGGCAAGTCACGTTTAATGACCTCTGTATAAGTTATCACTGAATTGTTTTCTTGTCTTTCAACTGTCTCCTTGTCGTCTGTAGTTGTGATGCCATTTAACCGTTTCATTGACATAGAATCTCTACCTTTCAAATAATCATGAACACTATCTCCGCATTGGTTGTATAAATGAAGGATTCCAATAGATATCATTTGGTAGAACAAAGAAATGACCACCAGATGTCAATCATACTATTTTAAGAATTAATCTGAAAAAAAAATGTGATGGTAATGCTCAGCATACGTATGTCAACCCTTTTGTAGTAGCCCCCAGGACACTGGAAATACAAACTTTCTAGGTATAGAAATCTTTTTATTAATGTACAATGCCCACGGGGCCAGAGTAAATGGTACCTGGTCAACATGCACAAAGGTCATCTTACCAGTCTCTGGAGATGTTGGAGTATTTTTTTTTTTATTTTATTATTGAAAACACACCATCTAGATACACACTTCCTGGCCAAAAAATAGGTGCCAGCCTTCCATTGGATAATTATTGCAGTGATTAATGTTTCAGCAGCAAAAAATGAGGTCATGTGACTCCCTGAATATACTGAATCTTTACCATTAATGTTTTTTTTCTTCCTTGATGGCACAGCGGGCATATTCCAAGATGACAAAGCCAGGATTCATTGGTCTCAAATTGTGCAAGAGTGGTTCAGGGAGCATGAGACATCATTTTCACACATGGATTGGCCGCCACAGATTCCAGACCTTACCTCCATTAAGAATCTTTTGGATAAGGTGCTGAAGAAGACTTTACGCAGGGCTGTGACTCTTCCTTCATCATACAAGGTCTTGGCCACAAATTGATGGAAATAAATGTGACATTGCATGAGCTTATTTAACTGATGCCACGGCGAATGCGTGCCGTAACCACAGCAAATGGCGTCAAACTAAATATTGGAGTGTTTTTTGGCCAGGCTGTGTATTTAAAGACAAACAGCAATCTCTTAAGGTATCTTTGATTCTTTTTGTCTTCATTTCCTTCCTTTTGTTGATCCTTTTGATAGTCGTTCTGAGCTGGGATACTGCAGTAGTCTTACTCAGGTTATACTCCTGTTGTTTTACCTGCTCACTCTCTCTTATTTCTCATTGCAAATAATCGTCATGTGCTGACACATCCTCGGCACCTGCAGGACTTCAGGGGGGGTCTGGGCACTCAGGGGCATCGCTGGCTGGCCAGGTGCCAGCAGTTCGGGCCGTTCGTGTGCCTGGAGGGGTGGGGCATGGCATGATGATGCGGAGCCACCGGCCTTAAATGCAGGGCGCGAGGGTCGGCTCATCGCCCTGATGTGGAGTTAGTTCCTGCATCGGCTGGTGTATTCGTATTTTGATTCACTCGTTCTTTGATTCAATTGCTCTGTTACCGACCTGGATTGTATGAGGACCCTGATCGTTGCTGACTCGGACTGCCTTTCTGACCATTCTCTTTCTGACCAAGCCTGTATGTATGTTATGCCCAGAGCAGACTCAGAGTGTATATCAATCTTGCATAACGCTGACTCAGATAATCCATTGATCTGTCCTGTTGTCAACTCAGAGTATATGAGAACCTTGTGTGTTGCAAAACCAGCCTGTATGAAAACTCTCTGTTGCCAACGCAGAACGTTTATATGATCACGCTGGTGTTAACCCCTGGTGTATGAATACACTGCTAAAGCCTTTTCCAGACTGTTTCCCACTTGTCGGTAAAGCTAACCCTTTGTGGCTCAGTAAATATTTGGTCTCAAAACCTACTGTTACTAGGTTGTACTCATTGTCGCTGGTCTGTCTGTTCTTCCTGGCTGGGAGTGATAGGGTTAGCGGTCCTGACCATTCAAGGATCGGAGGGTTTAGAAGTCTGTCCAATAGGATTCCCACCATGGTTGTGAAGGGTGAGCAGGACAGTGAACGTGACATGTGCAGTGAACGATTCGTGATTCTTGATATTGTAATCTTCTTTGTGGTTAAACATTGCTGGACTGAGGTTAGACCAGGGTCCCCTTGGGAACCTTTTTTCAGCTCGTGCTGTGGCAAGTGATTGACAACTGATTTCTCTTTTTTTTTTCCCTCACCTTTATTTAACATTTCCCAAATGTTTGGATTTATTCCTTGTACGGGGTAGATAAAGAATTGATTTTCTCTGCAAAGCACTTCTCAGAATTGGCATAATGCCCATATCACTAGAGGTGAAAAGTGGTAGATTGAATGTCATCAATTTTATTTATTTTCATAATATAGGAGCAATCAAAATACAATATAATTACTTGCAGTTTTTGGAATAGGTGTATGCTGCATCATGTGGGAAATATTGTTAAAATTCCAATAAATATCCCTTGTTGCTGGGTGCAGGTTTTCTGACTTTTTCTGTAACGTCAATGCTCAGAAAAATGAGACCTTGCAGTTTATTCAAAATACCAGGAATTGTGCATAAATAATAAAATAATCTAACTTGGACCAAAATAAATTACATTAATATCGATTTTTATTTCACTCACCTGGTCTGACACATTTTTGTTTATGAGGTCTTCTACAACATACTTTATTACTCCAAATAAATCTTCATAGAACAATTTCCAATTATTTATTTATTGGCATCCAAAAGAGTAATTATCTCCGTCTAAAAATAATGTCCCAAATCCAGGCATTACAATAAGCTTGGCTATCATTGGATGGGCCTACATTAAGTAGTTTGTGGAATCTATGATCATCCATGGGTATTTCACTCTCCTGTTTTCCCTGAGTTTTGAGATTATTAGAAATTGTATAAAATATTAATAAAGTTAGTAAATGTATTTCAGGAGGTGGAAAGGAAATATATCACTAAAACCCTGCTGAATAATCGAATGTCCTGGATTAAAACCATCATCTTCTGATAACAAATCTGGAAAGGAATCTTAAATTAAATTCCATTGGATTCTTATAGCTTGATCACAAATAGAGACTTTGAAGATTATTCAAAGAGGAACGAAATTTCACTGCTCTTTTGTTTGATGCGATACGTCAATTCCAGTTGTCACGTTTCTTCCAGCCCTGTCCCACATATGTAAGCTGATTCGGTTCAGGTCTTGGTTCCTGTCGCCATTCTTGGGTTCCAGCCCAGGGGTTTCTTGCTTGCAGTCAGCTCACTCCTCTATCTTTCATGTTCTGATCCAACTCATTATTTAACCTCCCTGACAGTTTTCCCACGTGTGTCTCGGGGTTAAATTTCACCGCTGAGAGCGGTAACCCCGAGACACACTCGGGCTGTATACAATAACTCTCCGTGCGCTCCCTCGATGATCTCTGCAGTCTCCTCCGGCGATCGCAGCATTTTACTTCCTGGATTCCTTCTCGCGAGGAAGTATAAGGTCGCAGTCGCCGGAGGAGGCAGCTGGGGACATCGATGGAGAGCAGGGAGAGGTGATGTATCCAGCGGCATCCCGAGTCTTGCTCGGGGTTACCGCTTCCAACATAGGAATTTAACCCAGAGCCACACTCGGGTTGCCGCTAGGGGGGCAAAACAAAACAATTGACCGCTTTTAGATTAGAAATTTCACAATAAATAGACTGCTGGGGGGGGGGAATAGAACGCTTTTAGATGCGGTTTTTCACAAAAATTAGACCGCCAGGGAGGTTAAGAGCACTGCTCCCATTATGCATTGCTCCATGATATTTGAGTCACTCCTAGTCATTGTTGCTCTGTGCTCCTGTTTCATGCAAGTTCCTGTTCTGTTTGTATATTTTTGGTTCCATTTCCCTCTGTCTGTTTGTCACCATGTCCTTGGTTTATTTTGGTTATTCCTTTTGTGCTGTTCACATCCTGTTTCTTGTGTGGTTCAGTTCATGGTTTTCCCTTACTGTGCTTTTGTTTTCTGGTTTATTTATTTCTCTGCTGATCTTCTGGCTTTTTCTTTTTTTTTGTATTCAAATTTTTTTATTGCAATATAAGATACATACATATGTTACTTGAGAAATATATATATAGAACAAATGGCAAAACCAAAAAAGAAAAAACGGTACAAAAGAGCAGAATAAGAAATTAATTAATTACATCGGGCCAGCAAACCGTGTAGTGTACAGTGATAGTAGAGGCCCACTGCCGTGCATCTACATCAAGCCCAAAAATGCAACCGAACCCAGTCTCCGCTACAGTATAAAAGATAATCCAGTGCTGAGTTGGGGTAACGATATGTAGCGTGAGAATACGAAACTGAACAAGTTGGCAGCTGCAGTAATTATTGTGAGTAAAAGAGAGAAGAAAGAGGTAAGATAGAGAAGATTGTATAGTATAGCCAGGGAGGGGGAGAGGCGGGACATAAAATAAATAAATAATAATAAGAGAAGAAAAATAAAAAACCTTCACGAGGGAAGGAGTAGGGGTTACAAGGAACACAGTGGGGGGACAGACCTGTCACGTTCAAAGCTAAAGCGCCCTCATTTCTCCACAGTAAGGGGATATGATGCAGCCCTTAACCCCGGGAGACTAACTGCGCGCATGCACAGCCGCCACAGCACATGGTTGGGCTTTTAACCCTGAACATGGGCCCCAACACGGCTCACACCGGGTGCCGCCGTGGCACCAATTTGCCAAATCTGAGGTGAGTACTGATTTCACCACAGGGTCCCCGTACAGGAGCCGCTGTAGACACCGTTAAAGAAAAACGGTAATCAAATTTCGCCAAAATAAATAATAAAAAAATTACCCAAAAAATCTATAAATAAAAAGCCTTTTTTTTCTGAAAATGAAACAGAATAAAAGGTTGAATATTTTTATTTTTTATTTTTTTTAGCATTGAATTCTATGGGATTCCCCTGCTTAAACATGTCAAACTGAACCACCGAAAGTCTGGGTATTTCGCCAGCATTTTTGTGCAGTTCAGCATTCTCTTAATAGATTATTATAATAGAATTGGCAGCTTTCTGAATCACCGAACTGCCACGGAATTGCAACGTGTGGTGAGTTTCGATGGCAAGTTTATTGAATAACCCCTTTTGTAATGGGGTAGCAGTGAACATAATCTCTCTTGAACTGTTTTGCATGCGCTGCCAAAGGCATTATTTTGCTGCAATTAGGTACAGAAAACAAACCCTCTAAATATCTATGACATATATACGTATGTGTGTATATATAGACAACCATAATAATTACCCTTCGAGTGCTAGATTGCTGAACATAGCTGAAATGCTATGGTAGGATGAAATAATTTATTTTTCTTCTTGTTGCATAAATTTTAACTTTATGATTATAGTTAGCTGTGAAACTGCTTCCCATGGAGTATGTGAAATACTGCTTTCTGTCTCAGACCATAGACCACAGTAAGAGTAACAGCATATGATGAGCCGCACTTGGGAACCGCTTATGGATGGGGTCTCTTTTTTGGATCATAATTCCAGAGGTGCTGTAAGGTTCAGTGTAAAAAAGTATTGGTGCAACAGTATGCATATTACTGAATAGGCAGCTAGAAGACCGCATCATGACTAGACAAACAGGGCTATACTCAAGCCGGTCCTTACTGGGTAGAAAATGCAAGTTACTGACTTAACACACCGGTAAGGGTCAATTCACTAAAAGTTGGAACTCTGGAGAACTTTTGGAGAAGTGAAAATTCTAGGTCAAAATAGCCGAACCAGAAAAATTCTCCCATTTATCCCACTTCCCAAATCGGCTATTTTAACCTAGAATTTTCACTTCTCCAAAAGTTCTCCAGACTTTTACCTTTTAGTGAATAGACCCTATAGTAAATGAAGGACCGAAAAATGGGTAACCCTTGCTAGAGCTGGTCCTTGAATGACTGTGTATCAACAAGGATAAACCAAAGAACATCCAGAAGAACAAGCCAAGGTCTGGGACAGAAGAGGAGGTACAGATATACTGTAAATTAAGCTAAGGTCGGCAACACAGAGTCTCAGGATATAGTACAAGCCAGGGTCCAGGAGCGGAGAGAGCAAAATCAGTTCAAGGTTCAAAGCCAGGATTCAAAAACCAGGAGCTGCAAAACATAGAATAGAGGAACGTGAAGAGGGGCAGTAGAAACCAAGAAAATGCACAAGGACAAGTTTAAAACTGGTATTAACAGCCCCACAAGGATTCCGATAGGCTAATGTGTGTGTGTGAGCATCAGAATGAGTATGTACGATAACGTGGAGGCAAAAAGGGCGTTATCAAATCAAGACCAACACCCCTTGTATAATTAATGTGTAGCTAGAAGTTGCTCTTGTAGAGCCTTGATATCTATAGGTTTGACAGCAATTAAACAGTTCTATCCAAATGGACCAGATGCCTCATTCTCTCTGAGCAGCACACAGCCCTGGACTACCACCATCCGCTACCCTGGCAGCATGGGTAGACGTGACAAGTGGCTACACAGATGTACGAGTGATGAAGATTTATCTTAGGAGGCTAGTGGCCAAAATCGGTGCAGTAATTTTGGCCACTGGCTCCCTCATATATATCTTCATAACCTGTACTTCTATGTGGCTGATTCCAGGCAGGATTAAAAAAACAAACAAAAAACATTGCTTTGCTGAATAGTTTACTCTAGATAAAGTGGACTTATCTTCATTCGAGTTGAGCGCTCTATCATCTTAATGTTTTCACCTCATTATGCTGGAACCTCCAATGAGTTTTATAGCCGATGCTAACGGCATGTGCAGAGTAATTCCATTAACGTTATCTGTCGCATCCAAGCCTTAAAATCAGACAAAGTACGAGATGAAATGCAAAGAGCTCACACATTTTCCCTGTAGGAAGCGAGGAAATATCACAGCAACAGCTGCTGCTGTAAACGTGTTTATCTCTGGGAAATGGGGAAAAAACAGAAACAAGGAAACATCTCCGAGAAGAAGAGTTTTATGTCAATTACTGAGTAATATCTTTGACCTGCCCTGGCACGAAGGGGATTTGCATTATTCATATCACAAGGCAGGAGGAACCCCAAAACTGTAACTAATAAATACATTTATTAAGTATGTTATACAGTATGGGCGATAATGGTGAGACACATGTGAAATTAATGTATCTAGGCAGGGCTGCCATCAGAAATCCTGGGGCCCCTTACTGAAGCTCTGATCGGGGCCCCACCACAGACGTATTATTTTTCTATTTAAAAAAATCTATAAGATTACTCCTACACACATACACATGGAGATCACACCCCATACATGCTGCGCAGTCACAGCACACACATACACCCCATACATGCTGCGCAGTCACAGCACACACATACACCCCATACATGCTGCGCAGTCACAGCACACACATACACCCCATACATGCTGCGCAGTCACAGCACACACATACACCCCATACATGCTGCGCAGTCACAGCACACACATACACCCCATACATGGTGCGCAGTCACAGCACACACATACACCCCACATGCATGCGCGCAGTCACAGCACACACAGACCCCATACATGCTGCGCAGTAACAGCACACACACCCCATATATGCTGAGCAGTAACAGCACAACACACCCCATACATGCTGCGCAGTCACAGCACACACAGACCCCATACATGCTGCGCAGTCACAGCACACACAGACCCCATACATGCTGCGCAGTCACAGCACACACCCCATACATGCTGCGCAGTCACAGCACAACACCCCATACATGCTGCGCAGTCACAGCACACACCCCATACATGCTGCGCAGTAACAACACACACACACCCCATACATGCTGCGCAGTAACAGCACACCCCATACATGCTGCACAGTAACAGCAAACCCCATATATGCTGCGCAGTAACAGCGCACATACCCCATACATGCTTCGCAGTAACAGCACACACACCCCATACACGCTGCGCAGTAACAGCACACACACCCCATACATGCTGCACAGTCACAGCACACCCCATACATGCTGCGCAGTAACAGCACACCCCATATACCCCATACATGCTGCGCAGTAACAACACACACACACCACATACATGCTGCGCAGTAACAGCACACCCCATACATGCTGCACAGTAACAGCACATCCCATATATGCTGCGCAGTAACAGCACACATACCCCATACATGCTGCGCAGTAACAGCACACACACCCCATACACGCTGCGCAGTAACAGCACACACACCCCATACATGCTGCGCAGTCACAGCACACCCCATACATGCTGCGCAGTCACAGCACACCCCATACATGCTGCGCAGTAACAGCACACCCCATATAATGCTGCGCAGTAACAGCACACACACCCATACATGCTGCGCAGTACAGCACACACACACACCCCATACATGCTGCACAGTAACAGCACACCCCATACATGCTGCGCAGTAACAGCACACCCCATATATGCTGCACAGTAACAGCACACATACCCCATACATGCTGCGCAGTAACAGCACACATACCCCATACATGCTGCGCAGTAACAGCACACACACCCCATACATGCTGCGCAGTAACAGCACACACACACCCCATACATGCTGCGCAGTAACAGCACACACCCCATACATGCTGCGCAGTAACAGCACACACACACCCCAGACATGCTGCGCAGTCACAGCACACATACACACCCCATACATGCTGCGCAGTCACAGCACACCACACCCATACATGCTGCGCAGTAACAGCACACACACCCCATACATGCTGCGCAGTAACAGCACACACCCCATACATGCTGCGCAGTAACAACACACCCCATACATGCTGCGCAGTCACAGCACACACACACCCCATACATGCTGCGCAGTCACAGCACACATACACACACCCCACACATGCTGCGCAGTCACAGCACACCCACACCCATACATGCTGCGCAGTCACAGCACACACCCCATACATGCTGCGCAGTAACAACACACACACACCCCATACATGCTGCGCAGTAACAGCACACCCCATACATGCTGCACAGTAACAGCACACCCCATATATGCTGGCGCAGTAACAGCACACACACCCCATACACGCTGCGCAGTAACAGCACACACACCCCATACATGCTGCGCAGCAGTAACAGCACACACCCCATACATGCTGCGCAGTAACAGCACACACACACCCATACATGCTGCGCAGTCACAGCACACACACCCCATACATGCTGCTCAGTCACAGCACACCCACACCCATACATACTGCGCAGTAACAGCACGCACACACCCCATACATGCTGCGCAGTAACAGCACGCACACAACCCATACATGCTGTGCAGTCACAGCACACACACCACACAGGCTGCACACACACACACCACAGGCTGCACACACACACACCACAGGATGCACACACACACACACCACAGGATACACACACACCACAGGATGCACACACACCACAGGATGCACATACACACACACCACAGGATGCACACACACCACAGGATGCGCTTTGGCGCACACACACACCACAGGATGCACACACACACCACAGGAGGCACACACACACCACAGGATGCACACACACACACCACAGGATGCACACACACACACCACAGGATGCGCACACACCACCACAGGATGCGCACACACACACCACAGGATGCACACACACACCACAGGATGCGTGCACGCACACACACACACCACAGGATGCACACACACACCCCACAGGATGCACACACACACACCACAGGATGCGCACACACA
The DNA here is from genome assembly GCA_009667805.1 of Leptobrachium leishanense. Lineage (NCBI taxonomy): Eukaryota > Metazoa > Chordata > Amphibia > Anura > Megophryidae > Leptobrachium > Leptobrachium leishanense. The sequence continues at coordinate 26,067,347 of CM019071.1, read as the reverse complement.
CACCACAGGATGCACACACACAGACCACAGGCTGCACACACACAGACCACAGGCTGCACACACACAGACCACAGGCTGCACACACTCACCACAGGCTGCACATACACCACAGGCTGCACACACACACACATCACAGGCTGCACACACACCACAGGCTGCACACACACACCACACCACAGGCTGCACACACACACCACACCACAGGCTGCACATACACCACACATACCACACATACCACACACACACACACAGGCTGCACATACATAATGAAGGCCTCCTCATTAAGCAGGGGGACCCTGGAGTACCCTTTCATTATCCACCAGCTTCGTGTGGGCGGGGCATGTCAATACAGGGCCGTTTTTTGTTTTTTTTTTCTCATCCCTTCCCTCCCCTCTGGGAAAATCTGCAGCTAAGGAGGAGACCCAGGGCAGCCTAAGAGAAAATACTTACATTGGTGAGTGGAATCCTCTCTGCTGCCTCTGGGTCTGCCTGTGTCAGGGGGAAGAGGAGCTCCATGCTGGGTCCAGGCTCCCACTTCTACATCAGCTCACCGGCTCCAGGGCCTCTGCGAGTCAGGGACATTAGGGGGCGGGGCCACAGCCAGCTTCCTGCTATTGATGCCGCGTGTAACTCTTTACAAAGGCACGTGGTAGGGCCCTGTAAGGGGGGGGGCAGCTGTGCTGGCACCCGGGCCCTCAGTGTCCATATTATTAGTCCGTCCATACCAGGAGCCCAGCAGCTTCAGGGTCCCCATGACAACTAGGCATAGCTAAGTTTGTCAGTGAACCTTCACGGCCCCCTGGAGGCACCGGGCCCCATACACCAGTAATACCTGTACCCCCCTGATGGCGGCCCTGTATCTAGGCCTAGAACAAGCACATTTACTAGGGACTCTGGGCATTACATAACCAAGGTACAGGAGTTCACAGCACTGTTCTTGGTTTGAATATCACATCCTATAGATCAGGGGTCTCAAACTCAAATTACCCGAGGGCCACTGGACAAGTTTTCCTATCCCATGGGGCCCCATGCAACATTTGAAACTCGTTTAAAAACAATTATATTTAACTTATTATTTATTAAGCTAAAATTATATCAAAACTGAGTATTTTATTAAAATCTATATTAAAATAATTATATATTAAGATTTTATTTAAATATATTAAAATATATCTGAAAAAAATGTATGCAGCGCGATTGTTCATTTTCTAACGGGGGGAAAACCATGCCTGTTTTTTTAACAAAAAAAAATATCTTTTTAACTATATTTTATTATTTTTATCTTTTTTATTTTTACACAATCTGGCCTTTATATTTTTACACGGATTCTGTCCTTTCCAATGACTCCTCAACCGTCCTTATAGCTCTAATGGATCCAGAGATACCTTGGTCTAAAAGACCCCCTGCATCTCTTGTAATGGGATACAGCTGGGCAAGGGAATCCCAGATGGTGATGTCATCACATGCATGACTCCCATGGCCAGGGCTTATGTCAGCACGCTGTGGTTGAAGCCCCTGCTTGGTGCCAGATCGGCACCAGACAGGGGCCCAACAGGACACGCGTGCAGCGTTCTGAATGCTGGTGAGGGAATCCTCATGATGCGCCACACACGTCCTGGACTGCAGTGGCAACTGGCCAATCCAGACCACCCCCCCCCAAGCTCCCTGTCTGCGGGCCATTTGTAACCAGTTTGCAAACCACAAATGGCCCGCGGACCGGTACTTTGAGACCTCTGATGTAGATGATCACCACCTCGACTGTAACATTCATGATCACTCTCTGTACCCCCCCACCAATACAATATGTCTCATCTTTATGGCCCACCTGGTATATCCTCTTAAAATATATTATTTCCTTTAAATATATATATATTCCAGCAAAAAACAGGTATTTGATTAATTGATTTGACTGCAGGAATAATCCTAGATGTGTTCCATAACTACAGTCCAGACCTACCCTTAAACAGAAAGTAGCTCCGTGATCACACTGTAACAGTCCCCATAGAAAGTAGTTCACTTGCTTCCGAATACAATCAGTACGTACAACGCTTTGACTCACATACTATGCCTTACTCAAGTGAGAAAGACCTGAGAAAGGCTCATTGTGTGAACTGAAACGTTGTGTGTCATGTTTGTATTTAGAAGCCATTAAAACCCCTTTTCTGTCTTGTGTGGTGTATGGGGGATGAGGGGACTGTCACAATGAGACTAACAGCGTATTTTTTTGTACTTGTTGGTGACGGCCTGAGCTGTGTGGAACCTGCATTTTGTCTACTTGTCTAATTTAAATGTGTGCCCTTTACAGGCTCTCTATATTACCTTTAAACACAGGGAGTCAAACAAGAAGCTGTAATTTGGTAACAAAGTAACTCGTATGAATGGTTACCATCTGCTTACAGCATTCTTTACTTGGCAATATTTTTTTTTTGCGAAAGTTCTACCAGATGGAGGACTGGCATTTAAATAACTCTGAAAAGATTGCTTTTCAATACAAGGACAATGTATGTGCAACCGATTACCAAGAGAAGACACCTTATATTGAGATTGGCCAACCGGAAGATCCCCAGATGTTATGGAGCTATAACTCGCATTCTACAATAACAATTCTTTAAGTGCCAGTGTTGCATAATGGGTGGGACAAACAATAATAAAATTAGCATAGGTGACACACAGTGAATGATAGAAAAAGAGGGTCCTGCTCCAGAGCGCTTACAATCTAAGAGGAGTGGGGTAACACACAGAGGTGAGAGTAAATAGCCGAGTATTAGAAATAATGGGGTGCATGGGGCTGTGTGGGAGATAGATCAGGAAAGGTACAATGGGGGGATTTTGAATGCACATTTTTTCATTTTTTTTTATAAATGGGTTATTTGTAGATCATAAATATTTATATAATGCAGAAGCATATCGATCTCCCGTTACCGAGATTATAAATGTACACAATAAAATTTTATATGAATGTCAATATATAAACCTGTTGGTATAACGCATTGAATCTTAAAATCAGTTAATTGGTCTACTATAAAAATACAAAAGCAACCGAAAGTCTTGATAAGTTAGACATCATCTGAAATAAACAGAATGTTGCATTGGTTCCGTAAATCATGTGGTAGCTTTAGATTTATGAATGGCAAAGCAATTGCAGACTAAAATGTTCCACCAATTGGTGCGCCATATCACGTGACCTGTGGAAAATTTTGAGCGGAGGTCCTTAAAAGGAACCCCGCCACTTAACTTTGGTTAGCATTCCTGAAGAGCGTATAATGCGAAACGCGCGTTGAATGCTCACTTAGGTCTAAAGTTCTTAATATAAAACCTAACAATATATATACCCTGTGGGGATTTGGTGATTGAAATAAGACCGTGAATATTGTGGCTAGATCTTGATGATATAGTAGCCTTTCCTATCTTTTTCAAATCTAAGATAAACTATGGAATGTTTGGTCTTCTGTGTCAAGGTATGAAGCGCACTAATTTGGATAGATGAGTGAATTGGTGTTTTTTTTGAGAAAGGATTTTACCAGGAAGGATACATTGAGATTTCTCTCATTTTCAAGTATGTCCTGGATGGCGAGTATGTACCGTTAGGTGTCTTGCCAAGGACACTTACTGGAGAGGTTGCTCGCTGGGATCGAACCCATGACTCCACAGGCTCTCTCCATACAGAGCAGTGACATTACCTCTACTCCACCCAGCCAGTTTTGAAGCAATTATTTATTTAGATGGTGGAGCTTTTTTGTTGCCAATGGTTCGTTTAATTATATATTGTGTATTTACAATAATGGAAGCTGTTGCATCGCAGGACTATATATAAAAAACTGTTTTCCTAATATATTGTATGGAAATGATTTAAGTACGATCATTATTTAATCTACCCTTACTACTTGTGGATTAATAGTACCATCCTAGCTTTAAAATCAATGTTCTGTACGGTTTTGTTTCATATTCCTATGACAAATCACTTTATCCCTATTGTCACTAAATGCAGAGATTTGAATTGACATTTGGTGCAAAATAGGAATTAATCACATGAGTTTTTTCATGTTTGATTTTATTACTCCACATCGATTGCCGACAAATGAATGACCGATCTAGCTCTTCTAAATTTGAGAGCTAATGAATTTAAGAAGCAATTCAAGCTAATTTTGATGAATTTATGAACAACATCTTTGGTAGTTTAGACTCCATTAAGGCTAGGGTCAAACGAACGCATTATTCGCAGCGACAGTCAAAAAGTGCGTCCGAACGCATTGACGTATTTTTTCACGGAATGCGTGAAAACGGTCAGACGACGCGCAGTTTCGTGCGTGATTTTTTATGGATCGTCAATAAAACACTTTTTGCATCTGGATGTTATGCAGGCTGGACATTAGCAGCGTCTGACATCTGACACGCACACACGCCGCTATGCCGCCGCAGCGCACTCTGTACGTCAATACTAGCGGTTCTGCGTTCTCGAAAAAATGCGTTCATTTTCCACTTGCGTTTCGCGGCCGGACTTTCGTGCGGCCGGACTTCATATATTGGCCATCATTGCCCGTCATTTGCTGCTACTGCGGCAGTGATTAAGTGCGCCTAAACGCACGTTAAAAATGCGTTAGTCTGACCCTAGCCTTAGGGATGTCTTCCCTCTAAATAGCACATTTATATATAGTCTGAGGAGCTTTCACATACAGACTGTGTTTTTAGGGAGTGGTAACATTGCGGCATATCATTGGAGCATGAGCGGTTATTAACAATCACAGTTTTGCTTACTTATATATTACTTTTATGCACCAATATATTAACTCAGATAAATGTAATCTCACTGTACTTGCCAATCTGAGGGCCCTATTACATTCTTCTCGCAAAAAAGTGCTCGTGCTCAAAAACGCATTAACGCGGATGGACCTGCACGAGCGTGATGAACTGTGCGCGTCCTATACTTAGTATTGTGAGCGCAAATGCGTTTGTGCGCTGGTATGCAGATGGTATTACAATCTTAGTGCAAAATTTAACGAACAATGTTTGCGCGCATAATTTTAACATCTTTGAAAAGCTGGTGGTAACGGCAAATTTGATAAAAATGTGAAAAAAATACAGCATAGTACAGTTACACATTCTACACGTACCCAAACAATAAAATTTATCAGTTGTTTCTTTTTTATTTTTTTGCTGCAGCATATATACGCAGATTGACTTTGACACATTTTTATAGGTTAAATTATTAGAAAGTGGTGTTTTTTGTAAGAATAATATAGATATAAAAAAATTAATTGATCCAATTTTGCTTAAATTTTAAAATAAGGTCCTTTTTTTTAAATGTTGAAAATGTAAAATAAAATGTTAGGAGTGGCCAGTGGGACTCTGAATTATGATTATTATTCATGCAGGAAGCTGACCCTGATGAAGGTGTATTTCACAGGTAAATTCAGGGTCACACTCCTGTGCGTCCCAATTTACGCTTTCATTATATGAATTGCATATCTTCAAGACCCTTACAATTTTTTACTGTGACACTGTGTTTTGGGAATATTCCCACTGTACATTTGTACCCACTACTGGTTCCTATTGTCTTTATTTGCTAAATCAAATTTACAAAAAATTACATTGCGGGCACAGATTTGTGCGCACAAACGTACTTCGCGCATTCTTGCGCGTCATTTTCCAAACGTTATTTTTTGACGGCTGAAAAAATGCGTTCGGATTGTAATGCCACGTAAAAAAAAATTTTTTCATGCGCAAAAAAATTGTGCCCACGGAGATTGTAATAGGGCCCTGAATGTCTACCTATTAACCTTGAGGGTGTAATCTGAAACAAATGTTTTACCTTATGTAACCTTTTTCACAAGTGGGTGCTGATTTAATTCGATTAGACCAATTATAACGTAAGTATAGGATAGTAGATCCGATCAAATATATTCTCTTTACTTGCATCTTTAGAAATCATTCGGTGCATTGATCGGCTGAATGGATGTATCAGCAAACTGTTTCTTTTAATTGTATGTCTTATATGTATTTTTAACAGTAGAAATAAAAGTTACATTTTATTTAAACTTGGGTTTCTGATTTGACAAGCCCCAGTTAGGGCTTATTTTGCAGGGTTATCCAAAGAGATCCGAATTGCTTGAGAAAGGTAACCGAAGGCTGAAAATCAGCCTTCGGTTACCTTTCCTGGCCATTCGGCTATCCAGAGAGCAGGCAATTCGCCAAATCCTGTCGAATTGCCTGCACATACGGTGCCTGTTCGGTCCCTGTTCGAGGGCAGTGAAATCCCCATAGAGAAGCACTGCTTCGGCTATTCAGAGAACACAAACCAGCAGTGAAAGGTTCCCGAAATGCCCTGCCATTCGGTGGTTTCATTCGGCAAATTTATTCAGGAGAATCCCATAGGCTTCAATGTTAAAAATATTCCCGTTTTAATTCAATATCTAATAAACCGTTCAGTATAAAATTCTGCAGCAAAAAGTCGCTTTATTTATAGATTTTTTAGGATACTTTAAGCATATTTCAGATTTTTTTTTTTTTTTATTAAAAGTCCGATTTTTTTTTTTTTTTTTTTCAGTTTACTTATTTTTTTTGTAACAGCCCTCTTTATTATCATTCCCTGGACCTCCTGTGAAAATTTCAGACATTTTCGCTCAGTAGTTTCTTTGCAAACAGCGTTTCTTTTTCCCAGATTCATACAAATGGTTTTTCTAATTTATTCACTGCCTCCTCTACGTCACAGCTGCTTCGGCTCTGTGTGATTCGGCTCCTGTTCGGCTCCTGTTCGGCTCCTGTTCGGCTCCTGTTCGTCTTTTTCAAAGGTTAATCCAGATGTTTTTGCTTGTTTTCAGCGTGCATTCGGTTAGTTTTCGTCAGGTTTGCGGCAGCTTTTCCCTGCAATTCGGGGACCCTGTGCTGTTTGCTGAATACACCGCAGGGTCACCGAAATGGGATCGGCAAAAGGAACCGAATTGAAGAGAACGAAAAGTCACCGAACGTGCGGTGACTTTTCGAATCTCTTTGGATAACCCTGTTGGTCTTTTACATTCTTAAACCAATCCGTTCATTTGATAAAGTATTTGTGGGCTCCTTACTGTTGCAAATTAGTTCTCAATTCTAATAAAAATGAAAAATAATCATGTTAACATGTTCCATTGCCGCCTCCTTACAGAACACATCTTCTACATCAGCGCTGATAGTAACTGCATTTAATTTACATGATTTATATTTAAATTAATTTCCGACCCGTGGCAAGCAATCCAGGCGGAAATACAAAAACGTACCTGAGAGCATTGGTGGGGTCTGTGATCTTTAAATCATCATATAAGGGCCGCAGTGTGGAGGAGAATGGAAGATGAATTGTAAGTAATGTCTTAGGACAGAGAGCTGATTAAAAAAACTGAAAATAAACCATTTAAAGAGCAAGACAAATGGAGTTTGGTGTGCTTAATGGTACTCCAAGGACATAAACACAGTAACCTTTGGGTGGACAACATAGTCATGTGCAGAAGGTTGTGCCCAATCCCATTTGCTGAATTGCTCCTGCTTTCAACCATTTTGGTTTCCATTAACAATTTTGTTTTTTTTCTTACTTGGTTCGTTATCTAAAACATGAATATTAACCCCTTGGCTGTGGATGACGTGTGGGGGGTATCCTAGTGTTTCACCGCATCATGCAGGGGACGTCGCCCATACGTCATTACTTACTCAGGGAGATGCTGCCTGTCTGGGGGGAATCCCGCAGTGGTCTGACTTCCTTGATATCAGACCACACATTGGGACCTTCTCCTACCCACTGACATAATTGCGCTCGTGCATGGCCGCTATGCCGGCAGAAAGGGCCTTCCCGCCAGCGGAGCAGGGAATTCCCTATAGGGAGGATACAGGCGTCATTTGGACCCCTGTATCTCCTGAACCATAGAAGATAGAGTGTCATGCATGGTATCATTGGAAATGCCAGAGCATGGCCTTTCCAATGTTTTGTGTAAACATAGATTCAAAAACGAAATGCAATTTTTTTTTTTTTCTCAATGCATAATGTCTTAGAAATATGTGCTTTTATTATAAAGCAAACAATGCCACTGGACTAACTTGACTTTTCATTTCTAAGGCCAGGGCCAAATGTGAAGGTGATGGCACAATGTGTTATTATGCATTGGTTCATCCAATACAGTGGTTCTCAACCCTGTCCTCAAGTACCCGTAACAGGCCAGATTTGCCAGATATCTGAAGCCCAGCACAAGTGATATAATTTGCTGCTCAGTAATTGAAGGATTCACTCTCCGTTTGCCCAAGGTAATCCATAAAACCTGGCCTGTTAGTCTGCGAAGCGAGCATGGGATATTTGGATCTCTGTTTTTCTATTCTTTACACCCCACAAGGCATGTTCGGTGTCATTGGACAGGTCTGTGTGTAGCCTTTCTAATGATACCAAACATGACCATGTACAATGTAAAAAAAAAAAACACAAGCAAACCAAAAATAATTGCCACCATTTTTTATTTATTTGCTCAACCACAGTACCGTGCCATTGCACTTTTTTGGCTAATTGATTGACATAATTCACATGCAGTCAAGGTAAATAGAGGGACTGCAACTCCCGGTCTATGCATCAAATTAGACTCATAAACAGCTTCACACAAGGAGCATGAAAACAATAGGTGGACAGAGAAAGAGGCACAATGGGAGTGAAAGAAGTGAAAAGAGAAATAGTTGGAGTGAGAGTAATGGAACAGAGACACATTGGGGTGAGATGGAAGGAGCAATAGCACAGCAGGGTAAGAGAGATCTGCCACAGGCACCATACCATGGGAAAGATGGGGCAGAGACATAATGGGGTGAGAAGGGTCAGACACTGTCACGATCAAGTGAGTGTAACCAAGGTGAGACACCTCAGACAGAGGCAAAATGGGGTTAGGGGGATGTGAGTGAGGAAAAAGCGGTAGAAGAGAAAGGGCAGAGGTCAACCAAAATCTTAATTTCCAAGCCTGTGAAGCACTTCAGCTGCCCTTGCAACCAATCTCATTTTGCAGTGAACAAGTCAATGCAATTTACATTATATAATTCACAATACAATGGCGTGTAAAGTCAAAGAATACACTTGATTATGCCTTCGTCAATCGGTTTACTTCTTTATAATTATCTTTTGACATTGATTGTGGTAACCTAATTAAAACGTCATTCTTTTAAACTCTCTTTGTGAGGTTCTACTGGAGTGTTAGTCTATGCACAATGGTGAACGTTTCTCTGGTTTTTTTTTTCCTGTGACATCTTGTTGTTTTTATAATAGTTTTAATTAGTATCATTAAATACTGTGTTTTTTTTGGTATTTTTTAGCTATGATTTATTTGTGGCAATAGTACGGTGGCTACGTAAGGTGCGCCATTCCTTTTAACTACTCAGTAAGTAGAAGTGCCAATTAATAATCATTTTGCAAAACATAAGATATTGTCCCACCTAGATAACGGTATGAACCAGGAGGGATTGGAAAAAACCTAACCCAGAAGGATTAAACCTCCTATATTGGAACTAAGAAACAAGGAAAGAAAGGGACGCACTTGGACAGAAAGCCAACAAAGTGAGCTGGGTTAGGTATACAAATACAGAAGAAAAAAATATATTTTTAAATACAAAAAAAACACACATGACATAGTGAACAACAATGGTTGTGGGATACCTTCAAATATATGGTCAATGACGCTTGGCAAAGAGTATCCCTGTAGCCCAAATATGCTTAATGCAATCAATGAATAATTCATAGGGCAGGGGGGAAAGGTCTGGGCCTGTCTGTAGAAGACAATGAACCAGAGGTGAAAGTTGGAGGGAGGATCAAGACTCCGACATATTGAGGCAGAGCTAGGCAAATGCCCTATTTTGTCTCCTACTAAATTATTTCTGGTCGGTCCCTAAAATAACCCTGGTACAGACATAGAACTGAACTGCAAAGGACAGCAGCTGGCTCCTTGCCTTACTATAATTGTTATTCCTATATATTCCATCTACAGTATTGACTGTGTTATTCAAAGAGCTCCGAATTGGGCCGAAAGGTAACCGAACGCTGAAATTCAGTGTATGCTTACCTTTCCTGGCCATTCGGCTATTCAGCGAGCAGGCAGTTTGCCAAATGTCGGCAAATTGCCTGCACTACAGTGCCTGTTCGTTGCCTGTTCCGGGGCAGTGAAATTCCCCATAGAGAAGCAATGCTTCCTCTATTCAGAGAACACAAAACAGCAGTGAAAGGTTGACGAAATGTCCTGCCATTCGATGGCTTCATTCGACAGGTTTATTCAGGCGAATCCCATAGGCTTCAATGTTAAAAATATTCCTGTTTTAAATCAATATCTGATAAACCGTTTATTATAATATTCTGCAGTAAAAAATATCTTTATTTTTAGATTTTTTTTTAGGATCTTTTAGGCATTTTTTGGGATTTTTTTGCAAACGTCTTTTTTCCGTTTTTTTTTTTTTTAATAGTTTTTTCTTTTTTCTGTAACAGCCCTTTTTATTATCATTCATTGGATTTTATATGTAAATTTGAGACATTTTCGTTTTGTAGTTTCTTTGTAAACAGCGTTTCACTTTTTCAAACATTCAAGCATACTGTTTTTTTTTTTTTTTTTCACTCCATTCGTCTGCGGTGTCGGGTTTTCTCTGCGCCCTGATCGGCTCCTGCTCGGGTTTTTCCGGTGTGTTCGGTGGGGTTAATCCAGATGCTTTTTCGGGTCTCAGTGTGCGTTCGCCGGGTTTTGCCGTGAGTGTTTGGCGGGTTTGCGGCGGCTTTTCCCTGCACTAAAACGGCCCTGTGGTGCTTGCTGAACACACCGCAGGGTCGCCGAAATGGGATCGCTGAATCGCACCGAATTGAAGAGAACGAAAAGTCACCGAACGTGACTTTTCTATTCTCTTTGAATAACCCTGTGCGTGTGTGTCATTTCTTGTGTGGAAGGGGCCATCTCTCAGAGGGTGGGTTCCCCTGTTCAATTAGTAGAAATCACTGAGTGGAGGCACTGTAAACGAGAAAAAAGATGCCCCGATCTCCCAGCAACCGCGGAGGTTTAGCAATTCCTAAAAACACCAAAAAATATAACCGTATTATAAATCTGTTTATGACTAACCTAAGCACATTTAATAATGTTATCCTATCTATCCACATCGATCTTATTTAGGAAACCGAATTACAGGTAAATATTAGATTATACAAGGGAACATGATTATTTTAAATAGGTTTTGCAGTGTAAACTGTAAGATAATGACATTCGGATCCTCGCACTATAACACGATCATTTTGGCTAGGGTTGCTTGGATGTCAAACATTTATTTAGGAAGTGACTGTATTTGCAATGTTTTTTTTTTTATAGTTAATATAACTCCGAAGTTCTGTAAACTGTTTGTTTCTCGATAACCTCCTACATAACAAAGATTAGTCCTGTGTTTATATCGACACATTCAGAAGAGCTGGCAGTATGTTGATGAGGTTATATGTTACTTGGTGAATTTGAGGAAATTTGCAAATTTAACGTTTATAAAACCAAATAATTGAATTAAAATTTTTTTTCTTCAACCTTGGCGTTCTTTCAGTTTAGTCGCTTTCTCATGGAACGTGGCGTTTTACTAGGAAAAGAAGGCGGCTCCATATCATGCATACTCAGCAGCAAAAACACAAATTAACAATTTTAATATTGATAAAATTTGATAAAAAAAATTTAATTACAGGTCGATAGGGAAATAGCTGGACTGAACTATCAATATATAGGGCTAAGGAAAGTATGTCCCGTCCTCATTCTTTGCTGTTGCGTCAACTAAGGCTGGGGTCAGACCAGCGCACTTTTAACGTGCGTTCTGGCGCACTTAATCACGGCCGCACTAGCAGCAAATGACGGGCAATGACAGCCAATATACGAAGTCCGGTCGCACGAAAGTCCGGCCGCGCAACGCAAGTGGAAAATGAATGCATTTTTTCGAGAACGCAGAACCGCTAGTACGGACGTACAGAGTGCGCAGCTGCGGCATTGCGGTGTGGGTGTGTGATTTGGAGACGTCAGACCCTGCTCGTGTCCGGCCAACATAACGTCCAGACGCAAAAAGTTTCCTGGTTTGGATTCGTAAAACATCACGCACGAAAATGCGCATCGTATGACCGTTTTCGCATATTCCGTGAAAAAATACATCAATGCGTTCGGACGCACCTTTTTACGTTCGCGTGTAAAAATGCTTTCGTTTGACCCTAGCCTTAGTGACATTTATTTCCTTGTTACATTGTTTCTCTTTTATAACATTTCTTTGCATTTCATTATTGTTTTAATTGTTTAAATTTATGTTATTAGATTCATTGTTTTATATCCATTTTAAATTGTTAGATATTTATAATTGACTCAGTGGTGTTTTAGGATTTGGCCAACCCGTCTATTATCCATAATGGATTTCCTGATGTCACACCTGCAGGAAGGAGACCTGTGCATTGATTGTTTCCATTAGTCTTTCCTTTGCCACCTGTCCTATGTTAGTAGCAATCTTTGACACAGAGGGCACTGTGCATCATTATGTTGACACTGCTTGCACCATGCGACAATTTCCAGACCTCGTTTTGCCTGGACACTATCTTAATGATGCTCTGCATACTCACTGGCGTCGCAACGTGGGGGCGGGGGGTGCGGCCCGCACCAGGTGACACCCGCCTTTAGGGTGACACCGTCACCCTAAGGGCGGGTGTCTCACCCTCCACTGCGTATTCGCTCCCTGCGAGCGTCCGAAGCATGCAGCTTCGGCGCTCGCCTGGAGGAAACACGTCACCAGCCAATCGCGGCTGGTCACGTGGCTCCCCCTGGCGAGCGCCCAAGCTGCGCGCTGCCGGACGCTCTGAGGGAGCGAAAAACGCAGCAGAGGTGAGCTGGGGCATATCCATGAGGAGCTGGGCCAGTATCCATCTGCTGGGGCATATCCATGAGGAGCTGGGCCAGTATCCATCTGCTGGGGCATATCCATGAGGAGCTGGGCCAGTATCCATCTGCTGGGGCATATCCATGAGGTGCTGGGGCATATCCATGAGGTGCTGGGGCATATCCATGAGGTGCTGGGGCATATCCATGAGGTGCTGGGGCAAATGAGGTGCTGGGGCAAATCCATGAGGTGCTGGGGCATATCCATGAGCTGCTGGGGCATATCCATGAGCTGCTGGGGCATATCCATGAGCTGCTGGGGCATATCCATGAGGTGCTGGGGCAAATCCATGAGGTGCTGGGGCAAATCCATGAGCTGCTGGGGCATATCCATGAGCTGCTGGGGCATATCCATGAGGTGCTGGGGCAAATCCATGAGGTGCTGGGGCATATCCATGAGGTGCTGAGGCAAATCCATGAGCTGCTGGGGCATATCCATGAGCTGCTGGGGCTTATCCATGAGCTGCTGGGGCATCCATGAGGAGCTGGGCCAGTATCCATCTGCTGGGGCATATCCATGAGGAGCTGGGCCAGTATCCATCTGCTGGGGCATATCCATGAGGTGCTGGGGCATATCCATGAGGTGCTGGGGCATATCCATGAGGTGCTGGGGCAAATCAATGAGGTGCTGGGGCAAATCCATGAGGTGCTGGGGCATATCCATGAGCTGCTGGGGCAAATCCATGAGCTGCTGGGGCATATCCATGAGCTGCTGGGGCATATCCATGAGGTGCTGGGGCAGTATCCATGAGGTGCTGGGGCTTATCCATGAGCTGCTGGGGCATATCCATGAGCTGCTGGGGCATATCCATGAGCTAGGGCAATATCCATGAGCTGGGGCAATATCCATGAACTGGGGCAGTATCCATGAGCTGGGGCAGTATATCCATGGAGCAAAATCCATGAGAGCAGCTGGGGCATTATCAATTAGAGCAGCTGGGGCAGTATATCCTTGAGCTGGGGCAGTATATCCTTGAGCTGGGGCAGTATATCCATGAGCTGGGGCTGCATGTTTCGGACGCTCGCAGGGAGCGAATACGCGGCGGAGGTGAGCTGGGGCATATCCATGAGGAGCTGGGGCAGTATCCATCTGGTGCTGGGGCATTATCCATGAGGTGCTGGGACATATCCATTTGCTGGGGCAGTAATCCATCTGCTGGGGCATATCCATTTGCTGGGGCAGTATCCATGAGCTGCTGGGGCATATCCATGAGCTGCTGGGGCAAATCAATGAGGTGCTGGGGCATATCCATGAGGTGCTGGGGCAAATCCATGAGCTGCTGGGGCATATCCATGAGCTGCTGGGGCATATCCATGAGGTGCTGGGGCATATCCATGAGGTGCTGGGGCAAATCCATGAGGTGCTGGGGCATATCCATGAGGTGCTGGGGCAAATCCATGAGGTGCTGGGGCAAATCCATGAGCTGCTGGGGCATATCCATGAGCTGCTGGGGGCAATATCCATGAGGTGCTGGGGCAAATCCATGAGGTGCTGGGGCAATCCATGAGCTGCTGGGGCATATCCATGAGCTGCTGGGCATATCCATGAGGTGCTGGGGCAAATCCATGAGGTGCTGGGGCAAATCCATGAGCTGCTGGGGCATATCCATGAGCTGCTGGGGCATATCCATGAGGTGCTGGGGCAATATCCATGAGAGGAGCTGGGGCAATATCCATGAGAGGAGCTGGGGCATATCCATGTGTGCTGGGGGCAGTATCCATGAGAGCTGGGGCAATATCCATGTGTGAGCTGGTCTGGGGCAATATATCCATGTTTGAGCTGGTCTGGGGCAATATAACCATATGTGAGCTGAGGCGCAATATATCCATATGTGATCTGGGGCAATATATATCCATGGGTGAGCTGCTGGGGGCAATATATAACTGTGAACTGGGGCAATATATCCATATGTGAGCTGGGGGCAATATATATCTATGGGTGAGCTGCTGGGGGCAATATTTATCCAGAGCTGCTGGGGGAAATATATCCAGAGCTGCTGGGGGCAATATATATCCATGTGTGCTTTCACTGCCTTCGAACAGGCAACGTACTTGCTGGCAGCTGGCAAAAAGTTGTGTGAGCATATGAGAGAGCTCCACAGCAATAAACCTCACAGTAATGTGCAGTGTGTGTATGAGCATTCAGTGTTATATGGGAGTACTGATTTAGGAGTAAGAGTAGTTAAAAAAATTCTGTAAAACTCGGGGGGGGGGGTGACACCATAAGTTACCGCACCGGGTGACACCAACCCTAGTGACGCCACTGTGCATACTGTACAATATTATTCTCCCATCTTTCAAGACAACCACATGGTCTCTAAGCAGTAACCAAATCAAATATACTTGAGATCAGTGGTCCCCAACCCTGGTCCTCAGGGCCCACTAACAGGTCAGATTTTAAGGATCGTCTTGGGGAAATTCAGACTGAATCCTGCAATCACTGAGCAGCAAATCCTATTACCTGCCGGTGGGTCCTGAAGACCAGGGCTGGGGACCTCTGCTTAAGGGTATATAAACATGTATCTTTCTTTCTCTCTCTTTCCTACCTTCCTAGCCCTGTCATTGTCCCTCAATACATTTACATGTGTTTGTGAAATTCATGTTGTGCCCCCAGCATGTTTCTCTATGCAGGTGCTCTCTCTGATCCCCCACCTTGGCCAGTATATTTCCATTATTGTTCACTTACATATGACCATTCTTTATCTTGTACTTTTTTAGCATGGTTACTTTAAGGATCGGTTCTCCAGGTCTTTTGCTGCTTTTTCTTCACTAAGCTATAGTTTGCTATTGCAAGGTGATCTACATGTTGGATTGTGTCTCCAGTCTGGACATTACGAATATTCCATGGACCCTGCAAATCTACCTCAACAGATGTCATGGTGCTTGCACACCATGCTCATCTAGACTCTTCTGTGTGCTCTTGTAGGACAGAACATGTGACCCCCCCCACTCCTAAGATTTTAAGCTCTTGAGTATGATCGTCTTTTCTTATCGTTCTCTGTGTGTCGATCATGTTTATGAATTTTATCTTTGTTTTGTCCTGCTCGTCATCACTGCATAATATGTTGGTGTTGCATTAATAATAATGGACCAATATGCTCGAATGTTGCAGAATATTCTAGCTCTTACTGCTTACCATCAAACCCAGAGTCTGTGTCTGCTGCTGCACTCTTGCTCCTTCCCAAGCTGAGCAATCAACTCCGGTCCGAATGATCTCCCATCTCCAATATAAGAGACCTTTCAGCTTTAGACTCTTGAACCATGTCAATATACAGTTTGAACAATAACCCAAATCTCTCTGTTGGTCATAAGGCCAAAGTAATTCTTGATTGGGCTAATTCACTGTGGAAATGTAATTCTACAACTACCTTTTTATTGCTTTCAAGAGAACCTTTGATCCACCTGGCAGAACTCATTTGGCAGGCAATGCACTAATGAGGATCAATCCGGGTCCTCTATATTCTTCTGATCAGGCAATCAAATATAGAACTTTGGCATTCGAGGTCAGCTGGATTTATGATTCACTTCTTCTTGTGAGAGACATATACCCAGAGAGAGACAAAAGCGGATTCTATCTGTTTGGCTCCTGTCTTTTCTAATCCGCTTCATGAACAGTCCAGTCGAGACTCGAGAGCCTGTACAACTAGGTCATACACAACTATTTCAGGAGGAGAAAACATTTAGGGAAATAAGCAGGGCTTTGCCGATGATGTGGGAGTAAGGCGCGTTAACGCGTGTAAATTAACGCTGGTATTACAACCCGAGTGCATTTTTCTCATCCATAAAAAAAGACGTGCAAAAACGTGCGCGCATTAACGTTGCGCGCAGAAATCCGTGTGCGGACTGTTTTTTCACGCGATTCAGCCAATCAGAACTAAGAACCACAATTGTCTCCCGTTCGTTTTTGCGCCTGTCAAAATCAATCTGCGTATATATGCTGCAGCAATAATAAAAACACACACAACATCTCAATTTTATTGTTTGGGTATGTGTAGAATGTGTAACTATACGTTACTGTATCCTTTTTTTTTTTTTTTTGGGCTGGTGTATTTAGTTTCGGCCAGGACGTTCAGATTTGCCGTTACCACCAGCCTTTAAAAGACGGTAAAATTATGCGTGCAAACGTTGTCTGTTAAATGTTGCGCATAGATTGTAATACCATCCGCATACCAGCGCACAAACGCATTTGCGCTCACAATGTTAAGTATAGGACGCGCAACGTACATTACGCTCGCGCAGCGTTCACACAGGTTCACCCGCGGTAGACATCAACGTGCATTTTTTACACAGACATTGTAATACGACGTTCAGCGCAAACGGTTTTGCCCCTCGCGTTAATGCCTTTTTGCACATGCGTTAACGTTTGCGCGAAGAATGTAATAGATCCATAAATTGGCTAATGTTTGTTTGTTTAATTAACCTGCACGGACGTCCATGGCAAGACATCCTTATGGCAATTTTGCATATCTAGGCTCTTGTAGGACAGAACATGTGACCCCCCCCCCACTCATCTAAGATTTTAAGCTCTTGAGCATGGTCGTCTTTTCCTGTGTGTGTCGATCATGTTTATGAATTTTATCTTTGTTTTGTCCTACTCATCAGTGCATAATATGTTGGTGCTTCATTAATAATTGTAATAGTGACATACAAGTCTCCGTATAGGAATCTTTATATGCTGAAGATGGACTCCGTGCATAAAATATTATTATAGGGGGAATGAAATCAAAAACCTTCAGGGCTTTCTAAGAATCATTAATAATACAAAACCATGCATGGTGTTTTGACAGCTTTCAAGGCCAGTTGAAGCAGAAGAAAATGATTGTGAATATCTGTGGACGCAGTCCTGTGTGCTGACATCTGCAAATGGAAATGTGCCAGTGCTGTTAAATATGAAGCCAAATTAATATTTTCAGACGGATTACGGACAATTTCCTCAGCAGGGCTGTAAAAGTAAGCGTGAAGTCTATTGGGATAAATATATATACTTTTTTTCTTTTACATTAAAGGCACGCTTTACACACCCTGAGCACTTTAGCGGTTTAAAGTGGGCAGGGGGAGAGCGGTGCCTCCCATGCGGTGCTGTTTGGCTAAAAACACGATGCGAGAAACCTCCATTTCACACCATCAGGCAGCCAGGATTTGAATTTCCCAGCTGCCAGTCACCAGAGGGGTCACTGATGATGTCAGCATGCTCAATGTGCTGACATCATCTTCTCCCAGGCCAATAGCGAGCGACCTGAGAGAAGACAGATGATGAATTGAGGTTTGGCTGGTTAGGTTTGCGTGTTGGGATCACCGCCAACTACTAAGCCATGATCAACATATAAAAAAGTCTTGTTCCAGGTCACTTTCTGGCTCTCACTTTGAGGCTTGGAGACCAGGTTTCAGATGCCTTCTCTTAGGTGCTGTCCAGTTCCAAGTCTTCAGCTGAACATGTATACAAAATCAAAGCCAGAAGAAGAGCAAGAGGAAATACATGTAACTGATCCAAAACCATAAAATGAATAACAGGAATTGCAGCCACAAACAAACCATCAGGGGCCAATGCTCAATCGATAGACCTTCGGCCAATCCCAGTTGAAGCTGGGAACAATATTTTCTGAGCCAGCTCAGTCAGTCATGACCCCTTGTCACCCAGAGCTCCGCAGACTTTACTTTCTCTCAAGCCGTAATTTATATGTCAGTAATAGAATAAAAAAAAACTCCAGACACAGAACCTTCTCCTTCGCTATTTTGAGCCCTATGCAGGGCCGGATTTACATCTCAGGAGCCTGTACGCATAGAATGAATAAGAAACAATATTGAAAAAAAATAATCATTGAATTGTCTTTATATTTTGTTTTGTACAATTTCTTTATTTTACATTTATAGAGAATGCTGTTCACACAGAAGGTGCCTTTCTCTGTTAAAATTTTTTTTTTGTAAAATAAAAATTTTTTTTTTTTTTTTTAAAAATGTTTATCTTTATTATTATTATTTTAGTGCCGGCTGGATGGTGTAGAGGTAACATCACTGCTCTGCATGGAGAGAGCTTGTGGAGTCATGGGTTCGATCCCGACGAGCGCCTCTCCAGTAAGTGTCCTTGGGCAAGTGTCACGTATCCCCCTGAATACCAGAATATTGGTCCCTATACGCAAGACGCTCTCTAGCCTTCCGATCCTTAAGTGGTCGGCACGTCTAGAAAGATATTTCGGTTCACAAGACAGAGTACCCACAAGGGTTAATATCAGACAGATATACAAGGCCTTTAGATAGTTTGTTCTCCCCAGGACTTTAGTAATATAAGAAGGTAGTCTGCTGTATTGCTAGGGTTACACACAGACTAACACCGGTACCAAAGTTAGGAGCAGAACCGTTAGAGAAGTCGTTGCCAAAATCAGGAGTCATACACAGAGGTGGTTCTTTGCCAATGCCAGGGGTCATACACAGAGGTGGTTCTTTGCCAATGCCAGGGGTCATACACAGGGGTGGTTCTTTGCCAATGCCAGGGGTCATACACAGAGGTGGTTCGTTGCCAAGACCAGGAATCATTCACAGAGAATATTATGCAGCCAGAAACAAAGGTCAGACACGGACAGTACCAAAAATCGCAAGAGCTCTGCGGGAATGCAATACCACGTCAGGGCACGGGTAAAACAGTGAAGCCGGGTTTTAAAACCGGCGGGTCCGCGTCATCACGCCAGGTCCCGCCCCCCGGCGTCCCACGTGAGCGCAACCGGCTGCAATATCAATCGGCGCCTGGCCAGCGAGCAGCGTGGAAGCCGCTGCCAGGCGCCCAACGGATCGATACGTTACAGAACCCCCCCCTCAAAGGGCGGCCACTGGACGACCCCAGGGGCACGAGGATGAGCCAAATAGAAGGCTTTCACCAACCTAGGAGCATGGACTTCCGTAGCCGGGAGCCAAGAACGATCTTCTGGACCGTAGCCCTCCCAGTCAATCAAGTACTGTAAAGTCCCCCTAGATATCCTGGCATTCAGAATGGCCTTAACCTCAAACTCCTCCGCCCCTCCAACGGAGACAGGAGGAGGCGGAGCATGGACCTTGGTATAACCGGTTGCATAACAATGGCTTCAAGAGGCTCACGTGAAATACATTGTGTATCCTGATATGAGGAGGCAATGCCAAAGCATAGGAGACCGGATTGAGTCGCCTCAGAACTTTATAGGGGCCTATGTATCTAGGTGCCAACTTCATGGAGGGCAACTAAGAGTTTGATATTCCGCGAGGAAAGCCAAACCATGGCTCCAACCTGATACACAGGTGCTTGCCTCCTGTGTCTGTCTGCCTTAATCTTCTGGATGGCACTGCTTTTCTCCAGTGCCTCCTTAACTCTCCCCCAAGTCTCCTTCAAGGATGCCAAATGCTCGTCTAAAGCAGGTATTGTTGGTATCCGGAAACGTAGCGGGAGCACGGAGGATCGAAACCGTAAACAGTGAAGAAAGGTGAATGTCCTGTGGATTCACTCACTGCATTGTTCAAAGCATACTCTGCCCATGGTAGAAGATCAGACCAGTTATCCTGTTTGTCAGATATAAAACATCTTAGATACTTTTCTATATTCTGATTGGCGCGTTCTGCTGCTCCGTTAGTCTGGGGTGATAGGCCGAGGAGAAAGATAAGTCTATCCCCACATTCTTACAAAAACCCTTCCAGAATCTGGAGACAAATTGGGGTACCCCTATCGGAGACAATCCAAGAGGAATACCATGTATGCGGACCACGTTGTTTATGAATATGGGCACCAGTTCGAGTGCCGAAGGTAGTTTACGAAGAGGAACATAGTGGCCCATCTTGGAGAACCGATCTATGATAGTAAGTATTACTGTATTACCTCTTGAAACAGGTAACTCCACTATAAAATCCATTGCCAAATGCGACCATGGTCGTTCTGGGATTGGCAGAGGCTGGAGTAAACAAATGGGTACTGTTTTGGGACTTTTATGTCTTGTGCACACCTCGCATACAGCTATGTAATCTTTTACATCTTGGCGTAACGAGGGCCACCAGAAGATTTTACTGATGCTGGACACCGTTTTGGTGATTCCCATATGCCCAGAAGTTTATTGTCATGGTAAATGTTTAGTAATTCCTCTCTTTCATTTTCAGGTACAAAGAGTTTTGCGGGAGGTCTCCCCTCAGGAGCTGTACCTGAACGGTTTGCAACCTTTCATCAAAGGAGACGAGACATTAATCGTGGTAGAGGCTATTATCCGTTCTTGGGGTACAATGGGATGCTGATCTTGGAATATTATGCTCGTAAGATTCATACTGTCTGATAGTGCGTCTGCTTTGATGTTTCTGGATCCAGGTCTATAGGTCAGGACATAATTAAAACTCGAAAGGAACAACGACCATCTCGCTTGCCTGGGAATTTAGACGTTTAGCATCTCCAATGTATGTGAGATTTTTAATGATCAGTTATCGATAATGATGGGATACTAGAACCCTTCCAGTAAGTATCTCCATTCTGCCAAGGCTGAAACGACTGCTAACAACTCCGGTTTCCTATGTCATAGTTCCTCTCTGCCGGGGACAGTTTCCGGGAATAGAACCGCATGGATGCAAGGGTTTATCGGGTGCCTCCCTTTGGGACAAGACTGCACCAAGACCTATTTCGGAGGCGTCAACTTCTACTTGAAATGGCAGAGTCGGATCTGGATGTCTGAGAACAGGGGCAGTAGTGAATGCTTGTTTGAGCGCCTCAAAGGCTTGACTGGCTTGGGGTGTCCATTTCTGATTTCCCACCCCTTTCTTTGTCATAGCCGTGAGAGGAGAACCAAAGCTGAAAAGTCTTTAATGAATCTCCTATAATAATTAGTAAACCCCAGAAACCTCTGGATGGCTTTCAGCCCCTGGGGCAGAGGCCAGTCAATGATTGCTGAGAGCTTCTTAGGATCCATCTGAAAACCGTCAGGAGTTATTATGTAGCCAAGGAAATGTACTGTTTTTATGTCAAATAAACATTTTTCCAGTTTACAAAACAAACCAGCCTCCAACAGTTTTTTCAATACTTGTTTTCACATGGACATGATGGGTTTCAATATCAGGGAGTATATCAGGATATCATCAGATATACAATGACAAAAACTTGTAGAAATTCTCTTAGGGTATCGTTTATGAGGTCCTGAAAAACGGCTGGCGCATTACATAACCAAAGGGCATCACTAGGTATTCATAATGTCCACTTCGTGTATTAAAAGCTGTTTTCCATTCATGGTCTTTTTTGACCCTTACCAGGTTGTAAGCTCCGCGTAAATCGAGCTTAGTATAAATTCTGGCCCCTTTTAGTCGGTCGAATAGTTCCGTGATAAGAGGTATGGGATATGCGTTCCTTATGGTTATCTATTCAAACCTCTATAATCAATGCAAGGTCGCAGATCTCCCTCTTTTTTGGAGACAAAAAAGAAACCTGCTCCTGCTGGAGAGGAGGACCGTCTGATAAATCCTCGCTCTAGATTCTCCCTTATGTACTCCTCCATAATGTAGTTTTCCTTTTGCGACAAGGGGTATACGTGTCCCTAGGAGGCATAGTACCGGGGAGTAAATTTATTGCACAGTCGTATGGGCGGTGGTGTGTAGGACCTCAGTCCTGGATTTAGAAAACACCTCCTTTAATTCTTGATAACATTCAGGGACCTCTGTGGATAAAGGAGGAGCTGTGGCAATGTTGAGGCTACCGATCACATTGACCCTACCCAGACATTTTGACTGACAATGAGGACTCCAATATTTTTATGTCTCTCTGGACCCAATCAATAACTGGGTTGTGTTCTACCAACCATGGAAACCCAAGAACGACAGGACATGAAGGAGAATTCAATGTCTGAAAACATATTGTTTCATGGTGCAATACTCCTGTTACCATACATACATGAATAGTGTCGTGAGTAATACGTGGACAGGATAGCGGGTTCCCATCTATGGCTTCTACCATTAGGAGGTTTTCTTTGAGAACCAGAGGTATGAGGTTTTTTGCAGCAAAATGTTTATCAATGAAATTACCTGAGGCCCCAGAGTCCAAAAACGCCTCAGTCTTGAGGTGAACCCTTTCCCAGGTTAGAGAGATTGGTAACAGAATCCTGGATTTTTTTTTTCATTATCCACAAAGGAGGCATAAAGAGAACCAATAACCTGGGTGTTAGCTGTTCTTTGGCTTGATGTACCACTGTCACCCCTGCTACCCCTAGGTCTTTTGAGGACAATTGAAGGCGATGGTCTGCCCCTGCACAATAGAAACATAGCCCCTTTTCCCTTCTGTGAGCTCTTTCTGCGTCCGAAATACCAGTTTTCCTATCTGCATGGTTCTGCACTGGCATTTCCCCTCTTACATTTTCCTGGTTACTGGATGTGCTGGTATTTCTAGACAATAGAGGTAAAGGAGGCAAGACCCTTCTGGGTCTATCTCTAGGATGTCTCCTTTCCCTAATTTGATCATCCATGGCAATACAAAAATCAATAAGGTGATCAAGTGTCTCTGGCAATTTTAATGAGCCAACTCGAACATAAAAGTAATCGTTTAGGCCTCAGTAAAGGCTAATGTTAAGACATCGTTAGGCAGAGAACCTCTGAAGTCAGAGTTTTGAAGTCTATAGCGTAATCAGAGACTCTCCTATTCCCTTGTTTTATATGCACAAAGACCTACCCGCATTAGTAGCCCTTCTAGAGGGGTCAAAGGTCCGTTTTAGCTCTGAAGTAAAACCCTCGTAGTCATAAATGATAGGTTTTTTGTTTTCCCACAAGGGTGTAGCCACACAAAAGTTTTCTCTGTCAGATGGTTGATCAGATAACCCACTTGGCTTATCCGTCATACATGACCCTGGGTTATTCTCAAACAAAATCTCCAGTTGAGTCAAAAAACCCGGCACACAACTTGGGGTACCATCATACCGTAACGGCGCCTTCATACTAAGCCTATTTCTTTCGGAGAGGCCGGACTAACAATAGGCAATACAGGGTCGGGGAGGTTGTGGTTCCTCCACTGGACCGATTCAACACGGTCTGAAGAGCAAGAGAGCAAACTGGTCCATTCTATGGTCCTGCTCTTCTTGTCTGGCTGCGATACGTGCCAACTGTATAGAGAGGTCTGCGGGATCCATTGGCCCTGACGTAATGTACGTATCCCCCTGAATACCAGAATATTGGTCCTATACGCAAGACGCTCTCTAGCCTTCCGATCCTTAAGTGGTCGGCACGTCTAGATAGATATTTCGGTTCACAAGACAGAGTACCCACAAGGGTTATATCAGACAGATATACAAGGGCTTTAGATAGTTTGTTCTCCCCAGGCCTTTAGTAATATAAGAGGTAGTCTGCTGTATGCTTAGGGTTACACACAGACTAACACCGGTACCAAAGTTAGGAGCAGAAACGTTAGAGAAGTCGTTGCCAAAATCAGGAGTCATACACAGAGGTGGTTCTTTGCCAATGCCAGGGGTCATACACAGAGGTGGTTCTTTGCCAATGCCAGGGGTCATACACAGGGGTGGTTCTTTGCCAATGCCAGGGGTCATACACAGAGGTGGTTCGTTGCCAAGACCAGGAATCATTCACAGAGAATATTATGCAGCCAGAAACAGAGGTCAGACACGGACAGTACCAAAAATCGCAAGAGCTCTGCGGGAATGCAATACCACGTCAGGGCACGGGTAAAACAGTGAAGCCGGGTTTTAAAACCGGCGGGTCCGCGTCATCACGCCAGGTCCCGCCCCCCGGCATCCCACGTGAGCGCAACCGGCTGCAATATCAATCGGCGCCTGGCCAGCGAGCAGCGTGGAAGCCGCTGCCAGGCGCCCAACGGATCGATACGTTACAGCAAGACACCTAACGGTACATGTGGCAGATTAGATCTGTATTTCTATCTATATAAGGGTCTGCCTGTGTATATGTGTCTATGTGCCTGTTTATACCTATCTCCTAAATATTGAATCATACTCCTATTTGTGTCTGACCATTTGGGAAGAGTATCCCTGTGTCCACAGCTTTTGAGGGTGAGTGCTAAAATGTAATTAAAATGGTTAGCTTTCTCCCCTGGGGGGAGGATATAACATGTAGCTGTAAAATGGAATGTCTTTTGTGAACTGACATATCATGTAGCCTGTTAGTCGCACCTTGGGAGCCAGCCCGGCACCAAGATTTAGGCCCTATCTTCAAAGACAGGAAGCACATCCTTGATCCCTGGGGGGAAGATGGATACCTTTGGGCGAGTAAAGATTAACGACGAAGCGTACTGAGCATGCTCCGGAGAGGGGAATTCTGGGGATTGTAGGCAAAGGCTCTGCCAGCTAGGAGGCTGAACTTAGAAAAACTACAGCCCTATATATAGTCTTAATCAAGCATGGCTCAGGACTGATCACTTGGGGTACATTCGAAAGATGACTGATCTGTCCATGCTTCTATCTCCAGGCTCCAGGAGGCACCGATGCTAGCTTACTGATTAGTTCGTCGTAAGTAAGGCTCTGTGGTTAACCCTTTTCTTTTATTTGCTGTGTAGTGTGTAATTAATTGATTTATTCTAGCTATAATTTTTCCTGTAACAAATGCACTGTGTTTACATATATATCTATGTTCTATATAGAAACATAGAAACATAGAAAAATGTCGGCAGATAAGAACCTTTCGGCCCATCTAGTCTGCCCAATTACATGGATACTTTACCTGGATTTATCTTTTGTTTAGGATCGCCTTATGCCTATCCCATGCCTGCTTAAATTCAATTACTGTTTTGGCCTCTACCACTTCAACTGGAAGGCTGTTCCATGTATCCACCACCCTCTCAATAAAATAATGCTTCCTGATGCTACTTTTAAACCTTTGCCCCTCTAATCTAAGACTATGTCCTCTTGTTTTGCTACTTTGTTTCCGGTTAAATATACTCCCTTCCTCTACCTTGTGGATTCCCTTTACGTATTTAAATGTTTCTATCATATCTCCTCTGTCTCGTCTTTTTTCCAAGCTATACATGTTAAGATCATTAAGCCTTTCCTTGTAACTTTTCTCCTTCAAGCCGTTCACCATTTTAGTAGCCCTTCTCTGAACTCTCTCTAAGATGTCTATATCCTTCTGGAGATACGGTCTCCAGTACTGCACACAGTACTCCAAGTGAGGGCTCACCAGTGCTCTGTACAGTGGCATGAGCACTTCCCTTTTCCTACTGCTAATACCTCTCCCTACACAACCAAGCATTCTGCTAGCATTTCCTGCTGCTCTATTACATTGACTACTTACCCTTAGATCCTCTGAAATAATAACCCCTAAATCCCAACCCTCAGATGTTGAGGTTAGGACTGTATCAAATATTCTATATTCAGCCCTTGGGTTTTTACGTCCCAGGTGCATTATCTTGCACTTATCCACATTAAAACTCAATTGCCACAGCTCCGACCATATTTTTTAGTTTACCTAAATCATTTGTCATTTGGCTGATCCCTCCAGGAACGTCAACCCTGTTGCAAATCTTTGTGTCATCAGCAAAAAGACATACTTTTCCATTTAATACCTTCTGCAATATCACTAATAAAAATATTAAAGAGAATGGGTCCAAGTACTGACCCCTGAGGTACCCCACTGGTAACAAGACCTTGCGCCGAATAAACTCCATTTACTACAACCGTCTGTTGCCTGTCACTCAGCCACTGCCTAATCCATTCAACAATATTGGAATCCAAGCTCAAAGATTGCAATTTATTGATAAGCCTTCTATGCGGAACAGTATCAAAAGCCTTACTGAAATCTAAATAAGCAATGTCTACTGCACCACCTGTGTCTATTATTTTTGTTACCCAATCAAAAAAATCAATAAGATTAGTTTGGCATGATCTCCCTGAGGTATCATAAATAAACCTAATCTATTTAAGTTCTGCTTCTGGTTGATGAAATCCATGCTAACTAAGAGATTGGGAGTATTGCTATTTGCTTTAAGCTCAGGTAGATAAGAAATTGTGAGTTGCGGTCGTCGGGGACGGCAGGGATTGTGGGGGACACAGTCACTGCCCGAGTCAAGGGTAGGCAGATAGTGCAGTTGCTTAGCCCTGCGTCTCCCGCTGCGACGCGCGTAGTGTCCATGAGGACTGGTGGCAGCGACTAATAGAATAGGAAAGTGACACAGGGATTGTGGGAGACGTAGTCCTTACCCGCTTCAAGAGAAGATTTGTACTGCGTTGCAAATCCTGGGATCATTGTATCGCGCTCTGCGCCCGGTTGCGAGAGAGAAATGCGTAGAGACAGATAGTGGGTGGCGAAACCCGGCGTCTTTCGCAGCAGCGTGCGTAGGGGTCGTGACAGTACATACTCGCCACCCAGGACATACTTGAAAATCAGAGAAATCTCCATGTATCCTTCCTGGTAAAATCCTTTCACAAATTTTTTTTTTACAAAATTTGTTTGTTTACAATTATGCATGGGGGAGGTGCTTGCTCTATAAAACTTGAAAACCACAACAAAAAAATCAGTATCTGAAAGAAAGGTAATTTTATTTAACCTCCCTGGCGGTCTATTTTTGTGAAATTTCTTGGATGAAAGCGGTCAGTTTCTTTTTGCCCCCCCCCAGTGGCATCCCGAGTGTAGCTCGGGGTTAAATTCCTATGTTGGAAGCGGTAACCCCGAGCAACACACGGGATGCCGCTGGATACATCACCTCTCCGTGCGCTCCCTCGATGTCCCCAGCTGCCTCCTCTGGCGACAGCGACCTCATTACTTTCTGGTTTCCTCCTCGCGAGAAGGAATCCAGGAAGTAAAACGCCGCGATCGCCGGAGGAGACTGCAGAGATCGAGGGAGTGCAGGGAGAGGTAATGTATACAGCCTGAGTGTGTCTCGGGGTTACCGCTCTCAGCGGTGAAATTTAACCCCGAGACACACTCGGAAACACCGCCAGGGAGGTTAATATTTAATGAGAAAAGTGTCCATCTGGGTTGTAAAAAAATACTTTGTTAGTTTTACAAAGCATGCCTACTTTGCCTAATTATAAATTGGCCCTGTGCCTTTTGCTCCATCCCTGGTGAGGAACCTAAATTCTTTCTCCATTCCTTTCAGCCTTTCTCTTGACAACTGCTGGAGAATTGATTGTGGAAATACCATGGACATTACAGGTATAATTCCTCGGCTTCTGGGATTCTTTAAAAATTATATAACTCTCTCACCTCCAGAGGAAAAAAAAAAGCGAGAATCAAATGCTCATTCCACTGATTAAAAGGCAAACCTGAACTTTTCCTGCCGCTGAGGCCTATTTACGACGGTGTTCTTCATTTTTCCGTGTTCTATTTCAGTGCTGCTAATGGTACGTCACGCTGCGAGGCAGAATACTCAATATTTACTGCAGATCCTCCTTTTTTCTCACAGGCCTTCAATGGCAGCAAGAGAATAAAGCATTGATAAGTCACAAAATAACAGTAGATGAGGCTGAATGTTCACAGACAACACAGAGGTATGGGTAACCATAGAGGGATGTCAAAGTATTTTTGTGGTAAAGCACATGATTGGTTCTATTCACAAGGCACCGAAATTGCGTGCAATTTGGGTGCTTTGTGGTTTGCCTAATTTCGGCGCAGTTCGGCAATTCCATTTGGCAAAAATACAGTGAATGCACGATTTAGTGAATGTTCTCTGTATTTTGCTGAAATTGGAGTCGTCAAAGCAATTATCAAACAATAGCAAAGTCTGACGAGTTTTGGCGATAACACCAAATTCGACCGAATTAGCATTGGCGAATTCCAGTGACCTGAAAAAAAAAGCTTATCTGTAATGTATACGTCTAAATTAATTCTTACCTGAAAACGTATTCAATGATACCTAGTGTACCCTGCGTGATGCCACTTAGTACCCCTCATTTACTATCATTTTTTCTCCTCTGTATGGTTTCAGGTGATTTGATTAAGTTTGACATCTCAATCGGTTTGACACTTAACATTCCACGCATTAATAGAAACATAATAAATTATTTATACTCTTCGGGTGGAGGATTCCATAAAAAAAGGAAAAAAAAACGCTGCCGATGTGACCCTTGGGAGAGTTTTTAATATGCTCTGTGGTATTTGTTTTGACCAAGTTCACATCTTCTGCATACAGGCAGATACCTCAAGCTGTGCTAAGTGTGATTTAGTATGTGCCGCGTTTATCTGTACTGACAGCACCAGAGCATCACTTGCACTAAACAGCATGCTAATAGGCTCACGGTACTCTTCTTGGTTTTTTATGCATTTGTATATGTGCTAAACGCAGTGTTTCTCAACTCTGGTCCTCAAGTCCCCCTAACAGGCCAGGTTTGCCAGATATGTGAAGCACAGCACAGGTGATATGATTTGCTGCTCAGTAGGCTTGTGCACCGTTTTTTTTTTGGTTCGATTTGTTCAGATGTTTAAAATTTTCGATTCAGCTCGTTTCGACCGATTTCTGTTTCGATTCGGTTCGGTTCGTTTTTCGTGTACATTTTTTTTCGGAATATCGACCATTTTTCGTGTTTTCGGGTCACTTTGCTCGTTTTTTATATCGACTTTTCGTGATTTCGGAAATTTTCGTTTTTTTCGGAACGTCTGTTCTCCTCGTTTCAAAGTGTCTAACTCTATTCGTTTTGACGTAAACTACTATGGTTTACTTTTTTTTTATACTTTATATATTTTTTTATAATAAATTTTTGGTTTGTTTTTCGGATCCGATAATTCATTCTGTCGATACGATAATTCTGGCGATTCTATCGTGTTTTTTTTATTAAATAAAGATCCTTTTTTTCTTATGAATATACATTTCACAACTTTATTTAATCACATTAAAAAAATGGTATGAAAGCCAAGGAACAAAAAAAAATGAACAAAACGATTTAAAAAACGCTAAACTGACCCGAATGGTCTGACTTTAAAAATAAAAACCAGAACAAAAGGTTTTAAAACGGAAAAATAGTTGATCAAAATTATCTGAAACGAAAAAAAAACAACAAATAAAATGATTTAGAACAGACAAAAAAAATTAACCCTTTCGCTGCTGAGGCATTTCACTGCTTCCCTTCACGCCTGTGTGCGCGGTCTGCTGCTGAGCTAATTTTTAACAGTTTCGCTCCTCTTGTTTAAACGCGATTTGAAGCCTTATTTTATAATATGACCCAGACATGTTATATATCGTTCTTTCCGGCAGACTCGGCAGATGATTCATAATATATCATTATCATATGTATGCGTCATGTCCTGTCTGTATATTATAACAAAAAATGCAATAAAATTAGAATTTTCAATGTTTGTTTTACAAGGTGTAAAGCGTTTTTTTCCACATTTTAACATGCGAGTGTTTGCAGTTATATTTTATGAGTTGCGTTTGTTAAAAAAAATTGAAATGGGGACTTGTTATATTGTTTTGGGTGAAAATTACACTATTTTTAACAAACGCACCCCATACAAAAATCCTTAGTGCAGCATCATTGTTCACATTATAATTGAAATGGGAACAATATTGCTGCATTAACAAAACAAAACAAAAAACCTGTTTATTTTTTTTATATTTAAATTTTTTATAACTTTTAACATTGTCATGTTTGGTATTGTTGGAAAGGCCATGCTCTGGTCGATCCAAAGATACCAAACATTAACCGATAGCTGCCGTGGATCGGGAGATAGGGGGTTCGTTGGAACCCCCTATCTCCACCATTGGTCGCAGTTAGGGGTTAACTCCAGAACTGACGTCATTGTGACGAGGTCTTGGGAATGTTGGCAGCTGCCGTTCCCCCACGCTGTGGTCTTCCTGCAAAGACGTGACCATGTTGGCGGGCAGCGGCTTAGCGGGCAGCGGTGGGAGAGAGAGAGCTCATAGCTGGGAGGAGGTGTTGTGTGAAGCTGCAAACAGGGACAAATAAACTAGACCTGAGCCGCACTGAGGATCTTTGGGTTGTGTCGGAGAAGACTTCACGCAGTGCTGCCATCAATATTTTTTGATAAATTCTTGGTTATACAATGAATGTGACTGTGGACAAAAATCCGTGTTGTTGTGACATCGCCTAAGCTTAACAAAACCAGGCCACGTCGGTAATCAAATCTCAAGGCAGTACAACAAGGTTGTGTTAGTGTGTGACATTTTTTGGCCAGGCAGGCAGTGTAGAATGTGCACAGTCACATTCATGGCCACAAATATGTTGACAAATTTATGACAAAGGGTCCATAGAAATGTCAATAAATTTATGTACATATAATGTTAACAGTGTGGAAAAGAAACCAAGCAATACATATTAACTTATTAAGTAAGGAAAAGCAGCGCACACAAACAGGAAAATATAGAAAAAATATAAAATTTATTTACAACATGCCACATGGCATTGGCAAACTGCCCAACAGGGGCACAAACATAGGGGAGGAGGAGGCTGGTCTCTACTGCCACTCCAGGATTTCAACGGCGTTGTTAATATGCTGCCTGAACTCCTGCAGCAACTCCTGGATGGCATCGAAGTTGGCGCCAGCCAGGCGTAGCTCGCCGATCGCCATCCTGACGCTGGACCTGTCAGTGTCGGGTCTGGCTTCTCCTTCTATATATCCAATAAATGAAAGAAGGAAAATACAGTAAGTAAAGCAGGTTTCTATTTTTGACTGAAAGTCTTGAAAAAATATAACAGTAGTATATACCAGTGCTGGCGGCCTCCTGAGGCTCTGACTCCTCCGACTCCTCCTCCTCCATCACCACCGTCATCATCTCTTCCGGTGCTATATCTAAGAAATTAAAGAAATAAAAAATACAGTAAACAACAAAACTGATTTATTTTTGAACAAAAGTCGATGCAAAATACAACAGTAAAAAAAAACTGGACTCGCGGCCTCCTGCTGCGGCTCCGTCTCCCTCTCTCCATCGCCCTGCTCCTCCTCTTCCTCCTCCTGCTCCTCTTGTGCTATACATAAAAAAATTAAATGAAAATACAGTAAACAAAAAATGTTTCTGTTTTTGACCAAAAGTTGTTTCAAAATAAAACAGTATATACCAGCGCTGGTGGTTGCGCGTGGCTCCCCCTCCTCCTCCACTGGGGCACTGGTGCCCGCCGGGGCAGATGCTGCCTTTGCCTTCCTGTCTTCTGCCAAATCCAAAAAATAACACGTAAATAATGCAGACTGGAAAAAATGGTATATCTATACAATATATTGCCGAAAGTATTGCGACACCCCTCCACTACCCACTAGCACTACCAGCTTGACCCACCACTACTCCCATCTCATAGTTCTAAAGTCACAAAATATTTATTTATTTATTTCCTCTGCACATAGACATATATTACCGTTCAATTATATATTTTTTTCAGAAGTAAACATTACGTTTATTCAATAAAAACTATTATTTGTGTTGTGTGCATACAAAATGCATTGTGTGACTGCTTTTAGTTATTTTATAGAATGCCTCAGCCTCAGTTTCACTTTCAATTTCTGCGAATAAAACTGTGGATATAGCAGAAACAACAGAAATCCGCCATTTTGTTTTGAAATTTGCATCTAAAGCGTTCAATAATGACACTGCTGTAGCAAACTGAATTGCTGCGCTGCATCAATTCAGCAGCTGCTGAGGATGTATTGAACGCGGCTCTGTTTGGATGCACTTTCAGAAGGACTTCATGTCCCATCCTACCACTTAGCAGAGACGCAGAGATTTTTGTTGATGCGCAGGTGGGAGCCAATATTGGGCAAGCTGCGGGTCTTCTCGTATGCATCACTCAATCACAACAACCCCCCCCAGCACACTACAGTACACAGTGCCAAAAGAAATCCAGCATTGTAACTTCATCTACATACATCAAATATCACAATGACCTGCGGACGAATCGGATTCGACCCGATTACGAAGGAGTTATCGTATCGACAGAATTATCGGATCATTGGAAACAAGAAACAAGTGATACGCATTTACAAATACAAAATTTGCAGAATCAGCGATATAACCGATAATAGACTTTAGTTAAATATACGATGTCCAGAATTACCGAAATGGAACCGAAATCACGAATTGAACCGAAATCATGAATAGAGTGAAAATAAATTTCGATTTGACACATTTCAAGTCCATTCGAAAACTCCGAAAAATTTTTGTTTTGGCTCGGAAACCTTTTCGGATCTGTCGGTTTTCGGGTCCGGTCCGATCCGATTCGGAAAATCGGCCGAATCCGAAGACACGAATCGGGAAATTTCGTGGAAATTCCGAAACCCGAAACGCACATCCCTACTGCTCAGTGATTGCAGGATTCAGTCTGCATTTCCCCAAAGGTGATCCTTAAAACCTGCCCTGTTAGGGGGTACTTGAGGACTGGAGTTGAGAAACAATGTAAGCTACTGTATCTCTAATTTGTGAATACATTTGCGGATTTTAATTTGCTTTCCTGTATGCAGATGTCAGCTATACAGAAAATATCCCTGTCTGCAACCATCGTAGATACATGAAAGATGCATGTCCCAAGTAAGTGGGTATACCAATAAAGAGCAGTTGGGTTGTCAAACAGGGTTTTTCAGAGAGCACCGAATTGGCCACAAAATATCCACAAAAAGAGCACTCCATATAAATGTAATGTTTTGGAAGAATGTGGTCATTCATATGGAGTGCTCTTTCTTTCTATACTGTATTACTGTCTTAGATGCACCAGCTGTTATTGCTTGTTTAGATTGAGCGCAACCTTTCCACTGTCGTATGTTACATATAGGGGGCTGACGCAACCCTCATTTGGTATGCACCCCTCCCTGTTCACAGGTGTGTTCCACCTTGGCTGCCTATGAAGGCCTTGAGGTTAGGGATGCACCGATACCACTTTTTTAAGACCGAGTACGAGTACCGATACTTTTGTTCAAGTACTCACCGATACCAATTACCGATACTTTTATTTTAGGTCATGTGACGCTTTCCAATAAGAACAGACCTTCTATAAAGCCCCCAGGTCTCATGGATATTGCCCCAGCTCATGGATATCCTGCCCCCCAGCTCATGGATATCCTGCCCCCCAGCTCATGGATATCCTGCCCCCCAGCTCATGGATAATTGCCCCCCAGCTCATGGTATGCCCCCCCTGCTCATGGTTATGCCCCCCTGCTCATGGTTATGCCCCCCTGCTCATGGATATGCCCCCTGCTCATGGTTATGCCCCCCTGCTCATGGATATGCCCCCCCTGCTCATGGTTATGCCCCCCCTGCTCATGGATATGCCCCCCTGCTCATGGATATGCCCCCCCTGCTCATGGTTATGCCCCCCTGCTCATGGTTATGCCCCCCCTGCTCATGGTTATGCCCCCCCTGCTCATGGATATGCCCCCCTGCTCATGGTTATGCCCCCCCTGCTCATGGTTATGCCCCCCCTGCTCATGGATATGCCCCCCTGCTCATGGTTATGCCCCCCCTGCTCATGGATATGCCCCCCTGCTCATGGTTATGCCCCCCTGCTCATGGATATGCCCCCCCCGCTCATACTTACCTTCCTTCAGCGACGCCGGGAAAGTCTTCTCGCGCGCGCGCTCCTTGGAAGGTCCCCAGCCGCGACCACATGGGACCATGTGATCACGGCTGGGGTCCTTCCAATGAGCGCGCGTGGGGAAACTTTCCCGGCGTCGCTGAAGGAAGGTAAGTATGAGCGGAGAGCAGCTGCAGGGCCTGTCTGAATGCTCTATCTGCATTCGGACAGGCCCTGCAGCTGCTCACTTTGTTTATACTCACCTTCCTTCAGCGACGCCGGGAAAGTTTCCCCGCGCGCGCTCGTTGGAAGGACCCCAGCCGTGATCACATGGTCCCACGTGGTCGCGGCTGGGGACCTTCCAAGGAGCGCGCGCGCGAGAAGACTTTCCCGGCGGCGCCCAGGAAGGTAAGTATAAACAATGCGATGAGCAGCTGCAGGGCCTGTCCGAATGCAGATAGAGCATTCGGACAGTCGCCCCAGCCCCTCGGATACCGGCAAGCCGGCTCAATGCCGGCTTCCGGTATCGGAATAAAATATCGGGGGTACTGCACGAGTACCAAGTACTCCTGCAGTACCCGGTATCGGCACCGATATCGATACTAGTATCGGTATCGGTGCATCCCTACTTGAGGTGCTTGGGAGCTCCAGGAAAGATTGTGCCTCCGGCAAGTGAGTTGATCCTGTAAATGAGTGCCGGCTGGGTGGAGTAGAGGTAACATCACTGCTCTATAACTGTGGAGAGAGACAGTGGAGACACAGGTTTGTTCCCGGCAAGAGCACCTCTCCAGTAAGTGTCCTTGGGCAAGACACCTAACGGTACATACTCGCCACCCAGGACATACTTTAAACCGAGAGAAATCTCAATGTATCCTTCCTGGTAAAATAGTTTCTCAAAAAAAAAATGCAGATTCGGTCAAGTTAGATAGGACCTGTCAGCGATGTTTGTGACAGGCTTAAGCAAAGTATGGTCATATTTTGTGAACCACATTTCCATCATTTATTCGCTCAGGTGATAGAATTTTTTAAAAATGGTTATTTTTATTTTTAATGTAATGAATTGGAAGAATGTGGTCATTTATATGGAGTGCTCTTTTTTGGATATAATATATATATAATGTTATTCACGAAGACCTGAACTTGCCACCGACGTGCACTGAACTGTAAATTTCACCATGCAGTGCAATTTTGGGGCAGTTCTATTCACAAAGCTGTCAATTCTCCAAATACTGTCAAATTGATGGTGGAATATACAAGAGTGGGTGTCTGTGGAGGCGCTTACTAGGTAACTGTGGTTCCTTAAAAAAAGGGGGGGTGCTGCCTACAAGGGGTTGCACATAAATCTCAACCTAAATGTGCAAATAAATGTGTAGAAAAGGGTAAGGGTCCTAGTGCTTCAGTGGGTGCGTCCAAATATGGAGCAATCTAGATGAGTATTTCTAAATGCTGATATTATGGCTCAACTCTATTTATCAGGTGGTGATAGATAAAAGTACTCAAGTGAGTCAATGTTACACTAGTATTGTGCAAATAACAATTCTGTGCAAATGAACAACCTTGTGCAAAATAAGCAACAACAATGGTGATAAATCCTTAAATTTTGTGTCTGCACTTTACGAATGGAGTAGGATATATGAGCACATGCACTTTATATGTACTTTATATGCATTTTGCACATGTGGATTATTATACACTTTGTGCTATAGGAGCAGAATTGTACGCATAACTTAAGGATTTATCACCATTGTTGTTGCTTATTTTGCACAAGGTTGTTCATTTGCACAGAATTGCTACTTGCACAATACTGATGGTGGAATATGTTGCAGTTTGGCAATTTTCGGTGGCAGCGAAATAGTCCAATAGATAAGTAATGATTAATCAATTCAGAGAATGCCGAACTGTACTGAAATGTCTGCGAAATGCCCAGATTTAAAGTGATTTGATTTGACAGGTTTAAACAAGCGAATCCCATAGGATTCAATGCAAAAAATGTAATATCCTATTTAATTATTATTTTTCTTTAATTCTTTTAATTTTCAACAAAAAGCCTTTTTATTTTATTTTTTTTAGAAACGGTTTGCATTTTTTAGAATAAAAAAATTTTAAAAGGAGTTTTTTTTTGTTCTGTAACAGAATAAAAAACCTTTTTAATTTTTTTTTTTTTAAAGGATGTTTTTAATATTTTTCCAGCGGTCTTTGGTGGTCTTCGGAGACCTTCACCAAATTTTTCATGATCCTTCGGCGCACTACAGTGACCCTACGGTGAGTAGTGAATTCAACGTAGTTTCGACGAAATGGAATCCCGAAGTGCACCGAAATTTAGATGAAATTTCAATACTTTATGAATAACCCGTTTATATCTCCGTATGTCTCAATGCTACTAAACACAACAGATTGTCAAGTGTATTGCCAAGAAAGCACTGCAAAAGCTGGAATATTTAACACTCCTTTTCCTCTTGTGTGAAGCTCTGCTTTTGAGCTGTCATCGTTCCACGTGGAGTATAAAAAGGTATGTGTTGCTCAGTGGAGTGACTATCCATCTGCAACAGTTATAATTCAACATTTCCAATGCTTATCTCCCACGAGTCCTGCCCTCTGTCTTCTCAATGCTTTCTGGCAGTAAACCCTGCAGAAAAGGTTATTTTAAAGCAGGAATTGTATACATAGATCTGTCTGCTTAAACTTTAAATACCATAAGAATTTAGTTAATAGTGTCACAAATGTAACCGTTCTTAACTCCTTCAATTACCAAGTGATTACCCATAAACCCTCTGGTATGATGCATTGGCTTGGAAATTGACTTTCCATGACCCACACATTAAATATATGCAGAGATGTCCTGCTTATTTGTTCATAGTAGGTAAGCCCTCTTTTACAGACAAAGGCTCCCTCTGCTGGCAAAAAATCGCTACTACATATACGTTATAGCTTGGGCTCTGTTGTTCTCTAACCACTTCAATGTGGTGGACGCGCTCAGCGCGTCCAACCACATTGGTACTTGGCTGCGGAAGACGCGCTGAGAGCGTCCTCCCTTTGCAGCCCGCGATCAGCCGGTATTCCGGCTGATCGCTCGGCCCTCCGGTGCGGGCTGACATCATCGATGTCAGTCCAACCTCCGGGACCCCGGCAGGCACGATAGGCGTCATCGTGCATGCGCGATGATGTCTATTTCAGGCACCCCCCCCCCGCCATTGCAGGGAAGGTGCCTGAAGGGGAGGGGGGGAGGTCCTTCGGACCTCTCCCCCTCCCCATCCGTGCGGGCCAGCGATTAAAGGCAGGCACCACCTGGAAGGGCACAGCCTGCCCTTCCAAGCGGCGGCTGTCTTTAACCCCTAGGGGGCTGGATCGCGATATGGCGCCAACATGCGCTGTATCGCGGTCCCCTCCCGGAGCTGGCCGACATCTTGGATGTCGGCCAAGCTTCCGGGATATCCCCCTAATGACTGGCGTCATCGCGCAGAGCGCGATGGTGCCAGTTTTTAAATTAACCCCTTGCTGCCACCTATAGTGGAGATAGGGGGTTCCAATGAACCCCCTATCTCCCGATCCATGACAGCTAGGGGTTAATGTTTACTAACGTGGCCTTTCCAATGATACCAAACATGACCATGTAAAAAGTAAAAAAAAAAATACAAATAAAAATAAAATTAAAAAAATACAAAATGAAATTAAAAAAAAGTTTTTTTTTTTTTTTTTTTAGATTTATTAGTGCAACAATATTGTTCCCATTTCAATTATAATGTGAACAATGATGCTGCACTAACGATTTTTTCTATGGGGGGGCGTTTGCTAAAAAACACGAATTTTCCCCAAAAAAAGTAACGATTCCTCATTTCTAATTTTTTTAACAAGCGCACCCCATAGAAAATATAACCGCAAATGATCGCATTTTAAATTGTGAAAAAAAACACTTTACACATTGTAAATTATTGAAAATTCAAATTTTATTGCATTTTTTGTTATAATATACAGACATGACATAACGTATACATATAATAATGACATATTATGAATCTGCACAGTCTGCCGGAAAGAACGATATATAATATGTCTGGGTCATATATTAAAATAAGGCTTCAAAACGCATTTAAACATGATGAGCGAAACCGGTAAAAATGAGCTCAGCACAGAGGTGGGAAAGGCTCAGCAGCGAAAGGGTTAAAGGAAAAACAGACAAGCAATCAGTTCAAATAATTTAAACACATCAACTGTCATCGGCCTTGTGTGCGGCCCACACCATAGAAGTGGGAAGCTCCTGTTTATTATGTTCAAGGAAGTCTTAAGTTCCGGCATTAAAACAGGGTCACGCAGAGTGTGAGAGCCCAAACGCCAGTTCCACACACTTTCATGCGTTTTTATTGTTTTAAACACCTTTCAAAGAATAGCAGAGTTTTTTTTTTTTCCGCTGCAGTTTGGCAGTCACTTTGGTGCTCTTCAGCGTTGTTCGGCGGTCAATTCGGCTGTCTTTGGCGTTCGGTGAGCTGATTGGCAGTAGGTGGCAACATACGGCGGCCTGTTTGGCGGTTGGGGGTGGTCTTCAGCGGCTACACGTTCGACGCACTTCGGGGATGAATAGCGAATTCACCACAGGGTCGGCAAACTGGAATCACAGAAGTGCACCGTATGAGAAATTTCAATGAAATTACGGTGCTTTCTGAATAACCTCTTAAATCTTTTTTGGATCAAAATACTTATTGCAGTATAAAAGACAGAGGACTAGTCAAAAACTGTACATTGCTGATAATTCACAAGAAAACTGTTGAGCTTAGACCAAATTTACTTCCTAAGGAACTTTATTTCTTTGCTGTATCGATTTGCATTTTGCCAGTTCACTGCAATTCACTCTTAAGGGAGTAAGAACCATCAATGCCAAAAGCCTTGGCGAGCCAGAGATCTTATGCAAATGCTTCTAGCAATGTCTCGTGAAAAGGGTAATGGAAACTATATATTACATTCCGCTTGCCAAGAGACAGAAAACAATACCCGTTACTCAGAAACGTACTGCAAACCTCTGGAATAAATGTGACACTTGCACTTACGTCGTTTCATGACTTTAATATGTATCGGTAATAGCAGGTCCGAGCCGGACATTCTTAATCCTGCCACTAGGAATAGATAATTGCTTTTGAATGGTAATATAAGATCTCTGCTTCTGTATCTTGCAGCTTCTTTTGTGAGGGTTTGGTGAGTAAGAAATTCAAACGAGCATTCCCGCATGAAAAATGTTCTGATACAAATAGAAAGTGTCATTTTTCTAAAGAAACCTCACAAAATTAAGAAACCAAAGGGCACAATGCTGTTTATCTCTTAGTAGGTCAATATCAAATATAAACCTTTTTTATCAATCACCTTTTTACATACCTTATGCCAGAACCCCGCCAATGACTACACCGTGCCTGCCATGTGTCCCTGGGCAGCACATGAAGAGTGCTGCTCAGCCTCAGCCCTGGCTATCCAGCACTGAAAGGGGTTAACAGTGGATCACAGTGTACACACACACCACACCTCTGCTGGAAATAAAAGTACCTTTCCTCCCTTTCAGCAGGGCATTTGCATTAAGTGCCTTTTCCTGCTTAAGCTCAGACATACCTATGTATCAGACCTGGCTTATCTATTTGACCACGGCTTCTGGATATCCCTCTGTACTGCACAAAGATCCCTCCTGTGTCCTGTGTACAGCACCCTTGTGTTCTCCTCAAGGTACCTCCAAAGTTCCAGCGTTTCCATAGTTCTCAAGTATCCTGGTACCTTCTGTCTCAAAGTGTCCCCCTCAAGCATTCTCAAGACCCCCTGCTGTATACAGATTCCTAGTACCCCTTTCATCCACCCTGGTCATCTCTCTGCGACCCCAGTATATCACCAGTGTGGCTCTCCTGCTTCTGCCTCCACCCATGTACCCTCAAGTGTCTCCTCCAAGTGTTATTGTTCACTGCATACCAGGCTCGTACCCACAAGGCCAGTACCCCTCCGGTGCTGATCCTGACACAGGGAGGTGAAATGTGCAAAACTCTAATTTCACTTAAAAGGATAGTTACACAGGCTGAAAAACGACGTGCGTCCATCGAGTTCAGCCTTTCATACATCATCTACTTCTGTTGATCCAAAACAAGGCAAAATACCCAGTCTGAAGCGCTCGGCTATTCTTGTAGGGCCTTATTCCCTAGATAAAATGGGGACTCTAACTGGGAAAACCTGCGCCTGCAAGATTCCCCGTTTTAGCATTCGATTCCAGGGCAGGTGCAACTTCAGCACCTTGTCTCGGAACTAAGCGCCACCTCAGTGATACTCACGGTAGCGCTTTCGTGCTGCTGCGAGTATCCCCTCCAGGAGTCCATAGGAACCCACGGAGGGTTGATCTATCCGGGCCGTGAGCTCTGCACGATCTCTCTCTCGAGTGACGCCAAGATCCATGGAGTGGTCACAGAGGGAGAGTACAAGTACTCATGCAAATGCCCGATATCGGTACAAATCCTAGTATCGGTGCAACCCTAATGCACGCTACTTACTTACGCTTGTAATACTAGTTTTAGTACAAGGCCTCTGTCCCTGCAGTAGCAGTTTTATTAAAACGGTGTTTCGAATATCAGATTGTAACTGTACCTTGAAGAGCAAAGTAACAGCGTTTCCTGGCTCACATACCAAAAGTGACCAGTGAGGTCATGTTACAGGGAATTGCCGATACATCCAGGAGAGAAATAGTGTGTAAGCGTTACAATGTGATTTCTCTAAATCTCCCTATTTAATTGTGGGTGTGTGAAACTAATAAATACGTATGTGTTGTTGTAGAAGGATATGTGTGAAAACGGCTGCAGGACAGTATCCATACGATGCAAGTAGGACAGGGATGTCAAACTCCTGCTCCCGAGTTGTTGCTGGACTACAGCTCCCACGTCTCTCTTGCAATCTATTCCATTTCTGGGAATCGTAGGCCATCAACATCTAGGGGGCTGGAGTTTGACATTGCTGCAGTAGGACATTAATTCACTGCTTCAACATTTATTCAGGTAGCAAGAATTTATTTTTTTGTTGCCAAAACGGGACACGAAAGCCTTCAAGGAATTTTCTGAAGTGCACGTATATCATAAGGATATACTGTATGTAATAGATATGAAGTGTTCATTAAATGAAGGCCTTAGGTATCATTTAAATAAATGCACAACAAGTGGATCAACTGCATAACTGAAACCAATTTATTATTATTATTAACATTATTATTGAGCATATTGTCAAAAGATAAAAGTGCCATCACCCAAAAATTAGCAAAACCAATCTCTTATGTCCTAATAGTGTAATTATATCTTTTGCAAATAAATTAGATAGAACTGAATGAATTATCCTCTATAGTTAAATTTACAAAATATGTTATTATTTAAATATATTAAGTTGACTTTGGCAATTGTTGAGGTTTCGGACTTCTCCACTTTTTTTCGTTCATTTTTCAATGAATTCAAGTAATAAATCAATACAGCTAAACGCTTTCCCAATGTAAAACCACATCAAAGCGGCCAACCTTTGCCTTCTCGTTAGCACGGCTAGACAATTTCATAAAATCCTGCCATTAGCAAAATGTATTGAGATTAGTTTACTGGGCATTGATCTACATGGGCTTCACAGGACATATTGACGAAACATAATAATATTTTTAGCTACAGGCAAACCTTGAATGAGAAGCGTAGGAAGGCGCAGATGGAGTGTCAAACAGTGTCCTGCTTGTCCATATTTTTGTGCCCAAGTACATTTTGGGTGTTTTTTTTTATCCTGAACCAAATATGAAAGTAAAACAATTTACTGTGAATATGTACTCTATATAAGCGCTAAATGTTCCAGGTGTGATATGGGATGTGTGCATGTCTATACCAAGAAGATAGTGTGAGGGGGAAATAGATATACATATATGCAGGAAAAATAGTTTAGTGCCTATTCCCTAACAGGGTGGCTGAGCAGACCAGAAGTATCCAGCCTGTTCCATGTATAAAACATAACAAGAAAAAAGGTTGTCATTTGTGCTCACGACTGTAGCTCCATGCGAAAAAAAACACGATCAGAGGTTTTGGTTTGCTTGAATGGCCATTAAAGTGTAAGCTCACCTACCACGTCACGACCCCTCTAGGTTAGGTAAATCCTACCTAATGAAACCAAGAGCTGCTCTCTAAGCAACCACATATACTCATGCTGTTTCTCAGTCATGAGAGAGAATGGTGGGTTTGTATTTATACCCTCACCAGGAACATTTTCACTTTGGGATTAAAAAGAAAAACACGGAAAGCGTCAGCAGCAATAATGACCTGGGAAACAGATATGTCAAATGGTGTGCCTGGTGCACATGGGCGCATCCACATGTAGACGTAGTTGGTCGTACCTTTCCCCTATTTAGGCAATCGTCAAAGTTTTTGGATGCTGTGTCAGAGAAATGCTCACCCTTGTACCTTCAGATGTTTTGGAACTACATCTCCCATGATACTCAGGCACAGCCACTTATTTGGTCAGCAGAGCCTTGTGGAGGGTCCCAAAACATCTGGAGGCCCAAGATTGAGGAACCCTTCTTGTCTGCATTTGTGCTTCAGGTGGCAGTTTTGCTAAACTATTAATATATAATAGATTAATATATCCGTATCCATTTATCATTTATAATTTCAGACCATGGCCTCACTCTGATTCTTCTGTTCCTTTTCTCACCCTCAAAAACAACATGTGTTAATGTCAGAAAAGTGTCACCTTTTCATTAAAGGTATAAATCTATGAAGAGTGTAAAAGAAAGATCTTCAGGTTACTTTCTATCTTCTCTCCCCTGCCTTTATCTCTTACCCCAGATACAGTAATAAAAAATTATCTTCATGTCACCTTCTGTGCTCTGCCCATAACTATGCTTTGAACCAATAACAACCCTGAAAGAGAAGATGATTTGTCTTCCTCTGTTTGGGGAACCAGTCCTCATCTATCACAATACAAAGAGAACGAGTGACATCAGAAATCTCCCAGGATCACACTGAGCATGCTCAGAATGGTATCAGATGGAGCAGTTTTCACAAATGTCCCAAGAACTTGAAAAATGCTGTTTTGATTTCAGGAATATAATTATTAAACGGCTACAACACATTTTTAAAACAGTTATTACTTTAATATTTTTGTCACATTGTATTCAAATCAAATCCGCATATTACATTCCAGAAGCTAAACCTGGGGCATCGGTTATGGTGCTAGCTTCCGAGAGCTTACTGAACTTTACAAACCCTACACTTAACATGGGGAGCGCAATCAGTAATTAGCGTTTCCATAAGTAAGTATTACAAAGTCCTAGCGCTAATTACCGCATCGATGCACAAACCAAATTTTTAGTGACCCCTAAAAGCTCATGCTAAAAGACTCCGCTTTTGAAAAATCATCTAGCACCCCATAACCCCCCCCCCAATATATTCATTACTCGCCTCTCATTCCGCGGCGAGAACAGTGGCTCAATCCTCCGTTGCTTGTCGCCGGGGGCAGAGTGAGACTGGGAACAAATAGTTCCTAGTCTCCCTCCGTGATCACTCCCAGTGTTGAGCGATCTTGCCAGAGCCAGATTATGCAGGGTTTGTGGCCCGGAAGCACAACCCTCCATGGAGTCCAATGGACTCCAGGAGGTGATACTCGGGGCTGCGCGGAAGTGCTACCGTGAGTATCACTACGGGTAGCGCTGTGTTCCGGGGCGAGGTGTCGTCTGCTCTGGAATATCACTCTAAAATGAGGACGCTACAGGGAAATTTGCCCATTAACTGCCCATTTTAGAGTTAAGAAAAGAATAGGGCCCTATAGGTCTCAAAGACCTGCCTTTGCAAACTAAAAAGGAGTGTCCTTCGCTTATCCAAACAATCTCTGTCTCTCCACTGCACTCCATAGCCACTTCACTTTATATGTGCTGTAGGTATTTGCTGCATTCCCAGATCAGGTGTTTGGCAAATGCAACGAGGGAAAAAAGCCTGGACAAGGAAATGGCAGATACGTGCCAGATGCATTATAAGCCCTATTACTCTGCTCAACAAAGCATTAGGTATATTTGTATAAATACAGCCAGACATTGACAACCATAATGTCTAGTCCTTTTAAACGAACGTGTATGTTTTCAAGCCGCTTTCGCTTTTTGCCTTAGAACTCACAGAAATGCCGCTGTGATTAGCATTTACATATCTGTTGCTGGAGATCAATGACTGAAATCTTCAAATGAATGCTAATCGAAAAAAAGAAAAATATAATAAAATCACTCGGGCTATGTTATATTTTCCCCTCATACTATCTAACCGTAAGCTATAAGCCTATGCTTACACAATGTTAAAGGGGTTGGTGACAGGGGAATGGGCTACGGACGGCTTTTGAGGAAGTCACCAGGGCATTTTATTCTGATTTAGTTTCT
Organism: Leptobrachium leishanense; assembly: GCA_009667805.1. Lineage (NCBI taxonomy): Eukaryota > Metazoa > Chordata > Amphibia > Anura > Megophryidae > Leptobrachium > Leptobrachium leishanense. Next base: position 26,022,678 of record CM019071.1, on the reverse strand, counting down.
GTAGAATTTCTTCGTGTAATTTCTTGAAGCACGATTCACTACTATTGCTTCATGAATATTATGTTCTTCCATATTATGTTGTAAAAATTGCTGCCAGGCTGCTGAGAAGCTCTGTGAAGCACCTGTCCTCCCTAAAACAGAGGGCGACTGTGTTAATCATGTTCAAATAACCAAATATATAGTGACTATTACGTTTGTACAGCTGCTCTGCTGTTTCATTGTCCCAGTGCCCTGTGGGTATCTTTCTGCTGTTGTGTGATGATGCTCCAGTTTCCACTACATGACGGAATCAATAACAATTAACATTTTCAAAGACTACAATTTCCTAAATTCCAGGGTTGCATTTTTACATTCCGAATGTGTACAGAGCCTCTGCCCAGACATGAATTACTTCACACAATATTAGGAAAACCTAGTCAAAGCCTAATAAAACCCTTATGACTTAAATATGAACATTCACTCAATGCCTGCCAGAAACTTTACAAAAATGTGCTAAAAAATGATGGATGTCTCCTGTAAATTTTCTGAAATTAAGAACCTTTAAACTTATTTTTGCCGTGGTATGGTTTCAATAAACTTATTCAATGTCACAGCATTTATTTCTGTCCAGAGTGGCATTAATTTGTGGCCAAGATCTTGTATTGATGATGGGAGAGTCGGAGCGCTGCGTAAAGTCTTCTCCAGCACATTCCAAAGATTCTCAATGAGGTTAAGGTATGGACTGTGTGGTGGCCAATCCATGTGTTAAAGTGATGTCTCGTGCTCCCTCAGCCGCTCTTGCACAATTTGAGTCCGATGAATCTTGGCATTGCCATCTTGGAGTATGCCCGCTGCGTCATCAGGGAAGAAAAAATTAATTAATGGGAAAAACCTGCCCATTCAGTATATTCAGGAGTCACATAACCTCATTTCTTAGGCAGATGAACCTAGACCTGACCAAGTGAAACAACCCCGGATCATAACAGGCTTGTATGGTAGGTGGTGACATTTTTCTGTTTAAAAATCTTTTAAAATTGTTAAACTGAGTCATCTTTGAGATGGTGTGCGTGGGTGGGTGGGTGTGTTTGTGGGAGAGTGTGTGTGTATATATACTTATTTGAGTTGTGGTGGAGGGCAAAAAATTAGCTAAAAAGCCTCCACGCTTTAATTAATAACGGGCCCTATTACATTCTTCACGCGAAAACGCTCGCGCAGCACATGAATTTGTGCACGAAGCATCAAACGTTAACGAGCGTAAATCAATGATGGTATTACAATCCTCGCGCATTTTTTCATCCGTCAAAAAATAACGCGCGTAAAACGGACACGCAAAAACGCGCGCACAGTAACGTTGGGCGCAGAAATCAATGTGCAGACTGGTTTTTTTCACGCGATTCAGCCAATCAGAATTAAAAACCACAATTGTCTCAAGTTAACTTTTTGCGCCTGTCAAAGTCAATCTGTGCATATATGCTGCAGCAATAAAGAATACACACACAACTTCTCAAATTTATTGGTTTTGCCGCGTATTTTTTTTTTTTTGGGCTGGTTTATTTGGTTTCGGCCAGGACGTTCAGATTTGCCGTTACCACCAGCTTTTAGGAGTCGTTAAAATTATGCGTGCAAAGGCTGTGCGTTAAATCCTGCGCATAGATTGTAATACCATCCGCGTACCAGCGCACAAATGCATTTGCGCTCACAATGCTAAGTATAAGATACGCGCAGTAAAGTACGCTCGCGCAGGTTCACCCGCGGTAGACGTATACGCGTGTTTGTTGTGCTGACATTGTAATACAACGTTCAGCACAAAGGGTTTTGCCCCTCGCGTTAATGCATTTTTGCGCAAGCGTTAACGTTTGCCTGAAGAATGTAATAGGGCCCAAAGTTTATTATTGCAGAAGCCATTTATACATCACAGCAATTCAAATTGCATCACAGAGCTCCTGTGCTACATTAACATATGCTGCACAGAATTCTGGGTAAGACATGCAAATGACGTCTGACTCACTTTTTTCCACCCAGGGTCTTCTTTCACACAGAACCCTTCAATCAATGCCATGCCATACTAGATGGCTTATTTTTATTTTAGCAGAGATCAGGTTTATGCAACTGGTCAAAGTCATTATTTATGCACAAGCACGAACGATGTACCCGACAATGAAAAATCTTTCCTTGCCCATGTCCTGCAAACGGATTGCGTAAATATCTAATATCCAAAAAACAGTACACGTGGTGTCTTCCCACTGTGACCTCACACTGGGCTACTATTTGTTTGATCATATATATGATGTAAGACTCATTCCTAGCACACTGCATTAAATAATCCCTTAGCATTTAATTTCACAAAGTATTCATTTGATTTCTCAGCATCTCTCTGGGATTCTGTTTATAAACGTGTGATAAATTCTCTATACATTTGTAGTGTGTGTTAATTCGGTGTTAAAAACACTTTTTTCTGTATTAATGAGATTGTGAACTTAGTAAATAGACTCGTTACAATGATGTATGGAACAATGCAAGAATATAATGGTATGGAAACCAACATAATGGCAAATGGTTTGTGGTTCATTTCATTGCACAGGTATAACCGTCTGTTTCTAGCAGTAGAAAAGGCAGCGTCAAAAGATTTCCTACAATAGTAGCGTGATGAGGTAATGAATTGTTATGTGTTGAGCTGTTGAAGCAAAACTAGATTCTCAGTTAAGACAAAAAAGTCATTTTTTTTTTCCTTCCCAGACCAATGGCGATCCAGACATTGCATTGTTGGACGCTCATATTCATTTTGTTTCTCGTTTTTAAATGGGGTTTAGGTTTTTATGCACATTTGACAAAAGAAATAAAAGAACTACAGTATCTCCATCTGTCCACTCATGTATAATACCTTTCAGCATAGTAAAGGTGTTCTTCATCCTCAGTGCTATATGACACGTTGACACGTTACATCATCTCTCCTGCACATTCCTGCACCACTCCTACGTCATACCATGTGTCATACAAATCCCCATAGTGCTGTACAAACAGTCCCTTATCCCAAATGTTAAAATCACCATTATTGAAAGAAATGTGTGAGAACTCCCCACGATTACTGTTCCCCAAATAACAATTATCGGCTCACACTTAACACAAACACTCAAGGATATTGATTGGACACCTGAATACAAGCTTTATAGTGTGAGGGACCAATGGGTTCCATCAGCAAAAATAGCAGAGGAACGGTGTTCCCCCTCGATTTGATCCCTAACTCTCAGTCAACATCTAAAGTAAAGTTTTTCAGCGTGTTGATACTGTATTGGGAAAGGAATATGATTTTCCATAAAACCAATGGGTCTCGCCTGTGGTGTTAAGTATTTTAGCAGGAAGGATACATTGAGATTTCTCTCGTTTTCAAGTATGCCTATATCATGCCAGACTGTTGTTAAAAATGTGGCCCCTTCCTAGGTTTGAGAAAACAATTATAAATTAAAAAAGGAGCATGTCCATATAGTTAACCCAATAGCAACATGGAACATCCTATGCTGTCTTGGAGCAGGGGGGCTTAAACGCTGTGGGGTGGCATAGCAAGCCTCGCATCTTTCTGGCTCCCATCTCCCTTCCCAGCAACCAATCGCTGTCATTGGCTGCAGGGGAGCTGCCTTAACCCAGGCAGCCCCCTTGTAGCCAATGCTGGTGATAGATACACTATAAAGGGAGGCGGGCCAGAGGAGGGACTAGAAAGCCGCGGGGTGTGCTATGCCACCCCACAGCACGTTTAAGCCCGCCTGCTGCAAGGACGAACTGTGGTGTTAAGGGGTTAATTGAAAAATTAATTTCTCTGTGTTCTCGTCATTCCACAAACTTGTAGTTTATCTAATGTTGAGCCATTAGCTCTGTTTGTGGCATGTAATGGACTTTTAATGATTCTGTGGATTTAAACAGCCTCCCCTACGCCCTCCTGAAGCAAGTGACTCTAATGGAATGTTTATGGGATCCAGTATTGTATCTTTTCTATGATTAGAATAAAAATGTTAATTATGTCGTAACCTCCCAACCTCCACTTTTGCTCTGAGCAGCACAATATGTTACCATCTCGCACAGCGCGGTAGCGGCGGTTCGGGGATTTGGAAGCGAAGTTAGAATTTATAAGAGGCCAGCTGTTCTCTTCGGTGCTTCTAACATCATTGGGACCATTTGGTTATAGGATTGCTGGAAAAAAAATCTGCAGGTGGCGTATTATGTGCAGATGTCACGTTTAAATTAGATGTGCATTTAAAGAAAAACAGGTGGATAATATGTAGGGGACGCCATGGTGCAAATGAGATGTGACATTGGAACTTCCACAAGAGACATAACTACGCGCAGAAGGCGGAAAATAACAATCATTATAACATACTAAGAACTCAGCCTTCATTCCCTTGACTGCCATAGACATAATAACTCAGGGCTCAGCTTTTATCCCCATGTGAGGTCATTCACTTAAAGGTCCTATATTGCACCATTGCACAGGATGTTCTACAAGACATTTTAATGCTGGTGACTTTTCTGATTGCAAACGTTGTCACTGGACAATCCATTTTGTTTTTTTCGTAGAAGTCCCTGTATTGTGACTGGGATTTGGAATGCTCATTCAGGGAGCACCGAATTGGCCTCCAAATTGCACCAAGCTGTGAATATCCCTGTACGGTGCAATTTCGTGGCCATTCGTCTATTCAAAAAGCTGGCGATTCGCCAAATAGTGGCAAATTGCAGCGAAATATGGTGATCTTCGACAGCAGTGAAATCCCCATAAAGAAGTAATAGTTAATCTATTCAGAGAGCACCGAAAAGTTGGCAAAATGCTCTGATTTCCAGTGGTTTCATTCGACAGGTTTAAGCAGACGAATCCCATAGGTTTCAATGTAAATAAAAATAATCCCCATTTTTATCAAATATTTATTAAAATGTTTACTATATTCATTTGCAGCAAAAAGTATATTTAGATTCTTTTTAGCGATTTTTTTTTTTTTGTTATTTTTTTTAATTTATTTTTTATTTTTAATTCCGGTATTTTTAAAAAAATTTATTTTGTAATAGACCTTTTTATTGTTATTCATAGGACCTTATATATTACATGCAATAGCTTTTTTTAAACGCCTTTTAACAGTTGCATTTTTTTTTTACCTCTCTTCAGAGGCTGGTCTGCTTTCCGCTGTGAGCTGGGGGCATATCCTTTCGAGCTGGGTGCAATTGCCATGTGAGCTGGGGGCATATCCATGTGAGCTGGGGGCAATATCCATGTGAGCAGGGGGCAATATCCATGTGAGCAGGGGGCAATATCCATGTGAGCTGGGGGCATATCCTTTTGAGCTGGGTGCAATTGCCATGTGAGCTGGGGGCAATATCCATGTGAGCTGGGACAATATCCATGTGAGCTGGGGGCATATCCATGTGAGCTGGGGGCAATATCCATGTGAGCAGGGGGCAATATCCATGTGAGCAGGGGGCAATATCCATGTGAGCTGGGGGCATATCCTTTTGAGCTGGGTGCAATTGCCATGTGAGCTGGGGGCAATATCCATGTGAGCTGGGGGCAATATCCATGTGAGCTGGGGGCATATCCATGTGAGCTGGGGGCAATATCCATGTGAGCAGGGGCATATCCATGTGAGCTGGGGCAATCGCCATGTGAGCTGGGGCAAGCTACATATCCATGTGAGCTCTGTGGGCAAGCTACATATCCATGTGAGCTGGGGGCATTCTGTATATATATCTCGGGGGATATATACATGTGAGCTGGGGGAATTTTTACATGATTTCTGTTCTTATTGAAAAGCGGTCACATGACATAAAAGTATCACAGACAGAGGGTTGTGGTAAATGGAGTTTATTCGGCGCAAGGTCTTGTTACCAGTGGGGTACCTCAGGGGTCAGTACTTGGACCCATTCTATTTAATATTTTTATTAGTGATATTGCAGAAGGTATTAATGGAAAAGTATGTCTTTTTGCTGATGACACAAAGATTTGCAACAGGGTTGACGTTCCTGGAGGGATCAGCCAAATGACAAATGATTTAGGTAAACTAAAAAAATGGTCGGAGTTGTGGCAATTGAGTTTTAACGTGGATAAGTGCAAGATAATGCACCTGGGACGTAAAAACCCAAGGGCTGAATATAGAATATTTGATACAGTCCTAACCTCAATATCTGAGGAAAGGGATTTAGGGGTTATTATTTCAGAGGATCTAAAGGTAAGTAGTCAATGTAATAGAGCAGCAGGAAATGCTGGCAGAATGCTTGGTTGTGTAGGGAGAGGTATTAGCAGTAGGAAAAGGGAAGTGCTCATGCCACTGTACAGAGCACTGGTGAGACCTCACTTGGAGTACTGTGTGCAGTACTGGAGACCGTATCTCCAGAAGGATATAGACATCTTAGAGAGAGTTCAGAGAAGGGCTACTAAAATGGTGTACGGCTTGATGGAGAAAAGTTACCAGGAAAGGCTTAATGATCTTAACATGTATAGCTTGGAAAAAAGACGAGACAGAGGAGATATGATAGAAACATTTAAATACGTAAAGGGAATCCACAAAGTAGAGGAAGGGAGTATATTTAAAAGGAAACAAAGTAGCAAAACAAGAGGACATAGTCTTAGATTAGAGGGGCAAAGGTTTAACAGTAACATCAGAAAGCATTATTTTACTGAGAGGGTGGTGGATACATGGAACAGCCTTCCAGTTGAAGTGGTAGAGGCCAAAACAGTAATTGAATTTAAGCAAGCATGGGATAGGCATAAGGCTATCCTAAACAAAAGATAAATCCAGGTAAAGTATCCATGTAATTGGGCAGACTAGATGGGCCGAAAGGTTCTTATCTGCCGACATTTTTCTATGTTTCTATGTTTCTATCGGTACTCGGTATGGGTGAGTACTTTTACAAAGTATCAGTACTTGTATTCGGTCTTAAAAAAGTGGTATCAGTGCATCCCTAATATCCATGTGTAAGCTGGGGACAATTATATCCATGTGTGAGCTGGGGGTAATGTATAAATGTGAGTTGAGGGCAATTATCCATGTGTGAGCTGGGGCAATATATTAATCTTCTTATACTGTATTTTTCTTCTAAGACTTAAGCACATAATTAGTTCAGACAGTTGTATGAAGTGTTTTTTCTAAAATAAATCAGTATTCGGGTCTAATTGTGGGGTTGGCACTTTGAGACACATAAGTTGGTTCAGTGATCCAGTTTGGGCGCTCGGGCTCAAAAAGGTTCGCCATCCCTGCTTTAGACTGGAAGCTCCTAGGTCCAGGACCCTCTACACCTCTTTTTTCCATCCTATGTCCGTTTATCTCTATCTCGTTCCCTTTGGTTATTGTAAAGTGCTGCGGAAACTGGTGGTGCTATATAAATGACGACAATAATAATAATAACAAGTTCATTAAAATTATCAGTAGAAGAGGCAAGTCAGAACTGGTTAACAAATCCATTCATAAACAAATCTGCTAGATTGTAGAAAATAATTGATTACAGTGCATATATAGATAGAATAAATTCACTTAAGGCTCGGGTCAGACGAGCGCAGTGTTCTCGTCCGTGTTGCCGCACATTTTAACGTCCGTGGTAGTATACGATTATGATCATTAGAGACCCACACACGAAGTATGTCCGCACAGAAACGCGGCAAACGAACGCAAGTTAGGCAAGAACGTAAATCCGCTAGAACGGACACACAGAGTGCGCCGCGTCCACAACGTCCGCATAGCTTTGTGTGTGAGTGATGGAACGAAGTCAGACGGACTGCATTTTTGACGTCCAGCTTTCTGACAGACAAAATGTTTTTCATATTAATTTATTTTTCCTTCTACATCAGTCAAAAAAAATGTCAGTCACAAAAACGGACTGTGTGGCCACTACCTTTTCGTCAGTCAGAAAGTACGTCCGTTGTGCACGGACACACAGTCCGCACAGAATGCGCTCGTCTGACCCATGTCTTAAGGAACTTATGGTTTCATCACAGGCTCATGCAGTGTCAGGCTGGGCTTCCGAAACACTGGGAGAAATCCTGGTAGGTTCCATCAGGGCTGCTGAGCGAGTGCACTTGCCACTTCTTCTAATTTTATAGAACTGATTGATTAGAATAGAAATACAGGCATAAAATAAGCTGAACAAGCAAAGCGCTCTAAAAAATCTAAAACAAAATGTAAGTTTGCACTATAAAACAACCTAAGGGTAAATAAACCATTACTTATTAATGAATACAAAAGCCTTTTACCACTGGCAATGTTACTTACTGTACCATTGCCATGACAACAGCCAATCAGAAACTCTATCGAGGAAGCAGCCATCCTTAAAATGTTCAATCATTTCTTTTTCTGCCAGAGGGATCTCTGCAAACCAACATATCAGAGAATACATATGTTAATTACTCAACTGCTCAAGAGGAGGAAAAATCACAATCCAAAAGCTAACTGTTCATATTATTGGTGCTTAAAAAAATTGAAAGTATTACCATTATTATTATATTGTAAATATATTTTATGATCGAGCAGTAGTATCACTGTTCTATGACTTTTTATTTTCATCTCACATATTCAGGTGTAACAGAATGATATTATATACTTAAGTATTAACTCACATATGAGACCTCACAATTTTTCATTTTTTCCCAAACAAAAGATGACAAGACTGTGGAGACACAGGTTCGAATCCCAGCAAGAGCACCTCTCCAGTAAGTGTCCTTGGCCAAGACACCTAACGGTACATACTCGCCACCCAGGACATATTTGAAAACGAGAGAAACTTTTTTAAAAGCTACTTTCACACACAATAACATACACATTTGACGCAATCTTTGTGTTACAATAGATTCTTTAGAAACAAACCTCTTCTCCGGGACGTTTTCCATTCCATATAGATACACCTGAATGAAAACAGGGTTATTCAAAGAGCACTGAATTGGCCCTGAAAATGCACCAAACAGGGAATTTCCCCGTACAATGCAATTTTGTGGCCATTCGGCTATTCAAAAACCAGGTGATTCGCCAAATATTGGCGAATTGCCAGCGAAATACGGCGCTGTTCGATGGCAGGGGAATACCCATAGAGAAGCAATGGTTAATCTATTCAGAGAATACCGAACCGCACTGAAATGTCAGTTAAATTACCTGATTTTAAGTGGTTTAATCAGGCTGATACCATCAGGTCTATTCAAAGAAAGGTGAAAACCAGGAGAATTGGCAGGAGAATTTTTCTGGTTTGACTTTTTTGACCTAGAATTTTCACTTCTCCAGTCATTCTCCTGAGTTTCCCCTTTCTTTGAATAGACCTGCATAGGTTTCAATGTAAAACAAAATTCCCCATTTTTCTTAAATATTTATTCAACTGTTTATTCTTTTCATTTGCAGCAAAAAGTCTCTTATTTTTTAGGATTTTTTAAAGACATTTTTTGGGATTTCTTTCCTGTTTTTATCGTGGCGTTTTTTTTTAATTCTTAGACAGACCTTTTTATTATTATTCATAGAACCTTATATACATGATATTGCCAATAGTATTCGCTCGCCTGCCTTGACTCGCATATGGATGGGTGAGCGAATACTTTTGGCAATATAGTGTATTATTCCCAGTCATTTTCATGCAGTATTTGTTTTAAAAAATGGTTGCCTTTTTTTTTTTTGGCGGCTTGTCGGCTTTTTCCAGTGGCTGGTTGACGGTCTAACTGGTTGGTCGACGGTTTTTCTTAGATCGATTCAGCTATCTGTTCGACAGATCATTGGATGCATTCAGAGGTTTTTCAGCATTTTCTTGGGTCGAGTCTTTGGTTTTTCGATTTGTTCGGCGGTGTTTGCAGCGGTTTTCCAATTCGGTTTTATAGCATTTTCTTTGGATCGAATCGGCAGGTGGTCGATTTGCCGAACTTTGGGGTCCCTGCAGTGAATGCTGAATTCACCGCAGGGTTGGCGAATTGAACTCACCGAAGTGTGGCACAGGAATAGCCCTGAGAGTTTTATGGGAAACATACAAAATACTATTTCTGGAGATTGTGAGACCCCAAAATACAATCTGCACATGTGAATTATATTTTATTGTCTCACTTTCTGCTCGAGAAGCATTTTGTGCTGTTTTTCTTTTTCAGTAAAGCTGTTTTCATTCAGCTGTATCTATAATTTTTCTGAAGAACTAGGGTTACATTTAAATGTATAAGTGAAATATTAAACAAATGTAATTTATTATGTATCTGCTAATAAATTCTTAAAACACCTGTGACCTCTGACCTGTAGTCAAGTAATCCGTTAATTGTATAGCGTTACTGAAAGGCGAGGGTATCTTTGTGCTGATCACATAATATATTCTTCAGAGGCTACTTGCAATCTACTGCTTCTGGCCGCCGGGAGCAGAGTGAGACTGGGGGGAAAAAAGTCCCCAGTCTCCCTCCACGATCACTCTGCCAACCAGCAGGATCTCGTGAGAGGTGAGATCCTGCCGATCATGTTACCTGGCAGCAGAAGCCTCCAAGTAATCCTATGGAAGGCATGCTTGGGGTGGCGTTTTAGCGCCGTCCCGAGCATCCAGGACCCTAGAGGCCGCTACGGGGCAGGCTGCCTGCCCCATAATCCACTGTGAAGTCGGGGGCACTAGGGGGAGGTTAGCGAAGGCTAATTTTTCCCCTTGGCGTCCCCATTTTAGGCTGGGGTCAGACTAACGCATTTTTAACGTGCATTTATTATTATTATTATTATTCTTTATTTATAAAGCGCCAGCATATTCCGCAGCGCTGTACAATAAGCACAGTATAGACAGGGTTACAATACATTGAACAACATTTGACAAACAGTACAGGAGGAGATGAGGGCCCTATTCCCGTAGGAACTCACAATCTAGGAGGGTTGGGGTTGGAAACAGGAGGAGAGGACTGTAAGGTGAGAGTGATTGATGGTTGCGTCAGTGAGTTGGGTGGTAGGCTTCCCTAAATAGGAACGTTTTAAGGGAGCGTTTGAAGGAAGAGAAGTTAGGGGAAAGTCTGACAGTACGAGGGAGAGCGTTCCAGAGAGTGGGGGCTGCGCGTGAGAAATCCTGCAGTCTATCATGGGAAGAGGTGATGCGGGGAGAAGCTAGGCGCAGGTCACTGTTTGACCTTAGGGAGCGGGCTGGGGTGTATTTGGTGATTAGTGAGGACAGGTAGTGGGGAGCTGAGTTAGTGAGGGTTTTGTAGGTAAGGATAAGGATTTTGAACTTAATTCTGCAGTGGATGGGGAGCCAGTGAAGGGACTCGCAGAGGGGAGCGGCAGAGACAGAGCGGCGGGTGAGGTGAATTAGTCTGGCGGAGGCGTTCAGGATGGATTGTAGGGGAGAGAGGCGGGACAGAGGGAGGCCAGATAAGAGATTATTGCAATAGTCGAGTCGGGAGATTACCAGGGCGTGTATGAGTTGTTTTGTGGCGACAGCGGTAAGAAATGGCCGAATTCTGGAAATATTACGCAGTTGGTATCGGCAGGAGGAGGAAAGAGACTTGATGTGGGGGATGAAGGAAAGAGCAGAGTCAAGTGTAACTCCAAGACAGCGAACTTGGTTTGATGGGGAAATGGTGATACCCTCCACCGTGATAGAGAAGTCAGGAGGTGGGGAGGCATTGGAGGGAGGAATAAGTAGGAGTTCAGTCTTCGACATGTTGATCTTTAGGTGGTGGGAGGCCATCCAGGAGGAGATGCCAGATAAACAGTCACTGACTTTTGAAAGGACAGGGGGAGAGAGATCAGGGGTAGAGAGGTAGATCTGAGTGTCATCAGCGTAGAGGTGGTAATTGAAGCCAAAGCTGTTGATGATTTTGCCCAGGGAGGAGGTGTAGATTTAGGCGCACTTAATCACAGCCGCAGTAGCAGCAAATGACGGGCAACGACGGCCAATATATCAAGTACGGCCGCACTAAAGTCTGGCCGCGCAACGCAAGTGAAAAATGAACGCATTTTTACAAGAACGCAGAACCGCTAGTACTGACATACAGCGTGCACTGCGTCCGCTAGCGGCGTGTGTGCGTGATTAGGAGATGTCAGACGCTGCTAATGTCCAGCCTACATAACGTCAAGACGCAAGAAGTGTTTTATTGACGATCTGTAAAAAATCACGCACGAAAATGCGCATCGTCTGACCGTTTTCGCACATTCCGTGAAAAAATACGTCAATGCGTTTGGACGCACTTTTTGATGGTCGCTGCGAATAATGTGTTTGTTTGACCCTAGCCTTAGCTAGGCCCAAGTGATAGGGCCCTGAATGTTTTCAGTCAAACAAATACATTTAAAGACATTCCTAGCTACTTGTTTCCTAAAATTTTCAGTTCTCTGCAGATTCACTGCTGAGCGAAGAAAAACATAAGGACGCGTTCTTCCTCCAAGTGTCTGAGACATGTTGTTGTGGTTGTTGTTGTTTTAAGCTGATTTCTGTTCCAAATTACCATCTGATTCTGCTTATTTAGATGATTTAGAAATTTAAAAAAACCCTAAAAAGAAATGCTGGAGTCACATCTAAACATTAGTTGACACCAATGCGTCTGCATGCATGTGGTTATGTCTTTTAAGTACCCTTTAGCAATTCCTTCTGTGCCGAATCAGTGATGCTCTGGTAATGCTTGCATCTGTAATTAGGCTTTGTTTTAGCAATGGCTTTGTGCGCGCTTTTGATACAGCGAATGTTCTATAAATGTTTTTTCTGCTCAGGTAAGCGTTAACATTCTGAATCATTAACAATGTTTTTTTGGAGTTTTTTTTTTGACTGATTATGTAAGAAAATCTCTGGAAGCTGTCAGCGTAGCGACACAGAATGTGTAACCTTTTGTCGTTCTGGATACTTAGCATTCCTATTTGAATGGAGTTGTCTTTAATGTAACCTGTGAATTAAAAGCAACTGAAGTCATGGATTATTAAATTGACACTCAAATTGGCATAACAACTTACACAAATTTCAATGGGTTATGGTATAATGAGGTCCTATGTCCGACTCCGCATCTCCTGACACAGAGGACCCCAGTGACCCTTGGCTGTGAACAGTCTCTCCTATGTACTTGTATAAATGGATAGATCACTGGATCGTCTGCTGGTAGGCGAACGATTAAAAAAAATATGGAGAGGGTTGGCAAATGCAATTGCATGAAGATGCATCTCCCATAATAATGAGGTAGCCTTGGACAAGAGGAGGTCAAGTACAACACCATTGAATCCAGTACCACCCCTTATAATAAAATCTGAGCTTTTAAAACATATTACTGTGTAAACAGAGACCGCATGCATTAATTCTATGAAATAAATATATTTTATTGTAAGAATATTTAAATGATACTAATCTAGTCCTTATAATTCCCCTATAAATGGAAGCTTCCTGCAGTGCTGCCCAGTGCAACTCAAACTGCATTTGATCAGAAGAAGAATAGTATTGAGGAAACTGTAGCCCACAATTCTCTGTGCTAGCAGCCAAAGGGGCAATTGCCCCCTGCCCTAATGGGCAGCCCTCCCTTGCCTGGAACAGTGATTTTGAAGTGCATCCCCGTAAGCCCCTCTACTGGCTACAAATTTAGGAACTTACATTTTACAAGTACACTGCGCATTATTGTTCTCATGATTTCTGTCAGGGTTATTCAAAGAGAATTGAAAAGACACCGCATGTTCGTTGACTTTTCGTTCTCTTCAATTCAGCTTGATTCGGCGATCCCATTCAGCAAGCACCACAGGGCCGTCGTAGTGCAGCCGAAAACTCACCGTAAAACCCAGGCGAATGCACATAGAAACCCGCAAAAACATCTGGATTAACCCCGCCGTACACGCCGGAGAAACCCGAGCAGGAGCCGATCACAGCGCAGAGCAGCCGCTGGAAAAACCCGACACCGCAGACGAATGGAGTGAAAAAGAAAAAACAGTACGCTTGAATGTTGGAAAAGTGAAACGCTGTTTGCAAAGAAACTACTGAACGTAAACGTCTGAAATTTACATATAAGATCCAATGAATGATAATAAAAAGAGCTGTTACAGAAACAAGAAAAAACGTTAAAAAATAAATAAAGGAAAAAATGCTTTTGCAAAAAAATCCCGAAAAATGCTTAAAAGATCCTAAAAAATCTATAAATAAAGAGACTTTTTACTACAGAATATTATAATCAACGGTTTATTAGATATTGAATTAAAACGGGAATATTTTTAACATTGAAGCCTATGGGATTCACCTGGATAAACCTGTCGAATGAAGCAACCGAATGGCAGGGCATTTCAGCAACTTTTCACTGCTGGTTTTTGTTCTTTGAATAGACGAAGCTATGGGGATTTCACTGCCCTCGAACAGGCACCGAACAGGCACCGTATGTGCAGGCAATTCGCCAGGATTTGGCGAATTGCCTGCTCTCTGAATAGCCGAATGGCCAAGATAGGTAACCGAATGCAGCGTTCGGTTACCTTTTCGGCAGCCATTCGGATCTATCTCAAAACGGAAAACTAGCAAGAACTCAGGATCTTCATCAAACGTTTCCTGTTTGCACCTTTATTTATTTATTTGCAAAGTATTTTACCAGGAAGGATACATTGAGATTTCTCTCGTTTTCAAGTATGTCCTGGGTTCAAGAACATTGACATTTTTACAGTAGTTACACAAATACAAAGTAATAAATGCGAGATATTAAAAACAAAACACAAATGTACAGATTAACACAGAAAATAAATATGTAAGAAATATAATCACTATGTTACATGTTTACAGGTGCATTCTGTATATAGTCACTATGTTACATGTTTACAGGTGCATTCTGTATATAGTCACTATGTTACATGGTTACAGGTGCATTCTGTATATAGTCACTATGTTACATGTTTACAGGTGCATTCTGTATATAGTCACTATGTTACATGGTTACAGGTGCATTCTGTATATAGTCACTATGTTACATGTTTACAGGTGCATTCTGTATTGAGGTATATTTATAGAGATCTCTTAAGTGACTTAAGACTGGGGAAGATTTGATGGCGTCTTGGAGGTTGTTCCATAATTGCGGTGCTCTGTAGGAAAATGAGGATCGAGCCACTTTCTTTTTGTATTGTGGTATTGTAAGTAAGGTGCAGGTCCTGGATCGGAGGTTATAGGACGATGGAACTGCTGGGCGAAGAAGCCTATTCAGGTAGGGTGGCAGCTTCCTAGAAAAGCTCTTAAACACCAGGTTGGAAAGGTGAAGGGTGCGTCTAGATTCCAGAGACGGCCAGTTTAGCTCTTTTAACATGTCACAATGGTGGGTCATGTGTTTACATTGTAGCACATTGTATTCCCAAATCACATCACAGCATCAATGTTTCGGCTCCACAAGCCAATACTAAGACAATATTATTAATCACGTTAAGCCATTTAAATGTTCAATAAAGCATCTAGCTTAGTAATGAAGCAGTCTGACATAACCTGCTTGAACGTAATATTTGTTTGTGTGTATATGTAAATATGAGAAGCAAGCGATAAAGCGAGAATGTACAAGAAGAGAAAGCGAGCGAGAGAATGGAGGAGAGAATGAGAGTGAGCGGAAGGGTGAGAGAAAGTGCAAGATAAATTGAAAGCCAATATTCTGTACTCACTGTGACCCTTTTTAATGTACCAACAGTTCAAACTAGCATGTCTTACCAGAGAAGCAGAGATTTTCCAGACCTTGTTCAAGCTCTTGGCACAGCCATGTCGTTCCTTTTATTCCTTTGATGACTGTATGTAACAGCAACAAAAAGTCCAGGCCAGGATCAAAAGGCGGCCTGTTAATTCAACACGTATGTTTGCCAATTTCTTTTGATGCTCTGCACTGTTTGTCATTTACTTCATTAGCAGCAACTAATACCTGTATTCTAAACACTGTGGTGGTTTTGGGTTTTATTTCTATATTACAGTATGGATTGGTACACCAGCCGCCGCGGAATACAATTCCCAGGGTGCTCAGTAAGTCGATAACTATTTACGAAATGTCTCCTTTGTGTTAAGAATAGTCAAATACACAAATTCTCTCTTCAAAGTTCTAACTCCGTGTGAAGGTGTCTACTTCTGAAGTTTCTGAGAACGATTCCCAACATTTGCAGCGTATTCCAGAAGGCAGGAGCTTGTCCTTTAGTAACCCAACTGCACGTAATGTTGTTAGTGGACATTTCTATATATTTCGACGCTGTCCATGGTGCTGAAGGCTGTGCAAAATGAACTTCATCCCTTATTTCATGACCTGCCCTGTTCTGTTCCTATGGTATAAACCAGGGATCAACAACCTCGTCCCTCCAGATGTTTTGGAACTACATTTCCCAATAGGCTATGCCAACCTTAGGAGTGTCTGAGCATCATGGGACTTGTAGTTTGGAAACAACTGGTGAGCCAAGGTAGATCGCTTCTTTCAGCTAGTTTTATTCTCCGCAAGACCCCTATATTAGTTTTAAGTTAAACTAGGTTCCTTCCCCCTAAATTGTAATATAATTTTGGAACTTTCTGTGTGTTTTTCATTTCTTGCAAATACCGTAATTACAGGAAATTACTGTAATCGTAATTCAAGCAATGTAATGGGAAGTTAAAGTCCCTGCCTTATCTGGTAGGATACATAAGCAGCACAGAACAAAATATAAATAAATATATATATATATATATATATAAAGTATTTTACCAGCAAGGATACATTGAGATTTCTCTCGTTTTCAAGTATGTCCTGGGTTCAAGAACATTGAAATGTTACAGTTATTACAGAAATACAAAGTAATACAATGCAGGATATACAAAAAAAAACACAAATATACAGATTAACATAAAATAAATATGTGTGTATATATATATATATACAGTATAAGTTGGTATTCTGCCACACGGAAACTTGTGATAAGTATCAAAATTATAATTTATTATGTGTCAACGTTTCAGTCCTGCCAGACTTTCCTCAGGAGGAAGGAGGAAAATTCCAGCAGGACTGAAACGTTGACGCTTATTAAATTATTATTTTGATACCTATCACAAGTCTATCAGGGTAATTCAAAGAGAGTCGAAAAGTCACCGCACTTTCGGTGACTTTTCGTTCTCTTCAATTCGGTTTGTTTCGCCGATCCCATTTCGGTGACCCTGCAGTGTATTCAGCAAGCACCACAGGGTCCCCGAATTGCAGGGAAAAGCTGCCGCAAACCCGACGAAAATGAACCGCAAAACCCAGCGAATGCACGCCGAAAACTCGCAAAAACATCTGGATTAACCTGCCGAAAACCACAGAAAAACCCGAACAGGAGCCGATCGCAGCCTCCGACACCGCAGAAGAGGCAGTGAATAAATTAGGAAAACAGTTTGCATGAATGATTGAAAAGTGAAACGCTGTTTGCAAAGAAACTACTGATCGAAAATGTCTGAAATTTACATATGAGGTCCAATGAATGATAATAAAAAGGGCTGTTACAGAAAAAATAAGTAAACTTGAAATAATAAAAAAAATCCAGAAAAATGGATATCCTAAAAAATCTATAAATACAATTGTGTTCAAAATTATTCAACCCCCAATGCTGTAAAGGGTTTTAGGGAATTTAGTGTACATTTGTAATTGTATTCAGAATGAAATCCTACAAGGACTTTTTAAAGAACCATATGCAACTAAAATGACATCAATTGGTTTTGTAACACAGTAGTAAATGTTTCTTTTGTGAATTCTTCATTGACACAATTATTCAACCCCTTAAAGACTACCACTCTGAATAACAGAGGTTCATTCAAGTGTTTTCAATCAGGTATTGAAAACACCTGTGGATGTCACGGAGCAGCAATAAAGCATAATAAGCACCAATTAGGCAGCTTTAAAATGACTGTGATACTCAGCTCCTTCTAGACATTTACTGGTGTGGTTACAAACATGGTGAAGTCAAGAGAATGGTCCAGGAAGACAAGAGAAGAGGTGATTACTCTTCACAGGAAGGGCAATGGCTATAAGAAGATTGCAAAGATGTTAAACATACCAAGAGAGACCATAGGAAGCATCATTCGCAAATTCAAGGCAAAGGGCACTGTTGAAACGCTACCTGGTTGTGGCAGAAAGAAGATGCTGACTTCGACTGCTGTGCGCTACCTGAAGCGTAGAGTGGAGAAAAGTCCCCGTGTGACTGCTGAGGAACTGAGAAAAGATTTGTCAGGTGTGGGTACTGAAGTTTCAGCTCAGACAATTCGGCGCACACTGCGTAATGAAGGCCTCCATGCCAGAACTCCCAGGCGCACCCCCTTGCTGTCTCCAAAGAATAAGAAGAGTCGACTGCAGTATGCCAAAAGTCATGTGGACAAACCACAGAAGTTTTGGGATAGTGTTCTGTGGACTGATGAAACAAAATTAGAACTGTTTGGCCCATGGATCAACGCTATGTTTGGAGGAGGAAGAACAAGGCCTATGAAGAAAAGAACACCTTGCCTACTGTGAAGCATGGCGGGGGGTCAATCATGCTTTGGGGCTGTTTTGCTTCTGCAGGTACAGGGAAGCTTCAGCGTGTGCAAGGTACCATGAATTCTCTTCAGTACCAGGAGATATTGGATGACAATGTGATGCAGTCCGTCACAAACCTGAGGCTTGGGAGACGTTGGACCTTTCAACAGGACAATGATCCCAAGCATACCTCCAAGTCCACTAGAGCATGGTTGCAGATTAAAGGCTGGAACATTTTGGAGTGGCCATCGCAGTTACCTGACTTAAATCCGATTGAGAACCTCTGGTGGGACTTCAAGAAAGCAGTTGCAGTGCGCAAGCCTAAGAATGTGATTGAACTGGAGGCTTTTGCCCATGACGAATGGGCGAAGATACCCGTAGATCGCTGCAAGACACTTGTGTCAAGCTATGCTTCACGTTTAAAAGCTGTTATAACTGTAAAAAGATGTTGTACTAAGCTTGAATGTCACTTGGGGGTTGAATAAAACTGATAATGATGTGAGCACAGAAAAGACATTTGTGGTTATTTCATTATAAATGTTATGTTATATTTGTCTGACCTACACGTGCCTCTTTGATTTAATTGTAAGCAAGATGACTGAATGATCAAAATCAATGTCAAACTGGCCAAAACACTCAATTTCAGTGGGGGTTGAATAATTTTGAACACAACTGTAAAGAGACTCTTTACTGCAGAATTTTATAATGAACGGTCTATTAGATATTGAATTAAAACGGGAATATTTTTAACATTGAAGACTATGGGATTCTCCTGAATAAATTTGCCGAATTAAACCACCGAATGGCAGGGCATTTCGGGAACCTTTCACTGCTGGTTTTTGTTCTCTGAATAGCCGAAGCAGTGCATTTTCATGGGGATTTCACTGCCCTTGAACAGGCACCGAACGGGCACCGTATGTTCAGGCAATTCGCCAGGCTTTGGCGAATTGCCTGCTCTCTGGAAAGCCGAATGGCCAAGAAAGGTAACCGAACGCTGATTTTCAGCGTTCGGTTACCTTTCTCAAGCAATTCGAATCTCTTTGAATAACCCTGTCTGTGTGGCGGAATACCGACTTCTTAATTAGTGAACGTACCAAGTTCTAAGCACCGGAGCCAGTTACTTGCTTACAGGGTGTTCGAGGATTGAGGCATTTATAATATATATATATAATATTGTCCTTTTCAATTTGTAAAATGCACTGGCAAAAAATAATATTAAGGGATAGAATAATTTAAGTGTGTGATAACGGCTCAGAAATACAGAAAAATGCCCTTTTCACTTATTGTGTATTATCATGGATTACCATGGGAGTCAGAGATAGGTGAGTTTGAACCACATGGAATTTTTCTGTATTGGTGTTATCATGTAAATGAAATTATTTTATAAAGTCCTACATTTCCAGCCACAGAGGCTGTTGTTTTATTTCTGAACTGCAGAATATTTTTAATTATATTATTGAATTGAACTGCAACATTTTGTTGTTGTTAGTTGAGAAGTCGTGTCCGACCCGTCGCGACCCCATGGACAACGTTCCTCCAGGCCTTCCTGTCCTCTACCATCTTCAGGAGTCCATTTAGGTTCTGCATTATCTCTGCCTTCGTGTTTGTCTTGCTGCAGTATTTAAGGATCTTGATGCTTTCGCAAACAAGTTACATAACGCTATTGTTACAGATGATACATTTCTCCTGACCCTTTCGAGGTTAATTACACTGTACGCTTAACCATTAATATTTTTTCTTTACAGGACGAGCGTTCGTTGCAAGCCAAATCGAGAAAGGAAACATTTTTCCAAAGGGTTAGTGGCAAAATACAGCACAGGGTGGAAATGTACTCGTATTGGAAATGTCTTCATCTCTGCATCTAGGCTTTTTCTACCTGGAAAATAAGAAAGAGCAGATTGACTTGTTCCTTTTATTTGATAATTTTTATTTTTTTTGTTATTAGAAATTTTCAAGATAATATACAAACATATACGATTAGAGACTATGCAAATTACACATTATTACCTAATTTTCTCCCCAATTAATCAATTTCTTCAGCTTCAAAATAGATAAAACAGAAACATATAAACGCACCTTACACACTAACTTTTATTTGATAATTTTTAAGAGGTTTTTCACTAACCTCCGATTTGGTCCCGAAATTGCACCGAACTGTGAATTTCCCCATAGGTGCAATTTCGTGGCAAGACGTCTAGTCACAAAGCTGTCACTTTGCCAAATACAAGCGAATCGACAGTGATATATGGCGCAATTTGCCACAATTTGGTGGTGATCGGTGGCATCAAAATTGTCCCCTAGAAGTCTATTGTGTCTTCTATTCATAGAATGCTGAATTGCATCGGAATTGCAGTGAAATGCCCTGATTTTCGTGTTTCAATTTGACGGGTTTAAACAGGTGCATGTCATAGGTTTCAAAGTAAAAAATATAATATCTTTTAATTTTTTTTATAGAAAGTGACCATTTATTCTTTTCGTTTTTCACAAGAAGCTTTCTTATTTTTTTTTAACTTTTTAAAAAATCCTTTTGCTTTTTTTTGTATTTTATTTATATATTTATTTTAAATTACAAACTTTTATTGCACTTTTTATCGGATTCCTTTTTATTTTTTAAACGGCTTTTTCATTTCTTTCTAACAGACATTTTCATTATTTTTTTAAAGGACTTTTCCTATTATTTGGACATGTTTTTAATACTTTTAATTGATTTAAACTCCTATTAGGAGTTTCTTCTTTTTTTTCAAGTCGGCGGTATTCTCTGAGGCAATTTCAGCACAAATTTGGCGGTTTCCGCTGACGTCTGATAACTGCTTTGGCGACACCATTTTTGGAAAAATGCGGTGAACGTTCGCTAAATAGTGAAATTACCAAATTTTCGGTGAAATAGACATGCCGAAGTGCGCTGAAATGCAGCGAAAAGCAAAGCATGCACAAGTTACATAGCGCCTGCGCAGAACAATTAATCGGAGCTTCGTGTGTAAGCACAGAACCAATTCATCGGCTACTTCTCTGCAGGGCCGGTGCAAGCATTTTTGTCTACTTAGGCGAAGGTGCATTTTGGTGCCCCCCCCTCCAATATCAGCATAGAGATGCATAATAATAGTCTCTATCAGGAGTATTTAGTGTCTTCTCACCGAAAGTAAAGGATGCTGAATGTTGCTCTTGCAAGGACAACCTCTAGCAGTGGTCTGAGTCACCAATTGATTGGCACTGTGGCACAGGAGTGTCACCAAAACTATGCTGTGCCTGGTGGTGCCGCTTCTGTGCCACATTGCCAATACCCACAATATAATACCAGTGTCACAGCTTCCGTACCTTACCACTTTCTGTGGTGGGCCTGTGGCTGCCTTTCTCATTCGAGCCACTGACGTACAGTCCACTGTCCAGCAGGGTCCTCCTCAGGGTGTCAGTCTGTAGATACTGCTCCCACTGGAGACTATTCTATTTACTACCCTTTCTATATCACTGTTAGATACTTGGAATATTCTCCCAGTGGGGGCAGTAACAGTGATATAGAAAGGGTAGTAGATACATGGAATAGCCTCCCAGTGGGGGCAGCAACAGTGATGGAGGCTATTCCATGTATATACTACCCTTTCTATATCACTGTTACATGGAATAACCTCCCAGTGGGGGCAGTAACAGCGATATAGAAAGGGTAGCAGATACTGCTCCCACTGGGAGGTTATTCCATGTAACAGTGATATAGAAAGGGTAGTAGATACATGGAATAGCCTCCCAGTGGGAGCAGTATCTACTACCTTTTCTATATCACTGTTACTGCCCCCACTGGGAGGATATTCCATGTATCTACTACCCTTTCTATATCACTATTACTGCCCCCACTGGGAAGATATTCCATGTATCTACTACCCTTTCTATATCGCTGTTACTGCTCCCACTGGGAGGCTATTCCATGTAACAGTGATATAGAAAGGGTAGTAGATACATGGAATAGCCTCCCAGTGGGGGCAGGAACAGTGATATAGAATGGGTAGTAGATACATGGAATATCCTCCCAGTGGGGGCAGTAACAGTGATAAAGAAAGGGTAGTAGATACATGGAATAGCTCCCAGTGGGGGCAGGAACAGTGATATAGAAAGGGTAGTAGATACATGGAATAGCCTCCCAGTGGGGGCAGTATCTACTACCCTTTCTATATCACTGTTACTGCTCCCACTGGGAGGCTATTCCATGTATCTGCTACCCTTTCTATATCGCTGTTACTGCCCCCACTGGGAGGTTATTCCATGTAACAGTGATATAGAAAGGGTAGTAGATACATGGAATAGCCTCCATCACTGTTGCTGCCCCCACTGGAGGCTATTCCATGTATCTACTACCTTTTCTATATCACTGTTACTGCCCCCACTGGGAGGCTATTCCATCTATATACTGCCCTTTCAATATTACTGTTACATGGAATAGCCTCCCAGTGGAAGCAGTAACAGTGATATAGAAAGGGTAGTAGATACATGGAATAGCCTCCCAGTGGAAGCAGTAACAGTGATATAGAAAGGGTAGTAGATACTGCTCCCACTGGGAGGCTATTCCATGTATCTACTACCCTTTCTATATCACTGTTACTGCTCCCACTGGGAGGCTATTCCATGTATCTACTACCCTTTCTATATCACTGTTACTGCTCCCACTGGGAGGCTATTCCATGTATCTACTACCCTTTCTATATCACTGTTACTGCTCCCACTGGGAGGCTATTCCATGTAACAGTGATATAGAAAGGGTAGTAGATACATGGAATAGCCTCCCAGTGGGAGCAGTAACAGTGATATAGAAAGGGTAGTAGATACATGGAATAGCCTCCCAGTGGGAGCAGTAACAGTGATATAGAAAGGGTAGTAGATACATGGAATAGCCTCCCAGTGGGAGCAGTATCTACTACCCTTTCTATATCACTGTTACTCCCCCCACTGGGAGGTCATTCCATGTATTTACTACCCTTTCTATATCACTGTTACTGCCCCCACTGGGAGGCTATTCCATGTATCTATGACCCTTTCTATATCACTGTTACTGCTCCCACTGGGAGGCTATTCCATGTAACAGTGATATAGAAAGGGTAGTAGATACATGGAATAGCCTCCCAGTGGGAGCAGTAACAGTGATATAGAAAGGGTAGTAGATACATGGAATAGCCTCCCAGTGGGAGCAGTAACAGTGATATAGAAAGGGTAGTAGATACATGGAATAGCCTCCCAGTGGGAGCAGTATCTACTACCCTTTCTATATCACTGTTACTCCCCCCACTGGGAGGTCATTCCATGTATTTACTACCCTTTCTATATCACTGTTACTGCCCCCACTGGGAGGCTATTCCATGTATCTATGACCCTTTCTATATCACTGTTACTGCTCCCACTGGGAGGCTATTCCATGTATCTACTACCCTTTCTATATCACTGTTACTGCTTCCACTGGGAGGCTATTCCATGTATCTACTACCCTTTCTATATCACTGTTACTGCTTCCACTGGGAGGCTATTCCATGTAACAGTAATATTGAAAGGGCAGTATATAGATGGAATAGCCTCCCAGTGGGGGCAGTAACAGTGATATAGAAAGGGTAGTAGATACATGGAATAGCCTCCCAGTGGGAGCAGTATCTACTACCCTTTCTATATCACTGTTACTCCCCCCACTGGGAGGTCATTCCATGTATTTACTACCCTTTCTATATCACTGTTACTGCCCCCACTGGGAGGCTATTCCATGTATCTACGACCCTTTCTATATCACTGTTACTGCTCCCACTGGGAGGCTATTCCATGTATCTACTACCCTTTCTATACCACTGTTACTGCTCCCACTGGGAGGCTATTCCATGTATCTACTACCCTTTCTATATCACTGTTACTGCTCCCACTGGGAGGCTATTCCATGTATCTACTACCCTTTCTATATCACTGTTACTGCTCCCACTGGGAGACTATTCCATGTAACAGTGATATAGAAAGGGTAGTAGATACATGGAATAGCCTCCCAGTGGGGGCAGTAACAGTGATATAGAAAGGGTAGTAGATACATGGAATAGCCTCCCAGTGGGAGCAGTAACAATGATATAAGAGAGATCTCCCCTGCTGTGAACGAGAAGTTGTGTTTTTAACTCTTGCTGGACCAGGTATTTGAGCTCCACATTAAAAAGCACAGCTGAAGCACATTGCAGTGTGGTGCTCAGCTCAGATACCTGGTCCAACATGAATTAAAAACACAAGCTTCTCCTTCACAGCAGGAGAAATTGTGTGTGTGTATGGAGGAGGGGGAGTGCCACAATCTCGGGGCAGAGGGAGGGAGAGCAGGAAGTGGGATCACTCACCTCCTGCCCTGGGGGGATCTCTGCTGCGGAGCAGGGCTGGTCACACCTCCTCACTTGTCAGCTGGAAGAGGAGCACCACTGCAGCACGAGGCAGCACTTGGCCCACAGCTCTGCTGCATCTCGGGAGCGCCCTCCCCCTCATCAGCCCGGAAGTAAAGGAGCTGCTCCAGTCACAAGGAGGAGGAGGATACTTTTCCTAATGGGCGGCACTAGAAACCCCCGGGCAGCAGTGGCCAGGGAACTAGATTGTGGCGCCCCCTAGTTTGGCACCAGGCCAGGACAGTAAGGCAGCCGCCTGAGCTGCCTTACATTAGCGCCGGCCCTGCTTCTCTGCTGTTATGTGCGGTCTCAGAGAGGGTGAGGTCGGCACGCTCTGCTTGCTGAGGTCACTAGTGACTGATTTGGTGACCGTCAGCTGGGAAATGCAAAATCCCAGTTGCTGGTGACGCTGGGTGGGCTGGAGGAAACCTCTCCACTTCTCCTCCCGTGTTGGACCATGTTACAGCCTGCCTATTGACTGTCTCAAACTGGATGACGTCCCGTTTCCTAAAGCTCAACCTCTCTAAAACAGAGCTTCTCGTCTTCCCTCCCTCTAAAACCAACATTTTTGCACCCATTTCCCTTCAGTCTTTTATGAACGCCTGTGCTAGGCTCATCCACCTCACCTCTCCCATTTGTCAATCTCTACACTGGCTCCTTGTTTCCTTTAGAATCCCATTTAAGATACTGGTGCTCACATACAAAGCTCTCCATAATCGCGCCCCTACCTACATCTCCTCCCTTATTAAAAGGAACATCCCATCCCGACCACTTTGCTCGGCCAATGATCTGATGCTATCAACTCCACGTACCCGCACCCCCAACGCTCGCCCTCAGTACTTCTCCCGAGCTCACCCCTTTCTATGGAACTCCCTCCCCTGCAACATCAGACTCTCCCCATCTCCCCAGTCCTTCAAGAAGTCTCTGAAAACACATTACTTTAGAAAAGCCTATTGGCTCACTCCATGATTCCCCAAGGAACATTTCTTGCCCCATCTTTCCCACAGCCCTCATGCACGCCACTACTTCATGTACTGTATTTACCCTCACCTAGTGTGTCACCTCTCTTCTCTTAGATTGTAAGATCTCAAGCAGGGTCCTCTCTCCTACTGTTCTGTTTTTTTTATCTTGTATGTATATTTGTTATTCTGCCTCACCCATTGTGCAGCGCCATGGAACTTGTTAGCGCTTTATAAATACTTGTAACTGGAACCCAGCTTTTTCTCTAGATTGGGCCAGTAGGACAGGGGGGGGCTCTACACATCCTAATCACTTTACTCATCCTGACTAGTTTATCTTTTTAAAGTGTCCCTTTTAAACCATTTTAACTCCCATTCAAAATTGTAGAAGCAGACGTACAAATAAAATTGTTCTTTAAAATGCAGTTATCCTGCAAATAGTACATATTGCCAAGAAAGTCAATTTTCTTCTAAATTTCTATGTTACTGGTTAAAAAATAATTTGGGGAGCGGTTATGTCCTCATTTAGCTGTTCTTGATGGCTCTGTATGATGCCAAATTTTCTCCCTGAGCCTGTAAATATTGAAATATCCATCTGCTGCCAGTGCTCCTTAAAGTTTGACAGAATATGGCTGCTGCACAATGTCCTGGAAGAACAATGGCTCACACTAAAGGGTGTAACTAATAAACCTGAACCAAGAAAACTCAACATATAGTATAATAATAATAATAATTTTAAACTGAACTAGAAAAATGCTGAAGAGAGATCCGTGGCCATTAAAACTAGAATCCCTGCAATGAGTCAAGTTATGATGGATAAAAGATGCACAAAAAAATCCTTTCTGTGACAGATCGGGATGTTCCTGTCGAGTTTAGAATAGTTTCTCAGCAGAATCTCAGTAGATGTTTTCAAACCTCCTATGACAGATCTGTGTGTTCCTTGCAAGTTGAGAATAATTCTAATCCGGAATCTCAGTAGCGGTGCTTCTAGACTGGAGTAGAGAATCGCAAAGGCAGAATATCTTCTAGCTTTTGTCATGGTTATTGCTAGGTGCAGTTTGTTTTAATACATGCTGTACTTGAGGGGTTAAGAGAAAAAAAACCCCTATGAATTCCTAAGAGCGTTTGCAGTCCGATCGAGAAGAAAATATTGAGTCCCCTCATTTCCAATGCTTCTATGCATTTTTTTCTCCTTTCTTTATTTGACATCCACAATTTACCTTAGAATATTACAATATCATATATATTTAACAGCACTGAAATAAAATAATTCTGACATTGACAAATATTTCCACTATCTGTAAAATATGAACCGCTTTTCCCCTTACTTTAAGGTGCCATCTCTGCTGAAAGGCTGTGCAAGGAATCCATCTACTATCTAATTTACAATATGTCTCATGATTTGCCAGGACCATTTATTACATATTTGGCATTTGCTTATCTCATTTCACCAAAAGCCTAAAATTGTCCTCAGCACAAATCTTTTGAACAGAAAAGCAGAATAAATAAGCAAACATACAATAAGAAATGCAACATTTTGACACAGTCTTCCTAAAACATAACTCAATTTTCTCCAGGAAGATCACTATGAGAACTTGAACGGTTTAACATCACACAATTCTTCTGATGCTTATATTTTGTGAAACGGATGGATTGATTGCTAAAGGGATAGAGAGATGATAGAGGGAGGATAGAGAGATGATAGAGGGATAGAGAGATGATAGAGGGATAGAGAGATGATAGAGGGATAGAGAGATTATAAAGGGATAAAGAGATGATAGAGTGATAGAGAGATGATAGAGTGATAGAGAGATGATAGAGGGATAGAGAGATGATAAAGGGATAGAGAGATGATAGAGGGATAGAGAGATGATAGAGAGATGATAGAGGGATAGAGAGATGATAAAGGGATAAATAGATGATAAAGGGATATCCCTCTATCAGCTCTCTATCATCTCTCTATCCCTCTATCATCTCTCTATCCCTCTATCATCTCTCTATCACTCTATCATCTCTCTAACCCTTTATCATCTCTCTATCCCTCTATCATCTCTCTATCCCTCTATCCCTCTATAATCTCTCTATCCCTTTATCATCTCTCTATCCCTCTATGATCTCTCTATCCCTTTATCATCTCTCTATCCCTCTATCATCTCTCTATCCATCTATCATCTCTCTATCACTCTATCATCTCTCTATCCCTTTATCATCTCTCTATCCCTCTATCAGCTCTCTATCATCTCTCTATCCCTCTATCATCTCTCTATCCATCTATCCCTTTATCATCTCTCTATCCCTCTATCATCTCTCTATCCCTCTATCCCTCTATAATCTCTCTATCCCTTTATCATCTCTCTATCCCTCTATGATCTCTCTATCCCTTTATCATCTCTCTATCCCTCTATCATCTCTCTATCCATCTATCATCTCTCTATCACTCTATCATCTCTCTATCCCTTTATCATCTCTCTATCCCTCTATCAGCTCTCTATCATCTCTCTATCCCTCTATCATCTCTCTATCCATCTATCCCTTTATCATCTCTCTATCCCTCTATCATCTCTCTATACCTCTATCATCTGATAGAGGTATAGAGAGATGATAGAGGGATAGAGATGATAGAGGGATAGAGATGATAGAGAGATGATAGAGGATAGAGAGATGATAGAGAGCTGATAGAGGGATAGAGAGATGATAGAGTGATAGAGAGATGATAGAGGGATAGAGAGATGATAGAGGGATAGAGAGATGATAAAGGGATAGAGAGATGATAGAGGGATAGAGAGATGATAGAGAGATGATAAAGGGATAGAGAGATGATAAAGGGATAGATAGATGATAAAGGGATAGAGAGATGATAGAGGGATAGAGAGATGATAGAGGGATAGAGAGATGATAAAGGGATAGAGAGATGATAGAGGGATAGAGAGATGATAGAGAGATAGAGAGATGATAAAGGGATAGAGAGATGATAGAGTGATAGAGAGATGATAGATGGATAGAGAGGGGATAGAGAGATGATAGAGGGATAGAGAGATGATAGAGGGATAGAGAGATGATATAGATATGATAGAGGAATAGAGAGATGATAAAGGGATAGAGAGATGATAGAGGGATAGAGAGATGATAGAGAGATGATAGAGGGATAGAGAGATGAGGGATAGAGAGATGATGGGTAGAGGGATAGAAAGATGATATGTAGAGGGATAGCAAGATGATAGGAAGAGGGATAGCGAGATGATAGGAAGAGCGATAGATGAATAGAGAGATGATAGAGAGATGACAGGTAGAGGGATAGATGATAGAGGGATAGAGAGATGAGAGATGATAGGAAGCGAGATAGATAGCGGGATAACGATGGTAGGAAGAGGGATAGATGGAGGAATAGAGAGATGAGGGAGAGAGATGAGATGAGGGTAGAGAGATGATAGGTATTAGGTAGAAGGATAGAGCAGGGCTCAAAATTTCAAGTCCCAAGTAACTAACCAGGCTATAAGAGTTACTCTCCAACAGTTGCTCCACCTAACTCTACCCAGCCCGTAAAACTGCCCCTAAACACACACCCTTAAATTATCTTATGAAATTACACTATTCTAAATAAAACCTTTAACAAAGTTACACAAAATAACATTAATATTCAGACATCAGACCCCAGATACAAGTATACCCAGTCATCAGACCCCAGTGTGAGCAGAGTGAGGAGGCAGAGAAGCTCCTCTCCACCCCCTGCTAGTGACCTAGACAAGCTGGGTCAGGTTTGGCAGCTGTTCCCTGCCACCATGCAGCCTGGGAAGGGGGGGCTGCAGGGCGGTCCTGCCGGAATACACAGCACAAAATAATTTATTGTGCTGCCTGCGTGTGCATTTCCACTCGCCCTCACTTAATTTCCACTCGCCAAATGCGAGTAAGCGAGTGGAAATTTTGAGCCCTGGGATAGAGAGATAATAGAGGATAGGTACAGGGATAGAGAGATGACAGGTAGAGGGATAGAGAGATGATAGGTGTAGGGATAGATATAGGGGTCTAGTCCAAAGAAACAAAAGAGTCTGTTCACAAAACACCATAATTTAACACAATTGAGGTGCTTTGCATTTTGGCGCATATTATTTCACTTCCCGACTCCATTTCATTGGAAATTCAGTGAATTCGCAATTTATTGGATGTTCACCGTATTTTGCTGAAAATGAAGTTGCCAAAGCAGTTATTGGATGTCGGTGAAAAGTGCCAAAATTGCCTCAGCATATTCCAAGTAAAAAAAGAATAAAAGAAGCCTCCTATTTTCCTAATCGGAGGCAAACGTCAATAAAATATAGTAAAAATGTGTCCAATAAATAATAAAAAAGGTCTTTTTACCCCTTCGCTGCTGACCCATGTCCCCTCCTTGTGCTCAGCTCATGTTGACAGATTTTTGCTCATCATGTTTAAATGTAATTTGAAGTTATGTTTTACTATAGGACCCAGACAAATTATATATCCTTATTTTCAGCAGACTCTGCAGATTCAAAATATATCATTATTATATTTATGCGTAATGTCCTGGCAGAATGCTATAACAAAATAATGTAATAAAAAATGTAAATTTCCCTGCGGATTTTCAATCATTCACAGCTTGTAAAAATATTTTTTTCACATTTTATCATCCAAAGCTTTGTAATTATATATTCTATGGGGCATTCTTATTAAAATAAAAGCTAGAAATGGAACCTGTTAGTGCATTTTACTGAGAAAATATGCAATTTTAACTAAAACTGAAAAAAATAAAATTTTCGCTTGTATTTTGCCACATTGTGTTTTATGAATAATATGACCGTATAAAACACTTGAACTTGATTGTAGCTTGAGAATTGAGAGCAGGTGAGTAACGACAGTGGTATTGCTAATTTAATACATGATAAATGGACAATACCATTGCTTTGGAACAATAAATAATTTTATTTTATGTTTTTTTTTTTCTTCTTACATGACTTTTTACATGGTCAAGATTGTCATCAATAGACTCTGACTTGTCCATTGACACCTAAGATGACTTTGTTGGGTGTAAAGATTGGAAATAGTGGTGAAGCGGCTCGTACTTAAGATGGACCAATGTATAATAATGCTTTGCGCCATCACCTCCACATTTGGCTCTGGCATGAGAAATGAGAAGGTGAGTTAGTGCAGTGGCATGGTATGCTTTATAAGTAAAATCGCATAATGCCACCACCTTAGAGAGGCAAACAAAAGTAAATTTTGCAATTTGTTTTCTTTTTATCTATTTTTACACATTACTTGTGTCACATTCTCGCTAGCGCTCACATCAGATCAGAGTGGTTTGGATCCTTATGGACAGATTTCTATAATACGTGTTTTGATAGCAGTAGGGACAGCAACACCAGGCACTCCCAGCCAGGGAGGTGATACAGAATACTATATACCACTCAGCATCAAATGGTTTCGTGACCAAGTGTTGACTGAGTGAAAGCACTTTAACTATACACAGATATAGAGTTTTGAGACATGAATATACCTTGGCTTACCAGAAGCGTGATCAATAGTACTTTCTGAGTCTGCACAAAAGCGAGTATTCGTACATGCAGGATTAGCGAAAGGGTTGACTCTCTTATACTTGTACTTGATAACAATGAATGAGTGTGCATAGAATTCAGCAACCTGTGGGGCAGGTCTACAATCAGAGATATTGCATTTAGATCTGTACATAGTCTTGGCAGTTAACAGGTAGCTTGGGAGGTTGGTGAGTTTAGCAACCTGCAGGACAGACCCACAATCGGAGACAATGCATTTAGATCTGTAAATAGACTTGGCACTTAACAGGTAGCTTGAGAAGTTGGTTAGTTTAGCAACCTGCAGGGCAGAACCCCACTCGGAGACCTTGCGATAAGATCTGTACTCGACAGGCAACTTGAGCAGTTGATAGACTTTGCAACCTGACGGGCAGACCTCCAAACAGAAATCATGTGGTATAAAATATGCATACACTCTGTGATCACCGCATACAACATACACACACACAAGGGGATAAGCGTAAGAATCTTCAATAGGCAGTCCGGGCCAAAAACACAAGCAAGATCCTTGTACTAGCAAAGTCGGCAACTAGGCAAAAAGTCTACTGAAACAGAACACTGAAAACAGCTGGCGATGCGGGAAAATAACTCCACGTCAGGGCGACGAGCAGATCCTCGCACCCTGCATTTAAGGCCGGCAGCTCCGTGTCACCACGCCAAGCCCCGCCCCCTCAGACGTCGATCGGCCATCTCTAACTCCTGGCACCCGGCCAGCCAGCGATGCTGCCGGGCGCCCAGACCCCCCAGGCAGCGCCACGGGGGCCGAAGACGTGACAACATGGTCATATTTGGTATCACGGGAAAGGCCAGACTCTGTCCTTTCCCATGACACCTCACTTGCCCTTGTACGGCATAAAAATTAAAAATGCAGGGTTCAAAGGCACCCCCTGCAGCCTCGCAGCAGTGTGTCTTTTCAGACTTTCAATGAGCCAATGCGTAATAACGCATTGTGCCATTGCCTTCAAACTTGCTGGAATTGTGGAAAATGAGGAGAATTAGTGCAGCATCATTGTTCACTTTATAACTGAAAAGTGAACAATTGTGCTACATTATTTATTTAAATTTGAATTATTTTTATACAGAACCCAGTCATGCTTGGTATCGCTGGAAATGCCATGCTCTGGGCTTTCCAATGTTATATTGCATGCCCCTCTACCTGGTATGGTTCATAGGACCCCTGTATCTCCACCATAGGGAGTTCCCTGCCCGACTGGGAGGGAAGTCCATTTCTGACGTCAAAAATAAAGATAATAAGTGGTCTTTAAATTATTATTTTTTAAAAAAAGATATACAGGGTTATTCAAAGAGAATCGAAAAGTCACCGCACGTTCAATGACTTTTCATTCTCTTCAATTCAGTGCGATTTGGCGATCCCATTTCTGCGACCCTGCGGTGTATTCAGAAAGCACCACAGGGCAGCCGTAATGCAGGGAAAAGTCGCTGCCAACCCGCCGAAAACTCACCGCAAAACCAGGCCGAACATACCGGAGAAACCCGAGCAGGAGCCGATCACAGCGCAGAGCAGCCACTGGAAAAACCTGACACCGCAGATGAAGGAGGAAAAAAACTAACGGTACGCTTGAATGTTTGAAAAGTGAAACGCTGTTTGCAAAGAAACTACTGAACGAAAATGTCTGAAATTTACATATAAGATCCAATGAATGATAATAAAAAGGAATGTTACAGAAAAAAGAAAAAACGATAAACAAAACGGGAAAAAAATGTTTGCTAAAAAATCCCAAAAAATACCTAAAAGATCCTAAAAAATCTAAAAATAGACTTTTTACTGCAGAATATTATAATCAACGGTTTATTAGATATTGGATTAAAACGGGAATATTTTTATCATTGAAGCCTATGGGATTCTCCTGAATAAACCTGTCGAATGAAACCACCGAACAGCAGGGCAATTCGGCAACTTTTCATGCTGGTTTTTGTTTTTTGAATAGACGAAGCAGTGCTTCTCTATGGGGATTTCACTGCCCTCAAACAGGCACCGTATGTGCAGGCAATTCATCAACATTTTGTGAACCGCCTGCTCTCTGAATAGCTAAATGGCCAGGAAAGGTAACCGTACGCTGAATTTCAGCGTTCGGTTACCTTTCGGCCCCAATTCGGAGCTCTTTGAATAACCCTGATAATATTTCTTATATTGAAACCTATTAGATTCGTCTATTGAATTGCAACACTGAAAATCAGGTAATTTTGTCAATTTCGGTGCAATTCAGCGTTCTATGAATATAATGAATATAATAGCGATAGTTTTCAATGGGACTATTTTGGTGCCGCCGATCGTATCCGAATTGCGGTTAAATTCACTGTCTTTTGCTGTTAATTCGCCTGTATTTAGTGAATTAACAGCTTTTATGAATATACAAATTGTCCCAAATTTGCACTTATGGTGAAATTCACTATTCGGTGCAATTAGGTGGCAAATTCGAAGGGTAGTGAATAAGCCTCTATATGAGGGGACTCTCCAAGATTTCTGCTCCCCAATTAACCATTTAGATGTTTTACCTAATGCACTACCCCACATCCTGAATGGATGAATAGATAGAGGTATAGATCAATAGAGGATAGCTAGAAGGACAGAGCGACAGATGGTGTGGGATCAGTAGATAGGAAGATAGATGGATAGATAGAAAGATAAAGGGGCAAGAAGATAAAAGGGCAGATGGATAGAGGGATAAAGGGATTGATAGGTAGATAGAGGGATGGATGGTGGACAGATAGAGGGACAGATGGATGGGTAGATAGAGGGATAGATCGAAGAGGGAAAGCATTTGGTCAGCATAAAGTTATTTTGAAGCTGCATCAATCAAAATGGTTAACATTATTTTGTAATGCTTGAGGAATGTGGGCTATTATCAGAACACCCCCCCAAATCAACAAAATTAATATACAGAAAGAGCGTTTTATGGATGGCTTCATCTGTAATCGCTATAGTAACCTAAGGGGCAAAGTCATCGCTCTCTGTTTCTAAAGGGTTTTCATGAGAATGCTCGACCCAGTAACCTATTAATCTTTTCATCTTTCCCTAACGTATCGAGAAGGATAACGGTCCACAAGGGCATGCGCAGGCATACCCTAATGTTGGGTGAAAAGGTCCTCCTCATTCACCTCCTCCATTGATATTTTAGACGTCCCTTATCTGGTTCGTGATGAACAGCATAAAAACTGACTGTATCTCTGATTAAATGTGCGTTTTGTGCAGAATTTTCTAAACGTAAGTTTTCAATTTGATAAATGTTCCATGGGAGCACACCCTAATGTAACGGGCCGCGCACGCCAGTGATAACGGATCACATCTTAGACGCCGGTGGCAATTCAGGAAGAGGAGATATGGCATCATCATGGAGTGGTGACAAGAGGAGATCAACAGTTGATACGGACCAGGCTGTTGTTCTCTTGCACAGCCTTCTGCTGTTACTAAATTAAAAAGATAAAGATTGCGATCGCTCGTAGAATGCGCAGGAGATTATTGTATTGTGTGAGGGGCTGTTGTTACAATTAAATTAAATGGAGGAGCAGGAGCGAACAGCTGGATGCTGACCGATCGCCGTGCAAACCGCAGGCAGTGCCGTGCGCAGGATCCTGACTGCGTGTGTGTGTATGTGTGTGTCTGTGTGTGTGTGCAAGGTGTAAGGAAGAAGAGGCTGATAGAGGGTGGGAGGGAGAGGGGAGAGGGAGGTGCGTGCCTTTCACTGACTGCTGCTTCCCCTCCTTGAAACACACACACAACCATCACATAACAGCATCCACAGCCTTCATCTGCCTATATCCAAAGGTAACCCTTTATTGGAGTCAGGGGGCCGATCAAACTGGATGATCATTATTGGAAAAAAAAAACAACAACAACAAATAAACAAACATTAGGAAACAGACTTGTGAGCTCTACATGGCATTATGCATCAGTATGCTGGGATATAGAAGGGGTAACCTATCCCCCCCATTGTTTTAAGGGAAGATGCTTTCATCTCCAGAGGTTTGTTGAATCAAAGGAAACCATGATGTTGCTGCTCTTTTATTCCATCCAAATGGAGAGGGGCTTACCGCTTCCTTGGATTGGTTTCACGGAGAACTGATGGAAACGTTGGGAGAATATTTCTACTATATATTTATAAAAATTAGATTTTTTTTTTATTTAAATTTTTTTTTCTGGCCATGGGGAAGTTTTCAAGAGAAGAAGAATAATTTAAAAAAACAAAAACAAAAAGACCATGTTGGACTCATTGTACTTCTCCGTCTGCCTGTCAGGTTGACAGAAAGGATTTAGGAGGGACGCGGGCGCGTTTAACAGAAGAAGACCTTTGATCATGTAGACCGCAAGTGTCACCCCTAGGTAAGTCAGACTGGTACATATCTATTGTTTTCTGTTGTAGCCTTCCCCCCCCTCTCTCTACCACTGCAGGTGGATCTGCAAACATTGCTTTCCTGCAAATGGTTAATATAGATTCTGTTTTTTCTTCCATTCATTGAGGTGCAATAATGCAACGAGACCGCGAGCAAAAAAAAAAAAAAAAAAGATTCGCTATTGTGTATTTGTCCTTATGACTACACCATCCTCAGCCAAGATGTTTTTTTTTTTTTGTTTTTTTTTGTAAATCCAAATTGTGGTGTTCCTGATTGCAGCTTAACTATTAATACCCGGCATAAAGGAAAAGCCAGAGTTAAGGCAATTAAAGGAACCTGATGCTTAATCCGCACTGTCATTCTCTAAATTATATCCCACTGCAATGCTGGAATCTTGAAATATTAGTTCAGATTTTATCTGACCCAGTTTTATTTCTCCTGCGTTCCGACACCGAAAACTAAGATGACTTCATAAAGCCTGTAAATTGTTCCAGGGTGATCCTTGACCTGACTAATGTCAGATTTCTTGCAGAAAAGCAGCTTATGGCCCATTCTACTACACGGTACGCAGACACACCACTCTGTGCCGCGGCCAAGGAGCACTAGGGGTTGTGTATTTGCTGTTAGGGGAGTTTATGTGTTTTTTGTTGTTTTTTTTACTATGATGCATTTGATTTTGGATCCTGGAACATCTTTTTGGCCGGTGGGACACGATGCTCTATTCGCTTATTGAGTAATTAGTTATCTGATGGACACATTAAAATGAATAAAGGGGAAATTAGCAAGAAGAGGTACACAAAACAGAACAAAACACCCCAAAACTTCTATTTGTATCATATAGCACATAAGTGGTCAATGCTCATCGACGTGGTGTCCAGCTCAAGTTTTGGGATGGTGCCTTACATATTTTTATGGCACGATTCTTTCCCAAGTGCTTGCTCACCAGAAACTGCACCAAAGAGGGAGCTTCCAAAAGAATGAAATCCTTCAACAGTGTATGCTCCTCTTTATTGCATCAACACAAATTGCCTGTAGGACACACTTGGTGCAGTATTCACGCCTACCCATTCTGGGCAATGCATTACGGAGACAAAACAAATAATCACTCGTTTCTTTAATTTATTCTTTTGCAGGTTTTCTTAAAATCCTGCGTTGTGTTTTTTCGCAGCAGACAGGATTGCGGTTACATTATCTTTATGGAGAATACAAGTGGCCATATTCCCCCTACTTTAAATGCGCATTGTGAGCCTCCAGATATTGCATGTACTCGGTTACACCATACCATATGAGTAGGTAACAAATTCGAACAGAAACTGAGCAGCTGACATTTTACAGGCTCCGCACAGGGGATTATTCACTAAGTGGCAAAATGATGGGTATCTGCAAAGGAATTACACATTTTAGGTCAAAATGCTTTTGTTGAATGAATGCCAGAGTTGGATTTTTAATTTTTTTTAAAACTTAACCATCTTTGACCTATCATTTGCAATTCCCTTGCAATTTGTGAATAAGTCCACACGTCTTCCACAGGTTAATTGTGTAGGGTTAAGCTAACAGTCATCATGAAAGAGGCATCAAAGGCACCTTAATATTCTGGTATGGCATATACAGAAAAAAAGAAGAGAACTATGCATTCAAGATGTAAATCTGAATTAATAATAATATATATATACAGTATGTGTGTTAGTATTCAATTGAATGTTACAGAATCTGATCCTTATATCCCATATGGCATGCTGGCATTCCTTTTTATGGATTCATATTATATATAATTATATATAATTGTATTCTTTTGTAGTAGTATTTTCCGATTTACTAGGGGCAACAGCAGGCCGCTCTGTTGGTTGGGAGAGGAGAGAAATACGTCAGTGAGCATTATCCATGACGCTAATGTAACTTTTCAACCCATTGAAAACCCAGTTATGTAATCCTGCTCCATAAAAAAGGAGCATAGTTTAAAGAACATAACATATTAGCTACAGTTTAACTACATTTTACTGGCATTTTCTTCTTTCTAATACATCAAAACCCACATAACAATCTCAGCGCATCCAACAGAGGCAAAAACACAGAGTGGGGCATATGTAAAGTCCTTAAAAAGCAACACCAGCGAGTTATGTTGGAGTAAACCCTCTATATATTCTTTGAAATGTTTATTTACATCAATTTGGGTTTAGTGAACATAATCCGTGGCCAACATTGCTCTATAGCAGTGACAGCGAACTCTGGCACCCCAGTTGTTATGGACCTACATGTCCTGTGATGCTTAGTCACAAAAAGTCTAGCTAAGCATCATGGTACATGTAGTTCTGAAACAATCTGGGATGCCAAGGTTCGTCATCACTGCTCTATATAGCAGTGATCAACAACAATGGCCCTCCAGCTATTTTGTATCTACATTTCCCATGAGGGGCAGCCAGTCTAATGAGTGGCTGAGCAACATGGGAGATGTAGTTCCAAAACATATGGAGGATCAAAGTTGCTGATCACTGCTCTATGGTTTTACTAATAATTGGGTACATTTAGATTATCTTTTTGTGATAGCCAGTGTTCGTTTAGTTTACTGTTCTCTAAACATTATCCTCAAATTATCTCCCATCTATACGTTACCAATATACAGGTTAGAACACATATAAAAGTAGTTTCCGTCCAATAACTCTGTCTGCAAAGTGCGCAAGCATTTGAGATTTCTGTGGCACATAAAGCGGACCCTACGTCTATATCCTAGGAGTAACCTTCCTTGTGTAATGTCAATCTTTTTGATGATTCACGTGGTTGATGGATACTTTCCTACAAGCTCGCCATGTCAAATGCCATTACCCCTTAAGTGCCAGAAAAATGTCACCAGCGAGGTTTTGCATTTTTAAAGCGTTTCTGTGGTAATTTCTGTTGTTTATGTCCATTCTGCTGATTCACTGCTTTTAGTTGCCCACTAATATCTCTCGTTCAGCTTCCTCTGTTGTATATTTAGGCAGAAGAGATGACGAATCTCTACTTGTGTTTCCAAAACGTGTCAGCTCTCTCTTCTGGAGTCCCGTGAATTTTGAGTGATTCCTTGAACACAACGAAGTACAACCTTTAGTTCACCAGTGTATGTGTATATTTGTGAAACCGTTACATACCAGTCAGTACACACGTGTACGCATTTAGCTGCACTGACAAAAGGATCGATAGTACGTCGATCAATGGCAAAGCATTCTCATGGGTCCAGTGGGGACCACCAAAACCTGTAACAAACAGAAATAACTCCAAGCATTCCAGAATATTTTGTTGTTGGACATCAAGCTTGTTTTCAAGCTTGAGAAAGGTCCACGTGACTGAAACATTGCGTGTCCTCTATTAAATGCCACAAATTGTTTTTGAGTGCCTGGAGTCATTTCTGATCGTTACATGTGTACACATGTGACATTATGATATTTCTTGGTTAATGACATATGGAAGACGTGTGGTTGCTTTAGTTAGTGATGTTTGGTTACGTTATCTCCTAAAGGTTTGGACGTGGATATTTTCTATCCAGTGACGCCCTTACTACCTTGTGCTGGGTTCACCTGTGTTCACAGACTGGCTCCCATTGGACTCCTATGTGATTTGTATCTCTTTATAACACTTTAGTGATTGAGTATTCCCGGCCTAGCCTCAATGTAACATCTATCGCGTATAAACTCAAATCAAATAATGTTCTTGAAAGCTGTAGGTAATCAGCAGATGTTTCAAACGTGGTCCATCAAAAAGTCATTGCCCACTCGTTTCAGGTTTGCTTGTCAATTGTACAACCTGTATTATGTAAAAAGAAAGAATACCAGTACTAGTTGTTGTATAATGAATATCATTAATATGTTATGGATATAAATTATTAATTGGATCCATGATGTGTTCTATACAGATGGAATTTTAAGGGGGCGCATGGCTTATACAATGCCATTCATCTTTATGAAATGCTTCTTTGCAGATATTTTTCACACAGGAATTTTTTTCTCTAAACTTGGACCTTGGACATTTGAAATGAAACTGAGGCAAAACTTAAAAAAAATGATTCTGCTCCTACACTGGATCCCACCTTGTCTATTATGACCTAACATTTACCATTTACCATTTTAGCAAATCAATCTCATTGTGTTCGTTTCAAGTGTTTGATTTTTTTTTACCTTAAGGATAAGGTTGGATTACACCGTTTGTTAAGTGCATTTTATGTAATATAAGAGCATTGTTCTTCCTATATAGGGCTTTAGTTTGCTGAAGCTACTTCATGTATTCACTTACTACCTGAAATTGCTGCCTGTGCTGTAAACAGTTATTACGTCATTTAATCCTGACATTGCGGAGAGCACACTGCAACATGCGTACCACTTCCACAGCTCTTCTCTCTCTTCCATTCTCTCTCTTTCTCATGTTTTGTATTTTATTTTTTTCTCTTTCAATCTTTCGCTCTCTTTTTCTCGGTATCTCAATGTTTCTCTGTCTTTCTCTCATTTCTTCACTACTCTTTTTCTCTTTTTTCTGTCATTCTTTCTCTTTCTATTACTCTCACTCTTTCTCTCACTTGCATTCTCCTCTATCTCTCTCACTAGTTCTCTCTCTTTCTCATTCTTTTTCTCTTTCTCACTCGCTCATTCTCTCGCTCTTTTTCTTATTCTTTCCCTCCTCTCTCTTTCTCACTCATTCTCTTTTCTCTCTTTTTTTCCTTTCTCTCCCTTTCTCACTTACTCAATTTCTCTCTTTCTGTCTCAGTCATTATCTCTTTCTCTCACTCATTCTCTCTCCCTTTTTATTACTCTATTTCACCCTCATTCTTTTATTCTTTCTCTTTCTTTATTTCTTTCTCTCATTTATTCTCTCTTCTCTTTTTCTCACTCTGTTTCACTTGTTCACCCATGCTCTCTCATTCTTTCTCTCTTTCACTCTCTACTTTTCTCGTTCTTTCACTAGTTATCTTTCTCTACTCATTCTTACTCTCTCAGTTCGCCTTCTTTTATCTATCTTTCCCTATTCTTTCTCCCTGTCTCTCTTTTCTCAGATCTTTTCTATGTTGATATATCAATCTATTATTCTGTGATCCTGTTTTCATGTTTTCATTCCAGCTAGTTTTGAAATTCTTATCGTATATCAAAGTACGTGGATATTTTATGGGAGCATCTTCCCCATTCTCTACATGTTTCACTCACATCCAAGGGCGTAACTACCAGGGGTGCTGAGAGTGCCACTGCAACCGGACCCCTGAGTTCGGGGGGGGTCCACACACACCCGGCCGTGGCCTCACCTTGGGTGGCTTGGCAAGGGCCAGGGCCTCACATTTGATTCGCTCATACACAGCACACGTTACTGTGAGTTTTATTGCTGTGGAGCTCTGAGATATACATAGCGCATATTACAGTAAAAATGGAATGGACCGACATGGTCGTATTGGACCTGGAAAAATATGAGACACTTATAGTCTTGAATTGACATTGTGGACCTGGATGGGTCCAGTGAATGGGGATGAAGGGTGGGCGCCCTTAATGCATTCTCCCACCTGGGACCTGAGGTTTCTAGTTACGCCTCTGGGCACAAGTAACCATCATATTGTATGTTCAGCTCATATATTAATTTCAGACATGACTCCCACTGAAATCAATAAACATGATGGCTGAATCGGCTTGTGTTAGGAGGTAATAGAGTTTGGATAATCATTCACACTGATCTATTCATTCCCTTTATCTTCCAACCTGGTTGAATTTGATTACATCAGGCCTAAACGGAAATGTCTAATTTTTAGTAGCAATCGACAATGTTTAACACAAAAACCTGTTATCCAGGTTTTTCCTTAGTAGGATAAAAGATAGACCGATTTATGACACAGTATCACTTGATCGAAGGTCAGGATCCCTTCATACTGTATAGTGCATAACAGTTTTCGTTAAAGATGCAATAAGAAATCTGTATTCCACAAGCAAACTTATCATCCAGTGGCTGGATCCTGGGTAACCATGCTCTGCATTTTTGAATGATTTTTCATAAAATAATTTTTTGCACCATCTGGTTCTGTTTGTTATACACCGATATTTGATTTGGCACTGCCCCTCCATTTACCCTGCTTCATGTACAGATGTTATGCCCAGTGGAGGTTGAGGTAATGTATTGAGGAATTGCACCCTATACATGTGTCTTTTGATATTTTGCTAATAAATATATTGGAGAATTGAGTAATTCCCCATCAAAGTCTGGTAACTATACATGAATTACTGTACATTACATAGCACAGATTTTGGTTGATTTATCTGTACTGTTTCTAT
The DNA here is from genome assembly GCA_009667805.1 of Leptobrachium leishanense. Taxonomy (NCBI): domain Eukaryota; kingdom Metazoa; phylum Chordata; class Amphibia; order Anura; family Megophryidae; genus Leptobrachium; species Leptobrachium leishanense. Next base: position 25,980,819 of record CM019071.1, on the reverse strand, counting down.
CCTTTTAGGCAGCATTTGTTATATAACTATAGACACCACACATCTCCTCTTTTATCTTGTCTATTTATTTATTTATTCATTGTCGCGCCTGCACTATCGATATATAAATCACTACCCCATCAAAGTCTCCCTGTCACTGACTGTACAACGAAAATATGTTGGAGCCACATGAATCCACCATCCGGCATGGAAGACTTCCAACTCCAGAGATAATGGAAAAAAATAGTTATTGACTCTTGTATATGGTGAATAAAAGGATTTTATTCCATAGTGAGCACAGGAACAAGACAACGTTTCGACCCTCACAGGTCTTGGTCCCTGGCACTGACGGCGGCATGACATTAGGGTGAGTAGCAATTTTGACAAGAGAGCACTCCTACATGATGACTCTCAAATCACGCCGCACACCCCAGTTTTTTTACTTGTCACTACTGAGGGCCAACCATGCGGCACTACACAATGGCCTTCTTTAAGCTCTGCTCTTGGTGGCTGAAAATGGTGTCACCAGGGTAAGTATAACCCAAAATATCTCATCAAGAGATGAGACTTTCCACTGATCTTTAAGAACAATGCGATATCCAAACCCCATGATGGGATATCGAAGACAACGTGCACCTGACTGGTACAAGTACACTTTGAATTGCAGAGTAAATCTGAGTTTGATCGTTGCACATTTAATAAACCAACTGGAATCAGCCCCATTCAGAGAATACATTCAATATGTACCAACCACCACTGGAAACCAGAATGCAGAATAAACATTGTGAAATTCAGAGTTTATAATCCTACAGCATACTCTACGCACAAAACACAACGGCAACTGGAAGTCAATCTGGTCCTGAGAAACCACATGGTATTTTCCTCTAACATGAGGTTGGAGTCCAAGTATTGATGTGTCAAGATATGTATCCAAGATATATTTGTTTCTTCTCTGTTATCTGTATAGTAATCTTTCTGAAATCGAAAAATTTCATACAGCTTGACCTACTACAAATCGACATACAATAGCTCTTGGTTATGGTGTTCACCGACCACCAATCCTTATGCAAGTACTTGTATGGTGCATACACTATCCAGAAATAGGGAACCCATGCAGAAATGTCTTAAATATAATGACATTTACAGCAATGATCTAAACTGTGAAGGAAATGCAAATCTAACATACAATGGGCCATATTACGATCTTGACGCTAAGACAGGGACGCTAAGGAGGAAAACCTGCGCCTGCAGGTTGCTTCTTCGCGTCCCTGTTTTAGCGTGATATTACGGGGCAGGCGCTAATCCAACGAATAACAAGGTGCTAAGTCTCAGGATGCTCGAGGCAGCCCTAAGCGCTGCCACGAGCATCCACTCCATGGAGTCCATGGGACTCCATTGATGCTTCCACTGCCGGTCACATGACATGCAGGATCTCGCCTGTCGTGAGATACGGCAGATCGGCGGAGTGATTTGCGAAGGGAGACTGGGTAACTTTTTTTCCCGCTGGCCAGAAGCAACAGATCGAGCCACTATTCTCGCCACGGGATGAGATGGGAGTATGTGATTTTTGGTATTTTTTTAGCTGGTGCTGACTGATTCCATAGAAGCGCTATCAGTTAGCACCATCTCCTAGCTGTGGGTAACTTTTCAGTTAACCGCAGTAGGACGTAATTATCGTTAGGACTTTGTAATCTTAACGCTAATTAACACTTTGCACTTCCCATGTTAAGCATATGGAGCACAAGAACCGAATTGCTAACAGGTTTATTAACCCGTTAGCCGTCGTAATGTAATATAGTCACCAATGCTATCGTTAACGCTCACACAGCTGAGCGCTAATGTTAGCGTGAACTTAGTAATATGGCCCAATATGTTTGGCTTACTTACCAATTTACATAATCATCTACTGATACAGGTTGAAAAATAGACTCAGAAGTTCATCTGGATCACCTTCTCCAATCTCTGATAATTCAGTTTGGTCCAATGCAAGGGGAAAAATAAATGGAAATGATTTTCTGTCATATCACAAGATATATTGTTTTAAAAGCAGGACATTGAACATGTGTTTCAGAGTGTGAAGGCAAAAATAGTCCATTAGTGCACTGAACATTCTTTGAAGTCAAAGACTTATGAATGGTACTCTTCAAACTCTCGTCCTGTGCGGCTCTCTGGTGGAAAATCGTAAAACCTGACCGTGGTGAAAGGAGACCTAAGAAGAAGCCTGCATTCCTCACACTCCTGCCATCAAAATGAGAAACTCTATAAGACACCAAATATAGACAATTTCCAGAAATTAGAGCGGTTTCCAGACCTTGTCAGGAGCTGTGATTTATTACTCATCTCGTGACGATGACAAAATGATAAACATTCTTAAAAGGACACAGACTTTAAGTAAGAATTTATGGATGTAATTCAACCACTACCCCCAATTTAAAAAAAATAAATAGCATTTAAATGCAAACATTACATGGATGAAATCTGGCAATACAATAGTCCTAAGAAAGTTGTTATTTGTTTAAGCTCTTTATAACCACGCTCCCGCCTACAGCTCTTTCTTTATTAGCAGGTATTCTCCATCCCATTCACTTCTCTCTGCCAGTGATCTGATATTAGCCTCTTCTCGTACCTGCAAACCCACCTCTTGCCTTCGAGAGCTTTCCCAAGCTGACCCCTTATTATGGAACTCAATCCCTTGTAACATTCAACGCTCACCAACCCTCCACTCCTTCAAGACATCTGTAAACACACAGTACTTTAGAGAAGAGTATCATTGCACCAAATGCACCTTTCCTGATCCATCTCCCACACAGTCCCATGCATCCCATTACTTCCCATACTCTGCAATTTACCCTCACCTAAGTCTGTCACCTAGGGTTGCCAGGTCGGCCATGTTTTCCTGGACACCTATTACTATTTCATGTAGAGGGGAGCACAGTGAAACGCATATAATTCATATGCTGTAGGAAGGAAATCAAGGCAGGTCACCTGGGATTCCTTTTTGATTTCTTACCTGCAGCGTATAGATTCTACATGCTGCAGGGTGGCATTTTTCATGCTCTGCCCATCAGTACGAATACATGATATGTGTCCAGAAAAACATGGCCGACCTTGCAAGTTTAGTGTCACCCCTTTCCTCTTAGATTGTAAACTCAGTGGAGCAAGGACCTCTTTTCCCATCATTTTCCGTGTGTCACATTGACATTTAATTTTATGTGTTTTGTCTAACCCGTTGTACAGGGCTGCGGGAATATGTTGGCACTTTATATATAAATTATTGTACTTGTAATATAGGTTTTCCAGAATTCCTCCACGTTGTAACTGAAGGGACAATAGTGGTTTTATATTCTGATCAGTATTAAAGAAGATCTGTTTTTTAAAATACCTGTCATGTCAGTACAATTCTCGGCACAAAAAAGTGTGTGTTAAATGCTTTTGGTAATACTCACTTGGCTGTATAACTGGCTGCAGCAGACTGCTGGCATATGATGAAAACAGGGGTTTACAACCCTTCCTGCAAATTTATGTGCATATTTTGATATTGTTAAGCTAACGAGTCTTATTAAAATTTTGGTTATACAGGAAATGTTTTGACTGCTCTCAGCAGCCTGTGAAACTACAGTATCTGCATAAGTTAAGCTTAGGTTCTATAATATACTCGGCAATATACGGTATTATCTAGTAACATTGGAAAGGGTCTGACCCAAATCAATAAGCTCCAGTGTAATGATATATACAGTTTATATATATATATATAATCAAGTTTATAATTGTTGAAGACATTTACACATCCCAGCAATTCAGAGAACTGCTTTATAGAACTCATGTGCTACATTCCCTATATGCAGCAAGGAATTCTAGGAAGGACATGCAAATGAAGTCTACAATTTCCCACTTTTTTGCATCCTGGGTCTGTTTTAAGACTGCTCTTACCGGCCCCAGATGCTGCGGCACACCAGGAAATTATTTACAGGGTTATTCAGAGAGAGGTGAAAACAAGGAGAATGACTGGAGAAGTGAAAACTCTAGGTCAAAATAGCCAATTTGGAAAGTGAGATAAATGGGAGAATATTTCTGGTTTGGCTATTTTGACCTAGAATTTTCACTTCTCCAGTCATTCCCCTGGTTTTCACTTCTCTCTCTCTGAATAACCCGGTTTGTATACTGCTGGGCCAGTCCTGGATGGCATGGAGGGTCCCTTATTGCCAACACTCAAGCAAGCAACACAGGTTTTGGCAAGGGCCATGCCCCCTGGAGCCACAGGACCCCTGAGGATGTCATAGGCTGAGCCTGTCATCCCCTGATGGCGGCACTTGTGAAGAGGATGAGATTGGCTAAGCACACATTAAATAACACCTGGTTAGTAGTCTTCAGATTTTGGGGGGTTGATAGGTTTTGCGAGGATCTCTCCGCATACTTTAATGTTGGTGATTGAACAGATAAAAAGAGGAAGAGACAAACTCAACCTCCAGTTTTATGTTCTGTTGGCATCATCTTAAGAACTATGGCAGAGGGACAGATCTTACCACACATCCTCAGAGAGGAAATTATGGGCATCATATTGGACTACTGAATATTTTCCTTTTTTGAGCCACACATTTGGAAAAAAAATTCACTCTGTTCCCTAAGACAGTGGTTCCAAACACCGGTCCTCATGTCCCCCAAAAGACCAAATTTTAAGGATTACTTTGCAAGGTGGATCCTTCAATCAATGAGCAGCAAATCATATCACCTGTGCTGCGCTTCAGATATTTGGAAAACCTGGCCTGATGGGGCACCTGACGACAAAAATGGGAACCGCTGCTCTAAGAGGACTTTCTGAAGTACACAAAAATGTTTTATACATTACTTTTAAGAGACTTGAAGAGGAGACGTTACATTTAATATTTCTCGGTTTTTTTCAATGCAGACAAACGTAGCGTTAACGAATGATTTCCTGTATTCTTTTGGAACTCACACAGTTGTAGATTTAAAAAGACTAGTGTTGTGTCACTTTTATGATGAATTGGTGTTAATGGGGTCATGTGCTAAATGGCAGGATTACACATAGAGTTGTTCTTGCCTCTGGTCTGCATTGTCATGGAGTCCCATGAGGGGAGTTACTGTAAAGGTGCGCCAACGTGCCACAAAGACAGTGATGAATGTCTAGGAGTTGAGAGCTTCCAGGTGGTGAATATAGACACAGTATCTAGCCGTGGCAAAGCTTTAAACTGTATTTCCCTATTCCGTCTCCTAAAGAATATACAGTAATAAACTGTATATATATATATTAATCACTGATCACGCCAGAATGCTTAAGCTTTAACAGGGTGTCTGTCAAGAGGCATTTTTAAGAGGGTTTTGATGCTTATGTTAAACTTTGAATTTATATTGTGTAGTACATGCATTAAGGGTTATTACAAACACACACATACATGCAAACCTAAAAACATCTCACACCTGCCTTATAAGACACACTGATCTCACACATTCTGAGATAAAACTATTATTTGCTCTGATTATCCGCTCACTGACCTTACATTTACATCAAATGTAGTTCACACTGATATTTATTCTTGCTGGTATTCACTGCGCTCAATTAATGACCATAGGCGGGCACAGAAAGTTGTGCCCACTTACAGTAGGCCAGCGTCAGATGAGTGCACGAGGTGTGCCCGTACTGACATGCTTACTGGCGCCCGTCGTGGCATTGTGACCAGGCATGTACTGGCCATAGGGACTACAGGCAAATTCCCGGTGGGCCAATGGCTCAGTGGGCCGGAGTGAATGCTGGATCACCACGCGGCTCGCACTGCCCTTAATAGGTAAGGTAAGAACTTCCTCACCATCTGTAAACCAGGACAGTCTGCCATAGTCTCATATTGAGGCCACTGTGCCGGTGAGACCTGCGGTGCATACGCCTCACCTTAAGACATGGTGCGCATTCCACCTCAGTGACGCTGTGTTACTTTACCCAATTGCTCTGCAGCAACTCCGGTATCTGTAGAGCGATTGGTTGAGTTATCGGGTTGGTTTTTATACTATTTTTGTGCGTGTTTGCATAATTAAAGTGGGCCGGCTGGGTGAAATCCAGGGCTAATTTTTTGTCCCAGTCCAGACCTGGTTGTGACGCTGCAACAGGGCTGGTCACAAGCTTGTGCATGCGCCCGAAATGCGCGCAACAAGCGTGCATTCAGAAAAGCCTCCCCGTCGATGCGCTAGGATGCAGGTTGACGGGGCTGCAACGCGCGATCCTCCATAGTGCACTCGCGAGGTGGCCAGACAGGCGTCGAGTGGAAGGAACGACCACTCTCACTGACGTTCCTTCCGCTCTCCAGTGACGCTCGTCTGACCCCAGCCTTAATGAGTTGCTCCTGCTTTTGACAATTTTGTTGCCCCTTTGCACTTTTTGAGTTTTTCTTATTTCATTCATGACAAAGAACATTAAAAGTAACCGTTTGTGATTATTAACAGCAAGGCCGTCAACCACTGACCCTCAGATGATTCTGAACTACACCTCCCATGATTCTCTGTCTATTTATTGCATTCAGAGAATTCTGTGAATTGTAGGCAACATCTGGGAGGGGGGCAGAGTTTGACAACCCTGATTTATATCTTGTAAATAATAAATGTTACATGTGCGCATGGGCTACGCATGTTTATGTTTATGACATGCACTTCTGTCCCCTGTCCTGTGCTCACATGAACATTAATGTAAGGATATACTGTGTTAACATTATCATTAACTCATACAATGACACAAAAAAATTAAACTGTTACACATGCATATCTCACACCTAGTTAGGTCATTTTAAATCTGAAACATAATGAGTTCACACTAACATTAGTCTCATGTCACACATATTGAGATTATTATTATACTTTATTTATGAAGCGCCAGCATATTCCGCAGCGCTGTACAATGGGCACAATATAGACAGGGTTACAATACATTGAACAACATTTTGACAAACTAGTACAGGAGGAAATGAAGGCCCTATTCCCATTGGAGTTTACAATCTAGAGATCTCGCTTGCATTTACTCATGTAATTTAACTCACTGCAATGTATGATAAAGAAACATATAAGGTTCCTTGATGGTGGGAGGAAGAAAACATACACATCCAATCAGCTATTAGGATTTTCCCTTACTCTGCAGATCAGCCAATAGGCTACTCCTGCAAGAGCTGAGAGGCCAATGGCATGTGTGTCTTCCCCTGAGGAACAGGAACTGTCAACATTGGGCAGGAACAGATTTTTGTAAAAAAAACAAAAACCCACACAGAATATTGACAGGAGCAGTCGTCATTCTGGGTTTATGTGTAACTCCTGACCCCTAAGCAGTTTCCTACTGTGACCAGCATTAAAACCACCTCTGTATTAGAGTAATAGCATATAAAACAGTAGGAGCTGGAGATTATTCTTTTATAACCATGTGCACATCAAATCTTCTGATGTTGTTTTTTCTGTGTGTTTTTTTTCTTTGATAAGACATCATGGGGGATTGTGTAATAATTCTTAACAATTTACATATTTCGCATTTCTATATGTGGACAGAATGTTGACGTACAAAGCGCAAATTCTGTATTTGACATTACAATTCAAGTTGGATTTGATCTCAGCTTTTTTCCTCGTTTTTTTTTTTTTTCGGATCTTATTTTAAGGTTTTCTTTTTATATTGTATACATTTCTTTTAGCCTGTAGTCATTTTTCCCACCCATTTACTTCTAGATATTTTTGCGTGTTCGTGGGTCACGTTTGCAAGTCGGATTGTACTTTAAGGTATATTGGTTCATCTGGTTTCTCGTCAATACTCATTTGTAGGAGCGCTTTTCATCCACAGCTGCCAAGCAGTACAGCCAATAGGAGAAGCCGCGTTTATCAGGCAGGTTGGAATGCTAATTAACAGTTTGCAGTTCAGTTAGTTAAACTGTTAGCGTTAATTGGGTCTGTTGAGATGTTGTTTTCAACGTGTTTTCGCATAATGTCACCTTTATTCTACATTCTACTCTTGTTTCGCTCTGCTCCTCCTCACTGGAATCGTCTGCACAAGCAGGCGAGTAGAGGGACCTGCTCACCGCAGCCGTACAGCTGCCAGTTGGGAGCAAATCTAACATTATTCAGTGACCTGTTTAAAATGTGGGTAGAAACTGAATCCGTGGTTTATTCATGAATCACTGTAAAAGAAATACAAGGAAACTGCAATATAGACAGGGTTATTCAAAGAGAGCCGATCTGGCACCGAAATGTAACCAGACACTGAAATTCAGCGTTCGGTTACCTTTCCTGGCCATTCGGCTATTCAGAGAGCAGGCAGTTTGCCAAATCCTGGCGAATTGCCTGCACATACGGTGCCTGTTCGGTGCCTGTTTGAGGGCAGTGAAAACCCCATAGAGAAGCAATGCTTCGGCTATTCAGAGAACAAAAACCAGCAGTGAAAAGTTGCCAAATTGTCCTGCCATTCGGTGGTTTCATTCGTCAGGTTTATTCAGGCGAATCCCATAGGCTTCAATGTTAAAAATATTCCAGTTTTAATCCAATATCTAATAAACCGTTTATTATTTTATTCTGCACTAAAAAGGCTCTTTATTTATAAATTTCTTTAGGATCTTTGAGGCCCGCATCAGACAAGCGCACTTTTTGCGTCCGTCTGACCGCACCGTTTGCTGTCCGTTGTAGCTTTTCAAAGGAGTCAATAGAGAACAACACACGAAGCACCTGCGCACTTTTTCACGCGTGTTGCAACGGACGCCACAATGGCATCAACATGAAAAAGCTACACGGACGTAGAGAAACAACTGCATACAGTTTTTTTTTCCTTTTTCTCAACTTCAGTCAAAATTAACTGATACAATGTAACCTCAATCTCATCAGTTAAAATGTATGTACGTAAGGCCCCGTTCACACCTAGGCGTTTTATAGCGCGTTCCTGTGCGCTGTAAAATGCCTAAACACGGAAATCCCATGATTTTCTATGGGGCCTGTTCACACCTGGGCGTTTTACAGCGCGTGGGAACGCACTGTAAAACATCCTACGCCCAAAGAAGTACAGGAGCTTCTTTGGGACGTATTGCAGCGCATTCGCAGTTTATAGACTGCGGCTGAACGCGCTGCAAGGCGCGTTTTTTACGTTTGCGCGATAAGCGCATCAAAAAACGCGCAGGTTTGAACCCAGCCTTTCTGTGCGCAGTCAGTGCGCTTGTCTGACCCCAGCCTTAGGCATTTTTTGGAATTTTTTCTTTTGCAAACTTTTATTATCTGTTTTTTTTTTTTAAATCGTTTTTTTTTTCTGTAACAGCCCTTTTTATTATCATTCATTGAATCTTGTATGTAAATTCCAGACATTTTCGTTCAGCTGCTTTTTTTCAAACAGTGTTTCGAATTTCAAACTTTCAAGCGTACTGTTTTTTTTTTTTCACCTCGTTCGTCTGCGTGTCGGCTTTTTCCGGCGGCTGCTCTGCACTATGATTGGCGACTAGATGGGTTTCTCCGCCATGTTTGGCGTGGTTAATCCAGCTGTTTCTGCGGGTTTTGTGGTGAGTGTTCGGCGGGTTTTGTTGTGAGTGTTGGGCGGGTTTGGGGCGAGTTTTCCCTGCACTAGGGGGGGCCCTGCAGTGCTTGCTGAATACACCGCAGGGTCGGCGAACTAGGATCGCCGAATCGCTCCGAAGTGCGGGGAATGAAAAGTCACTGAACGCTCGGTGACTTTCCGAATCTCTTTGAATAACCCTGTTAGACTCAAATAACTATTTTGAAAAATTTTCCACTCCCAGTGTTCCTTCATCTTCAGATTAGCATACCACATTACTGACGCTGACCCTATCCCTCTCCTCACCTACCCCTACCTCATTAAAGAGGCCAATTCCTTGTCCTCCAAATTTCGGTAACACATGTTCTAGTGGTCCTGATGATCAATAAAACTCCTTTTACCTTCCTCCACCCCAACTCCTCTAGATTGTAAACTCATCTGAGCACGGCCCTCCCCACCTCTTGCTTCTGTTCCTATGTCTTTTCAGTTTTGTCCCATTTACATTGGTTATTGTGAAGGACTGCGGAAACTGTTGGCACTACATAAATGATGATAATAATAATAATCTCATGTATCTTGGCTTTACAATTTAGTATTGATTTTCAGTTCTCCACCAGATCATGACTTCATGAATAACGCAAATTGAGCCCCCTTTCCAAAATGACCCATTATGTAAATAAGGGCCCTCGAGGGGTTTTGGAACTACATTTCCCATGATACTTAGCCACGTTCAATGGGTCTTATGGGAAATGTTGATCAAAAACATTAGGAGAGCCAAGGTTGCTCACCCCCGATGTAAGTGGTCTTCAAAATTTCCCATCCAAAATGTAACAAGTGAAGCCAAAAATTGGTTGTGAAGTTAAAATAAAGGTAACATGGCAAACATTAGACATGTGCACAGCACAAAATTTCGTTTTGAAATAATGGATTAGTCCTAAAATGCAATTTATTTAGTTACTAAAGAAATTCGTTTTCAGTTCTTTAGTATGAAAACTAATTTCATTCATCTGAAAACCAATGGATACAATTACTATTGTAGTGGCTCCTCAGAGGGCTGAGATCGCTGCTTGTTACAGTATCTCTCACTCTCAGCACAATGTGGGCCATATTACATAGTTGGTGCTAACTTAACCAGAGCTGTTGTAAACTTCCCTGAGCCATTATAGCCTATGGAGGTTTTCAGTTTACAACAGCTCTGGTTAAGTTAGCACCAACTTTGTAATACTGCCCCGTGTCAGGCAAAGCTGTTACAGTAACTGACTGCTGCTCATCACAGCGCTCAGAGTTTCAGTAAAACTAGTAAATAATATTTTTATATATAAGAGGTTAGAACAATATTATTTCCTTGTTTTATTGAAACTCTGAGCGCTGTTACAGTCAGTTACTGTAACAACTGAGCCTGATACATTGTACTGAGAGATAATGTAACAAGCAGCCGATGTCAGTGCTCACAGCCACTGGATATAAAGGGCTGAAAAAAAAGGATACTCTCTGTATAATGTTTAGAACCTCCTCCTGCATTAATTAATACCCCTCTCTGTATAATGTATACAACATCCACCTGCATTAATTAATACCCCTCTCTGTATAATATATAGAACATCCTCCTGAATTAATTAATGTCCCTCTCTATATAGAACATCCTCCTCAATTTATACCTTTCTCTGTATAATGTATATAACATCCTCCTGCATTAATACCCCTCTCTGTATAATGTATAGAACATCCTCCTGCATTAATTAATGCCCCTCTCTGTATAGAACATCCTATTGCATTGGCATGTGGAGGGTGCAGAACTTCGGATGTTGCGCTTTTCATTGCTGGTCTCCTCACTCAATGTAATATCACAAAAAGGACTGAAACTAAAATGTAGTGCATTTTATTTTAGTTTCTTTCGTTTTTTGTACTGAGCAGTTTCGTTTCTCTTGAGTCATACTAAAACTAAATTATCCCAAAATTCGGACTAAATCGTTTTAGTACTAAAACGAATGCACATGTCTAGCAAACATATTATAGGGCTACTCTAGTAAAAAAAAGCCTCCCCCCTCTGTTTGTATGTCCTTACATAATTGGGCAGATACTGCATACAGCATCTTTCCAATTGTTTTTTTTTTCACTTGTAGGTGAAAACACCTTTCCGCCCTCGGCAATAGGCTACTCCTCCTGTATGGCTCAGGGGCTCCCGAGATGCGGAGGTCCCTGCAGTGTCTTTGCATACTGTATCTAACTTATGTAGCGTATGTTATGTAAATTGCATATCGCTTGGATCTTGCTTACTTTTATACGCGAGTTCTGAAGCTCCCGTGCGGAATGATAGATTGGTGCGGTGCGTGTGCCCGCCATTATACAAAACCGTGGTCAGGGTGGATAGAGTGTCACTTAAATAAATTTTTTCTCCAAAATTCGGTGCTGTATTAACTTCTATCCATGTCTCATTACAACTACATATTTTATTACATTCTGTTCTGCTCATCTGATGTCAGGTAAATGATTCTTTTAACGCAGAAGTAGCCAACGTTACAGATCAGCAACTGTCATTGATCGGAAAGCTCCATTATCCATCCAAGACAGATTGTGGCTCTGAATCATAGGGGTTATAGCACAGCTGGAGGGATATTGTTCATTGCAGAGAGATGCACATACTAGATCAATGAGCACTCTTTTATTCTACTCTATATCCCAGGGTTTGCATTTAAAAGAAAGAAAAAAATGGCCATATGTGGCATAATTTGGATAATAAATGGGCTCTAGTGATGGAATGGAGAGGACATGTAACACGGCCGAATGCCAATCACTGAAAGAGAAGACGTTTAAATGAAATATGTCGAATGAAATAATGTTTGTGCGTTATTGTGATGCAGCCCTACATTCTTAATAGAAGTAAACAGTTTTGTTGTATGCGCTGTCGGTATAATATTCATTGTCTGCCTGTTTTCATTCACATACCTAGAATTATCTACAGATTTTTTTATTCAAGTATTAAAATGTTAGTGTGTTTCTTTTGTCCCCACATATAATATAGATACCATATTGTGTTGATCCCTGCCGGGCAAATTGGTGATATCCTCTGCAGAGTGAAACAGGCCGAGGAGGAGGTTATCACAATAGCAATCAACTAAAAGGTAGATGTCATCAAATGTTAATTATTCCGTTCCTTGATAATTAAACTTGATTGTTAATGGGGTCACTGGTAATATAGTGTGATCTGAAATGTCACTGGTGTCATTATTTTATAGGGATCTTAAAAGGCCAGTTTAGTGGCTGGCAGAATGGAACACCAGGCACTACGTGCAATTAAATGACATGTTGATGAAGAAACCAGCTCCATTCTGACTATAAGCAAAGCCTTTTTTAAGCTTCGGTTACAGCCAAAACACTGCTGGTTTCTTCATTAAAGCCTCATTGAATTACAAGGAGTGCCCAGTGACCCATTCTTTCTTCCATTGAACACTGTAGGAGTTGGCTACGCTAGGGTAGTGCTTCCCAGCCTTGTTCCGCAGGTCTCCCTAACAGGCCAGATTTTAAGGATTACCTTGGGGAAATGCAGACGGAATCCTGCAATCACTGAGCAGCAAATCATATCACCTGTGCTGTGCTTCAAGATATCTGGAAAACCTGTCATGGCAGCGGGCCTCGAAGAAACTGTTGGGAACCACTGCCCTAGTGGAACCATTGAGCACCCACCAATATAGAAGCTTGGATTCTGCTACATTTGCCCACTGTGTGTCCTACAATGGACGGGTGCAGGATTAGGTTATCTCATCCCATCCAGCCCGTGTAGTGTTTCAATTCCAATTTTTTTTTGGACATTTTAACTTTACAGGGCATTCACATTGCTTCCCAAGTACTAAGTTGATGGTGTTGCTGATAGAAACAATATGAATAGCTCTTGGCTCGCCGCCCTTACGTTTCTGAAAGTCTTCCATACCATTTGGCAAGCCTGTAGCCATAGGGAATGCATGGAGGATTGCTTACATGTGTTAATACTAGTTATTTCTCCTCCATGAGCAGTAACAATTCCAGGAAAGGTAGGACGGATACATTTTCTGTTTTAAAGAGCACGGCAATGCTATATTATAGTAATAATATTTACTTGATATTAACCTGGAACCCTCCTAAAAAATTGGAAAATTAATAGTATTCAGGGACAGCCTGGGTCTCAAAACTGAGGTGGGAATGCCAGGGGCATGAATGGGCAGGATTTAGGCTTTGCCCATGTTAGGACAGAGGTTTGCTGTGGGCATTGTTATGGTGTCCTGTTAAGGCCTGCATTTGCCCGATGTGCGTGATGGTCAGCCTGAGCCTGACGTCACGAAAGGCTCTGTATATATAGACAGCGCAACGCGCTTCTCGCTACAGATAATATTCAGAAGAATTGGTCTAGGACAATGTTTCTCAACCCTGGACCCACTAACAGACCAGGTTTTAAGGATCACCTTGGAGAAATGCAGACTGAATCCTGCAATCACTGAGCAGCGAATCATATAACCTGTGCTGTGCTTCACATATCTGGCAAACCTGACCTGTCAGTGGCTCCTGAGAACCGGAGATGAGAATCGCTAGCCCAGGAGGTGGCCCTGTTAGCGACCCAGGGGGCAATTGTCTTCACGTTCCGTGTGCCTTGTGTTCTCTGCCGTGGTACAAAGTTCAAAGGAATAGCTCTTTTACAACTGACCCAAGCCATTAAACTACATCACAGCCCTTTTATAATTTTACAGAAAATATTTCCAGGAAAGTCTTCAAAAGCAAACACTACACAGACGTCGACCAGATAGTGACAGAGTTTCTTAAAGAAAGAAAATGTGAAGAAAGGAATTCATATTATATAAATAATAATAAATAGGGATGTGCATGGCTGAAAAATTTGTTTTGTTTAGTTTCGTTTCATTACATTTTAAAATAATTTTGTTTTTGGAATTTAGTAACTAATTTAGTTTTGTTTTGTTTTTCGTATCGATTTCGTATTTCATATATCAATTTGATCATTGATATCAATTCAAATTTTGGATCACTAAATAAAACCCCACTTAATCAAATTTTGTGGTTAAAAGAAAAGCTACAGTTAAATTTTAAACTGTGTCACAGATTTAGGACACGTTCCATGCGGTGGACGCGCTGAGCGCGTCCTCTCTTTGGGGTCAGCGTTCGGCCGGGTTCCGGCCGATCGCTGGCCCCCCCGGTGCGGGCTGACATCCTCGATGTCAGCCCAGCATCCGGAACCGCCGCTGGAGTAATTAGGTGTCATCGCGGGGGCGCGATGACACCTAATTCAGGCGCCCCCCCCCCGCATGTGCGGAGGAGGCGCCTGAAAGGGAGGGGGGGAGGTCCTTCGGACCTCTCTCCCTCCCGATCGGCGGAGTTTCGGGGGTTAACCCAGGCACCGTTTGGAAGGGCACAGCCTGCCCTTCCAAATGGTACCTGGCATTAACCCCATGGGGGCCGGATCACGAATCGGCGCTGAAAAGCGCCGGTTCGTGATCCTTTCCCGGAGCTGGCCGACATCTTGGATGTCGGCCAAGCTTCCAGGAATGCCCCCTGAGGACTGGCGTCATCGTGCATAGCACGATGACGCCAGTCCTGGAGTTAACCCCTAACTGCCACCAATGGTGGAGATAGGGGGTTCCAATGAACCCTCTATCTCCCGATCCGTGGCAGTTAGGGGTTAATGTTTGTTATTGTTGGATCGGCCAGAGCATGGCCGTTCCAACAATACCAAGCATGAGTATGAAAAAAGTTTGTAAAAAAAAATAAAAATAAAAAATAAAAATAAAAAAATATTTAAAAAAAATTATAAAAAAAAAATAAACAAGTTTTTTTTCTTTTTTTTGGTTTGTTAATGCAGCAATATTGTTCCCATTTCAATTATAATGTGAACAATAATGCTGCACTAACAATTTTTGTATGCGGTGCGTTTGTTAAAAATCGTGTAATTTTCCCCAAAAAAAAATGTAATGAGACCCCATCTCTAATTTTTTTAACAAGCGCACCCCATACAAAATATAACCGCAATTGCTCGGATGTTAAAATGTGAAAAAAAAACACTTTACACGTTGTAAATTTTTGAAAATTCATATTTTATTGCATTTTTTGTTATAATATACAGACAGGTCATGACGTATACATATAATAATGACATATTATGAATCTGCCGAGTCTGACGGAAAGAACGATATATAATATGTCATATACTAAAATAAGCGTTAAAAACACGTTTAAACATGATGAGCAAAACCGGTAAAAATGACCTCAGCACAGAGGCGGGAAAAGCCTCAGCAGCGAAAGGGTTAAAACACCTTGATTCCAGAGCACTCAGTAAACAACTCACTTTTTTTTAGAGCTCCATAAACCCGGCTCTGAACTGTAAAGGCATAAAGTTGTGGATGAAATCTCACCACGAGTTGGTGAGATTTCATCCACAACTTTATGCCTTTACAGTTCAGAGCCGGCTTTATGGGGCTCTAAAAAAAGTGAGTTGTTTACTGAGCGCTCTGGAATCAAGGTGTTTTAAGGATATACTGCGCAATGTGTATCTCCTGTTATGTTTTCTAGATTGCCTGAAGCATTACTCATGTACTGGACCGTCCGTGCAAGCGCGAGGACTCTATATATTTCTCTATTCTATTGACTATCCACACTTGGGAGTGTGTGTTTGTGCCCTTGCAGCTACACAAGTGACTGTCCATTTGTATATTATCTGCGCCATTTCACCAACTTGTCTGTTTTTATACCCAATGTATTTGAGTCAAATTAAACAGTGAAACTAATTAATTTGTTTCATAAAGTCCTTTGCTGATTATTACTTGTATTTTAAGTTAAGCTCAATTCAATAGTTGATATCAATTTGATAGTTCATTTCAAATTCGATAGTTGATATCAATTATTCAAATTTTTCTTTTATGATGATGACACTGTGTAAAACAAAATAAATTCATTATATACCATTTCGTTTTGTTTCTAATTTGTATCGTATCAATTCGTTATTCGGAAGTACTTCCGAACTACGAATTATCAAATTTCGTTACAAATTCGGAATTTTTCCGAAACAAATGCACATCTCTACTAATAAAGTGTTTTTCCAGAAGATTCTCCTAATTCATGGATAATTGTAATGTGATCTATTGATAATTTGAGAAATTAGTAGCTTTTTTAATAGTAGCTTTAATACTTGTCTCTGAATCCGTCACATCTTTGTTGTTTCATGTTTTCTTCATTGGACTTTCAGCAGTGCAGAGGAAATATAGCGATGACGGCCGGGGTTTATGCTATGGAGAAAACCATACAGAGTTAGAAGAACTGATAACCAAAGCAATTTATTAGTTTGGAGGCGGGCTGATTGAGGCATGGATTAGAGATGGGGGTGTAATTAAGAAGAAAAGATTAGAAGAGAAGACTAGCAACTTATTAATTGATCATTTTTAGACACAAAATATGAACAGTAATAACGTTAAAGTAGGGACAATGTGGAGTAAACTAGGAGGAAAGAATTTTGATTGCAGAATACCTAGTTGGGGAGGAAAGCGGCAATGTGTCACGCCACCCCGTGGCACGCCGCCAGCCAGGACGCTCACCTCGGACAGCGGATGACTCCGGGCAAGTGTTACCGCATGGCCTCCACGTTCTGTGCAGGGGCTGGGAACGTCCCAGGGTCCTGTGCCGTCTCTTTTGGACCTCTCTGTGCCTGCTCCGGTGGTTTTGGCATCGTCACTTTGTCCCGTCCACACTGGGTGGGGTGGTCCTCAGCTTCTGACTTCAACGGGGCGGGGGCGGACGCCCAGATTGGTTGTTCAGTCCCAGGGGACAGCCTCCAGACCCGGCGGACCTGATGGGGAACTGCACTGGCCACCTCCAAGTCCTGATTGGCTGCTCCTGTAGGGTGAGCCAATTGGCTGGTGGAGGTCCTCCTGGTGAGGGACTAGACAACCTCTCTACCTATATAGCGATTTATTATATCACAAATCTTTATTAAAAAACCATAGTTTCACATTATTATACCAAAAAAATTGTAAAAGAATATATATATTCCAGAATATATTTACAGCATATTTCACAATGCATTCCAAAATACATTTTGAAATATATTTCAGCATGCATTCTGTACATATATTCACAGATATATTGAAATATGTTTTCGAAATATGTTGAATATGGCCAAAATTGTAGTATTTCAAATATATTTCTAAATATATTTGGGAAGAATGGATTTTCAAAATATGTTTCAAATACTGTATATTGCTTTTACATGAGGGATACTAAGGAAATAATGAGATATCTTCAGATAAATCAAACATACTCCTCTCTTTCAATTCTGGCTCTCATTGGTTAGGAGCCAACATACAAAAAGACAATAGAAAGGAAAAATATATTTATCAAAAGAATCTCCCTATAGACTAGAAAAATAATGAGATAAAGAAATCACAGCTCCTTAAATGGGGGCCACTATATACCAGTTAATCCTTATATAGTAACCATAATGCGGTCGCATATATCTGCATCTCAACACTCGTTCTCAAAAGTAGAAAACAACATAACATACGCACCGCACATTACTGCGAGTTTTATTGCAGTGGATTCTGTAATACGGTCATACACACTGCACATTACTGTGAGTTTTATTGCAGTGGATTCTGTGATACGGTCATACACACTGCACATTACTGTGAGTTTTATTGCTGTGGAGCTCTGTGATACGCTCATACACACCGCATATTACTGTGAGTTTTATTGCTGTGGAGCACTGTGATACGCTCATAAGCACTGCACATTACTGTGAGTTTTATGGCTGTGGAGCTCTATGATACACTCATACATGTCACGTGTTTATTTTTTTTTGGGGGGGCGGCAGTATTTCATTCATCGCTCCAGGCAGCATAGTGGCTTGGGCCAGCCCTGACAGCAGTAATGCATTTGAAAGTTTTGTTACAGTGAGGTTTAGGGCTGTTCTATCCAGCGTGTTCTATCTCTTTGCAGGGTGCCTGGATAGAGATAAAACAGTGGAATTTGTTCCTCTAAAGGAAGCACATTAATTTGTCTTTAAAAAGGTGTGAAAATAGTTTTTGACAAACTAATGAGTGCTTTTAAATGTATTACAATGCGAGATTGAGATAACTCAATTTTGGGTGTGAAGGGGTTACATTTTTACTTAATAAATATTTGCGATATAGTTATACTTTGAAGGGTTAAGCCCATTGCTGTATATTTGTGTATATTTTCTCTTTGTTGAGACATTCATGTTTATTGCAGAGGTAAAATGGGGATGGTGGCCGAGTGGTGTTGTGTGAGCTCAACTGCTCCTGCGACCCTAAAGCCCCCCCGCTTAGTGTCGTTCTGCTTTTGACAAGAGAGGAGGTGGTGGCTCACAAACAGTGACTCCTGATCTATAGGACCACCCTATCTGAAAATGAATGGCCCCACTAATATGACATTCAAGGCAGTGAGCAGTTTGCACTTGAAGATCCATACAGGGCAGAGAAATAATTATTTATTCAGCAAAATGTTACTGCCGGTTTCATGATTCCATATTATATTAAAAATCCTCTTTACATATGCACATAAATAAAATAAAATGACCCCGCCACCACCCCCTCCATTCCCCATATTAAATCACATGGGAAGCGTGTGATAAGGTTTTATCAAGATTGAGGAAATGTTTTTAAAGAAATCGGTTTTATATTAATGTGCGCAGCATCTTTATTATCTGTATTTATTTCACTTGGCTGCTACAGCAAATTAATTCAATTAACAGGGGTAAATGAGCTTTGATGAGACCAGTTTCTCAGCGGCGTTAATTCAGCACTGCATCAGATGTCACTAATAAAGGCGCAAGGAGGCCAGGAGGCCAAGGCAGAACATCATCCCCTCCATAGGGCTTATTCACTAAGCTGTGAAGTGGCCAAAAATTGCGCAAGGATGACATCGTTTAGTTCGAGATACCTGAATTTGAAAATGTTTTTGGGCAAATTTACACAGAATGGAATATAAAATGTAGTCAGAATGAGAACAAAGATAACATTCACATCCTCAAAGGAGACACTTATTTTCTAGGAGAGGAGCTCTTCAACTCATCAACTCTGACTCTGATGATTTTTCGCAGAACCAGTGGTGAGGAATCGTCTGAAATGCAAGACTACGAGCATGGCGGCAGTGTCATGGGTGTTACGTGGGTGGGGGGGCAGCCGGTGCGGGTGCCCCGGTCGCAGGGCCGAATGGGGGGCGCCAGCCGCACAGCAGAGCTTTTGCTGGCGACCGCTCGAGGAGGAAAAGCACGCGGCCGCCGGCAATGACGAGGAGAGGTGAGCTGGGGCAAATATATCCATGTGTGAGAGCTGGGTGGCAAATACATCCATGTGTGAGAGCTGGGGGGCAAATATATCCATGTGTGAGAGCTGGGTGGCAAATACATCCATGTGTGAGAGCTGGGGGACAAATATATCCATGTGTGAGAACTGGGGCAAATATATCCATGTGTGAGAACTGGGGGCAAATACATCCATGGATGAGAGCTGGGGCAAATACATCCATGGGTGAGAGCCAGGGGGCCAAATATATCCATGGGTGAGAGCTGGGGCAAATATATCCAAGTGTGAGTGCTGGAGCAAATATATCCATGTGTGAGAACTGGGGGCAAATACATCTATGGGTGAGAGCTGGGGCAAATATATCCATGGGTGAGAGCTGGGGCAAATAAATCCATGTGTGAGAACTGGGGGCAAATACATCCATGGGTGAGAGCTGGGGCAAATACATCCATGGTGAGAGCTGGGGGGCAAATATATCCATGGGTGAGAGCTGGGGGGCAAATATATCCATGGGTGAGAGCTGGGGGGCAAATATATCCATGGGTGAGAGCTGGGGCAAATACATCCATGGGTGAGAGCTGGGGCAATATATATCCATGTGAGCTGGGGGGCAAATATATCTATGGGTGATAGCTGGGGGCAAATATATCCATGGGTGAGAGCTGGGGCCAAATACATCCATGTGTGAAAGCTGGGGGCAAATATATCCATGTGTGAGAGCTGGGGCAAATAAATCCATGTGTGAGAACTGGGGGCAAATACATCCATGGGTGAGAGCTGGGGAGGGGGCAAATATATCCATGGGTGAGAGCTGGGGCAAATACATCCATGGGTGAGAGCTGGGGCAAATACATCCATGGGTGAGAGCTGGGGGGGCAAATATATCCATGGGTGAGAGCTGGGGGGCAAATATATCCATGGGTGAGAGCTGGGGCAAATACATCCATGGGTGAGAGCTGGGGCAAATATATCCAAGTGTGAGAGCTGGGGGGCAAATATATCTATGGGTGATAGCTGGGGGCAAATATATCCATGGGTGAGAGCTGGGGGCAAATACATCCATGGGTGAGAGCTGGGGCCAAATACATCCATGTGTGAAAGCTGGGGGCAAATATATCCATGTGTGAGAGCTGGGGGGCAAATACATCCATGTGTGAGAGCTGGGAGCAAATACATCCACGGGTGAGAGCTGAGGGACAAATACATCCATTTGTGAGAGCTGGGGGCAAATATCCATGGGTGAGAGCTGGGGGGCAAATACATCCATGGGTGAGAGCTGGGGGCAAATATATCCATGTGTGAGCTGGGGCAATATATATCCATGTGAGCTGGGGGGGGCAATACTTCCATGTGTGAGCTGGGGGGGGCAATATTTCCATGTGTGAGCTGGAGGGGGTACCCTGGGCCCATGGTATGGAAAAGGTTTGCAGGGCTGTGCAGATGGGGTGCCACGTGTGTTCTGGCAGCATGGAAAGGGTGCACTGGGCAGCTCACACCTGGGTTACCCTACACTGCATAGCTGCAAGGGGTATGTGCTGGGAGGGGGGGTCCAGAGCCTGTATATATAATTTTGGGGGTCCAGTGTATATAATTCTGGGGGTCCAGTGCCTGTGTATATAATTTTGGGGGTCCAATATTTTGTTCCCGTCCGGGCCTGCTTATAGCCAGAGTGGACGTTTATATAATAGGGGGGGGGGAATTCTGCCCCAGGCGCCCATAACTC
The DNA here is from genome assembly GCA_009667805.1 of Leptobrachium leishanense. Lineage (NCBI taxonomy): Eukaryota > Metazoa > Chordata > Amphibia > Anura > Megophryidae > Leptobrachium > Leptobrachium leishanense. Next base: position 25,959,317 of record CM019071.1, on the reverse strand, counting down.
TGGTTATGCCACTGCATGGCGGGCAGCAAACAGGGAGTCTCAAACAAGTAGGCTGATTTCCACACATCAGGAATTCGCCTGACAGAATGGACACGGGATGATTCTACCTAAAAAGCTCAAGACATCCTGCTATGGAGGTTAGACACAGGAGTGCCGGGCCCGTATATTAGGCTGTGCACACATGATACATTTCCTACTGTAAATAATCACAAAGAGTTCCAAGATCTTTACCACAAACTAGATAAGGAACATGTGTAGAAATGCATCAAAATGTGTAGACCGAGTCCTACAGGTGGGAAAAGCAGGACCAAGCACACCTGCTGTGCACGTCTTTCAGGTTAGAAAACCTAGTATGGAATTACAGCTTGGTCCACTGTAATATTGTAAATATCTAGAATCGCAGCCCTCAAGAATAGCTTACTAGAACAGAGTGTAATGGTTGGGAGGGTGGTCTGAGCCCAGTTATGCAAGGATTCACAGGTATACAGACAGGAGGGACCAGGATTCTTGGCAGACACTGGGAATGTACATTGGTGTGGTAGACAGGACACAAGAGGGAATCCAGGCAAGGAACAAGTAGGTATTCCAAGAGAATGGTCAAGACGGTCCGTTGGTCAGAGGCTGGTAGAAAGCGGTAATCGTTGGGCAAAGCAGGGGGTCTGGTACACAGGAATTCAAGAGTAGTTCAGGGAGCTTCAGGAGGGTCAGACTGGTTAGGAACACAGTTAATCCTGAAGCATTGCTGGAGGGGTGGAGTAGACCTTTACTTTGATAGGAGGATGTGCTGTATGTTTCCTGTTCTTAACTGTTTGGGTACCAGATATCAGTGCTGAGCATGGGGCAGGACTTTACACGTCTGAGTATGGATGATGAGCATGGTGCATTCAGCAGTGGAGTCATGCCACAGAGCTGAATTCAAATCCTCGTTTGTGGATTCAAAATGGACTCTACCTTCAGAATTCCATATTAGGACCTGGAACCTTTGGTTTGGATCTCACATAGCGCTCCTGTATCATGATGTTTATTGTGATGGCATATGATTTTTAATATTGTGATTCGGTCTCTACAAAAGTCTGTATTGTGTTGACCCTGGTTAATTAAGGGTATGATTGATTGTAGAAAAGACAAACATCTGACACAGTATCAGCCTGACCGAACCACAGAGTATAACCGCACCTAAATATCAGGTTTCAGAATTTACAGCATTAAAATATTGCACAGAATATCATGAATATTATACACTGCCTTTTTCAAGTCACACACTCTGATATTTCATTACGTTCGCAATTGCATTAATGACATCATTTGGAGAAGTTCATGTAATGTCACACATTTATTTATGTCCAGAGTCACATTAATTTGTGGCCAAGATCTTGTGTTGATGATGGGAGAGTCGGATGCTGTGTAAAGTCTTCTCCAGCACATTATCCCAAAGATTCTCAATGGGGTTAAGGTCTGGACTTTCCATGGTGGCCAATCCATGCGTGAAAATGATGTTTCCTGCTCCCTGAACCACTCTTGCACAATTTGAGCCCGATGAATCCTGGTATTGCCATCTTGGAATGTGCCCGCTGTGCCATCAGGGAAGAAAAAATCCATTGATGGAAAAACCTCCTCATTCAGTGTATTCAGGGAGTCACATGACTTCATTTTTTGGGCACAAAACATTGCTGAACCTAGACCTGACCAACTGAAGTATCCCCAGATCATAACAGGCTTGCATGGTAGGTGGAGACTTGTTTTTTGGCCAGACAGTGTACGGAGCCAGGAAATTACCCTCTATTCCTTATTTTCTTTGAGAAAATTAGATTAGATGTTTCTATTCATTAGATTTTTTTCCTCTTTTTACTTATTTTTGCATCTTGGGTTATAAACCCAAAATATAAGGAACAGAAAGCTGAATTTTGTTCCAATTTATGAATTTTCTTCATTTCCTATTAACTGAAAGCTTCTCACAATCTCCTCTTTCATTTAATGGCAACGTGATTTTTTTCACTAAAAATAGGCCCTCAAAACCCACTTGTTTTCTCAGAAATAAGTGTATCATCCCAAATGGTGCGTGTGCCAGACGCTGTTAATTATTAAGTCATGCTCCCGCTTTCATATGTGCTGTGTATTAATTAAAAATTCCCTACATTGCACAGCTAGGACTGACACATGTTTCAGCAATATGCCTCCTTTCTTATTTAGCTTTGCTTCTTAATTATGAGATGTGGAGCTGGTGTATAAACACCCAGGGCCAAAATCATCTCCCATACCCATAGGCTTCACTTCAAACTGCCCTGCTCTAGAGGAAACACAGCAAAAATCACTGCTAAAAATATACATTTTATTGCACACCTCTCTGATATATAAAGTATTAACTATCAATGATCAATCAAGGTGACCATCAAAAAAGTTTTTATCTCTGCATCTATTTATCTCTGAATCTCTGCATCTCTGTTTCTATCGCTGTATCTACCTATCTCTGGGCTCTGTTAACTGCTTCGCGCAAATGTTAATGCGTGCGCAAAAATGCATTAACGCGGGGGAAGAACCCTTTGCGCAGAACGTCGTATTACAATGTCCGCGCAAAAAAAATGCGTGTTGACGTCTACCGCAGGTGGACCGGCGCGAACCCTTTGCGAGCGTAATGTACTGCTCGCATCCTATACTTAACATTGTGAGCGCAAATGCGTTTGTGCGCTCGTATGCGGATGGTATTACAATTTACGCGCAAATTTTAACGGAAAATGTTTGCGTGCATAATTTTAACATCTTTTAAAAGCTGGTGGTAACGGCAAATCTGAAAGTCCTGGCTGAACCCAAATACACCAACACGAAAAAAAAAATACAGCACAGTATAGTTACACATTCTACACATACCCAAACAATAAAATTGAGAGGTTGTGTGTGTATTTATTATTGCTGCAACATATATACTCAGATTGGTTTTGACAGGCGCAAAAACTGAACGGGAGACAATTGTGGTTCTTAATTCTGATTGGCTGAAAAACCCGCCGAGCACTCAATAAAACCCGCAAAACAGCTCGATTAACCCCGCCGAATACGCCGGAGAAACCCGAGTAGCCGCCGATCACATCGCAGAGCAGCCGCCGGAAAAAGTTGACACCGCAGACGAATGGAGTGAAAAAAACCAAAACAGTACGCTTGAATGTTTGAAAATTGAAACACTGTTTGCAAAAAACTACAAAACAAAAGTGTCTGAAATTTACATATAAGGTCTTATGAATGATAATAAAAAGGGCTGTTACAGAAAAAAGAAAAAAAAATGATAAAAAAAAACAGAAAAACTATTTCGCAAAAAAAAAATCCTGAAAAATGCCTAAAAGATCCTACAACATCTATAAATAAAGAGACTCTTTACTGCAGAATATTACAATCAACGGTTTATTAGATATTGAATTAAAACTGGAGTATTTTTAACATTGAAGCCTATGGGATTCGTCTGAATAAATCTGCCGCATGAAACCACCGAACAGCAGGGCAATTCGGCAACTTTTCACTGCTGGTTTTTGTTCTCTGAATAGACGAAGCAGTGCTTCACTATGGGGATTTCACTGCCATCGAACAGGTAATGAACAGGCACCGTATGTGCAGGCAATTCGCCAGGATTTGATGAACTGCCTGCTCTCTGATAGCCGAATGGCCAGGAAAGGTAACCGTACGCTGAATTTCACTGTTCAGTTACCTTTCGGCCACAATTCGGATCTCTTTGAATATCCCTGATAGTAGATTGCAATATTACTTGTAAATGACATCTTGCAGTGTCAATGAAGAATATTGTGAACTATTTGCTCTCACTGTCCTCCTGCAAGGGTCAAAAGGAGGAAGCAGATCATTACATAGGGCGACACGTAAGCAAGGCATTTGGTAAACAATTATTTTGTCAATCATTTTGGCAAATACTAAATCACTTAAGACCAGCTTTTCAGCACATGTATGTATATATATATGTGTTTTAAAAAAAGAAATACCACCTACAGAAGAGAGTTCTCTGTATAGGAAGTGCAAACATGACAGGAGCCAATGTATAGAAAGCGATAATGTACAGTAACCTGCTGTAACTGATGAGGTTTGCAGCTCGGCTTTAATAGCAGGGGAGCTGTCAACATTACAGAGCGGATCTGTTATTCTTAGCGTTTGCTTGTTAACGTTAGCATCTCAAATGGAACAGGGCTCTATTTTAGTGTGTTAAAAATATACTAATAGATGCTTGTTAAAAAATTATGAAAAAGATAAAGGAGCGTCATTACCACCATATGTTACTAGAAGATAAATGGTCAGACTTGAACGAGCTTGCATTTTGCTTGCGAGGAATATTATAAAATTCCATCATAGTGTTGATGTATGCATCTCATTAGTGTGTTTTTTTTTGTGCTATTAAGTTTCAAGAGATCTCTTCTAATTACCTGTTTTCTTATGTGCCAGTTTCCAGAGCTAGATAAAGTACCATACACAGCTCTGAAATTAAATTACTGAAATTTGCATCTGTTCACACCTGTTTGAGCAGCGGAAGCATTATGGCCTCTGGCGTTATTTAGACAGAAATGAAGATAGAATATCAATGTGCAAGTTGGCATACAATATTTCAGCGTCAGAAAGGACAAGCATGGTAAAAGGAAAACAAGATGCCAGTTTAATCTGATTAAAAGAACAAATTAGAAGTATATAAATGTGTTTGTATAGAGAAGATACACTCTGTCTCTACAAACCTTATATAGATATATTTTATATTAAGTTTGCTTATTTACATTTTGCTTTTAATATGTGTTCTCCAAATTTCTAATTACAGTTGAAATCCTTAATTTTGACCCAAATTGCATATTCATAAATTGGCGTTTCAAGAGCAGTTTTGGATATTTGTTTGAGTCCATTCAATGTCAGGGCCTTTGTCTGTGATGTTCTGAATCGAGAACAAAACACAATCTAGTTAACATCACTCCTTGAAGGAATGAAATATATCACTGGTCACCCACTTTTTGACTTTGGCTTCATGACTTTGGCTGTCACAGTCCACCAGCAAGGTTGTTGATTAATTCCCCAATTCAATTCCAATCATTTATGTCACCACACAGTGATGTACAATGGATATGGCAGAACAAACCTGAATTAACCCCAAACACTATTTCTACTTCACTTATTTATAAGTGAATATTCCAAATGTATTCTTTACTGTAATAACCTATTTGGCAAACAGATGTCGCCATCTACTGGCCAAAAGGAATCACTACAGTTCTGGGCTACGTGCGGGATCAGCTGGGGAGATGCTAGAGACATTCCCCAGCTGGTTTTAAAAAGTGTTATTACCTCGGACGTCATGCCCAGGAAGCCAAAACATTAGGGGCACATTCTGTAGCTGAAATGCAAACGATATTCCTTTGCAACAAACAATGGTAAAGCATAGCCCTAGACTGTGTCGATCTCAGGCTGCTGTGTCTGCTACTGCTGATCGTGTATACAGGATAATGGTGGTGAAGGGGTTAACCAAACATGAATGAGGCACAGAACCAGAAAGCACAGAAAACCGATTTGAGTAAGCTTACTATGAGGAGTAAGGTGAATACGCAAAATGTGATCCCTCAGTCCTTGCGCGTGATCATCACTGCAAACCGATAAAGGCAAACAATACAAGCACGGCCATCAGTCATACATGTCAGAATCCAATCAGCACCTCCTTGATGATAATGTAGAGACAAGCACATCATGAAAACCCCTCCACAACACAACCAACATCAAGGGTTATGTACCAATTCCCGCAATTTTTTTTTATTTCATGTTAGAGAAAGGATTTTACCAGGAAGGATACATTGAGATTTCTCTCGTTTTCAAGTATGTCCTGGGTGGCGAGTATGTACCGTTAGGTGTCTTGCCCAGGGACACTTACTGGAGAGGTGCTCTTGCCAAGATCGAACCCATGTCTCCACAGGCTCTCTCCACGCAGAGCAGTGATGTTACCTCTACTCCACCCAGCCGGTACCAGTAATTCCTGCATTATAGCAAATATTGCCACAGTATGCTGATTTCAAAATAAGAGGCATCGCATGCACAACACTAAATGCCGATGAACAGGTGTGTGGTTTTGAGATCGGGATAATATATATATATATATATATATTTATATTTAGCTGCTAAAAGCTTAGCTGGATTAACATCAAAAGGAATGTAATTGCTGCTTACAGGATGCAAAAACAACGCATTCTTTCTCTAATTACTATTCATTTATGCAGCAACGACATTTTACTATAACATGTAGGGAGGTATGGCAACCACAGGACAAAGAGAATTCTACAGCATAAAAAGAGGGGCGTATTTAGGGTGGGTGTTGGTCTAGGCACCTCACATTACGCTGCCCTCAATTCCTTTTCCACTGCTTCGTCAACATGATTTAAAACACATTTTCATAAATTATCTATAAATAAAAATGTTATTTAGGACAAAAGCAGAGTATCTTACTCAATACGGAAATTTCTAACACTTACTGAATAATAATTTAGAGACTCCATTCTGGTAGTTTTGTTGCCTTGCAGCTCTGTTATACACCTGCTCACTCCAAATATAGGGAAAAGTACAAAACAAAAGGGGTTAAGGGGAGTAAAAAAATGACAGAATATGGTATTTGGACCAAAGAAAGGGATTGTGCCTCCCAAACAGAGACACCCGAGAGGTACAGCATGTGTCTGCGAGCGTTTGCATGGGAACTTTGCGTCAATGATAGGAGTAGTGGTAGTCAGCATGTGCAATGGGGTGAATGGAAATGTTTGCATGAGGGCTCTTTGTGTTATGAAATTGAGTGGCGTATGAAAGTCTCATCGTCAAAGGACTATGACTGAAACTAAATAAAAATGAATCCCCCCCTACCATTTCCTCTAGCTTTTATAAGTCATTGAAAATGTCAATAGATTTGACACAGTTTTAGTCAAATGTCAAAGATATTCATTATAGTTTTAGTCGCCAACTAGAGTAAAGTAAGACTAAAACTAAATGGCATTTTAGTCGAAGGACTATGACTAAAACTAAACTAAAATGAATCTCTCTCTTATGTTTTCATCTAGTTTTTATTAGTTGATGAGAATATCAATAGATTTTCGTCATAGTTTTAGTTGTCATAACATACAATCTAGTTTTCGTCACTGAAAAGATGTAGTCAACTAAGGGCGCTATTACAATCTTAACGCTAGCGTTAGCACTCAGATATGTGAGCATTAGTGCTAGGTTAAGTGGCCTTTAACGCATGCCCCCATATTACAACCCTAGCGCTAACGGGTTAAAAAATTTGTTACCGCATCGGTAATTGTGCTCGTCTGCGTGAGTTTACTGTACTTTGCGCTTTGCGGCCCTGCATGATTTCACAAGAGTGAGATCGGGCAGCCCTACAGCACAACCCTCCATGGACTTCTATGGACTCCAGAAGATGATACTCGTGGTGGCACAGGAGCACTGCCGTGAGTATCATGAAGGGTAGCGCTGCGTTATGGGGCAGACTGCTGCATGACCGCCTGTTCTGTAATATGGTGCTAAAATAAGGATGCTGGGGGGGCGTGTCCAGCTGTGTAGGGAAGCAGACGTGCCTAGTCAGAGCTCTTGGTGTTTTTGCAGTGGAGGAGACTTTTCTGCCTGGATTCTTTCTCAATTTACCCCTACTGGGAACCCCTGCATGGCCGTGCATCGGGAGGAGTTCTCTGGAACCTGATTTGCTCCCCCTTCCAGAGCCCAACTGAGTTAGGGATTTCTCTCCGGAGGACCCGCATGGTCGTCGGCCATTTTGAGGCCTACCTTCCTACACCTGCCGGGTTGTTCCTCGTTCCTACTGCATCCCCCCTGCAGATTGATCCTGCCAGGCCATTGTAAAACAAGGATGCAGCGGGAAAACCTGTTTCCCTATTAGTGTCCCCGTTTTAGCTCCTACTTTGTAATATAGCCCCAAGTCTTTGAGGAACATTATTAGTCTGGAGATAACACTAGTAATAATCATCCTGTGAAAATGTCCATTTCTTCATTGACATTCAACCCCTTTCTCACTTTGGAAACGCTACCTATCTTTGGGTTGCAGTGCCTGGCATTATGTGTACAACTCTACCATTAAATGTGGCCAACCCATCTGCAAACTGGTCCTGTTAATTGGTGTTCAACCAACAGTAACTCATGTTTGCAGGTTGTTTAGGTATTTTGGTTACATTAATTGGAAATGGCACGCCATTCTATTGTAGCGTTTCTATTCACCAATTGTATATTAAGATATCTATAATTACGCACATACCAAATGAGCAAATCCATCCCGCCAATATTTATTACAGTTACAAGAAAATGTAAATTACGATTTGTAAGCCTCTTTGGAAAGTAGTGATTGTTCTTGTTCCCTCTGTACCTGCTGAGTTCTATTGAATTCAGCAGCTAACGCCACAATTAGTCTGGTTGTTTCAAGGACAATTGATTGACTAAACAAATCATTTTAAAAAGACCAAAAGCAGCAAAAGTGAATCTAATAAAACAGTCAGATTTGACCGCCGATTATTTTGATCGTTAGTGAATTCCGTGCTTTCTCTCTCTGTTTATTCACGTTGCATCAGAATAATATGAAATGCTTGTGTGTGTATCCGCTGCGCACACACGTTGTACTTTATAGCAGCTTACTGCAGACTTTGCAAGATTTTGTCAATTCTTGGAGTACGTCAGACTGATGAGAAAACTAAATATTTAATGCACTCATCCAATACAGGGAAAATCGAGACAAATAGTAAAAAAAACGACTTAAAAATACCGTCTTGCTGACAATTACTTGAAGTTTTCAATAGATTGAATTCTTATCATCCCAAGATGCCCAAGATTAGAAATTTCATATGGACAATATAGACCGAGGTTAATGATTTACATGGCAAAACTATACTTAAAAAATGTAAAAAAAAATGGTAAAATAATGATGGAGGCTCCGACATGCAAGATGAACACCAGAAACAGAGAAACGAGGATAGCAAACACTCCTGCCAGTATATACAGATGACGGCGTTTATCAACCAACACTGCAAAATTTAGAACAAAACATGGGGTTGAAAACATAAATATATTCAAAATGAAAGTGCACCTCTCATGCCCAACATAAATTGGGCTCATTTGAAAGGGAAGCACTCTATATATGTTAATACTTTTTGCTAAGACATATATATATATATATATATATATAAGAAAATGTGAGCAAGTGTCACGTCTCACTTTGCAGGGGTTGAGGATTCGAGACCAATATGTGGTTACACAGAGGGAGAGGCAGGAAGGTGAGGTTTAAATCAGAATATAGGTTTAATAAATAAACGGAAGTAAACCAAGAAGGGGAATCTGGATAAATAATAACAGATATAGGAACTGGTTGGGAAGGATAATATATACAGAGGACAGGGTACACTTAGCAGAAAGGGTTGACAGGACAGATGCTGGACTGGACGCTGAATAAAGAATAACACAAGGGTGGACAGAACAGGTACTGAACTGAACACTGAATAAAGAATAAACACAATCAGAGCTGACTGAACAGAAATGGAAAACAGATATAGTAAAGAACTCACTTTCTGGATACAGAGGGTGGAGGACCAGAAGACACAGAGGGCAAAAGGCACAAGAAGATCAGGCGTGGTATCAGAAGGGTTATAACTGGAGAATGGTCAAATCAAGCTTAGGTCGGTGGCAGGCAGCTGGCTTAGGGGTAGTCAAAGTAGAGATCAGATGTCATACACGGGTAGGTCAATATGTAGCAGGATGATGGGAGTTGCAAGGAGTCCAGAAATGGGGAATGCAAGGAATGTCCAGGAAGGAGGGTTGCAGAGATGAGGGAGTCCTTAATGGAGTGTAGCAATGAGGGGGTCACAGCAATGAGGGGTTCTCAGGATACCAGATGAGGGGGTTCTCAGGATACCAGATGAAGGGTTCTCAGGATACCAGATGAAGGGTTCTCAGGATACCAGATGAGGGGTTCTCAGGATACCAGATGAAGGGTTCTCAGGATACCAGATGAAGGGTTCTCAGGATACCAGATGAGGGGTTCTCAGGATACCAGATGAGGGGTTCTCAGGATACCAGATGAAGGGTTCTCAGGATACCAGATGAGGGGTTCTCAGGATACCAGATGAAGGGTTCTCAGGATACCAGATGAGGGGTTCTCAGGAAACCATATGAGGGGTTCTCAAGATACCAGATGAAGGGTTCTCAGGATACCAGATGAGGGGTTCTCAGGATACCAGATGAAGGGTTCTCAGGATACCAGATGAAGGGTTCTCAGGATACCAGATGAGGGGTTCTCAGGATACCAGATGAAGGGTTCTCAGGGTACCAGATGAAGGGTTCTCAGAATACCAGATGAAGGGTTCTCAGGATACTAGATGAGGGGTTCTCAGGATACCACAGAGGGGTTCTCAGGATACCTGATGAAGGGTTCTCAGAATACCAGATGAAGGGTTCTCAGGATACTAGATAAGGGGTTCTCAGGATACCACAGAGGGGTTCTCAGGATACCTGATGAAGGGTTCTCAGAATACCAGATGAAGGGTTCTCAGGATACTAGATAAGGGGTTCTCAGGATACCACAGAGGGGTTCTCAGGATACCTGATGAAGGGTTCTCAGGATACCAGATGGGAGTCAGGCAGGTAAGTGCATAGCACACAGGTCAGGCTTGCAATGAGACGTTCTATAGCCAGAAAGAACAATGCAGAAGCAATGATTCTGAGGTGAGGCTTGATTATATGGGCATTGCAGGCCCAGCCCACACCTGAGGCAGGAGAGGTGAGTGGAAATCAGGAATGGATCCATGAGTGCCTGGACACCAGTCCAGGCAATGGCAAAATCAGGACTGGAACAGGTTTCAGAAAGTAGAACTGCACTTCACTTTCCTTTTTTCCGGCGTCTGCGGCGTGAAAGGTGACAGCAAGTCCTTATCAAAGATTTGTTATCACTCACTTCCAGTGGCATTAATATTGAAGTTATTGACAGTTGTTCTATAAGAGAGACCTCCAACAGCACTAGTTACCCAATTGACTCCTGACACACTGACTGTAACGCTGTCATCATTGACGAGAGCCAATAGTGAACCTGTGAATAGGGGCTACCATTGTCTCATTATGGATGAGACATCACGTTGATCTTTATGAATCTTTATGATGAATGCAATCTTCATCACCTAATTTGACATCACAGTGAAAGTGAACCTGTCCACTACAGATTTACTTTAAGATAAATATAACTTTCTTTGGCCTGTACTCTGTTTGAAGTAATCCCTAGTGCTTAAAGCAGTGAATTGTCCTCTCCGCTTCACTTACTGATGAAATATGAATGTTTTTATTTTAAGGTCCTGACCCCCACATTGTCAGTTTTCAATGAAAGGTAGTCGGTAAAAGTCATATATTTTTTAATATTACCATTATCTGAAATATTCAATTATTGGTGCACGCAGGGAAAATATTCATGACTTGCAGTTTGGATATGACTTGAATTTACATAAATATTAATCTTTAGATTGATTATTAATTATTACGTAGCGCTCCTTAACTGCTGAAATGTTAATGCAATAATCGACTGTTGTGGTGCAGCAGCTGAGTATCAAATATGCTGTAATGCTGGTGGATGATAAAACAAAGAATTATTGGCCCCACCATACCAACACCGTCATATTGTTCACTGGTGGTTGGATAAAGTCATTATAACATTTAAATACATAAATATACTGGAGACGACTCTCAAGATTTGGACAATTCATCATTTAAGCACGTTGGGCCCTATCACCTCTTTAACATTAGCTCTCACATAAATGAGCATCAACACTAGGTTATTTGAGGTGATACCGTGTCGCACAGATCACCTCCCGATCGCTAATGTGTTAAAAAACCCATTAGCGCATCAGTATTAGCGCATTTTAGTGCAAGCTTACTGTATTTTGCTTTCCCTATGCTTAACATGGGGAGCGCAAAGTGTAAGCAATCCGTAATTAGTGTTAGGATCACAAAGTCCTAATGCTAATTACTCACCACTGTGGCAAACTGAAAAGGCTTGCTACAGCTTAGCTTCAGTTAGCAGAAGCTGGAACACCCCAAATAATCACTCACCTCTCATCCCACAGCGAGAACGGTGGCCCGATCTGCAGAGTGAGACTGGGGAAAAAAGTCCCCAGTCTCACTCCGCGATCACTTTGTGGACCTGCAGGATCCTGCCGGTCATTTGATACAGCAGCGCGAGCCTCTATGGAGATCACTCTGTGGGCCTGCAGGATCTTGCAAGAGGCGAAATCCTGCTGGTCATGTGACCCTGCACTTGAAGCCTCCATGGAGACCCATGGACTCCATTGAGGGGATGCTTGCGTCATAGCGTTAGCTCTGCCCCGAGCATCCAGGAGGCTAGCGGTGCTTTGGGGCAGGCTGCTTGATTCAGCGCCTGCCTCGTAATGTGCTTGTAAAACAGGGAGGCTAAAGGGATATTTGTGAGCACAAATTTTTCCCATTAGCATCCTCGTTTTCGCTTAGAGAACATGATAGTGCCCGTTATGTACAATATGCTGTATAAAACTAGAAATGGATCCTCAGTATAATGGAGCTAGGCTTCTAGGAAAATCTAAAATAAAAGAATTACAGTATCTGTCCATGTACATAAAAATAGCTACGTACGACCTACATGTCGGTACTAACACACTTCTATAATAGCGTAACCACAAATAAAACATTTGCTTGTTAAATGGAAGTGAACGTGTCGACGACATTTGTTTAACAGACCTTAACTGTCACTGCCAAATGTAACCATCAATATTTAGAACCTTGTTAATTAGAGTTAGTTTAACAGCTCTCCCGAGCTGACCATGCTGATAATTCGATGGAGTCCAAAGCTCTCTGCTCATAAGCATTATACACTGGTCCTCCTGGACATTAATGAGACCGTTAAGCTTTGCTTTTCTCCAAATAACACCTTTGTGAACTTGAAATACTGTAGGAAACGTAAAAGGCAACCTAAGATGGAACTACTAGATCATCATTCTACTAACATATCTGGAAAATAGATAAACCGAGCGTATGGCTAGTAAGTTCAGAAATCTACTGGTAATTGTTTTAATGAAAATATCTATTTTTATTTATTTATAAAGTATTTTAGCAGGAAGACTACATTGAGATTTCTCTCATTTTCAAGTATGTCCTGGGTTCAAGATCATTGAATTGTTACAGTCGTTACAGAAATACAAAGTAATAAATGCAAGATATTAAAAACAAAACACAAATGTACAGATTAACAGAAAATAAATATGTAAGTAATATAGTCACTATGTTACATGTTTACAGGTGCATTCTGTATCAAGGTATATTAATGGAGATCTCTTAAGGGACTTTAGACTGGGGGAAGATTTGATGATGTCTGGGAGGTCATTCCATAATTGCGGTGCTCGGTAGGAAAATGAGGATCGAGCCACTTTCTTTTTGTATTGTGGTATTGCAAGTAAGGTGCTGGTCCTGGATCAGAGGTTATCGGATGAGGGAACTGCTGGAGGAAGCGGTCTATTCAGGTAGGGTGGTAGCTTCCCAGAAAAGCTGTTAACCACTTGAATGCTAAGGACGCGCTCAGCGCGTCCTCAGCATTCCCGCTGGTGTGCTGAGGACGCGCTGAGCGCGTCCTCACATTGGGGTCAGCGTTCGGCCGGGTTCCGGCCGATCGCTGGCCCCTCCGGTGCGGGCTGACATCCTGGATGTCAGCCCGGCATCCGGACCACCAGCCGCCAGAATTAGGTGTCATCGCGGGGGCGCGATGACACCTAATTCAGGCGCCCCCCCCGCATGTGCGGAGGAGGCGCCTGAAAGGGAGGGGGGGAGGTCCTTCGGACCTCTCTCCCTCCCGATCGGCGGCTCTGCGGGGGTTAACCCAGGCATCATTTGGAAGGGCACAGCCTGCCCTTCCAAATGATGCCTGGCATTAACCCCTGGGGAGCTGGATTTTTGGTATGGTTGGATCGGCCAGAGCATGGCCGTTCCAACGATACCAAACATGAAAGTGTAAAATTTTGTAAAAAAAAAAAAAAATTAAAAATAAAAATTAAATTTTTTTTTAAAAAAAATAAACACTTTTTTTTAATTTTTTTGGGTTTGTTAATGCAGCAATATTGTTCCCATTTCAATTATAATGTGAACAATGATGCTGCACTAACGATTTTTGTATGCGGTGCGTTTGTTAAAAATCGCGTAATTTTCCCCAAAAAAAAATGTAACGAGACCCCATCTCTAATTTTTTTAACAAGCGCACCCCATACAAAATATAACCGCAATTGCTCGCATGTTAAAATGTGAAAAAAAACACTTTACACGTTGTAAATTATTGAAAATACATATTTTATTGCATTTTTTGTTATAATATACAGACATGACATAACGTATACATATAATAATGACATATTATGAATCTACCAAGTCTGACGGAAAGAACGATATATAATATGTCTGGGTCATATACTAAAATAAGCCTTCAAAACACGTTTAAACATGATGAGCAAAACCGGTAAAAATGACCTCAGCACAGAGGTGTGAAAAGCCTCAGCAGCGAAAGGGTTAAACATCAGGTTGGAAAGGTGAAGGGTGCGTCTAGATTCCAGCGACGGCCAGTTTAGCTCTTTTAACATGTCACAATGGTGGGTCATGTAGTTATATTGTAGCACAAAGTGGCAGAATGAGTTATACAATGTAGTAAGTTTCTGGAGGTGTGTTTGCGGGGCAGCTGCATACACTACATCTCCGTAATCAATAGCCGGCATAAGCATTTGTTGTACAATTTGCTTTATTACCATGGGGCTCAGGCAGGATTTGTTTCTGTACAGGGCACCTAGTTTGGGGTAAAGTTTAGATGAGAGATTTTCGATGTGGGGACCAAAGGATAGATTTGGGTCTAGTAACCACATACCTAGATATTTGAGAGAACTGACTGTGGTCAGCGTGCCATTTGATTTTGTCCTGACACATAGATGGGGAGTTTGTAATTTATGTAGTTTAAGCCATGCATTTATGTGTATGTTTATTTATTAGAATATTGATTTATGGATCGCATTCGTATGACAAGCATGTTGGTCAAAAGAAGGTAGAGAAAAAACATCAGTGAGGTGCCAGTCCATCACATAAGATGCGGCTCAAATTGTTGCAGCATCCAATCTTGCAGTAACAAAAAGAAATATTTAAAACACTCCATTATTGGGTCACTGTCCCTTGTAGATTAGTTCTGGTTCAAATATGCTATATCTTCTTCAGCTCCTTACTATTGGTTCCGTTATATATTCTAGAAAGATTTATGTGGTAATAATGTTTCCATGCCGTTTTAACAGAAAATGAGTCAAAGGCAGATTATCCTGATGTTTGTCAGAGCCAGGCAATTTACTGCCAGCAATATATATGCAGTTGTCGTGTTAGTGGTTGCTCTATATGCTTGCCTTGTTCTGTCGAGGTCTTTAGGGTCACTCAAAATATTTGCAGATCCATATGTTCTACTTCTATACAAGAAGAGGTCACCTTGGCTTGGCATTCCACCACTTCCTCACGTCCTCTTGCTTCATTGTGACAGAATAATCGAAAGTGACAGGCAGTGATTTACACCAAAATCCTGGATTAAATTGTTGGCCATTTAGATTAATATTGGCCTGGATGTAATTGTGCCCCTTAATGAGTTAAGAGTATTATATGGACATAAGAGCATGTTTGCAAGGCACCACGTACATCTACGTAAAACAATTAGCTAAGACACCTTACCATTTACTCTTAATTACATACACACAGTGACGGTCTTTAAGCTTTACTTAGAAATCTATGCTTTTTCAGACGGAATCTGTGATCTCAAATTGAAATTATCTATGAAAGAATACTTAACGAAGAGCAGAAACATGGATGTATGAAAAATAGGGCTCGATTTCATTCTAGCATCCGTTTTTTTGAAAAAAATATAGGCTGTTTGCAGTGGCCGATATTCTTCTTCTCTACAATGTATCAACCAATACAGTAAACATAAACGGGCTAAATTACGTACTTGGCACTAAATTCAGGACGCTAACGGGGAAAACCTGTGCCTGCAGGTTTCTCCGTAGTGACCCCATTTTAGAGGCATACTTCGGGGAAGGTGCTAATTCAGCAGCCTGCCCCGGAATGAAGCGCTACCCTCCATGATACTTGCAGTAGCTCTTCCGCGCAACCGTGAATATCACCTCCTGAAGTCCAAAGGATTCCATGGAAGGTTGCACTGCCGGGCAACGTGCCCTGCGCGATCTGGCGAGATCATGCAACATCGCAGAGTGATTGCGGAAGGAGACTGGGAACTATTTGTCTCAGTCTAACTCTGCTCATGGCCAGAATAAGCTGTGGATCAGGGGGTTAAGCTGGGACTAACTTATTCTGTAAAAGCGGAATCGTTAGCATCAACTTCTGGGTCCTGGTAAAAATCCATTTTCTCCATCGGTGCAGTAATTAGCATTAGGACTTTGCAATACCTTACTTATCCTAACGCTAATTACTGATTGCGCTCTCCATGTTAAGCATAGGATGCGCAAAGTACTGAAAGCTCGCGGACATTAGCGCAATCACTGATACGCTAACAGATTTTTTTCCGTGTTTAGCGTTCGAAGGGTAATCAGGGGGGCATGAGTTAAAGTCACTTATCCTGACGTTAACACTTACATTCCTGAACGCTAACATTAGTGTTCGGTTTGTAATCTAGCCCGAACATTTCTACGTGAACAGGATTAGATGTTTGTTGTTAGTGGTTTCTTTTTCGCAGAAGATAACTGCTTGGTGTCTCCAATTATTACAATATATTTGTTTATAATTGTTGGTTCAAGGGACAATTTATGGTGAAATTAATTTGGAAAGGCCGTAGTGTCTGTCGAGCGCCATATGGAGTTTTCTTTGTAAAAACACTGCTTTCTGAACAAAAGCCGCAATGCCGATTACACACCGAATGAAAAGCAACGGCAACAAACAGAACGGGGAAAATAAGGAAACAGGCTCATAATAATGGAAATAAATAGGACCCTAACCTGTCTGTAGAAATAGTAAACACAGAAATCCTACTAAAGACTCCACCGTGCACAAACATATCCAATAAACTTCTTCATCCGCACAATTTTCAGACCACTCAAAATTTATTTATTTTATGCCTTTTAAAAACCAAGAGATAAATAAAAGATATAAAGCACTTTTTCCAAAGACTCTGAAGCACAGAGGCCATTGCTGAAAGCGTGTTATTTCTTTATTAAATAATGCATTTTCCATTATAACTTTAAAAGAAAAACTATGAAAGGAAAAAGTGGACAATCATTTGCGCTTGAATGTGGAGCTATTTGAATGTATATATGCAATGTGTTGGATGGCTCGTTGAAATGATTGCTTTTATAATAAAAAATATGCGTCACGTGCGTGGCATTATTGAAAGGATCTTGCTGATGGATTGTGGCGCAGAGAATGAAAGATGTATTTGTGCATTCTGTGCCTATAAAAAAGATTATATGAACGATTGCCATTTATGGATGATCACTAGAAAGGAAACAGCTCTAAGACACAGAGGTTGCGGCGCCGTGCTTATTAACGTATGGGACACGACTCGAAATTTGAAAATGGACGGCTGGCTGAATGTCTGCAGGCATTGATTTATGAATATGTGCTTTGTGTGGGATGATGTTAACAGCCCAATAATCTACCCTGAATGCATCTAAACGTAACCATGCTATATAGAAGCAAAAATGAGTGTCTTCTACAGTATATAGAGATGTGCTGAAAAATTTGTTTTGTTTAGTTTTGTTTCGTTATGTTTTTAAATAATTTACAGGGTTATTCAGAGAGCGTGAAAAGCAGGAGAATGACTGGAGAATGAAAAATTCTAGGTCAAAATAGCCAAACCAGAAAAATTCTCCCTTTTATCTCACTTTCCAAATCGGCTATTTTAACCTAGAATTTTTCATTCTCCAGTAATTCTCCAGTCATTCTCCTGCTTTTCACGCTCTCTGAATAACCCTGATAGTTTTTGGAATTTCGTAACTAATTATGTTTCGTATTTCGTTTAGTTTCGGATTGATTTTAAATTTCTAATCGATTCGATAGTTGTTGATATCCATTTGATAGTTCATTTCAAATTCGATAGTTGATATCAATTATTCAAATTTATTTTATGATGATGACACAGTGCAAAACAAAATAAATTTGTTATGTACCGTTTTGTTTCGTTTCGAATTAGTATCGTATCGATTCGTTATTCGGAAGTACTTCTGAAATACGAATTATCAAATTTTGTTCCAAATTCCGAATTTTTGCCGAAACGAATGCACATCTCTACTTCTATAGAGCATTTACAAGTGCTGACCAATATATAGGTCTTGTATGATCGTGTTTGAAGGGTAAAACCAACAGGATTATTCAGAGAGCGGTGAAAAGCAGGAGAATGACTGGAGAATGGAAAATTCTAGGTCAAAATAGCCGATTTGGAAAGTGAGATGAATGGAAGAATCTTTCTGGTTTGGATATTTTTGACCTAGAAGTTTCCATTCTCCAGCCATTCTCCTGCTTTTCACCTCTCTTTCAATAACCCTGCATGTATTTGCATGATTCATCTTCATTATTGTCAACAGATACTTTATAAATAAATAAATAAATAATTTTACCAGGAAGGATACATTGAGATTTTCTCATTTTCAAGTATGTCCTGGGTTCAAGAACTTTGAGTGGTTACAGTAGGTTAATGTAACGTGATGGACATTTAATTATCGCTGGAGGATTAGAGTCACGTGACTCTTTCTCTCTCTCGCTGTATATATAGCTGGGGAATATTTTGGCGCTACAATATATATATATTTATGACATACATTAAAATTGTAGAGCACTCAACCCAAACATGCATTTATAGATTTAAAAACACCTGACTTAGGTTTCACATAGATGGGAGGTTAGCTAGTACACAGGAGCTCTGGGATGCAGTTCTTTGAATTGCTGTGATGTGCAAATGGTGTCTGCAATAATAAACCTTATTGGTTATTGCGTGGAGGCTTTTAATCTCATGTTTTCCCTTCACCACAACTTCAATGAGTGTTGATTTGCCATGGGAGCCACAACCTATCTCTTGCTGATGAGGGCACAATAAGCCTGAAACAGCTGTACAGGAGTGGCTGTGACCTGTTGCTTAAACCCGATCTTTGCTATAAAAAAGCCATCTAGTATGGCATGGCAATGGTAAGAGGGTTCTGTGTTAAAACAGACTCCGGATGCAAAAAAAGAGAAATTGCAAATGTCATTTGCATGTCTTACCCAGAGTTCCGTGCTGCATATGGGGAATGTAACACATAGAAACATAGAAAAATGTTGGCAGATAAGAACCTTTCGGCCCATCTAGTCTGCCCAATTACATGGATACTTAACCTGGATTTATCTTTTGTTTAGGATAGCCTTATGCCTATCCCATGCTTGCTTAAATTCAATTACTGTTTTGGCCTCAACCACTTCAACTGGAAGGCTGTTCCATGTATCCACCACCCTCTCAGTAAAATAATGCTTCCTGATGTTACTTTTAAACCTTTGCCCCTCTAATCTAAGACTATGTCCCCTTGTTTTGCTACTTTGTTTCCGTTTAAATATACTCCCTTCCTCTACCTTGTGGATTCCCTTTACGTTTTTAAATGTTTCTATCATATCTCCTCTGTCTCGTCTTTTTTCCAAGCTGTACATGTTAAGATCATTAAGCCTTTCCTGGTAACTTTTCTCCTTCAAGCCGTACACCATTTTAGTAGCCCTTCTTTGAACTCTCTCTAAGATGTCTATATCCTCTATGAGCTCTTTGGAGCAGTTCTCTGAAATGCTGGAATGTGTAAATGACTTCTGCAATAATAAACGTTATTATATTTATACGTAATGCTTTATTTCAGCAAAATTTAAAAACAGATGGAGTGTTCAACGTTTCGACGGTCTTTCTCAAGCTACAAATACTACTGCCACAAATATATATTATGATAAGGTGAGGGGAATTGTGTGCGATGGTGTGTACATTCCCCCCTGTGTTTTTGAGAGGGCAGTGGGCTGTTTAAACCCAGAAGGAAAAAATGTGTTTTAAATTGTTCCCCTGTGCTGCAAGGTCTCCACACCTGCTAATTAAATGCCCTTAAATGTTTCCTGGGTGTGAGAAACCAATGAGAGGAAGCAAGGAGATTGGGAGTAAGAGAGAGACAGACAGACACACACAGAGAACGGTGGAGCTCTGGTTTGGCAGCTTGGAACGAGGACTTCAGAGTGCTATGAGTGCTTCATATGCTGGAGTGCCACAATAAAACTCAGCTATATAAAAAGAGACTGTTTCCGTGACATACTTGCCCTAGAGGACCACGCTATAGCGCCCCCGTGTGACAATATGGTGGAGAATGCGGGCATTTAGCACCAACAGGTCTGTGGGCATGGAAGTTTGAAAAGCACCTGGTGAAACTGTGGTGAACAGCTGAAGGCTTAATCAGCACGGTGCTGCAGCAGAAAAAAATACCAGCTTTTTGAAGTCCTCGTTCCAAGCTGCCAAACCATAGCTCCACCGTTCTCTGTGTGTGTCTGTCTGTCTCTCTCTTACTCTCAATCTCATTGCTTCCTCTCACTGGTTTCTCACACCCAGGAAACATTTAAGGGCATTTAATTATCAGGTGTGGAGACCTTGCAGCACAAGGGAACAATTTAAAACACATTTTTTCCTTCTGGGTTTAAACAGCCCACTGCCCTCTCAAAAACACAGGGGGGGATGTACACACGATCGCACACAATTCCCCTCACCTTATCACAATATTAACAAAAAAATAAAGATAAACTTAGCTAAATCTAGAGGAAATGAGGAGGCATTTATGCACCAGCTAAAGCTATGTATACACGTGGTGAATGTCTAACATACAGAGATTATATATATATATATATATATACGTTCATCAGCACACTACCCCTAATGAGAAAAGACTTGCCTGGTGTAAAAAATACAAAGAAAAATATACTCTTAGGCAATAGAGGACACAAATTCAGGAACATGTATAAAAAAATTAAACAACATACTTTATATCATCTAATTAAAAATCATGCATGTAGCCCAGTGTCTCGGCTCATATTGAGTTTTGATAAAGGCTCAGTATGAGCTGAAACGTTGCGCTACATGATTTTTATATACTGAATATATATATATATAAAATGTTTATACAGTAGTCACAGATTACATTTACACATCCCAGGCTGTAAATATGCCGTGACGCATTGCTATTTTATGCTTAACCTGTCAGGCAAATCAATACTCATTTCGTTATGGTGAAGGGAAAAAAGTGAGATTAAAAGCATCCACACTGCAAAGAATAATGTTTATAGATGCAGAAGACATTTACACATCCTAGCAATTCAGAGAACTGCTTACAGAGCTCATGTGCTACTTTCCCCATATGCAGTAAGGAACTCTGGGTAGGATAAGCAAATAAAGTCCACAACTTCTAACCTTTATATATATATATATATATATATATTATATGTCAATCTTTTAATATCAATAAAAGTTCCCTTTTGATCATGTCCTTTGTGGAGTGCTTTTTCAATACCTATTATTTATCTATCTCTCGGTCTTTGGGATAAATGACTTGATAGGCTTTAAACATTGACCATTTAAGAATACTATTGTGTACAGCAATGAAATCAGACGATGTCATGTAAAGCTGTGACTATATAACTTGTGAATCATGCAACTCCTTTGCTTTATTCTGCAAATTGCATTTTTTCCTCCATGTGAAAGCGTCTCCTCTCTGCGGCTGCTCACTATATCAGGGTGTTGTAGATATATTTATTCTTTCTTTAGAAGTCAGAGATAAAAATCAATCAAATAAGAAAAAAGAAACACTAATGACCCTATTGAGGATGAAACGAGAATAGGTATTGATCCATTGAAGGAGCGGTATAGGATCATAATGATTAGCGACTTCATAGTGAAGAATAATTAACCCTTGTGAGCAATGTAATAATTTGTAATTCTGCAGAGAACCAGGAGATAAATTCAGTAATTTGCATTATTAGTTACAATGTCAGATGCATATAATCAGCATTGGCTCTCTCCAAGCTTAATTAATGTAATTGGCCATATGAGCTAAGATTGATGCTAACTAATAGCATTGTCCTCCACGTGACCTTTATGCGTATGTTCCATTTCCCAGAAATAAATCAGGGTTCAGCCGATACATCTCCAGATGTTGACGTTCCGCTGTGGTGCTTTGACAGCTCCTTGTGATTTTCAGTTTTGCAGCAGCCAGGTTTACCCGGTTAACAGAATAATATCTGGAAACACATAGTTAGAAATAAATAAGAAATATATTATAATGGCAGATTAAACAATATATTATCACATCTTCCAAACAGATCTGATAATGTGCTCGAAACCTTTCCCGAGTCTGTAGCATTTTTGTATGATATCTATATATTTTATAAAATGTATGTATGCGTGTGTGTATATACATTTTAATACTTATTTGGGTTGTGGGGGGAGGGCAAAAAATGAGATAAAAAGCCTCCACGGAATAACCAATAAGGGTTTTATTTTACGATTTATTTTATTTATTTATTTTAAGATTACGATCTTGGCGTTAAAACGTGGGCGCAAGGGAGAAAAACTGCGCTCGCAGTTTTCTCCCTTGCACCCGTGTTTTAACGCTAGACTACAATGCAGGCGCAACAAAATGCTGCCTGCATTGTTACCGCGCGCTACGGTATGGGATGCTCGCGGCAGCGCTGAGGACTCCATAGGACTCCATTGAGTTTCCCCCTGCCGGTCACATGACTAGCCGGATCTCGCCTCGCAAGTTCCAGCCGGTCAGCGTAATGATACACAGGGAGAGACTGGGAGGACTCCCCCCCCTCTTTCCCTGCTCCTGCCAGATGGAGGAGGCGGTTGGAGCCGCAGTCCTTGCTGCGGGACAGGAGGTGAGTATCTGACTTGTTTTTTGTTTTTTTTAGTCTGGTGTTAACGGATTCTGCAGAAGCTGAATCCGTTAACACCAAGTCCTGGCTCTGGTTAACTTTCCACTAACCAGAGCCGGACGGTAATCGGCGTTAGGACTTTGTAATCCAGCGCTGATTAACACTTTGCGCTCCCCATGTTAAGTATAGGGAGCACAAAGTACAGTAACCTCGTGCTGAAAAGCGCAAAGTACCAAACGCAAACGGGTTACTTAACCGTTAGCGTTTGGATTGTAATATGCGGTAGAGCGTTAGCGTTAGTTAGCGTTAGCGTCAAGAATGTAATGTGGCCCAAGGTTTATTATTGCACATCACAGCAATTCAAAGAACTGCATCACAGAGCTCCTGTGCTACATTCCCCATACATACATTTTATATAATATATAATATATACCTGGCCAAAAAAAAGTCACACACTCTCATATTTTGTTATTTCGTTGGGCTACCTTTTGCTGTGAATATGGGGAAATTCCCTGTTCAATGAGATTTCGGGACAAGATCGGCTCTCTCTGAATAACCCCTTATATTTACAAGTCTTGAACCTATATCTTAGCCTTAAATTACTAGGAATTCTGTATTCAGTTTCCTACACATTAGCATCCATGTGGTGAGACACTGTAAAATAAAAAGTTATTCGCTTTTAAGTAAGCCAGTCATGTTATTCTGTTACTTTGTTATATCCATTCATAGAATGTAACAACAAGTGTAAGAGATGGTGGAACCCATATGTTTTAATTAATGAAGGTTCCCTTGCTAGAGAGCAATTTATGAATGTAGGAGTATAATTCCGTCTTGCGAGGTCCGCCTCTGCGTTAGCGCTCTGCTGTCATTATGTCATTGGCCATTGAACATAATCTTACACATAACATAATATTGCTCAATATCCGCTTTGCATGTGAAGCCAAATGTTCTACTCTTATATGGACCATGGTATTGATTTTATGCATAATTCCCTTCTGTACCTCAAGACGCACCTAAAGCTTTCCTATATACTGTAGCAATATATTACAAGAGAAAAATGCAGTGAAAAATACAGACAAATCATCTTCAAAAATATATACAGGTCTATTCACTAAAGGGTGAAGTCAGGAGAATTGGAAGAAGAAGTGAAAATTCTAGGTCAAGATAGCCAAACCTGAAAAATTCTCCCATTTATCTCACTTTCAAAATCGGCTATTTGGTCTAAATTGTTCTCTTCTCCTGCCAATTCTACTGAATTTCATCTTCAAGGGGTTATTCAAAGGGGCTCTTTTGTTCCAACGCACTTTGGGGAATCAAATTCAGCAGTCACCGCACGGTCCCCAAAGTGCAGGGAAAAGCCGCTGAAATATTGCCGAAACCAAAGTAAAAATCACTGCAAAACTGCCAAAAACATTGGATCCAATAAGCCGTAACAAAAACACAGGAAAACATTGGATGCAATAAGCCGCCGAAAACCTGACGAATGAGTCTGAAAAAAGCCGAAGATCCGCAGAACACAGCGCCGACCAGCCGCTGGAAAAATCTGACAAGTCGACGAACGGGGTAAAAAAATAAACAAGAAAACACTACGACTTTGAAAAGCTATTTGCAAAACAACTACTGCACAAAAATGCCTGGAATTAATATATAAGGTCCTACTATGAATAATAATAAAAGGTATGTTACAAAAATGAAAAACCCGCTATTTTTTTTTCTTTAAAAACCGAAAAAAAATTGCAGAAAAAATCCAGACAAAATGCCTAAAAAAAAATCCTAAAAAAAATAATACAGTCTTTTCCTGGAAAATATAAAGAATAAATGGTTTAATAGATATTTAATAAAAACAGGGATATTTTTAACATTGAAACCTATGGGATTCGCCTGATTAAACCTGCCGAATGAAACCACTGAACAGCTGGGCATTTTACTGACATTTCACTACTGTTGGGTGTCTCTGTATATATTAACCCCTTAGTGACCGGGCGGTTTTACACAAATCCGTCTTTTAGTGACCGCTGCTGTTTTTACGTTTCTGCGCTGTTAGTGTTTAGGTCAAATTTTCCTCTTACTCGTTTATTCAACCCACACATATTATACACCCTTTTTCCCGCCATTAAATGGACTTTCTAGAAATACCATTATTTCCATCATATCGAATAATTTACTATAAAAAAAATATGAAATATGAGGAAAAAAATGGTAAAAACACACTTTTGGGAAATTTAATCCCCAAAATCTACAACCACCCAAAACGACCCCGGCTAAATAGGTTTAAAATTTTGTCCCGAGACTAGAAATACCCAATTTTTACATGCGTTTGCTTTTTAACCCCTTCACTGCTGAGACAGTTCACCTATGTGCGCTGCGCTCATTCTGACCATTTTGTGCTATTTATTTTTAGATGACAGCCTAGGTCCTATTTAATTAAACTCCCCCCAGACAAAAAAAACTTTTAAAAAAAAACCATTTTTTTATTTTATTTAATTTTTTTATTATTTTTTTTTATTTAATTTTTTTAAAAATTTTTTTTTTAAAACCAAACCTGATCATGTTTGGTATCATTTGAAAGGCCATAATCAGGCCTTTCAAATTATGGCAAATATGACCATCCAGCTGCCATGGATCGGGAGATAAAGGGATCCTTAGGATACCCTTATCTCTACATGGCAGCTAGAGGGTTAACTGGCGCCACTGACATCCTCACACATATGGTGAGGTTGTCAGTGGGTGGGGGGGACCTGGAGGCTTGGCTGACATCCAAGATGTCAGCCCCCCTCCAGGTTTGAATCGCATTTTGGCGCCAATTGGCGCCGCAACGTGATCCGGCGGCGAAATGGTTAATGCCATACACCGCTGGAAAGGGGAGGCTCTCCCCTCTCCAGCGGTGTAAACGGCATATCCCTAGCTTCAATGGTTGGGGAGATAGAGGGCTCCGAAGGAGCCCCCCCTCCCCTCCATTGAAAAGCATGGGGACGCCTGCTGATGACGTCACCACGCAGCGTGGCGACGTCATCAGCCTCGCCTGCCCATGTAAATCACATGGGCAGGCTTCCTCCCTGCCAGATCGCCGTGGGATCCGGCGAGGGAGGTGAGTATCGGGCGGGAGGGGGATTAGGCGCCGCTGACGTACCCTGTACGTCCGCGGGTCTAAGGGAGACCTGTGGACAGGACGTACAGGGTACGTCAGGGGTCCTTAAGGGGTTAACCATTGCTTCTGTATGGGGAGTTCACTGCTGTCAAACAGGCACCGTATTTCGCTGTCAATTTGGGGAAATTCACTGTTCGGTGCATTTTTCTGGCCAGTTCGGCTCTCTTTGAATAACCCTGTTAGTTAGGACACTTGCAAAGCACGTGTTTTGCGCAAGCTCATGTTTTCTTTATTTCAGTTTACACAATTTGACGTTACTATGCACAAGTTTTGTGATTTTTCTGAAAAAAATACGCTATTTTCCTTTTAAAAAAAACCTATTCTTTAGGGATTCTTCCATTTATTTATATTCTACTTTTTTTTTTTACACAATTCGTAGAATATTTTACCTTTTGCTGCGATTAAACCAGGCAGCAGCTTGGAATTGCTTCTTATTCTTCACGGCAGTACCTTTTTTGTTTGTCTTTTGTCAATGCGAATGTACAGTAAGCCAGCGCTGATGTACACAATGTAACTGTTAAAACTGGGTTTGTACCTTGTAACACTGAAATGAGTGGCAACAATAGCGCAGGATTTAGCACTCTGTGTTATTGTTAGAGTTCTGCAAATACTAAAGTCTTTAGCATCCACTCGCACGGTAATCGTTCGTTTAAGGCTGGGGTCAGACGAACGCAGTGCGAACGCGCGTTTAGCCGCACTTTATCACGGCCGTAGTAGCAGCAAATGACGGGCAATGACGGCCAATATACGAAGTACGGCCGCACAAAAGTTCGGCCGGGCAACGCAAGCGGCAAACGAACGCATTTTTTCGAGAACGTGAAACCGCTAGTACTGACGTACAGAGTGCGCTGCGTCCGCATAGCGGCATGTGCGCGTGATTAGGAGACGTCAGACACTGCTAATGTCCGGCCAACATAACGTCCAGACACAGAAAGTGTTTTATTGATGATCCGTACAAAATCACGGAAGAAAATGCGCATCGTTGATTGCTATCGCGTATTCCGTGAAAAAATACGTCCATTCGTTCGAACGCACTTTTTCACAGACGACGCAAAAAATGCATTCGTCTGACCCTAAGCTAAGAGGTAACATCCATTTTTGTTGTTTTAGACTTTAGGGTATTTTGAAAACAATGTCTACAATTGCAACCACAACTGTAATAATAAATTTATAATCTTTTTCCTGAACCCATAATGCGGTAAACACAGCCTGACATTTTTTTCTGACCTTGCAACTGTGCTCTCCTTTGGACATTATATGCTGTTTGTACAGAGGGCATAGAATAAAAGAGTCTCTTGAGTTCCTTTGTTCGGACATGGTGCTATGTGTAAAGAGCCTGAAAAATAAGAAATAAGCAATTTCTGTTAAACGACTGATTCTACAGGAAACCATAAGCACGTCTCAGAGGAATCACAGATCTATACAACTAAAAACTGCATAAGAGTTATTCACCGGGTGGTTACATTTTTTTTTTTTGCGAAAGTATTTTTACCAGGAAGGATACATTGAGATTTCTCTCATTTTCAAGTATGTCCTGGGTGACGAGTATGTACCGTTAGGTGTAGACTATTCACACCATTCAGCAGTGGGCAATGTTCTGGAGATCCTTGCACACCAGGGTATTCATGCTGAGTGTATTTCATTAGGAATTATATCCAGTACCATACCATGTTGAATATCTCTTTCAGCCAATGAGAAAGATTCTCGTTCATATCTAGAGCTCTTCCATTAGTTGACGAAGGTTGGCCATGTCTTGCCAAATTGCCAGTTGTGTACACAGTCAGGGTTATTCAGAAAGAGCCGACCTGGCCCCGAAAATGTAACCGGACTGTGAAATTCAGCATATGGGGACATTCCGGGCCATTCGGCTATTCAGAGAGCAGGCAGCTCGCCAAATTTTGGCAAATTGCCTGCACGTACGGCGTCTGTTCGAGGGTAGTGAGATCCCCCATAGCGAAGCAATGGTTCATCTATTCAGAGAACACCGAACAGCAGTGAAAGGTTGTCGAAATGCCCTGCTGTTCGGTGGTTTCATTCAGCAGGTTTATTCAGGAGAATCCCATAGGCTTCAATGTTAAAAATGTTCCCGTTTTAATTCAATATCTAATAAACCGTTCATTATAAAATTCTGCAGTAAAAAGTCTCTTTATTTTTAGTTTTTTTTAGGATCTTCAAGGCATTTTTTGGGATTTTTTGCAAACTTCTTTTTCCCGTTCTTTCTTTTTAATCGCTTTTTCTTTTTTCTGTAACAGACATTTTTATGATCATTCATTGGATCTTATATGTAAATTTCAGACATTTTCGTTCAGTAGTTTTTAGTAAAGAGCATTTCAATTTTCAAACATTCAAGCATAACTGGGTTTTTTTTCCCACCCCGTTCGTCTGCCTGACGGCTTTTTCCGGCGGCTGCTCTGCGCTGTGATCGGCAGCTCCTCGGATTTTTCCGGCATGTTCACCATGTTTTTTGCGGCGGTTTCTGTGGGCTTTCGGTGAGTGTTTGGTGTGTTTGCGGTGAGTGTTTGAGTTTGTGGTGGCTTTTCCGTGCTCTACGGGGACCCTGCGGTGCTTGCTGAATATACCACCGAGTCGGCAAACTAGAAATGCCAAATCGCCCCGAAGTGCGGGCAACGAAAGGACACTGAATGTGCGGCGACATTTTGAATCTCTCTGAATAACCCCCATAGTCACACTACATCAGATCATCAAACAAAAGGAGCCCGGTGTAGTTAAACAGAAGTGAAGGAGGTCAAAGATGACATTTATTTATTTATTTATAAAGTATTTTACCAGGAGGGATACATTGATATTTCTCTCGTTTTCAAGTATGTCCTGGGTTCAAGAGCATTGAATTGTTACAGAAATACAAAATAGTTAAACAGGTGCGTGTGGTGCATTTTCCCTTAGTCCTCCTGAAAAGTGTCTGACAGTCTGGGACTGTCAGATAATTGGGAGGAGTAAGTAAAAAGTGTGCAGGTCTGCACCCAGACACCTTTAATGAAGTTATATGGGCTTGGGGCATCAGAAATAGAGGCAATATGCTTTCTTTTTGGTTATAGTAGTTCACAATGATCGGCTAGTGAGCATAACGATAACGACTGATGCATAAAGTAATGAGCTCAGTCTTCCAGGCACTGATTCAAAACTATTTTGTCACAGTCGCAATGGAAAGGGAAATCTGCACACATATTTAAAGCTGTTTACCGGCAATCTATATTTGCACTAGGGATGTGCATGGCTGAAAAATTAGTTTTGTTTAGTTTCGTTTCATTACATTTTTAAATCATTTCGTTTTTGGAATTTCGTAACTAATTTCGTTTCGTATTTCGTTTAGTGTTAGATCGATTTGAAATTTCGAATTGATTTGAAATTTCCAATTTCATTTATCAGTTCGATAGTTGATATCAATTCGAATTTTGGATCACTAGATAAAACCCCAATTAATCAAATTTTGCTGTTAAAAGAAAAGCTAGGGTTAAATTTTAAGCTGTGTCAGATTTAGTATTTGAGTCAAATTAAACAGTGAAACAAAATTAATTTGTTTCATAAAGTCCTTTGCTGACTATTACTTGTATTGTAAGTTAAGATCAATTCGATAGTTGATATCAATTTGATAGTTCATTTCAAATTCATGAGTTGATATCAGTTATTCAAATTTTTCTTTTATGATGATGACACAGTGTAAAAATTTGTTATATACCGTTTCATTTCGAATTCGTATCGTATCGATTCGTTATTCGAAACTACTTCTGAAATACGAATTATCAAATTTTGTTCCAAATTCCGAATTTTTCCGAAACGAATGCACATCTCTAATTTGCACATAAATTGTCTTTTTAGCCTGAATGTTAACAAATGTTTTTATAAGGTGCACAGGCAATGCTTTTTTTTCCCCTTGTGGAGATAAAGTATAATTTCATGTATATACAGTATATTGAAGATGAAATAAAAAAATCACAGTTGACTAATACGAAAAAATACATGTTCAAAATAGAAAAAATTACATGTTGCAGATCCAATAATCAACACTCATTGCCATAAGTTACTACTTAACCCGCTGTAAAGTGCTTTTTTTAAAACACCGCTAAAGAGGTGCGTTTTAAGTAGAATAACATACAATTCATTCATTCATTGTTTCCCTTCTCACTGTAGATAATTATTGGAGATAAGTATAGTCAAACGAGGGGAAAAAAAAACGTAACGTACTTATTAAATATTAAGGTTTGCTATTTCAGGCTGCAAATGCCTTCTCAACCTCTCAGGCAATTCATCAATATTTGGAGAACTGTTAATTGCCAGTGAATTATTCTACTTTAATAATGTAATAGGGACATTGAGGGAACAGAAATCATGCAGGTGATTAAACATCATGACCACAAAAGCCCAAGGCTGTGATGGTCCTTCAAATTATCACAAGAATTAAAAAAAAAAAAGACTAATTCTCCATTTACTGAGATTTAAATGAATCACTAAGTGCTAATTATTTAATTCCCAGGAAATACTTTGCACTTTTTATTAAAATATTCTTAACTCTTTACTTACGGTACAGGAAGTAGAGCTAAGATCAGATGGGAGGCCAATATTACTTGTAAGGTAAATGCAGGACCATCTGGACCCTATATCAAATGAAGCATTATCATTAGTGTTGGGCCGAACACCCCTGTGTTCGGTTCGCATTCGAACTCAAACACCCCAAAAAGTTCAACTGCGAACTCAAACACATTGCGAACACCATTAAAGTCAATGGGGCTCAAACGTTCAAAAATTAAGGTCCCTCCAAGAGGGCATATATTCAAGATATTTGCCATAAAAAGTGTATGGGGGTCGGGGTAGTGCCCTGGGGACAGGAAACAATGAAAAAAAAGTAAGAAAAAGGAAATGTTTTTGACCGTTTCACTGCTGAGTGCTGAGCCATTTCACCGCTGTGCGCTGAGCTCCTTTTTACCGCTTTTGCTCATGTTTAAATAAGATTTGAAGCCATAGGAAATGTTTGACCAACAATAAGTGGGAAATGTTTGACCAACAAGGAGTGGGAAATGTTTGACCAACAAGGAGTGGGAAATGTTTATAAATCCCATAGGCTTCAATGTTAAAAATATTCCCGTTTTAATTCAATATCTAATAAACCATTAATTATAATATTCTGCAGTAAAAAGTCTCTTAATCTATAGATTTTTTAGGAACTTTTTAAGCATTTTTTGGAATTTTTTAGAATTTTCTTTCAGAACTTTCAGTGAACGTCCTGAAAAGTTCGAAGTTCGAGAAGTTTCAAACAGCCGATGCTTGGATCGAATATCGAACCGATTCAAACCGGTAGCCCATCCCTAATTATCATTAACGAGTGAGCCATTAAGTAAAACGAACCACACTCCTTAATGATAACATCTCCAATACTGGATAAGATAAATTAACACTTCTAACACTTTGCATAGGAAGCGCTAGAGAGCAGGCAGATGTCTAATGATAAAAAAAATGACCAGCTGCAAGAATAGAAACTCACTAGACCAGTATTTCCCAAACCTGTCCTCAGGACCCACTGATGGGACAGAGTTACACGATGTGTGAAGCACAGCACAGGTGATTTGATTTGCTGCTAAGTGGTTGCATTATTCAGTCTGCATTTCCCCAAGGTAGTTATTAAAACCTGACATGTTAGGGGTACTTGAGGATCAAGGTTTGGAAACACTGCTCTAGGCATTGTGAGTACTCAATGTAATTTGAAAGGTCAAAGCGACCCTCGTGCCTCCACCCCTCACACCACTCTGTGAGGTTTCAGAGTGCTGATCCAGACCTCTGAATGCAAATAATTAGTCCTGCTTGGAACCTCAGATCAGCAAGACTTGAACTAAGGTTCCTGGCTATCGGGGACCATTTGTGCTCAGCATTGAGAGCCATTGGATTCTCTGCCTGTCCCGACAATGTGACAGCTGTGGCTTATAGGAAACTGGCTGCATGTTGCGTCTTCTCTAGCGCCAAGGGAGCCAAAAAAAAGATGAGTTGGAAAAAAAAGGAGTTGCAACTGAAGAGGAGGGGTTGTAGAAGGGGTAAGGAGGGGTTAATGTTCCCCCTTTCCTTTTAACCTTAGATTATACCTTTAAGTGACTTTCTTTAGCAAAATTACTGTGTAACTAGCAACAGTAACAATTCTTTAGGATATCCAAAGAGCCGTACATTATAGCGTAATATCAGAATGGTAGGATCAGGGCAAACAGCAAAGTCCATTTCCAGATCTGAAAACAGGACGTCAGTCTACAAAAACAGATGGTGAAAGTGACAGAACAAAAGAAGGGACGTCACGGCAAGAGCAAGGACAAAGAAATATGAATAGGAAGGCATGGAAAAGGTGACAGACATTAAAAAAATGACTTGTTAATGATAGCAGCTCCCATCCTATTCCATTGCGAGATGAGACAAGACGCAAATACTGTTACACATCAGCAGGGCTGGAACTGAGACAAGAAATCAGCCCCGGGCTTCATCCAGACTGGCCCACTTTAATTATGCAAACACACACAAAAATTGTATATAAACCAATAGGATCACTCAAATAATCTCTCTGCAGAAACCAGTGTTACTTCAGACTGGTGATTGGGTAAAGCAATGCAGCAGCACTGAGGTTGAGCGCGAAACATAAGAAACACAACCAGTGTAAGCCATGTCAGAGAATACAATAGACCAGGATGATGGCAGCTAAGTCAGGATATCAGCACAGACAACAAAGACAGGACAACATGTCAAGACGAGGGCAGGAGGAAAATCAGGATGTCAGAACAAATCAAATCAAAAGGAAAAAAAATTACCAAGTGTCAGATATACTACTCGCAGAAACTCCATGGAATGGGTCTCGCTGCATCACATTTTAAATTGATGTTTAAAAGTCTTATTTTAATGAGGGAATATAGATCAGCACATATAAGCCAGGAGTATTTTCCCCTGAAGAGAAGCTACAGCTAAAGAAATTGCATCAGCAATATGTACTAAAATCTGAGTGATGGAACAGAAAATGTAGCAACGCGTCTTACAATGCTGCTAAATTCTCTAAAGGGGTTATTCAGAGAGTACCGAAATGCCACCAACATTTCGGGGGTCTCTCGTTCTCCGCACTTCGGCGAGTTAAATTCACCTACCCTGTGCCGAATTCAGCATACACCGCATTGTTCCTGAAGTGTGCCAAATCAACCCGCCGAACGCATCCTCAAACTGCCGCAAAACTGCTGAATCGCTTTGAGAAAACGCCGCACAACCACCAAATTGATCTAAAAACTCACCGAAAAAAGCCGACGATCCTCCAAACAGACCGCCGAACAACTCAGACCAGCTGCCAGAAAAAGCCGGCCAGCCGCTGAACAGGGGTAAAAAAAGAACAAGAAAATAACTGTGACTTTTAGAAGGTGTTTAGAAAACAACTAATGCATGAAAATGCCTGGAAATATTATATAAGATCCTATGAATAACAATAAAAAAGTCTGTTACAGAGCTAAAGAAAACGCCATTAAAAAGAAAACGGAATTAAAAATTTCACTGAAAAAATCCCAAAAATGCCTAAAATTTTTTAAATAATTAACCCCTTCACTGCTGAGCCATTTCGGGTCTAATGTTTCTTCTTTACTTTAAACATGTTCATGTTTGGTATCATTGGAAAGGCCATGCTCTGGCCTTTCTATTGATAACAAACATGACCCTCTAGCTGCCAACAGTGGGGAGATATCGTGGTTCAAAGGAACCCCCTATCTCCACCCCTATCTTTCCTTAGGAGTCAATGAGGACTTTCCCCACACGTCCTCAGCAGTGAAAGGGTTAATAAAGAGACTTTTTGCTGCAAATGAAAAGAATAAACGGTTAAATAAATATTTAACAAAAACGGGGATTTTTTTTACATCGAAACCTATGAGATTCGCCTGCTTAAACCTGTTGAATAAAAATCAGGGCATTTCGACAACTTTTCTCTGCTGTTCGGCGTTTTCTGAATAGATTAACCATAACTTCTCTGTAGGGAATTTCATTGCCGTCGAACAGGCACTGTATTTCTCTGGCAATTCGCTAATATTTGGCGAATCGCCAGCTTTTGAATTGCCGAATGGCCACGAAATTGAACCGTATGGGGAAATTCACCATCCTGTGCAATTCGGTGGCCAATTAGGTGCACCCTTTAAGACATTTCCATTGTAAACTTTTCCTATTTGTCATTGTATGCAGCTTAGAGAGGTCTATCAGATCTTTAAACGAGCTTCTGGGTCCCAAAAGGTGCTACTAGTGAAGCCATTTTCAATTCACAGTAGCAGACCTAGTGAACATATTCTACGTTATCATCCTTCTCTTAATTCCCCAAATTATTGTCATTTTTAGCTGTCTCGGCATCTTATCCCAAGGTCCATAGTTAACAATATTGGAAAAAATAAGCACCTATTTATTGTGTATCCAAATTGGGTTTCTTACAAAAGCTTCGGGTGTTAGTTATGTTGTTATTTCTTTTGTTACTTTTACCTGTTGATGTTTATTGTTGTTTAACCCTTTGAATTGCAAAGTGCCTCTCCGCTGTGCTGCACTATGAAGTTTAAGAAGAATGGTATGTTTTACCTACACATACTGTATTTCAAAACGTTTGATTTTCTTTTTCTTTAATTAGCAAGTTTTTTTTAAAAAAAAATGTGTTTATTGTTGGCGAAATGAAATGAAATGATAAAGCGCTGAACTGTTAGTGTAATTAGCATAATTTGCAATACAGAAGACTAAATTGAATAAAAACAGAGTGGGTAAATAAACAGGTGTTGATATGGATTAGGAGAACAGAAAGCTGGTTAAAATTGTAATTCAGTGTCTGTAGATGACAGGTAGGCGACAGTGTTTGTGCGCGCTCATGCGTATTTATGCGTACTCATTGTTTCCGCAGACATCTATTACAAGGTATAAAATGTGTAAGGTTCACCAGTGGTGAATTTCTTGGCTTTAATGAGGATTTGTGTATGGTAAATAGTGGCCTGACGTGAAATTTGGCCCAAGAAAACTAATTTAACCATCCTTATACTGTAGGAATCATTTTCACCTTGAGAAGAAACAGATTTCTATGGCCAAACTCCATTATGTCCCTCTGTGTGTCTGCAAAGTGACTTAAAATAACTTTATCATTTGTCTTTCCTGTGAAATAAGCTCAATTACTTTATTTTTACAGTTATGGTGGGGGAGAGGGCTCTGATACACAACAGTATACAACAGCAGCTTAAAAATGTTATTCTAGAAATAAACAAGATTGGGCTTCTATATGCATACTTCACAACATTGTTAGGTATGAGATTGGGACAGGAAAGGGCAGGACTAAGAAATAGGGATGTGCGTTTCGGGATTTCGGAATTTTCACGAAATTTCCCGATTCGTGCATTCGAATTCGGCCGATTTTCCGAAAATTTTCAGATCCGAGCTGAAACGAAAACTTTTCGGAATTTTAGAATGGACTAGAAATGTGTAAAATCGAAATTCATTTTCGTTCCATTCGTGATTTCGGCTCCATTCCTGATTTCGGTTCCATTTCAGTAATTTCGGACATCGTATTTATATCGCTGATTCTGTAATTAAATTTTGTATCATTCCCATCTCAATGTATCCTTCCTGGAAAACCAGAGAAATCTCAATGTATCCTTCCCGGGAAACCAGAGAAATCTCAATGTATCCTTCTTGTAAAACATGAGAAATCTCAATGTATCCTTTTTGTAAAACATGAGAAATCTCAATGTATCCTTCCCGGGAAACCAGAGAAATCTCAATGTATCCTTCCTGGAAATCCAGAGAAATCTCAATGTATCCTTCTTGTAAAACATGAGAAATCTCAATGGCAGAATTATCGTATCGTATAATTATCGTATCGTATAATTATCGTATCCGAAAAAACATTAGTTTACGTCAAAACGAATAGACACTTTGAAACGAGGAGAACAGACGTTCCGAAAAACACGAAAATTTCCGAAATCACGAAAAAAAAAGTCGATACGAAAAATGAACCAAAACGAACTGAACCGAAACGGAAATTGGTCGAAACGAGTCGAAACAAAAATTTACAAAATCCGAACGAACCAAACCGAATCGAACCGAAAAAAAAATCGGTGCACAAGCCTACTAAGAA
This sequence comes from Leptobrachium leishanense, assembly GCA_009667805.1. NCBI lineage: Eukaryota > Metazoa > Chordata > Amphibia > Anura > Megophryidae > Leptobrachium > Leptobrachium leishanense. Next base: position 25,923,123 of record CM019071.1, on the reverse strand, counting down.
AGGAGGCATGCCAGTACAGGCTAACTTCAAACAAGTAGACCGTAAGGGCAGTATTACAATGTTGGTGCTAACTTAACCAGAGCTGTTGGAAACTTTAAACCTCCATATGCTATAATGGCTCTGGTAAGTTTACAACAGCTCTGGTTAAGTTAGCACCAACTATGTAACATGGCCCTTAATGTGTGCCAATCATAGACAATTTAGCTCATTTGAAAGTTCTCCCAGTCCTGCCTATACATTCAGGGTTATTCAAAGAGATCCAAATGGCTGCCAAAAGGGAACCGAACGCTGAAATTCATTGTACAGTTACCTTTCCTGGCCATTCGGCTATTCAGAGAGCAGGCAATACGCCAAATCCTGGTGAATTGCCTGCACATACGGTGCCTGTTCGGTGCCTGTTCGAGGGCAGTGAAATCCCTATAGAGAAGCAATGCTTTGGCTATTCAAAGAGCAGAACAAGCAGTGAAAAGTTGCCGAATTGGCCGGCCATTCGGTGGTTTAATTCGGCAGGTTTATTCAGGCGAATCCCATAGGCTTCAATGTTAAAAATATTCCCGTTTTAATTCAGTATCTAATAAACCGTTCATTATAATATTCTGCAGTAAAGAGTCTCTTTATTTACATATTTTTTTTAGGATCTTTTAAGCATTTTTTGGGATTTTTTTTTTCCAAAAAACTTTTTTCTGACCTTTTAATTTTTTTCTTAAACTTTTCTTCTTTTTTCTGTAACAGCCCTTTTTATTATCATTCCTTGGACCTCATATGTAAATTTCAGACAGACATTTTCGCTCAGTAGTTTCTTTGCAAACAGCGTTTCAGTTTTCAAACATTCAAGCAAACTGGTTTTTTTTCCACTCCATTCGTCTGCGGTGTCGCGTTTTTCCGGCGACTGCCTGCTCTGCGCTGTGATCGGCTCCTGCTCGGGTTTTTCTGGCGCTTTCGGCGGGGTTAATCCAGATGTTTTTGCAGGTTTACGGTGTGCCTTCGCCCGGTTTTGCGGTGAGTGTTCGGCGGGTTTGCGGCGGCTTTTCCCTGCAATTTGGGGACCCTGTGGTGCTTGCTGAATACACCGCAGGGTCGCCGAAATGGGATCATTAAATCAAACCGAATTGAGGAGAACGAAAAGTCACCGAACGTGCGGTGACTTTTCAATTCTCTTTGAATAACCCTAATTGTGTTATCCTAACTGTTGACAGATGGATATTTTTTTCATAAAACCATTGTAAAAGAAATCTCCCTGAGCTTCCTGTTTGCTCCTAGTGCTGCAGCATTCCACAGGAAGTGTTTCCCTGGGGAGTGATTTATGACTCTCACAGAGTGAGACACACCCCCAGACAGGGCTGGACTGGGACAAAAAATCAGCCCTGAGGCCTGTTCAATACCTCAGCAGCTGCTGAATTGCTGCAGCGCAGCAATTTAGTTTGCTGCAGCACTGTCGTTGAACCCTTTGGATGCGAATTTTGAATCCAAAATGGCCGACGATTTCTTAATGAAAAATTCAGATTGTTTTTCGGATCACTCGGACAAAATATAATATAGAGAAGCAGTCAGCACAATTCCGTTTGGTATGCACACACCACAAATTATAGTTTTTAATGAATAAACGTTATGTTTACGTCTGAAACAATATATAAATTGAACTGTAATATATGTCTATGTGCAGGGGGAAATAATAAATAAATATTTTGTGCTTTGGTGAACAAAAACCTCAAAATTAACATTGCTGTACGGAATTATTACTTGCTTCGAGGCGGCGGCCATCTTGCTGTACGGCATTGTTACTTGCTTCATGGCGGCGGCCATCTTTAAAACGTCACACTCAGCATCTCCTCGGGTCACTGCAAGTGCTAGGTTAGCACTGCTGAGCGCTGAGCGGTTGAACGGCGTTCAATGGCAATTTGCTAACTTAGCACTTGCAGCGGCTGAGGTATTGAACAGGCCTCTGGACTTCATCCAGACCGGCCCGCTTTATACTTATGCAAACACACAAAAATAGTATATAAACCAACCGGATCGCTCAGCCAATCGCTCTACAGAGTTGCTGCAGAGCGATTGGGTAAAGAAGCGCAGTGGCACTGAGGTTTAGTGCGTACCATGTCTTAACCTGAGGTGGATGTGCAGCGGGTCTCACAGCCACAGTGGCCTCAATATAGGACTGTGGCAGACTGTTCAGTTTTACAGATGGTGAGAAAAATCTCACCTCACCCATTAAGGGCAGTGTGATCCGTGTGGTGAACCAGCATTCACACCGGCCCATTGAGCCATCGGCCCACCGGAAATCTCCCTGTAGTTCCTATGGCCAGTAAATGTCTGCCCCCAGAGCTGCCAGCTGCTGTTTGATCTAAACATCCCTTGAAAGCATTTGCAAATGACCCACAGATCTTCTGAACAGATAGTACAGCTTCAATGCTCCATAGGTTTCAACTGTTAACCCTTTCCTACAGTGCTGTGATTCCCCCTGCAAGTGTCAGCGAAATGATGTCACGTAACATTCAGCATTGTACCTGGTTTATGGTTTTTTTTTAACCCCTTTACTGCTGAGGTATTTCACCGCTGTGTGTACTGCTGAGCTCATTTTTACCGCTTTTGCTCATCGTGTTTAAACGCGATTTGAAGCCACATTTTATTATACGACCCAGACATATTTTACTGTATATCGTTCTTTCCGGCAGATTCATAATATATCATTTTTATATGTATACGTCATGTCTTGCCTGTATATTATAACAGAAAATGAAATAAAATATGAATTTTTAATCATCTACAGTGTGTAAAGTGTTTGTTTTCACATTTTATCACATGAGCCTTTGCGGTTATATTTTCTATGGGGTGCGCTTGTACAAAAATTAGAAATGGGGACTTGTTAAATTTTTTGGGGTAATTATGGGATTTTTAGCAAACGTACCCCATAGAAAAAAATCTGTAGTGCAGCATCATTGTTCACATTATAATAGAAATGTGAACAATATTGCTGCATTAATAAAACAACACACAAAAAAATACATGTTTGTATTTTTCTTTTTTTTTTAATTTAATTTATTTTATATTTATTTTATTTTTTTACATTTTGTTTCGAATGACACCCTCCATGACCCCCTAGCTGCCACGGTTCTGGAGATATCGGGGTTCAAATGAAATCCCCAGGCAGTTAGGCGTTCCCCGGCTATCTGACATCATCACGCTATGCGCGATACCTCAGGAGGCGAGGGGGAACCCAGAGGTGGAGATGCCATCCAAGATGGCGGCCCCCACTGGAGCTAAATCGCGATGTGTTGCCAAATGGTGCTGCATCACGATCTGGCATGTAATGGGTTAAAAAAGGCACCGCTTTAAAGGGCAGACACTGGATCCAAAAGGATCCCCCCTCCCTTTCAGGCGATCTCCCGGCATTGCCTGGGGGTCGCCTGGAAATTACATCATTGCGCATGGCGCTATGACGTCATTGACATCGGGAGGGGCTTAACTTCAGCGTCTGAGGACGCTGAAGTCAGAACGCCATGGGACCCCGGACAGAGAGGTGAGTATCTCGACCAGGGCTCCTGCTTGCGGATGACGTGTGGGGAACGTCCTCTGCATATAGCGGGAGTCAATGAGGACGTCATCCACAGCGAAGGGGTTAAGTTGTGTCAAAAGACTTATTCCTCTTCAAGCATGATCATCAGATGCACATCATGATGTTTATCTCTGCTGATTTATGGGCCTATTATCTGTTCTCTGTTTACCCTTCTTGACCCTACTATTCCACTATTCAGTATTTACGACACCCATCCTGACCCCCCACCCTTCTGCTTGGCTCTTTATTGTTCAATTCTATGATTTTGGTCAGTATAGCTTCCAGACCTGAAGAAGAGTTATACTCTTGAAAGCTTGTCTTTTAAATGTAACGTTAGTCCAATAATAAATGTATCACTACGTACTTACTGCTATACTCTCCTGATTTTTGCATCTGGACTACAACGGCTTATCCAATCTGCATGTATACTACTAGTTGATACTATATAGTTTACTATATACACAGAGAGGTAGTGCAGGTGATACATACAATTGCATGCAATGTAGAGCAGCACTCCCAGAAGGCAAGGTCAGGCAGGTACCATTACTATCCATGGAGCGGACCTCCTAAATATTCTTCATACAAAAGAAAGATTGCACTGAGTACTCAGTCTCCTTTTCAGACAGCATTATTGGTGACACATCAACCAGAGCAATGTTTTGGCTAAACTCTTTTGTTTAGCCGAAATGTAGCCGTGGTTGAAGGTTCACCAATAAAACTGAAAAGGATTTTGAGTGTCCAGTCCAGTTATTCTTTCGTACTAGCTAACGCTTTTGAGACAGTATAAGATCAAACGTATTCTAGTCTTAAAAACATACACATTGAAAGACTGTTTAATGCAACTAAAATGTAGATTTATTACATTTTTTTAGATGTATTACATGGTAAGCCCAGGCTTCCCTGGGTGTAAATATTTTTGGCGAGTTCATTAGGATGCTACTCACACGTGCTTGTTCAGGCCCGTGTCAGACGAGCGCAGTGTTCACGTCCGTGTTGCCGCACATTTTAACGTCCGTGGTAGCATACAATTATGATCAATAGAGACCCACACACGAAGTACGTCCGCACAGAAGTGTGAACGCACAACAGATGCGGCAAATGGACGCAAGTTATGCAAGAACGTAAAACCGCTAGAACGGACGTGCGGAGTGCGCCACGTCCGCAACGTCTGCATAGTTTTTGTGTGTGAGTGATGGAACGAAGTCAGAAGGACTACACTTTTGACGTCCAGCATTTTGACAGACAAAATGGTTTTTCATATTAATTTATTTTCCCTTCTACATCAGTCAAAAAAAACGTCAGTCACAAAAACGGACCGTGTGGCCACTACCTTGTCGTCAGTCAGAAAGTACGTCCGTTGTGCAGGGATGCACAGTCTGCACATAATGCGCTCGTCTGACCCTAGCCTAAGGAAGTTGTTCACTTTACTTTTTATCTGCTTATATGAACATTCATGTGTGTTTAACTTGAAAAGAACAGAATCCCTTATTTCCATCAGACTGAGCGTAATCAAATTCCTATCAGGTGGTCAGTAAGTCATCTAACGCACCGACGTTTCCATGTCGAATAAAAGCAGACAGAGGAATTTAAGCAATCTTCAAATAGCAGAAGAAATATGTAACCTGGGGTTTGGCCAGAGGCAGCACAAAGGGACACAAAGGAAACAATTTAATATAATCCATTTTAAGACAAGGGTATGATACGGAACTAGAATGGCAAGCGGTTCATAGACTCACATCCATGAATCACAGTCATAAAAAAGAAAAACCACCAACAGCATCGGAGAACTCCATCTGACTTAACCAGTGCAGAAAGACTGCTCTATATTCTATCCGTGGATACAGTCTAGAAATAGCAAACAGCTGTGCCTAGAGATTCTAGTGAATACGGGGGATATAAGAGGACCCAGGGTGCAGTTTAACCTAAAAAACGTTGGAATCTGCCAAAGAGTAATCACAGGCTTACCGTGACCATTTTCATTTTCACCTGCGCTTTTACATCCCTGCTCCTTTTATGTCATTGTTGATAAACTGACTCAGATCTGAAATGTTGCAGCATTGGAAGAAAAACAAACTGGATGCATTTTAATTGTAGATAAAACCAGGGGTCACGTCCTAAAAATAGAAGGGCCCTATTACATTCCTGACACTAACATGGAGTCGGTAAGCAGGATAATGTGCACTTGCAGATTTTTCCTTTCTGTCTCCATGTTAACGTCATATTTAGTGGAAGGTGACATCTCAGCACCTTGCCCCGGATCTCAATGCTAAGCACCTCGTCCTAGAACGTAGCACTTCCGCGTCACTGCGAGCATCAGCTCCTGGAGTCCATAAGACCCCATAGAGCCTGGCGCCTTTGGGGTCGCAAGCTCACTCTCGCAAGATTGCGCTTCGCTGCGGACTGATCGCGTAAGGAGACTAGGAACTATTTGTTCCCAGGCTCACTTTGCTCCCGGCGAGACAACGTGGCGTATCGGGCCACCCTTTTCGTCTCAGGAAGTCAGATAAGTATGGGATTTTTAGTGGGGTTTGGAGCGTGTTAAATGATTTTGCATTTATAAGAATCATTTAGCACCAACTTTCAGGAAATGGTAAAATTCTTCATTTCGCATCTCAGCGGTAACTTGCACCTGCACCTTGGAATACCTCACTTACCGAGATGGTAAAAATAGTTTGTGCTCCCCATGTTAAGAAGATGCAAAACACAGTAAGCTTGCACAAGCTACAAGGTGCAAACTGATTTCACCCCAATTTAGCGTCAAGACGTTAATGTTACTTATGCTGGAACTAACGCTTACATATCGAGATGCTACATTAGCCCCAACTATGGAATAGAGCCCGAAGTGTGAGAACTCAGCAAAATTTCTGTCCCCAATTAGCATCTTGCACTTAACACTAACACACACTCAAATCTGATATATTTATGTATATGTGGATTTTAACAAAAGTATTGATAAACTCAATATTTATTGGGAAGGGAAAGATATGATTGAACACCACCTTGAACACCACAAGCTCTATAGTGTGTGGATCCCATGAGAACTGAGTATCCACTGCAAAAATAGTGCAGGAACTGCATTCACACGTGTTCCCCCCACACACTTGATCCTGATTAAAACCCTATATAATTGTAGAAACCCCTCCTATAATTTTATTAATAATATTTATTGAGCATTTTCAATAGAGGGATAACAGAAAGAAAAATGGGGGGGAGGAATGAAACAAGCGATGCATAATAACAGTATTAGAATAATCACGCAACACATGGTGACAATAACAAGAATGACAGGAAATATGAGAGCCACACAACAAACACTGAGCAGAGGTGACTATGGACTACCTGTGGAAGGGCGGGGTCCACGACTACGGGCCATGGTATGTATTAGATGGTCTGTCCAGAGAGACCAGGGATCTGATTTCGGTGGGGTTAAGGAGAACGAGTGAGTAGCTAGAGTCTCGGAGGCAGCGAGGTCCGTAATCATTTTTTTAAGATCTGGAAGATCGGGGGGTGTGCCCCTTTTCCAGAGCCTGGCAATAAGGAGAAAGCAACAAGAAGTAACAATACATAAGAGCTTCCTTTGTCTCGGGAGTTTCAGTACTGATTCGGGGAGTACTCCCAGTAAGTATGCTTCTGGGGAAAAGGGGACCACCACTCCTAAGACATCGTCGATAAATTTTGACACCTGAAGCCAATAGGGCTGGAGAGTAGGGCAGGACCACCATACGTGAAGCATGGTGCCCCGGTGTGTTTGGCAGCGCCAACATAAGTCCGTGAATTTAGGATTAAAGTGGCTCTCTCTTGTGGGGACCAGATACCATCTGAATAGTACCTTACGTCTTGTTTCAAACAGAGAAACACATCTAGTCGCACCTTTATCGAGCGTGAAAATTTGTCGCCACGTCAGAGCATCAAACGTCAGAGAGAGCACGCTTTCCCATGCCCTCTGAAAGTGCCACCTGTGGGAGGCGCAGTTAGAATTCAGCAATATGTAACATAAGGAAAGAATTTGGTGTGTGGCGAGGGATACATAGAAAAGGTCTCAAAGGTTGTGAGTGGGGTCGGCCCCGCCGCATAAAAGGCCAATAGCCCCGTGGTCGCTGCATATGACCGCAGCTGCAGATAAGAGAGGAGTTCAGAGGCGGGTACTAAACCAATATTTTTCCCGTAGGTGAGCAAAGGAGTGTAGGGTTAGGACGTGGAAAAGTTGAGATACATGAATGACACCACATTTGATCCCCTCCTATAATTTTTAGTTTCTTTTAGGAAAACAGCACTGCTCTGATAATGTAGTGATTTCTCAGCTGATTTGTTTTTCTCTGACATTACTTTTCCATTTTGCATTTTACGAACCTGCAGGGATAAAAAATAAAATCTTACACCGTTACACTACCACTTTCCCTCTACTCTTAATCAGGCTGAAAACGACCTTCACCTTTTAGATCCCAGCTAATTTACCTGCACATTGGTTTTGGCACGATTCATGCAAACTACTTTACTTTTACATATTGCATTTTGCATAGACCGCATGCTGGGTTTTAAGGTCATCCTCTACTTTCGGTGGTCAGTTGAACTGAGATATTATTTTATTTATTTGCATCTATTAAAGGGATACTGTAGGGTTAAAACAGAAAAGGGAAGGAAACAGAGGGGTTAAACATTAACTCATTCTGCCCCCCTCCACACTCCTCCCTCCTGTTTTAACTTTTTAGTTTCCTTTAAAAACTCCATAAAATCCAGCACTGGTCTCCCTCTGATCTGCAGGATATACCATGCTTCCAGCTCAGCATGTCACATGACATCAAGTGGGCTGAGTGCTCCAGCCAAACCAGTGGCTCACTCAATGCAGGGAAGCTTTGATCCCATTGGATGTGGCTGATAACTGAAGCATCCAAGCCCAGGAAACCTGTGCTGAGGGTCTGGACAGGACTATGAACCTGCATTTGGATAGCTGAATCAGCCCTCTGAGCTCCCTCCACAGAGGGGAAAGAGGGAGCCGGGAGCTCACAGCAGTATGGCCATTCAGATAAGATTGCACCCTCACAATGTGTATAGTGTCTCTTCAACTGCAATTTAGAATTTCGTGTTAAGACTTACAAATCCCATTTAGCATTAGTCTTTGTCCTAAAATATAATTCATTTACAAACAGCCTTTTTTTCCCACCTTTGAACTCATGGAAAGGGAGGGAAATGACAAGCTCTTGCTAAATGAGAAGCTGAATTTGAAGAGTAGAGGCAGCCAGCACCAGAGAATAACCAAAACTACATAAAGAGGACTCTGCACACCAATAATAACTTTCAATATTTATTCTGAGAGCAAATGGTCTGTGATGTGTCGACCTTTCTGATCTTTTCCAAGCCTTGATGATAAACACCTGAACAGTCAAAATATTGCATCGGAGTCCATTTGCTGTTGGACTAACTATTGAAAGTTATCAAATATTGCCCATATACTGTTTTGAATCTCCTTTAATTGAGCAATACCTCAGTGTTTCCTTGTCTTTGTGCACCACTTTCCATTAGACAATCAAATAATTATCTCTTAAGCACAGTATGAGTTTGTCACACTCTCCGGTGGTTCATAGTGCTCTCTGCGTCTTGTCAGATATTCCATATCTCCTCAGTGGCCAGGGAAGGCCCTGCTTTGCTTTTGTTCTGGTGTAATATTGTTGTAATTGCACTGTCCTACCATTCCATTGTTCTTGAACCAAGGACATACTTGAACACGAGAGAAATCTCAATGTATCCTTCCTGGTATAATACTTTATAAATAAATAAATAAATTTACTGTCAGGGTTATTCAGAGAGCGTGAAAAGCAGGAGAATGACTGGAGAATGAAAAATTCTAGGTCAAAATAGCCAAACCAGAAAAATTCTCCCTTTCATCTCACTTTTCAAATCGGCTATTTTGACCTAGAATTTTTCATTCTCCAGTCATTCTCCTGCTTTTCACGCTCTCTGAATAACCCTGTGTGTTTTCCGTTCTTGTTGTATTGTTTGGTAGGAACAGGACCCATAGGTTCCACTGCTCTCGTCCTTTGGGTAATGGTGTTTATAGTCCGCCTTTCTCATTTTCTGACCAATAGGGTTCCTTGGCAGGGTTTATAGGACTTCTACCGCATTTTGCTTTTGCCCAGTTATGGTTCTGCCACCCATTAGTGTGTTCCCTGTTATTCTGATTGTTGATATCCTAGTTCTGACCTATAGCTCTGGTTTTTGACTATATTTGGCTCTTACCTCTCCTGGACCTTGGCTTGTTTGACTATCTATTTATGTGTTATTGACCTTTTCCTGTTTACCCGCTTACGTGTATCTCTTCTGTCCTAGACCACGACTAGTGTTACTGGATAATTTTCAGTTTATCTTTGTTGTTACCAGACCATAAAAGGACCGGCTCTAACACTAGTTATCTATAATGTCTTATCTTATTTCAGCGTTTTGGGTCAGTTACCGATTGTTACAGAATTATAGTATTGAAAAAAGAATGACAGAAGCAGGATAGTCTGCTTGACAGAATAAGCCACTATACATACTGATTTGTAATTTCTTGAGTCAAAGCTTTGGCAAACAGTAGGAACCTCCTAACTACCAGTCAATCTTTTTATGCTGGACACGTCTCACCGGTATCAATATATAATAGACCCTTGGGTTTAACATATGGGACTGGTTGACCCCTTCAACTATTAAATAAAGGTAATGGTAAGTTTAATCAATCAGCAATATTTTTTAAGTGTGAATCTTGACTTTTGACTTAAAACCAAGTCAATGTGTGCACTGAATGAAGCGTTCTATTATAAGTCAGGTAAAGCGAAATAAATAAATAAATACGAATCAAGAAAACCTCCAGGGAAATGCTAGATAAGATGAGAGATCATGGCCCCAACAGCTCTAATACCCTCTGGTAATCTGATTGTACTATCGCAAACAGGATATCAGAGAGTGAGTACTCCCATGTGCGTTGGGTTTAATGTAAGCTGTCAAATATAGATGTTATGAAATTAAATTCAAGTTAGTTAAGATGCACTGTCTTAATAATTCCCAGATGATTAACTTTGATCATAATATTAGTTAATTCCTTCATTTTCATTTTTTCATTTTTATTTTTTTAGCTGTAGTTTGTGTATATCCGTGCTACTTCTTTGTCTTTTTCCAGTGCAGAACATTTATCAACCCTGCACCCTGCAAGCCACTACAGAATAGAATATGTCAGGCTCAGCAAAAATAATAATTTTCAGAAATGCTCTAAGGCTAGGGTCAGACTAACGCATTTTTCGCGTTGTCCGTGAAAAAGTGCGTTGAACGAATGGACGCATTTTTTCACGGAATACGCGATAGCGGTCATACGATGCGCATTTCCGTCCGTGATTTTGTACGGATCATCAATAAAACCCTTTTTACGTCTGGACGTGATGTTGGCTGGACATTAGCAGCGTCTGACGTCTCCTAATCACGCACACACGCCGCTAGCGGACGCAGCGCACTCTGTACGTCAGTAATAGCGGTTTGACGTTCTCGAAAAAATGCGTTCGTTTGCCACCTGCGTTGCGCAGCCGGACTTTCGTGTGGCCGTTCTTCGTATGCTGCCCAGCATTGGACGTCATTTGCTGCTAGCACGGCCGTGATTTAGTGCGGATAAACGCACGTTAATACTGCGTTAGTCTGACCTTAGCCTAAGAGCCACAAGTATTTTTTTGCATATAAAATGTGCATTATTTAAGTTTTATTTTTTTTTGGTCTTCCTAGATCAATCTATTAACCCCTTAAGGATCCCTGACGTACCCTGTACGTCCTGTCCACAGGTCTCCCTTAGACCCGCGGACGTACAGGGTACGTCAGCGGCACCTAATCCCCCTCCCGCCCGATACTCACCTCCCTCGCTGGATCCCACGGCGATCTGGCAGGGAGGAAGCCTGCCCATGTGATTTACATGGGCAGGCGAGGCTGATGACGTCACCACGCTGCGTGGTGACGTCATCAGCAGGCGTCCCCATGCAATTCAATGGAGGGGAGGGGGGCTCCTTCGGAGCCCTCTATCTCCCCAACCATTGAAGCTAGGGAGATGCCGTTTGCACTGCTGGAGAGGGGAGAGTCTCCTCTTTTCAGCGGTGTATGGTATTAACCTTTTCGCTGCCGAATCGCGTTTCGGCACTAATTGGCGCCAAAGCGAGATTCGAACCTGGAGGGGGGCTGACATCTTGGATGTCAGCCAAGCCTCCAGGTCCCCCCCCACCCACTGACAACCTCACCATATGTGTGAGGATGTCAGTGGGCCAGTTAACCATCTAGCTGCCATGTAGAGATAAGGGGATCCTAAGGATCCCTTTATCTCCCAATCCATGGCAGCTAGATGGTCATATTTGATTAATATCTGATATAATATCATAATATATATATCATAATATCTGATTATGGCCTTTCCAATGATACCAAACATGACCAGGTTTGGTTTAACCCTTTCAATGCGGAGGACGCGCTCAGCGCGTCCTCCGCATTCCCGCTGCTGTGCGGAGGACGCGCTGAGCGCGTCCTCCCATTGGGGTCAGCGTTCGGCCGCGGTTCCGGCCGATCGCTGGCCCCTCCGGTGCGGGCTGACATCCTGGATGTCAGCCCGGCATCCGGAACAGCAGCCGTCGGAATTTGGTGTCATCGCGGCAGCGCGATGACACCTAATTCAGGCGACCCCCCGCATGTGCGGAGGAGGCGCCTGAAAGGGAGGGGGGGAGGTCCTTCGGACCTCTCTCCCTCCCGATCGGCGGCTCTGCGGGGGTTAACCCAGGCATCATTTGGAAGGGCACAGCCTGCCCTTCCAAATGATGCCTGGCATTAACCCCTGGGGAGCTGGATCGCGAATCGGCGCTGAAAAGCGCCGGTTTGCGATCCTTTCCCGGAGCTGGCCGACATCTTGGATGTCGGCCAAGCCTCCGGGAACTCCCCCTGAGGACTGGCGTCATCGTGCGTAGCACGATGACGCCAGTCCTGGACTTAACACTTAACTGCCACCAACTGTGGAGATAGGGAGTTCCAATGAACTCCCTATCTCCCGATCCGTGGCAGCTAGGGGTTAAATTTTGGTATAGTTGGATCGGCCAGAGCATGGCCGTTCCAACGATACCAAACATGAAAGTGAAAAATTTTGTAAAAAAAAAAAAATGAAAAATAAAAATTAAAAAAAATTAAAAAACAAAATTATAAAAAAAAAATAAACACTTTTTTTTTTCTTTTTTTTGGTTGGTTAATGCAGCAATATTGTTCCCATTTCAATTATAATGTGAACAATGATGCTGCACTAACGATTTTTGTATGCGGTGCGTTTGTTAAAAATAGTGTAATTTTCCCCCAAAAAAAATGTAACGAGACCCCATCTTTTTTTAACAAGCGCACCCCATACAAAATATAACCGCAATTGCTCGCATGTTAAAATGTGATAAAAAACACTTTACACATTGTAAATTATTGAAAATACATATTTTATTGCATTTTTTGTTATAATATACAGACATGACATAACGTATACATATAATAATGACATATTATGAATCTACCGAGTCTGACGGAAAGAACGATATATAATATGTCTGGGTCATATACTAAAATAAGCCTTCAAAACACGTTTAAACATGATGAGCAAAACCGGTAAAAATTACCTCAGCACAGGGGCGGGAAAAGCCTCAGCAGCGAAAGGGTTAAAAAAAAATATATATATATTTTATTTAAGTTTTTTTTGTCTGGGGGGTTTAATTAAATAGGACCTAGGCTTTCATCTAAAAATAATTAGCACAAAATGGTCAGAATGAGCGCAGCGCACATAGGTGAACTGTCTCAGCAGTGAAGGGGTTAAAAAGCAAACGCATGTAAATATTGGGTATTTCTAGTCTCGGGACAAAATTTTGAACCTATTTAGCTGGGGTCTTTTTGGGTGGTTGTAGATTTTGGGGATTAAATTACGAAAAAGTGTGTTTTTACCATTTTTTTCATCATATTTCATATTTTGTTTATAGTAAATTATTGGATATGATGGAAATAATGGTATTTCTAGAAAGTCCATTTAATGGCGGGAAAAAGGGTGTATAATATGTGTGGGTTGAATAAACGAGTAAGAGGAAAATTTGACCTAAACACTAACAGAGCAGAAACGTAAAAACAGCAGCGGTCACTAAAAGACGGATTTGTGTAAAACCGCCCGGTCACTAAGGGGTTAATACATATGTTTGTATTTGTATAATAATATTGATCTATCTATTTATCTAAGAAAATATTCATGTAACTAATAATATATATGTAGCTATGTAGCAATATATATCTATATACTGTGTGTAAAGCAAAGCAAAGCACAGGGTGGGTTGCACTCAACCTAAACTAGCAACATGAGCGGGTGCATCTTTGACTATGAACACTACAACACACCAAAAAAGAGCACTCCATTTCAATGACCACCTTCATCCACCATTTTGTGCAAGAAAAAAACACAGTTTGCTTTGCTTTGCATATATGGAGAGCTGACTACTTTCCAAAGATGTTAGAATTGTGTCAACGTCCCAATATTTCTGGACCTGACTGTATATATATATATATATATATTGTATTATCTATCTATATCTAATAATATTGATCAATCTACTGTATCTAATAATACATATGCCTGTATTTATCTAATAATATCTATCTATAATATCCATCTAATTATATAAAAAAGCATCTCTTTCTTGCACTCGAGGACTATAGACCGGAATATGGTGCCTGTTTGACCGCACTGAAATTCCCATAGAGAAGCAATGGTTAATCTATCCAGAGAACACTCAACAGCAGAGAAATGTCATAGAAATGCCCTGATGTTTGGTGGTTTCATTCGGCAAGTTTAATCAGGCGAATCCCAAAGGTTACAATGTTTAAAATGTTTCCGTTTTTATCCAATATCTATTAATTAAACCGTTTGTTCTTTTATTCTGCAGCAAAAAAGTCTCTGTATTTATTTTTTTAAAGGATTTTTTGGGCATTTTCTGTAATTTTTTTTCAGCAAAATTATTTTTTCTTATTTTTTTCAAATAATGTTTTTTATTATTTTTTATTATTATTTATAGACCTTTATATGTCAATTCCAGGCATTTTCGTCCAGTAGTTCTTTTGTAAACAGTGTTTCAAATTTGAAGCTTTCAATCTTTTTTTTTACTACGTTCGTCGGCTTGTCGGCTTGTTGGCTTTTTCCAGTGGCTGGGCGGCGCTGTGTTTGGCGGATCGTCAGCTTTTTTTTGGATGTGGTCAGCAGGTTTGCGGCGGATCATCAGGTACATTCTGCGGTGTTTTGGATCGATTCAATGTATCGAATCATATCGGTGACTTAGTTATCGATGGCTCATCAGTTGGGTTTTTGGCGGATTTCGCAGATTTTTCTGCAGAGTTTCGGATCTGTTCCCTGCACTTCGGGGACTCTGCAGGGAATGCTGAATTCACTGCAGGGTCAGGGAATTTTATTCCCAAAATTGCGTGGAGCAGATCCGAAAATCCTCCGAAACTCCGCCGAAAAATCCGCCATGTCGGTGACATTTTGGTGTTCTCTGAATAACCCCTTAAATGATAATATACTTGTATTTGTCTATCTAATAATGTACATAAATTGTGATAAGTATTGCATTTTATGCCATAGAGGACAAATAACCATTGGTACACTCTAAGGGCTCTATTACATTCTTCGCGCAAATATGTGCACGTGCGCAAAAATGCATTAATGCGAGGGGAAAAGCCCTTTGCGCTGACCGTCAAATTACGACGTCCAGCACAAAATGCGCGTTAACGTCTAACGCGAGTTACCCTGCGCAAGCGAAAATCGTGCGCGCATCCCATACTTAACATTGTGAGCACAAATGCGTTCGTGCACTGGTACGCGGCTGGCATTACAATTAGGGATGAGCTGTTCGGGTTCGGAGGGTTTGGAGTTTGACCCGAACTTTGGCAGTTCGAAAGTTTGTGAATTTCGAACTTTTTGGGCGTGTTCGGTTCGGGTTCTAAAAAAAAATAATTTTGAAAAGAGTATAGAAAATGCTTAAAAAAATACAAAAAAATCTAGAAATAAAGAGACTCTTTACTGCAGAATATTATAAGCAACGGTTTATTAGATATTGAATTAAAAACTAATGTGTACGTGGAAAGATTATCAACTCTAAATGACCTCTGTTCACAAACGGGCATAACACCAGGTGTTTTTAGTCTGGTAATCAATTTGATACACTGTACAATATTTGTACTGAGGGTGGGGTGGTGTCTGCTTCTGATTGAGATTTGAGAATTAATTTCCCTAAAACATCCTAATATGCTGCATTTAATTGGTGATTGAAAAAAATCTAAAGCAATGTTATTTTTCACCTCGGGATTAAACATTCACAGGGTTATTCAGAGAGTGGTGAAAAGCAGGAGAATAACTGGAGAAGTGAAAATTCTAGGTCAAAATAGCCAAACCAGAAAAATTCTCCCATTTATCTCACTTTCCAAATCGGCTATTTGGTCTAGATTGTTCTCTTCTCTTGCCAGTTCTCCTGGCTTTCACCTCTCTCTCAGGGTTGTTCAGAGAAAGGTGAAAACCAGGAGAATGGCAGGAAAAGAGAACAATCTGGACCAAATAGCCGATTTGGAAAGTGAGATAAGACTAGGGTCAGACTAACGCATTTTTCGCAGAGACCGTCAAAAAGTGCGTCCGAACGCATTGCCGTATTTTTTCACGGATTGCGCGAAAACGGTCATACGATGCGCATTTTTGTGCGTGATTTTTTACGGATCCAAACCAGGAAACTTTGGGTGTCTGGACGTTATGTTGGCCGGACATGAGCAGGGTCTGACGTCTCCAAATCACGCACACACGCCGCTAGTGGACGCAGCGCACTCTGTACGTCCGTACTAGCGGTTCTGCGTTCTAGAAAAAATGCGTTCATTTTCCACTTGCGTTGCGCAGCCGGACTTTCGTGCTACCGTACTTCGTAGAGAAAGGTGAAACTCAGGAGAATGACTGGAGAATGGAAAATTCTAGGTCAAAATAGCCGAACCAGAAAAATTCTCCCATTTATCTCACTTTCCAAATCGGCTTTATGGTCTAGAAGTTTCCATTCTCCTGCTTTTCACTGCCAAAAAATCTGTAAACTTTTTCTGCGTGTCCGAAAATGTCTCCTCTTTTCATACAGACTGCCGCCCCAAGCAGTTGTTTATGGATAGATTAAAGGAAAAGCATTTACCGTCATTTGAAATGTCATTTTTTGGTTTTTACATATTTCTATACATCCTAGAAATCCGCCACTTCACGGGCAGGTTATGGGGACCTCCTAGGCACGATATTTGAAGGAATTTTTCATTTTTATTTTTAACCCTTATTTCATGGAAAACTCACTGTCCCTTTAAAAACGTTTTTTTTTTAACTTTTTGTCCTTGTTTCCTGTCCCCCAGGGCACTACCCGGACCCCCATACACCTTTTATGGCAAATATGTAGCATATATGCCCTCTTGGAGGGCACTCTAAAAAAACAAATTTTCAGCCCCATTGACTTGCATGGGAGTTCGGGTTCGGTCCCGAACAAATGGTAAGTTCGGGTTCGGGCTCGAACCGAACTCGGGGGGTGTTCGGCTCATCCCTAATTACAATCACTGCACAACTTTTTACGAACGACGCTTGCGCGCATAATTTTAACGTCTTTGAAAAGCCGTTGGTAACTGCAAATCTGAACGTTCTGGCCGAAACGAAATACACCAGCACGAAAAAAAAAATACAATACAGTATAGATACACATTCTACACATACCCAAACAATAAAATTGAGTGGTTGTGCGGGTTTTTTTTTATTGCTGCAGCATATATACGCAGATTGATTTTGACAGGTGCAAAAACTGAACGGGAGACAATTGTGGTTCTTAATTCTGATTGGCTGAATCGCGTGAAAAAAACAGTCTGCCCACTGATTTCTGCACGCAGCGTTAATTTGCGCTCGGTTTTGCGCAAATTTTTTACGCGCGATATTTTCGGACGGATGAAAAAAATGCGCTCGGATCGTAATACCAGCGTTAATATACGTGCGTTAACGTTTAACGCTGCGTGCAAAAAAATTGCGCTGCGCGTACGAATTTGCGCGGAGAATGTAATAGAGCCCTAAATCTGTACACTGCTCATGACATCTCTGTATTGTCCATCTTCATTCCGGGGTGTATATATGACCAGGTTGTAAATAGTCTATTTTTTTCAAATAAAATGTTTTCCTGCTCTGTAAGATTTGTTCTATTCAGTAATTGAAAAACTATGTATTGAAGTCAGGTAAAAATGTGCTATGAAAAAAAACACAGTGCAGACATGATCCAGTGAGCACTGCAACAGAATGATTTAACGTGTCCTTCTGATTTAATTTACCATGCTAAGTACACCGTGTTCTTTCTTTAGAAGATTTCAGCACTAAAAATTCTTTCAGCATATTGACTTGTGTAATAAGCCAAACAAGCAGTGATGTTTTGCCATTTCCCATTCCAGAAGCGAGGATTAAATGCTGGAGAGAAATGAAAACATACAGGTCTGTTCACTAAAAGGTGAAACGCCGGAGAATTGGCAGGAGAAGAGAACAATATTTCTAGACCAAATTGTTGATATGAAAAGTGAGATAAATGGGAGAATTTTTCTGGTTTGGCTATTTTGATCTTCAGGGTTATTCAAAGAGACCTGAATTGTGGCCGAAAAGTAACCGAACAGTGAAATTCAGCGTTCGGTTACCTTTCCTGACCATCCGGCTATTCTGAGAGCAGGCAGTTCGCCAAATGTTGGTGAATTGCCTGCACATACGGTGTCTGTTCGGTACCTGTTCGAGGGCAGTGAAATCCTCATAGAGAAGCAATGCTTCGTCTATTCAGAGAACAAAAACCAGCAGTGAAAAGTTGCCGAATTGCCCTGCTGTTCGGTGGTTTCATTCGGCAGATTTATTCAGACGAATCCCATAGGCTTCATTGTTAAAAATATTCTCGTTTTAATCTAATATCTACAGTAGTAAACCGTTGTTTATAATATTCTGCAGTAAAAAGTCGCATTATTCATAGATTTTTTTAGGATCTTTTAGGCATTTTTCGGGATTTTTTTCCAGATATGTTTCTTTTGATTTTTTTAAATCATTTTTTCTTTTTTCTGTAACAGCCCTTTTTATTATCATTCATTGGATCTTATATGTAAATTTCAGACATTTTTGTTTTGTAGTCTCTTTGCAAACAGTGTTTCACTTTTCAAACATTCAAGCGTACTGTGTTTTTTTTTCGTTCACTCCATTCGTCTGCAGTGTTGTTTTTTTCCGGCGGCTGCTCTGCACTGTGATGGGCGGCTGCTCTGATTTCTCCGGCGTGTTCGGCGTGGTTAATCCAGATGTTTTTGCGGGTTTCGGTGAGCATTCGCCGTGTTTTGCGGTGAGTGTTCGTCAGGTTTGCAGCGGCTTTTCCCTGCAGTACAACGGCCCTGTGGTGCTTGCTGAATACACCACAGGGTCACCGAAATGGGATCGCCAAATCGCACTGAAATTATGAGAATGAAAAGTCACCGAACATGCGGTGACTTTTCGATTCTCTTTGAATAACCCTGCTAGAATTTTCATTTCTCCAGTCATTCTCCTGAGTTTCACGCTTACTGAATAGACCTGATAGAGAAGACTTATCGAATGGTCTCCACCGAATGGTGGAGCACTTCGATCTCATCATATTCAGGAATTTGTAGGATGGGGTATTTCAGCGTAGTAACAAAGTTCCCATTTATTTCCCCACGACGCATATATATAAAATGTCCTTAACTCCTTCACTCTTGAACTCGGAAGTCTCTGAGGCTTTTCTGCCCAATTTGACCTTCCTGTGCTACTTGTGTAGTGTAGGAAACACAAATTGCGCACCGCAACAGGACTTTACTTACCCATGTAGTGGTGCCTGCTCAAAATGATAAATCAGAGCTGCGCGCATGTGCAGCTCCGATCCATTGTGGCCTCTCTGAGTCCGATCGCTAAGGTGATTGGTCTCGGAGATAGTGATGTCGGCACACTCCCTGCATCACTAATAACCGAGTAGGCATTTTGCAAGTAGTTGTCTCCTGCCTTTTGGGTTTTTACACCGTATAGGAGTCTCACCTTGGCTTATGCCGGGTGCCTGACAGATGATCACTTTTGGACCTGGATTCAGCTCTGCCCAGTTTTGATGTATGTACTATCCTTGATTTATGGTTCTTCAGTAACCACTGTCATCTGGGGTAAAGGAAAAAAGATGACAAATTCAGTCTGGCTTTATCGCTCTTTATTTGTTCCGATGTGTCAATAAAACAAGAAAAGTCTTTGCACGTTGAGCAATTACGAGGCATAATTTATCATTGCAACAAAGTCTTCACCCGCCAACAACACTCTGAACCACTTCAAAATGCTGCCAAAGTACAGCTCGTGTCAAAGCAGCCTTGTCCTCTAATCTGACGGACAGTTCCCAGATAATGACAGGCTTTCCCCTTAAGTGACGCATGTTGCAATTATGTGCAATACGTGAGTGATGGTTCACACTGCTCTCCATATTCCATATCCCAAAGACCAATCGGCAAACGCTGAATTTTTCATGTCATTCCCGAAGCAGGAATACGTGAAAGCCAATATAACTTGTGTAATGTAATAATGTACATTTAGGAGGTTTACAAGAGACTATACATTGTTCTAAAACTATAAAATTAGCAGCCAGCCAATCACAATCAACCTACCTTTTTTTACAAATGCCACCCCCATCCATATCCATCAAGGACCACTGTCAGTTGCCATTATGTTGTTATCTCTATGTGTTGCAAAGTGTCTGCACTAATTATGCCATAGTTTTGATTTAAACATGAAATATTTTTTTATTGTCGATAGAGTGACTTTTTTTTCGTCAAACCTACTGATTACTAAAAGCAGCTTGTGAAAAATAGTGTACACTTTTTTTCATGTATCCATAAAATAGTTGTTCAGGAATAATGTGGTGGCAAAAGTGACCAAATCGTTTGCTTCTCTGGTCTGTTGCACTGTGTGACAAAGCAAAAGATTAAGAAATAATAACATCTAAACATCATAACTCTCTGGAAATGAGTGAAAAGAATATGAACTCTTCCAGGTTAAATAATATGAATTGGAAAGTCAATCATGAGTTTAAAAAATGGTCTTTAGAACAAAATATACAAAATGTCTCCACAAATATACAAAACGGCTCCACCTTCTCTAGAATCGACCCCTTCTACGGAAGGCACAAAGGACCACAACTGCTTCTCAGTAAACCCATTAACGTTTAAATGAAATAAGTAAAATGTATTACTGATTTCAGCTTTGCAACTAAATAAGTAAAGATGGTGATATCTCTTTTTCTGTCTCCTCATTTCCAGTCCACTACATGTGCACTGAAAGCTCTCGAGACTATGGTGGTTTTGCAGAAGAGAGAGACATTAGAAAAAACATGTAAAGCTTGGAAGAAAGCAGATAAAATAGAAACATTTAAATACGTAAAGGGAATCCACAATGTAGAGGAAGGGAGTATATTTAAAAGGAAACAAAGTAGCAAAACAAGAGGACATACAGTCAGGTCCAGAAATATTGGGACATCGACACAATTCTAACATCTTTGGCTCTATACACCACCACAATGGAGTTGGAATGAAACAATGTGCTTTAACTGCAGACTGTCAGCTTTAATTTGAGGGTATGTACATCCAACTCAGGTGAAAGGTGTAGGACTTACAGCAGTTTGCAGATGTGCCTCCCACTTGTTAAGGGATCAAAGGTAATGGGACAGAATAATAATCATAAATCAAACTTTCCCTTCTTAATACTTGGTTGCAAATCCTTTGCAGTCAGTCACAGCCTGAAGTCTGGAACGCATAGACATCACCAGACGCTGGGTTTCATCCCTGGTGATGCTCTGCCAGGCTTCTACTGCAACTGTCTTCAGTTCCTGCTTGTCCAGCAAGTGAAATGCATGCTCAATGGGATTCAGGTCAGGTGATTGACTTGGCCATTGCATAACATTCCACTTCTGTCCCTTCAAAAACTCTTTGGTTGCTTTTGCAGTATGCTTTGAGTCATTGTCCATCTGCACTGTGAAGCGCCGTCCAATGAGTTCTGCAGCATTTGGCTGAATGTGAGCAGATAATATTGCCCGAAACACTTCAGAATTCATCCTGCTGCTTTTGTCAGCAGTCACATCATCAATAAATACAAGAGAACCAGTTCCATTGGCAGTCATACATGCTCATGCCATGACACTACCACCAACATGCTTCACTGATGAGGTGGTATGCTTAGGATCATGAGCAGTTCCTTTCCTTCTCCATACTCTTCTCTTCCCATCACTCTGGTACAAGTTAATCTTGGTCTCCTCTGTTCATAGGATCTTGTTCCAGAACTGTGAAGGCTTTGTTAGGTGTTGTTTGGCAAACTCTAATCTCGCCTTCCTGTTTTTGAGGCTCACCAATGGTTTACATCTTGTGGTGAACCCTCTGTATTCACTCTGGTGAAGTCTTCTCTTGATTGTTGACTTTGACACACATACACCTACCTCCTGGAGAGTGTTCTTGATCTGGCCAAGTGTTGTGAAGGGTGTTTTCTTCACCAGGGAAAGAATTCTTCGGTCATCCACCACAGTTGTTTTCCGTGGTCTTCTGGGTCTTTTGGTGTTGCTGAGCTCACCGGTGCGTTCCTTCTTTTTGAGAATGTTCCAAACAGTTGTTTTGGCCACACCTAATGTTCTTGCTATCTCTCTGATGGGTTTGTTTTGTTTCTTCAGCCTAATGATGGCTTGCTTCACTGATAGTGACAACTCTTTGGATCTCATCTTGAGAGTTGACAGCAACAGATTCCAAATGCAAATAGCACACTTGAAATGAACTCTGGGCCTTTTATCTGCACATTGTAATTGGGGTAATGAGGGAATATCACACACCTGGCCATGGAACAGCTGAGAAGCCAATTGTCCCATTACCTTTGGTCCCTTAACAAGTGGGAGGCACATCTGCAAACTGCTGTAAGTCCTACACCGTTCACCTGAGTTGGATGTACATACCCTCAAATTAAAGCTGACAGTCTGCAGTTAAAGCACATTGTGCTTGTTTCATTCCAACTCCATTGTGGTGGTGTATAGAGCCAAAGATGTTAGAATTGTGTCGATGACCCAATATTTCTGGACCTGACTGTAGTCTTAGTTTAGAGGGGCAAAGCTTTAAAAGTAACATCAAGAAGCATTATTTTACTGAGAGGGTGATGGACATTGGACACATGGAACAGCCTTCCAGTAAAAGTGGTAGAGGCTAAACCAGTGATTGAGTTTAAGCAGGCATGGGATAGGCATAAGGCTATCCTAAGTAAAAGATAAATCTAGGGAAAGTATCCATACAATTGGGCAGACTAGATGGGCCGGGAGGTTCTTATCTGCTGACATATATTCTAAACATTCCAAAGAAAAAAAATACACTATTAATTAAAATTTATTGATGCAAGGTGAATAAATAAATAAATACATCATATATTTCTGGTAATGTTAAATATTATTGTAATTTATGGTATGTATCAAACATTTTCTTTAAATTCTTTGAGTACCACAGCATGATGGTCCATCTATGAGGTACAGTCAACCTCATCCTTGCCATAACAAGGGAAAAGAATTTTAAGCAATTTAAAAAATCAGAAATTGAGAAACTCTCAAAAAAATAAATTAAAAATGATTTTCCTAAAATGCTTCTTTTACCAGATTGTATCTGTTAGGGCTTATTTTAAATCGCTCTAAAATTACTTCTTAATTTTTTTTAAATTTTTTTAAGGATGACTGTTTTCTCACATCTAAACATGTCCACGGGAAATGGAAGGTGTACCCGAAATTTCTTATTTATTTGCTATACTTATAGAAATCGGGAACAGTAAAAAATGACAACATTCGTGTTATCTTTTCTCGCTGTTCAGCTAAAACGTGAAAAAAAAGCAACAAACATTCAAATTAGATGGAGCAAATGAGAGAGAAAGAGAGCGGAAAAAAAAGAAGAATGAATGCTGATCCATCTGTCAACTCTGGGCGTAGGTTTATGTGTTTCAACTTCCCCTGATGGAAATATTTGTACTGTATAATTAATATGCTCTGCAGGCCCTCTGACAGCCAAGGGATTATGCGAGTGAACTATCAGCATTCCTTCTGGTCCATTTTATTAATTTATTTATTTTTGCATGTTTGCTTTCACAGTATTTATAGTGTAGGTCTGTTGACATTAATGTCATAAACCAGAGGAATCCCATATATTACGAGCTTGCCCGTGAAGTATATATTAAATGAATGGTCTATGTCACAAATTAGTAAATGCTTTCCTGTTGGAATCGCTCTAAGAGGATGCCTTGTGATTTAACGGATTAAAAAGCGAAAGTACTGCATGAATCAGATGGGATTTGTTTCACAGGAGCGCACAATAGCGCACACATTAGCGTTCTCCTCCGTTCTACAGGTTCCTCTGGGAACGCAACGCACCAGAAATTAGTTCAGAAAGGCAGTTTGTGCACAAAACCGCAGCTGTTTCAACCCGGCGATTAAAATAATTCCACATTCCGTGAGTGTTTTGGGTTGTTTAACCACATCCAGCAATTTTCTTTTATCTCTTCCGACACTCTGTTTATTTAATTCTTTGCATTTTCTCTTTCATTTCACCTCCCCGCGATTTCACAGCGTTGTATTTTGTTTCTACTCTGCTAAAATGCACAGGCGAACAGACGAGGGGCCAGTTTGTCTTGTTTTGCTCATCCATCTTTCTTCTCCGAGTAAGTCCCTCACAACTACGAAGTGGTAAATATTTATTAATCCTGGAGCCTGTCTGGTTACTATCATTTCCAGTGACGATGCGGATTAGTTCTGGATCCAGTTTCCTATAGGACATATCACACAAGGAAAGTGTGCCTGGAAATGGACAGAATTGTATTACCTAGGTAACAGGAAAATGTGTTACGTGACATGTTACTGATCTAATATTGAAACGTACCAACACTTGTTTAACAGCATTAAGCAGTGGCTTTTACAACAGAAATTCTCTTCTATTTGAAGGTTTTTGACTGGGAATAACAGAAAGGAAATGGGAGGAATTCTACTGGGAGGGAAACCATAACTGTTGTGTCGACCAAGGTCACTGTATTTACAAACATTGGTAAAAAATCACCATAGTTGCAACTATGATGAATTCCACAGAAGAAAAACTCAAGGGGCTCTATTACATTCTTCGCGCAAACGTTAACGCATGCGCAAAAACCATTAACGCGAGGGGCAAAACCCTTTGCGCTGAACGTCGTATTACATTGTCCGCACAAAATGCGCCTTAACGTCTACTGCGGGTGAACCTGCGCGAACCCTGCTCGAGCGTAATGAACTGCACGCGTCCTATACTTAACATTGTGAGCGCAAATGTGTTTGTGCGCTGGTACGCGGATGGTATTACAATCTATGCGCAAAACTTAACGCACGGCGTTTGCGCGCGTAATTTTAACGTCTTTGAAAAGCTGGTGGTAACAGCAAATCTAAACGTCCTGGCCGAATCCAAATACACCAGCCCAAAAAAAAAATACAGCAAAGTATAGTTACACATTCTACGCATACCCAAACAATAAAATTGAGACGTTGTGTGTGTTTGTATTATTGCTGCAGCAAAAAATGCAGAACAACAGTACCACTGTTACTCTTCTGTAAAATGAGTACACTGCAGCTATTCTTCATCTTCAGGTCTATTCAAAGAAAGGTGAAACTCAGGAAAATGGCTGGAGAAGTGAAAATTCTCGGTCAAAATAGCCAAACCAGAAAAATTCTCACATTTATCTCACTTTGCAAATCGGCTATTTGGTCTAGATTGTTCTCTTCTCCTGCCAGTTCTCCTGGTTTTCACTTTTCTCTGAATAACCCTGCTTGTGTTTTTTTCCCCTTGTTTGCAACAACAGTGAATAGAATTTGGTGATTTTAAATGGTGCTTTCGATCAACGTGGAAATTTCTCTTTGTATGTGTAGTGTGGTGTGGTTTTTGATTAGGTGTGTATGAGAGGTCCTTCGTTAATCTATCCTTCCAGTTTTGATATAAATGGTTTAGAGCAGAGGTGTCAAACTCTACACCCCCCCCCCCAAGTTTCTGAAATACAACTCCCATGATTCTCTAGCCATCTAGTGTATTCAAAGAATTCTGGGAATTAGAGGCAATTAACATCTGGGGGGATTCCTGGTGTAGAGGGATGGTTACTTTGTAAACATTTATAGAGTATTAGACCTTTTATCGACAGCTAAGGCTAGGGTCAGACGAACGCATTTTTATGTTGTCTGTGAAAAAGTGCGTTCGAACGAATGGACGCATTTTTTCACAGAATACGTGATAGTGGTCATACTATGCGCATTTTCGTCCGTGATTTTGTACGGATCATCAATAAAACACTTTTTGTGTCTGGACGTTATGTTGGCTGGACATTAGCAGCGTCTGACGTCTCCTAATCACGCACACACGCCGCTAGCGGACGCAGCGCACTCTGTACGTCAGTACCTGCGGTTTCACGTTCTCGAAAAAATGCGTTCATTTTCCACTTGCGTTGCGCAGCCGGACTTTTGTGCGACCGTACTTCGTATATTGGCCGTCATTGCCCGGCATCTGCTGCTAGTGCGGCCGTGATTAAGTGCGGCTGCACGCGCGTTCGCACTGCCTCAGTCTGACCCTAGCCTAAATCGATTGGATGCTGCATGCCAGTTTAATCCATGAATAATCATGTTAGTGACAAACCATTTAACAACAACAACAAAAATAAAGCATGGGTAGTATTTAATAGAAAATATATAAAACACATACAGGGTTATTCAAAGAGATCCAAATTGTGGCCGAAAGGTAATCGACCAGTGAAATTCAGCGTTCGGTTACCTTTCCTGGCCATTCGGCTATCCAGAGTGCAGGCAATTCGCCAAATGATGGCGAATTGCCTGAACATACGGTGCCTGTTCGGTGCCTATTCGAGGGCAGTGAATCCCCATAGAGAAGCAATGCTTCGTCTATTCAGAGAACACAAACCAGCAGTGAAAGGTTCCCGAAATGCCCTGCCATTCGGTGGTTTCATTCGGCAGGTTTATTCTGGTGAATCCCATAGGCTTCAATGTTAAAAATATTCCCAATTTAATTCAATATCTAATAAACTGTTGATTATAATATTCTGCAGTAAAGAGTCTCTTTATTCATAGATTTATTTTAGGATCTTTTAGGCATTTTTCGGGATTTTTTTGCAAAAAATTTTCTTTTTTTGTTTTTTTTAAATCTTTTTTCTTTTTCTGTAACAGCCCTTTTTATTATCATCCATTGGATCTTATATGTGAATTTCAGACATTTTCGTTCTGTAGTTTCTTTGCAAACAGCGTTTCACTTTTCAAACATTAAGGCTAGGGTCAGACGAACTAATTTTTAGCGTTGTCCGTGAAAAACTGCGTTTGAACGAATGGACGTATTTTCTCACAGAATAGCAGTCATACGATGCGCATTTGCATCCGTGATTTTGTCCGTGGTCATCAATAAAACCCTTTTTGCGTCTGGACGTTATGTTGGCAGGACATTAGCAGCGTCTTACGTCTCCTAATCACGCACACATGCCGCTAGCGGACGCAGCGCACTCTGTACGTCAGTACTAGCGGTATCACGTTCTCGAAAAAATTGTGTTTGTTTGCCGCTTGCGTTGCGCGGCCGCTCTTTTGTGCGGCCGTACTTCGTACATTGCCCGTCATTGGCCGTCATTTGCTGCTACTACGGCCGTGATAAAGCGCGGCTGCACGCGCGTTCGCACTGCGTTTGTCTGACCCTAGCCTCAAGCGTACTTTTTTTTTTACTCCATTCGCCTGCGGTGTCGGCTTTTTCTGGTGGCTGCTCTGCGCTGTGATCGGCTCCTGCTCGGGTTTCTCAGGCGTGTTTGGCGGGGTTAATCCAGATGTTTTTGCGGGTTTCGGAGTGCGTTCACCTGGGTTTTGCGGTGAGTGTTTGTCAGGTTTGCGGCAGCTTTTCCCTGCACTACGATGGCCCTGTGGTACTTGCTGAATACACCGCAGGGTCGCCAAAATGGGATCGGCAAAAGGAACCGAATTGAAGAGAACGAAAAGTCACCGAACGTGCTGTGACTTTTCGACTCTCTTTGAATATCCCTGTAAAAATAAGATTCCAAATATTTATATTTGCAGCATATTCATGTGTTGGATTAATTTACTAAATACGAATAAGCAAATATTCGGCCAAATTAGATAAAATTAATTTATGAATATAATTTTTTTTTTTTTAAATGTTTGCATTCTGATAATCTCACTTGAACTCTGTTTAAACCCTGCTTGTGCTTGAATGTATTTATCTTCTCCTTTCTCCTGATTCTCTGAGCTATACATATTAAGTCGATTAACAGTAGAGGGAAGAAAAGGACTGGCAAGACAGTTAAATTATTCCTTAATTCTGGTCACAGTGTGTGTTCATTAAATTTTAACTTGACTACAATGGCAGAGAAATAAATAATCAGTTTCTGGACTGCATTTACGTAGGATGAGAGGAATGGTGGATTCTTTCAGTACGGTGCCAGGGTAACGGAAATAAGGAAACCTGCAAATATATGTGTGTTGCAGCAAGATACTTGGACATCGATCTGTGAAATCAACCAAAATTATCTATTGACAGATATTCCTGAGACAAGGGAGCCAGTACTTTGAAAATGCTGATACGTGTAGTTATATGATTTAAATATGTGCTTATAGGGATATTGACAATACAGTTTGCGGCAAAATTCTTCAGGACGGTTATCGGCTATGAATCTCAATGATTTACCCAGGACATACTTGAAAACGAGAGAAATCTCAATGTATCCTTTATAAATAAATAAATAAATAAAATTTAATGTGCAAGTATTATATATATATATACGTATATAGATATATATATTATTATTGCAGAGGCCATTTACACATCACAGCAATTCAAAGACCTGCATCACAGAGCTCCTGTGCTACATTCCCCATATGCAGCACAGAACTCTGGGTAAGACATGCAAATGACGTCTGCAATTTCCCATTTTTTATGCATCCTGGGTCTGCTTTCACACAGAACCCTTCAATCAATGCCACACCATACTAGATGTTTTTTTAGCAGAGATCAGGTTTATGCAGCCATCTAGCATGGTGTGGCATTGATTGAAGGGTTCTGTGTGAAAGCAGACCCAGGATGCAAAAGAAGGGGGAAATTGCAGACGTCATTTGCATGTCTTAGGCTGGTGTCAGACGAGCGCATTTTGTACGGACTGTGCGCCCGCGCAGTACGGAAGCACTTTCTGACGGAAGACGCAGTAGTGGCCACACAGTCCGTTCTTTTCACTGACGTTATTTTTGACGAATGTAGGAGGGAAAATAAATTAAATATGAAAACCATTTTGTCCGTCAAAATGCTGGACGTCACAAATGCAGTCCGTCTGACCTCGTTCATCACTCACACACAAAGCTATGCAGACGTTGAGGACGCAGCGCACTCCGCACGTCCATTCTAGCAGTTTTACGATCTTGCCTAACTTGCGTTGTGTGCCCGCAGTTCGGTGCGGACGCACTTCGTGTGGGGGGCTCCATTGGCGATTATTCTATGCTGCGAAGGACATTATTATGAGCGCAGAAACGGACGTTCACACCGCGCTCGTCTGACCGGAGCCTTACCCAGAGCTCTGTGCTGCATATGGGGAATATAACACATGAGCTCTGTTATGCAGTTTTTTGAATTGCTGTGATGTGTAAATGGCCTCTGCAATAATAAACTTTATTATTTGCAGTGTGGAGGCTTTTAATCTCATTTTTTGCCCTCTACCACAACCTAAATAAGTATATATTATCTGTACTCTGGCCCTGTTTGTGTATTGGACTGGAAATGAGTAGACAGAAATGAAGATGTCCCCCTGTATTTATTGATTTTGCAATGCTGAAACCTGTAATCCATTTTACTTATTTCAATTAAACATTAAGGTGTTTACTTAGAGTTATATGTGGTCCTTTGTGAATGCTGTAGAGGGGGTTTGGTGCTGGGAGAAGGAGGAGCTGGGCTGCTCTGGCCGCAGTAAATTAAAGATGGCACCAACATCCTGTACAGTCAATTGAAATAAAAGAGCGTTCGTGCACAGTGTCACAAAGGGGTGCTCATTCACAACAAGGACTCCTCCAAGGTACCCAAAGTATGTGGCAAAACAACAAAAAATCGAGATGGCACAATCATAAAATTACATGTAACAAAAATGTAATAAAAACATATCTTTATTATATACAAAAATACAAGTGTCAATAACAAGAGTAGTATCACAATACCAAATGCTACATATGGTTACATCACACAGCATGCAGCATATAGCAAAGCAGCCATGCAAGCTGTCTCAACAATGATAATCACGAACAAAACCATATATAAACCATATAAAATCTGCAATATTAAAGAAAGCAGAAAGCAGCTTTATCATAAGGTTGGTCAGTACAAACCAACTCCCAATAACCAAGAATAGTCCCCAATGTTTTGGCCATCTATCGCCTTTCTCAAGACCTCCTCCCTGTAACGGCTGCTGAAAGTCTGCTAAGGACATTGACTTAGAAGAATTTATCAAGTTTAACACCTTGGGCATTTTGCACACAGGGCTAAAAATCTGGGGACACCTTCTGCAACCCGAAAGCAAACTAAATTTGTTGGCAAAAACCGAATTTCATTTGCTTTTGTGAAGGACAGATGAAAATCGAAATTGCTCGATATTGGGCATCTGATGGTGTCATTGAAGTCCGAGTTATTTTGATCTCAGGAGTGAAGGGGTTAAGCAATTTTAAGCAACTTCCAATTAGTACTTTAAACATAAATTTGGCTAAACGTTTGTTTACTGGCCGAGATACAGAAAATATTCTTTGTCAAGATTTGCTAAGCTGTGTCCATTTGGTGAAAATAGCAACTGAACTGACAAGACTGCTTCCTGGTGGTCAATGTAACAATGAATGCAGTGGTGTTTCTTCGTTGTACAGATGCAATGAAATCCTGGGATCTAAGCTCCTCAGAGGCAATACAGGATTCTGATTGACTTCAGACGACAACATATTCAAATTTTTTTTAGTAATTTTCGGGTGAACAAACTATTTTGATGAAACCTGAATGTGGCCACATGCACATTAACCCCTTCACTACCACAATCTTGATGTTCAGAAGCTCCTCCAGGAGCCCAAAATCGACTAGACTCATCTAGTTAAATTAAATTCCTTTACTAATGTGCTCCAGAATGCGCCTTCAAAGTTTCAGCACCTTCGGACATGTCAACTGAGGTGCTGAAGCTGTGTTTTTTTGTCCAACAGGGGCAGCCCTCTGCCTATCATATAAGCTTACTGTATATAAAACTGTATTTAATTGTATTTTATGATGAGTTCATTGATTTACTGTCTGTAATAGAACATGGTTTTCCATCAATCCACTGGAGCCATCTTCCTTGATTTTGCCAAGGCAATTGACACAGTAGACCATGGCATCCTGTGGAATGCTGGAATCTTCACCTTTTCCAACCTGGTGTTTAAGAGCTTTTCTGGGAAGCTACCACCCTACCTGAATAGGCTGCTTCCCCCAGCAGTTCCCTCATCCTATAACCTCTGATCCAGGACCTGCAACTTACTTACAATACCGCAATACAAAAAGAAAGTGTTTCGATCCTCATTTTCCTACAGAGCACCGCAGTTATGGAATAACCTCCAAGACGCCATCAAATCTTCCCCCAGTCTAAAGTCCCTTAAGAGGTCCCTATTAACATACCTCAATACAGAATGCACCTGTAAACATGTAACATAGTGACTATATACAGAATGCACCTGTAAACATGTAACATAGTGACTATATACAGACTACACCTGTAAACATGTAACATAGTGACTATATACAGAATGCACCTGTAAACATGTAACATAGTGACTATATACAGAATGCGCCTGTAAACATGTAACATAGTGACTATATACAGAATGCACCTGTAAACATGTAACATAGTGACTATATACAGAATACACCTGTAAACATGTAACATAGTGACTATATACAGAGTGCACCTGTAAACATGTAACATAGTGACTATATACAGAATGCACCTGTAAACATGTAACATAGTGACTATATACAGAGTGCACCTGTAAACATGTAACATAGTGACTATATTTCCTACATATTTATTTTCTGTTAATCTGTATATTTGTAATGTTTTTTAATATCTTGCATTTTATTACTTTGTATTTCTGAAACAACTGTAACAATTCAATGTTCTTGAACCCAGGACATACTTGAAAACGAGAGAAATCTCAATGTATCCTTCCTGGTAAAATACTTTATAAATAAAGTATAAAAGTGTTGTTGGGAATGCTGTACATTTTTGTTTACAAGCAGTTTCCGGTATCAGAAGTAGGGATGAGCCGAACACCCCCGAGTTCGGTTCGCATTCGAACTCGAACTTTTCAAAAGTTCGAATTTGAACAAGTCAATGGGACTCAAAATTCGATATTTAGAGTGCCCTCCAAGAGGGCTTATATATACAAGATATTTGCCATAAAAGGTGAATGGAGGTCCGGGTAGTGCCCTGGAGGACAGGAAACCAGGACAAAAAGTTTTAAAAAAATGTTTTTAAAGGGACAGTGAGTTTTCCATGAAATAAGGGTTAAAAATTCAAATATCGTGCTTAGGAAGTCCCCATAACCTGCCTGTGCGACGCCGAAGTGCGGCCTAGCTCCGGCTCCACCCCCGGGTCCCCCCTCACTGCCTGACATCCTCACACATAGCGTGATGACGTCAGATAGCCGGGGAACCCCTAGCTGCCCGGAATCCCCTGGTGGAGATAGGGGGTTCATTTGAGGGTTCACAGAGATGCTGTGAGGCTGTGTATAGAGATGCTGTGAGGCTGTGTATAGAGATGCTGATGGGGTTGTGTATAGAGATGCTGTGAGGCTGTGTATAGAAATGCTGTGTATAGAGATGCTGATGGGGTTGTGTATAGAGATGCAGTGAGGTTGTGTATAGAGATGCTGTGAGGCTGTGTTTAGAGATGCTGATGGGGTTGTGTATAGAGATGCTTTTTGTGTATAGAGATGCTGATGGGGTTGTGTATAGAGATGATGTGTATAGAGATGCTGATGGGGTTGTGTATAGAGATGCTGTTTGTGTATAGAGATGCTGATGGGGTTGTGTATAGAGATGCTGTGAGGTTGTGTATAGAGATGCTGTGAGGCTGTGTATAGAGATGCTGATGGGGCTGTGTATAGAGATGCCTCGCGGCACCGAAGTGTGGCCTAGCTCCGGTGGGGACCGCCATCTTGGATGGCGGCGTCACCCCTCACTGCCTGACATCCTCACGCATAGCGTGATGACGTCAGATAGCCGGGGAACCCCTAGCTGCCCAGAATCCCCTGGTGGAGATAGGGGGTTCATTTGAACCCCGATATCTCCAGAACCGTGACAGCTAGGGGGTTATGGAGGATGTCAATCGAAAGGCCTGAGCATGACCAGGTATAAAGTATAACAAAATTAAAAAAAATAAAAAAACATGTATTTTTTGTGTGTTATTTTTTATTAATGCAGCAATATTGTTCACATTTCAATTATAATGTGAACAATGATGCTGCACTAATGATTTTTTTCTATGGGTGCGCTTGCTATAAATCACGTAATTCCCCCCACAAAATGTAACAAGTCCCCATTTCTAATTTTTGTACAAGCGCACCCCATAGAAAACATAACCGCAAATGCTCATGTGCTAAAATGTGAAAAGAAAACACTTTACACACTGCAGATAATGAAAAAAAAAATTTATTGCATTTTTTGTCATAATATATAGGCAGGACATGACGTATACATATAAAATTATATATTATGAATCTGCGGAGTCTGCCGGAAAGAACGATATCTAATATGTCTGGGTCATTTAATAAAATGTGGCTTCAAATCGCGTTTAAACATGATGAGCAAAAGCGGTAAAAATGAGCTGAGCACACAGCCGTGAAATGCAGGGTTAAGGGGTTAAACAGCATATCAGAGGAAGATTTAGTAGAGAAATGAACACTTCTCAGAAGCACAGGTGTTGTTTGATACATGTTCAGGAGACACCACACCCTCAGTCTACATACAATGTATCAAATTCATTAGACCAGACTAATTAAAAGCACATGTTATTTCCAAACACTAATTAACACATGTTGTTTACGGCGTTTGCGAACACAGGTCATTTAGAGGTGAGAATCTTTGCACCTAGACATTAGTTTTTAATTCAATCTCTAATAAACCGTTGCTTATAATATTCTGCAGTAAAGAGTCTCTTTATTTCTAATTTTTTTTGTATTTAAGCATTTTTTATACTTTTTTTAAAAAAAAAAATCCAACTCGAACCGAACACGCCAATAAGTTCGAGGTTTGCGAATTTGCGAACGGCAAAAGTTCGAATCGAACTCCGAACTGATCGAACCGAACAGCTCATCCCTAATCAGAACTAGAGGAATGTTTTAGGATTAAAATCGCCGTTTCTAAATAGTATTATCCTCTTTCTCATAGTCCTTCACGTTACGAACATTGCAATAAATGACTCCCATGTCACCAGCTCTGTCAATACAGCAGAGTAACAGTGTTATTGGATACATTGATTATTACTCTGCAAAAGCTAATGCCAAGATGTTAGCGGATATAAAAAAAATAAGTGGGACGATTTCCAAGGTAATGCTTTGCAAAATGTCCATGTAAGCTCATCATCTCGTCTAGTTGTTGACCGTAACAAACTAACACTGCAATTTTCCAAATGGGACGATGGCCAACCCTCTGCACACTTAGGTAACGGTGAGGTCTGCCAGCATACCTTGTACTGCTAATTAACACTGGAAGCACAACGAAGCCAACGCTACAACCTCATAAATAAGAAAAAGCACGAACAGCTGGGAACATCTAAATAGGATTACATGTGTCTAATTGCATGTTAGAATCCACTGAATTGTGTAGCTTTTAATTTGTTCTTATGGAGATTTGTTTTTCTGCCTCATTCTCCGGCAAGTTAAAAAATATATATTCTGTCTTTACAGAATTTGGCTGATCATAACACTTTTGGAAAAGGAAAAGGTGGTAGAAACCTTAGTATCGATATACGTAACGAAATGATATATAAAGCAAATAGTTAGGGTTCTATTACATTCTCCGCACAAAAATGTGCACAAAAACGCATTAACGCGAGGGGAAAAACCCTTCGCGCTGAATGTCGTATTACGACGTTCAAGCACAAAATGCGCGTTATCGTCTAACGCGAGTTACTCTGCGCAAACCCTGCACGCGAGAAAGTTCGTGCTCGCATCCCATACTTAATCCCATACGCGGATGGTATTTCAATCGATGCACAAATTTTTACGAACGACGTTTGCGAGCAAAATTTTAACATATTTGAAAAGCTGGTGGTAACTGCAAATCTGAACGTTCTGGCCGAAACGTAATAGCACAAAAAAAAAATACAGCACAGCATAGTTACACATTCTACACATACCCAAACAATAAAATTGAGAGGTTGTGCGTGTTTTTATTATTGCTGCAGCATATATACTCAGATTGATTGTGGCAGTCGCAAAAACTGAACGGGAGACAATTGTGGTTCTTAATTCAGATTGGCTGAATCGCGTGAAAAAACAGTCTGCCCACCGATTTCTGCGCGCGGCGTTAATTTGCGCTCGGTTTCGCGTGTATTTTTTACGTGCGATATTTTTGGACGGATGGAAAAAATGCGCTCTGATCTTAATTGCGCTGCGCGTACGAATTTTCGTGGAGAATGTAATAGAGCCCTTAGTGTTAAATTCCGTTTAGTGTTAAGTTCCGTCGTTTATCATGTCTCTTGTGCTGTGACATTCTAAAAAAACAAACAGAACAAAACAAAAAAATAAACCGCAGACATGCTCTGGAACACCTAGTTAAATGTGTCACCTTGAGAACGAGCTGACTCCTGTCAATCTTGTCCCCCCCCTGTTTTTGCAGTAGTATTCCCAAAAAATAGAACGCAAGCATTTTACGAGTCATTCTAATATGAGAAAACGGGACTTTAGAGTTGTTTCCTTTCTCTGGGAAGACAAATGGTGTTAACCCATGGGATAAATTTGTTTACAGCAGACCTGACTTAAAGGCTCAGGATAAGCTGGTCTTGGAGGAGCCCACCCTGACACTGTAAACCCTAGGTATTTGTAGAAGAAGCAAAGAATTCAAAGGTGAATATTTTCTGCTTATCTCCCTGTGTCTCAGATATGTAACGTGATACAGTATATGGGTCTGTGGGATACATGGACATTACGGAAGGGCCATGTGTCCAATTTGTGTATCGGTCCCCAAGGCGTTCGTTCCTTTTATTTTTTTAGTTCCTTGTGTAAAAAGTGTAGTATTTGTAGTTCACTAACCCATTAATGTCCCACAATGTCCACTCTCACAATATAAAAGAGAAAGAGGGATTTTGGACTTCGTGGAGTCCCATGAGAAGAGATTTAGTTCTTTTGAAACAAAGCGCTTTAGTAAAGTCTTGGCGAAGAACGAAATCTGCAAAGAAAAATATTGTCTTATCTGCCAGCAGGACAGTGTGCAATATAACTGAACAGATAAATGGAAAGGAAAGGGCACATTTGACGTGGAGTTGGAGAGAAAATATTTCCTCTGATAGTCTGCACAAAGGAAGTCAGCAGTATATAATTACATTTTTCTCTTCTGCATCATCTCCCTTTAGTACCTTCTATATTTCGAAATACACAACTCCAGTAATTAGTTTGTCCTACCAGGGAAATACTGCAGGTTAACTTTAATTATAAAGCATAAATAAAGTATCATAAAAATCCAACCTGCCGGGTCACAGTATAATATACTATTAAAAGAATAAATATAATTCCCTTTGCAATAATGCATTTTCACTTTGTTACAATTTATTAAAATTTTAAAAACAGTAACAACGGGGACACTTCAAGGTCATTGTGTTTTACATATTATTGCAGAGGCCAGTTGCATATCACAGCAATTCAAAGAACTGCATCCCAGCGTTCGTGTGCTACATTCCCCATATGCAGCACAGAACTCTGGGTAAGACATGCAAGTGACGTCTGCAATTTCCCATGTTTTTTTCTGTCCTCGGTCTGCTTTCACACAGAAACCTTCAAATCAATGCCATGCCATACTAGATGACTTTTTTAAGCAGAGATCAGGTTTATGCAACTGGTCAAAGCCACTCCTGGACAGCGCTGTTTTGGGTTTATTGTACCCTCTTCAGCAGGAGCAAGGCATGACCGGTTGCCTAGCTCCTGCTGAAAATATTCAATACAAAACCTAGATGGACACACTCAGGGACTTCGGTATAGGATAAAAAGTGATGCTTTTTTAAAATAAACATTTAAAAAAACTCCTGTAAACATCAACCTACATTTCGGCTCGCTCATAACCTTGAGAAAGGCTCTGAGAGAGCCAAAACATTGGTTGATGTTTACATTGCTTTTAATTTTTCTTTTAATGCTGAAACCCATTTCAGCACCAAAGACAGGGGACCCTTTGCTCCGAAGTCAAGCGGAGCTGCTGTCCTTGGTGCTGAAACTTATTTCAGCACCAAGGACAGGGAGATTTTATGCTCCAGAGCCCCGCGGAGCAGCTGTCCTTGGTGCTGAAATTTATTTCAGCACCAAGGACAGGGGGATTAAGTAATTCCAAAATAGCGATAAAAACAAAATAACTTTAAAAAATTAAATAACGAATCGATACGAAATACAAATCACGGCAACATAACGAATGCACCAAAACAAACAAAAAACTAAATGGATCGATACGAAAGGAAACAAATTTTTTGGTTGTGCACATGACCAAGAAAATCCATTGATGGCAAAACCTGCTCATTCAGTGTATTCAGGGAGTCACATTACCTCATTTTTGGAGCTGAAACATATTAATCAATGCAGTTATCCAACTGAAGTCTCAGTGATTGTTTGTATTCAGGCAGTGTTTATACTTATGCTGTATTCAATATTGATTTACTTTTGTATTTACATGCCGTTTATTCCATATCTTAAGAGATGTACATATTGAGACAAGGGAGAAAGAAACTATGCATAAACTTTATTTTAAAAAATATATAAAATACAGCATAGTCACGTAATGGATGTATAGTTATGATGACACACTTTTCAAACAGACTGCCAGAAATTGCGCATTTGCAAATGGTTGGGCGTGAAAACCCTAGTTATGTTTGCAATACATATAAGAGAAATCAGACTGTCACAATAATAATATATAAAAGCCCGGAATCCCACAATTTAGCTGGAATCCTACAATTTATCATTCAAAGCCAAATGCATTCTACCCCTTTTAAAGTCTTCTACAATAAGAGTATTTAATAGACAAAAGCAAATAACGATACAAAATCGAGATAAACACCAATGTAAATCGAAGAATGGAATGTTACCACTCTGTTTTTTTTTATAAAAGATTGTCAGGGTTATTCAAAGAGAATCGAAAAGTCACCGCACGTTCGGTAACTTTTCATTCTCTTCAATTTGGTGCGATTTGGCGATCCCATTTCGGGGACCCTGCGATGTATCCAGCAAGCACCACAGGGCCGTCGTAATGCAGGGAAAAGTAGCCGCAAACCCGCCGAAAACTCAACGCAAAACCCCGCGAAGGCTCACAGAAACCCGCAAAAACATCTGGATTAACCACGCCGAAGACGCCAGAGAAACCCGAGCAGACGCAGATCACAGCGCAGAGCACCTGCCGGAAAAAGCAGACACCGCAAACGAATGGAGTGAAAAAAAAAATTACGCTTGAATGTGTGAAAAGTGAAACGCTGTTTGCAAACAGACTACTGAGCGAAAACGTCTGAACTTTACATGTGAGGTCCAATGAATTATAATAAAAAGGGCTGTTACAGAAAAAAGAAAAAACTTTTTCATTTTTTTAAAAAAAAAAAAAAAGAAAAATGCTTAACAGATCCTAAAAAATCTAAAAATAAAGAGACTTTTTACTGCAGAATATTATAACAAACGGTTTATTAGATATTAGATTAAAACGGAAACATTGAAGCCTTTGGGATTCGCATTAATAAACCTGTCGAATGAAGCCACCGAATGGCAGGGCATTTCGGCAACTTTTCACTGCTGGTTTTTGTTCTCTGAATAGACGAAGCATTGCTTCTCTATGGGGATTCACTGCCCTCGAACAGGCAACGAACAGGCACCATATGTGCAGGCAGTTCGCCAAGATTTGGCGAACTGCCTTCTCTCTGGATAGCCGAATGGTCAAGAAAGGAATCAGCGTTCGGTTACCTTTCGGCAGCCATTCTGATCTCTTTGAATAACCCTGATACTGATAACAGATTTTCTCAAAAGGAAAGGAATAATTTAATTCATGCAATGTCAGCATTTACAACCGTGTAAACACATTTTGCAGTTACACACCTCATTATCCCAGACTCACAGAGGACCACAAAATAAGGGTCTCTAACAAATGACATCATAAACAAGACATATTCTAAATATTTTGGCTACTTATCAAAATGCCAACATGTAAGAAAAATACAAAAATCGATCACCCTTACAAACTAAAAACCTTAATAAAAAAAGAGAGCGAAGGATGAAAAAGAAAAGCGAAAAGAATATTTACAACTATTTTAGAGTTGCTTTAAAATTGTGGATTATTCCAGCCTTGGTGTTAGAATAATCTTAATTTTAATAAAGACAGGAGGCGAATATTTTGCATTCTCTTTTCTTTACTAAAACATCAGCAGCCAGGAAAGTTTACATAGCAACAGCAGTAACCAATCAACAACAAGAGTGTAGTACGTCCTTAGCCACGCCCTCTTTTCTTGTATGTCGAACGAGCAGGAGAGACGTGACGTAGAAATTCCAGAAATCCAAGAAGTAGGAAGAACCCGGAAACTGAAGAGGTGAAAGCCAAGACTAGGTAGGAGTCAACGAGATGGTCAGTCGCAGAACTGGAAGCCAACGGGCGTCCGAAACGATGGGAGACCAACAGGGCCGCAGAAGCAAATCAAGCTACGGAGAAAGCAGAGGATACGTGAAAGTACCATGTGATGGAGGCTTGCCAATCAACAGTTAACTAACTGACCAGTCAAAGCGAAGAATTATCAATAGTTAAATCAATTATGAGACAGTAGCCGTAGGCTAGGCCAATGAGACATGCAAACCCTACTAAGGGGAATGAAAAATAGTTAGACAATAATGGACAAAAGTCGAAGAAGTGTAGATACGTAAATTACATCCTTTATTCAAAATTTATTTATTTTTATTATTATTATTATTTTTTTATTATTTTTTTATTTATTTATATATTATTATTATTATTATTATTATTATTATTTTTTAATCGAATATAGCAGTAAATCCGGTACAATGTGAGCAATCCCGGGTATGGGCGGGCGGAAAAATATTCGCCTCCTGTCTTTATTAAAATTAAGATTATTCTAACACCAAGGCTGGAATAATCCACAATTTTATATCAAGTCAGGAGGCTTCATATTTTGCAGTTTTAAAGCTGCACCAGAGCCCCAGATGCATGAGAACGAGGGCGAAAATAAAAGGTACGAAAGGTGACCGCCCTAGAACAATCAGCAGCCGCTAGTATGT
Organism: Leptobrachium leishanense; assembly: GCA_009667805.1. Taxonomy (NCBI): domain Eukaryota; kingdom Metazoa; phylum Chordata; class Amphibia; order Anura; family Megophryidae; genus Leptobrachium; species Leptobrachium leishanense. The sequence goes on along the minus strand of CM019071.1, from coordinate 25,882,932 downwards.
CGGACAGGGAGCCGCCGGCGACCGCAACAGAAGAAGCCACTGCACCCCACACGGAGTGAGCGCCGAAGTGAGGAGCAACACCCGCTAGGGAGAGCAGCCAGGGGACCCCTCTAGAAAGTGTAGGCGAGGAAACAGGATTGTAAGGGGAAACATAGGAGACCAAGAGCTGGCCAACCGGAGGGGAGCGCAAAGAGCCTAAGTGGGAGAGGTAGTTCGTAACGCACCTAGCGACACATAGGGTAGAAAACCTTAGAAAAAGGGGGTTTTTGTACATCTAGTAAGTGTGAAAAACCACTCCCTTAGGAGAGAAAACCATAGCGTGCGCATCGAAGGCTCTAGCATCCAAAACACGTCTAAAGGACCCCAAACACAAAATGATGGTTAGAATACATCAAGAGCTGACGCAGGAACAGTGAGTAGTATCTGGCCAGTTACGCAGGAACTCCAAAACAAGCGCCACATCCCAAAAGTGAGTATATTATTTGGGGCCGGCGGGCGAGCGAGCCTAACGCCCTTGAGGAGACAACACACAGAAACGCCACCCAGGGGAGCGTGAGCCACCGAGATGGTCGAGCGGAACCAGGTGATGATAGGACTTGCCGGCCGTGGAAAGGCTCGCCAACAAATTAGAGGGGCTGTAGCAGGATCAGGCACACACCAACCACACCAAATTTCCCCAGGCGTAACATTTTTGCGTGCCAGAAGTCCAGGAATCCCATAATAGGGAGCGAGCCGCAGCTGATAAGCCTGGTAGCATGCAGGGTCCCCGGAAATTGTCCAAGCCACCAGTGGAAGATTGCCCTCCAATACCACTGGATTAGGGTTGCCTTGAGGGTCCAGAAGAATGGATGGAAAAGGACGGCAGCAGCGGGCAGGAGTAGACAAGGGAGTTGTAGCGTCAGTGGCAACCAGCTCTGTGCATCCCATAGAGGCGTGAGTAGAAGTCGAAACCATCCATCTGCGGACTTCTTGAAGCGTGCACGTGAGCATCGTGAACGGGGAAACAGTGTAGGCCCTCGATGGGGCCATGGTGGGAGGAAAGCATCCACCGCTGCCGCCTGCAGGTCCGTAAGCCAACTGAAGCCGGTCTGCATCTGGTGGGTCAAGCGGGAAGTAAACAGGTTGACCCAAAGGAGTAGAGGGCAGATGATGTGAAGCGGCTGTTCCTCTGGCGTCCATGCCCCACCCGTGGATACAGGTCCGCAAGTCGCTCCCCAACCCGACTGGCTGGCGTCCGATTCCAATACGAAGTCCGGTAGAGAGCCAAAAATGGCCCACCCATTCCAGGCTTCCATGAGGCGCAGCCACCACAGGAGTTCCACTCGAGCCTCAGGAGTGATAGGGACCAGCTGGTCGTAGGAGGGATTGAGACTGAGGCACGTGGTTTTCTGACGTTGCATCGCCCGATAATGCAGTGGGCCAGGGAGAAGGGTGACGACTTGGGCTGGGCGACAAGCTGACTTGTCCATGTTGGTAATGAACCAGAGGTCTTACAGGAGAGTAAGCACTAGGGCCGTGTGATGGGAAAACAGGACCGGATCTTGAGCCAGTACGAAGATATTGTCCAGGTATATGAGAGACCTGATGCCCTGTGAATATATGGAGGCCATGGCCAGTAAGAGGAGCTTCATTGAAGCACCATGGTGCGGAGCTGAGGCCGAAAGGTAGGCAGGTGAACTGTCAGTGGTGCAGGATGGATAGGAGACCCCTGAGTAGATGTGTGCTCTCCATTGTGAAGTGTCGATAGGACAAGAAGGGATTGAAGACTATCCGGTTTAAGACCGGGCGAAGGTCCCCAGACTTCTTGTGTACCAGAACACATTGTATGGGGAAAACAGACTGGAAGGGAACCTGGGAAAAGTCTATCAAGAAACCAGATACGATTCGTAGGACCCAAGAGTCGGAAGGTTGGTATAGATGTTAACCCTATGATTCGATTCTTTTAAGAAGAGGTCCCCAAAAAAACAACCCCTTGGCCGCAGGACCCAATTCTTTGGAGCACATACTTGTTAAATTAGCGTCAAAGCGAAAAAGCGCCCCATTGCGGCGTGCAGAAGAGATGCTGACATTGGCGTTACCTAAAGACAGAGGGCACGCTGTGCCCATTCACGGACCATTGCAGGGCCGAGCAGGGTAGGCATAAGGCTATCCTAAACAAAATATAAATCCAGGTAAAGTATCCATGTAATTGGGCAGACTAGATGGGCCGAAAGGTTCTTATCTGCCGACAGTTTCTATGTTTCCAGAAGGTAGTGCTTCGTCCACCGTGACGAGCGGGCCTGAAACCTCCAGCATTTGTCCTGGGCGATGCGGAAGCCCTGTTCGACTTCGACAAGGATCCCTGCCAACCTTGCCCAGAAAGGAGACAAAATCCACGTCAAACTCTGGCGTAAGAGATACCTTGTCAGGCAGCGTCGGGCAAGGGCATCCTGCCCACAGATGCGCCCTGGAAATTTTAACTAAAAGACCGCGTAGCCAGAAGAGCAGAAACTCCGCTGTGTGGTCAGGCGGGAGCCAGGCCGAAGACCTGGGGTGGGTGGTAGTGCCTGGATCGAAAAAGGAGGGGGGGCTCCTCTAGCATCGAGGAGTGGCGCCGGGGTATCCGAGGACACTAAGGAGCAAGGCGGTGTTGGAGCGGTAGAGAAGGGCACGATCGCTAAGCTATCAGAACGGGGCTCACCCGTCGAGCTTGCAGTAGTCGGTGGATCACCGGTGGTATTGACTCCGTCCTCCTCGGGTAGTGAGCCTGGTAAATAGCCATGTCATAATCATCGTCCCCTTCTTTGGGGACAGAAGTGCGGGAGGAGTTTGTAGCAGGGCCCTTACCCTAGCCAGCAGACTCAGATTAACCCTTCCAGAGTATTTTACGAGATGGCACGGCAGCCTCAGAATGAACCGAATGGGAGCCCTCAGAAAGGGCCGGTGACTGGGCCCTAGAAAGGACCGGAGGTTCTGGCTGGGGAAGCGGGGCTTGGCTGCCAAGCTATGGGCAGTGTTTCTGAAATGGCAGCTAAAAGCCAGGCCGAAAGCTCCTCTGGATTGGTGGGGAGCTGAGGAGGATCCATGGAAAACAGAATAACGGGACTCACCTGTTGAGGTAATATATATATAAAAATTTATAGGGATATATATCAGGGCTCACCCGATGTTTAGTGTGGCCAAACAGAAAAATCCTGTATTAGCCGTCAGGAAGGTAATAATATATTCATTATAAATTAATGTGTTGTGGCTCACCCGATGCCTTTGTGGACAGACAGATCCCGCCAGAATAATAATATACTTATATATATATATAAGCTTATCAGGGCTCACCCGATGTCTTCGTGGGACAGATATCCCGTTAGATAAATAATATATTTGTTTATATACATAAGCTTATCAGGGCTCACCTGATGCCTTCGTGGGACAGATATCCCGCCTGATAAATAATATATATGTTTATATACATAAGCTTATCAGGGCTCACCTGATGCCTTCGTGGGACAGATATCCCGCCTGATAAATAATATATTTGTTTATATATATAAGCTTAGCAGGGCTCACCCGATGCTTCATGGGACAGATATCCTGTCAGAAAATTTTATTTTTATATATATATATATTATATATATATATTACATACTTACTTACTTACTTATCGGGGCTCACCCGATGCATTCGTGGGACAGATATCCTGTCAGAAAATTTTATTTTTATATATATATATATACATACTTACTTACTTACTTAACGGGGCTCACCCGATGCATTCGTGGGACAGATATCCTGTCAGAAAATTTTATTTATATATATATATATATATATATATATCTATATCTATCTATCGGGGCTCACCCGATGCCTTCATGGGACAGATCCCACCAGAAGAAATAATATTTATTTGTATATATATAGTATAAGCGTTTCTGGGCTTACCCGATGTTTACGTTGGGCAGACAGAAATCCCACCAAAAATAATAATTTATTTATATAAATAGAAGCGGAGGCCGTTTAACATGTAAGTGCTGACCTGCTAGTTTGCATCGGGACGCGAAGACGCGATGTCCCGAATGGCGGCAATTGCTGGTTAGAACTAAGATGGCCGCCGGAGTGCGCACGGACGAACGCCATACTATCCTGAGGAGAAAGTTTAGTCGCGCACTCGCGGGAAGGCGGCGGGCGCCGCGCAAAACACAAAGAAAGGGGGGAAAAAAACCTTAAGGAGAAAACAGAGCTGTTAAAACAAAGTAAATTACGATGGGGCGCCGCAAGTCGCGCAACGCGAGCAAAGCGCACCTGCAGGCGGGAGAGTGCCCACACAGCAGGGAGGAAACCTAGGAAAAAAACAATCAGGTGCACAGTACATATAATAAATCTGAGTATAAAATTACATAATAAACCTAACAGTGACAAATTACACCTAAATTAAAGCCTGGCAACCAGGAGCTGTTTTGAAAACGTCTCACCTGGTCGCCAGCAGCAAGAAAAGAGGGCGTGGCTAAGGACTTACTACACTCTTGTTGTTGATTGGTTACTGCTGTTGCTATGTAAACTTTCCTTGCTGCTGATGTTTTAGTAAAGAAAAGAGAATGCAAAATATGAAGCCTCCTGACTTGATATAAAATTCCTTTTTTTCTGCTGACCCAATGTGTCTTTTTGATAAGGAAGCGCATAGCCGCAGAAATGATTCTGCATGGTTGCAAATGTTAACTTTGCATTAATTAAGTGATTTCTGTCTGTTTTGGGTCAGTAAAACCGTCCATTCCATGCTTTGCTTATATGGGTGCAACGGACTAGGTTCAGATACTTTGCTGACGTCGTGTACCTTCATATACAGATACCTGGTCAGGTATACCGAAACCAGCAATGATTCAGAAGCACCTTAATAAAATGGGAATGTGGTAAGCATCAATCTATGGCTTGTTTGCTGCCTTCTGGTTTTCATAGCCATAACCACATTGGTTGTCTTTTTTAAGTATTGCAATGCTATTGCGATCCTAATATGGAACCAACTGGAAATATTTATTTTCGAGATGTCTAAGTAGTAAGTAGAGATGTGCATTCGTTTCGGAAAAATTCTGAATTTGTAACGAAATTTGATAAATCGTAGTTCGGAAGTACTTCCGAATAACGAATCGATAAGATATGAATTCGAAACTAAACTAAATGGTATATACCAAATTTATTTCGTTTTACACTGTGTCAACATCATAAAAGAAAAATTTTAATAACTGATCAACTATCGAATTTGAAATTAACTATTGAATTGATATCAACTATCGAATTGATCTTAAAATGCAAGTAATAGTCAGCAAAGGACTTTATGAAATAAATTAATTTTGTTTCACTGTTTAATTTGACTCAAATACTAAATCTGTGACACAGATTAAAATTTAACCCTAGCTTTTCTTTTAACAGAAAAATTTGATTAATTGGGGTTTTATTTAGTGATCCAAAATTCGATTCGATATCAACTATCGAATTGACATATGAATTCGAATCGATATGAAAGACAAAACGAAACAAAACAAAATACGAATCAAAATTAGTTACGAAATTCCGAAAACAAAATTATTTAAAAATGTAACGAAACGATACTAAACAAAACAAATTTTTCAGCCATGCACATCCCTAGTAGTAAGTCCACATCTTTATTCCATTGTTCAATTTCTCAATGAAATACAAATTCCCTGACCTGGACCACTGAAATAATTGCTAAGGGGGTAAGCAAATATATAACTATATAACGTTTTACTCTCATACAGGTCTATTCAAAGAAAGGTGAAACTCAGGAGAATGACTGAAGAAGTGAAAATTCTAGGTGAAAATAGCCAAACCAGAAAACTTCTCCCATTTATCTCATGCTCCAAAACGACTATTTGGTCTAGATTGTTCTCTTCTCCTGTCAATTCTCCTGACTGTCGTCTCTATTTACAACATAGGTCACTGTGACGTAGCTAGTGGTTGCACGATTACTATAATTAAGGATAGAATACAGGTGTTCTTTATGAGCTTTCCCCAAATATTTTAATCCCTAACTCTGGCTATAGATTCTAAATTTAGCGCAACATGGAAATGTAAATGACATATGTCATCCTGCTATGTACGTGTATCTGGTTATGCTGGCACTAATGACTGACACATTCAGGACTGACCTGTTGCTCATTATGCAGTCTAGTGGCAATAGCTCATCAGAACACAGTTATTAAATCACAGCTGATGTACATACTTCAATACAGGTTATTCATTTGAGGATCCATTTATGTTCTGAATAGTTAAGGATTTTCTTGATGCGCAATGTTGAGCTGCTGGTGCAATGTAATTTCTAGAAAATGAGAGCATTAACATTTGTGACTCAACTATATCTCTCTTCTATTTCTTTAAAGCAAGTAACCCCTATATTTTTTGTAAGTTCTAAAAGTGTGGCTTTACTATTATTATACTTTAGACAAACATCATCATCATATTCTGCAGAGCTCTACAAACATTAGTACAACAGACATACAGTCAGGTCCAGAAATATTGGGACGTCGACACAATTCTAACATATTTGGCTCTATACACCACCACAATGGAGTTGGAATGAAACAAACACAATGTGCTTTAACTGCAGACTTTCAGATTTAATTTGAGGGTATGTACATCCAACTCAGGTGAACGGTGTAGGACTTACAGCAGTTTGCAGATGTGCCCCCCACTTGTTAAGGGACCAAAAGTAATGGGACAGAATAATTATCATAAATCAAACTTTCCCTTCTTAATGCTTGGTTGCAAATCCTTTGCAGTCAATCACAGCCTGAAGTCTGGAACGCATAGACATCACCAGATGCTGGGTTTCATCCCTGGTGATGCTCTGCCAGGCCTCTACTGCAACTGTCTTCAGTTCCTGCTTGTTCTTGGGGCATTTTCCCTTCAGTTTTGTCTTCAGCAAGTGAAATGCATGCTCAATGGGATTCAGGTCAGGTGATTGACTTGGCCATTGCATAACATTCCACTTCTGTCCCTTCAAAAACTTTGGTTGCTTTTGCAGTATGCTTTGGGTCATTGTCCATCTGCACTGTGAAGCACCGTCCAATGAGTTCTGCAGCATTTGGCTGAATGTGAGCAGATAATATTGCCCAAAACACTTCAGAATTCATCCTGCTGCGTTTGTCAGCAGTCACATCATCAATAAATACAAGAGAACCAGTTCCATTGGCAGCCATACATGCCCACGCCATGACACTACCACCACCATGCTGCACTGATGAGGTGGTATGCTTAGGATCATGAGCAGTTTCTTTCCTTCTCCATACTCTTCTCTTCCCATCACTCTGGTACAAGTTGATCTTGGTCTCATCTGTCCATAGGATCTTGTTCCAGAACTGTGAAGGCTTTGTTAGGTGTTGTTTGGCAAACTCTAATCTGGCCTTCCTGTTTTTGAGGCTCACCAATGGTTTACATCTTGTGGTAAACCCTCTGTATTCACTCTGCTGAAGTCTTCTCTTGATTGTTGACTTTGACATACATACACCTACCTCCTGGAGAGTGTTCTTGATCTGGCCAACTGTTGTGAAGGGTGTTTTCTTCACCAGGGAAAGAATTCTTCGGTCATCCACCACAGTGGTTTTCCGTGGTCTGCCAGGTCTTTTGGTGTTGCTGAGCTCACGGTGCGTTCCTTCTTTTTGAGAATTTTCCAAACAGTTGTTTTGGCCACGCCTAATGTTCTGATGGGTTTGTTTTGTTTCTTCAGCCTAATGATGGCTTGCTTCACTGATAGTTGACAGCTCTTTGGATCTCATCTTGAGAGCTGACAGCAACAGATTCCAAAAGCAAATAGCACACTTGAAATTAACTCTGGGCCTTTTATCTGCACATTGTAATTGGGGTAATGAGGGAATTTCCCACACCTGGCCATGGAACAGTTGAGAAGCCAATTGTCCCATTACTTTTGGTTCCTTAACAAGTGGGAGGCACATCTGCAAACTGCTGTAAGTCCTACACTGTTCACCTGAGTTGGATGTACATACCCTCAAATTAAAGCTGACAGTCTGCAGTTAAAGCACATTGTGTTTCTTTCATTCCAACTCCATTGTGGTGGTGTATAGAGCCAAAGATGTTAGAATTGTGTCGATGTCCCAATATTTCTGGACCTGACTGTAGCTTAACAAGGATGATATTGTATGATCAACAGAACCTCTTATCGAGGTGGGGGGGGCTTACAATCTATAAGGGGTTTGTATTGTAATTTAGGCACATCCGTATCGATAGGTGTCATATTGTTATGTGTCTTGGCAAGGACCCTTGCTGGTGAGGTGTTTTGACCGGGATCGGAATATGCTTTCCAGAGTTGTAGAGAAGAAACATGGTGGTGAAGTTGAACCCACTTCTCCGTTGTAAAGGAGTGACTTGCTTCACCATGGTTGTAGTGGAGAGACATGCTGGTCAGGTATTCTGATCAGGATTTGACCCTGCTTCTTCAAAGTTGTAAAGCAGAGGTGTTAACCTTATAGTACAAAGCAGTTTTTTTGTGGTAGGTAACCTATGTCTCTACAGTTGTAGAGCAATGATGCTACCTATACTCTACCCAACTAATTTGAAGAACATCGAAGTAAAAATACTGTGACGTTTATGGTAATGGTACAATGAAGTCAACCAATCACTCCCTCAAAGTTCGAGGCTTACTCTCGCCCTAGGAATCACAGCTGCAGCTCCATGCACAAATCTATGAAAAGAGTCGACAGTAACATAGTAGCAGTGCTGCTGCATCAGGGCAGTGGTTTAAAGAACTGGATCAAGCTCCACTAATTTGAGTTTGAGTTAACCATTTCTGCAAATTTTCTTTTGAAACAATGCAATTCCTGAACAATTGTATCTAAGGCCCGTGTCAGACGAACGCAGTGATCACGTCCATGTTGCCGCACATTTTAACGTCCGTCGTAGCATAAAATTCTGACCAATAGAGACCCACACACGAAGTATGTCTGCACAGAAATGCGGACGCACAACGGACATGGCAAATGGACGCAAGTTAGGCAAGAACGTAAAACCGCTAGAATGGACGTGTGGAATGCGCCACGTCTGCAAAGCTTAGTGTGTGAGTGATGGAACGAAGTCAGATGGACTGCATTTTTGACGTCCAGCATTTTTGACGGACAAAATGTTTTTCATATTAATTCATTTTCCCTTCAGTCACAAAAACAGACTGTGTGGCCACTACCTTGTCGTCAGTCAGAAAGTACACCCATTGTGCACGGATGCACAGCCCGCACAGAATGCGCTCATCTGACCCTAGCCTAAAGCAACATTTTTCAAATGTGCTATCTTATTGTGCCAAGCTTTGTGAATGTTGGTGGCAGAATAGCTAACAAATCAAGTAACAAATAAGAATACCCCCCCCGTTACTGTTTCTTGTTTATCGTAAACAGTATTTTCAATCTAATAGCTGCATAAACTGTTAGAACTGAAGAAGCATTGAAATATATTAAGGGAATGGATTGTTTCAATAGATTACTAATGTTTTTTTTTCTTTTATTTCTCTTTTGTAGGTTTTAATGTCACTATGAACAATGGCCCAGCTGTACTACAAGAAGGTGAATTATTCACCCTACAGAGACCGGATCCCACTGCAGATTGTACGGGCAGAAGCGGAGCTTTCACTGGAGGAAAAGGCCTTCCTCATTGCCGTAGAGAAAGGAGATTATGCCAGCGTCAAGACTGCCCTGGAGGAGGCCGAAATCTACTACAACATCAACATCAACTGCATGGATCCACTTGGCCGCAGTGCCCTACTCATAGCCATAGAAAACGAGAATCTGGAAATCATGGAGCTGCTGCTAAGCCACAACGTGTATGTTGGAGATGCTCTCTTGTATGCAATAAGGAAGGAAGTGGTGGGAGCCGTGGAGCTTCTTCTGAGTTACAGGAGGCCCAGTGGAGAAAAACAGGTATATGTATCGCTACATTGTTATTTTGTGTCTCCGTTGAGTGAACAGCATGGCCACAGGGCAAATGCAAAAACCACAAAAGTTAACAGCGCTAGCTCATGGCACTGATTGGATAAAAAATATTAATTTAATTTCCTGTGTTTTAAATGTTATTATTACTTTTGCAATCCAAAAATGAAAATAAAAATGCATGTAAATGGATAAAAATTGGAAATCAAAAACAATAAGTTATTTTACCGACACTTTAAATGCAGTTGATGAAAAATGATATAGTTTAAGTATTCTCAAAGTGTGCTTTTTCAGTTAGAGATGACCTATTCCTCAATATAAATAGCCAATAAATAATTGGGATAAAAGAGATATTCTTTTAATGTTCAGTTTCACCATAGATATATTTTATTTAATACCCAACTCCATAATTCTCTCTGTCTACAAAAGCCTTGTCAAAGACATTTTTTAAAAAATATTTTAGGTGAACATACTACAGCTTGTTTTCTGCCATCACAAAAGAATATGGGTTAAAATAATTTTTGCAGGGTCACTGTAGACTTCATAAGCCACCGTAGTCATCCAGCCGCGCAGTCTGTCTGTGATCGCTGTTAATACACAGCACAGCATGGTAAATAGAAAACTTGAGTCATTTCTCATCAGAATAACCACAATAGATTACATAATTTCCTTTTATCCAGATGGAACTGTTTTCTTGCTTATTAATAAAGAGAATGATCTGTAAAACTTGTTAAGTTAGCGGGAGGAATATTTTATTATAGCAAATAGCAATAAAACCAAACACGCTTATTTATGGCTTAATTATTAATTGATGGATGCTGAAAGAGAATTTTCATTGAAAAACTTAAGGATACAGTGGAAGCAAAGTCTGTGACATAACTGTGACATATAAATCATCCACCAACCGGAAATTGAAGATACTGTCTTCCAATGTTAATAAGTACAATTTATCGGACACAAGATTATTGGCAAATTCATCTTTCTGGGTTTGGATCGAAATCCCTACAACCAGGTTCCCTAATGCCAACATCCCGACGGCCAACTTCCAGACATCACAAGTGCGGACATACCAAGTTCCCGACACAGACAACTCCCTGATGGTCAACTTCCAGATATCCAAAATCCCAGCGGCAAAACCTAATCCTAACACCCATACCTTACTTCCTAAACCTAAACCTAACCCCTTACCCTAACTCCCTAGCCCTAACTCCGTAAACCTAGCCCTAACCCCCTAAACCTAACCCTAATTCCCTAAACCTAGCCCTAACTCCCTAAACCTAACCTTAATTCCCTAAACCTAGCCCTAACCCTAACTCACTAAACCTAACCTTAATTCCCTAAACCTAGCCCTATCTCCCTAAACCTAGCCCTAGCCCTAATTTCCTAAACCTAGCCCTAACTCCCTAAACCTAGCCCTAACCCCCTAAACCTAGCCCTAACTCCCTAAACCTAGCCCTAACCCTAACTCCCTATACCTAGCCCTAACCCTAACTCACTAAACCTAATCAAAACCCCTAAACCTAAGCACAACTCCCTAAGGGTTAGGGTGTTAGGTTTAGCAGCTGGGATTTTGGATGTCTGGAAGTTGGCCGTCAGGGAGTGGTCTGTGTAGGGAACTTTGTATGTCCGGCACTTGTTCTGTCTGGAAGTTGGCCGTCGGGATGTTGGCATTAGGGAACCTGGTTGTAGGGATTCTGTCTGGCACACCATCTTTCTATGTAGTGGATAAAGATAATGATGCTATCCTATAAAATGGTCAATGAACCATAGATTATTACCTATTATTATTATTATTATTATTTGTGAGAAAACAGGGATATTGAGATAGATTCATACACATTAACAAGTGGATATTAGTGGCATTAATGGAACCTGTTCATGCACATTCCTTTTCTGACTTTTCTTTCACATTCTCTAATCAGATATGCAGAGTCTCATTTCACGTTTACTTCTAAACCGTTAAAGGTGCAATTAATGAGATAAAATGTGTGAATAAGAAAGACATTTCTGTGCCGAGGTCATAATATTAAATTTATTTACACATTTCCGCATGCCAGAGTGTAAAGCTGTGCTAATTAATTACAGTGAATTACATTAGAATCCGTTTATTGAATGTTCTCAAATTCCGTAGCCATCAAACCCCAAGAGATTCCTCACTCCAAAGGGAGAATTTAGAACCTAGCGTGATGAGTTATATCTCTCCTTATGATATAAATACGATTCTTATAGCGATTAAAGGTGATTGCTTTTCCCATGATTCTTTAATGCCGATAAATGAATACATCTTTTTGCTCAGTGCTGTGTCTGCAATCACACAAATGTGTTTAAAGATTTGTAAGCTCAATAATTAATATCATTTAAAAATAACATTGGGCCAAATGCTAGTTTGCTGATGAATGAAAAAGGAGATTAATTGTTGGCCGTTTTATTGTTCAAGGCAAGGAGCAGAGCTTTGTCGGCAGTTTTGGATGACATATGGCAACTGCTAATTCTCCGCTGCATAAACCAGACAATAATTCATAGTAATGGTCTAAAATGCAGTATGGGAAAAATCCAACTCACAAAGCTTGAAGATCCTGCTAAGCCATGCCCTAACTACCTAAATTGTTGACCTACAAGGCTGTTACCTACAAGGCATACATTTCAACGTCACCCACAACTTGTTACAGAAAGGAGTAATATTATTATTATTATTCTTTATTTATAAAGCGCCAGCATATTCCGCAGCGCTGTACAATAAGCACAGTATAGACAGGGTTACAATACATTGAACAACATTTGACAAACAGTACAGGAGGAGATGAGGGCCCTATTCCCGTAGGAACTCACAATCTGGGAGGGTTGGGGTTGGAAACAGGAGGAGAGGACTGTAAGGTGAGAGTGATTGTTGGTTGCGTCAGTGAGTTGGGTGGTAGGCTTCCCTAAATAGGAATGTTTTCAGGGAGCGTTTGAAGGAAGAGAAGTTAGGGGAAAGTCTGACAGTACGAGGGAGAGCGTTCCAGAGAGTGGGGGCTGCGCGTGAGAATATATATATTTGATCATCCATATTGTTCTATGTAAAAGCTGAGCTGTTGAGTCCAATAATCCTGCATGTGCCTACCAGATGCAACCTTGAATTTTTGTGGTCAGTACACATTCATGTAACCTGCGTGAAGTAACTCAATTGGCATGCACAAAAAGAGAAATACGAAAAAATATATTTAAAAAAATGTCCTAATCCAAGGTTGTCACTTTGAAGTCGAGCGCTCGAGCTGTAGGGCATAACGGCTCAAGCGTCTGCTTAATTTTTGAATGTCCTATTCCATCCTAGATACAAGCTCTGCTTGCATCTCAGATATCAAGGCCGAAGATGATTGCATACTATATTTTATATGGGAGAAGTTATTGTGCACCTAGCAGATGAAGAACAAGCTATTCCAGCTGTCTCGTTCTCCTTCTGCACCTGGTGATATTCATAAATTAACAACGTCTTGTAAACATGGTGTTGAGTGATTTTGCTTCCGTGGAATCACTTAACACATAAATTTAAGTCCACCAAAAAAATCCAATATTCACTCCAGATTTGTCAATGGAGAGAGTGGTGCGATCTGCCACATCCTTTCTCTACAGGCAGCTGAACACTGGTAACCAATAGCTCCCAGTGTTCCTCCGCGAATCCTTCTGATGTCTCTGCCAGACCCTGCTCGAGCGAGATCGAGTTTATGGACTCCTGGGAGGTGATAACAAAATAGCCCCACCGCCATTATCATTTAATTTGACCTACACGGAGGTGTCAGTAGTTGCTCCAAACAAATATCGCTCCCTGGTAATGAAGGTCTGGCTTGGTCACTAATTTCTCATATATCATGGCAGCTCCTAATCAATACAAAGGATCTACACCATGTTGTTCTTCAATATTGAATGATGTGTAATGAAAAATATATGAAATATATTCCATATTGAAGAACAACATGGTGTAGATCCTTTGTATTGATTTGGATGTGCTACGATATATGACACATTACCCATATAATTCACGACCAAGCCAGACCTTCATTACGAGAGAGCGACATTTGTTTGGAGCAACTACTGACACTTACGTGTATGTCAAGCTATTTCCTTAGGAGTGGTGGGCCGCCTCCTGGAAGACTGTTTCTGTACCTCATCTGAAGTTGAGTATTATTTTTGCTAGTTTCATCATTTCACCATTATTTGTTTCTATTTTCATTTAACACCTGAAAAGTACTGTGACCCGAGCTACGGAGAAAATGACTCGGTGGGAATACGGGCGTTAAAAGTCAGATACTGATGGAAACCGGCTGGAGCACATGTTTTTCAATTAGCTTTTGACTTTTAACAGCAACCCTGGAATAGGGGGCCAATATTTTTAGATGTACATGAGCAAAAAGAACCACGGGTTACATAGTATTCACATCAATTTTTACAAGTAAAAAAAAAAAAAAAGAAGAAAGACTGAATGTCTTTGGGCCAATTTATCGACCCTGAAATTTTGATAGCACTATACGTTAGTGAGTTTTTCAGAGTAGATTCAAGGCTCAAAAGGAACAGGAATGCTTGGGAAAGCAGTTCCTCCATTATTTTTTAGGAGTCAATGGAGTTCCCTTTTGGTTCACGCAATGGAAAACTTTTATTATGTTTCTGTAACATGTCACCAGAAAAAAAAGTTATGATAATTGTAATATATATCGAAACAATTCCATGAAATTCAACTTGATGCCCAGTTTAAACATTAACCCCTTCACTCTCAAGATTGAGGTAACTCGGGTCTTCAAAAACATTTTGCTGAAAAAATCCAGAGAAATGGCTAAAAAAATAAATAAATAAATTGCTGCAAATTATAAATGGTTTATTAGATATTGGATAAAACCAGAATATTTTTTACATTGAAACCTATGGGATTCGCCTGATTAAACCTGCCGAATGAAACCACTGAATATCAGGTCATTTCAGTAACATTTCAGTGTTCTTTGATGTTCTCTAACTAGATTAACCATTGCTTGTCTATAGGGATATCACTGCTGCGAAGATCACCCATATTTCGCTGGCAAATCGCCAATATTTGGCAAACTGCCAGGTTTTAAATAGTAGGCTTGTACACCGATTTTTTTTTCGGTTCGATTCGGTTCGGTTCGTTCGGATTTTGTAAATTTTCGTTTCGACTCGTTTCGGCCTATTTTCGTTTCGGTTCGGTTCATTTTTCGTATTGGCTTTTTTTTCGTGATTTCGGAAACTTTCGTGTTTTTCGGAACGTCTGTTCTCCTCGTTGTGTCTATTCGTTTTGACGTAAACTAATGTTTTTTCGGATACGATATGATAATTCTGCCATTGAGATTTCTCATGTTTTACAAGAAGGATACATTGAGATTTCTCATGTTTTACAAGAAGGATACATTGAGATTTCTCTATTTTCCCGGGAAGGATACATTGAGATTTCTTATGTTTTACAAGAAGAATACATTGAGATTTCTCTGGATTTCCAGGAAGGATACATTGAGATTTCTCTGGTTTCCCGGGAAGGATACATTGAGATTTCTCTGGATTTCCAGGAAGGATACATTGAGATTTCTCATGTTTTACAAGAAGGATACATTGATATTTCTAATTTTTTACAACAAGGATACATTGAGATTTCTCATTTTTTACAAGAAGGATACATTGAAATTTCTCTGGTTTCCAGGGAAGAATACATTGAGATTTCTCTAGTTTTCCAGGAAGGATACATTGAGATGGGAATGATACAAAATTACAGAATCAGCGATATAACCGAAAAATACGATGTCCGAAATTACTGAAATGGAACCGAAATCAGGAATGGAGCCGAAATCCCGAATGGAACGAAATTTAATTTTGATTTTACACATTTCTAGTCCATTCGAAGATTCCGAAAAGTTTTCGTTTCGGCATGAAAATTTGTTTGGATCTGCCGTTTTCGGATCTGAAAATTTTCGGAAAATCGGCCGAATCCGAATGCACGAATTGGGAAATTTCGTGAAAATTCCGAAATTCCGAAACCCGAAACGCACATCCCTATTAAATAGCCGAATGGCCCCGAAATTGCACCGTACGGGGAAATTCGCTATACCTGAGATTTGGAGATAACCCTACGACATGGTTCCCAGCAAGACACAGTCCTGTGCAGTTTAGACATTTGAATGGCATCCTTTGCAGGCTAATTCCCTGCCTCACAGAGTAATCAGTTCCCAAAGCATGTGTTCCACCTACAGAGGTTTATTTTCCGCCAAGAAAAGGCGGCTTATGCATTATTGCCTGTCAGATCGCCTACCGGCAGATAAGGCGAAATGGCTTATAGAAGATTGTCATATAATTTACTGTGTACGGCAGGAGGCAATCGCCAACCTATTTACACCCGGTATCTGTAAAGGGATAAACGATAGGATGAAATAAGGGAGGAATGAATGGTAAGTGATACATATTCTTCCTGTTAAGCTTTTTAAACACTGCCACATCTAATTCCTATAGCCAACACTTGAGAGATGTCTTTTATATCAGCGTGTTTGCAGCAAGCTTGACATTTCTGTAAAACTCTCCTCTGTGATGGTCCGTAATAGAGTTTCAAATCCTCCGTGTTGTAGAGAGAATTAAATGGAGAAAATATACTAAGCTCTTTAGTGAAGCTTAATTCCAATCTCTCTTTTCAGATGTTTTCATACTTCATTTTGCATGTTTTTTTTTTACTATTAATTCTTAAGACATAAACCTGATTAGCATCATCGAGAGATGCTTTAGGTATTTTCTCCCACAGGGATTATTACGACTGGAGATCTCGTTGCATGTGCGTTGTGTGGTAACCACAAGTTTAATCTATAGAAAGACAAGTATTTTGAGGTAAAAAAAAAGCTAATATATATATTTTTTTTTTGAGAAAGTATTTTAGCATGAAGGATACATTGAGATTTCTCGTTTTCAAGTATGTCCTGGGTGGCGAGTATGTACCGTTAGAGGTCTTGCACAAGGACACTTACTGGAGAGGTGCTCTGGCCGGGATTCAAACCTGTGTCTCTACGGTTATAGAGCAGTGATGTTACCTCTACCCCATCCAGCTACCACTATATTTAATTATCAGCAGCCAAGCTTCAATGTTGTCATGGTTCGAATGATATTAAACTCTGCAATGTTCTGAATGTTTTGAAAAGTACTCGGGTAGAGCTACGCTATCAGGGTTATTCGTCTATTCAGAGAACAAAAACCAGAAGTGAAAAGTTCCCGAATTGCCCTACCATTCGGTGGTTTCATGCGGCAGATTTATTCAGGCGAATCCCATAGACTTCAATGTTAAAAATATTCCCGTTTTAACCACTTCACTGCTACAGACGCGCTCAGCGCGTCCAACCGCAGGTAGCGTTCCATGCGGTGGACGCGCTGAGCGCGTCCTCTCTTTGGGGCCAGCGTTCGGCCGGGTTCCGGCCGATCGCTGGCCCCCCCGGTGCGGGCTGACATCCTCGATGTCAGCCCAGCACCCGGAACCGCCGCCGGAGTAATTAGGTGTCATCGCGCCCCCTCCCGATCGGCAGCGTGCAGGGGATTAACCCAGGCACCATTTGGAAGGGCACAGCCTGCCCTTCCAAATGGTGCCTGGCATTAACCCCATGGGGGCCGGATCACGAATCGGCGCTGAAAAGCGCCGGTTCGTGATCCTTTCCCGGAGCTGGCCGACATCTTGGATGTTGGCCAAGCCTCCGGGAACTCCCCCTGAGGACTGGCGTCATCGTGCATAGCACGATGACGCCAGTCCTGGAGTTAACCCCTAGCTGCCACCAATGGTGGAGATATGAACCCCCTATCTCCCAATGAACCCCCTATCTCCCGATCCGTGGCAGCTAGGGGTTAAAGTTTGGTACTGTTGGATCGGCCAGAGCATGGCCGTTCCAACAATAGCAAACACGACTGTGAAAAAGTTTTTTTAAAAAAATAAAAATTAAAAATAAAAATAAAAACATATTTTAAAAAAAAATTATAAAAAAAAAAATAAACAAGTTTTTTTTCTTTTTTTTGGTTTGTTAATGCAGCAATATTGTTCCCATTTCAATTATAATGTGAACAATGATGCTGCACTACCGATTTTTGTATGCGGTGCGTTTGTTAAAAATCGCGTAATTTTCCCCAAAAAAAATGTAACGAGACCCCATCTCTAATTTTTTTAACAAGCGCACCCCATACAAAATATAACCGCAATTGCTCGCATCTTAAAATGTGAAAAAAAAACACTTTACACGTTGTAAATTATTGAAAATTCATATTTTATTGCATTTTTTGTTATAATATACAGACAGGTCATGACGTATACATATAATAATGACATATTATGAATCTGCCGAGTCTGACGGAAAGAACGACATATAATATGTCTGTGTCATATACTAAAATAAGCCTTCAAAACACGTTTAAACATGATGAGCGAAACCAGTAAAAATGAGCTCAGCACAGAGGCGGGAAAAGCCTCAGCAGCGAAAGGGTTAATCCAATATCTAATAAACCATTGATTATAAAATTCTGCAGTAAAGAGTCTCTTTATTTATAGATTTTTTAGGATATTTTAAGCATTTTTCAGGATTTTGTTTTAAAAGAGAATTTCTGATATATTTTTTTTTTACTTTACTTATTTTTTCTGTAACAGCCCTCTTTATTATCATTCATTGGACCTCATATGTGAATTTCAGACATTTTCGCTCAGAAGTTTCTTTGCAAACAGCGTTTCACTTTTCAAACATTCAAGCTAACTGTGTGTTTTAATTTATTTACTCCATTCGTCTGCAGTGACGGCTTTTTTCGGCAGCTGCGCTGCTTGTGATCGGCTCCTGTTCGGGTTTTTCAGCGTTTTCGGTGGGGTTAATACAGATGTTTTTGCAGGATTTCAGTGTGCATTCGCTGGGTTTTGCGGTTAGTTTTTGACAGGTTTGCAGTGACTTTTCCCTGCAATTCGGGGACCCTGTGGTGCTTGCTGAATACACCACAGGGTCGCCAAAATGGGAGTGCCAAATCACACCGAATTGAAGAGAACGAAGTCACCGAACGTGCGCTGACTTTGATTCTCTTTGAATAACCCTGTATAACTCTTATGATTGGGTTTACAAACAATGGCTAATAGTCCAATATGTTTCAGTGAGGCTATTAAAGCATTGATCAAACAAAGATAACACGTAAATTAAATAAGGATATTGGGAATTTGAGGGAAATGCCCAGGGATAGAATATTCTTGGTTTGTGAAGCAATGAAAGCGTTAAACAATTACATCATCAGAGCGGTGGGATTGAAAAGCAATGAATACATCCCTCTGTGAAAATTCCCAACTGCGCTTCTAAACTGCATTCGACAATCTAGCAGGAAAATAAAAAATGAATCATTCGTCACCATATAATAGAATGCAAACATCACTTACCCTGAAAAATAGACTCTCATGCTCTCAAGGGACTGCATTTATTTGGGATTATTTGAATTGTCGGTACATAACAACTCACTGAGCCTCAGTAATTACATAAATGATTACCAGTGGAGTTATGTACGTAAAGCATGTAGCTCTGGCCTGTAGCACGTCAACCTGTGGGCTTAATCTCTAAAAAGGGTAAATTGTGGTCATTTTGTTAAAAACTAAATAGCAAAATTTGAGCCGTAATCATGCAAATGGAACACAGCTGAGCTCTGTTTGTCCAGTTGGATTTTTTATGTCAGTATTTTTAAGCTCAACACAACACAAGGTATATTGAAATGACGTCAAATAACACAATTGCAATGTTTTTATAAATCCGTTTCGCTTTGACTATAGTCTCATTGTCAAAATTATAAAATGGTCCCCATGGCATTCCCTACAGGTTTTTGCCAGTATACTGTATGCCGTAATATTGCCTGGCTGATGAAGATTCACAAAAACATATACGAAAGTTAAAGGGATAGTCCAACAGGTCTATTCAGAGAAAGATGAAAGTCAGGAGAATTGTCAGGAGAAGAGACCAATCTAGACCAACTTGCTAATTTGGAAAGTGAGATAAATGGGAGAACGTTCCTGGTTTGGCTATTTTGACCTAGAATTTTCACTTCTCCAGTCATTCTCCTGATTTTCACATCTCTCTGAATAACCCCGCAAGTCTCCACTCTCCAAGATCAGGCACCATCTTCCTCACTGTATCTAGAGTAGTGCTAGCTCTGCCAGCAGAGGGTTTGCCTGATCAGTCGTGTGTAAAACACAGAATTTTGAGTACAGGTTGACCGTAAACTGATAGTTGGGTGCACAAGGCTCCAATCCTTTTATACTGCAATTTATTTTATCCATGATGAATAAAATCAGGAATAAATCTAGGCTCAAGTATGCCTTTAAAGCAGGGATCTCAAACTCTGACCACCCAGACGTTTACAGACTACAAACCCCAGAATTCTTTGAATGCAATGAATGGCATGGAATGAGGTGTTGTTCAGAAGCATCAGGGAGGCGACTGTTTGAGATTCCTGCTCCAAAGGCATATTCTATTTTTTTACAGTAAGCCTTAATAAATCCTGGGCCCTATTCCAACCCAGCTGTTAAGTATACCGGCCCCAGCCTTTAACTTAACAACTCCACTCGTTAGCTTAATTGATCGATCCGTTATTCAAACTGCATTTATAGCGCGATGCAAGTTATACAGGGATTGAGGAATCATGTAATGTGGTTAGGGCCAATAACCTTTAGGGGCTCCCTTTTAACGATTCCATTACCTCTCAGCTGCTTTAGTAACTACTCGACTGATAATAGTAGGGAACTGTGAAGAGATACCACCAACACACCAGGCACCACCATTGGTATCAGCTCATCGGGTTCATAGGACAAATGGAGCAAAACATGATATGCATGGACCCAGTTAAATGGGTCATGCTGGGGCCCTAGAAAAACAATGGGATTTATTTATACACAGTTTTCTTCTGCCTATGGATAGAGGAGGCAGCAGATTGCGCCACGCTCTGCACTGTCGGATCAGAGGCAAGTAATGAATTTTTAACCGTCCTTATATTATAGTGTTTAAGTGATTTAAAAAAAGCCAGGGTCTTCTTTTCAATCTGTTAATCTCCAGCTGACACATTGTTAATAACTCCTATACAAAGTATGGGAGCTGGTAATGTATAGTAAGCAGCCGCAACCTCCAAGCTGGAACAAAAGCTTAGTTGGAACATTGGATTGAGCTGTTAAGTTAATGACTCGAGACATTAAGTATTCTAGCCCCAGTCATTAGCATAATGGCTTGGATGGAACATGGCCCTTGTACATTTTCCCACAACATGAATATTCCTTGAAAGATTGTCGTTTAGGCCGGGGTCACACGTGCGCAGTGAGTGCATCCATAGTGAGCGTCCTTCGTAGCATTATGATGGCACTACAGGGAGGGCCACATGGTGTAACGTGCATAATAGTATTGTATGTTACAATGGGTGTGCTAAAGCCAAACCCGTCAAGAGTGCAGTCTTCTCATAAAACCTGATCTCTTGAAGGTAAACTTCAATGACAGCATACATTTAACAGATTCACATTATACAATTAGGCAAAATATTATTTTTTTTGAAAAATCATTTCTAGTAAGATTTCCCAAAGATCCATCATAATTTTAAATAAGACCAGATTTACAATGAAAATAGCTACAAGACCCAAAATGCAATGTATTCCATGCAACCAAAGTCGTATGCACTTTGTACCTAATCGGGTATTATTTTTATAGAGGTTGTTTCCCATTTTCCTCTCTCTCTCTCTCTACATATACATATATATTTAGATATATAATGCAAACCACACATATATTTAGATAAAATATATATATATATAATTTGTCACCCATATGCAACCTTTAAACAATGGTCCACATTCCCCCTCTAGCGATTTTGAAATTTTCAAGAAAACGCAGTGACTGGTCAGTATGTAACAGGTCAAATGGGATGTGGAAGATATCATATAAAAGCTCTTAGATTACTGTTGAATTTTAAATTGGCTGCTGTTGAAAATAGTATTTTTCAAGATTCAGAACCTTTTCAAAGGTTACAATGACCCAGAGATGAGTTATGACAGTATAGTGTCCTATAATCCAACAAACGCTCAGTGTCTGTCTTCAGCTATTGGGAAATTACTCCTAAAACTCCATGTCCCATGACTCACACATGGACAATACAGAGCTATATGAAGCCCACAAATGGTTCTTATGTTATGTTCCTATTCTTATCTTGTATATTTTATATTGGGGTAGTTTCCTTGCTCATTGTTCACTAGTTTTATTATCTACTTATTAAAATTTTTATTTCATCCTATTATTTCCTACGTTTATGTCGTTTCTAGTTTGTAATATTTGGGGTTACCCACTGTTGATCTAGGCCTTCGTACTATATATACACTTTTCTCCATCTTATCGACAGTGTTTTTACCTCATCTCTATATACAATATATATATATATATATATATTATATATGATACAGTCTAGTTATGATTCATCCCAGGGTTGTTCAGTGAAAACATTTGAGACATGCATGTCCACAGATGTCTACTAGCAGATTTCCATGTACTGGTTTGTCAAGCACAATATGTATGTGCGCTAGCTTGCTGAGCTCAATAAGTATGTGAATAAGCTATAAAAACCTCAATATGTAGGTGCATGAGCTATTCTGAGTTCAGCAGCTACATACACTGTACTAAAGCTGACATTGCAATTTCGCAAGTTGTAAACTTTTAACCCAATGAAAACTATAGGGCAGGGATGTCAAACTCTGCCCCCCAGATATTTCTACACCACAAATTCCATGTTTCTTTCACCATCAGTTACATTCAAAGAATTCTAGGATTTGTAGGCCATCACCATCCGAGGGGCTGGGGTTTGAAGTCCCTGACCTAGGGATACAATGTAGGTTAAGGTCCCTGGCTACATATTTTGCTAGATATTCTATGTCACACAACCTGTGCCAATTGAGTTTTGGCTGTTAGATTGTTGTGAAAATAGACTGTGTTTGATTCTCCATCTGAAACATGCAATTCTCTTCCCAAATGGAAGGATCAGCCCTGAAAGCAATGCTAAAGTAAGACTGCATCTTATATGTAGGTATGTATGTATATATATATATTATATATATATATATATATATATTATATATGATACAGTCTAGTTATGATTCATCCCAGGGTTGTTCAGTGAAAACATTTGAGACATGCATGTCCACAGATGTCTACTAGCAGATTTCCATGTACTGGTTTGTCAAGCACAATATGTATGTGCGCTAGCTTGCTGAGCTCAATAAGTATGTGAATAAGCTATAAAAACCTCAATATGTAGGTGCATGAGCTATTCTGAGTTCAGCAGCTACATACACTGTACTAAAGCTGACATTGCAATTTCGCAAGTTGTAAACTTTTAACCCAATGAAAACTATAGGGCAGGGATGTCAAACTCTGCCCCCCAGATATTTCTACACCACAAATTCCATGTTTCTTTCACCATCAGTTACATTCAAAGAATTCTAGGATTTGTAGGCCATCACCATCCGAGGGGCTGGGGTTTGAAGTCCCTGACCTAGGGATACAATGTAGGTTAAGGTCCCTGGCTACATATTTTGCTAGATATTCTATGTCACACAACCTGTGCCAATTGAGTTTTGGCTGTTAGATTGTTGTGAAAATAGACTGTGTTTGATTCTCCATCTGAAACATGCAATTCTCTTCCCAAATGGAAGGATCAGCCCTGAAAGCAATGCTAAAGTAAGACTGCATCTTATATGTAGGTATGTATGTATATATATATATTATATATATATATATATATTGTGACGTTTGGGGGCCCACAGAGCACGTGCACAATGTCTTTCACAAACAAAACAGCTTTATTCACCCTTTCAGGGCAGTCAAAAAGGCAACATAATAAGTACACGCTTGGGTTCAGCGAAATTAAAGCAAAGTCCTGATCTTCACCACAAATAAACAGAAAAATAATGGTGGCTCACCAACGCTTTAAACAGTCCCAAACCTAGGGAATCCTTTCCCCAGTATGTAGAAGCCTCTCCAGCAAGGCACAGCACATCTCCTGCTTTTGGAACACACACACACAGCTTCCACTGATTACTTTCCTTTTTCCTAAACTCCCACAATCTTGTCTGGGAGTTGCTGGCTTTAAACCTCTTCCTGGACAGGAAGATTAACCCTGTGGTTGCACTTAAAGGGACCACAACCCAAATAGGGGTGAAACATATTGTCCATCCAGGACCCAGCCCTGCCGACCTCTACATATCCCCCCTCTCTGTCTCAACGCGGAGGTGTTTGAGGCAACAGTAGACAGCCCACAATGCATCCGGGACAGGGCATCAGCATTTTGGTGCTGTTTCCCAGGCCTGTGTTCCACCACAAAGTTAAACTCCTGGAGAGACAGGAACCACCTGGTTACCCTGGCATTAGCGTGGCGGTGCTGCCTCATCCAGGTCAATGGGGCATGGTCAGACACTAAACGGAACTTCCTGCCCAACAGGAAGTATCTCAAAGAATCCAAGGCCCACTTTATGGCCAAGCCCTCTCTTTCTACCACAGCATAGTTTTTCTCCTCTTTTCTCTTCTTGGGATAGCACAGCCCCCAAACCCTCACTTGAGGCATCCGTCTGTACAATGAAAATGACCCTCTGGAGTGGAAAAAGCAGTCTTTTCCCTGGCTTCCTTAGTCAGGGGTATCTGCCAGTATCCCTTAGTAAGGTCCAGGGTGGTGATATAACGGGCCGGACCCAATTTCTCTATTAATTCATCCACCCTTGGCATGGGATACGTGTCAAATTTTGACACCTCGTTAAGTTTCCTGAAGTCATTGCAGAATCGCAGAGTGCCGTTGGGCTTCGGTACCAACACAATGGGGCTCGACCATCAAGCTGAAGCATTTTTTTAACCTCTTCAGAAACAGCCTTTCTATGGGCTTCTGGGATGTGGTACGGCTTTACCCGAACCTTTACATGGGGTTCCGTCAGAATATCATGTTTGATCACGAACACATGTCCCGGCAGTCCTGAAAACATGCCTTTGTGTCTTTGCAGAAACTCCTTAACTTCTTGGGTTTGGGGTTTGGACAGGGTGGCAGCAATGTGTACTGCGTCAACACCATCAGACTCTATATCCACCCCAACCATTGCGGACACCTCTTCTCGGTCTCTCCAGGGTTTTAACAGATTAAAGGGGTAGATCTGGTATGGTTTTCTTTTCCCAGGCTGATGCACTCGGTAATTTACTTCCCCTACTCTTTCAACCACCTCATATGGTCCCTGCCACTTGGCTAGGAACCGACTTTACACCGTGGGTATAAGTACTGCTACCCGGTCCCCAACCTGAAATTGCCACCGCTTGGCTGACCGGTTGTACACCCTTTTCTGGGCATCCTGCAAATGTTCCTGTACCAAAGGCATCACTTTAGAAATTCTCTCTCTCATCTGAGAGATATGTTCAATGAGCGATTTGTGTGGAGAGGACTCACTTTCCCATGTCTCCTTAACCAAATGTAGCAATCCCCGGGGTCTGCGACCATACACCAGCTCAAAAGGTGAAAACCCCGTGGAGGCCTGAGGAACCTCTCGAATAGCAAACAGCAGCGCGGGAAGCAAATGATCCCAGTCTCTTCCATCTCTCTGCACAACCCTTTTAAGCATCATTTTCAGAGTTTTGTTGAATCTTTCTACCAGACCATCTGTCTGAGGGTGATAAACAGATGTTCGCAACTGCTTGATTTTGAACAACTTGCACACATCTGCCATCACCCAGGACATAAATGGGGTCCCCTGGTCCGTCAAAATCTCCCTTGGCAGGCCAGTTCTCGAAAACATAAAAAACAACTCCCGCACAATGGCCTTTGATGTAGGGTTTCTTAAAGGAACCGCCTCTGGATACCTTGTGGCATAATCAAGAACCACCAGGATATATCGGTGTCCCCGAGCAGACTTCTCTAAGGGACCCACTATATCCATAGCGATGCGCTCCTCAATTATTGGCAGAGGCACCAAGGGGTTCCTATAATGGGGTGCTGGGGCAGTTAACTGGCAAACAGGGCAGGAGGAACAGTACCTCTTAACCGCGGCACCGATCCCAGGCCAGTAAAACCGGTCCATTATCCGGGCCTTGGTTTTCTCAGCTCCCAGGTGACCACCTAGGGCATCATTGTGAGCCAGATCCAGCACCATTCTCTGGTAGGGCTGGGGTCCTAGTAATTGTTCCACAATTTCTCACCGAATTTCTGATACACGGTAGAACAGATCATTATTGACCGCAAAGTGAGGAAACCTTTTCTCTGCATCTGGTTCTTGAGGTACCCCATTGACAACAGTTACTTGTTCGCGAGCATTTACCAACATCGGGTCACCCATTTGAGTCCTACCAAATGCACCTCTGGACACATCTAAGTCAGGATGTACTTGATAAGACGAACCCTCCCCCTCATCCACCCCAAGTGTAATATCTACAGGGGATAATTCCACTTCATCCTCTCCTACCATAACCGGCACAGGAGAGGATTCCCCTCCTTGGGTGTCACCTCAGGTTGAGGTGCTAGGACACTCATATCAGTTACAACATTCTCTTTTTCAACACAATTGAGCAACTCATAATCAACAGTGTCCACAGTCATGTTTGGTGGGGGTGACCCTGAATTGTTCCCCAGTTCGATGGGCAGTTCAGTTTGTGCCAAGCACCACAGTTCAGCAAACAAGGGGCAGTCCCGTCTCACAATCACATCATGTATCAGAGTACTCACCACCCCGACCTCTTGGGTGACTGAAGTATTCCTGGCGGAAATGGTGACCGGGATCAGCGGGTACTCCCGGGTATCCCCATGGATACAGACAACCCGGAGGGTCCTTTGTACTGGACCAAGCCTTCCGACTACCCGGGCATGCACCAGGGTGACCGTACTCCCAGAGTCCAGGAGAGCTTTGGCTGGGCGGTGATTCACCCACACAGTACATTCAAACTGACCCCCCTCTAGGTCAAGGTGGGTAGTGCACGTTGTGAGGGTGTAGAAGGACACTCTCCGAGTGGATCCGCACTCCATGGGCTCCTCCTGTAGCGGACACTGCGCCTGGGTATGGCCCCAGGCGCAACACCAACACTGTATATCGCCAGCAGTTCGGGTAGCGACAGGCCTCTGCAGCACATTTTGGGGTGCTGGTTCCCGGGTCCAGTGACGCTTCCCTTTGAGGAACTGAAGCAGGCCTCACAGGCGGTGGCAAGACTGGTCCTCGACGACTGGCTGGTCTGAGCAGGTCCTCCACCACGGTGTATCTCTCCACCATCTCGACTACCAGTGCTGCAGTCTTGGGGTCCCCATGGCTGACCCAGCGCTGTAGATCCTTTGGTAGAGACCTCAGGTTGTGGTCCATCACAACCCTTTCGACCATTTGCTCTCTAGTCAGGGTCTCTGGCTGCAACCACTTTTTAACCAGCTGTCCTAAGTCGTGCATCTGGGACTGGGGTGGCTGGTCAGGGCAGTACTTCCAGCAGTGAACACATTGAGCTCGGACAGCAACAGTTACCCCAAGGCGGGCCAGAACCTCAGCTTTCAGCCGGTCATAATTCTTTGCATCTTCTAGGGGCAGGTCAAAATATGCCAGATCTCCTGTCAGAAAATTCCTCTTGCTTGGCGTGTGAGGGGTAGCAAATTGCCCGCATTCAAACACCAGTTGTGACGTTTGGGGGCCCACAGAGCACGTGTACAA
Organism: Leptobrachium leishanense; assembly: GCA_009667805.1. NCBI lineage: Eukaryota > Metazoa > Chordata > Amphibia > Anura > Megophryidae > Leptobrachium > Leptobrachium leishanense. The sequence continues at coordinate 25,855,332 of CM019071.1, read as the reverse complement.
TGTCTTTCACAAACAAAACAGCTTTATTCACCCTTTCAGGGCAGTCAAAAAGGCAACATAATAAGTACATGCTTGGGTTCAGCGAAATTAAAGCAAAGTCCTGATCTTCAGCACAAATAAACAGAAAAATAATGGTGGCTCACCAATGCTTTAAACAGTCCCAAACCTGAGGAATCCTTTCCCCAGTATGTAGAAGCCTTTCCAGCAAGGCACAGCACATCTCCTGCTTTTTGAACACACACACACAGCTTCCACTGATTACTTTCCTTTTTCCTAAACTCCCACAATCCTGTCTGGGAGTTGCTGGCTTTAAACCTCTTCCTGGACAGCAAGATTAACCCTGTGGTTGCACTTAAAGGGACCACAACCCAAATAGGGGTGAAACATACAGGGTTATCCAAAGAGATTCGAATTGCTTGAGAAAGGTAACCGAACGCTGAAAATCAGGGTTCGGTTACCTTTCCTTGCCATTCGGCTATCCAGAGAGCAGGCAATTCGCCAAATCCTGGCGAATTGCCTGCACATACGGTGCCTGTTCGGTGCCTGTTCGAGGGCAGTGAAATCCCCATGAAAAGCACTGCTTCGGCTATTCAGAGAACACAAACCAGCAGTGAAAGGTTCCCCTAATGCCCTGTCATTCGGTGGTTTAATTCGGCAAATTTATTCAGGAGAATCCCATAGGCCTCAATGTTAAAAATATTCCCGTTTTAATTCAATATCTAATAAACCGTTCATTATAAAATTCTGCAGCAAAAAGTCTCTTTATTTATAGATTCTTTAGGATACTTTAAGCATTTTTCTGTTTTTTTTTTTTTTGTTTTTTTTAAAAGTCCGATTTTTTTTGTTTTTTTTTTTCAGTTTACTTATTTATTTTGTAACAGCCCTCTTTATTATCATTCCCTGGACCTCCTGTGAAAATTTCAGACATTTTCGCTCAGTAGTTTCTTTGCAAACAGCGTTTCTTTTTCCCAGATTCATACAAATGGTTTTGCTAATTTATTCACTGCCTCCTCTACTTCACAGCTGCTTCGGCTCTGTGTGATTCGGCTCCTGTTCGGCTCCTGTTCGGCTTTTTCGAAGGTTAATCCAGATGTTTTTGCTTGTTTTCAGCATGCATTCGGTTAGTTTTCGTCAGGTTTGCGGCAGCTTTTCCCTGCAATTCGGGGACCCTGTGGTGCTTGCTGAATACACCGCAGGGTCACCGAAATGCAATCGGCAAAAGGAACCGAATTGAAGAGAACGAAAAGTAACCGAACGTGCGGTGACTTTTCGAATCTCTTTGGATAACCCTGACGGTGCCTGTTCGGTGCCTGTTCGAGGGCAGTGAAATCCCCATCAAAAAGCACTGCTTCGGCTATTCAGAGAACACAAACCAGCAGTGAAAGGTTCCCCTAATGTCCTGCCATTCGGTGGTTTAATTCGGCAAATTTATTCAGGAGAATCCCATAGACTTCAATGTTAAAAATATTCCCGTTTTAATTCAATATCTAATAAACCGTTCATTATAAAATTCTGCAGCAAAAAGTCTCTTTATTTATAGATTTTTTAGGATACTTTAAGCATTTTTCTGAATTTTTAAAAAAAAAATTAAAAGTCCGATTTTTTTTTTCAGTTTGCTTATTTTTTTTGTAACAGCCCTCTTTATTATCATTCCCTGGACCTCCTGTGAAAATTTCAGACATTTTCGCTCAGTAGTTTCTTTGCAAACAGCGTTTCTTTTTCCCAGATTCATACAAATGGTTTTTCTAATTTATTCACTGCCTCCTCTACGTCACAGCTGCTTCGGCTCTGTGTGATTCGGCTCCTTTTCGGCTCCTGTTCGGCTCCTCTTCGAAGGTTAATCCAGATGTTTTTGCTTGTTTTCAGCGTGCATTCGGTTAGTTTTCGTCAGGTTTTCGGCAGCTTTTCCCTGCAATTCGGGGACCCTGTGCTGTTTGCTGAATACACCGCAGGGTCACCGAAATGCAATCGGCAAAAGGAACCGAATTGAAGAGAACGAAAAGTCACCGAACGTGCGGTGACTTTTCGAATCTCTTTGGATAACCCTGATATTGTCCATCCAGGACCCAGCCCTGCCGACCTCTACAATATATATATACACACACGAATTGCTGTGATGTGCACGTGGCTTCTGCAATAATAAATGCACTATAATATATATATATATATATATATAGAAAGCCAGAAGAGTCCTGCAACACCTTTGAATGTCAGCATGTAGACAAATATGGGTGCTCTGCAAAAGTGATATATATCCAAGGAAAGTGGCGGCACTCGATTTGAGAAATAAAAAATCAAAAAAGTTTATTTAAATCATTTAAAATAAGACCGACGTTTCGGCCCTCACAGGAGCCATTCTCAAGGTGTTATACATAGGAGTTGCATACGTTTAAATAAAAAGCACACATAGTTGGAAAACCAATCAAAGAGGCTCGTTAGGGAAGAGGCACAGATGTTATCAATGCATAGTTAATAAAATAATTAACATTCCCAAAAGGTGTGTCACTTACAAGTGAACGTAAGACAGTCGCCTAGGCAACATATAAACAATGCACAATCTCTACGGAAGCCGCAGAGGAAAGAGAGTGAGCTTCCAAATTTAAAACCAAAAAAAGTATAAAAGAGAAAGAGAGAGCAGCCTATCAAGAAACATTTTAAAGGCTTGAAGTGAAAAAAGCATATCATACAGCCGAAAAGGAAAAAGATCGCTAATCACGCTGCAAAGTACGTGTGTGCTAGGCAGTGCACTTGCTCGAACAACAGAGAGTATAAAGCCCTGGGCCATTGATCACCAGATGGAACTTGGGAATACGAGGTGGTTAAAGCAACTGAGGTCCTATAGTAAAATGTATCTGTACTGAGAATCAAATATACATACATATAGGTGTGTTGTCAAGACTACAAATAAAACAAAAGCACAACGGAAGCCGCATGTGGTCAAAAAAAGGGAGGATCGGAGTCCTAATTACCAAAACGGGCAAATGGATAACACCCCATATCTGTATCGGATGGATTGCTTAACTGTTTATTAAGACCTATATGTGAAAGTGTGGTATGCTCATCGATCGTAAAGAAAGCTGGAGAAGGAGACATATTCATTCAGGCCCCTGGGTGCCACGGTATCCAGGGTTCTGATCCAATAGGTCTCCCTCTGCAGCAATCGCTGGGAGCGATTGCCACCCCTAGGAAGTGGGGGAACGTGGTCGATGGCTACACAACGAAGTGAGGGCAATCTATGTTGTTGGGCCAGAAAGTGTTTCGCCACCGGCTTATCAGTCTGACCATCTCTATAGGCTGTGTTAATAGAGGACCGATGGCCCCGAATACGGTCCCTAAGTGTGCGGTCAGTTTTCCCAATGTAAACAAGTCCACATGGACAAGAGAGCATATAAACCACAAATTCTGTCATGCAGGAAATGCGATGCTTGATTTTATAAATATGCCCTGTATGGGGATGGGCAAAGGTCGCCGTGGAGTGCATATGGTTACATGTAACGCACCCTGCACATTTAAAGCATCCCATTTTCTGCAAAGGAGTTTTGGTGGTATAGGATTTGACGGCATCCGTGTGTATAAGCAAATCTCTTAAATTACGACCTCTAGAGTAACTAATAAGTGGCTGATTTCTAAATGAAGTGGGCAAGGAACGGTCAAAGGAAAAATTGTTCCAATGTTGTTTAATCATATGTGCTATCTTTTCACTATGTGTATGATATTGAAGGGGAATGAATATTCTCGATGCCGTTCCTGCTGAAGGCACCTTGGGTACTTGTAAACGATTAATGGCCTTGGTGAGAGCACTATCAAGTGTGTTTGTAGAATATCCTCTAACCTGGAAGCCTTGATACATCTCCAAGATTTGATGTTGACATAAGTCAGTGTCACTATTATACCTAAGCACTCGCAGGAACTGTGACATAGGCAGTGAGTATTTGAGATGTTGAGGATGGTGGCTTTTCATGTGGAGGACCGTATTCCTATCAGTGTCCTTCCTGAACAAGGTATATCCCAGGGTGTCATTGGTACGAAAGATAGTGACATCTAAAAATGATATGGAGGTTAGACTACTGTTGGCAGACAATTTTACAGGAGTGTCAAGTTGGTTAATATCATCAATCATTAAATTGAAGGATGATATGTCACCCTTCCATAGCAGAAAGATGTCATCCACAAAGCGACAGTAGAATAAAATCTGAGATTCATAGCCTTGGAGAAGATATGTGCGTTCGAAGCAGTACATGTAAAAGTTGGCATAAGTTGGCGCCATAGAGGCCCCCATTGCTGTTCCCGCACACTGTATATATAGAGTATTCTCAAATTTAAAAAAATTTTGGTACAGAGCTATTCGCAATAGCTCTAGTATGAATTCAATGGGAGGGCCTTTGTAGTGTTGTGATTCCTGTAATACTTGTTGAACGCATTGGATCCCAGCTTCATGCGGGATAATCGTATACAGATTTTTAACATCTAAAGTGGCCATGAGCCAAGGTGATGTGGGCAGAGATAGCGATTTAATTTTGTCTAAGAAGTGTGGGGTATCCTTGATACATGTAGGCAGCTGAGACATGGTGTCCTTAGTGATGGAATCTATGTATTTGCCAATAGGCTCAAGCATGCTTCCCCTCGCTGAAACTATGGGACGGCCTGGGGGTAACTGTGGGTTTTTATGAATTTTAGGTACTGTATATAAAACTGGTATGATGGGGTGTTCTGTAATAAGAAATGAAGCTATGGTGTCAGTTATATACCCCGCTTGTAAACCCATTGTAACCAAAGAGGCAATTTTGTCAGTAAATTCCTTGGTAGGGTCATGTGAAAGTCTGCGGTAGACCGTAGGGTCTGACAATTGTTGTAGTATTTCATTACGGTAATATGCATAATCCATAACAACAATGGCTCCTCCTTTATCCGCAGGACGTATGGCAATGGTAAAGTCTGAGGCCAAGTCCTGGAGTGCCTCCTGCTCTTCTTTGGACAAATTAGGTCTGCCTGTTGGCCGTGTTTGAAGCAAAGTAGCTGTCTCTTCTTGCAAAATTTTAGCAAAGGTATTAATAAATGTGTTGCCAGTCTTAACATCTGCGGTGTTCTTAAGTTTGAGCTTAGTTGTTCCTGCCATTGTTGTAATATTATCCTTAATGCGTTCCTGTATGGCTAGAGTTCTATGAATTTTGTAATTTTGTATCTCAGAGTTGAAAAGGTTGGGTTTAACCGTGGGTACAAATGTCAAACCCTTGTTGAGAACATTGATATGGGCAGTTGTTAGTTTTTTAGAGGATAGGTTGAACACAGAGGCTATTTCCTGTAGCTTGGGGGTCTCCCCCTGTTGCCTTTGGTTCCTCCGAGTTCTCCTTGTCCTCTTCCTCTGGTCTGTCCCAACCAGCCTCTGGTCTGCACACGAGTGTCTGTGGCCACCTGGGTGTCGTGAGATTGGTTGTCCCCTAAAAAAGTTTGAGGCGGACATGTAGGCTTAGATTCTTTAGGGAAGTCAGAGTCCGAGTTGGATTCGCCCGATGTTATATCAATTGTGGGGTATCGTGGTTTATAAATACGCGGTCTAGAACGAGGAAATTGTGGTCTAGACCAGTCTGTAGATAACCATCTATAAACCCGATGGGATGTATAATCGTAGTTCACTTTATCCATTTTTTGTTTTTTGAACCGTATCAAATCAGCACGGTACTTATCCACTTCTTCCTGTAATTTAGTTAACTGGACTGCAAACGTCGAGGTGTCCATGGTTATTGAATTGGTAATTTCGTATTTGGCAATATGTTGCTTGGTAATGGCCATCTCTTTACCAACCTCTTCGATGGTAATCACCATCCAGTCCAGTGCACATTTATTAGCAATTGCAACCCATTTTTTGCAATACTCAGGGTTTGCTCGACCGATGGTGGGAGCATTGGTGACTCTGAAACCCCTGGGAATGCGTTTACTCCGATAATAATCGGACAGGAAAATACCGTGCAGATTTAAATCAATCTCTTTACGTTTCATTTTAAGTAAATCGAAATACATATCTTTAGTAGAAGGATGGTGCTCCAATTGTTCCGGGGTCAATGGCCAGAGTATCTGCTGTGCCTGTTCATCCGTAATTTGTAGGGTCTCTGCATGTTCATGATATGCTCCTGCTCTCTGTAGAAAATCTTCCATGGAGCCTCAAAGATCGGTATACCACAAAGGTAAGAAAAATAAAGAATATCTTCAATCAGGGTGCTAGGATCCCGGTATGAACCGAGTATATAGAAAGCCAGAAGAGTCCTGCAACACCTTTGAATGTCAGCATGTAGACAAATATGGGTGCTCTGCCAAAAGTGATATATATCCAAGGAAAGTGGCGGCACTCGATTTGAGAAATAAAAAATCAAAAAAGTTTATTTAAATCATTTAAAATAAGACCGACGTTTCGCCCTCACAGGAGCCATTCTCAAGGTGTTATACATAGGAGTTGCATACGTTTAAATAAAAAGCACACATAGTTGGAAAACCAATCAAAGAGGCTCGTTAGGGAAGAGGCACAGATGTTATCAATGCATAGTTGATAAATTGTTAAGTTGAACAATTTTTCCTTTGACCGTTCCTTGCCCACTTCATTTAGAAATCAGCCACTTATTAGTTACTCTAGAGGTCGTAATTTAAGAGATTTGCTTATACACACGGATGCCGTCAAATCCTATACCACCAAAACTCCTTTGCAGAAAATGGGATGCTTTAAATGTGCAGGGTGCGTTACATGTAACCATATGCACTCCACGGCGACCTTTGCCCATCCCCATACAGGGCATATTTATAAAATCAAGCATCGCATTTCCTGCATGACAGAATTTGTGGTTTATATGCTCTCTTGTCCATGTGGACTTGTTTACATTGGGAAAACTGACCGCACACTTAGGGACCGTATTCGGGCCATCGGTCCTCTATTAACACAGCCTATAGAGATGGTCAGACTGATAAGCCGGTGGCGAAACACTTTCTGGCCCAACAACATAGATTGCCCTCACTTCGTTGTGTAGCCATCGACCACGTTCCCCACTTCCTAGGGGTGGCAATCGCTCCCAGCGATTGCTGCAGAGGGAGACCTATTGGATCAGAACCCTGGATACCGTGGCACCCAGGGGCCTGAATGAATATGTCTCCTTCTCCAGCTTTCTTTACGATCGATGAGCATACCACACTTTCACATATAGGTCTTAATAAACAGTTAAGCAATCCATCCGATACAGATATGGGGTGTTATCCATTTGCCCGTTTTGGTAATTAGGACTCCGATCCTCCCTTTTTTTGACCACATGCGGCTTCCGTTGTGCTTTTGTTTTATTTGTAGTCTTGACAACACACCTATATGTATGTATATTTGATTCTCAGTACAGATACATTTTACTATAGGACCTCAGTTGCTTTAACCACCTCGTATTCCCAAGTTCCATCTGGTGATCAATGGCCCAGGGCTTTATACTCTCTGTTGTTCGAGCAAGTGCACTGCCTAGCACACACGTACTTTGCAGCGTGATTAGCGATCTTTTTCCTTTTCGGCTGTATGATATGCTTTTTTCACTTCAAGCCTTTAAAATGTTTCTTGATAGGCTGCTCTCTCTTTCTCTTTTATACTTTTTTTGGTTTTAAATTTGGAAGCTCACTCTCTTTCCTCTGCGGCTTCCGTAGAGATTGTGCATTGTTTATATGTTGCCTAGGCGACTGTCTTACGTTCACTTGTAAGTGACACACCTTTTGGGAATGTTAATTATTTTATTAACTATGCATTGATAACATCTGTGCCTCTTCCCTAACGAGCCTCTTTGATTGGTTTTCCAACTATGTGTGCTTTTTATTTAAACGTATGCAACTCCTATGTATAACACCTTGAGAATGGCTCCTGTGAGGGCCGAAACGTCGGTCTTATTTTAAATGATTTAAATAAACTTTTTTGATTTTTTATTTCTCAAATCGAGTGCCGCCACTTTCCTTGGATATATATATATATATATATATATATATATAACTAATTGGGAACAAAATAAATTGTATTTCTTTTAAAGTTTTCAAAATACAAAAAATCCCAAAACAAAACATAAAGACAAGATATTTTTCCCTTGGCCTGGACATTTATTATGGTATTTAATGTTATCGCCGCATTATTTCCCACCAAAGAAAATGCATCTACCATCATCATCTGATTTATAGCAGATGAGACGTGTTGTCTATCCTGGACCCTTGTCTTCAAAACAGTATCAATGAGAGTTTGACCTTACATGTAACTCTGGACCTTTATCATTTAAACACATATTCTGTGGATTAGATTAGAAGTCGAGCAGCTAAGAAAAAAATAATTAGCTCATTTAAGTCATCCTTGTTATTATAACAATCAAGAGTGATCTATTTTCTGACACTATGCTACTATCTTTCATGTGTTTTTGCAAAAGACAATATGTATGCTGCCGTAATTCCATGGCATAATAGCTGAAATTGACACTAATAGCGTCTTTTAATACACATAGAGAGCACAGCTCTTGTTTTCAAGCACATATAAAAATGAAATGGAAGACTGGATTAGTATCTGATTTTGACAGGTCTATATTTTCCATGAAGCAGTTTGTCTGACATTTTGATGAGAATCAAGGGGCAGCATACTCTCTGGTGAAAATGTAACTGGGTGTATGTCACTCTATGTCCCTTAATCCGTCAGTTTCGTAAAACACGTTTCCAAAAGTGTCATTACTTTGTGTTTTTCAAGCAAGGGTTTGTAGTGCAATATGGACACATAAAAATCTAGAATCACTCATAAATAGATTAGTAATGCTATGGCTAGACATTACTGTTATCATGCATTTGTTAATAAATGCCACTCATTAAAATCATACACATTCTTGCGGTCCAATAACTCCCATGTTAATGACACTAGGACCTGTTTCCAACATTCTAAGAATCAGAAGCTTCGACCAGTAGATTTTTGTGTATCACTCAACAAACTGAACAGTAAATAGGATTGCCACTTTGTATCACCAATAGTGAATTCTATCTGATTAGTTTACTTGCTTAAACTCAAAGGCCCCTATTACATTCTTCGTGCAATTTCGTTCACGCAGCGCCAATTTTTTTGCGCGCATTGTACAGCGTTATCGCGCGAAAATTAACTCGGTATACCGATCCGAACGCATTTTCTCATCCGTCAAAAAATAACGTTTGTAAAAACGACGCGCAAAACGAAGTGTAATATGAGCGCAGTAACGTTGCGCACGTAAATCAGTGTGCAGACTGGTTTTTTTGTGGGATTCAGCCAATCAGAATTAAGAATCTTAATTGACATCACTTTACCGTAATTGACTCACTTAAGTTTTTGTGCCTGTCAAAGTAAATCTGAGTATATATGCTGCAGCAATAAAAAAAAATATGCACAAATTCACAATTTTTTTGTTTGGGTATGTGTAGAATGTGTAACTATACTGTGATGTATTTTTTTTTCGTGCTGGTGTTTTTCGTTTCGGCCAGAACGTTCACATTTGCCGTTACCACCAGCTTTTCAAAGACGTTAAAATAATTTGCGCAAACGTCGTTTGTAAAAAAATGCGCATCAATTGAAATACCATCCGCGTACCAGCACACGAAAAAATTTGCGCTCACAATGTTAAGTATAGGACGCGCACAGTTCATCATGTTCGCGCAGGTCCATCCGCGTTAAACAATAACACACATCGTTTGCGCGAACTTTGTAATACGACGTTCAGCGCAAAGGGTCTTGCCCCTCACGCAAATGCGCATTTGCGCACGCAAAACGCACTGCATGAAGAATGTAATAGGGGCCAAAGCCTTTACAGGACTGTTTTGCAAAATTAATTTGTTCTTTCAAGTCCAGGCTCAGTCACAAGTTGTGTTTGAAAACCGTAATCAGTTGTTCACAAAAAAAATCTACTGCAAGACACATAAGCTGTGTTATTCACCAACATCATTGAAAGAGCGATGGGTTTATGTTGATGATTTCAGTGGCAAAACTGCAGTGAGTTCAAGATTGAAGGTAATTTGCAGGGCCAGATTTGAAACTCAGGAACCTGTAGGCACAGAAATGTGGAGCACCCCTACCCCCCCCCAAACAAAAAAAGGAAACATTTTTTGTTTTGGGCAAACTAAAAAAATTAAAATAACATTTTAAAGAACTGGAAGCCAGTTTCTGTCTGCGCTCAAATCCAGGGCAGAATCTGTTGCCTTAGTTGAGTTATTGCAGTGGCATTGTTTGTTTTATGTAGAAGCATATATTGCCTCTGCCATAGAACAGAGAAAAAGAAAAGTTTTGCATTTACTTTTTTTCAGTTCTTATTTTTACATTTTCATGTTTGGTACCATTGTAAAGACCAGACTCTGACCTTTACAATGACACCTCAATTAACCTTGTACGGTGTACAATTCAGAGATGCAGGTTCCAAAGTCCCCAGTCTCTCCTCACTGCAGTGCCACGGTCGATGAAGGTTGTCGATGAAGCTATTCATTGCATTTTCAGCTCCACACTTGCTGGCAGTGTGGGAAATGAGAAGGTGAGTTAGCGCAGCATCACGGTTCATTTTATAATTGTAAACTGAATAATAGTGCTGCGTAAGGAAAAATAATAGTTATTTGTTAATTTATCTTTACGTAAGTCTAACCTGGTTATATTTGGTGTATCTGGAAAGGCCATATTCTGGCCTTTCCAGTGATACCTTCTATGTCTCTCTAGAACAGTGTTTCCCAAACCTGTCCTCAGGACCCTCTGCCTCGCCACTTTTTCCAGATATCTGAAGCCCAACACAGGTGCAGATTGCAGGATTCAGTCTGCATTTTCCCCAGGTGAGCTGTAAAAATCTGGCCTGGTTGAGGGTCCCGAGGACAGGTTTGGGAAACACTGCTCTAGAAGGACCCTTAGGATTTCAGAGATACAGTGGGCTACATTACTATAATTGTAAAAAAAAAAAAAACACTTTTTTTTTTACAGAGCGAGGTGCCCCCTTGTGATGGGCACCTGTAGGCACATGCCTACTCTGCCTAGTTATAACTCCGGCCCTGACAGTTTGCCATACTTTTTAGGTCTTCCACTTATAGTTTCTGCTGTTGCTGTCTGAGGCAGTTCTCAGTGTAGTTATTTATGGGGTTTTCACTAATAATTCCACTGTAGTTTCTACTGAATAAATGTAGCGTAGATTTAACCATAGTTGCCAGCCGCCAGTGTTTCAGTAGAAGTCATTTAGCGTTGTCTCTACTGTTGTTTTCAGCATTGTTTTATTGACTTTCTTTGGTCATCTCCAGTTTAAAATCACCAAAGAGTAGTCACCAGTGTTGACAAAATAAGATAGACCAACGCTGAATAGAGAGTAGCTTGTTTACTATTTTTATGGAAGGATAGCAGTGTTAGCATTGTTTCCATCTCAGGATCTTTGCCTGCCATTGTTGAATTTTTCTTTTCCGGATAGCTGAAGTTCAAGGTAGCTGCAACAATGCTGACAACTAGTGGTTAATAGATTCACACTATAAGGATAGCAATGGAAATTGGTGCAACCAGTTTTAAGCAAAGTCACTGGGTTCTACTGTTCGGATTATACAGGCTTAACGTAATGGTATGGTTTTAAAACACTGCTGTTTAAAATGGTGCTGGCTGGGTGGAGTAGAGGTAACATCACTGCTCTATAACCGTGGAGACACAGCGATAAATCCTGTCCAGAGCACCTCTTCAGTAAGTGTCTTTGGGCAAGACACGTAACGATACCTACTCGCCACCCAGGACATATTTGAAAACAAGAGAAATCTAAATGCATCCTTCCTGGTAAAATACTTTCTCAAATTTTTTTCAAAAAAATTGACTGACACTAAACCAAAGCTGAAATGTTGCATAGTCCATTGGAATCAATCAAGGCTAGTTAAGACTCTTGATTGAGATCTCTTTTGGTTTACCTCCATTTCCTGCACTTTTATTAAGTATATGAGCTGGTGTCAAGACTTACATGAGCAAATGTCGATGTATATTAGCGTAAGAGCACTTGTGCTGGACCCAAGGGCTGTCCATGACAATTAATTGCTCTATAATACAAAATACAAGGTTTTTTTTGTATTCTTGCTTAATTCATTGTCTTGAACAACCCTTGGGTCCAGCACAAGTGCTCTTGTGTTCACGTAGGGAGGTATCTTTTAAACTGGGAAACCTGATTTGTGAAATTAATGCTACTTAAAATTCAAAATGCTAGCAGCACATGTAAATAGCTTGCGCTCCCTGGAGTAATGCAATTTTGCTTAGGTGACAGGTCCAATTCGAGAATTCTTACAATGTATTAAGTTTATTCATTGTGGCACTTTTAATATATTTTTAAAATGATTAATGTACTATAGTCCACAATATTAAATGTTCATTAGTAGAGGTGTGACCCGAGACTCCTGTGCTATGATTTAAACCTTTAGATGGAGAAGGAGGGGGTCGGAGGGAAAGAAAAGAACACTTTGTTATTCAAAAGGATAATAAATACCACTAACTTTTATTTAGAGCAAGGCTGAGGGCTTCTGATCTGCAGCATCCCAAAAATAAGTCGTGAGAAGAATTTCACTGAAAGTATATTGCAAGTGATTGAGTTGTCAAGACTGCCTACACATTTAATGAATTTTTCTGTTATGATACTTCAGGAGAAAAGCAGAGCAGGATGTTGATTTGCGCTGGAATATTAGGTTAATAAGAAACAGATTACGGCTGAGGTCATCTTCATACTCACTAATTTGCTCTTTACAGCAGCGCAATCCGAAGAAGAAAAGTCGGAACCACTTTCATGTCAGATGTGCTTACGAACAGAGCTACTGAAAAGCTTTAATAGTGCTGTGACGCAGGTCGGGAGTCTATGATCTCTAAAGAGAGATACTTCTAGTTACAGAACATTAGCAGCAGTCTCACAGCTCTTTCCTCGCAGTAAACTCAGGTGTTCTTCTATAATAACTGGCAAGCCTTCCATTTGTTACAGTCATAGTGCATTATCACACGGTATCAGATAGGGTCTACAGACCATTTCAATGTCAAACTATCTGGAGCTGACCCATTAACCTTCTGGTGTTGCACAAAGCTCCCTCTTTAATTGACAATGTGACAAATTTTCCTTAAAACCATATCAGATAATTTAAACAGGCAGCATGTCCAGTTTCCATGTTTGTACTATATAGTGTTAGGAATGTGTCATCTTGGGAAATCCATTGAAATATGTTTAAAAATATTTTCAAGACCTGTTCTCAAATGAAACTCTGCCTCGAGGTATACTTACCTATAGGGTGTCACCATCCTGCTGATAGCGCTGGCACATCAAACTTCGGTCCAGTGGGGGCTGACAATGTTTAGGGGTCAGGTGAGATCAGTATGGTTGGCCTAGACTAGTGGCCAAAATTGTGGATACATCTTCTGATTTTGTCAGTTTTGGATGACAAGAAAATTCCTCTGCTTCCCTGGTCGGGAAATAGCCCAGACTTGAATACCATCGAAAATCTGTGGTCAAGATTGAAACGCATGGCCTCGAGCAAGAATCCAAGCAACAAGCAAGGACTCATTGAGGCTATAATCAATTCCTGGCATCATTCGATCACAGAAGAGGATGTCTAAAGACTTGTAGAGTCAATGCCTAGAAGGTGTCAGGCAGTAGTTAAGGTCAAAACACGTTATTGAAAAAACACATTGTGACAAACTTGAAATGATGATTATTATGCTATATAATAGCCAAGATGCATTATGGGACATTTCCAGCCAAAATTCAACTTATTTAAAGATTTTTTTGTTAAGGCATTCATTTACTATATTAAATTTTATTTGTGCTGTGACATTTTTAGAGATTTTTATATAAAAAGTACTTTAAACTGCAAAAGTGTGTAAAAATGTAAGGTGTATCCACAATTTTGGCCACCAGTGTATACTAGCCAGGCAATGGTGGTGCCCAGCAGTTGAGTATGGTAAGTGTGCTTTAACCATAATTTATACCAACGTATATAACGCAAATGCCAGCGTCAGGTAGAACTGGTTCCTAAGATTTTACATCTGCCTCCAAAAATTCTGGTTTATTTTACACAATCCTATATAAAAATGTATGTTAAAAATGTGTAATTTTATCCAAAGTTTCTTTCCATCTTGTTGACATAATACATTTTTTTTTCAATCTCAACACACACAGCTCAATGGATTAACAAAGAGTTTTTTGTTGTTAAGGATTTTTTCTTAGCCAAGACAGCAATTCAGGTTTCTATAAACCGTTTTTGTTGTAAAGTCCTCAAGGTCAAAACTTGCCAGTGACAAACTATATAATACAGCATTTTCATTGAATTTTATTTTGAATTCACAGAGATGTGGAAACTATCTATGGTATCATCACATGTCGCAATGGCAGAAACAAGAGTATTTACGAAATATATTTCACTATTTCTCTTACCTGTTTTTGTTTCCCCATAGGTGCCAACGTTAATGATGGATACACAGTTTTCAGAGTTCACTCCAGACATTACACCCATCATGCTGGCAGCTCACACTAATAACTATGAAATTATAAAACTCCTAGTCCAAAGACGGGTGACCATCCCTCGCCCACACCAGATTCGTTGCAACTGTGTAGAATGTGTCTCCAGCTCAGAAGTTGATAGTCTTCGACACTCTAGGTCGAGACTCAACATCTACAAGGCTCTGGCTAGCCCCTCTCTGATTGCCTTATCGAGTGAGGATCCCATCCTTACAGCTTTCCGACTTGGATGGGAGCTAAAAGAACTAAGCAAAGTGGAAAATGAGTTTAAGGCAGAATACGAAGAACTGTCTCAACAATGCAAAAGATTTGCCAAGGACCTACTGGATCAAGCGCGAAGCTCTAGAGAATTGGAGATTATCCTCAACCACAGGGATGATCAGAGTGAAGAGCTGGATCCTCAGAAGTGTCATGACCTTGCAAAACTGAAGGTAGCAATAAAGTATCATCAGAAAGAGGTGAGTCATTTTGAAACTAATTGCTTCTTTTCTGATATAACGCAAGAAATAAAAAAACAGAAACCATGGTGAGCAGGAAGAAAGCAACTGAGAACGTGGCCAATTAAATATTTTTTGAACTAGAACAGTGATCTCAATCTCATGTCCTCCAGATGTTGTTGGCCTACAATTCCCAGAATTCTTGCATGCACAAGATGAATCATGGGAGTTGCAGTTCACAACCATTTAGGGGGGCAGAGTTAGATATGCCTGTTCTAGAGCAAAACATAACCATCTCAAAGAATTCTAACATGGGTTATTCTGTAGTATTATGTCAAATGTTTATACATTCTTCACGTTTTGTACCCAGAGTAGCAAATACCCCCACCAGGACAACAGGTTTGGCTATCTGCTGACTGTCAAATCCACCCTTAGAGCTTGATAATGATTAATAATTCATGAAGATCTTCTAAAATTCTTCCATTCTGCATTGGTTAACCCAGTGGTGCTCAGCCTTGGCCCTCCAGATGTTTTGGTGCTACATTTCACACAAGGTTCAGTCAACTTATTGAGTGACCGAGCATCATGGGAAATGTAGCTCCAATACATCAGGTGGACAAGGTTGAGCACCCCAGGGTTAAAGTAAGCAATTTTAAAAATATAAATAGTATTATCCCAAAGGTACTGTTTTGTTTTTGTTTTTTTACAGAATCTTGTAATATTGTTGAGTATATTTTATAAAGTAATGCATAATAACCAGTTTATGCCAATATTGGGGAAAAAAATCCTAGTTCCCCAAGATGTCCTTACAATTTCTTTTTTATTTTACCTAGTAACTCCTTTTACATGGTTCATATTAAAATCGCAATCACGACCTGCACCGTTTTTTTTCGATTTCATTCCACATTTCCTATTTCCATAAAATGGTAGAAAATCAATGTAATATGGGTATAAATCTTAAGTGTAGTTTTCCAGCCTTTGCATAAACAAGGGTCAGTCTATATGCGGAATAAACACGTGCTATACATTTCACAACACTAACAGTGGCTAATTAATTATTTAGCAGACAGAAGGGGCATATTTGTTATACATTTATGCATGGCATGCATGAAAGATTAATTCAGGCGACAGAAAATCCCTTTATTTCGTAGAATGCATACACATTTTCTTCCTCGTTAAAATAATTAACACCTTATTTTTCACTGAGCAACTTCAAATATTTTCTCTAATTTGCAAATAAATGAGACATGAGGAAGCGGGAACCGTTTGTAGGGATTGTTCCACTGATGCTGATCATTGTAGAATACCTACAAATGAGCTGGATTCGAGTGTAGGCCAGTGGTAAGGCCCGCATGGAGGTACAAGTCACATTGGGGCTCCTGCTGTGATGTACATGTTCCAGTAACCCATGTGGTGAGGTAAAATGATCAAACGTAAATGAGGAGGAAGTGAATGAAAATGGCGTCTGAGAAAGGGATGTCTGTGAAAAGAAAGTCGATTATGTCACAAACTAATTTATTATAAATAAAGTGAAGTATGGACTGTTATCTTCATAATGTTAAATATTCTACTGTTGGATTTTTCTTTCCTAAATTTTCTCCTGATGGTGGTAAATCATGACATAGCTAGTCAAGTTGCTTAATTATTTATAATTATGAATGTGTCTAATTCATATTATTTTGTACAAATATTAACTATTTTTACAAGTATGTAGGATAACAGAAACAAGATTATGACACCACCGAGCATAGGCATTGACATTATTGGCCTGCCCTTCACTAACTTCCAAGTCTGGTCTCACAAGATTTCAACTCTCATAAATTTTTTTTTTCTTGCTAGAAGCCTAGAGGGTATTCCAGACTTGGACTCCTTGCTTGAGGAGCCTAGGGTGGTATCAATTATACCCTTCTGATGAGGCCTAATGAGATGGAAACATTTGTCAGAGATTGCTGTATCGCCCATGCAGAGCAGGTTTCCTTGGCATTTCAGTTTTGGCCACACATTTTGGGTGAAAACAGACTGATTTAAGCTAAAACCATTATGAGACCGGAGCGGGGAGTCACTGAAATTCATTTATGCTGCTGCTCATTCTCAGTGCTCTCAGTTAGGTGTTTTTCATGTTGTGACTTATTGATTACTTGCGCCAAGCTGCATTTGTGTTGTTTTTTGATGTCTTGGACAATTCATCCACTGCTCTCTTTTTCTGCTTAAAAGTTATTTGGCAATACTTTTCAAAGATTTGAAGAGACTCGTGATACAGCAGATCATAGATAGAATATATTTCGGCTACATGGAGGATTCAAGTCGAGGTGGGAATGCTTGTGTAGGCGACTAATTTTATAGATGGAACTGAGTTCCCATTTGGCCAACCCACTGTTAAGCTTTCATGTATTTGTTCTAGTGTATGTTGTCCTGTTAAGGCTCGTGTCAGACGAGTGCACCTAGTGCGGCCGTGCCCCCGCACTTACCGGAGGCCGTCGCAGCCTAGCGATGCAGCGCCGGGCTCCGGTCATACGATTGTGTGCGCGCAGGAACTGCGTGTGCGGCAAACTTCTGTCTAAGGAACAAATCCGTTGATGCGCTAGAAAGCGTGTCAACGGAGTAGCAAAGCGCAATCCTCCATTGGAGGATCACGATTTGCACAGCTAGCTGAGGGCACTCAGCGGCAGCGGAGAGTGGAAGGAATGTCCGCTTTCATGGACGTTCCTTCCGCTCTGCAGTGCGCCTGTCTGACATGAGCCTAAATCACAATGAATAGGGTATTATTATTATTATCGTAATGAATCCTTAAAACTCATGACAAATATTTGAAATAAGAATAATAAGCTTGAGTGTGGAGTGCTGGGTTAGGGACAAGATGGCCAAGGGTAATTTTAGGGGCAGAAATCTAGGTCACGTCCTGCACTTATTCTTTCAATACAATACCCCTTGATACAAGTGAAAACTACTAGAATATTTCATAAATCATAACAACATACACCTGATGGTCAGTTACACAGTACTACACTCCTTATGTGTGCATTTGAGAATGAGATATCCACCTTCAAATATCTAATTATCATAGTAAACATTAAAAAAAATCACACTCTGGTGATTCAACAAAAATAAGCAATGTAAAGTATCTTGATTCCATGCTCTGAGAGCCAGTATTTCTTTCAGAAATGCCAGCTCAAGATGAGAAGAATGAGCTACATTGAAATAGTGTTCTACTCATTCTGGCCACAAATTAATGACCTTTATGCAAAGTATAGGACCCATAAGTGTACTATAGGCAGTCACTATTTCTAAGCCTCAAACTAAGCTTGTAGCAAGCTCGGAATAGCAATTAAGTTTTATGTATACTGTCAAAACTGGAATAGATTAAGTCATGTAGGTCCAGTCAGGTGTGTAACTACCAGGGGTGCAGAGGGTGCCACCGCACCCGGGCCCTTGAGTCCGGGGGGAGCACACTTGCCTGCCTGGGCCTGGGGGCTTGCCTATAATATAGATATAATTCTTTTTTTAAATTTATTTTATACTTATTTGTGAGTTATACTTTGGAGCTCTGTGATACACTCATTTTCATGACATTGTTATGGAAGAGGCTTATCTCAACCCTTTGTATACACTGGAGGTTTGTGTTCTAACGGATATTATATGTATTCACTGATGTACAGTATCTGTGCATTTTTCATATAGGATATATAATACTTTTTCTGAATTTGTAGGAAGAAAAGGCCAAAGCAAGACTGACTGATCACTGAATACTATTCAGTGATCAGTCAGTCTTGCTTTGGCCTTTTCTTCCTACAAATTCAGAAAAAGTATTATATATCCTATATGAAAAATGCACAGATACATAATGGATTGTTTTCAGAAGCCAGGTTACCATAAGACATTGGAGATGACCTGGTCCGTAAAGCTCACCTCTAGAAGTGAGAATGATTAATATTTTAACACAACAATCAGGGTTATTCAGAGAGAGGTGAAAAGCAGGTGAATGACTGGAGAATTGAAAATTCTAGGTCAAAATAGCCAAACCAGAAAAATTCTCCCATTTATCTCACTTTCCAAATCGGCTATTTTGACCTAGAAGTTTCCATTCTCCAGTCATTCTCCTGCTTTTCACCTCTCTCTGAATAACCATGATAGTCAATAAACAAGGCTTCAATAACAGCAAAGCATTACATTTCTTTCAATCTTTTTCTCAATTTTTTTTGTTGCTGTAGACTGCATTAGGAAGAAGAGGAGGGAAATAAAGAAAATGTGTTTTGTTTATATGATATCCTCGCCCACTCATCCCTCTCCATGTTGTTTGCCTGTGGTTATACGTATCTGTCTATTCACTGTTTATAGTAGTCTCTGGATGCTATCTCATTACAGAATGCTTTCTAATAAAAACATCACGCTTTACAGACAGGCTGAGGTTTGAAATGCATTATGAGAAGCTAGGATTTCTATTCATGGAAAACATATCAACTCATCTTTTGGCAATTGTAGCAAAAAAAGAAAAAAAACTTGAGTCCTGTCTTCCAAGATCTTTACTGATTGCGTGAAAGCAGAGCTCTACGAGTTGATTTAAGTAACTTCCTTGCCTTTTCTAATTTTCAGTTTTTTTGATTTGTAGATTTTAGCAACTGGAAAACAGGGGGTTGGATTGACGTTTTTTTTTTTTTTAACAAAAATTAATAGTTAAGTCAGCCACGATAATATGCCACAGGGCTCTCCTGCAAGGAGTATTGGGAGTCGATTTTGTAATTCCTTTAGGGCCACATTCTTGGAGCCCATTCGCAAATAAAAATACTTTTCATTGCTCCAGAATAAGACTAGATCGAGTTTACTTGCTCTAGAGCAGTGTTTCTTAAACCTGTCCTCGAGACCCCCAACCATGCAGGCCAGGTTTTCCAGATATGTGAAGCACAGCACAGGTGATATGATTTGCTGCTCAGTGATTGCAGGATTCAGTCTGTATTTCCCCAAGGTGATCTACAAAATCTGGCCTGGTTGGGGGTCCCAAGGACAGGTTTGAGAAACACTGCTCTAGAGCAAGTAAACTCGATCTAGTCTTATTCTGGAGCAATGCAAAATATTTTCATTTGCGAATGGGCTCCAAGATTGCAGAGCACCTGAAAGAGCTTTTAACCTCCCTGCCGGTATTCCCGAGTGTGACTCGGGGTTAAATTTCGCTACCACAAACGGTAACCCCGAGCCACACTCGGGCTGGATACATACTCACCTCCTCTGGCTCCCTCGCTGTCCCCCGCAGTGTGATCGCAGCGAGCTGCTTCCTGGATGGCTCCGTGCGAGTCACATGATGCAGGGGGGCTGGACGCAGCAAACTTCATTCACAAAACACACTGAATACAAATGGCAAAATTTATGAACGGCCACTAGGTGGCAGTACAGGATAAGAAATAGACCATAACTCGTCTCACCTTTGTTCTCAGACAGATTTCAGTGTTTTTTGTTGTATTTTATTGAATATCATTTATTTGCATTATTTTGGATAATTATTTTTGGGATAATAAATTATTATGTCGTGTTTCAAACTTTATCGGACTCAGTGTATTTACTATTTTTTTAAAATGAATTAATTTATTTATTTATAAAGGATTTTACCAGTAAGGACTCTTGATTTCACGGATTTCAGTGCGTGATTCCTAATTATTACAGGCTAACTATGTACAAAAACACGTTTCCTTTAAAAAAAAATTGAGACGCTTTTAGACACAAAATTTTGAAAAAATTAGACCGCCAGGGAGGATAAAGATCGAGTCAACACAATCATGATAGTGTAGGGCTCAAAGGCATTAATGAGTCTTCCAGATTTTTTTGAATCTAGGTGGAAATCTAATGGCTTGCAGGATATTGGCAGCTTCAAATCAACCTCTGATAAGGTACAGCTGCTTGTTATTGGCTATAAGTAATTTATTTAAGTGGTAATGAAATGTGAAGTTAAAGGGATTTCACAACTGGCTATGCACGAGGATAGAAAGATTGGAAAGAGTTGTGGTGGGCTACAGTTTAAATTGATGAGGTATTCTTTATTTATTTGCACAGTATTTTACCAGGAAGGATACATTGAGATTTCTCTTGTTTTCAAGTATGTCCTGGGTTCAAGAGCATTGAAATTTTACAGTCATTACAGAAATACAAAGTGACAAACTGCAAGATAGTAAAAAAACAA
The DNA here is from genome assembly GCA_009667805.1 of Leptobrachium leishanense. NCBI lineage: Eukaryota > Metazoa > Chordata > Amphibia > Anura > Megophryidae > Leptobrachium > Leptobrachium leishanense. Next base: position 25,834,243 of record CM019071.1, on the reverse strand, counting down.
AACAAATATACAGATTATCACAGAAATAAATATGTATGAAATAAAGTCATTATGTCACATGTTTACAGGTGCATTCTGTATTGAGGTATATTAATAGTCCCTCTTGAGGACTTAAAACTGGGGGAAGATTTGATGGTGTCTGGGAGGTTATTCCATAATTGCGGCGCTCTGTAGAAAAATGAGGATCGAGCCACTTGCTTTTTGTATTGCGTTATTGCAAGTAAGGTGCTGGTCCTGGATCGGAGGTTATAGGATGAGGAACTGCTGGGGGAAGCAGCCTATTCAGGTAGGGTGGTAGCTTCCCAGAAAACCTCTTAAACACCAGGTTGGAGAGGTGAAGAGTGCGTCTGGATTCCAGCGACGGCCAGTTTAGCTCTTTTAACATGTCACAATGGTGGGTTATGTAGTTACATTGTAGCACAAAGCGGCAGTTATAATTTACGATATATATATTATTTTCATTTATTTTTGACTGCGGGAGACTCGGTTTCCTGGTATAGATTACGGTGTCTTCTGCGTACATGTGGAGGCTTGAGGCTTTGCAGATGTTGGGCAGATCATTTATGAATATCAAAGAACTGCTGGAAAAAATATCAACATCACCTCCTAATTGTGAAGATTTTACCCTCAGAATGGTCAAAATGTAGACTCTTTGCTCAGATTCTACAATTTCTAAGACTAAGCATCATGGCACATATAGCTTTACCACATCTAAATATATGGCCTTTTGGCCAACCCAATGGTAGATATTTGGAACCCATGAAGATGATGTGGTTTAGAAGCTAGAACTGTAAATACAATTTAAATATGAAAAGAGTATCCAGTTGACATTAGGAGGATATGCTCTAAACCTTTAGATTTTTAAGAATTACCACAATGTTTTAAAACTGCAATCATTATGAAGATTTCTGTATATATATAGTGGTTGTTCCCCAAAGGTTCTTCTATGCTAGGGAGGCTTCAGATATTTTATTACATTGCATCTTTGGTAGCTTTTTATTTGTTGACTGTTTCTGAAATTCAATCCCAAAGTGTACCAATTAGTTAAGATTTTTGGTCTCTCGTTACAAAAGTGCAGGGGGCTCTTTCGATATTTTTTAAACCATACAAACAGGATTATTCAAAGAGAACTGAATTGGCCCGGAATTGCACCGAACAGTGAATTTCCCCGTATAGTGCAATTTCGTGGTCATTTGGCTATTCAAAAAGCAGGCAGTTGGCCCCAGTGAAATGCGATGATCTTAGGCGGCTGTGGACTCCCCATATAGCAATGGTTAATCTATTCAGAGAACAAGGAACAGCAGAGAAATGTCAGTGAAATTACCTGATTTTCCATGGTTTCATTTAACAGGTTTAATCCGGCGAATACCATAGGTTTCAATGTTAAAAAAAATCCCCATTTTTATTAAATATTTATTAAACCGTTTATATTTTTCATTTGCAGCAAAAAGTCTCTTTATTTATAGATTTTTTTTGTTAGGCTTTTATAGACGTTTTGCCACACTCCGGGGAGCCTGTGGTTAATGCTAAATTCACCTCCGGGTCGACGACTCGAACTCGCCAAAGTGCGGCGAATGGGAGAACACCGGAATGTCATTGACATTTCAGTGCTGTCTGAATAACCATGAAAGTCTTCATAAACCGCAGTGAATTTCACAGCTGGGCCAGAATCGGGCTGCTAGTTTTTAATCCCTATCTCTATTTTTGACAACCTTAACATCTGTATTTCTTTAAACAACATTTGCCATTTGTAGGATATAACTCTATTAACTCAAACCATGGTATAAGACCATTAAACTGTCTATAATTGTGCTGACAGAAATGCAATTAATATTGTATTTGCATATAAAATGGGATTAGCCACAAATGTAAATATATTAAGTTCTTCTTCCCAGAGTAATTGCTATATTACTAATTGTATCTAATGACACAGCAACAATGAGGTTTCAGACTTAGAATCTAGTTTGCTGATCAATACATTTACAATCTATAAATATCCTCCTGGATATCTCAGCACCCCATTATGAGAAACAAACCCACACAATTCAGAAAAGCATTTATTAGATATTTTGTGAACGAGAACAAAACATTTAACTGGCAGTATATCCACATGGAATATTATTAGGGTTATTCAAAGAGAATCGAAAAGCCACCGCACGTTCGGTGACTTTTCGTTCTCTTCAATTCTGTGCGATATGGTGATCCCATTTCGGCGACCCTGCGGTGTATTCAGCAAGCACCACAGGGCCGCCGAAATGCAGGGAAAAGTCGCCACAAACCCGCCGAAAACTCACCGCAAAACGGGGGCGAACGCACACCGAAACCTGCAAAAACATCTGGATTAACCCACCGAAAACGCCGGAAAAACCCGAGCAGGAGCTGATCACACACAGCGCAACTGTAGGAACACCGCAGACGAATGGAGTGAATAAATTAACAAAACTGTTTGCTTGAATGTTTGAAAAGTGAAACGCTGTTTGCAAAGAAATTACTGAGCGAAAATGTCTGAAATTTACATATGAGATCCAATGAATGATAATAAAAAGAGCTGTTGCAGAAAAAATAAGTAAAGTTAAAAAAAAGGAAAAAAAATCGGAAGTTTATTTTAAAAAAATCCCGAAAAATGCTTAAAATATCCTAAAAAGATCTATAAATAAAGAGAATATTATAATCAACGGTTTATTAGATATTGAATTAAAACGGGAATATTTTTAACATTGAAGCCTATGGGATTCGCCTGAATAAATCTGCCGCATGAAACCACCGAATGGCAGGGCAATTCGGCAATTTTTCACGACTGGATTTTGCTCTCTGAATAGCCGAAGCATTGCTTCTCTATGGAGATTTCACTGGCCTCGAACAGGCAATGAACAGCCACCGTTTGTGCAGGCAATTCGCCTGGATTTGGCGAATTGCCTGCTCTCTGGATAGCCGAATGGCCAAAAAAGGTAACCGCTGATTTTCAGCGTCCGGTTCCCTTTCGGGAGCCATTCAGATCTCTTTGAATAACCCTGTTAGTAAATTAAATCGTGGGTCCTTCAGTTCATTTATTGGTCATAGGCATTCTCATGAATTCAAGCAATGAATGTTGTTGCAAAAGTAACAAATAATACAATATACTATGTAAAAGATAAATCAACCTAATATATATTAATATATTTGAAAATGAGAGAAATCTCAATGTATCCTTCCTGGTAAAATACCTTCAGGGTTATCCAAAGAGATCCGAATTGCTTGAGAAAGGTAACCGAATGCTGAAAATCAGCGTTCGGTTACCTTTCCTGGCCATTCGGCTATTCAGAGAGCAGGCAATACACCAAATCCTGGCGAATTGCCTGCACATACGGTGCCTGTTCGGTCCCTGTTCGAGGGCAGTGAAATCCCCATGAAAAAGCACTGCTTCGGCTATTCAGAGAACACAAACCAGCAGTGAAAGGTTCCCCTAATGCCCTGCCATTCGGTGGTTTAATTCGGCAAATTTATTCAGGAGAATCCCATAGACTTCAATGTTAAAAATATTCCCGTTTTAATTCAATATCTAATAAACCGTTCATTATAAAATTCTGCAGCAAAAAGTCTCTTTATTTATAGATTTTTTAGGATACTTTAAGCATTTTTCAGATTTTTTTTATTTTTTTTAAAAAGTCCGATTTTTTTTTTTTTTTTTTCCAATTTACTAATTTTTTTTGTAACAGCCCTCTTTATGATCATTCCCTGGACCTCCTGTGAAAATTTCAGACATTTTCGCTCAGTAGTTTCTTTGCAAACAGCGTTTCTTTTTCCCAGATTCATACAAATGGTTTTTCTAATTTATTCACCTCCCTCTGTCTACGTCACAGCTGCTTCGGCTCTGTGTGATTCGGCTCCTGTTCGGCTCCTGTTCGGCTCATGTTCGGTTTTTTCGAAGGTTAATCCAGATGTTTTTGCTTGTTTTCAGCGTGCATTCGGTTAGTTTTCGTCAGGTTTTCGGCAGCTTTTCCCTGCAATTCGGGGACTCTGTGGTGTTTGCTGAATACACCGCAGGGTCACCGAAATGCAATCGGCAAAAGGAACCGAATTGAAGAGAACGAAAAGTCACCGAACGTGCGGTGACTTTTCGAATCTCTTTGGATAACCCTGCTTATAAATAAATAATATTAATCAGGTCTAGACTTGTGTCAGATATTTCACCTCCTAAAACATAGCTGGTGCATGGGTACTGCTGTTCTCCAAATGTGCTGAGAAATTAGCTGCTATTTATAGGTGTTTGTGTAGTTATAATTTTGTAGTACTTATACTTGGAAACAGAAATTACTTCCCTTATTCATAGATCCCCCATATCCTATGACAGTATTCAAACTCTATTTGCACTTACCCAGAATCCATACCCCCCATGATTGGTTTTTTTTTACCAAAAATCATTCTATGTGGTTAAAAAAACTGAAAAGGGGTGGATACAGTGGGATTAAATATTAACCCATTGTGACCCTTCTATTCTCCCCTCCCAATTTAAGATGTAGAGAAAGATCTTACTTACATTTTAATCCAGCTCTATACTCTCTCAATAGAACTCTGGATCTGGCAGCCACTGTTACTTTCTGGAACAGCAATGTAGAAAAACAGCAGGGGGCTGGATGCTTGCTTCAACATTGAGTCAATCCAATGGCGCTCAATGAATGGCTTGAGCATCGAGTCAATTCATTGGCTTTCACTGTAAAAGGCATTGAGAGCCATTGGTTGGCCAGGAGTAAAGTGAGCTGTTGTCATGGTCTACCTAACAGGGGGGCTCCTCCACTTCTCTTCCTTAACCTGTGGAGGCACGGGGAGGGTTGGAAATTGCCCCTATGGGTGGAGTAAGGGCATGGCTCTCCATAAAAATCCACATCACCCTTAGGGCGGTGCTCAGTTGTCTTTCTACCTGTGCCCTGTTCACTGCTGCTTCTTACATTGTGTTGGCGACCCTTGGCCTTTCTTTTGAATGTCCCAGAATGCTGCCTGCCCTGACCTATCTCCTATTCCTCGTACCTGTGAGGTACCACATACGCGGGCTCCAATCCACCAAACAACTTATGACAGCTGTACATTCTTGACAGAAATCCTAGAAGGCTGATCAAGATTTATTGATAGCTTCCTGAGTGGAGGGAATCCTCCTTGTTCCCAAAGCTGTACATCCTTATAACACTTCCACCAGGAGAGGTAGAGGGTGCACACTCACCTGACCACAACCATTTAAAGTTAATTAAATGAACATGGTGGCTAGAGTATCCTTATAAGATTTGCATATGGCATACGCAGAACATTTCTTAATGTACAACCAGGATTCATTGTACATTGCTGAGAGCCCTCTCTAGGCCTTTAGACCAGTGTATATAGGCAAATATGACAGCATTATCACGAAATCACTTTAAAATTATCAACACAGTTCATCGAAGATAAATAAATTCACAAGCAGGGAGAGTAATTCAAATCCCTTTTAGTTTAGTTATGTAGGCAGCAAACCTCTGGTAGGAGGTTGGGAAAGGCTTAATGATCTTAACATGTACAGCTTGGAAAAAAGACGAGACAGAGGAGATATGATAGAAACATTTAAATACGTAAAGGGAATCCACAAGGTAGAGGAAGGGAGTATATTTAAAAGGAAACAAAGTAGCAAAACAAGAGGACATAGTCTTAGATTAGAGGGGCAAAGGTTTAAAAGTAACATCAGGAAGCATTATTTTACTGAGAGGGTGGTGGATACATGGAACAGCCTTCCAGTTGAAGTGGTAGAGGCCAAAACAGTAATTGAATTTAAGCAGGCATGGGATAGGCATAAGGCTATCCTAAACAAAAGATAAATCCAGGTAAATTATCCTTGTAATTGGGCAGACTAAATGGGCCGAAAGGTTCTTATCTGCCGACATTTTTCTATGTTTCTATGTTTCTAGGTCAGGCAGTAACGAAAAGAAAAGATTACATCGACACAAGGTTAATGGTTGCACAGACACAAGATCAATGGAAATACACTAAGGTTACCATTGTTACAGACGTAAAGGGATGTATTTCCACCACCCATGCTTTATCAAGCAAGCTGAGAAATTGTGATGATTGTGTGTCAAGAACCCTTTTACCATTTGATGTTGATCTCTAGGAGCTGAAAAGATTAGTAGACCTTAATGTCCATAAATCCATTTAGTCTCAGCGGTAATGGATATCTGTATTCTTATCCATAATGGCAATCTAGATAAGGGTTAACTAACACAGAGTCTCAATCATTCATTGTTTTGAAAGGTTTTATTTTACTCAAGCAGATAATTTTGCAGTAAAAACAATAAACCCCCCCCCCCCTGTTTTTAGTTATAGCAGACGTGACATTACAACGTGGATATTTCGGTAGAGAACGTCATCACTCATTCGGAATATTCTTATGTTGACTGGATAATATTATTTCTCGGACGGTGTCGGCCTTTTTTGTTTTATGATGCTTCCATGGATTCTGAAAGCCGGTTTGTACATAGGAGTCACCTATTACATCTCTCAACCTATTTGCAGCTATCGATCCCTAAAGCTATTGTGGATCCAGCATTAATTAAGTATTTAGAGCGTTTTCACATTATATACCGTTCAAGCCAGTTTCTAATAATCTGAACATGGTCATTTTCATTAGTATGCGGCGCGTCTGTACAATTTCCACAGCCTTCTTTTATGGGCAGGCTGAGCAGAGTGATTAGTCACATTTATTTAAAAGCACGATTACAGTCGTACTTTGTTATGTCCATGTGAAAATACACGGCAGTAATTCAGGCTATTTAATCACACTCATGAATAAATGCAATGAATATATATATTAATGTATACGCAAGTAAATTCAGAATATAGGGAATTATGTTGGCTTGACCATGATTAAAACATTTTATGGAACCCAGAGGAAACTCACAAAGCAGCAGTTAAGTATATCTTGTTCTCTACCAGTAATACAGTATGTATTAAAAGGTCAATTAACAAACTATTAACTGTAATTGTAATACATCGTAAAATCATAAAAAAAATCATATTACATTCCGAACGCTAACAGGTTAAAAAACCCATTGGCGCATCAGGGATTGCGCTGGCTTCCGTGTGCTTACTGTACTTTGCGCTCCCTACACTTATCATGGGGAGCGCAAAGAGGAATTAGCATTACGATTACTAAATCCTAACGCTATTTACTGCATTAACTGAAAAGTTAACCACAGCTAGAGGCTAGTGCTATCTGACACCGCGTCTGCGGAATCACATATCTGAATCTATACTGAAAATCCCCCAAAAACCAGATACTTACCTCTCATCCCGCAGAGAGAACAATGGCTCGATCCGCTGCTAGTTCTGGCACCCGGGAGCAGAGTGAGACTGGGGACAAATAGTAATAATAATAAGGAGATGCTGCAGTTCTTACTGAATAAACCCCCATAGTCTTTACAGAGGCTAGAGTTGGTATTTTTATACACAGTGCACCTTGTTCCTCACGCACACAAACTGTTACATTTATAAATAAAAACTTGCTTTGTTTTAAACTAAATTTGGATATTCATATGCAGACAAACTGAACATCACATTCTAAAAGCCAAAAAAAAGAATGTAATATTTCAAATTAATTGTATTTTCAATAAAGATAGAAATTAAGTGCATTTCTTCTAATGTGAGTGAAGGAAACGCACAAAAATGGAAATGCTACAGTACAATTTCCTTGTTGTTCCTCAATATTTAAAAAAAAAATATGCATGTTTTTTTTTAAATAATTGGTACATTTCCTTGGTTACTTCTACTGTAAAGTATTATTTATTTACTATCAGGGTTATCCAAAGAGATTCGAAAAGTCACCGCACGTTCGGTGACTTTTCGTTCTCTTCAATTCGGTTCCTTTTGCCGATTGCATTTCGGTGACCCTGCGGTGTATTCAGCAAACACCACAAGGTCCCCGAATTGCAGGGAAAAGCTGCCGCAAACCAACCGAAACCTAACCGAATGCACGCTGAAAACAAGCAAAAACATCTGGATTAACCTTCGAAAAAGCCGAACAGGAGCCGAAAAGGAGCCGAATCACACAGAGCCGAAGCAGCTGTGACGTAGAGGAGGCAGTGAATAAATTAGAAAAACCATTTGTATGAATCTGGGAAAATGAAACGCTGTTTGCAAAGAAACTACTGAGCGAAAATGTCTGAAATTTTCACAGGAGGTCCAGGGAATGATAATAAAGAGGGCTGTTACAAAAAAAATAAGCAAACTGAAAAAAAAAAAAAAAAAAAATCGGACTTTTTTTAAAAAAAAAAAAAATCAGAAAAATGCTTAAAGTATCCTAAAAAATCAATGAATAAAGAGACTTTTTGCTGCAGAATTTTATAATGAACGGTTTATTAGATATTGAATTAAAACGGGAATATTTTTAACATTGAAGCCTATGGGATTCTCCTGAATAAATTTGCCGAATTAAACCACCGAATGGCAGGGCATTAGGGGAACCTTTCACTGCTGGTTTGTGTTCTCTGAATAGCCGAAGCAGTGCTTCTCTATGGGGATTTCACTGCCCTCGAACAGGAACCGAACAGGCACCGTATGTGCAGGCAATTCGCCAGGATTTGGCGAATTGCCTGCTCTCTGGATAGCCGAATGGCCAGGAAAGGTAACCGAACACTGATTTTCAGCGTTCGGTTACCTTTCTCAAGCAATTCGGATCTCTTTGGATAACCCTGTCTGTTGTGGAGTTGAAAACCATCTTAAAACATTGGGAAAAGCAAAACGAAAATGAAATAAAATAAAAAATTTTGCCAGTTGGCCTTGTTTGTTTATTTGGTAGAACATCGATAAAGATCTGTCCATTATGGAGAAGGTACTCTGATCAAAAGAAATAAAAAAAAAACATTGTTATTAATATACTTTATATACACAAACGTCCTCTATTTTACAAAACACTGCCATACACAAATTATATGACACAACGTATCACAGATAAAACATTGGCACTCAGTGACCGCATCAAGTCTTAAAAATGATGAGATAGCTTGGTTTGTACTTCTTCCGATCCAGCAATGGGTGACACCATGTTTCTCCCTCTATGGGTTGTGCTTGCAGTGGGCCGCCACGCAGTGCTGCATGATGGGTGAGGTCACCATACTGGCACTTAATTAGGCACATGGAGGGAGTGACTGTCCTGCAGGATGTTCTCTAATCAGAGCTGTCATTCCCCCTGTGGCATGCCGCACTGAATAGAGTGACAACTGAATATTTAATAGGTAATTAGGCAAATATTTCAAATACATGTGATAACAAAAATTCTAAAGCATATATGTAAAATATTTCCCTTTCAATTGAGCCAAAATGCATTGGGCACATCAAGCTCCATTATAAGTAACAGATAAAAGATGTTGCAATTCTTGTGCTTCCATTGAGGATTTGGCTATATGCTGGGCTGTTGCAGTAATACAGGAGCCATTTGTTAAATGTCTGTATCTCTCTGAAATGTATCTTTTTGACAACCTTCCAATTCATGATTTAAGTGTCCTTAATGAGATACTTGTTTAATGGGTAATATTTTTTGGCTCTTATTTGGAGTTCTCTGACTATTATATTTCATTAAAATTAAATGTGGAAAAGCGCTGAATTTTAGCTATTTCCTCTGCTTGCTTTACATTGCTTTGTGCTGAATTGTGATGCTGAAATCTCTTTTCCCCTCCCAGTTTAATAAAGCTTTTCTCCATAGTATGTGCAACTGAAACAAACTGAGATCGAAGTATGTTTTCTACTTATTTATCAGCGATTTCGCTATTATTCTTATTAAAACCTCATTAGGCAGTCTGAATGTTGATGACTTGCAGGGTTATTCAAAGAGATCTGAATTGCTTGAGAAAGGTAACTGAACGCTGAAAATCAGCGTTCGGTTACCTTTCTTGGCCATTCGGCTATCCAGAGAGCAGGCAATTCGCCAAATCCTGGCGAATTGCCTGAACATAAGGTGCCTGTTCGGTGCCTGTTCGAGGGCAGTGAAATCCCCATGAAAAAGCACTGCTTCGGCTATTCAGAGAACACAAACCAGCAGTGAAATGTTCCCGAATTGCCCTGCCATTCGGTGGTTTAATTCAGCAAGTTTATTCAGGAGAATCCCATAGGCTTCAACGTTAAAAATATTCCCGTTTTAATTCAATATCTAATAAACCGTTCATTATAAAATTCTGCAGTAAAGAGTCTCTTTATTTATCGATTTATTTTTTTAGGATATTTTAAGCATTTTTCTGAATTTTTTTTAAGTTTACTTATTTTTTCTGTAACAGCCCTCTTTAGTATCATTCCCTGGACCTCATATGCAAATTTCAGACATTTTCGCTGAGTAGTTTCTTTGCAAACAGCGTTACACTTTTCAATCATTCATGCAAACTGTTTTCCTAATTTATTCATTTTGCTCTTCTGCGGTCTCGGCTTTCTCGGCTTTTTCCGGAGGCTTCGCTGCCTGTGATCGGCTCCTGCTCGGGTTTTTCCGTGGTTGTCGGCAGGTTAATCCAGATGTTTTTGCGAGTTTTCGGCAGGTTTGCGGCAGCTTTTCCTTGCAATTCGGGGACCCTGTGGTGTTTGCTGAATACACCGCAGGGTCACCAAAATGGGATCGGCAACAGGAACCGAATTGAAGAGAACGAAAAGTCACCGAATGTGCGGTGACTTTTCGAATCTCTTTGAATAACCCTGTTGGTAAAGGTCATGTCGTGCTACCAGTAAAGCAAATCTAGGCCATGGCACTGCCAAACCAATGACCGACAGATTTGTTTAATTTATAGTGAATTCACGGCAGGGTCGCAAACTGGAATTGCCGAATCAATTGTGTTGAACGAAAAAGCACCAAAGGTTTGCTGAAATTTCATTGCTTTCTGAATAACCCCTTTGATGCCTGGTCCAGTTCTTCTTTCATTTTATGAGCACTTTCCTACTGACTGGCTTATGGCCCACCCTGTATGTGGATGATCTTTGAATCTGCCGTAGGCCTTGTTCTCAAGTCAACCCAACTCACTCAACTAGTCAAAAATAAAATGAAAATAATATATATATCGTAAATTATAACTGCCGCTTTGTGCTACAATGTAACTACATAACCCACCATTGTGACATGTTAAAAGAGCTAAACTGGCCGTCGCTGGAATCTAGACGCACCTTTTACCATACCAACCTGGTGTTTAAGAGCTTTTGTGGGAAGCTGCCACCCTACCTGAATAGGCTGCTTCCACCAGCAGTTCCCTCATCCTATAACCTCCGATCCAGGACCTGCACCTTACTTGCAATACCACAATACAAAAAGAAAGTGGCTCCATCCTCCTTTTCCTACAGAGCGCCGCAATTATGGAATAACCTCCCAGACGCCATCAAATCTTGCCCCAGTCTAAAGTCACTTAAGAGCTCCCTATTAACATACCTCCATACGGAATGCACCTGTAAACATGTAACATAGTGACTATATTTATTTTCTGTTAAAATGTATATTTGTGCTGTTTTTTTCTATCTTGCATTCTATTACTTTGTATTTCTGTAACAATTCAATGTTTTTGAACCCAGGACATACTTGAAAACGAGAGAAATCTCAATGTATCCTTCCTGGTAAAATCCTTTATAAATAAATATTAGTTTAATAAAAATAAATATATTGAATAGGTGCACTTTGTAAGTAGCAATAATCAAATAATGTAATGTTAAGAACACAATGGACGAAAGCTTTCACAATGGTTGAAAAAGATTGCGGGTCACCATGCTATAAATCCCTTTGCATTGCTCCAGAATTTGACCAGAATTGGACCACATTGAGCATACATGATGCAGGTGCTTTTGAAGACAGAGTATAATCCATTTTGGTAGTGGAGGAGTTAAATAAATGTACAAATATAAATGATACATAATGATGTTTTTTCTGTTCCAACCTATTCTTTTCGTTTTTCTTCCTCTTGCTAAGCATTCCAATTTTTCGGTACAGGATATTCCTCCTGCTGGCCTTGCACAGTGTGGAGCAAATGTGATTGATACAGAAAAGTGGATTGTGGTGGAATGCACAGAGAATCCCTCCATTCCTGCTAATATTATTCTTAACAGGTGTATCCTCTTTGCATTTTCGGTACACAAACAGATGTATCACTTATAAAGGGAAGAAAAAAAAAAACGGAACGCCAAAAGAATTGCTTTTAGTAAGCTGCCGAGCTGTTTTATAAAGGATGGCTTTATCTGATAAAGATGGATTAAGCCAACGTAGCTGCATCGTAATCTTTAAGATTAGCAAGGGAAAAAAATGCTTTCTGAAGAGAGCTATTAACTACATCAGAACCAAAGAGATCCCGAGTGCATTACTTCAGTTTTTCAATAGTAAAACATAACATATACATCCGTGCTTACTTTGCATCTGGCGTGCAGCTCTTGGCAGTGCAAAGATCACCCCGAGCAATGATAATGACTTGGTACATTGCTTATAACACCAGTTTCTGCCGAAGAGAGAATTTAAAAAAAAAAGGATGAATCTTTCCAGCAAAATATTGCTGTATCGCTGTTTTGTTTTCTTCGTAGGAATGCTTTGTAAACTGAGCGCGCTATAACATTAGAAAGGTGCTCTGGATTTATGTAATTCATCTAAAATAAGATTGTATTAAGTTTGCATTTATGCTTGCAAGGTCGTCTTAACAAAGAAAAGGTGCAGAATCCTAAATTCTAAGAATAAAAAACACAACTTTAATTACATTTTAGATCCACATCTTCACATCTTCATAACCTTAAAATATATCTGTATATATATATATTTGTGTATATCACCTTTCTGGGTGATAGTACACTGCTTTGCATATTGTATAGCCTGAGACCTGAACTGGGACGTACCGTACGGCAGGCAGCTAGTGCTGTTGGCCATTCTCAGCAATCTCTTATACCCTTGTTTTGCTATATATAAATAACTGTATATTCACACACATTCTAATCAACCACAACATTAATATCAAAGGCAAGTGCAGTGAATAACTTTGATTATACGGTTACAATGGCACCTCTCAAGGGGTGAGACATATTAGGCAGCAAGTGAACAGTCAGTTCTTGAATGGCATGTGTTGTAAGCAGAAAAATGGGCAAAAGGATCTGAGTGACTTAAACACGGGCGAAATAGTGACAACCAGACGACTGGTTCAGAGCAGCTCGAAGATGGCAAGTCTTGTGAGGTGTTCCTGGTATGCAGTAGTTCTCATCTACCAAAAGGTGGTCCAAGGAAGGACAACCGGTCAACTGGCAATAGGGACATGGGCACCCAAACCTCAATAACAGATGTGGGGAGTGAAAACGTACACCTCTTACAACGATGGCTCTCTCTGAAGGCAGTGGCCTCTTTCAGAGGGATTTGCACCTTGCAACATTGCAACAGTTGTTTAGGGATTGTTTGAGTAACATGACAAATATTTAAAAGTATTGTCTTGGTCTGCACATTCCCTAGATCTCGATCCAATTGAGCATCTGTGGAATGTCCTGGAACAAGACATCTGATTCATGGAGACCCCAACTAGTGATGAGCCGAACACCCCCAATTTCAAAAGTTCGAGTTCGAACTAGAACACAAACCGAACTCAATGCAAGTCAATAGAACTCGAAAGTTCGATTTTTAGAGTGCCCTCCAAGAGGGCATATATGCAAGATATTTGCCATAAAAGGTGTATGGGGGTCCGGGTAGTGCCCTGGGGGACAGGAAACAAGGGCAAAAAGTAAAAAAAAAATGTTTTTAAAGGAACAGTGAGTTTTCCATGAAATAAAGGTTAAGAATAAAACTGAAAAATTCCTTCAAATATCGTGCCTAGGAGGTCCCCATAACCTGCCCGTGAAGTGGCGGATTTGTAGGATGTATAGAAACATTTAAAAACCAAAAAAATGACATTTCAAATGACAGTAAATGGTTTTCCTTTAATCTATTCATAAACAACTGCTTGGGGCGGCAGCCTGTATGAAAAGAGGAGACATTTTAGGACACGCAGAGCTAGTTTAGTGATTTTTTGGCTAAATTATGGTGAAATTTATACAGGCTTTGGATGAAAGTAACAATAGGTGCTTTAAAATTGGGCCTTTGGTGTTGGCAACAGTGCCGTCACACCATAACCCCTCTGTGGTATTGTGGAAGAGTGCAGGGTTGGACCCTGCGGTCCAATATTAAAATGATATGAATCTGGTATAGGTGTCAGTGGCAGTGCACCCAAATATTGTGCCTTTGGTGGCAGCAAGTGCCTTCATACCGTAAGTAACCCCTCTGTGGTATTGTGGAAGAGTGCAGGGTCGGACTCTGCGGTCCAATATTAAAATGATATGAATTTGGTATAGGTGTCAGTGGCAGTGCACCCAAATATTTTACCTTTGGTGGCAGCAAGTGCCTTCAGACCGTAAACCCTCTGTGGTATAGTGGAAGAGTGCAGTGGGGGACCCTGCGGTCCAATATTAAAATGATATGAATCTGGTATAGGCGTCAGTGGCAGTGCACCCAAATATTTTACCTTTAGCGGCAGCAAGTGCCTTCACACCATAACCCCTTTGTGGTATTGTGGAAGAGTGCAGTGGTGGAGGTTTTGGGAATGCAGAAGAGATCCCCGATCTATTCAGTTATGTCAGCATCAGGGGATTCATTTTTATAAATGTCAGCTAGTCTACAGAGACGGCGGACAGATGCACTCTTTTGTCTGTGACAAAACCTCCAGCAGCACTGAACGTCCTTTCAGAAAGCACGCTGGATGAACGGCAACCTAATAGCTGCATAGCATATTGGCTAAGTTCTGGCCAGTGATCCAATCTCAACACCCAGTAAGCCAGTGGATCATCTGCTGGAAAGGTATCCAGGTCTGCCCTTGCCCCTAGGTAGTCCTGCACCATATGGTGAAGACGCTGGCAATGGGTGCCTACATTTGACGTCCCTGGGCATTGTGGACTAAAAAATTTTAAAAGGCATCAGTCAAGCGGCCCCGGCCTTCACCGCTCTTCCTCTGATCATCCACAGCCTCAGAAGCACCTGTGTCATCACTTGGTAATCTACCAATGCCTGGAAATGTGTTACACAAGTGTCGCTTTAGATCGTCCTCAAGTTGTTTCATCCTGTCCTCACTCTGTGCGGGCAGGATGAGCTCTGCAACTTTATCCTTGTATCGTGGATCAAGAAGGCTAGCCAACCAGTAATGATCCCTCTCCTTGATAGCACGAATCCTGGGGTCCTTTAGCAGGCTTTGTAGGATAAGGAAGCCCATGCAGTGTAGGTTGGAGGTGGCATTAGCTTCCGAGTCTTCCTGGTCAATGAGGATGACCCCATTGTGTACTTCCTGCTCCCAGCCATGTACTAGTCCTTGGGTTTCTGGGCACACAAAACCCTCCCTTGAGGAATCCCCACCTTCAATGCCCCCACTACTTAAATATTCCTCCTCCTCCTCATCCTCCTCCTGTCTGATCTGAGGACCCACAGGAATGCTGTCTGCGTACAGACTGGGGCCTTGAGAGCTAGGGAATGCCTCCTCTTCCTCCCGCTGCTCTGCCTCTAGTGCCACATCTATAATTCCCAGCAGAGTGCACTACAGTAGGAACACTAAAGGAATTGTGTCACTGATGCATGCACTGTCCCTGCTCACCATCCTTGTTGCCTCCTCAAATGGTGACAGTACAGTGCATGCATCTTTGATCATCAGCCACTGCGGGGGTTGACCTGAACAAGTTGACCTGAACCTGTCCTTGTGCCATACTCACACAGGTACTCATTGATGGCCCTCTGCTGCTTGTGCAGACACTGCAGCATTGCTAATTTTGAATTCCACCTGGTGGGCATGTCACAGATCAGATGGTTTGTGGGAAGGTGGAATTTTCTTTGAATTTCTGCCAGGCGGACACTTGCTGGGAATGACCATCTGAAGTGGCTGCAGACTTTTCTGGCCTGGCTGGGAAGCTCTGCCAGCCCTGGGTACATGGTTAGGAAACGCTGTACCACCAGACCTAGGACGTGTGCTAGGCATGGTACATGCGTCAACTTACCCCGGCGTAGGGCGGAGAAAAGATTGCTGCCATTATCACAGACGACGATTCCCAGCTGAAGCTGGCGTGGTGTTAACCATCTCTGCACCTGCCCCTGCAGAGCTGATAGAATTTCTGGCCCGGTGTGGCCCCTATACAAACCAGCACAAGCACAGTATGGCATCTTTTTGCTTGAGTCATTGCGTAGCCTCTGCCACGCGTCGGTTTAACTGCCACTTCGCCAGAGACAGATAAGGAGGAGGAGGAAGAGGTGGTGGATAGTGATGAGCTGAACACCCCCCGAGTTCAGTTCGCATTCGAACTCGAACTTTCCAAATGTTCGAATTCGAACTCGAACTCAATACAAGACAATGGGACTCAAAATTCGATTTTTAGAGTGCCCTCCAAGAGGGCATATATGCTAGATATTTGCCATAAAAGGTGTACGGGGGTCCGGGTAGTGGCCTGGGGGACAGGAAACAAGGACAAAAAGTAAAAAAATAAACGTTTTTAAAGGGACAGTGAGTTTTCCATGAAATAAGGGTTAAAAATAAAAACAAAAAATTCCTTCAAATATCGTGCCTAGGAAGTCCCCATAACCTGCCTGTGAAGTGGCAGATTTCTAGGATGTATAGAAACATTTAAAAACAAAAAAATGACGTTTCGAATGACGGTAAATGCTTTTCCTTTAATCTATTCATAAACAACTGCTTGGTGCAGCAGCCTGTATGAAAAGACATTTTAGGACACGCGGAAAAAGTTTAGTGATTTTTTGGCTAAATTATGGTGAAACTTATGCAGGCTTTGGATGAAAGTAACAATAAGTGCTTTAAAATTGGGCTTTTAGCGTCGGCAACAGTGCCGTCACACAGTAACCCCTCTGAGGATATGAATCTGGTAAAGGCGTCAGTGCACCCAGATATTGTGCCTTTGGTGCCAGGCCAGCAAGTGCATTCATACAGTAACCCCTCTGTGGTATTGTGGAAGATTGCAGGGGTGGACCATGCGGTCCTATATTAAAAAGATATGAATCCGGTAAAGGCGTCAGTGCACCCAGATATTGTGCTTTTGGTGCCAAACCAGCAAGTACCATCATACAGTAACCCCTCTGTGGTATTGTGGAAGAGTGCAGGGGTGGACCCTGCATTCAGTAGGGATGTGCGTTTCGAGTTTCGGAATTTCGGAATTTTCACGAAATTTCCCGATTCGTGTTTTTTCGGATGCGGCGGAATTTCCGAAAAATTTTAGATCCGAAAAGTTCAGATCCGAAATGTTTTCCGAGCCGAAACGAAATATTTTCGGATTTTTCGAATGGGCTTGAAATGTGGCAAACGAGGAGAACAGATGTTCCGAAAAACGAAAATTTTCCGAAAAACGAAAATTTTCCGAAAAACGAAAATTTGCCGAAAAACGAAAATTTTGTAAAAACGAACATTTTCTGAAAAACGAAAAATTTTCGAAAAAACGAAAAGTCGATACAAAAACCGAGCACAGTGACACAAAAATACGAAAAATGGTCGAAATTCCGAAAAAAAAATGTACCCGAAAAACAGGTCGAACCGAATCGAATCGAAACCGAAATCGGTCGAAACGAGCCGAATCGAAAAGTTTAAAAATCCGAAAAATCGAACCGAATCGAACCGAAAAAAAAAATCGGTGCACAAGCCTAGCATTCAGGGCCGGTGCTAGACTATTTTTGTCCCTAGGCAAGAACAGCTACTTGCACCCCCCCAAAAAAAACCCAAAAAAAAACACACAACATGAAACTGCTAAATTTCTTTTTATTTAAGAATAAAGTTTGAAAAGCACCAATAGTAAAGGTAAAATAAATATAAATAAACTGTATTAACCCTTTCGCTGCTGAGGCTTTTCCCGCCTCTGTGCTGAGGTCATTTTTAGTGGTTTCGCTCATCATGTTTAAACGTGTTTTGAAGGCTTATTTTAGTATATGACCCAGACATATTATATATTGTTCTTTCCGTCAGACTCGGTAGATTCATAATATGTCATTATATTATGTTATACGTCATGACCTGTCTGTTTAGTATAACAAAAAATGCAATAAAATATGAATTTTCAATAATTTACAATGTGTAAAGTGTTTTTTTTTCACATTTTAACATGCGAGCCATTGCGGTTATATTTTGTATGGGGTGCGCTTGTTAAAAAAATTAGAGATGGGGTCTCGTTACATTTTTTTGGGGGGAAATTACGCGATTTTTAACAAACGCACCGCATACAAAAATCGTTAGTGCAGCATCATTGTTCACATTATAATTGAAATAGGAACAATATTGCTGCATTAACAAACCAAAAAAAAGAAAAAAAATTGTTTATTTTTTTTTTTAGAATTTTGTTTTTTAATTTTTTTTATTTTTTTTTTTATTTTTTTTATTTTTTTTTTTAAATTTTTCACATTCGTGTTTGGTATCGTTGGAACGGCCATTCTCTGGCCGATCCAACAATACCAAACTTTAACCCTAGCTGCCACGGATCGGGAGATAGGGAGTTCATTGGAACCCCCTATCTCCACGGTTGGTGGCAGCTAGGGGTTAACTCTAGGACTGGCGTCATCGTGCTATGCACGATGACGTCAGTCCTCAGGGGGAGTTCCCGGAGGCTTGGCCAACATCCAAGATGTCGGCCAGCTCCGGGAAAGGATCGCGAACCGGCGCTTTTCAGCGCCGATTCGCAATCCAGCACCCCAGGGTTAATAACAGCCACCGTTTGGAAGGGCAGGCTGTGCCTTCCAAGCGGTGTCTGTTTTAACCCCCTGCTCCGCGGCAATCGGGAGGGAGAGAGGTCCGAAGGACCTCCCCCCTCCCTTTCAGGCGCCTCCTCCGCACATGCGGGGGGCGCCTGAATTAGGTGTCATCGCGTCGCCGCGATAACACTAATGTCCCCGCCGGCTCCGAGTGCTGGGCTGACATCCAAGATGTCAGCCCGCACCGGGGGGGCGCAGCAATCCGCCGGAATCCGGCGGATTGCTGCCTCCTGTGCTCGGACGCGCTGAGCGCGTCCGTAGCACAGGAGAACCACTTGGCTGGACGCGCTGAGCGCGTCCATAGCAGCCAAGTGGTTAACCACTTTAAATTAACTCTATTAATCAAATTAAAATTAACTGTATTGAACAAATATAAATTAACGAAAAAAAAAATAAGAGTTGTCACGTAAGTTTCAATTTCACACATCAAAATTTCACTTTGCGTGCCTTATCCTTTGCAAATTTTCATCATGCGTATATATATATTGCCCAGGCCAGCTCACATCATGAGTATATATATTTTGCCCAGGCTAGCTCACATCATGCGTATATATATTGCCCAGGCTAGCTCACATCATGCGTATATATATATATTGCCCAGGCTAGCTCACATCATGCGTATATACACTATATTGCCAAAAGTATTTACTCACCTGCCTTGACTCGCATATGAATTTAAGTGACATCCCATTCCTAATCCATAGGGTTCAATCTGATGTCGGTCCACCCTTTGCAGCTATAACAGCTTCAACTCTTCTGGGAAGGCTGTCCACAAGGTTTAGGAGTGTGTTTATGGGAATTTTTGACCATTCTTCCAGAAGAGCATTTGTGAGGTCACACACTGATGTTGGACGAGAAGGACTGGCTCTCAGTCTCCGCTCTAATTCATCCCAAAGGTGTTCTATCAGGTTGAGGTCAGGACTCTGTGCAGGCCAGTCAAGTTCATCCACACCACACCAGACTCTGTCATCCATGTATTTATGGACCTTGCTTTGTGCACTGGTGCACAGTCATGTTGCAAGAGGAAGGGGCCAGCTCCAAACTGTTCCCACAAAGTTGGGAGCATGGAATTGTCCAAAATGTCTTGGTATGCTGAAGCATTCAGAGTTCCTTTCACTGAAACTAAGGGGCCAAGCCCAGCTCCTGAAAAACAACTGCACATCATAATCCCCCCTCCACCAAACCTTACACTTGGCACAATGCAGTCAGACAAGTACCGTTCTCCTGGCAACCGCCAAACCCAGACTCATCCATCAGATTTCCAGATGGAGAAGCACGATTCGTCACTCCAGAGAACATGTCTCCACTGCTCTAGATTCCAGTGGCGGCGTGCTTTACAACACTGCATCCAACGCTTTGCATTGCACTTGGTGATGTATGGCTTGGATGCAGCTGCTTGGCCATGGAAACCATTCCACGAAGCTCTCTGCGCACTGTTCTTGAGCTAATCTGAAGGCCACATGAAGTTTGGAGGTCTGTAGCGATTGGCTCTTCAGAAAGTTGGCGACCTCTTCGCACTATGTGCCTCAGCATCCGCTGACCCGCTCCATCAGTTTACGTGGCCTACCACTTCGTGGATGAGTTGCTGTCGATCCCAAACAATTCCACATTATTATAATAAAGCTGACAGTTGACTGTCGAATATTTAGGAGCGAGGAAATTTCACGACTGGATTTGTTGCACAGGTGGGCATCCTATCACAGTTCCACACTGGAATTCACTGAGCTCCTGAGAGCGACCCATTCTTTCACAAATTTTTGTAAAAACAGTCTGCATGCCTAGGTGCTTGATTTTATATACCTGTGGCCATGGAAGTGATTGGAACACCTGATTCTTATTATTTGGATGGGTGAGCGAATACTTTTGGCAATAAAGTGTATATTGCCCAGGCCAATCCCCTGGTGGAGATAGGGGGTTCATTTGAACCCAGATATCTCCAGGCAGCAAGGGGGTCATGGAGGGTGTCAATCGAAAGGCCGGAGCATGGCCTTTTCGAATGATACCCAACATGACCAGGTATAAAGTAAAAAAAAAAGAAAATAAAAACATGTATTTTCTTTGTATGTTATTTTTATTAATGCAGCAATATTGTTCACATTTCAATTATAATGTGAACGATGATGCACTAATGAATTTTTTCTATGGGGTGCGTTTGCTATAAATCACGTAATTCCCCCCCAACAAAATGTAACAAGTCCCCATTTCTAAATTTTGTACAAGCGCACCCCATAGAAAACATAACCGCAAACGCTCATGTGCTAAAATGTGAAAAAAAAACACTTTACACACTGCAGATGATTAAAAATTCAATTTTTATTGCATTTTTTGTCATAATATACAGGCAGGACATGACGTATACATATAAAAATGATATATTATGAATCTGCGGAGTCTGCTGGAAAGAACAATATCTAATATGTCTGGGTTATTTAATAAAATAAGGCTTCAAATTGCTTTTAAACATGATGAGCGAAAGCGGTACAATGAGCTGAGCACACAGCAGTGATATGCAGCATATTAGAGGAGAGAAATTAACACTTCTCAGAAGCAGACACCACACCCTCAGTATAGTCTACATACATACAATGTATCAAATTCATTAGAACAGACTAAAAACACCTGGTGTTTATGCCCGTTTGTGAACACAGGTCATTTAGAGGTGAGAATCTTTGCACATACACATTAGTTTTTAATTCAATATCTAATAAACCGCATATAATATTCTGCAGTAAAGAGTCTCTTTATTTCTAGATTTTTTAGTATTTTTTAAGCATTTTTTATCCTTTTTTCTAATTTTTTTTGGCGAACGCCCAAAGTTCGAATCGAACTCCGAACTGATCGAACCGAACAGCTCATCCCTAGTGGTGGAGCAGACAGACCTCATACAAGCAGCTTTCTGGAGGTGTGGTGGATGAACAAGCTCCAGCACAGAGCCCCGTCCTGGATCCGCCCAGCTGCAATGAGAGTTACCCAGTGTGCCGTGAAGGAAATGTAACAGCGCTGTCCATGCTTGCTGGACCACGTGTCTAAAGTCATGTGCACCTTGCTGCTGACTGCCTTTCCCAATGACTCCATAACATTGTCTTCCATGTGCTGGTATAGTGCTGGAATAGCCTTCCTTGAAAAGAAATGGCGTTTTGGAACCTGCCACTGTGGTACAGCACATTCAGAAAATTCACGGAAGGAAGCAGAGTCCACCAGCTGGAAAGACAGCAGGTGTAATACGAGTAATTTTGCTAAGCTGGCATTTAGACGCTGTGCTTGGGGATGATTGGGACTATATTTTTTCTTACGCTGCAGCAGCTGGGGCAATGTAATCTGACTGCGTAAATCTTTAGCTGATGGGATGCTGTCACATTCTGAGGCAGGACCTGGTACACCCATTACTGTAGCATCATCCCTGTCAGTGGAGGTTGTAGGCAATGACAAGGCACGACATATAGTGGGGGTAGAGACAGATGAGGAGGAGGACCTATGCAAAGTGTTGTGCCAACGGGATGCGTGGCAGGTGGTCATATGTCACCTCAAGCACGTGGTACCCAAGCGTGGGATGTCTTTCCCACGCTTGATCCTCATCTGACATAGATTACAAATAGCAACGTTGCGGTCTGATGCACATTTCTTAAAGAACTCCCAGACAGCAGACTTCCTGTACATGTGCTTTGAGACAACAGCGCTCTGCACCTGAGCAGCTGTGACTTCTGATGCCTTTGACTGGCTACGGTTGGTCATAGAGGACGTTCTGCCTCGTTTTTGTTGTGCCTCCTCCTCCCCCTCCCTTGACTCCTCTGTTCGATCAGGCACCCAGGTGGAGTCAGTGACCTCATCATCGTCATCACCCCCTATCTCCTCATCACTGGAGCCAACCTTGCAATTTGCTGCAGCTGCTTGGGCAACATGAGTGCCAGTTCTTTGTGGGTCACTGGCACTAGGCTTGTGCTCCGATTTTTTTTTCGGTTCGATTCAGTTCGTTCAGATTTGTAAATTTTCGTTTCGGACGATTTTCGTTTCGGTTCGTTTCGTTTTTCGTATCAACTTTTTTTTCGTGATTTCGGAAATTTTCGTGTTTTTCGGAAATGTCTGTTCTCCTCATTTCAAAGTGTCTATTCGTTTTGACATAAACTAATGGTTTTTCAGATACGATAATTATACGATACGATAATTCTGCCATTGAGATTTCTCATGTTTTACAAAAAGGATACATTGAGATTTCTCTGGTTTCCCGGGAAGGATACATTGAGATTTCTCATTTTTTACAAAAAGGATACATTGAGATTTTTCATGTTTTACAAGAAGGATACATTGAGATTTCTCTAGATTTCTGGGAAGGATACATTGAGATTTCTCATGTTTTACAAGAAGGATACATTGAGATTTCTCTAGATTTCCGGGAAGGATACATTGAGATTGCTCATGTTTTACAAGAAGGATACATTGAGATTTCAATTTTTTTACAAAAAGGATACATTGAGATTTCTCTGGATTTCCAGGAAGGATACATTGAGATTTCTCATGTTTTACAAGAAGGATACATTGAAATTTCTCGTGTTTTACAAGAAGGATACATTGAGATTTCTCTGGTTTTACAAGAAGGATACATTGAGATTTCTTTGGTTTTCCAGGAAGGATACATTGAGATGGGAATGATACAAAATTTAATTACCGAATCAGCGATATAAATACGATGTCCAAAATTACTGAAATGGAACCGAAATCAGGAATGGAGCCGAAATCACGAATGGAACGAAAATGAATTTCACTTTATACATTTCTAGTCCATTCGAACATTCCGAAAAGTTTTCGTTTCTGCACTTTTTGCCGTTTTCAGATCTGAAAATTTTCGGAAAATCGGCCGAATCCGAATGCACGAATCGGGAAATTTCATGAAAATTCCGAAATTCCGAAACCCGAAACGCACATCCCTAACTGGCACCCCCTCCCTCTAGGCTGATTTTACTCCCTTCCTCAACCTCAGAGTTTGAATCAGAGCACTGGAGTTGCTGTGCATCCTCAAGCAGCATGTCACTGACACTGTCGCTGTAGTCAAACAATTCAGCTGACTCCTCCATGTATGATAGTGAGGCTACAGCAGGAGTAGCTATGGACATGGAGGCTGAATTAGATGTTTTGGCAGCTGAGGTGGAATGTAAACCGCTACAAGCCTGGCTGGCAGAGGACTCGGAGGATGAGGATGGCCTGGTTAGCCAATCCTGCAAATCCTCTGTATGTTGCTGCTGCTTAAGATGGCCAGCACCAGTTAGAAACAAGGACAAGCGTGCCCCTGCAGAGGATGCACCACGTCCACGACGACCAGGGGCACAGCCTTCTGACACAGAGGCTGCTTGCCCTCTTATCTGTGTCTGGGAGCGTCTGCCTGTCCTTTTTGGTCTTTCTGACATGGTGAGTGATATATAGATTAGAGATATAGAGAACTCTGATTCAACTCTGTTATAAAAATTGGAGATATGCAGAACTCTGATTCAACTCTGTTATCTAGATTAAAGATTTCCAGAACTCTGGTATAACTCAGTGAGACACCCTGATAGCTGGCAGCCAGTGACAAGACACAGAATAAAATTCCCAGAAACCTCCTATAAATCAGTGAGACCCCCTGATGGGTGGCAGTGACAAGACACAGATTAAAATTTGCAGAAATCTGATAGAAGTATGTGGGACCCTCTGATAGCTGGCAGTGAGAAGACACAGATTACAACAATTCCCAGATATCTTGTAGAAGTGAGACCCCCACAATAGCTGCTGGCAGTGAGAAGACACAGATTACAACAATTCCCAGATATCTTGTAGAAGTGAGACCCCCACAATAGCTGCTGGCAGTGAGAACACACAGATTACAACAATTCCCAGATATCTTGTGGAAGTGAGACCCCCACAATAGCTGCTGGCAGGGAGAACACACAGATTACAACAATTCCCAGATATATTGTAGAAGTGAGACCCCCACAATAGCTGTTGGCAGTGAGAACACACAGATTACAACAATTCCCAGATATCTTGTGGAAGTGAGACCCCCACAATAGCTGCTGGCAGGGAGAACACACAGATTACAACAATTCCCAGATATATTGTAGAAGTGAGACCCCCACAATAGCTGCTGGCAGTGACAAGACACAGATTAAAATTTGCAGAAATCTGATAGAAGTATGTGGGACCCCCTGATAGCTGGCAGTGAGAAGACACAGATTACAACAATTCCCAGATATCTTGTAGAAGTGAGACCCCCACAATAGCTGCTGGCAGTGAGAACACACAGATTACAACAATTCCCAGATATATTGTAGAAGTGAGACCCCCACAATAGCTGCTGGCAGTGAGAACACACACTAACAGAACAATCTCCTCTCAAAAAACACGTACTGGGGCTGCGAGGGACGCCTTATATAGTGTGCTGCGGGACTTAGCTCTGTGAGCCCATGATTGTGCAAAATTTGCCCAATCAGGACTCTGAACCGTGAACTCGAACCGAACACGTGGCAATGTTCGCAGTTCGGCGAACGGCCGATGTTCGATGCGAACTCCGAGCAGTTCGAACCGAATAGCTCATCCCTAGCCCCAACTCACAACTTGCAGGATTTAGAGCAGTGGTTTCCAACCATGGTCCTCAAGCCACCGTAACAGGCCAGATTTTGCACATCGCCTTGGGGAAATGCAGACTGAATCCTGCATTCACTGAGCAGCAAATCATATCACCTGTGCTGTGCTTCAGTTATCTGGAAAACCTGACCTGTTGGGGGTTCTTGAGGACCGCGGTTGGGAACCACTGATTTAGAGGATCTGCTGCTAATGTCTCGGTGCCAGATACCACAGGTTCAGAGGTCTTGTGGTGTCCATGCCTCAATGTATCAGAGCTGTGTTGGCAGCATGAGATCGACCTACATGATATTAGACCGGTGGTTTTAATGTTGTGGCTGATCAGTGCACAAATTGCCTTTGTGTTCAGCAAGCGGTTCCTTTGACTCCATGACTTGTTTTTCCTCTGATTTTCATTCACCGCTGTTAGAGCTTATGCAGACAGGTGTGAACCTCTCTAAATCATGTCCAATTAATAAAATTTTCCAATAGATGGGCTCCAATCCAACCTTGAAAACATCTCAAAGATGATCCAAAAAAAATCTGATGCATCTGAACTAAATTTGTCATTGCAAAAGGTCTGAATATTTATGTAAATTCTGATGTATAATTTTTTCTTTTTTATACATTTATATATTAAAAACAATCTTTGCATAATGCTGTAAAAAAAAAAAGGATATTTATAAAAATGAAGGGGTCTGAATACTTTCTGAATGCCCTGTACGTATATCGGATCCTGATATTGTTGTTGATTTGACTCAGCAGCAACATAAGCATCAGTACCTGGAGTGTTGAGTTTATCATGGCTTCCCGCAGTGTTTGGAGGCATTTTATCTGCTTCTGTTCTCAGTGGTGATTCAATACCATTTAAATCAGTGCCATGATTTTATATTCGCTACGACTGAGCTGAAAAGATGACTTAACCTTGGATACTGCCAGCTGGGACTCGTTCTGTTTCTTCCTCATTCTGTTGTCATCTACGTTATGGAAAATATTTATCACATGCAACTATTTTACATTAAAATATTTTCTGTGCCGTTGTATTTTTTTTTTGTCCTGCAGAATACAAATTAACGAGGCAAATGGTTTTCCTGTTGCTATATATTAAGGGCTCTATTACATGCTTCACGCAAAAACACACGCAGAAAGCATGAATTGTTGCGCGCAGCGTTAAATGTTAACGCGCGTAAAACAACGCTGGTATTACAATCCTCGTGCATTTTTTCATCCGTCAAAAATAACACGCGTAAAACGGACGCGCAGCAACGTTGCGCGCAGAAACCAGTGTGCGGACTGTTTTTTCACGTGATTCAGCCAATCAGAAGTATAAGAACCACAATTGTCTCCCGTTAAATTTTTGCACCTGTCAAAGTCAATCTGCGCATATATGCTGCATCAATAAAAAAAACACACATAACTGCTCAATTTTATTGTTTGGGTATGCGTAGAATATGTAACTATACTGTGCTGTATTGTTTTTTTTTGGGCCGGTGTATTTGGTTTCGGCCAGGACGTTCAGATTTGCCATTAACACCAGCTTTTCAAAGTCATTAAAATTATGCGCACAAACGCCGTGCGTTAAATTTTGCGCATAGATTGTAATACCATCCGCGCACAAACGCAGTTACGCTCACAATGTTAAGTATAGGATGCACGCAGTACAATAAGCTCGCGCAGCGTTTGCGCAGGTTCACCCGCGGTAGACGTTAACGCACATTTTTTGCGTGGAAAATTGTAATACGACGTTCTGCGTAAAGGGTTTTTGCCCCTCGCGTTAATGCATTTTTGCGCACGTGTTAACGTTTACGCTAAGAATGTAATAGAGCCCTGAATCGTTTAAAAGGGATCACCAGGAGTTACATATTTTATAAATGGCATGCGGGAACACAATGAGCTCAGCAAGTGGCTGAACACAAGAGTCCAGGTAGATTAGTTCACGAGGCAGAGGAACAATATATTGCCAGGTGTTCTGGAACGTGGCAATATAGCAGGGAAATAACAGGAGCGCCAGGGGCTGAAAAGTAGCAATACGGCAAAGGAGACAAACCTTGGAGAAGGTGAAATAGAGGTTGTTGTTGTAAGTAAGTAGCAGCAGCAGAGGAGCAATACAGGAAAAACAGACGTGAAGCTTGCAGGTTAGCAGGTCGGCACTTAGAGATATATTGATGCAGGCAGGTAGATCATTCATGTTCTTGAACCCAGGACGTACTTGAAAACGAGAGAAATCTCAATGTATCCTTCCTGGTAAAATCCTTTGTAAATAAATAAATAAATAAATTCAGGGAGCGAGAGAGAGGAAATCCAGGAAAATCATAATCTTGACAAACATAAGAAAGATGTGGAAATGTGTAATCTATTTGTTTAATCACTTACTTTTTTTAAAAAATGGTTTGAATTTGAGTATTTTTCTACGCAAATAAAATTTTTACTTTTGCTCGCTGCTAAGGACAAACAAACAAACCATTTAGTTTTTACTATCTGCTAATTTTGAAATATAAATATAATTAAACCTGTGTTCCTGCAACACCTTAAAAAAAAAAGCACATGATATTGGTTCAGTGCTAGGCCAGTGCTGTAGCTACAGTATATAAATGGACGAAAGTGGCTGCACTCAAACAAAATAAAATAATAACGTTTATTCATTCCACGTCAGCTCCAGAGAGAGCCGAAACGTTGGTCCACTTAATGGAATGAATAAACGTTATTATTTTATTTTTTCGAGCTCAGCCACTTTCGTCTCTCTCTCTCTCATATATATATATTTATATAGATATACATATGGATATACTTATGTCCTGAAGAAAGCCCTGGATTGGGGCTGAAACGTTGATGTTCTTGGAATAAACTTTTTGGTTATTTATAGTCCTGGAGTGCCGCCTTTTACCCTCAATCTCTACTTATACATATATATATATATATATATAATGTGTGTTTATTATTGCAGAAGGCATTTGCACATAACAGCAATTCAAAGAACTACATCACAGAGCTCCTGTGCTACATTCCCCATATGCAGCAAGGAATTCTGGGTAAGACCTGCAAATGTCATCTGTCTCACTTTTTTGCATCCTGGGTCTGTTTTTACACAGAACCCTTAAATCATTGCCATACTATGGTTTTTATTAGCAGAGATCAGGTTTATGCAACTGGTCAAAGCCACTCCTGGACAGCGCTGTTTTGGGTTTATTGGACCTTCATCAGCTAGGAGCTAGGCATGACCAGTTGCAGTGGATGCTCGGGTACCATAGGGTAAATCAGTGCTTCCTTGGGTTGTGGTGGAGGACAAAAAATGAGATAAAAAGCCTCCATGCAATAACCAATAAGGTTTATTATTGCAGAAGCCATTTGGCACATCACAGGATTCACAGCAATTCAAAGAACTGCATCACAGAGCTCCTGTGTATATATATACAGGTATATATATATATATATA
Source organism: Leptobrachium leishanense (assembly GCA_009667805.1). NCBI lineage: Eukaryota > Metazoa > Chordata > Amphibia > Anura > Megophryidae > Leptobrachium > Leptobrachium leishanense. The sequence goes on along the minus strand of CM019071.1, from coordinate 25,805,495 downwards.
TACTTATAGTTACAAGAATTTATAAAGCGCCAACAAGTTCCATAGCGCTGTACAAAGGGAGAGGCAGAGGAACAAATATACATACACATTACACACACAGAGCAGTAGGTGAGAGGACCCTGCTCGAGAGTTTACAATCTTCTATGTTTGCTTCAAGTGTAGGAGTGTTATAAAAAATATCATTAAACAAGAAGAAATATGAAAAGGACTTGTTATTTCAAAGAGAATATTATTGTATGAGACTTAGTTCTTTCCAATTATGAAATCGCATTCTCCAGTATGACTTTAAAAAAAAAAACACAAATCCAAGGAAGCTCAATTAAAATGATGGATTGTTTGTATCACAAAGTTATTAGAAAGGAATATCACAGGCAGTGCGGCAGATCTTCCTCACTGCTGGCAGAATTTCTCTGGAAACTGACGATGCAGCACATTGAAACTGATAGCACTACACTTTAAAACTAATGCGTATTGAATAACAATAACCAAATACATTAATAAAACTCACGTCACTTTGCATTATCACCTCCAAGCTGCTTTCAGAATATATGTCCCAAGGTCCGAAGAGGAATGCTGATGCAGCATATAAAGTGTTTAAGGGAAGGGGGGGCTATTCCAAACCGCTGACCACTGTGGATTTCTGTTCCAAGGCACGTGGAGTGAGTTTTTGAAGTTCTATTTCACACATGTCAGTGAAGAACAAACCATAAACACGGTTTTACTTGAAACAATAATATTTATACACACTGCCTGGCCAAAAGAAAAGGCACCACCTGGATTTAACTAAGTAGACATGTCCTTCCATTGGATAATTACTGCGGTGGTTAATATGTTGCAGCTGCAAAAGTGAGGTCATGTGACTCCCTGAAAATACTTAGGGCTCTATTACACTCTTTGCGCAAACGTTAACGAGTGCGCAAAAACGCACTAACGCGAGGGGTAAAACCCTTTGCGCCGAGCGTCGTATTACAATGTCCACGCAAAAAATGACCGTTAACGTCTACCGCGGGTGAACCTTCACGAACGCTGCGTGAGCGTACTGTACTGTGCGCGTCCTATACTTAACATTGTGAGCGCAAATGGGTTTGTGCGCTGGTACGCAGATGGCATTATAATCTATGCGCAAAATTTAACGCACAGCGTTTGCGCGCAAAATTTAACGCACAGCGTTTGCGCGCAAAATTTTAACGTCTTTGAAAAGCTGGTGGTAACGGCAAATCTGAACGTCCTGGTCGAACCCAAATAAACCAGCCCAAAAAAAAATACAGCAAAGTATAGTTACATATTCTACTCATACCCAAACAATACAATTGAGGAGTTGTGCGTGTTTTTTTTATTGATGCAGCATATATGCACAGATTGATTTTGACAGGTGCAAAAACTTAATGGGAGACAATTGTGGTTCTTAATTCTGTTTTACGCGCGTTATTTTTTGACGGATGAAAAAATGCGCGAGGATTGTAATACCAGCGTTGTTTTACGCGCGTTAACGTTTAAAGCTGCGCGCAAAAATTCACACGTTCTGCGTGCGTTTTTCCATGAAGAATGTAATAGAGCCCTTAATGAGCAGGTTTTTCCATCACTAGCAGGGTTATCCAAAGAGATCCGAATTGCTTGAGAAAGGTAACCGAACGCTGAAAATCAGCGTTCGGTTACCTTTCCTGACCATTCGGCTATTCAGAGAGCAGGCAATTCGCCAAATCCTGTCGAATTGCCTGCACATACGGTGCCTGTTCGGTGCCTGTTCGAGGGCAGTGAAATCCCCATGAAAAAGCACTGCTTCGGCTATTCAGAGAACACAAACCAGCAGTGAAAGGTTCCCCTAATGCCCTGCCATTCGGCGGTTTAATTCGGCAGATTTATTCAGGAGAATCCCATAGGCTTCAATGGTAAAAATATTCCCGTTTTAATTCAATATCTAATAAACCGTTCATTATAAAATTCTGCAGCAAAAAGTCTCTTTATTTATAGGTTTTTTAGGATACTTTAAGCATTTTTCTGATTTTTTTTTTTTTTTTTAAAAGTCCGATTTTTCTTTTTTTTCTTTTTCAGTTTACTTATTTTTTTTGTAACAGCCCTCTTTATTATCATTCCCTGGACCTCCTGTGAAAATTTCAGACATTTTCGCTCAGTAGTTTCTTTGCAAACAGCGTTTCATTTTCCCAGATTCATACAAATGGTTTTTCTAATTTATTCACTGCCTCCTTCACGTCACAGCTGCTTCGGCTCTGTGTGATTCGGCTCCTGTTCGGCTTCTGTTCGGCTCCTGTTCGGCTTCTTCGAAGGTTAATCCAGAGGTTTTTGCTTGTTTTCAGCGTGCATTCGGTTAGTTTTCGTCAGGTTTGCGGCAGCTTTTCCCTGCAATTCGGGGACCCTGTGCTGTTTGCTGAATACACCGCAGGGTCACCGAAATGGGATCGGCAAAAGGAACCGAATTGAAGAGAACGAAAAGTCACCGAACGTGCGGTGACTTTTCGAATCTCTTTGGATAACCCTGTAGGTTTTTTCTTCCCTGATGGCACAGCGGGCATATTCCAAGATGGCAATGCCAGGATTCGTCAGGCTCAAACTGTGCAAGAGTGGTTCAGGGAGCATGAGACACCATGTCAGGAATTAGGGCCGGTAGGTGAGGAGATGAGCCCACGATGCATTCCTGTGTTGCTCTATCCATAGTTTACATATTTTGCCATTTCCTCTCCAAAATATCAAGTAGTGCACTAAAGGTATCTACAACAGGTCTATTCAATAAAGGTGAAACGCAGGAAAATTGGCAGAAGAAGTGAAAAGTCTAGATCAAAATAGCCAAACCAGAAAAATTCTCCCATTTAACTCACTTTCCAAATCAGCTATTTGGTCTAGATTGTTCTCTTCTCCTGGCAATTCTCCTGAGTTTCACCTTTTAGTGAATAGACCTACATGTCTTCATGAAGACCCTATTAAGGCTACTTTCTATTGAAGATTTTCTGTATTTATACAAAATATTTTAATTAGGACCTGACACCCCACTTTCAGGCCCTCAACCTGTTTTGATTCCATGATATCATATTATTCTCTCTTTATTAGATATATCTGTGACCTGCCGTCTGAACCATTCAAAGTCACTTACAGCTATGCCTCATACCACTAAAAACATCTTATCGACTTGCCCATCACTGCTTTCTAGTCAATGCGCTTGACTCCTCGGAATGTTCCCAGCTCTTCGTGTTAAACGGAATGTTATCTACTGAAGCATGCTGCACATTGTGGCAGAACATCGTCTCTTTTCCACCTGTCATATCTGAAGACCAGCAGTAGCTTCTCTTTCTTTATTATTCTGGCCATGTTCATAAGTGTATTTATTTTTTATAATATTCATTGGCTGATTTGCAGCATATCGAGGAGCTAGCTATTATCTAATAGATGCGCTGATACCTCGCAAATCATTTGAAAGCGATCAGAAGTAAATAAAAAGGATAATGTTGCCACGTTCTTCACTCGATGTGCCAGTTCTTTACTCCTGGGTAAACGATCCTGCATATGTGTCGGGTGTGAAAAGCTCTGACTAAGTCATGGAGAGGAAAAAGACTAAGAGCAGCTCTCATGAATATTTCCGGCCCTAATGTGTGATTTCTAAACACTTCTCAGTTTTATTTTCGTCACACATCACTTAAGGTGCGAGCCACAGCAAGACGCGTTTTCTTTTCTCTTACAAATTGCATATACTTTGACCTTTATGACTGGTCACATGCTTTGGCTACAGGTTTTTTGGGCATTACAGTTTTTGTAAAACCATAGCTATAATGTAAATTTATTATTTTTTATTATTATTATAGCGAAATGCGTCGCTATTTGTCACCAGTATCACATGGCATGCTGGTAGAAATATACTTGTAAAATCCCTTAACACTGATAAACAAACACTAAAAAAATGCTAAACTTACCTCTGATCCCCAGGTTCAAAGGGTGGCGTGATCTTCCGAGTAGTGAAGACTTAAAAAACAAATAGTTCCCAGTGTCCTTTGTGTTTCCTGCGTGACCCAATGCTCCATGCCAGAGACAGGGTCAGGATTGGCTTTCTGGAGTCTTATGGGGCCAATAGCCATGGTGGTGCGCAACACCCCGCCAGTATTTGTCTGTAGGCACGGTAACAGGAAGCCAGTAACACAAATGTTATAGGGCCCACCATTCACAGCATTCAGTAGCATGTCAATGGTTATCCATCATTAACAATTAGACAGAGGTTGTATAATGGAAGGTAACAAAATAATTCCAGCCACACAGCTGGTAATGACATCATTGCAATAAATTTGATATATCTTTGTACTGTCTGTGCACCAAAGACAAATGTTTTTCCGTCGCTCGCTGCTCTTTTGGCTCCCGGGTTGCAGATGCCGTAGAGTAGCAGAGGATTTATGCTAACATTTATATATTGCCTTGCTTCGAGCCAAAAATTCACTGCTTTGGGTGCAGAATTTGTGCAAACTCTTTAAGTCAGAGACAGAGATAATAGGCTTAAGGTATGCGAGCTAAGTGACTGCTTTTGGGCTGAGAGCCATCACTTCATTACCAGGTCGCCTGGTTTCAATGGCACAAACACAAGCATGTAGATTTATGTGAGGAAACAGGCTGTGGAGGTCTCATGTATCATGTGTCTTTTTCTGCTTTTGTGATGCACGATGGCTCAGTTTGATGAGGTCGTCCCTGGATTTCTCTATATATCTCTTTCTCATTGTCACCTTTTAGAACTTGCTACCTTTGTGCTCTCTTCTCGTGTTGTTATTTGATTTCTGTGAGCATCAGACCTGGCTTGTTGTTGACCTTGCTGTTATCTCCTGCCCTCAAACTGCGTTGTGTCCTCCTTTCCTTTGTTCCTCAACCTAGTCAACCTAAGCCCATTTTCTGATTTTGCTTACCTTCCCGGTTTTAGTGATGCTACAAGGATTGGTATACATTGCTATCTCTCTCTTCCCTTCCATTGGATAATTACTGCAGTGATGAATATGTTTCAGCTGCAAGAAATTAGATAATGTGGCTCCCTGAATATACTGAATGAGGCGATTTTCCCATCAGTGGGTTTTTTCTTCCCTATGGCAAGGGCATATTCCAAGATGACAATGCTAGGACTCATTGGGCTCGAACTGTGCAAGAGTGGCTCAGAGAGCACGAGACAACATTTTCACACATGGATTGGCCACCATACAGTCCAGACCTTAACCCCATTGAGACTCTTTGGGATTATTATTATTATTATTCTTTATTTATAAAGCGCCAGCATATTCTGCAGCGCTGTACAATAAGCACAGTATAGACAGGGTTACAATACATTGAACAACATTTGACAAACAGTACAGGAGGAGATGAGGGCCCTATTCCCATAGGAACTCACAATCTGGGAGGGTTGGGGTTGAAAACAGGAGGAGAGGACTGTAAGGTGAGAGTGATTGATGGTTGCGTCATTGAGTTGGGTGGTAGGCTTCCCTAAATAGGAATGTTTTAAGGAGCGTTTGAAGGAAGAGAAGTTAGGGGAAAGTCTGACAGTACGAGGGAGAGCGTTCCAGAGAGTGGGGGCTGCGCGTGAGAAATCCTGCAGTCTATCATGGGAAGAGGTGATGCGGGGAGAAGCTAGGCGCAGGTCACTGTTTGACCTTAGGGAGCGGGCTGGGGTGTATTTGGTGATTAGTGAGGACAGGTAGTGGGGAGCTGAGTTAGTGAGGGTTTTGTAGGTAAGGATAAGGATTTTGAACTTAATTCTGCAGTGGATGGGGAGCCAGTGAAGGGACTCGCAGAGGGATGGCAGAGACAGAGCGGCGGGTGAGGTGAATTAGCCTGGCGGAGGCGTTCAGGATGGATTGTAGGGGAGAGAGGCGGGACAGAGGGAGGCCAGATAAGAGATTATTGCAATAGTCGAGTGGGGAGATTACCAGGGCGTGTATGAGTTGTTTTGTGGTGACAGCGGTAAGAAATGGCCGAATTCTGGAAATATTACGCAGTTGGTATCGGCAGGAGGAGGAAAGAGACTGGATGTGGGGGATGAAGGAAAGAGCAGAGTCAAGTGTAACTCCAAGACAGCGAACTTGGTTTGATGGGGAGATGGTGATACCCTCCACCGTGATAGAGAAGTCAGGAGGTGGGGAGGCATTGGAGGGAGGAATAAGTAGGAGCTCAGTCTTTGACATGTTGATCTTTAGGTGGTGGGAGGCCATCCAGGAGGAGATGCCAGATAAACAGTCACTGACTTTTGAAAGGACAAGGGGAGAGAGATCAGGGGTAGAGAGGTAGATCTGAGTGTCATCAGCGTAGAGGTGGTAATTAAAGCCAAAGCTGTTGATGATTTTGCCCAGGGAGGAGGTGTAGATGGAAAAGAGCAGAGGACCAAGGACAGAGCCTTGAGGTACACCAACAGATAGAGGCAATGAAGAGGAGGAGTTACCAGCAAAGGACACACAGAAGGACCTGTTGGATAAATAGGAGTCAACCCAAGCAAGTGCAGTGTCACCGAGACCCAGAGAGTTGAGGGTCTGTAGAAGGAGGGGGTGGTCAACAGTGTCAAAAGCAGCCGAGAGGTCAAGCAGGATGAGAATAGAATAGTGGCCGTGTTTTTTAGCAGTTAGGAGGTCGTTGGTGACTTTGGTGAGGGCAGTTTCAGTTGAGTGTAGGGGACGAAAGCCAGATTGCAGGGGGTCAAGTAGGGAATTGGAGGACAGGAAGAGGGAGAGGCGGTTGAAGACTAGTTTTTCTAAGAGCTTTGATGTGAAGGGAAGCAGGGATACAGGGCGGTAGTTGGATGGAGAGTTGGGGTCTAGGGATGGTTTCTTTAGTAAGGGGTAACTAGCGCGTGTTTGAAGGCGGATGGAAAGGAGCCAGTGGAGAGAGATAGGTTGAAGATGTGTGTGAGAGCAGGGGTGAGGGAGGAGGAGAGGGGAGGAATTAGATGTGAGGGAATGGGGTCGAGCGGGCACGTGGTGAGATGTGAGGAGGACAATAAGGAATTGACTTCCTCCTCAGTGGCTGGGAGGAAGCGGCAGAGGGTGGCAGAGGGGACCTGTGGAGTGGAGGTGGCAGATAACTATCTTGTGTTGGGATGTTGCTTCTGATATTTAGAGTTTTACTGAGGAAGTAGTCTGCCAGGTCTTGAGCGCTGAAGGCAGCTGTGGGGGGAGGTGCAGGTGGGTAGAGGAGGGTGTTGAAGGTGGACCAGAGCCGTTTAGGGTTGGAGGACAGCGTAGATATAAGAGATGAGAAGAAGGATTGTTTGGCCAAGTGGAGGGCAGAGGTGTATGACCGGAGAATAAACTTGAAGTGAACAAAATCAGCTTCAGAGCGGGATTTCCTCCAGGCACGCTCTGCAGTGCGGGAGCATCTTTGCAGGTAGCGTGTCTGGAGGGTGTGCCAGGGCTGAAGCTGGCGGCGTGGGGCCTTACAGAGTCGAAGAGGAGCAAGAGTGTCTAGAGCAGAGATAAGAGTAGTGTTGTAGTGATTAGTGGCAGCATCAGGGCAGGTGAAGGATGAGGTATGAGGGAGGTGGTGAAGTAGGTTGGAGAATTGATGGGGGTCCACAGCATGTAGATTTCTGCGAGTGTGTGTGCGGGGTGGGGGAGCAGGGTGTTTAGGAAGTCCAGATAGGTTGAAAGAGAGAAGGTGGTGGTCAGAGATGGGGAAAGGGCGACAGTTGAACTCAGAAATGGAGCAGAGGTTGGAAAAGACAAGGTCAATAGCGTGACCATCGCGGTGGGTAGGGAGGAGGGAGGATTGTGTGAGTCCAAGGGAGGACGTGAGTGAAAGAAGTTTGGAGGCAGCAGGGGCGGAAGGATCATCAATGGGAATGTTGAAGTCCCCGAGAATTAGGCATGGAAGATTAGAAGACAGGAAGTGAGAAAGCCAGGTAGCAAAGTGGTCAAAGAACTGGGAGGTTGGTCCGGTGGGCGGTAGATGACTGCCACCCTGAGAGCCAGAGGAGAGAACAGGCGGATGCAGTGTGTCTCGAAGGAGGAGAGGATGGGGGTGGAGGGAGATGCTGGTAGGTGCAGGTGGGAGAGAGCAGGATTCCGACCCCGCCACCATTTCTCTCACCCGGTCTGGGGGTATGGCTCAAGTGTAGACCTCCATGTGAGAGAGCAGCAACGGAGGCCGTGTCAGAGGGAGTTAGCCAGGTTTCAGTTAAAGCTAGGAGGTTGAAGGAGTTTGAAAGGAAGAGGTCATGGACGGCTGTGAGTTTGTTGCACACAGAGCGAGCGTTCCAGAGGGCGCAGGAGAAAGAGGACAGGCGCTGAGGGATTATGGGAATGAGGTTGCTGGGCTTGCAGGGAGGTGATTTATGTGCGATGGAGATAGGATGAGAGTGAAGTATTGGATGTGTTGTGGGGCCAGGGTTAGGGGATATGTCACCTGAATAGAGTAACAGCAGGAGGGTGAGAAAGAGAAGGTGGGAATGGGATTTGTGGGAGTGATTGGCAGCACAAGAGTTAGAGGGAGACCATGTTCTGAGGAAACAAAGGAGCTCATGTGAGGCCATCATGTGGGACGAGAGGAGGGAGGGAGAGATGCAGATAGTGTAGGGGTCGGTGGTAGAGGGGCAGGAGTTCCATTTAAGGAGAAAGGTAGAAGTAAAGAGCAGAAGCGTGAGAGAAAGCATGATATAGACGTGCGTTTACCCAGAGTAAAAATTGGGCCTTGCAGTTCCTGCCTCCAGTCCCGCAACTCCAGGAATCAACTCTGAGCGTCCACTTAAGAATGCCACTGAACTCCAGAATCAACTCTGAGCGTCCACTTAAGAATGCCACTGAACTCCAGGAATCAACTCTGAGCGTCCACTTAAGAATGCCACTGAACTCCAGGAATCAACTCTGAGCGTCCACTTAAGAATGCCACTGAACTCCAGGAATCAACTCTGAGCGTCCACTAAGAATGCCACTGAACTCCAGGAATCAACTCTGAGCATCCACTTAAGAATGCCACTTGGGGATGTCACAAGAGCCAAGGCTCAGTGGAGCTGGTCTTAAATGTTATAAAGGGCGGACTGATTACTTTTTAACTGCCTAAATGCAAACACCTGAACCTGGATGGGCTGTGTCAATAGGGCAGGAGATTCACATGCTAATTAGCAAAGCAAATGGTGGAGAAAAACAAAAATAAATAAAAAAACAGAAAAAAACAAGGAAACGTTATAATGTGGGTGCCTGAGAATACTGGGTGATGGGGGTCCTACCAGCAAAAGTATGCAGGGGATCAGTTGAGATGTGGGTGTCTGTGGATGATGGGTGATAATGCCTACCAGCAAAAGTATGCAAGGGATCAGTTGAGATTTGGGTGTCTGTGGATGATGGGTGATGGGTGATAATGCCTACCTGTGGAGAGAGGGGACACAGGAATTAGGGATCGTGATGGCGTAGGGGATATTGGATAAAACTCCAGGAATCAACTCTGAGCGTCCACTTAAGCATGCCACTTGGGGATGTCACAAGAGCCAAGGCTCAGTGGAGCTGGTCTTAAGAAGGTCTTTGCTGGAGAAGACTTTACGCAGCACTGCGACTCTCCCATCATCAATACAAGATCTTGGCCACAAATTAATCAACTCTGGACAGAAATAAATGATGTGACATTGCATGAGCTTATCAAAACAATACCACTGCAAAGGCGTGCTTTAGTCACAGCAAAAGGTGGTCCTACGAAATATTCGAGTGCGTGACTTTATTTTTATCAAACATACTGTAAATACATTTGAACACATAACTTGACAAACATGATAGAGTAGGATTGGTGGATCCTGTTCCCGGGGGAGCTTATAAGCTATATATGGGGACTGGGAAAGTAGAGACACGTTGAAAAGAAATGATTGGTCAGTGGTGCTTTAAGTGGTTTGAAAATTCATCTTATACAAAAAGCCAACAAAGAAACATCATAACGCAAAACCTCCCCACCAATGTCACCCAAGTATCAGAGAGCATTTAAAAATGTATTACAAGGTATAATTCCCCTTAAACGCACTAATACCTTCCAGCTGGGCTCTTTATCATGTTATTACCTTAGATGTGCATTACGACGCATACTTTTTAATTCCACAAAAAAGGATATTTTCTCAAATATGTCAAAACCGTTTCTCTTCTCTTTTCACGCACGTTTCTTACATCCCAAGTACACGGCTTCCATCCTGATACCCTGGTCTGTGCGTGACCTTTGTTTGTCCTTTCTCATCGAACACACGAGAATTCTCTCGTCTTATATAATGGTCTTTCTTGCCTTAACAGATTTTCCCATGAACTTATCTATTTAGTTTGACTCGTCCTTTCTTTAGTAATCCTTCTTTTTATGGCATAACTAGTAGCTTCTCAGATTGCTTCACCCCTTTTTTTCCCCACTGTATAAGCTCCGTTTCCATAAGCTCTCCTGGAGTCATACACTAGTCAGCGTTCTCCTCTGCAATATATTGTTAATATTTTCGCTCTCGTCGTCGTCGTTGTAAGGTTATCTGTGCACGACGCGCTACAAGTGCTTGTTTCTGTCTTTTTAAATTTTTCTCATCGCTGCATGCTGTTTTATATCTCTTAAACTGTAAAGTGCTGCAGAAAATGGGGATGAGATATAAATGATGACAATCACGGCGTTGAAGGAAACCTGCAATTTTCACAAAAATATGATATAAATATATTTTAGAATAGTCCCTTTAAAATACAGCTGTTGGAGAAGCACCTTTGCTGCCCATTCACTTTGTATAGAGGTAGTAGTAAACTAATTACAAAGTATAATGTTTATTTGTTCATTTGTTCACAATAATATGCTGTAAACATCCAAAATGACAGCTATGCCCTTTAACCTTTAGGTATGCTGGGCAACTTTTTGAACATTCTAAATGATTGACTGTTCAGTGAATGTTTCCAGACTTCTTTCTGCAGGTTAAACCTCACTTTGCTACATTGTGTTCTAGATAAACAAACTCAATTCAGAAACACTTAAATATATTTCCAGGGACCTAAATTCTGAAAGGTCTGGTACATTTTTTGCTTACACTTTGACAGAGGTATTTTTTGGGAGGGTTCAGTTCATGAACAATTTTAACGATGAAGCAAACAGCGACTGGCAATATACAACAGGAGTTTATTTATGTTCTGCAACTCATGTACTAACACGCTTTTCTGTTTTATTTCTCTCCTTAGTTCGTGGCTCAGCCAAACTGCCAGCAGTTACTAGCTACACTGTGGTACGACGGATTTCCAGGTTGGCGCAGGAAACACTGGGCAGTGAAGTTGGTGACCTGCATCACGATCGGACTGCTTTTCCCAGTGCTATCCATGGCGTATCTAATTGCACCCAAGAGCAGGCTGGGACTGTTCATTAAAAAGCCATTCATCAAATTTATTTGCCATACAGCCTCATATCTCACCTTCCTCTTCCTTCTTCTTCTGGCCTCTCAACACATAGTGAGGACTGACCTGCACATGCAGGGCCCTCCACCCACAGTGGTGGAGTGGATGATATTACCTTGGGTTCTGGGTAAGTCTCAAATCGACATCCTTGAGTGCTCAGTGGAAATAATTATTCAAGAATAATTCAGAGATCAAGCCGATCACTTTTGTACTGTGGACCATTGGTCAATGCTACAGAATCTTCATGTTTGGTTCTGTTAAATTTTTTAAACAAGTCTGCTTGTGTTGTATTAATTTACTAGTAGGATGTGCTGGTAATGGGCAATAAAATTGGTGTCCGTAATAATATTCTCATATACCATTTGTATGGTGGAAGATGTTTTAGTTTTTACTGTTAGACTGGTAGAGATATCCTGCTGCTTGGATGTCTTAAGCCTGAGAGACACTGAGCACGGAGCGATGCGTGGCGTCTATAGGTGCCCAGCTTTTTCCATCTCCCTCGCTCAGGCAGCGGCATGATGCAGCACTGAGCGGCGGGAGATGAAAACGATTTAACTTGGGCCGTGGGTGGAGCGTTGAGGGAAGGGGTGGGATCTGCGGCACACAGCGCCAACGCAGTCCCCTTCGTCTCCCTTGCACATGCGCCCTGTGCTGCAGATGCCTCCTACTTAGCGCCGCTCTGAGTCCGCACTGGCAGTGGTGATTGGGGGTCTAGTCTGAGGTCTGTGTGGGTGTATATATATTATTCAACCCTCACTGAAATTGAGTGTTTTGGCCAGTTTGACATTGATTTTGATCATTCAGTCATCTTGCTTACAATTAAATCAAAGAGGCACGTGTGGGTCAGACAAATATAACATAACATTTATAATGAAATAACCACAAATGTCTTTTCTGTGCTCACATCATTATCAGTTTTATTCAACCCCCAAGTGACATTCAATCTTAGTACTTAGTACAACATCCTTTTACAGTTATAACAGCTTTTAAACGTGAAGCATAGCTTGACACAAGTGTCTTGCAGCGATCTACGGGTATCTTTGCCCATTCGTCATGGGCAAAAGCCTCCAGTTCAGTCACATTCTTAGGCTTGCGCACTGCAACTGCTTTCTTTAAGTCCCACCAGAGGTTCTCAATCAGATTTAAGTCAGGTGACTGCGATGGCCACTCCAAAATGTTCCAGCCTTTAATCTGCAACCATGCTCTAGTGGACTTGGAGGTATGCTTGGGATCATTGTCCTGTTGAAAGGTCCAACGTCTCCCAAGCCTCAGGTTTGTGACGGACTGCATCACATTGTCATCCAATATCTCCTGGTACTGAAGAGAATTCATGGTACCTTGCACACGCTGAAGCTTCCCTGTACCTGCAGAAGCAAAACAGCCCCAAAGCATGATTGACCCCCCGCCATGCTTCACAGTAGGCAAGGTGTTCTTTTCTTAATAGGCCTTGTTCTTCCTCCTCCAAACATAGCGTTGATCCATGGGCCCAAACAGTACTAATTTTGTTTCATCAGTCCACAGAACACTATCCCAAAACTTCTGTGGTTTGTCCACATGACTTTTGGCATACTGCAGTCGACTCTTCTTATTCTTTGGAGACAGCAAGGGGGTGCACCTGGGAGTTCTGGCATGAGGCCTTCATTACGCAGTGTGCGCCGTATTGTCTGAGCTGAAACTTCAGTACCCACATCTGACAAATCTTTTCTCAGTTCCTCAGCAGTCACATGGGGACTTTTCTCCACTCTACGCTTCAGGTAGCGCACAGCAGTCGAAGTCAGCATCTTCTTTCTGCCACGACCAGGTAGCGTTTCAACAGTGCCCTTTGCCTTGAATTTGCGAATGATGCTTCCTATGGTCTCTCTTGGTATGTTTAACATCTTTGCAATCTTCTTATAGCCATTGCCCTTCCTGTGAAGAGTAATCACCTCTACTCTTGTCTTCCTGGACCATTCTCTTGACTTCACCATGTTTGTAACCACACCAGTAAATGTCTAGAAGGAGCTGAGTATCACAGTCATTTTAAAGCAGCCTAATTGGTGCTTATTATGCTTTATTGCTGCTCCGTGACATCCACAGGTGTTTTCAATACCTGATTGAAAACACTTGAATGAACCTCTGTTCTTCAGAGTGGTAGTCTTTAAGGGGTTGAATAATTGTGTCAATGAAGAATTCACAAAAGAAACATTTACTACTGTATTACAAAACCAATTGATGTCATTTTAGTTGCATATGGTTCTTTAAAAAGTCCTTGTAGGATTTCATTCTGAATACAATTACAAATGTACACTAAATTCCCTAAAACCCTTTACAGCATTGGAGGTTGAATAATTTTGAACACAACTGTATATAGGGTCTGGTCTGAGGTCTGTGTGTGGGAGTCTGGTCTAATAATATGTCAAGCTTAATACTTTAGGAGAAGTCTGAGTATTTTTATTCAGAAGTGAGATTAACATGGTTTTGCAACATGATGGAATGAAGTTTTAAAGATATTGGGCTCTATTAAATTCTTTGCGCAAAAACGTTCGCGCAGCGCGTTAATTTGTGAGCGAATCGTTAAACGTTAACACGCGTAAATTAACACTGGTATTACAATCCGAGCGCATTTTTCCATCCGTCAAAAAATAACATGCACACATTAACGTTGCGTGCAGAATCAGTGTGCGGACTGTTTTTTCACGCGATTCAGCCAATCAGAATTAAGAACCACAATTGTCTCCCGTTCAGTTTTTGTGCCTGTCAAAATCAATCTGAGTGTATATGCTGCAGCAATAATAAAAACACACATAACTTCTCAATTTTATTGTTTGGGTATGTGTAGAATGTGTAACTATGCTTTGCTGTATTTTTTTTTTGGGCTGGTGTATTTGGTTTCGGCCAGGACGTTCAGATTTGCCATTAACACCATCTTTTCAAAGACATTAAAATTATGCGCGCAAACGTTGTCCGTTAAAATTTGCGCATAGGTTGTAATACCATCCTCGTACCAACGCACATTTGCGCTTACAATGTTAAGTATAGGACGCGCAACGTACATTACGCTCGCGCAGGGTTCGCGTAGGTTCACCAGCGGTAGACGTTAACGCTCATTTTTTTGGCGCGGACATTGTAATACGACGTTCTGCGCAAAGGGTTTTTCCCCCTCACGTTAATGCGTTTTTGCGCACGCGTTAACGTTTGCGCGAACAATTTTATAGAGCCCATCATGTCTTCACATTAAGGTTATTTAGAGTACAGTGGCAAGAAAAAGTATGTGAACCCTTTGGGATTACGTGGAGTTTTGCATGAATTGGTCATAAAATGTGCTCTGATCTTCATCTAAGTCACAACAATTTGAAAAACACAATCTGCTTAAAATAATACAACACAAACATTATATGTTTTCATGTTTTTAGTGAACAGAACATGTAAACATTCACAGTGCAGGGTGGAAAAAGTATGTGAACCTCTGGACTTAATAACTGGTTGACCCTCCTTTGGCAGCAATAACCTCAACCAAACGTTTCCTGTAGTTGCAGATCAGACCTGCACAACAATCTGGAGTAATGTTGGACCACTCCTCTTCACAAAACTGTTTCAGTGTAGCAATATTCTTGGGATGTCTGGTGTGAATCGCTTTCTTAAGGTCATGCCACAGCATTTCAATCGAGTTCAGGTCAGGACTCTGACAGGGCCACTCCAGAAGGCGTATTTTGTTTTGTTGAAGCCATTCTTTTGTTGAATTACGTGTATGCTTTGGGTCATTGTCCTGTTGCATCACCCATCCTCTGCGGAGCTTCAGTTGGCGGACAGATGGTCTTACGTTTTCCTGCAAAATGTCTTGATAAACTCTGGAATTCATTTTTCCATCAATGACAACAATCCGTCCAGGCCCTTAGGCAGCAAAGCAGCCCCAAACCATGATGCTCCCTCCGCCATGTTTTACAGTGGGGATGAGGTTTTGATGTTGGTGTGCTTTGCCTTTTTTTCTCCACACATAGTGTTGTGTGTTTTCCAAACAACTCAATTTTGGTTTCATCTGTCCACAGAATATTTTGCCAGTAGTGCTGTGGAACATCCAGGTGCTCTTTTGCAAACTTCAAACATGCTGCAATATTCTTTTTGGACAGCAATGACTTCCTCCGTGGTGTCCTCCCATGTACTCCATTCTTGTTTATTGTTTTCCTTCTTGTAGATGAGTCAACAAAACTGTTATCATGTGCCAGAGATTTCTATAAGTTTTTAGCTGACACTCTAGGATTCTTCTTTACCTCATTAAGCATTCTGCGCTGTGCTCTTGCAGTCATCTTTACAGGACGACCACGCCAAGGGAGAGTAGCA
This sequence comes from Leptobrachium leishanense, assembly GCA_009667805.1. Lineage (NCBI taxonomy): Eukaryota > Metazoa > Chordata > Amphibia > Anura > Megophryidae > Leptobrachium > Leptobrachium leishanense. Next base: position 25,789,839 of record CM019071.1, on the reverse strand, counting down.
ACAGTGCTGAACTTTCTCCATTTGTAGACAGTCTGTCTTACCGTGAACACATGAACATCAAGGCTTTTGGAGATACTTTTGTAACCCTTTCCAGCTTCATGCAAGTCAACAATTCTTGATTGTAGGTCTTCTGAGAGCTCTTTTCTGCGAGGCATGATTCACATCAGGCAGTGCTTCTTGAAACCAGTAAAGCCAAAACCGGTGTGTGTTTTTAAAGGGCAGGACAGCTTTCAGCAACACATCCAATAATATCACACTGATTGGACACAAGGTTGGCTCACTCCTGGCTCCAATTAGCTCTTGGAGAAGTCATTAGGCTAGGGGTTCACATACTTTTCCCACCCTACACTGTGAATGTTTACATGTTCTGTTCAATAAACACATGGAAACATGTAATGTTTGTGTTGTATTATTTTAAGCAGACTGTGTTTTTCAAATTGTTGTGACTTAGATGAAGATCAGAGCACATTTTATGACCAATTCATGCAAAACTCCACGTAATCCCAAAGGGTTCACATACTTTTTTCTTGCCACTGTACCTTTAGATTGCACATTTTGTGCTTGCGATGAATTCTTTATATTTATTTTACAGACATAATCGCCTCTTCAGGGTCGACATTAATACATGATACTGGGTTTTGGGTATTGCTTACCAACATTTGTAATTTTTATTTATAAGTAATTGTAGGAACTCATTGTGTTCATTAGAATCATACTCACCGGGTCCAGGGACTTATCTTTATTAAATAGTTTGCTCTGACAGCACTTCTTTCCTTAAAGCAATAGAGAACGACAAGGCACCAAGAATGATCTCATGGAAGTGTTCTCAGGTATTCTCTTTAGTACATATTAGGATACATTCAAGTAATGGTTGTTGAATGCATTTTTAAAGTCAAGGATTTTTGTTTGACGTTGATACCGTGTATCCTACCTGTATTAAAAGAAAACCGGGTAATTACCACTTCAGTTGTCTGCTACGGAATCATGAAAAGGACAGCTGTGGTCTGGAAAAGAAAAAGTTATGCATGGTTGTAGCATAAGGCTGAGTATTTACCACAACTCTTTCCATCTTCTGCCTTCTATGGATAATCTATTGCAGGTTACTATTAATTGTTAGGATGTCGATATTTTTGAAATGTGTCTTCCTATCAGCTTAGATCATCTATGACCAGTGATGTCTTCCTACTGTATTTTTGATAGTGGAAGATCATTTTAAAGCTGAAAAACACCGTTACCTGTACATGGACTTGTGTACAGACGTCTTATATTAGCATAGATATATTATGTACATTGCATGAGGTGCCTGGGTGGTTTGGAGAAGGATCTGTGCCTTTCCTTGTTGCCATTGCCAGTAGTTCTCAAGAACCACCTAGGTATGTTTTTTTATAAATAGATATCAAGCTATCATTAATATTGTCATCGAATGCAGTTTCCGTATGATGTGTATCCCTTAGCATGACCTCAGATTATACATGTTTGCTGGGCATCAATCAATTTGCTGGGAAACGTCTAACATGTCACATCCATTATGACATTGTGGTCTTGGCATGGCAGAGAGGAATATGCTTGCAATGACATACCATTACTCTTACTAGACTTGCTTCGTGTTGCCACAAAGCACATATTCTTTGTGCATTCTCAGCCAGCTAAACTTGTCTGGCACGAGAGATAATCAGCTGTTTAAATAATGAAAATGGTTTTCTTTAAAAGTCTAAAGGCCTAGGAGTGCTCTGTGAGTTCTTTCCTCCAGGGCCTTGAGCAGTTAATGTGTATAACCTCACCCTGTGCCCATCGCTCCCAGCATGGCACATTATCTGTATTGCCCCTCTGCTGACGGCGGTGCTGTCTCTTTTTGTTGGTTTCTCATTGATTGATAAGCGTAAGACGTTTTTTTCGGCATCCTCCTCCAAGCTAACATTTGTGTTTGTTTATTTGATTTTTCAATGTCAGGCGACACATATTAACAAGGAAATATTTGCCTGGGTAGACATGGCATCAGCTGATCTGCTCACATTCTACTGACCTAATTCCAGTAATCTGTCAGTAATATGTCTTCACCCTTTCCCTGCCACTTAGACAAATTAAAAATATACTTTCTGGGCTTATATTTAACCCTTTCAAAACCAAAGCTTTTTCCTATTTCTATATCTAACTCCCCAAAACAATTTTGACATAAATAAATCCATAAGTCCTAATTATCCGATGCCGTCATGTTTTGTTATTTGCACTTTAATACATACTGATGTTTTCTGTTTCTTTGCAATTCATTGAGATTCCGACACAACGGGAAACCAAGAGAAATTACAAAAAATAGCCAGGAGTCAGCTCTTAATCCCTGCACTACCAAGATCGACTTAACCTCAATCTTCATAAGATCCTGGAGAGACCAGAGATCGAGATACATCGATCTGGACTTATTCTGTAGCAATGCAAATTTAGCTTGTGAATAGGCACCAGAATGTATCCCTAAATTTTCAGCACTTTGTAAATGTCACCTGAGGTGCTGAAGCTGTTTTAACAGCCCAGACTCTGTGTCTGAAATGTGGAACCCAAGTTGATTGCAAACAGAGCCCCTGCTACAGTAGCACTTTTTGGCCAGCAGATGGCACTGTCAAAAAGTGCATACAGATTGTACAGCAGAGTCGTACTTTATGGCTAATGTAATATGCTGTTCCATAAACCACTAGTTCCTGCTTGGGGTTTTATGGAAAAAGCACCTTGTAGTAATGGGATTAAAAGAAACATGTGTAGGATCTGATTGAATCAACAATCGTTCATTTCACACTTAGTCCTACAATTAAACAGTAACATCCCTGGCGGTGTTCCCGAGTGTGTCTCGGGGTTAAATTTCACCGCTGAGAGCGGTAACCCCGAGTCACACTCAGGCTGGATACATTACCTCTCCATGCGCTCCCTCGATGATCTCTGCAGTCTCCTCCGGCGATCGCAGCGTTTTACTTCCTGGAGGGAACCAGGAAGTAATGAAAAAAAAACCTGACCGCTTTCAGACAGGAAATTTCTAAATGAATGGACCGCCAGGGAGGTTAATATCAGATCTGAGTACAAGTTATGAGTAGATACGGGTTGGATTTTATGGTTGTCACCGTGCCTGTGTTAAAGGATTCTCCACCTAACTCAGATATTAAAGAACAATTAAAAACACTGAAACAAATACCAAACTAACTTTAATCCACATTATAAAACTAAATGTAATCCATAACTACTTTTACTTGTTCTAATTGTATTTCTAAACATGTCTCTAAAACTAAACAACCCTCAAACTAGAAACACTAACTGTAAATTTCTATGTTCTTGAACCCAGGACATACTTGAAAACGAGAGAAATCTCAATGTATCCTTCCTGGTAAAATCCTTTATAAATAAAATAAATAAACCCTAGACTTTTTCCTAATAGATCTGTGGAAATAAATCCTGTTTCCCACATGTCCTAAGGAAGGCTTCCACAGCCACCATTAAAGAATTGCTGGTATTCAGCACTGTTGTGCAGTGGCAAGGTATGTGTGAGCTGATCCTAAGCAAAAACTTGGCAAATAGGGGTTTGGGGACATTTTATAAATGATGCATGTTGTCGCTTAAATGCCCAGTTTATGTCCATTCATTATTAATGTGGCACATTCCAGGATCATACAGGGTTATTCAAAGAGCTCCGAATTGCTGGCGAAAGGTAACCCAACGCTGAAAATCAGCGTTCGGTTACCTGTCCTGGCCATTCGGCTATCCAGAGAGCAGGCAATTCGTCAAATCTTGGCGAATTGCATGCACGTATGGTGCCTGCTCGTTGCCTGTTCGAGGGCAGTGAATCCCCATAGTGAAACAATGTTACATCTATCCAGAGAACACAAAACAGCAGTGAAAAGTTGCCGATTTGTCCTGCCATTCGGTGGTTTAATTCGGCAGGTTTATTCAGGCGAATACCATAGGCTTCAATGTTAAAAATATTCCAGTTTTAATTCAATATCTAATAAACCGTTGATTATAATATTCTGCAGTAAAAAGTCTCTTTATTTCTAGATTTTTTAGGACCTTTTAGGCATTTTTTGGGATTTTTTTGCAAACTTCTTTTCCGTTTTTTTTTTTTAAATCGTTTTTTCTGTAACAGCCCTTTTTATTATCATTCATTGGATCTCATATGTAAATTTCAGACATTTTCGTTCCATAGTTTCTTTGGAAACAGCGTTTCACTTTTCAGAATTTCAAGCGTACTGTTTTTTTTCTTTCTTCACCTCCTTCGTCTGCGGTGTCGGGTTTTTTCGACTGGTGCTCTGCACTCTGATCGGCTCCTGCTCGAGTTTCTCCGGCGTCTTCGGCGGGTTAATCCAGATGTTTTTGCGGGTTTCGTTGTGCGCTCGCCCTCGTTTTGCAGTGAGTTTTCAGCGGGTTTGCGGTGACTTTTCCCTGCATTACGGCGGCCCTGTGGTGCTTGCGGAATACACCGCAGGGTCTCCAAAATGGGATCGGCAAATCGCACCGAATTGAAGAGATCGAAAAGTCACGGAACATGCGGTGGCTTTTCAATTCTCTTTGAATAACCCTGTAAGTATTCTACAACTCCCATTAAGGATGGTGCCACAGACCTCAGGTAACATGGGACGCTTATTTGGGGCTTCTGATAGGAAACCTCACGATCTGCATCAATGGTGTTTAGCCTTCATACACTTTTATCACAGTGCTTGTGAACTGCTACGTGTCTATTCAAAATCGTGTCTGGTTTTGATGTGATTTACCCCCTCATTGGTTAAAGAGTGAACCACTCTAAAGCGAAGAGCACCCTGTGTTGTGATAAGTATCCCATGGATGATCTCGCTTGTGTTCTTTTTGATGAGTATATGATCAGGCCCTGTCTGCTGACAGATATGTAAGTAGCGACTCATGGTTCAGCACAACACTCATAGCCAACCGTCTGTGTGAAAGCGGGTTACACCTTATCTATTCTCACCTTAAACAGAATTTCCACTTACCTCATACTGATAAATGGAATTAATGTTCTACACATCGCTGATGTTCAGTTTTATATTGCATATGTCAGACTACGTGTCTGATGATTGGCTGAGCCACTTCCTGTTCTTGGCTGAACTCCAGCGGAAACATAATAACTAGTTGGTTGATTGCTCTTGATTGCTGCCTATATTGTCTTATTTCTTATCATTATAATGTGTTAAAGTCATTTCCATTCCAACCCGGAATGGACCTTGAAACATACAATTGAAGTCATCTCTTCCGGTGCATAAATAGATTTTCTGGGATTGATCTTATGAATGAACAAAGACGATTTCACAACTATCTTGCATGAAAATGACCTTTTTGGTAGACACTTGCTATCGGTGCTCCTATCAGTTTATAGAATTTCCCAACAGCATGTGAGATGAAACTGGAAGACATAATTCAGTGCTACCCTTCAGATATATTTTTATTCATGATTTCTGTTGCTTTTCACAGGTTTCATATGGGGTGAAATAAAAGAAATGTGGGATGGGGGATTTAACGAATATGTTCATGACTGGTGGAACCTCATGGATTTTGCTATGAACTCGCTCTACCTTGCTACCATCTCCCTTAAAATCGTAGCGTATGTGAAGGTAAGGAGTTTATTATTTTTTGTATACAAATAAGAGAATACATTGAGGTGATTACGCTCTAATGTAGTGTTAAACAATCAGCTTACACATCCAAATAAGCAAGGTTCTCCCAATATTCCCAATGTAAGGGAATTGGGAAATGAATGGCTCATGGATATATTGATTTACCATATGACTGGTCACCAACCCAATCAAAGTACTAGCTCCAATCAGTGCAGCCAACAAAGTTACACACAAAAGTCCAAATTTTAAGTACATTTTGAATTTCATTCGCTAATCTTAACCCCTTCACTAGGAAGATCGAGATATCTCAGGCTTCAAAAGACTTCCAGTGCCCCCAATATCGAGATATCTCTATCTGCAACCCAAAAACAGATGAAATTCCTTTGCTGCAAACAAATTTGGTTTAATTTTGGGCTGCAGAAGGTTCTCCCAAAATTTTAGTCCTGTGGGCATAATGCCCAAAGAGCTAAAACTGTAAAATCAGCTAACTGAATGTCTTGACATTGGACATTCATCAGCCAATGCAGTTGCAGCCTGTTGTTCACTGCAATGGCTGTAACGCAATTTGACAGTTGACGGCACCATCTACTGGCCAAATAGGTTATTACACTACGAAATACATTGGGGAGACACCCAAATATTTCTTACTGTATAATTAATTAAAAATGATTTTTCAAAAAAATACACTGGTTCCTGACAATGGTTTTTTGGAAAATCACTTTGTAGTGCAGGGTTTGAAAGTGTGAGGAGATGTCAAAAGGATTGCAACATTGAATGAACTGTTCTGGAAAAGTAGTTAAATTAGAGATTTTCTGTCTAGACTTTTTAGATTATTTTTGGTTTGACATGTGTATTTCCCTTTTCTATTGTCTTTATTCCTATGGTTGTGGATAAACACATCTTTGCATCTTTGTATGAGATAATTGTGGTATAAAAGAATCAAATAACATGATTATCAGCACAGTTTATGCTTCTCAGCTTCAAGAATTCAGGGCATGAAATACATCACAAAGCACATAGAGGTTTAAAAGACCTGAAGTGGCTCCTGTGAAAAATTCTGAGCAATGTTACATTTGTACCTAATACCCTACATCAAAGAGCACTTTCCTGTTTCACGAGTGTCTAAATTATAGAATATTTTGCATGCAGAACTCCCTGAAGTGTGGGCTGCAATGCATTACAGGAGCAACTCAAAATCATTTGGAAATATGCCAGTGATTAATTTTACTGACATTTAAGTGTTTGGGAACATGTTAAAAAGTTGCATTCTTGTTTGTGTTTTTTTTAAAGATTTTTAATTAACTGCTGCTAATCTCAGTCTGCATTTTGGGACTGTCTGTGTAAGTGTGCCAAGTTTATTTGTAGCTCTAACACGCAGACAAGATACTGCATGTCTGAATGTTGTTTTTCTTTTCCTGGAATTAAAAAAGAAACTGATACGAAATTGGGTTGGAGTCTTAATCTCGGTGGCCCTTTGACCTTGTAAAGCCTGGCTGCTGAAGTCAGACAAGTCCTTCATTACAAGAAAACGATGACATTTCCCAAGGCAGAAGGGCTATGCGTCCATTGATTGAATTCATATAGTTGGCACCAGACCTTGGATGTTACTGCGTGTTGTGACTCTGAATAATTTAATGTGTCCCTGTATTTTTTTTCCCCTCAGTACAATGGCTCACGGCCAAGAGAAGAATGGGATATGTGGCACCCCACCTTGATTGCCGAAGCCCTCTTTGCAATATCCAATATCCTGAGCTCCCTGCGCCTCATCTCCTTGTTCACGGCAAACTCCCACCTTGGCCCTCTCCAGATTTCACTGGGGAGGATGCTGCTGGACATTCTCAAATTCCTCTTCATCTACTGCCTGGTGCTTTTGGCTTTTGCCAATGGACTAAACCAACTTTACTTTTATTATGAGACTAGTGCCTCTGAGGAACCCAACAACTGCAAAGGAATCCGATGCGAGAAACAGAACAACGCCTTCTCCACGTAAGACATTATTTTTCTTTGTAGACCATTTTGTTGGTTTATGTTGTGACATCGCATTCTGCAAAGTTGCAACATGTCATTAGTAACAAAGAGAAAAGCGTTCATAAGCCCAAACATCCACATAGGAAAACAGAAATTGCTTGAAAAGACAAATACGCAGCAAGATATATTATACATTATATTTTATTTTATACTGTATGTATACATAGGTGTTGATTAGGGGGGAAGGGGGCTTTAATGGCTGAAACTCTCTCCCTCCCATGAAGCTTCAGCTTAGTTATGACTTGACTAGGAGAAACCAATTGGGATTAAGGTCAGAAGGAGCAAGTTGAAAGGTTATGGGCCCTATCACATAGTTAACGCTAACATTAGCGCTCAGCTGTGTGAGCATTAACGTTAGGTTAAGTGGCTCTAGCGCAGGCGCACCATATTACAATCCGAAGGCTAATAGGTTATGAAACCCGTTAGCGATTCGGAGATTGCACTTTTCAGCGCGAGCTTATTGTACTTTGCGCTCCCTATGCTGACCATGGGAAGCTCAAAGAGTTAGTAAGTGTTAGGATTGCAAAGTACTAACTCAAAATTTAACCACAGCTAGAAGCTGGAGCTGATTCCACTTCAAAGGAATCCGTAATCACCAGCTGTATAAAAAAAAATCACATACCTCTCATCCCGCCAGCTAGAATGGTGGCCCAATCCACCGCTTATGGCCGAGCGGAGTGAGATTGGGGAAAAAAAGTCCCCAGTCTCCCTCCATGATCACTCCACCGACCTGTAGGATCTCGCGAGAGGCAAGATCCTGCAGGTCATGTGACCGGCAGTCGAAGCCTCAATGGAGTCCTATGGGCTCCATGGAGGGGATGCTCGCAGCGGCTCTTAGTGCTGCCTCAAACATCCTGAGGCTTAGCGCTGCATTACGGGTTCAGGCTGCTGAATTAGCACCTGTAATGTAATATGGAGCTAAAATGGGGACGCTAAGGAGAAACTTGCAGGCACAGGTTTTCCTCCTTGGCGTCCCCGTTTTAGCAACAGTAATGTAATACTGCCCTAAGTCTATTATTTCCAACACTGTATATAATTTTCAACAGGGATGTGGGTGTTTATTTACTAGTAGTGCCACTGGAAAATTTATAGAAATGCAATATAAAGTGCAATTCTTCCGTCAACACTTTAGGTAGGATGGGTCATTTCATGTAAGATTTTGATAATGTATTTTGCGTTGGAGAGTCTACACAGCTTTAGTCAATCTGTTTTTTTAATGTGAATCTAATTTAGGTTAGTTATTTTCCAGAGTTTGTTAGACATTAATCAATTTTTAATTTAAAAAAAACGTATTGTAAAAAAAATGACAATTAACCCCTTCAATGCAAAGTCATTTTCCAAACAAACATTGTCAGGTTGTCAGGAGCCAGTGTTTTTTTAAAAAAAAAAAACATTTTTAATTAGTTATACAGTAAGAAATATTTGGGCATGTTCCCAGTGTATTTATTACTGTAATAACAGATTTGTCCAGTAGGTGGGGCCATCTACTGCCAAATTGAGTTACAGCCATTACAGCTGCAGCTTGTGGTCCCTGCATCGGCTGCTGAATGTCCAATGTCAGGGCATTTATCAGCCTATTTTAAACAAGCAAACAAATTTTATTTAGTTTTAGGCTACAGAGCTGCAGATTGAGGTGTTTCAATTTTGGGCACCGGAGGGTGCCTTTGAAGCACGAGATATCTCAGTAGTGAAAGGGTTAACTAAGGTCACATAGTACCACACATCGTACCATCAGTGTTCATTACAAAATAATAGCGTTTCGTTGTACATCTAGGGCCCTATTAGAATCATAACGGTAACGTTAGCAATGGCGGTCCTAGCGCGGGCGCACCATACTACAATCTGAACGCTAATGGGTTCAAAAACCCGATAGCGATTCGGAGCTTGCGCTTTTCAGTGCAGGCCTGCTTTACTTTGCGCTCCCTATGCTTAACATATAACATTAAAAAAAGCCTTTAAAAAAAATTGAAAACCAACATTGAGCCTAAAAAATACGCTCAGAGAAATAAATAAATAAATAAATAAAAATATGGTTTGTTGAAAATGAAAAGAATAAACATTTGAACAAAAAAATAATAAAAACAATAATATTTTTTAACATTGAATCCTGTGGGATTCGTCTGTTTAAACATGTTGATCCGAATCACTGAAGATCAGGGCATTTCGCCGACATTTCGGTGCAGTTCGGCGTTCTCTGGATAGATTAACAATTACTACTCTATGGGATAATTTTGCTGCACCGTATTTCGTGTCAGTTCAGCCAGTATTTGGTGAACTGACAGTATAGTGAATAGACAAACTGCCCAAAAATTGCACCATACTGTGAAATTCACCGTTCAATGCAATTTAGTGGCAAGTTCGCCGCTTATTGAACAGCCTCTTATAAAACAGCAAACATTTATAAAGACTGATATGAATCTGGATTGTTGCAATCATTTCACACATTATAAGTCCCTACGTTTTCACCACATACTGATTTGAGTGAAAATGTTTTGTCATTGTGTATATGTATCATCTCAGCTCTTTACATTAGTGATTTCCAAGATACCCTCCCGAAGGGCTTTCATTTCTCGAACTATGGCACAGGAGAATGCCCCCATTCTATGGAACTCCCTCCCCTGCAACATTAGACTCTCCCCGTCCCACCTGTCCTTCAAGAAGTCTCTGAAAACACATTACTTTAGAGAAACCTTTCGGCTCGCTCCATGATCCCCTACTGTGCGATTCTTGCACAATCTTCCCACCAGCCCACATGCGCCCCGCTACTTCAGGTTACTTATTTACCCTCAATTAGTATGCCACCCCTCTCCTCTTAGATTGTAAGCTCTTGAGCAAGGTCCTCTCTCCTACTGTTCTGTGTGTTTAATTTGTATATATTTATTTTTATTCTCTCACCCATTGTACAGCGCTACAAAACTTGTTAGCGCTTTATAAATACTTGTAACTGTAAATGTGCATGTGCATTAATAGAGGGTCAGTGTAGTGCCCTGTATATCCTCTGCAGGAAGGAGGAAGCAGAATGCCTAGAAGTAGATTAGCACTGACAGTACACGTTGGGCCCTATTACAATCTTCACGCAAATGTCACCGCGTGCGCAAACACGCATTAATGCAAAATCCTTTGCGCAGAAGGTTGTATTACAATGTCAGCGCAACGAACGCGTGTATATGTCTACCGCGGGTGAACCTGCGCAAACACTGAGCGAGCTTACTGTACTTTGCGCGTCCTATACTTAACATTGTGAACGTAAATGTGTTTGTGCGCTGGTACGCGGATGGTATTACAAGCTATGCGCAGTTTGTAACGCACAGCCTTTGCGAGCATAATTTTAGCAACTCCTAAAAGCTGGTGTTAATGGCAAATTCTATCAACCTGGCCGAACCCAAATACACCAGCTCAAAAAAAAAATACGCAGCAAAGTATAGTTACACATTCTACACATACCAAACCAATAAGTTTGAGAGGTTGTGCGTGTTTTTTTTATTGATGCAGCATATATGCGCAGATTGACTTTGACAGGCGCAAAAACTTAACGTGAGACAATTGTGGTTCTTAATTCTGATTGGCTGAATCGCGTGAAAAAAACAGTCCGTACACTGATTTCTGCGCCCAACGTTGCTGCACGCGTTCGTGCGCGTTTGTTTTACGCGCGTTATTTTTTGATGGATAAAAAAATGCGCGAGGATTGTAGTACCAGCGTTGTTTTACGCGTGTTAATGTTAAACGCTTCGTGCAAAAATTCACGCGTTTCGCATGCGGGTTTGCGTGAAGAATGTAATAGGGCCCGTTATAGGTTCGGATAACTTACCTCTCTGGAGAGGAGGCCAGAATACAAAATGTACCTTGCAAACAGCCACATAAAGCAGCTCTGTCACCTAGAAAGAAAGATTTACATGAAATGCTGCTGCACACAAAACTAAATACAATAGTATTAGCAGTTTACTCTTTAAGACGTTTTACTCCGTGCGTTGTGTTACATTGTTTCAAATGGCTTTGCAGTTTTACAGAATTTTCAAAACACGTCTGTAATTATGTTTTCCCCGACTCCTGTGCTGAGAGCAAGAAGTAACATTTCCCAAAAGGCAGCAGATATTATTTTCGCTCGTTCTGTGCTTTCTTTCCTTTCTGTCGCCTTTGTTCCTGAGATATGAGTGGGTTCTACTGCAGGACGTAATAGCATTTGTTAAACACATTTTTTATTGTTAAGGATAAGGAAAAGACAAAGAAAACAAGATCCAGCTCTCGGTTAGTGTTCGCAGTCCATCAAGGAAATGATTAGGTATAAAGCGAGAAATAAAAGGCTCAGCCGTGGCAATTTTATTGCGTTTTAAAAACTGAAGGTGATTATTAAATTTGTTTTATGTATTGATGTAAAAGTGTTCCCGTCAAGGTCCATACATTTTAATAATATTATTATAAATCAACAAAATCTGTTTGTTACCAAGTCCCAAAACAATTATGAAAAATGTGGATAAACAGTTTATAATTGTGGTTAGGCTGGGTTTTTCATCGGCAGAAATTAGACTGAGGCATTAACACTAAGGCTGGAGTCAGGTCGAGTGCACTTTTTGCATCCGTCTGACCGCACTGTTTGCTGTCCATTGTAGCTTTTCAAAGGAGTCAATAGAGAACAACACACGAAGCACATGCGCACTTTTTCACGCGCAGGCAACGCATGTTGCAATGGACAGCACAATGGTATCGACGTGAAAAAGCTACACGAACGTAAAGAAACCCCTACTAGACATGTGCATTCATTTTAGTACTAAAACGATTTAGTCCGAATTTTGGGATAATTTAGTTTTCGTATGACTCAAGAGATACGAAACTGTTCAGTACAAAAAACGAAAGAAACTAAAATAAAATGCACTACATTTTAGTTTCAGTCCTTTTTGTGGTATTACATTGATGAGTGAAGGAGACCAGCAATGAAGAGTGCAACATCGCAAAGCTACAGAAAAGGTTTGTATGCGTAATCCTTCCCGACCCCTACCCGAAAATCTGACAGTGATAGAGCTCCAGAATACTCACTCGCAGCACAGACAGCCAGCACAGGAGAGGAAACCTTTACTTAACCCTTGCATGTCTATGAGGTAGACAAGATGATAAAATCAGCTGGAGAAGGAAAACATTCAAATAAATCACACTGAAAGCTAATGACAGAGGAGGGCTGGATAGTAAAAACGCCTTTATAACAAGATGCGCTGGGAGAAGAGAGGGACTTTATAAAACGTGTGTTATCTCCCCTCCCACTCTGCATAATACGGGCTTCTGTCTGATACATTTTATATTATCCAGGACCACTATCCCCCTTTCCTCATCTATAATACACGATATATATAAAGTCCCTCTCCTCTCCCAGTGCTGCTTGTTATAAAGTTTTTTTTTTCCGTCTGATACATTTACTATCCAGCTCTCAGTTACTCTGTCATTATGAGCCTTCAGTGTGATTTATTTGAATGTTTTCCCTGGATTTAAAGTGCTCTATTTTATTTTAAACATAAATTTGCACCAGTCATCTCTTCTCTGAGCTTTCAGACCAATTTACGTTAATATTTTCCCTCTCCCCTGCTTTATATTCCTGTCTGTCTCCCCCACAGAAATACAAAGTTTAAGTCAAAGTTCCCTCTCCTGTGCTGGATAAGCATTGCATTCTGAAGTTCTGCACCCTCCACATACCAATGCAGTAGGATGTTCTATACAGAGAGGGACATTAATTAATGCAGGAGGATGTTCTATACATTATACAGAGAGGAGTATTAATGCAGGAGGATGTTATATACATTATACAGAGAAAGGTATAAATTGAGGAGGATGTTCTATACAGAGAGGGACATTAATTCAGGAGGATGTTATCTACATTATACAGAGAGGGGTATTAATTAATGCAGGAGGATGTTCTATACATTATACAGAGAGTAACCTTTTTTTTTAGCCCTTTAAATCCAGTGGCTGTGAGAGCTAAGATCGGCTGTTTGTTATATTATCTCTCAGTACAATGTATCAGACTCAGCTGTTACAGTAACTGATTGTAACAGCGCTCAGAGTTTCAGTTAAACAAGGAAATAATATTGTTCTATCCTCTTATATATAAAAATATTATTTACTAGTTTTACTGAAACTCTGAGCCGCTGTGATGAGCAGCAGTCAGTTACTGTAACCGCTTTACCTGACACATTTCGCTGAGAGTGAGAGATACTGTAACAAGCAGCGATCTCAGCCCTCTGAGGAGCCACTACAATAGTAATTGTATTTTTCGGTTTTCGGATGAATGAAATTAGTTTTCATACTAATGAACTGAAAACGAATTTCTTTAGCAACTAAATAAATTGCATTTTAAGACTAATCCATTAGTTCAAAACAAAATTTTGTGCTGTGCACATGTCTAACCCCTACATACAGCTTTTTTTCTCTTTTTCTCAACATCAGTCAATACTAACTGATGCAAGGTATTTTTCTGAATAGCGGTGGGTCAACTATGGTAACACTATCTTGGGAAGTTCCTCCATAGTTCACCATTTTTGCACCATTTTTTTCCATCAGTTTTTCTGTCAAAGTTGTTGAGCGTAGTTCTAATCATTGTTTTAAAAGTAGTCTCTGTCTAATATGTTCAGCGTGGTTCTCAGCATCATTTTTCCACTGCTGTTGTTTCCATCCTTGTTTCAGTTGAAGTTGTCCATCACAGTTCTCACCATTGTTTCCATTGGTGTTTCAGTTTATGTCTTCCAGCAATATTACCACCATTGTTTCAGTCAAAGTTGTTCCGCACAGCTCTCAGCATTGTTTCCCATTATTGTTTCAGTTGTCCAATGTAGCGCTGACCATTGTTCCAGTCGAAGTTATTCAGCATAGTTCCACAATGGTTTCTGTCAAAGTTCTCCAGTATAGTTCAGACCATCGTTTCAGTTGACGTTTCCTTAGTTTTTTTTTCATCAAAGCTGTTCAGTGTAGTTCTCATTGTTGTCTCCCCATTTCCATCATTGTTCCAGTCTAGGTTTTCTTGTGTAGTTCCTAGCATTGCTTCAGTTAAAGTTGTTCATTGTAGTTCTCACTATTGTTTCAGTCGAAGTTGTCCAGCATAGTTCCCACCATTGTTTTAGTTGAAGTTGTCCAGCATAGTTCCCACCATTGTTTTAGTTGAAGTTGTCCAGCATAGTTCCCACCATTGTTTCAGTAGAAGTTGTCCAGCATAGTTCCCACCATTGTTTTAGTTGAAGTTGTCCAGCATAGTTCCCACCATTGTTTTAGTTGAAGTTGTCCAGCATAGTTCCCACCATTGTTTCAGTGGAAGTTGTTCAGTGTAGTTCTCACGTTATCTCCCCCTCTGTTTCCATCTAAGCTGTTGAAATTGCACAGCGTGGTTTTGTTGCAAACAACAGTGGAACAATAATAAATAGAAAATAAACACAATTGGATCCTCCAACAGAAGAAAACCAAAACCTACCATTATTCACCATTGTTTGAAGCATCTTCACCCGCTGTTGTGGAATCTTGCTCCAGTGAGCTCCAGAGATACTGTGGTGGCGATTAACTATACCCCAGATGTTTACGCTCCCTGGCGGTCTAATTTCTGGGAAAAAACACATCTAAAAGCGGTCTATTCCCCCCAGCGGTATTCCCGAGTGTGGTTCAGGGTTAAATTCCTATGCTGGAAGTGGTAACCCCGAGCAACACTCGGGATGCCGCTGGATACATCACATCTCCCTGCGCTCCCTCAATGTCCCCAGCTGCCTCCACCGGCGATTGCGGTCTCATTACTTCCTGGTTCCCTCCTCGCGAGAAGGAATCCAGGAAGTAAAACGCCGCGATCGCCGGAGGAGACTGCAGAGATCAGCGAGGGAGCGCACAGAGAGGTGCACACATGGAGATATTGCCTCCAGCTCACACATGGAGATTTTGCCTCCAGCTCACACATGGAGATATTGCCACAGCTAACACATGGATATCTGCCCCAGGCTCACACATGGATATCTGCCCCCAGGCTCACACATGGGTATCTGCCCCAGGCTCACACATGAATATCTGCCCCAGGCTCACACATGGGTATCTGCCCCCAGGCTCACACATGGGTATTTGCTCCCAGGCTCACAAATGGATATCTGCTCCCAGGCTCACCTCATGGATATCTGCCCCCAGACTCACCTCATGGGTATCTGCCCCCAGTCTCACACATGGGTATCTGCCCACAGGCTCACACATGGATATCTGCCCCCAGGCTCACACATGGGTATTTGCTCCCAGGCTCACACATGGATATCTGCCCCAGGCTCACACATGGGTATTTGCCCCCAGGCTCACACATGGGTATATGCCCCCAGGCTCACACATGAGTATTTGCCCCCAAGGCTCACACATGGATATCTGCCCCAGGCTCACATATGGGTATTTGCCCCCAGGCTCACCTCATGGATATCTGCCCCCAGGCTCACCTCATGGATATCTGCCCCCAGGCTCACACATGGATTTATGCCCCCAGGCTCACACATGGATTTCTGCCCCCAGGCTCACCTCATGGATGTTTGCTGCTCCAGCGCCGTCTCCCTCCACCTCCTCGTAGTCGTAGCCAGTCCCAATGCGTGGTGGTGTCAAGGAGATGGAGGCGTGGACTTGGTGCAGGAAGCTGGAAGCACCAAGTCCACGCCTCCGTCTCCTTGACGACGGCACGTATTGGGGCTGGCTGCAACACGCGGCCACCCCAGGCTTCCCCGAGGCCAATTTTTTTTCTTAAATTGGTCGGGCCGGCTGCGCCCTAGACGGGCACTGCGCTCTAGGCACCCGCCTAGCTGGCCTAGCGGCAGCGCCGGCCCTGCAGGTAAGGATATTCTTTTCTGACCTTTTGTCGTTTAACCTAAGTGACCTAAGCACGGGTGTAGTTGCCAGAGACAATGCATTTATGTGAGTAGCGTGTTATATGGTTGTTGACTAGAAAGGAATCTCTATGACTTTTATATATTCCGAAGATAGATAGCTTAATAAGAAATACATGTCTGCTGCTAAGTAAAAGGCTTAGAGGTACACAGAGGTAACCTACGGCTCTATGATAAACTCTTGATGCTTCTCAAGCCAATATTCCTTGCATTATTCATCCATGTTTGAAGGTCATCGCATTGTGCGTCTCTCTACCACCGAGGAACCAAAGCATATCTCCCATGAGTCGTACAATTGGGCCGAATCACCGCTTCAGACAGCGGAGAAAGGAGCAGTTTATCAAGCCTTTATAGACATTCTGTGATTTATTGAAGCTAAACTGTTCATAGCTGTCTCATTTGGTTGACAAACTGCTACAATGTTAATAAAAAAAACACCCTGCTATTATCTATAGCTGACACACAAAATCAGTTTAAGAAAGAAAGAAAAGAACCCTTTCACAGGAACGTTTCACAAATAATATTCTATTGTAGGTTACTAAGCGAGATGATAATATGCGGGGATTATTAAAAACATTTTTTGCAGCAGGATAGCCCTTCACTCTACCAAATCTAAGAATTACTAGATTTGTTTTTATTACAGTCAGCTTGGAAAACAGACACTGATAATACAAGACTCTGCTAAGTCCATCTGGTACAACCTTTGTCATGTGTATTATTTTTGATGATTCAAAAGACGACAAAACAAAATCTACATTGCAAATGTTTGTTCTTAAAAATGGGGGGGTCCTCAGTGGCATCATAAGGGGGGTGGGGGTGCAACCCGCACCGGGTGACACCACCCTCTAGAGTGACACTCAAAAAAATATATATATATTATTTTTTTTAGTGTGTTTAATATTGCAGAAGCCACCCGCACATCATAGCAATTCAAAGAATTGCATCCCAGAGCTCCTGTGCCACATTCCCCATATGCAGCAAGGAATTCTGGTAAGATATGCAAATGACCTCTGTCTCACTTTTACACATCCTGGATCTGTTATTACACAGAACCCTAAAATCAATGCTATGCCACACTGTGGCTTTGTAGCAAAGATAAGGTTATGCAACTGGTGAAAGCCACTCCTAGGACAGCGCTGTTTCAGGTTTGTTGAACCCTCATCAGCTAGGAGACAGGCATGACCAGTTGCAGTGGATGTTTGGACCATAGGTAAGTAAGTGTCTATAAGGGTTGTGGTGATGGACTAAAAGTGAGACAAAAAGCCTCCACACTATCAAAAGTGTGTTTAATATTGCAGAAGCCACCCGCACATCATAGCAATTCAAAGAATTGCATCCCAGAGCTCCTGTGCCACATTCCCCATATGCAGCAAGGAATTCTGGGTAAGATATGCAAATGACCTCTGTCTCACTTTTACACATCCTGGGTCTGTTATTACACAGAACCCTAAAATCAATGCTATGCCACACTGTGGCTTTGTAGCAAAGATAAGGTTATGCAACTGGTCAAAGCCACTCCTAGGACAGCGCTGTTTCAGGTTTGTTGAACCCTCATCAGCTAGGATGTGTAAAAGTGAGACAGAGGTCATTTGCATATCTTACCCAGAATTCCTTGCTGCATATGGGGAATGTGGCACAGGAGCTCTGGGATGCAATTCTTTGAATTGCTATGATGTGCGGGTGGCTTCTGCAATATTAAACACACTTTTGATAGTGTGGAGGCTTTTTGTCTCACTTTTAGTCCTTCACCACAACCCTTATAGACACTTATTTTTTTTATTTACATGAAAATATTTTACCAGGAAGGATACATTGAGATTTCATTTTCAAGTACTGTATGTACTAAGGCCTAGGCTGGCACTATCCAGGGGGCGGCAAAAAAAGCACCACTAAAGGGGATATTTACAGAGCAACGGAATGATGCAGACATTTCAGTGTTCTGTTGTTCCGCGCACTTTGGAGAATCAAATTTGCCCAGTTAATTCACCGCAGGGTCCCTGAAGTACAGGGAATCTGCCATCGAATGCAGCCGCAAACACGTCGCCCGCTGTTTTAAAAAAACTACTGAACGAAAATGTCTGGAATTAACATATAAGTTCCTATGAAAGATAATAAAAAGGTCTGTTACAGAAAAAAGAAAAAATGCTATTAGAATTTTTTTTTATTTTTTTTTAAAAATGCCTAAAAGATACTAAAAAAAGAAAAATCAATAAAGACACTTTTTACTACAGATTAAAGGAATAACGGTTTATTAGATATTGGCTAAAAACAGGAATATTTTTAATATTGAAACCTATGGTGTTCGCCTGAGCAACCTATCCAGTAAGTGTCCTTTAGCAAGACACCTAACGGTACATACTCGCCACCCAGGACATACTTGAAAACGACAGAAATTTCAATGTATCCTTCCTGGTAAAATCCTTTCTCAAAAAAAAAAAATTAACCTGCCGAATGAAACTGTAAAACTCAGGGGGTGACGCCATGAGTTACCGCACCGGGTGACACCAACCCTAGTGACGCCACTGGGGGTCCTTTGATTACAGAATATGCAATTAAATTTCCTTTTGATTCCAGTGCTGGAAAATCACAATCCAATTGATCCAAAATAAAATTCTGAGATCACTATCCAAACTGATCATTATTGATTTCAAGAGACTTTGTGGAACTCGCACAAATGTTAACAGTCCACCTTCTTTTCTAATCATATTCAAAGAAAATATCGCACTCAGCCATACATAAAGCAAATACAATAGTGATATCGAATATATCCCTCTAGACTAGAGGAATCAGCTCCGAAGGGAATCAATCTAGTACTAAAGGAAGGAGGAACTTTATTAGGGAACAACAATGTTGGTGAAATGACAAAATCTCCCGCATTGGTCAAGTATAAACCTAGTTAACAAGTATGCATTTCTTCTTGATTGTTATGCAGTGTTTGCAGGGGTCAAGTTCTAAAAAAATAAGTGTGGGAACTCACCAACATTTCTGCCCATTCTGGTCTTAAAGATTACTGGTAGCCGCAGCATCTGCAGCGCTTCTTTATGCATGAGAATGCTTTTCCTCTGGCAAACACTTGACTTAAATCCAGGAAAAAACCTTAAACATAGGCAGTTTTATAAAATGATGTCTATATAAAAAGGTAGTCAGTGTGAATAACTAGGTAACAGGGTGTTGCTACAGGTTATCGACTCCCTTAGTTGATCCCAGTCACCAACAGACTCAACATAGGGCCCATTAAGATTAAGAAAGAAAAAAAAATTCACACTTGTAATTCATGGGTGAAAAGGAGGACAGGAGAACTGTGAGTGTGTTGGCATATTTATATACAGGGTTATTCAAAGAGAATCAAAAAGTCACCGCACGTTCGGTGACTTTTCGATACCTCTTCAATTCGGTGCGATTCGACGATCCCATTTCGGCGACCCTGCGGTGTATTCAGCAAGCACCACAGGGCTTTTGTAGTGCAGGGAAAACCCGCCGCAAACCCGAAAAACACTCACCGCAAAAAACGGCGAATGCACACCAAAACCCACAAAAACATCTGGTTTAACCCCACCGAACACAACAGAGAAACCCGAGCAGGAGCCGATCAGAGCGCAGAGCAGCCGCTGGAAAAAGCCGACACCGCAGACAAATGGAGTGAATAAATTAGAAAAACTGATTCGCTTGAATGTTTGAAAAGTGAAAAAGCTGTTTGCAAAGAAACTACTGAACGAAAATGTTTGAAATTTACATATAAGGTCCAATGAATGATAATAAAAAGGGCTGTTACAGAAAAAATAAAAAACTATTAAAAAGAATTTCGCAAAAAAATCTCAAAAAATGCCTATAAGATCCTAAAAAAATCTAAAAAATAAAGAGACTTTTTACTGCAGAATAAAATAATGAACGGTTTATTAGATATTGGATTAAAACGGGAATATTTTTATCATTGAAGCCTATGGGATTCGCCTGAATAAACCTGTCAAATGAAACCACCGAATGGCAGGGCATTTCGGCAAATTTTCCCTGCTGGTTTTTGTTCTCTGAATAGATGAAGCATTGCTTCTCTATGGGGAATTCACTGCCCTCGAACAGGCACTGTAGGTGCAGGCAATTCGCCAACATTTGGCGAGCTGCCTGCTCTCTGAATAGCCGAATAGCCAGGAAAGGTAACCGTACGCTGAATTTCACTGGTCGGTTACCTTTTTCGGCCACAATTCGGATCTTTTTAAATAACCCTGTTAGGGCTCTATTACATTCTCCGCGCAAATTTGTACGCACAGCGAATTTTTTTTGGCGCGCAGCGTTAAACGTTAACGCATGTAAATTAACGCAGGTATTACAATCAAGCGCATTTTTTCATCCGTCAAAAAATATCACGCGCAAAAACGCACGCGCATTAACATTGCGCGCAGAAATCGGTGGGCACACTGTTTTTTCACGCGATATAGCCATTCAGAATTAAGAACCACAATTGTCTCCCGTTCATTTTTTGCGCCTGTCAAAATCAATCTGTGTATATATGCTGCAGCAATAATAAAAACACGCACAACCTCTCCATTTTATTGTTTGGGTATGTGTAGAATGTGTAACTATACTGTGCTGTATTTTTTTTTTTGTGCTGGTGTTTTTCGTTTCGGCCAGAACGTTCAGATTTGCAGATGTTAAAATTATGCGCGCAAATGTCGTTCGTAAAAAGTTGCGCATCGATTGTAATACCATCCGCATACCAGCACTCAAACGCATTTGCGCTCACAATGTTAAGTATGGGATGCACGCACGAACTTGCGTTCGCGCAGGGTCACTCGCGTTAGACGTTAACGCGCATCGAACTCGCGAACGTCGTAATACGACGTTCAGCACGAAGGGTTTTGCCCCTCGCGTTAATGCGCTTTTGCTCGTGCGCAAAAAAGTGCGCGAAGAATATAATAGAGCCCTTAGTGTATACAACAAAAATGTTAAATTTGAAAACTTTGATTGTATAAAAAGTTAATTAGCTTTTACATTTGGATTTTGAAAAATCTAAAGATTTGTGAAGATTGTTTAGAACACAGTGAGCTGTTAATTACCTCTGTAGAAAATATAAGTGAGGATTACATTTATTGATAAATTCAGTTTATGCTTTGGGGATGAAATCTACAGTTAGATTCAGATGTATCACTGATGACTGGAAAATAGGTTGGACAGAGACACTTTAATTGGAAACTACTGATTTTATCTGAACTCTGGTCACATAATCTTGTCCTTGGGCTGCAGGATTATCAAATCAATGTGTTACTTACATTTGAATGTACAAAACCATTTTGCAGCAGATTAACAGAACGCTAACGATGATTTTGCTGCAATCTTTAACTCACAATCATAAATGTATAGGATAATCTGCTCCTTATGGCAATGTATGAACAAAAAAGCAATTAATGCAACGTTTCCTTATAATTAAGCAATGAATGTATCTTTACGCGTAAAGAACAGCAATACAAGTTAAAAGAAGCAGGAAAAGACTCAAATGGCCACATTACAATCTTGGTGCTAACGTTAGCGCGCACCTGCGTGAGCATTAACGTTAGCCGCGGTGTTTACCGCATATTACAATCCAAACGCTGACGGGTTAAGTAACCCATTTGCGTTTGGTATCTTGCGCTTCAGCACGAGGTTACTGTACTTTACGCTCCCTTAACATGGGGAGTGCAAAGTGTTAATCAGTGTCAGGATTACAAAGTCCTAACGGTGATTAACGTCCGGCTGTGGTTAACAAAATGTTAACCACAGCCTGGACCTGGTGCTAACGGATTCCGCTGGTGCAGAATCCGTCAGCACCAGCCAAAAAAAATAAAAAATTGTCAGATACTAACCTCCTATCACGCGACGAGGACTGCGGCTCAGTCCGCCTCCTCCGTCCGGCGGGAACAGGGAGAGACTGGGAGAAAAAGTCCCCCAGTCTCTCCCAGCGGATCACTACGCTGACCTGACGGATCTCGCGAGGCGAGATCCGGTAGGTCATGTGACCGGCACAGGGAAACTCAATGGAGTCCTATGGACTCCCTTGAGAGGATGCGCGCGGCAGAGCTCAGCGCTGCCGTGTGCATCCCAGGGCTAGCGCCCGGTAAAAATGCAGGCAGCTTTTTAAGTGCCTGCATTGTAATCCCATGCTAAAACGGGGACGCTAGGGAGAAAACTGCGGGCACAGTTTTTTCTCCCTAGCGTCCCCGTTTAAGCACATGGATTGTAATTTAGCCCAAAATCTGCACTAAGAAGTGACTGCATTCAATTCCAAAAAAAAGAAAACGAAGCAACGGATCGACTAGCTTTAATTATTATAGTAATACAACTCACGCACACTCTGGGGAAAAATATATTTTGTCATTTTTTCAGGTCACTATAAATACGATACTATAAAAGTAAAGTCATGCATTTTAATTTTTGAAAGAATAGAAAGTGTAAATATTGGCATGTATTCATTTACAAAAGAAAAGTGCTTATCCAACCACTGGTTGATACCCAGCATCTCTGAAGCCTAATCATCACTGTTCAATTAAATATAAGCTTAACCCCTTCGCTGCCAAGTGATTTTACAAAAACCGCAGTCAGTAACCAGTGTTTTTTTATGATTATTATTATTATCATCGTTTATATAGTGCCAACAGTTTCCGCAGCGCTTTACAACAATATAATTTTAAATTAATTATATAGAAATTTGTTTGCTTTTGGGCTGCAGATCAGCAGATCGAGATATCTCAATATCAGTGCACCAGATTGTGCCTTTGAAGCCTGAGATATCTCGATCTAGGTAGTGAAGGGGTTGAATGGCCATTAACCCCTTAAGGACCGCTGACGTACCCTGTACGTCCTGTCCGCGGGTCTCCCTTAGACCCGCGGACGTACAGGGTACATCAGCTGCGCCTAACCCCCCTCCCGCCCGATACTTACCTCCCTCGCTGGATCTCTCGCGATCTGGCAGGGAGGAAGCCTGCCCATGTGATTTACATGGGCCAGCGAGGTTGATGACATCGCCACGCTGCGTGGTGACGTCATCAGCAGGCGCCCCCATTCAAATCAATGGAGGGGAGGGGGGGCTCCTTCGGAGCCCTCTATCTCCCCAACCATTGAAGCTAGGGAGATGCTTTTTGCACCGCTGGAAAGGGGAGAGTGTGTATAGCATTAACCATTTCGCTGCCGAATCGTGTTTAGGCGCTAATTGGCGCCAAAATGCGATTCGAACCTGGAGGGGGGCTGACATCTTGGATGTCAGCCAAGACTCCAGGTCCCCCCCACCCACTGACAACCTCACCATATGTGTGAGGATGTCAGTGGGCCAGTTAACCATCTAGCTGCCATGTAGAGATAAGGGGATCCTAAGGATCCCCCTATCTCCCGATCCATGGCAGTGAGATGGTCATATTTGACATCATTTGAAAGGCCTGATCATGGCCTTTCCAATGATACCAAACATGACCAGGTTTGGTTTAGCCCTTTCGCTGCTGAGGCATTTCCTGCCTGTGTGCTGAGCTCATTTTTACCGTTTTGTGCTCATCATGTTTAAATGCGATTTGAAGTCAAGTTTTATTATATGACCCAGACAAATTATATATCCTTTTTTTCAGCAGACTCCACAGATTCAAAATATATCATTATTATGTGTATAAGTAAAGATTTAAAAAAAAAAGAAAAAAAAAGGGGGAAAAAAAGTAAAATTTTGTTAAAATTCAGAAGAACAACATTGCATATTTTTTTCTATCTACACTTTATGACCAGAACCTTTGTGGTTATATATTGATACATTAGGTGCCTTTTTAAAAATGGTGTAATGGAGAATATTTCATGTTTTTTTTGTACAAAAATATGCAGTTTTCTAAAAATCAAAAAAATCTGCTTTTTTCTTATGTCATGACTCATTGTATGTAATACATAAAATTAGTATATCTAAACCAATTGAAATGGAAAAGCTATATATTTTCTGAAACTAGACAAAATTCCGCAAAAAAAGAGACCTTTATGACACATTTTTAAATTTATTTTGTTATTCATAACTTTATTCAAAAAACATCATATTTAATGTAAAAAAAAAAAATCATAATAGGTCAAGATTTATATTGCATAATTTCATATTAATTTTTGGGGTAAAATATTTTTGTTTTGCTTAACTATATAAATATATCCCTCCTATAAAATAATAGATCCAATTTGATTGCATAGATCAAGTTTAGGCAGCGTTGGAGGTGCTAATTTGCACCGTGCGCAAAACAAATTTAGAGAAGCTTTTTATGCCGGTTTTTGAAAGGAGGCATACCTGCAATTAAATGGCTCTAGCTCAACAGGGATCTAAAATATGCCAAATAAAGTATATATCTGGACAAAGTAGACTTCCAGATGAATCAAATGTGGGGTTACTTCTTATTCTATCATAAATATTGAGCCCGCAACAACTTGTGGAATTTGGATTTGTGCGCAAAAAAAAATAAAAAAATTATTTCAATCACTTCAGACATGATAAAATCTTTGAAAACTAGGCCTTTCTCTAGCTCAATGCAAATCCCCAACCCTTGTGATAAAAATGATACCCAGGTTTAGTGGTCCGGGTCCCCCTAGATGGAGCACGAGGCGCTAATTTGCGCCATGCGCAAAATAAATTTAGAGAAGCTTTTTATGCCGGTTTTTGAAAGGAGGCATACCTGCAATTAAATGGCTCTAGCTCAACAGGGATCTAAAATATGCAAATAAAGTATATATCCGGACAAAGTAGACTTCCAGATGAATCAAACGTGGGGTTACTTCTTATTCTATCATAAATATTCAGCCCGCAACAACTTGTGGAATTTGGATTTGTGCTAAAAAAATAAATAAATGTAAATTCCACATGCTGTTGCGCCCTCTATTTTTATGATAGAATTTTATTTAACCCCTCATTTGATTCGTCTGGGTGTCTAGTTTCTCCTAATATATACTTTATGTGGTCTGTTTTAATTTCCTGTTGAGCTAGAGCCATTTAATTGCAGGTATGCCTTCTTAAAAAAAAAAAAAACATTCACAAAATTTTCCCCATGAATTTGTGCTCAACAATTATGTAGTCTATCAACAATTGTATAGTGACTCAAAATTCTGCACAAACACACAACAAGCCCGCCACACATTTTACATTCACTCAATCAGTTGGATTGGCACATGGGGCATCCATGTGAGCAGTAACGCCACGTCAAGGCCCCAGCCAGGTTACTGACCATTCACACATCTTTCACATCTGTTTCACTCACTGAATCACACACCTTTCATGCAAGAAGCTAGTAAAAGTTGAGTGGGTGACGTTAAGGGGGCAAAGAAGGGAAAAGTGCAGAAACACGGAAGGGGAGAAGAGAAAGATACAAAAGGGCAAAAGGGAAACACAATGAGGATTAGAGGGGGTGGAATAGAAACACCCACCCATTCACATCTGTTTCACTCACTGAATCACACACCATTCATGAAAGAAGATAGGTAAGGGAAGTGGGTGAAGGGAAGGGGCAAAGAAAAGGGCAGAGACAAAGAAGTTGAAGGCACACCATTAACACCGCAGTTAAATCTGTCTTCAGAGGCTTCTTTCTACATCTGACGTACGGAGGACATCAGATTGTTGGGGATGGGGCAACCTATTTTATTGTATGTGGGGTGAATTACATTATAACTGGGGGGGGTAGTGAACTGTAGGTGGGTAGTGAAACGTGGTGGGTATTGAACCGGAGTGGGTAGTGAAACATGGTGGGTATTGAACCGGAGTGGGTAGTGAAACGTGGTGGGTATTGAACCGTGGTGGGTAGTTTTTTTTATTAACGCTTGAATTAACACTGCTATAAAATAATGGGGCTGGTTTTGGTTTGTTTTTTTTATTTGGAAAATTTAGAGGAATAGCACTATCCAGGAATAAATGCCAGCATGATCCAGGCAAGCTCTGTCCAGATTACACTGCACTGTGTCCATCAGAATGTCATCAAGATCTGTAAAGATCTTAACGGTGCTATAGCCAGATTTATCAAGAAGCACAAAATCAGTGGCATACCTCAACCTGAAATCTGTTTATTCTCAGCCGAGAAACAATTCGGTCCCGGTATGCCACTAGTAATGTGTCACTGTATGATAAATCTTGAAGCAATCAGGCACACAAAGACCTGGTTTGGAGGGGCAGTCAGGGCAGTGAAGGCGGCTTTCCTTACGCCGCCCTTGGCGCGCGCAAACCCGACACCTTTTACATGGGGTCACTCTTTTTTCAGTTGGTGGAATGTAGACAGGAAAGTGGCAGTCACGCAACCTAATTACATCTTCCACCTCTTCAACAACTGTAAAAGTTATTTGTATAAATACAGTAACCTTTACCGAATAGTGGATAAGCGAGGTCCCACACTATTTTTTCAGTGGTGGAGAGGGCGGGGGGCAGTCAGGAGGGGCCAGCTGCGAGTCCTTGCCAGTGTATACACGAAAGCGATACATGTATCCACTGGAGCTTTCGCACAGCTTATAAAGTTTTATCCCATAGCGAGCTCGCTTCGAAGGGAGGTACTGCTTGAAAACAAGACGTCCCTTGTAAAGCAGCAAGGACTCGTCGACTGACAAGTTTTGGCCTGGAGTGTATAACTCTTCAAATCTTGCCATCAGATGGTCAAGAAGTGGCCGCAACTTGTACAGTCGGTCGTGATCTGGGTGGTCACGGGGCAAAGCCTTTGCATTATCATTATAATGCAAATACCGCAGGAGCAATAAATACCTGTCCCTGCTCATAGTAGCAGGGAAGATAGGGGTGGTTTGGGTACTCTTTTTTGACCAGTATGAGGCTATGCTGGGTTTTTTCACAATCCCCATCTGCAGAGTGAGGCCCCAGAACTTCCTCATCTCTGGCAAACTGGTCGGGGTCCATTTACGCGCCCTCGCACTTGGCAACAATTCTGCCCCTAGACCTTGAAAATATTGTTCAGCATACAGATTGCTCTGCTGAACAATAAATTCCAAGAACCCATCATCTATATATAGTTGAAAAAAGTTGATGGGTTCAAAATTAGTGGTGTCCACTAGCATACCAGGATTGCCAGAAAATTGTGGCAATTCTGGCTGGACCATATTAGGGGAGGTCCAGTCAGATCCTGGTTCAGGCATCGCCACAGCCTGTGTTGCAGATACCCCTGCAATAGGCCATTGGGCCGGTGCAGGATCAGGTAGTGCAACTACAGACCGTGCGGTCCCTGCACTACCACGGGAGCACCCTGGTAACTCCGTGCGGCCACGCCGTGGCTCATCACGTAGTTCTTCGTCGCTGGAACCGTCACTATCTGATGATGCTCCAGGGACAAAGTCACTGCCTGAATCTTCAAAAGATTCATCAGCGCTGAGATCAGAGTCTGACATCATAAGGATGTCAGCTGCTTCCTCAGCGCTTAGAAACCTTTTAGCCATAATTTGCTTTCTGAAAATGTATTTTCAAAAGAAAATTACGCCATCTGATAGTATCTATCTATATATATATATATATGTGCGTATATATATATATATATATGCACGTGTGTGTGCGTATATAATATATATTCTATATATATATAAGCGTGCGCGTGTGTGTGCGTGTACGCGTGTGCATGCGTGCGCGCGTGTGTGCTCGCGTAAATATGTATATATATGTGTGTGTGTATATATAATATATATATATATATATATATATGTGTGTATTAGCAATTTATCACCTATTTTATGGAGACAGCCTCTGCGACACTGTAACACCTTGCAATCCACATGCAGACTGAGGATACAAATGCAAAATTATCAAGATTTGAAAAATTCATCCCCCGTGATTGGCTGGAGGGTCAATCGCTAGGTTACGGGGTCATTTTAGGGTTATATTTATATCCTCAGCGGCCATGTTGGAGGTGGCAGTGACAATTGTGACAGCTAAGTGATCATTGTTACTACAGTGATCACATAGCTGTAACAATAAAATGTGAAATAAAATAATAAAAAGGGGATTGTAATTTTATTAAATGTGGGGTTTGGGGGCCTCTGGGCAGTTTTGATTTTTTTTACTACCCTTAGAGACCCTGTGTGTGGTGTTTTTTACTTTCTGGTTTTTTTTAAAAATAAATTTTTACATTTTATACTATAATGAGGAACACCGTTGGAAAGCTCAGGCTCTGGGCTTTCCATCGGTGCCTCATTTATCTCTGCAGCCCTTACCGATGAGGAGATAGAGAGGTCCTAAGGACCTCTCCCCCCTCCTCCTAAGGGCTGTCTCTGCGCCGCTGAAAGTGACGTCATCACGCCAGGCGTGATGACATCACCGCGACTCCCATGATCCCACAGTGAGGGCCGACATCCCGGATGTCGGTTCCTCACTGTTTGCCGCCGGGGATCTCCGCCACACCACTGCTTCGCTGCCGGGAGGACAGGACGCGCTGAGCGCGTCCTCCGCACAGCAGCAGGAACTTCCTGGACGCTCTCAGCGCGTCCGTAGCAGCGAAGTGGTTAAAAAATAAATAAATAAATAAATAAATAAAAAAAAAGGTTTTTTTTGTTTGGGGGGGGGGGGTTTAATTAAATAGGACCTAGGCTGTCATCTCAAAATAATTAGCACAAAATGGTCAGAATGAGCCCAGCGCACATAGGTGAACTGGCTCAGCAGTGAAGGGGTTAAAAAGCAAAAACATCTAAAAATTGGGTATTTCAAGTCTCGGGACAAATTTTTTTAGCCGGGGTCTTTTTTGGTGGTTGTAGATTTTGGGGATTAATTTACGAAAAAGTGTGTTTTTACCATTTTTTCATGATATTTCATATTTTTTTTATAGTAAATTATTCGATATGATGAAAATAATGGTATTTCTAGAAAGTCCATTTAATGGCGGGAAAAAGGGTTTATAATATGTGTGGGTTGAATAAACGAGTAAGAGGAAAATTTGACCTAAACACTAACAGCGCAGAAACGTAAAAACAGCAGCGGTCACTAAAGGACGGATTTGTGTAAAACCGCCCGGTCACTAAGGGGTTAAAGTGCAGACACCAAAATCAGATAAGTGCAAATACCTACAGAGCAAAAATCACAGAATACGCTAAACTTTAACATTGCTTATGCAGTTAGAAAGATTTTGAGTTAAAGGAAGCAATTGGAAAACAAAAACAAAGTTGCTTTTTTTCCGCTAATTGTGGAGAATCTTCAATGAGAAATAATACATCTAACATAACAACATTATAATGACCAGAGAACTACAAAGGGATCAACAGTTTACATTCTCTTAGAGAGTGTTGATAAACTCTGAGCATCTAATGAGCAGAAATGATCCCTTTTTAGAAACTGTGGGCAGCAACCAAACTTGGCGGAAGCTGGAGGAGAGGGTCCTTGGGAGATTAAAGAGAAAAGGTTTGTTTAAAAGAGCAATTCTCTCCGGTGTCTCTTATGTAAATCAGTGAGGTTTGCGGTGGTTTTGAACTTGATCTTCACACTTGCAAAATGAATAAAAATCAGTTTGGCAAGTAAAAAAAAATGTGAAGAATATGAAAAGAAAAACATAAATGAATCAACCATCTAGACATACGCAAAAACTAATAAAGGATTGCAGAATGTGACACATCAAAAACATACAGGGCTATTCAGACAGAGGTGAAAACCTTGAGAATGACTGGAGAATTGAAAATTCTAGGTCAAAATAGTCAAACCAGAAAAATTCTCCCATTTATCTCACTTCCAAATTGGCTATTTGGCCTAGATTGTTCATTCTCCTGCCAATTTTCAAGCTTTTCACCTCTCTCTGAATAGCCCTGATAGTAAAATAACACGACCCTTTAAAGCGGATATGAAAATGGCAAACGCATTATAAATTGTAAACAATGTGTGGATAGTGAGGACATGCGCAACATGATGAATAATGATGGATTTGATGAATAAATTGCAGAAAATGTAGCTTTATTCCACTGCAAAACCATCACGCTGATCTAGTCACTGGGATACTTGTGATACTCTCAATGACACATTTATCCAACACTTTTCATTCAGCTACCTAATCAGATTTATTTGAGACTCCCTATTCCCTCTTCCAAAGTTCACGCTAACATGGGGACAGTAATGGGGAAAATCTGCACCTGCTGATTTCCCGTAGCGTCCCCATGTTAATGTGGTATTCCAAGGCAGACACTAGCTTTCCCTGTAATGCAGCGCAGTGATACTTGTGGTAATGTTTCTGTGCTGCCGCGAGTATCACCTCCGTGAGACCATAGGGCTCCATGGAGGGTTGCGCTTCCAGGTCGCGAGCCCTGTGCGATCTAGATCGTGCAGCAATGCGGATTGATCGTGGAGGGAGACTGGGGACTATTTGTTCCCAGTCTCACTCTGCTTGCGGCCAGATGAATTAGCGGATCGGGCCACCCTTCTCGCCGCGGGATGAGAGGTGAATATGGGATTTATTTGGGGACTTTTTGGGATGTTAAATGATTTTGCAGATGCCAATTCATTTAACACCAGCTTTTAGAAAGTGCTAAAATTTGGGCTTGCCGACGGTAATAACTAATTTACCTAACGCTAATGTACATTGTCGCTCCCCATGTTAAGTAGAGGTACAGTAAGCTCACACAAGCTCACGCAAATGGATCACTAACGGGGGGTAGTGTCAGGAATGTAATATGGATGGCATGTGTTAAACATACTTATCCTGGCGGTATTGCTTACATATCGAGGTGCTAAAATTAGTGCCAACTAGGGCATAGAGCCCTTAGAGTGCATTGCATGTGTCAGCAATCTAGAACTTTTCAGATGGTTTTGAAATACAGCTCAGCTAGTCATTAGTTTGCCAGGGTCTTGTGGGAATTGTAGTTCCAAAACACCTGGAGGGGGTTGCTGACCCCCTAGGGCTACATCACAACTAAGCTGTGAAGCTGTTTGTAGCTTGGATGTTTCATAATCTTACTGTAAAGTAACGGCTCCTTTACATTCTATTGGAGTCATTAATATGCGTCTAGGAAGAGAAGAACAAGCTATTCCAGTGTCGCTCGTTCTTCTCCTCTGGAGCCTGTATTCAAAAAATGAACAGCTTTCCAAACCTGGTGTTAAGTGATTTTTGCCTTTTGCAAAAGCACTGAACACTGCAATCTAATGAGATTTTAAAATTCCTTACCCGAAATCCTATAGCGCAGAGGGAAACACGAACACTGTTTCCTCTGGCCACAAGCAGCAGAACACATGGAACAAATAGTTCTCAGTGCTCTTCAGTGGCTGCTTTCACAGCTCTTATATGTCCCCACTCGAGCAAGCTTCTAAAAGGTTGGGCTCTGCTCCATGATGTCCTATGAACTCCAAGAGCCATTATCTGAGGTGGTAGCTGGTATCAGTCAGCAGCTGAAAAATATTTTGGCTTGAGCTGCTGACATAGCGGCTTGGCTGGAATAAGGTCGTTAACGATGAGACACATACAGGAAAAGGCTTGTGCAGTTTTTTCCTATTTGCCATTAATGGTGTCACGGTTAGGGATGGTACCGGGGTGGCACCAGGGGTGAGGAGAGTATGAGCCCAGGATGCAGTGGTCTGCACAAATAAACAGAGGATTAGGGTAGAGGAGGGTGGATGAATATGATGACTGACCAGGTTGATAGCAGAGGGATGATGGGTATGATGGTTGTAGTAGCAGGAACCAGGTATTGGGAATCAGGATCAGGAATCAGAATAGCAATGAAGCAAGGATGTTCACTCTTCGTGAGCATTAGCCGTAATGAACCAGCAGTGAGTGTGTGTGGGGCTGAGCCCTTTATTTCGTGTTTCACGTGTTTGTGTTTTAACTTTTGCACTGCTGGATGCTGGTTTGCTGGCTGCAGGGCAGGAACAGGATGGAAGTGAACCACCAGGGGGGGTTTTCAGGATGGTGGTAGCCATGGGGCATGACAGTACCTCCCCCTTCAGGTCACGCTCCGAGTGACCAAGGATGGCAGCAGGACTGCCCATGCCCAGGCACGGGTCACTCTGGTGGGTGCTGGGACCAGTACTCGTCACACCACTGGAGGGCAGAACGGTGGTCAGGAGTGGTGGTACAGGGTTGGGCACGTGCCTTCCTCTGACGCCGTCATGCCTTGGTCTTGGTCTTCTTACGGTCAGCCGACACCTCAGGAAGGAGGGTGCCCACGTAACTGGATGGCACCAAGGTGGGTACAGCGTAGATGCCCTGCACCGTATACGAAGCTGGATCCTCAGGTAAGGGATCTGGAGTGACAGGAATGTCCCTTGAACGTCTGGCGTTGGCGACAGAGGGCGAGAGACAGGAGGCAGAATCACCGTTGAATCTTGTGCCCACATAAGAAGATGGCATTGGGGTAGGTGTCTCCTCTTCGTCATAGTCCCCCTCAAGGTCATCGCTGGATGAGGAACAGACATTACGCCACCCCTTGATGGAAGCATCAGACCCCAAAGAATCCGTATATTGACACGGGGGGTCATTAGAGACCGTGGTGTCCTCTGGTATACAGCCAAACGGGAAGGTATCATTCAGGGGGTCAAACTCACAGATGGTCGGATCATGTGGGCTGTGAGCGATGGGAATAGGTACGCCTGGAACCTGTATATACATAACGTCCATTGGCTCCGGTTCTATGGATACATCTTCGAAGTCCATAGGGATGCCAGGTTCGGGCTCCCTGGGTAAGGGCATAAAGGTCTCCATATCCATGGGGGTGTCGCTGACCTCTAAAGACGTCACATGCCTGGGTACAGTTCGTCTGGGGACAGGTGTAGGTGCATGAGTTGTTCGAGGTGCAGGATTGGGTTCAGGAAATCTCATGGGGGCCGGTCTGGGTAGGGGTACCGGCTTAGGGACGGCAGGTCTCTTAGAAGCAGGTGTAGACACAGTGGCTGTAGCAGGCCTGGAAGCCTGGGGCTGCTTCAGAGCTCTACGCACCTGAGCGTGTTTGGGAGTTGCAGCTGGCTTGGAAACCGGTGCTGGCTTGACAAACGCTGATCTGGGGGGGTTTTTCTGGGCAATTCGATATCCAGTGTGATCCTGCCCCGCAGTACAGGCACAAATTGCTATTTTGTCTCCTGACACGCTCTTCAGGAGACAGGGGATCACGGCGTTTATTTGGAGGAGCGCACACCTTAGTTGAGGTGCCCAAAATAGTTTGCAGCATTTGCACCAGGAAATCAGCCAGGTTTTTGAATAGCTCCTGGAAGGTGGTCTTCAGTAGCTCCACCATTAAGTGCAGCACTGCGGGCTCATTAGTATTGGGCTGGTTCATTCTGTCACGGTTAGGGATGGTACCGGGGTGGCACCAGGGGTGAGGAGAGTATGAGCCCAGCGTGCAGTGGTCTGCACAAATAAACAGAGGATAAGGGTAGAGGAGGGTGGATGAATATGATGACTGACCAGGTTGATAGCAGAGGGATGATGGGAATGATGGTTGTAGTAGCAGGAACCAGGTATTGGGAATCAGGATCAGGAATCAGAATAGCAATGACGCAAGGATGTTCACTCTTCGTGAGCATTAGCCGTAATGAACCAGCAGTGAGTGTGTGTGGGGCTGAGCCCTTTATTTCGTGTGTCACGTGTTTGTGTTTTAACTTTTACACTGCTGAATGCTGGTTTGCTGGCTGCAGGGCAGGAACAGGATGGAAGTGAACCACCAGGGGGGGTTTTCAGGATGGTGGTAGCCATGGGGCATGACAAATGGCCAGGTGGTGATCTAGCCCCTGGTGTATAGAGTCTACTTACTACAGGGAAGCATTTTTCACACAGCCCACCAGCATTTAGATTATTTTAATGGAGACTCTGACAACACAAACAATCCCACGTAACAATAAAAATGTGTTTTCCCACATTGAGACACACAATTAAACAACGAGAATCAGAACATTTAAAATGATGATACTCACTTATTAGATGGTTTGCTTACATATTCAATGAACGTTGGATAATATCGATGTGTGACCCAGGAGATTTAATACCCTGGATATGATTGACAGTTTTGTGGGTGGAGTTATAATATCAGCTTTTGAGACCATTTCTTACATGGAAACTGGACATTTTTGAAATGGCTGAAGAACGGAGGTGCCATTGTTATGGTGCCTACCTATCATGTCCCTTTAAGTTATTTCACATAGATGAGGGGTTTTTTTGCACAATGAGCATTGCTGCCCTTTGGAAGCTGCTAAAATTCAGCGTCAGTCTGTAAGAATTGTCGGAAGAACAGGTAGTACCTAAAATGCCTCTCCTTGTGCTCAGGTTCCTGATATTCCTGGGGGCTACCGGCGCATTCTAGTCTTGTAGCCATATGCCCTTAAGCACAGGACACATGGGACAGGCCTCACTGTCAATCTGCTCCTTCTCCCCATCCCCTGGGGTGGGCAATGTGGATATTGATGATTCATAGCAAACATAGTAATTAACTTAAGCTTAACAGCACATTATATTACTCTGGTATATACTGTATATATATCAAAGGAACCTCAAACGATCTGCCATGTTTCCAATTTATTTAATCTATATTGGAAATTCTGCTTATGTCACAATATGTTGTTTGCTGAAGGCACAGGTTGGTTGGATTCCAATGCATGATGATGCAGTTGTTTTTCGAAAATATTCTGTCATTGAGTACAGAATTTTGATACATGAATCAGCTCTAGGAGTTACTGTAGCAGATTCCATTTTAAATAGTTTTGACTTGGAATACCTAAACAGACTGTACTGCTTTAAAGTCGCAATGGGTTTAACCGCTTCTTGTTTCTGGTGTTGCAGATCAGGGTAAATATAATGTATATTCTCAGCACATGCAGACGTTTCAGACCTCTGACAGGAGGAGTGAGGCCGAGAATTAGAAATTAATGAATGAATTAGAAATTAGAATTAGAAGTGTGATAAACATCCTAGTTTTACAGGTTTTAGCAGATTTGTATTCAGCTGGTTTGAGAATATGTTTTTTTTAATATTTTTTTGTGACTTTTGGCATCATAAATGTATTCTCATTGACGAGCTATTTTGAGAAAAAAATCAGGTTATCAGGTTATCAAAGTGCATAAAAGCGTTGTTCTATGTATCTCTGTGGTCTACGGTGTTGAAATTCCAAGATGTAATTTAGACTGAGAAAAAACTCAATTCAAGCTGGTTCTTTGGTTCCTATAATTGTTATTGCAGATGTTTTTTTAAAAAAGGTGAATAAACCCAATCGTGCCTAAAATAAAAAAAAGAGATAATTATATATTATTATTATTATTCTTTATTTATAGAGCGCCAGCATATTCCGCAGCGCTGTACAATAAGCACAGTATAGACAGGGTTACAATACATTGAACAACATTTGACAAACAGTACAGGAGGAGATGTGGACCCTATTCCCGTAGGAACTCACAATCTAGGAGGGTTGGGGTTGGAAACAGGAGGAGAGGACTGTAAGGTGAGAGTGATTGATGGTTGTGTCAGTGAGTTGGGTGGTAGGCTTCCCTAAATAGGAATGTTTTAAGGGAGCGTTTGAAGGAAGAGAAGTTAGGGGAAAGTCTGACAGTACGAGGGAGAGCGTTCCAGAGAGTGGGGGCTGCACGTGAGAAATCCTGCAGTCTACCATGGGAAGAGGTGATGCGGGGAGAAGCTAGGCGCAGGTCACTGTTTGACCTTAGGGAGCGGGCTGGGGTGTATTTGGTGATTAGTGAGGACAGGTAGTGGGGCGCTGAGTTAGTGAGGGTTTTGTAGGTAAGGATAAGGATTTTGAACTTAATTCTGCAGTGGATGGGGAGCCAGTGAAGGGACTCGCAGAGGGGAGCGGCAGAGACAGAGCGGCGGGTGAGGTGAATTAGCCTGGCGGAGGCGTTCAGGATGGATTGTAGGGGGGAGAGGCGGGACAGAGGGAGGCCAGATAAGAGATTATTGCAATAGTCGAGTCGGGAGATTACCAGGGCGTGTATGAGTTGTTTTGTGGTGACATCGGTAAGAAATGGCCGAATTCTGGAAATATTACGCAGTTGGTATCGGCAGGAGGAGGAAAGAGACTTGATGTGGGGGATGAAGGAAAGAGCAGAGTCAAGTGTAACTCCAAGACAGCGAACTTGGTTTGATGGGGAGATGGTGATACCCTCCACCATGATAGAGAAGTCAGGAGGTGGGGAGGCATTTGAGGGAGGAATAAGTAGGAGCTCAGTCTTTGACATGTTGATCTTTAGGTGGTGGGAGGCCATCCAGGAGGAGATGCCAGATAAACAGTCACTGACTTTTGAAAGGACAGGGGGAGAGAGATCAGGGGTAGAGAGGTAGATCTGAGTGTCATCAGCGTAGAGGAAGGTAATTAAAGCCAAAGCTGTTGATGATTTTGCCCAGGGAGGAGGTGTAGATGGAAAAGAGCAGAGGACCAAGGACAGAGCCTTGAGGTACACCAACAGATAGAGGCAATGAAGAGGAGGAGTTACCAGCAAAGGACACACAGAAGGACCTGTTGGATAAATAGGAGTCCACCCAAGCAAGTGCAGTGTCACCGAGACCCAGAGAGTTGAGGGTCTGTAGAAGGAGGGGGTGGTCAACAGTGTCACAAGCAGCCGAGAGGTCAAGCAGGATGAGAATAGAATAGTGGCCGTGTTTTTTAGCAGTTAGGAGGTCGTTGGTGACTTTGGTGAGGGCAGTTTCAGTTGAGTGTAGGGGACGGAAGCCAGATTGCAGGGGGTCAAGTAGGGAATTGGAGGACAGGAAGAGGGAGAGGCGGTTGAAGACTAGTTTTTCTAAGAGCTTTGATGTGAAGGGAAGCAGGGATACAGGGCGGTAGTTGGATGGAGAGTTGGGGTCTAGGAATGGTTTCTTTAGTAAAGGGGTAACTAGCGCGTGTTTGAAGGCGGATGGAAAGGAGCCAGTGGAGAGAGATAGGTTGAAGATGTGTGTGAGAGCAGGGGTGAGGGAGGAGGAGAGGGGAGGAATTAGATGTGAGGGAATGGGGTCGAGCGAGCACGTGGTGAGATGTGAGGAGGACAATAAGGAATTGACTTCCTCCTCAGTGGCTGGGAGGAAGCGGCAGAGGGTGAAATATATGTATATATTTTTTACTTCATTTTACTAGTCAGATTTCACATTGAATGGCTGAGCTGACAGCACACATTCGTTTCTGTATGCTATTATACTGTATTTTATTGTTTGTTGGGTTTTTTGTCTTTCTTACTCTTTATTGCATCAGATCATTCTTTCTAGGTAGAGAACTAAACAATGCAGAATGATTAATTGCCAGATTACTCCTTTGAGCGGCATACTGAAGCTTATTGTATTGTACTCCCCTCTGACACTGACGCGTTTAAAACCTTAGGGCTGTATTACATACTGCATGCTAAAACAAGGACGCTAAAGAAGAACACCTGCACCTGCAGGTTTCTCCTTCGAATCCCCTGTAATGCATTGCTAATCTCCTGCATACTCAAGGCTGCGTTAACTCTCCGCCCGAGCATGCCCTCCTGGAGTCTCGCGAGATCCTGCAGGTCGGTGGAGTGATCGTGGTGGGAGACTGGGAACTTTTTTCCCCAGTCTCACTCTGGTCCCGGCTGCCAGAAGCGGCGGATCAGACCACGTTATCGCCGTGGGATAAGAGGTGAGAATCAGATTTTTGGCTTTTTTTTACAGTTAATGCTGTCTGATTCCACAGAAGTGGCATCAGTTAGCACCACCTTTTAGCTGTGGCTAACTTTTCAGTTAGCCGCAGCGGGGCGCAATTAGCGCTAGGATTTTGTAATCCTAACGCTAATTAACTCTTTGCACCCATATTTCAAGTACAGGGAGCACAAAGTACAGTAAGCCCATTTGCGTTCAGATTGTAAAATGGGCGGTCTGCGCTAGGGCCACTGCACCCAACGTTAATGCTCACATAACGGAGTGCTAACATTAGCGTTAAGATGGTGATATTGCCCGTACGGTTCTGATAAAAATAGGGATTTAGGAATATATTTATTTGTGTCCCTTTAAAGTAATTAACCAAAATGTATATTTTTGGAGAGCATTTTGCTCCCTTATACGTATATTCATAACGATTGAACGCGGCATATTTTGCAGATTCATAAATAGACACTGTTTAAAAAATAATTGCTGTCTATTCCTGCATTTGTCCCCAAGAGTAGATTATTTCTATCTTTGAAACTGGCCTGTTATATAACAAATTATCATTTCATCTGGTGCTGTTGATCCATTCAGACCTGTCTGTTTGTGCCTCAAAATCCATGGTGGATAGGATCTCGATGAACCTCAATTGATAGCAATTTTGGAACGTTTTCGGTACGCTTTATTTTGCTGTTTTGCTTCATACAAGCTGAACCTAATTTTTTGTTTGTGTAAAAATCCAGAGCCAGGGTTTTATGAATTATGAATAACCAGCTGAGTCCTGAGGGTAGAACTTGTCATTGACATCTTGGTGTTTGACTATTCATCAATACTCTGCTGAGCACATTCCCTATAGAGCTGAGGTATCTCTGCAAGCAGTGACTGTTTCAGCTGAAACCATTCTGTTCTATGCACTCAGTGATAAAATGTTCACAGTTCAATCTCCCAAAAGGACTTGCTGATTTCATTTGGTGAGCCATCAAGAATTTTTTTCCAGGTTACCGTCAGTGTACTTGACCAACTTCACATTTAACAGAATTTGATCAATCATTTAGTAGTTCAAAATGATACTTGAAAGAACCCAGGGTTTAATAGAATTCTATGCCATTGTTAGATATAATTGAATCTTGAAATTCTACATAAATCAAAGACAAACCTAGAGTGTTACCAAGAGTGGGATATAATAAGTGGGCAGAGTAATTGATTTCGGAGCATCATCGCTGTAATTTTTCAATTAAACTCTAGCTTGAGTCTTTTGGCCTTCCACCAGTAAAAGAGTTAAAGCTTTGCTTATTCGGAATGTGCGGACTGCTAGCTGATTCCTGCCAATGTTCTCTCTTTTAATGACCACGAGATACACAGTGCAAGATGTCTCCATGGACCTTTGTCATTTCAACTCGTGGTTTCCGAGGAGAAGATGTCTGTTTCTGACAAGTGAATTCTGTCTCAAAACCAGCACCATCACAAACAGTTTGCAGCAATGAGAGCAGATGTACAACACAAAATATAAGCTTCTTGCAGTACTTTTGCAGAGATGTCTGAAAGGAGCTGGCAGTCCACTCAGGCGTGAGAAGCAAGGAGGTGCCGAATTCACAGTTTTACAAAGTTACCCAGGGCTCAGCATAAATAGGTCCAAGTGGTTTCAGTGAGATGCAAAGGTTGAGTTATAATATCAGTAATTATTTGTTATTGAAAGTCTCCAATTCGTTACAGAAGTTGATTTGTACTGAATATTAATGTCTTACCCATATACTTGTATGAGGCAGACACAGTAGGCCGACATATGAAGAAATTCAACATATTCTACAGTATATGCGAACTCTTTTTACATCAGTACATTGACATAGATTACAGTAGTAAAAATTATAATTCTCCAGCCCAAAACCCAAATATGCACAATATCGGATGTTGTGGCCTGACCATGGAGAAATTAGGAATCTATTGTGATCTTCTCACCACCGATAAGCTATTTTCACTACCTTAGCTAGCTTGGTTTGCTACAGATGCAATGTCTGTATCCCCACACCTCATTGGCGTTCTGCTCACCAGGGCTCCCCCTCTTTACAATGCATGGAGGATATAGCGGCCGTGCTACCTGCTCTATAAAATATACAGACACTACTCTCAGTTGTGCATGAGGCATTCACCATGGAGCTGGCTGCTGTGAAAAATGTTGTGACACTCAGCAACAAGCTTTCACGCCTAGAGCAGTCTGTTCACATGTAGATGTAGCTTGCACACAAATGCCATAAATTGCGGCATGGCCAATGCCGATCTCAGGTGCTATATGGCCAACCTGGATAAATAAGGGGTGATACTGGACGAAACATATGCGCTGTAGTTTCTTACCTCTTGACCATCTGGAACTACCCCCACTCTTTGTATTTATATGCTTATATATTTGATTTTTTTGTATCTTTTGAAGTAATGTATCATGTAATTCCTTTCATAATTCATTTGCTTTTTCATTCTCTGAGTTTATTTATGTTTGTTTCTTTCTTCTGAATAAACTAATAATTTAATGCCGAATCTCATGACAAAAATTATATTCTTATCCTCTAACAATTTCTCATATGTTTCGTTATGTACAAAACTGCAGTGTCTTAAATTATGGAAATACAGAAAATGACCCTGCTACTATTTAACAATAACATTATTTGTGCCTGCGTTGTTGTCAGGGGAACTGAGCATTGTATGCGGGTGTGAGCCCAATATGCAGTGAGACATATGAGGTAGGCAGGTTGCAGGGCAATTAAGGTATTTTATTTAAATGAAACAAACAGAGCAGAAGCAAATAAACAGGAGAACTGAACCAAGAGGTATAGAGGAAAGAGGGTGAGGTGGCCAGTGAACTAAAGCAGAGAGAAGACAAAGGAAAAGGGCTGAACCGAGGAGAGCTGGGATTAATGGGAGTAGAGGTGAGAAACTAGATACTACAGGGAGCTAAGGATAGGGGGAGGCAAGGAGCATAACAGGAGAAAGGAGAGACAGAAACACAAAATGTTTAAGCAATCGGAACTAATAGTATAAGCAGGGCAAGAGTAATAGGGCAGACACTGAATAGATACTAATAATAGACAATACTGACAGAGGAAAGAAACAGATTAATTAAGGTAAACTAGATTAAAGTCCGTGGCTAAGGTATCCAGATAGGGTGCAGGCAATATCGTTGTCAGGTTTCCAAGCAGAGGTCGTGGTAGGCAGATAGAAGAATAATCAAGTCCGTAGCAAGGGGTATGATACACTTGCAATCCAAACAGGTTGGGAACAGGGAATAATGGATGGAGGGTACCGGTAAAACAGGAGTCTAGATATGGTTCACAAGAGTTTTGTCAGATGGGTACACGAGAGGTTTGACAGATGGGTTATCAGATGGGTACACAATAGAGTTGCCAGAGGGTTGTCAGATGGGTATACAGTTGCAAGAAAAAGTATGTGAACCCTTTGGGATTATGTGGAGTTTTCCATGAATTGCTCATAAAATTTGCTCTGTTCTTCATCTAAGTCACAACAATTTGAAAAACACAGTCTGCTTAAAATAATACAACACAAACATTATATGTTTTCATGTTATTATTGAACAGAACATGTAAACATTCACAGTGCAGGGTGGAAAAAGTATGTGAACCTTTGGACTTAATAACTAGTTGACCCTCCTTTGGCAGCAATAACCTCAACCAAACATTTCCTGTAGTTGCAGATCAGACCTGCACAATGATCTGGAGTAATTTTGGACCACTCCTCTTCACAAAACTGTTTCAGTGTAGCAATATTCTTGGGATGTCTGGTGTGAATCGCTCTCTTAAGGTCATGCCACAGCATTTCAATTGGGTTGAGGTCAGGACTCTGACTGGGCCACTCCAGAAGGCGTATTTTGTTTTGTTGAAGCCATTCTTTTGTTGAATTACTTGTATGCTTTGGGTCATTGTCCTGTTCCATCACCCATCCTCTGCGGAGCTTCAGTTGGCGTACAGATGGTCTTACGTTTTCCTGCAAAATGTCTTGATAAACTCTGGAATTAATTTTACCATCAATGACAACAATCCATCCAGGCCCTGAGGCAGCAAAGCAGCCCCAAACCATGATGCTCCCTCTGCCATGTTTTACAGTGGGGATGAGGTTTTTATGTTGGTGTGCTGTGCCTTTTTTTCTCCACACATAGTGTTGTGTGTTTTTTCCCAAACACCTCAATTTTGGTTTCATCTGTCCACAGAATATTTTGCCAGTAGTGCTGTGGAACATCCAGGTGCTCTTTTGCAAACTTCTATCGTGCTGCAATATTCTTTTTGGACAGCAATGGCTTCCTCCATGGTGTCCTCCAATGTACTCCATTCTTGTTTAATGTTTTCCTTATTGTAGATGTGTCAACAAAAATGTTAGCATGTGCCAGAGATTTCTGTAAGTCTTTAGCTGACACTCTAGGATTCTTCTTTACCTCATTAAGCATTCTGCGCTTTGCTCTTGCAGTCATCTTTGCAGGACGACCACACCTAGGGAGAGTAGCAACAGTGCTGAACTTTCTCCATTTGTAGACAGTCTGTCTTACCATGGACACATGAACATCAAGGCTTTTGGAGATACTTTTGTAACCCTTTTCAGCTTCATGCAAGTCAACAATTCTTGATCGTAGGTCTTCTGAGAGCTCTTTTCTGCGAGGCATGGTTCACATCAGGCAGTGCTTCTTGAAACCAGTAAACCCAAACCTGGTGTGTATTTTTAAAGGGCAGGACAGCTTTCAGCAACACATCCAATAATATCACACTGATTGGACTCAAGGTTGGCTCACTCCTGGCTCCAATTAGCTCTTGGAGAAGTCATTAGGCTAGGGGTTCACATACTTTTTCCACCCTGCACTGTGAATGTTTACATGTTCTGTTCAATAAAAACATGAAAACCTATAATGTTTGTGTTGTATTATTTTAAGCAGACTGTGTTTTTCAAATTGTTGTGACTTAGATGTACATCAGAGCGCATTTTATGACCAATTCATGCAAAACTCCACGTAATCCCAAAGGGTTCACATACTTTTTCTTGCAACTGTATGAGAGGGTTGTCTGTAGACTCAGGAGCAGGGAGTTTCAGGAGAATGTCCAGCTTAGTAGCGCAGTTCAGACTTCAATGAGGAAGTATCTAACGGAGGGTGTAACTTCCTCTTATGGAGGCCTTGTTAGTGTGTGATGAGATGAACCTGAGACCTCAGTGGAACCTACACAGGATTCTGACATATTTCCAGGAACCTGTATTTAACAAGGTTTTCAGGCATAAATTTTTTGATTTTTTTTGGAGAAATGATTTTACCAGGAAGGATACATTGAGATTTCTCTCGTTTTCAAGTATGTCCTGGGTGGCCAGTATGTACCGTTAGGTGTCTTGCCCAATGACACTTACTGGAGAGGCACTCTTGCTGGGATCGAACCTATGTCTCCACAGGCTCTCTCCACGCAGAGCAGTGATGTTACCTCTACTCCACCCAGCCAGTACTGTATTTTTTAGCAAGAGGCATCGCGGGTTTTGGTCTTCCAACGGCGACGGCGGCGAGAGGCCTGACAGTTGTTGTTTCATTGGCCATTTGTTAGAAAGGCAAGGTGACAGACATCAAGGAAGGTAAAAGGGGAATTTACAAGGGAAAGAGAAGTCTTCATTTACATACAGTGTGGCACATATTCAATAGGCTTTTAAACTTAAGTACACAAATCAATTTTAGATTTTAATTTTTTGGCACCGATTAGCCTAAGATTGACATAACATTTATTTTAATAAAGATGAAGGGTAGTATTCGAGGGGTCTTGACTTAATGAAGTGCAAGACATTTTATAAATATTTAATTGTCACTAAAGTTTCAAACAAACAAAAGGATAGATTTGTACTATTCAAAATGTATCTTAAATTCACTGTGTTGCCAGTAATGCCTAGTATATTAGAAGTTTTATAAAATACTATTCTGTTTGTTTTTTTCAGCCTTTTTGAGACCCTTCAGTCCTTATTCTGGTCGGTGTTTGGTCTTCTAAACTTGTATGTTACCAACGTAAAAGCGCGTCATGAATTCACAGAGTTCGTAGGAGCCACAATGTTTGGAACATATAATGTCATCTCTTTGGTTGTGTTACTCAACATGCTGATAGCCATGATGAACAACTCCTACCAGCTGATTGCAGTAAGTATTGCA
This sequence comes from Leptobrachium leishanense, assembly GCA_009667805.1. NCBI lineage: Eukaryota > Metazoa > Chordata > Amphibia > Anura > Megophryidae > Leptobrachium > Leptobrachium leishanense. Next base: position 25,745,675 of record CM019071.1, on the reverse strand, counting down.
GTATTCCTTTGGTTTCATTTCATACTTAAGTAGTTTTGGTTTTCTTCTATTTAACGTGAAAGCACCATGTTTTTTTTCAGTAAAAGGATATCTCTACAATTTACACTGAAGTATTAAACTTAGCGAAAAGTATCAAATACATTTAACCCTAGTAACTAATGTTGTTATGTAATCCGACTAAAGAGAGAAAACTGGAATCTAGTTTACCACTAATGTAGCAGAACGGGGTTATAGTAATAAGATGTGAACCACAATCAAAAACTTATCCATAAAGTCTTACACATAATTAAAAGTAAGGACTTAAATACTATTGCACTTGTACATTTACAAATTATTTTTTTTTTTAAAAAAAAAAATATGTATTTTACAAATGCAATGATAGATACACTTCCAGAAAGCGAGTCTAACATTTACTTTTTGGGCTTCTATTGTTTCTGAGTGATGGACAAAGAATGCCTAGAGAATAACTATTTAATGGTAACATTTTTTCCTCTCAGTTTGTCTCTAGTGAGCACTGACATTTTTCAATGAGAAAGACAATAATGATGTGCCTCAGAACTCTGTCTGCTTTTTTAGCTGACATTTTCAAACTATTAGCCGAATATTTTAGTGTAGATAGCGCGGTACTCATAATGTGCCCTGAGGTCAATAATTGCGAATTTGCAGCCACAGGCTTAGTATTTCTGAACATGAAAATTGCTTGTTTTTTTTCCTTAATATAAAAAAATTACAATAATTTATGATGCAGTGATAAAAAATGAATAGTCGTTTTAATTTGTGGTTCTAAACTTCTATCTCTTGGAAACAAAGGTGATGATTATAGGTTGACATTGTATCTGTCCTGCTGCGACACAATAAAAAGTACAATTTAGATATAGGTAGATGTGCCAATAGAAGATAAGATCCTTCTCGAAGTCAATTTTTTCAAAGTACCAATAAATGGCCATTGTCAGATTTGTTGAAGACAGAAGTCAAGTACCTAAGAAGAAGTCAGGGCAAGCTGAGATCCAAATCATAATTGTGTGAAAACTATGTCAAGATTGGCAGCAAATAAAGAAAAAAATGAATAGTATGGATTAAGATCAGTTGTCACCAAAGTGGAAAATGACTGGATACACTCTTGCAATACAAACAAACAGAGGACAATGGGTGGCTCAGGAATAAAAAAAATTGCCATGTTTGTTCTGAGATCATGTGGATCTCTAGTGTTTTGTAAATTTTTGACCCTGGGTCTACACACATGCCAAATTAGTTTGGGCTAAAAACTCTGAATTTTTTCAGGAAGGAAGTTGATTGTTAAACCAAAACCATGAATGTTAGATCAGTGCCTTTTAATGATACAAGATGCTTCCAACCAGCAACCAACTTTGGATATCACTGACAGTAATAATGCAGATACTGCTTGCAAATGTTGACATCAGAGTTTCCACCAGCAGTAGTCCAGCTATTTCGAGTTCCCAGAAGACGGAAAAGGAGGCTGGTGTCATGAATGCCGCGAGTGTGCTGTGGACTGACGCAAACCTGCGGCAACCCAGCGGCATTTCTGACGCCGGACACTGTATCCCAGCATCATTTATTGATACATGGCGCCTACATCAATCTACATCGTTATGTCCTGGTATGCAGAGAAAATGTAAATATGATTCAACATAATTCTGGATTTGCCTACTGGATGATGACTGATGAAACTCGTTAAGCTAGTATCAAGATGAACGTTTGTTGTTCTTGTTGCCTAGAAGTGAAGTCTTATTCTCTTGCAATTTTTAAGTATTTATGGAATTTACTACACATTGTTCTGTCATGTATGTCGATTTTTATACCCTAAACCTGGGTAATGTATTCATGTTGAAAATAGTATATTGCTTTCAATACTGTCTGACCTAGGGATATTGTTGGTTCCCATAAACCCTATGACTCAAGCCAAAAAGAAAGATTGGTAACTTCTCCTATAAGCGCTGGCCTGATTTAGACCCAATCGACTGAATTGCAGGGACCGTCTCATGAAAGGTTACTTAAACTCAACCTAACCTCAATTAACTTATACCTAGATCTATTTTTCTTTCCCAGATATCTAGCATGGAAAACAACCTCAAATTATGTATCACAACTGCAAAACATTATTATGTTGCAATATATTGCAATAGTGTATTTGTGTGGTGTGAATTTTGGACACATATGTGTGTGTGTTCTTGTGGATGTTTCTAAGTTTCAATTTAATTTCACTTTGATCCCTGGTCTGTTTTTACCTTACTCAGTAACAAATCCCCCCCCCACTTCCTAAAGCTCTTCATACTCCACCCATTCACTAGGACCTCTCCCCATCTCCTTTCACCACTTAAGGTACCCGTCTCCATGTGTCTCTACCAACTACCCACTATTCTGTCCCTGTAGCATTCATGTCAATTATGTGTTTATGTGCCCCAAAACAGCAAATATGATTGTATGGTCAGCATACAGACATCTCCCTCTTATATTCTTGTGCCCCCACTTCTGTGACTATACTGTATATCCCACTCTTTGTGTCCCTGAGCTCCACTCCACTCTCATGTGTCTTTGTGCTTGTGTCCCACTCCTCCTGTTATGCCTCTGTGCCCCACTCACCCATTTATACCTACTCTACACTTCTCACTCTTATGACACTCCAATATATGTCTACATTACTCACATTCTGTCAGGAATGTCTTCAGGAAGGGTGGAGACCTCAGGATGCAGGAACCGATTGGTAGATGTAGGAAGATAGTCAGGAACGGCAATATAGTCTGAGGGCAGGCAGCTTCGGTGCATAAACGAGGAGACAGGCAAAAAGGTTCGGTACACGTGGATTCTATCAGAAGGTATTGGAGTAAGGTATGTGTTAGCAAGGGGTAGGGAACTCTATACCAGAGCGTTTGTGCTTAATGAGAGCTGGGTTTAAATAGTGTTGGGATATGGCTCCACCCCTACTCCCATTGAGCTGACCGATGATGTCATCACTGAGTGCCAGGAAGAGACAGGAGGTAAAAGGGGGTGTGGTTCAGCGTGCTTGCCCTTAGAGATGCAGGAAGCATGGTAGGCAGAGGGAGTATGCTGGTGTTCGGCTCCATGTGTCAGGCTGTAGATGCCCCGCGCTTCCCACAGGTCCCGAGGGGAGAAGCCCCCTTCGCTGAAGGGAGTGTAGCATTGTATGGTGCCGCGACCCATGTGTCCATGGCGCTGCTGTACGCCGTCGTGGCGTGGAGGTGAGTGGCCCCTAGGTCAGGTACCTGACAGTACCCCCCCGGGAAGGCACGCCCTCCAGGAGCGACCTGGACCGGGTAGATGAGGGTAACGAAGGTGAAATGCCTTAAGTAATCTGGGGGCATGGATGCCAGACGCAGGTTCCCATGTCCTCTCCTCGGGACTGTAGCCTTTCCAATGGACCAGATACTCCAGGCGGCCCCGATGTCGATGGGAGGCTATAATGCGGTGGACCTCATATTCCAGGTCTCCGTTGACCGCGATAGGAGGAGGAGGATGATGAAGTCTGGAAAAAGGATCCGGGGGACATGATTTTAGAAGTGATATGTGGAATACAGGGTGACATCAGTAAGTAGGGGGTAACGTAAGTCGAATAGCGGCAGGACCCACCAATGCGGCGACAGGGAATGGTCCCACATATCGTGAACCCCATTTCTTAGATGGAATCTGGAGGTTGAGATATTTAGTCGACAGCCAAACCTTTTGCCCCACCGAGTATACGGGCGTGGGTAATCGATGTCCATCTGCATGGTGTTTGTTCGTGGTTTGAGTGTGTTGGAGTACTTGTCTAGCTTGTAGTAAACAATTACGTAACTCTTTGAGATGAATCTCCATCGCCTGACAAGGGATCATGGAGGGAAGGTCAGGAAGATCCGATGGATGATAACCGTAGTTTAGGAAGAATGGGGTCTCTTGCGTGGCGTAATGCGTCTGGGAATTGTAGGCATATTCGGCTTGGCTCAGGATATCTATCCAGTCATCCTGTAGGTGGGAAAGGTAACATCGTAAATATTTCTCTAAGGTCTGATTTGTGCGTTCTGTTTGACCGTTTGTCTGTGGGTGGTAGGCTGTGGACAGGTCGACCTTTATCTTGAGAGCGCTGCAGAAGGCCTTCCAGAAACGTGAAATGAATTGGGATCCTCGATCCGATAAGATGTTTTGGGGTATGCCATGGAGGCGGAACACCTCCTTTACGAACAGATCGGCTGTTTGAGCAGCTGACGGGAGGCCCTTGTTAGGGATGAAATGTGCCATCTTGGTGAGGCGATCTACTACGACCATGATGGTATCATATCCTCTTGATGGGGTAGCCCAACCACGAAATCGACCGACACTTGAGACATGGGGCTCTCTGGAGTTGGGAGTGGGTGGAGCAACCCTACTGGTTTGCTGGTGTTGTTTTTGTTTCGTAGACATACATCACAGGAAGACACATATGTTTTGACGTCTGTGGACCAAGAGGGCCACCAATAGTTACGTGACAGGAGTTTGTTGGTTTTTCGAATACCAGGGTGTCCTGTCAGTGGGGAGTCGTGAACCTGCTTCATTACCTCCAGGCGTAGATTTTCTGGAACAAACAGGCGATTATGATGCCTGCGATAGCCATCTGGGGATCTGGGTAATGAGGAAGGAGTAAGAAGACGTATCTAAGAGCGTAGAGGTTACAGCTAGAAAATGTTTGTCTTGTAGAATGGTACCAGAGGAGTCTTCAAGAGATTGTAGGGGTTCGTGTAGTTGTGAAAGGGCGTCTGCTTTCGTATTCTTTTTTCCGGGTCTGTAGGTTACATGAAAATTAAATCGACTTAAAAAAAGGGCCCATCGAGCCTGACGAGGTTTGAGTCTTTTAGCTGTGCGTAAATATTCAAGGTTTTTGTGATCAGTGTAAAGCGTGATGGGATATAGGGTTCCTTCCAGTAAGTGGCGCCATTCATCTAGGGCATGTTTGATTGCTAGAAGTTCCCTCTCACCCACGTCGTAATTCCTTTCGGTCGCTTGTTGTTTGCGTGAGAGGAATGATACGGGATGTAGTCGGTCGTCCTCCTCCTGTCTTTGGGATAAGATGGCCCCAGTGGCTGTGTTAGATGCGTCTACTTCAAGTACAAAGGATTTCTTGGGGTCTGGGATACTGAGAATTGGGACAGAACAGAACTTATGCTTGATCTCCTGAAATGCTCTTTCCGTAACTGCGGTCCATGTAAAGATGTTGTGATGTTTTGTTAGGTCAGTTAATGGAGCGACGATTTGTGAAAAGTCTCTTATAAATTTTCTATAATAATTCGCAAATCCAAGTAATGGTTGTACTTCTTTAACTGATTTAGGTACAGGCCAGTTAGCGTCGGCTTCTACCTTTTTTTTTGTCCATACCTATATGGCCCGGAGTGAGGATGTGGCCCAGGAATTCTATACATGTAGACTCGAAGACACATTTCTCCAATTTTGCATATAAGTGATGTTGACAAAGGCGGGAGAGAACTGTTTGTACGTGGAGGCGGTGTTCCGTTAATGAGGGGGAATATACCAGGATATCGTCCATGTAGACGACTACATATTTGTCTAATAGATCTTTGAATATGTCGTTTATGAAGCACTGGAAAGTTGCAGGAGCGTTGCACAACCCATATGGCATCACACGATATTCATAATGGCCATATCTCATACGAAAGGCCGTTTTCCATTCGTCGTCCTTCCGAATTCTGATTAGATTGTATGCCCCTTTCAAATCCAACTTTGTAAATATTGTTGCGGTTTGCATGCGTTCCATGAGTTCGGGGATGAGAGGTAAAGGATACCTGTTTTTCACTGTGACCCGATTAAGTTCCCTGTTGTCCACACAAGGACGTAATACCCCATCCTTTTTTCCTATAAAGAAGATTCCAACTCCTGCTGGGGAGGTGGATGGTTGGATGAATCCTTTTTTTGAGATTCTCTTGGATGTACTCCTGGAGTACTCGCAACTCTGGTTCAGATAGCGGATATATGTGTCCGTAGGGGATGGGCGCTCCGGTTAGCAATTCGATGGGGCAATCATAGGGCCTATGTGGCGGTAGCTTTTCTGCTTCTTTCTCGTTGAATACATCAGCATATTGTTGGTATACTGCCAGTAGAGAGGTGTTGTTCATGGGTATCATGTTTTTGTCAAGGATGGAGAACAACACTCCTGTAGAGGGTTGTAGACAGGTCTTACGACAAGTTGTAGATGAGAATATAAATTTTCCGGTCTCCCAATTAATCCCGGTGGGATTATGAAGGCGAAGCCATGGTAACCCCAGGATAAGGGGGAACATTGGGGTAGGTACCAGATCGAATTGTATCTGTTCAATGTGTAATGTGCCCACCGACATGGACAATACGGCGGTCTCTTGTGTGACTGGACTGGATTTTAAGAAAGAGCCATCAACTACATGTATGCTTATAGGATTTATTTTTTCAATAAGGGGAACACCATGATTTATTGCAACTTGGAAGTCCATAAAGCAATTACTCGCCCCGGAGTCCACCATGGCCAGTAGCTCCACTGTCTTCTCTCCCCACTGTAGACAAACAGATAGGGAGAGGTGAGATATAGGTGTATGGAAGGGATCAGGAGTCAGTTTGCATATACAGTGAGATGCATGATTACCTCTCCGCCGACCGGTCTTATGGGACAGGCGCGACATTGATGTCCCGGTCTTCCACAGTATAGGCAGAGAAGGTTTTTGCGATGGCGTTGGAGCTCTTCAGGATGCAGTCTTCTGCTGGCCCCCAATTGCATGGGTTCTTCTGGTGGTGCTGGGAGAGCCAATTGAGTCGGTATTGGGGGGAGTGCGCATAGAGGACGCATGGCCACTCTCGGCATTTCATTTTGGTGTGAAGTTCTTTCTCTTTGCCTCTCTCTGGCTCTTCTATCTATTTGGATGGATTGATGGATTAATTGATGCAGAGTGGAAGGGAGACCAATTCTGGCGAATTCATCCTTTAGGGTATCGTTGAGACCAAAACGGAATTGGTCTACCAATGCTGAATCATTCCAGGTCGTCTCCGATGCCCACCTACGGAATTCTGTGACGTATTCCTCCGCGGCCCTTCTCCCCTGTCGTAGGGATCTAAGGGCAGTTTGGGCGGTATTTTCACAGAATGGGTCATCATACATTTCTTCCATGAGGGTCAGGAACGTGGGCCAGGTCGCCAAGGCTTCATGTCTGGACCGTACAAGGTTATGGGCCCATAATTGGGCCTCGCCTGTTAGTAGGGCTATGACCGTATGTACTTTTACATAATCTGAATAGTACATATGTGGTTGAATGGCGAACATTAGTTCACAAGATGTGACAAAAGTACAGAAGCTCTCTCTTTTGCCAGAGAATTTATCAGGCATAGGAAGCCTAGCTTCCGGCAAATGAGCGCCCTCTAGTGGTGGATCAGGTAGGCCTTGGTTTTGATTGGCTTGTATATCCTGGACTGACTGAGTCAGTACTGAGACTTGCCTTGACACGGCATTGATGGCGTCGGCCAGTCCTGCGAGGTCCATTTCTGGCTCTGGTATATTGTCAGGAATGTCTTCAGGGAGGGTGGAGACCTCAGGATGCAGGAACCGATTGGTAGATGTAGGAAGATAGTCAGGAACGGCAATATAGTCTGAGGGCAGGCAGCTTCGGTGCATAAATGAGGAGACAGGCAAAAAGGTTCGGTACACGTGGATTCTATCAGAAGGTATTGGAGTAAGTTATGTGTTAGCAAGGGCTAGGGAACTCTATACCAGAGCGTTTGTGCTTAATGAGAGCTGGGTTTAAATAGTGTTGGGATATGGCTCCACCCCTACTCCCATTGAGCTGACCGATGATGTCATCACTGAGTGCCAGGAAGAGACAGGAGGTAAAAGGGGGTGTGGTGCGGCGTGCTCGCCCTTAGAGATGCAGGAAGCATGGTAGACAGAGGGAGTATGCTGGTGTTCGGCTCCGTGTGTCAGGCTGTAGATGCCCCGCGCTTCCCGCAGGTCCCGAGGGGAGAAGCCCCCTTCGCTGAAGGGAGTGCAGCGTTGTATGGTGCCGCGACCCGCGTGTCCATGGCGCTGCTGTACGCCGTCGTGGCGTGGAGGTGAGTGGCCCCTAGGTCGGATACCTGACACATTCCACATATCTCTGTGCTTCAAATCCCTACCACTTTATCACACTTGCCTGAACCCCACTTCTTGTCTTCCATCCAGGAGTCTTACTCCATCTCTCATACAATGCAGAGCCTTACTCCTTCTTTTTACATCCCTGAACCCTACAATGCCTGTTTTTGTCACTGATCCTCACTCCCCATATGTTCTTGCGCTCCATACACCTATAGCTTCCCTGATCCAAACTTCCACCTCTTGCTTTCCTGTACAACATCCTCATGTGTAATAGACCACTCCACCAACATTGCCATGTGTAATAGACCACTCTTTCACCTCTTGTATTTCCGACACCTACCCTCTACTTCCCTTTACCACCACTCCCAAAAGTGTCCCTCACCCACCTCCCCTTGTGTGGCTTGACCCCACTTTGTGTCTTTGTGACTCCTCCCATTTTGAGTTTTGACTTTGGGAAGGGGCTTTGCAGTAGAGATAAATGTAATGCCACAATGCTCGTTATTGCTAGGGTGGCTCCCTGACTGTCTGTCAGCAGACACAGTAAAATCATATTCCAAACCACAATCAAAAGGCCTTGGGCTCACAGAACACTCAACAGAGAGCCTACTTTTTAGGATTTAGCCCTCAATACCCTGTAACAATATCATTGACTTGACGCCATGCTTAGTATTAGGCTGTATCATCAAAATAGTGGATATATTACAGACATTATTCCTTTCCCATTTCTGTTAGATCGTTGGTCTACACCTTCATGAAGGGATCATTTATTAGTTTATTACACTTACAGGATTATTCAGAGAAAGGTGAAAACCAGGAGAATGACTGGAGAAGTGAAAATTCTAGGTCAAAATAGCCAAACTAGAAAAATTCTTCCATTTATCTCATTTTCCAAATTGGCTATTTGGTCTAGATTGTTCTCTCTTCTCCTGCCCGTTCTCCTGGTTTTCACCTTTCTCTGAATAACCCTGATAATTACCCAGAATATCTGATAAAGGCCAGTACAACAGCTTTCCATATATTTCTGGACACTCGTATTTTTTTTTAGTTTTGTGATGGCAAAACAAATTCTGTCCTGATATGTCATATAATTTACGCAAATGCACCTTTTGCTTAAATTTCTCTATTACCATCTGTTTGCCATGTAGAGTTTTTCTCGCATTGGTTTGCAGGTATCCAGTTTCTTGGACAATCAATGTTCATCTTTAGCATGGAAAGAGACAAGGTGTGATATCACAAACAGCTTAGGACTGACATTTCACATTGAGCAGTAACAATATTCGTTTTATTTCCTCCTGTATTTGTACCGTAGCTTCTGATGTCAGTTCAGCGCTCATGCATGCACACAGGATTAAACAAATCTTTTTTTCCACATGGCTTGCTTTAATTTCCTGACCTCATTTGCATGAACAGTCAAATGATACCTTATTTTTCTATTCTCCAGTAGCCATCCATTATAGCATATGGCCATAATCTTATTGGCGCGCGGCCCATGCTCATTATTTGTTAAAAACATGATAACAGCTAAAAATAATATTTGTTATCAGGACAATTTGTCTCTTTTTTGGAATATCCGTAAAGAAACTAATTTAAACTGCTGTTCCTTCAAGAAACAAAATATTATTTGCTTTCCCGTTAAATTGGTCAAAACTAAATGAGATTTTGTAGTGAATGATACCTTGTTAAAAAAAAAATCAGGGGGGCGGCAGGTCGCTTATTTTTTGTATTTCTTGTACCTTTTGCACCTAAAACATACAGGGTTATTCAAAGAGAATCGAAAACTCACCGCACGTTCGTTGACTTTTCGTTCTCTTCAATTCGGTGCGATTTGGCGATCCCATTTTGGCGACCCTGTGGTGTATTCAGCAAGCACCACAGGGCCGTCGTAGTGCAGGGAAAAGTCGCCGCAAACCCGTTGAACACTCACCGCAAAACCAGGGCGAACGCACACCGAAACCGGCAAAAACATTTGGATTAACCCCGCCGAACGCACAGGAGAAACCTGAGCAGGAGCCGATCACAGTGCAGAGCAGCCGCCGGAAAAAGCTGACACCGCAGACGAATGGAGTGAAAAAAAAAAAAACAGTACACTTGAATGTTTGAAAAGTAAAACTGTTTGCAAAGAAACTGCAGAACGAAAATGTCTGAAATTTACATATGAGATCAAATGAATGATAATAAAAAGGGCTGTTACAGAAAAAAGAAAAAACGATTTAAAAAAAAAAAAGGAAGAAAAAGTTTGCAAAAAAATCCCAAAAAATGCCTGAAAGATCCTAAAAAATCTAAAAAATAAAGAGACTCTTTACTGCAGAATATTATAATCAACGGTTTATTAGATATTGAATTAAAACGGGAATATTTTTAACATTGAAGCCTATGGGATTCTCCTGAATAAACCTGTCGAATAAAACCACCGAACAGCAGGGCAATTCGGCAACTTTTCACTGCTGGTTTTTGTTCTCTGAATAGATGAAGCATTGCTTCTCTATGGGGATTTCACTGCCCTCGAACAGGCACCGAACAGGCACAGTATGTGCAGGCAATTCGCCAACATTTGGCAAACTGCCTGCTCTCTGGATAGCTGAATGGCCAGGAAAGGTAACAGTACACTGAATTTCAGCTTTCGGTTACCTTTCACCAGCAATTCGGATCTCTTTTAATAACCCTGATAGTGTTTCTTTGTAACCGGCCGTTCCTGAATATGATCCTTGTGACTTGCTCTGTAATTGAGAATTTAGCATAGTTTGCATAGTTACAATTTAAATAAAGTTTAATGATGATGCATTTATCTCTAAATTGGAGTTAACAGATTAGGTTTCCATAGATTTTGTGAATTATCTTCACCGTGTTCTTGATCTCATTTTCACACAATGCAAGTCTAAAGCTATTACTGCTGATAGGGAATGGGTAGAACCAATAAAGGATTATTGCCACAATTAACCCTTGGTTAATACATATTATAGAGAAATTATGTTTACCTCGAAAGAGAGCCATGTTTTATTCAAATTTATTTTGACTGGCTTTACCCAAAAGACGGTTCAATAAGGAATAGAGTGCAACAGATCTGTTTTGTTAGATCAGCAGCCTCATAGCAAAAAGCTCATTATCAAGGTCAATGGTTCCCAACCCTGGTCCTCAAGTCCCCTTAACAGGCCAGGTTTGCTAGATATCTGAAGCTGTGCTGTACAGGTGATATGATTTACTGCTCAGTGATTCCTGGATTCAGTCTACATTTACACAAGGTGATCTTTAACATCTGGCCTGTTAGGAGTGCTTGAGGACTGGCGTTGGGCGCCAGTTGGGCGATTTAGGTCATTCCCACTAGGAGACCTTGGAAAATGTTATCTCTTCCCTCATCAACACAAACCCTTATGCTACCAGTTGATCCATTTCACATGCCAGAGCAGGCTGTGGCACAGGAAACAAATCATCGATGTGGCTCCTACAAGTGATATGATAATATACAGTAATAACACATTAGTGTCTATTTTTTTTTTTGAGAAAGGATTTTACCAGGAAGGATACATTGAGATTTCTCTCGTTTTCAAGTATGTCCTGGGTGGCGAGTATGTACCGTTAGGTGTCTTGCCCAAGGACACTTACTGGAGAGGTGCTCTTGCCGGGATCGAACCCATGTCTACACAGGCTCTCTCCACGCAGAGCAGGGATGTTACCTCTACTCCACCCAGCCGGTACTATGTCTTAGTACTTCTTAAATCTACTTCTTAGGACATGAATGAAGATATTTTACAAGGTGCTCTTTGGTGGAATGATTTGAGTAAAACTATTTTGGCTTTATTAAATAAGATTACTTTCGGCTACATTTACTAGATTCCTGTCCAGCTAATGTGACTTCCAGCCCTGGATCAATCAGTGTTTATACTGAGGACGATGTCTAGTGGACTACAGTATTAATGGGCTGCAGGGATATCATTTCTTTGCAACCCCATGAAGAGCCAACACTCGCTATGTAGTGACTGGTGTGGTCCCAAAGACCTCCCTAACAGGAACAGCCAAGTCTTAGGGGGTGTTTTCACAAAAAACAAAAATTGAAAGCAATTTCAGTACTTTGCGTTTTGGTGCACTTTGCCTCACTTTGGCGATTTCATTTTGTCGAAAAATTCTGTGAATTCATTATTTATCGAATGGTCCCCATATTTTGCCAAAATTGGAGTCGTCTAAGCAGTTATCAGATGTCAGAACAAACACCTAATTGCGGCAATAATAGCCGATTTGCGCCAAAATTGCCTTGGTAACTCCAGCTAAGAGAAAAAAAAAAGAAGTCTTCTATTCTCCTAATAGGAGGTTAAATCAATAAAAAAAAATAGTAAAAATGTGTCTAAATAATAAAAAATGTCCTTTATAAAAGAATAAAGAAGTCTGTTTACATTTTTAAAAAAAATTGTTTTAAAAAAATTAAAAAATAGGGTTTTTGCAAATAATAAAAATAATTAATGGTCTTTAAATTTTTTTAAAAACAGATATTACATTTATTTCATTGAAACCTATTACGTTCGCCTGTTTAAACCTGTCAAATAAAAACACTTAAAATCACTTCATTTCAACTTTTGGTGCAATTCGGCAATCTATGTATAAACAAATCGATAGTCTCCAATGGGACAAATTCGGTGCTGCTGAATTGCGGAGAATTACACAGTATTAAGCTGTCAATACCCCTGTATTTGGCAAATTGACAGCTTTGTGAATAGACGGATTGCCACGAAATTGCACATATGGTGAAAGTCACTGTTCTTGCAATTAGGTGGCCTTTTTTGTGGTTACTAAATAACCTCTTTAGTCATGAAATCTGGCCAAGTATAAGTGATTTATAGACATGTAAAAGACCATCTTATCCTGCCCAAGAACCACCAATGAAACCTCTCATTCTCAGCATCCATAGTGGCTGGATACTCAACTTACCCTAGAGTCTACCAAGGGAACCAACCAAAACCACTCCTTTTAGGAAATAGTAATTCTTTCTTGATTATTTTGTGTGGATGTTTCATTTTTTACAGGAAGCAATGCTTCAAATCATTATAATATTTTTTGTAGACTGCAACAAAAAAGTGGTTGCAAATGTATTAAGCATTTATTTGAATACTAAATAAGGAACACAAAGAGTATTGCGCCAATGAAGTGTCAGGTCAATGTATGAGTTTTGGATGGCCAAGTAATGATGCCCAACCTGCGGGAGAGAATGTAGGCATAAATGTTATATTTATCCTTCTCAATAGATCATATTGAAAAGCTGGAAGAGAGAATCAAATGCTAAGAGAACAATAAATTAAATAAATGTATCCAAACAAATCAGGCTAGATACATTTGTCTGATTTATTGAGCTACAGGTCTGGCCGACGCGCTTTGCTCTTCTGCATTTGATACAGTGCCTAGAGGCAGTCTGTGGTCAGAGAACCAATATAAGTGAACTTATTTGGAAATGCATTTTCTTTGAATGATGAGCGCAGCCTATGCTCACAAACCTCCACTGATACAACAAAATGACATGCAAACATCTGTAAAAGGACAGCCAGCCAGATGTGCTGCAGAGAGTACAATCGTAGTGTCAATTAGGCCGGTAGAAGAGTAGACCCTTCTTTGCATCGACCTGCTCATGAGCGTTGTAAACATGGTAACCAAGGATTAGCAAAATCCTAATAACTAGCTCATTATTATTCCTAAAGCCTGATAGCAGCCTGAGTCAGCAAAGTCATCTCAGGACCCAATTCCAGTTGTTCAGACACCCCTCTTACCTTCTGCATTTCTCCATGTTTACTGACCTGTTGCCAGTGCACCCCTTTACTAGCTAATGCTAAGTAGGTTTCTGTGAATCTGCTGTTGCCGGTGGTCTATGTTAAATGTAGATAGATGGAGATTTGTCCATATCAGATTACAGGCCAATAAAACGGCATTGTAATGTTTTTTTGAAAGGGATGTGGTTTACCTTATATGACCAAAGTACTGAGCTGTATTTAAGAAACCGAAGAACATGTAACAAGCCATCCAAGGGCCGGTCAGTGATTTGCTAAACCCGCTGCTCCTCCAGACAACCAGATGCCTCAGGTGGAAGAGCATGAGGTGGTTTTGGTCAGTGATTCACAAAGCTCTAAACTGAGATTTTTACTTTCAACCCCAAAACAAACTCGAGCAAAGCAGACACATTGTATGTTCTCCTAGTGTGAGCAAGAAAGAGAAATGATGATCAGTGATCAAAGTACCTGTGTATTCTCTACAAGGAGGACTTGATACTGCTAGGAGGTCACCACCACCACTTCTATATGCATTTTGTAGTTATTGCATTAAATAACGAAAACAAAACACACACAATATATATATATATATATATACACACACATATATATATATCTATCCTGTGTGTGTTTTGTTTTCAATATTTAATGTAATAACTACAAAAAGCATAAGGAAGTGGTGGTGACCTCCTAGCAGTATCAAGTCCTCCTATACTTGTATATCTAGCAGAAAATGGTGAACCGCTGAACGGGTGAAACAAATAACTCATAGCGGTACAAGGTAAATAAACGGTTGAGTTACTTCAGGCAGGATGCCAAGAATGTAAGCAATGTGGAGTAATGATAAAGGGTTAAAGAACAAATGTAATCCATGAGTTGGGGTTATTAAATGGGGGGAGCACCACAAAGAATTAACCTGGAAAAACAATAAAAGTCTGCAGATGAACCATGTTCTTGACATGATATGATGGTTTATTTTCAGATGAAAGGTGGAAGATGCTATTCACTGCAACACATGGAGAAAAAAACAGTGATATTAATGTATCGTATTGTCATTGGTGCACGTTCTTAAAAATCACCTTGGTTCTCTCGACAGGATCATGCGGATATCGAATGGAAGTTTGCCAGGACGAAGTTGTGGATGAGCTACTTTGACGAAGGAGGGACTCTGCCACCTCCTTTTAATATTGTTGCGAGTCCAAAGTCTATCTGGTACCTCTGCAAGTGGATCCATTCTCAGCTGTGTCCAGGCAAGAGCTGCGAAGACATACAGAAGCAACACGAGAACCTGAAAACGTTCACCGTAAGACGTGATCACTTTTTAATAACAACTTCCCATGAATAATGTATTAATTTGTCGCTGTTTTACAAGCCTACATGGCTTTTAGCAGCATACTCAATATTCCGTGGCCTATGGTGCTTATTTTATTCAAGGCCACCAGGGGACCTTGAAACGTTTGCAAGGCAACCTAATGGGCGAAAGTGTAATTCACATATACATTTTTAATTGCAGGAACGGCATGCTGACAACCTGATTCAAAATCAGCACTATCAGGTAACCTCTGCTCCATTACATCATCACAATGCTGGGTTTTTTTATAGCGCCACTTGATTAAAACACTTGTGACAAGCAGGAATAGGTCTTCCGTTACAGTACATTCTGTCAGACATTGTGTACTCTCATCACTGAATAAAACATGCATGGTTTTTCCATCAAATGTCGGAAAGTCGGTTTTGGTTTTGGCCCATTGCCTCTTTAAAACAGGCTCATGTGATTCAAGCTTTTATTGAAATAAATAATGATGTAATCACTGGAAGAGATTGAAAGGGAATGTGGGGACAACAGCCTGACAGCTTGAGAGAAAGAAAATGAAAATGGAATGCTGGTGATGATGGTAAACATACATACATAGGGCCCTATTACATTCTTAACGAAAAAACGCACGCAGAATGTGTGAATTTTTGCGCGAAGCATGCGTAAAGCAACGCTGGAATTACAATCCTTGCGCATTTTATCATCCGTCAAAAAATAACGCGCGTAATACGGACACGCAAAAACCCGTGCGCAGTAACGTTGCGCACAGAAATCAGTGTACGGACTGTTTTTTTCCACACGATTCAGCCAATCAGAATTAAGAACCACAATTGTCTCACGTTAAGTTTTTGCGCCTGTCAAAGTCAATCTGCACATATATGCTGCATCAATTAAAAATGCACGCACAACTTCTCAAATTTATTGGTTTGGTATGAGTAGAATGTGTAACTATACTTTGCTGCGTATATTTTTTTTTGGGCTGGTGTATTTGGTTTCGGCCAGGTTGATAGAATTTGCCATTAACACCAGCTTTTAGGAGTTTTAAAATTATGCGCGCAAAGGCTGTGCATTACAAACTGCACATAGATTGTAATACCATCCGCGTACCAGCGCACAAACGCATTTGCGCTCAGAAAGTTAAGTATAGGACATGCGACGTACAGTAAGCTCGCGCAGCTTTCGCACACGATCACCTGCAGTAGACGTATACGCGCATTTGTTGCACTGACATTGTAATACGATGTTCAGTGCAAAGGGTTTTGCCCCTCGCGTTATTGTGTTTTTGCTCGCGCAAATGTTTGCGCGAAGAATGTAATAGGGCCCATAAAGTACATAACGTAAAGGGTCATTCGCAAAGCACTAGTGTTTGCTGATGTTACAAATACTGGTGAAAATCTGCACCAACTTGTGCAAGGGTTCCATGGCACCTGGGCAGAACAATGGATTGGAGTCGTGCGCGCACATGCAGCAGCAATTCAGCAGCTGCCTTCTCTCAGGATGCTTGCTACTGCAGAGCGTGCTGACATCACCGGTGTCCGATCTGGTGATCGTCAGCCGCGAAATTCAAAATCCCGGCTGCCTGGTAACACAGGTGTGGATTGAGGAAACTCTTACGATTCACACAATGTTTCCAGACAGAGGGCACAGGGGGGGGGGCACTGCACACAACCTGGCCAGTTTTGCTTTTCTAAATTGATGCCCCCAGATCTTTCTAAACAACAGCTCCCATGATTCTCTGGCTATCTTTTACATTCAAAGAATTCTGGGAATTGTAGGCAATAAACATTTGGGGTCCGTAGTTTGAGATCCCTGCTTTAAGGCATTAGTTAGATAAAATGTATAGCTCTTCAGAAAATATGCTCTTTTAATAGTGATTTAGTTTTTTAAAGTTTTGCTTTTTGACAAGTAAGATAATTATTATTATTATAGAAACATAGAAAAATGTCGGCAGATAAGAACCTTTCGGCCCATCTAGTCTGCCCAATTACATGGATACTTTACCTGGATTTATCTTTTGTTTAGGATAGCCTTATGCCTATCCCATGCCTGCTTAAATTCAATTACTGTTTTGGCCTCTACCACTTCAACTGGAAGACTGTTCCATGTATCCACCACCCTCTCAGTAAAATAATGCTTCCTGATGTTACTTTTAAACCTTTGCCCCTCTAATCTAAGACTATGTCCTCTTGTTTTGCTACTTTGTTTCCTTTTAAATATACTCCCTTCCTCTACCTTGTGGATTCCCTTTACGTATTTAAATGTTTCTATCATATCTCCTCTGTCTCGTCTTTTTTCCAAGCTTTTTTCCAAGCTATCCTTTATTTATATAGTGCCACAAATTCCCCAGCGCTTTACAAGATCAGTGTACAAGGGGTACATTAGGATACCACACATTGGATGATATGGTCTGATTCAGGGTCACCCTGTTCCCAAGGGAAGTTACAATCTAGTCCAAGTATTTTGTGAGGTAGGCGCATCCATATTGTTAGGTGTCTTGCCCAAGGACACTCGCTGGTGGCGTCTTCTGAGTGGGACCAGGTTGGCTTTCGATGATTGTTATTGTAGAGCAGCGACCTGGTGGTTAGGTTGAACCAGCTTCACGTAAAGTCGAGACTTGCTTCTCCACAGTTGTATTGGAGGGATGTGCTGCAAAGGATTTTGACTTGTTTCTCCACAGGCAAAGAGTAGAGAAGTTACCACTGGACTCCACAGCCGATATTGCGCTCTATTACATTCCTAACGGTAGCGCTCACCTGTGTGAGCACTACCGTTACCTGCGGTATCTACCGTATATTACAATCCAAATGCAAACGGGTTAAAAAAAGTTTGCGTTTGGTACCTTGCGCTTTGCAGCGCGAGATCACTGTACTTTGCGCTGCCTATACTTAACATGGGGAGCGCAAAGTGTTAATCAGTGCTGGATTACAAAGTCCCAGCGCTGATTAACGTCTGGCTCTGGTTAGCGAAAAGTTAACCAGAGCCAGGACTTGGTGTTAACGGATTCAGCTTCTGCACAATCCGTTAACACCAGCAATAAAAATAAAAAAAGGAATCCTATACTTACCCTCTGTCCCGCGGCTCTTACCGCCTCCCCCGGCCGGCGGGAGCAGGGAAAGACTGGGGGAAAAAGTCCCCCAGTCTCTCCCTGAGTATCACTACGCCGACAGGCCGGATCTCGCGAGGCGAGATCTGGCTGGCCATGTGACCGCCGGCGTCTGCTTCAATGGAGTCCTATGGACTCCATTGAGAGGATGCGCGCGGCTGCATTTAGCGCTGCCGCGCGCATCCCGGGACATAGCGGACGCAAACAATGTAGGCATAATTTTTTGCGCCTGCATTGTAATCCCCTGGTAAAACAGGGGCGGTAGGGGGGAAAACTACGGGCGCAGTTTGTTCTCCCTACTTCCCCCCGTTTTAGCGCGGGGATTGTAATAGTGCCCATTGTGTAGTAGGCAAGTTTGTATCATTAGATGTCTTGCTGAAGGACACTTACTGGAGATGTGCTCTGGCCGAAATTCAAACCTGGGTCTCCACGGATATAGAGCAGTGATGTTATCTCTACTCCATCCAGCCGGTACATAATACGATTTTCTGGTTAACTCTGTCCACATCTTTATGAAAGTGAAAATTAAGAAAGTGAAAATGGCATAAAGATAATAATCATGTACCGGCGTTGATTGGAGTTGATGCCATTGCGTTTTATTAACACGCTGTGTCTTTCATTTGCATCCTTTTATACATTTATCTGCAATCCTGCTGTTCTATTATTTCATATGAGTCACAGAGTTACTTGTGTTGTTTTACACAGAAGTCTATATTGAAAGTATTTTTTTTAGCTACAATGTTTTATGTTGTTGGGAAAATGACACACAAATGAAAAGATCACACCCACACACAGTTACACAAATGTATACTTAGCACTTTAATAGACTTAACATACTTTAATTTCTTCTATAGTAGTCTTTTTTAATATTCATTATTTAGAGCCTTTTTCCAGTGATAAGAATAAACAAAACCGGATATTTAAAAACAAATAAAGAAAATACAAAGAGACATTGAGGAGAACAATAATAGAAACCATGAGTTTAAATAAAAAAAACCTTCCCCCAAGGAATCGACATATAAAGCATAACAAAATATATAATAGCAGTCCATTTTATCCTGGAAATGGATAATATTTAATTTAGACTGTTTATAACGTTTCAATGACATTTTGATGAGAAGACAACCTCAACTTCTGGAGAACAAAGAATTTCTTTAATGGATAACAGCAAAGAAGAAGGTGCACACCAAAATGCAAATTGAATGGTTTATCCTGCTGGGTGCTCATGGACCCCAGGGTGGCCTAAACCCTTGTAGAGCATACAATCAAAAAATAGATATTATAGGGATTCCAGAAAACCGTATAATAAAGGGAACTTTCATTTAGGAACTTGTTACATTTTGGCTTGAAAAGGCTAATTTCAACCAAAATATTGCAGGGCCCCAAAGTTCTGTTAATCTTACTGCTTTCTGGAGTACCTGGGTCCTCTATTTTCAATTGAATTCTTTGATAATGGGAGACCTGACACAATACACAGTAAAGTTATATATATTTGTTGCTGATGTTTCCCTGATGTGAGATAAATTTATAAACTTTAACACTTTTGTTAGTTGACCCTGCCGTAAACACCCCAATTCTTCCAAATGGTTCTAGTGATAACCAAGAAAACCATTCTGAGTATGGGGTTAGTGGCATATCCACTAATGTTGACAATGTGCAAAACCAAGCTGTCCTTTGTGTTTCAAATGGACTGGATTGACGCTTACCAACATAGAGGATGCTGGGCTGCTAAATTCTTAAATGTATGTGGAACCTTTTGTACAAGTGTATGATCCACAACACGGAGACAGAATCCTACAAGCATTCTGATTTACAATTATGTAACCCGTGGGAGATTGAGTTACAGGAAACATGAGGACCTAACTAGACATGTGCATTCGTTTTAGTACTAAAACAATTTAGTCTGAATTTTGGGATAATTTAGTTTTCGTATGACTCAAGAGATACGAAACTGCTCAGTACAAAAAACGAAAGAAACTAAAATAAAATGCACTACATTTTAGTTTCTGTCCTTTTTGTGATATTACATTGAGTGAAGGAGACCAGCAATGAAGAGCGCAACATCTGAAGTTCTGCACCCTCCACATGCCAATGCAGTAGGATGTTCTATACAGAGAGGGGCATTAATTAATGCAGGAGGATGTTCTATACATTATACAGAGAGGGGTTTTAATGTAGGAGGATGTTATATACATTATACAAAGAAAGGTATAGATTGAGGAGGATGTTCTATACAGAGAGGGACATTAATTAATTCAGGAGGATGTTCTATACATTATACAGAGAGGGGTATTAATTAATGCAGGTGGATGTTGTATACGTTATACAGAGAGGGGTATTAATTAATGCAGGAGGATGTTCTAAACATTATACAGAGAGGAGCCTTTTTTATGTTTAGCCCTTTAAATCCAGTGGCTGTGAGTGCTGAGATCGGCTGCTTGTTATATTATCTCTCAGTACAATGTATCAGTCTCAGCTGTTACAGTAACTGACTGTAACAGCGCTCAGAGTTTCAGTAAAACAAGGAAATAATATTGTTATAACCTATCCTATACTATAATAGAGTAAGGCTTGGCGTGTCCGTCGCCAAGCCTTACTCTGCGCATGCGCGCGCAACCAGCGGCGGTTGGCTGCGCGTTCATGCAACGGCCGCGGCACGAGCCTGCTGTGCGCTCGCCGCGGCGGTTACAAGATTCACACAGCAGCCGGGTAGAGGCTGCGCTCGCAGCCTCTACCCGGCTGCCACGCGCATCCAACCCCTGAGCGGCGAAGTGAAAGTTTCCCCGCTTCCGCTCTTTGAAGGACCCAAGCTGCGGTCATGTGGGAGTCCCACGTGACCGCGGCTTGGGTCCTTCAACGAGCGGAAGCGGGGAAACTTTCACTTTGCCGCTCGGGAAGGTAAGTATGCCGGAGCTCATGGGGCGGCTGTCTGAATGCCGATAGAGCATTTGAACATCCGCCCCATGTCTGGTCTGGGGTCTGAGATGGGGGGCAGTATCTGAGCTGGGGGGCAGTATCCACGTGCTGGGGCAGTATCCATGTGCAGGGGCAATATCCACGTGCTGGGGCAGTATCCACGTGCAGGGGCAGTATCCACGTGCAGGGGCAGTATCCACGTGCTGGGGCAATATCCACGTGCTGGGGCAATATCCACGAGCTGGGGCAGTATCCACGTGCTGAGGCAGTATCCACGTGCTGGGGCAGTATCCAAGTGCTGGGGCACTATCCACGTGCTGGGGCAGTATCCACGTGCTGGGGCAATATCCACGTGCTGGGGCAGTATCCACGTGCTGGGGCAATATCCACGTGCTGGGGCAATATCTACGTGCTGGGGCAGTATCCACGTGCAGGGGCAGTATCCACGTGCAGTGGCAGTATCCACGTGTTGGGGCAATATCCACGTGCTGGGGCAATATCTACGTGCTGGGGCAGTATCCACGTGTAGGGGCAGTATCCACGTGCAGGGGCAGTATCCACGTGTTGGGGCAATATCCACGAGATGGGGCAGTATCCACGAGCTGGGGCAGTATCCACGTGCTGGGGCAGTATCCACGAGCTGGAGCAGTATCCACGTGCTGGGGCAGTATCCACATGCTGGGGCAATATCCACGAGCTGGGGCAGTATCCACGAGCTGGGGCAGTATATCCACAATAGACTGCCCTCTGGGCAGGCTTTCCACCTTGTTATATATAAAAATATTATTTACTAGTTTTACTGAAACTCTGAGCGCTGTGATGAGCAGCAGTCAGTTACTGTAATAGCTTTGCCTGACACGGGGCAGTATTACAATGTTGGTGCTAACTTAACCAGAGCAGTTGTAAACTGAAAACCTTCATAGGCTTTAATGGCTCTGGAAAGTTTACAACAGCTCTGGTTAAGTTAGCACCAACTATGTAATATGGCCCACATTGTGCTGAGAGTGAGAGATACTGTAACAAGCAGCGATCTCAGCCCTCTGAGGAGCCACTACAATAGTAATTGTATCCACTGGTTTTCGGATGAATGAAATTAGTTTTCATACTAAAGAACTGAAAACGAATTTCTTTCGTAACTAAATAAATTGCATTTTAGGACTAATCCATTATTTCAAAACAAAATTTTGTGCTGTGCACATGTCTAGACCTAACAATGGGAATTGAGAAGATCTCAAAAAAGCTTTCCAGCACTGGATAGCAATTAAGTATATGTTACACAACCCTTTGCCCCATGGATTGAAGGGGCACTAACAGTTTCATAAACTGTAACTAGATTAATTGTGCATTACAAATAAAATCACATTATAAAACACATGCTGCTGTTTTTTTCCTCTTTGTTTGAAATAACTGCATGTAAAAAGTAAAAATAAAGTAAAGTTTTGATCTCTCTTTTCCAGTTTGTGTATTTTTCCCATGATGCAACATTTACCAAAAGCTTTGCTTTGTAGGTCTTGTACACTAAATCTACATTATCTAACAGTTAATGAAGTGGAGGAGGGAATGTTTAGATAATGCAGTAGGAGGGTATTATTCTGGAGGCTAACTGAGATAATCGATGGCAACTGAATGAGATATGACAGTGTCACGTCCTGCCATCCTGGGGGGGTCTCGAGACGTCCTGGGGGATGCCTGGCACCCGGCAGCGCCTTCCACGCTGGGGGCTGACCGGGTGGCAAGCAATGCGCCGGCTAGAGGAGGTCGTGCGGCTGATCAGGGGGCAGGGCGTGGTGTTATGACACGGAGCCGCCGGGTTTAAATCCAGAATAGGTGAACCGGTTTGTTGCCCTCTCGTGGAGTTACCTCTCTGAGTGCTGAGTGATTCGTTCCCCACGATTCACTGACTCCTCGCGTTTATTGCTTTGTGTATGACCCGGCTTGCATTGAGAACCACCCTTCGTGTACCAGTTCCTGGCTGTCCTGACTACACTGATTTTCTTTACGTTTTGGCTTGTATGAAAACCACCCTTTGTGTATTAGTTTTTGGCTATTCCTGACTTCTCTGAGTTCTATACGATTTGGCTTGGTATCTATTACGGTTAAGATTAACCCTGTGTACCCTGTCCTGTGTATAGCGTATACTCTGATACATATATCTGTTTGTGTCCCTAGAGGTAGCCAGATTACCGACCAGAGGGATAGATAGGGACTGTTTTAAGGGACCCACGTCATTATATCAGGAGGGATTCGTGACAGACAGGGAGTTTAAACACTTCTAATCTACCCCCTGGTGACATCCCGTGAATACATCCCACCCAGTGACACATATAGAGTCAAATATTTTCTTAACTAAACATACATGAGAAAAGCAAAACATATGTAAGATATCAGCAACATAAAATAAACACAATTTATTTTATTTTGTTTTTTGCTGTTAGTTGCCCTTTAAGCTGTAGCTTATTTTGGTCTCAGTTGACTGTGTTTGTTTGATAATGCACTGATACTATTATAAAATGGGGAATGACATTGATATACTGACAGCTGAACAATAACCCCAACACCGAGCGTACTACGTTCATGTGATTATTTCCACAAAGAATGTTTATTAAAAGAAAAAAACCTGTTTCTTTTGAACATTGTACATTCCATCTGATGAAATGTTTTCTGTTTATCCCTTCTCTGTTAGGAGGTGATCAGAAACCTGGTGAAACGGTATGTTGCAGCAATGATTAGGAATTCCAAAACTAACGAAGGACTGACGGAGGAAAATTTTAAGGTAATCGACCAGCTGATAATAAATGGTTGCATCTCAAAAAAATGTATTTAGGATTTTAGGACAGAGTCTGTAAAAAGGAAAAATAATTTATTATTATTGGGATTAATACAGAATAAGAGCATCATTTTAGGAAGAATAACCAGGACCTTTGTTACAGGGAAGAAAAGCCACGTGAAAAAGAAAGGACACCCTCTTTGAATGCTATGGTTTTACGTATCAGGACATACTGTATATATAAAAAGTCATCTGGTTATTAGTAGGTCTTAAAATTAGGTAAATACAACCTCAGGTGGACAACAAGTGACATGTTACACCGTGGCATGATTTATTTAACAAAAATAAATCAGAAATGGAGAAGCCATGTGTGAAAAACTTAATGAACCTTACGTTTCAATAGCTTATATAACCACCACAACGTTAACCTGAAGGGATCATTTTCTGTATGACTTTATCAGTCTCTCTTATCGTTGTGGAGGAATTTTGGAATCTTCAAACAATGTTGCTTCAGTTCTTTTAATTCCTCTTTTTTTGCTATATTAATCAATTATATCAATGTGATAGATTTGGACTTACTGTACATAATTTTGAACCTTTCTTTAATGCATTAATATCGATGGGTTAGAACAAAACCGTCTAATTAATCAATATTAAAATAAAAAGTATGCTCCTCCATGAAATGTCAAAGAGTTGAAGGAGAATACGTGTTGACCTGGAAGAGACTCGGCTTTTAATAACCCTTTAATATGACTCACACAGGGCTATATTCCAAACCTGGTGCTAATGTAGCATCTTGATATATAAGCATCAGCGTTAGCATTAGTAAGTGTATCGTCTGGCATCGATATTCCAATCTTGATGCCAAACTGGGGTGAAATCAGTTTGTGCCTCGCAGCTTGCGCAAGGCTTGGTGTGCTTTGCGCTCCCCATGTTAAGTATAGGAGACGCAATCTATTTTTAGTGTCTCGACAAGTGAGGTATTACAAAGTGCTGGCACAATTTACCATCGGGACGCGAAAACAAAAATTTTAACAACTCTTAAAAGCTTGTCTTAAATGATTCTGCAAATGCAAATTTATTTAAAATGCCCCAGACGCCCCCCGAAAAAATCTCATACTCACCTCTTATCCCGCAGCAAAAATGGTGTCCGGATCAGCCACTTATTCTTCCCGGAAGCACAGTGAGATTGGGGACAAATAGTTCTCAGTCTCCCTCAGCGATCACTCCGTGGCTCTGCGCGATCTTGCGAGAGTGAGGTCGCGCAGAGTTCACACAATGCGAAAGCTTAAGTCTCCACGGAGCCCTATGGATACTCACGGTGGTGCAGAACACCTTCCTCAGAATATGACGTTAATATGGAGACGCTAAAGGAAAATCTGCAAACATAAATTTTTCCTCTTACCGTCTCCATGTTAGCGTAAACTAGGGAATATAGCTTTTCCCAATATTTATTTTATGTTCTGTGCCTAAAACAATCCAACGTAAATCCAGGTCTGTTAGCTTTCACAATACATTAACCAGATTAACCACTGGACTGAACAGTTTACCAAGAGGTAACGATCTTTTATAATGTACCGAATCCCCTGATACTGTGTATTGAGCTGAAATTCATGGATTGGAAAGCTTAAGTTGTATCATCGTAATTATTATTGAACCAAAGACCCACACTTAATAAATGAATCATGCAACAGTGACTTTTATTCAGGCCCAGATTATATATTTGTCATTAGCAATTCAATCTGGTCACACTGTTGCTAGAATGATGATGAATGATCTCTAGTTTTCCTTCCAGCTGTGAGGATATTAACCCTTACAGAGCCACAGAGCCATTTAAAAGTTGTGTGGACAACTGAGGGCAAAGAAAAAACATTTATATTTGAGCTGTTTTCCCTGCTACCTATCAGGTGGATGGCTCTATTGAAAAAAAAATGCATATACCTGTGTATATATATATATATAGATAGATATATGACCAGTTGCATAAACCTTATCTCTGCTAGAAAGCCACAGTGTGGCATAGCATTGATTTTAGGGTTCTGTGTAATAACAGACCCAGGATGCATAAAAGTGAGACAGATGTCATTTGCATATCCTACCCAGAATTCCTTGCTGCATATGGGGAATGTGGCACAGGAGCTCTGGGATGCAATTCATCAAATTGCTGTGATGTGCAAGTAGCTTCTGCAATAATAAACACACTATATATATATATATATATAAATATATACATACAATTTTTTTGTTGAAATGGAAGATTGTGCCATGCTCGGTATCTAATTGCAGTATTCCAGATCAGTGAATGGATGTTTGTATTTTCAAATCTATTTTTCTGATCTAACAGACTGATGTCAGTATGCAGAGATATCACTAAATCTATCTACAACAAAAGTTACAATAAAAGCTGACGCAAACGGACAGCTGTCAACAGCATGTCAACTTCTCTACCCTATTATGGCTGTCCTGCAGTGATCAGGTCCTATAAAAGTCAGTATTTAGTGTATTTGCTTGGTCCCAGGGGTAGTCTCTGTATCTACTGCTCTGGTATCTCAAAGCATCAGGTAAAGAGAATAACACAAGAACAGAAACTAGTAAATTATGTGATCCCAGTGACTCTCGGCTTGAGAGAGTCTTCATTTTGTGGTTTTTAATGACCTCAGTAATGGCTCTGAGTTCCAGCATCCCACTCTGTTTCCATCTAATTATTTTCACAGTATATTTTTATATAATATTTGAGATATTATCTCTCACCTTGCAGTCCTCTCCTCCTGTTTCCAACCCCAACCCTTCTAGATTGCGAGTTCCTACGGGAATAGGGCCCTCATCTCCTCCTGTACTGTTTGTCAAATGTTGTTCAATGTAATGTACTGTCTATACTGTGCCTATTGTACAGCGCTGCGGAATATGCTGGTGCTTTATAAATAAAGAATAATAATAAAAATATATTGAAATATATCTATATATCTAGGTATGTGGTTAGTCCCAAAACTATCTTTTGGCCCCCACATCGAAAAACTCTCATCTAAACCCCAAACTAGGTGCCCTGTACAGAAACAAATCCTGCCTGAGCCCCGCAGTAAGAAAGCACATTGTACAGCAAATGCTTATGCCGGCTATTGAATACGGAGATGTAGTGTATGCAGCGGCCCCGCAAACACACCTCCATAAACTTACTACATTGTATAACTCATTCTGCCGCTTTGTGCTACAATGTAACTACATGACCCACCATTGTGACATGTTAAAAGAGCTAAGTTAGGACTCTCCGACCAGAGGTGCAGTGACGTGGCAGGTGAGCTTACACTTTAATGGCCATTCAATTGAAACCTCTTATTGTGTTTTGTTTCGCATGGAGCTACAGGGGTAAGCGCAGATGACACCTTTTTTCTTGTTATGTTTTATACATGAACTGGGCTGTATACTTCTGTTTGTTGCAGCCGCTCTGGTAGGGAATAGCTACGACACTACTTTTTCTGCATATGAAAAGAGCTGAACTGGCCATCGCTAGAATCCAGACGCACCCTTCACCTTTACAACCCGGTGTTTAAGAGCTTTTCTGGGAAACTGCCACACTACCTGAATATACCTCACGGCAAGCCAGCCCGGTGCTTGCTTCCGATATCAGTAGAAATAATGGGGACATTTGCACGAGTATAAGTATTCTTGGAAATGCCCAGTATCGGCACTGATACTAGTAACAGTATTGGTGCATCCCTACCAGGAGCCACGGGTTACCTTCACTCACATTTGAGCCTTGCCAGAGCCCAGCACAGCACTTAAAGGGACACTACCTCTAACATAAGCTGTAACAAGATTAATTATGCATTACAAACCACCTTATAAAACACATGCTGTTGGCTTTTTTCTTGAAGTAAGTGCATGTAAAGAGAAAAAATA
Organism: Leptobrachium leishanense; assembly: GCA_009667805.1. Taxonomy (NCBI): domain Eukaryota; kingdom Metazoa; phylum Chordata; class Amphibia; order Anura; family Megophryidae; genus Leptobrachium; species Leptobrachium leishanense. The sequence goes on along the minus strand of CM019071.1, from coordinate 25,717,841 downwards.
AAGTTAGGTTTTATCTCTCCTTTATATTTTTATTATTATTTATATTTTGTGGATTTTTCCCATGAGGCAACATTTACCAAAATCTTATGCAGAGTTTTACTTTACAGCTGTATGTTAGTTTCTACAGTATTTATTAGGGTTTCACCGATACCTATACTAGCTCTATCGGCATTCGGACAGGCACCTGGAGCTCTCCGCGATCATACTTACCTTCCTGAGCGACGCCGGTAATCTTTCCGCATGTGCCCTCGTTGGAAGGCCCCCAGCCACGATCACGTGGGAGTCCCATGTGATCGCGGCTGGGGGCCTTCCAAAGATCGCACGTGTGAAGACTTTACCAGCGTCGCTCAGGAAGGTAAGTATGAACGCGGAGAGCTCCAGGTTCCAGGTGAGCTGGGGCATATCCACGAGCTGGGGGGCAAATCCATGAGCTGGGGGGCATATCCATGAGCTGGGGAAAATCCATGAGCTGGGGGCAAATCCATGAGCTTGGGGGCAAATCCATGAGCTGGGGGGCATATCCATGAGCTGGGGCATATCCATGAGCTGGGGGGCATAATCCATGAGCTGGGGGGCAAATCCATGTGTTGGGGCATTTCCATGAGCTGGGGGCAATATCTATGAGAGCTGGGGGCATTATCCATGAGCTGGGGCATAATCCATGAGAGCTGGGGCATAATCCATGAGAGCTGGGGGGCATATCCATGAGCTGGGGCATATCCATGAGCTGGGGCATATCCTCGAGCTGGGGCATATTCATGAGCTGGGGGCATATCCATGAGCTGGGGCATATCCATGAGCTGGGGGGGCATATGCATGAGCTGGGGCATATCCATGAGCTGGGGGTCATATCCATGAGAGCTGGGGGCATATCCATGAGAGCTGGGGGCATATCTATGAGAGCTGGGAGCATATCCTTGAGAGCTGGGAGCATATCCATGAGCTGGGGCAATATCCATGAGCTGGGGGCAATATCCATGAGAGCTGGGGGACATATCCATGAGAGCTGGGGGCATATCCATTTGAGCTGGGGGCATAATCCATGAGAGCTGGGGGCAAATCCATGAGAGCTGGGGGCATATCTATGTGAGCTGGGGGCATAATCCATGAGAGCTGGGGGCAAATCCATGAGAGCTGGGGGCATATTCATGAGAGCTGGGGGCATTTTTATATGAGGTATGTTCTTATTGGAAAGCGTTCACATGACATAAAATAAAAGTATCGGTACTCGGTATCAGTGAGTACTTGAAAAAAGTATCGGTACTAGTACTCATTCTTAAAAAAGTGATATCGGTGCATCCCTAGTATTTAACAGTCAATGGGTTAGATGAGGGAATGTTTAGATAACGCTGCAGTGACCTAATGTGTGGTGTAAAATACCCCCCCCCCCCCGGCCAGATTATGTCCTTTGATTACATTCCACACAATACAATGCTGTGAGTGGGTTTCCATGACATCAGACCCATTCACTCCATCCTATGCTCAATGCCCCACAGTGAGAGGCAAGTGCTGTGAAAATACCGTGGCGGGCCGTTTACAACACAAATTATCACAAAATGGAATCACCCAGTGACATATAAAAATATTTTCTTAACTAAACAAACATGAGAATAATAAAGTACATGTAAGATATAAGCAACATAAAATAAACACAATATGGACACTTCATTTTTTGGTGGTAGTGTCCCTTTAAATTAGAGCAAATGTTTATTTATGTATGTTTTTCTTTTTCATTCTAAAGAAAGTCATTAGGTTGAAACACAAAGTATAAATGTGGGATAGCAAAACCTATTAAACAGTATTTTTTTTAATATTCAGAGAACGTGCATTCTGCAAATAATTCTCCTAATTTTTTTAAGTTACACACATACCCAAGAACCACAAGTTAGAAGGACTTTCCAGAATTTTTTTATTTTCTTTTTAAAGTTAAATATGTATCTGATTCTTTTTATAAATAGAAGGAATACAAACGTACACTATAGCATTTTCCTTTTATTTTGGTTAGTGTTAGGTTCCAGAATTTTCTCAGTGATTCTCAGCCTGCTAAAGGTGACACATTGCAGCTTGATTAAAATGGTTCTATGGCATCGGTCTTGCAGAGAGGCAGCTGATGGTGAAGCAATCCTTTCTTGTTGTTCATGTAGACCCATGAGTCTCTACCATCTTATAATATACTAGTTGGAAAGCCTGCCCAGAGGGCAGTCTATTATTAATACTGCCCCAGCTCATGGATACTGCCCCAGCACGTGGATATACTGCCCCAGCTCATGGATATTGCCACAGCTCGTGGATATTGCCACAGCTCGTGGATATACTGCCCCAGCTCGTGGATATTGCCCCAGCTCGTGGATATATTGCCCCAGCTCGTGGATATATTGCCCCAGCTCGTGGATATTGCCCCAGCTTGTGGATATATTGCCCCAGCTTGTGGATATTGCCCCAGCTCGTGGATATTGCCCCAGCTCGTGGATATATTGCCCCAGCTCGTGGATATTGCCCCAGCTCGTGGATATATTGCCCCAGCTTGTGGATACTGCCCCAGCTCGTGGATATTGCCCCAGCTCGTGGATACTGCCCCAGCTCGTGGATATACTGCCCCAGCACATGGATATTTGCCCCCAAGCTCTCATGGATATTTGCCCCCAAGCTCTCATGGATATTTGGCCCCACGCTCTCATGGATATTTGCCCCCAAGCTCAGACCCCAGACCAGACATGGGGCGGCTGTTCGAATGCTCTATCGGCATTCGGACAGCCGCCCCTGGAGCTCTCAGCCGCATACTTACCTTCCCGAGCGGCGAAGGGAAAGTTTCCCCGCTTCCGCTCGTTGAAGGACCCAAGCCGCGGTCACGTGGGACTCCCACGTGACCGTGGCTTGGGTCCTTCAAAGAGCGGAAGCGAGGGAACTTTCCCTTCGCCGCTCAGGGGTTGCATGCGCTCGGCAGCCGGGTAGAGGCTGCGAGCGCAGCCTCTACCCGGCTGCTGTGTGCATCTTGTAACCGCCGCGGCGAGCGCACAGCCGGCTCATGCCGCGGCGGTTGCATGCGCGCGCAACCAACCGCCGCTGGTTGCGCGCGCATGCGCAGAGTAGGCTTGGCGACGTACACACCAAGCCTTACTCTTTTATAGTATAGGATTATTAGCAGAGAATGTTCTAAATAACAGTCAGGGTTATTCAGAGAGCGTGAAAAGCAGGAGAATGACTGGAGAATGAAAAATTCTAGGTCAAAATAGCCAAACCAGAAAAATTCTCCCTTTCATCTCACTTTCCAAATCGGCTATTTTGACCTAGAATTTTTCATTCTCCAGTCATTCTCCTGCTTTTCACCGCTCTCTGAATAACCCTGAGTGTTTATTTTAAAACAAACAGGGTTATTCAGAGAGAGGTGAAAGCAGGAGAATGACTGGAGAATGGAAAATTATAGGTCAAAATAATTTTTGAGAATTTTCCATTCTCCTGCTTTTCACCTCTCTCTGAATAACCCTGATAGTTCACTACCATTTTTTAAAAAAAAACAAAACAAACAGTGCCTACATTTATTTTCCTAAAAAAACAAGGACTATCAGGTCTATTCACTAAAGGTGAAACTCAGGAGAATTGGCAGGAGAAAACAATCTAGACCAAATTTGAAAAACGTTGACCTAGAATTTTCACTTCTCCTGCCTATTCTCCTGAGTTTCACCTTAAGGCTAGCGTCAGATGAACGCAGTCATCCCGTCCGTGTCGCTGCACAGTTTAACGGCTGTGGTAGCATTGATTTGTGATCAATAGAGACCAAAACACAAAGTACGTGCGCACCGAAGTGTGCACGCCCCACACAGGTGGCAATGGACGGCATTTAGGCCTCGGCGTAAAAGCGCTACGACGGATGCCCAGAGTGTGCTGCATCTGCGTAGCGGCCTGTGTGCGCGATGATGCGACGTCAGAAGCAGCGCGTTTGCGACGTCCATCACGTTGACGCTCAGAAGTTTTTTTGGTCTGGCTGACTGTTCCTGTCTTTTAATTTTAATTAATTTTGTTTCCCATATTTCCCTTTTTTTTCTACATCCGTCAAAAAAAAACGGACCGTGTGGTGTCTACAGTATCTTCCGTCAGTACGTCCGTCCGTTATGCACGCACGCAGAGTGCGCTCCTACTGCGTTCGTCTGACATTAGCCTTAACTGTTAATTTTTCATATTGCCAAAAATTGCTTCTTTGTTTAGTTCTGAATTGACACAGTTTTAAACAATGGCATCTGTGTACATTGCAAATGACGGAGGAAGAAGGAATACTTCTTTTCATAAGAGACTTATATTTTTCTAGCTAACGATCGTTCATCCTATGCTGAAATGATCACTTGTATTTGCTTCGGCGGCTCCTTTGAGATGTGCGTTTGCCCTTAGAACCATATACAGTGAAAGAGTGTTTTGTGCCGGGTTGGATTTTTAAACCTCTTCCTTATATTATTTTCCCATCTCTGTTTATTTCAGCAATTCCCAGTTAGCACGACGTTTTCTTTTCCTGTAATAACACTCTGAGTGGGATCTCAGGGCTTTGGGGCGCAATATGTGCAAATTATACCACACATGCGGTCCTCAGGAGACTGTGGCTCAGAGAAGAAAATCACAGATATAGAAAAAAGTAATACATAGAGGGCAAATTGAGCTTGAGCTGGATTTTTCCAGAAGTTAAAAAATATTGGTAAAAAAACAACACAGGCTGCCTGACGTAATTCACAACATGTCAGGCGTTTTCCAGACCGAACCAAATGTAAAGCGTCCAAAACAAATATATGGAATGTTATCCATTTTTTATCTTAACCCCTTAACGCCGCAGGACGTTCTATGACATCCTGGCAGCGGGCGGGCGGTACATGTACATTTACGCCCCGCTGTCTACAATGGGGCTGCCTTGGCCCCTCCCCGCAGCCTGTGCGCGCTGACTCGTGTCGCACGTTATTGGCTGCACATTTCAGGCTGTCCCCCTGCAGCCAATGCTGCACTCCGGCTACGGTGGAGCGCTCGGAGTCAGTGCCGCACGACGGTACCTGTACACCTCACCGGTGAAATTGACCCCTTAAGGGTGCCACCCGTGCATCCTTAAGGGCTTAATGATGATATACAATGCTAAGACTTACAGACCTCACATTTGGCAAGTTTAGCAGTTCTCAGATCTTTTTTTTTTTTTTGAGAAAGTATTTTACCAGGAAGGATACATTGAGATTTCTCTCGTTTTCAAGTATGTCCTGGGTGGTGAGTATGTACCGTTGGGTGTCTTGCCCGAGGACACTTACTGGAGAGGTGCTCTTGCTGGGTTTGAACCCATGTCTCCACAGGCTCTCTCCACAAAGAGCAGTGATGTTACCTCTACTCCACCCAGCCGGCAACCATCTGATCACGCCATCGTGGCTTATTTTAGTTTCTTAACAGGAACTTCTAAAATTAGATAAGAGGTAACTTTTCTTGCATTTGGTTTGGAATCAACAAGAGGACAGAACAATTTAATTATCAATTACAGCAGTGATTGTGCACTAAATTATAATTATATCATTAAGCCCACAAGGTCTAAGTGCTGCTCCTATGTTTTTTTTAGAAAATATAACCTTTGTTATTCATTTCATTACCTGAGTTTGCATTGATGCTAGGAATGTTTCGGAATTACACTACAATGGGACTTCCATTTGTTGCAAGATGTGGACAAGGATGTGATACCTATGCCTACAGCATTCCATGAGCCAATTCAAATTTTATTAATGTGTTCTAGTAATATGAACCCTAAAAAAAAAAAATACAGGGTTATTCAGAGAGAGGTGAAAAGCAGGAGAATGACTGGAGACGTGAAAATTCTAGGTCAGAATAGCCAAAGCAGAAAAATTCTCCCATTCATCTCACTTTCCAAATCGGCTATTTTGACCTACAGGGTTATTCAGAGAGCAGTGAAAAGCAGGAGAATGACTGGAGACGTGAAAATTCTAGGTCAAAATAGCCAAACCAGAAAACTTCTCCCATTCATCTCACTTTCCAAATCGGCTATTTTGACCTAGAAGTTTCCATTCTCCAGTCATTCTCCTGCTTTTCACCTCTCTCTGAATAACCCTGATAATTTAATCATGCTGAACACTGTCAGGTTTATTCAAGGAAAGGCGAAATTCAGGAGAATGACTGAAAAAGTGAAAATTTTAGGTCAAAATAGCCAAACCAGAAAAATTCTCCCATTTATCTCACTTATTTGGTCTAGATTGTTCTCTTCTCCTGCCAGTTCTCCTGATTTTCACCTTTCTCTGAATAGACCTGTTTTTTTTTTTAAAGTCAAGCTCAAGTCAATCCTTTAACATTAAATCCATCTCATTGCAGGAGCTGAAACAGGATATATCAAGCTTTCGGTACGAAGTACTTGACCTCCTAGGAAATCGAAAACCTCAAAGGAGAAGCTACTCAACCAGCAGCACAGAGGTATCCCAGAAAGATGAGGCTGCAGAAGAACGAGGCAAGTCAAAAAGCGTTTCCTTCAACATCGCCAACAAGAAAAAGAATTTCAATGTCTCGGCCCTGATCAAGACAATGTCTGGGATTGAGATGATAGAGGATGCGCCCAAAAGCAACGGTATTAGCAAGCGCTCATTCATTCGGAATGGCAACAAGCTACAGAGGCTTTCAAGCTCCAAGAAGGAGTCCTTCAAAAGACTTGGTCTACTTTTCACCAAGATGAACGGGCATATGCCAGAACCAGCATCGGAACCAGTATACACCATCTCTGATGGAATCATCCAGCCGCACAGTATGTGGCAGGACAAACATACTAATATTGACCGGGAGACAGAGTGCTCTAGAAGTGAAATTAACCTCAATGAGGTGAGTCAGGATGGGAGCATCGGTGGACAAATCAACGAGACCTCTCCCATTTGTACCAATTCTCTACACTGTGCTTCCAGCCTCTGCTCTTCTAGCGCCAAGCTGATAGACTCAACAGAAGACGTATTTGACTCTTGGGGCGAGGCATGTGATCTGCTCATGAATAAGTGGAAAGACGGAGCGGAAGAGCAGGTTACGACAAGACTATAAGTAAATACTAAGACTGCTGTATAAAATACAAATTAGCAATCTTATGTTTGTAACATTATCCTTTTACAGACTATTAAAAGAAAAAAAGGTAGGATTCCCTCCCTATTCACTTGGATGAGTGTGGAATTCCATTAATGATTATCTATTTTGCAATATTTTTTTACGGTTTTTGTTTGCTTTTTATAACATAGCGTGCTAAACTAACTTCTAGTTTTTACTTTCAGCATCAGCAGGGCTTTGAAAATACTGCTGAAATGATATGTTTCATGAAAGGTTTTGGACGACATATTTATGGAATAGGATACAAAGTGCAGAATACATCTAGTAATATTTGCTATGGCTTTAAATTGCAACTATCATCCCACCGAAAAGCTTTGATCCTCGTGTTGCAGATTCAAACTGTGTTTTCTGATGTAGCAATTCAGGTTTTTTTTTTTCTTTACTGCAGTTTATACCAGCAAGATTAGTGCATCTCATGTGACCACAGAAGGCAACGTGATAAACGGCAAGGTAGTTTATCCCGCGATTTATGTGGGAAATAAGAAAAAATAGTTTCGATAGGGTTCACATCAGATTTAAATAGCTTAGAGTAAAACCTAAATTTATTTGGAATACAAATATTCAAATGTTGCACATGCAAGTCTTTCTCTGTAAACATGTATTTCAAAACATTGCGTAGCGATTTAATACACAACGAATGCACACATTTGCATATTGTGCATATCCACTGTCATACATTGGCCACAAAGTATCCATTTCTTTAGTGTCTGTCTTAAATAATAAGGGTTTAATGCCATCTCCTTAGCATAAGTAAAAAGTGTATGTTTTGTTTTATTTTTATTCTTGTTTATGTTTTACTTTTTAACTATTTTGCACTTTTAAATGCGCTACAGAATATATACAATATGTGATCATTGTATATATAAATATATGGATATCAAACACCTGCTACTATTTCGATAGTAAAATTAACAAAGGTGGGGGATATAGACTAGGATGGAGGGTTTTTGGACTTAACTCTTTCACTACCGAACACCGAGATTGTGTATACACGCTCAGCAGTAGCAGACACAGCAGCCTGAGATCATGTTAACACGATCTGAGGGTGTGCTGTATCACTGCAAAATAATTTGGTTTCCATTTTGGGCTCCAGAAGGTGCCCTCAAAGGTTTACCACCATGGGCATGATGCCCAAAGTGCTGGCACTTTTAAAAAACAGCTGGAAAATAGTTCAAACGGACATATTCCCAGCTGATCTTGCACGGAGCAAAGAACTGCAGTAACTCCTTTTGACCAACAGATGATGACATCTGCCTGCCAAATAGGTTATTGCAGTAAAGCATACTTTGAGAATATTCCCAAATATTTCTTACTGCATAATTTTCCAAAGACCACTGGTTCCTGGCATTTTAAAAATTTTTTTGGAAAATCACTTGGTAGTGAACTGGTTAAAGAGATAATGTATTTGAAAAGCAAACCTCCATTGTATTAGCAATGTTTAGATTCTTCTGTAAAAAATGAATGGTAAACAAAAACCAATTATTTTGCTAATTGTTAATGTATTTAAGGGAATCTCGCATATAGTATAATTTTCTATTTATAGCCCATTCATTGAGTAATTATTACACATTTAGGGCTCTATTACATTCACCGTGCAAATTCGTACACGCAGCGCAATTTTTTTGCGCGCAGCGTTAAACATTAACGAGCGCAAATTAACACATGTATTACGATCCAAGCGCATTTTTTCATCCGTCAAAAAATATCGCGCGTAAAAAAGACGCGCAAAAACAAGCGCAAATTAACGCTGCGAGCAGAAATCGGTGTGCAGACTGTTTTTTCACGCGATTCAGCCAATCAGAATTAAGAACCACAATCGCCTCCCGTTCAGTTTTTGCGCCTGCCAAAATCAATCTGAGTATATATGCTGCAGCAATAATAAAAACACGCACAACCTCTCAATTTTATTGTCTGGGTATGTGTAGAATGTGTAACTATACTGTGCAGTATTTTTTTTTTCGAGCTGGTGTTTTTCCTTTCGGCCAGAACGTTCAGATTTGCAGTTACCACCAGCTTTTCAAAGACGTTAAAATTATGCGCGCAAACGTCCATTATAATTTGCGCATAGATTGTAATACCATCCGCGCACCAGCGCGCAAACGCATTTGCGCTTACAATGTTAAGTATGGGATGCGCGCACAAACTTTTGCTCGCACAGGGTAACTCGCGTTAGACGTTAACGCGCATCGTTTGCGCGAACGTCGTAATTTGGCGATCAGCGCGAAGGGTTTTTCCCCTCGCCTTAATGCGTTTTTGCCCTCGCGCACATTTTTGCGCAAAGAATGTAATAGAGCCCTTATTTATTTAACTAGAAGTCCCAAACCGAAAACTGATATAAGGCAAAACAATGTCAGGAAGAGACATTTAAGGCATTGCTTAATGGTACAAAAAATCATCAAGATATTTTTTTTAAAACTTGTTGCTAGTGTGGATTCTGAAAAGCACATCATTAGACCAAAGTCTCTGTATTTGAAGCTATTCATATGTGTGGAATACAAAACAAATTCCGAAATCTACAGTGTAGTATGCAGCCAGGCTCATAGGGGGGGAAATAAGCTGGAGAATATTTTCTAGAGAAAACCTAAAAATATAAACTATATAGTAAACCATCTTTAAAAATTCCATCTATGTGGATCTGTTGAAGTGTACCTGGTGGGGTTTTTAAATAAGTAGTCATTGAGTTCCTTCTACTGATTGCAATATACTATAATTATATACTAATATATTAGAAGGTATAAGTTTCTTTCTTTCCTCCCACTTCATAAATTCTGGGTCAGTTATTAGGCGGCTTTAAGCGTTGTGCCTTCCTGTGTATTATTACAATGTCTGAGTTAATCACGTTATGTCTTATTGCGTTTTTGTATCTGTCTGATTTATTGATACCGTTATGTCAACAACATCTCTTTCTAGTAGAGTTGGCTATTTTAGAGCTTACCCGATGCTCACGAGGGAATGAAACGAAGCATAGGGCATCAGTACAATAAGTGTAGCTTTGGGGTCTACGCTTCCATATATATATATATATATAAACCCAACTTCATGTCGTGTAATGCTCAGCAATGGTGGTGTAGGATAAAAAGTGTTGCTGTTTAGCTGTGAAAGTGCTTTTTACAGAGCTATTCTTTAGTATTCACCAACTGGCAATTTAAAAGATTACTCTAAGCTTGCTCTTGACATATCAGTAAGGGAACATACACATCGCCACCCATAGTATAGTTTTAAACGTAGGCAGCCCTAGAATTAGGTGAACTAGGCGACCTCCAAAGGCTTTTCTCAAGCAGGGCCTTGCACGATGGCATGGAAGGCAAGGAACTTAACATAATGTCAAGTTCCAGATGCAGGAACTCTGCAGAATTTCACCCTGGCAATCACATACTTCTTTCACACACTCTTGCATACAAAAAGATATACGCACCAACGCTCCATGCAAAGAGACCTCAGCATTCATTTGCACAGTGACATACAAAAACACTACTTCTTGTACATATGCCACAAATCAAGAGAACGGTTTGAGCCTTACTGAATTAACATTTTATAGGTATGACTTCGTAGCATTTTAGTTTAACAAGAGGGGCCTCATTTGCACGCTTTATCTTGAGCCTCACTACTGTTAGACATCTTGGATGACTAATGGCTGGGAGAATTTGTCATGGTTTGCGTTAGAACCCTCAGTTAATTAAGATGAACTATCTGGGCAATATGCTCTGGAATAACAACACATGAGGGTATACCGCCATTGTGACAGCAGTTCGGAGAAAAACTCTTTCATGTTTCTGCCCTGCCAAACAGACGTCCATGGACAGTTGACTTTATTCTCAACATTAGTTGACACCTTTATGATCAATGGTGAAAACTATATTTCCACTCTAGAGTAAGGACCAAAAGTAAAACCCTGGCTTTGGTAATATTGATGTGGTGGGAATAGAGCAAATGTTTGTAGTAATGTCCCAAAATTTAGTGAAACGTTTTCCCAGAGCAATAGAGAATGCGTCAGCTGTACGTCAACCAGTATTATACTAATGGCTGAGATTGTTGGATAGGATGTTCCCTCTGAATGTTGTCCACATACTAATGGGTATTCAGTGTATCCTTCTCTCAGCCTCCTAAATGGGTGCCTCCTTTTGCATTTTGTAGCATTTCTTTAGGAAAAGACAGAAATGTCCAATTGTCTAACTTGAGTTTCTGTGGTTGAGAATTAATATGGGAAAGAAGACATTGTCCGTACAATAATAAAGAAACATGAAGTGGATACCAGGCAGTCCAGTAGAGTTCAAGGTTCTTTATTGCACAAAAATGCCCCTCAACGTTTCAGTCTTGGCAAAGCAATTTCTTCTTCTCTGTTCAAGCAAGAAACACTTAATAGAGGTCTTTGCTAAGGACGGAACGTTGTGTGAATTTTTTGTGCAATAAAGATCCTTCAACTCTACTGGACTGCATGGTATCCAGTGTGGTTTTCTTCTAAGTGCATGAAGCTGTCCGCTCAGGTACCAAGAGCACCCTACTTAGAACTGATCTTTCTCCAGGCCACATACATGAGTGTCAAACCCTTGCTGCTGACTAAATGATCCATAGAATGTCTGCGTTCTCTGTATTACTATAACATTACATATTTACCCGTCTCAGATGTTAAAGAAATGTCTTCTTCCCTGTTCAAATTATTGGAGTGAACAAAAAAATTAACAAACAAGAAAACATCACTGACCATGTCTGGAGAACATCTTATTGTAATAATGTTATGTTTAAGTGTAGTTAGATATGTTTGATGTAAAATGTAACCTGAAATCATAAACTTCGGAAGTTGATGCTTCTTTTGGAATCGAGTAGCCCTAATAATAAGTCATACAGGGTTATTCAGAGAGCAGTGAAAAGCAGGAGAATGACTGGAGAATGAAAAATTCTAGGTCAAAATAGCCAAACCAGAAAAATTCTCCCTTTCATCTCACTTTCCAAATCAGCTATTTTGACCTAGAATTTTTCATTCTCCAGTCATTCTCCTGTTTTCACCGCTCTCTGAATAACCCTGATAGTGTTTGGACCAGCTGTTATCCATTTTGAGGCAGTTACATGACTGAGGGTATTCAAGTGCTTTTATTGTATTATACCTTTACTTTTGGCTTTGCTTACCATTCCATTGCTTATGAGGTACATATTATACATAGTTTTAGATGACTTTAAAAAGTATTTATATAAAACTCATAAAAATATTAGAGAGTACAGTACATGTGATAACTTCTCATACAGTAACAGGTGTCAGAGTGTTGACGTACTGTATGCTATTTTCCTTTGAGACTCTACCAGGTACCGTACATGATGATGGGGTAATGAATTGTTACCACTTGCAATGCATGTGTTCAACTAAAGGCTGTTATTGATAGGTTTGGCATTGAACTTAGTCATCAGTGCAATGCCCAAAAGACATCAAAAGCATGATATGACGTGTAGGCATATAAAGATTGCCCATGTCATCCTTGTACATACATATACATCTTTATGTACCGTAAGTATATATCAATGGATGACTAAGTATGATATTTAAATTAGAGGCATCATTGTATAATCCATTTATATATTGACTCATATGAAAGTCATGGCTGAGTTTCTACCCTTGCAGTTTATCATGTCATTTCCGTATCATTATCAGGACAGGTTTTCTAATATAGGGTATTAATCACGTGCTTACCCAGTCACTTACCTGAGCAGACCTAAATAACGAAGCAGGAGGTTTTTTCCACTTATTCCCTCCACCAATCATTATTTTATTTTATATTATTCCATGTTATTTTTTCCCAAAATGCTCCAACCCCACATATTTCTAAGGGGTATCCAATGGAGTCAGGATTATGAAAAAGTTATATTTTTTCATAAGGTGATGATAGATATAGTTTCAGTGATCTGAAGTTACAGTGTTAATTTATTTTTAAATATATGTATATATATATATACATTTGTCCTTACGAAAGCTCCTTGCAGGAGCTGAAACTTCATTTTGGTAGCTTTTTATTATGTTTAAATACATTTTGTTATTTTTAAAAAAAAACAAGAGCGCTCTCTATTTCCTCTATATCTTTCGTCAAGTTAAGCACCGTGCACTTTAAATTGTGGCAGTCCGGGAGTGCAGGAATTTTTCCCGATTGATTACATATATATATATATACATATACAGTATATGACTTTCAGGACCAGGTATGACTTATTACTTCCTGATATGTAATTTTAATGAATCAATCACATGGAATGTTTCACCTTCAGCAGTTTATATCTCAGCTACACAAATTCAATCCCTATCCTACATGCTTTTGTAGAATTCATTGGTTGCATAAATTAAATTTTGTGGACTACACGTCCAACGGCGTGGAACTGTCAGTGGGGTTTGATAAAGAGATGGCTTTGGAGTACATTTCGTTTGGGGGAAAATAATAGTAGCACTTTTTGTTGGAGCTAGGATGACCATTCAATCACTGCAGCAATAATTTATTTGTACGTAAAAGCTCTTGAGGGACAACACCAAATTAGATTCTCAACTTTTTCATTAGTGTAAAAATAGAGACCATAGCTCAGTGCGCTGTCATTTAGCTGTTGCCTTGATATGTTCTACTTTTTCATGTAAATTGTGGCATAATTGACTGTTATAGATAAGTGCCATTAGTGTTAAGAAGGTCATGTATCAATTGTGAATTACCGCTATAGTAACATAAATATCTTTGATTGGAATCCCTTTCATTTTTTTCCATATCTTGTTGGATTCCATGTTTATAAATTCCATAATTAAGTTACGAGAAGGTATGAAAAGTATAAAAAGGCTTAATTGACTTTGCTCAAAACTTAAGCGACCTTGTGTTTACGTATATTTTGGGTTAAGCATGGCTCTATTTTGACACAGACATTTTGGTGGATTATTGAAAGTTCATTTTCCCTGGGTAATATTTATGTGCAGGCCACTGTTAGCAGAGACAAAATCATTTTTGTCTGCAGATTCTGGAGCAATGGCTAAAGAGCGATCTCATTGTCAATTCCTAGATATCTTGTCTTTTTCCAAAATTAAATTGTGGACATGCATCTCCGACAAAAACGAGTTCTGCGCAATAGTAAATGGGAAAAGACCACAAGAAACGTGAAAAAGTCAGTCTCTTCCTTTATTAGTAAGTGTAGTAAAACGCAGTATATTAAGTTGCTTACTAATAAAAAGTCAATACAGACGTAACATAAAATAGAGATAAATTCAAAATGGCTGCTAAAATCTCACTTTGAATGACTCAAGCTTTCAGGTTTTAGATTGTAATAAAGATACAGTGTATCAAGGGACCTTTCTTGGTTATCCCGACTCATTGGCTCAGCATTATTATGTGGCAGTCCTGGTTTAGGATGACATCCTCATGGTATTTAACACCTTTATGCCAAAGGGTTTCTCATCCTGTGGACGAGAACATTGTTAATATCACAATATCATGTGACAGACAACCTCATTGACTACATGGTTATCGTGATCTGATGTTGGCTTTGCCGATATGCTTCACACTGGAGGCAGATGGCAACATCAAGCCCAAAATGTCCCCGGCCAGGAGAGATAAGCATAATTCTCGTTGGCCCTTGGCCCGTCTTCTTGGGATCTCCTTTTCGGACTGTCATAGCACATCAAGCAGTGAGAAGGGGATAAGCAGTATACATGTTGGCCTTTATCGGTTTGTACACTGATGGGAAGGCTAGAAGCTAGTCACCCAATACACTTTCTTGTGAAAATAACATCTGGGGAGATATTAAATAGAGAACACAAGCAATCTATACACATGTAAACTGATAAAAAGTGCAAACTGCAGGAATAAATTAAATGGATGATGATCCTGTACCCTGAACAGTTTATATCAATAGATCAAGGGCTAAATTATGATCCTGATGTTAAAACAGGAGCAGTAGAGAGAAAAAACTGCGCCCGCATTTTAGCATGGGATTACAATGCAGGTGCTTAAAATGCTGCCTGCATTGTTACCGCACGCTACGCCCCGGGATGCTCGCGGCAGCGCTGAGCGCCGCTGCGAGCATCCACTCGATGAAGTCCATAGGACTCCATTAAGCCAGACGCTGGCGGTCACATGACCTGCCGGATCTCGCCTCGCGAGATCCGGCCGGTTAGCATAGTGATACGCAAGCGGAGACTGAGGAACTTTTTCTCCCAGTCTCTCCTTGCTCCCGCCGGACGGAGAAGGTGGACAGAGCCGCGGTCTTTGCCGCGGGACAGGAGGTGAGGTTCTGATCACTTTTATTTATTTTTTGGCTGGTGTTAACGGATTCTGCAGAAGCGGAATCCGTTAACACAAAGTCCTGGCTGTGGTTAACTTTCAGTTAACTGCGGCCAGACGTTAATCAGCGCTAGTATATTGTAATCCTAACGCTGATTAACACTTTGCACTCCCCATGTTAAGCATAGGGAGCGCAAAGTACAATAACCTAGCGCTGAAAAGCACAAGGTACCAAACGCAAACGGGTTACTTAACCGTTAGCAGCGGCGGCTACATATTACAATCCAAACACTAACGTTAATGCTCACGCAGGTGAGCGTTAACATTAGCACCTAGATTGTAATTTGGCCCCAAATGTATAAATTGTGTGGGTCTCCCCCATACCTCTTGTTTGAGAAGATTTTTCATTTCATGTGACTTGTTCTATCTCCCTTAGCTGCAGTCCCATAGCCAAATAAATAAACGCTTTACCGACAAAGGAGAAACAAAGGATCATGGAACCTGTACATCAGTGTGCTGTCAACGCCAGGACTTACTGTGACTATTGTGATTAACACAAATCATAGCATCTCCACTGTAAATCCGTAAAACCTGTCCTTTCCGTACCATCTCCCGGGAGCAGCCGACAGGTTGTAGACAGTACACTGTGGCACATTCTCTCTCCTTTCTGCACATTATACTGGTAGAAAAAGCGAGCTGTTAGTTGATTTTTACATTACTTTGGCTTCCGATGCAGAAGGTCTATAAGAAAAAGGCATTTTCAATACGTAACATATTTTCTTTTGTAACGCTATCTGCAGACACCTTCCTTACAGAGACAAACCTGATGATCCATAATTATTTTTCAATCTTATAAACTCATGAAAGAACGAAAAAAAAGATTATGGTACATGTCCGAGTCTCCGTGTTTGACATACATTCCTGGAGTTGATGCAGGCCAATCAATACATTAATTCTGGGTCTACTGATTCCTATAGCCAATGAGTGCATTTCAATATCGTGGTTGATTGATTGGTTCTGACTTCCATGGCAAGGTTTATGGGGTTCCATTGTATTTCTATGGTGTCCTGTCCTTTTTGTTATTTACTTGTATTTGGCACCACTGTCTCAGTCTTTGTTAAATGTGGCAAACCCATGCAAATCAATTGTAAGTGTATCTGGCGAGTTCTTAACCCCTTCAGTACTAAGTGATTTTCCAAAAAAACATTGTCAGAAACCAATAATATTTTTTATTAATTATAGAGTAAGAAATATTTGGGCATATTCCTATTGTATTTCTTACTGTAAATAATCTAATTTTTTTTTACATTTTTGAGAAAGGATTTTACCAGGAAGGATACATTGAGATTTCTCTCATTTTCAAGTATGTCCTGGGTGGCGAGTAGGTACCGTTAGGTGTCTTGCCCAAGGACACTTACTGGAGGGTGCTCTTGCCGGGATCGAACCTGCGTCTCCACAGTCTTTCTCAATGGTTATAGAGCAGTGATGTTACCGCTAACCCACCCAGCCGGTACTATGGAGCCACCTACTGCATATTGATTCACAGCATTTACAGCTGCAGCTAAAAAAAATATTCCCTACACTGGTTGCTGAATGCCCGATGTCAGGACATGCAGTTAGCTTTGGACATTATGCCCACAGGGCTAAAACTTTAGGGGCACCTTCTGCAGCCCAAACGCAAATGAAATTAATTTGCAGCAAACAAATTTAATTTGCTTTTCGGCAGATGATCTGCAGATCAAGATATCTCGATATCGGGGCACCGGGTGGTGCCTTTGAAGCCTGAGATATCTCGATCTCGGTAATGAAGGGGTTAAGAAATGGGCTAGAGGCGAACAGAAAACTAAACACAACAGCATTTCTCTTTATATTCACGTATATTTTCTAAGACTAAGAGGTTGATTGCTCACCACAGATGTTTAGGAACCACTTGTCCCATGATGCTCTGCCATCCCTAGGTCTGACTGTGCACTTAGAAAGATGTTATCCTTAAAAACCTGAGTGTGCCAAGGTTTGCCATCACTGGACTAGGACAATAATGGTCTGGAGGATGCATTGAGACAATATTCTAGTAATCTTCAAGGCTGATATCCCTGATGTAGTAATACTGAATAATACTTTTAAGATATAATGAAAGTAGTCAATATAAATTAAGCAGGATAGATATAGGGAGGCAGATATATAAATACATAAGCCACTAAGAAAATTATGACAACAACCTGATAGACCTAGTTTTTTACTACAATCAAATTAAACTATAGACTTGCTGCTAATCCTAGAATGATTGGAGGTATATATAATAAACACAAGGCCTATAACTGTGCAACGAGTCATATGTTTAGTTATCGGTTTGCACCCTATATTAGATTCAATAAGTCAAATGCCAGGTGTAATCATGTACTGTCACACGATTCGGATTTAATTCTGGAAAAAAAAAAGGAAACAATTACATTTCTAGATATAAAAATTAAATATATTAAGTTTGCAAATTAGCACTTAGGTAATTTGATGCAGCCCACACTCCAGAGTGTAACATTCATGGAAACATGGGTAAGAAATAGAATGTTGTACCCGCTAACATTATTAAAGAAACACTCTAGGCTAAAACAACAAGGGGGAATCGAGAGATTAGTTGACATCTCTTCCTAATCCTTATCCGAGCTCCCAGCCCCCTGTTTTTAGCTTGGAATGTCTTAAATTTACCTTTATTTCTGTGCTTCGGTCTCCCTCGACATTCTTCTGGGCTGGCAGCGTTTGCTATTGGATGGCTGTTAAAGCAGGACAATTGAGCAAAAGAGGGCTTCCCACTTTGTATACTGTTAAAGCCCAAGTAAAGTGACACATAATGAGGAATCCAGGCACTCCAATATAATGGAGCACCCAACCAGGCAATGTTTCGGTCAGAACAATGGCCTTTGTCAAACCACCAAGTGACAGCTGAGGGTGGAGTGAGGGGGGACACCAAGTACACCATGACCATTTAAATGGAATCAAACCATTACGGTGGCTAGAGTGCCCTTTCATGTCCGCCACCAAAATATTTTGTAGGTTATTATTATTAATTATTATTAATCTTTTTTTATAAAGCGCCAGCATATTCCGCAGCGCTGTATAATAGGCACAGTATAGACAGGGTTACAATATATTGATCAACATTTTGACAAACCAGTACAGGAGGAAACGAGGGCCCTATTCCCATTGGAACTCACAATCTAAAAGGGTTGGGGTGGAAACAGGAGGAGAGGACTGCAAGGTGAGAGTGATGGACTGGTTGGGGCAGTGAGGTGTAGCAGCGAGTCGAGGCTAGATTGTTTTCCCCCACAGTTTTTGCTGCTGCAGCGTGCCTTTCTCCTTAAAAATCAATTTCTACTGTTATTTTCTGCGGCTCCTAGAAAACGATTTAGTGTCTACATTATCCATTATGATGAATCTTGCGGATCAACAATCACTCCTTGTGTTTTGTTCTTTTAATCTCTGGGCACGGCGTGAGTTTTGCAATAACATTAACAAGAGCTTAAAATGGATGTCGCTTTGTAATAAAAACAACAACAATGCATTCCATCTAAAAGGTTTCTACAGATTGCAGAGAAAATTAAGAAGATTCTTATTGCCAATCTTGAATCTTGAAATAGGAGGAAAAGGCTTTTTTGTATCAGTATTCCTTTTGTGTAACACTCTGGAATTTTTTATTTTCATTTTATCCATTATTCCTCTGGAGAATGTTCTAGCATAATCTATTATTATATTTATTGAGCAAGATCTAGTCTCAGTCCATTTTGATGCTCCAGACCCAACTTAAACCATAATTCTTGAGAAAAAAAACATCTAGTCATATCTCAGACCAAAGCTAAAGAAAAAGATGAATAGTTCTCATAAATAGTTCTAGTAGTATTTCAGATCATAGTTCTAGAAAAATCTCAGTGCTGTCTCAGAGTATTCTGGCTCCACTTCCATCTTCTATTATAGCTTGTGACAGTGTGATTAAGGGCAGAGTGGTAGACCACAAGTTTATCAGCAGGCAAATGGAGAACTCCTTTCACCCCTATAGAGTTAATTCACAGTTGATGCCTAAGTAAGACTGCCCTGCCCGTATAGGAGATCTGGTTCCATCTGAGAGGCCAGTCTTGGTGCTGGGTGCAGCAGGGAAGGAAGTGCAATCCTGACTACAGAGTGAAAGTATATCTGATTTTGTTTTCTTTAATTGGTAAACAGCTTAGCCGCCCAATATTTCAGACAGGAACTCTGAGGGCCATATTACATAGTTGGTGCTAACTTAACCAGAGCTGTTGTAAACGTAAAACCTCCATAGGCTATAATGGCTCTGGGAAGTTTACAACAGCTCTGGTTAAGTTAGCGCCAACTATGTAATATGGCCCTGAATGTTTTGCCTCCGCATAAAGGAGTAGGTGTTTGTTTTATATTTGTTTATTTTCTGTTCATAATGTACCCTGCAATTTCCACGACTGCACAATTATAGCGGAAGCACTAATCCCAGCGTCCTGTGGCTATATCAAAAGCTCTAGAAAAAAACTCTATTTTTATCTAACTTATAGCTCCAGCTCAACCTCAACTAAAAGTTCTACAGTGTAAAAGCAGTCTAACCTCAGTTTGCAGTTCAAGGAAAATAAGTAGGTACCTCTGTTTATGAGCAGAACTCTAGACAAGAGAGAAAAGTCTAAGTACAGATAGAAAAAATGCCGAAAGATCATTTTCATGACCATGTTCCAAAAGGAGGTGTGAGAAGCCCATCCTCAAAAAACAGAGCTGTAGATAGACCGACTTTAATTTTCTAGTATTATGCAATTGAAATTAACTATTAAAACTCTTCTGATTGCTGTATATATGCAGTGCAAATAAATGATGGATTTCTATTATATACAGTCAGGACCAGAAATATTGGGACGTCGACACAATTCTAACATCTTTGGCTCTATACACCACCACAATGGAGCTGGAATGAAACAAACACAATGTGCTTTAACTGCAGACTGTCATCTTTAATTTGAGGGTATGCACATCCAACTCAGGTGAATGGTGTAGGACTTACAGCAGTTTGCAGATATGCCTCCCACTTGTTAAGGGACCAAAAGTAATGGGACAGAATAATCATAAATCAAACTTTCCCTTCTTAATACTTGGTTGCAAATCCTTTGTACTCAATCACAGCCTGAAGTCTGGAATGCATAGACATCACCGGACCATTGCATAACATTCCACTTCTGTCCCTTCAAAAACACTTTGGTTGCTTTTGCAGTATGCTTTGGGTCAATGCTGCAGAATATGCTGGCGCTTTATAAATAAAGAATAATAATAATAATAATAATTGTCCATCTGCACTGTGAAGCACCGTCCAATGAGTTCTGCAGCATTTGGCTGAATGTGAGCAGATAATATTGCCCGAAACACTTCAGAATTCATCCTGCTGCTTTTGTCAGCAGTCACATCATCAATAAATACAAGAGAACCAGTTCCATTGGCAGCCATACATGCCCACGCCATGACACTACCACCACCATGCTTCACTGATGAGGTGGTATGCTTAGGATCATGAGCAGTTCCTTTCCTTCTCCATACTCTTCTCTTCCCATCACTCTGGTACAAGTTGATCTTGGTCTCATCTGTCCATAGGATCTTGTTCCAGAACTGTGAAGGCTTTGTTAGGTGTTGTTTGGCAACCTCTAATCTGGCCTTCCTGTTTTTAAAGCTCACCAATGGTTTACATCTTGTGGTGAACTCTCTGTATTCACTCTGGTGAAGTCTTTTCTTGATTGTTGACTTTGACACACATGCACCTACCTCCTGGAGAGTGTTCTTGATCTGGCCAACTGTTGTGAAGGGTGTTTTCTTCAAGAGGGAAAGAATTTTTCGGTCATCCACCACAGTTGTTTTCTGTGGTCTCCCGGGTCTTTTGGTGTTGCTGAGCTCACCGGTGCGTTCCTTCTTTTTGAGAATGTTCCAAACAGTTGTTTTGACCACGCCTAATGTTTTTGCTATCTCTCTGATGGGTTTGTTTTGTTTCTTCAGTCTAATGATGGCTTGCTTCACTGATAGTGACAGCTCTGTGGATCTCATCTTGAGAGTTGACGGCAACAGATTACAAATGCAAATAGCACACTTGAAATGAACTCTGGGCCTTTTATCTGCACATTGTAATTGGGGTAATGAGCGAATATCACACACCTGGCCATGGAACAGCTGAGACGTCAATTGTCCCATTACTTTTGGTCCCTTAACAAGTGGGAGTCACATCTGCAAACTGCTGTAAGTCCTACACCGTTCACCTGAGGTGGATGTACATACCCTCAAAATAAAGCTGACAGTCTGCAGTTAAAGCACATTGTGTTTGTTTCATTCCAACTTCATTGTGGTGGTGTATAGAGCCAAAGATGTTAGAATTGTGTTGATGTCCCAATATTTCTGGACCTGCCTGTATGAGGTTTATTTTTATTCACTATACAGATTTTATATATTTTGGTAACCTAATAACCTACTGTGAAACATCTCCTCCCCAGTCAAGTCAATATTTTTCACCTCTGCAATTTCCCCCCCAAAGCTATTTAATAGATCTTTGCAAATTATATTACAAAGGGCCCTATTACATTCTTCGCGCACAATTGCGCAAAAACGCATTAACGCGAGGGGCAAAACCCTTTGCGCTGAACGTCGTATTACGACGTTCACGCACAAAATGCGCGTTAATGTCTAACGCGAGTGACCCTGCGCGAACCCTTTGCGAGCGCAATTTAGTGCGCACATCCTAAACTGAACATTGTGAGAGCAAATGCGTTTGTGCGCTGGTGCGCGCATGGTATTACAATCTTAGCGCAAAATTTAACGGACGACGTTTGCGCGCATAATTTTAACGTCTTTGAAAAGCTGGTGGTAACGGAAAATTGTAACAACCTGACCGTACCAAACTGCGGATTCACAACGGAGAACGTCGATGCGCATGTTATTTTTACTAGATCTGTCAAAAATGACACCCACTACCTTGTCTTACGTCAAAATGTACGTATGTTGTGCGCAGTCCGCACAAAATGACGGACTCGTGTTAAAAATTACATTGCGCTCACTGATTTCTGCACGCAACAGTACTTTGCGCGCATTTTTGCGCGTCGGTTTTACGAGCGCAATTTCCCGACGGATGAAAAAATGCACGAGGAATGTAATTCCAGCGGTGATTTTCGTGCGTTAACGTTTAACGCTTTGCGCAAAAAATGCGCGTTTAGCATGCGTTTTTGCGTTAAGAATGTAATAGGGCCCAAAGTGTCCAGATGAACCCATGTTTACATGCCAGAGTTACATTTTGTACTTGACTCAAAGAAAGCCCTGAAGAGGATAGAATTCTCAGCTGTCCAGAATGATTTTTATGAATACCAGCTGGGAGTTGCACGTTTGATAAATGTAAAAAATTAACTTCATGAATGAACGGTCAAACACCTGTGCGTGCACGCTCTACCTATGCAAAGTGTTCTCTAGATCAGACAATGTGATTTTACTCTGGGGCTGATACATTAGATTAAAACAAGAAAAGATGTTACAGTTACTTTATTAGTACAATGAGAAGCAGTAACAATAGTTTCTTGGTGATTTCTGAATTCTAATTAAGTCCTCACATGTGTAAGAGCTTTCTTTTCTTACCATGTTATAATCTGCAATCTCTATTCAGCAAGCTATGCATGGGGCTGGGTTGAATGTTGTAGAATCACATCGCAGGTCCTGCAAATTGAGGTTACATTGCAATACTTTACTAACATGTGCAGATTGTCCCTTACCGAGCCTAGTAATTAAGGCAGTGTTTCCCAAACCTGTCCTCAGGACCCGCTACCAGGCCAGGTTTGCCAGATATGATATGATCTGCTGCTCAGTGATTGCAGGATTCAGACTGCATTTGACCAAGGTAATCCTTAAAACCTATCCTGTTCCTGGGTCTTGAGAACAGATTTGGGAAACAATGGTATAAGATTCATAGAGGCTACAGGGGAAGCCAAAAAACCTTGCTCAAATTTAGGGATTGCGGCATGATGCCAGCATGTCCTTTTACAGGCCTTTCTGGGGAGATCCAATGGCTTTCCCAATCAACCCAAAGGCTGTGGCCAGTACAGATCAGTGTACCTTTGCCCAGTTTTCACACTGGACAGTTCGAGTCTGATTTTCATATCTTTCAACCACTGAAACGTTCGGAATGTTTTTAGCAATTGTAGATTTAACAAATAACGCCTAAGATTTAAAGAAAAATAGTAAAAAAATGTTTTATAACTGTTAATTATATATGGAAAAGGCAATCCATTTATGTTAGGATAGTGACGCTTTGTATTAGCTCATTAGTGTTGGGTAAGCAATTTGACCCTTCCTATTGCTCTTAGAATGCATCAAATATAGAAATAGTACTGCACCTGACTAAAAAATAACACAAATAAAAAGACAGAGACTATCTTTTGAGTTTCATGCTTACAATTCAGATTTTTCAAAATATGCACATCATATCCAAGGTGGCCGTTTTCAAATGAATGAAATTACTTTGCATTGCTCCAGAATATGACCAGATCGAGTTTACTCAGTGCTGGGCTCCTGCAGGAGATTTTGAAGATTGAGTATACTTGATCGTAGTAGTGAAGGGGCTAAGAACTCGAGGAGTGTGTATTGCAGTTCCACATTCCTCTCGAGACGTTTGTGCACCAGGAATGTATTCCCCATCTCTCCCAGCCACAGATTAAATGGTTCACCAAGAAACAACCTCAGCCCAGTGTTCTACAAAGGCCAAAGGCGCCTTGGGTTTGGGAAATATGTTATCACGAAGAGAACTCATTTCTTTTTATGTAAAAGCTTAGTGTTTTAAAGTATTGTCTGTTCACATGTCACCTTTTTAAATGTTTGTTTTCTTTACACATATTATGCTGATGGCATCTTGAGACCAGGTAAACCACTACAACCTAGCGACAAGTGAAGCAGCATTTCTTTTTTTTGGCAACTCTCTGATCATAACACTGAAGGCTTGTGGGTACGAGAGGTATACACAGTCATTTCATCATATCAACCTCTTCTCGTGAATATTTTTCATTATTAACTGAGAATTGCAACTAATCTAATCCAGGTTTTCCTGTAGAATTCACAATTTTCACTTATTCCATGTCAATCGACCCCACTTGCATGTAATAGGACCATATTGCTGTTTTTTGGTCTGATATTCGAATGGGAAGAAGTTTTATTAACGGTTTATTTAGTCAAACTTTACATTTTTAGGAAAAGTTTATGTCTGTGCTTGCAGAAATATTTAAATGCATCGTTTTTTATGGATTTTAGACTAAAAACCACATGTTCTGAATCAATGACAAACAAGTATATAACGAACACCAAACCAAACATGACTTTTTGTTGTCCGAGTCTGAAGATGCCGCGTAAAAGCTTCATAGTTTCGTTAAATCCACCTGACGTGCTACGCTCTGTTTATGGTGTGTGCCAACGTGACATTGCGCAGACCAGCAACTGCAGAAAGCCTTTTGCCGAACACCCTATTCGTTTTGCCTAATGCAATAAAATATCTTCATACATGCATGTTTCAAGTCGCAAAGCAAATATCTCTGGAAGTTCAAAATTATATATATAAATAGAGAATTATAAATATATATAATATATGCTTATTATATAGGAGCAGCAATGATGAATATATGTAAAAATAGCGGTTTTATTTTTTTAAATTCTTAATGGAATGGCAGCAACATGCACAAAGAATAAAAAAAACAAAAAAACGGCGTTTTGCCTGCACTTAGATATCCCAGCAATGAGCAGATGCTTAACCCTTTCCACAACAAAGGGTTACAGTGCGATAAATTAAAATGCCTTGCCAATCCTTCAGCACAGACGGGTAACAGAACACTCTGAATGTCCGATTTAAATACGCAAAATAGAACTCACTTAGAGTGCACTTTGGGTTATTATACCACAGAACTGGTTATCCTGCAGAGATACTTTGTACATAAACAAATGTATTTAATTTCATGTATTTTGTAATGGACTTGTACACTGAAAATACAGAATAAAAGCTCTCTCTTTTTTTTTTTTTTTCAAAATGTATGCTTACCAAAATTTAAATTTTTATTCTTTCATACAGTATGTAAACCTTACAGTTGCCAATAAATATTTATAATTATAAACCGATTCATACAGTGTTCTGTTTTATTTAAGCCGTTACAACTCTGGGTGGGTCTTTCACTGTTCTATAGGGGTTATTCAGAAAGCACTGAAATTTCAGTGCTTTCTAGTTCGGCGCACTTCAGTATGATTTGGCGATTCAATTTCACCGACCCTGCGTTGAATTCACTATTCACCGCAGGATCACCGAAGTGTGCCGAACATGGAGTCGCTGAAGACTAACTGACCGTTGAACTGACCACCGAACGCCGTCAATCAGACCGCAGAACTGACCGCCGAACTGCAGAAAAAACTCCCTCCTGATCTCTGCTATTCTTCTAATGGGTGTTTAAACAAATAAAAATGCATTAAAGTGTGTCTGAATAATATTTAAAAAAATAATAAAAAGGTCTGCTACGGAATTAAAAAAATTGCCTTTTAATAAAACAATAGGAATCGAAAATTTCTTCTAAGAAATACAAAAAGGTGTTCTAAAAGAAATAAAAAGGCTTTTTGCTGAAAATGAAAAGAATAAACGGCGAAATAAAAAAAATGAAAATAATAATATTGTTTTACATTGAATCCTATGGGATTCGCCAGTTTAAACCTGTCGAACTGAACCACCAAAAATCAGGGCATTTCACTGACACTTCGGTGCAGTTCACCATTCTCTGAATAGATTAACCATGACTTCTCTATGGGACAAGTTTGTTGATGTAGGAATATCGCTGAAGATCATTAATCTGCAGCGAATTGCACTTTATTTTGCTGTCAATTTCCAAGTATTTGGTGAATTGACAGCTTTTTGAATAGACAAACTGCCAAGAAATTACAACGTACGGTGAAAAATTCACCGTTCGGTGGCAAGTTCGGTCCCCTTATTCATTTGGAGTCTTAACCCGCTTTACAAAATTGGAAATTGTCAATAAAGGGTGGAATTTCAAGGTGGATATAAAAAGTAGAACACAAAATTCTGGCTACCAGTAAATGCAAGTATCTGCATTTGGGAAAAGTCATAGTAGCAGTAATAAAGAGTTAAGGTAAGTTGTGCAGGATTTGTTAGGGAAATTGGAAAGTGTTTTTTTGGTTTCATATATTTTGTTTTTGGAACTATATTTCCTTTTATTTTTAGCCACTCATCTTTTTGGCTGAACCTCATGAGAAATGTATTTCCAAATATGTGGAGGGACAATTTGCCTACCCCTGACGTAGAGAAGTAGTAGGGAGGCCATGCCCTGCAGTGTTATCAAATAAGGAAGCACAGTTCTGTATTGATGCACCTACCTAGTCATTTTTGCTGACATCTGGTTTAGACAACCCACATTTCTGCTAAGCTTCACTCCGTTCCATAAATTGGCCAAGAAATGAAGAAGGTGCTTGACACGTTGAAGCCCCATACACTGCTTCCACTAATGCAACTTGGACATCATAAATATTTACCTGAAAAATGCAATGCGATGGAATAAGTAGACTTACTTAAGGGGTTATTTAAATTCCATGCTGACCCTAGATCATCTGGAATAATAAACCATGAAATGTTGCAGATGTCTCCTCCATAGCTCATTCAACAAACAAGGAGATTAATCTTCTTGTGTCACCAGTGACTGTTGCCATGTTTCTGTTGACAGGTAATGAGGCATTCTCATGGTGTTCTTCACAAAGCATGAAATATATAGAGGGGACCCTGAGGTTGGTATGTCACTTCCCACAACTCATGCACTGCAGGACATAGACTATATTCCATATATTCCAATGTACCTCTTGTGGATGATTAATTTAATAATACAATTTAAGAGATAACAAGTCTTTACCCAGACATTACAGACATAAACCCGAGAGTGTGTGGCACTATGGATATCAAGATGAGCCTCCAAATGGTCAGCCAGAGTACAAGTACAGTCAGGGGTCAAGTCCTAAAAATATAAGTGTGGGAACGCATCAAGATTCCCGACCCCCAGTTAGCAAATATCATCTTGCACTTAACACAAACACATGCTCAAATGTGATATATTTACATATATATTTGAATTTGCTTGATAAATTTGATATTATTGCTTAACAGGGAATCATTTGATCAGACTCCTGAATTCAAGCTTTCTCTCACGCTTCTGCTCTTTACTTTTACCTTTCTCCTTAAATGGAACTCCTGCCCCTCTACCACCGACCCCTACACAATCTGCATCTCTCCCTCCCTCCTCTCGTCCCACATGATGGCCTCGCATGAGCTCCTTTGTTTCCTCAGAACATGGTCTCCCTCTAACTCTCGTGCTGCCAATCACTCCCACTCCCACAAATCCCATTCCCACCTTCTCTTTCTCACCCTCCTGCTGTTACTCTATTCAGGTGACATATCCCCTAACCCTGGCCCCACAACACATCCAATACTTCCCTCTCATCCTATCTCCATCGCACATAAATCACCTCCCTGCAAGCCCAGCAACCTCATTCCCATAATCCCTCAGCGCCTGTCCTCTTTCTCCTGCACCCTCTGGAACGCTCGCTCTGTGTGCAACAAACTCATAGCCGTCCATGACCTCTTCCTTTCAAACTCCTTCAACCTCCAAGCTTTAACTGAAACCTGGCTAACTCCCTCTGACACGGCCTCCGTTGCTGCTCTCTCACATGGCGGTCTACACTTGAGCCATACCCCCAGACCGGGTGAGAGAAATGGTGGCGGGGTCGGACTCCTGCTCTCTCCCACCTGCACCTACCAGCATCTCCCTCCACCCCCATCCCTCTCCTTCTCCTCCTTCGAGACACACTGCATCCGCCTGTTCTCTCCTCTGGCTCTCAGGGTGGCAGTCATCTACCACCCACCGGGACCAACCTCCCAGTTCTTTGACCACTTTGCTACCTGGCTTTCTCACTTCCTGTCTTCTAATCTTCCATGCCTAATTCTCGGGGACTTCAACATTCCCATTGACGGTCCTTCCACTCCTGCTGCCTCCAAACTTCTTTCACTCACGTCCTCCCTTGGACTCACACAATCCTCCCTCCTCCCTACCCACCGCGATGGTCACGTTATTGACCTGGTCTTTTCCAACCTCTGCTCCATTTCTGAGTTCAAATGTCGCCCTTTCCCCATCTCTGACCACCACCTTCTCTCTTTCAACCTATCTGGACTTCCTAAACACCCTGCTCCCCCACCCCGCACACACACTCGCAGAAATCTACATGCTGTGGACCCCCATCAATTCTCCAACCTACTTCACCACCTCCCTCATACCTCATCCTTCACCTGCCCTGATGCTGCCACTAATCATTACAACACTACGCTTATCTCTGCTCTAGACACTCTTGCTCCTCTTCAACTCTGTAAGGCCCCACGCCGCCAGCTTCAGTCCTGGCACACTCTCCAGACTCGCTACCTGCAAAGATGCTCCCGCACCGCAGAGCGTGCCTGGAGGAAATCCCGCTCTGAAGCTGATTTTGTTCACTTCAAGTTTATTCTCCGCTCATACACCTCTGCCCTCCACTTGGCCAAACAATCCTTCTTCTCATCTCTTATATCTACGCTGTCCTCCAACCCTAAACGGCTCTGGTCCACCTTCAACACCCTCCTCTACCCACCTGCACCTCCCCCCTCAGCTGCCTTCAGCGCTCAAGACCTGGCAGACTACTTCCTCAGTAAAACTCTAACTATCAGAAGCAACATCCCAACACAAGATAGTTATCTGCCACCTCCACTCCCACAGGTCCCCTCTGCCACCCTCTGCCGCTTCCTCCCAGCCACTGAGGAGGAAGTCAATTCCTTATTGTCCTCCTCACATCTCACCACGTGCCCGCTCGACCCCATTCCCTCACATCTAATTCCTCCCCTCTCCTCCTCCCTCACCCCTGCTCTCACACACATCTTCAACCTATCTCTCTCCACTGGCTCCTTTCCATCCGCCTTCAAACACGCGCTAGTTACCCCTTTACTAAAGAAACCATCCCTAGACCCCAACTCTCCATCCAACTACCGCCCTGTATCCCTGCTTCCCTTCACATCAAAGCTCTTAGAAAAACTAGTCTTCAACCGCCTTTCCCTCTACCTGTCCTCCAATTCCCTACTTGACCCCCTGCAATCTGGCTTCCGTCCCCTACACTCAACTGAAACTGCCCTCACCAAAGTCACCAACGACCTCCTAACTGCTAAAAAACATGGCCACTATTCTATTCTCATCCTGCTTGACCTCTCGGCTGTGTTTGACATTGTTGACCACCCCCTCCTTCTACAGACCCTCAACTCTCTGCGTCTCGGCACTTGCATGGGTTGACTCCTATTTATCCAACAGGTCCTTCTCTGTGTCCTTTGCTGGTAACTCCTCCTCTTCATTGCCTCTATCTGTTGGTGTACCTCAAGGCTCTGTCCTTGGTCCTCTGCTCTTTTCCATCTACACCTCCTCCCTGGGCAAAATCATCAACAGCTTTGGCTTTAATTACCACCTCTACGCTGATGACACTCAGATCTACCTCTCTACCCCTGATCTCTCTCCCCCTGTCCTTTCAAAAGTCAGTGACTGTTTATCTGGCATCTCCTCCTGGATGGCCTCCCACCACCTAAAGATCAACATGTCAAAGACTGAGCTCCTACTTATTCCTCCCTCCAATGCCTCCCCACCTCCTGACTTCTCTATCACGGTGGAGGGTATCACCATCTCCCCATCAAACCAAGTTCGCTGTCTTGGAGTTACACTTGACTCTGCTCTTTCCTTCATCCCCCACATCCAGTCTCTTTCCTCCTCCTGCCGATACCAACTGCGTATTATTTCTAGAATTCGGCCATTTCTTACCGCTGTCACCACAAAACAACTCTTACACGCCCTGGTAATCTCCCGACTCGACTATTGCAATAATCTCTTATCTGGCCTCCCTCTGTCCCGCCTCTCCCCCTACAATCCATCCTGAACGCCTCCGCCAGGCTAATTCACCTCACCCGCCGCTCTGTCTCTGCCGCTCCCCTCTGCGAGTCCCTTCACTGGCTCCCCATCCACTGCAGAATTAAGTTCAAAATCCTTATCCTTACCTACAAAACCCTCACTAACTCGGCGCCCCACTACCTGTCCTCACTAATCACCAAATACACCCCAGCCCGCTCCCTAAAGTCAAACAGTGACCTGCGCCTAGCTTCTCCCCGCATCACCTCTTCCCATGATAGACTGCAGGATTTCTCACGCGCAGCCCCCACTCTCTGGAACTCTCTCCCTCGTACTGTCAGACTTTCCCCTAACTTCTCTTCCTTCAAACGCTCCCTTAAAACATTCCTATTTAGGGAAGCCTACCACCCAACTCACTGACACAACCATCAATCACTCTCACCTTACAGTCCTCTCCTCCTGTTTCCAACCCCAACCCTCCTAGATTGTGAGTTCCTACGGGAATAGGGCCCTCATCTCCTCCTGTACTGTTTGTCAAATGTTGTTCAATGTATTGTAACCCTGTCTATACTGTGCTTATTGTACAGCGCTGCGGAATATGCTGGCGCTTTATAAATAAAGAATAATAATAATAATAATAATAAAGTATATGGAACCAATGGGATCGGAGTTCGCTCTGTAAAAATAGTGGAGGGACTATGTTCCCACGCATTCCCCTCGTCTCGACCTCAGGGTACACTCCACAAGATGATCCTTTATTTATAAAGGCGCACAGAGACAGGAACACAACGTTTTTGCTTATAGTCTTAATCATACATACCCAACCATGTACTCAAACCAGGTCAAGGTGGACGTCGGAGGGTGTGAAAAGCCACATATATTTAAGAGAAAATCAGATAAATCCAGTGAAAAAAATTAACCCAAATAGTTGTATATTTCTTTCTTTCTTTTTTCTTACATTAGGCTTTTTATTAAATGCGAAATGTAGCATTAATGTATACAAAAAGCAGCCATAAATGCAGTGAAAGACTGTCACCTAGTGAGCACTGCTAGTGATGCAGGCTTCCAGCAACTCTGTCTGATTTGTTCCCGTTCTGAAGGATCTCTTTGCGGAATGCGGAGTTGAAGTTGAGTTAGTGCAACTCAGCTTTTAATTTTCCCCTCATTTTTCAGTTAATAGATTAGAGATCACGATTTAAATGCACAATCAAATATAAAATAAAAGCCCAGGACCCCTTTTCAGTCCAGCTGTAATTATTAATGAGGAATTTGTCATGTATAATAGCCCACTTGTTAATCATAACAGCTCCCATCGTATTCCAGCCAAGCCGCAAACCTCCCTTGCTTATTCCTTAAAAGAGCCACAACTTACTCTTAAAATTGGCATTATTTCATAAATAGATTTATTTTGGACTGTGGAATACTATTGATTGAAGGTAATGTGTTTCCTTTCCTTGAAATGAGGGGTGATGTTGCACTCATGGTACTGGGATGCCGGCAGAGCCCAAGCGTTGGGGACACACGTCACAGAAAGTAGGGTATGGTGCAATCAGGTGGGTTCATTCATCAACAGAATCAGGTTGCACAACAATGCTGGATACAAGACAGGAAACAGACAGGGACTCATGCTAGGAATAGCAGTGAAAGGAATTTCATTGGGGAGCACAAGAAACAATATCAGAGGAGCAAACAGTTAGCAGCAGCACATTGTGACGAGATTCACTTTCAACTTGATGTGCATGGACCTAGAGATGTATTTGGGAGGTGCAGGCCTGATATTTTGTGTTATGTATGAATACTGTTATTGTTGATATCATTATTGTCTGTGTGTATCTGTTACAACAGTTTAGATGATTACTGTGTGGGTCATAGTAGCCTTTCCCAACTTCCCCTATCTGTAATGTGTTTGCATCTATTAACGGTTGGAGTGATCTTTGTTTGTCTGTCTTGTCTGGCAAGCACTGCCCTATTATCTGATACTGTAAATCTACTATTGTTTGATGGATCGTTGAGCAATGAACCTTGGAGAGTTAATCCCCCATGTCACAGACACCAAGACAGGCAGTAATTTCTGATTAATCAGAACCATATTCCATTGGAGGAATTAATAATAAGGTGCAGTAAAATGGCAGGGTGTTATTTTTATTTTCTATCGCCTGCTAAGCCCCACCTAGCACTGTATATTACTCATTAAAGGCTCAATTCATGCTGACTGTTGTAATCTCAAGATCTGCGTGCTGACTCATTTATGGGGATGATATCACTGCTAAATTCAGTGTACCTGTCCTTAAGCTTTGGCTAAGGTCTGGAGAGAAGCACGAAAGACTGCTGGTAGGAGAACGAGGGTCTTGCAAGGAAGCGGCATCATTAACAGATGTGATCCAGTTGGGGTATGGAGATCTGTTACACATACAAAGCCAAACAACAACATGAACAATATGATGTAAACGGACTGAGTCTCTGGGTCACCATCCTTATATAACAACTCGAGGGAACAATGGAGATTCTGCTGAGTATGGATCCATGGAGTATCTGGACTGGTGCAGGGCAGGAAAGGTGCTGCCTGGCTTATGTTACTGCAGGGATGGCTTTAGCATGTGTCTTTTTGTGGACCTTAAGCACTCCTGTGTCAGGTGTGCAACAGGTGAACACAAATATGAATAATTTGGAATGCAAAGACGCTACAGGTTAATGCATTGAGACAATGATGCCACACTACAAATATTTAGAACGAGGAAGTGTTTAACCTGTCAATGCCAAGCTGGGTCATGGAAGGAATACATTTTGCAGACAAGTAAAGCAAGGAACAATGACAGAAGGCTACAAAGTCCCACATGAAGCATTAACCCTTAACACCGGAAGGCGTGCTATGACAAGACAGGTGGGCCTGAACGCCAAGGGAGAGCATAGCACACCCCACAGCTCTCCCGCTACTCCCCTGCCCCGCCTCTCTTGCCAGTGGCCAATCACCACAATTGGCTGCTGGTGGGCTGCTTGTTTTCAGGCATCATAGCAAGCCCCGTGGTGTTCAGGTCCACCTGCCTCACTGCAGACCTGTGTTAAGAGCTTATTGAATATCTTATATTCTCTTCAAATGTGCAAATCGAAGGTTGGTGAATGAATCCAGCATCTGGGTTTATAGAGTTACCGGAATAGCTCCTTTTTCTACAATTAAGGGCTCCTATTTAAATTAATTAAATTATAAGTATAGGAGCTGTTAATGTACAGTAAACTGCACTAATGACTGAGACACAAGTGCTCAGTTGTAATGTCGGCAGGAGACGTTAAGCAATCAGGTCCATCAGTTCTGTCTAACGGTTCAAGCCAATAGCTTAATGGGGAAGTTGTGACCTAGCCCCTTATATCTGCCGCTTGCTGATCAATACCTCTTATACTTCTCTGTTCAAATGTCCTTTACCTCCCGTATTCTGATGTTCTTACTGTGTTGTGGCTGTAATCTTTATTTTTACATTGCGTGTATACAGAGATGTTACCTCTACTTCACTGGCTGGGTGGAGTAAAAGTAACATCACTGCTCTATAAACATGGAGACGTTTGCTGGAATTCCAGCAAGAGCACCTCTCCGGTAAGTGTCCTTGGGCAAGACACCTAACGGTACATACTCACCACCAAGGACATACTCGAAAATTAGAGAAATCTCAATGTATCCTTCCTGGTAAAATACTTTATAAAAAATAATAATAATAAAAAAATCTGCATCTTCAATAATTTTATACACATTTGTGTTATCTTTACTATTTTAACCCCTTAAGGACCTAGGACGTACCATGTACGTCATTGCAGCGGGTCTCTCTTAGACCCGCTGACGTACATGGTACGTCCTGCCGTTTTTTGAGCGCTGGAAGCGATCGGATCGCTTCCAGCAGCTCAAACGCCATTGCAGGCTGCCTGGGAGTCCAGGCATCCGTGCAATGGCGGTTAGAAGTGCCGGGGCACCATGTGATCGCTCCCCGGGAGCGATCACATCCGGTTTTACCGGAGAGGTGCCCGGCACTTCTACAGAGCGCTGGAAGCGATCGGTATCGCTTCCAGCTGCTCTGAGTATATTACAAGGATGCCTCGACATCGAGGCATCCTTGCAATATGCTTACCTGCCGCCGGTCCGTCCGTGATCGCTCCCCCCGAGCGATCACTTCCGGTAGCGGCAGGAAGTACTGAGTGCCACGAGGTATCGTGGCACTCAGTACAAAAACGATCACATCAGTGATCAGGTGCTCTGCTGGGTGCCTCGAGGGATCAAGGCACCCAGCAGAGTAAAAAAAAGTGAAAAAAAAGTGGGAAAAAAAGTAAAAAAAAAGTGAAAAAAAAAGTAAAATAAAAATAAATAAAATGACGGTTAGGGGTAGGGTTAGGGTTAGGGTTAGGGTTAGGGTTAGGGTTAGGGGTAGGGTTAGGGTTAGGGGTAGGGTTAGGGGTAGGGTTAGGGTTAGGGGTAGGGTTAGGGGTAGGGTTAGGGTTAGGGGTAGGGTTAGGGGTAGGGTTAGGGGTAGGGTTAGGGTTAGGGGTAGGGTTAGGGGTAGGGTTAGGGGTAGGGGTAGGGTTAGGGGTAGGGGTAGGGTTAGGGGTAGGGTTAGGGGTAGGGGTAGGGTTAGGGTTAGGGGTAGGGTTAGGGTTAGGGTTAGGGGTAGGGTTAGGGGTAGGGTTAGGGGTAGGGTTAGGGGTAGGGGTAGGGTTAGGGTTAGGGGTAGGGTTAGGGTTAGGGGTAGGGTTAGGGGTAGGGTTCTAAGGGCAGGGTCATCTTGGGGCTGAGTGGGATGTTCCTAGCCTGCCTCATCAGAGAGGCAGGCTAGCAACATCCAATCAGAAGTTAGAAAAAATCAAAATAAAATTTCTAATTTGTCAGGTCAGGTCAATATTTTGTAAATATTGGCTCTGACCTCTTTGATTCTCCCTCCCTCTCCTCACTTGTGTTTTGGTGAGCGAGAGAGAGAGATCAGATTTGACAGGTTAGAGATTTTAGTGAGATTTAGTGAGATTAGAAAAATTGAGGCAGATTTAGAGAGATTTTAGGGAGATTTAGAAGAATTGAGGCAGGTTTAGAGGGATTTAGAGAGATTTAGGTGTTTATTTGTATTTTCTTGTGAAACCCAACGGTTCTTCTAAGAACCAACAATCCGCTTATATATATATAATAATTATAAAATTTTATAATCTATTATATATAATGTCTGAGAGGGTGTACAGCGCCGAGGAGGCATATGCCATCCTGGCGTCAGAATCTGAGGCATCTGCGTCAGACTCAGACCCTCATTTCGACCCCGCTAATTGCTCAGAGACGTCGCTAGATACATTATCTACGCTGGCTGATGTATCTAGTGATGTTTCTGATGCAGATCCTGGGTCACCACCTGCCAGCAGGAGACGCACAGCTCCAGCTGAGGAGTGGGTAGTGCCTCATCGCCAGAGGCCAGATATCCCTCCTTTCACGGCAAATCCTGGCATCAATATTGATGTTGCAGGATTTACCGCCACACAGTTTTTGCAGGTGTTTATGGGGGATGATTTGTTGGGCCACATCGTGGCCCAATCAAATCTGTATGCCCATCAGCATTGTGCTGCGAAGCCAGACTCCTACT
Source organism: Leptobrachium leishanense (assembly GCA_009667805.1). NCBI lineage: Eukaryota > Metazoa > Chordata > Amphibia > Anura > Megophryidae > Leptobrachium > Leptobrachium leishanense. Next base: position 25,681,919 of record CM019071.1, on the reverse strand, counting down.
TGGCAAGGCAGCAATGGACCCCGCTAGATGTGCCAGAATTTCTGAAATTCTGGGCACTTACTATGCTGAGGGCATCATAAAGAAGCCCTCAATTCGCTCCTACTGGAGCAGTAGCCCCATCTGCTCTACCCCCATTTACCCCCAATCAATGTCACGTAGAAGGTATGAAAACCTTTTGCGTTTCATGCACTTCAGTGACAACAGCCTGTGCCCCCCTAGAGAGCATCCCCAGTTTGACAGGCACCAGACTTTTACATTTTATTCGTACATTTTTATGTTCTACAATTGGTGCTGTATTTTGCCAAAATCTTTGCACACCTATGCATGGGGGGCATGGGTGTACTCAGGAGATCTTGCAGAAAACAACCTGGAGAGTTTTCATGCAGTAACAAACAACAGTGTCTCCTAAATCACAGTCCAAAACTACTGTGGGCGTAAAAATCTGAAAATTGAAAAATTACACCACACACCTTCTCAAATGTTTTGGGCTAAAACCGTTGCATCCATGGCATCAAAGCACTCCATATGCAATACCTTGGGGTGTCAACATAACAAACATAAACAATTTTCTGGCAATAATTCAAACTGGGGTATGCGGTAGACCCAAAACCAAAGATAGGCCTAGCTGAAGAAATAATCTCAATTTCAACTCTAATGACAAAGTCATAAAAATTGTATTTGAACCTTCCCAAAATCCTGGCAAACCTATGCATGGGGGGCATGGGTGTACTCAGGAGACCTTGCAGAAAACAACCTGGAGAGTTTTCATGCAGTAACAAACAACAGTGTCTCCTAAATCACAGTCCAAAACTACTGTGGGCGTAAAAATCTGAAAATTGAAAAATTACACCACACACCTTCTCAAATGTTTTGGGCTAAAACCGTTGCATCCATGGCATCAAAGCACTCCATATGCAATACCTTGGGGTGTCAACATAACAAACATAAACAATTTTCTGGCAATAATTCAAACTGGGGTATGCGGTAGACCCAAAACCAAAGATAGGCCTAGCTGAAGAAATAATCTCAATTTCAACTCCAATGACAAAGTCATAAAAATTGTATTTGAACCTTCCCAAAATCCTGGCAAACCTATGCATGGGGGGCATGGGTGTACTCAGGAGACCTTGCAGAAAACAACCTGGAGAGTTTTCATGCAGTAACAAACAACAGTGTCTCCTAAATCACAGTCCAAAACTGATGTGGGTGTGAAAATGAAAAATGACCACCAAACTGTATCCAATTTGTTTGGAGCAAACGGATGCATCCATAGCATAAAAACACTCCATTTACAATACTTTGGGGTGTTAGCTTACCAAATATATGCACGTTCATAAAACTGGGGTATGTAAAAGGCCCCTAAAAAGAAGATAAGCAAAGAAGATACTGTTTGTCAAATTAGAAAATTGACAAGCACATGTCAAAGATTGGCGTAGCACCCCAAAAACAACAGAACAAATCTATATATGGGTGGTATCAATTTACTCAGAAGATGTTGCTGAACATATTTTGGGGTGTTTTTTGGCAGTAACCCATAACTGGATTTGACAATTCATGCCTAAAGTACAATGTGTGTGAAAAAATAACACAAAAAGTGACTACCTGAAAGTTTGACATAGAGCTAGTGCATGGAAAGTGTTAAAATACAACTCTTTGAAGCACCCCAGGGTGTGCCCTTTCTAAAAATATATGGTTTGATGGGGGTAAATTACTTTGGCCGGCTTCAAAAATGTCCCAAATAGGACATGGGTGCATGATGACGAAATGTGAAAATTCCAAGTTGGAAAACTGAAATGCGCACCCCCCAAATAAGGCCTATTAGCCCCCAAATGACCCGACATACCTATACATGGGTGGTATCAATTTACTCAGAAGATGTTGCTGAACATATTTTGGGGTGTTTTTTGGCAGTAACCCATAACTGGATTTGACAATTCATGCCTAAAGTACAATGTGTGTGAAAAAATAACGCAAAAAGTGACTACCTGAAAGTTTGACATAGAGCTAGTGCATGGAAAGTGTTAAAATACAACTCTTTGAAGCACCCCAGGGTGTGCCCTTTCTAAAAATATATGGTTTGATGGGGGTAAATTACTTTGGCCGGCTTCAAAAATGTCCCAAATAGGACATGGGTGCATGATGACGAAATGTGAAAATTCCAAGTTGGAAAACTGAAATGCGCACCCCCCAAATAAGGCCTATTAGCCCCCAAATGACCCGACATACCTATACATGGGTGGTATCAATTTACTCAGAAGATGTTGCTGAACATATTTTGGGGTGTTTTTTGGCAGTAACCCATAACTGGATTTGACAATTCATGCCTAAAGTACAATGTGTGTGAAAAAATAACACAAAAAGTGACTACCTGAAAGTTTGACATAGAGCTAGTGCATGGAAAGTGTTAAAATACAACTCTTTGAAGCACCCCAGGGTGTGCCCTTTCTAAAAATATATGGTTTGATGGGGGTAAATTACTTTGGCCGGCTTCAAAAATGTCCCAAATAGGACATGGGTGCATGATGACGAAATGTGAAAATTCCAAGTTGGAAAACTGAAATGCGCACCCCCCAAATAAGGCCTATTAGCCCCCAAATAACCCGACATACCTATACATGGGTGGTATCAATTTACTCAGAAGATGTTGCTGAACATATTTTGGGGTGTTTTTTGGCAGTAACCCATAACTGGATTTGACAATTCATGCCTAAAGTACAATGTGTGTGAAAAAATAACACAAAAAGTGACTACCTGAAAGTTTGACATAGAGCTAGTGCATGGAAAGTGTTAAAATACAACTCTTTGAAGCACCCCAGGGTGTGCCCTTTCTAAAAATATATGGTTTGATGGGGGTAAATTACTTTGGCCGGCTTCAAAAATGTCCCAAATAGGACATGGGTGCATGATGACGAAATGTGAAAATTCCAAGTTGGAAACCTGAAATGCGCACCCCCCAATAAGGCCTATTAGCCCCCAAATGACCCGACATACCTATACATGGGTGGTATCAATTTACTCAGAAGATGTTGCTGAACATATTTTGGGGTGTTTTTTGGCAGTAACCCATAACTGGATTTGACAATTCATGCCTAAAGTACAATGTGTGTGAAAAAATAACGCAAAAAGTGACTACCTGAAAGTTTGACATAGAGCTAGTGCATGGAAAGTGTTAAAATACAACTCTTTGAAGCACCCCAGGGTGTGCCCTTTCTAAAAATATATGGTTTGATGGGGGTAAATTACTTTGGCCGGCTTCAAAAATGTCCCAAATAGGACATGGGTGCATGATGACGAAATGTGAAAATTCCAAGTTGGAAAACTGAAATGCGCACCCCCCAAATAAGGCCTATTAGCCCCCAAATGACCCGACATACCTATACATGGGTGGTATCAATTTACTCAGAAGATGTTGCTGAACATATTTTGGGGTGTTTTTTGGCAGTAAACCATAACTGGATTTGACAATTCATGCCTAAAGTACAATGTGTGTGAAAAAATAACACAAAAAGTGACTACCTGAAAGTTTGACATAGAGCTAGTGCATGGAAAGTGTTAAAATACAACTCTTTGAAGCACCCCAGGGTGTGCCCTTTCTAAAAATATATGGTTTGATGGGGGTAAATTACTTTGGCCGGCTTCAAAAATGTCCCAAATAGGACATGGGTGCATGATGACGAAATGTGAAAATTCCAAGTTGGAAAACTGAAATGTGCACCCCCCAAATAAGGCCTTTTAGCCCCCAAATGACCCGACATACCTATACTTGGGTGGTATCAATTTACTCAGAAGATGTTGCTGAACATATTTTGGGGTGCTTTTTGGCAGTAAACCTTAAAGTTCACAGTACATGTATTCTTAAATTGCGTTCAAAAAAAAAATCACCAAATTTTTTTTTTTCCTCAAACTTTGGCATAGATTTGTGGTAAAATGGTTTGCATGGAAAGAGTCAAAATACCCCAAGTTTAATACCTTGATTTGTGTACTTTAAAAAAATATGTATATGTGGAGGGTTATTCAGGAATTAGTGACAGATATCAGTGTTACAATGTCACTAGCACTAGTTTTGAAAATAAACTCTTTGGAAATGGCAAAGTGCTACTTGCACTTATTGTTGCATAAAATAAGGAAAAAAGCGAGGAATATGTAAACATTGGGTATTGCTAAACTCAGGACTAAATTTAGAAACTACCAAGGAATTAATTTTTTTTGACGGTTGTTGATACATAAGAAATTTTGGGGGTCAAAGTTCGAAAAAGTGGTGTTTTTTCAATTTTTGTGTCATATTTCACAATATTTTTTATAGTAAATTATATGAAATGATGAAAAAAATGGTATTTTTATAAAGTCCATTTAGTGACGAGAAAAACAGTGTAAAATATGTGTGGGTTACATAAACGAGTAAGAGGAAAATTTGACGTAAACACTAAGGCTAGGGTCAGAGTGGGGCAGTCGGAACGCGCGTGCAGACGCACTAAATCACGGCGGCAGTAGCAGCACATAAGGGCCAATGACGGCCAATATACGCAGTACGTGCGTACGAAAGTGCGCCGACACCACGCAACCAGCAAATGAACGCATTTTTCTCAGAACGTGAAACCGCTGCTACTGACGTACAGAGTGCGCTGCGGCCGCATGGCAGCGTGTGTGCGTGATTAGGAGACGTCAGACGCTGCTAGTGTGCGGCCTACATAACGTTCAAACAGCCGGATTTCCCTAGACTTCTTTTTACCCCACCGTCATGAAATACGTCCAGAATTGCGCATCGTCTGACCACTTAAGCGTATTCCGTGAAAAAATGCGTGCGCACGCATCGACGTACATTTTGACGGTGGCCGCAGAAAATGCGCTCATCTGTCCCTAGCCTTAGAGCGCAGAAACGTAAAAACAGCAGCGGTCACGAACGGACGGATTTGTGTAAAACCGCCCGGTCACTAAGGGGTTAAGTAAAAAAAAATTCTTTAACCCCCTACTTTTATTGTATTTTTTATTCAGAAAGCGCTGGTATTTGCTGATATTACAAACACCAATGGAGTCTCCAACAGAGACTACCGCCACCGCTTCCCATCTGCATTTGTTGCCTTTGCAAAAATGGTGACTTTCACCAGTATTTGCGACACCTGGCAAACAATGACACTTTCTGCATATCTACCATAGAGAAATTGCATGAGGTATGAAGAGCTATTTCAAACATGCATTACCTGTAATACTCACCAGGTGGTAGTGTAAATATATATAACTTTTCTATGTAACAAAAGCACCCTGCTGCTTTTTCCTAAATCCTTGTATCACATGCACTATGTCAATATTTAGTTTCTTTTTAATGACATTCCACGATTCAGCATTTCTTATTGTTCACCCTCTTTATACCGATCTTAACATTCCATTACATTACATTCTTCATTATTTTCAGGTTCTAATTCTCGGCTTCCAGATCATAGAGAAGAGGAACTCTAGGACTCTCACCGATGGCAAACGTGTAAACAAACCAGGACACTGTCTGAATCATTTTATAAATGTAATTATTTACACGCAACATTAAGGTTCACATACTTTATCAACAAAACTATTTTAGTGATGCATGGCCTGGTTGATTTTTTAAGGTATACATATTGAACTATAAATAAACAAACAGGAGACCCACACATCACACTTTGCCCTAGTATATTGAGTAGTTGGCGCTCGGCACCAGTCAAACTATAAACAAAGAAGGCACATGCACTACAAGATCTTTAAATCCACTCTGATTAATTATTAATACAAAATATCAACGTTTCAGTTCATATGCAGGCTTTCCTCAAGACATTGTAACAGAATATGGAACAAACATATAAACCCTCATCACCAAAGAGAGGTTCCGTATGGATCCATATGTGAAACGCAACCACGTCTCCCATTAAGACGGGCTGTCAAATTCACAGCTCCCTGATGTTTCTGAACTAAAACTCCCATGATTCCCTGGCCATCACTCACTGTCAATCGGAACTATTGACCATCATTTTAGGTCGGGTGCAATTGCATGCTCATCTGATTTCAGGAGGAGTTGGCTGGCTAAATACTAGGTGAAAGTTGTGCGTAATCTATCACCAAGTGGACTGGCTTTGAAGCGGCTGGATGGAAGAGCTCTGTGGGGAGACCAAGACACAGGAAAAAAGTGACATATTCTCTATTGTTGTCATCACTCCCCCTAAAGATAGGGTGGTGAACAACAGGGGTTACTCTGTAATCCCTCATTCTCTCTTTTGGCTTTTTTTGTGGGGAACTAGAATGTTCTTTCATAGTTTTGTCAAAACATGCTCTTCTTGGCCATCTATCACCTTATTCATGAGCTGATCACATGAAGAGTTGGACTTAATGGAAGCCGTTTTGAGCAGCTTGGTGCTGGAAGAGCAGTGGCTGGGGGCCAAGTGTAGAGAATTGCTACGAATGGGAGAGGGGTCATTCCTTTGTGCAACAATGTTTCCATCATGACTCATGTTAACGAGTTTAATGTTACTTCTAAAATACTCTAGACCACTTTCAGCATGTTTGATGTCCTGCCATATGCTGCGAGGCGGAATCAGTCCATCAGAGATGGTGTATACCGGGTCAGAAGCTAGTTCTGGTATATGCTGATCAAGTCTCTTGAAGGACTCAGTCTTAGAGGTTGAAAGCCTCTGTATATCCTGTCTCCACTCCTGCAATGACATAAAATTAACTATGAATGACTCTGCATGGGCATCAAAATACAGGGCTCATTGTGGTCTAATTATCTCTCCTTATGGTGAATACATCATTTCATTGAGAATAATTAGTAGTATAGTCTAACGCAATCAAAGCATAAAAAAGGTTATGAGTTAAAAAAATGCAAGGATTTTAAAACATAGGAACTGAAAGCATTCAAAAAGCACCATTAAGTTTCCTTATAAACATAGGCATCAGTGTACCAACACAGCTTATGTTTAAACAATATGGCATAATCAGATCCGTGTTAACCTCCCTGACGGTTATCCGGAGTGTGTCTCGGGGTTAAATTTCTCTGCTGAGAGCAGTAACCCGAGACACACTGGGCCTGTATACATAACCTCTCTCTGCGCTCCCTCGCTGATCCTCGCAGTCTCCTCCGGTGATCTCGACCTCATACTTCCTGGATTCCCTTCTCGCGAGGAGGGAACCAGGAAGTATGAGGTTTGCGTTCGCTGGAGGAGACTGAGGGGACATTGAGGGAGCACAGGGACAGGTGATGTATCCAGCGGCATCCCGAGTGTTGCTCGGGGTTACCGCTTCCAACATATGAATTTAACCCCGAGACAAACTGGTCCCTTAACAAGTGGGAGGCACATCTGCAAACTGCTGTAAGTCCTACACCGTTCACCTGAGTTGGATGTACATACCCTCAAATTAAAGCTGACAGTCTGCAGTTAAAGCACATTCAGGGTTATCCAAAGAGATCCGAATTGCTTGAGAAAGGTAACCGAACGCTGAAAATCAGCGTTCGGTTACCTTTCCTGACCATTCGGCTATCCAGAGAGCAGGCAATTCGCCAAATCCTGGCGAATTGCCTGCACATACGGTGCCTGTTCGGTTCCTGTTCGAGGGCAGAGAAATCCCCATAGAGAAGCAATGCTTCGTCTATTCAGAGAACACAAACCAGCAGTGAAAGGTTCCCCTAATGCTCTGCCATTCGGTGGTTTAATTCGGCAAATGTATTCAGGAGAATCCCATAGGCTTCAATGTTAAAAATATTCCCGTTTTAATTCAATATCTAATAAACCGTACATTATAAAATTCTGCAGCAAAAAGTCTCTTTATTCATTGATTTTTTAGGATACTTTAAGCATTTTTCAGATTTTTTTTTTTTTTTTCAAAAAGTCCGATTTTTTTTTTTTTTTTTTTTTCAGTTTGCTTATTTTTTCTGTAACAGCCCTCTTTATTATCATTCCCTGGACCTCCTGTGAAAATTTCAGACATTTTCGCTCAGTAGTTTCTTTGCAAACAGCGTTTCTTTTTCCCAGATTCATACAAATGGTTTTTCTAATTTATTCACCTCCCTCCTCTACGTCACAGCTGCTTCGGCTCTGTGTGATTCGGCTCCTGTTCGGCTCCTGTTCGGCTTTTTCGAAGGTTAATCCAGATGTTTTTGCTTGTTTTCAGCGTGCATTCGGTTAGTTTTCGTCAGGTTGTCGGCAGCTTTTCCCTGCAATTCGGGGGCCTTGTGCTGTTTGCTGAATACACCGCAGGGTCACCGAAATGCAATCGGCAAAAGGAACCGAATTGAAGAGAACGAAAAGTCACCGAACGTGCGGTGACTTTTCGAATCTCTTTGGATAACCCTGATTGTGTTTGTTTCATTCCAACTCCATTGTGGTGGTGTATAGAGCCAAAGATGTTAGAATTGTGTTGATGTCCCAATATTTCTTGACCTGACTGTATTTGTGTAAAAAACAGTGTGTCATTTTTTAAATCTGTGTGTCCTCATTTTTTATCAATGAGAAGCATTTTGCCTCATGTTGCAAATGTTCTGATTTCTTTATTAAAATTAGACATTTATGATACATTCTTCTTAAATAGCATCGTATAAATGTGCAGTCAAGGGAAATGCGTAGAAAAAATATATTTATTTATTTGCAATGATAAAATCAGTAGTATGTTTATCTTGTTCCAATTAACCATTGAGGAGTTTATTGAGAATGAATTGTGGTCTATTGCGCCTCCTGTAGAGGGTAGATGGTGCTATTGAAAAGATGAGCTGGGCTGCTATGGTTACAGAAAATTAAAGATGGCATCAGCAGCCTGTAACATGTTCTGTGTCTCAATTCTTCTACAATAATTTCAATCTTACCTGCCCACTCTGGCCTCTCTGGTCGTGAGCAGGCAATAAATGCCTATATCTGCCTATTGTTCCTGTCAGTAATTATATATAAAATTCCTTTATACAATCATGTATTTATTATATATTTATTTGTACCTTACAATTTTCCTTTGTTTTTGAATTCCTAATCATTGCTGTGACATATCGCTTCACCAAGTTTCTGATCACCTCCTGAAAGATCAAGTAAGGAAAGAAAACGATAATTGGTTAAATGATTTATGTTATATTTATTTATTTATTTATTTATAAAGATTTTACCAGGAAGGATACATTGAGATTTCTCTCATTTTCAAATATGTCCTGGGTTCAAGAACATTGAGTGGTTACAGAAATACAAAATAGTAAAATGCAATATATTAACACAAAACCAAATATACAGATTAACACAGAAAATAAATATGTAGGAAATAAAGTCATTATGTTACATGTTTACAGGTGCATTCCGTATTGAGGTATGTTAATAGGGAACTCTTAAGGGACTTAAGACTGGAGGAAGATTTGATGGTGTCTGGGAGGTTATTCCATATTGCGGTGCTCTGTAGGAAAATGAGGATCGAGCCACTTTCTTTTTTGTATTGCGGTATTGCAAGTAAGGTGCAGGTCCTGGATCAGAGGTTATAGGATGAGGGAACTGCTGGGGCAATCAGCCTAGTCAGGTAGGGTGGTAGCTTCCCATAAAAGCTCTTAAACACCAGGTTGGAAAGGTGAAGGGTGCGTCTAGATTCCAGCGATGGCCAGTTTAGTTCTTTTAACATGTCACAATGGTGGGTCATGTAGTTACATTGTAGCACAAAGTGGCAGAATGAGTTATACAATGTAGTAAGTTTCTGGAGGTGTGTTTGAGGGGCAGCTGCATACACTACATCTCCGTATTCAATGGCTGGCATAAGCATTTGTTGAAGATGTTTCTTGTCTTCTGTGTAATAATCATGAGGAGTCGGCTCTCAGCTAGCATCAGACAGTTTTGATTTCAATGATACAAAAGGTCAAACGTTTTTTGCAGATCTATGATCAAAGATTTAAAACCTGAAGATTTACAAATAAAAGAGCATCTATTACTTTATTATTCATACATAGAGGTTCACTTGTGATATAGATGCTCCCCTGTGTGCCTGCAATGTCATCTGTTAGACTTGTTAATTAGGGATGAGCTGTTCGGGTTCAGACGGTTCGGACGGTTCGGAGTTCGACCCGAACTTTGGCAGTTCGAAAGTTCGCGAACTTCTAATTTTTTGGGTGTGTTCGGTTCGAGGTCGAAAAAAAAAAGAAATTTTGAAAAAAGTATAGAAAATGCTTAAAAAAAAAAAAAAATCTAGAAATAAAGAGACTCTTTACTGCAGAATATTATAAGCAATGGTTTATTAGATATTGAATTAAAAACTAATGTGTACGTGGAAAGATTATCAACTCTAAATGACCTCTGTTCACAAACGGGCATAACACCAGGTGTTTTTAGTCTGGTAATCAATTTGATACATTGCACAGTATACTGAGGTACTGAGGGGGTGGGGTGGTGTCTGCTTTTGATTGAGATTTGAGAATTCATTTCCCTCCTAAAACATCCTCCTAATATGCTGCATTTAACCCTTTCATTGCTGAGGCATTTCCCGCCTCTGTGCTGAGGTCATTTTTACCGGTTTTGCTCATCATGTTTAAACGTGTTTTGAAGGCTTATTTTAGTATATGACCCAGACATATTATATATCGTTCTTTCCGTCAGACTCGGCAGATTCATGATATGTCATTATTATATGTATACGTCATGTCCTGTCTTTATATTATAACCAAAAATGCAATAAAATATGAATTTTCAATAATTTACAACGTGTAATGTGTTTTTTTTTCACATTTTAACATGCGAGCAATAGCGGTTATATTTTGTATGGGGTGCGCTTGTTAAAAAACATTAGAGATGGGGTCTCGTTACATTTTTTTTGGGGAAAATTACGCGATTTTTAACAAACGCACCGCATACAAAAATCGTTACTGCAGCATCATTGTTCACATTATAATTGAAATGGGAACAATATTGCTGCATTAACGAACCAAAAAAAGAAAAAAAAATTGTTATTTTCTTTTATAATTTTTTTTTAAATATTTTTTTTTTTTTTTTTTTTTTTAAAACTTTTTTCATAGTCATGTTTGGTATTGTTGGAACGGCCATGCTCTGGCTGATCCAACAGTACCAAACATTAACCCCTAGCTGCCACGGATCAGGAGATAGGGGGTTCATTGGAACCCCCTATCTCCACCATTGGTGGCAGTTAGGGGTTAACTCCAGGAACGGTGTCATCTTGCTATGCATGATGACGCCAGTCCTCAGGGGGCATTCCTGGAAGCTTGGCCGACATCCAAGATGTCAGCCAGCTCTGGGAGAGGATCACGAACGGCACTTTTCGGCGCCGATTCGTGATTCGGCCACCGTGGGGTTAATTCCAGGTACCGTTAGGAAGGGCAGGTTGTGCCCTTCCAAATGGTGCCTGGATTAACCCCCTGTGCCCCGGCGATAGGGAGGGAGAGAGGTCCGAAGGACCTCCCCCCCTCCCTTTCAGGCGCCACCTCCGCACATGCGGGGGGCGCCTGAATTAGATGTCATCGCGCCGCCGCGATGACATCTAATTAGGCCGGCGGCAGTTCCGGGTGCTGGACTGACATCGAGGATGTCAGCGCGTCCTCCGCAAGGAACGCTACCTGCGGGTGGACGCGCTGAGCGCGTCCACCGCAGCGAAGGAGTTAACTGGTGTTTGAAAAAAATTCTAAATAACATCTAAAGCAATGTTATTTTTCACTTCGGGATTAAACATTCACAGGGTTATTCAGAGAGCGGTGAAAAGCAGGAGAATAACTGGAGAAGTGAAAATTCTAGGTCAAAATAGAAAACCAGAAAAATTCTCCCATTTAACTCACTTTCCAAATTGGCTATTTGGTCTAGATTGTTCTCTTCTCCTGCCAGTTCTCCTGGCTTTCACCTTTCTCTCAGGGTTGTTCAGAGAAAGGTGAAAACCAGGAGAATGGCAGGAAAAGAGAACAATCTGGACCAAATAGCCGATTTGGAAAGTGAGATAAGGCTAGGGTCAGACTAACACATTTTTCACAGCGACCGTCAAAAAGTGCGTCCGACCGCATTGCCGTATTTTTTCACGGAATGCAAGAAAACGGTAATACGATGCGCATTTTTGTGCGTGATTTTTTACGGATCCAAACCAGGAAACTTTGGGTGTCTGGACGTTATGTTGGCCGGACATGAGCAGGGTCTGACATCTCCAAATCACGCACACACGCCGCTAGTGGACGCAGCGCACTCTGTACGTCCTTACTAGCGGTTCTGCGCTCTCGAAAAAATGCGTTCATTTTCCACTTGCGTTGCGCAGCCGGACTTTCGTGCGACCATACTTCGTATTTTGGCCGTCATTGCCCGTGATTTGCTGCTAGTGCGGCCGTGATTAAGTGCGCCTAAACGCACGTTAAAAATTCGCTAGTCTGACCCTAGCCTAAATGGGAGAATTTTTCTGGTTTGGCTATTTTGACCTAGAATTTTCCATTCTCCAGTCATTCTCCTGCTCTTCACCGCTCTCTGAATAATCCTGACAGGGTTATTCAGAGAAAGGTGAAACTCAGGAGAATGACTGAAGAGAAAATTCTAGGTCAAAATAGCCAAACCAGAAAAATTCTCCCATTTATCTCACTTCCCAAATTGGCTATTTGGTCTAGATTGTTCTCTTCTCTTGCCAGTTCTCCTGGCTTTCACCTCTCTCTCAGGGTTGTTCAGAGAAAGGTGAAAACCAGGAGAATGGCAGGAAAAGAGAACAATCTGGACCAAATAGCCGATTTGGAAAGTGAGATAAGGCTAGGGTCAGACTAACGCATTTTTCGCAGCGACCGTCAAAAAGTGCGTCCGAACACATTGCCATATTTTTTCATGGAATGCCAAAAACGGTCATACGATGCGCATTTTTGTGCGTGATTTTTTACGGATCCAAACCAGGAAACTTTGGGTGTCTGGACGTTATGTTGGCCGGACATGAGCAGGGTCTGACGTCTCCAAATCACGCACACACGCCGCTAGTGGACGCAGCGCAGTCTGTACGTCCGTATTAGCGGTTCTGCGTTCTCCAAAAAATGCGTTCATTTTCCACTTGCGTTGCGCAGCCGGACTTTCGTGCGACCGTACTTCGTATATTGGCCGTCATTGCCCGTGATTTGCTGCTAGTGCGGCCGTGAGTAAGTGCGCCTAAACGCACGTTAAAAATTCGCTAGTCTGACCCTAGCCTAAATGGGAGAATTTTTCTGGTTTGGCTTTTTTGACCTAGAATTTTCCATTCTCCAGTCATTCTCCTGCTCTTCATCGCTCTCTGAATAACCCTGACAGGGTTATTCAGAGAAATGTGAAACTCAGGAGAATGACTGAAGAGAAAATTCTAGGTCAAAATAGCCAAACCAGAAAAATTCTCCCATTTATCTCACTTTCCAAATCGGCGATTTGGTCTAGAATTTTCCATTCTCCAGTCATTCTCCTGCTTTTCACCGCCAAAAAAACTGTAAACTTTTTCTGGGTGTCCGAAAATGTCTCCTCTTTTCATACAGACTGCCGCCCCAAGCAGTTGTTTATGGATAGATTAAAGGAAAAGCATTTACTGTCATTTGAAATGTCATTTTTTGGTTTTTACATATTTCTATACATCCTAGAAATCCGCCACTTCACGGGCAGGTTATGGGGACCTCCTAGGCACGATATTTGAAGGAATTTTTCGTTTTTATTTTTAAAAACTCACTATCCCTTTAAAAACGTTTTTTTAAAAACTTTTTGTGCTTGTTTCCTGTCCCCCAGGGCACTACCCGGACCCCCATACACCTTTTATGGCAAATATCTAGCATATATGCCCTCTTGGAGGGCACTCTAAAAACCGAATTTTCAGCCCCATTGACTTGCATTGAGTTCGAGTTCGGGTTCGGGTTCGGATCCGAACATTTGGAAGGTTCGGGTTCGGCTTCGAACCGAACTCGGGGAGTGTTCGGCTCATCCCTATTGTTAATGACTAACAGGGACATTCAAAGAGAATTGAAAAGTCACCGCACGTTTGGTGACTTTTCGTTCTCTTCAATTCGGCACGATATGGCGATCCCATTTCCGTGACCCTGTGGTGTATTCAGCAAGCACCACAGGGCCGTTGTAATGCAGGGAAAAGTCACCGCAAACCCGCTGAAAACTCACCGCCAAACCCGGCGAAGACACATCGAAGACCCGCAAAAACATCTGGATTAACCTGCCGAAAACCCAAGCAGGAGCCGATCACATGCAGCGCAGCCGCCGGAAAAACCCTACTCCGCAGACGAATGGAGTAAAAAAACCCCCACAAAAACAGTTCGCTTGAATGCTTGAAAAGTGAAACGCTGTTTGCAAAGAAACTACTGGGCGAACGTGTCTGAAATTTACATATAAGATCCAAGGAATGATAATAAGAAGGGCTGTTACAGAAAAAAGAACAAACGTTTAAAAAAAAATCCTGAAAATTGCTTGAAATATCCCAAAAAAATCTATAAATAAAGAGACTCTACTGCAGAATATTATAATCAATGGTTTATTAGATATTGAATTAAAACGGGAATATTTTTAACATTGATGCCTATGGGATTCGCCTGAATAAATCTGCCGCATGAAGCCACCGAATGGCAGGGCAATTCGGCAACTTTTAACTGCTGGTTTTTGCTCTCTTAATAGCCGAAGCATTGCTTCTCTATGGGGATTCACTGCCCTCGAACAGGCACCGAACAGCCACCGTATGTGCAGGCAATTTGCCAGGATTTGGCGATTTGCCTGTTCTCTGGATAGCTGAATGGCCAGGAAAGGTAACCGAACGCTGATTTTCAGCGTTCGGTTCCCTTTCAGCAGCCATTCGGATCTCTTTGAATAATCCTGTAAAAATTTTGGTTTGCAATTCTCCGTTTAGTCTATAAGTTACGATCCTTTCGGTCTGTCTGATTTTGTGTTGGGCCGTTGGTTTGGTTTGTCTGTAATGAGCAACGTATTATTTTCAGTTTATTAATCTCTTGCTTGTTATTGCACAACTGGTTAATTATTTCATTAAAATCTCAAATTGCTTGAAACGAATGTGTGTTGTGTGTGTCTATCATATGACTAAAAAATGTTTGTACACACTGCATGTGTGTACTTTAAGTATATCTGTCTACAGTTTTGACTAACCCTACATTTTACTTTTGTTTCCTTTGCTCCAGATTGTTAAAATGTTGCCGCGCACGTTCTTTCTCAACGTGCGCCTCTTGAATTACATGAAATTGTTTTAAATTGGCAATTGGCAAAAAGCAATATTACTTACTGTCATTTAATTGAACCCCTATCCCTGTTAATTGAATGACGAGAGTGTACATTGCCTGACAGAATGCGTTGAAGTAAAAATCGAACGTCACAAGTGTTTAACTCCAACAGCGAAATGAAAAAACGTCATTGAAGGGATGTAATGCAACAGATGCAGTACTGTAACCAATGGCAATTTCGTCAACTAAAACGTGCCTTAAGCTAAATGGCATTATAGTCAAAAAATTAGAACGAAACTGAATTAAAATGAGTTGTTTCTTAACATTTTTTTCTAGTTTTTATTAGTTGACAAAAATGACAATAACTTTTCAGCATAGTTTTAGTTAAATGTCCGAAGGTTTTTATCATAGTTTTAGTTAAATGTTCAATAGGTTTTTATCATACAGGGATATTCAAAGAGATTCGAAAAGTCACCGCACGTTCGGCGACTTTTCGTTCTCTTCAATTCGGTGCAAATCGGCTTTCCCATTTCGGCGACCCTCTGGTGTATTCAGCAAGCACCACAGGGCTGTCGAAGTGCAGGGAAAAGCTGCCGAAAACCCGCCGAAAACCTGGCGAATGCACACCGAAAACCCGCAAAAACATCTGGATTAACCCGTCGAAGACGCCAGAAAAACCCGAGCAGGAGCCGATCACCCACAGCGAAGCCTCTGGAAAAAGTTGACACCGCAGAAGAAGGCAGTGAATAAATTAGGAAAACAGTTTGCATGAATGACTGAAAAGTGAAACGCTGTTTGCAAAGAAACTACTGAGCGAAAATGTCTGAAATTTACATATGAGGTCCAGGGAATGATAATAAAAAGGGCTGTTACAGAAAAAATAAGTAAAGTTAAAAAAAAAAATCTGACTTTTTTAAAAAAAAATCCAGAAAAATGGTTAAAATTTCCTAACAAATCTATAAATAAAGAGACTCTTTACTGCAGAATTTTATAATGAACGGTTTATTAGATATTGAATTAAAACGGGAATATTTTTAACATTGAAGCCTATGGGATTCTCCTGAATAAACCTGTTGAATGAAATCACCGAATGGCAGGGCATTTCTGGAACCTTTCACTGCTGGTTTGTGTTCTCTGAATAGCCGAAGCATTGCTTTTTTATGGGGATTTCACTGCCCTCGAACAGGCACCGAACAGGCACCGTATGTGCAGGCAATTCGCCAGGATTTGGCGTATTGCCTGCTCTCTGGATAGCCGAATGGCCAAGAAAGGTAACCGGACACTGATTTTCAGCGTTCGGTTACCTTTCTCCAGCCATTCGGATCTCTTTGAATAACCCTGATAGTTTTAGTTAAATGTTCAATAGGTTTTTATTAGTTTAGTTTAGTTAAATGTTCAATAGTTTTAGTTAAATGTTCAGTAAGTTTTTATCATAGTTTTAGTTAAATGTTCAGTAACTTTTTATCATAGTTTTAGATAAATGTTCAGTAACTTTTTATCATAGTTTTAGTTAAATGTTCAGTAACTTTTTATCATAGTTTTAGTTAAATGTTCAGTAACTTTTTATCATAGTTTTAGATAAATGTTCAGTAACTTTTTATCATGCTGTTAGTCATCAAAAACTAATTATAGCCTAATTTTTGCCACTGTATAAAGTAGTCAACTAAGTCTTTGACAAAAACTATTAGTTGACTATATCAACAGTGGGCATAACTATCAGCGTCACATCTGTCACTATGGCAACCGGGCCTGTCTCTCTAAGGGACGAGCCCTCCATTCAAACTGCACTGCTGTCTAATAGAGCGCTACTGACAACCGATAGTGCTCTATAGGGAAACTGGGACTTTTCTGACCTGTTGGTCAAGGGAGCGTTAACAGGTGTCCCATTAGGGTCTCCACATCTCCCCCCCGGCGAGGGCCTGCTTTGCTCTGCAGCAATGTCTTACATTTAAATGGGGGCGCAGGCCGGCTGACAAGAGGAAGGGGATAGGGGGTTAAGGGGACATGGTTGATAATGGGGACTAGGGTTTAAGTAGAAACTGAGGGTTTAAATTGGCATTGCAGGCTTAGGGATTTTTTTAACCCGTTAGCGTTCGTGATGTGATCTTGGTGGCATGCGGTAACCTCTTTTAAGCTAGCGCCAACACTCATTAGGCTTGTGCACCGATTCTTTTTTCGATTCGATTCGATTTTTCGGATTTTCAAACTTTTCGATTCGGCTCGTTTCGACCGATTTCTGTTTCGATTCGGTTCGGCTCGACTTGTTTTTCGTGTACATTTTTTCTTCGGAATATCGACCATTTTTCGTATTTTCGTGTCACTTTGCTCGTTTTTTGTATCGACTTTTCGTGATTTCGGAAATTTTCGTTTATCGGAATTGTAGATGTTTTCGGAATATCGACCATTTTTCGTATTTTTGTGTCACTTTGCTCGTTTTTTGTATCGACTTTTCGTAATTTCAGAAATTTTCATTTTTTTGGAACGTCTGTTCTCCTCGTTTCAAAGCAATAAATTTCGATTTGACACATTTCAAGTCCATTCGAAAATTCCGAAAATATTTCGTTTCGGCTCGGAATACTTTTCGGATCTGCCATTTTCGGATCTAAAAATGTTCGGAAAATCGTCCGCATCCGAAAACACGAATCGGGAAATTTCATGAAAATTCCGAAATTACGAAACCCGAAACGCACATCCCTAACACTCATGTATGTGAGCGCTAGCTTTAAGGAGGTGATAGAGCCGTCAATGAGGACTAATAGGGTTTAGAGGGGATGGAGGTTTAAAGAGAGACTTGAGATTAAAGGGGAATAGACATTTAATGGAGCCAGGGGGTTAAGCGGGACTAGTGATTTGAGAGGACCTTGGGGTTTAAAGCGGAATTGTAAACTAGGTGTTTAGGGAGAGTGTGGGAGGACTGAGGGTTAAAGGTTCAGGACATGGACGTACGCCCCTGAGCAGAGCTTACCTGATAGTTGACATTTTGAATCATGTTGTCAGCATACCGTTCCTGCAATTAAAAATATATGTCTGATTTGCACTTTTTACAGATTTAGATACCTTGTGAACATGTTCAGGTCTCCTTGAATAAGACATGTCAGCATTGCAGGTCATATAGTATTCTCAGCTAAATGTCATTAAGGCTTTTAAACCAGCTTCAATTTAATATATTATTCATAGGAAATTGTTCTAAAAACTGATTGCATCTTACAGTGAAAGTTTTCAGGTTCTCATGTCGCTTCCGTGTATGTTCACAGCCCGGAAACAGCTTCGAATGAATCCGCTTGCAGAGGTACCAAACCGACTTTGGAGTCACAATGATGTTAAAAGGAGGGGGCAGAGTCCCACCTTCTTCAAAGTAGCTAATCCACAACTTGGCCCTGGCAAATTTCCATTCAGTGTCTGCATGATCCTGTTAAGGGAATAAAATAAGAGGCATCATGTACGGAAAATTAAAGATGGCATCAGCAGCCTGTAACATGTTCTGTGTCTCAGTTCTTCTACAATAATTTCAATCTTACCTGCTCACTCTGGCCTCTCTGGTCATGAGTGGGTAATAAATGCCTATATCTGCCTATAACAGTCAATGTAGCAGTGCCTTTTTTGTCACTTGTGCCTTCTAAAAGGGTTTAATGGTTTGACTCTTTCAAAAATTAATTTATCAAAAACTGAACAGTACATTCCCAGACTCGCTTCCTTTCAGGACAATTAGATAGCAATTACATATTGAACCGGATCAATGAATGGCTGCTAGCAGTTCGTGTGTCTGAAATATTATATAAAAAAAACATATAAAGGGGCTCACAGTCACGGGCCTGGTTAGGCCACGGTCGACAAGAGCCAGCCAGACAACTCCAAACACTGGTCACGCCAGCTAATCATGAAAACACTGACAGGGTTATTCAAAGAGATTCGAAAAGTCACCGCACGTTCGGTGACTTTTCCTTCTCTTCAATTCGGTTCCTTTTGCCAATCCCATTTCGGTGACCCTGCGGTGTATTCAGCAAACACCACAGGGTCCCCGAATTGCAGGGAAAGGCTGCCGCAAACCCGAAGAAAACTAACCGCAAAACCCAGCGAATGCACGCCGAAAAGCCTCAAAAACATCTGGATTAACCTGCCGAAAACCACGGAAAAAGCCGAGCAGGAGCCGATCACATGCAGCGAAGCCGCAAGCCGAGACCGCAGACAGAGTGAAGTGAATAAATTAGGAAAACAGTTTGTATGAATGTTTGAAAAGTGAAACACTGTTTGCAAAGAAACTATTAAGCGAAAATGTCTGAAATTTACATATGAGATCCAGGGAATGATAATAAAGAGGGCTGTTACAGAAAAAATAAGTAAACTTAAAAAAAAAAAAAAAAAATCAGACTTTTAAAAAAAAAAAAAGAAAAATCTGAAAAATGCTTAAAAAATCTATAAATAAAGAGACTCTTTACTGCATAATTTTATAATAAACGGTTTATTAGATATTGAACTAAAATGGGAATATTTGTAACATTGCAGACTATGGGATTCTCCTGAATAAATTTGCCGAATTAAACCACCGAATGGCAGGACATTTCGGGAACCTTTCACTGCTGGTTTGTGTTCTCTGAATAGACGAAGCATTGCTTCTCTATGGGGATTTCACTGCCCTCGAACAGGCACCGTATGTTCAGGCAATTCGCCAGGATTTGGAGAATTGCCTGCTCTCTGGATAGCCGAATGGCCAAGAAAGGTAACCGAACGCTGATTTTCAGCGTTCGGTTACCTTTCTCAAGCAATTCGGATCTCTTTGAATTACCCTGAGAATATTTTTTAGGAGCAGCAATGTTTGAGTCCTGTCAAAGGACCTTTTTCAAACATATGAGGAGAAATGTGGCTCTGTCTTCGTAATTACCTGGCGTGACTGGTCTTTCTCTGGTCATGTGGTACACACCTGAGACCCCATAACGTGACATATTTCTTATATGTTGTTATTTAGACACATATCTACATAGTAATTTAAGCTGAATAAAGAGCGTCAAGTCATTCAAGTTTGGCAATTCCTATATGCAACGTTGCTTATTTGTTCGCTGTTGTGTTCTATTCTCTTGCTATGTTGTACTATTCAAGTGTCAGGAACTAAATATAATAATAGATAAATAAAATGAGGTAGAGAATATAACTTAGACTAAAGTTTGCAAAACGTAACCGTTGCCCAACTATGGTTTGATGATCAGCAATTCAAACAGATTTACTCTTACTCTTAGACAGAACAAAGTTGAAACGTCTGAAAACAAATGCGTATCTAGGAAACAGTTTATAATCATGACCAATGAAAGAGAAACACATTTGTCTATAAATTTCAAAAAGTAAGAATAGAAAAATATCAATACTTACAGCTATTAGCTTGTAGGAGTTGTTCATTATGGCTACCAGCATGTTGAGTAATACAATCAAGGAGATGACGGTATATGTTCCAAACATTGTGGCTCCTACAAACTCTGTGAATTCATGACTTGAGTTTACACTCATGACTTGCAAGTTCACAAGACCAAACAATGCCCAAAACAAGGACTGAAGGGTCTCAAAAAAGCTGGGAAGGCAAAATAAATTGTATTTCATGAGCTTTATAGAACATGAATAATTAGCGATGAAAGGATAATTCTGGAGACAAGTTCACTCGAAACATTCTGTTTATATATATCACATAAATAAGCTTCTTAGGACAATTTAGGATTTTTACTGCCTTCTTCAGTCAGTTTGTTTTTAGTCCACATACAGGGTAATTCAAAGAGATTTGAAAAGTCACCGCGCGTTCGGTGACTTTTCGTTCTCTTCAATTCGGTTCCTTTTGCCGATCCCATTTCGGTGACCCTGCGGTGTATTCAGCAAACACCACAGGGTCCCCGAATTGCAGGGAAAAGCTGCTGCAAACCCGACGAAAACGAACCGCAAAACCCAGCGAATGCACACCGAAAACCCTCAAAAACATCTGGATTAACCCGCCGAAAACCACATAAAAACCCGAGCAGGAGCCGATCAACCGCAGCGAAGCCGCCGGAAAATGCCGAGAAAGCCGAGACCGCAGATAGAGCGGAGTGAATAAATTAGGAAAACAGTTTGTATGAATGTTTGAAAATGAAACGCTGTTTGCAAAGAAACTACTACTGAGCGAAAATGTCGGAAATTTACATATGAGGTCCAATGAATGATAACAAAGAGGGCTGTTACAGAAAAAATAAGTCAACTTAAAAAATAAATTAAAAAAAAGAAGAAAAATGCTTAAAATATCCTAAAAAATCTATAAGTAAAGAGACTCTTTACTGCAGAATTTTATAATGAACGGTTTATTAGATATTGAATTAAAACCGGAATATTTTTAACCTTGAAGCCTATGGGATTCTCCTGAATAAACTTGCCGAATTAAACCACCGAATGGCAGGGCATTAGGGGAACCTTTCACTGCTGGTTTGTGTTCTCTAAATAGCCGAAGCATTGCTTCTCTATGGGGATTTCACTGCCCTCGAACAGGCACCGAACAGGCACCGTATGTGCAGGCAATTCGCCAGGATTTGGCGAATTGCCTGCTCTCTGGATAGACGAATGGCCAAGAAAGGTAACCGAACGCTGATTTTCAGCGTTCGGTTACCTTTCTCAAGCAATTCGGATCTCTTTGAATAACCCTGATAGTGTGTAACCTTTACAAATTTAATTAGGAGAATACCAATAAAAATGATGATCACAAACATCTCTGGATTGAAAACTAATTTGGGTCAGCCCACGTTACCTATTGTTTCCTTTAGCCTGAATTTCTTGTCACAGTGTGTTTATAGGATATGGATAGTTTGCTTACATCATAATAAGATGCCACCATAAAAATAATAATAATAATAATAATAATAAAAAAAAAATCTTGGGCCCTATTTGCCTGGAGAAGGTAAAAGTGAGATGCAAATGGAAAACCTATACACAAGTCATTCTCCATTTGCGTCTCAATTTTAACACCTCTATTCTAAACCGAGCTGCTTTGTCAGTAACTCAAGTCGCAATACTTTAGATCTGTTTTAGGATAGCTGCACAGGCACTATGCCACAACGCTGTCATCAGTCCCAGGAATCCACAGGACCCCATGGAGACAGACGTGATCCTGCTCAAGCTCTGCAGGAGCTCGCATGAGGGGTGTCAGACTGGGATGGTGGAAGGAGTCACGCAGGAACATTATGCACTATGTGTTCAGCTGCCCCCGGTGAGAGGAAGCAGTGAATCACACCGCTCTCTCCATGGAGGAATCTGAGGGGAATATTTGATTTTTGGTGGGGTTAAAGTGAAATGTCCTTATTGTGTTTATTTTATGTTGCTGATGCTGATAACTTACATGTGTTTTGGTTTCTTTTGTATGTTTAGTTAAGAAAATATTTTACTCTATATGTGTCACTGGGCGCATCCATTGTGTGATATTTTGTGGTGTAAACTGTCCCCCCACAGTATCTTTCCATCACTTGCTCCTCACTTTGTGGCTTTGGCCACAGAATAGAGTGAATGGGTCAGTCACTGATTCATATCATTGTAGTTCGATGTGTTGTGGGATGTATTCAAAGAACATCCCCAAGGGGTAGATTAGAAGTCTTTTAAGCTCCATGTCTTGTCTCATTCGGCTGCAAGTTCTTATCTTGAGTAGCAAACAGAACACAATAATCTTATCTAAACATTCCCTCCTCCACCCCCAGACTGTTAAATATTGTAGAAAATAAACCACAGCAGTAAAGTAAAACATTTGCACAGATTTTGGCAAATTTATTTATTTATTTATAAAGTATTTTACCAGGAAGGATACATTGAGATTTCTCTCGTTTTCAAGTATGTTGCATCATGGGAAAAATCCACAAAGTGGGAAAAAAAAGATAAAAAATGTAAGTTTACTATTCCTTTTTACACGCAATTACTTCAAACAAAGAAAAAACCGTCAGCATGTGTTTTATAATGTGGTTTTATTTGTAATGTACATGTAAACTAGATACCGCTTATGTAAGTGGTAGTATCCCTTTAACACCAGCCTTGACAAGATTTTATCCATTGCTGAATAATTCCAGGTGCATATGAAGAACAAGCTAGGTTGGAATAGCTCGTATTTCATTTGCAGACGCCACGTTAATGTCTCCCATATCAAATGCAAGAGACGTTAGGTACAGGAAGTGGTCGCTATTGAAAATGAGCTAAGCTGATAAATTGTACAGCTTGAGTGCTTAGCTTAACATCAGTATTGTAATAGGGTCCTTGGTTCTTGGTCTCATCTTGGTAGCTTTCAGATGATGCTGAAAAGTGGAGGTTATATTTTATCTGATCATATCTCTTGGGCTCAAGTGGGCTCAGAGCCAAGGATGCTTGAAACAAATGTAAGATTCTGGATTTCAAAGCCTTTCGAGCAGAACCATTTACATAACTATATGCATAAATAGACTGTGATAATAGCAGCAATATCTTACGTGGAGAAGGCGTTGTTCTGTATCTCACAGTGAATTCCTTTGCAGTTGTCGTGTTCCTCAGCGACACCAGTCTCATAATAAAAGTATAGTTGGTTTAGTCCATTGGCAAAAGCCAAAAGCACTAGACAGTATATAAATAGGAATTTAAGAATGTCCAGCAGTACCCTTCCCAGTGCAATTTGGAGAGGACCAAGATGGGAGTTTGCTGGGAACAAAGAGATGAGGCGCAGGGAGCTCAGGACATGTGAGGTTGCAAATAGGGCTTCGGCAACCAAGGTGGGGTGAAACATTTCCCATTCTGCTCTTGGTCGTGTGCCGTTGTACTGAGGAGAAAAAAATAAAGGGACACACTAAATTATTCAGTTTGAGTCACATCATACACTTTTAGATGACCAAGGCATTCATTTTAACAAAGCATTTTTCAGTTGAGAATTGTCATTATTATTTTGTGAATCACAGCTTGAGTCCTACATCAGCAGGCAAGCTTTACAAGGTCATTGTGTTATTTAGATTAAGACCATAACCAAACCTCTAAACCAGTATATTGTCTTTTATGATTCCAGACAGAAAAACATTGAGTCCAGGCATCAATTTGCTCTCCTATCAAAGCTTCAAGTAGCCTGGGCTTGTGTAGTTGTGACATCCTCCGGTGTTTCTCCAGGGGTTCATTCCACATCATCCTGTCAGGTCTACCATACTTCATTCTTTCTGACATGACTACTCCTGTGTTACAGAATACAGAGCACCACCAACGATGCTCCATTCTAGCAATGCTACGTCAAAGTCACTTCTATAATCCTGCTAAGAGAGCAGGACCTGGACTTTCAGGCTCTTTTGCGTTGTTGCCAATGAAACTCTTCACCAGGGTATTTAATGGCAGCTTTTCCGGGAGACTGTGTCCAGTGTCCTGCTGTGGTTTAACTTTCCCTCAGTCTCTTAGCTGGATTGGTTTAGTGTTTCTTGCTCTTTGCTTTCTTCCTTACGATCCAGCTCTCTTCTACCTTTTGACCTTTGTAGGGGCAAACTAATCTTTTTTATACTTCTTTAGCCAATTCTTTATATTTTTCAATTTGATAGATGAACCCCAAATTGGACCTTAGTGAATAACTCTGTCTCCTGAATTTAATGAAGTTGCGATCTAGAGTTCTGTTTGTTTGACCAGGTATATTTAATCTAGGAATGTTTCTGAAACCTGTGAGATTTAGTTGCCAACAAGGGATGACAGAGAGTAATCACCTCATTGCATGTTCTTTGTATTCAGAAATGACTTCTTACCTTCACATAAGCTACACCTTTCAAAGACATTGTCGCAAGGAAGAGAGAGTTGATAGCAAAATCCATGAGGTTCCACCAGTTATGCACATATGCATTTAATCCCTCATTCCTCATTTCTTTTACTTCACGCCATATCAATCCTTTAAAGAAGTAATAAGATAAATCACAAATAGAAATCTGACAGGAATATCATTTTGGATTATGTCTTCTATCTGTAGCTATCAAATAATGAAACCAGAAGTCACAAGCAAAAATAATCATGTCTGCTGATCCATGTTCCAAAATAAAATGCCTTTATTATCTAACCTTATATAAGGGTTATTAACATACTGAAGAAAATGTATTTTGGACCATTGGATAAAGCAGAAGAATGAACATAGAAAAAGTGTTAACGCATTTCGCATCTGTGAATAAGAGTCACGTCTACTTCTTTGTCTCTGTGTATCATCCGTGGTTCTAAATGTTGTTTGGAATTGGTTGTTTTGATTGTTATATTGGTGTTCTTAGTTAAATTAAAGGACCCAAAGGTTTCTTATAAATAATGAAAACTGAAGAATGGTAATCTGTGTAACGAGCAGAATGTATTTCATCTTAAATTGTACAGGTTTTTTTAACTGCCAAAATAGAGGAGACCTATTTCTTTGCCCATTATCATTTACACAAAAATCATTAGAAGTTGTCCTTTGCTATAAGATACAGTATCTAAAAATATCCCTCTTTTGTTGCCTAAAATAATAGGTTCTTGCTAATATTAGCAATTTCAGATATTTTGTGTATCTTTTTATCTACTGTATATAAGATCATTTGGAGCTATACAGGGTATGAGGACATCCCAAAGGAAAACTCAACTGATTGTCATAGATTGGGTAAAACACATATCCATCCTTCAATGCCTTGAGTTCAGGGGTATGCTTCTGGTGTCCAGCAATTATGTTCCACAACAAGAGTATGCTAGGAAAATTCATGATTCAATTAAAAAGACAGTCCACCGAGTAGTGTATTTTTAACATTGTCATTAGTGAAACTGTTGCAGCAGATCGTGTCATCCTCCTATCATACGAAGTTGCTATTTATAAACTGATATAAGTGAGCATCAAGCACATGTATGTGTTTTAGTTAATATTGAATATTAACGTGATGTGACAATATGAATGTCACAGACTGAGAGGAACATAAGAGATCCCGGACTTATAAATCCCCAACACGGACTCGCCCCCATCCCATTTCACATTATCCCTTACCCCTGATAATGTCCATGGACTTGCCCGTTCCCCCCCCATTTATATATCCCACTACCCCCCCTCCGCCCCATATGCTTTGGCAAAGCTAAAATGTATTTGGTCCTGTCAATAAAGCTTATTTTGATTTGATTTGATATAAAACAAAACATTGTACTCCACTGAACATTTTTTCACCCAACGGAAGAAGAAATCAACATAATTAAATGTCTTGAATTTAAAATGTTTGACAATACATCACTGAACATTGACCAATGCTTTTCGTAAGATTAAATTTGAATAAATAATTGAATAATAATTCCACTGACGCATGATTATTTGAAGATACCAAATGAAATTTACCCAGAATCCACTGTAATATCAACCACTCCACCACTGTGGGTTTAGGACCCTCCATGTGCAGGTCAGGTGAAAGTGCGTGCTGGGAGTCCAAAAGAAGAAGGCAAAAGAAGGTTATATATGAGGCTGTGTGGCAAATAAACTTGAGGAATGGCTTTCTAATGAACATTCCCAGCCTGCTCTTGGGTGCAATTAGATATGCCAAGGATAGCACTGGGAAAAGCAGTCCAAACGAGACACAGGTTAACAACCTCACTGCCCAGTGCTTATTGCGCCAGCCGGGAAATCCATCATACCACATTGTTGTTAATATTTTCTGGCAAATTGGCTGAGCCACAAACTATAGAGAGAACAAAGAAAACTGCGTAAGCATAGACTGCTCAAAGCCAAATAAATCCCTGTTGCAAATGATCTAAATATATTTTCTTTCATTCCTGAGAATTAATTAAACAATGGTATACATTTCTCTTTATTAAAATTAAATCATCTTTAGTAAAAACTGTTTGGCCCATATTACATTTATGGCACTATTAAAGGGATGCTAATGGGGAACACCTTTGCCTGCAAGTTTCCCTATAAGGTCCCTGTTTTAGCACCATATTAAGCGGCAGGCGGTAATTCAGCAGCCTGCCCGTAACCCAGCGCTACTGATACTCATAGCAGCACTGTCGTGAGTATCACCTCCTGGAGTCCATTGGACTCCATGAAAGATTCTGCTGCCTGGCCGCGAGCCCTGTGCGATCTCGCTCTCATGAGATCGTCGGGAGCCTTGGAGTGATTCGTGGAGAGAGCGGTATATCGGGCCAGAAGCAACGTAAAGGCCATCGTTGTGCCTTGGGATGAGAGGTGAGATTTTCAGGGTTGGGGGGATTAGCTGGTGCTAATTCTGCAGAAGCAGTATCAGTTAGCACCAGCTTCTATCTGTGGTGAACTTGTTTGTTGCCACATTTGTATGGTAATTAATGTTAGGACTTTGTAATCCTAATGCTAATGACTGATTGCACTCCAAATGTTAGGTATAATGAGTGCAAAGTACAGTAAGCTTGAGCAAGCTAACGCAATCACCGATGCATAATGGATTTTTTACCCCTTAGCTTTAAGGAAATAATATAGGGGCATGCGTTAAAGTCACTTAACCTACAGGGTTATACAGCGAAAGGTAAAACTCAGGAGAAGTGGATGGAGAAGAGAACAATCTAGACCAAATAGACGATTTGGAAAATGAGATAAATGGGAAAATGTTTCTAGTTTGGCTATTTTGACCTAGAATTTTCACTTCTCCAGTAATTATCCTGAGTTTCACCTTTCTTTGAATAGACTACTAGCGTTAATGCTCGGATATCTGAGCGTTAACGCTAGCGTTAAGATTGTAATAGAGCCCTTTGATGGGTATGTATGTATGTAGGCAGGCAATCTAGTATTTTAAACTTGTTTTAAAATCTAGGGGTTCTATTCCAAGTGGACCAGTAATCTTTGAATGGCAGCCAATAGAATTACTTCTCTTCGTAGCCCACAATCACTAAGGGTTACCACTTGAATTTTGAGGCTCAAGGTATTTATGATAAGTGCTAATCCCATGAGAAGTGACAATCAATGCTTGTGGTATATGGAGATGTGCCAGATCTAGTCATCCATAGCAGAGTTCAAGTGTAAGGACTCATTGAGCTAGTTGAGTTCAACTGTTAAGAGTTCATAGGCTAAGTAGGGCTATCCTGCGGTAACACTTGGGGTACAACACTTCTCAACAAGCAAGTACATCAGCACAAGCTAAATACTAGTAAATTGCAGTATGTACAGGTAGTTTTGAAACAGACTGCAAAGAAATCATCCAACATAATCCTGCAGAATAGCTTCAGAGGATATTCTTTGAGAAAAGTAATATGGATTTACCTATCTTCAAGCCTTTTAGATGCCCTTTTTCTTGCATACATGCTGTTAGTTTCAAAATGACTCACCTCCTTCTGGTGATACTTTATTGCTACCTTCAGTTTTGCAAGGTTGTGACTCTTCTGAGGATCCAGCTCTTCACTCTGAACATCCCTGTGGCTCAGGATAGTCACCAACTCTCTAGAATTTATTGCATGACCCAGCAGGTCCTTGGCAAAGCTCTTGCACTGCTGAGACAGTTCTTCGTACTCTGTCCTGAACTCATCTTCAACTTTGCTTAGTTCTTTTAGCTCCCACCCAAGTTGGAAAGCTGTAAGTATGGGATCCTCACTCGATAAGGCAATCAGAAAGGGGCTAGCCAGAGCCTTGTAGATGTTGAGCTTTGACAAAGAATGTTGGAGACTATCAAGATCTGAGCTGGAGACACATTCTACACAGTTGCAACGAATCTGGTGTGGGCGAGGGATGGTCATCCCACTATGGATAAGGAGTTTTATAATTTCATAGTTATTAGTGTGAGTTGCCACCATGATGGGTGTAATGTCTTGTGCGAACTCTGACATCTGTGTATCCATAGTTACCATTGATACCTATGGAAAAATATTAATAAAAACCAACAATGAGACAACCAAAAAATATATTCCTATATGCCTATTTATAGGTCATCTTCCATGTGTGCTATTCTAATGTATCAACTCCTTGTATACTGATCTTGTAAAGCGCTGCGGAATTTGTGGTGCTATATAAATAAAGGATAATATTAATAATTGTAAATATATCTGATGTCCGAGAAGCTGACCAGAAAGTACCTCATCAGATCGTTTAAAATCATACATTCATAAGGCATTATAACATATTTCCTAAAATAATCCATTTTGGGTATAATCTGGAACCTGGATCTCTTATGAACCCAAAAGCTTTAAATGTTGCCCACCTGTTACAATGTTGTTTATCTAGTCTTTAGGGTGCAGATGGAAAACCCCTAAATTTGATCTAGCATCTCTCAAGCTGAGAGGTACAGTATGTCACGGAATTTTCGGAATGTAAAACTAGAGATACTTTAATAAGAAAATGCTGCTCCCCATTAACTAAAATGGGGTACGACTTAATACATGATTATTTTTGTAATTTTTTTATATTGCTATATGGGCATGGTGTTTATCCAATGTCGGTTCCTAATACATAACCTGTTAAAGAGACTACTATCACATCACATACATATCCTCTCATAGGATTTTTACATATACCCGTTTTTCTTTCTTGTAACCCAAGAGAAGCTTCACGGCTCCCACCACTTCCTTCCTTATTGCATACAAGAGAGCATCTCCAACATACACGTCGTGGCTTAGCAGCAGCTCCATGATTTCCAGATTCTCATTTTCTATAGCTATGAATAGGGCACTGCGGCCAAGTGGATCCATGCAGTTTATATTAAGGTTGTAATAGATTGTCGTCTCCTCCAATGTGGTCTTGACGCTCTCATAATCTCCTTTCTCTACAGAAGTGAGGAAGGTCTTTTCCTCCACTGAAAGTACCAGACCTGTCATGCAATCTGGAGAGCTAGATCTGTATGTTGGAGAGTTCATAGTGACAGCGAAACCTATGGGAAAGAAGTAGGAGAAATCAGCAGTCTATATAGTGTTAGATTTGCATACTATTATTCTAAAGAAACCATTTGATTCTTTTCCCCAACTATTTGTTGAGTGATGTGTGCCTTTATAGTTATCTATACTTACCTTCTTTATTCCCTGTAATTTAGAATCATGCTGCTAAACCTATAAGCAATAAGCAACATGTTCTAGTCCAGGGGCTCTCAGCTCTGGTCCATCAGATGATTTGAAACATTCAGGGTTATTCAGAGAAAGGTGAAAACCAGGAGAACTGGCAGGACAAGAGAACAATCTAGACCAAATAGCCAACTTGGAAAGTGAGATAAATGGGAGAATTTTTCTGGTTTGGCTATTTTGACCTAGATTTTTCACTTCTCCAGTCATTCTCTTGAGTTTCACCTTTCTTTGAATAGACCTGCATATCTTCCATGATACTCAGTCACTCTTTAGGTCAACAGAGTCTTGTGGTAAATGTAGTCCCAAAGCATCTGGAGGGCAAAAGCTGAGCACCCCTGGTCTAGTCTTCCCAATGAAAAAATTGATAGTGAATATATATATTTAGGCCAACTAAGTTAGAACTATTGGGTTCTTTGAACTGTATTGATCTTTCGTCTCAGTTTAATTTCTCTTTCAGTTAAAGAGACTATGGGCTATATTACATAGTTGGTGCTAACTTAACCAGAGCTGTTGTAAACTTCCCAGAGCCATTATAGCCTATGGAGGTTTTAAGTTTACAACAGCTCTGGTTAAGTTAGCACCAACATTGTAATACTGCTCTATACTTCTTGGGCAGTATTACAAAGTTGGTGCTAACTTAACCAGAGCTGTTGTTAACTTAATGTCACGTTCCAACCCTGTCTCCCTGCCCTCTGTATTCCTTATGTCTGTGTTTCCATGTGTTTCCCTGTGATGCTTTCCCTGACATGCAGCTCAGGGGTTAAGTTCTTTGCTCGTTGAGCTTCTGCTGGTGATATGGGCTGATTACTCTCCTATTTAAAGCCATGGGCCCATATCACCATGCTCTTGCATCCTGGTTCACTTCAGCTACAGATTTGTTCCTGAGAGCTCCCTGTTATTCTATCCTAGTGCTTTCTCAGTGTTTCCCCCTTGTCTGAGTTCTAGGTTTCTGATTGACTTCCTGGTATTGACCCTCTGGCCTGGCTGACGGATTTTCTCTGGTGCTATATCCCCGCTTTGGCTCAAGGTATACGTTTTGGTTTTGACCCCTGGCTTATTTATTAACGACTCTTCTGGACATCCCTAGCTGTTCTGTGCATATTGTATTATATGTTGTGTATCCCTGTAGACCACGGCTTTTGTATATTGAAGTCCTTCCCTGCAAGTTGTTGAGTATACTCCTTCAGGTGTCTGTATTTTCCCCAGGACTCTGCACGGCTACAAAGGTCACCTTTTTCTATTAGTGCAGATTCGGCCACTCTAAGGACCGATCTATCAGTATAGGGCTCCTTCGGTATAGCCGTGCAGAGGTCTCCAGTGTCTCCTGTGGTTTATTCACATATCCCAGATGATTGTGTCACGCATCTCTGCATATAGCGGCTTTTCCTCATACCTGGGCCCTACTTGGCGCATGCCGGGTACCACCATAGTGGCTGAACGTGACACTTAACAGCTCCATAGGCTATAATGGCTCTGGGAAGTTTACAACAACTCTGGTTAAGTTAGCACCAGCTATGTAATATGGTCCTTCTGTCGTTTATTTTTTGATAAAAGATTAATTTCCTTCAACTTCTCTTGCCGATGGGCTGTATGCCAAGGATAGACCTAAAGGACATATTTCTTGCGCAAACAGCCAGTGTTCGCATCTACTGGCGCAATCAGTCAGACATTACATACAACGGCTCACTAACATTTACGCTACACTGCTTTCACAAAGGGAGCTCAATTCTAGTGTGTCTTTAAGCATATCCCTACTTTTGATGCGGAGGAGGACTTTGAGATGTGAACCGGACATCATCTTCTTGTTTTTATTGGCAATTAGATGATCATTGAAGGTGTAAAATGAAAAGCCTAACACCAGAGCTGCTGTTCTGAATATCAGGTTCTATAGGAGCCAAGCTACTTCTTCCAGTTTCATTTATATACTTTTTAAAACAGTTTAAATCCTCTTTATCAATTTCTATTATCTGTAAATTAGATATACATCAGAACATGAGAGTCTGGTATTGTCCAATATCTCTATACGTGTATTCAGTCCTTCCAGCTATAAGGCCACGTGTGGTTATCATCGGCACCAATAAGGGGAACTGTTGAGGAAGCAATTTAGAGAGTGTGAAACTCGGTCAGTCTCTGCGCTCATTTCTGTGTGACAATAGTGTACCTTAAATTTTAATAAAGAATGTTCTTTTTGAGATGGATATTCTCGTGCCACAATCACATGTGCCATTTCAATCGATCATGCAATTTTATTGAAAAATCGTTTTGTTTAACATTTTTGTTTTTTTAAGGGAGAAACAGTTTTAAACCTGGTCAACCAGTGTGCATGCAGATTGTAACCTGCTGTTGGCATGCGAAAGAATATCACATTATGAACATTAGTTCATAACATTAACTTGAGGAAACTGAAAGGTTTTCCACTTGACATAGTTCAACCGATTAATAATTACCAGAACACATTCCAATAGAACACCAAAGAATCCTATGATACTGCGGGGTGCATAGGCTTAGAGCTGCCCTCGGCGACACAAATTCTGCTACTATACACCCAGTTAATATCAAATATATAAGTACATGTTTATGAGTGTGAAACTAAGACAAACAAACACAATCTACCAGGACTATTAATGTCTTTAAAAATGTAAGCAATGTTAGCACAAAAGCAAAGTGTCTTATTCGTTTAGTTCCTTCTAAGAACATTTATTATAGTTTGAAAACATTCATTACAGAGAGGTTCATAGGTAAAGAGAGCAATATTTGGCGAACGGACAGGTTTTTGAATAGCCGAATGGCCACAAAATTGCACCATACGGGGGAAATTCGGGAAGAAATTCGTCTCTCTTTGAATAACCCCTTTAGTGTCTCTTTAAACAGTAGATTCCAAGTGTCAAATATACAGTTGTGTTCAAAATTATTCAACCCCCAATGCTGTAAAGGGTTTTAGAGAATTTAGTGTACATTTGTAATTGTATTCAGAATGAAATCCTACAAGGACTTTTTAAA
The DNA here is from genome assembly GCA_009667805.1 of Leptobrachium leishanense. Taxonomy (NCBI): domain Eukaryota; kingdom Metazoa; phylum Chordata; class Amphibia; order Anura; family Megophryidae; genus Leptobrachium; species Leptobrachium leishanense. The sequence goes on along the minus strand of CM019071.1, from coordinate 25,648,825 downwards.
GAACCATATGCAACTAAAATGACATCAATTGGTTTTGTAATACAGTAGTAAATGTTTCTTTTGTGAATTCTTCATTGACACAATTATTCAACCCCTTAAAGTCTACCACTCTGAAGAACAGAGGTTCATTCAAGTGTTTTCAATCAGGTATTGAAAACACCTGTGGATGTCACGGAGCAGCAATAAAGCATAATAAGCACCAATTAGGCAGCTTTAAAATGACTGTGATACTCAGCTCCTTCTAGACATTTACTGGTGTGGTTACAAACATGGTGAAGTCAAGAGAATGGTCCAGGAAGACAAGAGAAGAGGTGATTACTCTTCACAGGAAGGGCAATGGCTATAAGAAGATTGCAAAGATGTTAAACATACCAAGAGAGACCATAGGAAGCATCATTCGCAAATTCAAGGCAAAGGGCACTGTTGAAACGCTACCTGGTCGTGGCAGAAAGAAGATGCAGACTTCGACTGCTGTGCGCTACCTGAAGCATAGAGTGGAGAAAAGTCCCCGTGTGACTGCTGAGGAACTGAGAAAAGATTTGTCAGATGTGGGTACTGAAGTTTCAGCTCAGACAATACGGCGCACACTGCGTAATGAAGGCCTCCATGCCAGAACTCCCAGGCGCACCCCCTTGCTGTCTCCAAAGAATAAGAAGAGTCGACTGCAGTATGCCAAAAGTCATGTGGACAAACCACAGAAGTTTTGGGATAGTGTTCTATGGACTGATGAAACAAAATTAGAACTGTTTGGGCCCATGGATCAACGCTATGTTTGGAGGAGGAAGAACAAGGCCTATGAAGAAAAGAACACCTTGCCTACTGTGAAGCATGGCGGGGGGTCAATCATGCTTTGGGGCTGTTTTGCTTCTGCAGGTACAGGGAAGCTTCAGCGTGTGCAAGGTACCATGAATTCTCTTCAGTACCAGGAGATATTGGATGACAATGTGATGCAGTCCGTCACAAACCTGAGGCTTGGGAGACGTTGGACCTTTCAAAAGGACAATGATCCCAAGCATACCTCCAAGTCCACTAGAGCATGGTTGCAGATTAAAGGCTGGAACATTTTGGAGTGGCCATCGCAGTCACCTGACTTAAATCTGATTGAGAACCTCTGGTGGGACTTAAAGAAAGCAGTTGCAGTGCGCAAGCCTAAGAATGTGACTGAACTGGAGGCTTTTGCCCATGACGAATGGGCGAAGATACCCGTAGATCGCTGCAAGACACTTGTGTCAAGCTATGCTTCACGTTTAAAAGCTGTTATAACTGTAAAAGGATGTTGTACTAAGTACTAAGATTGAATGTCACTTGGGGGTTGAATAAAACTGATAATGATGTGAGCACAGAAAAGTCATTTGTGGTTATTTCATTATAAATGATATGTTATATTTGTCTGACCTACACGTGCCTCTTTGATTTAATTGTAAGCAAGATGACTGATCAAAATCAATGTCAAACTGGCCAAAACACTAAATTTCAGTGGGGGTTGAATAATTTTGAACACAACTGTAGATTGCTACTCATTTTTACCAGGAGGTCATATCACCCATTCCTATTTTATTCTGCAGAGCAGTAAATTCGAATGAAAGTAAAAAAAAAATAACAAATGTGCAACCAAGGGGTAAAACTCTGACTTATATGAATTGAAATCATGGATTGGATTTGAATTATAACGTTTTAGTAAACTCATAGCACCATAAACCCAACTCCAACCATGTATATGGAGAAAGACTTCAAATTGGCAAATTAACATCATTTTCTTTTTTACACAAATATGCCATAATAAATATATATATTTTGATATGTCCACATACAATTCACACTGCATACATATATATATATATATATATATATATTCACACTAAAGGGTCTATTCACTAAATGGTGAAACTCTGGAGAACTTTTGGAGAAGTGAAAATTGTAGGTCAAAATGGCCGATTTGGAAAGTGAGATAAATGGGAGAATTTTTCTGGTTTATCTATTTTGACCGAGAATTTCCACTTTGCCAAAAGTTCACCCGAGTTTCACCTTTCTTTGAATAGACCTGATAGAGTTTTCACTTCTCAAAAAGTTCTCCAGAGTTTCACCTTTTAGTGAATAGACCCTTATAAAGTGATGTACAAATACCACACAGTGGAAATTATCTATAATTCCCTCTCATGCAGGGATGACGTCCTTGGCAGTCAGCACTGGCCACCCTTTCTGGGTGAGAGCAGGCTGATTTGCATATGGAAAATTCATCCCTGTAATGGCACAATCAAGCTAAAACCTTGTTTGTGAGACCTGAGCGGGCCCCACCGTAGAGCAGGCCATTGTGCTGTTGCTCGTTCTCAGGACCCTCACAAACACCCCCCTTGTTTCTCACTATATATAAATATATATATTTCATTTGTATTTTCTACTGCCTGTTTTTTTGCACACAATCATAAAATATTACCAAACATCAGAAAATTACGTTTAAACTTTCAAATTTTAAGATAAGTAGTAGAAAAATTAAAAGAAAAATTAATAAAGAGAAAGCGAGAGGAAAAGGAAAAGTTTATTTTTGAATGTGGAAATTAATTTAAATTAGATTCTGAAATGAGATCAAAGTATGCAGCACCGGGTTATAAACAGCTAAGACAATTCAGCCTTTAAATTTACTGTAGATGAATAAGTATGATTAATGAGATAAATAAAACACAGCAGCAAGCAGATGTACAATAACTTAATGTCTTCAGCTAGAGACAAATCACACCGAGGAAATGAAATTCAATGACATTTGGCTCCTTTTTTAATTTGCAAAGCTTCATATTTATTTGTAAATAAATACTTCACTGTGTACAAAGTGAGGACATATGAGCGTTTATTGTCTAAAATTGCATTAGTGCTTGCTTACCTCCTCAGCAATGTGTTCAGTTATCCAGATGGAGAAGTCAAGGTTTCAGCAGTAGTGGTGACGGCAGGTTACCTGGCTGGACATCTGGAAATTAAATATATGCACTTTCTTAAAAACACAAAGGAGACAAACAAATATCGCCCTGATCAGAAGGTGACAGTTAAAGCATCAATTAAAAGCTTAATGTGTTTTGCATCTTTTTCGATTTGGGTTCCTGTACCCTTGTCCAGGTATTTGAACCTAACTTTATGCATGTAAGCAAATCAAGGAATGGCCAGTTTTACTGACCCCAAACAAAATCAAATAAATAGGAATAATTTAATTAATGCAAAGCTAACATTTCCAACCATGCAAAATTAAGCCTGTGGCTGCACACATCCTTATCTATCAGTCACGTGGGAAGTGTAGAAAAGGAACATTTTAACACCACCAGAAAAATAGAAGTAATGTTTATTTATTTATTTATTGAGAAAGGATTTTACCAGGAAGGATACATTGAGATTTCTCCCGTTTTCGAGTACATCCTGGGTATGGATAATATTTTTCATCATCACCAGTGTCCAGCAAGTGTAATTATCTTCTTTTAAGAGACGCACAGGTTTTTATGTTTTTCTTATATTTGTGTATTTAATACGTTTCTGCAAATATGTGAATTGCTTCCTGGTAGAAGTAGTGGGGATTTTGTTTCTGAGCTGAAAATGACAGGAGACAGTGTATTGGCATTAGGTTCCCACATAAAAAGGTTTGCGTGGACATTGGCAGGTGGGCTTAAAAATGTACCATCTGTTTAACCACTTCACGTCCAAGGGATTTTCCAGAAAACCGCTGTAAGGATCATTTTCAATTAAATATACAGTAACAATTTTCTTGGGAATATCCCCGATGTATTCCTTACTGTCATAACCTATTTGGCAGGTAGATGTCGCCATCTACTGGCCTAATGGAGTTACTGCAGTTCAGGTCTCCGTGCAGGATCAGGTGGGGAGATGTTAGTCGGACATATTCCCAGCTGTTTTTAAAAAGTGTTAGCACCTCGGACATCATGTCCACGTTGCTAAAACGTTAGGGGTATGTTCTAGGGCCCAAATGCAAACAGATTTCTTTTGCAGTAAATGAAGTCTACCTGCATTGCTCCTGTGGAACCCCATATTGATTATACTCAATATCGAGGCCCCCGGAGATGCCATACATTGAATGTAGTCGATCTTGGTAATGAAGTGGTTAAACACCAGTGCGACTGCTTTCACTCTTTTAAACCTGAGCTCAAAATCTAACTTTAACATTAAAGATCCTGAATGAGCCGCAGTGAGTGCGTGATCCACTCTAAAAGTGCATTGCTCTATTTCATATATACAGAAAAAATTGCGTCGTGCCCGTACTCACGGGAGCGGCTGCAACAGCCAGGAGTAACAGCCCAGTTAATGTATAAAACATAACAAGAGGAAAAAGGTGTCATCTGCGCTCGTTTCTATGTATTTCCATGTACAACAAAACACTATGAGGTTTTAGTTTGTTTCAATGGCCATTGCAACATAAGCTCACTCGCCCCTTCAAGGCACCTCTTTGTAGAGTGAGTACCTAACCAATGTACCAAAAGCCGCTCTACTGAGCAGCTCCATGCCCCCCTGCTGCTTTTCAGCTAAGAGGCAGAAAGATGGTGGGTTTTATTTATACACGCACCAAACACTTCCCATTTGGGGTTAAAAACAAAAAATGGAGAAAGGAACAGCTCCAAAACAACGAACTGTTGTACTTACAAGCATAATATACATACATACAGAAAAAATGGCGTCGCGCCCATACTCACAGGAGCGGCTGCAACAGCCAGGAGTAACAGCCCAGTTAATGTATAAAACATAACAAGAGGAAAAAGGTGTCATCTGCGCTCGAGTCTATGTATTTCCATGTACAACAAAACACTATGAGGTTTTAGTTTTTTTCAATGGCCATTGCAACGTAAGCTCTATTATTTCATATGCCTATAATTTTCATACCCATTCACGAGTTTCAGAGATAGAGACAGGCCTAGAAATTATTTTATTCAATTCCCACAAGAACAGCTTGTCTTTACTATAAGAACCCTTTGCGTTTTTAATGCTTCCGCCAATATACAAAATTGCAATTTAAGGAAGTTTATTTTGTCAATAGATGCAAATGAAATGACAATTGTTTTAAAGCTGGCTATTAATTCCTGAGCATGACCTAAAAACTCAATTTGCGGTCTATGCAAAATTCTATATGTAAACTCAAAGTACTGTAGCTTGTATGAATCATCCCGAAGTTGATGTGCAGGTAAATTAGCTCAGGTCTTTGGCGGCCAAAAGGTGAAGATTATTCTTGGTCTGATCAGGGGGAAGAGGGAAAAATTTACTTTTAAACTTATTTTGAAAGAATAAAATAACACTGCTGTGCTAATTATGGAAAGGTTTATTATATAGATTCTTCAAGTGCAAAACGGATAAGCGCTGACCCATCACATCAGAAAAGGAGCCATCAATACAGGAGCTTGTAAAGCTGGATGGTTTTCAAACACCCTCAGGGTTATTCAGAGAGAGAGCCGAACTGGCCACGAAATTGCACCGACCAGTCAATATCCCCGTACGGTGCAATTTCGTGGCCATTTGGCTATTCATAAAGTAGGCAGTTCGCCACCGGCTGGGTGGAGTAGAGGTAATGTCACTGCTCTGCATGGAGAGAGCCTGTGGAGTCATGGGTTCGATCCCAGCAAGAGCACCTCTCCAGTAAGTGTCCTTGGCAAGGCACCTAACGGTACATACTCGCCACCCAGGACATACTTGAAAACAAGAGAAATCTTAATGTATCCTTCCTGGTAAAATCCTTTCACAAAAAAATAAAATAATAATATTGGCGAATTGCCAGGGAAATACATTGCCTGTTCGACAGCAGTGGAATCCCCATAGAGAAGCAATGGTTAATCTACTTAGAGACACCGAACAGCAGAGAAATGTCAGTGAAATGCCCTGATTTTCGGTGGTTTCATTCGACAGGTTTAAACAGGCCAATAAGTATAAAAAGTTAAGGGTGCACTGCGATAAAACATAAAATTTACAAAGTACACACTGCAAAGAACTGAATAGATTACACCTGCTAAATAAATTTGCTCACAGCATATAAAATTAAAACAATCCCATCATGGGTACTCGGCCGTTACTGCTCAGCTCCTGGACACCGCTTGTTGCTGTAATTCATCGCCACCGCACCTTCGCCGATAAATTTTCATCTGGGTTTCCTTTCCAGGTATTCCCGTAGGTTTGGGCCACGGTCTGTAGTGGCCTTACGGAATTAACTGGTCCACAATAATAAGTGGGATAAAATGTATTGGTCAAATATAAACAATAAAACAAAGGGGTTTCATTTAACGTTCTTTGAATATAGGGAGCAGCTATCAACAGTCAAAGTAATGAAACTACTAAGTAACCAGCAATGAGCAAGATTTACTCCACCGCGACACATTGTGGCGACAGCAGAGTATTGCAAGACAATGGGGGGTTATTCAAAGAGAGGTGAAAAGTCTCCGAAATGTAACCGAATGCTGAATTTCAGCAAACGGTGACACTTCGGAGCCATTCGGCTATTCAGAGAGCAGGCAATTCGTCAAATTGTGACAAATTGCCTGCACATAAGGTGCCTGTTCGGTGACTGTTCCGGGGCAGTGAAATCCCCCAAAGAGAAGCAATGCTTCCTCTGAACAGCTGGGAAAGGTTGCTGAAATGCCCTGCCATTCAGTGGTTTAAGGCTGGGGTCAGACGAGCGTGATTTCTACGGACTGTACGTCCGTGCAGTACGGACATCGTCAGTACGGATGACGCAGTAGTGGTCACACAGTCCGTTTTTTCACTGAAGTTATTTTTGACGGATGTAGGAGGGAAAAATAAATTACAATGAAAAAACATTCTGTCCGTCAAAAATGCTGGACGTATAAATGCAGTCCGTCTGACCATGCTCCATCACTCACACACAAAGCTATGCAGACGTTGTGGACGCAGCGCACTCCGCACGTCCGTTCTAGCAGTATTACGTTCTTGCCTAACCTGCGTCCGTTTGCAGCATCCGTCATGCGTCCGCAGTTCAGTGCGGACGTACTTCATGTGTCAGGCTCCAATGGACTTTCTTTCATGCTATCACGGACGTACTTTTAGGCGCAATCACGGACGTGAACACTACGCTCGTCTGACCCCAGCCTAAATCTCCAGGTTTATTCAGGAGAATCTCATAGGCTTCAATGTTAAAAATATTCTTGTTTTAATTCAATATCTAATAAACCGTTCATTATGTTATTCTGCAGTAAAAAGTCTCTTTATTTTTCGTTTTTTTTTTTTTTTTTTTAATTTTTTTTTTTTTAGGATCTTTTAGGCATTTTGTGGGATTTTTTTTGAAAACTTTTTTTCCTGTTTTTTTACTTTAAATAGTTTTTTCTTTTTTCTGTAACAGACCTTTTTATTATCATTCATTGGATTTTATATGTAAATTCCAGACATTTTCGTTCTGTAGTTTTCCAAATTTCAAGCGTACTTTTTTTTTTTCAACCTCCTTCATCTGCGTGTCGGGTTTTTCCGGCGGCTGCTCTGCGCTGTGATCGGCGGCTAGTCGGGTTTCTCCTGCTTGTTCGGCGGGGTTAATCCAGTTGTTTTCTGCGGCTTTCGGTGAGTGCTCGGCAGGTTTGCGGCGAGTGTTCGGCAGGTTTGCGGCGGGTTTTCCCTGCACTATGGGGGCCCTGCAGTGCTTGCTGAATACACCGCAGGGTCGGTGAAATAGGATCGCCGAATCGCCCCGAAGTGCAGGAAACGAAAAGTCACCGAACGTGCGGTGACTTTTCGCAACTCTTTGAATAACCCTGAATATCTGCTAAAAACAGGTGAACAATACAAGTATACTTAGTGCATACGTATCTTAATACTCCTTAGGCGCCTAATCCCTCAAGCGACTGATAGTGATAAATAAGATAAAAATAGGAGTATATCTATGAAAATACACAAAAAGAGACTATCATAGCGTAAAACAGCATAAAATTAAGGAATTTTAACTAGCCCCCTTAAACACTGTCACTAGAAACAGACAGTAGGCATATAGATAAGTGTGGTGATACTGTACGTGTGTCTAGTTGGCATCGATATGCGTACTGCACTGTATTATGGCTCAGGTGGATGGGCTTGAGCAACTGGCTAGTTGAATGCAACTCTTGGAGCAGGGGTGACCCAGATGATCGTCAGGTCAATGATAACGATACAGCCACAGCCGATAAACTAGACTGGTACCCTCAATAATAGTAAAAAAAGGGGGTTTATTAAGAAATAAAAAGATCTTATGGACATAAAACCAACGCGTTTCGTCGGGTGCAAACGACTTCCTCACGGATATCCCTGGAAAGTTTTTATTTTCTTGCAATGTAGCCCAGACAATTGCAGCAACAAAAGAAATAAACAATGTCCTTGGCTTCACAAGCACTTATTATATGAAGAATATTCTGTCTGCTTATAATTCTATACAGCAATTCAGCAACAGAATTATCTCAAATAAACACAATTTCTCTCAAATGCTAGATTTCTGGCTGGATAAACTCCTAACTTAATTTAGGAAACAACTTCCTGTAAAGTTATTAAGTATCCACCCCTATTCAATTAATTAATGAGCATCTCTGGATAGCTTGCCTGGTCCTCAAAAACATTTCACAGATTTGCTCCACCTGATACTTTAATCAACAGGGGACAAAATCCCTCTTCTGGTAGCGCTTAGAAACTGGGGTTCAGTTGGCATAGACAATACATCAACTAGTGGGGGGTAGGTAGTGTAGGATGTAACTAGTGAGGATTAGGTCGTGTAGAGTTGGGGGGTAAATAGTAGGAGGTGGGTAGTGTACATTTGACTTATAGGGGATTAGTGAGTGGTGTATAGGTAGTAGGAGTAAGGCATTGCTGGGGTTAACTAGTGCCGGACACAGGTTGTTGGGGTTAAGCAGTATCGGAGGTTATGTAGAGTAGAAGTTAACAATTGTGAGGGAGGCAGGGGGCATAGGTTTTGTGGGTTAGGTAGTGGGGGTAAGTAATGTTAGGATTGAGTAGTGAGAGGGTTAGGTGTTTATTGGTGTAAATAGAAGGGGAATTAGAGATTGAGGGTGTGGGTAGTCTACGGACTAACCATTGGAGTTATAAACCTCATAGGTCAAGGGCCAGTAACCTTGGTCCTCCAGATTTTATTGGACTACATTTCTCATGATGCTCTGCCAACCTAATAAGTAGTTGAGCATCACAGGAGATATAGTTCCAAGATATCTGGGGGGACCAAGCTTGCTGACCTGTCAGACGTTCCATCAATCATTTGTCCTGATACAATTGCCTTGTGGAAGAAATAAACTCTTGGTTAAACATATCAAAAGAAAACCTTCCCATGCTCACGTTATGCTCACGTCACCTGCAGGGTTTCCTTGAGTTCACCCATCAAGTGATACTGCTGACAGGGGTCCATGAATATATTACCCTTCTAACGGATCTTTGTAAATATAGCAGCTCATGTTTTTCCCACTTTTACTTGTTAATTATCATCTCTTATGTCAACTCTGGCCAACTTTGAATTCCGTGAATAAACATCTGTGAGTGTTGAGGCTTGACAACCAAGAGACAAGATCGACAACTTTGAAACAAGTATCAATGATTACTAAGGAGGTGTTTGTTTATTTAAAATCATTACAGGTTTGCAAATTTAGAGCAGTTCATCTGCTCAGATCATTAAATTCTGAAAGGTTTGCATAAGTCACGTTTCATTCTTCTCACACATAGCATCGCCTAACCCATTTTGTGTATTCACTATTTTTTCGCCCAATTTTTTTTTTTTTTGAATATAAAAGTTTTTATTGGAGGTCACACATAGAATGGTACAACATTGCAAAGATGATGAAACTTTAAAGGTAAAGGACATAAAATCCTATCATTGACAATAGACAATTCAAAGGAAGTATCAATATTATCCGATAAAGGGTCATTTGTGCGGACTCCATTTTCCAAAAACAGATAAAATCCTAAACTAACATGAAACACAAAACACGGCAGCACTACAGTCGTACACGGTGAAGTATCTTATATCAAGGTTCCAGACTCGACAAACACCCTCCACCCCTCCCATGTATCATAAAACTGGCACATTGAGTTATTCGCGGTGTGGAACATTTCTTCATATTTAAAAACACTTTCGAGGGCAATCATAACTTCTTTCATAGAGGGGCATAGTGAGGAACGCCAATGTCTCGCAATAACCGTTTTTGCTGTCCCCAGTACCATAGAGATAAACCTCCTATGACGGATCTGAATAGTAATGGGTATAATATGTGAGAGGTACATTTTCGGGCATAGTGGGAGTGTAAGTGAAGTGCAGTGAGAAATCAGTCTACTTATTTTTACCCAATAACCCCCTAGTGCGGGACATAACCAAAAGGTATGCAGTAGAGAACCGAGGCCGGTAAGGCATCTCCAGCAGAAGCCGGTAGTCCCCGAGATATGGGCCAATCGGGTTGGTGTTAAGTACCATCTGCACAGTAATTTGATATGGGCCTCACGGAGATTGGTGCTTCTAGAATATTTGTATATAGTGTCCATGGCGTATGACCAGTCATCTACGGAGAGCGTGATAGCTAAATCTTTTTCCCATTTAACCATATAGGGTAATTTTTTAGGTGGGGTCGGGGTTAGGAGGCTGTTGTAACAGAGAGATAACGGTTTCATTTGACATTTCTTCCCCATACACAATTTGTGAAAAGCTGAAAGGTTCGTAGGTGTAAAAGAGATCAGGCCCTTCTGGTGTAGAGCGTGCTTCACACGTAGGTAAGTGAAACAGTCACACAATGGGATGGCGAACTCCTGTACCAAGTCTGGAAAGGGTTTCAGGGAGTGGGGTGTAAAGAGCTGCCACACATGCGTCAAGCCGCGCAAGAAACAAGAATCTAAATTTAAGTCCGGAATATAGCGACACAGAACTCTGAGCGGGGCGAGATATAATAAGTCATAAGGCCGTACCAACGGACGACCCCACTGGCTCCAAGACATGAGGGAGAGCATCGAGGCGGGTAACAGACCCATGGTGCTATTCCTAGGAAGGAATGGAAGCCACAACAGGTCATGAAGTTTATATGGGAAAATCATGGCATTCTCTAACTGTAACCATAGAGGTGGTTCTTTGAGATGCATTGATGACAACAGTTGGGCTAGTAAGGCTGCTTTGTAGTACGATTGTAGATCCAAAAACCCCAACCCTCCGTTACGTCGCGGCGCAGTGACTGTAGAGGCCGATACTCGGAGGCTTCCCTTTCCAAATATGCGCATGAAGCAGTTTTTGCAGCCGGAGCAATAAATGCGCCGGTATGAAAACGGGGATGTTTCTGAAATAGTATAAAATTTGGGGTAGGATACACATCTTTATGGCCGCCATACGACCCAACCAGGAGGATTCATTTGTGCTCCATGTAGAGAGCTGCGTCTCAATGGCGTTCAAAAGTGGCGTGAAGTTTTCCTTTAGGATGGTGCCTCGCGATTTAGAAAGGGAGATTCCCAAGTATTTTAAAGAGGTAGAGCGCCAATCAAAAGGGTACTTACTACGCAGAGAGCCGAGGGATGAAGCAGCAATATTTATAGGGAGAGCTTGTGTTTTACTCACATTATTTTTATAGTAAGATAACGCGCCAAAGCTGTCAAGGAGGTGAAACAGGGAAGGAAGCGAAATCTCCGGTGTGGTCAAAAAAAGCAGTATGTCGTCCGCGAAAAGTGCCAGCTTGTGCTCCCCCTTCGGGGTCGGCATACCTTTGATTGCCTGGGAAATCTTAATCTGCAGCGCTAATGGTTCTAGGGCCAGAATAAATATTAACGGGGATAATGGACAACCCTGTCGGGTGCCATTCGTTATGTGAAAAGAGGAGGATAGAAACCCGGATGCCAAAACTTTCGCCGACGGAGCAGAGTAAAGGGCCATAATGCTGTGTACAAAGTGTACTGGGAGACCAAACTTTAGTAACACCAACCGCATATACCCCCAGTGTAGGCGATCGAATGCCTTTTCGGCGTCCAATGCCAGCAGAAGTCCGGAGGTATTAGTCCTATGGGCCAAGTCAATTATATCAAAAAAACGTCGGGTATTGTCACACGTTTGACGGCCCGGGACAAAGCCGGTTTGTTCAGTCGCGATCAAGGATGGGAGTAGGGGGGCCAACCTAGTAGCTAGTAATTTAGCATACAGTTTGGCGTCTACGTTCAACAGGGATATAGGGCGGAAGTTGGCACAATGTGTCGGAGGTTTACCAGGTTTAGGCAGGGTCACTACTGTTGCCTGCAACATCTCCGGAGGGATGATGCGAGTGTTCTTAATGTCATTAAAAAGCAGGGTAAGAGTCGGAACTAGTGAAGAAGCAAATACCTGATAATACAGATTCGTAAAACCGTCAGGACCTGGGGCTTTATTTTTTGGAAGTGCATTAATAGCCTTAAGTACCTCCTCCTCTGTAAACGCAGCAAGCAAATCTGTAGCCTGAGAGGGAGAGAGAGAGGGGAGGCTCGCCGCCTGAAGAAAGAGCTCTATGTCGTCCTGGGTAGGGGACGGTACGGTGTGGTCTAATCCTAGATTGTACAGGGAAGCATAATAACGTGCAAATTTATCCGTAATAAGGGCTGTGTTATAAATTTTTACATTATTAGCATCCAAAAGGTACGGCATGTTGGTTTGCATTCTTTTCCCTTTCAATTTAGACGCCAACAATTTCCCCGGTTTATTCCCTTGGGTGTAATGAGCATAGTTAATTGAGCGCGCAGTAACTTGGAGCATAAGGTGTTCCAACTCGCGGCGCTGCGAAATCAATTGAGCGGTAATATTAGGGGTAGGCGAGGATTTATTCTGGATTTCTAATTCTGTGATTCGGCGTGTAAGAGCAGTCATCTGAGCATTAAGACGTCGTTTACGTTGCGCTCCTTTCTGTATAAAATGTCCTCGCATAACAGCTTTGTGGGCCAACCAAACCGAGGCTGTTGCAACGTCCCCACTTACATTCGTCGTGAAATACTCCTGAAGGAGTTGTAGCGTTGTTGACACGTCCTCCCTATCTACAATGAGTGAGTCATTGAGTCTCCAATTCCCCATACCCTTCGGTGGAAAAGCAGCCTCAAAAGTAAGCGTAAGCGGAGCATGATCAGACCACGTAATGATGCCAACGGTCACCTCCAGGAGACGAGACAAAGCTGAGCTATGTATCAAACACAAGTCAATTCTACTATATGAGGAGTGGACGTGAGAAAAATAGGTGTAATCACGTGTATTGGGGTGACATATCCTCCAAGTATCATATAGGTCAAACGAATGCATGAATTCCCGTAGTTGTTTACTAGAGGGTGGGGGGGAGCGGGAATGGGGGTGGGGTTGGCTCGTCTGAGTGTCAACTTCGGGGTCAGGAGTGCAATTAAAGTCCCCACATAGGAACATCATACCACTAGACATTTTTTTTACTCTACCAAAAGCTTTCCGCAGATAAGAAACCGGATTATCATTAGGGAGATATAGATTAGCAATAGTGATTGGTAATTTGTTCAGCGTACCCACAAGAATCACAAGGCGGCCCAACGGGTCAACATACTGAGCTGAACGCACAAAGGTCCAATCTCTATGAAAGAGGATCGAGACACCTTTGGACTTCGTCGGAGCAGTGGAGTGGTAGGCCTCAGTGTACATACGCGATTTCAAAAACGGCGGACGCCTCTTACAAAAATTAGTTTCTTGCAAACATACAATAGCCGGTTGAGATTTATGCAGGTCACGAAATAAAGCATGGCGTTTGTACGGAGTGTTCAAGCCCCTAACATTTAAGGAATAAATCTGGAATTGAGGTTTACTCATTTGTGGTTACGCCCAGCCCTCTAGATCTCACAGCGGACAGTGAAGACAACCTCCTCGGGAAAACGGAGGGACATTCCTGCACATAATAGCACCTGGAACCGTATATCATAGTGCTTACCAAACAAACAAACAAACAATACATACATAGGTCGAACCAAAAGAAAACAAAAAGAAAAATTTAAAAAGAAAAGAAAAAGGAAAATAAAAAATCCGACCAAACTTCAGAGAAAAAAAAAACTGCACTCCATGAGCGCAGCTGAGTGGAGTCAATCAACACAGCAGATTGGTATAAGTAGGGAAGAAAACCAGGTCAAGAAAAACTCCAATAGGGGAAACAACAGTCCCAACTCTACCTGAGAAGGACCGCGCCAATCTACAGGCCATTGGAAGGCCTCGGGGCTTGCCGAATAAAAGAACAGAACGGGCCCCCAGGAGCGCCCAATTGAGGTGGATCAAAAAGGGGTCAGTCCGGCATCCGTGAAGGAGTTCTGACGCCCAAGAAGACGGGAAGCAACATGGCGAAGTAATAAAAGCACGCCCAGGTGCTGGATAGCGCAGGGCCAGAGCACCTCATTTTGGCCGGACCCGATGCCACTCCGGAGAAACCTTCAGCGGTGAAGATGATTCCTCCCGGGGAGGAGTAAACTCAGACACGACTTTCCATTCCGTCAGCAAACGCATGCCAGTGAGGGGATCAGGGATAACGTGCAAGACTCCCTCCCGCCATAACAAGATCTTTGTGGGGAATCCCCATCGATACGCCATGTTGTGGTCACGTAAAATTTTCGTGAAAGATGAAAATTCCCTTCTTTTAGACATGGTAGCTGTTGACAAGTCAGCGAAAAAAGAAACTTCGGCATACGGAGAAGGCAGAGGCATAGATTTCCGTGATGCTCTCATTAACGCTTCTTTAACATGGAAAAAGTGCACCCGGACTAGAACATCTCTAGAAGCTGAGGACGGCAGGTTCTTGGCACGTGGCAGTCTATGTGCCCGATCCATCAGGAAATCCTGTGACGAGTACGTTGGTACCAGGATCTGGAAAAGCTCCATAATATAAGGCTGAAGATCAGCAGGGGTTACTGCCTCTGGAATGCCCCGGATCCGTACATTGTTACGCCGCGAACGGTCCTCCAAATCAGCCAATTTCGTTGCCATGGTGTCATGTGCTGTCTGCAAAGCTATATGGCGGTCCACTAGATCGTTATGGGCCAAACATAAGTCGTCTGTCTTAGCCTCCAAAGAGTCTGTCCTCTCACCCAGGTCTTGTACATCGCGCCGCAGCTCCTGCAGCGCCTCTTTAAGATCCGTTTGTATAGTAGATCAAAGTTCTTGCAGCATGGCATGTAGTCTGCTTTCTGAAGGTGGTAAGGTGTCAGACATGCAGGGTGGGCCTGCGACAGCCGCTTCCATTGTGAAAGAGGAAACAGAGGAGGGAGATCCGCCATCTTGGGCCTCACGAACCCGGTCTTTTTTCGCTGATTTTGCCGGTTCCAACGCTCGTTGCGCCTTAGGGGGCACCATCTGGGAGCCAGGAGATGTCACCCAGCTGTGGGTGAAATTTCAGCCCCGGGGTTGCTATTATTTAGCCGCAGGTAATGAAAGTTTAGCGCCAGTCACAGGAGCTCACCTCACATGCGACCGCGCGCTGCAACGTCCGGCCACGCCCCCCTTCGCCCAACTTTTAAGGATATATTTCTCCTCAAAAATGTAAACGGCTATTCAAACAATGCCGAACTTGTCACCGAATAGCACCAAACGGTGATGTGGCAGATCATCTATTCAGAAAGCTGTAAATTTGGCAAATACTGACGTATCGACAGTGAAATATGGACAGTTCACTGAAGATCACCTCAATTCAGCGATCTTCGCCAGCAGTGAAATTGTCCCATATAGAAGTAATGGTTAATCTATTCAGAGAACACAGAACTGCACCGACGTGTCAGTGAAATGCCCTGATATTCAGTGATTCAGTTTAGGTGACATGTTAGATTCCCAATTTTTTTAAAGGTTTTTCTATAAAGTCTGTAACAGACCGTTTTTTCATTTTTCATAGGATCTTTTCTATTATTTACACACATTTTCATGCATTCTTATTGTTTTAAACACTTTTTAAAGAATAGCAGAGTTACTTTTTCTTTCTGCAGTTCAGCCAGGGCCGGTGCTAGACTATTTTGTGCCCTAGGCAAGACCAGCTACTTGCTCTCCCCCCAGAATAAATTGTTAACTGTGGAAATGCAGGGACACACACACACACACTGTGGGCTCGGGGGGGCAGCAGACATACTGTGCACGGACACACACTGCAGGGGGGCACACACTGTGTACGGGGGTGCACATGGTCGTTCGGTGCCCATCTTACCCCTCAGCTGGTCGGCCTGGGATCGGTCTGTGCCTCTTTCTTCTTTCCCTTGCCCACTTTGCCTCTCTCTTTCTTCTGTACCTCTTTCCTTCGCCTTTTCTTTCATCTGCCTCTCTTTCCTCTGCCTCTTTCTTTTTTTATCTGCCTCTTTCTTACTTTGATCTGTCTCTTTTGCCTCTGCTTCTCTGCTTATTTTATTTCTTTCCTTCTCTCCTTCTTCTGTGCCTTTCTCGCTTTCTTCAATGCCTCTTTCTTCTGTGCCTTTCTTTCTTTCGTGCTTTTCTTCTGTGCTTTTCTTACTTTCTTCTGTGCCTTTTTTCACTTTCTTCTGCCTCTTTTTCTCTTTCATCTGCCTCTGGTAGTGCCCGCACGTCATCTGGTGGCACCTGCACATCACCATTAAACGTCCACCACCTTATGCACCACTAAAGGGGGTCCGCGAGCCGACAATGTCAGCTTTGAGAGCTGCCACTGCTGGCTAAACAAGCCACACAATGAGGAACGGGTACGATAATGGAACCTGGGTTGGGGCCGACTGTGCCACTAAGTGGCAGTGCACCCTAGGCAGTTGCCTAGCTTGCCTAGTGGGAGCACTGGCCCTGAGTTCAGCGGCATTCCGCGGTCAGTTTGGCACTTTTCGGGTGGCGTTCGGCAGTTTTCGGCGGGCTGATCGGCGGTGTCCGGCAGTCTGTGTCGGCAGTCTTCGGCGGCTCCAGGTACGGCGCACTTTGGGTACCCTGCAGTGAATAGTGTCATCACTGCATGGTCGGCTAAATGGAATCGCCGAAGCGTAACTTTCTATAAATATATACAGGGCCATTAATAACACTTGTCTGGAAACCTATTCATTAACTGGACTATACACAGGACACGAGGTCATCCATTTAGACTGGACGAAAGGAAATTCAGCCTAAAGCATAGGACGGTTTTTTTTTTTTTTTAGTGAGAACAATAAAGCTGTGGAATTCTCTGCCTGTTGAGGTGGTTGGGTCAGAGACTGTACAGACTTTTAAACAATGACTGGATGACTTCCTGCACAAACATAATATTAAGGGTTCTAATAATTAATACGTGGGTAAAAGCTGCTTGATACAGGGAGAAATCTGATCGCCATACTGAGGTCAAGAAGGAATTGTTTCCTAGCGTGTTGCATATAGGCGAGCATTTCAGACTGGGTACTTTGACTTCTTTTGGATGAACAGCAGTAGGTAACGTGTGATAGGCTGAACCCTATGGATGTACGTCTTTTTTCAGCCTATGTAACTATATAACTATGTACATGTGAAAAGTCTACACAATGCGAGCATTCTTTGGATTTTAAGTATAAACAAACAGTTTTTCTTTAAACTAGCTGTTTATCCCAAATATTCTAACAAAATCATATTAAAAGTGTATAATCCCTTGCAGCCCAAATTAAATGTTTGCTTCAAATGATATACATACACAGATGTAATCACTATAATAACTGACTTAACGTTTCCAAGGCACAGTAGCAAATAAAATCAGGAGAATGAATACATCTTTTGTTACATTAACTCTATCAACAACATTGTGCAATGTCATCTGTAATAATGTGCCTGAGTTCATCTGCAGAACGAGAATTCCCCATCCATGATATTTCCTTGTATGCTGAATACAGATTTTACCTGTTCCCGGTACCTGACATCCCTGGGAGGTGCCAGTGACATTTCCCATGGTAAAAAAAAAAAAAAAAAGCAAAACACTTTGAGTGGAATATTAGCTGGCGTTTCTGCAGGGACACTCAATAGAGTGCAAGTGCAAGACTGGAAAGCGCACTCACAAAAGATCATTAAGCAATACAATAACAGAAACAAGGACGGGAATCATGGTCATAAAACATATTCTGAGCTGCTGCCGTACACAATCATCCACTGATACAGAGGTAAGCGTTTTGAACATTTCTGGCAAATTTGTGTTTGTTGAAGGTAAATCAGTAAATTGATAAGAGTGTGTCAAAACACAACAAACACAGACAAATGTACATATTCTGAAAGTGTTATAAAACACACACTTTTGGTGGATTATTTTTTATGTATACTTTCAGTAATTATCTTCACTGAGCATTTTTTAAGATGACAAAGTGAGTATACGTAAAATATTTTTTGTTAATAAAAAATATATTATTTAAGTTTAAAAAAACTTAATCCAAAGTAATACAAAACAGAGGATATAAGTTCAAATTGGAAATGAATACTAAATGCATCAAAAAGCAGAACATTTTACTTTGTACGCTATGAGAGTTATCCCCAAAGAGCCAGTGCCTGCGGGCATTGCAAATATCGACAAAAATCACCAGTATTGCACTGCCAACAAACGCCGGCATTTCTCAAACCTAAAATCCAAAGAGTAAAAGGAGGCGTTTTACAGTGAAGCTTCTCCTTTTGCTGTTTGTGTTTTGGGAAATGCTGGTGTTTGTTAGGAATGCAATACCGTCGATTTTTGTTGGTATTTGCAATGCCGGAAAACATTGGCGCTTAGTTAAGAAACCCATAAATAATGTGCAATAGAATAAACTATGCAGGTCTATTCACTAACAGGGTTATTCAAAGAGACTCGAAAAGTCGCCGCACGTTTGGTGACTTTTCGTTGTCTTCAATTCGGCTTGATTCGGCAATCCCATTTCGGCAGAAAAAAAAAGTACGCTTGAATGTTTGAAAAGTGAAACGCTGTTTGCAGACAAACTACTGAACGAAAATGTCTGAAATTTACATATGAGATCCAATGAATGATAATAGAAAGGGCTGTTACAGAAAAAAGAAAAAACTTTAAAAAAAAAATTAAAAAAAAAATCTGAGAATTTTTTTGCAGAAAAATCCCAAAAAATGCTTAAAAGATCCTAAAAAATCTATAAATAAAGAGACTTTCTACTGCAGAATTTTATAATGAACGGTTTATTAGATATTGTATTAAAACAGGAATATTTTTAACATTGAAGCCTATGGGATTTACCTGAATAAACCTGACGAATGAAACCACTGAATGGCAGGGCGTTTCGGCAACTTTTCACTGCTGGTTTTTGTTCTCTGAATAGACAAAGCTATGGGGATTTCACTGCCCTCGAATAGGCACCATATCTGCAGGCAATTCGCCAACTTTTGGCGAACTGCCTGCTCTCTGGATAGCCAAATGGCCTTTCGGCAGCCATTCGGAGCTCTTTGAATAACCCTGTAACTGTTAAACTCAGGAGAATTGGCAGAAGTGAAAAATCTAGGTCAAAATAGCCAAACCAGAAAAATTCTCCCATTTATCTCACTTTCCAAATTGGCTATTTGGTCTAGATTGTTCTCTTCTCCTGCCAATTCTCCTGACTTTCACCTTTTAGTAAACAGACCTTTTGTTAAAAGTTGGGGGGTTTTCTGTGGCGGCGCTGATTTATAGATATAAGTTTTGGGTTTGCAGCCTATGAGGTGTTGCACATAATCTCAACAAAATGTGCAAATGTAATAGAGATAACAGTAGATTGTCCTGGTGGCACAGTGGTGTACTATAAATCGTATAAACCCTAGCCTGATATTAGGCCCTACAGGTGCTCGTACTAGAGTCTAAGATCTAAAAATGTCGCCAGGAACCTTCAGGTCCCGAGAGAAGTACAATTAAAGATGAGAAGTGCAAATTACAATTGATACATAAATGCAGTAGCAAAGCCGAGAGACATGCAAGGATTATGTATAACAATTAAGTGCATGTGCTTATGAAACCATTCTTAAGTAAGTCTGCACTATTATTATTTTTTTCTTCTCTCTCCCCTTATATAAACCACCCATTGAGGAGAGAGGCTGTGGCAGTGGACCGTTTATCTCTACAACACGGCTCATACGCTGTGCAACAACTAGTGGCCACAAAAATTTTCCGGTTCTATTTCATGTTATTTGCACTTTTGCACGTGCACTTTACTGTGGCTTAGGACTTATTGATTGTACAACCCTCCAAAGAACTATCAGCGATTTGCGCTTTTAGCGCACCACCTGTGTATGCACTTTACTTAAGAATGGTTTCATAAGCACATGCACTTTATTGTTATACATAATCCTTGCATGTCTCTCGGCTTTGCTACTGCATTTATGTATCAATTGTAATTTGCACTTCTCATTTTTAATTGTACTTCTCTCGGGACCTGAAGGTTCCTGGCGACATTTTTAGATCTTAGTTTCTAGTACGAGCACCTGTAGGGCCTAATATCAGGCTAGGGTTTATACGATTTATAGTACACCACTGTGCCACCAGGACCATCTACTGTTTTCTCTTTTGTTAAAAGTACTTACTTTGTTTCCTCAGTAAAAATACCATAGTGTCGCCATATTGCTAGTGTTAGAATACAATTTTATCAATGTAGTTATAGTTTATAGGGAATTTGTGCGGAGAAGCGGCATGAAGTTAGAGGCCATTTTGAAATCTTGGATACCTAAGTTTTAATAATATAAATAATTCAGAAAAAAAACTGTTTATGATTAGTTTTGTCCTCCGAGGAGTTAGTACAATGTTTTTAAAATGAAGACGACCAAATGGGTTATTTCGATCTCTTCTAGCATACATTTTTGGCCAGAGACAGATTAAAGCAGGGCTCAGCAACCTTGGCCCTCAAGATGTTTCAGAACTAAATCTCCCATATACTCAGCTACTCATCACGTTGGAAGAGCATCATGGGAACTGTAGTTTCCACTCATCTGGAGGTCTAAAGTGGCTGACCCCTGGATTAAAGGTTCAGTTGGTCTAATACAGATCGAGCGTCCTTCAGAATCTGGGAAAATTTGATTCTGCCACAGACAGATGGAGTGCCCCTCGTCGAGTTGGTAAAATCCGTCTAGCTCTGAAAATTCTGCTTTTTGGAGTCTTCGGCATTTTGTAGTTCCGGATAAGGCTAGGGTCAGACAAATGCATTTTTCGCATCGTCCGTAAAAAAAGTGCGTCCGAACGCATTGACGTATTTTTTCACGGAAGACACAATAGCGGTCATACGATGCGCATTGTCGTACGTGATATTTGACGGAGCTATTAAAAACAAATGGATGTGATGTTGGCCGGACATATCCAGCGTCTGACGTCTCCTAATCAAGCACAAACGCCGCTATGCCGACGCAGCGCACTCTGTGCGTCAGTACTAGCGGTTCTATGTTCTTGAAAAAATGCTTTAGTTTGCCGCTTGCGTTGCGCGGCCGAACTTTCGTGCGGCCGTACTTCGTGTATTGGCCGTCATTGGCCGTCATTTGCTGCTACTACGGGCGTAATAAAGTGCAGCTTCACGCGCGTTCGCTCTGCGTTCGTCTGACCCCAACCTAAGAAGTGCCTGACTTGTATACTAAAGACAATGGTTCGAGTAGTCTCCTAGATCCTCTGCTGTGCTCCTAAAGATTGCATCTAATAAGAGCCTTAATTAATTGACATTAATTTAATCATTCTATGTTCATTACAACAATAATAGGTTTTCACTACTCAGCCCAGAAAATATACCAAAATCCTCCCAAGAGCCACTCATCAAATAACATCAGATTACCTATAAAATCTGCAAAACATTTTGCTATTCAGTATAAAAGATGTTTATCGTTATTGTAACTCCCCCTAACCACATAGGAAAATCACACATTTTAATATAATTGTAAGCAGAAAAACGTCTTTCTTCTTATAAATGAAGTTCTTGCATCTCATTAGGCAGTAATAAGATTGACCATGTGACCTTTTGAGCTTTTTAAACTACTTAGGAGGGTTAGTGATAATCTGTTGCTTCTGGTGTTTTATAAAACATAGCATTAATACTTAATCATTAACTCTCTTAAGTCTAAATGTGTGCTACTTGTTAATATTAGTTGAACATTTCAAATCGTTAAGTGATCTATTTTGCATGTTGGTAAAAAATACTTCTCTTCTTCCTGTTTGTTTACTTTATTATAATATACTACTAGTATATTTAAGCTGTTTAATTTTTTTTAACTATAAACTACTTTTTATTGAAAACTAATTTTTAATATAATTGACCTGGGATCTAATTCTAGCATGAAAATAAACCATATAGGAGCAGGATTTTGACACATACGTGCATGTGTTAATGCACGTATCTGCACAATATTTTCTCTTTGTGACCAATTCTTTTTTTTCTTCAGAAATAATGAGGTATATTACAATATTTCATATGAAAAGGGCATACTGTATACAAATGGTATAAATCTAGAAATACTGTAACAAATGTTAGGTGTGACAACATAGATACAGGAAATAATTAAATATACTAATATACTACTTGGGGTTTATTCTCGAAATGTATATGTTTGCCTGTATTGCAAACTCTGACAAATGACGACATTCTACTGTAACAATTCAATGTTCTTGAACCCAGGACATACTTGAAAACGAGAGAAATCTCAACGTATCCTTCCTGGTAAAATACTTTATTAATAAATAAATAATTCTACAAAATTTAAAATCCAGAGAGAAACAGGAGAAGCTTCACAGTGAAGCTTCTTCTGTTGCTCTTTGGATTTAACTTTTTTGACTTGCCAGAATTTGCCGGTGTTGCGACAATGGCGATTTTTGACAGTGTTTGCAACATCGCCAAACAACAGCACTTTGTTACTACTCCTATGGTATTTGTAAGGAACCACTGGTATTTCTAGGAATGCAGTCTCCTAGAATGCAAAAATGGCATAGGTGACTGTGCCCATAAAAATTTAATTGCTCTATCAAGTATCTCTAATAAAGGCCATTAAGCTGACGATTTATCCTGTCAGGTCTATTCACTAAAAGGTGAAAGTCAGGAGAATTGGCAGGAGAAGAGAACAATCTAGACCAAATAGCCAATATGGAAAGTGAGATAAATGGGAGAATTTTTCTGGTTTGACTATTTTGACCTAGATTTTACGCTTCTCCTGCCAGATCTCCTGAGTTTCACCTTTTAGTGAATAGACCTGTATGAGAAACCCTGCAGTGAACTGAATGTTCTCTCAAAACATTTGACATTACTTTCCTTGTCTGGCTGCCAGAAACCAGCCATGAAGTTTGTTCTGCAAATGTTCCTGAGAAGTGTAAGAGGAGGCTGACTTACAGGGTTATCCAAAGAGATTCGAAAAGTCACCGCACGTTCGGTGACTTTTCGTTCTCTTCAATTCGGTTCCTTTTGCCGATTGCATTTCGGTGACCCTGCGGTGTATTCAGCAAACAGCACAGGGTCCCCGAATTGCAAGGAAAAGCTGCCGACAACCTGACGAAAACTAACCGAATGCACGCTGAAAACAAGCAAAAACATCTGGATTAACCTTCGAAGAGGAGCCGAACATGAGCCGAACAGGAGCCGAATCACACAGAGCCGAAGCAGCTGTGACGTAGAGGAGGCAGTGAATAAATTAGAAAAACCATTTGTATGAAGCTGGGAAAATGAAATGCTGTTTGCAAAGAAACTACTGAGCGAAAATGTCTGAAATTTTCACAGGAGGTCCAGGGAATGATAATAAAGAGGGCTGTTACAAAAAAAATAAGTAAACTGAAAAAAAAAAAAAAAAAAAAATCGGACTTTTAATTTGTTTTTTAAAAATTCAGAAAAATGCTTAAAGTATCCTAAAAAATCTATAAATAAAGAGACTTTTTGCTGCAGATTTTTATAATGAACGGTTTATTAGATATTGAATTAAAACGGGAATATTTTTAACATTGAAGTCTATGGGATTCTCCTGAATAAATTTGCCGAATTAAACCACCGAATGGCAGGGCATTAGGGGAACCTTTCACTGCTGGTTTGTGTTCTCTGAATAGCCGAAGCAGTGCTTTTTGATGGGGATTTCACTGCCCTCGAACAGGGACCGAACAGGCACCGTATGTGCAGGCAATTCGACAGGATTTGGCGAATTGCCTGCTCTCTGGATAGCCGAATGGCCAGGAAAGGTAACCGAACGCTGATTTCCAGCGTTCGGTTACCTTTCTCAAGCAATTCGAATCTCTTTGGATAACCCTGTTACTGTTATTCGCTTGTGATCAGTTGCATTGGCACAATTATCTTGTGAATACAAACATTATGACTGCTTGTAAGTATTCAAATGTTTTTTCTTTAAATTGGAATTTTCCACAAGGAAATACAAATATTATTGCCAAGGAAATCTGTGTGTGTGAATGGCATAGGGGGATTTCTACCATTTATGCAAAACATAAGGTAAAATACAAATTGAAACAGTTTCTTTTCTGATTTAAAAAATAACTGACATATTTTTGACAGCACATGTATCAAAATCTACATAAAAAGTTTACTTACAGAACTGTTACTTTCATATATGTACATATCACATGTATATCCAATTACATCAGATTATCATTAGAAAGAAACACATCTAATTCTTTTGAAGTTAATCCACTAAACTTTGATAGATTAACGTCAGTGAGTCAAAGAAATGATTAGCAAATATTCAATATTGAAACAATGACGGGGTTTAAATAACACATTCACCATACCATTCCAAGATAAGGCACGATAAAACAGATTTATATAAATAAAATATGAATTGCACCTCTGAAGAATGGTCGATGCTGTTCATATCTGAGATATGGGACGACAGTTGTCAAGTTTATTTGCTTGTAAGGCAAAAAGGTTGATAACATGCACCTAACTGATTTGTTGCCGAATTAATAATAAATATTTTCAGAACAAAGGAAAGTACGAAAACACAAAATATGTTACTGTTGTTTATTGTCTTAATCATGTATTTATTGTCTTGCTGTACTTACGTCCTTCTCATTTAGAGCGACAGTATTTACATGTATTAGAAACCTGTAATTAATAGAATGAAATGAGACAACTGTTTTATTGCTGTGCAGGATTAACTGACAATATGGAATTATTTAAATGTAAATTGTATTTACATATACTACTATAATTTATATATTTTAACTAATTTAATCATAAAGCGGGAGAATAAATGCTTTCGGTAATGTTTATTCTTCCTTTTTGCCTGCACTCAAAGCAAAGTACACTTAACATTTTTGTGCCACTATAATCGTTAATAAATTGCAATGTCATGGCAAACCTCTTAGGTGAGTCCTATGCTAGCTCTTTATTCACTGCTTTCAGTTCAAAGTCATACAGGGTTATTCAGAGAGCGGTGAAAACAGGAGAATGACTGGAGAATGAAAAATTCTAGGTCAAAATAGCCGATTTGGAAGGTGAGATGAAAGGGAGAATTTTTCTGGTTTGGCTTCTTTGGCCTAGAATTTTCCATTCTCCAGTCATTCTTCTGCTCTTCACCGCTCTCTGAATAACCCTGATAATCTCATATGAGAAAGAGGGGGGAACCTCATAAACTCCACCAATCAATCCTTACCAATCAACCTCAATTCACAGAAATTAGCCTCTGATGCAATCTCTCGCTATTGAAGGATGGCTGCTTGGTTTATTATATTATTTTCAGCGCCATATCCAAAAAACAAAAAGCTACAGGCAATGTATATTCCAAAAAACTGTTGTGGTAGTAGTTAAAACTATCTGTTACTCAACCCCTTTAATACTAATTGATTTTCCACAAAGGACCCAGTGGTTATATGGAAAATGACTTACCATTACCCACACAGTAAATATACACAGAGGCGTACCTTTGTATATGTTCATTGTAGGTAAACCCTTTTTGACAGACAGTGGGCTCCCTCTGCTGGCCAAAAAGTGCTACTATATGTATGGTGCAACTTGTGCTCCGTGGTTCAGTGCTGGAAAAGCTGATCTGAAAGCTTTTCAAAATAATTTCAACACATCGCTCTCGTGTCTGATGTGTTGAAAGCTTAAGGGTGTATTCTGCCTCCCTAGCAAAGCTGTGAGGCGTGAGCGCTTGAGACTAAGTCTGTATTGACCAGTACTCACACGATGAAAATTCAGCAGACAGTGTAAACTCAGCAAAACTGACACGTAGAAAGATGAATCCAGTTGAAAACTTTAATGATCTGATTGACAATCTCTGTAATAGTGAACAGCAATGCAGGTGAAAAGACATTAGTTCTGTCCAGCATTGATCTAAGATGGCTGCTAGGTGGCCAGTAAGTACCTCAGAAGTAGCCTGAACAAAAAGGGGTGGAGCTAGCCGGATGCAGCAAGGCTAAGGAAACCCAGCAGGAACAAAATAGCTATTAAATAATAACTGTAAGCAGCAAAAGGCAGATTCAACACATAGCATTAAAATATACAAATTAACCCTGAATCATGGGGCATGACAGGGTGTGTTCTGGAGCCTATTTTGCAAACAAATTTCATTTGCAGCAAACACAATCAGGGTTATCCAAAGAGATTCGAAAAGTCACCGCACGTTCGGTGACTTTTTGTTCTCTTCAATACGTTTCCTTTTGCCGATCCCATTTCGGTGACCCTGTGGTGTATTCAGCAAGCACCACAGGGTCCCCGAATTGCAGGGAAAAGCTGCCGTAAACCCACCGACAACTAACCGCAAAACCCACCGAATGCACCCTGAAAACAAGCAAAAACATCTGGATTAACCTTCGAAAAACCCGAGCAGGAGCCGATCCTACGCAGCGAAGCAGCCGAACAGGAGCCGAATCACACAGAGCCGAAGCAGCTGAGAAGCAGAGGAGGCAATGAATAAATTAGCAAAACCGTTTGTATGAATCTGTGAAAATGAAAAGCTGTTTGCAAAGAAACTACTGAGCAAAAATGTCTGAAATTTACACAGGAGGTCCAGGGAATGATAATAAAGAGGGCTGTTACAGAAAAAATAAGTGAACTTAAATTTGCTTAAAAAAATGCTTAAAGTATCCTAAAAAATCTAGAAGTAAAGAGACTTTTTGCTGCAGAATTTTATAATGAATGGTTTATTAGATATTGAATTAAAACGGGAATATTTTTAACATTGAAGCCTATGGGATTCTCCTGAATAAATTTGCCGAATTAAATCACCGAATGGCAGGGCATTAGGGGAACCTTTCACTGCTGGTTTGTGTTCTCTGAATAGCCGAAGCAGTGCTTTTTCATGGGGATTTCACTGCCCTCGAACAGGGACCGAACAGGTACCGTATGTGCAGGCAATTCGCCAGGATTTGGCGAATTGCCTGCTCTCTGGATAGCCGAATGGCCAGGAAAGGTAACCGAACACTGATTTTCAGCGTTCGGTTACCTTTCTCAAGCAATTCGGATCTCTTTGGATAACCCTGAATGTCTTTGCTTTGCTCTAGAATTAGCCTACATCAACTATTCTTGATCTTGGGTTACCAGGAGGTGCTTTTGAAGATCAATTACACTCAATCTTCGCAGTGAAGGGTGTATAGTAATTTAGAGACCAGGCATCTGTACAATGCTTGACATCACAGGTTTTCATATAACGCCTTCTTTCCATGTTTCCAACCAACAGGCAAGCATTTCAACTGTATAGCATCTGAGTCAATATTTTGTTGTAAAACTAAATTATTTTATGTAACTGAATTGACGTGTTTTTTTTAATAGAGGAATCTCTTTGTAAAGACAAATATTGAGATTCTCGCAAACAACATATAGAATCATTATTCTGGGATTTTGGCACCTGGTCATTTTTACCGTATATTTTAATGTGTTAGACTATAAATACATTTGCTGCAATCTGTCGTTTTAGGACACTCATGCAAATTCTACCGATGAAAACACAGAGCGTGGAAACTGGAGCAGAAAATCAGACTATATTCTCTCCATGATAGGATATGCTGTAGGACTTGGAAACGTCTGGCGATTTCCCTACCTTGCCTACAAAAATGGAGGAGGTAAAGCTGATATACATATCAATTTTTCATTCACTTTTTTAAACATCTCACATGTTAGTGTTTTTTTTTGTACAAATATATAAAATGTTTTAGTTATCCATCATTAACCTCTTCACTACCAGGTGATTATTCAAATAACCAGTGCCAATAACCAGTGTTTATTTGGAAAATGTTTTTTAATTAATTCAAAGTAAGAAATATTTGGAAATATTCACAATGAATTCCATAGTGTTGTAGCGTATTTGGCAGGTAGATTTCATCTACTGGTCAAAAGAAGTTACTACAGTTTAGGGCTCTGTGCATTATCAGCTTTGGTAAAAGTCCATCAGAGACATTCCTCAGCTGGTTTTAAAAATACTTAGCACCTTGGACATCATGTTCACCATGCTAAAACTTTAGGGATATGGGGCCCTATTGCATTCTTAATGCAAAAACGCACGCTAAACGTGTGTTTTTTTGTGCGTAGCATTAAATGTTAACACATGAAAATCACTGCTGGAATTACATTCCTCGCGCATTTTTTCATCCATCGGGAAATTGCGCTCGTAAAACCGACGCGCAAAAATGGGCGCCAAGTACCTTTGCGAGCAGAAATCAGTGAGCGCAATGTAGTTTTTAACGCGAGTCTGTCATTTTTGATGCGAATCTGTCATTTCTGTGCGGATTGCGCACAACAGACGTACATTTTGACGGAAGACAAGGCAGTGGCAGTCATTTTTGACGGATCTAGTAAAAAAAAATGTGCGCATCGACATTCTCCGTTGTGAATCCGCAGTTTAGTATGGTCAGGTTGCTACAATTTGCTGTTACCAACAGCTTTTCAAAGACGTTAAAGGAACACTCTAAAATAAAAATCCCCCCCTTTTTTTTACATTTAAATATACCTATTCCCTACCTAGTTATTGTGCATATATATATATATATTTTGAATGTAATACTTACCCTAAAAACCACTTGTTTCCAACAGCGTCTTTTTTTTTTTTATACTCACCTCCCTCCTCTTCCGCTCCCGTCCTGAAAATGTTGAATTTGGCTAATGGTTTACGTGAGAAGCGCACATTGCGCGCCTCTCACGTAAGCCAGCCAATCAGCAGGCTTCCTCTTCTTTTTGGATTAGTGTTACGCGCAAGAGGATGTGCAACACTAATCCCAGCCGCAGACTATGCTGGCGGCTCGCTGCCGCCATCTACTGCAGCGAGTTGGAGATGTCATCGCGCTGAAAGCGCAATGACGACTCCTACTCGGCAATAGTCGGCAGAAGCGGGAAATATGAATCCCGCTCTGCTGACTGACAGCTGGGAGGGCGGAGTAAAACAGCTGTTTTCAGCTGTTTCAGCCTGATCGGCTGAGCGGAGGGAGGGGGGACAGACAGGGCATCATGACCACCTAAAAAAGCTTAGGTGGTCATGTTGCCTAGAGTATCCCTTTAAGATTATGCGCGCAAACGCTGTGCGTTAAATTTTGCGCTAAGATTGTAATACCATGCGCACAAATGCATTTGCGTTCACAATGTTAAGTATAGGATGCGCGCAGTAAATTGCGCTCGCAAAGGGTTCACGCCGGGTCACTCGCGTTAGACGTTAACGCGTATTTTGTGCGTGAATGTTGTAATACAACGTTCAGCGCAAAGGGTTTTGCCCCTCGCGGTAATGCGTTTTTGTGCGCTCGCACAATTGTGCGCAAAGAATGTAATAGGGCCCATGTTGTTTTGCGCAAATCCAATTGAAATTCATTTGCAACGAACTACTGTAATTTGCGTTTGTCCTGCTCAGCTACAGATTGAGATAAAGCAGAATTAGGCACTTATGGTGCCTTTAGGCTAGGGTCAGACGAACGCATTTTCGCGTTGTCTGTGAAAAAGTGCGTTCAAACGAATGGACGCATTTTTTCACGGAGTACGCGTTAGCGGTCATGCGATGCGCATTTGCGTTCGTGTTTTTGTACGGATCATCAATAAAACACTTTTGCGTCTGGACGTTATGTTGGCCGGACATTAGCAGTGTCTGACATCTCCAAATCACGCACACACGCCGCTAGCGGACGCGGCGCACTCTGTACGACCGTACTAGTGGTTTCACGTTCTCGACAAAATGCGTTCGTTTGCCACTTGCGTTGCGTGGACGAACTTTCGTGCGGCCGTACTTCGTGTGTTCCCCGGCATTGGACGTCATTTGCTGCTAGCACGGCCGAGATTTCGTGCGTCTAAACACACGTTAAAACTGCTTTCGTCTGACCCTAGCCTTAAAGACCTGAGTTATCCTGATCTTGGGAGTGAAGGGGTTAAGAAGTTGGTGGGACTCACAAGAGCAGCGTGAAGTTATTTATATTTTATTTCTTTATAGTTTTTTTGTGATATCTAATAATGTCTAGGGAAAACATGAAGAAAATGATAATAAATCTTCATTTCTCAATTATTCAACAGGCTCCTATCACTAATGAAATGTACATGCTTTTAACAGCACTTTTTTATTTATTTATTCAACGATTTGCTCTACATAGAAGTATTGTTAGAATGAAATGTTGTAGGCACTTTGCTGTACCCACTTTCTTACAAGTATCAATAAAAGTGACAGAGAAAGATCTCAATCATAGAAAAATAATTGTTGTGTGGTACTTGAAAAAAGCTTTATTGTTCCATAGCAAAATAGCAAGAAATGACAAGGCAAGCATGAAAGAGAAGCCGTTGTGCTTGTTGTGATCAGTTTTCTGCTGTTTTTTCTTCACAAAACTATTAAATTGTTTTACGTTATAATACTTGAGCTGGAGATAGAGATGTCCTGCGCTAACACAAAGAAATGTGTTGACTCCAGGGGTCTACCTGAGCAGGAATGTTTGGGAACTCAGGTCTCCCACATTTATTGTAGGAGGAATGGAGTTCCCTTTTGGCCCACGTACTGAAAAGCTTTTATTAGGTTCCACTCATATGTTTCCTTAATACGTCATCAGAAATATACGATATTTACTACCGTTATGATAACTATTCCAAAAACCCAACTTATCATTATGTTTAAAAATTGATATCAAATGTGAGTGTGCAATGGTTTGTTAAGTGCGACATATCAACAGTTAAATGGGGGAAAGCAAAAATCTTGCAAAGTTCCCATACTTAGGGCCCTATTACATTCTTCACGCAAATTCGTCCGAGCAGCGCAATTTATTTTGCGCACAGCGTTAAGAGTTATCGTGCGAAAATTAACGGTGGTATTACGATCCGAACGCATTTTCTCACCCGTCAAAAAATAACGTTCGTAAAAACGACGGCAAAATGAAGAATAATACGCACGCAGTAATGTTTGTGGGATTCAGCCAATCACAATTATGAACCTTAATTTACATCAATTTACCTTAATTGATTCACTTAAGTTTTTGCGCCTGTCAAAGTAAATCTGAGTATATATGCTGCAGCAATAATAAAAACAAGCACGAATTCACAATTTTATTGTTTGGGTATGTGTAGAATGTGTAACTATACTTTGCTGTATTTTTTTTTCCGTGCTGGTGTTTTTCGTTTCGGCCAGAACGTTCCGATTTGCAGTTACCACCAGCTTTTCAAAGACGTTAAAAACAAAAAGGAACGCAAATGTCGTTCGCAAAAAGATGCACATCGATTGTAATACCATCCGCGTACCAGCGCACAAACGCATTTGCGCTCAGAATGTTAATTATAGGACGCGCACAGTTCATCACGCTTGCGCAGGTCCATCCGCGTTAAACGATAACGCGCATCGTTTGCGCGAACGTTGTAATACGACGTTCTGCGCAAAGGGTTTTGCCCCTCGCGTTAATGCGTTTTTGCGCACGCACACTTTTTTGCGCGAAGAATGGAATAGGGCCCTTATTTATTAGACTAGACCCCTGGTTGACTCTTTTCATCCCATCAAGGAGATACCCATAGTTAAACATTTCAGAGATCTGCCTACATTCCAAGAAATTAGGAATTCTGGCACGCCACTGGCGGTGAGATAATAGCAGCTTTATGGGGGAAAAAAGCTTCTGGCAATGTTTTGATTTTGTTAAGCCTAATTTGTCAAGCCTGAGATTAAGACCAAGATTTGCCGAGCCAGAGGGATGTGACACAGTTTTCACGCTCATGTATGACTGACTTCTATGCCTTAAAGCTCTGACAAATCTTGCTTTATAGTTAAACTTTTCACTCCCTGATTCAGTTACAGTTACAGGTATTTCTAAAGTGCTAGCAAGTTCTGTAGCGCTGTACAATGGGAGAGACATAATAACAAAAGCCAATACAAGTTAAACACAGTAGTAGAGAGGACCCTGCTCAAGAGCTTACATTCTAAGATAAAAGCAGGCTAAATGTTAATGAAACCAAAGCAGGTAGTGAAAAGAGTTTACATTTAGGCTGGGGTCAGACCAGCGCACTTTTAACGTGCGTTCTGGCGCACTTAATCACGGCCGCACTAGCAGCAAATGACGGGCAATGACAGCCAATATACGAAGTACGGTCGCACGAAAGTCCGGCCGCGCAACGCAAGTGGAAAATGAACGCATTTTTTCGAGAACGCAGAACCGCTAGTACGGACGTACAGAGTGCGCTGCGTCCGCTAGCGGTGTGTGTGTGTGATTTGGAGACGTCAGACCCTGCTCGTGTCCGGCCTACATAACGTCCAGACGCAAAAAGTTTCCTGGTTTGGATTCGTAAAACATCACGCACGAAAATGCGCATCGTATGACCGTTTTCGCATAATCCGTGAAAAAATACATCAATGCGTTCGGACGCACTTTTTTACGTTCGCGTGTAAAAATGCTTTCGTCTGACCCTAGCCTTACAGTGTCTTAATGGTGGATTCAATCTAAAGACTCATGTCTTTAATATTAGTCAATGAATGGCAGCCTGAAGAAGCACTGTTTATTCAGTTTTTTGTTAATCAGTTATATGGCTCAGGCTCAGCTAACTTTCACAATACCTGCATTGCCATTACACAACTGAAAAGTCTGTATGATTGGAATTAATACAGGTTCACATGTCCACATGTCTATTGAAGGATTGTCAACGGATTGTCGTTAATCTGCTCCCATTGTAATGAGTTTAAAAGGGAACGCAATGTGCAGAGTTGTTTACAACGGACAAGATTCAGCTTGCATCATTGATTATAAGATTTATAAGTAGCAATTCATTAATAAATTAACCCTATTGTAGCATCTTCAAACAATTCTTCCAGTTTCTAGGCAGTGTCGGAGTTTGTACACATCTGAAGTATGTAAAGCAGGTAGTATAATGATTTATTATAAACTTTTTTAAGCTTGAGATTCATCATCAATTTACAAGAGTTACGGAGATACAAAGTGATATGGGAAATACAAATGAGAAAATACATTGGGTTCTATTACATTCTTCACGCAAACGTTAACGCGTGCGCAAAAACGCATTAACGCGAGGGGCAAAACCCATTGCGCTGAACGTATTATTACAAAGTCAGCGCAACAAACGCGCGCATTCGTCTAAGGCTAGGGTCAGACTGAGGCAGTGCGAACGCGCGTTCTGGCGCACTTAATCACGGCCGTGCTAGCAGCAGATGCCGGGCAATGACGGCCAATATACGAAGTACGGTCGCACAAAAGTCCGGCTGCGCAACGCAAGTGGAAAATGAACGCATTTTTTCGAGAACGTAAAACCTCTAGTACTGACGTACAGAGTGCGCTGCGGCCGCATGGCAGCGTGTGTGCGTGATTAGGCGACGTCAGACGCTGCTAGTGTGCGGCCTACATAACGTTCAAACAGCCGGATTTCCCTAGACTTCTTTTTACCCCACCGTCATGAAATACGTCCAGAATTGCGCATCGTCTGACCACTTAAGCGCATTCCGTGAAAAAATGCGTGCGCACGCATCGACGTACATTTTGACGGTGGCCGCAGAAAATGCGCTCATCTGTCCCTAGCCTAATGCAGGTGGACCTGCGCTAACCCTTTGCGAGCATACTTTACTGCGCGTGTCCTATAAATAACATTGTCAGCGCAAATGCGTTTGTGCGCTGGTACGCGGATGGTATTACAATCTATACGTGGTTTTTAACGCACAGCGTTTGCGCGCATAATTTTAACGACTCCTAAAAGCTGTTGCTAACAGCAAATCTGAACGTCCTGGCCGAAACCAAATACACCAGCCCGAAAAAAAATACAGCAAAGTATAGTCACACATTCTACTCACACTATACCCAAACAATAAAATTGAGAAGTTGTGCGTGTTTTTATTATTGCTGCAGCATATATATACTCAGATTGATTTTGGCAGGTGCAAAAACTTAATGGGAGACAATTGTGGTTCTTAATTCTGATTGGCTGAAAAAACAGTACGCACACTGATTTCTGCGCGCAACGTTAACGCGCGCTTTTTTGCGCATCCGTTTTACGCGCGCAATTTTTCAACGGATAAATAAATGCCCGCGGATTGTAATTCCAGCGTTAATTTACGCGCGTTAACGTTTAGCGCTTTGCGCACAAATTAACGCGCTGTGGGAGCGTTTTTGCTCAAAGATTGTAATAGGGCCCATTACGTATTAATGGTACTGTTAAACTGACCTCAGTATACAAAAAAAATGCACAAGAACAGTTCAATGCACCGAAAATGTTTACAGTTTATAATCTATTAAAAGTAAAAGTAACACATGATTTTGTCCCACTATGCAATATAGTGTTAAGCTCACATAAAACTTTCTATTTACAGAATGAGTATTTATTAAAATTCAAAACAGGTTTTAAATATGGCAGCTTCCCTGGTTAGTTTGCACCAAATTGGCCTTCCTCTACTCTACTTTAGGATCCCCTAAACCCACTGTTAACACCTTAATGTAACGTTGGGAGCTTCCAGCCCTACCTGTGTGCTTGAGGGCAGCATGTCTGATGCTGCTCGCTGACCAAAGCCCGGTTTAAATGGAGACAGGCAGGGAGGTTGTTGCATGAGGCGCGGCTTGAGTGGGGGGCGTGGCCTGGTGAAGGTCTTTAAAAACCCTCAGTGTATTCTCAGCAGTTGCCAGATCGTGGTTATCCATACCTGAGCTCCTTGTAACTGACTGCTATATTGAATTAACCCGTTAGTAACCCGTTATTGACCTCTGCTTGTTTCTGACTATTCTGCCTTCTGTTGCCCTAGACCATTTTCTTGTACTACGCTACTGCTCTGATATCGACCTGGCTATTCCATTTGACCATTCTGAACTCTGTATTCCTGATTCTGGCTCGACTGACTACTCCCCATGTTGTTAACCCTTTCTGTCTAGCTAGTTTACCTGGCCAATTCTAAGGACCAGACAGTTAGAGATCTTTCACAGCTACTCTGTTGGTAGCTTCTGGGCTCTGTGGAGTGTGGGGCGTTAAGTACTGCGTGGTGGGACTGGGAACCGTGACATTACGATATGGCCACTATGGATCCTTCAGACTTAACACAGCACTTGGCTAACTTTGTATCCAGACAGGATGAGCAAGATCATAGGATGGATCAGTTTGCTATTGCCTTACAAACTATCCTGATTCGTACGGCTCACCTGGAACCAGCTGGGGTTGGGTTGCACCCCCGCTTGATATACCTGTGTCCCCTGTCGTTCAGACATCCCAGGTACACATGACCGCTCCTATGAGGTTTGACGGTACTCCCTCAGAGTGCCGGGGATTTTTGGTCCATGTGGATATTCATTTTAAATTAAATCCACAGATGTTTTTTCTCTGACATTGCCAAAGTGGGGTTCATTATTAATCATCTGTCTGGCAGAGCACTGACATGGGCGACTCCGTTATGGGAGGCAGAGAAGCCTATCATACGGGATTATAAAGAATTCATAGCCGAGTTACAAAGTACATTTAATCCTACCAGAAAGGCCACGGTAGCTGGCAAATCCTTGTTCCTCATACGTCAAGCGAACAGGACTGTTTCTGATTATGCCATAGAATTTAAAACCTTGATCTCTGATGTGAACTGGACAAATGAGACACTGGTTCTGGCTTTTATGGAGGGGTTATCAGAGTCATTGATGCATGAATTGGCTCCACGTAAACTACCTGAGGTATTGTGTGAACTCATTGATTATTGTATAGATCTGGATAATCAGATAAGGGACAGAAGGACTCCAAGAGAGAAACCCAAGAGACCGTTACCTAGGTTGGCCCCTGTCTTTCAGGCACCACCAAGAGAGTTATCTCCTCCCTCTGAGCCTATGCAACTAGGCCGTACTAGGCTTACAGAGGAAGAGAGAACAAGGCGTTTTCGTGAGGGATTGTGCCTGTATTGTGGTTTGGGGGGACATGTACGATTTCAATGTCCTACTCGTCCTAAGATGCATGATAAGCCGGAAAACTACCGCACCTAAGGCAGCTGAGGAGACAGGCCTTGGGTGTGATGTGCATGTCTCCTGTCAAAGACACTAAACTTATGTTACCAGTAGCCTTGGCTTGGGAGACCAAGACCACACAGACTACCGCTTTTTTGGATTCTGGGGCTGCTGGCAACTTTATCGATGTTAACTACGCTTCTTCCATTTCTCTAACTCTGGTTGTAAGAGCGACACCCTTAGCCGTCGAAGCCATAGACCTCAGACCGTTATCCTGCCCTAGGATTACTCACGATACGGTTACAGTGGTTCTTACCACTGGTCTCTTGCATAAAGAAGAAATCATATTTCAAGTTATCCATTCACCTTCCAATCCTGTTGTACTTGGTTTCCCTTGGTTGGTGAAACATAATCCTGTTATTGATTGGGCTAATGGAGAGATACTGTCTTGGAGTCCTGCTTGTTTTGGGACTTGTTTAATACCCATTCAGCATGTCGGTGCCCTGAACACACCCACAGCTCCTCCATTGTCTACAGAGGTTCCTGACCAATATGCCGACCTCAGGGCTGTATTTGATAAAAGAGAGGCAGAGAAACTGCCTCCACATAGACCATATGATTGTGCCATAGATATTCATCCTGGTACCATGCCACCTCGAGGCAAAGTATATCCTCTTTCCATAAAGGAGAACCAAATTATGGAGGAGTACATAAAGGAGAATTTGGAGAGAGGTTTTATCCGACGTTCCTCTTCTCCAGCAGGGGCTGGGTTCTTTTTTGTGTCTAAAAAAGAGGGAGATTTACGCCCATGTATCGATTATAGGGGGCTTAATAAGATCACCATTAAGAACGTGTATCCTATCCCTCTCATATCAGAACTGTTCGACAGGTTAAGGGGGTCAACAGTATACACAAAACTTGATTTAAGAGGAGCTTACAACCTGATACGTATAAAAGAGGGGCATGAGTGGAGAACAGCATTTAACACCAGAAGTGGGCATTATGAATACTTGGTCATGCCTTTCGATCTTTAATGCTCCAGCGGTATTCCAGGATTTTATTAATGATGTGCTCAGAGATTTCTTACAAACCTTTGTTATAGTATACCTAGACGATATATTGATTTACTCTCCCGATCTGAAAACCCACCATGCACATGTCAGACAGATATTAGCAAAATTACTGGATAATGGTCTTTATTGCAAACTTTCCCTCCAGCTCTACCGCTTCAGTTTACTGAACAGGCCATCCCGGCTCTCGATGACCATCTCACTCAACTGCAAGAGATTTGGAGACAGATTCGAGAAAATATGGAGCACAATGTTGCTGTCCAGAAACGCAAGGCTGACAGGCATAGGTTACAAGCTCCCTCCTATAACGTGGGGGATAGAGTTTGGTTGTCCACTAGGAATGTGAAGTTGCGGGTGCCTTCTATGAAAATGGCACCTCGGTTTATAGGTCCATATAAGATCATTCGCCGCATTAATCCTGTGGCTTATGCTCTTGCCCTTCCTAAACATCTTCGCATGCACAACGTCTTCCACACCTCCCTACTGAAGCTTTGTTGTGTAACAGGTACACGCGGGTCGTTCCTCCTCCTCTACCTATTCAGGTTGATGGTGGATATGAGTATGAGGTTAGGAGGGTTTTGGATTCTAGGCTGTGCAGGGGCGCTCTGCAGTACTTGGTCGATTGGGTGGGTTATGGTCCAGAAGACCGGTCCTGGATTCCAGCTTCCGACATGTCTGCCTCTAGGTTGGTCAGGGCGTTCCATGCCTCGCACCCCGATCGCCCTGGTGGTCGTCCTGCCGCTCGTCCTGTTGGTCGTCCGGTGGCCTCCCGTGGAGAGGGGGGTACTGTAACGTTGGGAGCTTCCAGCCCTACCTGTGTGCTTGAGGGCAGCATGTCTGATGCTGCTCGCTGACCAAAGCCCGGTTTAAATGGAGAAAGGCAGGGAGGTGGTTGCATGAGGCGCGGCTTGAGTGGGGGGCGTGGCCTGGTGAAGGTCTTTAAAAACCCTCAGTGTATTCTCAGCAGTTGCCAGATCGTGGTTATCCATACCTGAGCTCCTTGTACCTGACTGCTATATTGAATTAACCCGTTATTGACCTCTGCTTGTTTCTGACTATTCTGCCTTCTGTTGCCCTAGACCATTTTCTTGTACTACGCTACTGCTCTGATATCGACCTGGCTATTCCATTTGACCATTCTGAACTCTGTATTCCTGATTCTGGCTCGGCTGACTACTCCCCATGTTGTTAACCCTTTCTGTCTAGCTAGTTTACCTGGCCAATTCTAAGGACCAGACAGTTAGAGATCTTTCACGGCTACTCTGTTGGTAGCTTCTGGGCTCTGGAGTGTGGGGCGTTAAGTACTGCGTGGTGGGATCTGGGAACCGTGACACTTAACTGCATCAAGCTCTCACATGAGGCCAGAATTGTGTACAAGTACTTGTTGATTTTTGGTACATTTTGTTTTCAAATACATTTTAACCTATTTTCAATGGGCATATCCAATATGTGAAAGCAATTTCCACGTTACTTTTCTGAGTATATAGAAAGTTACTTAACCCTTGACAAATGGCTTGAAAAAAGCTTGTTTACAGCCAAAATGATGTTGTTTGAGATACTCCATTAAAGCTCTGAACTGGCATGCCTGGATCCTTCTTTCTTAAGCTTTGTAATATTATCTGGCCAGCAGACTTTCCCAGACTATACTGTGGATTAGCATCCTAGTCCAGACTCGCTGGTGTGCCTCTGAACAATATTTAGTCCCTCATTATATATTGATGTCCCTCTTGGAAATCTCTAAGACCAGTCACCAAACAATATACCCTGGTCCACTAATAATCCATTGCCAGTAGGGTTGTCTGACCCTATTGTTCCTCACTTTGAGGACGCAAGTGAAAGATGGTTGAAATATTGTAGGATCTTGGTTCAGGTTCTAAGTTTCCCAACATTTCACCCAAAATTCCAAGTCCGTATCTTCAGAATATCGTTGAGAAAGGTAGACCTTTTATGATTAGCCCTACACTGTATCGAGTAATGAAATGTTGTAGTTACTCACAAAGAAGACTGGAAGAAGGACATGTATAGACAACTGCTGCCTCAGATTTTGAGAATTTTGAGTGCTTATCACCTTTCTCTTTGAGTCTCTCTTCAAGAGTATTCATTTTAATTTCAGAGGTGTTTTTCACTCCAATGGATCTAGCTACATCTTATCCAAATACAAATAAGATGTTTTCATGGTGGTGGACATGTTATGCTGTCTGCTCCAACTGGAGAATAACGGGGAGTGTTAAAGCTAATAACGAGGACAGGTATTTCCCTTGACTCTTTGGTCACCCAGTTAGGTTCTTTTCCCAATCAAGGTGTTAAATAAAGTTGTCAAATTCTATGAACTACAAGATGCTATATTGTCTGGCAGCAAAAGTGGGGATTTCTAACCATTATTCAAGTTATAGATAAAATCAAGTATTGTATATTCCATGGGTATGCTGATATCTGCGTCATGAGGTATGGTCATCATAGTTTCTTTGTCTTTGAATACTGGTTGACTGAAGCCCAGTTATATTGTTTGCTGTTCTGTATACCCAGTCAATTTCATTAGAGGCTGTTTATATATATATATATATATATATCTTTTTTTTATTTCGTGACAAGACTTATATTGTGTGCCATGTGTTTATGGATACTTTTTCCTATCATCCACAGCTACTTAATGCGTTTCGTTGATGTATTATTTTCTCTCCTGTTCCTTGCAATAGTTGCTTTATTGTATTTCTCTTGCTCATGTTGTAACTGAACACTGCATTAATAAACATTATTTTTCAGAAAAATAAAGTTCCAGCACTCAACTTAAATTAAACACACGTGAATGATCATCCAACCTTTTTAAACAGTAATCACTGACATTTGTATTCATGATTAAAACAATAGAGCGAACTTCTTAACCCCTTCACTATCTTTTGAATTTTTAAAAATTCACTGTCAGAATCCAGTATTTTTTTTTATATACAGTAAGAAATATTTGTGAATATTTCCAATGTATTTCTTATTGTAATAACCTATTTGGCAGGCAGATATCACCATCTGCTGGCCAAAAGGAGTTAATGCAGTTAGAAATGCAGCTCATTGCTCCGTGCATCGGCTGGGGAATGCCTGCTGTATCAGGGCATATCCTAGCCGATTTGCTGATTTTAAACAGCCCTATCATATTGGACATTATGTTCGCAGGACTAAAACTTTGTGGGCACCTTTTGAAGCTCAAAAGCAAATGAAATTAGTTTACAACAAACAAATTCCATGTGCAATCAAAGAGCACAGCCCCAGATCGTGATAACATGACCTTGTGCTGCTGTGTTTGCTAATGCTGATCATGTATACACACACGTTCACGATATTGAAGGGGTTAACACAAAACAGCAATTTGGTAAAAAAAACAATATTTTCAAAGTTATTATTTAGATTGGAAGCATATTTTATACAATATATACATATATGTCACTATTGGTACCTGGTATCTCCAGGCTCGATTACCATAAAAATAAAGTCAGTTTTCCAAGGTCTGTAAAATGAACTGCATAATACTCCAGAACTCCAGAGGTACAGTTAAAATCCTGTAAATTTGCATATGTTTATTTTTTCCAGTGACATACTTTGATAGAAAGCTGATATCCATCATCAGGAGGCACCTGACTGATTACATTTATGGCAAGACAAAACAAGTTATTGTTTGACAATACTTATTCTGAATTGTTGTCTTTCCAATTTACTGTACCATTCAAATGTTTGGCAGTTGTAAAAGGAAAGAACAATAAAGTGCAGCCAAAAAATAAATATGTATTCTACCAAAGCTAGAAATAACTGTGACACAGCAGATATTATCTGTTTTGTGGTCTGACAGCTGCAGTTTATGTTTAATTGCATATTTTAGGTTAGGTTCTTGTACTGATTACAGTTTTTAACAAATCAGTTTCCCGTATTGCTAATCTCAGAGCATTTTTTGATCTTTTCTTTTGAATAGAATGTCATAAGCTGTGGGAAACCTATAAATGTGGTGTTTTTTTGTTTGTTTTCCTTTTGCTTTCACTAGTATCTCAAAACTTAAAAACATCCTGGGAAAGATAGCATCAAATCCCTAGTGTGTACATGTCCAATGCTGTTGACAATGTCCAAAGGCGTTGTCGTAACAGATCTCCATTCTTTGCTTCTTCTCCAAGGGTTCAGCATCAGCACCAAACATTGTACAGTATAATAAATGCTTATCTGTAAAATAGTACTTGTTATGGGATCAGGAGAAGGAAACCTGCACAGTAAATGTCCTGATTCCCGTCCTAGACCAACAGGCAGTGGCTGGATTGCAAGGGCTTCTACGCTACTAAGCCTCGTAATGCTTGAGGAGCTAGCTACACTTACTTAAATCTTTATTTTCACACTATTGATAACTGTTTTGAATAAAATTTTGATTTTGTCCATTTCTCGTAGGAGCCTTCCTTATACCATACACAATCATGCTTGCTCTTGCCGGCCTCCCTCTCTTCTTTTTGGAATGCTCCATCGGCCAGTTTTCCAGTCGGGGTCCAATTTCAGTTTGGAGAGTTGTACCGATATTGCAAGGTATGTGAACGTCTATGTTATATCTTCTATTACTGCCTGACAGTGTCTCATATACAGGTCTTTTTTTTTCTACAGGCATTCTTCAGCCTACTACTCTTCCACTTTGCAGAGCTCTTCTCTTTTCTCAATATTAATATATAGGTATTAAAATGACAATGTTTTTATTTTTATTTTTTCGGTATTGTTGATATTACTAGTTAAATTCATATAAGTGATTCTGGTTATTCAAACTGCTAAAAAAAAAGGTAGTAATTTAGGAATCAAATCATATTTACTAAAATTGGTACGAAATTACCAGATTATTAATACAGATGAGCCGTGGCCCTAAACAAACATGGACAATATAGTAAATGCATTTGTCTATGTGAAATGACAACTATTTTCATAAATAGGATTTGCACACAGGGTTATTCAAAGAGATCCGAATTGTGGCCGAAAGGTAACCGAACGCTGAAATCCGGTTACCTTTCCTGGCCATTCGACTATTCAGAGAGCAGGTAGTTCGCCAAAAGTTGGCGAATTGCCTGCACATTCGGTGCTTGTTCGAGGGAGGTGAAATCCTCATAGGGAAGCAATGCTTCGTCTATTCAGAGAACAAAAACCAGCAGTGAAAAGTTGACAAATTGCCCTGCTGTTCGGTGGTTTCATTCGACAGGTTTATTCATGAGAATCCCATAGGCTTCAATGTTAAAAATATTCCTGCTTTAATCCAATATCTAAAAAAAGTTGATTATAATATTCTGCAGTAAAAAGTCTCTTTATTTATAAATTTTTTTAGGGTCTTTTTAGGCATTTTTTTGCAAACATTTTTTTCCCCGTTTTTTTAAATAGTTTTTCTTTTTT
This sequence comes from Leptobrachium leishanense, assembly GCA_009667805.1. Lineage (NCBI taxonomy): Eukaryota > Metazoa > Chordata > Amphibia > Anura > Megophryidae > Leptobrachium > Leptobrachium leishanense. The sequence continues at coordinate 25,606,245 of CM019071.1, read as the reverse complement.
CTGTAACAGCCCTTTTTATTATCATTGGATCTTATATGTAAATTTCAGACATTTTCGTTTTGTAGTTTCTTTGCAAACAGCGTTTTAGTTTTCAAACATTCAAGCGTACTGGTTTTTTTTTTCACTCCATTCGTCTGTGGTGTTGGGTTTTTCCGACGGCTGCTCTGCACTGTGATCGGCTCCTGCTCGGGTTTCTCCGGTGTGTTCGGCAGGGTTAATCCAGATGTTTTTGCGGGTTTCGGTGTGCGTTCGCCCTGGTTTTGCGGTGAGTTTTCGGCAGGTTTGCGGCGACTTTTTCCTGCATTACGGCGGCCCTGTGGTGCTTGCAGAATACACTGCAGGGTCGCCGAAATGGGATCGCCAAATCGTACCGAATTGAAGAGAATGAAAAGTCACCGACCGTGCCGAAACCTGATAGCTTCAAAATTATTTAGAAAGACTACCAAAGCATATCTTACTGTTCTATCATGTTCTAGCTATAATTGACTGCCTTCCCTTTCATATACGTGTAATTTGTACAACAAAACATTTTTCCATTTATAAAAAGCTCTCTCTACATACAGTTGTGTTCAAAATTATTCAACCCCCAATGCTGTAAAGGGTTTTAGGGAATTTTGTGTACATTTGTAAATGTATTCAGAATGAAATCCTACAAGGACTTTTTAAAGAACCATATGCAACTAAAATGACATCAATTGGTTTTGTAATACAGTAGTAAATGTTTCTTTTGTGAATTCTTCATTGACACAATTATTCAACCCCTTAAAGACTACCACTCTGAAGAACAGAGGTTCATTCAAGTGTTTTCAATCAGGTATTAAACACTTGTGGATGTCACGGCGCAGCAATAAAGCATAATAAGCACCAATTAGGCAGCTTTAAAATGACTGTGATACTCAGCTCCTTCTAGACATTTACTGGTGTGGTTACAAACATGGTGAAGTCAAGAGAATGGTCCAGGAAGACAAGAGAAGAGGTGATTACTCTTCACAGGAAGGGCAATGGCTATAAGAAGATTGCAAAGATGTTAAACATACCAAGAGAGACCATAGGAAGCATCATTCGCAAATTCAAGGCAAAGGGCACTGTTGAAACGCTACCTGGTCGTGGCAGAAAGAAGATGCTGACTTCGACTGCTGTGCGCTACCTGAAGCGTAGAGTGGAGAAAAGTCCCCGTGTGACTGCTGAGGAACTGAGAAAAGATTTGGCAGATGTGGGTACTGAAGTTTCAGCTCAAACAATACGGCGCGCACTGCGTAATGAAGGCCTCCATGCCAGAACTCCCAGGCGCACCCCCTTGCTGTCTCCAAAGAATAAGAAGAGTCGACTGCAGTATGCCAAAAGTCATGTGGACAAACCACAGAAGTTTTGGGATAGTGTTCTGTGGACTGATGAAACAAAATTAGAACTGTTTGGGCCCATGGATCAACGCTATGTTTGGAGGAGGAAGAACAAGGCCTATGAAGAAAAGAACACCTTGCCTACTGTGAAGCATGGCGGGGGTCAATCATGCTTTGGGGCTGTTTTGCTTCTGCAGGTACAGGGAAGCTTCAGCGTGTGCAAGGTACCATGAATTCTCTTCAGTACCAGGAGATATTGGATGACAATGTGATGCAGTCCGTCACAAACCTGAGGCTTGGGAGTCGTTGGACCTTTCAACAGGACAATGATCCCAAGCATACTTCCAAGTCCACTAGAGCATGGTTGCAGATTAAAGGCTGGAACATTTTGGAGTGGCCATCGCAGTCACCTGACTTAAATCCGATTGAGAACCTCTGGTGGGACTTAAAGAAAGCAGTTGCAGTGCGCAAGCCTAAGAATGTGATTGAACTGGAGGCTTTTGCCCATGACGAATGGGCGAAGATACCCGTAGATCGCTGCAAGACACTTGTGTCAAGCTATGCTTCACGTTTAAAAGCTGTTATAACTGTAAAAGGATGTTGTACTAAGTACTAAGATTGAATGTCACTTGGGGGTTGAATAAAACTGATAATGATGTGAGCACAGAAAAGACATTTGTGGTTATTTCATTATAAATGTTATGTTTTATTTGTCTGACCTACACGTGCCTCTTTGATTTAATTGTAAGCAAGATGACTGAATGATCAAAATCAATGTCAAACTGGCCAAAACACTCAATTTCAGTGGGGGTTGAATAATTTTGAACACAACTGTATATCTAAATATATAAAGGGTTATTCAGAAAGCGTTGAAAGTTCAGTGCTTTCTCATTCGGCACACTTCGCTGCGTTTCGGCAATTCCCATTTCACTGACCCTGTGGTGAATTGACCGAAGAACGTTGAACAGAGTACTAAACAATGCCGAACTGCAGAAAAAAAACGGAACTCTGCTGTTCTTCTAATAGGTGTTTAAACCAATAAAAATGCATTCAAATGTGTCTACATAATTTAAAAAAGGTCCTATAAAAAATAATAAAAACGGTTCTTTACAGAAGAAAAAACACCTTTAAAAAAATTGTGTTCAAGAATTTTGTCTAAAAAAAAATATAAAAAATACATGAAGATGTTCCAAAAAATAAATAACTAAAAAGACGGTTTGCTGAAAATGAATAGAATAAACAGGTGAATAAAAACATATAAAACCATATTTTTTTTACATTGAATCCTATGGGATTCATCTCTTTAACCTCTTCACTACCAAGTGATTCTCCAAAAAAACATTGTCAGAAACCAGTGGTTTTTTGAAGAATCATTTTTAATAAATTATATACAGTATATATAGATCTATTACTGAAAATCACCTATTCCGTCAGTAGATGGCGCCATCTACTGCCAAATTGCCTTACAGTGATTTTAACAGTAGCAGGGTTATCCAAAGAGATCCGAATTGCTTGAGAAAGGTAACCGAACGCTGAAAATCAGCGTTCGGTTGCCTTTCCTGGCCATTCGGCTATCCAGAGAGCAGGCAATTTGCCAAATCCTGGCAAATTGCCTGCACATACGGTGCCTGTTCGGTGCCTGTTCGAGGGCAGTGAAAACCCCATGAAAAAGCACTGCTTCGGCTATTCAGAGAACACAAACCAGCAGTGAAAGGTTCCCGAAATGCCCTGCCATTCGGTGGTTTAATTCGGCAAATTTATTCAGGAGAATCCCATAGGCTTCAATGTTAAAAATATTCCCGTTTTAATTCAATATCTAATAAACCGTTCATTATAAAATTCTGCACCAAAAAGTCTTTTTATTTATAGATTTTTTTAGGATACTTTAAGCATTGTTCAGAATTTTTTTTTTTTTTTTAAAAGTCCGATTTTTTTTTTTTTTTAAGTTTACTTAAATTTTCTGTAACAGCCCTCTTTATTATCATTCCCTGGACCTCCTGTGAAAATTTCAGACATTTTCGCTCAGTAGTTTCTTTGCAAACAGCGTTTCATTTTCACAGATTCATACAAACGGTTTTGCTAATTTATTCACTGCCTCCTCTGCGTCTCGGCTGCTTCTGTGTGATTCGGCTCCTGTTCGGCTGCTTCGCTGTGTGTGATCGGCTCCTGCTTGGGTTTTTCGAAGGTTAATCCAGATGTTTTTGCGGGTTTTCGGCGTGCATTCGGTGGGTTTTATGGTTAGTTTTCGTCAGGTTTGCGGCAGCTTTTCCCTGCAATTCGGGGACCCTGTGGTGTTTGCTGAATACACCGCAAGGTCACCGAAATGGGATCGGCAAAAGGAACCGAATTGAAGAGAACGAAAAGTCACCGAACGTGCAGTGACTTTTCGAATCTCTTTGAATAACCCTGTAGGTCTATTTTCTTCTATTTCTCCCTGCATCAGCCGGTGAAAGCCCGATATTTCAGAGCTTTCAGCTGCCAATTTTATAGTTTTATCTCTTTGGGCACCTTCTGCAGCACGCAAATCTAATTTGCTTTTGGACTGCAGGTCAGTATATCTCGATATCTCGATATCAGAGCACCAGATGGTGCCTTTGAAGCCCTAGATATCTCAATATCGGTAGTGAAAAGGGGTTGAACCTGTCAAACTGAATCAATGAAAATCAGGGCATTTCACTGACACTTTGGTGCAGTTCAGTGTTCTCTAAAGAGATTAACCATGACTTCGCTATGGGACAATTTCCCCGCCATCTAAGATTGCCGAATTGTGGCGAACTGCACCATATTTCGCTGGAAATTCGCTGGTATTTGACGAATTGACAGTTTAGTAGATAGGCAAGCTGCCCTGAAATCGCACCGTATGATGAAATTCACCATATGGCGCTCTTCGGTGGCAAGTTCACCCCTTACTGAAAAACCCCTTAAGATTGATTTTTTTTTTCTTTATCTACTTCTAAAGCCTATTTACATTTGGACTTTTCATTTTGGTTTAATAGGATTGAATCAGAATCTCCTGGTGTGAAGTGAATGATTACCATCCCTTGTAGCCGAGCCTTTAACTATCTAGTTGCATTATATATCAATCCGATGGCCTTTCAGAGTCAGTCACTGCTTTGGTCTTTCACACCTGAATTATTTACTAGTATAAAAGGCGCTAGACCTTTACTTAAATCTACTGTTTAACGATTCTTCCTCATATTTCAAGTTATTTTGGCTGGTCTTCAACAGGTTCTCTGTGTGTTCACACTAGATACAGTATGTGTCATGTTTTTGTTGTTTGTTTTTTGTTTATATTTTTTATGCTTTTATGAGCAAAAGGGAGCTCTGAATTCTGTTGATTCTGCCTCAAAGACGTCTTACAGCTTCCTGGAAATATTGCAATGTAAATTAAACCTTATTCTGAACTGAAGACACTAAGAAATATGCACAGTAAGAGACCAGGTCAAAATGATCCCAATCAATTGCTCAGCAATAGGGATGGGCTGCCGGTTCGAATCTGTTCTAAGTTCGATTCGAACATCGGCAGTTCCAAAATTCGCGAACTTCGAACTTTTTGGGGCGTTCAAAAAAAGTTCCACCAAAAAAAATATATATATTTTTTTAAAATGCTTAAAAAATCCTAAATCTAAAAATAAAGACACTCTTACCTGCAGAATATTATAAGCAACGGTTTGGTAGATATTGAATTAAAACGGGAATATTTTTAACATTGAAGGGGTAAAACATTTCCCACACCTGTAACATTGAAGCCTATGGGGTAAAACATTTCCCACACCTTTTTTAACATTGAAGCCTATGGGATGCAACATTTCCCACACCTTTTTTAATATTTGAAATTAACTATCGATTTGATAGTTCATTTCAAATTCGATAGTTAGTCGATATCCAAATTGGTGCACATTTCTTTATTTATTTTTAAAAACAACATTGCGGTTTTTTACTTTATTTTCATTGTTTCCTGTCCCCCAGAGTACCCGGACCCCAATACACCTTGTATGGCCAATATCTTGCATATATGTGCTCTTGGAGGGCACTTTAAAATTCAAACTTTTGAACCCCATAGACTTGCATTGAGTTCGAATCGTGTTCGCGTTTGAATGCAAACTTTTTAAAAAGTTCGAGTTCGAATGCAAACCGATCACGGGGGTGTTCGGCCCATCACTACTCAGCAACTGTGCTAACAGTTGTAGATTTTATTCTTAGTAGCGTTTTGAAAGTTGGATGTAGCATCATCTAAGATAACCATTATTAGGTATAAGCTTTTTGTTCTGATAAAGGGCTCACTTTAATTATCGGCCATTTTTTCTAAAAGAGTATAAGGTGATTGCAGCTGACATTTTATCGAAATATCAGCTGATATAGTTGAAAGAATTTGACTGGAGCCAATGCTTAAAAACTAGCTGGTAAATCGTCCAAAAAAGCTACTTTTTGGCCAGCATCATACAGATTTGTACCTTTAAACATTGCTATTAGAAAAATCTGATGTTTAAAATATATTTCAGCCTAATTCCCTGTATTTCCCTGCCTGAAATCCATTTATCAACACCTTTTAGCGTGTGAATTTTTTTTTGAAATCTGCATGCAGATAAACTTCGAATTGAATTGATATAGATGATATTTCCATTGGAGATTATAGCCATGAGAGCTGATAATCCATCATCAGAAATCAAAATATCGTAAACCCACATTTGAACCTCCAGAAGCGAAAAATTGCCAAAAATTCTCAGACAAAGGTCCCGTTTTCCACCATCGAGCAGATTTAAATTGATCCCTAAGCTAGAAAAACAGAATTCAAGGAGACACACCTCAGGTCCTCTTGCTGTTTCATTACCTTGGACCAAGGGCACATAAATTGAGCTCAACTTTCACCCTACTCATTCCTTTAGTTTCTTCACAAACATGGGATAATATTTCTTACAGTAGATCTAAAGGCAAGACAGCTAGAGCTCGCTCACTCATGCCGGCTCTGAGAATAATGACATTTTAGGCACACTCAACACAAAGATCTTGAATTTGGCCATTATCCAATGAAATGTGTCTCAGTTCTGGCAGATGAAAATATCACTTTAAATGTTGTAACACACGGCACCAGCATTGAGATACGTAATGCTCTCTTCCTTATTGACACAAAAAAATCATCCTGTGTATTATTTATATCCTGCCAAGCTGGCACGTTACTCTACTATAAATACCACATTTCTTGTGGAAACAGACTTTCTGTTTAGGGAACGTGCATTTATTGAATTAACTCCTACTTGTATTATTTTGATGTTAAATGATAATGATCTAAATAAGTTGATGCAATATATTTTATCCAAATCACTAGTGTTTTATATTTTTTTATTTTGATTTCTCCACCTATGTGTTATTTATTTATTTATTTATTTATAATGGATTTTACCAGGAAGGAAACATTGAGATTTCTCTCGTTTTCAAGTATGTCCTGGGTTCGAGAACATTGAGTGGTTACAGAAATACAAAATAGTAAGATGCAAGATATTAACACAAGACCAAATATACAGATTAACAGAAAAATAAATATGTAGGAAATAAAGTCATTATGTTACATGTTTACAGGTGCATTTCGTATTGAGGTATGTTAATAGGGTAGTCTTAAGGGACTTAAGACTGGGGGAAGATTTGATGGCGTCTGGGAGGTTATTCCATATTTGCGGTGCTCTGTAGGAAAATGAGGATCGAGCCACTTTCTTTTTGTATTGTGGTATTGCAAGTAAGGTGCAGGTCCTGGATCAGAGGTTATAGGATGAGGGAACTGCCGGGGGAAGCAGCATATTCAGGTAGGATGGTAGCTTCCCAGAAAACCTCTTAAACACCAGGTTGGAAAGGTGAAGGGTGCGTCTAGATTCCAGCGATGGCCAGTTTAGTTCTTTTAACATGTCACAATGGTGGGTCATGTAGTTACATTGTAGCACAAAGCGACAGAATGAGTTATACAATGTAGTAAGTTTCTGGAGGTGTGTTTGAGGGGCAGCTGCATACACTACATCTCCGAATTCAATGGCTGGCATAAGCATTTGTTGTACAATCTGCTTTCTTACCGCGGGGCTCAGGCAGGATTTGTTTCTGTACAGGGCACCTAGTTTGGGGTAGAGTTTAGATGAGAGTTTTTCGATGTGGGGGCCAAAAGATAGATTTGGGTCTAACCACATACCTAGATATTTGAGAGAAGTGACTGTGGTCAGCGTGCCATTTGATTTTGTCCTGACACATAGATGGGGTGTTTGCAATTTGTGTAGTTTAGGTGCGGTTCCAAAGAGCATTGTAACAGTTTTGTCAGTATTTAGAAAAAGTTTGTTATCTGCGATCCACTTTTCTACCCCTGTGAATTGTTCTTGCAGCACTGCCTCCAGCTGTGGGAGATTTGGTTTGCTGGTATAGATTACAGTGTCGTCTGCGTACATGTGTACAGTTGAGGCTTTGCAGACATTGGGCAGATCATTTATGAATATAGTGAATAGCAGGGGGCCGAGTATCGAGCCTTGGGGTATACCGCACGTGACTGGGAGGGGAAGGAAAGTGCTGTCAGAAATGGACACAAATTGCGACCTATCAGACACATATGATTGGAACCAGGTTAACGTGCTATCACCAATACCAGAGTTTTTTAGTTTTTGTAATAGGATGCCATGGTCTAGTGTGTCAAAAGCCTTGGCAAAATCAAGGAAGATGGCTCCAGTTAGGTTTCCTTGTTCCATGCCCGCTTGGATATCATTACAAACTTTTAAAAGGGCAGTTGTAGTTGAATGATTTGGACGAAAGCCTGATTGATCTGGGGTTAAATAGTTCTGATACTGATAATAATCACGTAATTGAGTGTAGACACATTTTTCCTGAATTTTTGACATTACAGGGAGCAGTGATATTGGGCGGTAGTTGGATACTAAAGTATTGCCTCCACTTTTATGGATAGGTACCACCCTTGCAGTCTTCCAAAGTTTGGGTATGTATCCAGTCGCCAGTGATTCATTGATTAGGGTTGCGACAGGTTTTGCAATTGCTGGCGCACTGATTTTCAGTAGCATTGCTGGGATTTGATCAGGTCCAGACTGGTATTTCATTTTTTGGTTACAGAGAAGTTTAGTGATGGCACTGACAGGCACTGGTCTAAAACTGAATTTCTCTGCGTTACAGGGTCTTTGCACTGTTGGTGGGGCCTGACCTGTGTGCGGCCTTTCTGATTGCGTGTCATTTCCTAGCTTAGCAATCAGGGTGGTGGCGCATCCAACAAAATAATTATTAAAAGCATTTGCTACATCTAGGGGGTGTTGTACAGTTTGGTTGTTTACTTTGACAGCAGCCGGTTGGGAGTGGATGGGGGGTGCTTGTATGTTACATATGATTTTCCAAAAATTTCTGGGGTTTGATATGTTATTGTTTAAATTTTCATTGAAGTACTGGGCTTTAGCCATTTTTGTTTGTTTTGTGCATGCATTCCGGCATTTTTGGTATTCACAGTGATCGCTCATGGATCCAGTACTCTTGAAATTGAGACTTCAGTGGGCCCAGTTGAGTTGACGCTGCTGCCCCTGGAGTCATTTCCTCAGCATTGTGCGCTGCTCAGTGGAAATGAATCCTGTGGCTAATAGAGCCGGAGAAGACAGTGGTTTGCCTCTAGTTCCAGAGTTGGGATTTGAAGTGGGATATGCAGAAAGACACTGACAGACAGGAATACATACTGACAGATACACAAAGACAGACTGAGAGGTGCACAGAGATTTCCAGACTCTTATACACACTTGTGTAGCATGTGCAGTCGAAATTTAGCTATTCTGACACTCCTTTCTCTCTGTGGGGTCCCGTCATACACTTTGCCCTGGGGCCCTGTGTGGTCTAGTTAAGCTCTGGAATTGCGATTATCCCGTGTAACACATTTATAACAATGTTTCACTGCTTTAAACTCATCCTGTTAGTATTTTGATACAGGTGTTTCATTTGTCCTATTAATCACCAATAACATACATGAGAACTGTTCACGTATAAATCCTGTGTATGTTTTTTTCACATGCTTAAAACTGGGAATAGAAACACTATGGGCCATATTACAAGTTGGTGCTAACTTAACCAGAGCAGTTGTAAACTGAAAACCTCCATAGGCTATAATGGCTCTGGTAAGTTTACAACAGCTCTGGTTAAGTTAGCACCAGCTTTGTATTACTGCCCTATTTGTGTTAATGACTATAATGGTAGGCCAGCCAACATTGAAAAAATATACAGAGATTTCATGTCAGTGACCTAAGTTCCTTGAATATTTACTCATTGAATCTGTATTTATTGTCTGTGTTTAATCCTTCCTTTGGGCTGTTGAGCATCTCTATCATACATATTGAATGCACACGTTGTATTGAAAAGGAAATTGCATGAATTTATCATTTGTTTTGTAACTAAAACCAATGTGACATTTTCTTGGAAAGTTGTAACAGTATACAGACACGGAACTAGTTCTGTTTTGGGAACTTGCGTCTTTTATGCTGTGTGTACTAGTCATTGTCTAACATTCTGTTTATTATATATCAGTGTTTTTGCAATGGTATTGTAGTACAGATAGGAGGTTGCTGTTTAAAAATCATGGGGCACATCATGGTGCAGCAAGTAAGGATTTGCACTCTTTATCAGCCACAATGAATTGCACTTGCAGAGTTCCAAATATAAACAGGCACATCATTATTATTATTATTATTCTTTATTTATAAAGCGCCAGCATATTCCGCAGCGCTGAATCATAGATGGGGTTGATGTTGTTACCACTCCAATCGATATTTCAGCCTCGATCCGGTGTACCCCGCCGGCACAGGACAAACCATAGGAAGCCACTCCAATTCAAAGGATTCTATTGGTAACCACACCAAATAAAAATAAAAAACACTCCAAATAAACTCCAACGCGTTTCGTCTTTGTTGTAAAACAGACTTCATCGGGGAGAAAATTCATATTCCTGTTCCCCCTGCCGTTCTTAAATAATACAAACAATCAGTGCCGATTCGTATTCGTTCCATGAATTCCAATTTTCGGTTCTGTACATTCCTTTTCACTTCGCATGCGTCGATTTCACCAGAAGTGAAGTATCAGGCGATTGATCTCTCGGCTTCCGGAGCTTCCAACTAGACCTGTGACACTCCGGAGTGAACCTTCGAATAGCGTCTTGTACACAAGTTTCTCATAGAAGGAGGATCCATTTCTTTAACCCTTTATATTCCAGGAGTTCACATAAATAGTCCATAATCCTAAAAAAAACTCCTAATATTTATTTTTAAGTTTTTATTGATTTTGTAAACAGTAAACAATGTAACAGCAGGCCTCCGGAAGCAGTACTCTCTTCAGAATCACTAACGTTTGCTATCTTTTAGGTGTTGGTATCATGATGGTTCTCATCACTTCAATGGTTTCCATTTATTACAACATCATCATTGCTTACAGCTTATATTACATGTTTGCCTCTTTTCAAAGTGTACTGCCGTGGTCTGAGTGTTTTGACTGGGCAGATGAGAAGTGCAGTAAGACCACCCGAGGTGCGTATTATAGGTGTTATTTATATGATATGATATGGATGTTGTGCCATTATAGTGGTGTTAGAATGACAATACATCTTCAAAGCCTCCTGACTTAAGTTTGACCTGTTAGAATGGTAGCAACATGTTCAAGGTTACAGCAGGTCTGATGACATATATGGTTTGCCACTTATATACTTAAAAACAAAATTTATCAAGGGGATCAGAATGTGGTAATAGATTAGAATACTGAAGATTGAGAGGTAAATGGTTGTCTAGGGTTCCAATATTGAGTAGGGTTCCAATATTAAATATGCAGTATCATATGAACAAATGTGTAGATTCTTGGAAATGACAAACTGTTTTGGAGGCAACCCCACAGTACTGCAAATTGCCTGTGCTTATTGAGTTCCTGCAAGAGATAACGAGCATGGAAATTGACAGCGTCTTTATATAACTTAATCATTCAAAAATGCTCGTGTTGCTTCAGTTTTAAGATTAAATTTGTAGATGCAAATACTTATTTAAAATAGGAGTTACTTATAAGGGGTTATTCACAAAGCGGCGAACTTGCCAACGAGTTGCACTGAACAGTGAATTTCATGGCAGTTCACTAAACTGTCAATTCACCAAATACTGGTGAATCGACAGCGAAATACGATGCAGTTTGCCACAGATTGCCGCAATTTGGTGATCACCGGCGGCAGTGAAATTGTCCCATAGAGGAGTAATGGTTAATCTATTCAGAGAATACCACACCAAAATGATGGCATAATGCCCTGATGTGCAGTGTTTCAGTTAGACAGATTTAAACAGGCGAATCCCATAGGTCTGAATGTAAAAAAAGTAATATCATTATTTTATTTAAAAAAAATATTCTTTTCATTTTGAACAAAAAGACATTATTTATTTCTTAGGACACCTTTTTGTATTTTTTTTTTTAGACCAAATTTTTGAGTCCCAATTTTATTAAAGGTGTTTTTGTTTTTTATTCTGTAACAGACCTTTTTATTCTTTTTTTAAAGGACCTTTTTTATTATTCAGACACATTTTAAGACCATTTTTACTGGTTTAAACACCTATTAGGGGAATAGGAGAGTTCGGTTTTTTGATTTTTTTTCTGCAGTTCTGAGGCCAGTTCGGTGGCCAATTCGGCAGTCTTTGGTGGTCTTCGTTGACTCCATCTTCGCCGCGCTATGGGGACCCTGCAGTGAGTAGCGAATTCACGGCAGTGTCAGCAAAATGGAATCGCTGAAAGACAAACCGCTGAAATTTCGGTGCGTTGTGAATAACCCCTATAGTCTGTCGTTTTATTAAATGGGCACAAACGTCAATGAAAAGTGCTGCAAGTTCATATGAATTTGGCAATATTAGACAATATATATATATAGATTTATTTTTGTTTGTAAGTTTAAGTTATATTTTCGTGTAAATAATTACGTATTGTATTGTCCTCAATCCAGGCTCATGCAACGTTACATTCTCTACCAGTAATATCACCTCGATGAGCTTGACCACTGTTAAAGAAGGAAACTTATCCTGCATGGCTGACAGCACTGTATTTGAGGATGTGGACCTGCCAAGCAAGCAATACTGGGAGTAAGTCGAAGACAGATTTATTACCAATGCATCTTTTTCTGAGAATTTAAGAGCCAGATATTATGGGATCTATTCCATAGTTGGTGCTAACTTAACCTGCTGTTGTAAACTTACCAGAGGCATTACAGTCTATGGAGGTGTTAAGTTTCAAAACCTTGAGAAAATCTCATAGAGGGCCAAAATGTTGGCATTTGATTACAGGATTTTATTATGTTTATCTAATAAAGCCTTTGTTTTTATACTATTTTTTTAAGACCTTGAGTGCATTCTGCATTTTTTGAATTTAGATATCACCTTTGGATTATTGCACCTAGGCCCTTATACCTTTTCGTGGGCATTAGGCGGCTCCATATGGTATATATATATATATATATATATATATTACAGTTGTGTTCAAAATTATTCAACCCCCAATGCTGAAGAACAGAGGTTCATTCAAGTGTTTTCAATCAGGTATTGAAAACACCTGTAGATGTCACGGAGCAGCAATAAAGCATAATAAGCACCAATTAGGCAGCTTTAAAATGACTGATACTCAGCTCCTTCTAGACATTTACTGGTGTGGTTACAAACATGGTGAAGTCAAGAGAATGATCCAGGAAGACAAGAGAAGAGGTGTTTACTCTTCACAGGAAGGGCAATGGCTATAAGAAGATTGCAAAGATGTTAAACATACCAAGAGAGACCATAGGAAGCATCATTCGCAAATTCAAGGCAAAGGGCACTGTTGAAACGCTACCTGGTCGTGGCAGAAAGAAGATGCTGACTTCGACTGCTGTGCGCTACCTGAAGCGTAGAGTGGAGAAAAGTCCCCGTGTGACTGCTGAGGAACTGAGAAAAGATTTGTCAGATGTGGGTACTGAAGTTTCAGCTCAGACAATACGGCGCACACTGCGTAATGAAGGCCTCCATGCCAGGACTCCCAGGCGCACCCCCTTGCTGTCTCCAAAGAATAAGAATAGTCGAATGCAGTATGCCAAAAGTCATGTGGACAAACCACAGAAGTTTTGGGATAGTGTTCTGTGGACTGATGAAACAAAATTAGAACTGTTTGGGCCCATGGATCAACGCTATGTTTGGAGGAGGAAGAACAAGGCCTATGAAGAAAAGAACACCTTGCCTACTGTGAAGCATGGCGGGGGGTCAATCATGCTTTGGGGCTGTTTTGCTTCTGCAGGTACAGGGAAGCTTCAGCGTATGCAAGGTACCATGAATTCTCTTCAGTATCAGGAGATATTGGATGAGAATGTGATGCAGTCCGTCACAAACCTGAGGCTTGGGAGTCGTTGGACCTTTCAACAGGACAATGATCCCAAGCATACTTCCAAGTCCACTAGAGCATGGTTGCAGATTAAAGGCTGGAACATTTTGGAGTGGCCATCGCAGTCACCTGACTTAAATCCGATTGAGAACCTCTGGTGGGACTTAAAGAAAGCAGTTGCAGTGTGCAAGCCTAAGAATGTGACTGAACGGAGGCTTTTGCCCATGACGAATGGGCGAAGATACCCGTAGATCACTGCAAGACACTTGTGTCAAGCTATGCTTCACGTTTAAAAGCTGTTATAACTGTAAAAGGATGTTGTACTAAGTACTAAGATTGAATGTCACTTGGGGGTTGAATAAAACTGATAATGATGTGAGCACAGAAAAGACATTTGTGGTTATTTCATTATAAATGTTATGTTATATTTGTCTGACCTACACGTGCCTCTTTGATTTAATTGTAAGCAAGATGACTGAATGATCAAAATCAATGTCAAACTGGCCAAAACACTCAATTTCAGTGGGGGTTGAATAATTTTGAACACAACTGTATATATATATATATACAGTATATCTAGCAAGGTGTTTAAAAACCACCAGATGTCACGCCGCCCCGCGGCACGCCACCAGCCGGGTCTCTTACCTCAGAGGCAGGCTGGTGCCGAGAGGGTGGTGCTGCGGCGCTCCCCACATTCCAGGTGCGGGCTGGGAGCGTCCCCGGGTCCTGCGCCGCCTCCTGCGAGCTCTGCCGCGTCTGTTCAGGTGGGTCGGCGCGGCCATGCAGTTCCGTCCACCTTGAGCATGGCGGCGAGTGGCGTCTGACGTCACAGGGGCGGGCGCATGGATCTGGGTGGGTGGTGCAACCTCAGGAGGAGGGCCCTCAGTCCCGGTGGACCTGATGGGGAACTGCACCAGACACCTCCATGATTCACTGCCCTCAGAGGAAAGGGTTGATTGGTGGAGGGATCCACATTAGGGAGTGTCTTGACAACTCTGCACCTAATATAGAGGTTTTCTGTCAGTACATCGTTGCTTCAGCATTGTATCACTCCTGCCAGTGTTACTCTTAGAGGCTTTTCCCTATGTTAATTCTGTGTACCAGTACTTGGCTCTATACCCGACCTCTCTTGATTCGCCATTTACCCCTGACCTCGATTGTGAACCTGACTACGTCTCTTGGATATTCCTTTGGTACCACGATATACAACTTACTACGTAAACTCTGCACCTGGGTTCTCCCGTCCCACCGAGCGTTCCTGACACCAGATTTCAAAAAAATGATGAATGTATGTTGCGTTTACTGCTATGGCTCACCTCAAAGCTGAAGCATGGAATGAAGACCCTATTTTATTTCTTTTTAATACATTAATGCTTCTCCAACAAAACAAAATACAATTATTTCTAATGGCCTAATAATGCAGTCATCATAGGAGATTCCAAGACGTATAATCTTCCTATTGGAACTTTGTTTCTTTAATTTAAAGGGATACTCTATTAGAAAAAAGAGGATCCTCTTTGCCATTAAATAATAGGACAGCCTCTACTCAAGTATTGTTTCTTTTTTTTTTTTTTGTCCCTTTTTTTGTTACCTTTAGTCCCTCGCCAGGCGCAGCTCCTCTTCTTCACCTCAGGGACTCCCAAAGCAAGATGTCTGTGAACCTTTTCTGCACAACTTAAGTAGATTAGGGATCTCAAATTGCGCAGCACTCTGGGACTTGACCACTGTACGTACGCAAGATCTGTAGCGCTTTCGCAGAACGATGGATTGGAGTTGTGCACCTGCACGGATCTGATCCACTGGCTGCCTCTCTAGGACTGATCGTTACCGCTATTGATCTCAGAGAGCGTGATTTTGGCACGCTCTCTTTGTGTCAACGTCACTTGTAACCGATCTGGTGACCGGCAGCCAGGATATTCAAAAATCCCAGGTGCTGGTGATGCTGGGAGGGTGGAGGAAACTCCTCCACTTCACACAGCATATGCTCCAGATTGGGGGTGCAAGAAGGGGGAAGGAGAAGGGGGCACTCCTCATATTCTGACCACTTTAAGAGTGTAAAGTAGCCAGGATGAGCACAGTGGTCCTTTTAGTTATTACTTTATTACTGGTACAATTGTGTTTTTATGTTTCTGCCTATTCTTACTAGGAAAGTAACGCTTCGTCGTTCAAGTGGCCTTGATGAGACAGGTGAAATTGTGTGGTACCTGGCTCTATGTCTTCTTCTAGCTTGGATAATTGTTGGTGTCTCCCTTTTCAAAGGAATTAAATCATCTGGAAAGGTAAAATGAGATTTTACATGTGCCGGTCACACTCTTGAGATGTGATATCCCAGAGATGTTATGTTTTTTGATTTTTTTGGTAGAATTATGTTTTTAATTTTCAAGGTGAGACAGTAGCGGTCCCGTATCCCCTTAAAGAAAAGGCGTTAAGGGTAGGAATGTTGCACAGCTATAAAAACATAAAGAGATACAAAAACTACAGTGTAGCAGAAAATGTCAAGAGATGTCATAATGGAGTTTTTGGATTAGAGAAGATAATACTTTCTAAAGTGTGATCAAGCAATAATTAGGGACCAACAGTGGTATAGCAATGGGAAAATGATGGTGAAACATGTGAGCTAGGTGGAAAGGTGTAGTACAGAGACAAGAGGTTAGGAGGACATGTGGACAAAATAGAACTGGAATGCCCGATTGATATGTTATACCAATATACTAATAGAGTGAGGGCTTTTTCCAGCAACTTGAAATGAGTGATTTAGCCACCCAGAGTAATTGTGGGATAATGGACTGGTTCAAATCTGTCAGTGGCTAGGGATTAAAACAGAGGAGAGCTTCTTCAGGTGTTCAGATGATCTGGTGAAGAAGAGGTAGATATGGAGCAAGACTAGAGTGACCATATCGGCCATGTTTAAAGGGACACATATTGCTATTTCAAGCAGATGGGAGCACAAGGAAAAGTGCTGCCCTGTAACATGTATAATTCATATGCTACAGTAAGGAAATCAAGGCAGCTCCCCTGGGATTCCTTTTTGATTTCTTACCTGCAGCATTGGGATTCTACATGCTGCGGGTGGCGTTTTTCATGCACTGCCCATCAACATGAATAAATTATGTGTCTTATTTTAAACATGGCCAATATGGTCACCCTAAGCAGGACGGAACACCAATATGGACAAAGCAGGGGCAATACCAACAGATGTGGAAACAATGAACAGTTTCCTGGTCATATTTCCAGCACAAATGGAGTACAGAAAGGAACAATAAACATAGGTAAATTGGAGGGGGCAATAGTTGAAGGTCACATATATTAGTGTGCACACACCCTACTATATAGTATTAAAATAATTTGCATAGCCATCAAGATCCAATGAAAACTAAAGACACTGGATTGTCTATTATGTAAAAGATCTCATACAGTACGTACATAAATTGTTCAGATGTATAATCTTTCAGTTGCTAAACACAGGGCCAACATAGTTTCCGGCAAGTCAATGTAAGCCTGCCAGCTTTATTATAACTTATAGATTTCTGCATGCAATACTGTACTGTAGTATCAGCCAAACTGTGCACAAAGCTTATACCCACCGAAATGTTGCTGTTTTTTCAGGTTGTGTACTTCACAGCAATATTTCCATACATAGTCCTCCTCATCCTGTTGGTCCGGGGTGCTACACTAGATGGAGCCTTTAATGGAATTGATTATTATATCGGGATGCAGTCAAATTTCACAAAACTAAAGGAGGCAGAGGTAAGCTACTATACTTCTATCTAAAGAGTAGCAACAAAAACATAACATTGTAATTAAATTAATATAGGGTATATGTATATTTCCTCTAAAATGCATCAATCAACTAAGTGATTACATGTGGGTGTGGGTATATTGTTAAGTCACTCAGCCTTCAGAATTTTATTGTAAAGTGACAGTTCCCCTCATTTTAACGTTTAAAATGAAAATGGAATTCTTCTATACATTAATTATGCAATTACCCTTAATTTCCTGCTGTGCTTGAGACTTGAGCACTGTGATGCAAGTGACATAAAGCTTGTCAGTGCCACCTCCTGGCACACACTGTGCTACTCATCCTATTCCGGTGATGACCAGTAGAACAGATCATGTTTAGAGAAGCCAATAAGAAATCATGCCACGTGTTTGGGTGGGAAGGAAACCATCATGATGGACCAAAGGTTGCATATGCCCAGGGTAATTTCCAAGAAGGCTGGAGCAGTCAGTCATAAAACATGAATAAATTAAAATATATGGCAACTCACTAGCCTCCTAATGCATGCAAGAATAAATTAAAATATCCTGAACGTGGCTAGCCTCCTAATGTATGAATAAATGCTTTGCTTTTTTGCAGGTTTGGAAAGATGCTGCCACACAAATCTTCTTTTCCCTCTCTACAGCCTGGGGAGGACTCATAGCTCTTTCGTCTTACAATAAATTCAACAATAACTGTTATTCAGACGCCATCCTGGTCTGTGTCACAAACTGTGCAACCAGTGTCTTTGCTGGATTTGCTATATTTTCTATCCTGGGGCACATGGCTCACGTTTCAGAGAAATCTGTGCCAGATGTAGTGGATTCAGGTAATAGATTTAATCTCGATGAGGTTCAGTATGAGTTTGGGTGGCATTTAATCCTCGTCGTCCTGGCGTAAGGGTTGCTCTTGTGACGGCTGCTGGTTAGCTGTCCAATGAGTTCCTTTTGATGTTCTCTATATATTTTTCATTACACGCAATCAAACTGAATTGTTTAATGCAAGTAAAGATTCTAGTCTAAGGGCTGTATATTGGTAATTCTTAGGCTAGGGTCAAACGAACACTTTTTTCGCATCGACCATCAAAAAGTGCGTCTGAACGCATTGACGTATTTTTTGTACGGTGGACGCGAAAGCGGTCAAGCGATGCACATTTTTGTGCGTGTTTTTTTACAGATCGGCAATATAACACTTTTTGCGTCTGGACATTATGTAGGCTGGACATTAGCAGCGTCTGACATCTCCTAATCATGCCGACGCAGCGCACTCTGTACATCAGATTCAGTAATAGTGGTTCTACGTTCTCGGAAAAAATGCGTTAATTTGCCGCTTGCATTGCGCGGCCGAACTTTCATGCGGCCGCACTTCGTATATTGGCCGTCATTGCCCGTCATTTGCTGCTACTATGGCCGTGATTAAGTGCGCCTAAACGCACGTTAAAAATGCGTTAGTCTGACCCCAGCCTTAATTAAAGATATAAATGCATAGATTAGTTTATAAGAAAGGCGTTTGATGAGATTAGTCATTCCTAACAATATGAATAAATAATATTTATTCATTCATTACGTTAAGAATTTTAAGTTTCAGAGTGAAAGGCACAATAAGCACATGGAAATATTTACTGTGGTTTCTTAGTTTGTTCAAAATGTTTTAACAATTTCAGTTCCAGTTAATATTCTTTGCTTCCCCTCAATGTGGTCTATGCAGATACTTCGCCCACAATGAATGCCCTGTCTATTTTGCATTAGTAGGTCTATATACAGCCCGATTATCATTAAGTGACAGGGACATTATGTCTGTAAAGTCTAGATTGCTATCATAGGACTAATTCCATCATTGGACTCTTTGGGGTTAAATATGTCTAATACACTACAATTTAATAAACATTTTTTCAAGAAAGAATAACACATGGCAAACACAAAATTTATAAAACCTTCAAATTTAATTGAGTTTTTATCATTTTACATGGAACTCTTTATGCCAACTATCGTACAAAAATAAAAATAAATTCAAATGAAACTTCTATAAAAACCTAAATGTCTGACTTTTGTCAGTCTCAATACATAGAAATCTAACAAGATTGTTATTTATTTTGAAGAAATATCAAAACAGTCACACATAATTGTCCTTGGCATAGATATCAAAGCCCGATACGTTAGAAACGGACAGATTTATGGAAGCCGTCTAAATTAATTAACATACTCTGAATTCTACTAATAATGCCAAAAAGTTAGAACAGTTCAAATGTAATAATCTTAAACCCATTCCAGGAATATCATTTTTACATTGTGTTGTAGTGTTTTTTTTTACCATAAATGTCCTTGGATGCTTGTAGATAAGTAATATAATAATAATTCCCATAGAAATAGATTTCATTTAGTTTCTCTTAAATGGGAGACATGAAGAAATAGTAATTTCCATGGAAAGTTATGGCATAAAAAGACGTTGTATTCAATTTATTGCATTTTTGGTGGTAGAAACATGGAAATCTCTTTATACACAACTGTTTACCTTTGGTATTCAGTTAAGCATTAAAACTACCATTACTTCGCGGATCACTGGATTTCTCTCCATTCTCGAGTAGAACATTAGTATTCCTACATATTATATATCCACTACATGTATTCCGGGAAACTTTCAACCAGTGTCTGATTAGATTCCCCTCTGACTTATAGAAAACACCTCAGGAATATTCAGTACTGGTAACAGTTTCTTATCTCCAAGAACTTAAATGGTCATCCTAGTTACAGTAACCCTAGGAGTATTTTCGGAATAGAAACTGTTTACTTATTTGCTACCATCAGCATCTTAATCCTAATTATTCAACAGACCTGAAGACTCGGCTGTGATCATGAATGATCCGCATCTTCCTGGAACAAAATAACACTCCAACACCAGTATGTTCCAAAGTTGGATTTATTCCTCGTGTTGTACCAAGGGCCAGACATTGTTTCGACCAATATTACTCTGTCAACTTGGCAAAGATCAGTACTGGTCAAAACAGTGCCTGGTCCTTGTGAGGACATGAGGAATAAATCCATTTAAAATAATGATTTTGTTTTAAAATGTTGCATACAGCCGGCTACGGACGACTGTTCTCGAGGATTGATGACTGATTTAGATTGGTTCCATATTGCTATCCTTTTGTTCCAGGTGGGCAGCAGGATGTGTTAATGCCTGCTGCTTTGTCCAGTGCTCATGAGTCATGACGAGAGGGTTAGGGATTGATATACTCGGATTGAATTAGAGTGTGGCAGGAAACAAGCAGAAAATGCAGGGTATCCATCAAAAAAGTAAAGTGGTCCCTCCGATGAGTTCAAAGGTGGTGATACAACCTGTCTATGTGCAATATACAGTTTCCAATTGTCTAAAACAGTGGTTCCCAACTGCGGTCCTCAAGTACCCCTAACAGGCCAGGTTTTAAGGATTACCTTCTGGAAATGCAGACTGAATCCTGCAATCACTGAGCAGCAAATCATATCACCTGTGCTGTGCTTCAGATATCTAGAAAACCTGACCTGCTGGGGGTACTTTAGGACCGCGGTTGGGAACCAATGGTCTAAATCATACGTGGAAGAGTGAAAAAAACTCTTTGTCTGTTTAATCTAAAGAAATTGCATTTCTGTCAATCTAACATCATTTTTTAGTTTTATGTTCATTAGAGCAAAGTCCTAACGTTCAATTTCTGTTGTGTATTTCAATATATCAACAACCTGTGCATTTTCTATAGGTTTTGGCCTGGCTTTTATCGCATACCCAGAAGCATTGACGAAGCTTCCAATATCACCTCTGTGGTCATTCCTGTTTTTCTTCATGCTGCTAACGTTGGGTCTTGACTCACAATTTGCAATGATAGGTATGAAGGTCTAAAAATATATATTCAAACCATTTAAGTATTCCTATGGTTGCTGCCCCCTATACCATAGTGTCTACAGGACCTTCCCCACACCTACTGGCATGTGTAGCAAGAGTCATTTATAATTTGCACCAAAAGAACATTTGCAAATTACAAACCAGAATGAACGGATTCCTTTTTTTTGTAATTTTTTTAACCACCAGCTAAATTTTAAAATAGAAACTTAACAATGAGCCACAAAATGCATTGGGCCATGTATTATGTTCTTCATGCTAACGTTAGAGCTCAGCTGTGTGAGCGGTAACGTTAGCTTTGGTGGCCCGAGCGTATGTGCACCATATTACATTCCGAACACTAACGGGTTAAAAAACCCGTTAGCAATTCAGGGCTTGCGCTTTTCAGTGCGTGTTTACTGTACTTTGCGCTCCCTATATTTAACATGGGGAGCGCAAAGTGTTAATTAGCGTTAGGATTACAAAGACCTACTGCTAGTTATTGTCCCGCTGCTGTTAACTCAAAAGTTACCCACAGCTAGGAACTGGTGCTAAATGATTCCACTTCTGCAGAATCAGTCAGCAACAGCTACAAAAACCAGCAACAATCAGATACTCACCTCTCATCCCGCGGCGAGAACGGCGGCTCGATCCGCTTCTTCTTGCCGCCAGGAGCAGAGGGAGACTGGGGGAAAAAAGTCCCCAGTCTCCCTCTGTAAATCACTTCGCTGACCTGCCGGATCTCGCAAAGTGAGATCCTGCAGGTCATGTGACCAGAAGCCTCAATGGAGTCCTATGGGCTCCATGGAGGGGATGTTTCCAGCGGCGCTTAGTGCTTCCTTGACATCCCGAAGCTTAGCACCACATTACAGAGCAGGCTGCTGGATTAGCACCTGCCCCGTAATATCACACATAAGGCCCCTATTACATTCTTTGCGCAATTTCGTTCGCGCAGCGCAAATTTTTTGCGCGCATTGTCCAGCGTTATAGCGCGAAAATTTACGGTGGTATTACAATACGAACGCATTTTTTCATCCGTCAAAAAATAACATTCATAAAACCGAAGCGCAAAACGAAGAGTAATACGCGCGCAGTAACGTAAATCAGTGTGCGGACTGTTTTTTTTGCGAAATTCAGCCAATCAAAATTAAGAACCTTAGTTGACATCAATTTACCTTAATGGACTCACTTAGATTTACTTTGACAGGTGCAAAAACGTGAGTATACATGCTGCAGGAATAAAAAAAACATGCACGAATTCACAATTTTATTGTTTGGGTATGTGTAGAATGTGTAACTGTACTGTGCTGTATTTTTTTTTCGTGCTGGTGTTTTTCGTTTTGGCCAGAACGTTCCGATTTGCAGTTACCACCAGCTTTTCAAAGATGTTAAAATTATGCGCGCAAACGTCGTTCGTACAAAGATGCGCATCGATTGTAATACCATCTGCCTACCAGCGCACGAACGCATTTGCGCTCACAATATTAAGTATAGGACGCGCACAGTTCATCTCGCTCGCGCAGGTCCATCCGCATTAAACGATAACTCGCATCGTTTGCGCGAACGTTGTAATATGACGTTCTGCGCAAACGGCTTTGCACCTCGCGCAAATGCACATTTGCGCACGCAAAACCAAATGCGCGAGGAATGTAATAGGGGCCTAAGTCAGGGACGCTACGGAGAAACCTGCGGCGCAAGTTTTCCTCCTTAGCGTCCCCGTTTTAGCATGATGTTTGTAATCTGGCCCATTCAGTTTAGTAATACTCATGTGTAAGCAGAAAATGATCCTATGTTACATTTTTTTTCTTGAATCGGATAAAAAGAATCCACACAAGTATGATGGACAGGAAAGACCAATTCCCTGATTATTAAGGTCTGCTAGGCACATCGCATACTCCCCTGGCACACACCCATGTCATTTCCTATGGATCAGGTGACTACAGCAGGTAATGATAGGGCTTTGTACCTACAGACTGGATATACTGAGATTAAGGTGCTGCAGCAATGTAAAGTCATGAAAGAGCAGACGGCTCAAGGTTAATCCTCTGCTGCGGATTTCTATTTCTGAGTCACACGGGTATCATGATTACTTTGACAGCTTTGCATTTTAAATTGTCGCTTAGGCATAGCCAAGAACTTGTAACACTTGTTGCCGGCGTGAATTTGATTCATATAAATTATACATAACCTTACGCTAAAAAGTTATAGATTCTTTAACTTTATTTAAAAAATATTGTTTTGATTTTATTTGGTCTCCTACAGAAACAATCATTACATCAATTCAAGATGCATTTCCACAACTCATGAAGAGAATGCGGATTCCCATTACGATCACTTGCTGTGCCGTACTCTTTCTTCTTGGACTGGTCTGTGTTACACGGGTATGTGATGTTTTCTACAGCTAATGTAAATGGAGACACTTTGCCCCGAATCCTAATTGCCATGATATGGTATGCAAACTACCTCGAATAACGCAGGGGCCCATAAGGCAGGCATAATGCAAGAATAAGTCATTTACACACTTTATGAGCAGCGAGGAAATGTGGAACGAGAACCAGGAACACTAGGTATTAGACATAAGGGGTTATTCAGAGACAACCGATCTGGCCCCAAAATGTCAACGAACAGGGAATTTCCCCATACATTTCGGGGCCATTCGGCTATTCAGAGAGCAGGCAGTTCGCCAGATTTTGACGAATTGCTTGCACATACGGTGCCTGTTCGATGGCATTGAATTCCCCATAGATGCAATAGTTAATCTATTCAGAGAACACCGAACAGCAGTGAAAATTTGCCGAAGTGCCCTGCTTTTCAGTGGTTTAATTCGGCAGGTTTATTCAGGCGAATCCCATAGGCTTCAATGTCAAAAATATTTACGTTTTTATACAATATCTAATAAACAGTTTATTATTTTAATCTGCAGTAAAGTCTCTTTATTTATTATTTTAGGATCGTTTAGGCATTTTTCGGGATTTTTTGGGCAAATTTTTGTTCCTGTTTTTTTAAAAGTCGCTTTAGCGTTAGGGGGCAGGCTGCTGAATTAGTGCCTGCCTCATAATATGGTGCTAAAACGGGGATGCTAAGGTGAAACTTACAGGCGCAGGTTTTCCTCCTTAGCGTCCCCGTTTTAGCACCAACTATGTAATACTGCCCATTGTCTTTTATTGCATATGTGTGTATCTCCTCTTTTTGATTTTTTTTCTACTGGTATATTGAGGTCACCGTTTGCATGCCTATAGAAAAAATGTAAGTACTGTATGCCGGAATATAATACTTTGGCATTAACCAAAAATGTTTTCTAAAGTCAGGAATTTACTGGGTCAACCTGATTGATTACTTTTGTGGTGGATGGGCGATTCTCTTTGCTGCGGTGCTAGAGCTGGTGGGAATCTGCTGGATTTATGGTAAGTTTAGCTTTTCTTTTTTTTTTTTTTTTTTTTTTTACATTTACTGAGAAATAATCATTTATTACCAAGGCCTGTAATATCTAAGAGAGGTGACAACATATATAAACAAATCGTGTGCTTTAGGAGCCACCCTGATACGCTTTTAAAGGATAAAGCTTGATATTGCCGGTTTTCTATGGAGTGGAAGCCCTGGAGCCGTCAAGGAGATCGTTTTGTTCCACTGCACATGAAATGGGTCTTCTGTGTTTACCCAGGGCGACTGACCAGCTTCTGGAGACGGGACTCCCCCTGGGTGTGACAGGTGGCAAGGCAATGACTCGGACGAGATGTAAGCACCACTTCTCCTCGGTTGGCTTCAACCATTATGTTTCGCACAGTGTTCTCCAGGACAGACTCCATCAGGTAACTGAATGTGGAAGACCTTCTGATCTTCTCTTTCACTTCTTCGTCCACCTGATGGTGTTTGACCTCAGACTGTTCTTCTTCCCGCGGTCCTCGTGGAGACGGGATGTCTGCTGTGTTCTGCTCATGCTCTCCTTCTTCTGCAACCAGCATATTCGGCTTTAGGTCAGAGCCGTTGAGGTCTGCACCGGTGTTGGTTCCTCCTGGATTCAGAGGAGTCGCTGTCGTGCTGAGCTGACCGTAGTATGGAATTGGATCATTCTGAATCTGAGAAAGCGCTTCCTGAAATTGCTGGTCATCCAAAAGATTACGGATTATTGAAACCATGATGTCTACAACCAAATTCTGCTGCTCTGGGACTGGTTTCCTTTGGCTCTGGTCTGGTTCACCTGTCTCTGGTTGTAAATACACAAGGACTGTTTTTTCCTCTGTCTCCTTGAGCAGTCGGTATTGGAAGTGATGCTGAAACTCTTCTTGGAGCTGGTTCAGAAAGTCTGCTGTGTGATGGGATCTTCCAGTCACAGACAGGTGCAGATGATAAGGTACAGGAGGCTCAGGTTTGGGCCATAACCTCTGTGCTTCTTTCTCTGCTTTGCGACTCTCCCGGTCTCTGCTTGCAGGTGAACGAGAAACCTTTGCATTCTTGATTGGTGGAAGGGTCTTGTATCTCCGTATTTCTTGACCCTGGCTCACTTTGGATGCTTCTGACCCTCGCGATACATAATCAGGACTGAACCCTGTAGCTTGATCTTTCAGCTCCTTCTCTGTGATGGTGAACTCTAAGGACTGGCGTTCCTCTTCTTCCTCCCATTCCTGAAGTTCTTTTTTGTATGTGACCACAGCCTTTTCAGTGAAGATCTCACACACCAGGTCCAGATTGAAGAGAGAAGCTTGTTGACCTGTCTGAAGGGTGACAGTGACGTTCGTGTTCGCCCCAGGTTGCAAAACACCAGACGTAGGAGTGACCTGCAGTATCTCGTTGACGTTGGGAGACCCAGCAAACGACATGAAGGAGGCTGATTCGCTCGGAGACGTGTTGTTAAGGAACAGCAGTCGACTTGATTTGCAGAAAACAGGGACGTCGCCAAACATCAACCTCTGCTGACTCAGGCGAACCATCTGTCCTGGAGCCACAAGCCTCGGAATTGATGGTAACGGAGAAAAACTCTCAAAAACAGCAGAATCCTTAAGTATGTCACTGTCGTAGCCTACTCCCTCAAACGTGACAAGAGCAGAGTCTCCTCCGAGGATGTGCACAGGGACATTCACCGAGTACGTCTTGGCCTCCAAAGGCGAGAAGATCCACTCCACAAACACAGTCGAACCAGGTGGTATTTCGCCCCTGGGGTTCAAACATTGGAAGACAGGGTGGTGATAATTTTGCTCCTGGATTTCCCTTAGCGGCTCCAGCTGAATTTCATAGATCACAGCTACAGCACCGCCGTTGTAAAGCTCATAGATCTGTTTAGGACTGGAGGTTCCTATGGCCACAGGTGTAAACTGATGTTTCGTGGAGGAGAAAAGAACGTAGCGTTGCTCTCTGCTCACTGTGACTCCAATGAAGTTCAGCAAAATCTCCCGTCCATGAGACACTTTGAGCAGGATTGGCAGACGATCCGTTCCAACAAAATCATGTCTGTACATTAGCTGTATCGTACACTGCTCGCCTGGCTTCAGATTGCCTGATTTAGGACTAACTGTAAACAGCTTGTTGTCTTGGATCCTCATTTGATGAATTTCATTTTGATCAAATTCCCAGACCTCAGCCCAGAATTCAAGCTCAATCTGCTGATCTGCAGGAAACAAGAAATCCCATGTTACAGGTAGGACCCCACTGTTTTCCAGCATGAGGAGGGCTACAGAAGGTTCAGACCCTACAGGAGCAGCCCCAAAGTTGAAATTGAGCAGCACCGGGGTGTTTATCGTAGGAGATCTGCGAATGCTGTGCCGGGTTGGGACCCTATATATAAGCTCTTCCGGCGTGGGGTCTCTTTCAAGGTATGTGTTAAGTTTCTCCAATGAGAAAAGCCTCCACAGTTGGGTCTTGTTGAGAGACCTGGCACTGCCAGCTGGACATATATCAACCACAGAGAATTTAGGGTAAACGCCGTGAGCAGTCACTCGGCACAGACAGTGGTCCTCGTTGGCCAGGTCTCCAGGATTCAGAGCTCTGGGAGCGATGGTATTGTAGCTGATGCTCCACGTATACTGCAGCTGGCGAGCTGGACGGGCTCTTATCCGGATGTTGACCTTGGTCCGGGCTGGAAGAATCCCTCTACTGTTCTCAATCTCCAAGGCAACTGGGTCATTGACGACTGCTTCTGGGTCGCAGGCACCTGAAATGACCTGCCCTGCCTTCAGCGTGTATTCCAGGGTGCAGCTGCCATCGTTTGACAGCAGCAGGTCCCAGGACTGGAAGCTTCCGACCAAAACATCTCCCAGATTCACCTGCTCCGAAGAAAGGGAACCCTTGCAGCCTTCTCCACTGACTCGAAGAACATAGCGAGCTTTCTTGACAGGCGGAGAGCCTCGGTCGGCAGCCCACGCCAGCACGGTAGTTTTGGCAAAATATTGGTTTTCTTCTTGTGGCTCAAATAACCAAGTCTGGGCCACGCTCTCGTTGGGTCTGATAAGCCCCCCTTGTGGAGTTACGGACAGGAAAGCTGCATCTGCATGTTGTATCTTCCACTCAAACTTCAGAGGGATCCTGGAGCAATTCTTTATGGAGTAAGAGTACTGGGTCTTCGCACCCACACAAGTGGGCTTAAAGAAGAGCTTCCCGTCTCCATCCAGGAGCAGCTGAGGGCTTTCAGCACGAGAGAAAAGCACTATTTCCTGGGTGTATTCACGGCTGAAATTGAACTGTATTGGTAGAGAATGCCTCATCAGACCTTTCTGGCTGGGACTGGTCCTCAGGAGTACAATCTGATGGGAAGCAGGAGACAGATGCCCTGATGCTGGCTTTGCCTGAACAGAGGGGCTGCTTGTGTGATCTATAAGATAGCTCAGCGGTGAAGGGCCTGTGTTCTGGAGTAGCAGGAAGCTTTCTGTCTGATTATTCTGCTCTACAGGAGGGAATACCATTCGCTGAGAATCAAGAACACAGGTAGGAACAAAATGCTCGTGCCCCAACTCGAAAGTGTGTCCTCTTGCTTGGAGTGTTATGCACCATGGCGGACACATCGTGGCATCCTCTACACTGCGGTAATTCCGCATGACCTTGTAGAAGATGAAACCTTCCAGCTCCGCAGCATACAATGTGTTTGCCTGGGATGGGGAGAAGTTCACTGTAAATGCTGTAGATTTCAGGGGAGGAATCTCTGTACATTCTGGGATGACATGAAATGGGCTGTCAGGCTTAGTGGTCCAGATGACCATCACCTTTCCCTTTGTGTGATTGTTTAGAGATAAAGGGAGAGATGCATTGTGGGATTTTCCTGTGCAACAGCCGAAATCAAAGTCTCTGGTAGTAGCCGTGATGTGGGCAGGAAACGGTGCATTGTAACGGCTAAACTCATCTTCAAAGAATTCGGATACAGGGTCCCGGCTGGGGTGTTTCTCCAGATCCTCAGTATCTTCTCCCTCGTCCATCAACATAAGAGCTCCTTCAGAATCTGTCCCCAGCTTCCCCTCCTGTAGCATCACTTTCAGGATGTCCGGTGGGTAGGCAGTCAGTCCGCGCATTAAGTTCATCCGGTATAAGGGGAGATGTTTGGGCAGCACTATGGCCGGTTTATCTGTATCTGAATGGCACGTACCGATCAAATCCAGAAACAAAGGCTCCTGATGGTGGATGAGACACGCCACACTTCGATAGTAGGGGATAGGATGACTTGGAGAGAAGATGACCTTAAGAGTCTGTGTTTGCTGTGGTCCAATGACGCCACCGTGTGGATCAAAGGAGAAAACACTTTCTTTGCTGCCAATGTGGAGCTGGTAGGGAGCTGCTACATCAGAGGAGTTGGTCAATTCAAAAGTGCGAAGAACCTGTTCCCCCAAATTCACCAGACCAAAGTTCAGCACAGACTTCAGCAGAGACACAGACGGACCTTGACACGTTCCCGAAACTTTAAATGTGGATTTTGTGAAGTTGCCGACAGGGATCACGTGGAAATAATCCACACTTTCCATTCCAACTATCCGTGGACGAAAGTGCAACGGGATCCTAAGTGTTTCCTGCGCGGGAATCAGCGCCTGCGTGACTTCACAATCAAAATTACAGTCTACCTGAGAGGGTCGCTTGGCGTGTTCAATTTGAAAGGGTGAATCTACCACTGATACGTTGTGGATTTCAATGTATTTCTCCTTCACTGCACCCACTGCAACGTCACCAAACTGCAGGGATGGTTCCTTCTCTCCCCCAGAGTCTCCAGGGATTCTCACAACCAGATGAGGGTATTTTGCAATAGAAGTGATCAGGATGCTTTTCTCGTATTCCTCGTTTACACCAAACCGGCATGTTGCTGTCATGCTGAGCACCAGAGCCATCTTGGGTTGAAACAGGACATTAATCCGCTGCTCACACCGTGGATCCAGCACGCCGCTAGCTGGGTTAAAGAGGAAGGGTTCAGAGACTTCCCATCTGAATGAGGTCTGCAGGTCACTTGCGCTGCGCAGGACGAACGAAGCCTCAGAGTGGTGATAGACGGCACATGTGGGCATTGTAAGTTCCTCTGGGAAAGACAGCTTGTGTTGTGGAAGTGTAGCTCGTAATAACACGGAGACACAGCCCTCTTCTACCTCAAAGACGATTGTATCTTCATAATTACGCTTCTCCAGCGGTCGGAAGGTGACAGGGAGCGAGAAAGAGGTTCCTGCCATTAATGTAAGGCTCTGAGGGAACAGAGTGTTGAAGAAAGGGGTGCTCGGCGGACTGAACTTAACCTTCTGAACTTTCAGTTTGATGTTCTTCAGGGTGAGCGTTTTGATGCTCTCTTTTCCTGGCTCCCAGTTCTGCCAGTGTAAAGATCTGCAGACCTCCAATCCCATGATCTCTCTCTTCTCCTTGGCTTTCCTTTGTGCTTGGGGTTTTTCGTTTACCTCAAAGGTCACATTTTTCAGCTTTATGGGAGTTTTCAGGGTTTTGCCCAGAAAAGGATTGGTGTCCAAGGGCCGATTGCGAACCTGAGCCAGCATGGGTACTTCTACTTCTTAAAGCTCAGCTGCAGAACCGGGCTCACAGCTCAGCAGGCGACCTAGATCCACAGTTCCAGGGCGGCCATCTTTCTCCGGTTTAAATTTTAAAGTTTAGCTTTTCAATCAGTTATTTAGAGCTTAACACACCTGGACTATTTGTTAATACACCGGAAAATAACCAAATGGACAAAATCGTTTATGAAATATAAAAAAAAATCCTTTATTTCTCCAACATCAATTTGCGTTTGCTCTCAAATAAACTTAACTTCTGTTATTTACACTTGCCAGCAAGGATGCCGCAACTGTATATAGTGTTTTAGATAATCTCGCAATTTTGTTTGGAAAAATTCATGTGGAACAACATAGTATTAATATTATTTATGTGGGTTATATATAAACACCCTTATATGTTATCTGGCTCTGGGTGAAGTACCCTATGTTAGATGTTTGTTTTGTGTTGTTCTTGTTGTGTTTTCATTATTATATATTCTTCAAATCAAGACAGATACATTATCAGTATATTCATTTTCAGTAGTATTCTTTTGACTCCTGCGTAATAGGATGAAGAGTTAGTATGCGCTTCCCACCTGCATTTTAAACCAAATAGAATTTGTATGGGAAGAAAATTGTGTAAATAGAATACTGTGTGCATTGTCTTGTCAGCGTTGGCCAAACATCCTATGCTGAATTTCCTGAATTTAACTCATCTTTAAAGGGACACTACCACTCACATAAACTGTAACTAGATTACTTTTGCATTATAAATAAATCCATCTTATGAGACACATGCAGCAGTTTATTTTTCTTTGTTTGACGTAACTCCATGTAGAAAGGAAAAATTAAGTGGGTTTTTTTAAAACTGTTTCCATTTTGTGCATTTTTCCCATGATGCAACATTTACCAAAATCTAATGGTGAGTTTTACTTTGTGGTTATGCTTTATCTTACACAGTATTTAACAACTAATGAGGTGGAGGAGGGAATGTTTAGATAAGTGGCAGGAAGTGTATTGTATTCTGCAAGCTACTCCAGATAAGAGCTGTCAGTTGAATGAGATAAGACTTATTTATTTAATTATAAAGGATTTTACCAGGAAGGATACATTGAGATTTCTCTTTTTCAAGTATGGCCTGGGTTCAAGAACATTGAGTTGTTACAGAAATACATAGTAGCAAAATGCAAGTTATTAACACAAAACAAATATACAGATTAACAGAAAATAAATATGTAGGAAATATATTCACTATGTTACATGTTTACAGGTGCATTCTGTATATAGTCACTATGTTACATGTTTACAGATGCTTTCTGCATCCAGGTATGTTAATAGAGATCTCTTAAGGGACTTTAGACTGGTGGATGATACTTATTTTAAATATAAACAAATATTTTAAAAACTTAAAATACTTGTAATCTACACCCTGGTGATGTCCTTTGAACACATCCCACACAATACAATGATTTGAGTCGGTGATCAACCTATTTACTCCATTCTATGGCCAAAGCCACACAGTGAGTGCTGGAAAGATACTGTGGGGTGGTGGTTTACAGCAAAAACGATCACACAATGGATGCACCCAGTGACACATATATAGAGTAAAATGTTTTCTTAACTAAACATACAAGAGAAAAACAAAGCACATGTAAGATATCAGCAACATAAAATAAACACAATAAGGACATTTCATTTTATTGGTGGCAGTGGCCCTTTAATGTTACACCCATTGCTTGTGATGAGGTTTCACTAGGGGGCAGCATCACACTGCTATTATTTTCACAAAGGTAATTGAGCTGCATACGATTATTGCAAATGTTGATCCAACACTATCAACTGCAACAAACTAACAATTCCTGTTTCTGCTAGGTGCCAACAGGTTCATTGAGGATATTGAAATGATGATTGGAAAAAAACATTGGGCTTTCTGGCTATGGTGGAGGGCCTGCTGGTATTTCATTTCACCCGTGCTTTTAACAGTATGTAAGGCCATTGTTTACGTGATTTTTTTTGCTCTCGTTATACCCATTGAAATGGAACATTAAATTACTTTTATGTAACAGAGAAATGAATATATGCCTAAAGCCACTTTGTGGTATAGTGTGACATTCAACCTGTATAGTTGGATAAAAAGCACATTAATTGGTCTTATATATTCACATTTCAAAAATGGTCTTTGTTTCCTACAAAGAATATAGAATAAAATAGAGAAGAAAATCAAGTAATGAGAGTACTGAGAATGGGCAGCGACACAAGGGGTCTGTCCTACAGGGAGTCAGAACTTAGGTCTCATACGTTTTTAGCTTGATGACGCCATTACAGAGAAGATGATACTATGAGCAAATCAGAATGCTATCACTCAGAGGGTGGTTGCAACGAAAATGTCAAAGTCTCCTCTGCATGAGAGATACTGCAAACACTGACAATCGTTTCTGCCTACTTAGGTGTCATCAGGGAGGTATAGCTGGAATCTCCCTAGGCACCTCAAGCAAGGGGTCCACATCCGTATTACCCTCTAGACCAGTGGTTCCCAACCGCGGTCCTCAAGTACCCGCAACAGGTCAGGTTTTCCAGATATCTGAAGCACAGCACAGGTGATATGATTTGCTGCTCAGTGATTGCAGGATTCAGTCTTCATTTCCCAAGGTAATCCTTACAATCTGGCATGTTAGGGGTACTTGAGGACTGCAGTTGGGAACCACTGCTCTAGACTCAGAGAACAAAAACAAGATGTCAGAGCACAGAGTATTGGCCTTCTCAGGCCTTTTTAGAACAGCTGAGAACTTAGCATAATAGTATCCTCTTCTCTATAGTGACACCATCAAGTTATACCACTCCCATTCTCAGTGATTACATTAAATTATCTTTGTTAAATAAATATTTGTGCAGAGTGTGATTTAAAGTATACCTGTCATGGCCAACACATCTTGGGCACATTTGACAGAGAATCGCTCCTTATATACCTGCTAGAAGTTTTTCTTAACAGATATTACACAAATTTGGTTATTTCCTATCAAAGATTTGCCAAATACTCACTTTTGAGAAGTGTGTCGCCAGAGTGAGAGATATGAGCACAAGAGCTGTCCTGCAGCAGTTTGATTCTTTTACGAACTAGAACGTTGTCCCAATTGGTGTTTCAAAAATAGAAGCAAATGCCCAGTAACATTGTAGATTTGTAAAAGGGAAAATGAGACAACATTGAATGAATAAATATATTGGGACAGTATAAGACAATCTCCTCCAAAGATAGAGGAATGAATAATACAACTGCAGCACGTTGGCTCGTCTTATTTTGACTACCAGAATTGGGGTGCACTCAATGTGAAATTGGTGGTGAATATCTATACAGATAGTCCTCGAGGTACGACGTGGTTCCGTTCTGACTGCAACATCTTAACTTGAGTTGCACGTATGGCGAATATCCTCGAGATACGACAAGGTCCCATTCTTACGTCACAGCGGCATTGTCGTTAGTCCGGCATATGTTGAGTCCCTGTTTGTTTTTTTTTGCAGTTCTCTGTTTTTGCTATGTAACATTAGTGTATTTTAAGGTTTTAAAGGATGTTTTGAGAACACATACTGTACATGAAGCAATAAAGAGGCTGACACCCTTTTGCATTTCAACTTTGTGTGCAAAGATTGTCGTTCGTAAGAGCGGGTCGTTAGTCACGTATGTTGTAAATCGAGGACTCTCCGCATTTCTTTTCATGTGTATTTTCTTTTATTTTAGACAATTCTAGTATGGTCTCTTGTAACCTTTGAGTATCCATCGTATGGCTCTATCCCATATCCTACCTGGGGAGTTGCTTTAGGCTGGTGCTTGATTTGCTTCTGCGTTTTATGGCTACCACTTGTAGCTATAGTGAAACTTGTACAGGCAAAAGGCAATCTAAAGCAGGTAAGTAAGCACAGCTTTTTGTTTATTGGGTGATGATTAAGTTTAAGGCTAGGGTCAAATGAACGCATTATTCTCAGCGACCGTCAAAAAGTGCATCCGAACGCATTGACGTATTTTTTCACGAAATGCGCGAAAATGGTCAGACGACACGCGTATTTGTGTATATTCATCAATTCACAAAAAGTACATTGGACTTCTAAATGTATAGAGATTCTTTTTGAATGTCATATATTTCTGATGATTGATTGACAAGTCACTTGTTCTAAAGAAAGTGACAACCCATTGTTTTCCCATATAAAGAGAATCACCCAAACTATTCTGCTTTGTCACACAATACTTAACAACCAGTAATTAAACTGATTGGCCAATTATATGCATTAGCTGTAATAGAAGAAACCTATTGCCTGGCCAAGGTTGATTCCAGATTAGCAGGTTTAAGGGTGTGTTAAGGATAAACAGTACTACATTACTTATTTTACAAACCACTGTCTCAGAAGGCAGCATTTATCAAATCAACACTATGGTACTGATGTTATCTCTTTCTCTTTCATCACATTGAAGTGCTGCAGGCCAGCAAGAAACTGGGGACCAGCCCTGAGCCAGCACCGTGGGGAGAGGTACCAGCACATACTTGAAGCAAAGAAAGAGAAGGATTTTGTAGAGATTACAACAATCAGTTATTTGAATGGATGTGACAATGTTGCTTATTTTTGACCCTTCATGATCACCTTATTCCATCACATTGAGGATGACTAAACATTTTTTTTTATTGCTTTTTGTATAAATAATAAATCCACATATTTAAACATTACGAGTCATGTATGGTAGATTACAATGTGTGTAAGTGCCTGTATAATCAAATGCATATGAGTAAAACGTTTCCCTTTGCTAAGATTTGTATTTGCGTTATCCAAGAGAACACAGGGAATACATCTTCGGGGAACAACAAATTAAGCGTGCAAATGTAACGGAAAGTATCTGATGTTGCTAAATTGTTAGGAATAGGATACGATCAGGGTTAAGACAAAAAAAAAAGTGTAGGAACTCATTAAAATTTTTGGCCCCAATATAACGGTCATCAGCTTGCATTTAACCCACCACCCAAAACTCAAATTTGAAATTAATTGTTTACACATATTGGGCTCTATTACATTCTTCGCGCAAACGTTAACGCGTGCACAAAAACGCATTAACACGAAGGGCAAAACCCTTTGCGCTGAACGTCATATTACAATGTCCGCGCAAAAAATGCGCGTTAACGTCTACCGCGGGTGAACCTGCGCGGGCTTATTGTGCTGCGCACGTCCTATACTTAACATTGTGAGCGCAAATGCGTTTGTGCGCTGGTTCGCGGATAGTATTACAATCTATGCGCAAAATTTAACGCACAGCGTTTGCGTGTATTTCTATGCACAAAATTTAACGCACAGCGTTTGCGCGCATAATTTTAACGTCTTTGAAAAGCTTGTGGTAACGGCATATCTGAACGTCCTGGCCGAACCCAAATACACCAGTCCGAAAAAAAATACAGCACAGTATAGTTACACATTCTACGCATACCCAAACAATAAAATGAAGAAGTTGTGCGTGTTTTTATTATTGATGCAGCATATATGCGCAGATTGACTTTGACAGGCGCAAAAAATTAACGTGAGACAATTGTGGTTCTTAATTCTGATTGGCTGAATCGCGTGAAAAACAGTCCGCACACAGATTTCTGCAGGCAACGTTGCTGCACGCGCGTCTGATTTACACGTGTTTCTATTTTGGCAGATGAAAAAATGCGCGAGGATTGTAATACCAGCGTTGTTTTACGCGCGTTAATGTTTAACACTGCGTGCAAAAATTCTCGCGTTCTGCACGCGTTTTTGCGTGAAAAATGTAATAGAGCCCATTGAGTTTTAGTTAATAATAATAATAATAATAAATACCATATATTTGATGATTTAACAAAGAAACTCTTCATTGTCCACCCTATCATAGTTACATCACGGCCTGCACCCATGGAACATTTATTAATTGAAAACATATGTTTAGAAGATTTTGCCCAAAATGAAAAAAAAAATCATTTGAAAAAACAAGCCAATAATCAGAGATAATGTCAGTTTTTATGCTATCCATCATGAACCAGATGATGCACATCTAAAATGTCAATGAAAGAGGTAAAAGAGGACCTCTTCATCATCACCCAACATTGGGTTGTGCCTGGGTACACCAGACAAAACCCCTGCTCATACCTGTGATCATAAATACAAGCATCAGACAGTGTGGACAGAAAGGGAACTCCGATTCCTTTGCAAAAATAGTGGAGAAACTGTGTTCCCATGCGTACCCGCTTGACTTGACCCCGGGATAAGATAGGTATCAATGCATGGAAAAGTACACAAGCTACAAGAGGAAAGCATTAGCGCAGGATAATATAAATAGATTGGTGATTCCGCACCAAGTGATTCCGCTCTAGTTCAACATCTGCCACTCCCAGGTTCATATGTTCATATGCAATGGCGTCCCAGGTAATCTAGTGAAAGGGAAATGGTAATAGGGACACTAAAAACACTTACATAAGATGGGCATTACAAAGAAAACCATATTATAAAACACATGTTGCTGTTTGTTTTTCTTTGTTCGAACTTTTTGCATGTAAAAGAAAATAAATTCAGATTTTTTATCTCCCATTTCCATTTTGTTGATTTTTTTTCCATGAGGACTCCATGGAGGGGATGCTGGCGACGGAGCATTAGTGCTGCCACGAGCATCCTAGAGGTTAATGGCTGCTACAGGGCCGGCTGCTGGATCCAGCGTCTGCCTCGTAATGTGCTTGTAAAATGGGGACGTTAAGGGGAGATTTACGACACCGGTTTAGCTTAGGGCCCAAAGTGTCTGTGAGAGGTGTAGAAGGCAAGTATTTAGGACCAATAGGGCTCTATCACTTGCTCTATCGCCTGCCCTAAACTAAAACGGCGACGCTAAGGGGAAAAATTTGCAGTCGCAAATCTCCATTTAGCGTCCCCAGTTTACAAGCACATTACGAGGCAGGCGCTGAATCCGGAGAGATAGAAGACAATGACCAGCTGCTTTAAAGTGGCGTGCCACAGGCTGTGTATTTTCCTTACCAGACAAGGCAGATCTAATGGCTGATCGAAGGTTGGCCATGCGTTCTCTAAGGCCATTAATAGATTTACCGATATAGACCCAGTATACATGTGTGTGCATGCATATATTTTTTTATGTATGTAGGTGAGCCGGTGTTCAGACTGTGGGGCAGAGGCAGAACTACCGGGGGTGCAGAGGGTGCCACTGCACCCAGGCCCTTGAACCCTGAAGGGGTAAGGGGGCCCATTCATCTGCACGCTTCCAGTGCACAGGGATTTCAGGGGGCCCAGCAGCAGCAGCAGCAGAGATCCCTTACATGTCCCCCAAATCCGCTACCTTTTCTCTCACTGCTGGGCCCCCATGCACGCCGAGCAGCCTAGACAGACTGTGATCGGTATTTTAACTTGGAGCAGGCATTGTGATGGACAGCCGAGGGGGTCCTCATATCCTCCCATCAGAATCTTGTTGAGGACCCCTGGGAGAATGAGGTAAGGCCCCAGCTGGGAGAATGAGGTAAGGGATTTGGGGGCTGGTGGCCAGGATAAAGGGCACTGAGGGAGGTTTGGGCCTGGTGGCTAATCAGAGCAGGGCTTAGTGGAATGGTGGCTTATGGGGAAGTTATAAGTATCTGGTGGCTCAAGGGGACAATTTGGCTGAGGGACCTGGTAGTTAAGGGGGGTTTAAGAGGTAAGGGGGTTAAGGAGGGGCTGGGGATTATGAGGGACCTGCTAGATAGGGGGACCCGTGGCAATGTGGACATTTTGGCTAAGGGGGTTGGGGGAGCTGGTGGCTAATGAGGGCTAGAATAGGTTATGGGGACCTGGGCTAGGGGGAAACTGCTGACTAAAAGGCATTGGGGGATTCTAAGGATTTATATATTTACATTAAAGATAAAAATAAATTTAAAAACACATTTTTCTCAAATATTTGTGTACCTGTTTTTGGGGAGAGGGGGCATCCAGGACGAGTTGGGGGGGGGGGTGAGCAGGTGTTACAGGGGTACCCCCTTTCATTTGTCCAGTAAAAGGTTCCAGGATTTCTGATGACAGCCCTGCTCTGTCCTACACACTGCACATTACTGTGAGTTTATTACTGTGGAGCCCTGTGATACGCTCATACACACTGCACATTACTGTGAAGCCCTGTGATACGCTCATACACACTGCACATTACTGTGAGTTTTATTACTGTGGAGCCCTGTGATACGCTCATACACACCGCACATTATTGTGAGTTTTACTGCTGTGGAGCTCTGTGATATGCTCATACACACCGCACATTACTGTGAGTTTCATTGTTGTGAAGCTCTGTGATATGCTCATACACACTGCACATTTCTGTGAATTTTATTGCTGTGGAGCTCTGTGATACAGTAATGTGCAGTGTATATGAGTATCACAGAGCTCCATAGCAATAAAACTCACAGTAATGTGCAGTGTGTATGAGTGTGAGTTTTATTATTGTGGAGCTCTGTGATACACTCATACACAGCCCACATTATTGTGAGTTTTATTACTGTGGAGGTTATATGCTCACACACACACTACATATTATTGTGAGTTCTGTTGCTGTGGAGCTCTGTGATACGCTCACACGGGGGGGGGGTCTTCATGGATTCTTGCACCTGGGCCCTGAGTTTTATAGTTGCGCCTCTGCTGTGGGGATAAGGGTAAAAGGGTTAAAAGAGAATTGTGGAATTAAGAGAGGGAACTGTGAGGTTAAGGGTGTGTACTATGCAATTAGGTGGTGGTAATTATGGGGTTGGGGGGCCGACTGTGGGGTAAGGAGGAGTAGAATGTGGGCATGAACAAGTGTACGTAATCGGAGGGCGGGAGGGGGGCGCAGGGCGCAGAATTTGCCCCAGGATCCAGTGAAGTGTAATTACACCTCTGATCCTACTTCAGTTTAGGTTAGGCAGTATGGTAATTAATGGGAGTTGATTGTATACATATATTAATTATAAAACCTTTTCGATGTAAAGCTAGTTACATGGACTTTCAGCCTGTCTCACATAACCACATGTATCAGCAAGAGACTGTGAAGGCATTGCTTATTAGAAGCCATGGGAAACAAACCCACATCTATCAGCTGCTGCAGGAAAAAATCTTCTGAAACTAAGGTAACTCACCTATGTGCCTGTAAACATGCAATTCATGGTGCTCAGTTGGGATTTTAGCTTTATCCTCCATTACCATCAAGATATAATTTACAAAAGTATGAAATTTAACTAAGTTTAATTTTTAAAAAGAATAGCATTTTCAATGTTTTTGTATTTTGGAATGCTTCTCTTTGGAATCTATTGAGCATTTATGTTATTATTAATATTTATTATTCTTTATGTTCTATCTATCAGCTCTTTATTGAAAGAAAATCCTAAAATGAAATTATATATTTATATGTTTTCTGGTTTCCCAAGTCTTCTGTGCAAACAGACCTGTAATTAGATCATACCTTAATAACTAAATAAAGGTAAACGCATACTGACTGGAATTTACCTTGAACCACCCCTGGTTATCCTCTTGATGATGATTGGATGTAAAGTGGGTCTAACGTAAAAGGAGAACATTTCACTTCCTTTTGATTATGGTGAGAGGTCTTAATCATCCGATCTTTGAGATTCACAGCGTTCCAGACTGTTTACCATCACTATGATGCCACATTGCGGTTATTTATTTATTTATAAAGTATTTTACCAGGAAGGATACATTGAGATTTCTCTCGTTTTCAAGTATGTCCTGGGTTGCAGTTATCATGCTGCAAAATGTCAGCATTTAAAAATATTCACTTATATTAGGGTTGCTAGGAAAAGCATTAATATTTAACGAGAAAATATGATGCACTAACCCAAAGCCTAAGGGTAACCCTAACCTTAAAACAAGAATAAATTGTAATACTGACCCTAACTAATATCCCTAACTAACTAACCGTTTAAAGAAGCACTGATTTAGCGCTGTATTAGTACCAGTAAAATTATGGTAGTATGGGACTAAGTGTCACGGAAAAAAAACGAAAAGTTTCTTTGCACACTATACAACTATTTCCCCTAATTATCCTAATATAAGGGAACTTTTTAAAATGCAATTTATTTTGCAGTGACGTATCCTGCAGTGACCACTAGGTGCTTCTACAGGATAGAGTTCAAAACAGCTATGAGACTGACACTGGCTTGGAATGCAATTCTTCAGTTCTCTTCATGACTAGGAAATTTAAGGTGCCATGCAGGTTATATGAACACATCCTGAACCTCTCCAGGTTTAGTCTACTGAATGTTACTGAAGAGGCTCCATGATACCGAATAACAAGTTGAGCCATATCGCAGTTAAAGGGATACTCTATTAAAAAAAATAACCCACCTTTTTGCCCTTAAATACTTGGGGAGATGCTGCTGACATTCATACAGTATTCTACTGTATACAAACACCCAGACACACACTCATAGACATACATATCTGAATCCAAAACCCAGACACACACTCAGACATACAACAACAAAAAAAGAAATTAAGAAAATATTATTTTATTTACTTCTATTTTTTTTCACTTGGTCATGTTTGGTATGATTGGGAAGTCTGGACTCAGGCCTTTCCAACAACATCTAAGTTGACCATGTGGGTTGTGTTGAACCAGAGATACAGCGGTCCAAAGGACATCTGTATCTCCTATAATGGATTGAATCTCAGGGAGGGCATATTCTCATACCTCCTTAACTGACCTCCTTTTGTTATTTTGTTTTATCTCTTTCGATTGGAAGCAGTATATGTCATTTTAGGTAACTATTTTTCAGTGCATACTGTATTTCGAGGAAATAGGTCTTCAGTTGTAGCTTAAATAGCCCTGTGTTAATCCTCTACAGACAACAGGAGTCTGGACCTTCACTACGTTATCATATGATACTATAACCATTTTAAGTCAAATGTGTAGAGATGAAGAACAGCTTACAGAAGGAGAGGTGGTAGACAGCACACTTGCCTTACAGGGTACTGCCATCTTGATGATAGCTATGACAGTATTCTGTGTTCCAACCAGAACTACTGGTGTTTGCCTGTCAGGCGATTATTAGAAAAGCTATCCTATAGGAGCCAATGTTGAAATCCATCGGGTAAGTATGAAAAGGCACATTTTACAAACAAGAGGGAGGTGAGAAAACAGACATGATAATGAGATAGCATTGGAAGAGAAAACATGGAGGAATCAATAAGTGGATTGAAAGGCATCATGTGGTAGATTGAGAAAGCATAGTTATAAAATAGTATATTATGACAGTGCCTTTCACTTCTCTAGACATATGTAATCTCGATTATTAGCATACATTGTATTTTCAGGAAAATGCAGCTGAAGAAAATGCCGCTAATGAGAATCCTGAGGACACAGAGGAGTCAGAACGAGAGTTCTGGAATAGTAAAACAGAATACCTCCTCTCGCTGGTGGGGTATGCAGTGGGACTGGGGAATGTTTGGAGATTCCCTTACCTCGCATTCAAACATGGAGGAGGTAAATATTAAAAAAGGATCATTGAGCTAGATTTCAAACCCAATGCAAACCAAACTAAAGCTGTGGTAGACTTACCAGGTTCCCTAAGCAAATTAACATATGTCACTTTCTGTTATGGCTGTTTCAGTTCTGGATGTTACCCCTGTTAGCCTTCCTATAAACTTAATTAAGTCTTCATCTGGGAAGCTGAGTCATTTATCAATTGCTTTTATATAATTTTACATTTCTTTGTTTCTATATTACCCAACAAGACTGAATCATATCATCTTCTCCCCCAAGTCAGTCCAGATCTGAGGCCCTGGGTCTCTAGAAAGAATTCTAGAAAGAATCATGTTCTTGCTAAATCTTAGACATCGGTACCTGAAGTTGGCCCTTCAATCAGTCCAATCAACAGCTGTGGCTGTGGGGAGGCTATGGGTAGATTAGGAATGAGACCAGAAGGTCCAGCCAAGATTGGCGGCGTCATTCTGGTCCACAAGGGAAATCTATGGATCCATCCACTGGCTCATACAGCCACTGGATTTATGTGAGCCAATGGAGAGATCATTTATTCTACACTGAGAGTCCAACAATGAGCCTTAATCCAACCTGCTGTTGTACATAATGTCTCCATTTATTAACTTAACAACTCAAGGCGCTTTTCTAATCGAGCACCTTACTGGAAGGT
The DNA here is from genome assembly GCA_009667805.1 of Leptobrachium leishanense. Lineage (NCBI taxonomy): Eukaryota > Metazoa > Chordata > Amphibia > Anura > Megophryidae > Leptobrachium > Leptobrachium leishanense. The sequence continues at coordinate 25,563,845 of CM019071.1, read as the reverse complement.
AACGTTTCTTGCATCGTATGCTTACCTCTGGTCCTGTGGTGTGGAGGGCTGAATGATCTTTCCACCTCCTCTTGTCTCATCCAGTGGAAAACTGGGAACAAATAAGGGTGACCTCTCTTATGCAAGATCATGCATGGTCAAATATGTCTCCATGGAGTTCTATGGTCTCCAGCAGCTGGTACCAGCAGCAGTAATGCTGGTATTGTGTAGTAGCTTCCTACTATTGTGACTCCCGCCACTAACACCGCAGCTCAGTCGTAACAGAGCCAGAAGCAGGGAGCCACTAAGGTTATATGCTCTCACCATTATTTCCTTTCAGCGGCTCCCTGTTACAGACTATTTGTTACGTGCCCCGCCATGGCCCCCGGTGCCCGGCAGCGTCGTCCTCGCTGCTCGTTGTCCGGGCGCCGAGTGAAGAGGGGAATCCGGGCAGTCACGTGAGACGCCAGGGGCGGAGCCCGGCATGATGACGTGGACCCGCCGGGTTTAAAACATAGGCGATGTGTTGCATGCTCTGTTGAACCAGCTCACTCGAGCGCCTTCTTCTCCTCCTCGCCTCGCAGTGAGGGTAGCGTATCAGCCCCTACGGTTCCTCATAACCATCATGTGCATATGACGGCACCTATACGCTTCAACGGTACCTCTAGTGAATGTCGGGGTTTCTTGACTCAAGTCAGTATACATTTTGATCTCATTCATTTTGATCTCAATCCGGGTATGTGTCCCTCAGACAAATCCAAGGTGGGGTCTCTTATTATCCACCTTTCTGACAAAGCCCTGGAATGGGCTACACCATTATGGGAGGCCAAGAAGCCTATTGTGTATGATTTTGAAATGTTTGTAGCCAAACTAAGCCACACGTTTAATCCAGTTCATAGATCTCAGAAAGCTGGTAGAGCACTCTATCGTATCCGGCAAGGCAATAGAAAAGTTTCGGACTACGTAATTGAATTCAAAACCCTTGCTTCAGAGGTCACTTGGACCAATGAGGCCTTAGTGTTAGCCTTCACAGAGGGCTTAGCAGACTCCCTTATGCATGAACTTGCACTTATGAAATTACCCGATGTGTTAGAGGAATTGATTGAGTTTTGCATTTCTCTGGATGATCAAATCCGTGATAGACGGACCCCTAGAGAGAGAGTACGTAGAGTGTTACCACCCCTCCCTAACTGTGCTCCTCCCGTCCCAGCTCCACCCGTGGCTGACAATCAGCCTCCTGAACCCATGCAAATAGGACAAACTGGTATCTCTCAAGAGGAGAGAGAAGATCGCAGGAGGGAGGGTCTGTGTTTTTACTGTGCTGGCAGGGGGCACTTCAGATATCAATGTACCAGGAGACCTGGAGGTGCCAGGGTTTCGGGAAACGAACAAGCCTAATGTCCAGTGGGAGACAGACCGTGGCTTGACTAACATTTCTCCTAATAAGAAAACACGCATGATGGTGCCTGTCTCTCTCTCATGGGACACCTCCTTGATCCATACCTCTGCCTTCATCGATTCAGGGGTGTCACGAGGCGTGTACGGTTCTGGTATGAGCCCAGCAGGCGGCGACACAGAGGGGAGGCCAGACAGGAGTCACGCAATGCAGATTCTTTAATAAAACATCAATGGTCCTTAACTGCAGACAAAAGAACAAAGGGAATAGCAATAAAGTCCAGGGAGAGTCCGTGGATTGTGGGTAGTGCAGTCCTAGACTGCAGACAGGGCCCACCAAGAGGAAGTCTGGACAGTGGTACCTGGATCAAAAAGGTCAGAGGGTGATCAACAACTGTAATCTACGGGTAGACAGATGGGTCCTGGATACATAGGATAAGCTGGTTCTGGAAGAGCAGGTTAGCACACCACCAAGAGACCTCAGTCAAGGATAACAATAATGCAGACCCACTGCTGGCTGGGTCTCTCTGCCTTTTAAGGAGGCTTAAACATGGATAGGCCTCAGCTGGAAGTCCAGGGCTAGACAGGAAAACCCAGGCTGGATCTCCAGGAGCCTGGACATGGTGCTTAGCCTGGGCAAAACCTGGACAAGAATGAAGAAATCCAGGGCAAAGTTCTTAAATCCAGGTGTGCAAGACAGGTACACGGGGTGGAACGTGACAAGGGGCAGCCGGGAATTTTATGGACCAGGAGTTTGCGTGTCATCAGCTTATCTCTTTGATCGAGAGAGATACACCATTGCTTGTAGAGGCTATCGATGGGAGGCCTCTGTCCCAACCACGGGTTATGCATGATACTGTTGTTCTATGTCTCAAAACAGGGGTCCTTCATTCTGAGTATATAACATTTCAGGTTATTGAAACCCCGTCTTGTCCGGTTCTTCTGGGCTTTCCCTGGTTGGTACGCCACAATCCTTCTCTTGATTGGGCCTTGGGTGAGATCAAGTCTTAGAGCTCTCGTTGTTGGATGCAATGTTTGCAGAGAGTCATCACAATAGGGAGTCTCAATGTTGCTACCGGCCTCCTCTATCTACAGAGGTGCCTGAATGGTACCAAGATTTGAAGGCAGTGTTTGAAAAAAAAACTGTGATATCTTGCCTCCCCATAGACCATATGACTGTGGAATAGATGTGCTTCCCAGTACCATGCCACCTAGAGGTCATGTCTATCATCTGTCACAAAAGGAGAACAAAATAATGGAAGAATATATAAGGGAGTACCTGGCAAAGATTTATGGTTTCATAAGATGTTCTTCCTCCCCAGTAGGGGCACGGTTCTTCTTTGTCTCCAAAAAAGAGGGAGACCTTAGACCTTGTATTGATTACCGCGGCCTAAACCACATAACCATTCGCAATGTATACCCTATACCAGGGCTCAAAATTTCCACTCCCCTACTCGCATTTGGCGAGTGGAAATTAAGTGAGGGCGAGTGGAAATGCACATCCAGGCAGCACAATAAATTATTTCGTGCTGCGTATTCCGGTGGTGTCACTCTGCAGCCCCCTTTCTCCAGGCTGCACGGTGGCAGGGATCAGCTGCCTAACCTAACCAAGCTCATCTCTGTCACTGGCAGTGGGGTATAGAGGAGCTTCCCTGCCTCCTCACTCTGCTCACACTGGGGTCTGATGACTGGGTATTAATGTTATTTTGAAACTTTATTCTAAATAAAACCTTTAACAGTGTAATTTCATAAGATAATTTAAGGGTGTATGTTTAGGGGCAAAGTTAAGGGCTGGGTTAGGTGGAGCAACTGGTGGCGAGTAACTCATATGCCCTGGTTAGTAGCTTGGGACTTGAAATTTTGAGCCCTGCCCTATACCACTCATATCCGAGTTATTTGATAGATTACGAGGGGCCAAGTACTACACTAAGTTAGATCTCAGAGGTGCATATAATTTGGTAAGGGTAAAGGAACATCATGAGTGGGAAACCGTATTTAATACCCGTAGTGGGCACTACGAGTATCTGGTAATGCCTTTTGGGTTGTGTAAGGCCCCAGCAGTATTTCAAGATCTTATAAATGACGTACTTAGAGAGATTTGCAGATTTTTGTTATTGTTTATTTAGATGACATATTGATTTATTCACCTGATCTTGAAACCCATCATGCGCATGTGCGGACCGTTCTCAGACGATTGCTAGAAAACGGTTTATATTGCAAACTCGAAAAGTATATGTTCGATCTCACCAAGGTACATTTTCTCGGATATGTGATTACACCTGAGGGTTTCCAAATGGATCCCACCAAGTTGTCCTCTATAGTAGATTGGTCGTTGCCTCAAGGGTTGAAAGCCATTCAGAGATTTTTGGGTTTTGCCAACTACTATAGGCGATTCATAAAAAATGATTTCCTCATTGGTTGCCCCTCTAACCAAGATGATAAAAAAGGGTATACAAAAACAGAAATGGACTCCATGTGTGAGACAAGCGTTTGAAAACCTTAACGTAGCGTTCACTTCTGCTCCTGTGTTAAGACATCCCGATCCTAGGTTACCGTTGCAACTAGAGGTAGATGCTTCAGAAATAGGAATAGGAGCCATCTTATCTCAAAGGGAGACACCAGATAGCCCATTGCATCCTTGCGGGTTCTTCTCTCCTAAACTGTCCCCTGCTGAAATGAATTATGATATAGGGAATCGAGAATTGTTGGTTGTCGGTTGTATCCACCTTGTCTGAGTGGAGACATTTGCTTGAGGGGTCTTCTGTACCCGTCATGATAATCACAGACCATAAAAACTTAACCTATATAGGGGATGCAAAGCAGTTGAATGCGAGGCAAGCCAGGTGGTCATTGTTCTTGTCCAGTTTTAACTTTCTTTTGACCTATCGACCTGGGTCAAAGAATATCAAGGCAGACGCTTTGTCTCGACAGTTTGATCCGTACGAACGCCATATACAAGATAACAATCCCATTGTTCCCAAAGCCCGTATCGTGTGAGCAACCACGGTCACCGTTTCTTCCCCTCTACTCGAACGCTTCAGGTGGCTCATTAACTTGCGCCAGAGGACACACCTCCTGACAAACTTTTTGTTCCTGAAAACCAAAGAGAAAATCTTATTACACTACATCATGACACCAAACCGTCGGGCCACACGGGGATATCTAAAACCATATCCAGTTTAAAACGACAATTTTGGTGGCCTCCGTTATGGCAGAATGTAAAAGAATTTGTATCCGCCTGTAATACGTGTGCCAGAAATAAAAGTCAAAGACACTTACCCGTGGGTTTATTGCATCCCTTACCCATTCCAGATAGACCATGGTCTCACATTGCCATGGATTTTATAGTCGATTTACCCCCCTCTAAGGGGAACACGGTGATCCTCACCATTGTAGATCGACTTTCTAGAATGGCTCACTTCGTCCCTCTCCCCAAGTTACCCTCTGCAGTAGATCTGGTACCCATATTCATAGACAACGTTGTGAGACTTCACGGTATACCACTTGAGATTGTCTCAGATAGAGGTACTCAATTCGTCTCACAATTTTGAAAGGGTTTTTGCAAAAACATGGGTGTTACATTAGCTTTTTCGTCCGCGTATCATTCCCAAACTAATGGGGCATCCGAAAGAGCCAATCAAGGGCTAGAACAATACCTAAGGTGTTTCATATCTCAACAGCAACATTCCTGGTCCGACTACTTACCATGGGCAGAATACGCTCGCAACAATACTGATAACGACACTACCGGTCACTCCCTGTTTTTTACGGTCTATGGCTTCCATCCCCCGACGCTTCCATCCCAGTTTCCGACCTCCAGTCTACCTGCATTGGAGGATCACTTACATGCCCTCCGGCAGATATGGGTACAAGTAAAGGACATATCTGAAAGGAACATCAGAGCGCAAAAGGAAAAAGCCGACAAAAGTAGACGCATGTCACTGGTTTATACGGTTGGGGATCGGGTCTGGTTATCCACTCCCCATATCAAGTTACGGGTACCGACTATGAAGTTGGCCCCGCACTTCATAAGCCCCTACAGGGTCTTGCGTCGTCTTAATCCGGTGTTTTATCAGTTGGCCTTACCACGTACTCTCCAAATCCATAACGTGTTCCATGTGAGTTTATTGAAACCTTTAGTCAGCAATCGTTTCACTCGCTCCATCCCACCTCCTCCTCCTATTGATATAGAAGGTGAGGAGGAATATGAGATTAACTCGGTTCTGGATTCCAGACTGTGTAGAGGGTCCCTTCAGTACTTGATTGATTGGAAGGGTTATGGGCCCGAGGATAGATCCTGGTTGCCTGCTCGCGACATCCATGCTCCTCGTCTGGTCCGTGCCTTTCATAGGGCTCATCCTCGGGCACCGAGGGGTTGTTCGGGGACCTCCTGTAGGGACGGGGGTACTATTATGTGCCCCGCCATGGCCCCTTGGTACCCGGCAGCCTCGTCCTTGCTGCTCATTGTGCGGGTGCCGAGTGAAGACGGGAATCTGGGTGGTCACATGAGATGCCGGGGGCCGAGCCCGGCCTGATGACGCAGACCCGCCGGATTTAAAGACACAGGCAATGTATTCCCATATTGCCCTAACGTGGTTAACATCCCTTAGAGCTGCTCTATTGTAATTTTGCTATTTCTGGTTCTGACATTTGGCAAACGGCTTCTGACTATTCTGGTTCTGACATATTGGCAAACGGCTTCTGACTATTCTGGTTTTGTCATATTGGTACTGTACCTTGACCTCACCTTGCTGCGAGTTATCTATTCATAGGGATATATATATTATAGACCGACCACTTCTAAGGATCGGAGGGAAAAGATAGGGTGCTGCGTGCAAGGATCATACCTCCTCCAGGTGGGGATCGTATCACTATTGACCCTCTTCCACCTTGCCCTACATATACTGTAACTGTTTGAACCGATAACTTAATGGTTCAAGTTGTTAACTGAACAGCTTGAGCGGCTATTCTGATCTTCAGCAAACTTTGCTTGTGGCTTGGAAAGAACTGCTGTCTACTCGACACTAACGGCTTGTATTCTTTGTGTAGGAGCAGCTAATAATGGCTCACCAGGAGAATGGTGATCTATTCCTTGGTAGTTTGGTGCTGACTGATTTTGCTTTTGCAAAAGCACTTTAAGTGCACCTGTCAAGCACAAAGAAGTTGGGGTCGTTTTAAAGGGAATCACTCCTGTTATAAATCTCAGCATTTTTGGCAGATATATTTATTTCCTTTCAAAATTCTGCTTGGTTGCATGGAGTAAGGGACAGATGGGAGTAGACAGTTGTCCTACATGACAGGCCTGCGCTCAGTCCACGGCTGTCAGTCAATGTCACCGCTGAGGACCAATTGTGCACTGCTACATGACAACCCCAGAAGGCAAAAGCATCACTGGTTCGAGGTGAGTACAAACTACAATATCTCATCAAAGGGTGGTCCTTTGCCCATATGAGGTATGCAGAAGAATTCTGGAAAAAATCTCCCTGTGTCCCTCCATGGCCACAGAATGACCCTTCTTGTGCAGGGCTCCATGCAGTCCTATAGACTCCATGAGTTGATAGCGGCGGTGTGCAATCCCACCGCCAGTAACTATGAGCGGCTCTCAACTACTGCAACTTAAATTGCTAAAACAGGGGCTCAGTCTAAATGAAGTCAGTAACAGAGAATCCCTGAGGGTTATCGACTTTTGCTGATATTTTCTTTTAGCAGGTCGCTGTTATCAGCAACAATGGAATAGTGTCCTAAGTAACAATAAAGACCTAGGATATGACACGTTTGCCCTATGGTCACTCAAAGTGTGACACCACCACCTAAAGATGCATTATATAAATACAGATACATCTCATTTATTTAAAAATTCAGTTGATATAGATATATTGTAGAATCATCCAGAAAAGAATTAGATATTGTTTATTCAATTCACTTCCTTACAGGTGCTTTTATTATTCCCTATACTATCATGCTGGCTCTGGCGGGTTTACCCCTGTGTATTCTGGAATGCTCACTAGGACAATTCGCTAGTGCTGGTCCTATTGCACTATGGAGGCTGTCTCCTATATTTCAAGGTAATGTTTTGCTCATAGTTAAAGGGATATTTTAGCAGGGTTACACTGCACGATAAATAAATTCAATCTAATACTATGTTGTATCATTCACTATTCTCTTTAGAATTTTATAAAGAATTGTCATAAATCCCATGTGATATCATAGAGAAGGTACATGTGTGACACTTACTGATGGATAACAGCCAAATCAACTTCAGCTATATGTAACTAAGTATCCAGATGGTGCAAGGGGGTAACCCAAATTTATGTCAGATCAGTGATGGTGGATACAAAGTATATTAAAACTTAACTTTTATTGAATTAGAAGGACCAGAAAGACATTTACACTTTGGACCACTAGGGCAGTGTCAGGCAGCTCTGACACACATGTTTGTTTATTAATTCTCCGCAAGCCCATCCAGAGCTTGATTTTCACTGTTTCTTTTCCTTTGGTGCCCCCTATTGGTCCAAAGTGTAAATGTCCGTCTGGTCCTTCTAATTCAATAAAAGTTAAGTTTTAACCCCTTAAGGACCGCTGACATACCCTGTACGTCCTGCCCACGGGTCTCCCTTAGACCCGCGGAGGTACAGGGTACGTCAGCGGCGCCTAACCCCCCTCCCGCCCGATACTTACCTCCCTTGCAGGGGCGGATCCAGGGGGGGGCAACGGGGCAATTGCCTCCCCCGAGATTTGAGCCGGGGACCCAGATGCCGGGCAGCGCGGGAGTGCCTGCCCGGTCCTGAAGAGTCCGTCCTGTTAAAGGGAAGCGGCTGCGTGCAGGCGCAGCCGGTCACGTGGTCCGGCTAATCAGGTGGTACTGAGTCTCTGTACCACCTGACTGGCCGGACCGCGTGACCTGCGCACGCACGCCACGCAGCCGCATCACCTTCAACAGGACGGACTCTTCAGGACCGGGCAGGCACTCCCGCGCTGCCCGGCATCTGGGTCCCCTCAACCCCTGCCGGAGCTGGAGGCCTGGAGCAATATCCAGGTGAGAGCTGGGCAAATCCATGTGTAAGCTGGGGGCAAATGCATGAGCTGGGGGCAAATGCATGAGCTGGGCAAATCCATGTGTGAGCTGGGGCAAATCCATGAGCTTGGGGCAAATCCATGAGCTTGGGGCAAATCCATGAGCTGGGGGCAAATCCATGACCTGGGGCAAATCCATGAGCTTGGGGCAAATCCATGAGCTGAGCAAATCCATGAGCTGGGGGCAAATCCATGAGCTGGGCAAATCCATGTGTGAGCTGGGGCAAATCCATGTGTGAGCTGGGGCAAATCCATGTGTGAGCTGGGGCAAATCCATGTGTGAGCTGGGGCAAATCCATGTGTGAGCTGGGGCAAATCCATGAGCTGGGGGCAAATCCATGTGTGAGCTGGGGGCTCTCTGCTCCTCTAGATTGTAAACTCCTGGGTGCCCTCTGCTCTTCTAGATTGTAAACTCCTGTGAGCCGGGCCCTCTGCTCCTCTAGATTGTAAGCTCCTGTGAGCCGGGCCCTCTGCTCCTCTAGATTGTAAGCTCCTGTGAGCCAGACCCTCTGCTCCTCTAGATTGTAAGCTCCTGTGAGCCGGATCCTCTGCTCCTCTAGATTGTAAGCTCCTGTGAGCCGGACCCTCTGCTCCTCTAGATTGTAAGCTCCTGTGAGCCGGACCCTCTGCTCCTCTAGATTGTAAGCTCCTGTGAGCCGGGCTCTCTGATAAAACACCTTATTTTCTGTCAGTGCCCCTCCCAAGACTAGTCTCTGGATCCGCCCCTGCTCCCTTGCTGGATCCCACCCAGATCTGGCAGGGAGGAAGCCTTCCCTCCTCATTTGCATGGGCCGGCGAGCTCGATGACGTCACCACGCTGCGTGGTGACGTCATCAGCAGGCGCCCCATTGAAATCAATGGAGGGGAGGGGGGCTCCTTCGGAGTCCTCTATCTCCCCAACCATTGAAGCTAGGGAGATGCTTTTTGCACCGCTGGAAAGGGGAGAATCTTGAATGTCAGCTAAGCCTCCAGGTCCCCCCCCTACCCACTGACAACCTCACCATATGTGTGAGGATGTCAGTGGGCCAGTCAACCCTCTAGCTGCCATGTAGAGATAAGGGGATCCTAAGGATCCCCCTATCTCCCGATCCGTAGATGGTCATATTAGACATCATTGGAATGGCCTGATCATGGCCTTTCCAATGATACCAAACATGTCCAGGTTTGGTTTAAAAATAAAATAAAAAAATAAAATAAAATCAATTTTTTTTTAAGTTTTTTTTGTCTGGGGGGTTTAGTTAAATAGGACCTAGGCTGTCAACTCAAAATAATTAGCACAAAATGGTCAGAATGAGCGCAGCGCACATAGGTGAACTGTCTCAGCAGTGAAGGGGTTATAAAGCAAAAACATGTAAAAATTGGGTATTTCTAGTCTCGGGACAAAATTTGGAAACTATTTAGCTCGGGTCTTTTTTGGTGGTTGTAGATTTTGGGGATTAAATTATGAAAAAGTGTTTTTACAATTTTTTTCATCATATTTCATATTTTTTTATAGTCAATTATTCGATATGATGGAAATAATGGTATTTCTAGAAAGTCCATTTAATGGCGGGAAAAACGGTGTATAATATGTGTGGGTTGAATAAACGAGTAAGAGGAAAATTTGACCTAAACACTAACAGCGCAGAAACGTAAAAACAGCAGCGCACACTAAGGCCAGGGTCAGACGAACGCATTTCTGACGGCCAGCGTCAAAACGTACGTCGTTGCGTGCGAACGCATTTTTTCACGGAATACGCTTAAGCGGGCAGATGATGCGCAATTCTGGACGTATTTCATGACGGAGCTGTAAAAAAAAGAGAAAAATCCGATGAATCTAATCAATTGATAAATGTAAAAATAAGGGTAAGGGTATAAAAAGCCATTTTGGAGATGGAGGCGTTTTCCAAAGATGGATCCTGCACATGTCTTTGTGTTTGCTACGATGGGGTACCTGTACCTCAAGAGGAAGAGAAAGCGGCGAACCTGGGTTCATGAAATCAACGCTGCCAGACCCACGCATGGACACTTTGTGACGCTGTACAGGCCACTGCGAGAGAGGGACCCCGTGAAGTTTTTCAACTACATGCGGATGTCCATCGCCTCCTTTGATGAACTGTTGTTGCGGGTACGCGAGCCACTGACCAAGAGGGACACCTTAATGCGGGCCGCCATACCACCGGAGGAGATGCTGGTCATCACTTTGCGGTACGTACTGTCAAACACCTGTATACATGACATCGCTGCCAGTCACCTGACATGAGTGCATCATGTCTGTAGTCAAATGCCCACTGTCACACGCATACACACACACACACAGGCATCATATCACACGTACATAATCATAAATGACTCCGACAACAATGTAGACCAAAATAATAATATAATATGAAACATGAAATAAAATAACAGTAATATATTCGGGACATATATTAAAGATTGTAAACTGAAGGTCAGGATATATAAAACATTAAACCAAATAATACATGACATACAAAAATAAAACATATTCATGACCTGTATCACAGATCATGATACCGCCGAGCATCTGGGTCATGAGGGCCGGTGGTGTGGCTAGAGCTGGACCCCGACTCTGTGTGTGGCCTGGCTCCAGGGGGCATGGCTGGGTGGGTGGACAGCACCTGACTGGGGAGGGAAGATCCACTGGCATTGGTGGATTGTGGCACAGCATGGTAAGCGGCTGCGTGATGGGGACGGGAAAGTATGTCCTCCAATATTGCCAGAGATCTGTGCCGGTACTCCATCTTCTCCGCCTCGCTCATCTTGTTGAGGAGGAGCATACAGGCATTAAAGAACGACATGTCCACGGAGTCCGCAAGCATGCAGCGTTGGTGTGGATGGTTGGTTTGAGCCTCCATGAAGGTAACCATGGCCTGCTCCAGGTCTGTAGCTGGTGCCCTTCTCTGTGCAGGTCTGGTGCTGACTGTTGTTGCGGTACCTGCCACCTGTTGTGTCTCCAAATCCTCCTCTAGTTGGGACTCTGCAACACCCTGGTTCTCCTCCTCCTGGCAGCTGGCAGAACCTCCTGGCACCATGTGTTGTACTTGTGTGCCGGAGGTCGATGGCTGGTCCATGCTGCTGACGCTACTGCGCGGCTCCTGGGTCCTTCGGAGGAACGACAATTGCTCAGCATAGATGTATCCACGGACCTTTTTCCCACAAGCTCCAGAGCGCGCAGCCATGGCTTGCTTCTTCTGCACCCGCGTGTAGTTGTCGCGTACTGTGCGCCATTTGTTCATCGCCTCTTGTGCTGCAAAACATGATGCGTGTGACATTAGCTTGTGTTCATGGTATGTGATCATATTCAAACATTCTTGTTTTGTCTTCTAGGTATCTCGCTAGTGGATGCAGTTTGAAGGATCTGCATTATAACTTCCGCGTTGGCAGATCAACAGCTGGTGAGATCGTCCGCAAGGTGTGCCAAACCATATGGGAGACCATGAAGGACCAATGTTTGCCAAAACCGACACACCAGGCATGTCTAGAAATTGCAGCAGGATTCTGGGAGAGAGCCAACTTTCCAAACTGCCTGGGAGCCGTGGATGGCAAACATGTCCGCATAGTGAAGCCACCGCACAGTGGCTCACTGTATCAGAATTATAAACATTACTTTTCTATAGGCCTACTGGCGGTGGCAGATGCCAACTATAGTTTCGTCTATGTGGATGTCGGTTCATACGGCAAAGACTCTGACTCCACACTGTTCAGGAACTCCACACTGTGGAATGAAATTGAGAGTGGGTCCCTGAACATCCCCAGAGCCGCACCATTGCCTGGCAGTGACGTGACAGTCCCCTATGCCTTCGTGGGTGATGAAGCATTCGGCCTATCCACACACCTCCTAAGGCCCTACTCAGGGACACACCTGAATGTGAAGAAGCGGGTGTTTAATTATAGGCTGTCGCGGGCGAGACGGTATGTCGAGTGTACCTTTGGCATACTGACAAACAAGTGGAGGATTTTACATAGACCGCTGGATGTACAGGTTGATTTCTGTGTGAACATTGTGAAATGCTGTTGCATTCTACATAACTATGTGCGGGCCAGGGATGGTTTTAATTTTGACGATACCCTCACAGTTGTCGGTCTTGAGGATGATGTGAACGATGACATCATAGCGGTGAATAGATAGAGCATCGCGATACCTGTTGCTGTATCTAATTATTTGACCAGTGATGCAGGTCAGGTGCCCTGGCAGCTGGGGAGCATTTGAGATTTCACCTCTAGGATTACATATTTTTATTTATTGTTATTATTGTGATTTACAGGTATGGGATTATGAATTAAATAATCTTATACTCACTCTGGATGTGCTGTTCTTTCTCGACCACGTATCGTACTCCGGGTACACCACACGGGACACCACGACCCATGCGCTGGCCTTCTTCACTTTATCCTTGTACCGGTCGCAGGCCGTGTCCCAGATCTCGGGATGCTCACCCACAGCGCTGATCAGCCTCTCCACGTCCATCTCTGGTCCAGCAGCCATGTTCGACGGTCGCAGGTACGCTCCAACAAACTGCAGGAAACTTTGGCTGTTTGGACGTGATGTACGCCGCACAATAGCAGCGTCTGACGTCTCCTAATCACGCACACACGCTGCTATGCGGCCGCAGCACACTCTGTACGTCTGTACTAGCGGTATCACGTTGTGCGAAAAATGCGTTCATTTGCCGGTTGCGTTGCGTGGGCGCACTTTTGTACGCACGTACTGCGTATATTGGCCGTCATGTGCTGCTACTTCGGCCGTGATTTAGTGCGCCTGCACGCGCGTTCGAACTGCACCAGTCTGACCCTAGCCTAAAAGGACGGATTTGTGAAAAACCGCCCGGTCACTAAGGGGTTAATATACTTTGTATCCACCATCACTGATCTATCATAGAGAAGGGAATGATTCTGAAATCTAAACAGTGTGGCTGATTCAGTGCAGGGACTTTGGGGTTCAGGGACTTGATTGCTGACCACAGGTTCCAGGACTTCAGGAACTTTGAGAATTAAGTCCCACCAATGGCCGTCAATGCCTTCCATCATTGCATTGGCAGTATCCAAGCACCCTGTGGTCACATGAAATGCTGATGCTGGCAGTGCATGTAAAATGCCACCCCGCAGCATGTAGAATCCAGACGCTGCAGGCAAGAAATAGAAAGAGAATTCCAGGTGACCTGATTTGATCTCCTTCCTGCAGCATATGAATTATACATGTTGCAGGGCTTTTTTTCTATGTGCTCCCCTCAACATGAAATAGTAATATGTTTCCAGGAAAATATGGTCGATCTGGTAACCCTAGTTTAGGTAAGTTTTTACAGGAAACTAAAGAGTTAAAATAGGAGGATGAGTGCACAGGGTTAAAAGGAACTCTTCCTTTTACTACCTCTCTTGAGTTAACTCTGTAATATACCATTAATGTATGTGCATGTGTAGTAGATATCTAGCGATGAAATATACAATTATTTTTTTTTGTTAACTGATACAAATATATTAATAGATCTTCCATAATAAAATGTTTATTTCTTGTTCTAAATGCATTTCTATATTAAATGATACGTTGCTGAACTGCTTAGACATTAGGATTGCCAGATCAGCCATATTTTCCTGGATACTTGTTACTATTTCATACAATGGGGAACACAGGGAAAAGTGCTGTCCTGCAACATGTATAACGCATAGGCTGCAGGAAGGAAATTAAGGTGTGTCCCCTGGAATTCCTTTTTGATTTCTTACCTCCAGCATATGGAATCTACATGCTACAGAGTTGTATTTTTTCATGCACCGCCCATCAGCAAGCATAAATTATATATGTCCAGAAAAACATGGCTGATCTGGCAACCCTACTAGCTGGGTTAGAGTAACACTAAGGCTAAGGTCAGACGAAAGCATTTTTAATGTGCGTTTAACCGCACGAAATCACAGCCGTGCTAGCAGCAAACGACGTCCAATGCCAGGTAACATACGAAGAACGGCCGCACGAAAGTTCGTCTGCGCAACGCAAGTGGCAAACGAACGCATTTTTTCTAGAACGTCAAACCACTACTACTGACGTACAGAGTGCGCTGCGTCCGCATAGCGGCGTGTTTGCGTGATTGGGAGACGTCAGACGCTGCTAATGTCCGGCCAACATAACGTCCAGACACAAAAAGGGTTTTATTGATGATCCGTACAAAATCACGGACGAAAATGCGCATCGTATGACTGCTATTGCGTATTCCGTGAAAAAATACGTCCATTCGTTCGAACGCACTTTAAAATGGACAATGCGAAAAATGAGTTCGTCTGACCCTAGCCTTACATAATAGTATACAGTTCCACAACAGTTAAATTTGAAGTAATGTGTTGTGTTTGCTTACAAATATTCAAATACACTCAAAGATCACACGACACATCGTCAGTATATCTCTTGATCGTCAATACTGTTCAGTAGATAATATGCAAAATCACCAATGTTACACAGGGTATATCTCATAATATGTCAAAATTTGTGTTCAGTGTAAATTCCATGCACTGGCTACACTAGAATGATGGTCAGAAGTAGATAAATTGGGGGTTATTCTCTAAAGTGTTCACATCCGTAAGCAGATATTAACCCATCTCCCTCCACAGAGCGTACACTTCCGTCCCTGCGGTGGATGGGCATTAAAGCCGCCTCGGTCCCGTCCAGCAATCGGCATGGCCTGCCCCCCCCTGCAGCCAATGACTCGTGTCACGCATCAGCTGCGTGGGTGGGCTGAAGGGGAGGCCCGCCGTAGCACCTGGCATACCCCACATCAACCCCCTCCCGCTTGGCGCTACCACCTGCCATTAAGGGATTAAGCAAGTAACAAATATGCAAATACAACACAAAAATCCCATGTCACATCATCAGCATGATCATGTTCTTTTTCATTAACAAATTAAGAAAAAACAAAAATGTGTAGATGGGGAGCCAAGGTGTCAAAAGCAGGAGCAATTCATTGAGTAGGCACACCCTACTGCGAACACCTACTGTATGTCCACAGCAATACATGTCATGCAGAATGTACTGTGCATGAGTTTACATTACTAATATCTCGTGTGTGTGTGTGTGGGAGTGTATTATTATACTCCAAAGCAATAAAATACGCTCGTTTTTATTATTTAAGGATCAGAACAAAATAGCCGCTCATCCATAGGCCAATCCCTTCCTCCTCAACACAATTAAAAAACACTGCTACACCTATCCAATCTCACTTAAATAGGGTTTACGATGTTTACACCATATGGAGCCTTCTAAAATCCTTATTGAAAAGAAAAAGCAATGTCCTTTTTTGGTAAATGTGAACATTATTTTCCTTTGAAAAAAATATCTGAATTTTTAAAAGATTTTTTTAATATTTAATATAAATATGTTGGTTTAGGCTCAGAAAATAATACATCTATCGTTACAAAATATGACCAAAAGGGTCAGTTTAAAATATCTTCAAATATTCAGAACTGAATTCAAATTTTCAAATTTAATTTTTCAAAAATTCTGAATGACTCACCTAAGGACACATGGGTGATATTGTATCGATACAGAGAAACAAACAGTGCTTTAGGTATATGACCTAAAATGATTTCTAATACTCAACAGACTGGATAAAACCAGCTCCAGTAATCCTCTTTTTCCCCAGGTATAAAAAGTTCCTCTGATCCCTGTTATATTATCTATAGAGACTCCAGTAATGAGTATTGGAATCAGGGAGGGACACCTTGTCTCGGCTGCTGAAACTACACTTGTATTATATAATTATCTGCATAAATATATATTTTATGAACAATCTACATACATATAATAACATAGCGTTTGCACATCTTTAAAGCAACCATATGGTTGAATATGTTAAAGTAGGATTATATGCTGAAATCTCAGAAAATAAAACATATTACTTAATTTTACACTGCTGACAACTTTATTTTAAAATACCCAAGTCTTGCATTTTTACCATTGAGTCTGTGCTTGACTTTGTAACCTTAGTTAGTCACGGAATGTCAGACTGTGTGATGGAATGATGTTTCAATTCACCTTCATTTTATTGTTCAATTCTTACACAAATCACACATCCAACCCACATTCGGTGACACAATCACAGTAATCCTCCTTATGCCCTGGGAAAAACAGAGAAAATTCTGATTGCACCATTAAAGGAATAATATATTGTTAAGGCCAACTGCATCTCTTTTTCCTTTAAAACCATGGTCACACAATTGTGTGTTCACTGTCTTTCCTTGTGCAAATAAAGTCCTAGAAAAAAAACACAAAAAGACTTAACCTCCCTGGCGGTCTAATTTTTTCAAAATTTTGTGTCTAAAAGCGTCTCAATTTTTTTTTAAAGGAAACGTGTTTTTGTACATAGTTAGCCTGTAATAATTAGGAATCACGCACTGAAATCTGTGAAATCAAGAGTCCTTACTGGTAAAATCCTTTATAAATAAATTAATAAATAAATAAAAAATAAATAGTAAATACACTGAGTCCGATAAAGTTTGAAACATGACATAATAATTTATTATCCCACAAATAATTATCCAAAATAATGCAAATAAATGATATACAATAAAATACAACAAAAAACACTGAAATCTGTCTGAGAACAAGGGAGAGACGAGGTATGGTCTATTTTTTATCCTGTACTGCCACCTAGTGGCCGTTCATAAACTTTCCCATTTGTATTCAGTGAGTATAATGAATGAAATTTGCTGTGGTCCAGCCCCCCTGCATCATGTGACTCGCAGGGAGCCATCCAGGAAGCAGCTCGCTGAGATCACACTGCAGGGACAGTGAGGGAGCCAGGAGGAGGTGGGTAAACATCCAGCCCGACTGTGGCTCGGGGTTACCATTCGTGGTAGTGAAATGTAACCCCGAGTCACACTCGGGAATACCGCCAGGGAGGTTAAGGGGTTATTCAGAGAGCACCGAAATGTCACCGACATTTCAGTGCTCTCTCGTTCCCCGCACTTCAGAGAATCAAATTTCCTGATCCTGCAGTTAATTCAGCATTCACCGCAGGGTCCCTGAAGAGTAGGGAATGGATCCGAAAATCCGATGAAAGTCCGCCAAAAAATCTGCGAAAATCTGCCAAATACCTCCCCGATAAGGTCGGAAAAAAACGGATCGGTCCAAAAAGTCCTGGGAAAACACGCCGAGCATACCTGACAATCGCCGCAAACCCACCATGTCTGAAAAAAGCCGGCGGTCCTCCGAATGCGCCGACCAGTCGCAGGAAAAAGTCGACAAGCTGATGAACGAGGTAAAAAAACCGAAAAAAATTGAAAGTTTAAAAATTTGAAAAACTACTCTACAAAAATGTCTGGAATTAATATATAAGGTCCTATGAATAATAATAAACAGGTCTGTTACAGAAAAAAAGCTATTTAAAAAAATCAGGAAAACAAGTTTGCCAAAAAAATCCCAAAAATGCCTAAAAAACCCAACTAAATAAATAGATAAAGAGGCCTTTTGCTTTATATTAAAAGAATAAACACTGAAATATTGAATAGAAACAGGAATATTTTTAACATTGAAACCTATGGGATTCGCCTGATGAAACTTGCCAAATAAAACCACTGAACATCAGGGCGCTTCAATGACATTTTGGCCCTGTTCAGTGTTCTGTGAATAAATTATCCATTGTTTGTCTATGGGAATTTCACTGTCGTAGAAAAGGCACCTTATTTTGCTAGCAATTCGCCAAAATTTGGCAACCTGCCTGCTATTTGAATAGCCGAATGGCCATGAAATTGCACTGTACGGCGAAATTCGGTGCCAGTTCGGCTGTTGTGGTGCCTGGCTGAGATAGCACTGTGATCTCAAAGGGGGCACTGGCTTATTCTCCTACTATGGAAGCCTGTTCGGACTGCTGGGCTCCTGAGAGGGGAATGGGTCCGTCACCATGGCATCCTCAGTAGTTTCACCTCAGGGACTCACAACTTCTTCGTGCTTCTTTTACAGGTCTCGGTATCTCGATGGTTTTGGTATCAGCAGCTGTATCAATTTACTACAACGTTATTATTGCCTACAGTCTGTTCTACCTGTTTGCTTCATTCAGAAGTTACCTGCCTTGGTCAGAATGCTTTAAGGAATTTGCAGATGAGAAGTGTCTTAACACAACCACAGGTAAGTACATTTTGCTTTTATTCATGCATTCATTACTTAACCCATCCAATAAAATTACATTACGGGACTGTTTAAAAATGATGGAAAGGGAGATCAAAACTAATCTCTCATACGTATACACTTGCATAAATAAATGTGACACAGCCATTCAGTGGCAGTATTGGATCTGTTAAATGAATATTGCATAATGGGAATATTTCAATGTTAAATATCCATTTATGCAGTTAAGGTGTTGGCATATCAGATGTTATGGAACTAGCTTTTCCATGCATTGCATAATATACTTCCAAAACATCTTCTGTGCCGAGGCTGCTGAGTCAGAACCGAGGTGTAACATACTGTACAGTAGGTGATGATTCCATTCATAGAGCTCTGAGTAATACTTACATTAGGGTTATTGTGATATAGTCCCATAATTTGTATCTATATCGTTTCATGTCTGTGTCAATATGCTGCTCTGTCAGTGATACATAATGTCTAGTGACCAAGTCAAAAGAATCAGGTAATTCAAGTCACAAATACACGCAAGGTCATAAAATACATCTAATTAGTGTGTGAAACATTTCTTTTCCAGGTGTATGCAATGTAAATTTGGGAAATGGATCGATGGTACTGATGAATATATCAATGGTACATGGAAGTAATCTCTCCTGCTTTGTTGATGAAGGAATGGAGCTGCCGAGCAAACAATATTGGGAGTAAGTATTGTGTAATAGCGCAAATGTCAGACAAAGCCTGTCTGTCTGGTCAGAATGTGAAGGCATTTTAACCAGGTGATAGATTGAGAAATGTCAAACCTTTGTTCTGAAGGGGTTAATATTTTTACATTTGACATTCGAAGGTCTATGTGACAACCATGGCGGTTATTCAATAAGCATCAGTTTGCCGTTGTTGTGAAAATTATCATTGCTGCAATTATGGTGAAGAATGGTGATTCCGAAAGGAGGAAATGAACACCAGCAGAAGTTCAGACCAACTACAGTGAACCATTGCTAAGCAAAACTACCAACATTACTCTTATGTAATAAGCATAAGGCTATTCTATCTTCATTTTTGTTTACAACAAAGGTAGAACTACAATGCTAATTTTCAAAGGGTCTATTCACTAAAAGGTGAAACTCAAGAGAATTGTCAGGAGAAGAGAACAATCTTGACCAAAATAGCAGAGGGAATTTTTCTGGTTTGGCTATTTCGACCTAGTATTTTCACATCTCCTGATACTTACTTGTCCTGACTTCTCCCTTTGATGCAGTGGTTCCCAACCGCGGTCCTCAAGTATCACTAACAGGCCAGGTTTTAAGGATTGCCTTGGGGAAATGCAGACTAAATCTTGCGATCACTGAGCAGCAAATCATATCACCTGTGCATCAGATATCTGGCAAACCTGACCTGTTGGGGGTACTTGAGGACTGTGATTGGGAACCACTGCTTTAATGAATAGACCCTCAAGTGACAAACTCCATAGATATATATACAATGAATATATATTACACCCTGCACACTGAAGTATCCACAAACAGTGGGCTCTTTCTATCACCATCAAGAAAACGCAATATCCAAAAAAGTCACTAGATGGCAAAACCGCAAGCTTAATGCAATAAAATAAATATATACATAGTAAATCAATACACCATGCACTCTAGCTTTTCCAAAATCAAGAATCACCCGGTGCCTGCCACTCGATCAGCAATTGTAGATAAATTCAAAAAATTGTAGCGGCACTCCAGGTCTATTTCCAGGCACTTTATTTATTTACATAAGTGTCAACGTTTCAGATTCTAATCGAAACTTTCCTCAGGACAATATGTACATCATCCTCAAAAGAGCTTGAAATGGTAAAACAGATGCATGACATTTTTTGTGGTATGACATCACTATATTCATTGTTATGTTAAACTAGTTACTATTTTGTTTCTAATATTTCAGTAAAGTGGCCCTCTGGACGTCCAGCGGATTAGATGATACTGGGAAGGTGGTATGGCATCTGGCTCTCTGTCTGCTCCTGGCGTGGATTTTAGTTGGGGCAGCATTAACTAAGGGAATTCAAACATCTGGAAAGGTAATATACAGATCATGTAAAATGTTGTTGTTTTTTTACCTTTGAAAACAATATTTTCCAGTAAAATGCGTGTTTAAAATGCTTCTGCGTGTTTAAACATTCACTGGTATTGAAAAATAAACAGAAATAACTCCTAACTAAACAAAACTTTAAATTATTATCTGTGGCTTTAATATGGAAAGCTTTCTTAATCCCTTCACCGACAGGTTCGAGTATACTCAGTCTTGAAATGCACCTGCTGGTGCCCTGTCATAGGGTAGGTGCGACTTGTTCTAATTCTGGGGCAATGCAAAAGAATTTTGTTTATTACAAATTAAATTAATTGGCAAATGGGCTCCAGAATGTGCCTCAAACGTTTTAGCACCTCGGGTATGACACATCTCTGGATGTTGTAAAAAATAAAACAAAACCTGCTTCTTTGTGACTTTCAGTTTAACCCTTTCCAGTCCTATGTCAGAATATAATCGACACATCCTTTTACACATTGTGGTGGTCCAATGTTGGATATATTCCGACATTGGACTGCCCACCTGCATACTCGGATACCTCTCTCTCTGGGGTCCCACGGAGGTCTGACTATAGGAAGTCAGACGTCCAGTTTTATACCCCTCCTGGTGCAATGACGTGTGACCTTTCAAGTGATGACTCTCTTTAACTCTTTAGGTGGTGATCCGGCACCAATTGGCACCGGATCACGGACTGCTCCCGGAGGTGGCTGACATCTTGGATGTCAGCCAAGCCTCCGGGGCCTCCCCATGCCCACTGATATCATCGAGCATTGGCACGGTGATGTCAGTTAGGGAATTAACCCCTGTCTGACAAGGGGTTTCCCTATGGAAACCCTATGGTGGAGATAGGGGGTCCAAAGGACCCGCCTATCTCCCGATTGGTGGCAGTTAGAGGATCATATTTAGTAGCATTGGAAGGGCCAGATAATGACCTTTCCAATGATACCAAACATGACCATTTTGAGTGTAACAAAATTTAAAAATAAATAAAAATAAATATATACAAATTAAATAAAAAATACATTTTAGTTTTATTTAATTTATTAATGCAGAACTATTGTTCACTTTTTAATTATAATGTGAACAAGGATGCTTCACTAATGAAAAATTTTGTTTTTTCAGTTTTAACTAAAATTGCATATTTTCTCAGATAAATACAGTAAAAGGCTCCCTACCTGTCTACCTTTTTTTTTATCAAGTGTACCTCATAGAATAGATATAACTTGGATAATAAAATGTGAAAAAAATGTGAAAAAATTATTTTACACGCTGTAGATGATTGAAGTTCACTTTTTTTTTAAAATGTTTATTTTAGCATTCTGGCAGGACATGACATATACATATAATAATGATATATTATGAATCTGCCGAGTCTGTCATAAAATAGGATATATAATTTGTCTGGGTTGTATAATAAAACAGGACTTCAAATCGCTTTTAAACATGATGAGCACAAAATGGTAAAAATGAGCTCAGCATAAAGAGGTGAAAATGGCTCAACAGTGAAGCGGTTAAAAAGTTTCACTAACATAATATAAGGTTTTAGAATAGTAATCGTAACTGTTATATAAAACTTAAAAGTATGTGTTTTTTTGTGGAAATTAAATAAGATCAGCTGACGTACTTACTGAAAGTTTATTGGACTGCAAAGGGTTAAGAAACTGTAACTAATCACTGCTGCATTATTCTAGGTGGTATATTTCACAGCGTTATTCCCATATGCTGTCCTGATCATCCTCCTTGTCAGAGGAGCAACACTCGAGGGAGCCAGAGATGGGATTGAATACTTTATTGGACAAAAGTCTAATATTACAAAACTTGCATCTGGGGAGGTGAGCTTGCAATCTATATTTAAATCATTGCTATACTTTAAATCTTGTGATAAATTATAATTTATGTATACCATAAAAAGCAAGATTTTTAGAATGCCTTAGTACAAGGTTTATAACTAGTTACATAAGACACACACTGATGGAAATCACTGTGCAGAAAAAGAATATAAACGTTTACAAAACACCAAGAGGAGAGCACTCCATTACTCAAACTACACATTCACTTGACAGGTGTGTTTCGATTCGTTCCGAATCAAAATTCGGACAAAACTTACCCAATTCGTACTTTGGAAGCACTTCCCAAATACGAATTGGATCCGTCCAAAACTAAACGAAAATGGAACGAAACGAAAACGGGATGAAACGAAAAGAAACGAAACACAACGAATTGATTCTGTTTTTCGGAATTAATTTGTTGTATTTCGCGGTGCACTCCTCAATTGTTCAGCAATTTCACTCAAAAAATCCTGAAATATCCCTAAACAAATCCTATAAAAATATATAAAGAAAGAAACTTTTTGCTGCAAGTGAAAAGAATAAATAGTTGAATAAATATTTAATAAAAATGGGGATTTTTTTTTACATACAGGGTTATTCAAAGAGAATCGAAAAGTCACCGCACGCTCGGTGACTTTTCGTTCTCTTCAAATCGGTGTGATTCGGCGATCCTATTTCAGCGACCCTGCAGTGTATTCAGCAAGCACCACAGGGCCATCGTAGTGCAGGGAAAAGCCACCGCAAATCCCGACGAACACTCACCGCAAAACCCGGCATAGGCACACCGAAACCCACAAAAACATCTGGATTAACCCCGCCGAAC
Source organism: Leptobrachium leishanense (assembly GCA_009667805.1). Lineage (NCBI taxonomy): Eukaryota > Metazoa > Chordata > Amphibia > Anura > Megophryidae > Leptobrachium > Leptobrachium leishanense. Next base: position 25,540,570 of record CM019071.1, on the reverse strand, counting down.
ACGCCGGAGAAACTTGAGCAGCCGCAGATCACAGCGTACGCTGAATTTCACTGTTCGGTTACCTTTCGATCACAATTCGGATCTCTTTCAATAACCCTGTCAGAAACCTATAGGATTCGCCTGATTCAACCCGTCGAACGAACCATCGAAAATCATTGTTAAAAACTAGGGTTAGACGCTAGGGTTGGAAATTAAGGTTAGAAATGCTAACCCTATCTTCTAACCCTACTATCTGCCTATCAAACAGGGTATATAGCCGTTAAATGCACTGTAGGATTACTGCAGTGCTTTTTCAGTGGGTGGGTAATGCAAAATGGTTTTCCATAACTGACTGGTTCCTGCCCATAGTTTTATGAAGAACTACTTGTTAATGAAGGGGATAAAACATAGCATAAAAACAAACAAACAAAAAATTCCATCGTGAGGAAGTCCCTAGAACAAAAGAGTGACGAAACACGCTATTTGTTTATACATCAGTTAGTGATATACATGTCGTATTCTGCATGTGAAGCCCATGATTCTACACATAATATGAAGCTTGCTTTTTTTAATTTACTTTTATTCTATTCTCATTTTTTAAGGTCTGGAGAGATGCTGCTACCCAGATATTTTATTCTCTGTCTACAGGTTGGGGAGGACTTTTTGCGTTGTCTTCTTACAACAAGTTCAACAATAACAGTTACATGGATTCCATATTGGCCTGTGTCATCAACCCTCTAACCAGTATCCTGGCAGGGTTTACAATTTTTTCTATCATTGGGCACATGGCATATATCTCAGGAAAACCAGTTTCAAATGTTATAGATGAAGGTGAGTATGCTGCTGTAGACATGGAGCTTGACGATAATAAGAAAATGAGCACGGCTGTCTTCGACTCCTGAATAAATGGCATTTATTAACTGAAGTGCATACAGTTATCTACAATGCCCAAATCGTGTAGTTGTCTATGTCATCATATTTTTGACGTGTCTAATTAAAACGACTTGGGTATTGCCTGTTTAACATTGGATGATAGCTTTTTGGCGCACAATGTTTACATGCATTTCTCTTTAAAAAATGGTTCGTCAAAGAAAAGATTTCTCTGAATGAATTGTATCACTATTTTGCCACTAATGGAACTTATATTATCTGGAAATAGTTAAATAGGAGTGAAGCGCCCACTAGAATCTGCGTACAATCTCCCTCGCTTTACACTGAAGTGGAGGTTCCTCTAAACAACCTTAAATCACATACATAAACAGAAAACAACATAGCCCCGTAGATATTTTCCTACAGTAGAGATGTGGACATATACCAGGGATATCCCTGGTGTGATATTGTACAAAAAGTGGTGTTCTATAAAATCAAAGGATCACCAGCTGAAGAAGCGAAACAGGCGAAACGCGTTCTGGTAGATATATTATGTTATTTTAATAATAAATGTTTTTAAAACCTGCTGTTTGCCTTAAGGATTCCTGTCAATGAAGGTGCGGGGGGTACCTTATATTCCCTATGCCTAACTAATAGAGCCATTTTTGGGCTCTGGAGCATGTGAGTTTAAACTCCCTTTGATTTTATAGAACACTACTTTTTGTACAATATCACACCAGGGATATCCATGGTATATGTCCACATCTCTACTGTAGGAGAATATCTACGGGGACCGATAAGATTGTCCAAGGAGGTTGATGGACACTTGATGAGGTCAACACAAGTCCCATAAGGCAATATTCACTAGAGCCGGGTTGGGCTCTACAAAATGTGAGTTGATCACTGATGTAAATATATATCCAAGTGGAACTATATACTGCGCAAATTTGGTTTCCTTTCTTCTGCAGTGGGTTAAAGATCTACCTGTAAAAAGAGACGAATACGAAAGAAAAATAAATAAGGGATTTATTGACATGGACTGCGTATAATTTAGCCAACCGTTGAGTATATCATTGGCGCTACATTGTTTTCTGTTTATATTATCTGGACCCTTTAGTGGTTAAAAAGCCATGATTTCAGTAAATATATAAAGAATGTTTTGAACACCAAGAGAGGCATCAAAACCAACCACTGTATGGGTATACGAAAGGTCTGTGTCGTGTTATTTCCTGCCAACACTTGATCTCTGTAATCTGATCTCAAGTGTCCTCTTAATTCGCTTTCACCTCCTAGGGAAAACCTGTTTCTGACTGCACTTCGACCCTGCTGCAACACGTAATGAGCATCAGGCATCCAGAGGGGGCATGAGGATCAACTGCAACCTTTGGCTGTTAAAGATTCTTTTATTTGATTGTAATTAATTTAAAGGGATTAGTAGTAGTTTAGCCAATGTAATTAGGTTGGTTCAGATTAGATTGAAGTTAGCCATAAGAATAGTTAGGCTGGAATTAGGTTGATAACCTCGATATAAACAAAATAACAGTCTTGCATTATTATGCTAATATAATGAATTCCTATATAGCAATGCACAATTGTCTACGTAGTTTATGAATATATATATATATACATTTACTGACCCTTATCTAGTCCTATGTATTACTATGCAAACATCCCACATTATACTAGGCATAAACATATACAGACTACACATAATATGGACATAAGCGTAGGTATATATACTTCATAATGGTTAACTTAATGCATTATCTTACATACACATTTACAGCTCTTTATATATATTCTTTGCGGCAATTATATACGTGCATACGATTTAAACTAGGCATTGATTCATTATGCACAACATAACATTAATAATTTGGTATACAGAGTCTTTGTCTTGTATTCCCTGGGCCTGAGGCCTCTCACCATAGGTCCCTCAGGTGCTTGTGGTGCAAGTGAGTCCTGTCCTGCTCCAAGTGGCTCTATAATCGCTTATACTGCATGCGTTGCGATCTATTGTGCCTTGAATCCCTCTGTGTCTGATTACAAGATTATTTCTGCACCTTCGCTCTATCGGATGCTCAGCGTTATCTGCCAGGGTAACTTCCTTGTTTGAGGTCATAACGAGGCTCCTTTAATCTGATTGGATGATTTTCACACCTCCACGTGGTTTTCGGCTGTCCCGCGTTTATCAAATGAATTCAAAATTTTCAACTGCATTCCATTTCCACATCAGTTGGATTTATAATTTGCATTTGAATTTTCACTTCAAATGTATTTGAATTTTTGCCAAACTCTGTAATTTTACTGCACAGTCTGCTTGTGTCCGAAAATGTTCAATTTACAACATGTTCACTTTTTACAAGACAATTATTAGACGTATCCTCTATTTTTCTTGAATTCATCCATTTACATACTATCAGGGTTATTCAAAGAGATCCAAATTGCTGTCGAAAGGGAACCGAACTTTGAAATTCAGCGTTCGGTTACCTTTCCTGGCCATTCGGCTATTCAGAGAGCAGGCAATTCGCCAAATCCTGGGGAATTGCCTGCACATACGGTGCCTGTTCGATGCCTGTTCAAGGGCAGTGAAATCCCCATAGAGAAGTAATGCTTCAGCTATTCAGAGAGAAAAACCCAGCAGTGAAAAGTTGCCGAATTGCCCTGCCATTCGGTGGTTTCATGCGGCAGATTTATTAAGGAGAATCCCATATGCTTCAATGTTAAAAATATTCCCGTTTTAATGCAATATCTAATAAACCGTTGATTATAATATTCTGCAGTAAAAAGTCTCTTTGTTTATAGATTTTTTTAGGATCATATAATCATTTTTCAGGATTTTTTTTAAAAAAAATCAGATTTTTAAAACAAAACAAAACATTTTAACGTTTTTTTCTTTTTTCTGTAACAGTCCTTTTTATTATCATTCATTGGATCTCATATGTAAATTTCAGACATTTTCGCTCTGTAGTTTCTTTGCAAACAGCGTTTCACTTTCACACATTCAAGCGTTCTGTTTTTTTTTTTCACTCCATTCGCCTGCGGTGTCGGGTTTTTCCGGCGGCTGCTCTGGGCTCTGGTCGTCTCCTACTCGGGTTTCTCCGACGTCTTCGGTGGAGTTAATCCAGATGTTTTTGCTGGTTTCGGTGTGCCTTCGTCGGGTTTTGTGGTGAGTTTTCGGCAGGTTTGCGGCAACTTTTCCCTGCATTACGACGGCCCTGTGGTGCTTGCTAAATACACCGCAGGGTCGCCGAAATGGGATCGGCAAATCGAACCATATTGAAGAGAACGAAAAGTCACCAAACGTGCGGTGACTTTTCGATTCTCTTTGAATAACCCTGTATGTTGCATCTCGTGTCCACAGTAGACATTACATGGGTGTTTGACAAGGACTACAATAACTCATTATTCCTTAAAATAAATGGAGTGGAAATCTGAACGGAATTTTATGTCTTTTAGGATTTGCGTTGGCATTTATCGCATATCCTGAAGCTTTGACAAAGCTGCCAATATCTCCATTGTGGGCTATTCTATTCTATTTCATGCTCCTCACTCTTGGACTCGACTCTCAGTTTGCTTTTGTAGGTAAGTTCAGAAACACATCTCCTTGTGAATTAGATAAAAGAAACCATACTGATGTGCAGTTATAAAAATGTTTGCCATACTATATTGATTTTTAAAAATACAGTAAGCAGTGGGACAAGTAGGGATGAGCGTTTGGTTCGATTCGTACGTGAGTTCGATTTGAACATCGGCCGTTCGAGTGTTCGGCGAACACCGAACATTATGGGATGTTCGCGGTTTGTTCCACCGTGGACATTCCATAATAAAAAATGTGTCCACAGGTCTCCTAAATGTACCGGCAGCCGCGGCTCTGTGGCTGCAGCCCCCATAACTCACCTGTCCTGCAGCTGTCCCGGCCTTGTGTTCCCCAGTCCATCAGCTCCTCCAGTCTGTCTCGCCGCGGCTCCTCTCTGCCCCACGTCTTCATGCCGAATGATCTGATTGGGCAAAGTCCTGCGCCTGACCTGGACTTTGCCCAATCAGGGCTCTAATTCAATATTGAGCCCTGATTGGGCAAAGTCCAGGTCAGGTGCAGGGCTTTGCCCAATCAGAGCTCAGCATGAAGATGAGCTTTACCAAGCTGTGATTGGTTAAAGTCTTGCACCGACTTTAACCAATCAGAGCTTGGTTAAAGCTCTGCACCATGCCTCATCTTCATGCTGAGCTCTGATTGGGCAAAGTCCTGCACCTGACCTGGACTTTGCCCAATCAGGGCTCAATATTGAATTAGAGCCCTGATTGGGCAAAGTCCAGGTCAGGCGCAGGACTTTGCCCAATCAGATCATTCAGCATGAAGACGTGGGGCAGAGAGGAGCCGTGGCCAGACAGACCGGAGGAGCTGATGGACCGGGGAACACGAGGCCGGGACAGCTGCAGAACAGGTGAGTTACGGGGGCCGCAGCCACAGGTCTCCTAAATGTACTGGCAGCCGCTGGTACATTTAGGAGAACTGTGAACACATTTTGCGTGTTTGGCCCCCATTGATTAACATGGTGTTCGAGTTCGTATTCGAACATTTCGAACATTTCGGCCGTTCGTCTGTTCGGATACGAACCGAACACAGGGGTGTTCGGCTCATCCCTAGGGACAATGGCTGAGTCTCTAGTTCATTCACCCCAAATAGACATCTTGTGTTCAACTCTAACCCTTAAGCAAACCTTGCAATTAACACTAAAGGGGTTATTCAAAGAGAGACGAATTTGCCAAAGAGAGACTTGAATTTCGTGGCAAGTCTGCCATTCAGAAAGCTGGAAATTCGCCAAATATTTGCAAATTTCCAGCGAAATACGGAACAATTCAGCGGCAGTGAAATTCTCTATAGAGAAGTAATGGTTAATCTATTCAGAGAACGCAGAAATGGCCATATTTTCGGTGCTTTCATTGAACAGGTTTAAACAGGCGAGTCCCATAGGTTTGAATGTAAAATAAAAATCCCCCATCTAATCCCTTTTTTATTCAACAATTTATTCTTTTCATTTGCAGCAAAAAGTCTTTTTAATAATTTATTACTTTTAAAAATTTAGGCATTTTTCTGGAATTTTTTCAGCGACATTTTTAATTCAGATTTTTTTTATTTAAATGTCGCTTATTTTTATTCTCTAACAGACCTTTTTATTGTTCATAGGACTTTATATATCATTTCCATGCAGTTTCATGCATTATTTTTGTTTAAAACACCTTTTAAAAATTGTGTTTTTTTTTTTTTTTACCTCTGTTCAGCAGCTGATGGCGGTTTTCAGTGGCGTTCGGCGGCTGCTCGGCTATTTCATCGGCATACGGCGGTTGATCAGAGGTGTTCGGTGGTCTGTCTGGCGTATTGTCGGCTGCGTTCGGCAGTTTGCGGCTGCGGTTTATCGGATGCATTCGGCGGGTAAGGCTAGGGACAGATGAGCGCATTTTCTGCGGCCACCGTCAAAATGTACGTCGATGCGTGCGCACGCATTTTTTCACGGAATACGCTTAAGTGGTCAGACGATGCGCAATTCTGGACGTATTTCATGACGATGGGGTGAAAAGAAGTCTAGGGAAATCCGGCTGTTTGAACGTTATGTTGGCCGCACACTAGCAGCGTCTGACATCTCCTAATCACGCACACACGCTGCTATGCGGCCGCAGCGCACTCTGTACGTCAGTACCAGCGGTTTAACGTTCTCGAAAAAATGCGTTCATTTTCCACTTGCGTTGCGCAGCCGGACTTTTGTGCGACCGTACTTCGTATATTGGCTGTCATTGCCCGGCATCTGCTGCTAGTGCGGCCGTGATTAAGTGCGCCAGAACGCGCGTTCGCACTGCCTCAGTCTGACCCTAGCCTTAATCAGCGGCGTTCAACGGATCCATTCCAGACCGAGCGGTGAATGCTGAATTCACAATTCGGGAAATTGAACTTGCCGAAGGGAGCCGAACGAGAGAGCACCGAAATTTCTGTGCTCTTTGAATAACCCCTTAGGCTAGGGTCAGACTGAGGCAGTGCGAACGCGCGTTCTGGCGCACTTAATCACGGCCGCACTAGCAGCAGATGACGGGCAATGACAGCCAATATACGAAGTACGGTCGCACAAAAGTCCAGCCGCGCAACGCAAGTGGAAAATGAACGCATTTTTTCGAGAACGTGAAACCGCAGGTACTGACGTACAGAGTGCGCTGCGTCCGCTAGCGGCGTGTGTGCGTGATTGGGAGACGTCAGACGCTGCTAATGTCCGGCCAACATAACGTCCAGACGCAAAAAGTGTTTTATTGATGATCCGTACAAAATCACGGACGAAAATGCGCATAGTATGACCACTATCGCGTATTCCGTGAAAAAATACGTCCATTCGTTCGAACGCACTTTTTCACAGACAACATAAAAATGCGTTCGTCTGACCCTAGCCTTAGGTAGTAGCATAAGTATAATATCTCTAATAAGATAAGCACCCAAGAAGGGCCTGCATATTAGGCAAAAGAAGCAAGTAGTAAATTATGCAATTATGTATTTGCATAAATAACCTTGTAATAACAAACAGTCCCAGATCATAATTTGCACAAAATATGATTCTACTCTTCCTCTACTAATAGTTGATATATTTTTTATTACTATTATTTATGAAATTAATTGTATATTAACTTTATAAAATGTAGTTTATCGTCTATGCTGTCATAATTTATAGGAAATATTTCCTTTTAATACATTTGTAGAAACAGTTACAACTGCAATCCAAGATGTTTATCCAAAAGCAATGAAAAAAAGGAGGATTCCCATAACTGCAGGACTGTGTGTCTTGTTATTTTTCCTTGGGCTCCCGTGTGTGACTCAGGTATTTACATCCTTTATAAGCTGTTTTCAACCAGTGTGTCATGAGCGGTCCACAGGTGTGCCACATGAGAAGCAGACGTCAGACTTTTTTTTAAACAGGTCTACCAGCTGCACACTTTGAATTAGATGGGGAGGATGTGAAATTTTTTTCATGTCTCATCCCCTTCCACACTCAGATCCGCCTCTCTGTGTCCCAATTCTGCAACATAGGCCTGGGAGGGGGACACTGGACACAGACGGCCCTACTCCAAAGTTGGCGCTAAACTTTCCAGAGCCATTACAGTCTATGGAGTTGTTACGTTTACAACTGCTCTGGTTAAGTTAGCACCAACTTTGGAATATTGCCCTGAGGTTGGTGAGTAGGGCGAGTAGCAGAGGGTCCCACTAGAAGCGTATGGGATTACATATACAGGGTTATTCAGAGAAAGGTGAAACTCTGGAGAACTTTTGGAGAAGTGAAAATGTCACCTTTCTCTGAATAACCCTGATAGTTTCTTGGACACAGCTGCAGCATCTCAACAGCTGAACCCAAGATCCTAAGGACACACAGACTGAAGATGAAAGATACTGTACACACAGAGCCTGGGGAGGACAGACCCTGGACACTAAGAGGATGGAGTGGATGACTCTGGCTACTGAGAGGTTGGGGAGAATGAACCCAGGGCACACAGAGATTGGGAAGGATGGACACTGACTTTATGATATAAATTAAAGGTTAATACTCTAGTTTAATTAATCTGTTGGAGAAATATTGTAATCAGACTGTTTTCTTTCAAGGCAGGAATGTACTGGGTGATCCTGATCGACACGTTTTGTGGAGGATGGACTGTGCTCTTTATAGCTGTGTTTGAGGTGGCAGGAATTATTTGGGTTTACGGTATGTAACAGACCCCCCCCCCTAGGATAATGTCTACAACATTTCCCAAATTAAATATGGTTTACCAGTCACTTTATTTAAAACACGCAAAGTTTAGTTATATTACATGGTAAATGTTGATTTGAACTAACTGAAAAATAGAAACAAAAGGATTTTTGGAATCTTCATTCTTATTTCTTTATTCTACTCTAGTTTTTGTCTTACCATCTTCTCCCTATATTGTAAACTGCTCCACGGTCCGCTTCCACCAGTGGTGTATTTAGGTTTTGTGCTGCCCTATGCCTGACTAAACTCGTGCACCCCCCCAATTTAAATTTGAGGCACCCCTTCCTGTCAAGGGCACACCTCTTCCTGGTTAATCCCCACCCTTCATCTTAAAGCTCCACCTTTTCCTCTCTTTATATTAAAAGTGGATACCAAGTGCCTACTTGTATATTTTGTATACCATTTCAAATGTATCTATTGAGATAAATAAAATTATGAAATGTTTAAATTCAAGCATTTTTACAAAGAACAGCCACGCATGTCAAGTATACTGGATCACAGCCGCTCTAATTGGTTGAACAATAAAATCCACAGAAACCTGCACTGCATATGAGTGTATCACAGAGCTGCACAGCAATAAAACCCACAGAAATGTGCACTGTGTATGAGCATATCACAGAACTGCACAGCAATAAAACTCACAGTAATGTGCAGTGTGTATGAGCATATCCCAGAGCTCCAGGGCAATAAAACTCACAGTAATATGCAGTGTGTATCACAGAATCCACAGCAATAAAACTCCCAGCAATGCAATGTGCTGTGTGTATGAGTGCATCAGAATCCACTGCAATAAAACTCCCAGCAAACCGAGTGTATATGAGCACACAGCAATTATGCTGTGGAGCCATCTTGTCAGCAGTGGGGTGACACTGCCAGAGGGTGCACTGTAGCTTTGATTCCCTTCCCGGTGAGTGTTCAGTCCAGAATAGAGTCTGTGTTAACGAAAGGGCGGGCAGCTGCGCGCGTGCGTTTCACGTGGTTCAGCCAGTCATGTGGTACTGAGACTCAGAGAAATGGCAGTGAAATGCCCTGATGTTCGGTGGTTTCAATCAGCAGGTTTATTCAGGCGAACCCCATAGGTTTCAATGTTAAAAATATTCCTGTTTTTATGCAATATCTAATAAATCATTTATTATTTTAATCTGCAGTAAAAAGTCTTTATTAATTGATTTTTTTTAGTACCTCTTAGTCATTTTTCAGATCTTTTTGGGCAAAATTCCCCCCCCCTTTTTTTTAATAGCGTTTTTTCTTTTTTCTGTAACAGAACTTTTTATTATCAATCATAGGATCTTATATGTAAATTCCAGACATTTTCGTTCAGTAGTTCTTTTGAAAACAGCAGGCCACGGGTTTGCGGTGGCAGCATTCAGCGGCCGACTCCATGCACTTTGAGGACCCTGTGGTGAATGGTGAATTCACCACAGGGTGGGGAAATTTTATTCTCCTAAGTGCAGGGAACTACAGAACGCCAAAAAGTTGGCGTCATTTCAGTGCTCTGTGAGTAACCCATTTAGTGGTGAGGTTTTTTGTTTTTTGAAATCTCAATGTATCCTTCCTGGTAAAATACTTTGCAAAAGTAAAAAAAAAAAAAAAAAAAAAATTATTTCAGGGTTGGGGCCACCCAGTGCGGGCCGCCGCCCCCTGGAAAGTGCCGCCCTAGGCCTGGGCCTAGTCGGCCTAGGCCAAAATACACCACTGGCTTCCACACTCCTTTTCTTGCTCCCCCAAAGAGCATAATACATGTATAGTGTAGGGATTTATTATCTCTGCACGTGCCTACAACATGTCGAGATTTATATACAATAAGAAACTTATACGAGACACAAATATCAATCGTTTATATTTCCTAGAAATTCTCCTAAATTCTTTTAATTGTCTGTGTTTTGCTTTGAAGAATACACTAATCAATAATCGGATAAAAATATATATATTTATTACGTATACAAAAAAGTTTCAAATCTCATATCATAAACAAAAATTTATAAACCACAATCCATCCATCAGCACATAGACACTAGCTTCTCAATATATGTATCTCCTGTTAGTAACTGCATATATGATTAATAGCATTTACCTTATCAGTTAGTAACTATACACAAATGGTTAATAAATATTTCTGCTTAACGAAAACAATTAACATGTATTTCCCAGCAAACCAATGTTTAACAAGGTACCGTATTTTTCGCTCCATAAGACGCACTTTTCTCTCCCCAAAAAGTGGGGGGAAAAGTGGATGCGTCTTATGGAGCGAATGCCCCATGATATGCCTCAGCTCACCTGTCGCCGCCGCGTTAGGCTCCCTCTGAGCGTGCGTCTGGCGGCAGGAAGCTTGGGCACTCGCCTGGGGGAGCCACGTGACCGCGATCTCGCGAGATCGCGGTCATGTGGCTCCCCCAGGCGAGTGCCCAAGCTTCCTGCCGCCGGACGCACGCTCAGAGGGAGCCTAACGCGGCTTCGACAGGTGAGCGGAGGCATATCCATGAGCTGCTGGGGCACATCCATGAGCGAGCTGGGGCACATCCATGAGCGAGCTGGGGCACATCCATGAGCGAGCTGGGGCAAATCCATGTGCTGGGGCAATATCCATGAGCTGGGGCATTATCCATGTGATGGGGCATATCCATAAGCTGGGGCATATCCATGAGCTGGGGGACAGTATCCATGAGCTGGGGCATATCCATGTGCTGGGGCATATCCATAAGCTGGGGGGCATATCCATGAGCTGGGGGACAGTATCCATGAGCTGGGGGACAGTATCCATGTGCTGGGGCATATCCATGTGCTGGGGGGCATTTCCATGAGCTGGGGGAGAGTATCCATGTGCTGGGGCATATCCATGAGCTGGGGGACAGTATCCATGTGCTGGGGCATATCCATGAGCTGGGGGACAGTATCCATGAGCTGGGGGACAGTATCCATGAGCTGGGGGCATATCCATGAGCTGGGGGACAGTATCCATGAGCTGGGGGACAGTATCCATGAGCTGGGGGACAGTATCCATGAGCTGGGGGCAGTATCCATGAGCTGGGGCAGTATATCCATTATTACACTATTTGATTTCAGAATATTTATTTTCCTGTTTTCCTCCTCTAAAAACTAGGTGAGTCTTATGGTCAGGTGCGTCTTATGGAGCGAAAAATACGGTAGATCTTGTAGAGATATATGTATCTCTCTATGCTACGTGGATCAACAAAAAATGAGCTATCACTTATTCTATTTCTAGAATGTTAAGTAATAAAAACTTATTTAGTGAATCCTCCCCTAATATCAAGAATTAAGCTTCTAATCTTCAGTTTTTTGTTTTTTTTAGTTATATAATTCCTTGCTTATTAATTTCAATCACAGTAATTTCCAAATTCAATACATATATTTGTATATCATCTTTGCAACAGTTTCTTTAGGATAAATCCTTATATCCGATTCTTCTTCATATCTCTATCTGCAGATATAGAAATATTTTGAAGACTCTGGATATAACAGGAATCTGAGAAATCTCAGTCTATCTATTGCAAGAAATACTCCAGATATTTATAATTACATAAATCTTAAATTTGCTTTCTCATACATTACCTCCAATCTGGATTCAATGAGTTACAGCCTTTGAATATTCTTATGTAATATTGTTTTGGAATATGTGAAAATTATCAATGTCAGATAATCAATGCATGTGAGTTAGAGATGTGGACCTAAAATCTTGAGTGCCTTGTGTCCCGGGATGGTCTGCAGTGCGTTGTCATGTAAGTCTGAATGCATTTGCAACGAACAGTACAGCTTCACTTATAGTCAATTTGACGTCACTGACAATCTACCCTTTCCCATTTAAATATTACATTCTTTATATTAATATAATATTTACTATACCTCTAGAGGGCAGTGTTGCACTTCCAATTAATTCCACCATTTAATTTTTATATATCTTATCTCAGGTCAAGAGATCAATCTGACTTAACAAAGACCCTATTTTCAATACTAGACTTTGAGTCTCTCCTGTCAAGAATTACATTTATATCTCTACTCCTCTCAAAATTTTTACTAAGTAAATTCCTTTCTAGTTAAAATCAACAGAATCTATTCTTCAATAATCATACTATTTACCAGTTATACTCTACAAATATTTATTGTAGCATCTATTTTCTACTGTAAATATAATAAAATATACATTGATTATAAGAATATATTTCGTGAATATAATCATACATTTGCAAAGATTTTAACTTTGTTCCTATACCCAAAAAGAAAATATCTTTTCTTTCAAAACTTGTTAAAACACCAATAAATTTAAATATGACATGTCTGGCATTAGCTCCGCATTATATCAAATAAAGACATTTTAAGGTTCCATCATGTCTGGCATTTATAAAAAAAAACTCTTAAGGTTTCACCTAGCCGTGAACTATTAAAAAAAAATCTCTGTTCATTTCTAAAACTAGGGAAAATTGAAAAAGAAAAGACTTTCCATTTAAAACAAGATGGCTACAGGCATCCATTTTAATTTTTCCATTCTAATATACCCGACAATAGGGGAACTATTTTTTTTCTATATTTGCTTCATCACTTTTTATTTAGTCATATATTTTAATTATGCACTTTCCATCTCACTAGCAAGTCTATTCACTAAAGGTGAAACTCAGGAGAATTGGCAGACGAGAAGAGAACAATCTGGACCAAATAGCCTATTTGGAAAGTGAGATAAATGGGAGAATTTTTCTGGTTTGGCTATTTTGACCTAGAAATTCCACTTCTCATGCCAGTTCTCCTGAGTTTCACCTTTACTGAATAGACCTGTTAGTGCTGTTTCATGTTAAAAATGTAAAACATCCATAAAAATGCTGAAAACATAAAACGGGAGACCATTATTCTCTAAGGCCTGAACTTGCGACCAAAATGCATCGATAGGTGAATTTCACTGTTCGGTGTAATTTCGGGGCAGTTCGTCTATTCACAAAGCTTTCACTTCTCCAAATACTAGGTAATAGACGGTGAAATACGGTGCAGTACGCTGCAGTTTGATGGTCTTTGACAGCAAAAATTGTCCCATAGAGAAGTAATGGTTCTTCTATTCACGGAACGCCGAAGTGTGTCGGCGAAATGCCCTGATTTTCAGTGATTCAGTTCCTCAGCTTTAAAAAGGTGAATCCCATAGGTTTCAATGTAAAATCATTTTTAATTTAAAAAAATGTTTATTCATTTTTAGCAAAAATACCTTTTATTTATTTTTGTAAAATTTTGGTATTTTTAGACAAAATTATTGTATCCCAAATTTTGTTTTTATTCTTTAACAGACCTTTTTATTATTTTTTAAAGGACTTTTTTTATTATTTAAACAAATTTTAATGCATTTTTATTGGTTTAAACACCTATTAGGAGAATAGAAGAGCTCCATTTTTTTATTTTTTTTTCAGTGTGGTAGATTTCGCCAAGCCAAGTTCGCCTCTTTTCAATGACGCTTGACAACTTTTTCACGAGGCTTCGGCGACTCCATATTTGATGCACAACGGTGACCCTATGGTGATTAGTGAATTCATCGTAGTTTCGACAAAATGAAATCCCCGAAGTGCACTGAAGGGAAAAGCAACAAAATTTCGATTTGCTGTGTGAATAAACCCTCATATTTTTCCTCACACATCTAGATTTTGATACTTTGAGTTGTTTCACATTATTACAAGTCTAATATTTTTCCATTTAATGGAAGATTAACATTTTAGTGTTTTGATCCACACAGGTGGCAACAGAGTTATTGAAGACATAGAAATGATGCTAGGGAAGAAACCCTGGATCTTTTGGCTTTGGTGGAGGGTTTGCTGGTATGCTGTAACACCGGCACTTGTACTGGTGAGTGTTAATTTATTGTAGCCCAGATGTGCATTCAGATTTGGAGGAATTCTGATTTGTTCAAAATTTGGGATTTTGCGAGCGTTAACGTTAGCCCTGGAGGCCCTAACGTGGGCGCACCATATTACAATCCAAACAATAACGATTTTAAAAAAAAGGTTAGCGATTGGTATCTTGCGCCTTTTCAGCGCGAGGTTACTGTACTTACTTTGCGCTCCTATACTTAACATGGGGAGCATAAAGAGTTAATTAGCGTTAGTATTACAATGTACTAACGCTATTTAATGTCCGGCTGTGGTTAACCCGACAGTTAACCACAGCCTGGACGTGGTGCTAACAGATCCTGCTGCTGCAGAATCCGTCAGCACCAGCAGAAATACCCCCCGCAAATTGATCAGATACTCACCTCTAATCCTGCGGCGAGGACCATGGCTCCAACCGCCTCCTCTGCCCCCGGGAGCAGGGAGAGACTAGGGGAAAAAGTCCCCCAGTCTCCCTCTGCGGATCACTACGCCAGGTCATGTGACCGGCTGCATCTGCCTCTATGGAGTCCTATGGACTCTATGGAGGAGATGCTCGCGGCGGCACTTAGCGCTGCCACGCGCATCCCAGGGCTTAGCACAGGCTTACGATGCAGGCAGCTTTTCTAGTGTCTGCATCATAATATCCCGCTAAAACGGGGGCACAGGCGCATGTTTTTCTCCCTAGCGTCCCCGTTTTAGGCTCCAGTCAGACGAGCGCAGCGTTCACGTCCGTGATGGCGCACAAAAGTACATCCGTGATAGCATGACATAAAGGCCAATGGAGTCCCACAAACGAAGTATGTCCTCACTGAACTGCGGACGCACAACGGCCACGGCAAATGGACGCAAGTAAGGCAAGAACGTACAACCCCTAGAACGGCTGCACAAAGTGCGCTGCGTCCGCAATGTCCGCATAGCTTTGTGTGTGAGTGATGGAACGTGTCAAACAGACTGCATTTATATGTCCAGCATTTTTGACGGACAGAATGTTTTTTCATTTTAATTTATTTTCCCTGCTACATCAGTCAAAAAATCCGTCAGTGAAAAAAACGGACTGTGTGGCCACTACCTTGTTGTCAGTCAGTAAGTACGTCCGTACTGCACGGACGCACAGTCCGTACAAAATGCGCTCATCTGACCCTAGCCTTAGAGTTAATAATGTAATAGTGCCCTTTATCTTCATAAACTGAAACTGAAGGATCCAAACAGTCATCATGCCTAAAATATACCATATAATGGCTCTTTAATTTTCTATGTAGGGAGTTAGAGCGGGTGACGTAGTGGAAGATGCTAATGGTGTAAATTCCTGCTTTCTGTGTATAAAATATCTATATAACAATATATTGCAATAAGTGTCTTTAATTACTCTTAGATCATATTAGTTTGGTCTTTGGTGACATTTGAACCTCCGTCCTATGGTAAAGAAGTTTATCCACGATGGGGAATAATACTAGGAGGCCTCATGTGTGCTTTCTGTTTAATATGGATCCCTGTAGTAGCTGTATGGAAAATCGTACAAACCCCTGGTACTCTATGGCAGGTGAGCATTGTTTTCTCAGATATTAAAGTAACATTCTATAAATTAAAATAGTAATGACAGAAAGTAAATAGTTTATTTATTTTATATGTGTAAATGCCAGTTTAACTGAGTCGTATACCCATAATTATTGTAGCGGTGGAAACATACAAGTACTTGGCTGCAGGGGAGGTAGAGTAAGTACGCATTTTGTAATTTAAGCACAGAGACATAATTGCAGGAGGATAAATTCCATAATGCCCCTTAACGCACAAGCCTTGAGAGGCACGTGATTGACTGTGCACATGGAAGCCATGCACTCATCATTATACCGACCTCCAAGCCACCTCCTGCAACAGTATGCCGACCACCGGAAATGGAGAGTGTAGACCACATTTTCTCTTGGCCTATTTTTTTATGTAATACTTCCATTTAAATATGGACAGTGCTTGTCTCTTGTATTCTTACAATGCTTGTCTCTTGTATTCTTACAGTGCTTGTCTCTTGTATTCTTATTAGCAAAGTTGAATGATGGTATTAGTTTGGCAAACACGGCTTATCAATAAATTGTTTTCAAAACAATATTATCATTTACAATTTTACAGATATTGCGATTAATAAATATCAGGTTTAATACAATAATAAAATGACATTGTTGTCTTGTATGTTCAGCGCATTGTGAAATGTTCTAAACCAGCTGAAAATTGGGGACCGGCTCTTAAGAAAAATCGCGGTGAGAGATACCAGCATATGAACAACATGGTAGAAGTGGAGATACCTGACGTTAACTCAGATGTTGACAATGCAACATTTCAGCATGAATGAATATATTACATATGTAGTATTCACCTGTCTACAGTATGTATATAATAAATCATATATCACATTGTCTCTCAATCCTGTAAATTATTTTCTTAGAGTGCCTTATTGCAAATTGGGCTGTGATTACAATTCAGATGCTTCAGCCTGTTCTTACAGCTAAAACAAAATGTAAAACATGAATACATATAAGCACTGATAAAAAAGATATTGGATACCAATGAGAAAAACATGTTACATTGTGAATAACATATTTTGAACAATTTTAATTGGAGTAGCACTGATAAGGTGACGGAAGGAATTTATAAGGTTAAACAGAAAAGAAGAAATATTATAAACAGCAGTGATGGATTAAAATTAATGCCTATTAAGAAAAAAAAACAATAAATGGGGAAAAATATAACATAAAGGTACACACACAAAACAAATTATAACACAGCACTTTGATACAGATATGGTTGGATAACACAATTTTTCAAATAAGTCACTCACAAATTATAGAGCAACATTTGCTCTGATTTGGATGATTGTGTTGATTCAGAAGTACTCCAGAGGTACCATGTGGCATTGCAACATAAGTGAAGGGGGATATAAGATAGAGAACCTGCACTCTGTCTGTGGAACAGTTACAGTCAGGTCCAGAAATATTGGGACATCGACACAATTCTAACATATTTGGCTCTATACACCATCACAATGGAGTTGGAATGAAACAAACACAATGTGCTTTAACTGCAGACTGTCAGCTTTAATTTGAGGGTATGTACATCCAACTCAGGTGAACGGTGTAGGACTTACAGCAGTTTGCAGATGTCCCTCCCACTTGTTAAGGTACCAAAGGTAATGGGACAGAATAATAATCATAAATCAAACTTTCCCTTCTTAATACTTGGTTGCAAATCCTTTGCAGTCAATCACAGCCTGAAGTCTGGAACGCATAGACATCACCAGACGCTGGGTCTCATCCCTGGTAATGCTCTGCCAGGCCTCTACTGCAACTGTCTTCAGTTCCTGCTTGTTCTTGGGGCATTTTCCCTTCAGTTTTGTCTTCAGCAAGTGAAATGCATGCTCAATGGGATTCAGGTCAGGTGATTGACTTGGCCATTGCATAACATTCCACTTCTGTCCCTTCAAAAACTCTTTGGTTGCTTTTGCAGTATGCTTTGGGTCATTGTCCATCTGCACTGTGAAGCGCCATCCAATGAGTTCTGCAGCATTTGGCTGAATGTGAGCAGAAAATATTGCCCGAAACACTTCAGAATTCATCCTGCTGCTTTTGTCAGCCCACACATCATCAATAAATACAAGAGAACCAGAACTTTGGCTGTTCGCAAGTTCGCGAACTTCAAACTTTTTGGCGTCGTCGGTTCGAATTCGATTTTTTTTTTTAAAAAAGTATAAAAAATGCTTAAAAAATACTAAAAAATCTAGAAATAAAGAGACTCTTTACTGCAGAATATTATAAGCAATGGTTTATTAGATATTGGATTAAAAACTAATGTCTAGGTGCAAAGATTCTCACCTCTAAATGACCTGTGTTCTCAAACGCCGTAAACAACAGGTGTTAATTAGTGTTTGGAAATAACATGTGCTTTTAATTAGTCTGGTCTAATGAATTTGATACATTGTATGTAGACTGAGGGTGTGGTGTCTCCTGAACATGTATCAAACAACACCTGTGCTTCTGAGAAGTGTTCATTTCTCTACTAAATCTTCCTCTGATATGCTGTTTAACCCCTTAACCCTGCATTTCACTGATGTGTGCTCAGCTCATTTTTACCGCTTTCGCTCATCATGTTTAAATGTGATTTGAAGCCACATTTTATTGTATGACCCAGACATAATAGATATCGTTCTTTCCGGCAGACTCCGCAGATTTATAATATATCATTTTTATATGTATACGCCATGTCCTGCCTGTATATTCTGACAAATAATGCAATAAAAATTGAATTTTTAATCATCTGCAGTGTGTAAAGTGTTTTTTTTCACATTTTATCACATGAGCGTTTGCGGTTATGTTTTCTATGGGGTGCGCTTGTACAAAAATTTGAAATGGGGACTTGTTACATTTTGTGGGGGGAATTACGTGATTTATAGCAAACACACCCCATAGAAAAAAAATCAATAGTGCAGCATCATTGTTCACATTATAAATGAAATGTGAACAATATTGCTGCATTAATAAAAATGACACAAAAATACATGTTTTTATTTTATACCTGATCATGTTGGGTATCATTCCAAAGGCCATGCTCAAATGAACCCCCTATCTCCACCAGGAGATTCCGGGCAGCTAGGGGTTCCCCGGCTATCTGACGTCATCACGCTATGCGTGAGGATGTCAGGCAGTGAGGGGGGACCCGGGGATGGAGCCGCCATCCAAGATGGTGGCCCCCACCGGAGCTAGGCCGCACTTCGGCGCCGCAAGGCATCTCTATACACAGCCCCATCAGCATCTCTATACACAGCCTCACAGTATCTCTGTATACACAACCTCACAGCATCTCTATACACAACCCCATCAGCATCTCTATACACAAACAGCATCTCTATACACAACCCCATCAGCATCTCTATACACAGCATCTCTATACACAACCCCATCAGCATCTCTATACACAAACAGCATCTCTATACACAACCCCATCAGCATCTCTATACACAACCTCACCACATCTCTATACACAACCCCATCAGCATCTCTATACACAGCATCTCTATACACAGCCACACAGCATCTCTATACACAGCCACACAGCATCTCTATACACAGCCTCACAGCATCTCTATACACAGCCTCACAGCATCTCTATACACAGCATCTCTATACACAACCCCATCAGCATCTCTATACACAACCTCACCGCATCTCTATACACAACCCCATCAGCATCTCTATACACAGCCACACAGCATCTCTATACACAGCCTCACAGCATCTCTATACACAACCCCATCAGCATCTCTATACACAGCATCTCTATACACAACCCCATCAGCATCTCTATACACACCTCACAGCATCTCTATACACAACCCATCAGCATCTCTATACACAAACAGCATCTCTATACACAGTCTCACAGCATCTCTATACACAACCCCATCAGCATCTCTATACACAGCATCTCTATACACAACCCCATCAGCATCTCTATACACAACCTCACAGCATTTCTATACACAGCCCTATCAGCATCTCTATACACAGCCTCACAGCATCTCTATACACAACCCCATCAGCATCTCTATACACAAACAGCATCTCTATACACAACCCCATCAGCATCTCTATACACAGCATCTCTATACACAGCATCTCTATACACAGCCTCACAGCATCTCTATACACAGCCTCACAGCATCTCTATACACAGCCTCACAGCATCTCTATACACAACCTCACAGCATCTCTATACACAGCCCCATCAGCATCTCTATACACAACCCCATCAGCATCTCTATACACAGCATCTCTATACACAGCCTCACAGCATCTCTATACACAACCCCATCAGCATCTCTATACACAAACAGCATCTCTATACACAACCCCATCAGCATCTCTATACACAGCATCTCTATACACAGCATCTCTATACACAGCCTCACAGCATCTCTATACACAACCTCACAGCATGTCTATACACAACCTCACAGCATCTCTATACACAGCCCCATCAGCATCTCTATACACAGCCTCATCAGCATCTCTATACACAGCATCTCTATACACAACCCCATCAGCATCTCTATACACAAACAGCATCCATATACACCGCCCCATCAGCATCTCTATACACAGCCTCACAGCATCTCTATACACAGCATCTCTATACAAAACCCCATCAGCATCTCTATACACAAACAGCATCTCTATACACAATGCCATCAGCATCTCTAAACACAGCCTCACAGCATCTCTATACACAGCCTCACAGCATCTCTATACACAGCCTCACAGCATCTCTATACACAACCTCATCAGCATTTCTATACACAGCCTCACAGCATCTCTATACACAACCTCACAGCATCTCTATACACAACCCCATCAGCATCTCTATACACAGCCTCAAAGCATCTCTATACACAACCTCACAGCATCTCTGTGAACCCTCAAATGAACCCCCTATCTCCACCAGGGGATTACGGGCAGCTAGGGGTTCCCCGGCTATCTGACGTCATCACGCTATGCGTGAGGACGTCAGGCAGTGCGGGGGGACCCGGGGGTGGTGCCACGATCCAAGATGGTGGCTCCCACCGGAGCTAGGCCGGACTTCGGCGCCGCAAGGGGTTAAAGCCAGGCACTGCTTAAAAGGGGAGACTCTCTCCTTTTAAGCGGTGCCTGGCTTTTTTTTGTGGGACCTCCCGATCGGGAGGGAGAGGGATCCGAACGGCGATCAGTTCGGATCCCTTCAAGGCGATCTCCCGGCATTGCCGGGGGGTCGCCTACAAATGACGTCATCGCTCATGGCGAGATGACGTCATTTACGTCGGGAGGAGCTTGACTTCAGCATCTGAGGACGCTGAAGTCAGATTGCCGTGGGACCCCGGACAGAGAGGTAAGTATCTCCGCCAGGGGTCCCGCAAAGCTGATGACACGTGTGGGACACGTCCTCCTCAGCATACAGCGGGAGTAACTGAGGACGTGTCCCACATGTCGTCAGCAGTGAAGGGGTTAAAAAAGTCTTTTTTTTAAAACTTTTTGTCCTGGTTTCCTGTCCCCCAGGGCACTACCCGGACCCGGACATTGTTTTTTAAATGTTTCTAAAAATCCTAGAAATCCGCCACTTCACGGGCAGGTTATGGGGACCTCCTAGGCACGATATTTGAAGCAATTTTTCATTTTTATTTTTAAGCCTTATTTCATGGAAAACTCACTGTCCCTTTAACCCTTTCGCTGCTGAGGCTTTTCCGCCCCTGTGCTGAGGTCATTTTTACCTGTTTTGCGCATCATGTTTAAACGTGTTTTGAAGGCTTATTTAGTATATGACACCGACATATTATATATCGTTCTTTCGTCAGACTCGGTAGATTCATAATATGTCATTATTATATGTATACGTTATGTCATGTCTGTATATTATAACAAAAAATGCAATAAAATATGTATTTTCAATAATTTACAACGTGTAAAGTGTTTTTTTCCACATTTTAACATGCGAGCAATTGCGGTTATATTTTGTATGGGGTGCGCTTGTTAAAAAAATTAGAGATGGGGTCTCGTTACATTTTTTTTTGGGGAAAATGACACTATTTTTAACAAACGCACCGCATACAAAAATCGTTAGTGCAGCATCATTGTTCACATTATAATTGAAATGGGAACAATATTGCTGCATTAACAAACCCAAAAAAATAAAAAAAAAGTGTTTATTTTTTTTTAAAAAAAATTTTTTTAATTTTTTTTTATTTTTATTTTTCAATTTTTTATTTTTTTTACAAATTTTTTAACTTTCATGTTTGGTATCGTTGGAACGGCCATGCTCTGGCCGATCCAACGATATCAAAATTTAACCCCTAGCTGCCACGGATCGGGAGATAGGGAGTTCATTGGAACTCCCTATCTCCACAGTTGGTGGCAGTTAGGGGTTAACTGTAGGACTGGCGTCATCGTGCTGCGCACGATGACGCCAGTCCTCTGGGGGAGTTCCCGGAAGCTTGGCCGACATCCAAGATGTCGGCCAGCTCCCGGGAAGGATCGCGAATCGGCGCTTTTCAGCGCCGATTTGCGATCCAGCTCCCCAGGGGTTAATGCCAGGCATCATTTGGAAGGGCAGGCTGTGCCCTTCCAAATGATGCCTGGGTTAAGCCCCTGTGTGCCACCGATCGGGAGGGAGAGAGGTCCGAAGGACCTCCCCCCCTCCCTTTCAGGCGCCTCCTCCGCACATGCGGGGGGGGCGCCTGAATTAGGTGTCATCGCGCCCCCGCGATGACACCTAATGTTGGCGGCTGCTGGTCCGGATGCCGGGCTGACATCCAGGATGTCAGCCCGCACCGGAGGGGCCAGCGATCGGCCGGAACCCGCCGAACGCTGACCCCAAACTGAGGACGCGCTCAGTGCGTCCTCAGCACACCAGCGGTAATGCTGAGGACGCGCTGAGCGCGTCCTTAGCATTGAAGTGGTTAAAAACGTTTTTTGTTTTACTTTTTGTCCTTGTTTCCTGTCCCCCAGGGCATTACCCGGACCCCCATACACCCTTTATGGCAAATATCTAGCATATATGCCCTCTTGGAGGGCACTCTAAAAATCGAATTTTGAGTCCCATTGACTTGTATTGAGTTCGTGTTCGAGTTCGAATTCGAACTTTTGAAAAGTTAGAGTTCAAATGCAAACCGAACTCGGGGGTGTTCGGCTCATCCCTATTACTCACTTGGGTTTGAATAACATATATGGGGAGCTCTGCTAGAGTTTGTTTTTCATTTCTAGAGCCCTACCACTGGAGGTTTCGAGCGGTACACAAGGCAGAGCAGGACTTGATTTCAGTAAGGCCTTACAAAATGCACCGAGCCGTTATTAAATGTATGCAGGGCTGTCATACTATCAAACTGACTGCTGCCCTGAAGCTGATTCTGCTGGAACAATTTTATAATCTAAGCTTTCAAGAGGTGTGAGATCGGGTCAGGGACTGATGCCCCCTGATGGTGGAGGAAGCTGCAGCCCTGGAACATGAGTTTCAAAACAACCTGGTACATTTGGTGACCAGGCCAGCAAAACAACAGTTTCTCTGAAGGAACTCCAGCTGTCACTTCAGCTTTACCCAGACCTAACCAGGCAGAGCAGGTAACCTGGGCACCTGAACAAAGAAGCAGGTCAACTAGCTGTTCTGTCACGAGAAGCAGAATATTGCTTACAATCTGAAGGGATTTGGGTAATTGTATTGGGAAGGAGAAATAATGCAGTGATCCTGTTCCAACCAAATCTTCTGGGGCATGTTGCCCAGGCACTTGAAAGGAGAACTGGTTCCTGCTGCTACAGCTGCAATCAGGCCATACATATTTAGAGTAATTGTCTGTGCAGGAGACCTACATTCTTATGGACTCAGTCGGCCTAACCTTCTTCCTTGGGATTCGGCCCCGTGGGTGCACACTGAGGTGGCACCTCTACATGCTCCTGTGGACAGAGGTCACAATGACCCTCTGTTAGAGGAGTAGTGGTGTGTCTTGCATGAGACAAATCCCATTAAAGCAGCAGTTACAGATAGCAGTCAGCACCAAAGGCAAACAGTCTGGCTGAGTGGACAACTGGTCCATGGACTAGTGATCACAGCTGCCACTCTCATTCTGGTTCAACTGAACCACATCCCACAGATATAAAAACATTTACCACTCCATACTGATGCAGGTAGCTACAGGAGTATATTATCAACTGCTACCACCCACGTTCACAGACTGGAGAGTTGAGGCTTACATTCACGAGGTTGGGCTCATGACAAACCTTCCTGTGGAATTCCTGCTCGTTAATGATCTAAGACAACGGACCTCTGCTTCTTCTACAACTGTAGTGGAAAACGTCTATCCTGTTACAACTGGTTTATGGGCCAGGTGTCCTGGCAAATAGGATTAGACACTTAGAAGAATAGAAAGCCCAAAGCCAACCCATCTGGATCTAGCTGGGTGTGATGGACAAAAGGAAGGGGGGGCAATGTGATGACTGGTGCCCTTATATATAGTATTTTGCTACCAAGTTGTTTAAATTATTCTAGTTGTTTTTGTATTATAGCTTTATTTCTGTGTGAAAGTTTCTAGAGTTGTTTGTTTGTATTGTGGTCTAGATATGGTCGGCCGCCACGCGGATAGAATTAGTGCTGCCAGGATGCTAATATTACTGGGAAAAGTGTGTGGCTCATCTTACAGAGAAGCAGAGTAGTGTCACTCTCTATTGTTCTCCTGACCTATCCCTGAAGAGTCAGCACACAGTCTGGAAACTGTTTAAGTGTACAGTCCTTCTGAAAATAAAAGGTTCCTGCTTTCAACGCCACACTGTTAACTGGAGTGGGAAACGATGCTGTACGTGCATCAATGGTGTACCCCTTCTGAGGTCAGGATCTCCGTTACAATCTGTATACATGTATGTATGTGATTCAGTATACACAAACTATGAGGATGAAAGAGGTATGGCGGGTTAATAAGGTAATAGGGGCTTAAAAGGGGGAACTAAGGGGGGATTGTGGGGTTAAATGTGTGAACTATACAATTAAGTGGTCAGGATTATGGAGTTAAGGTGGGAAATGTGGGGTGAGGGGCGAACCATAAGGTTAGGGAAAGTGGATTGTGGGCATAAACAAATATACGTAAATACCTGACTTGGGGAAGACAGGGCACAGAATTTGCCCTTGGCACCCAGTGACATCTGTTTACGCCTTTTCAGTTCAGCTAAGGCAACATGTTAATTAATGGGAGTTGATTGTATGCATATATTAACTATAATTCTTTTTGTTATGAAGCTAGTTTACACGGAAATCCATTCTGCCAAGGAGCCTGCGGAGGCATTGCTCGCAGAGACTATGGGAAATAAACTCTCATCTACCAGGTGCTGCAGAAGAAAATCTTCTGAAAATAACGTAAGTCACTTTATAAAAGAACTGGTGCTGAGTTGTGATTTGATGTTATCCTCATGTTACTTATTAATGGGTGGCAGACTGTTTGGTGGGTGCATCCAAACCTGTTAGACTTTGCACGTTTGGACAATCTGGGTCGAGCTCTCTTTATACCAGAGCTCTTGAAACATCCGTGCTCCTCTGAGTGGGCAACACTAGAGCACGTTGCAAAACATGTAGAAGGGCATATTCAAATCCATTAGGTATAAAAACCCAAAATAAATTGCAGGTGGAATGCACCAGGCCAACTCTATCAAAGAAAAGTAAACCCTAGCATTGTTAAGTTCCTTAAGAAAACAGAATGGTCCCCAAAACAGGAAGTTGATGCTACCCTTAAAGTGCGTCAGAACAAGTAAGGCTGGGGTCAGACGAATGCAGTGAGAACGTGCGTTTACCCTCACTTTATGACGGCCGTGGTAGCAGCAAATGACATCCAACTCAGGCCCACACACGAAGTACGGCCGCACGAAAGTTCGGCTGCGCAACGCAAGCGGCAAACGAACACATTTTCGCAAGAACGTCGAACCGCCAGTACTGACATACAGAGTGTGCTGCGTCCGCATAGCGGCGTGTGTGTGTGATTAGGAGACGTCAGACGCTGCTCAAGTCCGGCCTACATAACGTCCAGACACCTAAAGTTTCCTGGTTTGGATCCGTATGAAATCACGGCCGAAATTGTGCATCGTATGACTGCTATCGCGTATTCCTTGAAAAAGTACGTCCATGTGTTCAGACGCACTTTTTTACGGACGATGCAAAAAATGTGTTCGTCTGACCCTAGCCTTATTGGATATCTTTGGTCCTCTCACTAAGGCTAGGGTCAGACTAACGCATTTTTTGCGTCGTCCGTGAAAAAGTGCGTTCGAACGAATGGACGTATTTTTTCACGGAATACATGATAGCGGTCATACCATGTGCATTTTTGTCCGTGATTTTGTACGGATCATCAATAAAATACTTTTTGCGTCTGGACGTTATGTTGGCCGGACATTAGCAGCGTCTGACGTCTCCTAATCACGCACACACGCCGCTAGCGGACGCAGCGCACTCTGTACGTCAGTGCTAGCGGTATCACATTCTCGAAAAAAATGCGTTTGGTTGCCGCTTGCGTTGCGCGGCCGTACTTTGTACATCGCCTGACATTTGCTGCTACTACGGCCGTGATAAAGTGCGGCTGCATGCGCGTTCGCACTGCATTCGTCTGACCCTAGCCTAAATTGACTCAACAGATCATGCTTTACTAGAAAATACAAAACCTGATTTTATTGAGTACCATGGCTAGGTTCAACACAAGGCATACATGTTAGGAAATGTTAACTTGAAAATGTTGCCATTACCACAGATAGGAGTCCTTCCATCCTCCTTAAATTGTAACCAACCTTGGTTTCCTCGGCAAATACTGAACCTGCATCAAAGCTGATAGCTTCTTGTTTGCCAAGGATTTTGTTAACCAGATGAAAAATTATGCCGGCACCTTTACTACTATGGAGAGAGTCCAGGTCTCCATGAAGCAAGTTTTCTCCAAATAGAGTTTTTGATAGGACCAGAAAAGCATGAGAAATTTTTTCATCCAATATAATCAATCACCTTCCACGCCACAAATGCTGATTCCTACAAAACTTCTTCTCCAAATGCTCATGACTGGACTGTTCTCGACCCTCCTGAAGCTCCAGACATTCAGGATATTCTTGAATTCATCGTGAATTTGATGGAGGTGTTTCTAGTTCTTCAGGCTTTGAAATTTTCCAAAATAGAGTGGGAGAAAAGGAAATTACAGCCCCTTAAACCTTCCCTCTCCAATTATTAGCGTGTCTACTGGTATGGAGAAAAAACAGTTACGCGCCTATTTCCTACCAGGGCGTCTGCGTAAACCAGAAGTATCCAGCTTACTTCATGTATAAAACACAACAAGAAAAAAGGTTGTCATTTGAGTTTACCCCTGTTGTTCCATGCGAAACAAAACACAGAGGTTTTGGATTACTTGAATGGCCATTAAAATTTTAAGCCTACCCGCCACTTCACTGCAACCTCTGGTTCGGTGGAGCCTGCCAATGAATCCAAGAGCTGCTTTCTAAGTACCGGCTGGGTGGAGTAGAGGTAACATTACCACTCTCCATGGAGGGAGCCTGTGGAGTCATGGGTTCAATCCCAGCGAGCAACCTCATCAGTAAGTGTCCTTGGGCAAGACACCTACAGGGTTATTCAAAGAGATTTGAAAAGTCACCGCACGTTCAGTGACTTTTCGTTCTCTTCAATTCAGTTCCTTTTGCCGATCCCACTTCGGTGACCCTGCGGTGTATTCAGCAAGCACCACAGGGTCCCCGAATTGCAGGGAAAAGCTGCCGCAAACCCGACGAAAACTAACTGCAAAACCCAGCGAATACACGCCGAAAACCTGCAAAAACATCTGGATTAACCTGCCGAAAACCGCAGAAAAACCCGAACAGGAGCCGATCGCAGCCTTCGACACAGCAGAAGAGGCAGTGAATAAATTAGCAAAACAGTTTGTATGAATGTGTGAAAGTGAAACGCCGTTTGCAAAGAAACTACTGAGCGAAAATTTCTGAAATTTGCATATGAGGTCCAGGGAATGATAATAAAGAGGGCTGTTACAGAAAAAAGAAGAAAACTTAAAAAAAACACCAAAAAAAACGGACTTTTAAAAAAAAAAATTCAGAAAAATGCTTAAAATATCCTAAAAAATCTATAAATAAAGAGACTCTTTACTGGAGATTTCTATAATGAACGGTTTATTAGATATTGAATTAAAACGGGAATATTTTTAACATTGAAGCCTATGGGATTCTCCTGAATAAATTTGCCGAATTAAACCACCGAATGGCAGGGCAATTCAGGAACCTTTCACTGCTGGTTTGTGTTCTCTGAATAGCCGAAGCATTACTTTTTCATGGGGTTTTCACTGCCCTCGAACAGGCACCGTATGTTCAGGCAATTCGCTAGTATTTGGCGAATTGCCTGCTCTCTGGATAGCCGAATGGCCAGGAAAGGTAACCGAACGCTGATTTTCAGCGTTCGGTTACCTTTCTCAAGCAATTCGGATCTCTTTGAATAACCCTGCTAATGGTACATACTCGCCACCCAGGACATACTTGAAAATGAGAGAAATCTCAATGTATCCTTCCTGGTAAAATACTTTCTAAAAAAAAAGCAACTACACGTCCTCTTGCTGCTTCTTTGTCACGAGACAGACTGGTGGGTTTGTAATTATACCCTCACCAGGAACATTTTCACTTTGGGATTAAGAAAGAAACCACAGAAAGAGGCAGCAGCAAAAACGACCTGGCTGGGGTTTTACGCAGCCACCCTGGTATGGAATAGGCGCAAATCCATTTTTTCTGCATATACTGTATGTATAGTTTGTTGTATCCCCAGCCAGGTCATTTTTACGGCTGTCCCTTTCCGTGATTTCTTTTTTAAACCCAAAGTGGAAATGTTCCTGGTGAGGGTATAATTATAAACTCACCAGTCTGTCTCTTGACTGAGAAGCAGCATGAGGATATGTACAGTCAGGTCCATAAATATTGGGACATCGACACAATTCTAACATCTTTGGCTCTATACACCACCACAATGGAGTTGGAATGAAACAAACACAATGTGCTTTAACTGCAGACTGTCAGCATTAATTTGAGGGTATGTACATCCAACTCAGGTGAACGGTGTAGGACTTACAGCAGTTTGTGCCTCCCACTTGTTAAGGGACCAAAAGTAATGGGACAAAATAATAATCATAAATCAAACTTTCCCTTCTTAATACTTGGTTGCAAATCCTTTGCAGTCAATCACAGCCTGAAGTCTGGAATGCATAGACATCACCAGACGCTGGGTTTCATCCCTGGTGATGCTCTGCCAGGCCTCTACTGCAACTGTCTTCAGTTCCTGCTTGTTCTTGGGGCATTTTCCCTTCAGTTTTGACTTCAGCAAGTGAAATGCATGCTCAATGGGTCAGTATTCAGGTCAGGTGATTGACTTGGCCATTGCATAACATTCCACTTCTGTCCCTTCAAAAACTCTTTGGTTGTTTTTGCAGTATGCTTTGAGTCATTGTCCATCTGCACTGTGAAGCGCCGTCCAATGAGTTCCGCAGCATTTGGCTGAATGTGAGCAGATAATATTGCCCGAAACACTTCAGAATTCATCCTGCTGCTTTTGTCAGCAGTCACATCATCAATAAATACAAGAGAACCAGTTCCATTGGCAGCCATACACGCCCACGCCATGACACTACCACCACCATGCTTCACTGATGAGGTGGTATGCTTCGGATCATGAGCAGTTCCTTTCCTTCTCCATACTCTTCCCATCACTCTGGTACAAGTTTATCTTGGTCTCATCTGTCCATAGGCTCTTGTTCTAGAACTGTGAAGGCTTTGTTAGGTGTTGTTTGGCAAACTCTAATCTGGCCTTCCTGTTTTTGAGGCTCACCAATGGTTTACATCTTGTGGTGAACCCTCTGTATTTACTCTGGTGAAGTCTTCTCTTGATTGTTGACTTTGACACACATACAACTACATACAACTCCTGGAGAGTGTTCTTGATCTGGCCAACTGTTGTGAAGGGTGTTTTCTTCACCAGGGAAAGAATTCTTCATTCATCCACCACAGTTGTTTTCTGTGGTCTCCCGGGTCTTTTGGTGTTGCTGAGCTCACCGGTGCGTTCCTTCTGTTTGAGAATGTTCCAAACAGTTGTTTTGGCCACGCCTAATGTTCTTGCTATCTCTCTGATGGGTTTGTTTTGTTTCTTCAGCCTAATGATGGCTTGCTTCACTGATAGTGACAGCTCTTTGAATCTCATCTTAAAGAGTTGACAGCAACAGATTCCAAATGCAAATAGCACACTTGAAATTAACTCTGGGCCTTTAATCTGCACATTGTAATTGGGGTAATGAGGGAATATCACACACCTGGCCATGTAACAGCTGAGAAGCCAATTGTCCCATTACTTTTGGTCCCTTAACAAGTGGGAGGCACATCTGCAAACTGCTGTAAATCCTACACCGTTCACCTGAGTTGGATGTACATACCCTCAAAATAAAGCTGACAATCTGCAGTTAAAGCACATTGTGTTTGTTTCATTCCAGCTCCATTGTGGTGGTGTATAGAGCCAAAGATGTTAGAATTGTGTCGATGTCCCAATATTTCTGGACCTGACTGTAGTTGCTTAGAAAGCAGCTCTGGGTTTCATTAGGTAGGAGTCGGACCCACCTAACCAGAGGTTGCCGCAAAAGTGTAGATAACAAAGATGAAAAACAGGTTATAGAAGCACAGGAAGCATATAGCACACTTGCCATACTTTCCTACAGGGATCTGCCATGTTGGGGATAGCATTGGATAGCATTGGCATAGCATTCTGTGCTCTAAGTAGAACTGCCATCATTTTCCAGACAGATGAATTAGAAGAGCTGTCTTATAGGTGTCAGACAGTGATGGAGTCCAGCAGGTAAGTACAACAGGTGCACTTCACAAGAAAAGGATCTTGCAAGTTTTTCGTAACTAGAGGGAGGTGAAAAACCAGACATGATAATGAGAAGGCACTGGAAGCAAAAACATGGAGGAAACAATAAATGGTCTGAAAAGCATCAAGTGTTAGATAGAAAAAGCACAACTATATTATAGTATATGATGATGCTGACTTTCTTAGTACATACCATTTTATTTATTTATTTATAAAGCGTGTGAATGAGTTTAAACAATATATTCATTACTTGCACAGCCAGAAACATATTCCATTTTGAAATTTTTCTATGCATATTTAATCTCAATTAACGGCATACATTGTATTTTCAGGAGGATGCAGCGAAAGAAAATGACGCTAATGAAAATCCGGAGGATGTAGAGAAGCCAGAACGAGAATTATGGAATAGTAAAACAGAGTACTTCCTCTCACTGGTGGGTTATGCAGTGGGACTGGGGAATGTTTGGAGATTCCCTTATCTCGCATTCAAACATGGAGGAGGTAAATATTGCTAAAGGAACATTGAGGTAGAGTTCAAGCCTGGTGCAAACCTAACCTAACCTAACCAAACTGGTTGACCTGCCAGAACCATTAAAGTCTATGAAGCTGGTAAGTTTTCCAGAGATCTGGATAAGTTTACACCAGGCTTAGAAACTAGCCCTTCCTCTGTGTTTATGAGTGTAAAGCAGTATTGGTTAGCACTTTTTCTAAGCATCAATGGAAAACAAAATTTGCCGCAGCAAAGGCTAGTGAAATCTATAAAGAACATTATTCTTGCTATAATTTAGACAATAGTATCTGAGGTGGGCCTTTCAATCAGCCCGGTCAACTGCAGTGGCTGTTGAAGGCATGGGTATATTTGGTACTAGACAGGGCGTCCAGTCAAGGTTTGCTTGACCATTCTGGACTACAGGGGGGATTCTATTGCTCCCTTCACTTGCTCATATAGCCATAGCACTGGATTTATGTCACCGGAGAGGCTATTTGTTCTCCAGTGACAACCAGAGTCCAACATTCGGCCGTGTTCCAATATTATGTTGTACGTAATGCCTCCATTGATTAGCTCAATGGCTCAAGCTGCTTTTCCAACTGAGCTCCATACTGTAAGTTAACATGTCCTGCTTCCTATACTTACCTCGGGTCTGGTGGTATAGACGACTGCACGATCCACTGCATTCTCCTGCCACATGCACTGTGAAAAAATAGCTCACAATTTCCTTCCACAATCACGGAGTGGCCCCACTTAAGCAAGGTTGCTTTTGTCTCCACGGTGTCCTATGGACTCCAGAAGCTGGTACCAGCAATTCTGACCTTGTCCACCTTAAGGTACTGATGCAAACCGTTACACACCTAACAGAGTTATTCAGAGAAAGGTGAAAGTCAGGAGAGTAGGCAGAAGAAGAGAACAATCTAGACCAAATAGCCAATTTAGAAAGTGAGATAAATGGGACAATTTTTCTGGTTTGGCTATTTTGACCTAGAATTTTCAATTCTCCAGTCATTCTCCTAGTTTTCACCTTTCTCTGAATAGACCTGCTAGTGTGCGGTAAAATGGGCATGCTAATGGGGAAAATATGCACCTGCAGGTTTCCACGTAGTGTCCCCATTTTACCGCGATATTCCGGGGCAGGCACTTGCTGAGCACCTCACCCGGAACGCAGTGGTAACTGCTGGGATACTTGTGGTAGCATTTCGCAATGCCGCGAGTATTACCTCCTGGAGTCCAGAGGACTCCAAGGAGGTTTGTGCTTCAAGGCCATGAACCCACGTTATTTCTCTCCCGTAAGATCGCAAAGAACCACAGAGTGAGCACAGAGGGAGACTGGGAACTATTTCTTTCTAGTCTCATTCTGCTCACTGCCAGAAGAAGCGACGGATTAGGCCACCGTTCTCACCGCGGTATGAGAAGTGAGTATCGGATTTATTTAGGTGGTTTTTAGGGGTGTTAAATAATTTTGCAAATACGGTATCATTTAGCACCAGTGTTTAGGAGTAATCTATTAAAATTATTGCCTTGCGTGTCCCTGGGGTAATTAGCGCTAGCACTTTGTAATACCTTACTTATCGAAATGCTAATTAATGATTGTGCTCTCATTTTAAGTATTGGATGCGCAAACTACAGTAAGCTCGCACAATCACTGATTTGTAAAGTGATTTCATACGGGTTTAACGTCAGGAATTTAATAGGGTGGCATGCGTTAAAGTCACTTATCCTGGTGGTAACGGTTACACATCTGAACGCTAACGTTAGTGTTCACTAGAGAATACGCCCAATGGCTCAAGTCATTAGTCAGCTAACATTCCGATCATGCTACAAACTTTGTTTGTGACTCGGAATGAGAGACTCCCTGCTGTACATTAACAGCTGCTATACTTTTGCTTTTGCAAAATCATTTTAAGTGCACCTGTGACGCCCAAAACAAGTTGTGAACATTTGAAAGGGAATCACTCCTTTCATATGTGTCAGCATTTTTACACATATATATTAAGTGATTTATTCCCTTTCATAGTTGTGCTGCCCATCACATGATTGCGGCATGCAGCATGGTGTAAGTGACAACTTGAAGCAGAGAGCTGTCGGACATGACATCCTTCAGCTTCCACTCTCTCCATGCAAACCACTGTTGGCCAACGTCACCACTGAGGATGAGTCTCACATTGCACTACCTACAGAAGGCAAAACATGACGTCACATGTTTCTGGATAGAGGTGAATCAAACTGCGATATTTCATCAAAGGTTGTTCCTTTGGATGTATGGCTGATGTAGAAGACCACTGGGATAAAAAGCTCCCAGTGATCAGTCACGGCTTTGCCGTCACCCTCCTCGCACAGGGTTGCTTTTGGCTCAATGGAATCTTATGGACTCCAAGAGCTGATCGTGGCCGTGTGCAATACCGCTGCTGGTATATGGCATTTAGTTCTCAACTATTCCAACTTAAGTCCCTAAATCAGCGTCTCAGTCAGAATAAAGTAGGTAACAAAGGGGCCCCGAGGGTTACCAGCTCGTCCTATTTTTGGTAGTGGTTCCCTGTTACCGGCAACAATGGAATAAGACCATTGGTCAGTACATATGCCTAGGATTTGGCAAGTTTTCCATATGGTCACTCCGAATGTGACTCCACCACCCGAAGTTGCATTGCATAAACACAGATACATATCATCCCTGTATTTATAAATTCAGTTTGCTCAGTTTTATGTTGTAGCAGCAGAACCCAGAAAAGAATTAGATATTTAGTCACTTCTTTTCCATGTAGGTGCTTTTATTATTCCCTATACTATCATGCTGGCTCTGGTGGGATTACCCCTGTGTATTCTGGAATGCTCACTAGGACAATTCGGTAGTGCTGGCCCTATTGCATTATGGAGGCTGTCTCCGATATTTCAAGGTAAGTTTAAAAATTCTACTCAAAGTTAAATGGATAATTTAGTAGTGCTGGACGCCCCACAAATATATTGCTGTCAACATGCATCATTCATTAAAGGGACATTAGATTACCACAAATATATTTATTACTGATAAGAACAACAAAATAAAAATTGATGCATCCAAATAGAATTATATATATATATATATATATAGATCACCAAAACGCATTTCGCCATAGGTTTCTCAGTTAGTGTCTTCTTAAGACAAGTAGTCTGTATCCAGAAAAGTAATGCATGAGGGGAGGAGCTACGCAGCGTGGTGGATGGTCGCATCTTCGACGAGCTCCGTGAGCTACCTTTGAACCTTGCTGATTTTAAAGCGACCACCACCGGCCCTACGGATTCTTGAAGCCCCCAGAGGTTGCTGGACACTTGGAAATTTGTCTGCAGCGACCATTAACAATTCACGTGCCCCATTTGTGCCGCTTTCTGACCCGTTGCTGACCGGTGGCCTAACCGCGGCAGCCATCTTGAGAGCCAAGATCCATCTCACTGCCGCTGACTCTAGGACAAAAAGTCTTTTCGGAAGACGCTCTCCGCTGGGAGCCCTAGACAGCGGGATATACGGACCTCGCTGGGGGGAGGCCACGAAACCCGGGTGAGTGATGCCGTGGTGTTTACCCCACGAGATTTTAGCTCAGAGGAGGAGGAAGCTGCGGGAGATGGACGTTACCGAGCCAGGTCCACAGATTTAAGAGTGGACACGCGGGTAGAGATTCCCTCACGGGGAGCAGAACTTTTGTTTTTGTGTGATGCGGCTCCATCTCTGTTCTTATATTAAACCATACTGACTGGTGATCACTAGATCCCAAATTTTCACCTACAACAACGTCCGATACCAAACCTCCATTTGTGAGTATTAAATCCAATATGGCCTCTTTACGGGTCGGCTCCTCAACTACTTGTGTTAGAGATAATCCCAGTAGGGAGTTTAGAATATTTGTACTCCTGGTGCACCCAGCTGTTTTGGTTTTCCAGTTCACATCAGGAAGATTAAAGTCCCCATGATAATAACTTCCCCCTTCATTGCCATTTTGGCTATTTCCTCAAGCAGCAGATTATCTAGCTCTTCTACTTGTCCAGGGGGTCTATAGATCACACCTACACGAGCTACTGTATGATTGCCAAACGTTAGCGTAACCCAAACTGACTCTATGTTCACCTCGCTCACTTTTATTTGGTTCGTTTTTATGTTGTTTTTCACATACAGGGCCACTCCTCCTTTCCTACCTTCTCTGTCTTTTCTATATAAAGAGTACCCCGGTATTGTTATGTCCCAGTTATTTTTCTCACTGAACCATGTCTCAGTAACCGCAACTAAATCTACTTTTTCAGCTGCCATCATTGCCTCCAGTTCATTGATTTTATTGACTAAACTGTGAGCATTTATAGACACGACTCTGAGCTTGTCATTTTTTTCCCCGCATGTTGCTTGCACCCGCCGATTTAGTTTTGGGGGACAATCAGGCAGATTGTTTTTTACCCTTTTGTCCCCCCCTCCTAGTTTAAATATTTCTTTGCGAAACCTTTGAACTTCTCACTGAGAACATATGTTCCCCTATGAGTAAGATGCAAACCATCTTTTTTATACAGTTCCTTTCTGCTCCAATTATTAATTTTAGAGCTATCATGGGACACAAAGCCAAATCCTTGCTCTCGACACCATTCCCGAAGCCACAAATTAAATTCCCTATTGCGCATCTGCCTATCCTGAATGTTATGCACAGGCAAAACTTCAGAGAATGACAGTGGACGCAATCTGCTGTATTTCACCTCCAAGAACACAAAAATCTTCCTTAATCTCAGAAACCTCATTGCTAGCCAAGTCATTTGTCCCTAGATGGACTAGAACATCCACTTCCCCTTGCTGCTTTGCTTGTTTGACAATATTGAGAATACGCCTCTTGTCTCTACGAGCAGTAGCCCCAGGAAGACATCTCACCAAACCACTACTCTCCAGCTCAACACCTCTTATGATAGAATCACCCAGCAACAATTGCCTTCTATCATGTCCCACCTTTTCCTTATTGTTCTTGGTTGCAGTCCTGCATACCTTAGGCATAGGGGATGGTGGTTCCTCAACTATGGTGTCTGAGCCTACTTCCGTCTCACCACTACACTCTGAAAGTGCCTCAAAAGAATTAAGAAGAGCCACAGACTGTGGGACATGCCTTATATCCACAACTCTAAGTCTACCAGATCCTACAGTAGTCCATCTGCCACTCCTAGGAGGCCTCTGTGGCAGTGGCTTTGTAACAGTCATAGCCATAGCCTGAGTTTGTGTAACAGATAATTTACAAATCTCAGACTTCAAACAGGCAATTTCCTGCTGCAATAAAGAGAGCTGCCTACATATCAGGCACACTCCAAACCTCCAAAAATTGGATCTAAAAACAAATGCATGACAGCTCTTACACTGGACAAAGCCTGCCATTATAAAAGAATGGATTTAAACCAACAAATCTTACCTTTTTGTAGGTTTTCTACCTCCTGTCTAACCTCAGACTACCTCCAGAGTATCTCTAGAAGATCTCTAAGTGCTCACTTTGAAGGCTTCCCAAGCTCAATTAGACCAAGCTAATATTCCACAAGCTTTATATAGTCACCTAAGAACACCTCCCCCAGCAAGGTGTGGACAAGTTTAATAACCTTTGCAAATAGCACAATTGATTCCAATTGTATGCTAATCAGTAAGAGGAATGAGTCACCAGCCTAACCTAATTTACACACCAGACCTAACTTAAAACCTTAAAATGAATAGAAAAGATCTGTTTGAAACAAAAATCAAAATCACTCACCAGAAGATCTCTAAGTGCTCACTTTGAAGACTTCACTTAGAAGGCTTCACAAGCTCAATTAGACCAAGCTAATATTCCACAAGCTTTATATAGTCACCTAAGAACACCTCCCCCAGCAAGGCGTGGACAAGTTTAACCACTTTAGCAAATAGCACGCAATTGATTCCAATTGTATGCTAATCAGTAAGAGGAATGAGTCACCAGCCTAACCTAATTTACGCACCAGACCTAATTTAAAACCTTAAGATGAATAGAAAAGATCTGTTTGAAACAAAAATCAAAATCACTCACCAGAAGATCTCTAAGTGCTCACTTTGAAGACTTCACTTAGAAGGCTTCACAAGCTCAATTAGACCAAGCTAATATTCCACAAGCTTTATATAGTCACCTAAGAACACCTCCCCCAGCAAGGCGTGGACAAGTTTAACCACTTTAGCAAATAGCACGCAATTGATTCCAATTGTATGCTAATCAGTAAGAGGAATGAGTCACCAGCCTAACCTAATTTACACACCAGACCTAACTTAAAACCTTAAGATGAATAGAAAAGATTTGTTTGAAACAAAAATCAAAATCACTCACCAGAAGATCTCTAAGTGCTCACTTTGAAGACTTCACTTAGAAGGCTTAGAAGGCTTCACAAGCTCAATTAGCAATCAATCAGTTTAATACATTAAAGTGGGATTATATCCTAAAACTCACATGGTAAAATCATACTTTAGTAATTTACAATGGTAATTTTTTATAAAATATGCAAGTCTTGGATTTTTACCATTGAGTCCCTGCTTGACTTTGTATCCTTGAAAGGCACAAGATGTCAGACTGTGTGATTATTTTTCAATTCGTACACAAATCAAAAAACCAACAGACATTCGGTGATACTGTCCCAGTTCTAGGTCCCCATTACACCCTGTGGACAGCAGAGAAATTTCTGATTGCAATATAAAATGGATTTTATGATAGTCTTCAATTTTTCTATAAATATATTCTGTTTATGGGCAACTGCATCTCTATTCTCTTTAAAACCATGAACAGAGAGTTGCGTGTTCACTGATGCTTGCCTTGCAAAAACAGAGCCAAGAACAGGCTTGACAAGTTATTTTTTTGGCATATTATTCTGTGCCAGACACTTTACGTTTCATACATATAAGTAAACATAATATTTCAGTGCATGTTGTTTGGCTGATCCCTGCTCTGTGTATCCAGCCCTTTCTCTGCCACTTCATCAGGAATCGTTACTATTACCTTTCCAAACATACCCTGTATATCCCTTTTGAATTCACACGATTCTCACAGAAAAGCTTAATCCGAATAATATAAACTTGCATTATATACATCACTTGGAAACTTAAAAAAAAATCTGAGACGCGACAAAGAGGTTAAATGTTGCCATCTCATTATTAGGACTCACCAGAGGCATAACTAGACTTCACTGGGCCCCGGACAAAGTCTGTGCTAACAGGATCTATGTGCCAGGCCCTTCAGAACAAATGGATCTGTTCACCATAGCAAGTCCTGGACCCTCAGTAGTTTCCCCTCTGGGACTTTCAACTTCTTCGTGCTTCTTTTACAGGTCTCGGTATCTCGATGGTTTTGGTATCAGCAGCTGTAGCGATTTACTACAATGTTATTATTGCCTACAGTCTGTTCTACCTGTTTGCTTCATTCAGAAGTTACCTGCCTTGGTCAGAATGCTTTAAGGAATTTGCAGATGAGAAGTGTCTTAACACCACCACAGGTAAGTCACTCAAGAGCTCCCTATTAACATACCTCATTGCGGAATGCACCTGTCAACATGTAACATAATGACAATTTTACTTACATATTTATTTTCTCTTAATTTGTATATTTGTGTTGTTTTTTAACATCTTGCATTGTATTACATTGTATTTCTGTAACGACTGTAAAATTTCAATGTTCTTGAACCCAGGACATACTTGAAAACGAGAGAAATCTCAATGTATCCTTCCTGGTAAAATACTTTATAAATAAATAAATAAGTACATTTTGCTTATGCTTTCCTTACTTACCCCATCCTATAAGATTTCATTACAGAACTGTTTAAAAAGGATGGTCTGGGGGAGACCCACTAAACATTCTTAGGTATACCCAGGCCAGCCCCACTATGTGACATGCTGCTCGGAGTGACACGACTCCGAGCATCATGTCCGCAGAGTAACCCTGCACAGTGCTCCCTGTGTGTTTACATGTTGGTGGCTGAAGCTGTAAGGGGATCCCTGCTCTCCCACGGCAATCTCCTTCCTCCAAAACAATGGATTTTCCCAGATTCTGAAATCTGGAAATCTCAGGCTTCTGAGCATTCTGGATAAGGGCTGCTCCATTTGCACATAAATAGGGACTTTCATTCACTTTAGTTGATCTGTTATATAAATATGGCATAATGGTGGATATTTCAATTTTAAGAATCCGGTTGTAATTTGTGGCAGTAAGGCATCAACATCCAAGATGCATTACATGGAAAATTTAGTTCCAAAACATCTCGGATTCAGAAGGAGTTAATATTTCACATACGATACGCAAAGACCTATGTAAAAACCATGGGGTTATTCAGTAAGCTTCGTTGTTTGCAGATGATGCAAACATCAGCGAATATCAACAGTGCTACAACTATAGTGAACAATGGTGATTCAGAGAGAGAAGAGTTAACGCTGGGAAGCAAAGTTACTTTGATCAACTTCCAAACCACCAAAGCTTCTGTGCCAGAAACAAAGTGTAATAAACTGTACAGTGATGATTTAATTCATAGATCTCTACAAGTATTACATTACGATTATTATGCTACAGTCCTGAAGTTTATATCTATATCGTTTCATGTCTATGTCAATATGCTGCTCTGTCAATGATACACAATGCCTAGTGGCCAGGTACAAAGGCATCAGGTAATGTAAGATATACATTTGCCCAGGGTCATAGAAAAACATCTAACTAGTGTGTTCTTTTCCAGATGTATGCAATGTTAATTTGGGAAATGGATCGATGGTACTGATGAATATATCAATGGTACAAGGAAGTAATCTCTCCTGCTTTGTTGATGAAGGAATGGAGCTGCCGAGCAAACAATATTGGGAGTAAGTATTGTGCAACTGGGCAAATGTCAGACAAAGCCTGTCTGTCTGGTTAGAAAGTGAAGGCATTTTAAACAGATGATATATTGAGAAATACTAAAAATAATATAGATAATTGCGCTGCACACTGTATATTGAAAAAGCAATCCAATGGTACTATTACCTAACACATATTAGCCCTATCTGCAGCAATATATTACAGAAATAGAAATTAAGGATGCACGCCGATGTATATAAAATATAACCTTTATTCCAAATCCATAAAAATGTATATAGCTACTGAATATCCACATTCGCACTGTGCAGGAATTCAATTATACAGAAAACTATCTACAGGGTATAATCCCAAGAAAACAACATGCAATCAATATTGAGGCATAGTCCCATATAGACATTGATCCAGTAATTCCTACTTAAGAACTCAATCACTATCCATATAGTTACATACGTTATTTGCAGAGACCCGGTACCCAATGTTTCAGCTCCTTACCTTTGTCAAGGGTTAAAATATGGTAAAATTGTGCCAATTTATTTATTGGAGATCTTACTTAGAGACAATTAGCTCCAAGAGTGTGCATCCTCATTCCCACGTAGAATGCCGCCGGCCACCGGTGTTGATGTCAGTTAATTTGCGCTCACATAGAGCATCATCTTTCCTCACGCCCAAAGTGAGCTAACGCACATGCGTAAACCCACAATGGAGCGCATACGGATCTATCCCCTTGGACGTATCTCACTTCAAGGCATCACCACGTGACGCACACTACCTACATTCCCTTGATATGGTCCCAGTCCTAATATAACTCCTTCATGATTACTATTTGACATACAAACAGTACCCAAAAATAACAATGATTAAAAAAAAAAAAAAATCAACATTTATCAAAACACTTATCAAAATATAAATTACACCAAACAAAATACAGATAAGCATGGTAAAAAATATATATAAAAAGAAAAATACGTAACAAAAAACCCAAAGAATAAACAAAAATTCATCAACGAAAAATAATAAAAAAAATAAATAAACACGAAAAAAAATAAAGACAAAAATAAAAAATGAAAAACAAATAACCTAAAACTGAAAAACACAAGAAAACAGAAAACATGCAGAGTACTACATTGACAATATCAGTTACATGCACATAACAGGCATATCACTTCAATTTATCTGAAAAAGTCTATATTCCTGATTTCGGAGATTAATTCTCAGAAGCAAAACTCTAGTATTATATATATTACAATCTTAGATAATGTTTCAACTATTATGCTGAGAATAAATCAAACACCTACAAATAGACAGCCTAGTAAATCCACATGTGTTTTATCAGACCACACAATAATATATAACACGATTTCATAAATCCATATATGTTTTAATCAAACTATATATCTCCCCCACATTCGAAAGCAAGATATATAATATTCCTCAAACTCTTTTCTCCATTTACATATTAGGAAATGCTATGCTCTTCTTCTGAAGAGGTTATTATTTCACATATGACACTCAATAGGTTATAACATTGGGGTTATTCAATGAACATTATTTTTTGTAGTTTATGCAAACAATGAAGAAAAGCACCATTGCAACTACAGGGAAGAACTAAGATTTAGGCCCCGTTCACACCTGGGCGTTTTACAGCGCGTTCCTGCGTGTTGTAAAACGCCCAAGCACGGAAATCCCATGATTGACCATGGGGCCCGTTCACACCTGGGCGTTTTACAGCGCGCAGAAACGCGCTGTAAAACGTCCTACGCCAAAGAAGTATGGGAGCTTCTTTGGGGTGTATTGCAGCGCATTCAGGCTGTAGTATATGGCCGTGAACGCGCTGCAAAGCGCGTCCGTGCGTTTTTAAGTTTGCGCAAGATGCGCGTCAAAAAACGCGCGTATTGCACGCGTCAAAAAACGCGCAGGAGTGAACCCAGCCTCAGAGAGGGACATGTCTGTTCATGTTGCCAGTCCTGTACCAGTTACATTGTATACATTT
This sequence comes from Leptobrachium leishanense, assembly GCA_009667805.1. Classification (NCBI taxonomy): domain Eukaryota; kingdom Metazoa; phylum Chordata; class Amphibia; order Anura; family Megophryidae; genus Leptobrachium; species Leptobrachium leishanense. The sequence goes on along the minus strand of CM019071.1, from coordinate 25,498,373 downwards.
TAATCCGGTCAAACTTCACAATATTAAAGTGGCAATTCACTAAATTGTGTATTCATTGTAACTTGGCTGTACTTCTTCAAAACGCACACACGCCACATAGCATATACACATAAGGAGAAATGAGAAATGCTGTGCATAGTAATAGTATGCCACTTACAGAAACAAAAAAGAATTGCACATGTGTGAACTTTATATTGATTATTTTATAATATTTTAGAGTTTTAGATATTAGATTTTCTCCCGCATCTTCAAATAGAGTTTGAAACGGTAAAATAAATGCATGACATTTTTTTTGTGGTATGATATCATTATATTCATTGTTATGTTAAACAAACTATTAATTTTTTCTAATATTTCAGTAAAGTGGCCCTCTGGTCGTCCAGCGGATTAGATGAGACTGGGAAGGTGGTATGGCATCTGGCTCTCTGTCTGCTCCTGGCGTGGATTTTAGTCGGGGCAGCATTACTTAAGGGAATTCAAACATCCGGAAAGGTAATATACAGATCATGTAAAAGGTTTTTTCACATTTGAATAGATCATTTTCTAGATAGTCATAGTGCTGTGCTTTTAAACATTCAGTGGTATTGAAAAATAAACATATTAATAGCTTTTATTTTAAATAAACAGTGCGAAAAGAACAAAACAAAACATAAGATTATTCTATTTGGATTTAAAACGAAAGGCTTTCTTAACACCTTCACTACCAAAATAATATTCAAAAGCACCTGCTGGCACCCTGATATTAAGTATACTCTGACAATCATTGCCTTTGGATTCGTTCCATCAAATCATCATCATTCTAATTATTTTCTATTTTTTCTGTGTTGCTCATCTCTGTAAAGTTGTTTTAAAAAAAAAGTTTTAGGTGATTTTCAGTTGAAGAATCCGTGCCTCTGTCCTTCAGAACCTAATCACTGCTTCTGCATTATTCTAGGTTGTGTATTTCACAGCGTTATTCCCATATGCTGTCCTGATCATCCTGCTTGTCCGGGGAGCAACTCTCGAGGGAGCTAGAGATGGCATAGAATATTATATTGGACAAAAGTCTAATATTACAAAACTTGCATCTGGGGAGGTGAGCTTGCAATCTATGATGAAATCATTCCTATACTTTATTACTTCTAATAACTCACAAATAATGTATACATTGAGAAGCAGGTTTATTACGAAGCTTTAGTTCTTAGTTTATAAATAGTTACATAAATCACACACAGGTGGAAATCACAGTACAGAAAAAGAATATAAAAGTATAGAAAGCAGTATGACATCTTTCCAGTGGTCCCTCTGTTGGACCTCAACATATCTCCAACGAGATGTAACACAGGAAACATACAACTAAACAGGAAACTATAAAACAAAATCGTGATCGAGTTAACTTGATCTAAAGGGATCCCTCTGTCTATCAAATACAGTCTATAAATTCACTGTAGGATTTCTCCAGTGCATTTTCAGTGCGTAAGTAATGTAAAGTGCTTTTCCATAAACCACTGGTTCCTGCCTATGGTTTGATGGAGAACAACATGTTAAGGAAGGGGTTAAAACATATAATAAAGCCGCCATTCCCTGAGGTATGTTCCTAGACACAAAAGAGGGATGAAACATACTGGTTTTGCAATATACTCTTTTTACATTATTTGTGTATACATCAATTAAATAAACACATGACTTATTCTGCATGGGAGTCCATGATTCTACCCCTAAAACAAATGAGGCTTGTTACTTTACCTTTTCTTATTTTTAGGTCTGGAGAGATGCTGCTACCCAAATATTTTATTCTCTGAATACAGGTTGGGGAGGACTTCTTGCTTTGGCTTCTTACAACAAGTTCAACAATAACAGTTACATGGATTCCATGTCAGCCTCTATCATCAACTGTCTCACCAGTATCCTGGCAGGGTTTGCCATTTTTTCTATCATTGGGCACATGGCATATATCTCAGGAAAACCAGTTCCAAACGTTATAGATGAAGGTGAGTATGCTGCTGTAGACATGGAGCTTGACTCCCAATTATAAAGTGAGCATGGCTGTCATTGGTGAATGAGTAAATGAAATTTTTTAACCTGAAAAGGATACAGCTGTCCAAATCATGCAGTTGTCTGTAAGTGTTATTCAATAAGTGCCGAATTTGCCACCGAATTGCACTGAACGGGCAATTTCGTGGCAGTACAGCTATTCAGAGAGCTGTCACTTCGCCAAATATTGGCGAATTGCCAGAGAAATACGGTGCAGTTTGCTGCAGATCATCACAATTCGGCAATTTCTTCGAGAGTGAAATTGTCCCTTAGAAAAGTAATGGTTAACCTCCCTGGCGGTCTATTTATTTAGAAAATTCCTTGCTGAAAGTGGTCAGTTTTTTTTTGGTTTGCCCCCCTTAGCGGCATCCCGAGTGTGGCTCGGGGTTAAATTCCTGTGTTGGAAGCGGTAACCCCGAGCAACACTCGGGATGCCGCTGGGTACATCACCTCTCCCTGCACTCCCTCGATGTCCCCAGCTGCCTCCTCCTGCGACGGCGACCTCATTACTTCCTGGTTTCCTCCTCGCGAGAAGGAATCCAGGAAGTAAAACGCTGCGATCGCCGGAGGAGACTGCAGAGATCAGCGAGGGAGCGCAGGGAGAGGTAATGTATACAGCCCGAGTGTGTCTCGGGGGTTACCGCTCTCAGCGGTGAAATTTAACCCCGAGACACACTCGGGAACACCGCCAGGGAGGTTAAACTATTAAGAGAATGTCAAACTTCACCGAAATGTTGGTAAAAATCCCAGATTTCTGGTGGTTAAGTTCTACAAGTTTAAACAAATATAAGAGTTTTTATTTACTGTTTACTCTTTTCATTTGTCGCTAAAAGCCTTTTATTTTATTTTATTTTTTTAGAATGTTCCTGGATTTTTTATGCAAATTTCTTTTTAATGGCGTCTTTTTATATTGTAACAGACTCTTTTATTATTTTTATAGGACCTTTTTTAGTATTTTCATGCATTGTTATTGTTTTAAACACTTTTTAAAAGTTATCATGTTTTTAATCCCCCCCCCCAGCTTGGCAGCGTTTGGTGCTTGATCGGCTTTTTGCGGCAACTTTCGGCGAAATTCAACAGATCATCGCCGATCTTTAGCGACGGTCAGTTCAGTGGCATTCACAGGCTCGTCAGTTGTCTTCGGCGGTCAGTGGTGGGCACCTTGTTCGGCGTACATCAGGGACTCTGCACTGAATAGTAAATTCACCACAGGGTCGAAAGACTGCAGTCAAGGAAATCGACCAAGTGCACCGAACAAAATAACACTGAAATTTCAGTGCTCTCTGAATAACTCCTCATGTCATTGTATTTTTGATGTGTCTAATTATAAGGAATTGGTTATTGATTGTGAAGCATTGGTTGGTTGCTCTATGCAGCTTTTAATGAATGGAACATTTCTCTTGAAAGAAAGACCCTTCAATGAATTGATTTCTGTGAATAAATTGTATCACTATTTTATCTCTACTGGAACTTTATTTTATGTCTTTTAGGATTTGCGTTGGCATTTATCGCTTATCCCGAAGCTTTGACAAAGCTGCCAATATCTCCTTTGTGGGCCATTCTATTCTTCTTCATGCTCCTCACTCTCGGACTTGACTCTCAATTTGCTTTAATAGGTAAATTCAATAATATATACATAAAAAGAGGTCTTGCACCCTATTCTGGTCCTGGACGGCTGCATGAATTAATACAGTTGCAAGAAAAAGTATGTGAACCCTTTGGGATTACGTGGAGTTTTGCATGAATTGGTCATAAAATGTGCTCTGATCTTCATCTAATTCACAACAATTTGAAAAACACAGTCTGCTTAAAATAATACAACACAAACATTATATGTTTTCATGTTTTTATTGAACAGAACATGTAAACATTCACAGTGCAAGGTGGAAAAAGTATATGAACCTTTGGACTTAATAACTGGTTGACCCTCCTTTGGCAGCAATAACCTCAACCAAACGTTTCCTGTAGTTACAGATCAGACCTGCACAACGATCTGGAGTAATTTTGGACCACTCCTCTTCACAAAACGGTTTCAGTGTAGCAATATTCTTGTGATGTCTGGTGTGAATCGCTCTCTTAAGGTCATGCCACAGCATTTCAATCGGGTTGAGGTCAGGACTCTGACTGGGCCACTCCAGAAGGTGTATTTTGTTTCGTTGAAGCCATTCTTTTGTTGAATTACTTGTATGCTTTGGGTCATTGTCCTGTTGCATCACCCATCCTCTGCGGAGCTTCAGTTGGCGGACAGATGGTCTTACGTTATGACTTAGATGAAGATTAGAGCACATTTTATGACCAATTCATGCAAAACTCCACGTAATCCCAAAGGGTTCACATACTTTTTCTTGCAACTGTAGGTATCCAGTCCCACTTCATGAATACAACATCCCAAAAAATATACTGTATAATCATCTGCTCTATTAAAAATCATAGGAATACACATTTAAAGAAAACCAGATGTTTTATTTAAACATGAATATATGGATGTAATAGCATAGATCACTATATTTTTGGTAATTAGCAAACCTATTTGCTCTGTGTATTTAATAAAAAAAAGCATAATGATGTCCAGATATAATAATAATTACCAATCTATGTTGATTTTTAAAATTATACAGGGTTATTCAAAGAGATCCGAATGGCTGCCGAATGGGAACCAAACGCTGAAAACCAGTGTTCGGTTACCTTTCTTGGCCACTCGGCTATCCAGAGAGCAGGCAATTCGCCAAATCTTGGAAAATTGCCTGCACATACGGTGCCTGTTCGATGGCAGTGAATCCCCATAGAGAAGCAATGCTTCGGCTTTTCAGAGAACAAAAAACAACAGTGAACAGTGGTTTAATTTGGCAAGTTTATTCAGGCGAATCCCATAGGCTTCAATGTTAAAAATATTCCCGTTTTAATTCAATATCTAATAAACCGTTCATTATAATATCCTGCAGTAAAGAGTCTCTTTATTTATAGATTTTTTAAGGATATTTTAAGTTTCTTTGCAAACAGTGTTCCACTTTTCAAACATTAAAGCAAACTGTTTTTCTAATTTATTCACTGCATTCGTCTGCAGTGTCGGCTTTTTCCGGCGGCTGCGCTGCGTGTGATCAGCTGCTGCTCGGGTTTTTCCGGCGTCTTCGGCGTGTTAATCCAGATGTTTTTGTGGGTTTCGGTGTGCGTTCGCCCTTGTTTTGCGGTGAGTTTTCGGCAGGTTTGCGGCGACCTTTCCCTGCAATTCGGGAACCACAGGGCTGAATACACCACAGGGTCACCGAAATGGGATCGCCAAATCGAACAGAATTGAAGAGAACGAAAAGTCACCGAATGTGCGGTGGCTTTTCGATTCTCTTTGAATAACCCTGACAGTAATCGATGTGGCAGGAATGCCAAGTCATTAGTTCACGCACCCATAATAAACATGATGTATTCAACTCTAGCCCTAACCCTAAAACAATCACATATACTAATCCTAACCGTAAACATACAGGGTTATTCAGAGTGCGTGAAAAGCAGGAGAATGACTGGAGAATGACTGGAGAATGAAAAATTCTAGGTCAAAATAGCCAAACCAGAAAAATTCTCCCTTTCATCTCACTTTCCAAATTGGCTATTTTGACCTAGAATTTTTCATTCTCCAGTTATTCTCCAGTCATTCTCCTGCTTTTCACGCTCTCTGAATAACCCTGTAAATATAATCCTAACATTCACAGCAAAAGAATTCGAAGGATCATTTTTCTAAAAAATTAAGCAGAATATGTTGTTTAGAATTAATGCTGACCTTAACCTAAAAAGTAACACTAACCCTAAAACAAGCATAAAATACTAATCCTAAACCTAATACTGACCGTAAGACACGTATCAAAAGAAGAAGCAGAAACTATTGCCTAAACATGAAGTGGGATCCCTAAAACTAAAAGTAACCCAAAACCAACACAAATACTAATCCTTACCCAACCCTAATACTAACCCTAACCTCAAAATAAAACAAGCATCTTTTTTGCTATATAATTTGCATCAGAAAACTGAAACAAGTATGTTGCTAAGATGCACAAAACGAAACAAAAACATGAGTGCATAATTTTTTCCCTTCAAAATGACTTTTCTTAATCCATCCAAATTCACTAATGTTTTAAAACCGCAGCATTTTGTCACAAGGTGGTGACTTTCACATAGGATAACCTGGCAAGCACTTAAGAAGAGCTATCAGAGGCCATTGAATTATGTGCCGCCTTAGAGTCACTATGGTCCAAGACTGTGATGGACACTGACAGTGCTGATTTTCATTTTGGTTAAAATTGCAGACTTTCTTGCCATTGTCATTCTCTGACCATTAACACAAAGTAATGTCACATGTACAAAGTATCTAATATGGAATGCAGGCCCTTCTTTGCTGCTTCTTGGTCAAAAGAATAATCTAAACAATTATTAAAATTATGAATTAGTATAAATAACCGTGTAATAAAAAAACATTCCCAGGACATAATGTGGATTCTACTTTTACTCTTATAACAGTGTGATATTATTATTATTGTGTTATTATTTATAATCTTCAGAAGATATTCACTCTCTAGCGCTGTGCTTACCGTATGCAGCATATGCTATAAAAATTAATAGGAAATATTCCCCTTTTAATGTATCTGTAGAAACAGTTACAGCTGCAATCCAAGATGTTTATCCAAAAGCAATGAAGAAAATGAGACTTCCCATAACTTTAGGACTGTGTGTTTTCTTGTTTTTCCTTGGGCTTCCGTGTGTGACTCAGGTATTTACATCCTTGATAAGCTGTTTTCAACCAGTGCCAATCTGCCACTACCGATTGCACACTTTGAGTGATATGGGGAAGATATTAAATAATTTCGTGTCTCACCCACCCCCCACACACAGATACCTATGTGTGTCCCAACTCCCAAGTCTGCTACTTAGACCTGAGAGGGGCCTGGGAATGATGGACACTAGACACAGGGGTTACGAAGGATGGACAATGAGCAATATGAGGTTGGAGAGGATGGACACTGGACACTAAGAGGTTGGAGAGGATGGACACTGGGCACAGAAAGTCTACAGAGAACAACATACAGTAACCAGTTGTAACATCTCGCAGAGTCGCAAGCAAAGGTTCTGGCTCAGCTGAAGTACTCAATAGTATGATCGAGAGAGCCATTAAGTATGACTACCCCATGCTTTACAATAAAATAGGGCCACATCCATGCTGCAGAATACAAATGGGATATCAGATGTATTTGGCACACTTTCTCCCTCTTTTTCTATCATTTCCCTTCATTTTGGCACTTACCACCAGGTTCTTTAAAATAGTAGCACTTTATTATTTGCATTCAAGCAATATGAATGACCAACAACTAGTGATTTCTGGTTATTGTGGGAGCTAGTACATCTTTACGCATCACATACAAAGTATTAAGAATACAGTTATTACCAAACCTCATGCAAAGTTGCCCTCAATATGGGAATCTAAAAAAACTTGATTTGGAAAAGTATGGTAACGAAATTAAACACAATTTGATAAACATTTGAACTATGATATAAATTAAAAGGTAAAAGTTACATTAATCCTTTGCAGCGATACATTGTAAACTGACTGTTTTCTTACAAAGGCAGGAATGTACTGGGTGATCCTGATCGACACGTTTTGTGGAGGATGGACTGTGCTCTTTATATCTTTGTTTGAAGTGATCGCAATTATCTGGGTTTATGGTATGTAACAGTCACCAAGGATAATGTGTCTAACATCTCCCAAATTAAATATGGTATACCAATCACTTTGTTTAAAAACATGGGAAGCTTATTGATTATAAAATGGTAATTATTGATCAATACAAGTTTATCAAATGTGTTACACAGGTGTAACTGACTGAGTAATTAAAAGAAAAGATGTTTCATGTTTTCACTATTGTTTCCTGGTTTCATTCTTGTGTGATGAGCATCTTCTCCCTGTATTATAAACTGCTCATATTCTATTTCCTCACTCCTTTTCCAGATTCTCCAAAGAGTATAAAGCATGTATAGGGGAGCTATGAACATTCAGAGTCATTGTTTCTTGATTTTTTTTAAAATCACTTTTTATTCAGTCATATATTTTTATATGCAATTTCCATCTCGCTTAGTGTCGTTAAATGCTAGAAAAAACGCCCTTACAAATGATGAAAACATAAAATGTAAAACCATATCTTTTCAAACACATCCAGATTTTGATACTTTGAGGTATTTCATGTTGTTACAAGTCTGATATTTTTCCATTTAAATGAAATTAACGTTTTAGTGTTTTGATCCGCACAGGCGGCCAGAGGGTAGTTGAGGACATAGAAATGATGCTGGGAAAGAAACCTTGGATCTTTTGGCTGTGGTGGAGGGTTTGTTGGTATGCTGTAACACCTGCACTTTTACTGGTGAGTGATAATTCATCTAGGATATAGATACGTGCATTCAGATTTGCATGAACCCTGATTTTTTTAAAATATCATATTTTGGGGCATTCATCAGAAATTCGCAGAATGTCTGAAATAATATTACATCTACCCAGATGGAAGCTTTAGGCTAGGGTCAGACGAACGCATGTTTTTTACGGAAGACGCGATAGCGGTCATACAATTCGCAATTTCGGCCGTGATTTTTTACGGATTCAAACCAGGAAACTTTGGGTGTCTGGACGTTAAGTTGGCCGGACATGAGCAGCGTCTGACGTCTCCTAATCACGTACACACACCGCTATGCGGACGCAGCGCACTCTGTACGTCAGTACTAGCGGTTCGACGTTCTTGCAAAAGTGCGTTCGTTTGCCGCTTGTGTTGCGCGGCCGAACTTTAGTGCAGCCGTAGTTCGTGCGTGGGCCTGCGTTGGATGTCATTTGCTGCTACCACGGCCGTAATAAAGTGCGGCTAAATGCACGTTCGCACTGCGTTCATCTGACCCCAGCCAAAGAAATGCTTACCACCCAGTAGAGGGGCATATTACGAAGGTGGCGCTGAAACGGGGGAGCTAAATGGAAAAACCTGAGCCTACAGGTTTCCCCATAGTGTCCCCATTTTAGCACCATATTTCAGGGCAGGAGCTACAGTATTTCAGCAGCATCTCCCGTAACGCAGCACTACCCTCCCCGATAACCGTAACAGCGCTTCCGCGCCACCACTAGTATCGGCTCCTGGAGTCCACAGAACTCCATGGAGGGTTGTGCTGCCGGGCCTTTATCTCTGCATGAAATCTCTCTCGCGAGATTGGGCAGGGCCACAGAGAGAATCGCTGACGGAGACTGGGGACCATTTGTCCCCAGGCTCACTCTGATCCCGGTGACCAGAAGTGGTGGATCTGGCTATCATTCTTGCTGCGGGATGAGAGGCAACTCTTCAGGCAGGCCACAGAGAATATTACCAATCCAAATCTTGGTAGGCATTTCTTGTTGACTGTATCCTTACAATCTGGAGTAATAAATTGCAAACCAGCCATCATGCACAATTTTAGCATTAAGTGGCCCTTTAGTTTTCTATGTAGGGAGGTAGAGCAGGTCCACAGAGGAGGATGCTAGACTTGCAAATCCATGTTCCCTGTGTTTTGTAATATATAAATAATAAAATATTTTAATAAATGTCTCTAATTGTTTTTAGGTCATATTAGTTTGGTCTTTGGTGACATTTGAACCTCCTACCTATGGTAAAGATGCTTATCCGCTTTGGGGAATAATACTAGGAGGTCTCATGTGTGCTTTCTGTCTAATATGGTTCCCTGTAGTAGCTGTATGTAAGATCGTACGAACCCCTGGTACTCTATGGCAGGTGAGCATTGTTTTCTTAAATATTAAGTTGACATTCTATAAATTAAATGAGTAATATTAAGAGGCAGATAGTTTAAGTACTTTACATGTACTTTATCTGAGTTGTATATACATTATGTGGATGCAGAAAACGTGCTGGCGTGCAGGGGAGGTAGAGTAAATGCAAATTGCTTGAAATTGCAGGTAATTCCCACAAAGTCTCTTAATATAGAAGCCTTGAGAAATATCTTATTGACTGTGTGCATGATAATCACACGTTCACTGCTCATTACTGGGTAATAATAACAGCCTCCAAGCCACTTCCAGTTAGTCAATCACAGGATAATAATTATTATTATCATAAAAGGATTATGACTATATATAATAAATTTACAGATATTGCGATTAATAAATGTCAGGTTTTAATACAATAATAAAATGACATTGTTGTCTTGTATGTTCAGCGCATTGTGAAATGTTCTAAACCAGCTGACAATTGGGGGCCGGCTCTTAAGAAAAACCGCGGTGAGAGATACCAGCATATGAACAACGTGACAGAAGTGGAGATACCGGATGTTAAGTCAGGCGTTGATAATGCAACATTTCAGCATGAATGAAAGTATTACATGTGTAGTATTCACTTGCCTACAGTATGTATATAATAAACCATATATCACATTGTCTCTCAATTCTGCAATTCATTTTCTTCGTGTGGCCTTATTGCAAATTGGGCTGGAATTTCTAATCCGATGTTTCAGTCAGTTCCTTCAACTAAAACAAAATAAAAACAATAAAATTAGAGATGTGCATTAGTTTCGGAAAAATTCGGAATTTGAAATGAAATTTGATAATTCGTATTCGGAAGTACTTCCGAATAACAAATCGATACGATACGAATTCGAAACAAAACGGTATATAACGAATTTATTTAGTTTTACACTGTGTCATCATCATAAAAGAAAATTTTTAATAATTGATATCAACTATTGAATTTGAAATGAACTATCAAACCGATATCAACTATCGAATTGATCTTAACTTACAATACAAGTAACAGTCAGCAAAGGACTTTATGAAACAAATTAATTTTGTTTCACTGTTTAATTTGACTCAAATACTAAATCTGTGACACAGCTTAAAATTTAACCCTAGCTTTTCTTTTAACAGCAAAATTTGATTAATTGGGGTTTTATCTAGTGATCCAAAATTCTAATTGATATCAACTATCGAATTGATATATGAAATTCAAATCGATCCAAAACGATACGAAACAAAATACGAAACAAAATTAGTTCTGAAATTCCGAAAACGAAATGATTTAAAAATGTAACGAAACTAAACTAAACTAAACTAATTTTTCAGCCATGCACATCCCTAAATAAAATTTATAAATATAAAGACATGGGTCGAGTCGAGTGGAAACATTTGGGACGCAGTTCCACCACTATTTTGTAGAGGGAACTAAGTTCCCATTGGTCTCATACACTATAAATCTTGTATTCAGGTGTTCAATCATATCTTTCCCTCTTATGTCACAATAAATTTAGCATCTATAATATTTTTTGCTCAAATCCACATATCTGCTTAAATATGTCAGCTCTGAGTATGTGTTTTGTTAAGTGCGACATGATGATTGCTATGTGATGGGGACAGCCAGAATAGGACTTACTGTGGCAGAGATGGAAGCTGCAGGTTGGAAAAACTGAAGTTCGCAAAGGAAATGATTTTATCCAGTGACTCAGTGACCAGTTTTATCCAGTGACCCAGTGACCCGTAGGTGTTTGGCTTGATGGGGACAGGACAGCCAGAATAGGACTCACTTTGGCAGGGATGGAAGCGTTAGAAGCTGCATTTGCTCTGGTTTCTGCTGGAGGGTGACATGATAGAGCTGTCACAGCAGACATGACATTGGAGCATGTGGCCTCTGCAACAGTTGGTTCAACATGTTTATAACCTCCATTTGTGCAAACTGTTGGAACTTTTTGCTGGAGGGAAGCAGCTGTAACACTATCAGGTTTGAGAAGATGATACACATCCTGAGTGCTGGAACGTACTGCTGCTTTGGCCAAAGAATTAAAAGCTACATAGATGTTTTTTGCAGGAGCATTAATGCCTTTGTATGGCCCGGGTGCTGAAGTCCGAGTTTCAGGTGATAATTTTGGGGCAGGGGCAGCATTCACTCGGGTTTCGGATCCACTGCCTATCTTGCAGACGTCTGTTCCATGTAGAATGTAGTATGGCATCTGCTACCTGGATCTCACCAAACCCACTTGTCCACGTGCCTGGTGGTGGTGGCATGGGATATGGAGGAGGTGGCCGGTAATTAGGAGGAGCTGCACATGTATTAGATGTTAACGGTGCCTCAACTCCCAAAGAACTGGAACTGAAACCTGAAGAAGAAGAAGAAGAAAAAAAGCAATATATTGATATTTTATTCTGCTAATTAGAAGTGCACTCAACAAACCCTATAAAGGGAATGTGTATGGATCAGAGCGCAGCAATGATTACACACCCTGCACACACAGTATTAGCCAGGTAAGGCATCGATTGTTATCGTGACACCCGCATGTTTCACAACTACAAGTCACATGATGCTCAATCAACCTTACGAATGGCTGGGGATGATGGAAAATGTAGTTGTAAAAATTCTGAGTGACAAGGTCACCATCACTCATCTAAGGGATGGAAATGTTCCACGAAGAGACGCATGTGGCATAAAGAGCATGACTTTACATTGACACCTAACTTGACTTTGTGGGGTGTAAATAATGAAGGTAAAGGGGCCCCATTGACCAATTATGGGGCATGAGGCTGGAGCTGCAGCTTCAATAGCCTCTATGTTAACGCGGCCCTGAGCAAAATAAAGATATTGACTAATTTATCCCCAAAGCGATAGAACTAAATTAAAAGTGAGATTGCCAGACTAAGTGTTTGGAAAGTACAGGAAAGGTGCAGACACGTACGAACCTCACCTCTGGATGGCAGCAAATGTCACTTCGGTGTCGTCCTCGAAGTCCTATGAGACAGAAATCAGACGGCAACATTAAAATCCAGAAACAGGAACGGCTGAATTCTAGATAACCTTAAAGTGACAGCAGGAGAGTGGGGACGAAGGAGGGAAATTGAACACAACTAATTCCCATTATACCAGGGGGGCGGGGCTGTTTAGTCACAGATTACCCAGGTTAATCACAAACATTAAAAAAATTTCCCACTTTACCCAGCACATTTGGGACATGTGGAAATAACCCCGGTAAAGCTATCGGACTCTAACCATAACACATATTTAAATATTACACGAGGGAGTCACTCCGTTACACAGATCACACCACCTCTATGCTGATGATACTCAGATCTACTTCTCCGGTATTCAGTAATAATCCTTAGGACTACAAAGTCCTAATGATACCTGCTCCGCTGCTCTTAACTGAAAAATTTACGGCAGCTACAAGCTGGTGCTATGTGATACCACTTCTGCAGAATCAGTCAGCACCAGCTGAAAATCCCACCAAAAATCACATAGTCAGTGTCACCTCTCATCCGGCGACACGAACGGTGGGTCGATCCACCACTTCTGCCCGACGGAAGCAGAGTGAGACTGGAGGAAAAAAGTCCACAGTCTCCATCCACGAATTACTCCGCAACGCTGTAGGATCTTGCAAGAGCGAGTTTGTAATAGGGCCCTCAGAAGGCTAGTAAGCCCCAAGCTAACCCATCTAGATATAAATGGGTCTGCTCAACAAAAGGAGGGGAGTAATGTGGTGACTGGTGCCCTTATGTAACGTTTTGTGTTACCATGCGGTTTAAATTATTCTAGGTGGTTTTGTATTATAGTTTTGTTTCTGTATGAAAGTTTCTAGAGTCGTTTATTTGTATTGTGGATTAGATATGGTCGGCCGCCTCCCTGATAGAATTAGTGCTGCCATAATGCTAATATTACTGGGGAAAGTGTGTTGCTCGTCTTACAGAGAAGCAGACGAGTGTCACTCTCTATTGTTCTCCCGATCCCTCCCTGGAGAATCAGCACACATTCTGGAAACTGTTTAAATGTAGTGTCTTTCAGAAAATAAAGGGGACCTGCGCTCAATGCCACACTGTTGACTGGAGAAGGAAACGTCGATGCTGTACGAGCGTCAATGGAGTAACCCTTCAGGGGTTAGGATCTCTGTTACAATTTGTATACATGTATGTATGTGAGCCAGTGTACATGAGCTATGAGGATGAGAGAGGTATGGTGGGCTAATAAAGGAATAGGGGCTTAAAATGGGAACTAAGGGGGGATTGTGGGGTTAAGTGGTCAGGATTATGGAGTTAAGGTGGGAAATGTGGGATGAGGGGCGAACCATAAGGTTAGGGAAAGTGGATTGTGGGCATAAACAAATATACGTAAGTACATGACTTGGGGAAGACCGGGCACAGAATTTGCCCTGGCACCCAGTGACATCTGGTTACGCCTTTTCAGTTCAGCTAAGGCAACATGTTAATTAATGGGAGTTGATTGCATGCATTTATTAATTATAAATCCTTTTTGTTATGAAGCTAGTTTACACGGAAATCCATTCTGTCAAGGAGCCTGCGGAGGCATTGCATGCAGAGACTATGGGAAATAAACCTGCATCTATCAGGTGCTGCAGAAGAAAATCTTCTGAAAATAACGTAAGTCACTTTATAAAAGACCTGGTGCTCAGTTGTGATTTGATGTTACCCTCATGTTGGTTTCTTTATTTGTTGTAGCTCACAACCAGTATATGTTCTATATAGTTATTTTGAAAACTGAAATGAAAAACGTTGAGTTCTTTCCATTATTTTTTTTAAGTTGGTTGATAGTTTTATTAAGTATGTTTAACATCAAGATATAATTTACAAAAGTGTGACATTTGGCTGGACGTAATTTTCACAGTATTACATCACATATTTTATTTAGAAATGCGTCCCTTTCTTTATCTAATAAGCATTTTTTTTTCTTTTGCTGTAGCAGCTGTTCGAAACAGCAGACTTGTAAAAAAAGGATAAAACAAATAACTGTTTAAGGGTTTTCCAAGTCTTCTGTGCAAACAGACCTGTACATTAATTAAAACACAATAACTAAGCATAGGAAAATTCAACCTCACTTAAATGCATCTATAAATACCTCTGGTTATCCTCTTGATGATGGATTGGTTTTAATGTAGGACTCCCTTAAAGGATGACCTATTAACCCCTTTCTTCCTGTGTCTGCCCTCCTTTAATTTGGGGGTGGCATTGCACAATTTAAGGGGCGTCTCGAGCGTGTAAAACATTCTTGAGAAGGTTCATTCATTGTTATGTCACGGTTTTCTGCTCCTTCATGCACATTTTGTTAGTGATCGCTCTCTCCGGGCAGTATTACAATCTGCTCGCGCCTGCAGGTTCTCTCTTGGCATCCCTGTTTTAGCTCCGTTACACGGGGCAGGCGCTGATTCAGCAGCCTGCCCTATAATGCAGGTCTAAGCTCTGGGATACTCGCGGCAGTGCTAACACACCGCCATTATTTCCCCTACTGGAGTACATAGGACTCCATGGAGGCTTGTGCTGCCGGGTCAGCTGACCTGCAGGATCTCGCCTCTCGCAGACAGTTGCTGTCATACTAGGTAACATTTATTTCTGGGTACCTTTACAAGGAATTAGGCCCTGAGTAGCAGCATAAAAGGTGTCACGACCCACTACGCGCGCTGCTGCGCAAAGACGCCGGGTTAAGCCGCACACTATCTTTCCTAGACCCAGATAATGACGCGCACTTATCTACCCGTCCCGGCCACACTTTCTCTCACAACAGGCACGTAGAGCGCGATACACTGATCCCAGGATTGCAACGCAGTACAAGTCTTCTCCTGAAGTGCGTACTAGCTACGTCTCTCACAATCCCAGAGCTCATTTTCTTATTCTATTAGTAACGCTGCCACCAGTCCTCACGGACACTACGTGCGTCGCAACAGGAGACGCAGGGCTTAGCAGCCGCACTATCCTAGACTCGGATAGTGACTACAGATCCCACAATTCCCTGCTGTTTCCTGACGACTGCAACACGCAATTTCTTATATATAACCAAGCTTAAAGCAAATAGTAATACTCCCAATCTCTTAGTTAGCGTGGATTTCATCAGCCAGAGTCAAAACTTAAATACTTTTTGTTTATTTATGATAGAAAGAATCACAGTGCTTGTCACATAAAAAATTATAACTAGAATAAATCAATTAATTACACACTACACAGCACAATAGAAAGAAAAAGGTGTTAATCACAGAGCCTTACTTACAACGGAATAATCAGTAGCTAGCATCGGTGCCTCCTGGGGCCTGGAGGTAGGAACATGGACAGATCAGTCCTCTTTAGAAGATACCCCAAGTGATCAGCCAAAAGCACATGGCCAGTGTTCCGAATTTATACACTTCCTGATCTTTCCAGCCCCCCACCCACCAATGGCCCAGTGTCCTGGACTCCATTTCCGTGCAATTCTCGCTCGTGTTCAGTAAGCTTGTCAATTAATCTTTAATTGCCCAAATGTGTCTATCTCTGCCCCAGACCCCCCTTAGAGATCAAGGATGTGCTTCCTGTCTTTGAAAATTGGGTCTAACATCTTGGTGTCGACCTGGCTTCCAAGGTGTGATTGTCTATGTCAGTGTACAAAATAAATTCCCTTTTTACAGCTACGTGTTATATCCTCCCCCAGGGGAGAAAGCTAACCCTGTTAATTACAGTTCAGCTGTGAACACAGGGATACACTTATCAAATGGCCAGACACAAATATGAATATAACTCTATATGGAGGAGAGGAGATATGTATAAACCAGCAGATAGACACATACAGGCAGACCCTTATATAGATAGAAATACAGATCTAATCTGCCACATTAGCAGCATAAAAGGTTCAACAGCTAACAGTAGTCAGGACCTTCGGTACATTCAGGGTAATTCAAAGAGAATTGAAAAGTCACCGCGCGTTCGGTGACTTTTCATTCTCTTCAATTCGGTTCATTTTGCCGATCCCATTTCGGTGACCCTGCGGTGTATTCAGCAAGCAACACAGGGTCCCCGAATTGCAGGGAAAGGCCGCCGCAAACCCTGATGAAAACTAACCGCAAAACCCAGCAAATGCACACCGAAAACTCACAAAAACATCTGGATTAACCCACTGAAAACACCCGAGCATGAGCCGATCACACGCAGCGCAGCCGCCGGAAAAAGCCGACACCGCAGACGAATGGAGTGAATAAATTAGCAAAACAGTTTGCTTGAATGTTTGAAAAGTGAAACACTGTTTGCAAAGAAAGTACTGAGCGAAAATGTCTGAAATTTACATATGAGGTCCAAGGAATGATAATAAAAAGGGCTGTTACAGAAAAAATAAGTAAACTTAAAAAAAAAAATCGGAATTGTTTTAAAAAAAATAAATCCAGAAAAATGCTTAAAATATCCTAAAAAAATCTATAAATAAAGAGACTCTTTACTGCAGAATTTTATAATGAACGGTTTATTAGATATTGAATTAAAACGGGAATATTTTTAACATTGAAGCCTATGGGATTCGTCTGAATAAACCTGCCAAATTAAACCACCGAATGGCTGGGCATTTCGGGAACCTTTCACTGCTGGTTTTTGTTCTCTTAATAGCCGAAGCATAACGTCTCTATGGGGATTTCACTGCCCTCAAACAGGCACTGAACAGACACCGTATGTGCAGGCAATTCGCCAGGCTTTGGCGAATTGCCTGCTCTCTGGATAGCCAAATGGTCAAGAAAGACAACCGAACGCTGATTTTCAGTGTTCGGTTAACTTTTTCCAGCCATTCGGATCTCTTTGGATAACCCTGATTGTGTTTTTCATCTTCACCATGTTTAGTGGAATCTTTAGAGAATGAAGATGAAGACCATGTTACAGAAGGATAGGAGGTAGACAGCACACTTGTCATACTTTCCTACAGGGCACTGCCATGTTGGTGATAACATTGGAACAGCATTCTATGCTCCAACTAGAACTGCCAACATTTACCAGTCTGATCATATTAGAAGCGTGTCTTTTAGGAGTCAGTGATGGAGTCCAGCAGATAAAGAAAACAGGTGCACTTCACAAGAAACGGATCTTCCAAGTTTTTCCAAATTACAGGGAGGTGAGAAACCAGACATGATAATGAGAAGGCACTGGAAGAGAAAATATGGAGGAGACAATAAGTGAACTGAAAAGCATCAAGTGGTAGATAGAAAAAAACGCAATTATAATATAGTATATGATGATGGTGCCTTTCTTAGTACACACCATTTTATTTATTTATAAAGCGTGTGAATGAGTCCACGTAGTATATTCATGTCTTGCACAGCCAGGAACATGCTCCATTTTGAAAATTTTCTACACATACTTACTTTCAATTAATGATAGATTGTATTTTCAGGAGGATGCAGCTAAAGAAAATGACGCTAATGAGAATCCTGAGGACGAAGAGGAGCCAGAACGAGAATTATGGAATAGTAAAGCAGAGTACCTACTCTCGCTGGTGGGGTATGCAGTGGGACTAGGGAATGTTTGGAGATTCCCTTACCTCGCATTCAAACATGGAGGAGGTAAATATTACTAAAGGAACATTTAGCTAACTTGAGTTCAAGCTCGGTGCAAACCTAACCAAAGCTCTGGTTGACCTGCCAGAACCATTAAAGTCTATGAAGCTGGTAGGTTTTCCAGAGATCTGGTTAAGTTTACACCAGGCTTAGGACCAGTGGCGACTCTAGGAACAATATTTAGGGGGGGCACAGAAGACATCGCAGTCAAAACTGGGGGGGCACTAATAATTTTCACCACTAAATCTTACTACTGAATAAAACTAAGGGCCCTATCACCTGGTGTGAGCTAAAACACCGTCACTAAAGGAAAAATTTAGTGCGAGTCGCTAAAACTTACAGGGTTATTCAGAGAGCGTTAAAAGCAGGAGAATGACTGGAGAATGAATAATTCTTGGTCAAAATAGCCAAACCAGAAAAATTCTCCCTTTCATCTCACTTTCCAAATTGGCTATTTTGACCTAGAATTTTTCATTCTCCAGTCATTCTCCTGCTTTTCACCACTTTCTGAATAACCCTGTTAGTGCCTGACGACCTACTAACAGATCACCTTGTCTGCAGTAGTCCATGAACAAGGTCGTTTGGCACACGCTAGGGAAACTCTAAGACCCGGGTTGAGACCCAGCGCTAATGCGGTTGTGTACAGGATAGAACGTTGTTTCTTTTCCATACCTATTCCCCACCCTCACAAGCTTGAATATGAACACATCCAGTGAATAACCTCACACCCCTGCATTATTAAAATCCTCCACAGTGGCCGCATCATCCATGCCACCCAACAGCATGTAGAACCATTACAATGCATTTAAGAGATCCAAAAGGAAGGCCAGGTGAGCGACAAAAATTTCCCTGCTACAGCATATAAATAATACATGTTTCAGGGCAAGACTTATCCATGTGTTCCTTTAAACATGATCCACACAGTCACCCTAATAATCAACTGCTTACATACTATGAATAACCACCAGTATAAAATGTTTAAAATTAGGCAATATATTAGAATTAGGATATATGTGCATAAAGGATACATTTATAATAGAGCCGACTGCAACAGCAACGACATTGCTGACCAGATCCATTACTATGGTGTATGGGGCCAAGAGAACACATGTGCTGCATTCCTTTCAATTGCCTATTAATTTTGGACGAGGACCTGGTTTTTCTGTTTTATTGGAGTTAGCACCAGGGTTGAGAAGTAGGCAAAATGTTGCACCACAAAAAATTTAGCACTGGCACCAAGTGAGCTGCAGAAGCGCTAGAGATCTCTAGCACTCCCTGTGTTAAGTATAGGACGCGGAAAGTACAGCAAGCTCGCGGTACAAATCGCTAATAGCAACGCGCTAAGTGATTTTTCCCATTTGTAGCTGGAGGCAAACGACCTGTTGGTCAGGCGCTAGACTCAATTAACCTGGCACTAACGCAAAATCACGCCGAAGCAAGGGTTAGCTCACACCAGGTAATAGTGCCCTAAATAAGTATATGTAAATAAGATTCCAAAACCCCAGAGTAATGTGATGCAATGATGCCTTTTTGTTGTACTAACCTGATACTTAAATTCAATATTTTTTTGCCGCAATTCGGCAGTTTTCGCTGAATGTCTGATTGCTGCTTCAGCGACTCCACTTTTAGCAAATTACAGTGACCATTCGCTAAATAGGGAATTCACCTTATTTTCGGAAAAATAAATTCCCCGAAATGTGACGGAAAGCAGAGGATCTAAAGATCATTAGACCCTTTAGATTCTAACTTCCATAATAACCCCTAAAATGCCATAAACCCAGAGAAATACAATAAAAATAATAAACAATGTGGCATTTAGCTACCCCTTAACCCCTAAAATGCCATTAATCAAGGGAAAACATGAAATGAATACTCTAAGGCTAGGGTCAGACTAACGCATTTTTCGCGTTGTCAGTGAAAAAGTGCGTTCGAACGAATGGATGTATTTTTTCACGGAATACGCGATAGCGGTCATACGATGCGCATTTTCGTCCGTGATGTTGTACGGATCATCAATAAAACACGTTTTGTGTCTGGACGTTATGTTGGCCGGACATGAGCAGGGTCTGACGTCTCCTAATCACGCACACACGCAGCTAGCGGACGCAGCACACTCTGTACGTCAGTACTAGTGGTATCACGTTCTCGAAAAAATGCGTTCGTTTGCCACTTGCGTTGCGCAGCCGCACTTTTGTGCGGCCGTTCTACGTATGCTGCCTGGCATTGAACGTCATTTGCTGCTACTACGGCCGTGATTTAGTGCGGCTAAACACACGTTGATACTGCATTTGTCTGACCCTAGCCTGAGGCATGTAGCTACCCATCAACCTGTAAAATGCCATTAATCAAGGAAAAAACAAATGTATACTGTAAGGGATGAAGCCTGCCCATTAACCCTTAATATACAAATAAAACCAAGGCAAAAACTAACGTAATACACAATGTAGTGTATAGTCTGAACATTAACCATTTCACTGCAGAGCCATTTCAACCCTACGAAAATGTTTAAGTTTAAGTACACGTTTTTATTTAATGTTTTATGACATTTATTTCACACTGAATATGATCATGTTGGGTATCATTGGAAAGGCCAGAATCTGCCCTTTCAAATGACTCCTAGTTCGTCCAAATACGATGCATAGTGACGGAGATACGGTGGTCCGAAGAAGTGTGGGAAGCTGAATGCTGATTTTTGGTGGGGGGGCAAATGGGGGGGTAAGGAATAACCTAGGGGGGGCAATTGCCCCCCCTTGCCCCCCTGTAGAGTCGCCTATGCTTAGGACCTTGCCCTTTCTCAGTGTTTATTAGTGTAAAGCAGTATTGGTTAGCACTTTTTCTAAGCATCAATGGAAAACAAAATGTGAATCAGGAAAGGATAGTCCTCACTGACCGACTGCTCAAGGATAATGTATACCTTGCCCTTCTTTAAGAGGAAGTATTTTTTTCTTATCTTCTTGTAAGTCATCTGCAATGTACTTAGGTTTGTTAAGCAAATTAACCTATTTCCCCTTCCAGCTGTTATAGCTTCTGGGTGTTACCTGTGTTAGACTTAATTAATTCTTTCTCTCCCAAGCTGAGCCATTTGCCAAATGCATTTATATAATTTAACTTATATTTCTTTGTTACTTCATTGAGACTGGATCATATTGTCTCCTCCACCAAGTCAAACTGGTCTTGAAGCTCCGGATCACAGTTGAAATCTGTAAAGAACATTATTCTTAATATAATTTAGACAATAGTATCTGAAATTGGCCTTGTTTCAATCAGCCCGGTCACCTGCTGTGGCTGTTGAAGGCTATGGGTATATTAGGTACAAGACCAGGAGGTCCAGCCAAGATTTGCGGGACTATTCTGGACTTCAAGGGGGGAATCTGTTGCTCCCTTCACTGCTCATACAGCCATAGCACTGGATTTATGTGAGTCACCAGAGAGGCTATGTGTTCTCCACTGACAGCCAACATTGGGCTCTGGTCCTTTTAGCAGCTCCTTGTTACTGACTATAGGCTGTATTGTCACCTTGCCGCCCTTAAGTTACTGACGCAAACCAATACACATAATGGCTACTACAGTCATTAACAGCTTGAGCAGCTATTCCGATACTGCCACAAACTTTGTTTGTGATTCGGAATGAGAGGATCCCTGCTGTACGCTACCAATTGCTATACTTTTGCTTTTGCACCTGTCACGCCCAAAACAAGTTGTGAACATTTGAAAGAGAATCTCTCCTTTTACATGTGTCAGTATTTTTGCACATATATTTTAAGTGATATATTCCCTTTCATAGTTTTGCTGTCCAGCACATGATTGCGGCATGCTACATGGTGTAACAGACAACTTGAAGCAGAGAGCAGTCGTACATGATATCCTTCCACTCTCTCCATGCAAACCACTAACTGTCGGCCAACATCGCCACTGAGGACCAGTCACGCATTGCTGCATGATGACCCCAGTTACCTCTGCCTATAGAAGGCAAAACATGAAGTCACCCATTTCTGGATTAAGTTGAATCAAACTGCGATATCTCATCAAAGGATGTTCCTTTGGATGTATGGCATATGTAGAAGACCACTGGGATAAAAAGTTCCCAGTGATCATTCACAGCTTTGCCGTGATCCTCCTCGTACAGGGCTGCCCTTGGATCCATGGAGTCTTATGGACTCCAAGAGCTGATAGCTGCTGTGTGCAATACCGCTGCTGGTATATATGTCAGCGACTCTCAACCATTTCAAATTGAGCCCCTAAATCAGCATCTCAGAATAAAGTTGGTAACAGAGAGGCCCTGAGGGTTATCGGCTCGTCTGATTTTCTGTAGAGGTTCCTTGTTACAGGCAACAATGTAATAAGGCCACAGGTCAGTTCAGAGGCCTAGGATTTGACATGTTTGCCATATGGTCACTCCGAATGTGACTCCACCACCCGAAGTTGCATTGCATAAACACAAATAAATATCATCCCTGTATTTATAAATTTAGTTTGTTCAGTTTTATGTCGTAGCAGCAGAACCCAGAAAAGAATTAGATATTTAGTCACTTCTTTTCCCTGCAGGTGCTTTTATTATTCCCTACGTTATCATGCTGGCTCTGGCGGGATTACCCCTGTGTATTCTGGAATGCTCATTAGGACAATTCGCTAGTGCTGGCCCTATTGCAATATGGAGGCTGTCTCCGATATTTCAAGGTAAGTTAAAACGTTCTACTCAGAGTTAAATGGATATTTTAGTAGTGTTGGACGCCCCACAAATCTATTGCTATCAACATGCATCATTCATTAAAGGGACATTACCACTCACACAGGGCTGCCATCAGAGGTGACAGCCCACACCATTTTCAGGGGCCCAGTGGCTCCGGGGGGGGACCCTTGCCAATCCCCATGCAGCTTGTCTAACTGCAACAGATGTTAGGATCCCTCCAATCCACCTAGGACTGGTCCACAAGAGACCGACAAATTTCCCATTGGGCCACATCATCTGGGAGCCAGGAAGAGCACTCATCAGTGAGGGAAATAGTCCCCAGTCTCCCTCCGCAAATCAATCCGCAACCCTGCACAATCTCTCAAGAGATAGATCTTTCAGGTCTCGCCACCCGGCAGCACAAACCTGCATGGAGTCATTTGGACTCCAGGAGGTGATACTCGCAGTGGCTCATTAGCGCTGCAGCAAGTATCCAGGTGGATTACACTGCATTATGAAGCAGGCTTCTGAATCAGCACATGTCCCATGATCTGGTGCTAAAATGGGCCCACTACAGGGAAACCTGCATGCACAGGTATTCCCCATTAGCATCCCCATTTTAGCACAGGGCAGGGAATAGTGGTGTCATGGCCCTCGCCGCTGGTGCCTTAATAAGGCCAAATAAGGTGCTGTTCCCGCTTCATGTACACTCCACACCGGAGTTTCCTCTGTTCCCATGTCTAGGTGCCCAGGAGATCATGCCAGGTTTTCCCTGATTCATAATCTCAGGAGTGGACTGGGCCTGGTTGCACCTCACCTAGAGGAAGTGCTTCTGCTTTGAAGTCCATCAAATGTCCTTTACCTGTGTGCAGTGCACATTGGTGACCTGTCCTGAAGATCCTGCCATAACCACCATAACCCACCATTGGATTTCCCTTGTGTATGAACTTTACTCTGATTTTGACTATTCTCTTGCCTGCTGCCTGCCTCGACCCATGCTATGAAGTTTGACCACAATACCTGGGTTATCCCTTTTGGAGACCTCGCCTGTTACCCATATTTGCCTGGACATTATCCACTCTGTTTCCTGATCCTCAGCCCCCTCTTTTGTTCTGTCTTATTCCTAGTAAGTGTCCTTGTGACCTCCAGTTGCTGTGTCTCTTGATTTCTGTTACAGTCAGCCCTCTTCCTGTCCTGCCCCTTTGTCTCTTGTTAAAGCGTTCTGTATATATTCTGTCCTGTCCAGTTCCTGTTCTGTCCACCTGGTGTGTTCTATCTTGTGTCTTGTGCTTAGTACGTCAGTCCCATTCCTGTCTCGCCAGCCACCTGTTATAATTTATACTTATTTAGTGCTCCCTTGTTATTGTCCCTTTTGAATAAATCTTTTATCTGTATGTACCCTTTATATCTGTCTCACTCCACTTTTGTCTCCGCACCTGGGCTCGACCCTGCAACCCAGGCAACCCAGTTGTGACAAGCGGCCTTCATTTTTTGGTGGTAGTGTCCCTTTAATCTCTTTAAATTTAAAAAAAAGATTGCCATCAATTCCATGTGTTATCAAAGATAAGGGGATGAATCTTTTGGTTTTTTTACAGTTAACCTTTCTATCTTCCGGTACCTTAACTTTGTAACAGAATATGTTATTGCCCTGTATTGTACAGGACAGCAGAAACTCCCAATCGCTGCTGTAAACAAAAAGATTAAGATGTTTACACTATATGAAACCTACTAAACCTCTTACAGAAAAATAGAATATAATGTCCTTTTTAGTAAATGCGAAACTGATTTTCAGCTGAAAAAAATATCAGAATTTATATTTTTTATATATTTAAGATGGTCAAATATGTTGGTTTACTCACAGAAAATAAAAAATATATAGTTAAGTTACAAAATATGAGCAAAAAAGGTCAATTGGAAACAATTCCAAAGACGCAAATTTGAATTCGAACACAACTATTTTTAATTTTAGGAATATTCAGGATGACTCACCCCATTGTTTGATATCTCATGGATATACAGAAACAAACAAACAAACTCGTTATTAGGACTCACCAGAGGCATAACTAGACTTCACTGGGCCAACGGGCAAAATCTGTGCTCACAGGATCTAGGGGCCAGGCCCCTCAAAAAGAATGGCTCTGGCTGCCATGGCAAGTCCTGCACCCTCAGTAATTTGCCCCCTGGGACTCACAACTTCTTTGTGCTTCTTTTACAGGTCTCGGTATCTCGATGGTTTTGGTATCAGCAGCTGTAGCGATTTACTACAACGTTATTATTGCCTACAGTCTGTTCTACCTGTTTGCTTCATTCAGAAGTTACCTGCCTTGGTCAGAATGCTTTAAGGAATTTGCAGATGAGAAGTGTCTTAACACCACCACAGGTAAGTACATTTTGCTTTTATTTATGCTTTTAAAATGGATGAAAAGGGGACATCAAGACTAAACATTTGAACGCATACCCAGATCTGGAGGAAAGCCCTTTATACTGTACAGGTTGAGCACCCCTTCTGGAATCATAAAATCTGTAAGACTCCAAAAAAATTGAATTTTTGTAGCCATTCGGATCAGGGGTGTTCTGGGTGGGTACTACTGCTCAGGATCCCTCTGTTATAGCTGACTATACTAAACCTGTGCTATCACTTTAACTAGTGGCTCCGCCCAGGATGACACAGGTCAGAGGGCACGGCAGCCATCTTCAGGGTCAGTGAGTGTGATGCAGTTATGAAGGCAGATGCATGATCCTGTGTTCCTGCAGTTATCCAAGCCTGTATATAACAGTAAGTGTCCTGCAATAAAGCAATGGTGAACCTGACAGCCCAGCCTCATATCTGAACAAGCAGAGAGCATAACACCCTCCCCCGGAGTGCTGCAGCAGACCACGACACACACTGGGAGCCTGTGGGCAGCACCACTATGGACATGCTGCTCGGAGTGAAATGGACTCCAAGCAACAGGTCCACAAAGTACCCCATGCACAGTGCTCCCTGTGTGTTTGTTGGTGGCTGAAGCTCTAGGAGGGTCCCTGCTCTCCCACTACAATCTCCTTCCTATAAAACAGTGGATTTTCTCAGATTCTGAAATCTGGAAATCTCAGTCTTCTGAGCATTCTGGATAACGGCTGCTCCATTTGCATATAAATAGGGACTTTCGCTCGCTTTAGTTAATCTGTTAAATAAATATGGCATAATGGTGGATATTTCAATTTTAAGAATCCGTTTGTAATTTGTGCAGGTAACGCATCACCATCCAAGTAAGGTATCCTGCAGGGAGGGTAATAAAGGTATAATACTCAATGGATCCCTACTCCAAGTATCCTAAATCTAGTATGATTTCTAGTCTATCCCTGGTAATAATCACTGGTAAACTCAAGAGGTTAACAAAGCCACAATGAACACAGCCATAGCATCGGCTCAGAATGCAAAGTTACCACCTATGGGAGAATCAAACTGTTAAAATAAAGGAGAACATATCTGTAGGACATGCTCAACGCACGTTTCGCCATCATGACACACGGCTTCCTCAAGAGTGAATTACATCCCAAAGAAAGTAATGCTCCATATATGCCATATGCCCCAAGGGAGTGGCCAATCGTATGATCCCAATGATTAGAGGCATCACCTGGTAGCCATATTGCTTTAATTATATGTTAATGGTAAGCATATGAACTCTCACCAAACGTTAGCAAGGGTTCGCTTGTTTGTGTCTCAAAATCGGGATCCCAAGTCCTTATAATAAAGGCCATCCATTCATAGCTTCCCCTTATTTTTTCATTAAAGCCGTTCTTTTATGTGCATAAGAGTATGTACCAAATTGAGACCAGGCCAGAAACACGTGAGTTCGGTGTGTTTTCTGTTTACCTGGTCACTCGTACTGTAGATGACCTCAACGGGCCATTTTGACCTCTGTCATCCAATCCCGCACACAGCAGCTGTTGGCCTGTAACCAGGCAACTACTAGTGGGGGCAGAGACTAAAACTTCCTCTACCCAGTCTGGTCTCTATTTTTTGGGGGGATTAATCATTTTAGGGGGGAGTACTAATCTCTTAGATCTCCCCTTTCTATCTTCAATGTAAGACATAAATTTGCCCAAGGTCAAAGAAAAACATTTAACTGGTGTGTGAAACATTTCTTTTCCAGATGTATGCAATGTAAATTTGGGAAATGGATCGATGGTACTGATGAATATATCAGTGATACAAGGAAGTAATCTCTCCTGCTTTGTTGATGAAGGAATGGAGCTGCCAAGCAAACAATATTGGGAGTAAGTATTGTGCAACTGTGTAAATGTCAAACAAAACCTGTCTGTCTGGTTAGAAAGTGATGGCATTTTAACCAGACGATTTATTGAGAAATGTTAAACCATCGTTCTGAAGAGGTTAATATTTTTACATTTGATATTCAAAGGTCTATGTGACAACCACAGTGGCAATTCACTAAATAATTCACTAAATAGTGTATCCATTGTAATTTGGCCGGATTTCTTCAAAAGACAAAAACACACACGTTACATAGCACATACACATAAGGAAAAATGCGAAATGCTGTGCATAGTAATAATATGCCATTTATAGAAACAAAAAAGAATTGCAGATATATTCCATTGCAGATATATTCCAATTATTTTATAATATTTTAGGGCCACATTACATTCTTGTTGCTAACGTTAGCGCTCACCTGCGTGAGCATTAACGTTAGCTGCGATGTCTATCGCATATTACAATCCAAACGCAAATGAGTTAAGTAACCCGTCTGCGTTTGGTACATTGCACTTTTTAGCGCGAGGTTACTGTACTTTGTGCTCCCTATGCTTAACATGGGGAGCGCAAAGTGTTAATCAGCGTTAGGATTACAAAGTCCTAACGCTGACTAACGTCTGGCTCTGGTTAGTGGAAAGTTAACCAGAGCCAGGACTTGGTGTTAACGGATTCCGCTTCTGCAGAATCCGTTAACACCAGCCTAAAAAAACAAAAAAACAATCTGATACTAACTTCCTGTCCCGCGGTGAGGACCGCGGCTCTAACCGCCTCCTCCGTCCAGCGGGAGCAGGGAAAGACTGGGGGGACCCCCGGTCTCTCCCTGCGTATCACTACATGAGGCGAGATCCGGCAGGTCATGTGACCGCCGGCGTCTGGCTCAATGGAGTCCTATGGACTTCATCGACTGGATGCTCGCGGCTGCACTCAGTGCTGTTGCAAGCATCACGGGGCCACAGTGCCCGCTAACAATGTAGGCAGCATTATTTGTGCCTGCATTGTAATCTAGCGTTAAAACGCGGGTGCAAGGGGGAAAACTGCAGGCGCAGTTTTTCCTCCCTTGCACCCTCGTTTTAACGCTAGGATCGTAATGTGGCTCTTACCGTTTTAGATATTATATTAATAAATGCATTACTTTTTTTGTATGATATCATTATAAACATTGTAATATTAAACAAACTACTCCTTTTTTTTTTCTAATATTTCAGTAAAGTGGCCCTCTGGACATCCAGTGGTTTAGATGAGACTGGGAAGGTGGTATGGCATCTGGCTCTCTGTCTGCTCCTGGCATGGATTTTAGTTGGGGCAGCATTAATTAAGGGAATACAAACATCCGGAAAGGTAATATACAGATCATGTAAAATACTTTTTTTTTCACCATTGTATTCTATGTTTTGTAGATAAATATTCATACTGCTGTGCTTTTAAACATTTACTGAATACTGAATTGAAAGTTAAACAGACCATTAACATTTATTTTCAAAGAAACAGTGCAACAAAGGACTAAACAGAACAAAAATCATCTTAAAAAGCACCTGCTGGTACCCTGATATCGAGTATACTCAGGCAATCATTGCCTTTTGACTTGCTATATCAGATCTTCATCATTCTTATTAATTTCAATTTTTTTCTGTGATGATTATCTCTCTAAATTTATTTCAAAAAAAGGTTTGGGTGATTTTCAGTTGAAGAACTTGTGCCTCTTGTCTTTTGGAACCTAATCACTGCTTCTGCATTATTCTAGGTTGTGTATTTCACAGCATTATTCCCATATGCTGTCCTGATTATCCTTCTTGTCAGAGGAGCGACACTCGAGGGAGCTAGAGATGGGATTGAATACTATATTGGACAAAAGTCTAATATTACAAAACTTGCATCTGGGGAGGTGAGCTTGCAATCCATGATGAAATCATTCCTATAGTTTATTACTTCTAATAACTCACATATAATGTGTACATTAAAAAGCAGCTTTATTATGAAGCTTTAGTACTTGGTTTATATAAATAGTTATATAAATTATACATAGGTGGAAATCACAGTACAGAAAAAGAATATAACTAGTATATAGAAAGCAGTATGACATCTTTCCAGTGGTCCCTCTTTTGGACCTCAAAATATCTCCAACAAGATGTAACACAGGAAACACACAACTAAAAAGGAAACTATAAAACAAAATAGTGTTACTCTATATTTATGCAGGCCAGTAAAGATGAGCCCTAGAGCACACTCAGGGGAATTCACCTATAGGTTACCCCTATACTAAAGAAACCCTCATTTGATTCCAACTCTTCATCCAACTACCGTCCTGTATCCTTCTTCCGTTCACCTCTAAGCTCTTGGAAAAACTAGCTTTCAACCGCCTCTCCCTCTTCCTGTCCTCTATTTCACTACTCGACCCCTTCGACCCCCTGCAATCAGGCTTCTGTCCCCTACACTCAACTGAAACTGCCCTCACCGAAGTACCAATGACCTCCTAACTGCTAAAAACCATGGCCACTATTCTATTATCATCCTCCTTAACCTCTCAGCTGCTTTCGACACTGACAACCCCCTCCTTCTACAGACTCTGAGCTCTCTTGGTCTCTGTGACACTGCACTATCTTGGTTTGACTCCTATCTGTCTAACAGGTCCTTCTCTGTTGCATTTGCTGGTAACTCCTCCTCTTCAATGCCTTTAACAGTTGGTGTACCTCAAGGCTCTGTCCTAGGTCCTCTGCTCTTCTCTTTCTACACCTCCTCACTGGGCAAAATCATTAACTGCTTTGGCTTTAATTACCACCTCTATGCTGATGATACTCAGATCTACCTCTACCCCTGACCTCTTCCTGTCCTTTCCAAAGTCAGTGACTGTTTATCTGGCATTTACTCCTTGATGGCTTCTCACCACCTAAAGATTAACATTTCAGAGACTGAGCTCCTACTAATTCCTCCCTCTAATGCCTCCCCACCACTTAACATCCTTATTATGGTCAATGATATCACTATCTCCCCATCAAACCAGGTTCGCTGTCTTGGTGTTACACTTATTTATTTATTTATTTCTTTATAAAGGATTTTACCAGGAAGGATACATTGAGATTTCTTGACTCTGCTCTTTCCTTCATCCTCCACAATCAGTCTCTTTTCCACCTTCCTGTTGCTAAAAACTACATAATATTTCCATAATTCAGCCATTTTCTTACCGCGGACACCACAAAGCAACTCATCCACGCTCTTGTAATATCCCGACTTGACTATTGTAATAATCTTCTAGCTGGCCTCCCGCTCTCCCTCCTCTCCTCCCTAGAATCCATTCTAAATGCCTCTGCCAGGCTCATCCACCTCACCCGCCGCTCTGTCTCTGCGAGTCCCTTCGCTGGTTCCACATCCACTGCAGAATTAAATTCAAAATCCTTACCCTGACCTACAAAGCTCTCACTAACTCAGCTCCCCACTACCTGTCCTCATTAATCACCAAATACACCCCAGCCCGCTCCCTAAGATCAAACAGTGACCTGCACCTAGCTTCTTCCCGCATCAGCTCTTCCCATAATAGACTGCAGGATTTCTCATGCGCAGTCCCCATCCTCTGGAACACTCTATGCTGTACTCTTACATTTTCCCCTAGTTTCTCTTCCTTCAAACGCTCCCTTAAGACATTCCTATTTGGGAAGCCTACCACGCGACTCACTGATTCAACCAGTCCATCACTCCCACCAGTCCATCACTCTCACCTTGCAGTCCATCACTTTCACCTTGCAGTTCTCTCCTCCTGTTTCCAACCCCAACCCTTCTAGATTGTAAATTCCCACGGGAATAGGGCCTTTGTTTCCTCCTGTACTGGTTTGTCAAAATGTTGTTCAATGTATTGTAACCCTGTCTATATTGTGCCCATTGTACAGTGGTGCGTCATATGCTGGTGCTTTATAAATAGAGAACAATAATAATTAACCAAGGAACCCCCAAGGTACGCTAACAGGTGTATTCACTAAAGGTGAAACTCGGGAGATCTGGAAGGAGAAGAGAGCAATCTAGACCAAATAGCCAATTTGCGATAAATGGAAAGTGCGATAAATGGGAGAATTTTTCTGGTTTTGCTATTTTGACCTAGAATTTTCCCTTCTTCTGCCAATTCTCCTGAGTTTTACCTTTAGTGAATAGACCTGTATATCCAAGATATGGCAAATGGCGGCAGCAATGCACCGAAAACCGCAGGGAAAAGAGGTAACCATATCTGATTTATAATCCCCTTCACTGACACCATCGAGTTAACTGGATCTCCAAAAGCACCTTCAAGTCCCTGAAATTTAACTCAATCTCACCTTATTCTGAAATAATACAAACAAATTTCATTCATTGCTAACACATTTTTGTTTGAAAATGGACTCTAGAATGTGCCCCTAAAGTTCCTGTAAGTTGGACATGACAGCCAATGTGCTGGAGCTTACTGAAATTCTGGGATGTCCTTGTCTCCTTTAGGAGAATATCAGTATTCCTATGTTCATCACAGCTTTATTACTGAGACGTCAGCCACTAAAGGGATCCCTCTGTCTATCAAATAGGACATTCAGCCTATAAATTAACTGTAGTATTTCTGCTGTGCATTTTCACTGTGTGGGTTTCCATAAACCACTGGTTCCTGCCTATGGTTTGACGGACACATACTTGTTAAAGAAGGTGTTAAAACATATCATAAAAACATTTAAAAATGCAAACCCAGAGGAAGTCCCTAGACACAAAAGAGTGACAAAACATACTGGGTTTTGGAAGATACTCTTTTTACATTAACTATGTATACATCAGTTAAATATATACATGACTTATTTTGCCCATAAAATAAACAAGGCTTGATAATTTACCTGTTCTTATTCTTTTCTTATTTTTAGGTCTGGAGAGATGCTGCTACCCAAATATTTTATTCTCTGTCTACAGGTTGGGGAGGACTTCTTGCTTTGTCTTCTTACAACAAGTTCAACAATAACAGTTACATGGATTCCATAGTGGCCTGTGTCATCAACTGTCTCACCAGTATCCTGGCAGGGTTTACGATTTTTTCAATCATTGGGCACATGGCATATATCTCAGGAAAACCAGTTTCTAATGTTGTAGATGAAGGTGAGTATGCTGCTGTAGACATGGAGCTTAACAACCATAAGAAAGGGAGCATGGCTTTCTTTGGTGCCTGAGTAAATGGCATTTATTAACCGAAAAGGATACAGCTATGTATCTACAGTATACTGCCCAATTCATGCAGTTGTCTATGTCATTGTATTTTTGATGTGTCTAATTAACAGGAATTGTTTATAGCTTCTGTAGCATTGGTTGGTAGCTCTATGGAGCAGGACATACTTGAAAACGAGAGAAATATCAATGTATCCTTCCTGGTAAAATACATTGCAAATAAATAAATAAATAAAATGAGTGGGGCATGTCTGTTTAAAGAAAGAGTCTTCGAAGAATTCATTTCTATGTATGAATTGTATCACTATATTATTTTCGCTGTAACTTTATTTTATGTCTTTTAGGATTTGCGTTGGCATTTATCGCTTATCCCGAAGCTTTGACAAAGCTGCCAATATCTCCTTTGTGGGCCATTCTATTCTTCTTCATGCTCTTCACTCTCGGACTTGACTCTCAATTTGCTTTAATAGGTAAGTTCAATAATAGACACATAAAAAGAGGTTTTGCACTCTATTCCTTTCCTGGATGGCAGCATGATTTAATCAGTGTCCTGTGCCACTCTATGTATTCAACATACCAAAAAATATACTGTATAGTCATCTGCTCTATAAATCTTATATATCCATGTTTAAAGAAAACCAAATATTTTATTTAAACAAGAATATATGGATGTAATATAGATCACTATATTTTTTTGGTAAGTTATGCAATCTATTTCCACTGTGAATTTAATAAAAGAAAACAAAATGATGTCCAGATATAAAAATCATTACCACACTATGTTGATTTTTAAAAATATACAGGGTTATTCAGAGAGCGGTGAAAAGCAGGAGAATGACTGGAGAATGGAAAATTCTAGGTCAAAATAGCCGATTTGGAAAGTGAGATAAATGGGAGAATTTTTCTGGTTTGGCTATTTTGACCTAGAATTTTCCATTCTCCAGTTATTCTCCTGCTTTTCACCGCTCTCTGAATAACCCTGATAGTAATCGATGTGGCAGGAATGCCAAGTCATTAGTTCATGCACCCAAATAGACGTGATGTATTCAACTCTAGCCCTAACCCTAAAACAAGCACAAATACTAATCCTAACCGTAAACTGAAATATAATCCTAACATTCACAGCAAAAGAATTAGAAGGATCTCTTGCCTAAAAAATAAAACAAAATTGGAGCAGAATATGTTGGTTAGGGTTAATGCTAATATTAACCTAAAAGCCCAAAACAAGCACAAATATTAATCCTAAACCTAAAACTAACCCTAACACGCGTTTCAAAAGAAGAAGCAGAAACTGTTGCCTAAAAATGAAGTGAAAATAAAGCAGAATCTGTTGGTTAGGGATTAGGGTTATCCCTAAACCGAAAAGTAACCCTAACCCTAAACAAGCAGAAATACTAATCCTTACACAACCCTAATACCATTCCTAACCTCAAAATTAAACCAAGCATCTTTTTGCTACATAATTTGCATCAGAAAAATGAAACAAGTATGTAGCTAAGATGCACAAAAACAAAACAAAAGTGCATAATTTTTTCCCTTCAAAATTACTTTTCTTATACCATCCAAATTCACGAATGTTTTAAAACCGCAGCATTTTGTCACACGATGCTTACTTTCAGATAAGTACCTGCTTTACCTGGATAACCTAAGTAGAGCTATCAGAGGCCATTGAATTATGTGTCTCCTTAGAGTCACTATGGTCCAAGATTGTGATGGACACTAACAGCTGCTGATTTTCATTTTGGTAAAAATTGCAGACTTGCATGCCATTGTCATTCACTGACCATTAACTTAAAAGGGGTTATTTACTAAGTGGCGGATTTGCCACTGAATTGCACGGAACAATGAATTTCGCCATACAGTGCAATTTGAGGGCAGATCATATATTCACTAAACTGTAAATCCGCCAAGTACTGACAAATTGACGGCAAAATACGGCAGTTCGCCACAATTCGGCAGCAGTGAAATTGTCCTATAGAGAAGTAATGGTTATTCTATTCAGAAAATGCCGAACTGCACCGAAGTGTCGGCGAAATGTCCTAATTTTCGGTGTTTCAGTTCGACAGGTTTTAAAAAAGGCAAATTCCATAGGATTCAATATAAAAAGATCCAAATTTTTATTTAATTTATTCTTTTAATTTTCAGCAAAAACTGTTTTTATTTATTTAGTTTTTAGAACCCTTCTTTTGTATTTTGTAGATGAAAGTTTTGATTCCCAATTTTTTTAAAAGGCTTTTTTTTGTTCTGTAATAGAACTCCCTATTTTTTAAAAGATCGTTTTTATTATTTAGACACATCTGAATACATTTTATTTGGTTTAAACACCTTTTGGGAGAATAGGAGAGTTCTGTTTTTTTGCAGTTCTACCGTCTTCAGCAACTCCATCTACGGTGCACTATGGTGACCCTGCGATGATTGGTGAATTCACCGAAGGCTCAGCGAAATGGAAACGGCAAAGTGCAACGAAGTGGGAATAACCCCTAAAGTAATGTCACATGTACAAAGTATCTAATAAGGAATGCAAGGCCCTTCTTGGCTGCTTCTTGGTCAAAGAATTATGTAACAAATTATACAAATTATGTATTGTAAAATTACTGTGTAGTAACAAAACGTTCCCAGGACAAAATTTGAATTCTACTCTTCCTCTTATAAAAGTGTGATATTATTGTGTTATTATTTATAATCTTCAAAGATATTCACTCTCTAGCGCTGTGCTTACCGTATGCAGCATATGCTATAAAAATTAATAGGAAATATTCCCTTTTAATGTATTTGTAGAAACAGTTACAGCTGCAATCCAAGATGTTTATCCAAAAGCAATGAAGAAATGGAGGATTCTCATAACTGCAGGAGTGTGCGTTTTCTTATTTTTCCTTGGGCTCCCGTGTGTGACTCAGGTATTTACATCCTAGATAAGCTATTTTCAACCAGTGCCAGTCTGCCACTACCGACTGCACACTTTGAGTGATATGGGGAAGATATGAAATCATTTCATGTACCACCCTGTCCCACATGCAGATACCTATGTGTGTACCAAGTCTGCTACTTAGACCTGAGAGGGGTCTGGGAATGATGGACACTAGACACAGGGGTTAGGGAGGATGGACATTGAGCAATATGAGGTTGGAGAGGATGGACACTGGGCACTAAGAGGTTGGAGAGGATGGACACTGGGCACAGAAAGTCTACAGAGAACAACATACAGTAACCAGCTATAACAGCAGAGTCGCAAGCAAAGGTTCTGGCTCAGCTGAAGTACTCAATAGTATGATCGAGAGAGCCATTAAGTATAACTGCCCCATGCTTTACAATAAATAGCTTGGCTAAAATAGGCCAAATCCATGCTGCAGAATACAATTGTGATATCAGATGTATTTGGCACACTTTCTCCCTCTTTTTCTGTCATTTCTCTACATTTTGGCACTTACCACCAGGTTCTTTAAAATAGTAGCACTTTATTATTTACATTCAAGC
Organism: Leptobrachium leishanense; assembly: GCA_009667805.1. Lineage (NCBI taxonomy): Eukaryota > Metazoa > Chordata > Amphibia > Anura > Megophryidae > Leptobrachium > Leptobrachium leishanense. Next base: position 25,462,485 of record CM019071.1, on the reverse strand, counting down.
AATATGAATGACCAGCAACTAGTGGCTTCTGGTTATTGCAGGGGCTACTACAGTTACAGAAAAGGGAAGGATTGGTGGGGGCGCTCTTATCTAGATGTGAGTAATTACTAAGTTATGCTGCCGCCTAGGAGTTGGCACAGACTCTCGAGGGGGTGTGCATAAATCAACAGAAAGAAGGGGGGATTCCTAGTGGCGCAACAGTTATTATTAGGGATGCACCGATACCACTTTTTTAAGACCGAGTACGACTACCGATACTTTTTTCAAGTACTCACCGATACTGAGTACCGATACTTTTATTTTATGTCATGTGACCACTTTCCAATAAGAACAGACCTCATATAAAAATGCCCCCAGCTCACATGTATATACACCCCCCTGAGATATATATACAGAATGCCCCCAGCTCTCATGGATTATGCCCCCAGCTCTCATGGATTATGTCCCCAGCTCTCATGGATATTGCCCCAGCTCATAGATATTGCCCCAGCTCATAGATATTGCCCCCAGCTCATGGATATGCCCCCAAGCTCTCATGGATATGCCCCAGCTCATGGATATTGCCCCCAAGCTCTCATGGATATTGCCCCAGCTCATGGATATTGCCCCCAGCTCATGGATATTGCCCCCAGCTCATGGATATTGCTCCCAGCTCATGGATATGCTTCAGCTCATGGATATTGCCCCAGCTCATGGATATGCCCCAGCTCATGGATATTGTCCCCAAGCTCTCATGGATATTGCCCCAGCTCATGGATATTGCCCCCAGCTCATGGATATTGCCCCCAGCTCATGGATACTGCCCCAGCTCATGGATATTGCTCCAGCTCATGGATATTTGCCCCAAGCTCTCATGGATATTGCCCCCCCAGCTCATGGATATTTGCCCCCCCAGCTCATGTTTATTTTCCCCCCAGCTCATGGATATTGCCCCAGCTCATGGATATTGCCCCCAGCTCATGGATACTGCTCCAGCTCATGGATATTTGCCCCCTAGCTCATGGATATTTCAGCAACACATCCAATAATATCACACTGATTGGACTCAAGGTTGGCTCATTCCTGGCTCCAATTAGCTCTTGGAGAAGTCATTAGGCTAGGGGTTCACATACTTTTTCCACCCTGCACTGTGAATGTTTACATGTTATGTTCAATAAACACATGAAAACATATAATGTTTGTGTTGTATTATTTTAAGCAGACTGTGTTTTTCAAATTGTTGTGACTTAGATGAAGATCAGAGCACATTTTATGACCAATTCATGCAAAACTCCACGTAATCCCAAAGGGTTCACATACTTTTTCTTGCCACTGTACATTAATCCTTTGCAGAGATACATTGTAAACTGACTGTTTTCTTTCAAAGGCAGGAATTTACTGGGTGATCCTGATCGACACGTTTTGTGGAGGATGGACTGTGCTCTTTATAGCTTTGTTTGAAGTGATCGCAATTATCTGGGTTTATGGTATGTAACAGTCCCCAAGGATAATGTGTCTAACATCTCCCAAATTAAATATGGTATACCAATCACTTTGTTTAAAAACATGGGAAGCTTATTGATTATAAAATAATACTTATTTATCAATACAAGTTTATCAAAAGTGTTATACAGGTGTAACTGACTGAGTAATAAAATGAAAAGATGTTTTGTGTCTTTACCATTGTTTCACTCTAATTCTTGTCTGAGCATCTCCTCCCTGTATTATAAACTGCTCATATTCTACTTCCTCACTCCTTTTCATGATTCTCCAAAGAGAATAAAGCATGTGTAGGGGAACTAAGAACATTCAGAGTCATTGTTTCATTTTATTATATTTTTTTCATAAATTTTTATTGAATCATACATTTTAATTATGTAATTTCCGTCTCGCTTAGTGCCGTTACATGCTAAAAATTTAAAGCCCCCATAAAATGCTGAAAACATATCTTTTCTAAAACATCCACATTTTGATACTTTTAGCTGTTTCATTTTTGTGACGAATCTGATACCCATTTAAATGAAGTTAACATTTTAGTGTTTTGATCCGCACAGGTGGCCAGAGGGTAGTTGAGGACATAGAAATGATGCTGGGAAAGAAACCCTGGATCTTCTGGCTGTGGTGGAGGGTTTGTTGGTATGCTGTAACACCTGCACTTATACTGGTGAGTGATAATTCATCTAGAATCTAGACACGTGCATTCGGATTTGCATGAATCCTGAGTTGTTAAAATTTCAGATTTTGGAGCAATCATCAGAAATCCGCAGAATGAAAAAATATTAGAACTACACAGACAGAAGCTAAAGAGATACTTGCCACCCAATAATGTATTTATTCGGAAATTAATCTATACTGAAATACAAAACACAAATAATTAAACCACAGAATGATTGTGTTGTGTTATAACAATATATATCATCTTCTACACCCTTATAAATTGAGGGGAATCAACTCAAATATATACAACTAGATCTGTTCAGACTATAGCATGGACATTTTAGCATTATAAATTTGGGATATGCTACCTCTCTCTAATCTCCCAAACATCTATATCAGCCACCAAATGGGCTTCCTATTTATATTATGTTACCAAACTATAGGCCCTATCACCTCCTTAATGCTAGCGCTCACATAAGTGAGCCTTAGCGCTAGGTTAAATAAGGTGAGTGTTACGCCCGTATCACATTACACATAAAAAAATTACTTTGCGCTCCCTATACTTAACATGGGGAGCACAAACAGTAATTAGCGTTAGGATCAGAAAGTCCTAACGCTAATTACTCACCGCTACAGCTAACTGAAAAGTTATCCACAGCTCTAAGCTGGTGCTGATTCTGCTTCTATGGAATCAGTTATCACCAGCTGAAACCCCCCCAAAAATCAGATACTCACCGAGTCACCTCTCATCTCGGGGTGTGAACAGCGGCATAATCCGCTGCTTGCGTGGAGCAGAGAGAGACTGGGGACAAATAGTCCCCAGTCTCCCTCCATGATCACTTCTCGGCCATTCACCATCTGGCGAGAGCGAGATCACATGGCCTGGAAACAGAGGACCCCATTGAGTCCTGCCATGAGTATCCCAGAGCTTAGGGGCCGATACAGATAAGGTTGCTGGATTCAGCACCTGCCTAGTAATCCACTTGTAAATTGGGGACGCTAAGGAGACATTTGCTAGGGCGAATTTTTCCCCTAGTGTCCCCATTTTAGCGAGAGTCACATGATAGGGCCCTACATCGGTAATAAAGTTAGAAACCAGGATCTTGACATTAGAAAGAGGGAGATATACGGCATGGGAAAAAAAGTCACTCACTTGCACAGATGTATGAGGACAGAGATGCAACGGTTGATGTATCTAAATTCTGTGGCTGTGCACTTCTTTGCTGTGATTCAAAATCCTAATTTTGATAGACAGTTCAGTTCTTGCTGGCTGTATCCTTACAATATCCTATATAATAAAACAGTTTCAAGTCCGTCGCCGTCAAGCGCTGAGTGCGCGACGGACTTTGAAACTGTTGGAGCGGCGTGCGCAAAGCGCCTCTCCACCGGCTCCGCTTTTTTTTCTGGCCTCAGCCCTGACCGCCGGCGTGTCTCCCTGCTCGCCAGAGGCTGGGCCAATGTAGGCCCACCGGCAAGCAGGGAATTCAATATGGCCGCCAGCTGATGATGTCAGAGGAAGCCTGCTGGCGGCCATCTTGAAGTCCCTGCTCGCCGATGGGCCCAGCCTCCAGCGAGAAGGGACTTCAAGATGGCCACCGGCGGGCCCCCTCTGATGATGTCAGAGGAAGCCCGCCGGCGGCCATCTTGAAGTCCCTGCTCGCCGATGGGCCCAGCCTCCAACGAGCAGGGACTTCAAGATGGCCACCGGCAGGCCCCCTCTGATGATGTCAGAGAGGGCCCGCCAGTCAGAGGGGGCCCCCCGGCGGTCGTTGAGCTGGGGCCAATTATATCCATGCTTGAGCTGGGGCCAATTATATCCATGTGTGAGCTGGGGCCAATTATATCCATGTGTGAGCTGGGGGCAATTATATCCATGTGTGAGCTGGGGGCAATTATATCCATGTTTGAGCTGGGGGCAATTATATCCATGTATGAGCAGGGGGCAATTATATACATGTTTGAGCAGGGGGCAATTTTATCTGTTACGGTGGCCCCCCTCAGGTGCCAAAGGGGGGGTCCTTGCTGCTGAGTGTTTTAAGCCCTTTAGGCTGGTATGTGTTCTGCATATTGCAGGACCCTGTACACAGGATTAAAGAGAACCAGACAAGACACACGAGGAAAGCCCTGCGCTGGGAAAAAGGTCCTTTGGATGGCCTTCTAATTATACAGAGTACAGGGTGGGGGTGAACACGAGAAAACGTACACAAATAAATAACAGGGTCAACCAGACTTGACAAGGAAGGAATATCTAGCAGCAAATTGAACAAGAAAGAGATCCTTGAGGTGGTCTCTATAAACAGAACTATGAACTGCTGCACTAGATAAACACACATAAACCACAAAAACAGACTGGACAGAAATGAATACAGCAGGAAGCAGGGCAGGACTTAACTAGAACTCGAGGTTATGCTGCAACCAGTAAAACCAACAGGATTGCCTAGCAATAGGTCTCACAGCAGAATAACCAAATGACAGAGACTGTTGTGTGGTACAAACAAACAAAAAACAGAATACCACACAGACAAAACACAAAATGGACACCAGCAAGAGAATAGTCTAGATACAAAAGCCAGGAGTCATAAACCATGAAGTCAAAGTACAGTACCAGGGGATAAACACAAGAGTAGTCAGGACACGAAGCCAGGAATCAATAAACCAAGATATCAAGATATGCAATACAAATTCAGGAACTCAGCAAAGCAGAACTATACTGGATCAGGGATCCATTGTACTGACTGCCATCTTATAGGGCAGTTCAGGTCATGTGACCACAGGTCTGGTCAGAAGCTGAGACTGCAGGGGCGGAGAACCAAACAGATTAACCTTATACTCCAAAAGGGTTGAGAAGAACTCTCATAACCAGTGGGCATGGCTGGAGGGAATGTAACAATATCCATGTTTGAGCTGGGGGCAATTATATCCATGTTTGCGCTGGGGCAACTATATCCATGTTTGAGCTGGGGCAATTATATCCAAGTTTGAGCTGGGGCAATTGTATCCATGTGTGAGCTGGGGCCAATTATATCCATGTGTGAGCTGGGGGGGCAATTATATACATGTTTCAGCTGGGGTCAATTATATCCATGTGTGAGCTGGGGGCAATTATATCCATGTGTGAGCTGCTGGGGGCAATTACATCCATGTGTGAGCTGCTGGGTGCAATTACACCCATGCGTGAGCTGGGGGCAATTATATCCATGCATGAGCTGGGGGAAATTATATCCATGCGTGCGCTGGGGCAATTATATCCATGCCTGAGCTGGGGGCAATTATATCCATGCGTGAGCTGTGGCAATTATATCCATGCGTGAGCTGGGGGCAATTATATCCATGCATGAGCTGCTGGGACAATTATATCCATGCGTGAGCTGCTGGGGGCAATTATATCCATGTGTGAGCTGGAGCAAATATACCCATGTGCGAGCTGGGGGCTCTCTGTAATAAATATGCCCACTTACAATCTAAGTGGGGAAGTTATTATCATGGGGGACTTTAATCTTCCTGATGTGAACTGGAAAACCAAAACTGCTGGGTGCACCAGGAGTACAAATATTCTAAACTCCCTACTGGGATTATCTCTAACACAAGTAGTTGAGGAGCCGACCCGTAAAGAGGCCATATTGGATTTAATACTCACAAATGGAGGTTTGGTATCGGACGTTGTTGTAGGTGAAAATTTGGGATCTAGTGATCACCAGTCAGTATGGTTTAATATAAGAACAGAGATGGAGCCACACCACACAAAAACAAAAGTTTTAGACTTTAAAAAAACTGATTTTTCTAAAATGAGACTTTGTGTGAAGGAGTCATTATCATACTGGAGGAGTTTAAAGGGTGTCCAGGAGAAATGGGATTATTAAAAGAAGCATTATTGAAGGCCACAGGCAATTGCATTCGACTTGTTAGCAAAAACAAAAAAGGGAAGAAACCACTGTGGTACTCTGCAGAAGTGGCCAAAATAGTGAAGAACAAAAAGACAGCATTCAATAATTATAAAACAACTCAGAGTGAAGAAGATAGGCAAACCTATAAGATTAGGCAGAAAGAGGCAAAGCAATTTATAAGAGCTTCCAAAGCACACGCAGAAGAGAAAATAGCTCAGTCAGTAAAAAAGGGGGACAAAACATTTTTTAGATACATAAACGAGAAAAGAAAAGTAAAACAAGGATTAGTTAGATTAAAAACAAAGGAAGGAAGGTATGTAGAAGAGGATAAAAGTCTCGCTGACTGCCTCAATGAATATTTTTGTTCAGTCTTTGCAGAAGAAAAGGAAGGAAAGGGACCTCAGTTAGGAGGAAACACTAACGAGACAATTACATATCAGTTTACAGAGGAGGAGGTTCTACAGCAGCTGTCTAAAGTAAAGACAAATAAATCAATGGGGCCTGATGGGATCCACCCTAAATTATTAAAAGAGCTCAGTGATGTAATAGCAAAACCGTTAACAGATTTATTTAACCAATCCTTGCTAACTGGAGTCGTCCCAGAAGACTGGAAATTAGCAAATGTTGTGCCCATTCACAAGAAGGGTAGTAGGGAGGAATCTGGGAACTATAGGCCAGTTAGTCTTACGTCAGTAGTGGGGAAATTAATGGAAACCATGTTAAAGGAAAGGATTGTTGAACATCTAAAAACACATAGATTACAGCATCAGAAACAACATGGGTTTACCTCAGGGAGATCATGCCAAACTAATCTTATTGATTTTTTTGATTGGGTAACAAAAATAATAGACACAGGTGGTGCAGTAGACATTGCTTATTTAGATTTCAGTAAGGCTTTTGATACTGTTCCGCATAGAAGGCTTATCAATAAATTGCAATCTTTGAGCTTGGATTCCAATATTGTTGAATGGATTAGGCAGTGGCTGAGTGACAGGCAACAGAGGGTTGTGGTAAATGGAGTTTATTCGGCGCAAGGTCTTGTTACCAGTGGGGTACCTCAGGGGTCAGTACTTGGACCCATTCTATTTAATATTTTTGTTAGTGATATTGCAGAAGGTATTAATGGAAAAGTATGTCTTTTTGCTGATGACACAAAGATTTGCAACAGGGTTGACGTTCCTGGAGGGATCAGCCAAATGACAAATGATTTAGGTAAACTAAAAAAATGGTCGGAGCTGTGGCAATTGAGTTTTAATGTGGATAAGTGCAAGATAATGCACCTGGGACGTAAAAACCCAAGGGCTGAATATAGAATATTTGATACAGTCCTAACCTCAGCATCTGAGGAAAAGGATTTAGGGGTTATTATTTCAGAGGATCTAAAGGTAAGTAGTCAATGTAATAGAGCAGCAGGAAATGCTAGCAGAATGCTTGGTTGTGATGGGAGAGGTATTAGCAGTAGGAAAAGGGAAGTGCTCATGCCACTGTACAGAGCACTGGTGAGACCTCACTTGGAGTACTGTGTGCAGTACTGGAGACCGTATCTCCAGAAGGATATAGACATCTTAGAGAGAGTTCAGAGAAGGGCTACTAAAATGGTGTACGGCTTGAAGGAGAAAAGTTACCAGGAAAGGCTTAATGATCTTAACATGTACAGCTTGGAAAAAAGACGAGACAGAGGAGATATGATAGAAACATTTAAATACGTAAAGGGAATCTTCAAGGTAGAGGAAGGGAGTATATTTAAAAGGAAACAAAGTAGCAAAACAAGAGGACATAGTCTTAGATTAGAGGGGCAAAGGTTTAAAAGTAACATCAGGAAGCATTATTTTACTGAGAGGGTGGTGGATACATGGAACAGTCTTCCAGTTGAAGTGGTAGAGGCCAAAACAGTAATTGAATTTAAGCAAGCATGGGATAGGCATAAGGCTATCCTAAACAAAAGATAAATCCAAGTAAAGTATCCATGTAATTGGGCAGACTAGATGGGCCGAAAGATTCTTATCTGCCGACATCTTTCTATGTTTCTATGTTTCTATGGGTCCTGTTCCAGTGAGTTTACAGTCTAAGAGGGTCCTGTTCCCGTGAACATACAATCTAAGAGGGGCCTGTTGCCATGAGTTTACAATCTAAGTTGGGCCTGTTCCCATGAGCCTACAATCTAAGAGGGGCCTGTTCCTGTGAGCCTACAATCTAAAGGGGGCCTGTTCCCCTGAGCTTACAATCTAAGAGGGGCCTGTTCCTGTGAGTTTAAAATCTAAGAGGATAAAGAGGAACCCGCTCTGTGAGTTTACAATCTAAGAGGATAAAGAGGAACACGGTCCCGTGAGTTTATAATCTAAGAGCATAAAGAGGAACCCGCTCCTGTGAGCTTACAATCTAAGAGGGAAGAGGAGCCTGCTCTAATAAATAAATGTCTTTGTAATGCACTGTCAGCTGCGTGCGCACCCATCACAGCTGCTTACTCGGCCCTCCTTTTGCACGTTGTTCATTGCATTTATAAAAAGAGATACTCTTGGATAGGACATTGAAAAGCAAATATGTGGACACGGATTCTGAGCTGGAAACAATAACAATAGACTGCCCTCCGGGCAGGCTTAATAACTAGTGGAGCAATAAAGGAGCAAACCAGTCATCATGAACAAATCTACCATAAAAAGACCCTTTAGTTTCTTATGTAGGAAGGTAGAGCAGGTCCACAGAGGAGGATGCTAGGCTTGCAAATCCATGTTTCCTGTGTTTTGTAAATATATAAATAATAAAATATTGTAATAAATGTCTTTAATTGTTTTTAGGTCATATTAGTTTGGTCTTTGGTGACATTTGAACCTCCTTCTTATGGTAAAGAAGCTTATCCACAATGGGGAATAATACTAGGAGGTCTCATGTGTGCTTTCTGTCTAATATGGTTCCCTGTATTAGCTGTATGTAAGATCGTACGAACCCCTGGTACTCTATGGCAGGTGAGCATTGTTTTCTCTGACATTATGTATTCTATCATTTCAATTATCAATGTTGAGACAAAAATGATTATTATCATTTACCATTTTACAGACACTGTGTAATGGTGAGCACCCTATAGTGTGATGGGGAGTCGTTTAAGCTGCGGAGGTGAAGCCTTTAGGGCAGGTATACAGATTCCAGGGAACAAACCAGGATATATACAGAAAATAGAAAGATCCCTAAGCCCTGACTGAGATCCTTGAAAGGTGGTCTCGAAATATTAACTAAGCTAGGTCTGCAAGGTATATAAAACATAAACCAGACATACAATGAATGCAAGTATACAGATTCCAGGGAACAAACCAGGATATATTGCTGCAACAAATCAAACACATGAACTCATAAGAACATATATACAAGACACAAATAGAATATCCAAGAAACCGAGGCGGTTAATACACGGATTAATATAAGCACGGTACAGGGGACATACAGAAGAGAGATCCAAACACAAGAGCCAGAGGTCATACACGGAATATTATAATTTCAGGGGTTAGACAAGAGAGAGATCCTAAACACAAGAGCCAGAGGTCATACACAGAATATCAAAGCCATACAGCACGGACGAACTAGGTATAAGAAAGACTATCCTGGTCCAAGGATCAAGGGAAATCCTGGCCCTACATATAGGGCAGAACAGGTCATGTGACCGCAGACCAATAAGCCCAACAGATGGCCTGCAGCCTGAAAATGAAAACAAACAGGAATCCCTGCTACCACCAGCAGGGGGCAGGGCCGAGACGTGACACACTGCAATTAGTAAATGACTCGTTTTAATACGATTCTAAAAAAATCTTGTCTTGTATGTTCAGCGCATTGTGAAATGTTCTAAACCAGCTGAAAATTGGGGGCCGGCTCTTAAGAAAAACCGCGGCGAGAGATACCAGCATATGAACAACGTGACAGAAGTGGAGCTACCTGACGTTAAGTCAGGTGTTGATAATGCAACATTTCACCATGAATGAAAGTATTACATGTGTAGTATTCACTTGTTTACAGTATGTTTATAATAAACCGTATATCACATTGTGTCTCAATCCTGCAACTTATTTTCTTAGTGTGGCCTTATTGCAAATTGGACTGTGATTACAATTCAGACGCTTCAGCCACTTCCTAAAACTCAAACAAAAAGTAAAAAAATATATAAAATAAATAAATATAAACACTGGTAGAAAGACAAGGGTCAAGTCGAGTGGAAAACGTTTGTGACCCAGTTCCACCGCTATTTTGCAGAGGGAACTAAGTTCCCATTGGTCTCACACACTATCAGGGTTATTCAGAGAGAGCCGATCTGGCCCTGAAATTGCACTGAACAATGGGCTATATCATAATCCTAGCGTTAAAACGCGGGCGCAAGGGAGGAAAAACTGTGCCCGCAGTTTTCCCCCTTGTGCCTGCATTTTAACGCTGGATTACAATGCAGGCGCAAAAAATGCTGCCTGCATTGTTACCGCGCGGTAACCCCCAGGATGCTCGCGGCAGCGCTGAGCGCAGCCACGAGCATCCACTCGATGGAGTCCATAGGACTCCATTGAGTTTCCCCCTGCCGGTCACATGACCGGTCGGCGTAGTGATACGCAGGGAGAGACTGGGGGACCTTTTCCCCTAGTTTTTCCCTGCTCCTGCCAAACGGAGGTGGCAGTTGGAGCCGCGGTCGTCGCCGCGGGCCAGGAGGTTAGTATACACCTCTGTTTTTTTATTTTTGTGGTTGGTGTTAACGGATTCTGCAGAAGCGGAATCCGTTAACACCAAGTCCTGGTTGTTGTTAACTTTTTGCTAACCAGAGCCGGATGGTAATCAGCACTAGTATATTGTAATCCTAACGCTGAATAACACTTTGCGCTCCCCATGTTAAGCATAGGGAGCACAAAGTACAGTAACCTCGCGCTAAAAAGTGCAAGGTACCAAACGCTAACGGCTTACTTAACCCGTTTACGTTTGGATTGTAGTATGCGGTAAACACTGCAGCTAACGTTAATGCTCACGCAAGTGAGCGTTAACGTCAGGAATGTAATGTGGCCCAATGAATTTCCCCGTACAGTGCAATTTCAGAGCCATTCGGCTATTCACAAAGCAGGCAGTTCACCAAATACTGGCGAATTGCCAATGAAATACAGCTGATCTTCGGCAGCAGTGAAATCCCCATAGAGAAGTAATGGTTACTCTATTCAGAAAACACCAGACAGCAGAGAAATGTCAGTGAAATGCCCTGATGTTCAGTGGTTTCATTCAGCAGGTTTAATCAGACGAATCCCATAGGTTTCAATGTTGAAAATATTCCCGTTTTTATTAAATATCTATTAAACCATTTATTCTTTTAATTTGCAGCAAAAAGCCTATTTTTTTAGGACTTTTTAGACATTTTTCAGGATTTTTTCAGCTAATTTTTTTTGTTCTTTTTCTGTACCAGACATTTTTATTACTATCCATAGGACCTTATATATGAATTACAAGCATTTTCATGCAGTAGTTTTTTGCAAACAGCTTCACAAAGCTGCTGTGTTTTTTATTTTACCCCGTTCGTCAGCTTGTTGCCTTTTTCCGGCGGCTGGTCAGTGCTGTGCTCGGTGGATCGTCTGCTTTTTACATACGCGTTCGGTGGGTTTGCGGCAGATCGTCGAGTGCGTTCGGCAGGTTTGCGGCAACTTATTGGATCAGATTCAATGTTTTCGGCGTTTTTTTACTTTTGATCCGGCGGTTGTTCAGTGACTTTTCCCTGCACTTTTGAGGACCCTGTGGTGAATGCTGAATTTACGCAGGGTCGAGGAATTTGATTCCCCGAACTGCAGTGAACGAAAGAGCACCGAAATTCCGGTGGAATTGTTTTGTTAAATGCAAGATGATAATTGCTAATTGGGGACATGAAACAAATGAACTAACTGTAACAATGAATTTAAAATAAAAAATATTGTGACATTTCCGTGCTTTCTGAATAACCCCTTAAAAGAAATAAAATCCACCAATATCTATATGTGAGTAGTAGTATAGCGTAGAATATAATACATAATTTATACCAAACAAGATGGCAATAGCATGAGCAACAAAGTAATTCTTGTCTTGTCAGTAATCAAAATGAAGACACAAAAACAATCTGAAAATCAATTAAATAAAGAGCACAGTTATTCTTCACCCTAGCAGAGTGCCTCAAGGCCCACAGTCAGCCAGCCCTCCATATCACCAAAATCCAAAAAAGGAACCAGCCACATCAGTCAGGGTATGTGAAAAATTGGAGCAAGTTTTATTGCAGAACACACGTTTTCTTCCAATAAATCTTGCTCCTATTTTTCACATAACCTGTGTGATGTGACCGGTTCCTTTCTGGATTTTAGCAAGTCATATGAAGGCCAACAAAACCCTTACTAATCCCACCCAATGCCCTAGTTGCTGTCATTGGCCGTCAATGGCTTTTTTTAGTTATCTGTATGAAAACGCATGATCCGAAGCTATTTGGATCATCTCATTAACATTTAATTCAGACTCCTTTTTGTTTCTCCATTTCAGCAATTCAGAATTTTTTGCATGAGACTGCTTTTTTCCCAATCACCAAAAATTCAGTTTGTCTGAAACAAACTGCACACGTCTAGTATATTCTGAGCTCATCTTTGTTATTGGTCCAGCCAGGTAATTTAGAATGTGTGACATCACAAAGAGCAGAGCGAATGAAACACATTCAGTGCAGAATGTCAGGGCTGAGGCTTCGTGATGGTAAGGTTACCGTGGAGCTTACTGTCACCACTTTCCTTTGTGACATCACATGGCATCACACAGCCCAAACTAGCAGTATACATCGATTTCTACAAAAATGCTGTCCTTCCTGAACATAGGGCTGCAACCTCCTGTTGAGGATTGCGTAATAGAGAACGGATTATACTCAAGTACAATGCCACTTGTCATCTTGATTATCCTGGCATTGGTTGTCGCTGTGGTTATTTTGAAGTTTAGTCCATTGTTCATGGTAAGGAGACTTTCCAGCGTCTTTAAAACCACTTGTAGATGCATTTCTTTGTGGAACAAACTTATGTTATTATTATGAGTATAAAAACATTTATGTTGAATAAAACTCAATTAATAATAATGAATGTGTTACAGACGAGTACGTGTACAGATACATAGCTAGGAGAGGCTCTGCCTCCAAAAATTGCATGTGTTATTTTTATTTATTTATTAGTCCAATAAAAAAAGTTAGCATTGCATCCTGCAATACTCTGATTATATATATATATTTACAAAACCAAGCACGGGGGCACTCACGGGCTTGTTTAAAAAACAATAAACTTTATTAAATGCTCATTTAAAAAATCCGACGCTTCGGCTCAGACACGAGCCTTAATCAAGGATAAAATCAATAATGAACAAGATACGAAGAGCAGGAAAATAAAAGATATGTAGAATCCTCCACATGAACAAATACCAAAACTTTGCTCAATATAATAGCTTTCAGCCTATCATCTAACTATAGTACCTCTGAGGTTATCTGGCGACTAAGCAACTGTTGTGTGTCAGATGAACATGCTGAGGTTACAGTAACATGTTTCTGCTGGTGTCTTGATTTATTAGCCATGGAATAAAGCACTTCTGGGAGTAACTATACAAACAAGTGAAGAAAAGTGGAGATTTCGCTGTGGATTGCATGTGTGTCTTGTTACTTTTCAAGTCAGAGGCTGACAGATGTTACAATAGAAAACTCATTATGGTTCTAGATCTTGTCCTACAACTCACACTCTCCCAATACTAAGCGCTCAGACGCAAAAGAGGCTTAAAAACACACACGTGACTGCTGTTATACAGGGATATGTCTTTCATAGACTAGGAGCTATCTCTGTGTCATATATACCGGCTGGGTGGAGTAGAGGTAATGTCACCGCTCTGCATGGAGAGAGCCTGCGGAGTCATGGGTTCGATCCTGAGGAGCACCTCTCCAGTAAGTGTCCTTGGCAAGACACCTAACAGTACATACTCGCCACCCAGGACACACTTGAAAACAAGAGAAATCTCAATAAATCCTTTCTAAAAATAAAAAAACTATATATATACTTTAGGTATAAGTTACAGGTATTTATAAAGCGCCAACGAGTTCCATAGCGCTGTGCGATGTACAATTATCCCTTCTATTTAGTACGAGTGCCTTACTCTAATAGTATTTTCATCTCCTGTAGGGTGGATATTTTACAAAATTGCCAAATGAAGGTCATGGCCGGTCAATACGTGACAGTAAACCTGTATTTACTGCAAGTCCCTTATCAAAGGAATGTGAAACTGGTGAAATGCAGGATACCGCTTCCTTAGAAAGGACAATTCTCCTTAACCTCTATAGTATAGAACATAGGCTGTCGAGGATGGAGATGACCCTGTCAAATTATGACACCAGCGGAAGATCTTGTGACAGCAAGACCTCGGATCGTTAAAACACTGGAACAATAAACAAACGGAACATGATTTGTGACGCATTGGCATTTTCTTTACCTGCCGGGACCAATTATAAAATGAGACAATACACAACATTGGATGTGTTGATATAAAAGCAACCATGTTTCTCATAAAAACCAATGCATGTGACATTTAAACTTTCCCAACTCTATGTATAGTCCATTGGGTGGTCAGATGGGACAAAATTCGGTATTAATGATGGCTGTAGAGGACAAAACTTGGTTTAGGCAGAGAATAAGCTTTCAGGTGGGAAGGAAAACAAAGAGATCTATGACAAATAATACAGTGTGTGTGTGTGTGTGTGTGTGTGTGTGTGTGTGTGTGTGGCCAGTGTGTTTGAGGTGGTGATGGTGGACAAGACATCTGCATAGAGGAGGAAAGAGCAGAGATCCAGACTGAGGAAATGGACATTATGTTTGGGTTTTCACTTGGTTGTATATGTCTTCAGTATATGACATGACTTTCATCAAAGGTCTTCTACAGCAGTGTTTCTCAACTCCAGTCCTCAGGACCCATTGCCAGGTCAGGTTTTCCAGATATCTGAAGCACAGCACAGGTGATATGATTTACTGCTCAGTCATTGCAGGATTCAGTCTGCATTTCCCCAAGGTGATCCTTCAAACCTGGCCAGTTAGTGGGTTCTGAGGCCCAGGCCAGTGCAAAGTCATGCTAGATGCCCTCAAGCATAGGTTAGGATATGCAACAACAAAGAAACTACTCTTGAACAGTTGTTTTGGGTGAAGCTTGTCTCTGATTTGCTTAGACATTCAAATGTTTTTTTCTTCAATGACTTATACACCTTGCCATTTTGGTAGTGGAGAATTTTATTCTCACTTGTTGTCCTCCGCCTTAACTTTAATAGATGCTAATAAAACTTACAATTTTCTATTTTTCTTATGCTACTCAGCCTATCCTCTTTTTATTTTGTTTTGGTCTCCTACACTATTAATGGTTCAATTCCGTTTATGGGGTGTATTTTCAGCAGTCATATTTCAAACTATGCTTTTATTAGTAGACAACAAGGAAGCAGAACAATGTGTCAGCCTACACTTAACACCAGTTTCTTGTAGCCGGTAATCCTTTTTTTTATCATTGCCGGATGCAAGTATGAATAGCGAACCTTGGAACTGCTCGTTATTCTCCAGCTGCCTCCACGTTAGCACTTCCTATACAAAGTATAGGCAGTATAAATGTATGGTAACCACCATGGACAACATTTGAGCTGCAGGAGACATTTTTAGCTTTTCTGGAATTGGACGGGAGCCATTACCATTAACAAGTGTTGTTGTGATACTTAACGGTTCTTTTGTTAATCATAATGGCTCAATTGGATAGGGACATTCATTTTTAACATAATAAATTAGATGTTTACAGCCAAATTGCCCTTGTCGGCTGTAATTCCGTACACAGTGAATCGCACAAAGTGAGTTTGTATTAAAATTTGTCTAACAGGTCATACCACATTCTTTAGTAAAATCCTAAAATGATGTTAAGTGCATGATCCTTGATGGATCCTAATATGTTCAACACATTTCAATGTTTTGAGCTGCGATCATGTTTCGTCCCTACAGAGCAAACGGTCATCATCTGTACACCATGAAAAACATGTCAAGCCGTCAACCTCGGTCCATGGGAACGATGTACAGAAGCAAATGGTTTTAAGACAAGTTTTGGAGAACCTCCAGGTTATTAACTCTCGCCTATCGCATTTAGAAAGGCTGACATTGACCCGAGGGACAGAACAGGAACAAGCAAAAGAGGAGCAAGAGTAAAATGTAAAACTTCCATCAAGTTAATAAAAGGATCATTCAGCAACGGAGAACTCTGCTGTGTTAATGGCAAATTAGTTTTGTGCTCTAATATACAAAAAAAAGAGGATGGCGTAGCGGTCAGAACTAAGGCTAGGGTCAGACGAAAGCATTTTTCCCCGCGAACGTGAAAAAGTGCGTCCGAACGCATTGACGTATTTTTTCACGGAATGCGCAAAAACGGTCAGACGACGCGCATTTTCTGGCGTGATTTTGTACGGATCGTCAATAAAACTCTTTTTGCGTCTGGATGTTATGTAGGCTGGACATTAGCAGCGTCTGACATCTCCTAATCACGCAAACACGCCGCTATGCCGCAGCTGCGCACTCAGTACGTCAGTACTAGCGGTTCAGCGTTCTCAGAAAAATGCATTCAAATTCCACTTGCGTTGCACGGCCGGACTTTTGTGCGGCCGTACATCGTATATTGTCCGTCATTGTCCGTCATCTGCTGCTAGTGCGGCCGTAATTATGTGCGCCAGAACGCACGTTAAAAGTGCGCTGGTCTGACCCCAGCCTTAAGCAGTGATGTCCATATTTATAATATCAATAGATTTTTTACTTAATAAATATAAGTGATACCAGATATATATATATACACTTTACTAAGAATGACGGCACTCAAAGGCTCAAAATTCTTTTTTCTGTTTCTTTATTGGGTTAATCCATAACAAGGTATCGTTTCAGTTCCACCCTGGAATGAATCATAGTCTGAAAAAAGTTCCAGGGTGGAACTGAAACGTTACCTTGTTATGGATTAACCCAATAAAGAAACAGAAAAAAGAATTTTGAGCCTTTGAGTGCCGTCATTTTTTGTAAAGCCGGTAATCCTTTTTTTTTTTTGTAGCCGGTAATCTTTTTTTTATCATTCCCGAATGCAAGTATGAATAGCGACCAACTCAAAAGGAGAAGATGGTCTAACATGGGGTCTTACAGTAGCTTGGTAAGCTTGCTGGATGCAGTTAGCAGACATTCCACTATGAAGTCATGAAGCACCCTCGAGGAACTGCTGGAACTTCTCTCGCTTTTATTATTATTGTTGTCGATATAGCAACCATATTTAATGCCGTGTTTAACAAGTTAGGGTGTGGAAGCAACTACCAGAAGCAAATTTTAAAATGACAATAACAAGGGCTGTACAGGCCCTCTGAAGACCTCACTTCATTATTCACAAGGCTCTTTGTTTATTCGTAATTGTTCCACAGACAGTGTGCAGGTTCTCTATCGTCTATCCCCTGTCCCTTGTGCCGATATGGCACGTGTTATCTCAGGCGGACGTCTAAATCATCATCACAGTGATCCGAGACAGAGCGAATACTTGCTATATAATTTGTGAGGGACTTCTGTATGAACACAGTCGTGTTATCCAACCATAACTCTATATCAAAGGTCTGTTTTATAATTTTTTGTGTGTACCTTTAGTTTACATGTCTCCCCATTTATTGTTTTTTTTAACTTGTGCAGCAAATTTTAATCCATTACTGCTGTTTATATTTACTTTTTTCTTTTCACAGAAATTCCGTCAGTCACCGTATCAGTGTACTTTTGAAATGGTGCAAAACACATTATTTACAATTTGACTCGTTTTCCTCAAATTTCTTTTTGCCAGTGTTTACATTTTTCTTGTTTTGTTTTAGTTGAAGGAACTGGCTGAAGCATCTGAACTGTAATCCCAGCCCAATTTGCATTGGGGCCAAAAAAAATGAATTGCAAAACCGAGATACAATGTGATATGTGGTTTATTATATACATATTGTAGACAGGTGAATACTGCACAGGTAATACTTCATTCATGCTGAAATGTTGCGTTATCAACACCTGACTTAACGTCAGGTATCTCCACTTCCGCCACGTTGTTCATATGCTGGTATCTCTCGCCGCGGTTTTTCTTAAGAGCCGGTCCCCAATTTTCAGCTGGTTTAGAACATTTCACAATGCGCTGAACATACAAGACAGTAAGAGGTTTTTTATTTTTTTTAGTATAGTACTAAAATCTAGCTTTATTACTTGTAATATCTGCAAAGTTGTAAAAGATAATAATCCTTTTTTAAAAGTAATTTATTATTATACGGTAGTTGCCCAACTAATACCAGGAGTTAACTTCATTAGTAAGAATACCTGACACAAGGGTCATTTACAAAGCGCCAATGTTCACCGTTGTTGCCAACAACGTAAAAATCACTGATGTTGCAATTACAGATAACTTTGGCTACTTAGAAAAGTCTGCAGGGTTATTCAAAAAGAATCGAAAAGTCAACGTACGATCAGAAGCAACGGGTCAGGCCGCCAGATGAGAGGTGAGTATGTGATTTTCGGGGGGGGTTGAGCTGCAAGTAACGGATTCTGCAGCAACGCAATCATTTACCTAAACCTCTGAGCTGGTGGTAACTTTTTCAGTTAGCATCAGCTCTTAGTAACTAGCATTCGGACCAGGTGATCCTAAAGCTAGTTAATCTGTGCTTTCACTTTGCACTCCCCATGTAGGTATAGGGTGTGCAAAGTACAGTAAACACACACTACGAATTACTAATTAATGAGTGCTAATGGTTTTTTTAACCCGTTAGCGTGTCAAAAGCATTCTGGCCGCAGCTCTATGACCTCCTTTAACCCCTTCAATGCTGAGCCATTTCACGTCTTAAAAAAACACTTCCTTTTTTTATTATTATTATTTTTTTTACTTTAAACATGGTCATGTTTGGTATCATTGGAAAGGCCATGCTCTCGCCTTTCTAATGATACCAAACATGACCCTGCTAGCAGGAGATATCGGGGTTCAAATGAAACCCCTGTCTCCACCCCTATCTTTCCTTAGGAGTCAATGAGGACGTTCCCCACACGTCCTCAGCAGTGAAAGGGTTAAGTTAGCACTAACGCTGATACTAGTGTTAGCTTGAAGGAGGTCATAGAGCCCCTAGAGTTTATGAGGCTTTGTGCATAACTCAAATAAGAAGCCCCTATTGCTATCTAAAAAAAAAGTCCCCCCTAGTCTGTTAGTGGATGAGAGTATGTGAATGTATGAGTGTATGGATTTATTTGTGTGGAATACCGTTATGCATGGTGTTTGGCAACTGACATTCCACATAAAATTCATCATGAGACGCCCCTGGCTGAGCAAGCCTTAAGCAGTTGCCTATTATAGAGTCGTGTTTTGATTACAGGGGATTATTGCTACTTACTGTAAATAATGTCTGTGTGCTTATGTTAAAAAAATGTGCATTTACTCTGCCTTCCCTGCATGCCAAGTATGTTTCTGTTAGCTAAATATATACAGTATATACAGCTCAGTTGAATAGGCATTTATATGTATACAATACTTTCCCCCTACACCATTTGTCTCCTTCTAGCATTGATAATTGAAATGATCAAATCCATACATAATATCTGAGAAAACATTGCTCACCTGCCATAGAGTACCAGGGGTTTGTACGATTTTCCATACAGCTAATACAGGGATCCATATTAAACAGAAAGCACACATGAGGCCTCCTAGTATTATTCCCCATCGTGGATAAACTGCTTTACCATAGGACGGGGGTTCAAATGTCACCAAAGACCAAACTAATATGATCTAAAAACAATTAAAGATGATTATTTCAATATATTGTTACATACATTTATGTTACAGAAAGCAGAAAGGAGGATTTTGCGGTGTTATCATCTTCCTCCACTCAACCTGCTCTACCTCCCTACATAAGAAATAGAAAGAAAGCTCAACGCCAGTATATGGTAGAAATGTACATGGTGACTGGCTGGATTCCTTAATGCTAGACTGTAAGGGTACAACCAGTAAGAACTAGCTCTTAAAATGTAATCTCTCTTCTTTTTTCACCCATACCACCATATAAAAGAAGCATAAGAAACTAGTGCAGAGCCACAGAATTTAATGCAATCCCTATGCGATCAAGCCTCGGTGCAAGTGCATGACTGTATCAAAAGGCCTCATCGCTATTTAATAAAAAGGGCTCATGTTTTATTGAAATTATATTATTGAAAATATTTAGGGCCCTATCGGGTCCCTGAGCTAAAACCGGGACACCAAGGGGAAAAATTAGCGTTCGCTAATTTCCCCTTTGCATCACGGTTTCACCAGCAAATTACAATTCAGGTGATGAGTCCAGCAGCCCACCCCATAGCGACCGCTAGGCTCGAGGATGCTCGGGGCAGTTAGCCACAGCTCTTTGTAAGTAGCGTTAGGACCTTGCGATCCTAACGCTAGTTAATCTGTGCTTTAACTTTGTGCTCCCATATTACGTACTCATTAGCGAATCGGAGCGCTATCACCTCTTTTAAGCTAGCGCAAACGTGAGTGCTAGCATTAGCTTGAAGGAGGTGATAGGTTCCGGAGGGACATATCGCCAAGGAAGAGAAAGAACGTAGATTTATAACACTTACCAGTACAACTGCAGGTGTTACAGCATACCAGCAAACCCTCCACCACAGCCAAAAGATCCAGGGTTTCTTCCCCAGCATCATCTCTATGTCCTTAATAACTCTGTTGCCACCTGTGTGGATCAAAAATACTAAATTGTTAATTTAAGTTTGTTAAACGGCAAAGGGCAATATTCTAAAATTGGTGCTAACTTAACCAGAGCTATTGTAAACTTAACAACTCCATAGACTATAATGACTCTGGTATGCTTACAACAGCTCTGGAATAGGGCCCATAGTATCAGACTTGTAATAATGTGAAACAGCTCACTTTGTCAACATTTGGACTCATTATTAGTTTCGCATTCTATGTTTTCATTTTTTTATTGTAGTTTTATATTTTTAACATGTGACAACACAGAGTAAGATGGAAGATAAGGAGGTTATTCCATAACCACTGTGGGCTACTTTTGGTGTTGCAACAACATTAAAATTTGTCAATCCCCAAAAGAGAAATTCCAGCAACAACATGAGAAGTGTTATTGAAGATGCAACAACGGTAAACTATGGTGGTTAGTTAGGGAATAACCCCATAAGTAATTAAAATGTATGACTAAAAAAGTAATGCAAGAAGTATTGAAAATAAAAAAGGATCAATGACTCTGAATGTTATTAGCTTCTCTATACATGCATTATACACTTCGGGCAATATTACATTCTTCCCGCAAAAAGCCTCGCGCAAAGCGAAAATCTTTGCGCCAAGCGTTAAACTTTTGCGCAGGCAAATCACAGCTGGAATTACAATCCTAGCGGCTTTTTTCTTCCGCTGATCAATTGAGCGAGCAAACAGTACGCGCACAACTGCAGGTGCAGTACTGTCTCGCACAAAAATCTTTGCGCGCGCAGTTTTTTACACCCAATCAGCCAATCAAAATGAAGAAACACACCTATCAAACACAACTGAATTGCGTCTGCCAGAGGCAGCGGAGACGGGTTCTGCGTATATGATGCAAAATGAGCACATATGCTACAGTAGTAATACACACACACACCTGCCATCATCCATCATATTGTTGCTGCATTTCTTTTTATGTGCTGTTTTTTTCTCGGGTTAGCCAGGATGTTCAGATTTGCCGTTAACACCAGCTTTTAGGAGTTGCTAAAATTATGCGCGCAAAGGCCATGCAGTAATTACCGCCAATAGATTGCAATACCATCCTCGTACCAGCGCACATTCACATTTGCGCTCACAATGTATAGGACGCGCACAGTACAGAAAGCTCACGCAGGTTCACCCGCGTTAGACAATTGCGAGCGGTTGTTGCGCTGACTTTGTAATACGGGATTAGGGGCAAATGGTTTTACCCCTCGCGTTAATGCTATTTTGTGCCGGCGCAAACGTTTGCGTGAAGATTGAAATTTAGCCCTTCATATGTATAAAAAGGAGTAAGGAAGAACAGTCCGCAATATAGAGAAGGAGAAGAAAGTGGTCAGACAAGAACGAATGAGGAAACAATGAGAAAGATACGAAAAATCCTTTGCTTTTTATTTTGCAGTCAGTTACACTACAGAAAAACTTTTGTTAAACTTCTATTAATCAACAATTACCATATTATAGAAATAAACTTCTTATGTTTATAATTAAAGTGTCTGATAAACCATATTTAATAATAGGATAATGTGTGACACTTTATCCTTGGTGTCTGTTACATACCATAAACCCAGATAATTCCTACCACCTCAAACACAGCTATAAAGAGCACAGTCCATCCTCCACAAAACGTGTCGATCAGGATCACCCAGTAAATTCCTGCCTTTGAAAGAAAACAGTCCGATTACAATGTGTCTCCGCAAAGGATTAATTAAACTATCAGGGTTATTCAAAGAGATCCGAATGGCTGGAGAAAGGTAACCGAACGCTGAAAATCAGCGTTCGGTTACCTTTCTTGGCCATTCGACTATTCAGAGAGTAGGCAATATGCCAAATCCTGGCGAATTGCCTGCACATTCAGTGCCTGTTCGGTGCCTGTTCGAGGGCAGTGAAATCCCCATAGAGAAGCACTGCTTCGCTATTCAGAGAACACAAACCAGCAGTGATAGGTTCCCGAAATGCCCTGCCATTCGGTGGTTTAACTCGGCAAGTTTATTCAGGAGAATCCCATAGGCTTCAATGTTAAAAATATTCCCGTTTTAATTCAACATCTAATAAACCATTGATTATAAAATTCTGCAGTAAAGAGTCGCTTTATTTATAGATTTTTTTGGATATTTTAAGCATTTTTCTTGATCTTTTTTTTTTTTTAAAAAAAGTCCGATTTTTTTTTTTTTTTTTAACTTTACTTATTTTTTCTGTAACGGCCCTTTTTATTATCATTCCCTGGATCTCATATGTAAATTTCAGACATTTTCGCTCAGGAGTTTCTTTGCAAACAGTGTTTCACTTTTCAATCATTCAAGCAAACTATTTTCCTAATATATTCACTGCCTTCTTCTGCGTTGTCGGGTTTTTCCGGCAGCTGCGCTGCGTGTGATCGGCTCCTGCTCGGATTTTTCCGGCGTCTTCGACGGGTTAATCCAGATGTTTTTACGGGTTTTCGGCGTGCATTCGCCGGGTTTTCGCCAGGTTTTTGGCGGGTTTTCGGCAGCTTATTCCCTGCACTTCGACAGCCCTGTGGTGCTTGCTGATTACACCGCAGGGTGGCCAAAATGGGAAAGCTGATTTGCACCGAATTGAAGAGAACAAAAAGTCACCGAACTTGCGGTGACTTTTCGATTCTCTTTGAATAACCCTGTAAGCATGTTTACTTGAAATTTTATCATAGTTCAAATGTTTAGTAAACTGTATTTCCTTTCGTTACCATTTTCCTCCAAGTTTTTTTTTTGCATCCAAACCTTCTTCTTCGTAGTACTTTTTATGTGATGCACAAAGCTGTACTAGCCCTTGCAATACATATACAAGAAAATCTGAACACTCCAGTCGACCCCTAGTGGTGGTGGTGGGGGGGGGTTCATTTCTGGTATGTAGAGTCTTCTGGATTTTGGAATTCAGGTGACCAACTTGTAATAAAATGCTACTGTTTTAAAGAACCTGATGGTGAACACCAGCATAAAGAAAAATGATAGAAAAAGAGGGTTGAAAAGTATACCAAACCCATCTGATATGCCCTGTAAATTCTACAGCACGCACTGGGCCCTAAACAGCTTATGTAAGATGTAATTACCTGAGTCACACACGGGAGCCCAAGGAGAAACAACAAAACACACACTCCGATAGTTATGGGAATCCTCAGTTTTTTCATTGCTTTTGGATAAACATCTTGGATTGCAGCTGTAACGGTTTCTACAAATACATTAAAAGGGAATATTTCCTATTAATTATAACAGCATAGACTGTATAGAGTAAGCACAGGCCTAGAGAGTGAATATTTTTCACTGGGCCACATTACATTCTCAACGCTAAAACGGGTGACGGTAGGGAGAAAAACCTGCGCCCGCAGTTTTCTCCCTACCGCTGTCAAGTGTAATGTCACGGGGTCGAGGTTGCAAGCCCAGGATGCAAGGGATACATTTGAGGCTCTCGGTATGGTGAAAATCAAATGGGGGTTTATCAAAGAAAAACAATAAACATGGAGGGGCAATGCTGGAAAGTCTCTTGTCGGGGAGTGCAGAAGGGGAGTCTTGGAACAGGTACAACAAAGGGGTCTCGAGGCACAATACCAGTAGGGATGATCCAGATTGCAGAGTCCAGGGGAAAGCCAGGGGTCTGTTACACAGATGTCTGGTTAGCAATCGAGCTTCTGGGCAGGCTGAAACTCAGACTGAAAGTGGTGGCCATTTGCAAGCAAAATGCAGAAGCATCCTGGGACAGGCGTGCCTCTGCTAAATACTCACTGCAGGTCCTCATTAGATGCACCTGCTGATCCTGTAAGTGTGTGCCTCAGAAAGCAAAGTCCAGCAAGACAGGGCTTGAAGGGTCCTGCCTGGGGTGATCAAGATGGTTCAGCATCAGATCTGCTTTTCTTCCACCGGCGTCGGTGCGGCACGTGACAACCACCGCCGTTTTAGCGTGTGGAATTACAATGCAGGCACTTAAAAAGCTGCCTGCATTGGTAGCGCGTGCTACGCCCAGGGTGCTCGTGGCAGCGCTGAGCACTGCCGCGAGCATCCACTCAATGGAGTCCATAGGACTCCATTGAGCCAGATGCTGACGGTTACATGACCTGCTGGATCTCGCCCCGCGAGATCTGGCCGGTCGGCATAGTGATACGCAGGGGGAGACTGAGGAACTTTTTCCCCTCGTCTCTCCCTTTTCCCCTCTGGACGGATGAGGCGGTTGGAGCCGCGGTCCTTGTCGCGGGACAGGAAGTGAGTATACGAATTGTTTTTTTATTTTTTTGGCTGGCATTAATGGATTCTGCAGAAGCTGAATCCGTTAACACCAAGTCCTGGCTCTGGTTAACTTTCCGCTAACCAGTGCTGGATGTTGATCAGCGTTAGGACTTTGTAATCCTAACACTGATTAACACTTTGCGCTCCCCATGTTAAGTATAGGGAGCACAAAGTACAGTAACCTCGTGCTGAAAAGCGCAAAGTACCAAACGCAATCGGGTTACTTATCCCGTTGGCGTTTGGATTGTAATAGCGGTAGACACCGCGGCTAACGTTAAAGCTCACGCTGGTGAGCGCTAACATTAGCGTCAAGATTGTAATGTGGCCCAATGTTTCTTGAACCCAGTACATACTTGAAAACGAGAGAAATCTCAATGTATCCTTACTGGTAAAATACTTTATAAATAAATAAGTAATAATAATATCAAACTAGAGGAAGAGAAGAGTCACATTTTGTTTAAACGATATCCTGGGGAGGTTTCGTCATTACATGTTTATTTATGCTAATATATAATTGAATAATTTATTACATGATTCTTTTGACCAAGAAGCACCCGGATTCCGTATTGGAGATATTATACATGTGCTATTTGCCAGAGAATGACAATAAGATGAAAATCAACAGTCTTTACAGAATGTCAATCAGCAGCTATTACTGTCCATCAAAGTTTTGGACCATGGAGACTCCAAACAACACAATCTAATGGCTCCTGAAGCCCAGCTTAACTAGATACTTATTTTATTTTTTTTAAAAATCAACGTATTGTGGTCATCTTTTATAAGTCTGGAAATCCGCAAAAGCAAATATTTGTGGAACTTACCTATCGTAGCAAACTGCGAGTCAAGTCCCAGAAGGAAGAGCATGAAGAAGAATAGAATGGCCCACAAAGGAGATATTGGCAGCTTTGTCAAAGCTTCGGGATATGCAATAAATGCCAACGCAAATCCTAAAAGACATAAGATTCCATTCAGATATTCCCTAAAGCTGCTTGCAAGCAGTTATTTTTCTTGGCAGGGTTGTATGGCTGCATGTTTCCTACTGGTCGATGAAAAAGTACATTTGACGAAACGCATAGACAGAGGAACCTGCCGTCTAGATTGTATTTGTACATTTTGAACTTTTAAGACTGTAGCCTATAATAACAATATTTTTATACCACCTGACCTGTTGGAAACCAGAGTTCCTGTTACTCTTCATACCAGCCCATGTCTTGGAGATGACAGAGTTTTGGGGAGCAGCGAGAAACCGTACACAGTGGTTTGTGAAGGATCTATGGGCCCTGCTTTCTGCTTATAATCTTAACATCTCTCTACAGGCCTATTTCATACCAGTATACTGGATGTCGCACTATTTGTCTTTCAATGTTTCCTAGGTTCTGCTTATTCCTTGTATTTTCTAATATATACAGTGGCAAGAAAAAGTATGTGAACCCTTTGGGATTACGTGGAGTTTTGCATGAATTGGTCATAAAATGTGCTCTGATCTTCTTCTAAGTTACAACCATTTGAAAAACACAGTCTGCTTAAAATACTACAACGCAAACATTATATGTTTTCATGTTTTTATTGAACAGAACATGTAAACATTCACAGTGCAGGGTGGAAAAAGTATGTGACCCTTTGGACTTAATAACTGGTTGACACTCCTTTGGCAGCATAACCTCAACCAAACGTTTCCTGTAGTTGCAGATCAGACCTGCACAACGATCTGGAGTAATTTTGGACCACTCCTCTTCACAAAACTGTTTCAGTGTAGCAATATTCTTTGGATGTCTGGTGTGAATCGCGCTCTTAAGGTCATGACACAGCATTTCAATCGGGTTGAGGTCAGGACTCTGACTGGGCCACTCCAGAAGGCGTATTTTGTTTTGTTGAAGCCATTCTTTTGTTGAATTACTTGTATGCTTTGGGTCATTATCCTGTTGCATCACCCATCCTCTGCGGAGCTTCAGTTGGCGGACAGATGGTCTTACGTTTTCCTGCAAAATGTCTTGATAAACTCTGGAATAAATTTTTCCATCAATGACAACAATCTGTCCAGGCCCTGAGGCAGCAAAGCAGCCCCAAACCATGATGCTCCCTCCGCCATGTTTTACAATGGGGATGAGGTTTTGATGTTGGTGTCCTGTGGCTTTTTTTCTCCACACATAGTGTTGTGTGTTTTTTCCAAACAACTCAATTTTAGTTTCATCTGTCCACAGAATATTTTGCCAGTAGTGCTGTGAAACATCTACAAAACCCTCACTAACTCAGCTCCCCACTACCTGTCCTCACTAATCACCAAATACACCCCAGCCCGCTCCCTAAGGTCAAACAGTGACCTGCGCCTAGCTTCTCCCCACATCACCTCTTCCCATGATAGACTGCAGGATTTCTCACGCGCAGCCCCCACTCTCTGGAACGCTCTCCCTCGTACTGTCAGACTTTCCCCTAACTTCTCTTCCTTCAAACGCTCCCTTAAAACGTTCCTATTTAGGAAAGCCTACCACCCAACTCATTGACGAACCATCAATCACTCTCACCTTACAGTCCTCTCCTCCTGTTTCCAACCTCAACCCTCCCAGATTGTGAGTTCCTACGGGAATAGGGCCCTCATCTCCTCCTGTACGGTTTGTCAAATTTTGTTCAATGTACCCTGTCTATACTGTGCCTATTGTACAGCGCTGCGGAATATGCTGGCGCTTTATAAATAAAGAATAATAATAATAATAATAACATCCAGGTGCTCTTATGCAAACTTCAAACGTGCTGCAATATTCTTTTTGGACAGCAATGGCTTCCTCCGTGGTGTCCTCCCATGTACTCCATTCTTGTTTAATGTTTTCCTTATTGTAGATGTGTCAACAAAAATGTTAGCATGTGCCAGAGATTTCTGTAAGTCTTTAGCTGACACTCTAGGATTCTTCTTTACCTCATTAAGCATTCTGCGCTGTGCTCTTGCAGTCATCTTTACAGGACGACCACGCCTAGGGAGTAGCAACAGTGCTGAACTTTCTCCATTTGTAGGCAGTCTGTCTTACCGTGGACACATGAACATCAAGGCTTTTGGAGATACTTTTGTAACCCTTTCCAGCTTCATGCAAGTCAACAATTCTTGATCGTAGGTCTTCTGAGAGTTCTTTTCTGCGAGGCATGGTTCACATCAGGCAGTGCTTCTTGAAACCAGTAAACCCAAAACTGGTGTGTGTTTTTAAATGGCAGGACAGCTTTCAGCAACACATCCAATAATTTCACACTGATTGGACTCAAGGTTGGCTCACTCCTGGCTCCAATTAGCTCTTGGAGAAGTCATTAGGCTAGGGGTTCACGTACTTTTTCCACCCTGCACTGTGAATGTTTACATGTTCTGTTCAATAAACACATGAAAACATATAAAGTTTGTGCTGTATTATTTTAAGCAGACTGTGTTTTTCAAATTGTTGTGACTTAGATGAAGATCAGAGCACATTTTATGACCAATTCATGCAAAACTCCACGTAATCCCAAAGGGTTCACATACTTTTTCTTGCCACTGTATATATATATATAAAAATAAACATGAAGGTTCTGCACTCACGGTTCACCACAAAGATTTAGCCTCACCCGGTGCTGCTGCAATGGCTTCAGTTAATATCGATTTAGCAAAAACGCCAGCACTCCAGGGATTTTCCAAAAATAATTCCATTTATTCGTCCATAGACATCAACGTTTCAGCTCACCAAGGAGCCTTCATCAGGACAGACATGTACAAAACAACACTGTGTCCCATTTAAATAGACACCCCAATTAACGATGATAAAAGCCCCCCCAGCTACTCACCAGCCAGTATGTGAGGTTCTCTGCATGATTACACGTGTGAATGGAGTAATCATGCAGAGAACCTCACAAACTGGCTGGTGAGTAGCTGGGGGGCTTTTATCATCGTTAATTGGGGTGTCTATTTAAATGGGACACAGTGTTGTTTTGTACATGTCTGTCCTGATGAAGGCTCCTTGGTGAGCTGAAACGTTGATGTCTATGGACGAATAAATGGAATTATTTTTGGAAAATCCCTGGAGTGCTGGCGTTTTTGCTAAATCAATATATATATATATATATACATATATATATATATATATATATATATATACCGTGGACTTCAACTGCTTGTTGTGACTACAGCTACTCATTACATGTCTTCTGTTAGCACGAGACTGCAGATCATAAATGGATGAATTCATGAAAGCTAGAGAAAGCCTTGATGTTCTGATCTACACTTAACTGATCTTGCGAAAAAAGAGACAAATTAATTCAATATTCCATGTCTCATGGAGCCCTTTGTTTAGATTTATGTGCACAATAGGATCCTCAAATGTTTTAGGAAGCACAAAATCAACCAAAAATTTAAAATAAAAGTAATTTAATGTATAACCATGCAATGAAGCCTGTATATGTCTCTTGCTGTTCAAAATATCCTTTACATTTTCACTGAACACATGGGACACTATCACCTCATTAACGCTAGCCCTCACAAAAATGAGCGTTAGCACTAGGTTACTTGACGTGATAGCGTGCCCCATAGATCAGCTACCGATTGTTATCGGGTTAAAATATCTGTTAGCGAATCGGTATTAGCGCTTTTTAGCGCGAGTTTACTGTACTTTGCTCTCCCTATGCTTAACATGAGGAGCGTAAAGAGTAAGCAATCAGTAATTAGCGTTAGGATCACATAGTCCTAACAGTAATTATTCACAGCTGTCGCTAACTAAAAACGTTTGCTACAGCTTAGAGCGTCCTGATCATCTCTCATCCTGCGGTGAGAACGGCGGCCCGTTATGCTGCTTCTGGCCACCGGGAGCAGAGTGAGACTGGGGGAAAAAGTTCACAGTCTTCCTCTGAGATCAGTCCGAGGCGGCGGACCTGCAGCATCTCGCAGAAGACTCCATGGAGTCAATAAGACTCCATGGAGGGGATACTCGCGATGGCGCATTAGCGCTGCCACGAGCATCCTGGAGCCTAGCGGCCACTATGGGCCAGGCTGCTGGACTCAGCGAATGTCCTGTAATCTACAGGTAAAATGGGGATGCTAACAGGAGATTAGCGAACGCTAATTTTCCTGCTTAGCTTCCCCATTTTAGCTGTAGGGAGGTCTAAGCACTGTCGGACCAAGCATGGATTAAGTTCCAGTAATGATAAATTAATGATACAATTCATTCACAGCAAATGTTTCCTTGAAGTATCTTTCTTTAAAGAGAAATTCCCCAGTCATTTTGAGCTCCATAGAGCTACCAACCACGCTAAACAGGCAATAACCAATTCATTTCAATTATACACATCAAAAGTATGGTGACATAGACAACTACATGAATAAAGCAATGAAGAGAACTGTTATTAAGTGCTGCCTACTCAGGCACCAAAGATCACCAAAGTTCTCGCTTTCTTAAGTCAAGTTCCACTTATACAGCAGCATACTCACCTTCATCTATAACTTTTGAAACTGGTTTTCCTGAGATATATGCCATGTGCCCAATGATACAAAAGATGGCAAACCCTGCCAGGATACTGGTTAGACAGTTGATGACACAGGCCAATATGGAATCCATGTAGCTGTTATTTTTGAACTTGTTGTAAGAAGACAAAGCGATGAGTCCTCCCCAAGCTGTGGATAGAGAATAAAATATCTGGGTAGCAGCATCTCTCCAGACCTAACAAAAAAAAAATGAAATATTAAAATAACACAGAGATACTCTAGAATTAATACGAGGGGTGGGGGAACAGATGGGTTAAATATTACCCCTCCTGACTCCCTCCGCACTCCTTCTGTTTTAAATCCCTTTGTGCTGCCCAGGACAGGACATGCTGCCAGCTTCCTGGAAGCCGCAGCAGTCAAGCAATTGCGAGGAGACTGGAACCTCTATTGAGCATCTAGTTAAGCCACTGGCCTTCAATGAGGACCACTTTGAAAGCCATTGATGGGTTGGTGGATCCTGAAGGTCTAGAAATCAAAGAATCTGAGCTCAGCGCCCAGGTTCTAAGTGGGACTAAATCCATGCAATTGGAGGGGTCTTCCCCTGGAAGAGGATTACGTTGAGTAATCGAAGTGCCCAGAGTGTCCCTTTAATTAATTTCATGGTTAGAATCATAGACGTCCACGCTCATAATGAGACATGTGTTTTGTAATGCTATATGCACATCAACAAAACTTCAGAGCTGCTTTTAAAGAAATGGGGTTGTGGTTTTTAAGAGGTTTTCAGTGTACGTATTATACAAAAATAAATAAAAGTATCTTCTAAAGCTCTGCGTCCTTTCTGTCTGTCTAGGGACATCCTTGGAGATTACAATTTTTATATTTTTATGACATATTTTAATACAAACAAACTTAGGTTACATCTTATCTGTGATCTTTGGTGCATTACTGCCACATTGTGACAGTTTTGTGGTGGATAAATAGAATTGCCTTAGTTATTTACATTCTCCTGAGTGCATTCTAGAATTTATCCTAAGAGATCTGCATTTAAAGAGTTACACTATCTTGTCTTGTTGCTTCCTTCTCGTTTGTGTAACTTTATGCCAGAGTTATTTTGAGGTCCAGCAGGGAGACCACTGGAAAGACATCTTACCATTTTGCCTACTTTTATATTCTTTTTACGAGCGGTGATTTCAACTCATGTGTGACTTTTGTAACTAATTATACACCAGATATTAAGCTTTGGTAATAAATCTGCTATTGAGCACATAAGCCATGAGATATTACAAGACATACAGTGTAAAACTGTGTTAAATAGGGATTGTAGACTCACCTCCCCAGATGAAAGTTTTGTAATATTAGACTTTTGTCCAATATAGTATTCTATGCCATCTCTGGCTCCCTCGAGTGTCGCTCCTCTGACAAGAAGGATGATCAGAACAACATATGGGAATAACGCAGTGAAATACACGACCTAGAATTAACACAGAAGCAGCGATTAGGTTCTGTATGACAGAGGCATGGGTTCTTCAACTGAAAATCACGCAGTATGCAGAGATGATCATTGCACCAGTAATAAAAAATAATCAAGAACGATAATATGGGATAGCATGTCAAATGCGATGATTGCCTGAGATCCTGTGTTTGTTTGGAGTTTCACAAGGAGTAAAGTCAAGGCAAGGAAACGCATTTCCACCAATACAATGGAGGTCCCATGCGGCCTACACACTGTGACATCTTTGATGTTTTGCTGCTTTGCAAGACAATAGTGCCTTATCACTACACTGTTATTAATACCCAATTAGGCCGTGGTCAGAAGAGCACACTATGTGCGCCCGTACAAACTGGCCTCCCGGCGTCCGTCGCAGCGTTGTGATGCTTCAATGGGGCTGGCCACACACTGTAGCACGTGCAGAACTGCGCACACTATAGCGGCGTGCTGAGGACATTCTGAATGCCTCCCCGTCAAAGCGCTACGACGCGCATTTCTCCATATCCTCCATAAAAGGTTTAAGGCTTAAGGCTTGCAGCGCTGAGCACACTAACCTCGCTCAGCAAGGTGGCCAGACAGCGTCAGAGTGGAAGAAACGTCCACTCTCACAGACATTCCTTCTGCTTTGCAAAACACTCGTCTGACCCCGGCCTTAGCTGTAACCTAACTCTGGTGTACACGGAACAAGAGCTGCTATTACCTCCTTAGCAACTCCATAATCTTTACGGGTTCTAGTAAGTTTATACCAGGGGCTAAATCACAACCAAGCCATCAATGGTGAGCCACAATATAGAAACGGCTACGCAGCTCGCCAGTAACAATTCTATTTCAATATCAGTGTCTCAAGATGGAATATTTTATGGCCCCTGCATGAGCTCTATGAGAGACCACTTGAGCAGGATTGCGCAGAAGCCATGGAAGAACCGTTGGAACTATTTGTTCCCAGACTTTCACTACTCCGAACCAAAAGAAGTGGGGTATCACACCAAACTGCACCGTGGGATCTCAGGTAAATTTCTTATTTTTCAATCCCTTTAAATTTGCATGTTTGCTGATTTTGCAAAAACAAACTCATTTAAGACCAACTTTTAAGCCGGTACTTTTTTTTTTAAATACCGGCTCTGGAGGAGAAGGCCGAGGTACAGTGGAATATCTTGTGCAAATTACGGGCTCCAATATAAAGAAAAGGATGATAAAAAAGATGACATCTTTTTCTTTTGGCAAGAGGGAACAAGACTTGACCTCTGACCTCAATCACATTCAATGTGAACTAGAACAATATAGGAGCATAGCACACAATATGGTAGGTATGGTAAGACTTTCGGTGGATAGATATTGCCAGGTTCTATACAGTAAATTATAACAACTTAAAAGTAACTTTTAAACAAAGATAGCAGAATTTTGAAAAAAGATGTAAAATCTTAAAATGACATATTTTTTGTCAAAATGTTGCAAATAACTTTAATTTTGTTGTTGAGCAGATTAAACAGTTTGTTCCTAAGCAAAATCTCTTTTGCAATTCTTATATATGTGGACTTTCAAGTATGTCCTGTTTGTAGATTAAAGTATTTGGATATTTTGTAAGCTTTAGATTGGCGATAGGCTGAGTTGGTGCTGTCAGCTATGAATCATTTTGGACCGTCCTATGGCAGAATGCATGGTAGATATAAAGCAGTTGGAGCATTTTAATCCGAGCTATAGTATTGTAATGTCCCTACATTTGGGTATACACTTGTGGTTTATAACTATGATATTCATGCCTTAAAAAATGCAATATTGACAAATGGTTCTTCTTTTTCAAGATATGATACATTTCTGAAACAAAACATGCCGCTGCATGTAGTAATTACAACAATAAATAAGGTTTCAAGTTGTAAAACCTGAAATATTGCAGCAAGATTTATAGTGTCATGCGAAACACCCCATTTAATTAGTATGAAGAAATACAGTAATGTGAAATTATTTCAAGCATAAAAGCTTCCTTAAAAATAAGACAGACCAGAAGGACTGCTTTAAAAGTATCTTCTGCCAAGAAGCACAACAACCTATGCACCATGGGTGGGTTTTGGTGCAGGGAGGCCCTCTGCTTTGTAGTATCTACAAAGAACCACAACAGCTTATGCACCGCGGATGGTTTATGGTGCACGGAGGCCCCCTGTCACCTGTCAATGTATCTACCACGAAACGAAACACCACCACTTATGCACCACAGATGAGTTATGGTGCAAAGAGGCCCCCTGTCCTTGTATTATCTGCTAAGAACTAGGGATGAGCCGAACACCCCCGTGTTCGGTTCGCATTCGAACTCGAACAATTTCAAAAGTTGGAACGCGAACACGAACCGAAGTCAATGGGACTCAAAAGTTCGATTTTTAGAGTGCCCTCCAAGAGGGCATATATGCTACATATTTGCCATAAAAAGTGTATGGGGGTCCGGGTAGTGCCCTGGGGGACAGGAAACAAGGGAAAAAAAGTAAAAAAAAAAAAAAAACATTTTTAAAGGAACAGTGAGTTTTCCATGAAATAAGGGTTAAAAATAAAAATGAAAAATTCCTTCAAATATCGTGCCTAGGAGGTCCCCATAACCTGCCCGTGAAGTGGCGGATTTGTAGGATGTATAGAAACATTTAAAAACAAAAAAATAACGTTTCAAATGCCGGTAAACGGTTTTCCTTTAATCTATTCATAAACAACTGCTTGGGGCAGCAGTCTGTATTAAAAAAGGAGACATTTTAGAACACGCAGAACAAGTTTAGTAATTTTTTGGCTAAATTATGGTGAAACTTATGCAGGCTTTGGATGAAAGTAACAATAGGTGCTTTAAAATTGGGCCTTTAGTGTCGGCAATAGTGTCGTCACACCGTAACCCCTCTGTGGTATTGTGGAAGAGTGCAGGGTTGGACCCTGCGGTCTAAAAATTAAAATGATATGAATCTGATAATATAGGCGTCAGTGTCAGTGCACCCAAATATTGTGCCTTTGGTGGCAGCAAGTGCCTTCACACCATATCCCTTTTGTGGTATTGTGGAAGATTAAAAGAATTCCCAGATATTTTGTAGAAATGAGACCCCCAAAATAGTTGGTGGCAGTGAGAACACAAAGATTACAACAATTCCCAGATATTTTGTAGTAATGAGACCCCCCCCCCAATAGCTGCTGGCAGACTGGCAGTGAGAACACACACTAACAATCTCCTCTCAAAAAACACGTGCTGGGGCTGCAAAGGACGCCTTATATAGTGTGCTGCGAGACTTAGCTCTGTGAGCCCGTGATTGGGCAAAATTTGCCAAATCAGGACTCTGAGCCGTGATTTGCATAGTCTTGCACCTGTCTTGCACCTAAACTGTGGTCAGGTGCAGGCTGTAGCCAATTACAAGCTTCAGGCCAGTGGAAAAATGCATTGTGGTCCATTGTGGGCGAACATGCTGCAAACACGTGAAAATGTTCGAAGTTTGCAAACATACGAACTGGCGATGTTCGAATCGAATTCCGAACCGATCGAACCGAACAGCTCATCCCTACTAAGAACCACAACCACTTATATGAACAATGAATTGGTTATGGTGCAAGGAGGCCCCTGTCCTTGTAGTATCTGCTAAGAACCACAACCACTTATGAACCATGAATTGGTTATGTGCAAGGAGGCCCCCTGTCCTTGTCTCCTAGACCAATGCTCAGTATAACCATCTGCTACAATAAACCCATTTCTCGTTTTTAATGACTATTCTGTTTTTCTAATTTTCCAATCTTTAATGTGTACCACTACCATCACTTGAAAAAAGAGGCAAAACAAAATATTTTCTTTAATGCCATTTGGTCTCACTGGATCAACACTATAAACAGGTATTTCATGGTTCCCATTACCACTCAAGATACGACCTGCCACTCACCCAATTAGTGCTCTACTGTACTACACTGTTGCCGAATGCCATTGGCTCTGACCCTTTATATGAAATGTCACAATATATTACCTAATGTGCAATAAGTGTTCAAAACGGCATGTTAGTCATTGATTTATTAACTTGTCATTTGTCCCTTGTGTATTGTTTCTCCTATCGGCTACGAGTGTTAGATGAAGGGCTTCGTCAGGCTGAAATTGAAGATTTTAGTGGACTTTGATAGCGACTCTCTATTACTGGATGGGACACGATAGAAACCAAGATTGGTGCAATCCATGGGGATTCATTTCTATTACATATGTGTATATCCTGCTTCCCGTGGAGAATGGGAAGCAAAAGTAAAAGTTATTCTGAAGATGAAATATTTTATCTGTTAAGTCCACCAAAGAGTATTATGAACCTTGACCCCACTAGAACATGGCACATATGAGCATGAATTCGAGGAATCTGAGAGAGTCTACTCAACTGTGATTTTGGGGAACACTTTGTGACATATTAATGCACACTCTTGATGAGCATTGGACATATGAGGGGGCCTGCTGTTTCAATTAATTCCAGTTTTATTGAAAAATGAGAGGCCTCCAAGAGAGAAGGTTGATGCTACAAGCACAAAATAAGCATGAACATTTCTCTAGAAAACATAGTTTCAATAGTGAAAAAAACTTATGTCATCTATATATTACCTTTCCAGAAGTTTGTATTCCCTTAATTAACGCTGCCCCAACTAAAATCCACGCCAGGAGCAGACAGAGAGCCAGATGCCATACCACGGTCCCAGTCTCATCTATTCCGCTGGATACCCTGAGGGCCACTTTACTGAAATATTAGAAAAGGATAGAATAGAATAAGCCATATACAGAAATACATACGGTATAATTATACCACAAAAATACATTGCAATGAATTATTTACTATTTGAAGTTCTATTTGTGGACATGGGATAGAATATAAAATGAAAAACGTTTACTTGAGCACAAATCTTTTATGATCTGTGAAGCATTCTGTGCTCAATCCTTCTCTTGTACCTTATGTGCATGTGCTATGTAACTTACCGTTGTGTCATAATGAGTGAAAAAACACTAGGCTTTTGTAGTCATGGTTTTTCCCACCAATAAACCTTTCTTTTTACTCAGGCATTTGATTTTAATATGTGTAATGTAATCATTAACCCTTTGAGTACAAGTAGTTGGACACACCTCAATATTTCATGACAGTCTTTGCTTTTTTGGTTCAGTTACCTTCACATTCTTACGAAAAAGAGAGAAGAGAGGTTTTGTTTTTTGCAAATTGCACAATTACACAATACTTACTCCCAATATTGTTTGCTTGGTAGATCCATTTCCTCATCAATAAAGCAGGAGAGATTACTTCCTTGTACCATTGATATATTCATCAGTACCGTCGCTCCATTTCCCATAGTTACGTTACATACATCTGGAAAAGCAATGTTTCACGGGCTAGTTAGATGTTTTATATAACCCTGGATGAATTTATGACTTACATTACCTGGTGTCTTTGCACCAGGTCAGTGGACACCATGTTTCATTCTATCGGCTGGGAAAAGTAGAGGAAACATCACTGGTCTACAAGTGTGGAGATGACAGTTTGAGTCCTGGTCAGAGCATCTTTCCAGCAAGTGTCCATAGGCAAGACGCTTAATGATACATACTTGCCTAACAAAAATTATCAACTGTGTAGTGTGGCAGTAATGTCTCAGCCCTACAACCGTGACAAGCAGGTTCGAACTGTAATCAGAATGACTAACCCACATGTCTTTCCTCTACAACCGTGGACAAGCCTGCCTTACAACCACAGAGAAGCAGGTTCTGACTTTGCTGTACAAGTGTGGAAAACAGGCATGGATCCCATACAGAGGTCCTCACCAGTAAGTGTTTTTGACGAAAAACCTCACGATATGTACTCATCTACCTCACTAAATGAATCCCTTATTGACTGTAAGTTGCCTTGGGGACAGTGTCCCCCAATGCATTGTGTCATCCTTGTGAGGCCACAGTCACACGAGCGCACTTGAGAGTGGAAGGAACCTCCATGAGAGTGGACATTCCTTTCACTTTGACACCAGTGAGGCCACTTCACTGAGCGCAGTTAATGCGCTCAGCGCTACAAAGTTCGATGGAGGATCGAGTGTTCTAGCTTTTCGATGGGGAGGGATTCGGCACGTCCGGTGTAGTGCGCATGCTACACTGTGTGGCCCTCCCTGTCGAGCTGCTAGCAAGCTGCGACAGACGCAGTGAGGAGGAGTCACATGAACGCACTCAGTTTGCGCATGTGACTGTTCCTTAAAGGGACACTATACGCACCCTGACCAGTTTAGTTTATTACCTGCACAAATGACATCCTGATATTTAGAATTAAAATATTCCCCATTAAGCAATATGTATTTAAGAAATCCAATAAACACCCATGAAAGTTCACATTTCTAAATGCCTCCCATAGGAGCCTTTCCAGATACAGCCACTGGTACATATTTATGGATGTTTAGCGTGGATCTCCCCTGACCATCCTTTTCAAACCGCTCAGTAATGATCTTATAGTATTGGTTAACTAAGGAAAGCATAATTAAAAGCAAAATGTATTTACCTATGGTGGTGTTAAGACACTTCTCATCTGCAAAATCCTGAAAGCATTCTGACCAAGGCAGGTAACTTCTGAATGAAGCAAACAGGTAGAACAGACTGTAGGCAATAATAACGTTGTAGTAAATTCCTACTAATGCTGATACCAAAACCATTGCAACACCAACACCTGTACAAAAAAAAAAAAGAGGTTGTGAGTCCAAATAATGCTGCATGACAACATTGTGTCTATTAATTTTGTGTCTCTGAAATTTGTTTTTTTTTAAATTGTCCCAGTAAAGACTAAAATGTAAGGGCTCTATTCCCTAGTGAACACCAACTGTACCATTCGGCTACATAACTGTTAATGCTAGAGTAAGTGACTTTAACGCGTGACACCCATATTACCTTAAACTCCTGAAAAATCCGTTAGGGCATCGGTGATTGCTCTAGTTTGCACAAGCTTACTGTACTTTATGCACCCTATATTTAACATGGGGAGCACAATCACTAATTAGTATTTGGATAAGTAAGGTATTACAAAGTCCTAGCGATAATTACTGCACCGATACACTAAACAAAAATTTAGCGGCACCTAGAAGCTGGTGCTGTCGGATTCTGCTTTTGCAGGATCATTTAGCACCCCCTAAACCCCCCTAGTAAATCCGATACTTACCTCTCGTGCCGTGAGGAGAGTGACGGCCCGATCCACTGCTCCTTGCCACTGGTAGCAGAATGAGACTGGGGACAAACAGTCCCCAGCCTCCTTCTGTGGTCATTCTGCAGCACTGCACCATCTCTTGAGATTGAGATCATGCAGGGCTTATGGCCTTCCAGCTCAATCCTCCATGGAGTTCTGTGGGGTCCAGGAGGTGATACTTGTTTCCTTGAGAGCCACTGGGCCAACTATTTCTAGCAGGCCCCGTGGTTGAATGTTTTTCATGTGGTACTGGTTGGAGAGATCCTCCAGAACAAGCTTGAGCTGTGTCACCTGATCAAGTAATATGTTGGGGTGGTAAATCACCGTATTGTAGTGGCCCCCATGTCAGCTGTTGTTGTTTTAAAGGTTAAGGTAAAAAGTCCCAAGGCCTTTCTCTTGGCCTGCACAGTCCATACAGTCTTTTCAAACAACGTTGCAAGAAACATCTTCACCAGCAAGATGCTGGCCAGGACTAGATGGATAACATTTTTGGTAGCCAGCACTGGAGAGCCACCAGAGCTAGGGTATCTTAGCATTTGGGTGCGGGTGAGTGCGACTGTAAAACTGGCACCATTGTGGGTCTTGGATCCACCCCTTCTCGTCGAGGTCTTCATGGGAGATAATGTGAAGGTAAGGGAAGCATTCTGGGCTCAAATATCCTGGGCTAGCTCACTGAAAGCAGGTTCTCTGCTAGTCAGGGCCAGAGAGCCAGAATCACACGTCCTCTTTCATGCCAAAGCATCATTCTGACCCTCCCATTCAAGGTTTTGAAGAAAACATTGCTGTTGGCTTTAGGTAGAATATATTTCGGTAACAGTTGAACACTATCTTAATATCCCTTTACTGATCCAATCAGAATTTTCTCTTTTATCCCCAGGAGCATGATCGGGATAACGGAGACAGTCTCATTGAATGTTAAGTGGATTGCATTACGCAATTATTATTATTATTAGTTTATCTGTATTGCACCAGCATATCCCGCAGCGCGATAAAGGGGGTTACAATAATTTAGAGTAGTGCATAGTAATACAAAATTAAGGTAGAGAGGCCCCTGTTCCCAAAGGAGCTTACATTCTAAAATCCGATATCTTGGGACTCTCTGCCAAGTACTATGGATACTAATTCAAGCATTGACTCCACGAACAAATATATCAGATTTACGTATTTTATAATAACATTATCAACAGTGTAAAATGTTAAAACGTGATTTTTTTTTGTGTGTGTGTGGTTTTAGCATAAAATTGTACTTTAATGAATTAAACTGTATGATTGCTTTAAAGACACTTTTTAGTGTATGAGTGTACATTTATTTTTCAAAAGTGTATTAGTTTACACAATAAATTGCAAGGTATAAAAATATAATTACGCACAATTATGTCATTATATTTTACAACAAAAATGTATTTCAGCAATAGCAGAGGCAAGGTGTCCTCCCTGATTCTAAAGCTTACTACGGACATCTCAAACTGTAACATGACAATAGGGATTATAGGAAGCTTTTATATCGGAGAAATAAAATACAGGATTGCTGGAGCTGGTTTATCCAGTCCATTAAAAGTTATGAATTACTGTAGGTTTCAGAACTGAAATAGTGTTTGTTTCTGTACGTCAAACAGACATTGCACTATGAGTTTACTCTCATGCGGAGTCACGGCGTGAGTCACCCTTAATAATTGAAAAGTTAAAAATAGTTGTGTTGGAATTAAATTCTGCAGATTTCGAGATATTTTCAATTGACTTTTTTTCATATTTTGTAACTTGCGTGCCAACAAAATTTCAATATTTTTCTGTGTGATTATTACTAAGCTTTTTGGTAAGCTTCATATGATGTAAGCATCTCAAACTTTTAGGGTTATTCAGAGAGCGGTGAAAACCAGGAGAATGACTGGAGAAGTGAAAATTCTAGGTCAAAATAGCCAAACCAGAAAAATTCTCCCATTTATCTCACTTTCCAAATCGTCTAGTTGGTCTAGATTGTTCTCTTCTCCTGCCATTTCTCCTGGTTTTCACCTCTTTCTGAATAACCCTGTTTGTTTACTACCAAGTGATTTTCCATAAAACTACTGCCCGTGGGTTTATGGAAAAAGACATTCCATTACAAACACAGTATGTATACAGTATATAGCATTACATAGTGCTAGTGCTAATTTCTGTTGGGACAGTCATTTTAGCTACACCTAAAAGCTGGTGCTAAATGATTCTACTTTTGCAAAATCATTTAACACCCCTAAACCGCCCCCCCCCCCAATAAATCTGACACTCACCTCTCAGGCTGGGGGCAGACTAGCGCACTTTGTGCGCCCATACTGACGTGCCTTCCGGCATCCGTCACATGTGTTGTGACTAGGGTTGCCACCTTTTCTTCAAGCCAAACCCGAACACTCTAGTGTTGGGTTTGGGCAGACATTTTTTTTGTAGCGTATACACTGTGTGTATATTTACATTATGCGTATATATTAGGGCACATGGTATTATGCATGTCACATTGGTATTATGGCTGGCACTGGCACACTGGTATTATGGCTGGCACTGGCATTATGGCTGGCACTGGCACTGGCACACTGGTATGGCTGGCACTGGCATTATGGCTGGCACTGGCACACTGGTATTATGGCTGGCACTGGCATTATGGCTGGCACTGGCACACTGGTATTATGGCTGGCACTGGCACACCATTATGGCTGGCACACTGGTATTATGGCTGGCACTGGCATTATGGCTGGCACTGGCACACTGGTATGGCTGGCACTGGTATTATGGCTGGTACTGGCATTATGGCTGGCACTGGCACACCGGTATTATGGCTGGCACACTGGTATGGCTGGCACACTGGTATTATGGCTGGTAATGGCATTATGGCTGGCACTGCTATTATGGCTGGTACTAGCACACTGGTATTATGGCTGGCACTGGTATTATGGCTGGAACTGGTATTATGGCTGGCACAGACTAGTATTTTTATGGCACAAGACAAGGGCATAATAAAAGGGAGAGGGCAGGGGATTCTTACTTTTGATGCTGCGCTCAGTTTTAACTTGTGTCGGAGTGGAGACAGTGACTTGACGCGTCTGCTCTGGAGTCGGGAGCCAGGAACGCAGCCGCAAGCACGTGAATGTCTTCCTCAAGTGAGCTGTTGTGCCTGCGCCTTCTGACTGACAGTGGCACATGGGAGGAGGCGGGGAGGAAGTGCCGTCACCGACAGACCCACCACACCACTCCCACACTGTCAGTCATTGGCAGAATGGGCAGAGCGTACAGCCCTGCGTCTTGAAGGAGAGGACCGCGTCGCCGGGGGAACGAATGACTTGTAAGTATGCGGAGGAGACTTTGTGCCGACCCGGTACCTCGGAGTCATGTGTCCGGGTGGCAGGGGGTGTCAAATTCCAAAACCGGACGGTCCGGGTCAAGGTGGGAACCCTAGTTGTGACGCTTCGACGAGGCCGGACACACTATGTTGCGCGTGCACGAATTGCACTTGCGACAGGCTGTGCTGCGTCTGTGACGCAAGCCTCCCCATCGAAGTGCTATGACGCACGTTCAACGAGGCTGCAAAGCGTGACCCTCCATAGGAGGATCAAGCCTTGCAGCGCTGAGTGCACAAACTGCACTCAGTGCGGTGGCCAGACGGGCGTCAAGTGGAAGGAACGTCCACTCTTATGGACGTTCCTTCCATTCTTAAAAATGCTCATCTGACCCCAGCCTCATCCTGCAGTGAGAACAGTGGCCCGATCTGCCCTTTGTTGTTGGGAGCAAAGTGAGACTGGGGACAAATAGTTCCCAGTCTCCCTCCGCAATCACTCTGCGGCACCGAGCGATTTCGCGAGAGCGGGATCTCGTAGGGTTCATTGCCCTTAAATGTAACCCTCCATGTGGTCCTATGGACTCCAGGAGGTGATACTTGCGACGGTGCAGAACCGCTGCCGCGAGTATCCAAGCGGTTAGCGCTACGTTCCAGGTCAAGGTGCCACAGTAGTGCCTGCCCTGCAATATCTCTTTAAAATGGAGACGCTATGGGGAAACCTGCAGGTGCAGATTTTTCAGTGCTGGTTTTGTAGTTATCATGTGGGATTCGGGGTAAAAGGTCATAGAATCAAATCGGAAAAAATAGGCATTTTTGAAACTGCAACAATTTACTTATTTTCTGTCTAGGGGATGTTAATCATACTTATTGAGCTGCTCTTTATTTCCTTGTTCACTTAAGTGTTTTTTAATTTCTGCTTGATATTTGGCTAGAGAGTAAAGCTACAGGAAGACAGAAAGGTCAACACAAAAGATTCATATTTGTCTGTATTTTGTTTCTAAAATAATAATACTTGGCATTGTTTAGCAGTCTTTTTTTAAATGTCATATAATAATGATGCATTTTGGTAGTAGATAGAATTTATGGTGCAGTTTAACACTACGAAAATATCCCTCTAACGTTGACAACAATGGTTTAACTTACCTTGAAATATAGGAGACAGCCTCCATATTGCAATAGGACCAGCACTAGCGAATTGTCCTAATGAGCATTCCAGAATACACAGCGGTAATCCCGCCAGAGCCAGCATGATAACGTAGGGAATAATAAAAGCACCTGCAGGGAAAAGAAGTGATTAGATATCTAATTCTGTTCTGGATGCTTTCAGCTATTTGCCTGTTCAACCATAATTTACCTCTTTCATTATAAGTGCACCTACCCTTATTATATATCATTTTGTTCAGGAGAGATATGGCTTTCATTTTCCATCAAATATTTATATATAAAACATTTTTTATATGTAAAAAAATATAAAAACTATGAGAAAATAGAGAATTTTACTATTTTCAAAGTTCCTGCACTAACAGGGTTAAAAAAATGTTTATTTTTTTCACTTGGCTTTTAAAACTACAAAGATTCTCTGTCTCTCTTGTCTCAGATTGAACTGAGGAGAAGAGAGAGGCAGC
Organism: Leptobrachium leishanense; assembly: GCA_009667805.1. Lineage (NCBI taxonomy): Eukaryota > Metazoa > Chordata > Amphibia > Anura > Megophryidae > Leptobrachium > Leptobrachium leishanense. The sequence continues at coordinate 25,418,452 of CM019071.1, read as the reverse complement.
GACAATGTTCAACCAATGTTACAAGCATTAGCTGAGACATTGAGAGAGTGACATCGGAGACAAGCTGTCACCACTGTCACGTGACCCAGATCGCCGCTATTGGCTGCCAGGGGACTACCTGCATTGCCAGGCAACCCCCCAGTCGGTGAGCTGCATGCTGGGAAGGGAGGCGGGCTGTTTGCCGATCAAATGCCACAGGATGTGCTATGCCGCCCCGTGCTGTTAAAGTCCGCTTGCTGCAGGACGGCATAACATGTCCGGTGTCTGCAATGGGATAAAAATAAACCATTTTGCACCCTCTTTTGCTTACTGTATTTTACAGGGAGTGGGCTATCCCCAGTGGTCTTGCAAGGGGATAAAAGGTGTTCACCCAGTAGGAGAGCGTTCAGTTTTCACCTCGCCCTGGTGCAGACCATACTAATTGCTCCTTCAGTGATCAGTCCGAGTGTTCTTACCAGCCCCCGATACTGTGGCCCTTTGGGAAATATTTTGGTGTCTTGGTGAGTCAGTCCTGGGTGGCATGGTGGGCCCTTACATATGTGGCACTTAGAAAAGGATGCAAAGGGTTTGGCAATGCCAGGGTCCCTTGGAGCCACTGGGCCCCTGAACATATCATGTGTTGGCATCTCTCTTATGGCATCCTGGAGTAAGGAGCTCCACTGAATTGTTAAGTTAATGAGTGGAGGTGTTAATTATGACAGCTCAATTGCAATAGGGCCCATGTTGGACTTGGATGTCAGGGGAGAACAAATGTTTCGGTTCACATAAATCCAGTGCTATGACTGTATGAGCCAATGGAGGGATCAATAAATTTCCCCTCGCAGACCAGCATGGACTCTCTGTTGTGAGCTAGCGAATCTTGGCTGAACCTTCTCATCTTGTACCTAATCTCCTTATGGCCGTCCCACACCATGCACACAACCACAGCAGTTGTCTGGGCTGGTTGAAGGGCCTATTTCAGAAACTGATTTAGCCAAACTTGACCTTCGACCTTCTGGTCGAAATGTTGTCCTACTTTTAACTGAGGAATAAAACCCATTTTTGTTTGAACCACATGAAGGAGTCGGCATATTGATTTTGATGTGTATTGGATTGGGAAGTGGATCCAAGCCGAATGGTGGGTGAGACCATTGGTTGCAGCAATTGCTTTTATTTTAAGATTTAGCAATATGATTCTTTCGATAATTCAAAAAGACCAGGACCCAGGGCTTCAAAATTGGACTGACTTGAGGGGGAGGGGGGGTGATCAGTCAGGATAGGTAAAATAGAAACAAAGTAATATATGTCAAATTATGTAGATGCAGTTGACAAATGGGTCAGTTTGGGAGAGGAAGACTTAAATACATTTATAGAGAACAGGGCTAACACCCAGAAACCATAACAAAAGGAGTGTGAAATAAGGTAATTTGCTTAGTAAACCTGAGTACATTGCAGATTAGTTACAGCAAGGTGAGAAAAAAAATCCTTTTATAGCTGGACAATGTATAATTTCTCATTGTGCATTAAGTCAATGAGGACTAACATTCGATGATGCAATATTTGCTACCCATGATGCTCAGCAAGGTGGTAACCAACACTGCCTTACACTCAGAAATTCAGAGGGGAGGGCTAGATTCTAGATTTGGTGTAAATGCAACCAAAGTTTTGGTAAACTTACCAACTCCATAGACTAATTTAAAGGGACATTACACTTACATAAGCGGTAACTAGATTATTTGTGCATTACAAACAAAACAACATTATAAAACACATGCTGCTGTTTTTTTTTTTTGTCTGAGGTAATTGCATGTAAAAGGAAAAAAATAAATTATCTCCTCTTTCCATTTTGTAGATTTTTCCCATGATGCAGCATTTACCAAAATCTGTGCAAAAGTTTTAATTTATGGCTGTTCTTTATTTTATACAGTATTTAACAGTTAAGGCTGGTGTAAGACGAGCGTATTTTGTACAGACTGTGCGTCCGTGCAGTACGGACACACTTTTTGACGGAAGACGCCGTAGTGGCCACACAGTCCGTTTTTGTGACTGGCGTTATTTTTAACTGATGTAGATGGGAAATTAAATTAAAATAAAAAAACATTTTGTCTGTCAAAAATGATGGACGCATAAATGCAGTCCGTCTGACTTCGTTCCATCACTCACACACAAACCTATGCGGATGTGGCACACTCCGCACGTCCATTCTAGCGGTTTTACGTTCTTGCCTAACCTGCGTCCGTTTGCCGCGTCCGTTATGCGTCCGCAATTCGGTGCGGACGTACTTTTTGTGTGGGGCTCCATTGGTCATAATTATATGCTATAACAGACGTACAAATGTGCGGCAACACGGACGAGCTCGTCTGACACAAGCCTAAGAGCTGGCAGCTGAATGATATAAGACCGGGAGCTTAAAAGACTTCTAATCTACCCAAAGGTGATGTACATCCCACACAATAGAGAATGATTTGAGTCAGTGATCATCCCATAGACTCCATTCTATGGCTAAAGCTACACAGTGAGGAGAGAGTGATGTAAACTCCCCCTCCAGCATCTTTAGAACAAAAAAGATCACACAATGGATGCACCCAGTGACACATAGAGTAAAATATCTAGTTAAGCATACAAGAGAAATAAAAGCACATTTAAGATATCAGCAACATAAAATAAACACAATAAGGACATTAATATTTTGGTGGTAGTGACCCTTTAATGGTTCTAGTCTACCAGGTCTACCAGAGCTTTGCAAAGGTTTGCACGGGAATTGGACTCTAGCTTAATGCTCCTTTAGTAATATTTACCTCCTCCATGTTTGAATGCGAGGTAAGGGAATCTCCAAACATTCCCCAATCCCACTGCATACCCTACCAGCGAGAGGAAGTACTCTGTTTTACTATTCCAGAATTCTCGTTCTGGCTTTTCTTGGTCCTCAGGATTCTCATTCACGTCATTTTCTTCAGCTGAATCATCCTAAAAAACATTGTATGCTATTAATTTATATTAAATATGTCCAAAGAGATGTTATCAAGATGTAAAATGTTCCTGGTTGTACAGCTGGACTCTACAATTGCCTGTCCCCTATAGGCCTGATCTTTTAATGTCCCCTGACATGTTTCAGCGATCACTGGTCAATCGCTGACTTCACCCACCACGGAATGACTGGTAAAGTGTCTGGCAAACCTGAAGAAACCTCCAGGAGGTGGACATGTCATGACATGACAACGTCCTTCATAACATCTCCAGTATAGTTGGAAATAGTAAAGGCAGGGGTCCTTTGTAACCCAGTATCTCAACATCTGCAAAAAAGATGATTCTGACCTTTCTAATGATACCAAATACGACCATGTTATGTGTACAAGTACAAAAAAATAAAATAAAATAAATAATAGCTCTAAAGCAGAAGCACTGTCCGCTTTTCAACTCAAAGTGAACAAACAATGCTGCTGCAAAACTCACTTCCTCATTTCACAAGCCAGGAGCAAGTGCAGTGTTTTACACATAGTCATGCTATTTATGAAGTACAATGCACCAATATAAGAGAAAAATGGTGCGTTGTATTACATTTTACCCATCTATATAATTTATTTATCTAGGTTAATTTATAAAAAAAGAAAAGAGTACCCCATAGAATATATAAACAAAAGCGTTTGCATTATAAAATTCAGTAGAATAAATTTACATGTTGTAAATAACTGAATTCTGAAAAGAAATGTAACTTCTTTGACATAGCATTCTGGCGTTACATGACATATACACAGTCATGATATTTTTGAGTCTGCTGGAAAAAAATAAACACTTTTGTCTGGGTCCTACAATAAAACATGACTTCAAATTGCGTTTAAACATGATGAGCAGAAAGAGTAAAAATTAGCTCAGCACACAGGGGTGAACTGGCACAGCAGCGAAGGGGTTAATGTACCAAACAACATTTTTTTCAGCTTTCATAATAACTACATACAATGGAACATATACTGTTTGTGTGGAAAAAAATAAACAAAAGTAACCACTAATAAAATAAAACAAAAATCAGAACCGAGTACAATGTCTCGAATGACTTACCTTAGTTTCAGATTTCTTTCTGCAGCAGCTGATAGATGAGGGTTTATTTCCCATGGCCTCTACCAAGCAATGCCTTCACAGTCTCTCTGCCTTTGTTGTTACCATGTGGTTGTTTGACACAGAATGGATTTCCTTGTAAACGAGCTTCACAATGAAAAGGGTTTATAATTAATATGTGCGGAAGATCAACTCCCATTAATTACCATGCTGCCTAACCTAAATGAAAATAGGATACATTTCATTGTATGATTAAGCAATTGAATGTCATAGGAATGTCATAAAGACAAGGTCTAGACAATTAAATGAACCTAAGGTTCAAGAGCAGATCTGCTGCAGTTTCGTATGTTTTACAATAAAGGGAAAAAAATATCTAATTTTGCATAATGTATCACTGATGAATTCTTTTCAAAAAATTTCAAAACTCTACTTGCATCTCCACAATCTCAGCAGCAGTTTTGAGTCTCCCTCTGGTTGCTGCATTTGCTATCAGCTGGCACTATGAGCTGCACTGAGCTAAATCGGGGATGCTAAGGGGAAAAAGATGCGCTCGCAAATCTCCCTTTAGCGTCACCTTTTTACCATTAGATTAAAGGTCAGGCGCTGAGTCCAGCAGACTGCCCCGTAGCAGCCGCTAGGCTCCAGAATGCTCGGGGCAGCACTAATGCGCTGTAGCGAGCATCCTTTCCATGGAGTCCATAGGACCGGGTCACATGACCGGCAGTAATCGCTACCACAATGGTAGAGCGTAACTAGATGTCAGAAAGGGGTAACAAAAGGACTTGTAGAGCAGGGTGGTGAAAGACAAAAAGGGAATACCCCTATATAATACAATAGACTTCAGTTACTCTGATGAAAATCATCAGAATACTAGTGTCTCCCAGAGACCAATTGATTAATAATTAACTTTTATTAGGTATGGTTAAAAACGGCAAACGAATAAACATAGATAGACAGTGTTCACAAAACAATATATATGATAAAACCAAAACAATTCCGCTGAGAAGGTTGTAATGTGTGACGGCAGGAGATGTAATCAATGATCAATACGATAAGTGGCCTTCAAGGGTCACTTCAAAGTATTGTGGCAAATAAGATTGATAACCAAATTTTGATAACAATTGAGATTAATAACCAAGTTTTGATCATGGGACACTGCACATGAAAAAGCAGAAAAGTCAAAAACAAGAAACTCCTGTTTAGAGGGATTGGCTCAAATAGCCCAATATAGACGTATTTCTATGATTGTCCAGGTTGCAGATATCAATAAGACCCAACATGGGGGTATACATACATGTCTGGGATCTCGAAATACAATTCCCCAAAAGAGAACAGGGAGCTCTGGTCTAAGAAGTGCACCCAACGCGAGTTTCGCCCAAAATGGCTCGTCAGGAGTGCTTACGGGCTGAAAGGAGGCAGGGGTATTTAAATTCTCAAAGTTCCGCCCCAGCCTGTAAAAAAAACCAATGGGACAGAGCAATAACAGATGGTCCAATCATGTAGCTACCAAGGAGATTGACAATGAAAAGATCCAATAGTGATCAAAGTGTAGTTCAACTACCAAGGAAACTAATGGAGCGGGGAGATCTCGCTACATTATTGTATCAGTATGAATCAGGAGTCAAATGCCGTATGAAAGATAATCACGAAATAATTGAGTAATACTTATTATCCAGTATGTAATACATCACTAGGACAGGATAAACGCTGAACGGAATAGATTCAGAGGGGTAATGAAATCATCTGTTGAAGAATGACATAAATGAAACTAGAAGCATGATAATACAAAAAATTGCATGCGGTAGTGAGGTAGTAATGATGCCATATACAAAGTGGCAAAGTGTGATCCTAAGTAGCAAATAAATAAATAAATCTTACATCACTGAAATGTATAAATATAGTGGCACAGAAATGTCGAAAAAGGGCATTTTTTCATTATTGAGTCGTCTATTTCATAAAAATAATAAATCAAGTCAAAGTGACATTGGTAGATAAACCCGTAACTGAATCAGCAGATTTTAAAATAATTCAAAAATGCCAGAATGAAGGAGGTAAATTGGACATAAATATGCTGGTATCAGAGGAATAATAGTTATGAGAACAGACCATTAAGAATGAGATTGAGATCATTTGAAGAATGAGCTGTAAACATCAGCTGTAATTATGTAAAAAATATTGAATCGATTGAGTAAAAAGAAAGAAATAAACAACAAACCATCATGAAGCAATTTGGTGCCACTAACATTAGGTACAAATAATTAACTGTCAGTGATGAAATTATAAATTAATATGATTCGATTAATAATAAGATGAAGATATGCTCAACAGCCTCAATGGTAGAATGGTAGGATAGTAATGATTCACTAGTTTCATTTATGTCATTCTTCAACAGATGATTTCATTACCCCTCTGAATCTATTCCGTTCAGCGTTTATCCTGTCCTAGTGATGTATTACATACTGGATAATAAGTATTACTCAATTATTTCGTGATTATCTTTCATACGGCATTTGACTCCTGATTCATACTGATACAATAATGTAGCGAGATCTCCCCGCTCCATTAGTTTCCTTGGTAGTTGAACTAAACTTTGATCACTATTGGATCTTTTCATTGTCAATCTCCTTGGTAGCTACATGATTGGACCATCTGTTATTGCTCTGTCCCATTGGTTGGTTTTACAGGCTGGGGCGGAACTTTGAGAATTTAAATACCCCTGCCTCCTTTCAGTCCGTAAGCACTCCTGACGAGCCATTTCGGGCGAAACGCGCGTCGGGTGCACTTCTTAGACCAGAGCTCCCTGTTCTCTTTTGGGGAATTGTATTTCGAGATCCCAGACATGTATGTATACCCCCATGTTGGGTCTTATTGATATCTGCAACCTGGACAATCCTAGAAATACGTCTATATTGGGCTATTTGAGCCAATCCCTCTAAACAGGAGTTTCTTGTTTTTGACTTTTCTGCCTTTTCATGTGCAGTGTCCCATGATCAAAACTTGGTTATTAATCTCAATTGTTATCAAAATTTGGTTATCAATCTTATTTGCCACAATACTTTGAAGTGACCCTTGAAGGCCACTTATCGTATTGATCATTGATTACATCTCCTGCCGTCACACATTACAACCTTCTCAGCGGAATTGTTTTGGTTTTATCATATATATTGTTTTGTGAACACTGTCTATCTATGTTTATTCGTTTGCCGTTTTTAACCATACCTAATAAAAGTTAATTATTAATCAATTGGTCTCTGGGAGACACTAGTATTCTGATGATTTTCATCAGAGTAACTGAAGTCTACATGACCGGCAGTATCTCACCTCTGGGGAGATCCTGCAGGTCGGCGGTGTGATAGCGGAGGGAGACTGGGGACTTTTTCAGGGGGCCGTTCTCGCCGCGGGATGAGAGGTAAGTATTTGATTTTTGGGAGGGTTCCAGCTGCTGCTAACGGATTCTGCAGAAGAGGAATCAGTTAGCACCAGCTGTAAGGCTGCGGGCACAGAAGCACACTCAGTGCGCCCGTGTGAATTCACCTCCTGGCGTCTGTCGCAGCTTTGTGAAGGATCGATGAGGAGGGTCTCACGGGGTAGCACATGCACTAGCTACTATCTACCTCCCCTACTGGCCTCTGGCGAACCCAACAGAGGCAGTTTAGAGAACTCTAGAAACTAGAATCTCCTATAGCAGATTCATGGGGCTCAATTGGAGACAAATGTAACCTATTACCACCAGGGTCCACAGGGAAGTAGGTAGGCATGAACGAAGGGGGGCAGCATCGCACTCCCTGACGCTCTCTGGTAAGTCCTACAGCCGGCCTCCCATCTCTACGTCTGGTTGCTGTCATTGGCTTTAACGGGACTGCCTGAACGCAGGCAGCCCCCTGCAGCCAATGATGTCGATCAGCCGCAGCGAAGAGAGGCGGGCTGTATGACTTACCGGAGAGCCGCAGGGAGTGTTATGCTGCCCCTCCGCGTTCAGGCCCACCTGCCACTGGGAAGGCATAGTGCGCCCACCCGCGTTAAGGGGTTAAGTATTTATTTAATGTTTTTAGTAACCACTCCACAGGGTGTTTTGGTGACATAAGAATGTGTTGGTTGTAAAAGAGACCACTGTATTAAAATCATTTTCACATTTGATTATATTGTTTGTGCGCTTTAGATGACTTCTGATTGTTGCCACTATTTCATTGATTGTGTGTTTATGGAGTCATCACACTTAACCTCCTCATATTAGGCTGCACGTGTTGATTTATAGTATATATATATATATATCACTATATTGCCAAAAGTATTCGCTCACCTGCCTTGACTCGCATATGGATAGGTGAGCGAATACTTTTGGCAATATAGTGTATATATATTTATTATATATATGTAAATTCGATAGGCCGTGTTAGCCAAGATGCCAAAATCACGAGTATAGCAGTATACTGCTATACTATATATATATATATATATATATATGTACATATATTGAGTGAAAGCACCTTCTTTTGATACACACTTTGCACATTGGATCATTCAATTGTAGCGAAATTCTATCCATACATTGTGGTACAGAATAAATACAATTAAAGAAAAAAAAAGAACTGCTCTCATCACCTGTCAATCATTTCTTCAGCATAGAGGTCTGTGCCAGTAACAAACTATCATCCGGGGAAAAAAGCAGAAAAGGGAAGCAGGAGAATATTTCTACAGGCAGTTGATCTTTTTTATCCCAGATTCATTTAATAGTTACAGTGTGATAGTATACCTGTTTTCAGGTTTACAAAAGATTTCTAGGATTTTAAGGTGAGTCGTTTCTATATTTACATTTAAAGCTCATCCTGGTCGCTCCCCTCCTGTCCTTATTTGGAGAAAACGCTGGGAGAAGTGAAGGAGTTTTCTCCACCCCATCCAGTGTCATCAGCAGTTGGGATTTTGAATTTCCTGGCTGCTGGTCACCAGATCAGTCACTAGTGACCTCAGTACGCAGAGACCATGCCGACGTCACTCTCTCTGAGATAGTCCACGTAGCAAGCGGTCTCAGAGAGTCAACGATCAATCGGATCCGTCCATGCGTGCACAGCTCCGATCCATCCCTCTGAGTGGGCACTACGGACCTGCGTACGTAAATTGCGCAAGTCCGTAGTGTTGCGCAATTTGTGCTTCCTACGCATAGAGCGCAAATTGCATTAGATTGCTGCAGGCACTAACGGCTTTGGGAGCCCATGAGCCAAAAGAGGAGGAGCTGTGCGCGCGAGGGGCAAAAGGTGAATAAAATCATCAAAAAAACCTAAATAAACTAAAAACATAATTAGGCAGAGGCTGTCAGCAGCATCTGCCCAATTATTTAAGGGTGAAACAAGGGAACTCCTTATTTAATGGAGTATCCCTTTAAATAACATTCACACGTGTTTAAAAATAACATTCACAGTAAATAAAAAGCTCTAGCTTCGTCAGATCGCTGACTAGACATGTTTACCGTCCTGACTGTCCAACATAATAACCTACAAAAATAACAGCAGTTTATTTAGGGGCAGTGTAGAGGGTAAGTGTGATGCAAGAGTCTGGGTCCTAAATACATGACTTGCACAAGTCTCCCAGACATTTTCTGGCAATCTATAAAGTAGGAAAGGGTTGAGATGAAGAAACCGCAACTATTACTGAGGTATTATGATTACCTGTCAAACTTGTTCTGCGTGTCATTTGTGCCATTAATGGGGTGATCTGGTTCATGTAGAATGAAGTCATCAATGAATACTTGTATAGTTGCGAAACTGAGATACAGTAACAGAGAACGTCAGAATACCGAACGATGAATTTCTCCATACAGTGCAATTTCAGGGCCATTCAGCTATTCAAAAAACAGGCAGTTCCCAAATTTTGGCGAATTGCCAGCAAAATGCAGTGCCTGTTTGACGGCAGTGAGAAAATCCCGATAGAGAAGTAATGGTTAGTCTATTCACAGACACTGAACAGCAGAGACATGTCAGTGAAATGCCCTGACGTTCGGTGGTTTCATTCCCCAGCTTTAATCAGGTGAATCCCATAGATCTCAAGGTTAAAAATATTCCCGTTTTTATACAATATCCATTAAACCGTTTATTCTTTTAATGTGAAGCAAAAAGTATCATTTTTTTAAGGCATTTTTCGGGATTTTTTCATCAAAAAATTATGCATTCACTGCAGGGTCGGTGAATTTGATTCCCTGAAGTGCGGGGAATGAGAGAGCACCTTCAGTGTAAGTAAAAACTATCAGGGTTATTCAGAGAAAGGTGAAAAACAGGAGAAAGGGCAGGAGAAGAGAACAATCTAGAACAAATAGCTGATTTGGAAAGTGAGATAAATGAGGATTTTTCTGGTTTGGCAATTTTGACCTAGAATTTTCACCTCTCTAGTCAATTCTCCTGAGTTTCACCTTGCTTTGAATTGACCTGTCTGTTTCTGCCTGGTTACATGTGTATGATTTATTCAATTAGTTGTACTTTCTCCAACCTTTTGCAGTTCTTCTAAAACTGATACCACACAAAAACACAATTGCCGATGATTTTCCATTCCTTTTTTTGGGTTGATCTTCTCTTTTGTATTATCGATTTTGTTTTGCAAAATCCCTTAACACTTAGATTTAGCGGTTTTAAAAAATGCCATACGTAACCGTAATCCCACGGTGCAGAGGGCGGTATGATCTGTCGCCTCCTCCGGCTGAATCCAGCGGAACACTACAAACAATTAGTTCTCTGTGTCCGTCAATGGGTTGCGCTTTGGACTCCCATAGCCGATACCAGTGGTAGCCTGCAATGTCACTGCTGGCAGCTACGAGTGGCTTCCACATTTTTTTACTCAGAATAGAGACATTAATAGCGAGTCACAAATGAAAAATGGTTTGAGTACAGTTGATCCATTTGCAAGAGGAAATTATAGGCTTTTTTGGGATCGGACCCCATATTTCCTGGGTCGACAGAGCAGGAATGCAGCGTATGCAGAAACCTTCTCCCACGCACAAAAATAACAGGATTAAAGGGATTACGGGCAAGAACAGCATATTATGGAGTGGAATATGGAGGTATGTGTACAATCTTCCATGTGCAAGGCTGCGCTCCATCAAGGGACAATGATCTGCCTCTATTTTTTTGCTCTCATAGCTTATTAAGGTCCAGCTTTTATATCTAGACTTTCATTTATGTCTTCATTTGCAGAACTCCCAAAACAAATAAAGAAAGTAGGCACTGGCAGCAACTTAGTATAAAGAAATGAAGGACTGATTTTGAGCATTTCTAAAAAGCTTGATTTATTGAATTTGAGTAGGTGGCTTCCACTTCTGTTGCTCGTATTTTGGTTTGAGGACGTCATAAGGACGAAACGCGTCGAGTGGTGGACCCTGGAACCGTGGAACTTGGGTTTTGAACCTGATGTGTACCTCGGACCCGGGTGACTTTTTATATGCGATTTAAAATTTATAATGATGTACGCGCAATAAATGAAGATTGTTTTAAATTGTTGCTGTGGTCTTTCACTATTGCATTTTTTTCTCTCCCATTATGATGAATTGGTACATGAGAAAATAAAAATAATCTAAAGGAGAAATTGGATCCTCATTGGTCACTTACATGCCTGATTGAATTGCCGTTTGTGAGTGCAAAATTAGTGTGGATATAGCATTCAGGTGTAAGGGTTTTACCCTATGTTTGTTTGTTCATATTTTGGGTTACCTCTCCTACCTCTGTCAGATTCAGTGTTGATATCTGCATAGCCGCATTGATATCTGCATAGTCGATATTGGGCCCTATCACCTCCTTCAAGCTAATGCTAGTACTCACATTAGCTTAAAGGAGGTCATAGCGCTGCGCCGCACTGATCACCACCGATTCGCTAATGGGTTATAAAAACTGTTAGCGCTCGTTAATTTGCGATTTGTGGCGTGAGTTTACTGTACATTGCCCTCCCTATACCTAACCTGGGGAGCGCAAAGTGAGAGCACAGATTAACCTCCCTGGTGGTTTTCTCGAGTGTGGCTCGTGATTTACTTTCATTGCCGAAAGCAGTAGCCCCGAGAGATACTTCGGCTAGATACATACCTGTCCCTGCGCTCCCTCGCTGACCTCCGCGATCGCATTCTCCTCCGGCGATCGTGGTGTTCTGCTTCCTGGTTCCCTTCACGCAAGGAGCGAACCAGGAAGTAGGACGTTGCGATCGCCGGATGAGCGAGGGGGCGCAGGAACAGGTATGTATCCAGCAGCAGCCCGAGTGTGGCTCGGGGTTACCGCTTTTGGCAATGAAATTAACCCCAAGCCACACTCAAGTACCGCTAGGGGCCAAATAACTTGTTCCGATTCTGACATATAAAATATGTCAGAATCGGAACGCTAGGGAAGTTAACTAAGGTTAGGATCACTTAGTCCTAATGCTAGTTAATAAGAGCTGGCGCTAACTAAAAAAGTTACCACCAGCTCAGAGGTTTAGGAAACGGAATCCGCTGCTGCTGCAGAATCTGTTACCTGCAGCTCAAAAACCCCCAAAAATCAAATGCTCACCTCTCGTCCCTGTGGAGAGAACGGCGGCTCAATCCACTGCTTCTTGCCTCCGGGAGTAGAGTGAGACTGGGAAAAGAAGTCCCCAGTCTCCCTCAGCGATCACTCTGCCGACTAGCAGGATCTCGCTAGAGGCGAGATCCTACTGGTCATGTGACCTAGCAGGAGAAGCCTCTATGGGGTCCTATGGACTCCATGGAGCGTATGCTGAGGACGATGAGCTAGCGCTGCACCCAGCATCCGCGAGCCTAGCGGCCACTATGGGGCAGGCTGCTAGACTCAGCACCTGCCCCATAATCTGCTGGTGAAACCGGGATGCAAAGGGGAAATTAGCAATCACTAATTTTTCTCCTTAGCGTCCCTGGTTTAGCTCAGGGCACGCGATAGTGCCCTTTTTGTCTAAACAGTTCTTAGGTGCACAGGGCGACCTTATGGTTCTCAGGTTTAAACTGTGTCAGGAGCCAGCCACGTAAAGAGGCTGGGTCTCTGCTAATGAGTCATTTTATGGTTGATCCAGATAACAGAAACCACACAAGGTTATTTAATTTTTTTTTAAAAATTGAAATGAACATGTGTAATACAGTTGTGTTCAAAATTATTCAACCCCCAATGCTGTAAAGGGTTTTAGGGAATTTAGTGTACATTTGTAATTGTATTCAGAATTAAATCCTACAAGGACTTTTTAAAGAACCATATGCAACTAAAATGACATCAATTGGTTTTGTAATACAGTAGTAAATGTTTCTTTTGTGAATTCTTCATTGACACAATTATTCAACCCCTTAAAGACTACCACTCTGAAGAACAGAGGTTTATTCAAGTGTTTTCAATCAGGTATTGAAAACACCTGTGGATGTCACGGAGCAGCAATAAAGCATAATAAGCACCAATTAGGCAGCTTTAAAATGACTGTGATACTCAGCTCCTTCTAGACATTTACTGGTGTGGTTACAAACATGGTGAAGTCAAGAGAATGGTCCAGGAAGACAAGAGAAGAGGTGATTTCTCTTCACAGGAAGGGCAATGGCTATAAGAAGATTGCAAAGATGTTAAACATACCAAGAGAGACCATAGGAAGCATCATTCGCAAATTCAAGGCAAAGGGCACTGTTGAAACGCTACCTGGTCGTGGCAGAAAGAAGATGCTGACTTCGAATGCTGTGCGCTACCTGAAGCGTAGAGTGGAGAAAAGTCCCCGTGTGACTGCTGAGGAACTGAGAAAAGATTTGTCAGATGTGGGTACTGAAGTTTCAGCTCAGACAATACGGCGCACACTGCGTAATGAAGGCCTCCATGCCAGAACTCCCAGGCGCACCCCTTTGCTGTCTCCAAAGAATAAGAAGAGTCGACTGCAGTATGCCAAAAGTCATGTGGACAAACCACAGAAGTTTTGGGATAGTGTTCTGTGGACTGATGAAACAAAATTAGAACTGTTTGGGCCCATGGATCAACGCTATGTTTGGAGGAGGAAGAACAAGGCCTTTGAAGAAAAGAACACCTTGCCTACTGTGAAGCATGGTGGGGGGGTCAATCATGCTTTGGGGCTGTTTTGCTTCTGCAGGTACAGGGAAGCTTCAGCGTGTGCATAGCACGATGACGCCAGTCCTAGAGTTAACCCCTAACTGCCACCAACGGTGGAGATAGGGAGTTACAATGAACTCCCTATCTCCCGATCCGTGGCAGCTAGGGGTTAAAGTTTGGTATGGTTGGATCGGCCAGAGCATGGCCGTTCCAACGATACCAAACTCGAATGTGAAAAAAGTTTTTTAAAAAAAATTAAAATTAAAAATAAAAATATATTTAAAAAAAAATTATAAAAAAAAATAAACATTTTTTTTTCTTTTTTTTGGTTCGTTAATGCAGCAATATTGTTCCCATTTCAATTATAATGTGAACAATGATGCTGCACTAACGATTTTTGTATGCGGTGCGTTTGTTAAAAGTCGCGTAATTTTCCCCAAAAAAAAATGTAACGAGACCCCATCTCTAATTTTTTTAACAAGCGCACCCCATAGAAAATATAACCGCAATTGCTTGCATGTTAAAATGTGAAAAAAAACACTTTACACGTTGTAAATTATTGAAAATACATATTTTATTGCATTTTTTGTTATAATATACAGACATGACATAACGTATACATATAATAATGATATACTATGAATCTGCCGAGTCTGACGGAAAGAACGATATATAATATGTCTGGGTCATATACTAAAATAAGCCTTAAAAACACGTTTAAACATGATGAGCAAAACCGGTAAAAATGACCTCAGCACAGAGGTGTGAAAAGCCTCAGCAGCGAAAGGGTTAAAGGCTGGAACATTTTGCAGTGCGCAAGCCTAAGAATGTGACTGAACTGGAGGCTTTTGCCCATGACGAATGGGCGAAGATACCCGTAGATCGCTGCAAGACAATTGTGTCAAGCTGTTCACGTTTAAAAGCTGTTATAACTGTAAAAGGATGTTGTACTAAGTACTAAGATTGAATGTCACTTGGGGGTTGAATAAAACTGATAATGATGTGAGCACAGAAAAGACATTTGTGGTTATTTCATTATAAATGTTATGTTATATTTGTCTGACCTACACGTGCCTCTTTGATTTAATTGTAAGCAAGGTGACTGAATGATCAAAATCAATGTCAAACTGGCCAAAACACTCAATTTCAGTGGGGGTTGAATAATTTTGAACACAACTGTATGTTATAAGGGTAATTACGCAGAATGAGGCAGCAACTCATCACGAAAAAAAATTATAATAATAATACAGAGTTTTAGGATAGTCACCAATCACGTTTCATGCTAGAAAAACATTTACAGGGTTATTCAAAGAGCTCCGAATTGTGGCTTAAAGGTAACCGAATGCTGAAATTCAGGGTACGGTTACCTTTCCTGGTCATTCGGCTATTCAGAGAGCAGGCACTTCACCAAATGTTGGCGAATTGCCTGCACATACGGTGCCTGTTCGGTACCTGTTCGAGGGCAGTGAAATCCCCATAGAGAAGCAATGCTTCGTCTATTCAGAGAACACAAAACAGCTGAGAAAAGTTACCGAAATGCCCTGCCATTCGGTGGCTTCATTCGTCAGGTTTATTCAGGCGAATCCCATAGGCTTCAGTGTTAAAAATATTCCCGTTTTAATTCAATATCTAATAAACCGTTCATTGTTTGTGAACTTTTTTTACGTTTGTTTTTTTTTAAATCGTTTTTTCTGTAACAGCCCTTTTTATTATCATTTATTGGATCTTATATGTAAATTTCAGACCTTTTCGTTCTGTAGTTTTTTGCAAACAGCGTTTCACTTTTCAAACATTCAAGCCTACTGTTTTTTTTTTTTTCACTCCATTCGTCTGCGGTGTCGGGTTTTTCCGGTGGCTGCTCTGCGCTCTGATCGGCTTCTGCTCGGGTTTCTCCAGCGTGTTCGGCGGGGTTAATCCAGATGTTTTTGCGGGTTTCGGTGTGCGACGCGTTCGCCAGGTTTTGCAGTGAGGGTTCGTCAGGTTTGCGGCAGCTTTTCCCTGCACTACGACTGCCCTGTGGTGCTTGCTGAATACACCGCAGGGTCGCTGAAATGGGATCGCCAAATCGCACAGAATTGAAGAGAACGAAAAGTCACCGAACATGCGGTGACTTTGATTCTCTTTGAATAACCCTGTTTGTTCCTGACTGCATAGAGTCCTCAAAGAACAAATGAGAAAGAAAACACTATGGCTCAATTTGATATATTTAGCCATATCGTGTCTTCAAAGAAACCACATATTAAATTAACAAATTTGCAGATTCTAAAGTATAGTGATTACAATGTTATATAAATGATGTTGTGTTTTCTTAGCAATAATACACATTTAATAAACGGCAAATTACACATTAAAAAGATGCTTTATTTAGCTACAGGTTCATTGATTAATGTATAACACTGAGCTTTTTATATTATCTTTGCCGACATTCACGGAATGCATTTACTATTTTAAAATAGAAGAAGAGTGAAACATTCATTGCACATTTTAATTATTTAAATGAATAGTATTGCTATCCACAAATATATATTTCCTTATACATCCAGGATAATACAGTGACTCAGAAGTAACGCACCATGATTAACATCAAATTAATTTACATGACAAAATCATTTGCCTAATGATAGAGCGCATGTAGGGAAGAGATCGCGTCTATAATTTTGTGTCTCCGTTTTCTAAATTATGAATTTAACTGTTTGCAGTTATGTACAATTTATATTTATGATATTCTAGAAATTGAAAGAAGGCATTTTAACAGTTGCAATCTAATTATTATACACATCCCAGTTGTTGGGGTATTTATTATGACGTCCGTGGCGTAGCGTGGGGGGGGCTGGGGGGGCCGTGGCCCCGGGCGCAGTTTTCTTAGGGGCGCGTAATTTCAAAAGAAATTTGCGCCCCTAAAACTTGAGGCCCGGATTGACCCCCCCGGGCGCCGACCAAGGGCCCGCGGGTTGAGGGGGCCCAGATGCCGGGCAGCGGGAGTGCCTGCCCGGTCCTGAACAGTGAGTCCGTCCGTGTTGAAGGGGAGGCGGCTGCGTGCAGGCGCAGGTCACGTGGTCCAGCTAATCAGGTGGTACTGAATCTCTGTACCACCTGACTGGCCGGGCCGCGTGACCTGCGCACGCACGCAGCCGCCTCCCCTTCAACACGGACGGACTCACACGCTGTTCAGGACCGGGCAGGCATTCCCGCTGCCCGGCATCTGGCCCCAACCCCTGCTGGATCCGGAGCTGGGGCAATATCCAAGTATGAGCTGGCTGCCGCTGGCGCAATATCCAGGTGAGAGCTGGGGCAATATCCATGTGTGAGCTGGGGCAAATCCATGTGTGAGCTGGGGCAAATCCATGTGTGAGCTGGGGCAAATCCATGTGTGAGCTGGGGCAAATCCATGTTTGAGCTGGGGCATATCCATGTGTGAGCTGGGGCATATCCATGTGAGAGCTGGGGCATATCCATGAGCTGGGGCAAATCCATGTGTGAGCTGGGGCAAATCCATGTGTGAGCTGGGGCAATATCCATGTGTGAGCTGGGGCAATATTCATGTGTTAGCTGGGGCAATATCGATAACGTGTCCACAGGTTGGGTGGGGGCGCACAATTCTTGGCTGGCCCCGGGCGCTGACAACTCACGCTACGCCACTGTATGACGTGTACTTTCTCTTACTATATATACTGTATATGTTATGGTTAAAGCCTGAAGTGCGGTTAATCCTAGGATTACCCGGGTAATCCTCCTGACATTACCCAGGCGTCATTAGCAAAAGTCTGAAGTGAAATGAAATTTCGGACTTTACCCGGGTAATCTGCAAAGTATCCACAGGCCTCTGGGTAATCCGGTTTTCTGCACTGTTTTAACCGGGTAATTCACACATTACCTTAGTGTTGCTGGATAAAGTGTGATGTGCAACGAAACATCAGACTTTATCCAGGTAATCTGCAAAGTATCCAAACGCCTCTGGGTACTCGGCTTTTCTTGGGTTTTCAGCAGGTTACAGTTGACTGAATTCCGAGGATTACCCGGATAAAGCTGCAAATTGATATCTGACTGATAACAAAATTGTGCTTTTTTATTTTTAACGAAATTGTAACCACAGTCACAAACCACACTAATAACCGTCATGTAACTCTGTGCATTAATTGTCAGAAAATTAATTTATGAAGATAAAGATATTATATAAAGAGTAACCTAATGGTTATTATGGTTTATAAATGATATATAAGCACATATGACACATAATAAAGATCATGTAACTCTTTAACATTCATATAAGAAACATATCCTGTTACTCTATATATTCATTATATCCGCAATACATTTTAATGTTTGTCTTTTTCCATCTTCATTGATAATATCCATAGATAATAGCAAAATTCACTGTTACCCAAGCGGGGTTGGATGCTCTGCAGATTACCCAGGGGAAGCTTGGATAGTCCTCAGATTACCCGGGTGAAGCTTCAGACTTGCACATTATCCGGGTAAAGTGTGTATTTTTCAGCTCTTCCAGACTGTTACCCAAGCGCAGTTGGTTAGTCCTAAAATTACCCGGGTAAAGTCCGAAATTTTCATTTTTTTGCAGCTTTACCCAGCGGTTTTGATTAATGTTAGGATTACCCAGGTAATCCTAGGATTAACCGCACTTCGGGCTTTACCCGTAACATATATATCATTAATGACAGCGCTTCCAATGCCAATGGTATAATTAGGTTAATAATTCTTTAAGCGGAAACAGCCAATCAATGAATATACGTCTTAGGCTAGGGTCAGACGAGCGCATTTTCTACGGACTGTGCGTCCGTGTAGTACGGACGGACGTTAGTACGGAAGACGCAGTAGTGGTCACACAGTCCGTTTTTTTCACTGACGTTTATTTTTTGACGGATGTAGGAGGAAAAATAAATTAAAAAGCAAAACCATTTTGTCCGCGAAAAATGCTGAACGTATAAATGCAGTCCGTCTGACCACGTTCCATCACTCACACATAAAGCTATGCGGACGTTGCAGACGCAGCGCACTTTGTGCGGCCGTTCTAGGAGTTGTATGTTCTTGCCTGTCTTGCGTCCGTGGGCCGCGGCCGTTGTGCGTCCGCAGTTCAGTGCGGACGTACTTCATGTGTCAGGCTCCAATGGGCTTTCTTTCATGCTATCACGGACGTACTTTTAGGCGCAATCACAGACGTGATCACAGCTCGTCTGACCCCAGCCTTAACAAATACGTAACGCGTTATCCTGAGTTCTTTTGAGGCAATGTACATATTTAGACACAATAAAATCATTCACGACGATACGAGATTACGTAACAGTAAAACGAATTAAATAAAGATTTATTCACACCATCAAGTCCCGTACAATCATATGTTGTCAACTGATGAAGCAATATACAGTTTATGAGTGAATATAGGCAATCATTAGTAGCAATACTGCGCCAAGCTATAATCTAATGGACAAAGAGCTAGATTTGCTGACCTCACCCCACATTCATTAGCACCAATCAATTATTTATAAACACAGAGTTATACTCCACCATCATAAGATCTCCCCTTATAAAACAATCCTCAACCTGAATATGTGAAACACACAGCGAGGCATCACCTGCAACACAACTTGGTATTGTGACTGGGGCCGATTCGCTAAATGCAGCTCCAGGGAGACACATAACACACTACTGATAGGTAAACTAACGTTTCCGCCTTGTAATCACAGAATCAATACTTGGCTTACACTACTATTCAGCAAAGTTACTCTGTAACCCATACGATGGACCAAGCAATATAAGCTCTATATTTAATTCACCTGCAATTTAGACTCTGCAATTCATTCAGCATGAGGTAACAAAACTTCTTATTGACTTGTGTAATAATGCATGTATTGTACATGAAAACACGTTTAATAGTAGCAATTGCAAGACGTAGAATTAGGTTATGTTAGATTACCCTAATGGGGCTGGTGGTAACCTGATATATGGAAAATTATTTCCTTTTTGAGCTCATCTCACTACAGGGACAAGTACTATCCTTAAAATGTCCAAACACAGAAATCTAAGTAAATCCACAAAATTACGGGGAGCAACAGGGCTGCCCTTTAATAGTTTCTCCCGCAGAGTTCCGCTGCAGAAGAAACTGAAAGTTGATACAATTCTAATGTTAGGTTTCAACAGCCAAATAATAAATTTATATTCCTTTAACAGGTGACGGGCATTTAGCGCAGAGACACTGTATTTAGAAAATATATCAAGTTAAAATTCTTAATTTATACTTTACCAATGTGGGAGTTAAGGTGGAAACTGGTGTAAGAAGATTCATGGGTGGGTTCTGCTGTTGGTTTTAAGGAATCTCTGGGTGGCCCCCTGTGGCTCTGGTGGTGTTTGGCCTCCTCTCTGTCTAAAATTTGCCCCTTTTATGTCCCAGATTTCCTTATCTAAGGACTAGCCTACAAGGGTGTAGTTTGACAACATGTATTAGCATACTGTATGATTGGTGGGTAGTTTTATTCATTACCCCAATATTTAACTAGGTGTTACTGGAACCTGTCCAGCAGAGGTCTCCCTAAGATCAAAATACTAACTTTGTAGTTTCTCAGATCTTAAAGACCAAAATTCTAAGGGAATTCATTAATATACAGTATATGACCAACCAAAAACCTAACAGTTCTATCTGTTCGCTTATATTTACTGGTTTGTGTTCATTTCATAATTTATACAAGTATTCCATGTGGCATCTACTGATATACGTGATGTATGTGGATATAGATATCTAGAGATATATGTCTATATGAGATATACCTGCAGATCAGCATAGAAACATAGAAACATAGAAAATGTCGGCAGATAAGAACCTGTCAGCCCATCTAGTCTGCCCAATTACATGGATACTTTACTTGGATTTATCTTTTGTTTAGGATAGTCTTATGTCTATCCCATGCCTGCTTAAATTCAATTACTGTTTTGGCCTCTACCACTTCAACTGGAAGGCTGAACATGTGTTTCATGATACATCCCTTGAGATCCACTCATAATTAACAGATCGATTACTTAGCATAATTCGTATTGTTACGCGTAATTACAAAAGATAAGTAAAAATACTTATTATGCTAAATTATGTTTAAACTACTGTTTTCCAAATGGTAGCAGGCGATACAAACATTATTGAATAATCAATTAAATATACAGGGTTATTCAGAAAGAGGTGAAAACCTTGAGAATTATTGAAGAATTGAAAATTCTAGCAGGGTTATTCAAAGAGAATCGAAAAGTCACCGAAACGTTCGGTGACTTTTCGGTCTCTTCAATTCAGTGCGATTTGGTGATCCCATTTCGGCGACCCTGTGGTGTATTCAGCAAGCACCACAGGGCTGCCAAAATGCAGGAAAAGTCACCGCAAAACGAGGGCGAACGCACACCGAAACCCACAAAAACATCTGTATTAACCCACCGAAGTCGCAGGAGAAAGCCGAGCAGGTGCCAATCACAGCGCAGAGCAGGCGCCGGAAAAAGCCGACACCGCAGACGAATAGAGTAAAAAAAAACAGTACGCTTGAAAAGTGAAACACTGCTTGCAAAGAAACTACAGAACGAAAATGTCTGAAATTTACATATAAGATCCAATGAATGATAATAAAAAGGGCTGTTACAGAAAAAACGATTTAAAAAAAAATAACGGAAAAAAAATGTTTGCAAAAAAATCCCAAAAAATGCCTAAAAGGTCCTAAAAAGTCTAAAAATAAAGAGGCTATTTACTGCAGAATATTATAATAAACGGTTTATTAGATATTGAATTAAAACGGGAATATTTTTAACATTGAAGCCAATGGGATTCGCCTGAATAAACCTCCCGAATTAAACCACCAAATGGCAGGGCAATTCGGCAACTTTTC
Organism: Leptobrachium leishanense; assembly: GCA_009667805.1. Classification (NCBI taxonomy): domain Eukaryota; kingdom Metazoa; phylum Chordata; class Amphibia; order Anura; family Megophryidae; genus Leptobrachium; species Leptobrachium leishanense. Next base: position 25,396,521 of record CM019071.1, on the reverse strand, counting down.
ACTGCTGGGTTTTTCTCTCTGAATAGCCGAAGCTATGGGGATTCACTGCCCTCGAACAGGTACCGAACAGGTACCGAACAGGCACCGTATGTGCAGGAAATTCGCCAGGATTTGGTGAATATTGGACAATTCGGAATTATCCAAGGATTTGTCTGAGTATCGATCTAAATGTGATCAAATTGAAGTGTCTTTGGATATAGAAAGAGTCTGTTCCAGGTAATACATTGTATTTTTCCTCAGTTTCACTACTGTTTACATTTTCCCTCCTTGAATTATGGTTTTACAACAGAATTGTTTGAGAATCATTATTTTCCCAGTCTCTGAACAATGCATTGTAGATTCTCTTTGTCTACGAAATCTGATAAGGTGAGTCTTTAGTGGGGATCTTGTAAAAACCTGGGATTTCCACTGCCTGAGAAACTCATTGTGTTTAACATGTGTTAGAAAATAAACAGAACGTTTCCTGTAAATAAAGTCAAAGCATTTGTGTGATCAGTTTAGCTAAAGTAGGAAAAAGATGTAAAGATTTAAGTCAAATGTTCTGACAACGTGGACAAAGTATCCAAATTGAAGTGTAATCTTTCTCTGACACCCCATAAATCCTCTGTAATTAAACAAAAGACATGTGATGGGCAGAGACAACATACAAATTGGAGAAATTGGAGACAGTTATGAAGAAGCTCTAGGTGGAATCTGCCAAGAGCATGAAGATGCATGAGCTTCTAGTAAATTAATTTTTCTTTGCCCTCAGCCTCCTTCCAGTATAAATCTCTGTATGCGCTTTGAGTTATTCTCTTATTTATTTTCACTATCAGGGTTATTCAAAGAGAATCGAAAAGTCACCGTACGTTCGGTGACCTTTCGTTTGCTTCCTTTTGGCGCGATTTGGCGATCCTATTTCGGCGACCCTGCGGTGTATTCAGCAAGCACCACAGGGTCTCCGAAGTGCAGGGAAAACCCGCCGCAAACCCAACGAACACTCACCGCCAACCCGTCGAATGCTCACCGCAAAACCCGCCGAACACTTACTAAAACCCGCAAAACAGCTGGATTAACCCCGCCGAACAGGAACATGCCGGAGAAACCCGAGCAGCCGCCGATCAGAGCGCAGACCAGCTGCCGGAAAAAGCCAACACCGCAGACGAATGGAGTGTAAAAAAAAAAAGCTGTTCGCTTGAATGTTTGAAAAGTGAAACGCTGTTTGCAAAGAAACTACAGAACGAAAATGTCTGAAATTTAAATATAAGATCCAATGAATGATGATATAAAGGGCTGTTACAGAAAAAAGAAAGAATTTCGCAAAAAAATCATGAAAAATGCCTAAAAGATCCTAAAAAATCTATAAATAGGATATTAGATATTGAATTAAAACGGGAATATTTTTAACATTGAAGCCTATGGGATTCGCCTGAATAAACCTGCCAAATTAAACCACCGAACAGCAGGGAAATTCAACAACTTTTCACTGCTGGTTTTTGTTCTCTGAATAGATGAAGCATTGCTTCTCTATGGGGATGTCACTGCCCTCGAACAGGCAACGAACAGGCACTGTATATGTGCAGGCAATTCGCCAACATTTGGCGAACTGCCTGCTATCTAAATAGCCGAATGGCCAGGAAAGGTAACCGTTCGCTTAATTTCACTGTTCGGTTACCTTTCGGCCACAATTCGGATCTCTTTGAATAACCCTGTATGTGTTGTGTGACGTGTACACATTATTACATTCAAAACTGTGAAACAAATGTGTGTTTTTTCTTTAAGTTGCCATTCTTCTTTATTTTCTTCATGTAAAAAAATAAGATATAAATATATTAAACTTAAATAAAACGTCATCTGTTACAGGATGGTATAAACAGTGTTTCTCAACTCCCTCCTCAGGATCCACTAACAGGCCAGGTTTGCAGGATATGTGAAGCACAGCACAGGTGATATGATTTGCTGCTCAGTGATTGCAGGATTGCAGTCTGCGTTTCCTCAAGGTGATCCTTAATATCTGGCCTGTTAGGGAGACCTGAGGACTGGAGTTGAGAAACGCTGTATAGAATATGTGGGGGTGCACCAAATAAGACAGCTGATCATCATAGGTAAACAAAAACACGGAAAAAATGGCAAACATGCTCCAATCTCTAATCCAAAAGGCTAGAAAACAGGGGTCCTATAGCATGGTTTTCCAAAACTCCGGCCCCCCAGATGTTCCTGAACTACAACTCCCAGAAATCTCTGACTGCATTAGATGGATGGAGAAGCATGGGAGTTGTAGCTCATGGACATCTGGGGGGCCGGAGTTTGGACATCCCTGTCCTAAAGGGTTGTAAAATACCACATGTGGCCTATAGAAAGACATTCTTTCTATTTTCTTCTCATTTATTGGAGTTGAAAAGCTAAAATCTTTATCATTTTTAAAAACCAGAGCACTAGAAAATCTGAGTTTGTTAAGGAATACTCATCCTGCTCTAGTGGGACAATTGTTAAAATCCTCCTTACGACAACATGATATATGGCTCATCACATCAGGCCACATTCATCATCATCAACCACCAATGTAGAGACATATGTTGTGCAGCAGCTGTATAATCCGACAGCTGCATTTTGGGTCTCACTGGGTTTCATGAGGTCGACCTCCTTGCTTTTATAAAGTATGTTTTCTTATCATACCATATCATTACCATTTAGGTTATTTAGAACTTGAAGTCTTGGATCACTTCCTTTCCTTGATGTACTGAGCTGCAAGTTAATTTTTTGCGAAAGTCTGAAAATGAACAAATTTCTAAAATTCTCTCTGAACTGGTTTCCAACAAAGCAGTATAACAATGGATTGATGCAACTATTTGAAAACCCCAGACATAGGGAGATTGGCATGGCTTTCTCCACCATTTTTTCGATTCGGCAGTTCTTAATGACGCCCATTCTTAGTAAGGCATCCGTAAAAGTCAGAACGTGAAAGGGTAGCCAGCATATCAAAAAAGTCAAAACGATGGCTGTAACAATTTTCAGGACCTTATCCCTGTTTTGTATGTTGACCGCCGGGCCCCTCATTTTCCATAGATGTACGGCAATCATAAGGTAGCATGTACCAATCACAGCTAACGGAAGGAAGAAGCCAAGGAATGTCTTTAGTAAAGCAAAAGGCACACACCAAGATGAATACGTTTCATTTGGGAAATCCATTACACATGCGTGTACTCCCAGACTCTCCATATAATATGTGTTGCGGAAATAGAATGTTGGGAGCGAGGAGATTATTGATAGGAGCCAAACAAGAAATACCACAAGAGAAGCTTGAGTCAACGTTCTTCTTTGTGAACGAAGTGGATGTACAATTGCCAAGTACCTATCCACGCTCATGCAGCTGATGAAGAATATACTTGCAAACAAATTAAGTGATAAGAGAGAACTAGAAATCTTGCACATCACTTTGCCAAACAGCCAGTTCAAGTGAAACGAGTAGTATGTCGCCCAAAAAGGCAGGGTTGCCAAGAACAACATGTCCGCTATAGCCAGGTTCATAATGTAGACGTTGGCAACAGTTTTGTGATCTCCTTCAAGACAAAGGACAGTGATTACCAAGCTGTTTCCAATAACTCCAAAGATAAAAATGATAGAGTAGAGTACGGGAATTAAGTCAAATACAAAGTCTGGATGTGTTATATTCCCACACAAAGCTGTAGGTGTCAGGTTATTGGAAAGACTGGATGGTGTCATAGAAACGTCATGAAAACTTTGTCTAGTAATGATAAGCACAGAGGAATTTGCGCAGAGCATTGTTTCGGCACAGGTTGGCATTCGATTCTTTACTTCTTGCTGTGATTGGATGTTGATCGGGTGTTGACTACCTGTATCATAAAAAGAAAATATTAATTAGTTTAAAAGGTATACAAATTAAAAACATTAAACTTGTATCAAATTGAATATAAAACAAAATCATAGAAAGGTAGAATAGGAACCTTACTGTAAGGTCCTGGAGGCCCTCACCCCCTGGCGCCCCCTGTTGGTTTCACATCCTGCATGTCCCCTGCAGATTTCAAGGCTCTGGTATGAACAATGCACCTTCCTCATTTTGACGTCCTGGCCCTGGATCCAAACCTGCCCTTTATCCTCCTTGATTAGCCCTTCATATAAGGGAGTCCCACCCTCAACCCTTGACTTCCACATTCAATGAAGTTCCTGTCTGCTAGACCAATCTGCCAAAGCTCCCTGAGACCTCCTGAAACTCTCTACCAAAGACTCCAAGGATCCTCTGCTTTATTCTGGACATTCATTACTTCATACACCGGTACCCTTCCATCCTGCTCCTCCTCTGCCTCCCCCCATCTAAGACTCCCCGTGTACCAGACCCCTTGCTGAACCCTGACGTCTCTATTTCTGTTACCTTGTCTGATCCCATGCCACGGTGTTTATTTATAATAAACACTCTTTGTTTATCCTTAAACCTGCCTCATCACTGCATCCTGGGCTCACAACCTCAACCTGCTACACAACCCGTAGTACGGTCCTTACAGAATGTGGAAGTCAACAACCTGTGAGCCCGCAGTGATATACACCATGGTGGAAAACTTAAAAGATGCCTTCCTGAAGATCCAGCAGTATCTAAACTCCCTGCTGGATTATGTGCAGAAAGACCCAAGGGCACCTCATCTAAGGTGCGCGTTCCAGCTACGGAGGGAGCCAGAGGACCGCTGACCCCAAAAGAAAAGGCAAGAAGGAGGGCGCTAGACCTCTGTTTCTACTGTGGGGGTCCCTTGCATCAGATCTCGGCCTGCCCGCTACGCCCACCTAAGCCAGGTACAAAAAGTTTTTCTAAACCTGTTATTGCAAAGCCTGTTCAGATCAAGCCCATAAAGCCTTCATTGGGGAAGTCGGTACCTGCCCTGCAGGAAATAAATTCATCAAATGTTAGTATAAAAAAATCTGCACCCAAAGAAAAACCTGTGTCCCAGCCAACTCCCAGAAGAAGCCTGGTAATTAAACCTCCTGCACCAAAGCGTGTCCCTGCTCCCAGGAAAACCTGGGCCAAGAGCTACTAAGACCATCTCGAGTGCACCATGCCAGGGATCTGCCTTCATTTGGTGCCCTCTTCTCCATGACACCCACCGTTCGGTTGTCTGTGAAACCAAAACACCCCAAGAGCTGGAGACGCACCCATGCCTCCTGGAATTGGAGGTTGAACAAAAGTCAAAAGCTGCTGCCCTGCACATCGCAGATTCTCCAGCCGCTGCTGCCCTGCACGTCGCAAGATTCTCCAGCCGCTGCTGCCCTGCACGCCGCAGATTCTCCAGCCGCTGCTGCCCTGCACGCCGCAGATTCTCCAGCCGCTGCTGCCCTGCACGCCGCAGATTCTCCAGCCGCTGCTGCCCTGCACGCCGCAGATTCTCCAGCCGCTGCTGCCCTGCACGCCGCAGATTCTCCAGCCGCTGCTGCCCTGCACGCCGCAGATTCTCCAGCCGCTGCTGCCCTGCACGCCGCAGATTCTCCAGCCGCTGCTGCCCTGCACGCCGCAGATTCTCCAGCCGCTGCTGCCCTGCACGCCGCAGATTCTCCAGCCGCTGCTGCCCTGCACGCCGCAGATTCTCCAGCCGCTGCTGCCCTGCACGCCGCAGATTCTCCAGCCGCTGCTGCCCTGCACGCCGCAGATTCTCCAGCCGCTGCTGCCCTGCACGCCGCAGATTCTCCAGCCGCTGCTGCCCTGCACGCCGCAGATTCTCCAGCCGCTGCTGCCCTGCACGCCGCAGATTCTCCAAGCCGCTGCTGCCCTGCACGCCGCAGATTCTCAGCCGCTGCTGCCCTGCACGCCGCAGATTCTCCAGCCGCTGCTGCCCTGCACGCCGGCAGATTCTCCAGCCGCTGCTGCCCTGCACGCCGCAGATTCTCCAGCCGCTGCTGCCCTGCACGCCGCAGATTCTCCAGCCGCTGCTGCCCTGCACGCCGCAGATTCTCCAGCCGCTGCTGCCCTGCACGCCGCAGATTCTCCAGCCGCTGCTGGCCCCTGCACGCCGCAGATTCTCCAGCCGCTGCTGCCCTGCACGCCGCAGATTCTCCAGCCGCTGCTGCCCTGCACGTCGCAGACTCTCCAGAGCTGTCATCGCCACGGGGCCGTCGTCGTCGCCATAAGGCCAAGTCGCTCAACGCCAACGCAGAGCCGTGCAGTGCCAAGGAGGTTTCCAAGGGCGCTGCCCCGCCGGTCCTTTCCAAGGGCGCTGCCCCGCCGGTCCTTTCCAAGGGCGCTGCCCCGCCGGTCCTTTCCAAGGGCGCGTCGAAGAGTCGTGTCATCAAGAGGATCAACACCCCTGAAGGCACCATGGCTATGGAACCCTTGCCGCCAGAGTTTATCTACGGTTCAAATGGGACTGTAGTCAGATGCGCAGACCTGCAGGTGTTTTCAAATGCGAGAGTGCCTGGAGATCGCTTCGCAGTAGCGAAGCTTCTGCCCAACTCTGGTCGCCTATGATCATTATTCTACCCTTCAATGGTGCACTGCCTTCTATTCCCGTTATCCACCGGTGTGACCTTGACCTCGCCCTGGGCCGTTCGGAGTCCGGCCCTTAGAGGGGGGGCTCTGTAAGGTCCTGGAGGCCCTCACCCCCTGGCGCCCCCTGTTGGTTTCACATCCTGCATGTCCCCTGCAGATTTCAAGGCTCTGGTATGAACAATGCACCTTCCTCATTTTGACGTCCTGGCCCTGGATCCAAACCTGCCCTTTATCCTCCTTGATTAGCCCTTCATATAAGGGAGTCCCACCCTCAACCCTTGACTTCCACATTCAATGAAGTTCCTGTCTGCTAGACCAATCTGCCAAAGCTCCCTGAGACCTCCTGAAACTCTCTACCAAAGACTCCAAGGATCCTCTGCTTTATTCTGGACATTCATTACTTCATACACCGGTACCCTTCCATCCTGCTCCTCCTCTGCCTCCCCCCATCTAAGACTCCCCGTGTACCAGACCCCTTGCTGAACCCTGACGTCTCTATTTCTGTTACCTTGTCTGATCCCATGCCACGGTGTTTATTTATAATAAACACTCTTTGTTTATCCTTAAACCTGCCTCATCACTGCATCCTGGGCTCACAACCTCAACCTGCTACACAACCCGTAGTACGGTCCTTACACTTACATTCTTCAAAATCTTGAAGAAAATATTTAGCGCCATATTACAATCTTCACGTTAAAATGAGAACGCCAAGGAGGAAAACCTGCACCCGCAGCTTTCTCCTTAGAGTCCCCGTTTCAGCGTGATATTACGGGGCAGGCACTAATCCGGCAGCCTGCCCCGTAACACACCGTTAAGTCTAAGGATGCTCGAGGCACCGCTAAGTGCCGCTGCAAGCATCCCCTCCATGGAGTCCATAGGACTTCATTGAGGCTTCCACTGCCAGTCACATGACCTGCAGGATCTCGCCTCTTGCAAGATCCGGAAGGTCGGTGGAGTGAATCGCGGGAGGGAGACTGGGGGACTTTTTCCCCCAGTCGCCCTATGCTCCCGACGGCAAGAAGAAGGGAATCGGGTCGCCATTCTCGCTACGTGATGAGAGTTGAGTATGTGATTTTTGGGGTGTTTTTTAGCTGGTGCTGACTGATTCTGCAGAAGCCGTATCAGTTAGTACCAGCTCCAAGCTGTGGTTAACTTTTCAGTTAACTGCAGCGGGGAGTAATTAGGGTTAGGACTTTGTAATCCTAACGCTAATTAACACTTAGCGCTCCCCATGTTAAGCATAGGGAGAGCAAAGTACAGTAACAAAGCGCTGAAAAGAGCAAGCCCCAAATCGATAACAGGTTTATTAACCCATTAGTGTTCGGATTGTAATATGGGCTGAAAATGCAAGGGCCACTTAACCTAACATTAACGCTCACACAGCTGAGCGCTAACGTTAGCGGTAAGAATGTAACATGGCCCCTAGTCTTTTACATATTGACCCAGAGTTACATTTTTTTCAGAAGAAGCTAAATAATTCACATCAGAATGCATTATTTCTAGTTGGTATAAGAAAGTGTCCATTCCCACCCGTTACAATATTTCATTAGTGCAGAGGAAATGTGGGATTATGTCGAAGGAAGAATTCTAGGCTAAAAATTCTAAAAAGTAGATTTTTGTACAAACTGGTTTCCATGGTGACCACTCCAGGATTAGAAATGTCTCTCTGGTAATCTCTTAATAAATAAAAACATTTGAGATAATGTTGGAAGGGGCTCAGCATATCCCTGGTGGGGACACAGAAATTGGACCTAGTGCTGAGAATCTGTCTCTCTGCCAGTCAGGGGAGGCTTCACAGGCTGTAAGGAAGCAGTTTGTGTTTTGCATGAGACAGATGCTCAGGCAACTTCAGATCCAGCTAGCACAAATAGAAATCAATTTAACGTAAAATGTAAGGACAAAGGGAAAATTGACAGTCTTCTACCTTTCTAAGGAGATAATGTGTGGGAAAGCTGTGAGCCCTGCAAACGTCTTCGCGACTGTAGCATGCAAAAACAGCATGACTACAGTTAGAACCTTAAGACAATGTTGCAGACCAGCCGACCTCATTTCACGTCTCACTGCCGACAGGGCTGAGCAGCACAGAACAATGCTTTATGTATGTAAGCATATGAGTATGTTTCTATGTATGAATGATCAGGTGGTCAAGTCAAGGGGGAACGTGTGGGAATGCAGTTCCTCCATTATTTTTGCAGAGGTAATTGATCTCCCATTGGTCCCACACACCATAAAGCTTGTATTCAGATATTTAATCGTATGTTTCCCTGTTAAGGCTAGGGTCAGAGTGGGGCAGTCGGAACGCGCGTGCAGGCGCACTAAATCACGGCGGCAGTAGCAGCACATAACGGCCAATGACGGCCAATATACGCAGTACGTGCGTACGAAAGTGCGCCGACACCACGCAACCAGCAAATGAACGCATTTTTATCAGAACGTGAAACCGCTGCTACTGACGTACAGAGTGCGCTGCGGCCGCATAGCAGCGTGTGTGCGTGATTAGGAGATGTCAGACGCTGCTAGTGTGCGGCCAACATAACGTTCAAACAGCCGGATTTCCCTAGACTTCTTTTCACCCCATCGTCATGAAATACGTCCAGAATTGCGCATCGTCTGACCACTTAAGGTATTCCGTGAAAAAATGCGTGCGCACGCATCGACGTACATTTTGACGGTGGCTGCAGAAAATGCGCTCATCTGTCCCTAGCCTTAATCATATTTATTGTCACTTATCATATTTTATTGCTAAATCCCACATATATTTGATTTGAGCATATGTTTATGTTCATGTGAGATGATAATTGCTGGGTGGAGTAGAGGTAACATCACTGCTCTGCGTGGAGAGAGCCTGTGGAGACATGGGTTCGATCCCAGCAAGAGCACCTCTCCAATAAGTGTCCTTGGGCAAGACACCTAACGGCACATACTCACCACCCAGGACATACTTGAAAACGAGAGAAAGCTCAATGTATCCTTCCTGGTAAAATACTTTCTCAAAAAAAATAAAAAATTAGGGGACAGAATTCTAGGGGAGTTCCCACACTAATTTTCTTTAGCACTTGACCCCTGTGAATGATGTATAATAATATATACTTGTTATATATGCATGTTCTTGAACCCAGGACATACTTGAAAACGAGAGAAATCTCAATGTATCCTTCCTGGTAAAATCCTTTATAAATAAATAAAAACAAATAAATGTGAAGCTCTCTCTCTATAACAAGGCCATCTCCTCCTTTTATTAGTAGGTATCTCAGCCCTCGAAATTTCCACTCGCCTGGCGCCTGCTCGCATTTGGCGAGTGGAAATTCAATGCGTGCGAGTAGGGAGGACCAGGGCCGGCCAGACCATGGTGCACTGCGGAGCAGCCGCTTGGAGCGGCAGAATCTAGGGGGGGCGGCATATTTTTGCCGGGGCTGTTCTCTTTTTTTCTGGCGCATGCAGGGCTTTTTTTCTGGGTACACAGTACCGGCAGCACCTCCCCAGCCAACAGCCCGTATCAGTGGAGAGAGATTATTATTATTATTATTATTCTTTATTTATAAAGCGCCAGCATATTCCGCAGCGCTGTACAATAAGCACAGTATAGACAGGGTTACAATACATTGAACAACATTTGACAAACAGTACAGGAGGAGATGAGGGCCCTATTCCCGTAGGAACTCACAATCTAGGAGGGTTGGGGTTGGAAACAGGAGGAGAGGACTGTAAGGTGAGAGTGATTGATGGTTGCGTCAGTGAGTTGGGTGGTAGGCTTCCCTAAATAGGAATGTTTTAAGGGAGCGTTTGAAGGAAGAGAAGTTAGGGGAAAGTCTGACAGTACGAGGGAGAGCGTTCCAGAGAGTGGGGGCTGCGCGTGAGAAATCCTGCAGTCTATCATGGGAAGAGGTGATGCGGGGTGAAGCTAGGCGCAGGTCACTGTTTGACCTTAGGGAGCGGGCTGGGGTGTATTTGGTGATTAGTGAGGACAGGTAGTGGGGAGCTGAGTTAGTGAGGCTTTTGTAGGTAAGGATAAGGATTTTGAACTTAATTCTGCAGTGGATGGGGAGCCAGTGAAGGGACTCGCAGAGGGGAGCGGCAGAGACAGAGCGGCGGGTGAGGTGAATTAGCCTGGCGGAGGCGTTCAGGATGGATTGTAGGGGGGAGAGGTGGGACAGAGGGAGGCCAGATAAGAGATTATTGCAATAGTCGAGTCGGGAGATTACCAGGGCGTGTATGAGTTGTTTTGTGGCGACAGCGGTAAGAAATGGCCGAATTCTGTAAATATTACGCAGTTGGTATCGGCAGGAGGAGGAAAGAGACTTGATGTGGGGGATGAAGGAAAGAGCAGAGTCAAGTGTAACTCCAAGACAGCGAACTTGGTTTGATGGGGAGATGGTGATACCCTCCACCGTGATCGAGAAGTCAGGAGGTGGGGCGGCATTAGAGGGAGGAATAAGTAGGAGCTCAGTCTTTGACATGTTTATCTTTAGGTGGTGGGAGGCCATCCAGGAGGAGATGCCAGATAAACAGTCACTGACTTTGGAAAGGACAGGGGGAGAGAGATCAGGGGTAGAGAGGTAGATCTGAGTGTCATCAGCGTAGAGGTGGTAATTAAAGCCAAAGCTGTTGATGATTTTGCCCAGGGAGGAGGTGTAGATGGAAAAGAGCAGAGGACCAAGGACAGAGCCTTGAGGTACACCAACAGATAGAGGCAATGAGGAGGAGGAGTTACAGCAAAGGACACACAGAAGGACCTGTTGGATAAATAGGAGTCAATCCAAGCAAGTGCAGTGTCACCGAGACCCAGAGAGTTGAGGGTCAGTAGAAGGAGGGGGTGGTCAACAGTGTCAAAAGCAGCCGAGAGGTCAAGCAGGATGAGAATAGAATAGTGGCCGTGTTTTTTAGCAGTTAGGAGGTCGTTGGTGACTTTGGTGAGGGCAGTTTCAGTTGAGTGTAGGGGACGGAAGCCAGATTGCAGGGGGTCAAGTAGGGAATTGGAGGACAGGAAGATGGAGAGGCGGTTGAAGACTAGTTTTTCTAAGAGCTTAGAGGTAAAGGGAAGCAGGGATACAGGACGGTAGTTGGATGGAGAGTTGGGATCTAGGGATGGTTTCTTTAGTAAAGGGGTAACTAGCGCGTGTTTGAAGGCGGATGGAAAGGAGCCAGTGGAGAGAGATAGGTTGAAGATGTGTGTGAGAGCAGGGGTGAGGGAGGAGGAGAGGGGAGGAATTAGATGTGAGGGAATGGGGTCGAGCGGGCACGTGGTGAGATGTGAGGAGGACAATAAGGAATTGACTTCCTCCTCAGTGGTTGGGAGGAAGCGGCAGAGGGTGGCAGATGGGACCTGTGGGAGTGGAGGTGGCAGATAACTATCTTGTGTTGGGATGTTGCTTCTGATAGTTAAAGTTTTACTGAGGAAGTAGTCTGCCAGGTCTTGAGCGCTGAAGGCAGCTGAGGGGGGAGGTGCAGGTGGGTAGAGGAGGGTGTTGAAGGTGGAACAGAGCCGTTTAGGGTTGGAGGACAGCGTAGATATAAGAGATGAGAAGAAGGATTGTTTGGCCAAGTGGAGGGCAGAGGTGTATGACCGGAGAATAAACTTGAAGTGAACAAAATCAGCTTCAGAGCGGGATTTCCTCCAGGCACGCTCTGCGGTGCGGGAGCATCTTTGCAGGTAGCGAGTCTGGAGGGTGTGCCAGGGCTGAAGCTGGCGGCGTGGGGCCTTACAGAGTCGAAGAGGAGCAAGAGTGTCTAGAGCAGAGATAAGCGTAGTGTTGTAGTGATTAGTGGCAGCATCAGGGCAGGTGAAGAGATGGAACGTGATGCTCCTCCCACCTCCAACACGGACAAGCAGGGAATCGGAACGCTCGGGAGCTCATGCTGGCCAGAAGGGGACGTACTGCAGAAGAGGAGGGTATACAAGCCGGGACAGATGCTCCCTCCCAGTTAGTGACATGGGAGGACTAGTAAAGTAAAATCCCCCCTCCATTTGATGGTCAGTGCCCCAGCTCTGAAAGACAGGAATGCCATCAGGGCAATAAAGGTTGTACACTTGTAAAAAGTCCCAAGGCCTATAGGGAGCTCGGTGCAATTGAAAAACCTAGTGGCATTTACACAAGCTGCTGCTAGATGCCCAGGCCTGTGAGAGTCACTGGATCCCTGTAACTTACAGCAAATTCCTTGGTGGTCTCCTGGCAGATGATCAGCTCCATCCGCTTAGCTCTCTCCTTAGCGGCTAGTTTCCTACCCACTAGAAAGACCCCTTTCGTCAAAGCAGCCATATGAAAGTAAAAAAAATCCCTTTATGGGTTAGGGAACTAGTGATCATTCTAGTGCTTTTCCTATACAAGACTTCACCATGGGAGGGGGGGGGATTCTTTAGCTGAAGGGGACAGCTTGTTCAGTGATTAAGATAGTTAACACCCTACTGGGAGGAAGGGAACACGTCATAATCACAGAGCTATGTGGTCTTCACCTGACAGGTACAGAGCACAGTCATCACCCATTGGACCAGCAAGAATCTAGCCATACACTACAGGGGCTCCTGTCAAACCAAACTATGCCCAGAATGAGTCTGCCTCCCTCCAGATTTGCGTGCGAATAAGGAGGACTCACCTGGCAGGTGACACAGGCTTTTTTATTTTCTTAACCGCCGGAGCAGTCATATCGGCAGCGCGGCAGCGTTAGGCTCCGCCCCTACCGCGTGACTTTCTATAGCCACGTGTGGCAGGTCACCTGACCCACCACATGATGCGTCACAGGGCAGCATTCTCCACGCGTTCTCCACGCAGAAGAGGTGGTGAGAGCCAGCGGGAGACAGAGGAGTCATCCAAAACCAAGGTAGAGCAGCGGAAGCCCGATCTGCCGCCTGGGAGTTACACTGGTAAGTGCCAAATTTAGGGGACCTGAGCCAATCTAAGGAATGCATGGAAAGCAGTCTGTTGTCACAGTGCAGCCCTCATAGCCACGTAGCTCCATTACAGCGCCATGCGAGTCACCGCAGAGGGAAGGACCTCTGCTGTCACTTTAAACGTGGAGACCTTTCACCTGGCTGAGTATGATGGGAGTTATAGTGCGCGGCTCCTCGCAGGCAGGTTCCATTAACCCTATCCAAACCCCACATTCCCCCATGCGCTTAAAGCGGAGCTGTAATGACTCTGTATGAACGCTACATCCTCCCGGCCTCTACAAGGCAGGGCTGTAATGACTCTGTATGAACGCTGCATCCTCCAGCCTCTACAAAGCAGGGCTGTAATGACTCTGTATGAACGCTGCATCCTCCAGCCTCTACAAAGCAGGGCTGTAATGACACTGTATGAACGCTGCGTCCTCCCGGCCTCTGTTATTTATTTTTGTAACTTTATTCACAATTGTATTACAATAAAACATTTAAGTGTCATTTCGTAGATAATTTAAGAGGGTGTGTTTAGGGGCGGAGTTAAGGGTAGGTAGGTGGGGCAACTGGTGGCGAGTAACTCTTATGGCCTGGCTAGTAGCTCAGGACTTGAAATTTTGAGCCCTGAGGTATGTTATGTATTAAGAGAGCACCAAAATGTCGGTGACATTTCCCCGCATTTCCCCGTACTTTGGGAAATCAAATTCCACGACCCTGCGGTGAATTCAGCATTCAACGCAGGGTCCCAGAAGTGTAGGGAGAATCCGCAGAAAAATCGCTGAATTGAAAATAAAAACCGCCGCAAAACCGCCAAATTTATCGGATCCGATCTGATAAGCCACTGGGAGCCTGTCGGAAAACATCTGATGCAAACCAATAAGTCACGAAAACCTGCCGAACGCGTCTGAAAAAAGCCGACGATCCACCGAACACATCGCCGACCAGCTGCCAGAAAATGCCGACATTCCAACGAACGGGGTAAAAAAATCCAACTGCAACTTTTAAAATTTTAAATGTTGTTTGGAAAAAACTACTGGACAAAAATGTCTGGAATTAACATATAAGGTGCTATGAATTATAATAAAAAGGAGAAAAAAATTAATAAATAGGGAAAATAAATTTTGCCGAAAAAATGCCTAAAAAATCCTAAAAAAAGCTAAAGATTATTTTTGCTGCAAATTAAAACAATAAACGGTTTAATAGATTTTGAATAAAAAATTGAAATATTTTTAACATTGAAACCTATGGGTTTCATCTGATAAAACCTGCCGAATGAAACAACCGAACATCAGGGCATTTCTCAGCTGTTTGGTGTTCTCTGAATAGATTAACCGTTGCTTCTCTATGGGTATGTAACTGCCACAGAAGATCACCTGTATTTTGCTGGCAATTCGCCAATATTTGGCAAATTGACAAGTTTTGAACAGCCGAATAGCCCCGAAATTGTACTGTTCAGGGAAAATCACTGTTCGCTGCAATTTTGGGGCCAGTTTGTCTCTCTCTGAATAACCCTGAGTGTATAAAATAAATGGGGATAAAGGGATCTTGTGGTTGATGTATATCTAATGTAAAAACAAGATTATGCAAAGCAAAAGATGCCTTTTGATTGAGGACTCCCAAAGGTCTAGGTCAGCAACCATGGCCCTCCAAATGTTTTGGAAATACAATTTCTCATGACCCTCAGTCAATCTAATGCATAGCTGAGCATCATGAAAGATTTAATTCCAAAACATCTGGAGGGGCAAGGTTGCAGACTCCTGCTGTAAGTAAATATTTTGTAGACGCCTGTCCGCAAAGAATACTGAAGCAAAGGTTTTACACTCACAAATGATTCACCAAAGGTGGAAAAGTCAAATTTAAGGGTGGGTAGGTAAACTATATTGCCAAAGTATTCGCTCACCCATCCAAATAATCAGAATCAGGTGTTCCAATCACTTCCATGGCCACAGGTGTATAAAATCAAGCACCTAGGCATGCAGACTGTTTTTACAAACATTTGTGAAAGAATGGGTCGCTCACGGGAGCTCAGTGAATTCCAGCGTGGAACTGTGATAGGATGCCACCATCAACAAATCCAGTCATGAAATTTCCTCACTCCTTAATATTCCACAGTCAACTGTCAGCTGTATTATAAGAACGTGGCAGTGTTTGGGAACGACAGCAACTCAGCCACGAAGTGGTAGGCCACGTAAACTGACGGAGCGGGGTCAGCGGATGCTGAGGTGCATAGTGCATAGAGGTCACCAACTTTCTGCAGAGTCAATCACTACAGACCTCCAAACTTCATGTGGCCTTCACATTAGCTCAAGAACAGTGCGCAGAGAGCTTCCATGGCCGAGCAGCTGCATCCAAGCCATACATCACCAAGTGCAATGCAAAGCGTTGGATGCAGTGGTGTAAAGCACGCTGCCACTGGACTCTAGAGCAGTGGAGATGCGTTCTCTAGAGTGACAAATCTCGCTTCTCCATCTGACAATCTGATGGATGAGTCTGGGTTTGGCGGTTGCCAGGAGAATGGTACTTGTCTGACTGCATTGTGCCAAGTGTAAAATTTGGTGGAGGGGGGATTATGGTGTGGGGTTGTTTTTCAGGAGCTGGGCTTGGCCCCTTAGTTCCAGTGAAAGGAACTCTGAATGCTTCAGCATACCAAGACATTTTGGACAATTCCATGCTCCAAACTTTGTGGGAACAGTTTGGAGCTGGCCCCTTCCTCTTCCAACATGACTGTGCACCAGTGCACAAAGCAAGGTCCATAAAGACATGGATAACAGAGTCTGATGTGGATGAACTTGCCTGGCCTGCACAGAGTCCTGACCTCAACCCGATAGAACACCTTTGGGATGAATTAGAGCGGAGACTGAGAGCCAGGCCTTCTCATCCAACATCAGTGTGTGACCTCACAAATGTGGTTCTGGAAGAATGGTCAGAAATTCCCATAAACACACTCCTAAACCTTGTGAATAGCCTTCCCAGAAGAGATGAAGCTGTTATAGCTGCAAAGGGTGGACCGACGTCATATTGAACCCTATGGATTAGGAATGGGATGTCACTTAAATTCATATGCGAGTCAAGAAGGGGGGGGAAAAAATTTTGGAAATATAGTGTAGGTATATGGAAAATATATTCATACTCTGGAAAATGAAAATCCTAAGCCACAACCACATTCACCCCATCTATATATCCTATTTCTGGTTACATTGTGACATTCACATGGTATATTGAGTCCTGACATAAAAATATCTTAAAACTTGAATATAGTCTTATATTTATACAAATGTTTTCTTCATTGAACGAAAACAATACAAGGCATTCATATCCAAAAGACAGAATCCCTATATATAAATATTTTATAGAAATGACTGCACAGATGTCATTTTTTGTGTTTCTGAGAGCTATTGAGCAATAGTTATCGTTAGATAGTGCGACGCTTAATCAAAACAGACTTCAACTTCTCCTTACTTTGTCATTCCAGCATTTAACCATTTGTTATAATCTTTAGTTTTTACAGGAGTTAGTTTTCTCATAGTATTCTTAACATTCTACTAATAACACAAGTAAGAGGTTTTAAAATCCCACATGTATCATACGTGATTCAAATCAATGTTTTCAAAAATATTTACATTTTACT
This sequence comes from Leptobrachium leishanense, assembly GCA_009667805.1. Lineage (NCBI taxonomy): Eukaryota > Metazoa > Chordata > Amphibia > Anura > Megophryidae > Leptobrachium > Leptobrachium leishanense. The sequence continues at coordinate 25,379,556 of CM019071.1, read as the reverse complement.
TGTGATATTTTGCCTTTGTCGCACAATACAAGTTATGGGATACATTTGAATTACTTGGCATTAGAATGTGCAGAAATGTTTTAGAAGGTAATCCTGAATTATTCATATAAAAATAATAATAAAAATAACTTACTGTGCTTTAAAGCATTTCTTTAGGATAGACGTGCCGAGTTCTGCTCTCATTCCACCCAGAGTAACCACTTGAACGTTCTGGTTTCTTTCTTATATTCTTGTTTATTCCCCTGGGAGACATTAGCCTACATCACTCCCAAGTTTTGAAGAGAAAGTCTTCTTGGCACAGGACATTTTTGGCAGCAGACCCATGCATTCCCTTCATTTCACATTGGAAAATTTTGGCAATAAATCACCATGCAAGAAACAGGAGGATAGAAGAATATTATTAAAACTGAAGCTACTTTCACTGCGAGGAAAACCCCATCCTAAGGTTTGATAGTTGATGAATTTACTAGTTGGTTCCTAAAGATTGCAAGCTTCCGGTGAAGAAACATATGGAGCTGCAGGTTGGCAGCATGAGAATGCAAACCTCATGGATCTTCTGTCTATGGGCAGCTTTTGCCAACTGACAAATTTAAGGGAAATGCAGGTTTCCGAAAAATCTTGGATTTGGATTTTTTTGGGACTAAGCCAAGTCTCTGAAATTTAAGCCCATCTAGTGGACACTCGAGGTACTGCCCAAAAAACAGCCTATTTTCTCCCCCAAATTTTTTATTTCTCCCCAAACACCTTTGTCAAACACACAATATTGTCAAATAGCTGAACAAGCTGTGGTTTCTGAGATACAAAGGTACTGTCACGGTCCAAACCCCCAGACCCTCTGGCGCCCCCTTTTGTTCTCCTTTTTTCCATGTCCTGCATTGCCATATGCAGGTTCCAGGACTTCTTGTCTCCATATGCTTTCCTGGACTTTTGATTTGCATAATGGACCTGGAACCTCACCTGCCCTTCATCCTCCCTAATCAACCCTGTATATGAGGAAGCTACGCCCCTTACTCTAAGCTTCCACATTGAAGTTCCCAGCCTTGCCTAGTGCAGACCTGCTTCCTTGTACTCCTGAGATCCTTGTCTGGAATCCCCCTGAACCAAAGACATTCCTGCTTTCCCTCTGCTCTATACCAACATTCATAACCGGTATTCCTCCTTTGCCCCGTTTTCCCCCTGCTATCCTATGCTTAACTTACTCGTGTACCAGACCCTTGCTAGACCTTGACTATTCTATTACATGCTCCCATTGTACCTTCGCTTGGATTATGTATTATCTGTAATGTCTGTGTTCCCCTTCTAGTTATTCAACCTCTGTTTATCCTGCCTCCTAGTTCCTCCTATATTCAGTTCCCATTACTCCCAGCTATCCTCCTGTTATTTAGTCCTCTTGTGTATTCTATTATATCTTGGTTCATATCTGTTCTCGCAATAAACTCTATTGCCCTGTAACCTGTCTTCTGCTGCTATTTCGCTGCACATTGGGCTCACACCCATACTCCTGCACACACATGCTAGGCCCAGCTCGTGACAGGTACCTCTTTCTGCACAATTGCACACCTAGGGCTCTATTCCATAGTTGGGGCTAATGTCAGTGCCTCAATATGTAAGTAAACCTTAGTGCCAGGATAAATGCGTTTAATGCATGCAACCCATATTACATTCCTGACATTACCCCCGTTAGAGCATCGGTTTTTGCGGTAACTTCCGCAAGCTTACTGTACTTTGCGCATTCTATACTTAACATGGGGAGCGTAATCATTAATTAGCATTTTGATAAGTAAGGTATTACAAAGTCCTAGTGCTAACAACCTTGGAATGCGCAGAGCCAAAAGATAGCACCTTCTAAAAGCTGGCACCACTTGATTCTGCATTTGTAGAACCGTATAGTACCCCCTAAACCGCCCAATAAACCCCGCGATACTCACCTCACCTCCTGCAGTGAGAACTGTGGCCCGATCTGCTGCTTCTTCTGGCCACGAGCAGAGACTGGAATCAATTAGTTTCCAGTCCCCATCTGCGCTCACTACGTGTTGTTGCTGTTCGATCTCGCGGCCTGGAATCGCAACTCTCCGTGTAGTCCTATGGACTCCAGGAGGTGATACTGTTAGCGTCTGACCCGGAATATCGTGGTAACATGGGGACGCTATGTGGAAATGGCGCAGATTTTCCCCGTTAACGTCCCCATGTTAGCGCAAAATAAATAATAGTGCCACTAGTGTGCAGATTTTACATCCACGCTATGCGCAATATACCCAAGCCAGATATATACATGTTTAATAAAAAAAAGACAGAAGCATCTAACAATTAAACTGCAATGTAAATGACATTTACATTGCTCAAGTCCACAAAAGTGTCCTAAAGTGTTATATAAACATTTAAGTGATTTTAAAATACATTCAAATTTTCTTATAATAGTGTTTTGACTGGTACTCTACGCCAGTGCTTCCCAATCGTGGTCCTCAGGGACCCCTAGCAGACCAGGTTTTAAGGATCACTTTGGGGTAATTCAGACTGAATCCTGCAATCACTGAGCAGCAAATCATATCACCTGTGCTGTGCTTCAGATATCTGGAAAATTTGGCATGTTGGGGGTACTTGAGGACCACAGTTGGGAACCATTGCTCTACACGAACATCACGCTTGCGGATTTACTGTAAATGTGGATGGGCGTTAAGGGTTTCCATGTATAAGTACGTATTTTAAAGTACGGACATTGTGCATTATGTGTTTATTGTATTAACCACTTCCATGCGGAGGACGCGCTCAGCGCGTCCTCCACATGGCTCCCGCTGTGCGGAGGACGCGCTGAGCGCGTCCTCCCTTTGGGGTCAGCGTTCGGCCGGGTTCCGGCCGATCGCTGGCCCCCCCGGTGCGGGCTGACATCCTCAATGTCAGCCCAGCATCCGGAACCGCCGCCGATGAAATTAGGTGTCATCGCGGCAGCGCGATGACACCTTATTCAGGCGCCCCCCGCATGTGCGGAGGAGGCGCCTGAAAGGGAGGGGGAGGTCCTTCGGACCTCTCTCCCTCCCGATCGGCGGCGTTGCGGGGGTTAACCTAGGCACCATTTGGAAGGGCACAGCCTGCCCTTCCAAATGGTGCCTGGCATTAACCCCTGGGGAGCTGGATCGCGAATCGGCGCTGAAAAGCGCCGGTTCGTGATCCTTTCCCGGAGCTGGCCGACATCTTGGATGTCGGCCAAGCCTCCGGGAACTCCCCCTGAGGACTGGCGTCATCGTGCATAGCACGATGACGCCAGTCCTAGAGTTAACCCCTAACTGCCACCAACGGTGGAGATAGGGAGTTCCAATGAACTCCCTATCTCCCGATCCGTGGCAGCTAGGGGTTAAAGTTTGGTATGGTTGGATCGGCCAGAGCATGGCCGTTCCAACAATACCAAACACTACTGTGAAAAAAGTTTTTTAAAAAAAATTAAAATTAAAATTAAAAATAAAAATATATTTAAAAAAAATTATAAAAAAAAAAATAAACATTTTTTTTTTTCTTTTTTTTGGTTCGTTAATGTAGCAATATTGTTCCCATTTCAATTATAATGTGAACAATGATGCTGCACTAACGATTTTTGTATGCGGTGCGTTTGTTAAAAATCGTGTAATTTTCCCCAAAAAAAATGTAACGAGACCCCATCTCAAATTTTTTTAACAAGCGCACCCCATACAAAATATAACCGCAATTTCTCGCATGTTAAAATGTGAAAAAAAACACTTTACACGTTGTAAATTATTGAAAATACATATTTTATTGCATTTTTTGTTATAATATACAGACATGACATAACGTATACATATAATAATGACATATTATGAATCTACCGAGTCTGACGGAAAGAACGATATATAATATGTCTGGGTCATATACTAAAATAAGCCTTCAAAACACGTTTAAACATGATGAGCAAAACCGGTAAAAATGACCTCAGCACAGAGGTGTGAAAAGCCTCAGCAGCGAAAGGGTTAAGGCTGGGGTCAGACAAGTGTTTTTGAGAGCAGAAGGAACGTCTGGTCTGTGAGAGTGGACGTTCCTTCCACTCTGACGCCCATCTGGCCACTTCATTGAGAGCAGTTAGTGCCCTCAGCGCTGCAAGGCTCGATCATCCTATGGAGGATCGGCTTTGCAGCCCTGTCAAACACACGTCGTAGCGCTTCGACAGGGAGGCTTTTAGCATGGCCGCAGCAGGTCCACTGTAGCTCGTGCAATTCGTGCACGCACTACAGCGTGTGGCCGGCACTGTTGTAGCATCACAACGCTACGACGGATGCCAAAAGGCACATCAGCACAGAGAACACACATCTGACCCCGGCCTAAGGCGTAGAACAGTTTCTGTAGAACAGTAGGGATGGGCTGGAGGTTCGATTCGAACATTGGCCGTTCGACCGTTCGTCGAACTACGAACATTTCCACGTGTTCGCCGCGTGTTCGCCCACAATGCACCACAATGCACTTTTCCATTGGCCTGAAGCTTGTAATTGGCTACAGCCTTGCTCCTGACCACAGGTCAGGTGCAAGACAGGTTCAAGACTATGCCAATCATGGCTCAGAGTCCTGATTGGGCAAATTTTGCCCAATCATGGGCTCACAGAGCTAAGTCCCGCAGCACACTATATAAGGCTTCCCCGCAGCTCCAGCGTGTGTTTGTTACAGGAGTGAATCAGAGAGGAGAGGAGATTGTTGCATATCAGGCTGTATCACTGACTTATACCAGAGTTCTGGGAATTTTAATCTGTGTGTTGGCACTGCCAGCTGCTGCCAGGCTATCAGGGTGTATCACTGACTTATACCAGAGTTCTGGGAATTTGAATCTGTGTGTTGGCACTGCAAAGGCTATCAGTGTGTATCACTGACTTATACCAGAGATCTGGGAATTTGAATCTGTGTGTTTTCACTGCCAGCTGCTGCCAGGCTATCAGGGTGTATCACTGATTTATACCAGAGTTCTGGGAATTTTAATCTGTGTGTTGGCACTGCAAAGGCTATCAGGGTGTATCACTGACTTATACCAGAGTTCTGGGAATTTGAATCTGTATGTTGGCACAGCCAGCTGCTGCCAGGCTATCAGGGTGTATCACTGATTTATACCAGAGTTCTGGGAATTTTAATCTGTGTCTTGGCACTGCCAGCTATCAGAGACAGGGTGTATCACTGATTTATAGCATAGTTCTGAATATCTTTAATATAGATAACACAGTTGAATCAGAGTTCTGCATATCTCCAATCTTTATACCAGAGTTAAATCAGAGTTCTGCATATCTCCAATCTATATACCAGAGTTGAATCATAGTTCTGCATATCTCCAATCTTTATACCAGAGATGAATCAGAGTTCTGTATATCTTTAATCTATATATCATTCACCATGTCAGAAAGACCAAAAAGGACAGGCAGACGCTCCCAGACACAGATAAGAGGGCAAGCAGCCTCTGTGTTGGAAGGCTGTGCCTCTGGTCGTCGTGGACGTGGTGCATCCTCCGCAGGGGCACACTTGTCCTTTCTAACTGGTGATGGCCATCTTAAGCAGCAGCAACCTACAGAGGATTTGCAGGATTGGCTAACCAGGTCATCCTCATCCTCCGAGTCCTCTGCCAGCCAGGCTTGTAGTGGTTTACAGTCCACCTCAGCAGCCAAAACATCTAATTCAGCCTCCATGTCCACAGCTACTCCTGCCGTAGCCTCACCATCATACACGGAGGAGTCAGCTGAATTGTTTGACTACAATGACAGTGGCATGCTGCTTGAGGATGCGCAGCAACTCCAGTGCTCTGATTCAAACTCTGAGGTTGAGGAAGGGAGTAAAAATCAGCCTAGAGGGAGGTTGTGCCAGTGACACATAAAGAACTGGCACTCATGTTCCCCCAGCAGCTGCAGCATATTGCCAGGTTGGCTCCATTGACAAAGAGATAGGGGGTGATGACAATGATGATGAGGTCACTGACGCCACCTAGGTGCCTGATCGAACAGAGGAGTCAAGTGAGGAGGAGGCCCAACAAAAACGAGGCACAACGTCCTTTATGAGCAACCGTAGCCAGTCCAAGGCATCAGAAGTCAGAGCTGCTCAGGTGCAGAGCGCTGTTATCTCAAAGCACACGTGCAGGAACTCTGGTGTCTGGGAGTTCTTCACAAAATGTGCAGCAGACTGCAGCGCTGCTATTTGTAAGCTATGTCTGAAGTGGATCAAACGTGGGAAAAACATCGCACACTTGGGTACCACATGCTTGATAAGACATATGACCACCTGCCACGCATCCCATTGGTACAACACTTTGCATAGGTCCTCCTCCTCATCTTCATCTGTCTCTTCTCCCATTATATGTCCTGCCATGTCATTGCCTACAATCTCCACTGACAGGGATGATGCTACAGTAATGGGTGTACCAGGTCCTTCCTCAGAATGTGACAGCATCCCATCAGCTGCAGATTTACGCAGTCAGATTTCATTGCCCCAGCTGCTGCAGCGTAAGAAAAAATATAGTCCCAACCATCCCCTTGTTCAGCGTCTAAATGCCAGCTTGGCAAAATTACTCGCATTACAGCTGCTGCCTTTCCAGCTGGTGGACTCTGCCTCCTTCCGTGAATTTGCCGAATGTGCTGTACCACAGTGGCAGGTTCCAAAACGCCAGTTCTTTTCACGGAAGGCCATTCCAACACTATACCAGCACGTGGAAGACAATGTTATGGGGTCATTGGGAAAGGCAGTCAGCAGCAAGGTGCACATTACTTTAGACACGTGGTCCAGCAAGCATGAACAGGGCCGTTACATTTCCTTCATGGCACGCTGGTTAACTCTGCTTGCAGCTGGGAGGGATTCAGGCCCGGGCTCTGTGGTGGAGCTTGTTCATCCACCACGCCTGCAGAAAGCTGCTTATATGAGGTCTGTCTGCTCCACAACCTCTTCCTCTTCCTCCTCTTTCTCTGTCTCTGTCGAAGTGCCAGTTAAACTGATGTGTGGCAGGGGCTACGAAATGGATCAAGCAAAAAGATGCCATACTGTGCTTGAGCTGGTTTGTTTAGGGGACAGGAGCCACACCGGGCCAGAAATTCTGTCAGCTCTGCAGGGGCAGGTGCAGAGATGGTTAACACCATGCCAGCTTAAGCTGGGAATGGTCGTCCGTGATAATGGCAGCAACCTTCTCTCTGCACTACGCCTGGGTAAGTTGACGCATGTACCATGCCTAGCATACGTCTTAAATCTGGTGGTACAACGTTTCCTAACCAGGTACCCAGGGCTGGCAGAGCTTCTCAGCCAGACCAGAAAAGTCTGCAGCCACTTCAGATGGTCATTCCCAGAAAGTGTTCGCTTGGCAGAAATTCAAAGAGAATTCCACATTCCCACAAACCGTCTGATCTGTGACATTGGCAATGCTGCAGCATCTGCACAAGCAGCAGAGGGCCATCAATGAGTACCTGTGTGAGTATGGCACAAGAACAGGTTTAGGTCAACTTGGTTCCCCCCCGCAGTGGCTGATGATCAAGGATGCATGCACTGTACTGTCACCATTTGAGGAGGCAATGAGGATGGTGAGCAGGGACAGTGCATGCATTAGTGACACAATTCCTTTAGTGTTCCTGCTGGAGCGCACTCTGCGGGAATTATAGATGTGGTACTAGAGGCAGAGCAGCAGGAAGAAGAGGCCCCAGTCTTTACGCAGACAGCATTCCTGCGGGTCCTCAGATCAGACAGGAGGAGGATGAAGAGGAGGAGGAATATTTAAGTTGTGGGGGCATTGAAGGTGGGGATTCCTCAAGGGAGGGTTTTGTGTCCCCAGAAACCCAAGGACTAGTACGTGGCTGGGAGGAGGTAGTACACGATATGGTCATCCTCAGCGACCAGGAACACTCGGAAGCTGATGCCACCTCCAACCTACGCTGCATGGGCTCCCTTATCCTGCAAAGTCTGCTAAAGGACCCCAGGATTCGTGCCATCAAGGAGAGGGATCATTACTGGTTGGCAACCCCTCCTGATCCACAATACAAGGGTAAGGTTGCAGAGCTCATCCTGCCCTCACAGAGGGAGGACAGGATGAAACAACTTGAGGATGCTCTAAAGCGACACTTGTGTAACAGCTTTCCAGGCACTGGTTGGTTACCAAGTGATGACACAGGTGCTTGTGAGGCTGCGGTTGATCAGAGGAAGAGCAGTGAAGGGGGCCGCTTGACTGATGCCTTTTCCAATTTTTTTAGTCCACGATGCCCAGGGATGTCAAATGTAGGCACCCATTACCAGCGGCTTCACCATATGATGCAGGACTACCTAGGGGCAAGGGCAGACCTGGATACCTTAACAGCAGATGATCCACTGGCTTACTGGGTGTTGAGATTGGATCACTGGCCAGAACTTAGCCAATATGCTATGCAGCTACTAGGTAGCCCTTCATCCAGCGTGCTTTCTGAAAGGACGTTCAGTGCTGCTGGAGGTTTTGGCACAGACAAAAGAGTGCGTGTCTGTCCACCGACTCTGTAGACCGGCTGACATTTATAAAAATGAATCAGTCCTGGATCAGTAGCTATCACTCCCCTGATGCTGATGTAACTGAATAGATCGGGGATCTCTTCTGCATTCCCAAAACCTCCACCACTGCACTCTTCCACAATACCTCAGAGGGGTTACGTTGTGAAGGCACTAGCTGGCACCAAAGGCCCAATATTTGCGTGCACTGACGCGTGTACCAGATTCACATCATTTTAATATTTGAATGCAGGGTCCACCCCTGCACTCTTCCACAATACCTCAGAGGGGTTACGGTGTGAAGGCAATAGCTGGCACCAAAGGCTCAATATTTGGGTGCACTGCCACTGACGCGTGTACCAGATTCATATCATTGTAATATTTGACGGCAGGGTCCACCCCTGCACTCTTCCACAATACCTCAGAGAGGTTACGGAGTGAAGGCACTAGCTGGCACCAAAGGTCCAATTTTAATGCTCCTGTTGTTACTTTCATCCAAAGCCTGCATAAGTTTCACCATAATTTAGCCCAAAAAATCACTAAACTTGTTCTGTGTGTCCTAAAACGTCTCCTCTTTTCATACAGGCTGCTGCCCGAAGCAGTTGTTTATGAATAGATTAAAGGAAAACCATTTACTGTCATTTGAAATGCCATTTTTTTCTTTTTAAGTGTTTCTATACATCCTACAAATCCGTCACTTCACGGCAGGTTATGGGGACCTCCCTTAGAACCGCGGACGTACAGGGTACGTCAGCGGCACCTAACCCCCCTCCCGCCCGATACTTACCTCCCTCGCTGGATCCCTCGGCGATCTGGCAGGGAAGAAGCCTGCCCATGTGATTTACATGGGCCGGCGAGGTTGATGACGTTGTCTCGCTGCGTGGTGACGTCATCAGCAGGCACCTCCATTCAAATCAATGGAGGGGAGGGGGGGCTCCTTCGGAGCCCTCTATCTCCCCAACCATTGAAGCTAGGGAGATGCTTTTTGCACCGCTGGTAAGGGGAGAGCATTAACCATTTTGCCGCCGAATCGCGTTTCGACGCTAATTGGTGCCAAAACGCGATTCGAACCTGGAGGGGGGCTGACATCTTGGATGTCAGCCAAGCCTCCAGGTTCCCCCCACCCACTGACAACCTCACCGTATGTGAGGATGTCAGTGGGCCAGTTAACCATCTAGCTGCCATGTAGAGATAAGGGGATCCTAAGGATCCCCCTATTTCCCGATCCATGGCAGCTAGATGGTCATATTTGACATCATTTGAAAGGCCTGCTGATCATGGCCTTTCCAATGATACAAAAACATGACCAGGTTTGGTTTAAAAAATGTTTTTTTTTAAATAAATAAATAATAAAAAAATTAAATTAAATAAAAAAATGTTTTTGTTTTTAAAGTTTTTTTGTCTGGGGGGGTTTAATTAAATAGGACCTAGGCTGTCATCTCAAAATAATTATCACAAAATGGTCAGAATGAGCACAGCGCACGTAGGTGAACTGGCTCAGCAGTGAAGGGGTTAAAAAGCAAACACATGTAAAAATTGGATATTTCGAGTCTCGGGACAAAATTTTGAAACTATTTAGCCGGGGTCTTTTTTGGTGGTTGTAGATTTTGGGGATTAAATTACGAAAAAGTGTGTTTTTACCATTTTTTCATCATATTTCTTATTTTTTTATAGTAAATTATTCGATATGATGGAAATAATGGTATTTCTAGAAAGTCCATTTAATGGCGGGAAAAAGGGTGTATAATACGTGTGTGGTTGAATAAACGAGTAAGAGGAAAATTTGACCTAAACACTAACAGCGCAGAAACGTAAAAACAGCAGCGGTCACTAAAGGATGAATCTGTGTAAAACCGCCCAGTCACTAAGGGGTTAAGGAATCCCTTGGGGAAATGCAGACTGAATCCTGCTATCACTGAGCAGCAAATCATATCACCTGTGCTGTGCTTCAGATATCTGGAAAACCTGACCTGTTAGGGGGACTTAAGGACAGGATTGAGAAGCAATGCTGTATTAGAATCCCCAGGAGATTTTATCCCATTGGTCATTTGAAAATGATGACAGTTTAATATTCTTCAGAAGAGACCTCTCTTATCCCATGTGAGAACTGCGCCAGAGCTGCTTGTGAATGACAAAACAAATAGGAGGATCAATAAAATATATTTTTATTGGATGAGAGCCTGGAAGAAGTCATGCTACAGGATATAAATGCATTAATTTTGTGAGTTTAAGACAGCTGCTAACTGGGGTCAGGAGACAGTGTTGAAATCCCTCCAGGGTAAAATCCGTTCTGTGATACAATAAACTATTTCAGGACCTTTTGTCTTTTTTCTCTGAACTCCCCAATTTCAGAGTTTAGTTAAACACTATAAACCTGCACGTCAACAGATCTACATAAAAATGAGAAGAGGTTTGGTATATAGACACCGTGACACATTTATGTATAAGAATGATTCATCTAGTTCAGAGGTGAAGTTCTTCTCAGATGTAGCAAAACATGACCTCGAATAAAAAGTGTGTGATACAAGCGCTTACAGTTACACCTGTGCACACATTTACAGGTTTTGTGATCAATGGCGCTGCTATTATGGGAATGTGTTTGCAATCCTCAAAAACCAAATATAAACATAAGAACCAAATACACTAATATGCCGTCACACCCCTAAATGTGATAATTACATAAAAAATATATTTTTTTGCATATGACACCTCATTTTTAGGCTGGGGTCAGACGAGCGTAGTGTTCACGTCCGTGATTGCGCCTAAAAGTACGTCCGTGATAGCATGACAGGAAGCCCATCGGAGCCCGTTACACGAAGTACGTCCACACTGAACTGCGGACGCACAACGGCCGCGGCCCACGGACGCAAGGCAGGCAAGAACGTACATCCCCTAGAACGGCCGCACAAAGTGCGTTGCGTCCGCAACGTCTGCATAGCTTTGTGTGTGAGTGATGGAACATGGTCAGACGGACTGCATTTATACGTCCAGCATTTTTGAGGGACAAAATGGTTTTGCTTATTTTATTTTCTCTCCTACATCCGTCAAAATATACGTCAGTGAATAAACGGACTGTGTGGCCACTACTGCGTCTTCCGTACTGACGTCCGTCTGTGTGCACAGACGTACAGTCCGTAGAAATCACGCTCATCTGACCGTGTGCAGGGTCATTGGTCAGGATAAATTATGTTAATGAGGTGGAGTCCTATATATACACAGGTGTGTGTGATTACCTGTTCCATGTGCTGGTGATTAGAAGAGGCTGCATGTTGTGTTCCCTTTTCTGAAACACATCAAGGAGGAGATTATGGATGTGGCTGCACTGTGTGAGGATATTGCTGCTGCTCTCTCTCACTTGTGGGACTTTGCTGCTGATTCCGGCCTGTCTTTTGAGGACTTGTTACACTCTGCTGACTCGGGGAGACCTGATTCCCCTGGGGAGGAGGAAGGGGGCCCGTGTGTGGAGGAGAGAGGGTCCTGCTCCTGACCCTGCACAGCTTATCCCTGATTCCCCTGGGGAGGAGGAAGGGGGGCCGTGTGTGGAGGAGAGAGGGTCCTGCTCCTGACCCTGCACAGCTTATCCCTGATTCCCCTGGGGAGGAGGAAGGGGGGCCGTGTGTGGAGGAGAGAGGGTCCTGTTCGTGACCCTGCACAGCTTATCCCTGGTTTCCCTCATTCCACCCCAGCACTTTCTGCGGGGGGGGGGGAGAGGGGGTGTTCTCCCTCAGGGCAGCCATCAGAAATGATGGGGCCCCTTACTAAACCTCACGATGGGGCCCCCCAGGGCCCCCCCTCAACCTCTAAGAGCTTTTCTCCCCCTTCAAAAAAAAAAAAGACATAACATAGCACCACAGCAATAAAACTCCCAGTAATGTGCAGTGTGTATTAGCTTATCACAGTATCCACAGCAATAAAACTCACAGTAATGAGCGGTGTGTCTGAACATATCACAGAATCCACAGCAATAAATCTCACAGAAATGGGCTGTGTATGATGGCCTCTGGGTCTGGGCCTGGGCCCTGGGTCTGGTCCCTGGGACTGGGCCTTGGGGTCTGGTCCCTGGGGTCTAACCTGGGCCCTGGTCTCTGGGTCTGGTCCCTGGGCCTTGGGGTCTGGGCCTTGGGGTCTGGGCCCTGGGGTCTGGTCCCTGAGGTCTGGTCCCTGGGGTCTAGCCTGGGCCCTGGGGTCTGGGCCCTAGGGTCTGGGCCCTAGGGTCTGAGCCCTGGGGTCTGGGCCCTGGGTCTGGGCCTTGGGGTCTGGGCCCTGGGTATGGGGTCTGGACCCTAGGGTCTGGGCCCTGGGTCTGTATTTGGGGTCTGGGCCTTGGGGTCTGGGCCCTGGGTATGGGGTCTGGACCCTAGGGTCTGGGCCCTGGGTCTGTATTTGGGGTCTGGGCCCTGGGTTTGGGGTCTGGACCCTAGGGTCTGGGCCCTGGGTCTGTATTTGGGCTTTGGGGTCTGGGCCCTGGGTTTGGGCCTAGGGGTCTGGGCCTTGGGTCCTGGGTTTGGGCCTAGGGGTCTGGGCCCTGGGTTTGGGCCTAGGGGGTCTGGGCCTTGGGGTCTGGGCCCTAGTGCCTGGGCCTTGGGGTCTGGCCCTAGGGTCTGGGCCTAGGGGGTCTGGGCCCTAGGGTCTGGGCCTAGGGGTCTGGGCCCTGGGTCTGGGCCTTGGGGTCTGGGCCCTGGGTTTGGGCCTAGGGGTCTGGGTCTTAGGGCCTGAGCCCTGGGTTTGGGCCTTGGGTCTGGGCCCTGGGCCTTGGGGTCTGGGCCCTGGGTTTGGGCTTAGGGGTCTGGGCCCTGGGTCTGGGCCTTGGGGTCTGGGCCCTGGGTCTGGGCCCTAGGGTCTGGGTCCTGGGCCTTGGGGTCTGGGCCATGGGTTTGGGCCTAGGGGTCTGGACCCTGGGTCTGGGCCCTGGGCCTTTGCCCTGGGTCTGGGCCATAGGGTCTGGGCCCTGGGTTTGGGTCTTGGGGTCTGGGCCCTGGGCATTTGCCCTGGGTCTGGGCCTTGGCCCTGGGCCTAGGGGTCTGGACCCTGGGCCCTAGGGTCTGGGCCCTGGGTCTGGGCCTTGGGTCTGGGCCTAGGGGTCTGGACCCTGGGCCCTAGGGTCTGGGCCTTGGGGTCTGGGCCCTAGGGTCTGGGCCTTGGGGTCTGGGCCATGGGTTTGGGCCATAGGGTCTGGGCCCTGGGTTTGGGTCTTGGGGTCTGGGCCCTAGGGTCTGGGCCCTGGGGTCTGGGCCCTGGGGTCTGGGCCTTGGGGTCTGGGTATGGGGTCTGGACCCTAGGGTCTGGGCCCTGGGTCTGTATTTGGGGTCTGGGCCCTGGGTTTGGGGTCTGGACCCTAGGGTCTGGGCCCTGGGTCTGTATTTGGGCTTTGGGGTCTGGGCCCTGGGTTTGGGCCTAGGGGGTCTGGGCCTTGGGGTCTGGGCCCTGGGTTTGGGCCTAGGGGTCTGGGCCCTAGGGTCTGGGCCCTAGGGTCTGGGCCTAGGGGGTCTGGGCCCTAGGGTCTGGGCCTTGGGGTCTGGGCCTAGGGGTCTGGGCCTAGGGGTCTGGGTCTTAGGGCCTGAGCCCTGGGTTTGGGCCTTGGGTCTGGGCCCTTGGGTCTGGGCCCTGGGCCTTGGGGTCTGGGCCCTGGGTTTGGGCCCTGGGTCTGGGCCTTGGGGTCTGGGCCCTGGGTCTGGGCCCTAGGGTCTGGGTCCTGGGCCTTGGGGTCTGGGCCATGGGTTTGGGCCTAGGGGTCTGGACCCTGGGTCTTTGCCCTGGGTCTGGGCCATAGGGTCTGGGCCCTGGGTTTGGGTCTTGGGGTCTGGGCCCTGGGCATTTGCCCTGGGTCTGGGCCTTGGCCCTGGGCCTAGGGGTCTGGACCCTGGGCCCTAGGGTCTGGGCCCTGGGCCTTGGGTCTGGGCCTAGGGGTCTGGACCCTGGGCCTAGGGGTCTGGGTCTGGGCCTTGGGGTCTGGGCCTAAGGGTCTGGGCCCTGGGCCCTAGGGTCTGGGCCCTGGTCTGGGCCTAGGGGTCTGGGCCTTGGGTCTGGGCCATAGGGTTTGGGCCATAGGGTCTGGGCCTGGGGTCTGGGCCTGGGTCTGGGCCCTGGGCCCTAGGGTCTGGGCCTTGGGGTCTGGCCTTGGGGTCTGGGCCCTAGGGTCTGGGCCCTAGGGTCTGGGCCTTGGGGTCTGGGCCCTGGGTTTGGTCTTGGGGTCTGGGCCCTGGGCCTAGGGGTCTGGACCCTGGGCCTTGGGGTCTGGACCCTGGCCTAGGGGTCTGGGCCCTAGGGTCTGGGCCATGGGTTTGGGCCTAGGGGGTCTGGCCTAAGGGTCTGGGCCTGGGCCCTAGGGTCTGGGCCCTGGGCCCTAGGGTCTGGGCCTTGGGGTCTGGGCCATAGGGTCTGGGCCCTGGGTTTGGGTCTTGGGGTCTGGGCCTAGGGGTCTGGACCCTGGCCCTAGGGTCTGGGCCTTGGGGTCTGGGCCTTGGGGTCTGGGCCCTAGGGTCTGGGCCCTAGGGTCTGGGCCTTGGGGTCTGGGCCCTGGGTTTGGGTCTTGGGGTCTGGGCCCTGGGCCTAGGGGTCTGGACCCTGGGCCTTGGGGTCTGGACCCTGGCCTAGGGGTCTGGGCCCTAGGGTCTGGGCCATGGTTTTGGGCCTAGGGGGTCTGGCCTAAGGGTCTGGGCCCTGGCCTTGGGGTCTGGGCCATAGGGTTTGGGCCATAGGGTCTGGGCCCTGGGTTTGGGTCTTGGGGTTCTGGGCCCTGGGCCTAGGGGTCTGGACCCTGGGCCCTAGGGTCTGGGCCCTGGGCCTTGGGGTCTGGGCCTTGGGGTCTGGGCCCTAGGTCTGGGCCCTAGGGTCTGGGCCATGGGTTTGGGCCATAGGGTCTGGGTCTTGGGGTCTGGGCCTAGGGGTCTGGACCCTGGGCCCTAGGGTCTGGGCCTTGGGGTCTGGGCCTAGGGGTCTGGGCCTAGGGGGTCTGGCCCTAGGGTCTGGGCCTAGGGGTCTGGGCCATGGGTTTGGGCCATAGGGTCTGGGCCCTGGGTTTGGGTCTTGGGGTCTGGGCCTAAGGGTCTGGGCCCTGGGCCCTAGGGTCTGGGCCCTGGGCCTTGGGGTCTGGGCCTAGGGGTCTGGGCCTAGGGTCTGGCCCTAGGGTCTGGGCCTAGGGGTCTGGGCCATGGGTTTGGGCCATAGGGTCTGGGCCCTGGGTTTGGGTCTTGGGGTCTGGGCCTAGGGGTCTGGACCCTGGGCCCTAGGGTCTGGGCCCTGGGCCTTGGGGTCTGGCCTAGGGGTCTGGGCCTAGGGTCTGGGCCCTAGGGTCTGGGCCCTGGGTTTGGGTCTTGGGGTTCTGGGCCCTGGGCCTAGGGGTCTGGACCCTGGCCCTAGGGTCTGGGCCTGGGGTCTGGGCCTAGGGGTCTGGGCCTAGGGGTCTGGGCCCTGGCCCTAGGGTCTGGGCCATGGGTTTGGGCCTAGGGTTTGGGTCTTGGGGTCTGGGCCTAGGGGTCTGGACCCTGGGCCCTAGGGTCTGGGGTCTGGGCCCTGGGTCTGGGCCTTGGGGTCTGGGCCCTGGGTCTGGGCCTAGGGGTCTGGGCCTAGGGGTCTGGGCCTAGAGGTCTGGGTCCTGGGTCTGAGCCTAGGGGTCTGGGCCCTGGGTCTGAGCCTAGAGGTTTGGGCCTAGGGGTCTGGGCCTTGGGGTCTGGGTCCTGGGCCTTGGGGTCTGGGCCCTGGCTCACCACTCGCTGTCTTCTATCTTCTTTTCTTCTGCTCTTCTTTTCTTCACCTTTTCTTCACCTTTTCTTCAATCTTCTTCTCTTCTTTTCTTCTGATCTTCCTGGTCCCTCCAGCTCCGGCGCGCAGCTTCACTGAGTGGAGGGGCGGAGCCAAAGCAACGTGCTTGGGAGGCCCCTCACACACTGCTTGGCCCCGCCCAGCCAGGAAGTGAAGCTGCCAGGAGCCGGAGGAGACACAGTGTCTCAGTCTCCTCCGGCTCCTGCAGCAGCAGCAGGGACACAGCTCCGGATTCGGACTCATCGAGTCCGATACCGGAGCTGTTAAAGGGCGACGCCGCTGCCGTCGGGGGCCCGGGATCCTCCCCCGGGACCCGGCGGCCCGGGCCCCCACCGGGCCCGGGCCCCTTACGGCAGTATTGGGCGTAATGCCCTGATGGCGGCCCTGTTCTCCCTGCTACTGTGCAGGCTTGCCTGATTCCCCTGTAACAAACAGCTCTGTGTGTTCATCTCTCTGTGGCCCACTGAGCGTGTCCATGACACTGTGCAGCAGCCCCCCCCCCCATCCTGTTCATCCCTCTGTGGCCCCCAGTTCCTCCTGGTGCAGAGCGTGTGGGTTGTGAGCAGGGCATTCACACAGACCACGTGCTTCTGCAGCCCTGAGCCCCGTTCAATACCTCAGCAGCTGCTGAATTGCTGCAGCGCAGCAATTCAGTTTGCTGCAGCAGTGTCATTGAACGCTTTGGATGCGAATTTTGAATCCAACATGGCCGACGATTTTTTTAATTAAAGATTCAGATTGGTTTTCGTATCACTCGGACAAAATATGATAAAGAAAAGCAGTCAGCACAATTCCGTTTTGTATGCACACACCACAAATGATAGTTTTTAACCCCTTAAGGACGGGAGTAATTTTACAAGTTCGGCGCTGTTTCGAAGTAGAAGTTTGCTGAGCTCATTTTGACGGTTTTAAACGCGGTTTTAAGTCACGTATTATTGTACCACCCAGACAAACTATATATCGTTCTTTCCGGCAGACTTGACAGATTAATAATATATAATTATTAAATGTATACGTCATGCCCTGCGAAAATGCTATAACAAAATTGTAAAAAAAATGTTAATTTTCAATAAAATTTCAATCATCCACAGTGTGTAAAGTGGGTTTTTTTTGCAATTTATTACCCGAGACTTTGCGGATGTATTCTATGGGGTAGACTTGTTAAAAAAATTTGAACTTTTTTTTTTTTTTTTTTTTGGGAGAAATTACGTGATTTTAGCTAACCCCCCCCCCAAAAAAAATCATTAGTGAAGCATCATTGTTCACATTATAATTGAAATGTGAACAATAGTGCTGCATTAAAAAAAATTAAAAAAGCACGTTTTTATTTTTAATTAATTATTTTATTTTTATTTTTTTCACTTATTTTACAAGTAATATGGTCATGTTTGATATCATTCGAAAGGCCATGATCAGGCCTTTCAAATGATACCCTACTTGACCCCCTAGCTGTCACCGATCATGAGATAGGGGGGTTCTTTGAACCCCTTTATCTCCACCATGGGATTTCCTTAGGAAATCCCTTGGCAGCTAGGGATTCCCTGGTTAACTGACGTCATCGGGCCACGCCCGATGACGTCAGTGGACGTGGGGAGTCCCGGAGGTGGTGCTGCCATCCAAGATGGCGGCCCCCACCGGAAAAAGGCTGTGACCTGGCACCGATTGGTGCTGGGTCACAGCCTTGCCATCAAGGAGTTAATGCCATACATCCCTGAAAAGGCCAGGCTGTGCCCTTTCCAGGGATGCCTGGCATTAGCTGGTAGCCCCCGGCGATGGGGAGATAGAGGGATCCAAAGGATCCGCCCTCCCCTCCAGGCGCTTCCCCTGCTCCGGCTGGGAGGGGATGCCTGAAACTGACGTCATCGCATCCGGCGCGATGACGTCAGTGCGCCGGGAGGCACCAAAAGTGCCGGTCTGACTCCGTGGGAGTCAGAGCAGCGCGGGAGCCGCCGGAGCAGGTGAGTATCTGCCGCTGGGGGCTGCAGACGCCGGGGACGTACAGTTACGTCCTGCGGCGTTAAAACCCGCCTAATGCAGAGTAGCAGTACGTCGTACGTCCCGCGGCGTTAAGGGGTTAATGAATAAACGTTATGTTTACTTCTGAAACAAAATATATATTGAACTGTAATATATGTCTATGTGCAGGGGGAAATAATAAAGAAATATTTTGTGCTTTGGTGAACAAAAACCTCAAAATTAACATTACTGTACGGAATTCTTACTTGCTTCATTGCGGCGGCCATCTTGCTGTACAGAATTGTTACTGCTTCATGGTGGCGGCCATCTTTAATACGTCACACGAAGCATCTCCTCGGGTCACTGCAAGTGCTAGGTTAGCACTGCTGAGCGCCGAGCGGTTGAACGGCGTTCAATGGCAAGTTGCTAACTTAGCACTTGCAGCAGCTGAGGTATTGAACGCGCCTCTGGCCTCTCTGTCTGCAGCTCTTTGCTCCAGATCTCTGCCTCCACCCCCCCCCCTGCTCTCACACACATCGTGGTGTGGGCAGGTCACATGGGTGCCTGGCTGCCCTTACCTAAGATGGCGGTTCCAGCTTCCTGATGCCCTTAGTTCCCAGCCCCAAGAAGCTTTTCAGCTGCAGGATTCCATGTCCACTGACTTGCTTGATATCAGGGAGCAGGTTGTCTGCTTGCCTGCTGATGGTTGCCTGGCTGCTGGGGTGGCCCCGTGTTGCGGTGCCCCGCATCTGCATTTTGGGAGCCTCACCTGGTGGCGGTTCCTGGACACGAGGACGAACAATGCCCTGCTGTGCTTTACATAGTGTGATTCCTGAAGTGGCGGTCAGCCTGTCCCAGCGCCTGGTGGACCCTTCGTCGCTGCTGTCCGCACGTGAGTATCCACGTGAGTATGATTTATTCTGTTGCTGAGCGCGTGACCGAGGGTCAGCGGGGGGCACGCAGGCTGCGATGCCTGGGGGGTGTTGGAAGCTTAGCCTTAGTGTCCGTTCTGCTGTCAGCGCTCCAGCAGTGGCAGCTGGGGTCTGGAGTCCCGAGGGCTGTTACCGTCAGATTCTGCGCCTCAAGGTTTGGTGGTACCAGTGCTGTCCGGTGGGGTGATGCCTGCTGCGATTGTTTCCTCTGCTCCTGTGACTGGAGCGGGTGCTTGGTCCGGTGGCTGTGTTTCAGCACCTTTCTGGGTATGCATTGTCCCCACTGGGTATGCACCTTTCTGCTGATATAGCAAGATTTGGAGAGAATACATGGACGTTCTTTCTTTGGCATCTGTTGATAGGGAGATGATGGACCGTGCAACGTGGTTGGAGGCAGATAAGGAAAAAGACAAAGATAAGGTTAAGAGATTACCCCATACGTTTTGGAACCGGCCTCAGCGATCTCTGGTTTTTAGCGCCATTTTCTGTGAATTTTTTCCAGAGCATAGTGTGGCCCTGTTCTCGTATCCGGATCTTGTCTGGGGGGCTTACAAAGTTTATGGGGGCATGTGTTGGTTCGGTTCTGATCAGCAGTTCCTTTTAAAAAAAAAAAAAAAAAAAAGGCTGTCCATCCTGCCATGCGATTTGATGAGCAGGACACCAACCTATGGTTGTTGTTGATGACTCCACCTCATCCCGTGGTTTCTCCCTTTCTCGGACCCGCTGGCGGTGTCTTCCCTGGTACGTTGGTGGCAACCCAGAGAGAATTTTGTTGGTTGTATAATGAATCATATTGCCGCTGGGCGAGTTCGTGCCGGTTCCGGTACTAGTGTTCTCAATGCCTAGGTGTTGCTTCCCGCCTTCCGGTGCCTGCAGGAGTTTTGGGGACCTTTGGGCCAAGGGGCGGTTTGGGAGGGTTCCGGTGGCAGGTCTTACACCAGCATACGTTCAAAGAATGCTCCCATGGCTCGGCAACTACCCCAATATTAGGGGCAGCTCATGTTTTTGGTGGATGGGTTTTCAATGGGATTTCGCATTCCCTTCATTCCTTCTGACTTTCTTGGCTTTGCCTCCAACTTGGTGTCAGCTCGTCAGCATGAGGCACGGGTTGCTCAAAAATTGGCGCTGGAGGTGCAGTTAAGATGGATGATGGGTCCTTTCATTGGTTTGCCCTTTCCCAATTTGTGGGTTTTTCTCATGGGGTGTAGTTCTCTAAAAAGAGTTGGGCGCCTTTTGTATGATGTACCATCTCTCCTATCCTATTTTTGCCAGAAGCGGATGTGGAGTCGGCGTTTCGGCTTTTGCCGATACCTCTGGGCTGCTCTTTTCGACAGCGGTTTTATTTAATAGGTGCCTGCCGATGGGGTGTTCTATTTCTTGTTATTTCAGGCTGTTTTGCTACTTTCCTGGAGTGATGGTTTGTCAGAGGGCGGGTCGATCCTATGTCGTTCATTATTTGGATGGCTTTCCTTTTTTTTTTTTTTTGGGGGGCGACAGCGTCTACTTTTGGTGTGGACTTGCTGTAGCACTTTGGGGTCATGGCTGCCGAGTTTGGGGTACCGCTGGTGGGTGGCTAACCAGGGGGTCCTTGTTGGCTGCTCTCCTTTTGGGGCATTGAAATGGTCTCGGATGAGTGGGTTTTTTCCGGCTGCCTCGGGATAAAATTGATTTCGAGACTGTCTTGGCGCGGGCTTTGTTGTCCCCCAAGCTTCCTCTTTGCGAGCTTCAGTCTTTGCTCGGCCATTTGGCAGTTGCCTGTCAGGTTATGCTGATGGGATTTAAAGTACCACCTAATTTTGTCCATTTGCGTCAGTCCTTGAAGGTTGATTTTTGGTCTGGCAGTCCTTTTTAAGTCGGTACGATGGGTGTATGTATTAGCAAAAAGCTGATGTGGATCATTCTGCCTTGGATTTATTTACGGATGCTGCAGGTGCTTATGGCTTCGGGGCTTACTTCCAAGGCCATTGGTGCACAGAGGCATGTTTTGTTTAAAACGCTGCATGTGCCGGGTGTGTCCAATACGACTGCTGACTCTCCCAGTTCCAGTGGCACCGGGGGCAGATCAGACCGGTACTCCCTTTCTTTCCTGGTTATGGACCCTGGCTTTGAAGGACTGATTCAGCATATATTCCGCTCCTTGGCTGGTTCCATATGGAGGTCGTATATTCAGGTGTGTCATGGTGGGCGACGGTAGCACAATCTGGACTGGGATTTCAGGACATTTTGGCCTGCCACCAGGCTACATGGTCGTTCTTGTCTGCCATGGAGCGGGATGGGCGTTCTGCAGCTTATGCTTCTCGCTCTCTGTCAGCTCTTTCGTTGTGATGTCGGTTTTCTTTTTCAGTTGGGCTGGTTTGTTTTGGGTTTTTTTTTTTGAGGGATACCTTGCTGCGTCAGGTGGTGGCTGGTTGGCGGAGGGTTTTGGTGTTGGATCACTGTCGACCTTTGTCCTTTTCGCTTTTACAGGAGATTTCGTTGGTCTTGGGGTTCATGTGCTTCAATGATTTTGAAGTTCTTTTGTTTCACGTGGCCTTTTCTTTTTGGTTTTTGGGTGCATTACGGATTGGGGAGCTGGTATCCTGTAGTGCTCACTTTCCTTCTGGACGTCAGGCCTGTCACGTGGTGGTTGGTGATGGTGGGGTGCGTCTCTTTATTCCCCATTCTAGAACCAATCAGGTTGGTAGGAGCGTTTTTGTCACTTTGATGGGTATTGGGGGCACTTGCTGGTGGGTGGTGCCTCCCTTTTTAGTGCCTGCGTCTGGCAGTCCCCGCACGTGTTTTTTGGTTTTCCGACATTGCTTCTCTAGGTTGAGTTCAAGTCATGTAGATTTAGCTTCACATTCTTTTTTAGGTGTGGGTAGTTTGACTGTGGTAGGGGCCTCCTGTGGCTCTGCTGCAGCATTTGGGGAGGTGGTCTTCTGGTCATTTCAGGATTCTATTCGTCACATTTACTGTAAAAAAAAATAAAAAATAAAAAATTTCAGGTTCCTAACTGGTCTGGATTTTAGGACATTCTTTCATCTTCTGGGTGGCTCGTCAGGTGGTTAGGCAGTAAAGGCTTGCGATGGGGTAATGACTATAGGGAATGTTGTCTTTTGTCGCGCAGTGTTTAGGTTTTTCCCATACTCATCATTTATGCAGTTAGTAATGACTTGGGTCTGATTTGGACTTTGGATTTGACCCATGTTATTTAGAAAGATCTAGCTCACTGTTTCGCCCCTTTTTAAATCCATTTCTTTGGTTTGGTCCAAGATCATTTGGAGGCCCGCTTGGGATGTCTGGCGTCCCCTAAGGCTTTGGAACAGGCTCGGAGCAAATATGTAGCGCTCAGTCCCAGAGGAGCCGCTGAATTTTAACCTCGGGTCAGTCTCCCCGCACTAGGGAATAAATATACACCAGCACTGTTGTGGATTTTATAAGTTATATAGTTTACTGGTCTCAAACTGGCATATATAAAGCAGCACGGTATACATATATATTTACAGGAATTCGTAATACGAGAAATGCGCAGCGGAAAAGAAAAAGGAATTTTAACCCCTTCGTTGCCGGAGTGTGAGACACGTACAGGTTGTGTCCCAAGAAGGTGTGCGTGTATGCGTGCGTTGGTACCCGGGTACTAGATTCAACTGGCCAGTGAATGAATTCAATGTGTCTTCGACTAGTCACGTTGGGGCCCTGTAGATTTAGACAAAACTGCAGCGTGCTTTACTGTACTGCGGCCTGGAAGGCCTCTCACCCATCCACCAGACTCTGCACCCTGCTCGACCCAGGACGTCTCTCCGCTCGATTTGGCTGGAACTCTGTGCCACCGGATCTGCTTGTCTTGCTTGTCCGTCTCTGCCACAAGATTTTCAGTTCACCGCCTGCACTCCCATTAGATCATCGCGGTTCTAACTCGGGGTCCAATCTGCAGCTCTGTATCTGTGTAAACCTCTCAGCGGTGGATTAGTAGGTCTCTGGCAAGTCACTGAAACCGATCTCCAGCGTCCGCAAGGCAGCCCCTGCGCTCCGGCCTGGTGACAAATGCTCCTTGTCTCACGTGTGTCTTGCTCTGTTCACCTTGGCGCGCACTGGCTCTCCTCCGAACGAGGTTGCGGATGTCTCCCTGTTCTCTCCACCACTTCCTGTCCCTGCCCCAAAGCATGCTGGAAAACGTAGTCCAAAAATGTCCAGTATGGTTTACATTGCGCTCGTCTCCCCCTGGTGGCCATAAATGAGTAATTACGGCAGCAGAATTAAACCAGGGCTACACATAATTGGGAGGTGTCTCGGTTTTTCATTAGACTTGGGGGTCTGTCTATTCGTCACCGGGAATTAGAAGAAGGGGATAATTGAGCTTTGATGCGATCGGCTGGAGTTCACCTGTCTGGTATTGGGTTGGATATATTTTTAGAGGGGTTAAGAAATGGAGTTGGCGCTGGCTGCGGGGGGAGCGCAGGGGCAAAATTTAAGATCATTGCCCCTTTGCGTTGGCGGTATCCCTGGCCAGCGAAGAAGAAGTTATTGGATAAGCCGCCGAGTAAAGTGGGCTCTGGGAGAGACGTTCTCTGTTCCTGGTAAGTCAGGCTGAGCAACAAGCTCTGGGTTAAGTTATAACTGCCTGCCGCAGGTTTGGTTGCAGTAGGGTCAGATCTAATTGTGTAGTGTTGGATTATATATAAGAAATTTTGTATAAATTAAATAAAGCTGTGGCCTATGCCCTTTTCCAAATATACCGTGGTCTTTGTGTTTATTTCAGGGCATAGGCATAGAGGATCCAGGTATAAGCAGTCATGACTGGAGAATGGAAAATTATAGGTCAAAATAGCCAATTTGGAAAGTGAGATGAATGGGAGAATTTTTCTGGTTTGGCTATTTTGACCTAGAATTTTCCAGTCATTCTCCTGCTTTTCACCGCTCTCTGAATAACCCTGTATATGTCCCAACAGAAGAGAGAAAACCAGGTGCTCATAGAGCTAGACCTCTGCTTATAAAAGATTCATAGCATTTTATGCATAGTGTCCCATAGGGATCTTACTCACAGTATTCAGAGCGTCAGCTCCCAAGCGGCTTCACAGGGGTATCGGTGTTATGCTTTGTGACCTGGAGCTTTAATTCCTGCAAGGAAATCCAGTACCAAATATACAGTCAGGTCCAGAAATATTGGGACATCGACACTATTCTAACATCTTTGGCTCTATACACCACCACAATGGAGTTGGAATGAAACAAAGACAATGTGCTTTAACTTCAGACTGTCAGCTTTAATTTGAGGGTATGTACATGCAACTCAGGTGAATGGTGTAGGATTTACAGCAGTTTGCAGATGTGCCTCCCACTTGTTAAGGGACCAAAAGTAATGGGACAATAGGCTTCTCAGCTGTTCCATGGCCAGGTGTGATATTTCCTCATTACCCCAATTACAATGTGCAGATAAAAGGCCCAGAGTTTATTTCAAGTGTGCTATTTGCATTTGGAATCTGTTGCTGTCAACTCTCCAGATGAGATCCAAAGAGCCTTCACTATCAGTGAAGCAAGCCATCATTAGGCTGAAGAAAAAACAAACCCATCAGAGAGATAGCAAGAACATTAGGCATGGCCAAAACAAACTGTTTGGAACATTCTCAAAAAGAAGGAACGCACCGGTGAGCTCAGCAACACCAAAAGACCCGGGAGACCACGGAAAACAACTGTGGTGGATTAATGAGAATTCTTTCCCTGGTGAAGAAAACACCCTTCACAACAGTTGCCAGATCAAGAACCCTCTCCAGGAGGTAGGTGTATGTGTGTTCAAAGTCAACAATCAAGAGAAGACTTCACCAGAGTAAATACAGAGGGTTCATCACAAGATGTAAACCATTGGTGAGCCTCAAAAACAGGAAGGCCAGATTAGAGTTTGCCAAACACACCTAACAAAGCCTTCACAGTTCTGGAACAAGATCCTATGGACAGATGAGACCAAGATCAACTTGTACCAGAGTGATGGGAAGAGAAGAGTATGGAGAAGGAAAGGAACTGCTCATGATCCGAAGCATACCATCTCATCAGTGAAGCATGGTGGTGGTAGTGTCATGGCGTGGGCATGTATGGCTGCCAATGGAACTGGTTCTCTGTATTATTGATGATGACTGCTGACAAAAGCAGCAGGATGAATTCTGAAGTGTTTCGGGCAATATTATCTGCTCACATTCAGCCAAATGCTGCAGAACTCATTGGACGGCGCTTCACAGTGCAGATGGACAATGACCCAAAGCATACTGCAAAAGCAACCAAAGAGTTTTTGAAGACAGAAGTGGAATGTTATGCAATGGCCAAATCAATCACCTAACCTGAATCCCATTGAGCATGCATTTCACTTGCTGAAGACAAAACTGAAGGAAAATGCCCCAAAGAAACAAGCAGGAACTGAAGACAGTTGCAGTAGAGGCCTGGCAGAGCATCACCAGGGATGAAACCAGCGTCTGATGATTTCTGTGCGTTCCAGACTCAGGCTGTGATTGACTGCAAAGGATTTGCAACCAAGAATTAAGAAGGGAAAGTTTGATTTATGATTATTATTCTGTCCCATTACTTTTGGTCCCTTAACAAGTGGGAGGCACATCTGCAAACTGCTGTAAGTCCTACACCGTTCACCTGAGTTGGATGTACATACCCTCAAATTAAAGCTGACAGTCTGCAGTTAAAGCACATTGTGTTTGTTTCATTCCAACTCCATTGTGGTGGTGTATAGAGCCAAAGATATTAGAATTGTGTCAATGTCCCAATATTTCTGGACCTGACTGTATATGGAAGACACTGGCCAACTTGCACGCGAACTCCAGTCACTCAAAGTACAGGCCTATCTCCCTCTCCTTCCTTGGTTTCAAGGAAATGATTTTCTGGTGACAATGGGCACAATAAAGTGAACCTCCCTTTAGGAAAGAATACTGTCCAGTTCACTTTATTGGGTGCGCTGGGAGATTAGCGTTTTTAGCAGAACATGGGTCTGCAAGCTCTCGTATGTTTGATAGTTATTAAATTATTTTTCAGTTGCTGCTCTAGAAGTGAAAAAGAATTAAAGATATACAGGGTTATTCAAAGAATCAAAGTCACCATACGTTCGGTGACTTTTTGGTCGCTTCAATTCGGTGTGATTCGGCGATCCCTTATTCAGCGACACTTCGGTGTATTCAGCAAGCACCACAGGGCTGTCATAGTGCAGGGAAAAGCTGCCGCAAACCTGCCGAACACTCACCGCAAGACCCAGGCGAATGCACACCGAAATCCGCAAAAACATCTGGATTAACCCCGCCGAACATGCCGGAGAAACCCCAGCAGGAGCCGATCAGCGCACAGAGCAGCAGCCGACACCGCAGACGAATGGAGTGAAAAAAACAAACGGTACGCTTGAATGTTTGAAAAGTGAAACGCTGTTTGCAAAGAAACAACAGAACGAAAATGTCTGAAATTTAAATATAAGATCCAATGAATGATAATAAAAAGGTCTGTTACAGAAAAAAGAATGAGATTTTGTTTTTTTTACAAAAAAATGGAAAAAAAAATTCGCAACAAAATCCCGAAAAATGCCTAAAAGATCCTGAAAAATCTAAAGATAAAGAAACTGTTGTTTTGCAGAATATTCTAATAAACAGTTTATAAAATATTGGATTAAAACGGGAATATTTTTAACATTGAAGCCTATGGGATTCACCTGAATAAACCTGTCGAATGAAACCACCGAATGGCAGGGCATTTCGGCAATCTTTCACTGCTGGGTTTTGTTCTTTGAATAGACGAAGCATTGCTTCTCCATGGGGATTTCACTGCCCTCGAACAGGCACCGTATGTGCCGGCAATTCGCCAGCATTTGGCGAACTGCCTTCTTTCTGAATAGCCGAATGGCCAGGAAAGGTAACTGTACCCTGAATTTCAGCGTTCGGTTACTTTTCGGCCCAAATTCGGAGCTCTTTGAATTACCCTGATGCTGTGTGCTGGTGCTCACATTGACAAACAAATAGGAAATTATTAGTAGACATTTTATTATTTTCGTTATTATATATACACAACACTGACATGTTCTACCTCAAAGTCCTTTACATCTAAACCAGGGGTTGGAAAACTTGGCCCTTCAGATGTTTTAGAACTACATTTCCCTTGATGCTCAGCCAGCTTAATGAGCAAATGGGTATCATGGGAGATATAGTTCCAAAACATCTGGGGCCATATTACAATGTTGGTGCTAACTTAACCAGAGCAGTTGTAAACTTAAATCCTCCATAGGCTATAATGGCTCTGGGAAGTTTACAACAGCTCTGGTTAAGTTAGCACCAACTATGTAATATGGCCCCTGGAAGGCCAAGGTTGCTGACCCCTGCTCTAAGCAATTCCATTTAAACTCATAACCTGAAGTACCCCATTCTGTTACATCCGTCAATACATCAAATTTAACACGCTAATGATATTCCATTTACTACCAACAGCATCTTGATACTTCTTTAAATCTTTCCATCACAGACGTATATAAATCAATAAAATTAGTATTGACACCCCACAAATTACTATGAAAGTGATTAATAATAGATTAAAATGTATTACATCAATATGCTAAAAATAAGTATAAAAAATTTATATGTTTAAATCACAATTGTATCACAATTAATTATCACTAAAGATCTCAAAACATTAAAGCAGCTAATTTTCCTGATAAATTTAAGAAATCGACAAGAACATCCAGGGGAATACAACGTACTGACATTATTCATTTGTGAACTTTGGTTACTTTTATAGTAATTTTCGCTTTTCCTTTTCATTTCAACCAAAATGGATTTAACAAAATATCTGCTTTTCGGAAATACAGGAGCATCCAAAATTCCGAATCGTTAAAATGAACCACAAATGATAAAATGTTTTTTGGATCGATCTGAAAATTTTCACATCAATTCAGAAACATCTTGCTAACTAAAAAATGGCACGTTTTGTTCAATACCAACCCTAACTCTAGTATATGGAGAAACCTTAACTGTAACCCTAACAGTAACCCTAATCCTAACACAAACAGAACCAGTAAAGCCTGGCCTAGAAGTAACCTTTATCTTAAATTTAGACTTACCCCTGACACTAACCAACATTTAGGGGTATAGTGGGGGGTGTAATAGCAGGTAGCATAAAGCGGGGTTGGAGGAGGTAAAGAATGGGGTTTTGTTGGGTACAAAGGGAAGTATAGAGGGGTATGGGGCTAAAAATATGTGTATCACCAAATTTACGACATTCCAAAAATATCGGGATCAATCGCAAACTTAGACCTGTGCACATGTCCAATAGTGGCAAGCCTTTACCCTGGTAATTTTATAGAATAAGTGACTGGGAATCATGGGAGACGTAGCTCCCAAACATCAGGAGGGCCAAGGATGTGCATCCTTGTGTTAAATGGAACACAATTATATTGGTATGGTAAAGCATTTCTGATTCGTGTTTTCTTGTTTATTCTAACATTTACAATTCATTTTAGAGTCTATGGGAACTCCGAGGCTCAAAATAAAACAAAAACAAAAGAAGAATTACTCATCGCTAACTTTAACAAAATGTTCCCTTTGCAGCAAAACATTTTGCAATTGAAGCCACACCTAATGGTTATTTAAAATGTACAAACTAACAGAAATTGCTGTTCTAAACTCTGATATAAACAACACAACATCAAGTGAAGTTGTAAAGGAGTGATAATTTTTCAAACACTTCAGAACGGTCGCTTTGCCAACAGAAACATTTCGTCTTCCAGAAATAAAAGTTACCTTGCAAATTTGGAGCGTGTGCAACCTCCCCCCCCTCTTCTTCATAGTTGTCCATTCAGGCACTCTCGACAGAACATTAGAATCTACACAATACATTTACAATGAGTTGCAGAGTTTGTTGTAATGTTACTATCGTTTACATGCCTCACCCTATCAAACTCTCCCCTGATCTTCATGCCTTCAAGAAATCCCTCAAAACCCATCTCTACAGATTAATGTACCACATCACTGATGCATCTCATCCCTCTGCTCACCTACTCACACGTGATTGAAGCTGCTTCTATGGCCCCACCATTCCCAAACCACTGGCACCAATGATCCTGCCATCTAGTAAAATTCCTCAACCCCAATCCCTCTAGACCAGTGTTTCCCAAACCTGTCCTCAGGACCCTCCGCCTTGCCAGGTTTTCTAGATATCTGAAGCACAGCACAGGTGATATGATTTGCTGCTCAGTGCTCTAGACTGTAAGCTCCTATGAGCAGGGCCCTCTACACTTCTTGTTTCCATCATATGTTAGTTTATCTGTATCTCATTGCCTTTGGTTATTGTAAAGCGCTGTGGAAACTGTTGGCACTAATTATATATATATATATAGACGATAATAATAATGCTGACAATGAAGATGAGTGTTGAGTATAAGATAATTTGTGTAATTAGATATTAAGACCAGCTGAAGTAGAAGTGGAGATAATTAGAGATCGGAAACTAGAGATAAGAGTTTTCCAGCATATCCACTTACAGGAGTTTTACACAGGGCAGCCATCAGGCGGTGATAGACGTGTTCAGGGGTGCAATTACACCAGGGGGCCCTTGGCAATCCCTAAGTGCAAGAGGTGTAAGAGCCCCTCCATGTCAGCCAGGACTAGTCATCTAAGATACCACAGTTTCCCAGCAGACCGTGACATATAAGAGCCGTCAGAGCACTCTGGTCGGCACCAGGGAACAATTATTGTCCTCTTGCAGGACCACAAGGGTTTTAGCCTATTCCATGTAAACTAAGGTTTGTAGAAGAGGAGGCAACATTTTATATTTTATTTAGTTTATTGAAATGCTGGAGGTCTCCCAATGGGCCATGAACAGGTTAGCATAGCTGGGGGCGAACCTCGTCCCCATAATAATCCCGTTATTTTGCAGATAATATTCTCTTAAGTACATAGACTGGGGACAACGTTTTGTGCTGTTGATTGAACGAGAGATAAGACGCTCCTTACAGAATAGAAACTGACATGCGCAGTTTCAGTCTGATGTGAAGCCCGGAAAAGGAAGTACGTCATCAGAGGGCACCCATGGCGTCAATGCAACGCAGACCGTGGCTTTGGAACGCACGCCAGCAATATACGCTCATTAGATCAAAGGAAGGACACTATAAAGGGACAGCTGTAGTACTGAAGGACATACCGACTGATGAAACTCGCAGGGAAGCGAGAGAAACGCGTCTCGGTTCAGCCTGTGTTAATTTTTACTTTTAAACGATTTTATCTTTATTAAATCCATTTTATAATTCATCTCGGAAGACTTCTTTTTCTTTCCCAAAAAATACCGATAAGGGTAGGACCCCCCGTGGAGCCATAAGTGGTCCAAGGCTTACATACTGAGCCACTCGCAAGGGAGGCTCAGGACCACGTGAGTAATTCAACTTATGGTGTTATATACTCCTTATATGAAAGATTTTGTGCTATGTCGATTTTCATGTCTTCTTGCGAGAATTTTCCTGTGATGACAGACTGTTGGTACACGATCAACCAGACCTTGTGAACCGCTTGATGGGACGAAGCCCCCCTTAGAGGCTTATCTGCACATATCCTCGAGCCAGTAGGCTCTTTGTTTGTGAGTGGTTCAATATATATATTCCAATCTATCATTTGTATGTGACAATATAGCGCGATTATTTTTGTCTTTTATATATTCTAGAGTATATTGCTGACCAATATCAGATTTATCTGTGGAAGGAAACATCTATTCCATACCCTATTGCGCTCCCAACAAATTTGTTTGTATTCATTTTTGACTTATATGGGTGAGAGACACACCTGGTGGTGAGCTGCACATTTGTGTACATCTGTTTTCAATAGACCGGCTACTATATAATAATTATAGCGCCAATACTCTTAACACTCCAGAGGTGTTTTTCTCTTTAAATATTTTGTTGCATCAAATCACTATTAGCTATAAACATAATTATACCTCAACCCACTGGAAGCAGGTAAATTTTGTTTGCAGAAAAATATAGACCTAATGCTTTAATTACAACACAATTATTACATTAAACTCTTACCTATTGGCAGTGGTGTACTCACATGGGCATCAACATGAACCCAAACTAATGCTACCAATAAAAAACGCTTTCTTGTAATTTATCTAAACACCATCTAGAGTTTAGAACCTTTCATCCTAAAATATTTCAGAAAAGAATAAATGAATACACGAATAAATAAAATCGAGCAAATTTACATTATTTTAATCTTTTAACAGTTGCATAATAATCATAATGCAAAACCATTATTTTTCCATTACAAATTTATTTTGCTGTTATTGTACTTTTATGGTGTAAGAGTTCAATAATTGGCTGCAAAAAACAAGATTCCTTTGCATTGTTCTCACATTGAGTATACTAGATAACGTGGCACCAGTAGGTGCTTTTGGAGATTGAATATACTCAGTAGAGATGTGCATTCGTTTTGGAAAAATTCGGAATTTGGAACAAAATTTGATAATTTGTAGTTCGGAAGTACTTCCGAATAACGAATCGATACGAATTTGAAACGAAATGGTATATAACGAATTTATTTTGTTTTACATTGTGTCAGCATCATAAAAGTAAAATTCGAATAACTGATATAAACTATCGAATTGATATCAAGTATCGAATTGATCTTAACTTAAAATACAAGTAACAGTCAGCAAAGGACTTTATGAAACAAATTAATTTTGTTTCACTGTTTAATTTGACTCAAATACTAAATCTGTGACACAGCTTAAAATGTAACCCTAGCTTTTCTTTTAACAGCAAAATTTGATTAATTGGGGTTTTATTTAGTGATCCAAAATTCTAATTGATATTAACTATCGAATTGATATATGAAATTCGAATCGATCCGAAATTAGTTACGAAATTCCAAAAATTATTTAAAAACGTAACAAAACAAAACTAAGCAAAACAAATTTTTCAGCCATGCACAGCTCTACTCAGTCCTGATAGTGAAGGGGTTAATATTAAGATTATTCTTATTCTGAACCAGTATTTACTCTGCAAGACAAATTAGTCAGATGACTAGGGGAACCTTGTGACCTTCTACGGTGGGAGGAGTTATGCACTGGCGCGCACTGTAGCCGTCAAGGAATTATTAATGTGAGACTATATATAAATATATATTTTTTAAAGGCCGAGAAAGACAGATGTGAGTTGTTAACGAGCGCCTAAAGTACTTTGTATGCATATTACTGTTATCAGATGGAAGAATGCGCAATTAAATAAAATTCTAAAAATACACAAGACGAGAATGAGTCAAGAGAGAAATCATGGCTGACCTGTTACCCAATAAAAGAACGTCTCGTAATTCTTATTATATCATGTGTGTAATTATTTCCTGTAACACGAACAACAATGAAGAGGTAATTTGTTGGTGCTATAACCTGAAAGGGCTTTGGATGTGGTTATGTTTTCCACCCTCTGGTACCCTGTTTATCCCCATGAAACGTTCATGGTGTTTATTGCTTTGAGGAAAAATGATGAATGTTCACGATAACACAATTCCATTTTTGGATTCTAGGAATTTTGTCCTTCAATGATTGAAGTAGGTAGATACAAAGTCCTGTAACAATAAGTCAACCAGTTCTTTGATGGATGAAGATGGTGGTAATGTCCCTCAAACTCTTCATCCCGAATCCTGACCTTAATGTTCAATTACACCTGGTGAATGAAATTAGTCATCGGATGGGATCTAGGCTTGTGCATAGATTTTTTTTTTTCGGTTCGGTTCGTTTGGATTTTGTAAATTTTCGTTTCGACTCGTTTCGGACGATTTTCGGTTCGTTTTGTTTTTCGTATCGACGTTTTTTTTTCGTGATTTTGTAAATTTTCGGAACGTCTGTTCTCCTCGTTTTCAAAGTGTCTATTCGTTTTGACATAAACTAATTGTTTTTCAGATATGATAATTATACGATACGATAATTCTGCCATTGAGATTTCTCATGTTTTATAAGAAGGATACATTGAGATTTCTCTGGATTTCCAGGAAGGATACATTGAGATTTCTCTGGATTTCCAGGAAGGATACATTGAGATTTCTCTGGATTTCCAGGAAGGATACATTGAGATTTCTCTGGATTTCCAGGAAGGATACACTGAGATTTCTCTGGTTTTACAAGAAGGATACATTGAGATTTCTCTGGTTTTCCAGGAAGGATACATTGAGATGGGAATGATACAAAATTTAATTACAGAATCAGCGATATAAATACGATGTCCGAAATTACTGAAATGGAACCGAAATCAGGAATGGAGCCGAAATCACGAATGGAACGAAAATTAATTTTGATTTTACACATTTCTAGTCCATTCGAAAAGTTTTCGTTTCGGCACGAAAATATGTTTGGATCTGCCGTTTTCGGATCCGAAAGTTTTAGGAAAATCGGCGAATCCGAATGCACTAATCGGGACGTTTTGTGAAAATTCCGAAATGCACATCCCTAATGGGATCACCAAAGGTAAATTAAGTCACTTCCAAGTTTTTAACAACAAGGGCTCTATTACATTCTTCGCGCAAATGTTAACGCGGCACAAAAACGCATTAACGTGAGGGGCAAAACCCTTTGTGCTGAACATCGTATTACAAAGTCAGCGCAACAAACGCGTGCATTCGTCTAACGTGGGTGGACCTGCGCGAACCCTTTGCGAGCGTACTGTACTGCGCGTCCTATACTTAACATTGTGTGCTGGTACGCGGATGGTATTACAATCTATGCGCAGTTTTTAAAGCACAGCGTTTGCGCAGTCCGCACACCGATTTCTGTGCGCAACGTTAATGCATGCGTGTTTTTGTGCGTCCGTTTTACGCACACAATTTTTCGACGGATGAAAAAATGCACGCGGATTGTAATACCAGCGTTAATTTACACGCGTTAACGTTTAACGCTTCGCGCACAAATTAACGCACTGTGCGAGCGTTTTTGCGCAAAGATTGTAATAAGGCTCCAAATGTACTGAGAATCGTACAGACATTACAATCATTGTTTCGGCGGAAAACAAATTTGCAAAAAGACGTGATGTTATAAAACCATCTTCTTGCGCGAGATCCTTTCTAAGGCTAGGGTCAGACGAGCGCAGTGCGAACGCGCGTGCAGGCGCACTTAATCACGGCCGTAGTAGCAGCAAGTACCAGGCAATGACGGCCAATATACGAAGTACGGTCGCACAAAAGTCCGGCTGCGCAACGCAAGTGGAAAACGAACGCATTTTGTCGAGAACGTAAAACCTCTAGTACGGTTGTACAGAGTGCGCTGCGTCCGCTAGAGGCGTGTGTGCGTGAATTGGAGACGTCAGACACTGCTAATGTCCGGCCAACATAACGTCCAGATGCACAAAGTGTTTTATTGATGATCCGTACAAAATCACGGATGCAAATGCGCATCGTATGACCGCTATCGCGTACTCCGTGAAAAAATGCGTCCATTCGTTCGAACGCACTTTTTCACAGACAACGCGAAAATGCGTTCGTCTGACCCTAGCCTAAATGATCCTAGTGCAGTTCCCTTACAGCTATGATGCGACGGCTATTAAAAACAAAATAATGAACATGTGTTTCTGTTTAAATAGCAAACTCTAATAGTAAAGTTGCACCATTTCATTGTTAAAATTACAAACAATCAAAACAATGATTTTTATAGTACAAAATGTCTTTAAGTGGCATCACTCCCAATATAATGAGTAAGGGTAACTTTCCTCCTGTTATTTAACCCCTTCACTACCAAGTGATTTAAAAAAAAAACATTTTCAGAAACCATTATTTTTTTGAAAAATCATGTTTAATAAATTGTACAGTAATAACTATTACTGTAAATAACCTATTTGGCCAGTAGATGGTGCCATCTATTGCCAAACTGAGTTACAGAGGTTTTAACAGCAGATCTATTTTCTTCTATTTCCCCTGCATCAGCTGCTGAAAGCTCCCGAAAGCCCGATATTTCAGAGCTTTGAGCTGCCGATTTATACAGTTTTAGCTCTTCGGGCATTATGCCCACAGGGCTAAAATTGTGGGGGCAACTTCTGCAGCCAGAAAGCTAACGAAATTCGTTTGCAGCAATTTGTTTGCTTTTGGGCTGCAGGTGAGCATACCGAGATATCCCAATATCAGGGCATCAGACGGTGCCTTTAAAGCCCAAGATATCTCGATATCGATAGTGAAGGGGTTAAAGAATATATTGTGACATATGTACTGGCACAGAGAATGGGGTAAGCATATGGTCACAGAGCTCGGAAATGTCTAATCCTTTGGGAATCAGAGATACAATGTGTTCTCAGTTTACAATTACAAATTGTTGTAGAATTTGTTTTGAAAATTACTTAATTGTTGGCAATTAACTGCTGAATTCTACAAATTACCTTGAAAAAAAACATTCCACCTGATTTCTTATTAAATCTATAGTGAGTGCCACTGCAGGTTTGCGGTGACATATCAAAATGTTACTTATAGTAGGGCGGTGACACATTGAGGGAGTAATAAATAATGTATTGCACAATATGGATGAGTTACTAATTAGAATGCTAAATGTAATCTTATTACCTTCTTTAAAAAAAAAAGAAAAAATATGTCCTTCTGAAGCTGATGGTATTCCTTGACAATGTCAGCTCATTGTCAGTGTGTCCAGGAGATGAAAACTATTGGAAAATCACTGGTTTTCAGTCTTCATAACCCCAGTAAATATTCAAATAGGAGGGCATATGCCCCCCCCAGCTGCTGTCCCATTGTAATTGATATAGGAGACCTTTTGAAACCATGTATCTCCATCCCATTCACCTTGTAGGTGTCCTTGGGAAGGCCAGATTCTGACCTTTCCAATCATACCAAACATGACTAAGTGCAATGTACAGCGTAAAAATAAAATGCAAGGGAAACCTGTGTTTGTGTTGTTTAAAATTGTGTATTTTCTAAGGCTGGGGTCAGACGAACGTAGTGTTCACGTCCGTGATTGCGCCTAAAAGTACGTCCGTGATAGCATGAAAGAAAGCCCATTGGAGCCTGACACATGAAGTACGTCTGCACTGAACTGCGGACGCACCACGGCCGCGGCAAACGGACGCAAGGCAGGCAAGAACGTACAACCACTAGAACGGCCGCACAAAGTGCGCTGCGTCCGCAACGTCTGCATAGCTTTGTGTGTGAGTGATGGAACGTGGTCAGACGGACTGCATTTATACGTCCAGCATTTTTCACAGACAAAATGGTTTTGCTTTTTAATTTATTTTTCTTCTTACATCCGTCAAAAAATAAACGTCAGTGAAAAAAACGGACTGTGTGACCACTACTGTGTCTTCCGTACTGACGTACGTCCGTGTGCAAGGACGTACAGTCCGTAGAAATCACGCTCATCTGACCCTAGCCTTAGAAAAATTCAGGACGGGAAGTGAAATAGCTCAGAAGCAAAAGGGGTTAACCGCTATGTATCCATCCTCTGGAGTTCTCTTGACAAGTCTATTTCCTGGATGCACCTAAAATATATAAACCTCTATAGGTGTGTAGCGCTGGTTTAAAACACTGTTGCTGTAGTACTTATTTTTGGCCACCAGAGGGAAACAAGCGCAATGTAAAAGACACTGGACAATGGGACTACGTTTTCCAGCATGCTTTGCGTCGGGAACAGGAAGTGGGTGGGGAGAAGAGACTTACATCCGCAGCCTCGTGCAGAGGAAACCCAGAGCGCGCCGAGGAGTGAAGAGAGCAAGACGCACGTGAGACAGACAACGATCGTGACCAGGCCAGAGCGCAGGTGCGGCCTTGGGGAGCTAG
This sequence comes from Leptobrachium leishanense, assembly GCA_009667805.1. NCBI lineage: Eukaryota > Metazoa > Chordata > Amphibia > Anura > Megophryidae > Leptobrachium > Leptobrachium leishanense. The sequence continues at coordinate 25,342,691 of CM019071.1, read as the reverse complement.
AGATCGGTTCACACTACTTGCCAGAGACCTAGTAATCCACTGCTGCAAAGTATACAGAGTTGCTGAAGGACCCCCAGTGAGGCGACCGCGATGATCTAGTGGGAGTGCAGGCGGTGAGCTGAGCATCGTGACAGAAACGGGCAAGCAAGACAAGCGGATCCGGTGGCACAGAGTCCCAGTCGGGTCGAGCGGAGAGACGTCCTGGGTCGGGCAGAGCGCAGAGTATCTGGTGGATGGGTGAGAGGCCTTCCCGGCCACAGTAAAATAATAAAGCACGCTGCAAGTTTGTCTAAACCTACAGGGCCCCAACGTGACTAGTCGAAGACATAATTAAATCGTTCACTGGCCAGTTGAGTCTTGTATCCGGGTACCAACACACGCATACACGTACACCTTTTTGGGACACAACCTGTACGGGACTCACATTCCAACAACGAAGGGGTTAATATTCATTTTTTTCTTTTCCGCTGCGCGTTTCTCGCATTACGAACTTCTGTAAATATATATGTATACCGTGCTGCTTTATATATGCCAGTTTATTTGAGATCAGTAAACTATAACGTATAAAATCCACAACAGTGCTGGTGTATATTTATTCCCTAGTGCGGGGAGACTGACCCGAGGTTTAAATTCAGCGGCTCCTCCGGGAGTGAGCGCTACAGGTGTATAATGTATGTCCGGGCCTGTGTGTATCTGGTGCATATATGGATGTACAGTAGCTATGTATGTATATGTGTCTTTTGAGTGCATGTCAATGAGTGTACGTCTGTATACAACAGTGTATGAGTGTGTACCTGGGTGCCTAGCTCCCAAATGCCCCCTTTTTGAGAACAGTCCCTATTTTGGGCTCAAATCCCCCTTTCCCATTTCTTTTCTAATGTTCCTCCATTCAGGAACTCTAATATATTAAGGGGGTGCGGGTGTATGACAGAGCTGCCCAGCAATAACTCCCAGCAATGAGTCTGTAAACTAAACTAAATGTAAATAAGATACTTTGCTTTAGTTTTAGTTAACATTTTTATTGACATAAAAGGCTCAATATTTTGTGATGCTGCCTATAAAGTTTACGAAATGCTGAGTTTCTGAGCCTGCCTTTAGCAGCTTCCTTAAATGGTGTGTGTATAGCTATGTATGTGTTTGTATCTCTGAGTCATATGGCCTGGTGTGTGTATTGTGTGTGTATATAGCTATGTATGTGTCTGTATCTCTGAGTTATATGGGTATCAGTGGGTGTCTGGACCTGTGGCGCTTTATTGCTGGCTGTGCTTGATTCTCAGTGACAGAGCATGTTCCGGAGTGCAGAGCATGTACCAGAATGCAGAGCATTGCTGTGTAGGGTCTGTCAGGTGTCACCTGAGCCGCATGAGGACAGACCCTGCGCAATGCTCTGGAGAGAGAGTGTGATGAGCACAGCCTGTAATTAGTTGCAGCTCCGCGCAGTGGCGTCACTAGGGTTGGTGTCACCCGGTGCGGTAATTTATGGTGTCACCCCCCCCCCCCGAGTTTTACGGATTTTTTTTTAACTACTCTTACTCCTAAATCAGTACTCCCATATAACACTGAATGCTCATACACACAGCGCACATTACTGTGAGGTTTATTGCTTCGGAGCTCTCTCATATGCTCACACAACTTTTTGCCAACTGCTTGCAAGTACGATGCCTGTTCGAAGGCAGTGAAAGCACACATGGATATATATTGCCCCCAGCAGCTCTGGATATATTGCCCCCAGCAGCTCATCCATGGATATATATTACCCCCAGCTCACATATGGATATATTGCCCCAGTTCACCATTATATATTGCCCCCAGCAGCTAACCCATGGATATATATTGCCCCAGCTCACATATGGATATATTGCACCTCAGCTCACATATGGATATATTGCACCTCAGCTCACATATGGATATATTGCGCCTCAGCTCACACATGGATATATTGCCCCAGACCAGCTCACACATGGATATTGCCCCCAACACACATGGATACTGCCCCTAGCACACATGGATACTGCCCCCAGCTCACATGGATATGCCCCAGCTCCTCTCATGGATATTGCCCCAGCTCCTCTCATGGATATTGCCCCAGCTCCTCTCATGGATTTTGCCCCAGCTCCTCTCATTGATATTGCCCCAGCTCATGGATATTGCCCCAGCTCATGGATAATGCCCCAGCACATGGATACTGCCCCAACTCATGGATACTGCCCCAGCTCATGGATATGCCCCAGCAACTCATGGATACTGCCCCAGCTCATGGATACTGCCCCCAGCTCATGGATATGCCCCAGCAGCTCATGGATACTGCCCCAGCTCATGGATACTGCCCCAGCTCATGGATTTGCCCCAGCTCATGGATATTGCCCCAGCTCATGGATATTGCCCCAGCTCATGGATATACTGCCCCAGCTCATGGATATTGCCCCAGATCATGGATATACTGCCCCAGATCATGGATATACTGCCCCAGATCATGGATATACTGCCCCAGCTCATGGATACTGCCCCAGCTCATGGATATACTGCCAGCTCATGGATATTGCCCCAGCTCATGGATAATGCCCCAGCTCATGGATATTGCCCCAGCTCATGGATATTGCCCCAGCTCATGGATATACTGCCCCAGATCATGTATATACTGCCCCAGATCATGGATACTGCCCCAGCTCATGGATACTGCCCCAGCTCATGGATATACTGCCCCAGCTCATGGATATTGCCCCAGCTCATGGATATGCCCCAGCTCATGGATATTGCCCCAGCTCATGGATATACTGCCCCAGATCATGGATATACTGCCCCAGATCATGGATATACTGCCCCAGCTCATGGATACTGCCCCAGCTCATGGATACTGCCCCAGCTCATGGATATTGCCCCAGCTCATGGATAATGCCCCAGCTCATGGATATTGCCCCAGCTCATGGATATACTGCCAGATCATGTATATACTGCCCAGATCATGGATACTGCCCCAGCTCATGGATACTGCCCCAGCTCATGGATATACTGCCCCAGCTCATGGATATTGCCAGCTCATGGATATGCCCCAGCTCATGGATATTGCCCCAGCTCATGGATATACTGCCCAGATCATGGATACTGCCCCAGATCATGGATATACTGCCCCAGCTCATGGATACTGCCCCAGCTCATGGATTTGCTCCAGCTCATGGATATGCCCCAGCTCATGGATATTGCCACAGCTCATGGATATGCCCCAGCTCATGGATTTGCCCCCCAGCTCATGGATATACTGCCCCAGCTCTTGGATACTGCCCCAGCTCTTGGATACTGCCCCCAGCTCATGGATACTGCCCCCAGCTTATGGATTTGCCCCAGCACATGGATACACTGCCCCAGCTCATGGATATGCCCCCCAGCTCATGGATACACTGCCCCAGCTCATGGATATGCCCCAGCTCATGGATTTCCCCCCCAGCTCATGGATATACTGCCCCAGCTCTTGGATACTGCCCCCAGCTCATGGATATGCCCCAGCACATGGATACACTGCCCCAGCTCATGGATATGCCCCCCAGCTCATGGATACTGCCCCCAGCTCATGGATACTGCCCCAGAACATGGATAATGGCCCCGCTCACCTCCTCCTGGCTGCGTGTTCGCTCCCACTGAGCATCCGGCAGCGCGCAGCTTGAGTGCTTGCCTGGGGGAGCCACGTGACCAGCCGCGATTGGCTGGTGACATGTTTCCTTTAGGCGAGCACAGAAGCTGCATGCTTCGGACGCTCGCAGGGAGCAAATACGCGGTGGAGGGTGAGACACCCGCCCTTAGGGTGACGGTGTCACCCTAAGGGCGGGTGTCACCTGGTGTGGGCCGCACCCCCCGCCCCCATGTTACGACGCCACTGGCTCCGTGTGTCACTGCGAAACTTACCTCTGTGCAATTCGGGTTCTGTGAATAGATTAACCATTACTTCTCTAAGGGACAATTTTGCTGCCACTGAAGATCGCCAAATTGCACCGTACTTCCCTGTCAGTTTGCTAGTAATTGACTTATTGACAGCAATGTGAATAAACAAACTGCCCCAAAACTGGACCGTACGGTGAAATTCACCGTTTGGTGCCCTTTGGTGGCACGTTCGGTCCTTTCTGAATAACACCTGTGAAACCTGGCCTGTTGGAGGATCAGGTTTGGGAACCACAGCTCTAGAGCTTGCTTTTCACACTACAAGGAATCGGAGCTTTAACCCACAGCTCTACAAAGTGGTCGTCCTGCAAAATACCACGGTTTATAAAAAACGTTCACATGAAATATGTATTCAATAAAATCTTTCCTTTTTCAGGCTATTCGTTTTAAACCATGAATGACCTTTCAAAACCCCACCGATAAAAGGTTAAAACTCAATTTTGGCAACCACCTTGACCGCTTCAAACTTTCAGCCGATAATTATTACGCATGAGGGGAGAGAACAGCTCAAGAGTCAACTCGGGGACAATCACAACCCTATTTGTCAACATATTAAGGGAGAATAGACCAAGACATCCAGTAGCTGTGACATTTAAAAGTGCCTATAAGAGGATTTTTATTTTTATGTTCAGTTTATCTCGTGTGGGAACACGCAGTCTAAAATTAGACCATTTCAAATATTACATTTAATTAAAATCAGGTTCAAGGACATGATGAAATTTTATACTAAGCTGGGCAAATTTGTTTTCTACATTTTTGAACATGTTGTGCCGGAATATCCTGTTACAGAGCGACTGTGCGCGTCAACCCTTCGCTATACTATAGAAGAGAGGTTTTTGCAACCAGTGACGTTCAATGGGAACATTGAAGCAAATTTTTAATAGTCTGGACGTGAACATCGTCTCTCAATGGAAGAGTAAAGAGAGAATTATGGTATTAAATTCGTGATTTTATTCCTTTATTTTTGGGGCACGATTGACATTATTGGATTAATTTTAAAAACCATTCCAATAAAGTCAAAATTTAACAGAAAAAAATGAATGGGGATTTGCAAATAAGCCACCGATTGCCTGGTAATACTGACGCTCCTATTCCAACATGTAATTAATGGCAGTGTAGAAATAACATTACAATGAGAAAAGCTGTGGATGCTCACCAACCGTCCCCCAAATCTACAGTGACATGGATTTGCATAAATTGGCTGTGGAAGGGACATCTTTGATTGTCCTCTCCATACTCACAACTGATTAAAAGGAAGATTAAAATGATCAGACCAACCTTTTCACACTGACGACATTTGGTTTCCTATAAACCCCTGTATAAACACCAAGGGTTGAAAGTAATTGACTCCTTCATGAAGGACTTCAGTGTTGATTGAATTGGGCAAATATTTTCAACATGACTTATGAAATTTACAATCTTCTTAAATCTAATTCCATGCCCCTTAACCAATTACTGGGCAGGTTTCGAGTACAACATGGACTGTACCAGTCCTAGACTGGCCACAGGAAAATACCTGGTAAACCACAGTGATCATGGGCCAAGAGACAGTTGGCGGACCAAATCTCCCAACTAGCCCCCCTACAGCCAGTGATTATCATGTCCATTTGTAAGAGATCAAAGATATCACGGACAGTAGCGGCAACAGTGAACTAAAAGCCAAAATAAACAATTAGGAAACTACTTGACTGCGTGTGGTCTGGAATGAAATTACAACCGAAGTTTTATTAGCTTGAAAAATAAAAAATAATGACAAAGACACAACATAAGGAGAAAAGAAAGACATGAAATTGAATCGGGGATCACTAAGAGCAGCCTTGATATTAAATAGCTATATCATACTCGAACGGTATGTGTGTATTTCGGAGACAGTGGCCAGACGTGCCTCCCGGCATTGTGGTACACACAGGAGGAGACCTTTTTTTGCTTACTCTAGTCTCGATGGGACTAATCTGCATATACTTACATACTTATCTGGTTGGGTTGTGATGTAGCCCATTGAGTATACTCGATATGGTGTAATTCTGGAGCAGTGCAAAAGAAATTTCATTTATTACAAATTAAACTTGTTTGAAGTAAGGCTCCAGAATGTTCCCGATTTGTTTTAAGAAACTCGGGCTTGATGAGCAAGGTGCAAAACCATTTAAACAGCTTTGGTTCCTCATAATTTTCCTCCTCAAACAAACCAAACCCAACCAGTATTGTAGAGATGTGGTATTGTTACATCTGTATTTGGCCAACAGATTTCACCATCGGTCTGTCAAGTAGTGCATACATTTGATAATGCTCTATCAAGATTTCCAGGGAAATGTTCAATGTATGTGTAATGCAGATATATTTTTCATTAATCCACTGCATCCTGGAAATGGTTCTATGGAAAACAACTTGGTAGTGAAAGTGATAAGCATGAGGTTTGCAATCTTAAAATATGAAAATATATACAGTGCAGCATCTTTATTATTATTTATTGCCATTTTAAACCGTCCGATCTACCCTACCAGTATCTACAACATTAGAGAGGCAACTTTACAAAAACAACACCCTGAAACAGCAAAGTTACCACAACTATGAACCAATTAAAAAGGCACCGAACAAAAGTAACGTATACACTATAACGAATGCGGTTGTGAGATACAGCTCTGTAAAACAGTACAAATCATTAAAATCCTCCAGAAAACACATTTAGGTTTGTTGGAGATAAACACTGACTGGAATAAATAAAATTAAAAGAATAGTGTATAAATGAATTGTGCGATCAGAAGAAGCACTCGTTGAGCTTTCCATACATCGGTCATCGGTGACCTCTTGCTGAGGACACAAAACTCCTCTTTGAGTAAAGACATCTGATGTGCTGCCGTAAGACACTGCAAAGATACAATGCAGGCCATGAATTGCCCCATTGTAGGTCAGCATCCAGTTCGCAGTCCAAGCCATGCTGCAGTCGCATCTCCATGGGTTAGAAGAAAGGAAGACGTTTTTCAACTTGGACATGTGTGAAAACAAGTAGCTGGGAATGAAGGTCAGATTATTTTTGCTCAGGTGAATCATCTGAAGATGTGTCAAGGAGGAAAACGCGTTGTGCGTGATTTGTTCTATGTGGTTGTTATTCAAGTGTAATTTTTTCAAGTTAATCAGACTGTTAAAGGAGCAGTTGATTATGGAAATCCTGTTAGCTTCTAGGTATATAATCTTGAGCTGGAGCAATCCTCTAAAAATCGGATTAGGCAAATGAGATAGCGAGTTATGTCCTAAATTTAGCACGGTCAATTTGTTTAGTTGGTTGAAGGCATCATTTTCAATCACCCAAATCTGGTTCCTCCGTAGACTAAGCTCTTGCAACATATGCTGAGTCTTGAAGGAATTTTTCCCTATTGCTTCGATCTGATTATTTTCCAAAGATAACTTCGTCATGTTGTGGAGTTTCCTCAAAGCTTCCGGAATGTAGTGAATTTTATTGAAGCCTAAATCGAGAGTTTCTAGCGACACAACATGCGAGAAGACGAGCGGGTGGATTTCGAAGATGTTGCAGTGAGATACATCCATCGAAACAAGATTTAAAAGGCCTCGGAAAGTGTGGGCATGAAGGTAGGTCAATCTTGGATTCTTGCTAAGATTCAGTTCTCTTAAATTGTTAAGTGAAATAAATGATCCCGGATAAAGGAATGTCAAGTTATTTTGGTTTATCCAGAGATACTGAAGTAAAGGGACACGTTTGAAAGCATTGAACAAGAGGACCCGTAACTGATTGCCTTCTAAGTTCAGTGAATCGGCTGAAGGTGGTAAATCTTGAGGGATACTCCGGAGTCCCAACTTAATACAAGAAATGTAATCATCAGAAGGGCAGTGGCAAACGTCAGGGCAGGTCATGTTAGTGCCATTCTCTCCCATCAACCCTCCAAAAATACACCCGCAAAGAATTAGTATGAACACGGAAAGTCTAGAGTATGAAATAGCAAAAGCAGGAAAACTGTGTGCATATGCCATGGCCGAGGTAGGATACATGTGCCTTTTCAGATTGGTGGGACATATCATCCTGCACCTAAAACAAACTAATCAACACGTATCTGTTAGACAAGTATAAGCTGCTTATATTCTCGTGTTGTTTACTTACACAATGTTTGCAATGCAATACGTTTCTTGTGGAGTCTTCAGGAACCATGCCTTCCCTACCTATTAAATGTTTTTTATACAATACACAATCTTGTAGTTTTATCTGTTCTACTCGGGAGGGGGGATCACGTGGAGCAAGAAAATGTGGGAATGCAGTTCGTCAACTATTCTAGCAGAGGAAAACTGGGTTCTCATGGGTCACACACACACACAAAATAAAGCTTTTTTTGTGCGATTAGTAAGTTTTCTCTTTTAGGTGGTAGGCAACAGTAGCACCTTCATAGAGCACTGCTCATTAGTAAAAGACAAATAGAGTGTGTCCATAAAGTCACCAGCACATTTAGGAACCCACGAACATGCAGCCCTCAATGAAACATTTCCAGACCCGTAGATTGGAAGGGGTGGCCCAATTCCCTGGCCACCTCGTTCACCAGATAATATAACCCCATAGAAAGAAGTCGAGGGGAGTGATAAGGATATCGTGTATCGAACAAAGATACGGGACATCACTAATCTAAAGCAGAAGATCACTGATGCCATTGCCACCATTGATGAGGGTATGCTACAGCGAACATGGCAAGAAATCGAGTACCGTCTTGATGTGCTTCAGGCAACTAATGGTGCCCATATAGAGATGTATTAAATGAGGCAAAAAAAAAAACACTTAAATATATACGTCTCATTTTGTAATAATTTTCACTTATGTCTTTTCATTTGCCTTTGTAATAACTTTTTGAAATTGTAAAGAGACTTCATGGACACAGTGTACATATATAAAAATATAGCATATTTAGGTACCCTTTACAAATGCAGGGCTGTGCCTCGGTAATGAAACTTAATTTTTGCTGTGTAGGGTCTGTTTTTCTCCCTGTTCGGTTATTTTTATCCAAGATTAGGATCCAATCGTAATTTGCCTTGATGTGGCGTCGGGATTATTATTTCATGGCCATTAAATAGACCAAAAAAGAATAAATCTAAATTTTGTAGGATGAAGGGATTTGAGCGTAGGGGGATAACTTCTTTTGTGTGTTCTATTTTAAGTCATAATAAGCAGTTAATGTGCATTTTCCATAAAACTTTGCCTATACTTAAAATATAAAAAGGAGTGTGGGTGGTGTACTGAGAGATGACTTGGCTAATTGAGGGGCAGACATTTCTTGGAGTTCCAACACTTTTTATGGGTTACTAAAAGAGCACGGAATTAGCGATGGAATTTCACCGTACAGTGCAATTTTGTAGCCATCCGGCAAATATTGGCAAATTGCCAGTGAAATACGGTGACCTTCGACAGCAGTGAAATCCCCATAGAGAAGTAACGGTTAATCTATTTAGAGAACACCGAACAGCACAGAAATGCCCTAATTTTCAGTGGTTTCATTCAACAGGTTTAGTCAGGCGAATCCCATAGATTTCAATGAAAATCCCCATTTTCATTAAATATTTATTCAACCGTTTTTTATTTTACTTTGCAGCAGTTTTTAGGTCTTTTTCAACTAAATTTTTAATTCAGATTTTTTATTTTACATGGTATTTTTTATTTCTGTAACACACCATTTTATTTCTTTGATTAGTATTTTACCAGGAAGGATACATTGAGATTTCTCGTTTTCGGGTATGTCCTGGGTTCAAGAACATTGTATTTCTGTACCTACTGTAACAATTCAAAGTGATAAAATGCTATTAAAAAGATGTAGTTATGTAGTTACATTGTAGAACAAAGCGGCAGAAAGAGTTATACAGTGTAGTAAGTTTATGAAAATGTGTTTGCGGGGCAGCTGCAGACACACTTCATCTCCATATTCAATAGCCGGCATAAGTATTTGTTATACAATCTGCTTTCTTACCGCGGGGCTCAGGCAGGATTTGTTTCTGTACAGGGCACCTAGTTTGGGGTTATTGTTATTCATAGGACTTTATCTCCAGGCATTTTCATGCAGTAGTTTTTTGGGGTTTTTTGTACCCCTGTGCAGCAGCTGGTCGGCTTTGTTTTTTGGGTCAGTGCTTTTGACAGGTTTTGAGATCGATTTGGCGGTTTTTCTGATTGATTTGGCCATTTGAAGAGGAGTTCGGCAGGTTGATTCACTGCACTTCGGGTATCCTGTGGTGCATGCCGAATTCACCACAGGGTCAGCAAATTTAAACTTGCTGGAGTGTGACGAAACAGGAGAGCACCGAAATGTCGGTACGCTCTGAATGGGACTTGAACTCTGGTTATACTGTATTTTTAATATGGAAACTATTCACCACATCTTAAACCAACTTGACAGCTGGTGAGCAGAGTTATTCTAGTCTGAACTGAGGGGGGGGGGGACCTCGGCGATCCCGTGAAACAGGACATTGCAATCCACTGCCTCTATTTCTGACATTCTAATGAGGAACCAGTTTTAAATAGTGAAGGATAAAAGAGACACAAAACATTTCATCCCAGTAATATTTCTGTTAATAAAAGTAACCAAGCTTAAAATTACCATCTCATTTATGCAAGATTAACACTTAAATGTAAGCAATAACAAAAAAAAAATATCGTAACATTTAACACAAAGTGATCAGTTGTACAGGGGCCAAGTGGAATTTAATCTTCAGGTTTCTATGGAGTTTTATTGTTCTTTAGCCGATCTCACATACTGTTAAGTGATGAAAAAAAGGTAGTCTTTCAGAATCCGTCACAAAGCGATACAATGCAGGAAGACAGGCATGCCAATCCGAGAAGTGACAATTTATTTTGGCTGTACCAGCAGCCCTTGTCCGGCTTGCAGGAAGACTGTTAGGACACGTGAAAGACTCATAAAAGTATGGAACAGAATGTAGGAAATACAATAAATCTGACATTTCCAGGGTGTTAAATATTCCAAGATTTAAATGGTTAAAAGAATTCTAGATGTTTTCTGTTTCAGCGGTTTCCTTGCCCGTACATAAATGCTGTATATGCAGTGATGGTGCCCCCTGCTGTAGAAATAGCACATTAGAACCGAAAGGATTTAATTTTCAGGATGTTCAGGGACCAGTCAGGTTTTAAAAACCGATTTATAAAAAAATTAAAACCCTTCACTGACCTGCAGTGTCTATTTCCAGTACTTTTTCCCCCGACCAACCGCACCCCCCCTTTATCTCTTAGGCTGTGTTCACACCTAGGCGTCTTTTTATATGCATGCAATACGCACTTTGTGTTTTTTAAACACACGTTTGCGCATACGAAAAACGTGTTCGCGGCTATGTCTATGTCTGCGAACGCACTATACGCAAAGAAGCTCCTGTACTTCATGCGTCGGACATGTTAAAGCGCATTTCTGCGCTTTAAAAAAACGCCAGGGTGTGAACGGGTCCCATAGGAAAGCATGGGGTTTCTCCGTTCATGCATTTTAAAGCGTGCAGGAACAAGCTTTAAAAAGTTTAGGTGTGAACGGGGCCTTACCCTTTCTGGATTTCCCCTGTAACGCCTCCATATCATTTCACTATCAGGACTATTCACTAAAAAAAGATTAAACTCTAGAGACCAAAAGAGCAGATTTGCAACGTCAGATAAGGCTAGGGTCAGACTAACGCATTTTTCACGTTGTCCGTGAAAATGTGCGTTCGAAGAATGGACGTATTTTTTCACAGAATACGCAATAGCGGTCATACTATGCGCAGTTTCATCCGTGATTTTGTACGGATCATCAATAAAACACTTCTTGCATCTGGACGTTATGTTGGCCGGACATTAGCAGCGTCTGATGTCTCCAATTCACACACACACGCCGCTAGCGGACGCAGCGCACTCTGTACGTCAGTACTAGTGGTTTAACGTTCTCGAAAAAATGCGTTCATTTTCCACTTGCGTTGCGCAGCCGGACTTTTGTGCGACCGTACTTCGTATATTGGCCGTCATTGCCCGGCATCTGCTGCTAGCACGGCCGTGATTAAGTGCGCCAGAACGCGCGTTCGCACTGCCTCAGTCTGACCCTAGCCTAAATGGAGATTTTTCTGGTTTGGCCATTTTGACCAGGATTTTTCACGTCTGACAATTCTCCCGAGTTTCACCTTTATTGAATAGACCTGTACAGTAGGTCTGTTCTATACATAAGCACAGAAACCCCAAACTAGATCACTCCATTTTGCCATATTTTTGGACCATTATGGGGAATTCTATACTCAGGGCGCCACCTAGTGGTTTATTAAACAAATTACAAATAAGGAAAGCGTGGCAGAGTTTATCTGCAACGAAAAATACGTGTAACAGTACTTTGTGTGAAACAGCCGCTGTCCTCTTCCACGTAGTTAGATATACCTACAAACTTTCATCTGGATATTTTTGGGATAAGTGGCAAGGTCAGCGCTTCCTTCAATATTTTTCAGGTGCAAATTGAGGTAGTAATCATTGTCTTTCAATAAAAGGTGACCTCGAAAGAATGATAAACATAGTATAGCCTGTAACAAATCGATGGTACGATGAAAATTGGAAAAATTACTCACGCAGTATTAACGTGCCTTTAGCAGCACTAAATCACAGCCGTGCTAGCAGCAAATGACGTCCAATGCCGGGCAGCATACGAAGAACGGCCGCACAAAAGTGCAGCTGCGCAACGCAAGTGGCAAACGAACGCATTTTTTTTGAGAACGTGACAACGCTAGTACTGACGTACAGAGTGCGCTGCGTCCGCTAGCGGCATGTGTGCGTGATTAGGAGATGTCAGATGCTGCCAATGTCCGGCCAACATAACGTCCAGACGCAAAAAGTGTTTTATTGATGATCCGAACAAAATCACGGACGAAAATGCGCATCGTATGACCGCTGGCGCGTATTCCGTGAAAAAAAAAATGTGTCCATTCGTTCGAATGCACTTTTTCACGGACAACGCGAAAAATGTGTTGTCTGACCCTAGCCTTAGAGTGCCAATGATTTGGGCACTCAATGTCTAGGCAGCCAGCGATTCTTAATGGGAGTGCTGGATCACCCTTCTAGGAATCAGATATCTCCTTAAATCTCCTGTTTTCAGCAGATATCCAACTGATCCTGCATTTTTTGCTAACTTTTAAAGTAATTTATTGAATAAGCTAGCATAAAAATACAGCCAGTACGCGTTTCACGAGAATTCGCTTCATCAGCTGGTGTATGAGATATATGGGAGATTCAAGGAGATATCTGATTCCTAGAAGGGTGATCCAGCGCTCCCATTAAGAATCGCTGGCTGCCTATACAGCGAGTGCCCGAATCATTGGCACTCTAAAACTAGAGTAATTTTCATCATACCATCAATCGTTACGGGCTATACTTATGTCTATTTAGGGACCATTATCCAACACCTAGAAGACCTTTACCACTTCATGCTACCTCAACACCTGTGTGTTGATATGCTGCCTAGGCTACAGGAATTAATGTGACCTGTGTGGTATAGATACCTTCTTTTACCCTGGTTCATACATATACATTTCAGTTTAGATATTGGCTTTAAATTAAATTTGTCTGAATTTTTATTAATTATACCCTTTATTTCAACGATTCTCTTTTATAAATCGCACGGCCTTGATTTCTCAATTCTGTTTTGTTCCGTTTTCCTTGTACAAGATAAAATAAACACACAGCACAACTTTCCATTAATTTAAAGATTAGAAAGAGGCCACGTATGATTTCTAATACCATGAAGCAGCCAATACAGACGTGTTACTCCACACGCACAGCATATGAAACCTCCCGCAGCTTTTTAGAATTCAGGCGGATCTAAAAGGTTTTAGAGAGTTCATTATCAACAGAATTCCATTACGGGAGTCTTTTAGCGCTCTTCACATCCAATTAGATCTATTTTTATTTGTTCCCGGAGATGCTAGTACTTTGCGCAAGAACTGCTTCTAAATATAGCTAGCATCCAGTAACCGATATGTATCTTTAATGCATAATTTATTGAATATAAGCCTACCCTGGAGAGATTCACCGACATTGGAACACTGAAACCAATTTATGGTTTGTGGGAATAAATTATTTTGTCAGTAACATACATTTTATATTGCATGCGATTTCCATGACATAATTGAAAAGGAGACTACGTGGTCATCCTGTAAAGTACTTTTTAGATTGGTTTCTACCTTTTTTTTTTATTAAAAATGCATTACCGTATTTACCACTTCCTGGGATTTGATGAAAGAAACACAAACCTAGTGTTTCATTTGGCTGTCTTGTATACAAATTGTATCAATTCCTGAATCCATGCCATCGCATCACCGTGATATGACTGGGTGCTAGGGGAGTGGTTTTTTTGACAAATACTCCCCGCAATGTGTGTTCTGGGTCAGAAGTAGTGTATGCCAGAACACCCATTTGCTCTATGCCGTAGAAAATAGAAATGTAAATAAATATATATATATATATATATATATATATATATATATTTTAGTGCTAGATCCCTGCTTAATAAGTGTTGAAGTCTCCAAGATTTCTGCTGTTCCATTAACTGTTGACATGTTGCCCTTAAAGATAAGCTTTGTTTTAGGGAATCCTTACAATTCAATGTATCAGCCAAAAGGGAATTCCATTCTCTGAGATAATAGTGTAGGAACTAACCCCTGACATTAGGTCCCACACATTTGCTTTGTCATTGTTCATCCTCATAGAACCAATTCCTTAAGCTTCCTTCATGGATCCTTCCATCATTGACCGCTTGTTGGAAAGATGGCTTGCAAAGATATTTGAATACAGATGTTTCCATGACAGGATTCTGCACCTTTCCTCGAAAAAGCCATTACATTTCATGAAAGGATATCCCCTCCCCTTTCCCGTAACTTTAACATTTCATAACCAATAAGACCATGACCGACTGAAATTCCTTTCATCAGCAAATTATACCTAAAGGATACCTTTCCTACAGTAGCCTAGCCTTGTATGGAAGGAACACCATTAGAAAATGCAAAAATCACAGACAAATAAGTTGAAAACTCTTTAATAGAATTTTTGCCACCATGTCTTTTTGAATATGTTAAAATAGCAGCATGGTCTTAAAAAATAATCCAGGAAGAAAAATAAGCATACCACAGCTCTAGCAAAAACCTATTATACAGATGTTAAATGTAGATATTAACTCTTTGGTGCTTGCATTGTCGTCTTTTGGATGAGAAGACAATATATTTCCAGCTATTTGCCACCTATGGTCCACGAAGGTAAACCAGCATTTCCAGAACAAGAATGTTATGCAAGTCAAGTAATGATAAAGAAAAGAAAAGAAAAAAAAAAAAAACACACCATTCTGCACTTGTGCTTTTTTTTTGGAGCCTCAACATCCGGGATCGCAAACTCTGCCCCCCCCCCCACACTAGATGTTGCTGAACTACAACCTCCATGATTATCCAGTCATCTGTTGCATTAAAAAAAAATTCTAGGAATTGTAGGTATCCAACAGGGGCCAGAGTTTGATATCACTACTCAACATGGATAAAAAAAAAAATAAAAAAAAAAATAGGGGAGAAACAAAACACTTATGTTGTGGCACTTTCAGCATAGAACAACAAGTATGCCATCTTTGTCCATCTGGAAGCCGTGATATAAAGGAGACATCAGAAAACACTAGAGAAAAATTCGATTTATGCCTGGCCTTTTCTCTTAAATGCACAGTCTCCTAGCAAAAATCAATAGGATTCTTATCTGGCTCCATATTTAAAAGGTCTCGATGGGACGGTAATGGGTATGTATTCGTCACACACCTTCCACCACTGTGTTATTAAATCAGAGGCTCTGGTTGAAACCCTTCAAGTTACTCACACTCTGAAGCTTCTCAGCCCATCATTACCTCGCATAGGAGAGGTTTCCATCCAACAATTAATCTAAGTGATTTCCAATGGCTGAGTTTGGTGCTAGACTAGAGAAATCATACAATTTAGAAACACACTCATTAGGTTTATGGAGGTTTTAGCCAAGACAAGGCAACTTAATGTATTTGTACATTAAAATCATATGATCTTGCATCCACAGTTGGGCAGAACAGGATGCAGTGGTATGAGGCACTGCAGGTTGACCTCACGACAAGTCAACGTAAAGTAAAATCACTACCCAAAAAGCGAGCCTCTGACTCAGCAAGTCTAAGCAACACACATCTAACACTAATAAAATTTTACTAATTACCCTAGGTAAAAGGTCTGTATTCCTACTATGAACGACTCACTTGCAACAATTGTTTTGCAAACCTTTGTGGCAGCTGGTTTTCGAAAACAAGAATATCCATCTTTAGATTCTGTTGCAGCCATCTGGTAAGCTAGTAATGGAATCTGCAAGAAAGCCTCATTGTAGAGGGCGATTTGCGTTCTTCGATCACAACATAAGGTATTCTACTTCATTGAACATAGAAAAGCAACTGCCATCTACACATTCGTTTTTCTATCAGGAGCCACTCACAACCGATTTTAAGAAATACAACTGCAGTGCCCAAAAGCAGATTGCCTGCTCTGTTAAACATCTTTAATTCGGTGGTTATGCCATTAAAAAACAAAAAATTAAATAGCAAAATACATCAATGGCAGTGGAAATATATATTTTTTTTAAAGATAACAGCCTTAGGTTTTGAGTGTAATAAGCCAAAAGCCTGAAAAGCAGGTTCTCGTGCACACTATTCTTTGCAATAATGTAAAAATACAGGAAAAGCACCCTCTAATGCAGAAACCTTGGCCCTCCAGATGTTTTAAAACTACATCTTCCGTGATGCTCAGATTGGCAGAGCCTGAGCATCATGATATGTGTAGTTCCAAAACCTCTGCATGGAGGGCCAAGGGCATGTCCGCTGCTCTAAATCAGACCCATGGAGCTCTGAAATTAACTCCGTTTCACACTGCAGTTTGCTCAAGAGCTGTAAAAAAAAAAAAAAAAAAAAAAAGGAACGTTGTTAGGCATTTATTTAGCCACTCAAAGCTAGAGGAGATGGTGACCGATTTAGGCTGTTTTAGGTGTATTTCCATGCTATGTTGTAGAATCATATTTAGAAGGGGAAAAAAAGTGAATGCACAGACAACCATTATCCAAAAGGTCCCATGTTCTTTAACAGAGTTGCAGTCTTCAATGCCTAAAAAGGGGGATTTTAGTGTTTATTGTATTGTTTATTTCCATAAAAAAAAATTGACAGAATGTATGAGATGCTGCATGTAGATAACTAGACAAAAAGATATGCAAATAAATTCCATCACCTTATGAAAATATGGCCGCAGGAGGAGAAAATAAAACACAATTGGCAATATCCAGTTTTTAAACTCCTGCAGCAAGTGCCTGCGCGCATTGCTCTACAATACATTGATGGTTTCGTAGGACAGTGATCGGGATACAACCAGGGGAAAGCCAGACTGTCCGAAGCATTAATGGATTTTAGTGTGAACTTCGAGAGGTCGACTGGAAAGAGAGCACTTATGGCTTACAGCGCTTCTTCCTGAGAACTGGGAGGTTTTTGGATGTTGCCAAAGCAAACCTTTAGAGTCTCGCTACCTTTAGCAGTCCGTAACAGAACTAGGTTTCGGGCATGTATAATGGTGCTATAGGTTCACACTCCTCATCCTCCAATCTGGAATGTCAAATTATACTTTCTTCATCCCTCTTCCCATCAAGCATGCAAACACCGTCATGACCATCTTGGGTTTCACTTCCACAACGTCTTCTGGAAGAGCATATACTCTTGCACCAATGCGTCTAGCCATAGACACTGCGTATCTGGGAGGGGAAAAGAAAACAAATTGAGAAGTTTAATTTGGCAGTTTGAACAGAAAAAAAAATGTAAGTAAAAAGATTAAATTTCTATGTCTTAG
This sequence comes from Leptobrachium leishanense, assembly GCA_009667805.1. Classification (NCBI taxonomy): domain Eukaryota; kingdom Metazoa; phylum Chordata; class Amphibia; order Anura; family Megophryidae; genus Leptobrachium; species Leptobrachium leishanense. The sequence continues at coordinate 25,324,904 of CM019071.1, read as the reverse complement.
GGCCATAACATTTATTACAGAAAGTATTGCCTTTGCACCAGTTGTAGTACAAGGTGTCCACCAACTCTTCTGTCATTGGTTTTATATATGGTATATGTAAAAATAATTATCTTTTAAATTTCCTGTATGAATATATAAATTGCGATTCAAATACATACCTAAGTTAACATGCCCCATTTAGTTTTAAATGCAGACGGGCTAAGGTATAAGTTCTCCCTTCCCTTTCTAGGACACGCGATTTTGGACGGCTTAGGAAGGTTTTTGTTACTCCAAAAGTTAAAATGAACTATATGTGGTTAACTGTAACCATCTCAGACGTGGCAAATGTATCTGTGCCATTTTAACTCTGATGTGATCGGTTTCAGGATTGGCTGTTATAGAACACTAGGGTGTGGTACATTAGAGCCTGATAAACAGAAGTACGTTGAGAGCAATTCTACTTTACATCTTGTGCTCTCCCATTGGCCAAGTCTTTATATATGAAAACAGACCGACAGCAGCAAAAGAGATTTAACTCGCTTGTTGGTAAATATGAATATTGATTTGATCAATTATTTAACAGTATAAAACTGATAACCCAGGGGAAAAATTACAATTCCAGTTAAAGTTCTACACCATGCATCTCTTATCCTGTATGTGCTGAATATGTTACGTAACTTGTAAACCTGAGTTTTTCTGTGCCTGAAGTCATGATTGGCCAGGTAATGCAATTAATTTGGCCTAAAACATGAAACGCATAAAAAAAAAAAAAAAAATCCAAACTTACTTGGCATTCTCATGTTTGTCTGCATCAGAAAGATCTCCAGTCTTTACAAGTTCATAATTAATACATCCGGGCTGAATGGCATCAATCAGATCTACCACTGCTAAACTGGTGCAAATAGTTTTGTCCTAGTGAGAAAAAACAAAATATATTTACTTTGTATTATTAAACAGACATCATGAGAAAATAAAATGAATCTGGAGGAAGATTTTAAAAAGGGACAATAAAACTTAAGTAAGCTGTAACTAGTTTATAAAAACACATTCTGCTGTTTTTTCTTTGCAGTAATTGCATGTAAAAAGGAAAAATACAAGTTAAGTTTTTAATTTCCTGTTTCCTTTTTGTGGATTTTTTCCCATGACACATTCAGCAGAATTTTAATGGCGAATTTTACTTTAAGAGTCTAGGTGGAAGAGGGAATGTTCGGATAATGCTGCAGAGGTTCTATTATGCCGTCTATGCTAACCGAGATAAGAGATGGCAGTTGAATGCGATATGACCGGGTGTTTAAGAGACTTTTAATCTACCCCATGGGGATATCACTGTATTGTGTGAGATGTATTCAAAGGACAGGAGTTGGTTTCCATTACCACAGACCCAGTCACTCCATTGTACGCTCAATGCCACAGAGTGACGAACAAGTGGTGTAAAGATTCTATGGGGGGGGGGCAGTTTAAAACACAAAAGATCACACAATGGATGCATCCAGCGAACGTAAAATAGTTTCATATCTAAACATACAAGAGAAAAACAAAGCACATGTAAGATATCAGCTACAAACACAATCAGGACATTTCATTTTTTGCTGGTAGTGGCCCTTTAAATATATGAATCTTTAACACGATTAAATATATAAATTATATCAACAAATGGTGTTAAAGTCTGTAACACATTTGAAGTGGTGTTGCACATGACATTCAGTACACCGACAGGACTCTCCCCCCCCCCCCAATAATTTGTGACCACTATATATTAACCATTTATATGATATGGTGTATCGCACCCAAGGAATTTAATTTTATGCATTGTACCTAATTGAGTCTACACAATACCTATATGGATGTTTAAAACTTTTATGGCATATTTTGAATATATAAATTTTCATAATTCTTTTTATCTTTGGTATAACTGGTGTCTCCAAGCAATTAAGATGTAGCTCAATATCAGAGCCAGAACACACTCAAAGGGTATGAGAAATAATGATTGATTAAAAAAAGGCAAAGGGGGGGGGGCGGGGACCTGCTAAGCAAGGAATATCAAAGGCCATTTCCGCTAATGGTTGGATACCCCAATGTATCAAAAGAAATAGGTGGAAGCAGCCGATGGTATATATATTATAGATCTATATTGTGCGCAAGAAAGCTTTTGAAAGTAGAAGGACAAGCACGGTCTCAGTGCTTACCTATAAAAAGATATACCTCACAGCAAAGGACACAAAACAAATGTCAGCAAGAGCGTGAACATGTATAAATGAAGGCCACAGAAAAGGGCCACAAAACAAAACATAGGACTGTGCTAGATTGGGAATGCTAGCATTGTGGGACCCCCAGAAACTGGATATGGGGGATACAAATTGTGTGGAATCCTTTAAAGTCTATGGGTAACAAATGATTAAGCCCGTAGGTAGAAACAGACCTGAAAGTGGTGATTGAGATCCTGGTTCAGCGGTTTGATTAAATAAGAAAAAGAAAACACCATACAAATTGTGTAATTGAACACCTTTTTATTTTAAGCTAAAAACCAAATGTACAAATGGCTATATTACATTTTTGTTAAGGTATAGTTTACCTTAAAGTTCTGAATGGATGTGGATTTACCAGCTTCACGCAGTGTTCGGTTTACCCACTTCACAATGATATCATCATTTGCTTTCTCTCCATCACAAAGGTCTTTCAGCATACCCAGTGTGAACCTGTTGATAAAAACTATATTTGCTTAAAAAAAATTCTCCAGAGCATTGCTCTGTAATAGCATTTTAAAAAACACAATAAGGAGTTATATTTTGTATAAATCTAGATTAACAAACATTTATATATTTATTTTGCATAAAGATTAGAATAGTACTTTTAGAACCATCAAAAAGTTCCTTACAACTTCTATAGCAGCTCGGGTGTGGGGGCAGGGATTCAATTTGCTTTTGTAAAACAAAATATGTATGCTCATTAATAAAATACAGTGAAAAGAAAAAAAAAGAACACACATTAGCATGTGTTTTATAATGTGTTTTATAATGTGTTTTTGTAATGCACATGTAAGCTAGTTACATCTTATGTTAGTGGTAATGTCCCTTTAATCTTGTTGCCTCCTGGTGGAGAAACACACTTTGATTAAAGTATTTTAACGCAAAGTGTATTCATAACAGGAAGTGTTACTTTATAAGATAAACATGTTCTCAGGCTACGTTGTATGCGCTCACCTTCTCATCAGTTGCCAAACCAAGGCCAAAGTCAGTGTTGGATTTCCGTCATTCAAATCCTGACCTCCGATCCCCACAAGAGAGAATTTAGCAGGATGCTTCCCCAAATCGACCGCATAGTTACAGTTCTCCAGCTGAGGGTTTTAAAGAGAGACGCTTTAAACAAATGATGTCAGCACATGGAGCGTTCAGCCTTCACAGCAGGCAGTTTTCAAAATATTAGCTTACAAATCCTTTTATTTCTTTATAAAGGATTTTACCAGGAAGGATATACTGAGATTTCTCTCGTTTTCAAGTATGTCCTGGGTTCAAGAACATTGAAAATTTACAGTCGTTACAGAAATACAAAGTAATAAAATGAAAGATATTAAGAACAAAAACACAAATATACAGATTAACAGAAAAATAAATATGTAAGTAATATAGTTACTATGTTACAGGTTTACAGGTGCATTCTGTACCGAGGTATGCTAGTAAGGAGCTTGAGTGACTTAAGACTGGGGGAAGATTTGATGGCGTCTGGGAGGTTATTCCATAATTGCGGTGCTATGTAAGAAAATGAGGATCGAGCCACTTTCTTTGTATTGTGGTATTGCAAGTAAGGTGCAGGTCCTGGATCAGAGGTTATAGGATGAGAGAATTGCTGGAGGAAGCAGTCTATTCAGGTAGGGTGGCAGCTTCCCAGAAAAGCTCTTAAACACCAGGATGGAAAGGCGAAGGGTGCGTCTAGATTCCAGCGAGGCCAGTTTAGCTCTTTTAACATGTCACAATGTTGGGTCATGTAGTTACATTGTAGCACAAAGCGGCAGAATGAGTTATACAATGTAGTAAGTTTCTGAAGGTGTGTTTGCGGGGCGGCTGCATACACTACATCTACGTATTCAACAGTCGGCATGAGCATTTGTTGTACAATCTGTTTTAACGCGGGGCTCAGGCAGGATTTGTTTCTGTACAGGGCACCTAGTTTGGGGTAAAGTTTAGATGAGAGTTTTTCTATGTGGGGGCCAAAGGATAGATTTGGGTCCAACCACATACCTAGATATTTGAGAGAAGTGACTGGTCAGCGTGCCATTTGATTTTGTCCTGACATGTAGATGGGGATTTTGCAGTGTATGTAGTTTAGGTGCTGTTCCAAATAGCATTGTTACAGTTTTGTCAGTATTTAGAAAACATTTGTTATCTGTGATCCACTTTTCTACCTCTGAATTGTTCTTGCAGCACGGCCTCCAGCTGCGGGAGATTTGGTTTGCTGGTATTACGGTGTCGTCTGCGTACATGTGTACAGTTGAGGCTTTGCAGATGTTGGGCAGATCATTTATGAATAATGTGAATAGCAGGGGGCCGAGTATTGAGCCTTGGGGTACTCCGCACGTGACTGGGACTGGGAGGGGGAGGGAGGAGCTGCCAGAAATGGACACATGTTGTGATTGGTTGGATAGATACGATTGAAACCAAGTTAGCGTGTGATCGCTAATAGAGTTAAGTTTTTGTAATAAGATGCCATGGGCTACTGTGTCAAAGGCCTTGGCAAAATCAAGGAAGATGGCTCCAGTTAGGTCTCCTTATTACTTTGTTCTCTATTGACATCTCTCCAAATCAGAATAGGTGCACGAGTGCTATGGATTACCTTCTTCATATTTGCCCCCAGTTTTGGATATGGTGGCTTGTTCACTTTGTTCCAGTCAACAGGAACTTTAGTCTTCTCATACAATTGTAAAATTACTAACGCGTCCTGTAAATCCCTGAAATTAAAAGTTGGGAGAGAAATTGCGCAAGTAAACATACATGTTGTTTGGGGTTAAGGGCTATTGAGATAGAGATGGAGTTATCTAAGAAAAGACTTTTGAAGCAATTACTATTAATGGAGACCATGTTTTACTGCAATGGTTCCCAACCCTGTCCTCAAGTCCCCCTAACAGGCCAGGTTTTCAGGATATCTGAAGCACAGCACAGGTGATATGATTTGCTGCTAAGTGATTGCAGTATTCAGTCTGCATTTCCCCAAGGGAATCCTTAAAAACCTGTCCTGTTAGTCCAGGGTCTTCTAGCATTGTGTCTCACTACCAGTATATCTGAATCCTCCCCACTAGCTTTCAACACAAAAACGTAAGGACAGGACAACCTCCAAAACCCTCGAGCACTTCCCTGAATCAGAAGGTATTTACAGGGGAATTATTACAAGGTATACTGAAGGCTGCTGAACAAAATGCATTGGTAGAAAATAATCAAATTTTTCTAAATGCATATTTTACCAGGCTAGATTTATTTAACAATGTATTTATTTAAACTAAAACACAAACTCTGGAACATCCCTCCAAGATGAACAAATGGAACATGGATTATCTAGTGCCATGGAAACATGTGTGAACCAATTTACTTAACCAAGATTACCCGAAAGGGAAGCTGCTAATGGATTTTTTACATTAACATTTTCATTCCAGCTCTGCGGCTTTCAGGCCGGGATAAGACCAGCGTTTTTAAGAGCGGACAGAACGTCCGTGACAGTAGATGTTCCTTCCACTCAGACACCCCTGTGGCCACCTTGCCGAGTCCAAGTAGTGCCCTCAGCGCTGCAAGGCTCGATCCTCCTATGGAGGATCGTGCTTTGCAGCCCCAAATGCGCGTCATAGCGCTTTGACGGGGAGGCTTTCGGAATGTCTGCAGCACATCTATTGAAGCGTGTGCAATTCGTGCGTGCACTACAGCATATGGCCAGCCCCGAAGCGTCACAATGCTGTGACAAACACCAGGAGGCACGTCAGTACAGGCACACGTAGCGGGTTCATCTGACCCTGGCCTCAGAGTACTTTAACATCCCTTACTCCCCCTATTCAGTCTGCCCATTTAGAACCAGAGAGATCTTTCGGAAAGGGTCATTGTGAAAGGCGGTCTGTGCTCATTAGCCAACCCTTCCATGTGTGTCCATAAGTACAGGCAATGGGGGGGGGGGGGAATATTCATGAAATACAAGCGGGAGCAAAGATGACTGTTCAGGATTAAAAGATTGGCCGAGTCACTTCCAGAACCGAAAGCCGGACACCCAGAGAAAGAAGCAAAAATAGAAGGTCTTTAAAATGATCTCTAGCCGTGTCAGAATAAAAGCATTTTTATATAACGGGTGGACCTCCCACCTCATTTGTGGTGGAAAGTGAGCGAGCTAGATTCCAAGTTAGGTGTAAACATCCAAATCTCTGGTAAAACTAGCAACTCTTTACATAGGACAAGAATTTGAAAAAAATTGATGTAGAAATATAACTTTTTTGCTGAAAACACAAGTGTATATGATGTAAACAAGAGCCTACATGCATACAAAATGTTACAGGTCTAAATGCCAGGTGATGGCATCTGCAGTCCTCCCCGGCAAAAGCCTGATTATCAAACCACTAAAGGTTTGAGATTTGTGGCAAACTCCGTAACACAAGTCCTGTCGAGGTACACAAGAAGTGTCTTGTGGAGCCGATACATACCCATACAAATGGTTAACGTGTGGATTAACACCGAGTGAGTTCATCCAGTTTCGGAAAGTTCTTTCCTCTCGAGTCTCTCCTGGAAAAAAATTAAAAGTAAAAAATTTGAGCCCACTTAAATATGTGTATTCATTGACCACGAGAGTTAAAGAGACACCATACAAGAAGAACTCCGTGCACAAGCAACATTTTGATCCGTACAAAGCATTCAGTACTATTACCACCCTCACGTGAAGCTCAGAACCAAATGTGAGCAGAAGGCATTTAAACTATACGAAGTGTTCCGCATATATTTCAATAGCACATTAGCAGTTTGTTAGGTTGGCTAGAACAGGTCTTGAGAAATATATATATATATATATATCTCATCGTTTACATAAAACAATTTTCAAAATAAAAGGGACCAACTACATCAGACGACCACTTTAACTTTTTATTCCACTAAAGGGGTTATTCAAAGAGGGACGATCTGGCCCAGAAAATTTAACCGGACACTGAAATTCTGGCGAATTGCCTGTGCGTACGGTGCCTGTTCGAGGGCAGTGAAATCCCCCATAGAGAAGCAATGGTTCATCTATTCAGAGAACACCAAACAGCTGAGTAATGTCATTGAAATGCCCTGCCATTCGGTGGTTTCATTCGGCAGGTTTATTCAGGCGAATCCCATAGGCTTCAATGTTAAAAATATTCCCGTTTTTAATTTGATATCTAAAATTGGGGGGGGGGGGGGGTCGGTGAACTAGGAATCGCCAACTCGCCCTGAAGTGCAGGGAACGAAAAATTACCGAATGACTTTTCGGTTCTCTCTGAATAACCCTATTACTGCAGGACAACTACTGGAAATCTGAGGACTAGGTTCAAACTATGAAACTGAACTGTAGATGGTGCCAGAAGTACAGCCTAGATCTCACGCATTCAGTTTGCAGAAAAGATTATCCGTCACCATAAAAGATGTTGGAAAAAAACAAGTAAAAACAACAAGACCCACAAGGAGAAACTGTTACATTGATTTTTGTTTGCTTTAACCTCCCTGGCGGTCAAATTTTTTCAAAATTTTGTGTCTAAAAGCGTTTCAATTTTATTTGGAAAGGAAATTTGTTGTTTTATATAGTAAGCCTGTATTCCGTAGGAATAACTCCCTGAAATCCGTGCAAACAAGCGTCAAGTAAACACACGAGTCAGATAAAGTTTGAAACACAAAATAATAATTTATTATCCAAAAAATAATTATCCAAAATAATGCAATAAATTCTATTCAATAATAAAATCAAACCAAAAACACAAATCTTTCAGAAAACAAGGGTGCAATATTAGTCTCCGCATATTGCCTCAGTGTAAACATCCTTGGTATGATATATTAGTTCAATTAAGTACACTCTTATTTATAAAGCAACATTTATAATACAGTCCATTAATAATTATATTTTCATATAAGATCTTCATGTGTATGGTCTGTTTCTGATCTGTTAACGCCACCTAGTGGCCATTCATGAGAAGTGCCGTTAGGATTTTACATGGAAATATTAATTTTTTTTACAGTTTGCTGCCTGGTCCCACATCCTGCATCGCGTGACTCGCAGGGAACGTTACCAGGAAGCAAGTCGCCGCGATCACACTGCGGGGGACAACGAGGGAGCGCAGGATGCGGCAAGTATACAGCCCGAGTGTGGCTCGGGGTTACCGTTCACAGTAGCGAAATTTAACCCTGAGCCACACTCGGGAATACCGCCAGGGAGGTTAAACTAGATTTATAAAAAAGGACGGGCACGATTACAATCCTGACACTAAAGTTAACGCTCACCTGTGTGAGCGTTACTGTTATCCCAGGTGGCCCTAGCACACAATATTACAATCTTAACGCTAACGGGTTAAAAACCTCGTTAGCAATTGGAATCTTGCACTTTTCAGCGCGAGGTTACTGTACTTTGCGCTCTCTATACTTAACATGGGGAGCGCAAAGAGTTCGTATATTGTAATACTAACGTTAATTACCGTACAGCTGCAGTTAACCACAGCCTGGACCTGGCTGCTGTAGAATCCGTCAGCACCAGCCAAAAATCCCCAAATTAATCTGAAACTCCCCTTCCATCCCGCAGCGAGGACCGTGGCTCCAACAGCCTCCTCTGGCCGCCAAGATCGACTGGGGGAAAAAGTCCCAGTCTCCCTCTGCAGATCACTACGCCGACCTGCGGGATCTCTCATGTGACCGGCAGTGTCTGCCTCAATGGAGTCCTATGGACTCCATGGAGGGGATGCTCGAGACGGTGCTTAGCGCCGGATTGCAATGCAGGCAGTTTTCTTTAGCGCCTGCATTGTAAGATCACACTAAAACGGGGACGCAAAGGAGAAATCTGTAGGTGCAGGTTTTCCTCCCTAGCGTCCCCGTTTTAGTGTTAAGATCGTTAGGCTGGGGTCAGACGAACGTAGTGTTCACGTCAGTGATTGTGCCTAAAAGTACGTCCGTGATAGCATGAAAGAAAGCCCATTGGAGTCCGACACACGAAGTACGTCCGCACTGAACTGCAGACGCACAATGGCCGCGGCCCACGCATGCAAGGCAGGCAAGAACGTACAACTCCTAGAACGGCCGCACAGCTTTGTGTGTGAGTGATGGGACGTGGTCAGACGGTTATACGTCCAGTATTTTTCACGGACAAAATGGTTTTGCTTTTTATTTGATCTTCTCTCCTACATCCATCAAGATATAAGTCAGTGAATAAACGGACTGTGTGGCCACTACTGCGTCTTCCGTACTGACGTACGTACGTCCGTCCATGTGCACGGACGTACAGTCCGTAGAAATCACGCTCGTCTGACCCTAGCCTAATCGTGCCCGACATGTTTACTAAAAAGGCTGTGAGTTAAGGTAGAAATATTCAAGAAAAATAAAAAAAAGGGGCCAATGTAGCAAATTCAACGAACAAAAAGCTTTTGTTTTCCCAAAAAGATCACAGCCTTTAAAAAAAAAAAAAAAAAAAAAAAAAAAAAAGGGCAATTTTTTTTGTTGTAAACATTAAGTTGTTGCCGCTTGCCAAAACTCTCGTTTTGTTCAGTCAAAAGAACATTCTCCAGGAAAGACTGGGCAACATGCATTTTGGCATTTCTGGCCTTTTTGTGCATCAAAAGTGAATGATGCATTATTTGACTGAAATGCCACATCTGTCCTTTCATTAGAATGTGCATCTCGTATGTGCGGGGCAATGACATAAATATGAAAGCATTACATCATGTAACAGTTCTATAGAATGTATAATTCCGTCTCACCTTCTAGGAGTGTCCAGTCAATGTCCTGGTTCTCTGGCTTGGTAAGAGCTGGGTACTTGTTGAACAGGTTTGCTACAAAGGCCAAGTTTAATTTGGGGTTTCCGCTAACAACATCCGCGGGAGTAACAAACTGCCTGCAGCCAAGCCTGTCTGACTGCTGGAGCATGTACTCTGCCCTCTTCAGATCATCCTTTTCCTGGTGGGAAAAATAAAAATGCTATAATACATGTATGCAGTGCATGACCCAGCCTGTCTTAACCGGTTCCCTAAAAGCACATAAAAAGATGTCCTTCCTTTAAGCAGCACAAGTTGCTTATTTTATAAAGGTAGTTTAGATTTTAGCATATAAATTGCTGACTCTACAGATTATAGAAAACGAAAGTGTAGTGTAAAATACACAAAGTGCAAGACCCACACACAAATTAAAAGCCTCCACCCAGCAAATAAAAAGTTTATTATTGTAGAAGACCTTTACACATCCCAGCAATTCAGAGAACTGCTTCGCAGAGCTAAAGGTGCTACATTCCCCATATGCAGCAAGGAACCCTGGGTAAGAAATGACAGTTAAGCCTCCCACTTTCTTGCATCCTGGGTCTGTTTTAACACAGAACCCTCCTTGCCCGTTCAATGCCATACTAGATGGCTTTTATTAGCAAAGGTCAGGTTATGCGAGTCACAGCCACTCCTGCACAGCTGTTTCGGGCTCATTATGCCCTCATCAGCAGGAGATAAGCAGCAACTAGTCACAGTCTAAGACTTTACCCCTAGGGGAAAAAAAAAGAAAACTCTTTTAAGTTGTGATGGATGGCAAAAAAGGGAGATTAAAAGACACCACACAGCAAATACTGCAAAAAAGTGGGAAATTGGAGACTTCATTTTCATGTCTTAGAGTTCCTTGCTGCATATGGGGAATGTAGCACATAAGCTCTGAAAAGCAGTTCTCTGAATTGCTGGGATACACCCACACACACTGCTCGAGGGGTGGTTTTACACAGCAAGTCGCCCCTGTGGCACAGGCCTACTTTGCCCAATTGTAAATCCAGCCCAGAGTATAGGTCATCTTCCCACATACCTATAGCCAAGTATTCCTTCACAGAATTAGCTTGGGTAGAATGGAGTGTTCCCAAATCAGTAAGAATGTAGCATAAAACTATGTGTACCAATACAAGAAGGAATGAATTCCCATAAAAGAAAATGGGATCTATTACATTCTTCGCGCAAACGTTAACGCGTGCGTAAAAACGCATTAACGCGAGGGGCAAAGCCCTTTGTGCAGAACGTCGTATTACGATGTCTGCACAAAAAATGCACGTTAATGTCTACCGCTGGTGAACCTGCGCAAACCCTTTGCGAGCGTAATGTACTGCGCGCGTCCTATACTTAAATTGTGAGCGCAAATGCGTTTGTGCGCGGCTGGTATTACAATCTATGCGCAAAATTTAACGCACAGTGTTTGCGCGCATTATTTTAACATCTTTGAAAAGCTGGTGTTCATGGCAAATCTGAACGTCCTGGCCGAACCCAAATACACCAGCCCGAAAAAAAACAATACAGCAAAGTATAGTTACACATTCTACACATACCCAAACAATAAAATTGAGAAGTTGTGCGTGTTTTTATTATTGATGCAGCATATGTGCGCAGATTGACTTTGGCTGAATCTTGTGAAGAAAAAAAAAAAAAAAAAAAACAGTCCGCACACCGATTTCTGTGCGCAACGTTAATGCGTACGTGTTTTTGCGCGCGTTATTTTTTGACAGATGAGATGATGCATGGGCATTAACATTTAGTGCAAAAATTCACGTGTTTACCGTGCATTTTTGCATGAAGAATGTAATCGAGCCCTATAGGTCTGAGTACTTACACTGAAGCCAGCCATGCTAATGTCAATCCTCTCTTCACCCTCTTTCTGCCCTTTGGGGGCAATCTGGTCGAGCAGATGAAAGTATGCCCTCGAGTCCTGCAAAATATTAAAGTATTAAGTGAAAGTAGAAATCGCAAGTCTAATAAGTGAACATAAAATGCTCTGTTATGAGATGCTCTTTGACAACTAGAGGGACGATTTACTTTGAGAATACCCGGGTCATCTGTTTATCATCGGTATTTGGTTTTAAACACCAGAAACAGCAAAGCGGACACATCTCAGAAAAAAAACCACTATATGGTAATGGTTACAATGTATAGTGGAAATTAACAAGTGTGTGCTTTATACCAGTATAGGAGATCTAACAGGTTGCAGTCAAGCAAAAACACAACAATCTCGTGCTAAAAATATAGGTGGGTTGAAAAAGATGACCTGCATTACCTTGCTGCCAGGTGTTTACAGTAAATTTGGAACTTAAAAATCGATATGGTTGCAGTGCAGCAATGTATCTGCTCCCCCACTCCTTTAGAAAAAAAAAATTTAGACCAATTCTTCAAACTAACCAAACAAGAATGATCCCAGAAGAAAAAAAAAAAAAAATAGGCCAAAACGACATGGACACAAACCCTGGCAATTCCAGAAATAAGGAGAACAAAACGTGGCACCTCAATGGACTTTAAAATGTAATTTTGTCACATATATACATCGCATATAAAACCTGCCACTGGCCACAACGATCCTCAGGTGCAGTAAAAAAAATAAACACCACGTGTAGTGCAGGTAGTTGAAGGGCGCAATCGGGAGAAATGAAAAAATAAATGCTTCATTCAATAGACATGAAAAAAATTAAATCATTTCGTAACCAATTTAGTTTCGAATTTGAAATTTCGAATTGATTTGAATTCCATATATCAATTCGATAGTTGATATCAAATCGAATTTTGGATCACTAGATAAAACCCCAATTAATCAAATTTTGCTGTTAAAAGAAAAGCTAGGGTTAAATTTTAAGCTGTGTCAGATTTAGTATTTGAGTCAAATTAAACAGAAATAAAATTAATTTGCTTCATAGAGTCCTTTGCTGACTATTACCTGTATTGTAAGTTAAGATCAGTTTGATAGTCAAATTTTTCTTTTATGATACAGTGTAAAACGAAATAAATTCGTTATATACCATTTCGTGTCGAATTCGTATCGATTCATTAGTCGGAAGTACATACGAATTATCAAATTTCGTTCCAAATTTCGAATTTTTCTGAAACAAATGCACATCTCTAAAAAAATCCTCTACGTTTCCCCATGTGTCAGCCCTCTAGGAGCCTGCTCTACCTTGAGCTCCCTGAGCGCATCCTTCAACTAGCCAAATGTAATCCTACAAGTAATCGTCATATGGCGCATTATACCAATTATTAGATAAGGAATTTCTCTTTATAGCATAGGCTATTCATCTTTAAGCACACCAAGTACTGAACTCATTTGTACAGATTTTTTTTTTACCATTTTAAATTCATTCTACATAAACAATGTACCTTTACAGAATTACCAAAGTCAGTAAGCTGAACAGAAAGGGGGAAAGAATAGGAGAGCCATGGAAAATCCACCGAAAGCATTAAATGAAAAGGAAAGAGAATAAACGAGTTAGTTAAACACACATCTTCAAACTCATTGTTTCCTGGCTGTAGTGAAAAGACCGTAAATATGGTTAAACAAACAGCTTTCACTTCTCCCATAACGTAACAAACCCAGGTCTTAATGCATTAGGTTATCGGATGCACATGTAACAATCCAAAAATAAAACTGCATTACATCAACAGTAAAATAAACATTGTTTAAAACAAAATAGTTTAGTGCGTTACAGAAGGGTTGTTAAAATATAAAAGCGAACAGAAAGAAGTGACAGAAGGCTTAATTTTTGGATCGTTATGCATCATCGAGGGAAGACCATCTTGAGGAATGTGGACCGATTGGAACGGTCGAGTGCTCCACATCGGTAACTTCATCAAAAAGGCCAGATACAAACTAGTTCCAATTCTAGACTCCTGTTGTAAGAAATTGGAAGGTCCAGAATCAAAGAGCCGTCAGCCCACACGCGAGGTCACTCTGGCCTTCCTAGATCATGTCGCTCTCACCCAACACCAATTAAAAGCAAGCTCATTACTTGTTATTGTCAAAGGACACGTTTTAAGCAGTTTGACGGGGAGGAGCATCACTGCGTGGTATGGGAACACTTGGAATTTAAGTCATAAAACGCACCTTAATGTCGGTGCTGAAGTTACTGATTTTCTGCCAGCCTGCATTCTCCAAATGGAAATTAGCCCATCTCAAGAGCAGTTCTTCAGGGGAAAGTTTCATAAGGTCCTCCAGAGTCTCTCCCTCACGAAGCAAAGCGGCAAGAGCTGAAACAAACACATCAACATATAAGAGACTAGATATAGTAATGAAAGAACATTTCTAAAGTTCTGACTATTAATGTTCAATTAAAATAGAATTGATTTGGCATTGATGAGGGAAGAGTGGCTGTTGCTACATCTATTAATATAGCAGGAAGTAATCATGCCAAGGTAGCGGCACAATAATAGAGGAAAGGTTTACATTTATCAAAATAATTCAGAGCTTTCCTCTTAATAAACGTAAACAGTAGGAATTCTAAAGACACTTTTGAGACTATGTTGCCGTAGATCACTTAAATAAGTTCAGCCCAGGATCCCCATAATATAAATTAATTATATTCTGTAGGTAAACTAAGCAAAAAAAAATAAAAAATAAAAAAATAGGTATACTATGGGGAGGGGAAAAAAACTATAGAAAAAAAAAAAATCATAGCAATAGCTGAACAATATTGTGTTGTGAAACAATGTAACATGTTAAAAAAATTAGTGGCTGTCTTAAAGGACAATCTAGGGCAGGGGTTCCCAACTGCGTTCCTCGAGTCCCCCAACAGGCCAGGTTTTAAGGATTCTTGGGGAAATGCAGACTGAAACCTGCAATCACTGAGCAGCAAATCCTATCACCTGTGCTTCAGAGAGCCTGCAAACCTGACCCGTTACGGGTACTTGAGGACCACGGTTGGGAAGCACTGTTCTAGGGCAAAGGTCTCTTGATAACACAGCATGCATTAAGTACATCCCATTAGTATCCATGGATCCCAAGTCGCTTTAATCTCTTTGTGTTAGAATGTAAAGTCTAATACAATATAGAACATCATAAAAGGCCAAGAAGAAAACAAATAGCATTCAATTCAGAATAAAACATTGTACAAAATTTAAAAATTCATAAAAAGATACACACTAGCTTAAGTATGGAAGCTGGTATTCAGAACGCAGCAGTACACAGAATGCCCAGACAAGTGAAAAAGAAAGAAATTTAAAAAAGAAAGTGCATTCTTTAATATAAAACTTGTACATTTGTTCCTTTAGGTTCAGAGATTTCACACTCGTCCCTCCATATATTTTCCTTTTCATCCTGATGAAGGGCAAATTGCTTCCAAGGCGATTTTAACAAATATGCTAAACGCTTTAAAGCTTACGACAAACCTATCCGATTTGAAGTTTGTTATTTTATACCCCCCCCCCCCCGAATATGACAATAACTGCATTCACGGGCATTTATAAAGGGAGTCGCTGGATGTTTGGAACATTGTAGATGACACGCTTTGCATTTGAGTCAGTCTCAGAAATTTCCGTAGGGGATTGAGCGTAAACCAAATATCAGATCCACTGAGCTACATACAAATATTACACCCTAGGTCTTATGCGCACACAGGGATTTCCGCAGTACTCTCCCCAGCACTAATAATTCCACGTTAAACCTTAGTCACGGAGCTGGTTACAGACAAAAAAAAAAAACATTTTACCTTCATTCCTGCTCAGCTCTATGTCAGCAAACAAACCGATCTTTATAATCTGCCAGAGGAGTCCGAGCACCAGGTGAGGCTTTCCAGCCTTGAGGTCTTCTGCTCCGATGTTGACAACGTGACACCCGATGGCAGAGGCAGAGTTCAGAGCCAGATTTAAGTTCTCCTGCGGGCAACAATTAGAAAAGGCAATGAGAATTCAATGAGAAGGAGGATTAACCCTTTCAGGCCCATAGAATGGAAATTAATATTCTTATAACTCTGTATCTCAAGACATTAAACTCGCCAATGTAATTTGGAAACACAGTGGATACAGTCTGGAAATGCAGTTTCAGATTGAATCCACTGAGACTGAAAGGGTTTTCACTGTTACCCTAAATAATAAAGGATATATGTAATTGACTTATAAACTATTGGAGTTTGTGGGCTTCAGACAGTGGCACAAATTATTTCTTACGATTACACTAGTCACCATAACCATCTGTGCTTCATAGAGTGATTATAGGGCCGCCCCAACTTTCACAAGGTGTTTTAGTAAAACTTGCAAGACTGATATTGTATCTCCACCCCTAACACTGTCCATCAGACACCGGTATTTACATTTATTGGCTCATAGAAGATCAGGGCCTCTGACGTCTTGTGACAGGGACCTGCAGATATTTTCAGGAGGACAATCTCCGATTCTGGCAGCTAAACATGTAATCGCACCATTCCGGACCTCATCTGGGTGCAAATAACTAGACATTCATAACGGCATCCAGGCATTCTATTACATGTAGACTGAAACAACCTGGATATAACACGGCATACCTAACTTCCAAATAACGACGATAGAACGGATGAGAAAAAGCTTTCAAAAAGGTGCAGCTTTCACCCCCAAAAAGATATTCCTTACAGCATCAGGCTCAGAAAAATGTGAACGGGACAATCTGTTATAACATTACTTTGAGTCTGCGGCAATGGTTTTACGTTTAGAACTTTATCCAGGACTTGCCATTTCATCATAGCTTTTCTTGCAAGAATTCTTGAACGTTAAAATAAAAAAAATATATACACATTTTACCTGAATAGTGAACGGGGTCAGTTTTTTCTTGTTGATTACCCTCTCATCAATTGTATCCGCAACGGACAAGTTGATCATTTTGCTAAATAAACAAAAATTAAAACGTAAAACATTTGTGGTAAAAAAAAAAAAAAAAAGTTTTCATATTTCCCTGCAGATTTCACGAGTAGAAGTCGAACTGGTGTTTAAAAACTTTAAGAAGGATCAGAGAGGACATTAATTTCCTGGACATCCAAATGTGTTCCATACAAAGCTCATTGACAAAACAATGGCTGGGATTCATGAACAAAACACTGCCAAAACTTACCAGAGCACAATGCCATCCCCTAGAGCGCGGAACAAGTCATTGGTGTTGGGGTTCATAGGCAAAACGTGTTTGCAGTCCGGGTCATTCTCCAGTGCTTTGTTTATCCAGTTTACAAAGGCATATTTTTCTTCCTCTGAAGATGTAAAGAAAGGACACATTATTACACAATGCATGCAAAAACACACACATATATATATATATATATAAAAAAAGAGACATGGTGACCAAAGCTTGGGTCTTAATTCAGGAGGTAATGACAATATATAGGTAGAAGACATTTCTAAAAACTGTACTGACTAGGAGTGGGAAAAAATAATACGCCCACGCACTTAAATAAAAACACGTTTATATATTAAGGACTAAGCCATATTTTGATAGCAAGTCATCCATTGCTCAGTTAGGGAGTAAATATCCCAAGTTCCATCATTTACAGCTCTTAAAACTTGTCAGTGCTGGGAATAAAAAAATAAATAAAAAAAAAAGCCACACATTTAACATGCGTGCGTATATACAGAGACAATTATAACCATTGGTGCCAGAGTCAAAGCCTCGGAAAATACTTGCAGCCACAAAGGAAGCCTAAAGAAACACAAATGCTTAGCGGTTGTAGCATCGCTGGCACAAGCCAGACCAAGAAAACTGAAATACAGCTGGGACTTTGGGACACTGGAATATAAACTCATTGTCTTTGGGCCGTGACTCAGCTGGGCATGGCAATGTATAAATAGTTTGCCATTTGGTATGCCACGGAGCAAAAAAAAAACCTGTCTAAATTTGTGTGTGACTCTTTGATTAGGAGAGATTTTTTTTAAAGAGAAAAATGTTCATTGACACAGCAGTAATAATTATGTGGCTTTTAGCCGTCACCGTACCAGAGTATGAATGTTGAGTTCCTTCGCTGGACAGCTCAGATGTTCCACCGATTGCACAAATTCCCTCTTTGCGATTGATTGCTTTTCTGAAGGTTTTGGCAATGTCACTGCTTTTCAACTCTTGTACAACCTGGAAGAAAAAAAACAAAAAACACAAGTATAAGTGTCTCAGACATAGAATGACTGTGCGCTGAAGACATTTGTGATTTATCCTGAAATTTGAAAGAAGGGTTTAAGCTTCCAGTGGCACGCTCATGTTCAGAAAGTTCTCTTTTAGGATTAAAATTACTTCCATCTACTCTACAACACTGTATGTACATCAAGCAACATTTCCCTATTCTTATGTCAAGATACATATCATTATGAGCAATATCTAAGCGGAAAAATATAGTAATTCACTAGTGGATTTTGGTCCACAACTGTCAGATGAAGACAAAAACGAATACCCTGTAGGACTGTCCAGATTCCCAATATCTTCACCTCTTTCCAATGCACCAACTAAGGTAGTTTGGGGAAATAAACACAAATGTTGACATACTGTAGAGTGATGGTTCCCAACCCTGGTCCTCAAATACCTCTAATAGGTCAGGTTTGCCAGCTATCTGAAGCACAGTCCAAGTGATACGATTTGCTGTTCAGTGCAGGATTCAGTCTGCATTTCCAAGGGAATCCTTAAAACCTGACCTGTTAGGGGTACTCGAGGACCAGGGTTGGGAAAATACTTCTGTAGAGCAATTCCATACATCATCAATTTAAACCCTGCTCATCGATTTAATCCCATGGCCAACTGCATAATCCTCATTTTCCCCCCAAACATCTCCATTAGTCCCAAAGCTTCCAATAAAGCATCTACATCAATCCAAGACCAAGGGCTTCTCCACAGCACAGTAATGACTCAAATTCAGAATCCTAATCTATAACCATCTACAGCTAGCTAAAAATCGCATTACAAAAGCATCTATCTAGTCCAATGCAGCTCTAAAAAGATCTCAATATCCCAAATTGTAAATCCTCCTTCCTCTAATAGACAAACATTCCCACCTCTTTAATACCAACGGCATCCAGTCTTGAAGCACACAATTTAAAACGATTAGCATCCCCTGTCAAAACAAGATGGAATCCTCCACAAATCACACAAAAACACTTAAGGATTCAGTTTTTGTCTGTCCCTAGTAACAGGAAACATCGTATCGCAAGTGAGTTAACATGCATGTTTGAGGAGTGGCCTTGTAAATCCAAGACTTATCCAGGAGTCAAGTTCTAATACAAATGCTAGAGCATTCAAAGTTCTGAATCCAAAAGAACCATTCAGTAATTTTTCTTCCATCCAATTTCAGATATCCCCCCCTCAAGTTGAGCACTTCACTGCAGCCCCTCATGTGCCTTTCAACATGGATATATCTGATCTGGCTCCCTTTTGGTTTTATACACCTACATCTGTTTATGCTTGTATGGTTTCTCATGGCTTGTCTTAAGAGTATGGAATGTGCGCTTCTTAATGGAAATACAGGCTGCTCACTTGTAAAAAAACAGGCATAGACTCCCTCTAACGTATGAAAACTACACCAAGTTTCCAATTAAAGCAAAACTCTAACCAGTTCATTTCCAAATCATTTTATATACAGTTTATAAATTTCAGATCTAACCAAAAGATGCCAATAGGTTTTATCCAGTCACGGAAGTTAGACCTAGCGTGCCACTGCTGATCTTATTCAAACCTAAACCGTTCCCTCCGTGGAATATTCTACATCAAAAAAACATTATTAATGCAAAATCAGCAAAACCACCAGCAGCGGCCAATTGTCAACAGTAGGTGGAATGAACCAGCATGGGTAATATAAAGCGTGCCCAGAACCATTGGGCAGACGTCCAATTTGTCACAATGAAGGACAGATCCCATGAGGCCAAAACAGAAAGGATCAGCAGCGTAGTAAGCATTATCACAGCAACTCCGTTTTCATTAAAATATATACAACGTGGACATATATACATAGGTAAAGTCCTAAAAAAAATGTCAAGTCGCCAAGATTTCTGTCACCCCATTACTAGTTAACATCTCATACGGAACGCACACATTTTAGGAAAAATATATAAGTTGCAATAAATGATTTAATTGGTGAACATCTGGATTAAGGCTGGGGTCAGACCAGCGCATTTTTAAACGTGCGTTCTGGCGCACATAATCACGGCCGCACTAGCAGCAAATGACGGGCAATGACGGCCAATATACGAAGTACGGTCGCACGAAAGTCCGGCCGCGCAACGCAAGTGGAAAAATGAACGCATTTTTTTGAGAACGCAGAACCGCTAGTATGGACGTACAGAGTGCGCTGCGCCCGCTAGCGGTGTGTGTGTGTGTGTGTGTGTGATTTGGAGACGTCAGACCCTGCTCGTGTCCGGCCAACATAACGTCCAGACGCAAAAAGTTTCCTGGTTTGGATCCGTAAAACATCACGCACGAAAATGCGCATCGTATGACCGTTTTCGCCTATTCCGTGAAAAAAATACGTCAATGCGTTCGGACACACTTTTTTACGTTCGCGTGTAAAAATGCTTTTGTCTGACCCTAGCCTAAACGCCCAAATAAATGCTTTATAACGTGTGGGACTAATGGGAACCAAATAATGGAGGAACGGTGTTCACACCTTAATGTAACACGTGAGCGCACACGTACATGTAGAATGGTGACAGACAAAAGGGAATAATAATATATAAACAGTATAAACAATGGATTGAATAGCTGACTAGTAGAAACATGTACTCACCAATTATATACACACACACCACTGATGCGCAAATAAAACCTGAGAGCCAAAACACATTAAAAAAGTCACTTTTAGCACGATTTGTATTTTTTTCTCCACTCTGACTCTCCTCTAATGTGAGTTTTGAATTACTTTCAGAAGTCAGCACAAAAGGAAAAAAAATAAAAAAAAAATAAAAAAAAAATAAAAAAGGTCTCCACTGTGAAAGCTGATAAACACATCTTGGCCTGTAAATAGCAGTAAGCACTTCACATTATGTCCACCGGCACAGACCAGGATCTTCACTTACATACCTCTGTGGAAGACTGACAGGAAGGCAGGCTTTGCCAAGAAGGAAGTGGGCCAGGGCCAAACCAACTATGAGGAGTTAGACAGGAAGAGTGGTATAATCCACTTTAAGAAAAAACAGAGGGAAAAACAAACAAGGAATCTGGTTCCACGACACTACTCGTCTGGTATCTGTAAATACCACTATCCTTAACTATGTGGTACATGTGAGGAAAAAAAGTAGTACATACAAAGCGAATATACACAATGCAATAACAGTCTGTAATCGGCTTTTCCAAGTCTCTTCAAGCAATCAGTGTTTGCTGGGTTGCACTGTGCAGGACCGTTGAGTGCAGCACCATGTATCCGAGAATAGGTGATCAGTCCTTTTCTTTGTTGCAATCCACTTTGGTCAATAGGAGGATGGTCTCTAATGGGTCTAGTAAAGGTCTTGACAGTCCCTTGTCCAGCAATTTTTACTTGGACCTTTTCATCACCTGTCTCCACTGGCGTTTATACAAGTCTTTGGAATGGAATTCCCAGACCGAAGTGGGGAGAGCCCCTATCTTCTGTGTAAGGAGCATTGCTGGTTTCGGAATGCTTGGCAAATCTCTATATACTTTAGTTAAAACGCTTTCTTTCTACATCTCTTTTCGGGATCTACGAGTTCAAAGTCATTAGACAAGGTTGACGTTATGCCATTTGCCTGTTTCAGGAACACTGGTTCTGTAAGCCACGATGTATCCTGTATATGGACTGCAGGCACTGATCTAGTCACAATATCTGCACAGGATGAGGTAGGACCTTCTGTCATCAAAAAGAAGCCATCTTTATGAGCATGCAGTATATGTCTAGTTAATCTTGACCCAAGCTTAACATATATTAGAAGTAAAATTATGAATTCAATGAGCGGTCACTCTGTGCTCAGGTGAGTGCTGCAAGTGCACAGATAAAACATCTCCTTATAGTAGTGTGCTCAAGTCTTCGGAATATTTCCTAAAGGAACACAAATGCTAAAATATTTTAGAATGCCATTTTGCAATACTTTGAAAAAGAATTCCAGAGTGGGTTACTTTTATTTGGCGTATCCCATAAAAAAAAAAAAAAAATAATAATAGGCAAGCAATGGCTAAAAAGGTTCAAGAAAGGAAAAATCACAGCTCAGTCACAGAGTGAAGTACAGTAAAACCTTGGATTGAGAGTAACTGGATTTGGGAGCGTTTTGCAAGAAGAGCAAATTTTTATAAATTATAACTTGATAAACGAGCGCAGTCTTGTAATGCGAGCAGTACATATACTTTGTCGAGTGTCACGTCACAACTGAGGCCGCAGTCACATGGAGTGCGTCCGTGTGACCTTTCCTCCCTGAGTCTGTCGCAGCATTGTGACAGCTCTACTGGGCTGCGCCACACGGTGCAACGTGTATAATAGTATCACAACGGACGTGCTGAAACCCTCCCAAAAGATAGCAGTGATCAGCGTCCTGCACAATAAACCTCTCTCTTTCTCCCACCAGTCACGATACTTCTCAAAGATAAAGTGCAGGTTAAAGGTGTTTTATTTTTACTTTATAATGTACAGGATTTCGTATTACTGTAATCATTTTCATATGAATAAATTGCTATGGACCGAATCAGAGTTCCCATTATTTCTTCTGGGGAAATTCGCTTTGATAAGAGCGCTTTGTATCACAAGCACGTTTCCGGAACCAATTATGCTCGTAAACCAAGGTATTACTGTAGAAAATAAATCATATTCAAGGAGGAAGGAAGTAGTGTTCTATACATTATACTAAAAGCATTGGTGTTCCTTTAAACAGCATGAGCGATAGACTTTGGGTCATTCAGCACATCTGTACACAGCACAGTTATACGTGTAGCGGTAGCATGTGCAGCTTTTTTTATTTTCACATGTGCAACACTTAGTGTGTGGAAGTGCTGACAAACCAGGAAATTGGTTCCAACTTACTAGTTTACCCAGAAGCCAAAACAAATGAGTGATGGGATGGAAACAAAGAAAAAAAAAAGGAGCAGGTAACGCCATGGAGCTACAGCAAGAGAGAAAAAGGTAGTTTGTTTAACAGCTGTAATAACAGAACATTCCAAGAAGAACCTGCAGAATCTGCTCTGTGGATGGAAACACAGGCACGTAATCCTTAAATCACAAGAGCAGCAAAGTTTGCTTAAAACCCAGAGACCGGTTATCCTGTGCTTGCATTCATCATTTCCATCTCCTGGTGTTCTCTGAAGACCGGAACAAGATCAGCTGTTTGTACAGCTCATCTGATCTGAACATGTGGATGTCACAGCAGGACATCGAAATGACGCCATTGAAGGACATACCAGCAGAACAAATGCATTTACAGAAAAGCACAAGGTCCAAGACAACTTGGCATCGTGAAACTTTGTAGTTTTAAATGTAAAATTTTAATAATTTATAAGCACATGTTTAGGGCTTTATTTTTCAATTTATTTTTTCTCATCTTAAAAGTTCTCTCTTAATTCCATCAGCATAAATTGTCCATTTAGTAGGGACCACTTAGCATCTTGGCACGAAAGTTGTTTTATGGGGATGTGAGAAAATCAAGGAACTCTGCAACCCAGAGCACATTTTAAAAAGCAATATTTAAACCATTTGTTTTAATTTATACACTGGTTATTGTGAATCATATCACTTATGGTACAGATTAAACCGTAATACATGAAACAGACCAAATTGTGAAAAACAGGTCTACATCAAAAGAGGAGAAACAAAGCGTGTGTCATATGAAATGGTTTCCCACAACTAATTGAAATCAGTAAGGAAAGTATTGGACTGTTGGAAAGTCCCATAACGCCTTCGCCTGGTGTGCATCAAGTACCGGCAGTTTATGGAAGAACAGAATGTGCCACCGGAGGTATAACTTAAACTATGGTTTGGTAAAATACTTTATAAATAATTCTACTCTTGGAGAGAAAAAGAGGGGGGAAAGATGAAGAGGGGGGGTGAGGAAAGACGAAGAGAGGGGGGTGAGGAAAGACGAAGAGAGGGGGGTGAGGAAAGACGAAGAGGGGGGTGAGGAAAGACGAAGAGGGGGGTGAGGAAAGACGAAGAGGGGGGTGAGGAAAGACGAAGAGGGGGGGTGAGGAAAGACGAAGAGGGGGGGTGAGGAAAGACGAAGAGGGGGGTGAGGAAAGACGAAGAGGGGGGGTGAGGAAAGACGAAGAGGGGGGGTGAGGAAAGACGAAGAGGGGGGAAAAGACGAAGAGGGGGGAAAAGACGAAGAGGGGGGAAAAGACGAAGAGGGGGGGGAAAAGACGAAGAGGGGGGGGAAAAGACGAAGAGGGGGGGGAAAAGACGAAGAGGGGGGAAAAGACGAAGAGGGGGGGAAAAGACGAAGAGGGGGGAAAAGACGAAGAGGGGGAGAAGACGCAGAGGGGGAAAGACGCAGAGGGGGGAAAGACGTGAGGGGGAAAGACGCAGAGGGGGGAAAGACGCAGAGGGGGGAAAGACGCAGAGGGGGGAAAGACGCAGAGGGAGGAAAGCAAGCGAAGGAAAGAAAGCTAAGGAAAGAAAGCTAAGGAAAGAAAGCTAAGGAAAGAAAGCTAAGGAAAGAAAGCTAAGGAAAGAAAGCTAAGGAAAGAAAGCTAAGGAAAGAAGGAAAGAAAGCGAGAGAAAGAAAGAAAGAAAGAGAGAAGGAGACTTTTGTCATACAATGCTTTAAAAGCTCAAAACGCTCTGAAAGAACAGGATTTTAACAGGAAGTTAAACTAAAAGAAACTACACATAGAAACTGGTGCTCTACTTACAAAGACAAATTCTTCAAAGCAGATTTTTCCATCCTTATTTTTATCCCCTTCAAGCATAAGCTTCTGAATAATCTCTCTCACTTTGTATCCAGGAAGAGGAAGGTTGGCTTCCTTAAACAGATCGTGGAGTTCATAGTCCGAAATGTAGCCGCTGTCGTCAGTATCTAAAAAGCAAAAGAAACAATTGAGTGGGATCTTGAGCAGGGTACTTAATCAAAATCTCAGAATCTCAGAATCTCACTTTCCTTTTAAGCATGAGAAATCCAGGCTTTCCTCTATTACATAGGAGGTAGGTAGCGGAAGAAAAAAAATTGTGTTGCAAAGATCAAGGTTAAAAGATATACGGCAATATTCCAAAGTTGGTGCCAATTTAACCAGAGCAGTTGTAAACGTAACCCCATAGACTAATGGCTCTGGCACTTTTACAACCACTCTGGTTAAGTTAGCACCAACTTTAGAATAGGGCCCATAGTTAGTTATAAATTAATCCGTTATATGCTCAGGTCGAACAATATCCTCTATTGTGCCCCTTCCTAAATTTGGTTTGCTAACCTTGCCACTTTTTTTGCACTGTTAAAAACTATATAAATTAACATCATAACTTATGAACCTTGGAGTCTACATTCATGAGATGATCATCAGGTGTGACCTCAGCCAGGTTATTTGGCAAAGAGTTTGTGGTGTCAAAACATACCATTTTAAAATCAAGAGTCTAACCCTGTCCACGTAATCACTTTTACTCACTAAGATTCCCGATTTCTGACAGCAGGAGCCAAGGTCAAGTGACTAACTCATCAGTAATTGAAAAAAGGTGTGCCACATGATAGGTCTACACCGTCATCGATTTCAATCCAGTAAACCAACAAACAGGTTTTAAAAGGCACTCCTTGAGATTTAGTAAACAGACAATATACTAAGCGGGTAACCCTATACAGAACACTGAATTTTAAAAAGTAAAAAATGACACTTATTAATTAACCAGGGAAACTGACCAAAAGCAGAAGGATAAAATATCCATATATAAATATAAATATACAACCATATAACAAAAAGGAAAATCACTCCAATAAAATATGAGAACACGACTGGAACTGGGTAAAGACCAATTGTTTTAAAAGGATCATATGTCAAATACACCCCCTCAGGAGAAGGTTCTCGAATGGCAAGCACTAGTGGGCAAAGATGTGTCAAACTGTAACCGTACACACTTTATATTGAGGGAATATAGAAACAAAGAATTGAAAACCTGGAGTTTATTCGGCGCTAGGTCTTGTTACCAGTGGGGTACCTCAGGGGTCAGTACTTGGACCCATTCTCTTTAATATTTTTATTAGAGATATTGCAGAAGGTATTAATGGAAAAGTATGTCATTTTGCTGATGACACAAAGATTTGCAACAGGGTTGACGTTCATGGAGGGATCAGCCAAATGACAAATAATTTAGGTAAACTAAAAAAATGGTCAGCTGTGGCAATTGAGTTTTAATGTGGATAAGTGCAAGATAATGCACCTGGGACGTAAAAACCCAAGGGCTGAATATAGAATATTTGATACAGTCCTAACCTCAACATCTGAGGGTTGGGATTTAGGGGTTATTATTGCAGAGGATCTAAAGGTAAGTAGTCAATGTAATAGAGCAGCAGGAAATGCTAGCAGAATGCTTGGTTGTGTAGGGAGAGGTATTAGCAGTAGGAAAAGGGAAGTGCTCATGCCACTGTACAGAGCACTGGTGAGACCTCACTTGGAGTACTGTGTGCAGTACTGGAGACCGTATCTCCAGAAGGATATAGACATCTTAGAGAGAGTTCAGAGAAGGGCTACTAAAATGGTGTACGGCTTGAAGGAGAAATGTTACCAGGAAAGGCTTAATGATCTTAACATGTACAGCTTGGAAAAAAGACGAGACAGAGGAGATATGATAGAAACATTTAAATACGTAAAGGGAATCCACAAGGTAGAGGAAGGGAGTATATTTAAAAAGGAAACAAAATAGCAAAACAAGAGGACATAGTCTTAGATTAGAGGGGCAAAGGTTTAAAAGTAACATCAGGAAGCATTTTACTGAGAGGGTGGTGGATACATGGAACAGTCTTCCAGTTGAAGTGGTAGAGGCCAAAACCGTAATTGAATTTAATCAGGCATGGGATAGGCATAAGGCTATCCTAAACAAAAGATAAATCCAGGTAAAGTATCCATGTAATTGGGCAGACTAGATGGGCCGAAAGGTTCTTATCTGCCGACATTTTTCTATGTTTCTATGTTTCTATGTTTTAAAACCTGAACCAATCATCCCTTTGACCCAGGACATACTAAGACCTGGATTTTCACCGATTTGGACGTCCCAATGCTCAAATTGGAATCACAACAATTTATGGTAGAAGCCTACAAAAACCGATCGTACATGAAGGTCGTCGTATTCTGACTAGGTCAGAAACTGGCGCAGTGCAGTTCTGGGCAATTTCTATCCACGCATTTGTAGGTCAGACCAGACTCCGTAATGAGACAGAAAACACAGTTCTTGTTTACTATAACGCAACGCTGAGCTCTTGATATGTATGCCTGCCTTTGGCTGGGACGTCTCAGTGGAAAAGGGGTTACATTAGGTCGCTCAAGTAGCTTCTTAAATGCAAACACATGTGTCCTGTCTGCCGCTGAAGGAAAGAAAAAATACAGTGCACAGAAGTGTAGTTAACCCAGGATATATTCTACAAACTGATGGAAATGTGGACTGAAACATTTTGAAATGTTGCTGTTAAAGCTCGGTGACTACGCAGATACAATGTACACAAAACAGCAAAAACCTGGGTTTTATGTCCCAGGTGGCATTAGATTAAATCTAACCCAGTCTTCTACGGATCTAATTTCCTCCCGATGAGGACCCAAAGTAATTTCAAATAACATTCTACCAGTAGATTCTACCATGTAGAACATTCTACCAGTGATGAACATAATGTGGTTACCCTCTCCCACACCATGCTGTCTTAACACGATAAACATAAACGGATACATGGGCCATGACCAACGCTGGGATGTGGTGGGGTATTGAAGCAAGAACGTAAAAATGCTGATTTTACAGGAATGTACGGTTAAGATATTGGATAATATATTGCTCTAGATTACATCTCAAACCTGAAAAGGATTATTTATGCCAACAGGCGCCATGGAAATTTTAGGAGACAAAAAGAAAAAAAACAAAAAACAGTAATGAGTATAAATTATCAGACAGCTAAAAAAAAAAAAAAACTTCTGAAAGCAGTTACAAAGTGACAGATGCCTCTGCGCTATCTACTCATTATGATAAAGAGTCAGGTGGGAGATTCAGTTTATTATTAAATGGCTCGTTAAGCTACCATGTTTCTTTTGATCTTCTATGGAGTTTGAGTTTTTACCCTACAAATTATGACAATTGAATCTATAAACAATCTGTATAGGTGGGAAAACGAGAAAAGTAAATCGGGTCTCCTGCAGTTTTGAAATAATCTCTTTAAGCAGGACTTGAGGGACCGCCTGGTTAAGAAAGAAAAAAAATATATAGATTATATAGAATATACTGAAAACATAATAATCAAGATTCCAAATCCTGGTATTTTAGGTATATGTATATATAATTGCCCCCCTTTTTCTTGGGGAAAAAAAAAAAAAACCACAACGTCTGAAGACCTAACTTCGGATCCTTTTCTGTTAAAAACAAACTTGCTATATCCCAAAAAACTGCCAAGGTGTGTCAGCTACTTCATTTTTCGTTTATTCCTCTGAGTCAGTTCCTGCTAGGACTCAAACCAAAAATAACAAGAAAGGCTGGCATGTGTTTCCACTTATAGGTATCTCACATTACACTCCTAGAACAATGAAGGCAGCGCGAGTGATGTTTGTAACAGGAAATTCGCATTTGTTGCACAAACCATGCTAACAGTCACATTATGACTTGATCACTGAATTTTAAGACAGGAAATTACAGATTGTTAGTCGGTGACTCACGTTCAGGCAGCAATCTGAGCAGACTCCCATAATGAGAGCCTTAAAAATTCTACTGAAAGTCTTAGTATTGAATGCACAGATTCCTTCCAAGCCGCGTACAAGAGTGTAAATAAATTAAGGTTCTAGTTGAGACTCTATAAAAGGTTCACCAAAAATGACATCTGTAAAGAACCACGAGGACCTCCCTATCCTCTTCAATGTCAGTCCTGGAGCCTTTTTTGTCCCCAGTTAGGTTATATCCAATTTCGTATTGGACCACTGTTCCTTCAACTATTGTTTGCATTATGCTTCATTGTGTGGTTTTGTGACATCTACCAATGATAAATAAACTACGAACAAAGTCAAACAGCTAGAGTGCCAAGACAAGGCCCCTCAGAATTAGCACGTTCAATAGGTACTTTCAGGCTAGGGTCAGACTAATGCATTTTTCGCGTTGTCCGTAAAAAAGTGCGTCCGAACGCATTGACGTATTTTTTCACGGAATGCGCTAAAACGGTCAGACGACGCGCATTTTCGTGCGTGATTTTTTACTAATCCAAACCAGGAAACTTTGGGTGTCTGGACGTTATGTTGGCCGGACATAAGCAGTGTCTGATGTCTCCTAATCATGCCGCTAGCGGACGCATCGCACTCTGTATGTCAGTACTAGCGGTTATGCGTTCTCAAAAAATGCGTTAGTTTGCCGCTTGCGTTGCACGGCCGGACTTTCGTGCGGCCATACTTCGTATATTGGCGGTCATTGCCCATCATTTGCTGCTAGTGCGGCAGTGATTAAGTGTGCCTAAATGCACGTTAAAAGTGCGCTAGTCTGACCCCAGCCTTAGATGGAGTGAATAAGGCTTGGCAAACTGCAAATTATGAAAATGGTCTAACTTGTAGCAATTTGTTACTAGAATTTGGCACCGGCCTCCAGTAGTCCCTCAGACGGATTAAATCAGCGAAGGGCAACCTTGGCCCTTCAGAGGTTTTGGAACTACATTTTCCATTTATGCTCAGCCAATTTGAATGACTGGGTTTCGTGGAAGACAGAGATCCAAAACATCTGGAGGGCCATGGTTGCTGACACCTGATGAAAGTCACGCACTTCCAGGAGTTCCTATGCGCCATCCGATTATCCATTTGCGGTTTGTGTTAAATGAAGTGGATGGCTCAGACCTCAAACTCCACCCAGGCTAGACTCCTGCAACTTCAAGAAGTCCCTTTTATATTCAATGCCCCTTGTTGTCTACTTCTAAACATGAGATGAACTGATAAAATGTATCATGCAGTAAGAGTCTTACCGATTTTAGCAAAAGCCTCTCTTAGGTCTTCCAGTTCATCTTTGGAAATTTGCGTTGTGTGCGTCATGGCTGGTGACTAGTGGCACCTAAAAATAAAAAATAATTAAACTCAGAAAATGCATGTATCTAAAAGCTCGACAAGGTTGACAGTTTGCAGGAAGAAGGAAAGCCAATTAATGTGCAACACGGAGAAACAGATGGACAGCTACCATAGAACATTTTTAAAAAAAAAATGGCATAAAATATAAAAAAGCGTGATTGCCAAAATTCATTGCAACAATTTTAGGTCAGCTTAAAATGTACAAATAAAAAAAAAATATCCTTTTCTGTGGTTTGCTGAGTGCGGATGACACCAAAAGTGGAAAATTCCACATATGACCTCATGTAACATGGACAAAGTTACTAAAAATTCTTTCTGCCACTGATGAAGCACCTAATGGGTGCTGTGACAGATCTCTTTACCCCACTGGGGTCACATCTGCCAATGCCGCTTCCTCGCAGGACCACCGTGTTCTAACAGCCAGACTCCTGTGCCTTCCTCCAGTCCTTAGACGAAGTTTAAGAACCGGGACCCATAGAGCCTGCTAGCACCCCCAGAAATAAGGCGACGCTGTAGATCTGTGGTCTTTGGGTTAGAAATGGAACTGGGTTGCTTTAAATCAGAGACACTTTTATACCGTCACACATAGGTCATTTACCTACACAAAATCACAACATCTTCTAAAGGGAGGTTTTGGTAGAATCTAATTAGATTTAGGTAGACCGTTAAATTCAATATTACGTAACATTTCTAAAAGGAGTCAAAAACAAGGGATTATGATAGCAGGTACACAAGAGCCAGACAATAGATAGATAATGAGGGAGTATTTGCATAATCCAGATTACAAATTTGATGACAATGCTCTGAATCTTATTTCTTTGTTGAACCAAACTAAAATCACAAAGACTAGACAAGGCATTCCTACATAATCACAAAATCACACATTCTGCACACAAGAGGGCATTGAAAATAACCTCAGGTCTGCACCTCCAAAACACATCTCTAAATTCACATACAGTAAAAGTACATTTAAAAATCACACCACGCAATATTAATTAACAAAGTCTCTTGGGGTTTGAAGCGTGGAGCGCTACGTCAGTACCATGACAGGTGCGAAATGCGTTTGGCTGTATATTTTATGAGCACTATTTTATTTTGATCCTGTTACTCGAATAAATAGATCTCTTTCCAACTGGCAATTACTCCATTGATCAGTCCGCCTGCAAACTTGGATGGTGATCTTCAGAGTCAAGGTGGGTTTTCAGAAGATTACATATATTTTGAGCTGCACTATGCTGTAGGTCTCAATTTTAACTTTTCTGAGGTGAAGACATCTGACATAGACTATGTTCGTCTAGAGAACTGTTGCCAATTATTTAGTAAACTGCCTGCTGTTTGGTGTGGGGACACGTGAGTGATACACTTACAGAAACTTTTTCTTCAAAATGGTGCGAGGAACATCCACTTTTGTATATAGTGTATATAGCGATCTGTGCCGCATCCTACCACATCACTGTAGATTTTATATCTGTAAAATTACTAGAAATATTGTAGTGTGTGGTGTGTGTGTAACAAATCAATGGCTTCGTTTAAACTTGACTCTGATCTCTATGGACAATAGTTGGACTGAGAAAGTGGAGAAGCTACAACACTCTTACATGGGTTCCACCTGGCCATGCAAAAGCCAAACCGCATCAAGGATGTGATGGAGATGGAGGTAGGAAGTGGTGGGGTTTGGACAAGACGTTAGGGCATGGTATAAAAGAAGGGTAAGGGGGCGTCAAAAAGGAGCATGTATCAATATGTATGGAACCAGAACAGTGTGTTTGGTTCCAGTGGAAGGAAGTGTTTTAATCAACTAGCTGCCAACACTAAAACAGTGTGAGGAGCCAGCAAACGCTGCCATTGGCCTCAAAATTGTGACCCCGTTCATTGAACAAATCGTATTTGTGTGCTTCCGGTTAGGTCTGCCGGCTAAACTGCCCCACTGTTCATATGCCTGTACAGCAGTGCCTCTGTATATGTGTAGACAGTTACTGATCGTATGTTCGATGTTGCAATATCAGCATTTAAGAATATATACTCCAGATCTAGAACATCAATTTTTCGCTGTACTTTAGGAATCTAGCAACTCCCCTGCCATCAGCCACAGCGAGAAAGTTAATCATTTGTACTGGTATTAGCTTAGAAACCACCTTGGGGTGAAACATTAGTGGCCATCCAAGCAAACTAAACATTTCTGCTTAAATCCCGTATATCCACACTAAACGTACATTGCGGATTAGATTTTCTGCATGAAGTGGGGCTGCATACAAGCTGTGCGTTACCACCCAAAAGTGGTTTGAGCATGGAACTGTTTTGTGTTGAGTTTTGCAGCCAGGTCATATTTGTTGTTTGTCCCAATCACATTTTCTTTTCGCCAAAAAAATGGAGGGGGGGGGGAGGGTTGTCTAGTAAAGGGTGTAAATAAACCCATCATTTTGCTGCTGCTGAAAAAAAAGGCAAGATTCTGCATTGGAATTAGTTTAGGACCCACCTTCAGGGGTCACAGCCCATGATACATTCAGGGGCTCACTGGCTTCAAGGGGCCCTGGTGCTTGCCAAGCCTCGATTGGCTAAACATGAGCGATAATCGAAGGAAAAAAAAAAATTAAAAATATCGCACGATAAAAATCGCTCAGTGTGAATAGGCCCTTATGGCAGCCCTGCCCACCTTAACTTGAATATTGGGCGAAAGTCTTTAATGGGCATTTAAGCAAAACAGAAACCCTTATTGTATAGGATGGGAACGTGCAATTTAATTGCATTTGACTTTATTTGGTATTTTTATGCATAAAGCAGAATTAAATACTTGCAGTGCAGACGGACGCTCAAGAGTGATGTAGATTGTGGCCCATAATAAGAACCTAAACATTGGGGCTATTAAACCCAGGAATTCTGCCCCAGCTAATAAATGCTAAATAAGATAAATCATACACAGCACTAATATCCATATTACATGTTTACAGTCACTTTATGAATCTAGTGATATGATAAATCACAGCATAATTTATCATAAGGTTTTGATAGGAATCGTCTCCGATAAAGCATTTTGTACTTTGTAATTGTGAACTTAATTTCAAAGTTATTATGAGGTCATTGTAATAGACATGCCAAGTTCATTTGCTGCAATGTAACCATATTTAACGCTGTAGTTGTGCCGCTTTCAATAAGAATGCTGCTGTCCCTAGACGTAACTGAAGATGGTGAGATAGGGGGTCTGGGAATCCGCAACATAATGCAAATAAAATATCAGACTGTCAGGAGCTGTGGATCAAAGCCAGTAGTGCCTAGATAAAAGTGCTGACACATCCCATGCACAATAGTCTTTGCACACAGTTTTGTAAGATTGTTGACCTCTGGGAATCTGTCTCATTTGATCCCATGTGCAGTTACAAGTATTTATAAAGCGCCAACATTTTCTGTAGCGCTGTACAATGAGAGGCAGAATATAAAAAACACATGGAGAGAGAACTGAGAGTTTACAATCTGAGAGGAGAGGGGTGACACATTAGGTGAGCATGACGAGAGTATGTGAGAAGCATGTGGTATGAATGGGATGATGGTGCATGAAATGTACAGTGGGGGATTATGGACTGAGCTGATAGGCTTCTCTAAAGTAATGCGTTTTCAGAGACTTCTTGAAGGACTGGAGAGACTGGGAGAGTCTAATGTTGCAGGGGAGGGAGTTCCATAGAAAGGGGGCAGCTCGGGAGAAGTCTTGAAGGTTAGAGTTGGGTATCACTGGCAGACCGAAGTGGTTGACCATAAAAAAGTAAACATGTTTAACCTCCCTGGCGGTGTTCACGAGTGTGTCTCTGTGTTAAATTTCACCGCTGAGCGCGGTAACCCCGAGCCACACTCAGGCTGTATACATCACCTCTCCCTGCGCTCCCTCGCTGATCTCTGCAGCCTCCTCCAGCGATCATGACTTCATACTTCCTGATTCCTTCTTGCGAGGAGGGAACCAGGAAGTATGAGGGTAGCAATCGCCGGAGGAGACTGTGGGGACAACGAGGGAGCAGTGATGTATCCAGCAGCATCCTGAGTGTTGCTTGTTGTTACCACTTCCAGCATAGGAATTTAACCCCGAGCCACACTCTGGAATACTGCTGGGGGGGGGGGGAATTAAAGCGCTTTTAGACATGGAATTTAAAAATAAATAGACCGCCAAAGAGGTTAATGTGAAAATAATTTGCATAGAAACAAAATAGTGACATCATGGCAAAACCGATCTTCAAAAACATTTGGAAGACAAATAAAAATGCACAAACAAAATAGTCGTGCATAGCCTAGATCAGGCCTCAAAATTTCCACTCTCCTACTCACATTTGGCGAGTGGAAATTACATGAGGGCGAGTGGGAATGCAGAGGCATGGCTGGATAGGGGTTAGGTGGGGCAACTAGTGGCGAGTAACTCTTAAGGCCTGGCTAGTAGCTTGGGACTTGAAATTTTGAGGCCTGGCCTAGATTACAATGTGTAAAGCATAACTATGGCGCACATGCACAAATTCAAGAAACAAAAGACTTTAAAATATAGAGAACATACCTTAGTGCAAATTCTTGTCAAAGTCTGCGTCAGGTTCAAATTTCACCTAAGGGAGAAAAAAAAAAAAAAGAACGAATGATTACAATTCAGTGCAGAACATAAGACATTAATGCTATCAAGCGCTTCATATTAGGGATCAATAACTTTGTATCAAATATAGGTGCCAACTACACTTTGGACCATAAATACTGAATACAAAATCCAGGAATGTAAGAGCCAGAGGACATTTGAGTGGAGGGAAAAAAAAAGTTTTCCAAAAATATAATCTGAAGCCAACATTGATTATTCTTATGCTGACGTGCAAAAAGGGTCATTTGTTCCTCTAGAATGCCTTGTGTCTGTTAATGCTAGAGGGTTCCTCCATGTCTAACTGGCGAGATATTCTTTAAGTGAAAAAAAGCATTGCACTAGAAGGAAAAAAAATATGTATTGCAATTACACAAACACACATTGTTACGAGGCCAGCTGTGACTAAAAGTTGAATTCCAGATCTACATCAAAATCATATATATTTTAAGGGTTTGTAGCCCAGGGATTTAGCAAGCGTGACATTTAAGAAAGAATTCACCAAGACAATTATTATGATGAAAAAAGAAAAAATATCCAAGCACACCCACACAGCCAAAAAGAATTGCTTTGTCTACCTGCCAAACCATACTGAAGCAGTGCAGTCAAATAGAACCCCAAATGGCTATTTCTGTCTAAATTGTAATTGTGTGTTACAGTTTGGAACAGAAACTATAATGGGATACAGTGGAGGAGTGTAACTGTCAATTAAACGTGAAAGGTTCAGAATTCTAACTCCTATGAAACACTGTCTGCATCGAGCTGACATCTCGGAACATCTTTAGGTGGGACTCGCTGCGGTATGCAGGTCAGTTGACACTTCAGGCTCTGCCTGGGTTTAACAGGTCTCTTCATGTCTGATCTTACACATTTCTTGCCAACAGGTTTCACAGAAGGAATAGTATAATGATTGCATTAAGCAATGCACAGATCCATTAACAAAAGCAAGCTCTTAGAGCTCATCAGGGGATTAGTCTTGTTATTCTTGTCAGTGCTTAATAGCAAAGATGAATAAAGCATTACAGAAGAATCAGCCTTAGGAATGTGATTCTGATGCACTGAGCATTCCATGACTGTACACTTTGGGTCTGTGACCAAGCACTTTGCCTCAGTCTACTTCCACATCTCAAAAAGGTATAGGATACATGTCTTGTATACAGACATACTTCATTGCCAAAATGCAAACAGGATAGCCAGGCTTAAAAAAAAAAAAAAAAAAAACAGGTTTTAAAATAAAGTATAAAATATCTCAAAAATAAAATTCTAGCAACATCACACTAAGCTGATGAATAACATTAAAAGCGTTCTGGTCATCAAAGCTCCATAAAGAAGCTTCTAAGTGTCCCAATTACAGCCAGTTCTCTCTAGGCTGAATGACTAATCTTGTAATGAAAGTGCTGGAGATTTTACGACGTTTACAAATAGTGGGGATTGTTTAGAATGCTAGAGTATGTAGGAACAGTGTCCACATTTAATCCATTAAGTAATCTGTACATTGTAACCAACAAAAAAGAAAAATGTACACATTAAGGCTGGGGTCAGACCAAGGCATTTTTCACGTCTTCCGTCAAAAAGTGCGCAATTACGGCCGTGATTTTGACGAAGCTATAAAAAACAAATGGACGTGATGTTGGCCAGACATGTGCAGCGTCTGACGTCTCCTAATCACAGACACACCGCTATGCTGACGCAGCGAATTCTGTGCGGCAGTACCAGCGGTTCGAGGTTCTTGCAAAAATGCGTTAGTTTGCAGCTTACGTTGTGTGGCCGCACTTTTGTGCGGCCGTACTTCGTATGTTGGCTGTCATTGGACGTCATTTGCTGCTACCACAGCCGTAATAAAGTGCGGCTAAACGCACGTTCACACTGCGTTCGTCTGACCCCAGCCTAATAGTCATCCTTTACTTTCACAGCTGGATCAGGAATTGTGGATACTAGCAGGGTTATTCAGAGAGCGGTGAAAAGCAGGAGAATGACTGGAGAATGAAAAATTATAGGTCAAAATATCCGATTTGGAAAGTGAGATGAAAGGGAGAATTTTTCTGGTTTGGCTATTTTGACCTAGAATTTGTCATTCTCCAGTCATTCTCCTGCTTTTCACGCTCTCTGAATAACCCTTTAGGTTTGTATTATTGTAAGCAAGGGTCAAGTTGAGCAGGAGCGCATGGGAATGCAGTTCCCCCACCAATTTTTTCCAGGTGGAACGGAGTTCCCTTCTGGCCCACACACACAAAAGCTTTTAGGATTAGGTTTCAAATCACAGGTTTCCTTATTAAGCCTCCAGAAATATATTTATCACAGTGATAAACATTGATATAAAATTGGGAGGGAGGGCTGGCAGGTTAAATGCGACATATCAGTGGTTAATTGGGGACAGACCCCTGATTGTAGCGTTCCTTACACCTATCCTATAGAACAATTAGATAAAGAAATAATATTTGATCTTTGTATTTGCTAGTAATTTGGCTAAGCTCACACAGTGTCAGCTTTCCATGCGCGATATAACATAAAATTTCTAACACAGAGTTTGAACGTTAAAAGACGTTTCCTCATGCTCGGAAAGATCAGATCTCAGATCAGAGAAAAAGGGAGAAAGATGTGAAAACAATAGCACAAAGTCTGAATTCCCAGGTGCTGAGGAGGTTTAAGACGCAGGCAAGCTTTAGGTTTATTTCTCTTTGCTTCCGAGATTTGAAGTTGAGGAGCCGAGTGAACCACTTGGGGTACTTCTTGTCATAGGACAACAGGAGGAAGCCCCCTGGTTATCCATTAAAGCCCCCACCTGCCCCTTTCAGAGGTTTTTATTTTATGGTTAATGATCTTGTCGGTCCCTAAAGATTTTGGCTCAATAAATACAACCCCTCTGCTCATGCCGGGCAGGTATTTAAACGTCAGAGTTAAAAAGGACACCAAGCCTTTCAATGACTGAATAGACACTTATTTACTGCTGAACAATGTCCATATAAGGCCAGTAGACAGCATGCAAATGGAATGTGACATTTTACAAGGTGTGTTGCCTACTGCATAATGTTGTACGGGCACAAATGATTTCCGGGGGCCATTTATAGGCTTTTTTGTCCCATGAACCAACCCCCACGCAACAGATTCTATGTAAGAATATTAAAATAGATATAGATCAATCTTGGGAGCCCTCAAGAAAACGCTAGGATCCCACTACATGTTTTTATGAGCCAAGCACACACCTTTGCAAAATATAAAATATTCAGAAGCCAGTAAGTGACGCTTATCAAGCCCTGGATTTAGCGCAAGACAAATCCAGCAGGAAGCCACAAGCTCCAATATTTTTTACAGATTAAAGATTTTACTAAATACAAGCTGTTGCCTGGTTCAAAATAAATAACGTTTTCGGGGCTCCTAAATGTGACATTTACTAAAATTTTCAGAGCAGATGCAGAACTTTCAATTTTGATGTACTTCTTAAAAAATTGTGGTGCTTTCGATCACAAAACAACAGTATGTTGTGACGTCTACCTGTGGAGTAGAGGGGGATTGGGTCGAAATCCCTACAGCCAGGTTCCCTAATGCCAAAATCACGACGGCCAACTGCCCTACACAGACAACGCTGACGGCCACCTTTCAGACAGCCAAAATCCCAGCGGCTAACCCGAACCCTACTCCCTAACCCCCCTAAATCTGGTCCTAACCCCCCATAACCTAGCCCTAACCCCCCCATAAATCTAGCCCTAACCCCCCCCCCCTAAATTTAGCCCTTCGGGTATTAGTCACTGAGATTTTGAATGTCTGGAAGTTGACCGTGTAGGGAAGTTGGGATGTCAGGCAGTTGTCCTGTCTGGAAGTTGGCTGTAGGGATTTTGCCCGGCACCCGAGTAGAGGTAACGTCACTTCTCTGCGTGGAGAGAGCCTGTGGAGACATGGGTTTGATCCCAGCAAGAGCACCTCTCGAGTAAGTGTCCTTGGGCAAGACACCTAACGGTACATACTCGCCACCCAGGACATACTTGAAAATGAGAGAAATCTCAATGTATCCTTCCAATTTTTTTTTTTTTTAAATGAAATAATTGTTGGGAAGAGTAGAGTTCTTTGACAAATTCAGGACACCCAATATTCCATCATCAAGCCTAAAATCATTATTTCCACCATGTGAATACGACACGGACACACATACCTCTACTTCGTAAAATACATCTATTAAGAATCTACAGCAAAAAAAAAAAAAAAAAAAAAAACGATACAGCGCTGGGGAATACGCTCTCGCTTTATAAAGAATAAAAAATATATTATAAAAATGTTGACAAAATTAAGTTCTACTCGGAATACTTCTACGCAGCTGAATAAATGACCCTCCTATACAAATTTCATACCAATATACCCAAAACTTTACAGCCGATCACAATTTTAAAACATTTCGATATCATTAAAGCAAATATACTCAAAAAACAACATATACAACGAATCAGTACCTGCACATCTACCTGAGGCTGAACTCCACGTTGAAGTAACTGAAACTAGATGGATTTAAAAAGCCACAAAAGTCTCAGGGCGTTCCCCTGTGAGCTCACTGCAGTAAATATAGATGAAATGAGAAGGACGGGCACGCCTTGGTACACTCATTTAGGTAAGGCACAGACAAAAACAAAGACCGCAGCTTCCGTGCTTAAACCTAGAGAGTATCAAACTAGAGCAGAAGATTCCATTTGAGGACCTCCAATAGCTCTAGATCAGGGGTCGGCAGCCTTGCCCCTCCAGGGGTTTCTGGAACTACATCTCCCATGATGCTCAGGCAACCATGTGACTGAGCATCCAATGGAAATGTAGTTCCAAAACATTTGGAGCGCCAATGCTGCTGACAGCTGGTCTAGGTGTTACAAAAAGACACCGGGTTATTCAGAGAGCACTGAAATTTCAGTGCTCTCGTTCAGCGCACTTCGGCGATTTCATCTCGCCGACCCTGCGTTGAATTCAGCATTCACCGCAGAGTCCCCGAACGCAGCCAATGATCAGCTGCTGAACTGAGGGAGGGGGGGGGGCGACACTTTAAAAAAGGCGTTAAAACAATGAAAACGCATGGACATATAAAAGGTTGTATAAAAATCTTAAAAATAAAAACCATAAGAAAAATGGAAATCAAATTTCACAAAAAAAAAAGTTTCAGGAAAAATGCTTGAGATTCTAAAAAATATTTTCGACTTTTTGCTGCAAATGAAGAGTTTTATATTCAACAATATATATTTTTTTTTTACATTAAAACCTATGAGATTCGCCCGTTTAAACCCGTCGAACTGAATCGTCAAATCTTTGCAACTCTGTTTTTTTTCTGAATAGATTAACCATTCCTTCTCTATGGGACAACTTCACTGTCGCCGAAGCGAGGCGATTTGCCCCGTATTTAGTTGGTAATGCACAATATTTGGCGAATTGCCAGCTTTCTGAAAAGCTGAACTGCCACCAAATTGCACCGAACAATGATTTTTCACCGTTCAGTGCAATTTTGTGACAAGTTCGGCTCTTCTGCAATAACTATTACAGACAAAATATAGCCCTTTGGGTGGGTGGGTGGGGGGGGGGGGACTCCTGAGGACCGATTAGGGCAATGTCCAACACCAGATCATTTACAAAGTGAGCTGAAAGGGCAAAATAAACATGTTTGGTGAAAAAACGGAATAGGTTATTTATTCCCGGTAATATACGGGAACATGTGCGTCCCAGAACCAGGCCCAAAACACAAGATTAAATCAGTATAGAGAAAAAAAAAAAAAAAAAACCTTAAAAAAAAGAGGACTGTATGGTTCCCACCGCACTGCTGGTTCAGACGGACGCACACACACTTTAATTTGTGTTACTAATCATTGTGTTTGTAATAACGCACTAGCAGTAAAGAAAGGACAATGAATGAGAACATCACCTTAAGTAAATATCAACACTAACAGGGTTATTCAGAAAGTGGTGAAAAGTAGGAGAATGACTGGAGAATGGAAAATTCTAGGTCAAAATAGCCAAACCAGACAAATGCATCTCACTTTCCAAATCAGCTATTTTGACCTAGCATTTTCTACTCTCCAGCTTTTCACTGCTCTCTGAATAACCCTGTAAACCTATTAGATTTGCCCCTAGGCCACTAATGACGATACGTCACTTACAGGGTTATTCAGAGAGAGGTGAAAAGTCGGAGAATGGAGAAGTGAAAATTCTAGGTCAAAATAGCCAAACCAGAATAATTCATTTATCTCACTTTCCAAATCGGCTATTTTGACCTAGAATTTTCATTTCTCCAGCCATTCTTCTGCTTTTCACCTCTCTCTGAATAACCCTGTTAGACTTGGGACTGCAAAACCTGGCACCCCACAAGTTTTTGAACTACATGTCCCATGATTCTTCGTCACATGCAGGGCTTGCCAAGACTAAGGCCCTGTTCACACTGCGATTTATCGCGCGGATTTTGCCACGACGTCGCGCTGTGTAGCTTCTCCAATGCATTTCAATGGAGCTGTTCACATCTTGCCGCGCGTCGCAGAAGCATGTCGCTGGGACATGACACTTTTTTGCGATTTGCTATCTGCGATTCGTATTGGTGTCGCTTTGCCAAAAAAAATAATTTATATATATATATATATATATATATTATTATATATAGCCAAAACAGTGATGTTGCGCGACACTAGCGCACCATGTCGCAAATATGAAAATCACGCGATTTTCAAATCGCAGTGTGAACGGGGCATTATCATCATTTATACACGCCAACAGTTTTTCGCAGCGCTTTACAATAACCATGGGACATATATTTCCTAAATATCAGGGGTGCCAAGGTTTGCCATCACTGTATAATCATACAATATAGCACTGCACAGTATGATCAGTATGTAACCTTTATTAGGGTCACGGCTCACTCGAGAACATCTAAAAAGAATCCAAATAAATGAGCAAGCATGTTTGTTTAATCAAATCCCTTGACACCAGTAAAGCTGGGGAAACTCAATAATTCTGCATTATATACACTATGCCTCGTAAAACGGCATCACACAAACCAAGATTAAGCTGCTGCGTCTTGGGATACTAGACTGCACAAATGTGTAAGTGTATCCATACTCCTATTCACCTCTATACCAAAGGACGGTGGTGTTTAAACACCTACACAAATTGCTCTTTCATATATTTTATCTATAACGAATTCATGCCAGAATTTAAAAACAGGAAAAGTATAAGACTATAAAAGCAATATTTGCAGACCATGCAGAATTTTTTTTTTTTTTTTTTAAATAAAAAAATAAAAAAAAAAAAAGTTTAAAAACACTTAAAGTAC
Source organism: Leptobrachium leishanense (assembly GCA_009667805.1). Lineage (NCBI taxonomy): Eukaryota > Metazoa > Chordata > Amphibia > Anura > Megophryidae > Leptobrachium > Leptobrachium leishanense. The sequence goes on along the minus strand of CM019071.1, from coordinate 25,282,981 downwards.
ATGGAAATAAGAAGATACTATAAAAAATAAAACCGTTACAGAATAAAAATGAGAAAGCTGGGAATTTAAATAAGAAAAAAAAGCCAGAAAAATACCTAAAAATAAAAAGGTTTTTTGCTGAAACTGGGGGAAAAAAAAACAAAAAATTTTTTATGTTGAATCATATGGGATTTGCCCGTTTAAACCGGTCGAACTGAACCACTGAAAATCTGGGCATTTCGCCAACATGTCAGTGCAGTTTGGCATTTTCCGAATCGATAAACCATTACTTCTCTATGGGACATTTTCACTGCCACCAAAGATCGCCAGATTGTGCCAATCTACACCGTATTGAGCCAATATTTGTTGGATTTACAGCTTTATGAATAGTTGAACTGCCACGAAATTTACACGGTTTGGTACAATTCGGTGGCATTTTTGGCCCTTATTAAATAACCCTTTATATTATCTACCATTGTTGCAACCGGTCATACTTTACTGGAAGCCGTTTACTTCCTCCTAAACAAGGACAATAAGGCAGATAGGAGAGGCAAGAAATATGAAGAAACCTCAAATTTGCATACGTGTCGGACTTCAGTTATACATTGGATAAGGAGTTCATGTTTTAGTTCACTATGGAAATAATAATAGGGAGAATAAAGGATACTGTCAGTGCATAAGGGGTAGGAAAGAAGTTTAAATCACAAAAACTAGGATACACACACTCTAAATCTACTCCGGTTATGTATGGAATATATTATATACACACACACGCTCCGTACTAAAACCTTAACCGTTGCACTTTTGAGAAAGGATTTTACCAGGAAGGATACATTGAGATGTCTCTCATTTTCAATTATGTACCGTTGGCACTGGAGAGGTGCTCTTGCTGGGATTTGAACCTGTGTCTCCAGTTATAGGGCAGTGATGTTACCTCTACTCCACCTTGCGCCCAATGATTGAGTGTAAAGGGTATATTATATTTTGAATACAACTGCCGATAGATCCCTGGCTATAAGAGACAGAGGTTTAAGGATTGATTCTAAAGAACACATGACAGCAGCCATGAGGGAGACTGCATGAATACCTATTCAAATTAAAATAAATCCTCAGCACCAACACAGATTACACCGGACGCAAATGTGACTGTGCGAAACAATGTTCTCAGCCTCCTGTAGGAATAATCAAAACCAATTCACAGACAACGCTCCAGAAGTTATGCCGTAGAATAGGGAGAGATACCTAACCAACGTAATTGATGTTCTCCTTGACTCAATTTCTGGATGCCTGGTCATATGGATGTCAGAATTACAGAACGATTCACTGCACGGATGTGCAAACCAGTCATCAGGTTAGGGTTTACTTTTTAACCATTTTTTCCATAAAATGGTGTACTAGACCAGCAAAAATAAATCCTGGAAGACGAAGTACTATATTTTAGCCCAAACTGCTGTTTTGTGTCAATGACTCCTACTATAGGAAGACTAGAATTCTCTCCATCGCATTGTCAAAGCTTTCCAGTAGCACATGGCTGCAACGGGGGGGGGGGGGGAAAAGAGAAATACCCACACACAAAATAGTAAAGACCAGTTCACTGATTTAGGCCTATATCGAAAAATAATGACTCGAACAATTATCCTTGAGGAAGTCCAATGATGTAACGAGTTTGAGGAGTTCAAGGAGTATGTTTTTGCCCTTTACCTTGCCAGTTATATTGCACCAAAGGAGTTCCAGACTTTAATGTTCAAACTCCCACAGGCTTTGTATGGGACCTCTTCATTGCAGTTAAATAGTGAACGGAACCAGGATCCTCGGTGGTAACACAGGAGCAAAGAATGTGGAAATCACTTTCCCTTTCCCGGATTTGTAAATAGAGCGGAGTGGAGCAAATACTAGAGAAATCTCTTGTTTTATAATCTATCCATTATCATTGTTGATATATTGCACCCTATTGTTGTAGTCATTGTATTTATGTGGATGAGGAGAAGTCATCCTAGGGAGCAATACCTTTACTTACCGTAATATCTATAGTGCCAAGTTTTGCACTTCAGATTTTGAAAAATACTATTTGTCACAACAGTTCACACCAAGTTTACTATGCCTCACTTAAATATGCGTAGCGCTGGTTTTAAATCCCCTGCCGTTGTAGTACTTGTTTTTGGCCACCAGGAGGGAGACAAGTGCGATGTGAGACACTGAACATTGGGACTACATTTCCCGGCATGCTTTGGGGAGCAGACACAGGAAGTGGGTGGGACACAGACGCTGACATCCTGAGCCTTGTGGAGAGAGTTGGCAGAGCGCGCCAGGGAGTGAGAGGAGCAAGACGCAGGGCAGCAGAACGTGATATTGACCAGGCCAGAGCGCAGGTGCGGCCTGACAGAGCGAAAGACCGGGTTATTCAGCCTTACAAGAGGAAGACCCAGTGATTCATCAGAATACCCATGCTGATACCAAGTGAGCGAGAGGACCCCGAGTTAGGAGCACCGCAGATCGATCGGACAGGGAGTGCAGACGGTGAGCTGGACATCTTGCGGCAGCTACAGAAAAGCAAGACAGCGGATCCGGTAACCCATAAAATCCCAGTCAAAAATCGAGCGGGGAGACGTCCTGGGTCAAGCAGAGCACCAAGTATCGGGCGGATGGGTGAGAGGCCTTCCAGGCCGTTGTGAAAATAGAAAGCACGCTGCTGTTTGTTTCAAAACCCACAGGGCCCCAACTTGACTAGTCGAAGATACCTCAAATAATTCACTGGCCAGTTGAATATTGTACCCGGGTACCATCACACACACACACAACCTATACGGGACTTACCCCAACCACAAAGGGGGCTAAAGATAATTTTCCTTCTTTTCCGCTGCGCGTTTCTCGAATTACGAAGCCTTGCATTTCTTTTCCGCTGCGCGTTTCTCGAATTACGAAGCCTTGTATTTTCTTTTCCGCTGCGCGTTTCCCGCATTACGAAGTACTGTAAATATATCTACGTATACCAATTTTATTCATTATATGCCATTTATTCTAGTAAACTATATAATTTATAAAATCCACGACGGTGCTGGAGTATATTTATTCCCTAGTGCGGGGAGACTGACCCTAGGTTCAATTTCAGCGGCTCCTCCGGGAGTGAGCGCTACATAAACTATTGCTCCCAATATGTCACATGGCTCCAGTGCCCATGATAACCATCTGACAGTGACATTCCAGTGGATTATGCATAAATAAAGCCACTCCGTCATAATGTGGCATCACTGTACCTGGATTAGTCATCCTGAATAAATAAATGCAGACTCCTAACCCTGGTGGCCCAAGTTCTTCAATTTAATGGGTTTTGGCCTGGTGGATCCCTGGAGTGGAGCTCGGGAAGGAGGGTCTGAGAAGATGTGGGCTCTTGCCTTTAAGGCATTGCATGGTGTGCCTTTTCTTTCTGTGGATAGTGCCATTCTAGTTCGATATATGTAACAGTGCTAGGAGATTTCTTGCCACAGACACATTAGATTATAAATCAGGGCTTGGCACATTTATATTAAACTCAAAAGCCTGGAGGATAAACATCGGAATCGACCAAAACGCTGGTAGAAGCCAGATACAATTTTGTCGATTTGTGTAGTAACATACAAAATTAACCAGAAATAAAAGTTTAGGATCCCTTGGCTATCGGTTTCTTGATTTGTCAAGTCCATTCATAAATTACATAGAAACATAGAAACATAATGTCGGCAGATAAGAACCTTTCGGCCCATCTAGTCTGCCCAATTACATGGATACTTTACCTGGATTTATCTTTTGTTTAGGATAGCCTTATGCCTATCCCATGCTTGCTTAAATTCAATTACGGTTTTGGCCTCTACCACTTCAACTGGAAGACTGTTCCATGTATCCACCACCCTCTCCGTAAAATAATGCTTCCTGATGTTACTTTTAAACCTTTGCCCCTCTAATCTAAGACTATGTCCTCTTGTTTTGCTATTTTGTTTCCTTTTAAATATACTCCCTTCCTCTACCTTGTGGATTCCCTTTACGTATTTAAATGTTTCTATCATATCTCCTCTGTCTCGTCTTTTTTCCAAGCTGTACATGTTAAGATCATTAAGCCTTTCCTGGTAACTTTTCTCCTTCAAGCCATACACCATTTTAGTAGCCCTTCTCTGAACTCTCTCTAAGATGTCTATATCCTTTTGGAGATACGGTCTCCAGTACTGCACACAGTACTCCAAGTGAGGTCTCACCAGTGCTCTGTACAGTGGCATGAGCACTTCCCTTTTCCTACTGCTAATACCTCTCCCAACACAACCAAGCATTCTGCTAGCATTTCCTGCTGCTCTATTACATTGACTACTTACCCTTAGATCCTCTGAAATAATGACCCCTAAATCCCTATCCTCAGATGTTGAGGTTAGGACTGTATCAAATATTCTATATTCAGCCCTTGGGTTTTTACGTCCCAGGTGCATTATCTTGCACTTATCCACATTAAAACTCAATGGCCACAACTCCGACCATTTTTTTAGTTTACCTAAATCATTTGTCATTTGGCTGATCCCTCCAGGAACGTCAACCCTGTTGCAAATCTTTGTGTCATCAGCAAAAAGACATACTTTTCCATTAATACCTTCTGCAATATCACTAATAAAAATATTAAAGAGAATGGGTCCAAGTACTGACCCCTGAGGTACCCCACTGGTAACAAGACCTTGCGCTGAATAAACTCCATTTACCACAACCCTCTGTTGTCTGTCACTCAGCCACTGCCTAATCCAGTCAACAATATTGGAATCCAAGCTCAAAGATTGCAATTTATTGATAAGCCTTCTATGCGGAACAGTATCAAAAGCCTTACTGAAATCTAAATAAGCAATGTCTACTGCACCACCTGTGTATTATTTTTGTTACCCAATCAAAAAAATCAATAAGATTAGTTTGGCATGATCTCCCTGAGGTAAACCCATGTTGTTTCTGATCCTGTAATCTATGTGTTTTTAGATGTTCAACAATCCTTTCCTTTAACATGGTTTCCATTAAATTTCCCCACTACTGACGTAAGACTAACTGGCCTATCGTTCCCCGATTCCTCCCTACTACCCTTCTTGTAAATGGGCACAACATTTGCTAATTTCCAGTCTTCTGGGATGACTCCTGTTAACAAGGATTGGTTAAATAAATCTGTTAATGGTTTTGCTATTACATCACTGAGCTCTTTTAATAATTTAGGGTGGATCCCATCAGGCCCCATTGACTTGTCTTTACTTTAGACAGCTGCTGTAGAACCTCCTCCTCTGTCTCGTTAGTGTTTCCTCCTAACTGAGGTCCCTTTCCTTCCTTTTCTTCTGCAAAGACTGAACAAAAATATTCATTGAGGCAGTCAGCGAGACTTTTATCCTCTTCTACATACCTTCCTTCCTTTGTTTTTAATCTAACTAATCCTTGTTTTACTTTTCTTTTCTCGTTTATGTATCTAAAAAATGTTTTGTCCCCCTTTTTTACTGACCGAGCTATTTTCTCTTCTGCGTGTGCTTTGGAAGCTCTTATAAATTGCTTTGCCTCTTTCTGCCTAATTTTATAGGTTTGCCTATCTTCTTCACTGAGTTGTTTTATAATTATTGAAGGCTATCTTTTTGTTCTTCACTATTTTGGCCACTTCTGCAGAGTACCACAGTGGTTTCTTCCTTTTGTTTTTGCTAACAAGCTGAATGCAATTTCCTGTGGCCTTCAATAATGCTTCCTTTAAATAATCCCATTTCTCCTGGACTCCCTTTAAACTCCTCCAGTCTGATAATGACTCCTTCACACAAAATCCCATTTTAGAAAAATTAGTTTTTTTAAAGTCTAAAACTTTCATTCTTGTGTGGTGCGGCTCCATCCCTGTTGTTATATTAAACCATACTGACTAGTGATCACTAGATCCCAAATTTTCACCTACAACAACGTCCGATACCAAACCTCCATTTGTGAGTATTAAATCCAATATGGCCTCTTTACGGTTCGGCTCCTCAACTACTTGTGTTAGAGATAATCCCAGTAAGGAGTTTAGAATATTTGTACTCCTGGTGCACCCAGCTGTTTTGGTTTTCCAGTTCACATCAGGAAGATTAAAGTCCCCCATGATAATAACCTCCCCCTTCATTGCCATTTTGGCTATTTCCTCAACCAGCAGATTATCTAGTTCTTCTGCTTGTCCAGGGGGTCTATAGATCACACCTACACGAGCTACTGTATGCTTGCCAAATGTTAGCGTAACCCAAACTGACTCTATGTTCACCTCGCTCACTTTTATTTGGTTCGTTTTTATGTTGTTTTTCACATACAAGGTAGGAAAGGAGGAGGAGGGGCCCTGTGTCTTTTCTATATAAAAAGAGTACCCCGGTATTGTTATGTCCCAGTTATTTTTCTCACTGAACCATGTCTCAGTAACCGCCACTAAATCTACTTTTTCAGCTGCCATCATTGCCTCTAGTTCATTGATTTTATTGACTAAACTGCGAGCATTTGTAGACACGACTCTGAGCTTGTCATTTTTTACCTCGCATGTTGCTTGCACCCTCCGATTTAGTTTTGGGGGACAATCGGGCAGATTGTTTTTTACCCTTTTGTCCCCCCCTCCTAGTTTAAATATTTCTTTGCGAAACCTTTGAACTTCACTGAGAACATATGTTCCCCTATGAGTAAGATGCAAACCATCTTTTTTATACAGTTCCTTTCTGCTCCAATTAGAGCTATCATGGGACACAAAGCCAAATCCTTGCTCCCGACACCATTCCCGAAGCCACAAATTGAATTCCCTATTGCGCATCTGCCTATCTTGAATGTTATGCACAGGCAAAACTTCAGAGAATGACACAATGGACGCAATCTGCTGTATTTCACCTCCAAGAACACAAAAATCTTCCTTAATCTCAGAAACCTCATTGCTAGCCAAGTCATTTGTCCCTAGATGGACTAGAACGTCCACTTCCCCTTGTTGCTTTGCTTGTTTGACAATATTGAGAATACGTCTCTTGTCTCTATGAGCAGTAGCCCCAGGAAGACATCTCACCAAACCACTACTCTCCAGCTCAACACCTCTTATGATAGAATCACCCAGCAACAATTGCCTTTTATCAAGTCCCACCTTTTCATTTTTTCCTTGGTTGCAGTGCTGCATACCTTAGGCATAGGGGATGGTGGTTCCTCAACTATGGTGTCTGAGCCTACATCCATCTTACCACTACACTCTGAAAGTGCCTCAAAAGAATTAAGAAGAGCCACAGATTGTGGGACATGCCTTCTCTCCACAACTCTAAGTCTACCAGATCCTACAGTAGTCCATCTGCCGCTCCTAGGAGGCCTCTGTGGCAGTGGTTTAGTAACAGTCATAGCCTGAGTTTCTCTAACAGATAATTTACAAATCTCAGACTTCAAACAGGCAATTTCCTGCTGCAATAAAGAGAGCTGCCTACATATCAGGCACACTCCAAACCTCCAAAAATTGGATCTAAAAACAAATGCATGACAGCTCTTACACTGGACCAAGCCTGCCATTCTAAAAGAATGGATTTAAAACCAGCAAATCTTACCTTTTTGTAGGTTTTCTACCTCCTGTCTAACCTCAGACTACCTCCAGAAGATCTCCTGTAAGTGCTCACTTTGAAGACTTCCCAAGCTCAATTAGACCAAGCTAATATCCCCAACCTTTATATATTCACCTAAATACACCTCCCCCAGCAAGGAGTGGACAAGCTAAACCTGAAGCAAATACCACCCAATTGATTCCAATTGTATGCTAATCAGTATGAAAATGAGTCACCAGCCTAACCTAATTTACTCACCAGACCTAACTTAAAACCTTAAGATGAATAGAAAAGATCTGTTTGAAACAAAAATCAAAATCACTCACCAGAAGATCTCCTGTAAGTGCTCACTTTGAAGGTATGACTATCATTTATTCGGAATGTTTGTTAGTCTTCTGGGTGTTTTTTGACTGACATTTCAATGAAAAAAAAAAATAAAAATTGGCTTTTTAACACAAATGCAAGTTAAAAAAAAAAAAAAGTCACTCGCTCCTCTGCAAAATGTTAAATGTGTAAGGATTAAATAGCATTCCTTCTCCGATGTGTCGATCACACGGAAAAACATTACCATTCTCTGCATTCCTAGCATCATATTCACATCTAGTGGCCGTATTGGCACAGGCAAGTCTGTCAGACAGACTGAGGAAACCCGCAGTAGAGACGGGTGAAACGTGTATAGGAGGATGTTTATTTGGAAAGTGGATTCACCTCCTTATTGGAATACTTTACCTGCAATTTCAATTGGAGAGAACGCTACCCTGATGACGGCGAAGACTACATGGCGATTCACAACTGTGCCTTGCTTATATGGAGCCACTTAAAAAAAGAGAGGCTCAGGAATTTGTGAGTATAATCCTTTTAAATACTCTACTCAAATGAATAGATCTGCGCAATGAAATCCTTTTTCTATCTTGAAGCACTATACAGATTAAAACACACAGCGTCTGCAACCTGATAATCGAGGAGTTCGGTGTGACCCCCCTAAAAAGAGGTCAAGAAGCCAGAAAGTAGAGCCAATTAGGGCTCCTTCCTTGTGAGTTGAAACCTGAAATAATTCCCCTTAAAGAAATGTTATATACTGTTTATAGACAATATTGCACTATAGGTTCTCAATTTCATGTTTTTATGGAAAATAGGCGTCATGTCAACTGGATACACAGCGGAATATTATATGCCAGATAAGCGTTCTTTAGATCTTTAAGTGTGTATAATATCAGAGATTGAAACTTGCGCTCACACTGGGACTGATGTCCCATTTTTTGATATTAGAATCCTTATTATGCTATGCATCATAAACCAGATAACGAACTAATTACAGGCTTGTTATTTCTAATGAAAACGCATGCATTTTGCAAAAATCTTCTAAATATAAAATAAAAAAGTTCTCAGTTTACCTCCCTGGTGTTCTGATTCTGACATTTTATATCAGAATCTGTACAATTTATTCAGCCTCCTGGTGGTGTTAGGGTGTGGCTCAGGGTTAAATTTCAACGCTGAAAGCGGTAACCGAGCCACACTCGGGCTGGATACATACCTGAACCCAGGGGCGGACTGACCCAGCGAGCGCTGCCTGGGGGCCCGGTTTTGCAAGGTGCGTTGCATTCTGACCACAGCAGTACACCAACAAACCGCCTCGTTGGCGGCGCTCTAGTGTGCCTTCCTGGGCCCAACGTGCACCCTGCATTGATGCCGCCCCCCCCCCCTCACATGATGCGCGTATGTGGGGGGTGTCAATGCAGGGTGTACGTGGGGCCCAGGAAGGGAAGCTGGAGCGCCGACGAGGCAGTTTAGTAGTGCGCCGCCGTGGTCGGAACGCAACGCCCCTTACAAAAAGACCCCTGAGCTGCTGGGGTCAGTATATATCCATGTGCGAGCTACGGGGGGGGGGGGGTCAGTATACATCCATGTGCGAGCTACTGGGGGGGGGGGGGTCAGTATATATCCATGTGCGAGCTACTGGGGGGGGTTAGTATATACCCATGTGCGAGCTGCTGGGGCAGTATATACCCATGTGCGAGCTGCTGGGGCAGTATATACCCATGTGCGAGCTGCTGGGGGCAGTATATACCCATGTGTGAGCTGCTGGGGGCAGTATATACCCATGTGTGAGCTGCTGGGGGCAGTATATACCCATGTGTGAGCTGCTGGGGGCATGTGGGTTGTGAGTTGCATGGGAGGGGTTTATGGGTGTGGCCTACTGTGTAGGCATGGCACAAGGGGCCCCCACTAATTCCTATTGCCCGGGGGCCCCATTGCTTGTCAGTCTGCCCCTGCCTGTACCTGCGCTCCCTTGCTGTCCCCAGCAGTCACCTCTGGCCGATGGCGGCGTCTGGCTTCCCTTCTCACAAGAAGGGAACCAGGAAGCTGCAAAATCGACCTGAGGAAAATGTGATTGTGGAGGTCAGCGAGGGAGCGCAGGTTCAGGTATGTATCCAGCCCGAGTTTACCTCTTTCAGCAGTAAAATTTAAGCCTGAGCCACACTCGGGAAAACCGCCAGGGAGGTTAATAAATATCCCACGGGTGCGGACCCTAATGGGCTGCACACACCAGTGGGATGGACTGCGGTGTCAGGCAGGCGATCTTGCAACACAATTTTTCCCTCAAACCACATGGAGAAAGATTCCATTTCTGGATCTCCAAAATGGAACAAAAGAAGATGTCCCAAAAAAATGCCACGAGTTCTGCGCTGACACTGAATGGATATATATTCTAGGGTCAAAACGGACTTAAACCATAGCACTGTGAGTGTGAGTTCTGCACAAAAAGGTTATCCCACATGTCAGAGCGTACAAACACTGGTAGAAGCATTTTACTAGGAAATTAGCTAGAATGCTGTCTCCAAGCAACAGAAATAACAGGAACTCCCACAGGTAAACATGTTACACCTACTAGAAAGCACAAGATTACTATGAAGTGATTGAAATTAAGACCATCCAATAAAAAAAACATATACACAAACTAGGGCTTAAAACTAAATAGTCAATCTCAAAAAAGAGTCACAATTACAATCTTCGTTGTATCAAACACTGCCTGCCCATAAGGAAAGTCACCAAAACATTTTAGATGGATGGCTTTTTGCTTGGATTATGGCACACAGTCACTGTGGCATCATTTTGATAAATTTGACATTGCACGAGATTATTTCAATCTATAGTTGCATTAATTTGTTGCCAAGATCTTGTATTGATGGGAGAGTCGGAGAGCGGAGTAACTTTCTGCAGCACATTATTTCAAAGATTCTCAATGGGGTTAAGGTCTGGACGGTGTGGTGGCCAATCAATGTGTAAAGATTGGCCACTCTGGCACAATTTGAGCCCGATGAATGCTGGCATGGTCATCTTGGAATATGCCCGCTGTGCCATCAGGGAAGAAGAATCCCATCGATGGTGTAGCGCTCACCCCCGGAGGAGCCGCTGATTAAACCCAGGATAGTCTCACCGCACTAGGAATCACTATACACCAGCACACTGTTGTGGATTTTCTAAAATATATACGTCACTGGAGCAATAAAGTGGCATTGAACACACATATACTTTGAGACGTAAATCAATTAAAGCGGGAATAAATGACGTAATGCGAAACGTGGGAAAAACACGTGGCGGAAAAGAAACGGTTAAAGCCCCCTAAGTTCGTGAGTTTAAGTCCCGCATATATATATTATATATATATATAATATATATATAATATATATATATATGTCGTAGGGTACTAGATTCAACTGGCCAGTGAATTAACAAAATTATCTTCGACTAGTCAACGTTGGGGCCCTGTGAATTGAAGCAATTAACCAAGTGCGCAATTTCGTGTCGGAATGTAGGCCTTGAGGCCTCTCACCCATCCGGAAAACAAAGGGTCTAGAACCGATGACTCGACCAAAGGATCTCTCTCCGCAACTGGAAACGAGTGCTAACGAATCCGCTGTCCCAATGCTGAATCTCTGCAACTGGAACCAATCTGCCACCTGCACTCCCGTTCGATCTGCGGTCTCCTTACTCAATGTCCTTCTAGAACCTGGTTGTTCTCAGAGGTGCTCAGCGGAATGTGGTATGCAATCAGGCACACTCTGTCCCCGATCTCCAGCACTGGATAGGTCTCGACCCACACTCCTGAATGGTTGTGATCCCGGACGATATGCTGCATGCATCTTACTCCTTCAGCTGCTCTGCTCGCTCTCCCATGCCCCGTAAGAAGCACCTGATGTCCTTCCTGGCGCCAGGACGCCCACTTCCTGTCCTCTTCGTAAAGGTCTCTGGAAGGTGTAGTTCATAAGTCCAGCATAGTTTCTTTCATACGTTCTACTCTGGCTCCCCCTAGGGTCAATATCAGTTTAGTCCAGAGAGCCAAATCAACACAGCGCTACACTGGAAACCTGCTCATTCAGTATATTCAGCAAGTCACGTGACCTCATTTTTTGAAACTGAAACATTAATCACTGTAGTAATTATCCAATGGAAGGCGAGCACCTGTTTCCTTAGTTTACCCAAGTGTTGACTTTTTTTGGCCAGCAGCGTATATTAAAGTAGGCTTTTGATGAACTTTAGGGATACTTCATTTTTGAATAGAATTTATCCAACACAATGCAAATTCATTTCTAAAATACACATTAAAACCTAAATACTTGGAATCACTTGGAATGAAAGCTGGGAAAGGGCTGAAATTTTCGAACGCACAGAAACCTTTTCTTCCTTACTTACTAACCACTGGATGAACGTTTTCAACCTTGTTCGAGAATAATAGAATTCCAGGAACACCCAACCTTGTTCTGCTAATGACTAATCTTACATATTTAATGCCCGAAAGAAAGAACATCATGAGGCGGGCAGACATCAGCCATCTCCTGGCGCTCAGCTTTTTAGTTGCAGACATGAGGCGGGTTTTGCTCATATATAGAACATTTCCTCAACTGACTTGTGAGTGCGTTGAAACATTAAAAAAAAAAAAAATAGATCATGAAACAAAAAGGTGTTCCGATGGAGATTGTGATGACACAATAGCCTTTACGTAGACGCATGCTTAGTAATATCGCCTCCAGGGATAGGCTCACTGCATATTAGAAGCTTATTTTATGATTGGTGCAACACTTGCCACATCGAAGTGTCAAACACCTTTACCCTAAAGTGCAAACATAATCTGAGAACATCAACGCCCCTTTCTTTTACACAAGATACAATATATACCAAAAAGGTGTGCACAGCCCATATTATAAAAGAAGTGCACCAAGAGTGTATTCTTGCATAGACCAAAACAGGGTTGGGCCCTGGGAAGCAGACATGACGAAGGCTGGGGGTGAATTGCTTCTCCCATATTGTACTTGCTCTCAGAGGTCCAACATGTTTGAGGCATGCAGTTGCGCAAGAGCTGCTAAACGCAAAATCTCTAAAACAATATTTATAGTTTGGAGATCAGTTTGACATAAGTAGCACGGTGACTTGGGAGTAATGGTCTTAATTTCTTATTCCTATAGGTTATTGGATATGGACGGCGAAAAATCGGTCCCATAGAGAAGTAGTGGTCAATCATTTCAGACAATGCCGCACTGCTCAGTCAGGGAAATGCTGTGATTTTCAGTTCGATAGATCATTTTTACATTTGAAACCTATTTTTTTACCATTAAAAAAGTTAAAAATTTTAAAACAAAGAATTTTATCAAAAAAAAAAAAAAAAAAAAAACACTTGATCAAACTTTAAACTTTTTTTTATTATAAACAGATATTTTTTTAATTAACTTTATTACACACAATAAATTTTTATGAGTTTGAACACCTATGTCGAAGAACACGAGAGTTAAACTGCAAGGAAAAAAAAGTGTGACTCAATCTTCGCCGCACTTCAGGGACCCTGCAGTGAATTTACCGAAGAGTCAGTCAAAAGGAATCACCGAAGTGCATCAAACAAAGTAAAAAGCGCTGAAACGTCAATGCTTTGTGAATAACCTCGGTCACACGAGCGCACTTTTCAGGTACAGGGCGTCTGTTGAAACGAAGGCACTTTGTGGTTACATTGTATCAGCTGTATGCAGGAGTTTCTCTACGTCCGTTGACATGTAAAAGTATCTGTTGCAACATGTGTTGCACATGCGCACTTTTTCACACAGGCTTCGTGTGGTGTTCGATTGACTCCTTTGAAAAAGCTGCAGACAGCATTGTGCGGTCAGACAGACGCTAAAAGTGCACTCGTGTGACCGCAGCCTTAAAAAAAGCCCAAAAAAATCCCCCCTAAAAAAGTAGACAAGCAGGAGCAATTCACAGCAGGTACACCCATTCTATGCACCCCTATACCCACACATCATCTTACACCCCCCCCCCTTCTCTGCTGCTCCAACACAAGGAATGTTTTATTTCTTATTAAAACACAAGGTTTAAAATGAGGGAAGAAGGGAAGAAGGGAAATAGATATATAAGCTCTCTTTCAGGATTTCTACATTCTCAAGGTCTATTGTATGTTTTAAAGTCTATTCTTTAAATCCATTTTAGGAACGTCAAATTTATACAGGTCGGTCCAAAGGCCATTCTAATTTCTCCAGCATATGATTAACTTGCAGAACCTGTTATTAAAGGATCATTTTGGACCTCGAGGAAGAACCATGGATAAACATTGCCGAAGAGGAAACACTACTTTCTAAAAATGAAACTTTAAATACAGAGTGGGGGTGCTCAGAGAGATCGTCTAAGGGTTGTCCAAGCTTGAACCATGAATACCTGTATTTTCTTCGGATAGAAAATCTGAAAATAAATCTCCCGTTGTGCTTAATTATACACCGACTGTCAGAAGAAAGAAAATGCTGGTAGTATTTTGACTAAGGCTAGGGTCAGACAAACGCATTTTTATGTTGTCTGTGAAAAAGTGCGTTCGAACGAATGGACGCATTTTTTCACAGAATACGTGATAGCGGTCATACTATGCGCATTTTCGTCCGTGATTTTGTACGGATCATCAATAAAACACTTTGAGTCTGGACGTTATGTTGGCCGGACATTAGCAGCGTCTGACGTCTCCTAATCACGCACACACGCCGCTAGCGGACACAGCGCACTCTGTACGTCAGTACCTGCGGTTTCACGTTCTCGAAAAAATGCGTTCATTTTCCACTTGCGTTGCGCAGCCGGACTTTTGTGCGACCGTTCTTCGTATATTGGCCGTCATTGCCCGGCATCTGCTGCTAGCACGGCCGTGATTAAGTGCGGCTGCACGCGCGTTCGCACTGCCTCAGTCTGACCCTAGCCTTCAAGGTGTTATCACCAGAGGCGTTGCAAGGTCATGAGGCAGCCGGGTTCAAGTCCTCCCCTTGCGTCCCACTCTCATTTTAGATAAAATAAAGGTTGAACGTTGCTGCCGACAATCTGAATGGGTAAAAGTGCACTATGACACCCATGGCCGAAGGGGAAAAGGGCAGTCACACAGCGAGGGCTGAAATGGAAGATGTCAGTCCGCTGTGGTTCAAGCCCCGGATGTCAAACTGGGGCAACGCATACACACACACCACTGGCTACCACTAAACAGTTGAGCCACAGAAAACTAGGCGTCAAAGGACACTCCAGACACTATGGCTGTTCGATGCAAATTGAATAGTCAAAGTGACCCAAGTGTCTTCCTCCCACCACAGATTTTCTCATGGATTGATGGTCACTGATCTTTTCTCCCATCAGAAGTCTGGGAATGAACAAAGTGTAACACTTGCATTGACTGCCACTGTGTTGGCTGGACACTCTAGTCTACAGATCCACCCACCCCCCCCTTCAGATTTACATGATAACTGTCTGTATTCAAGGTATTATACCTTAGGGGTAAAATAAAAATGGGAGGTGGTGGTGCATGGAGATCAGGAGAGGTTAATGTTACAGAAGTACTTCTACAGCGCAAACATATTCCATAGCGCTTTACAATGCGGAAGCACAAACAGGTGACATACATAACACAAGAGGAAAGACAACCCTGCCCATAGGATAACAAGTCCTCCATCCCCTCCTATTCTAACCTTGAAATGTCCCCTTAAATTGTTTGTAGATGTCAATTCAAAGACTGTCAGGATTTTTTGAAGAGTTCGTTGAATGAACGCAAGTGTGCCAGAAGATTGTTGAAAAATCTAGTCTCACACTTTGGTAATCTGGATCCCAAGCTTAAAGCTGGTGTTACAGCAAGAAAAAAAAAGGTTATTCTTCACACTGCATCACAGTAACGTGTTGAAAGCACCGCTTCCTAGGGCATAAAATATATTTTGCATGTCATGTCATTACACGTTTTCTGTGTCCTCTGTAGAGGAAGCGCTCTGCCATGCAACCTAAAAGCAAAGGGCACACAGAGGTACTGGACCATGAAAGAAATGAGCACAGGTTAGCATTCCTTTATGGAATAGAAGATTGTAACATGACAGCGATCAAGGGTCAGTTTACAATGAAAATTCCATGTCAAGACAAGAGAACAACAGATAAAAAAGGGGGGGGGGGACAAACAAAATCAGGAAAAAGTGGGGGATAAAGTACCATTTCTTAATAGGTTTGTAGCTTTGTCTTAAGGTTAAAATTCTCCTAACGCACCTTCATAAACGTACTAACTTTGTGCTACAATGTAACTACATGACCCACCATTGTGACATGTTAAAAGAGCTAAACTGGCCGTTGCTGGAATCCAGATGCACCCTTCACCTTTCCAACCTGGTGTTTAAGAGCTTTTCTGGGAAGCTGCCACCCTACCTGAATAGGCTGCTTCCCCTAGCAGTTCCCTCATCCTATAACCTCCGATCCAGGACCTGCACCTTACTTGTAATACCACAATACAAAAAGAAAGTGTCTCGATCCTCATTTTCCTACAGAGCACCGCAATTATGGAACAACCTCACAGACGCCATCAAATCTTCGAGTCTAAAGTCACTCGAGCTCCCTATTAGTATACCTCAATACAGAATGCACCTGTAACATAATGACTAGATTAACACAATCTGTATATACCGGCTGGGTGGAGTAGAGGTAACATCACTGCTCTGCGTGTAGAGAGCCTGTGGAGACATGGGTTCCATCTCGACGAGCACCTCTCGAGTAAGTGTCCTCGGGCAAGACACCTAACGGTACATACTCGCCACCCAGGACATACTTGAAAAACGAGAGAAATGTCAATGTATCCTTCCTGGTAAAATCCTTTCTTTAAAAAAAAAAAAAAAAAAAGATAATTTTTTTAGAAAGTATTTTACCAGGAAGGATACATTGAAATTTCTCTTGTTTTCAAGAACATTGAATTGTTACAGTAGGCACAGAAATACAAAGTAACAATTCAATGTTCTTGAAAACGAGAGAAATCTCAATGTATCCTTCCTGGTAAAATACCTTTATCAATAAATGCCACATCAATTGTGGAGGGCCAAACTCATGGATGGCTGTCCAGAGGTTGAAGACAGCTGTCAGGACTGAAGGGAAGCCTAATCACTTAAAGTGCGGTCATAGATCCCAGGAACAGGCAGAGGACAGAAAGCAATTTCTCATGCCACGGTAGCTAGAGTCCCCCTTTAAAAGTATGTGAGTGCATGTACTCTAATTGCTAGTATTCTAATTACAGGAGAGACCTATTGCAAAATAACTTTGTGCCATAAATTCCAGAAACAACCACACCCCATTGATAAATCAATGTATAGCCGACAGTCATGCAGAAGGTACAGAGCTGTATATGCAATGGCACACCTCCGAAAACAATCCTTAAGGAATGCGAACTTAGAGCTATCATAAGTTGATAAAAATAGGCAAAAAGAAAAACATTACACAGGACCACGTCCCACACACCACAGGTGGTGGTGACCAGGAAAGGGACCTCATTAATTAGACACTGGACCTTTAAATAGGTTTTTTAAAAAAAGGTTTCCAAGGTTTTTAGCACTTTTTCATGACTCACTCTGCATATTGGGTGACTTTATAGTATTTTAACGTTATTTATTGGTGACTTCAAGACTTTAAACTGATGGACAGGGAATATAGTTACACTTTTTGCTGTGTTAAAGCTTATTTTTAGTTAAAATTTCTACTAGTTACGTAAAGTATTTAAAAGCTAAACGCAGTCCCAGCCTGGAGCGCAGTTTTAAACTATAGCCACGAATAAATGTTTATGCACCAAACATCGTCCTCACTGCAGCCGATGTCTGTGTTTATAGGGCTATTCCTGGCAAAGTTACCGTTTCCGTGGACTTTAACATTTTAAAGATCAGCAGTGATTAGCCGAGAGAACGCTCTGTGCGCCTTTTTTCAAATTAATCATTTAAAAGGATGCTATAAAAATGGGATTTATGGCTTCTCTAAAAGGGTTTCCAAATACATTAAGGAATATAAAGTTGTGCCAAAAACTTTCCTTTTCTTGCTTGCTGCACAGCACCATTCCGACCACAGCCATCGATTTGCTTCATTGTGCAAGATGCTGCGGTAGAGGGCTACCCAAAGTCCTTATGGGTCACCCATCTAACAGCCCTACAGGGTGCATCCTCACCTTCCATGATAAATAAGCATGCTAAACTGAGGACTAGAGTCACCCAGTGCAGGCTAGCGCCCCACTCACCCAGCTATGATATGACAGCATTTTGGGTGCTGTGATGCGATCAATAGGAGTCCCATGTATGAGTACAGGACAAGCAGCTCCATTCATAGGAGAAACACCGCTTAAGTCGAGAAAGAGACCAATAGAAGAGAAAGTGCTAGAATTTCCATCACAAAAAAAAAATTCATATGGGCTTGACAAAGGTGGTTTTATTTCCATATAAAATATGACGGTTCTGCCCTGCGTGCACCTTTAAAAGCCATTACTCAATTTCTGTGGATTAACAACCTTTAACCAGCACCGCTAGGAATGTTTACAACCTTGATAACGGACATTGATTAATTATTTCTTGACTACTGTTCTGATTGCCATGTACTCACATGGTAGTGTTACAATGGCAAACTACGCATAGAGAATAGAAGATAAAAAGGTGAAGATTCCTTACGCACACAGGTATTTTCTGCTCTTCCATACGGAAACGTTGCACGGAGCCCATGGTTTTTGTTTCATTTCCCCAGTGCAGTTACATTTTTTTTTTTTTTTTTTTTTAAATTATATAAACACCCCAAAATTAATATGAAAAATGATACAGGATATGAAAGCCATTTTGTGCATCAAGGTGCTGGACGTCGCAAATGCGCTGCGTCTTAGTTCCATCACACACAAACACTACGCGGGCATGGCGCACTCTGCGCATCCGTTCTAGCGGTTTTACGTTCTTGCCTAAATTGCGTCCGGTGCCACGTGCGTTGTGCGTGCGCAGTTCGGTGCGCACACTTGGTCTCTATTGATCATGATTCTAGCCTACGACAGACGTTAAAATGTGCGGCAACACGGATGTGATCAGTGCGTTCGTCTGACACGGGCCTTAAAATGTAAAATAAAAATTTAAAAAACATTAAAAGGGTATTTGCAGTCAAAAACATTTTTGCATATATCTACTGCTAGCAAGCAGTAGATATGCAAAAAGTTTTTTTAAAAAAAAAAAAAACACAAAACGCTGCAAGAGCAGTTTAAACTTTCCTCCGATCGCCGGCGCGCTCACGAGCTGAATGTACTTTACGGCCCGAGCGGCTGCAAAGGATCTTGGGGCGCACACATGCGCAGTACCCATTTTCGGCCGTGACGCGCAATGTAAGTCTATGGACGCCGGATTGCTGGGACGCGCCTGGTGACTCCGTGGGACAAGAGCCAGAGGTGTTAGCGCTGGATCAGAGACCCGCCGCATCACTGGAGAAGAGGGAAGAAGAGGAAGATCACAAAAAGAGACATCATTTAAGGCAAGTGCTTTAATTTACATTGGGGAGAGGGAAAAAATTTGACTTTAATGTCACTTTCAGGCTCCCAAAATGATATTATGCATCAGCGGTACAGATCGTGAGAAGAAAAAAAAAAAATAGAATGTACAGTATTGCTTACAAAAAAAAAGTGTAACGGACACCTATTTAGATATAGATCAAGACTTTTTGAAATCATGGAGCTCTGAAATTCTTGTAAGTATCTGCTCTGCAGCTTTAAAACCGTGTAACCTTTATTCTCTCACACCTAAATTAGAGATATTAGAGGTTTGAAAGCTACTCCCTTACAACATGTCACGCCACGGGTTAATCATTAAAGCCCTTTGCATCTCTGCGTTATGAGCGCACTCGACATCCACTCGGGTCCACTGAGACAGTCAGCTAGCATGGCAACAGGTGTGTGTTCCCAACGCCGCTCTCTGGAAATATTGACAATAGAATTTGTGTAAATAGTCATCGAGAAGCATTAATAAATGCAAAGCCACCCACACGCCATGACGCAACTGCTTTCAGCAAAACATGCAGAGTCAAGTAAGTCACAGGGCTGGTAAGAACCGAGCCTGTAATTATCAAAGGGGGAAAGAAAAAAAAGGGGGGGGGGTTAAATAAGCAACAACTGGTCAAAGTGTACTCCTCTCTGGGCAGTCACCTGGAGCTGCTTGAACCCATTAACACTTTGTTCCCATTTCTGCACTGCGGTACTTGCAGCGTATTTCCTCTTAGCCCTAGGGCTGTCACGCAGTTTTCGTGAGGACGAGGGGGAACAGCCCGTTTTCAACTTAAAGCATCAGGTTTATTAAAGAGAAAAAATATATATAAAATAATGAACCCCCCACACCAAATGTCTCTTCCAGTGGATGTAGCATTGCTGGCCAAAACCCTGTTGAGGGCATTCCAAACATTCTGGGCAGAGGAAGGCTGCAGGAACAAGCAGTGTGTGGAGGGGCGATTCAGCTCACCATGCTGATTTAAATAGGAAATAAAAAAAAAGATGGTACCAAGAGGGTATAAAAGTGGAAGTCACAGAATCTAGCATTTGGATTCATGAATACCTTCATCAGGGCTTCCCAAATTTGTCCTCAAGTACCTCTAAGGCCGGGGTCAGCCAGGTGTTTTGCAGAGCGGAAGGAACGTCCGTGAGAGTAGACATTCCTTCCACTCTGACGCCTGTCAGGTCACCTCGCTGAGCACAGTATTGGTATGCCTCGCCCGCATCTAATTTGGCCCGCCAACGTGCAACATTAGCTGCGGGGGAGGGGCCAAGGCAGCCCATTGAAGTCAATGTGACGCTCCAGTATGCCACACGTCTTCGAGACCCACCCGCCGCAGGGATGGCATAGAATGTCTTCCAGTGGGAAAGGCTTAAGGATCACCTTGGGGAAATGCAGACTGAATCCTGCAATCACTGAGCAGCAAATCATATCACTCGTGCTGTGCTTCAGATATCTGGCAAACCTGGCCCGTTAGCGGGTCCGTATGACAGGTTTGAGGAACACTGTATCAGTCTGCACCTTGAGCAATTTGCTACTCCACCTTTCCGGCCATAGTAGATACGTAAAGCAGGGCTTGGCAAGACGCATCTTTAGGGGCCCGTATAAAGTCAAAAATAAAATGAAAAACCTTACGTTGCCACAAAAAACCTGTACACCATAAACGAAGACTTTATGCCAGTAATATCCCACGCCTGGATTTGTTGAGCATGAATATAATCCAAGATTCTGGATAAGATTCAGATTATATTAAAAGGTGTTTGAGAGGCGTAGATCTATGTGGCAAGCGTCACCGTCTTTGCTCCTCAATGGGTCAGCAGAGGATCAGATGGAAGATACATTAGAGAGCAAGACCCTATAAGCAAAAGTCCTACATGAAAGACTTGTATCACTTCCAGCACACTTGGGCCACCTGTTACTGACACATGCAACGAGGACACAGTAGCCCTTTGTGACAGAAGAAACTTAGAACACGTGTTTAACACATCTGTTCAGTGGGCTCAGAGCCCGACCAGTCTGAAGACAGAGTTATATGGCCAGTAAACGAGTGTGACCAGGTGTCAAAACTAAAAAGGTTTAATGCAGACAGAAAGCCAAGCACTCTGGCTCCACTCCAAACACTAAAAATAAAAAATTAACGAATTAAGCTGAAAGATCATCGTACAAATGATGAATATATTGCCTACAGAGAGCATTAGGAATTATTCTCTCAAAAAAACAAAAAAAAAACAAAACACATTTTTACTGTAATACAAGTCTCTCTAAAAGACCTGAAACAAACTAAAAGGTATTTGGAAAACCAATTTCAATCTGAAAATGTGGATTCAGACTGAAACCACTGGACCTGAAAGGGTTAAAATTATCCGAATTGGGGCAAGAAAAAAAAATTTAAAATTTTTTTTCCAGTGTTACAACATGAAGAGAATCCTTAAACCAGTACACAAGAAAGCATTTTGCTACAAACGGAAAGAAGAAAGAAAAATAAAGCATAAAACCAAAGCACTGGCTCGGTCTCATACAGAACTTTATTAGGATTCCATATACATTATTCTGGCTGGATTAGAAACAAGAGTAGGAGGAGGAAATGACAAACCGCTAGGGTGACGTATCATGCATTGTAGATTAGTAATGATTTAGAAAATGCCCTGAAAACTAGATAGAAAATGAGTCTAGCACTGGCCTTAATTTTTAGCATCTATCTTGCACTCCTTTAGATTAAATGGTTCCCAACCCTGGTCTTCAAGTCCCTCTAACAGGCCAGGTTTGCAGGATATCTGAAGCACAGGTGATACAATTTGCTGCTCAGTGATTGCAGTATTCCATCTGCTTTTCCCCAAGATGATCCTTAAAACCTGGCCTGTTGGGGGACTTGAGCACAGGGTTGGGAAACACCGCTCTAGATCATCTTCGCTGGTGCAATTGAGATGACTAAACTTTGCACACGTTAAGACCAGAGAGATTGCGTATTATGGTGATAATTTTACATTTAGCCTCCGAATACTACATTACCGACACTCTTGTGCCAGATACAACTAGACAAAACATGTCAATGGGTTGTGTGTCACATTTTGTGAAGCAATGCTCCGCTTATTTTGAAACCTATATATCAGGCCTCAAATCATAACAGGGTGGAAATAAAACATCCGACTATAAAGCCTAGATTGGAGAAGGGAGATCGCCTAATTGATCATGGTCGCAGCGTGTTTACAAACATCCTCTGTCTGTCCTTGATATGAAGACAAAACATTATTGTTTCAATGGCCTGTAAATAGTCAGGGTCGGTTTCTAATTTATGGCCTGGAAAGAACAAGAGGTTTTCTTCCAAGAACAACGAGCATGACAGATCGCTATTGCTATGTTTGCATCATAATGGTCGCCTGTACCACTGACCACTCAAAAAAAAAAAAAAAAAAAAAAAAAAAACACACCACTTACAGGGTCTCGATTGCTAACGACAATCACATTAAATGTGACTGACCTTCTGTTGAACAATCTATTATTCCAGTAGTCGTAAACCTTGGCACCCCAGATGTTTCAGCAATTCATGACCTAGGATGCCAAACCACATGTATGGCTGGCAGAGCATCATGGGACGTGTAGTTCAGAAATATGTTGTGCAAAGGTTCACCATCACTGACTTAGTTCATCTCAGATCGATAAACATTGTTATTTTGTCAATTAACACACATGCACGATAAAAATTGTGAATTTACAAAAATATGACTGTCAGTTAACTAGCAGACTGCCACAAAAGTACCTACCAAAAAGTAGACTGCATTACACTCCATGGGTCCATGTACAGTGGTGTTCAAAATTATTCAACCCCCACTGAAATTGAGTGTTTTGGCCAGTTTGACATTGATTTTGATCAGTCATCTTGCTTACAATTAAATCAAAGAGGCACGTGTAGGTCAGACAAATATAACATAACATTTATAATGAAAGAACCACAAATGTCTTTTCTGTGCTCACATCATTATCAGTTTTATTCAACCCCCAAGTGACATTCAATCTTAGTACAACATCCTTTTACAGTTATAACAGCTTTTAAACGTGAAGCATAGCTTGACACAAGTGTCTTGCAGCGATCTACGGGTATCTTCGCCCATTCGTCATGGGCAAAAGCCTCCAGTTCAGTCACATTCTTAGGCTTGCGCACTGCAACTGCTTTCTTTAAGTCCCACCAGAGGTTCTCAATCGGATTTAAGTCAGGTGACTGCGATGGCCACTCCAAAATGTTCCAGCCTTTAATCTGCAACCATGCTCTAGTGGACTTGGAGGTATGCTTGGGATCATTGTCCTGTTGAAAGGTCCAACGTCTCCCAAGCCTCAGGTTTGTGACGGACTGCATCACATTGTCATCCAATATCTCCTGGTACTGAAGAGAATTCATGGTACCTTGCACACGCTGAAGCTTCCCTGTACCTGCAGAAGCAAAACAGCCCCAAAGCATGATTGACCCCCCGCCATGCTTCACAGTAGGCAAGGTGTTCTTTTCTTCATAGGCCTTGTTCTTCCTCCTCCAAACATAGCGTTGATCCATGGGCCCAAACAGTTCTAAATTTTGTTTCATCAGTCCACAGAACACTATCCCAAAACTTCTGTGGTTTGTCATGAGTTTTGGCATACTGCAGTCGACTCTTATTCTTTGGAGACAGCAAGGGGGTGCGCCTGGGAGTCCTGGCATGGAGGCCTTCATTACGCAGTGTGCGCCGTATTGTCTGAGCTGAAACTTCAGTACCCACATCTGACAAATCTTTTCTCAGCAGTCACATGGGGACTTTTCTCCACCCTACGCTTCAGGTAGTGCACAGCAGTCGAAGTCAGCATCTTCTTTCTGCCATGACCAGGTAGCGTTTCAACAGTGCCCTTTGCCTTGAATTTGCGAATGATGCTTCCTATGGTCTCTCTTGGTATGTTTAACATCTTTGCAATCTTCTTATAGCCATTGCCCTTCCTGTGAAGAGTAATCACCTCTTCTCTTGTCTTCCTGGACCATTCTCTTGACTTCACCATGTTTGTAACCACACCAGTAAATGTCTAGAAGGAGCTGAGTATCAGTCATTTTAAAGCTGCCTAATTGGTGCTTATTATGCTTTATTGCTGCTCCGTTACATCCACAGGTGTTTTCAATACCTGATTGAAAACACTTGAATGAACCTCTGTTCTTCAGAGTGGTAGTCTTTAAGGGGTTGAATAATTGTGTCAATGAAGAATTCACAAAAGAAACATTTACTACTGTATTACAAAACCAATTGATGTCATTTTAGTTGCATATGGTTCTTTAACCACTTCAATGCTAAGGACGCGCTCAGCGCGTCCTCAGCATTACCGCTGGTGTGCTGAGGACGCGCTGAGCGCGTCCTCACATTGGGGTCAGCGTTCGGCGGGTTCCGGCCGATCGCTGGCCCCTCCGGTGCGGGCTGACATCCTGGATGTCAGCCCGGCATCCGGACCAGCAGCCGCCATTATTAGGTGTCATCGCGGGGGCGCGATGACACCTAATTCAGGCGCCCCCCCGCATGTGCGGAGGAGGCGCCTGAAAGGGAGGGGGGGGGGGGGGGGGAGGTCCTTCGGACCTCTCTCCCTCCCGATCGGCGGCGCACAGGGGCTTAACCCAGGCATCATTTGGAAGGGCACAGCCTGCCCTTCCAAATGATGCCTGGCATTAACCCCTGGGGAGCTGGATCGCAAATCGGCGCTGAAAAGCGCTGATTCGCGATCCTTCCGGGAGCTGGCCGACATCTTGGATGTCGGCCAAGCTTCCGGGAACTCCCCCAGAGGACTGGCGTCATCGTGCGTAGCACGATGACGCCAGTCCTACAGTTAACCCCTAACTGCCACCAAGTGTGGAGATAGGGAGTTCCAATGAACTCCCTATCTCCCGATCCGTGGCAGCTAGGGGTTAAATTTTGATATCGTTGGATCGGCCAGAGCATGGCCGTTCCAACGATACCAAACATGAAAGTTAAAAATGTTGTAAAAAAAAAAAAAAAAACACTTTTTTTTTTTTTTTTGGGTTTGTTAATGCAGCAATATTGTTCCCATTTCAATTATAATGTGAACAATGATGCTGCACTAACGATTTTTGTATGCGGTGCGTTTGTTAAAAATAGTGTCATTTTCCCCAAAAAAAAATGTAACGAGACCCCATCTCTAATTTTTTAACAAGCGCACCCCATACAAAATATAACCGCAATTGCTCGCATGTTAAAATGTGGAAAAACACACTTTACACGTTGTAAATTATTGAAAATACATATTTTATTGCATTTTTTGTTATAATATACAGACATGACATAACGTATACATATAATAATGACATATTATGAATCTACCGAGTCTGACGGAAAGAACGATATATAATATGTCGGTGTCATATACTAAAATAAGCCTTCAAAACACGTTTAAACATGATGCGCAAAACAGGTAAAAAATGACCTCAGCACAGGGGCGGGAAAAGCCTCAGCAGCGAAAGGGTTAAAAAGTCCTTGTAGGATTTCATTCTGAATACAATTACAAATGTACACTAAATTCCCTAAAACCCTTTACAGCATTGGGGGTTGAATAATTTTGAACACAACTGTACATGCCTCTATCTGGCTGTGCTCAGTTGATATCAGACACTTTGAAGCTGGAGCCTCCACAGCATCTGCCGGGGTGCACCTGATACCATTGTAAGACTGGTAATGAGAGGTCATAGACAGACATGACTAGGTTTATAGCAAGAAAAGAAGAAAAAAAAATACATTACAAGTATGACAGGACTGGAGAAGGGGGGGGGGTGGCATGAAGGTACAGCACACCCCCCCCCCCAAGCAAGGCTAATTAGGGAGATCAGTTTCCACAGTTGGTGGAGTTCCAGTGGCAGAGAGCAATAGAGAAATTCATGTTGCAAATGGAAAAGCCTAAGCAGCTCTTTTGAGCCATGAAAAAGTTTTTTTCCTTGGGAAAAACTGAATAGACACATCTTTGGCAGCGGTGGCAAAGAATTTAAAAGAGACACTGCCTCTGCATTACAAAGCCAGAAAACCCCCAAAAAAAACACACAAAACACACCTTTGCTTTGTGGCTCTTGTTTAACCTACATTATTTAACAGTTAAGGAGGTGGAGTAAGGAATATTTAGATAACCTGCGGAACAATACCCTCCTGCTGCCTCAAGTGGGATAAGATATGGCAGCTGATTAGAAGTCTTTTAAGCTCACTGTCTTCAAGCTACCCCCAGTAATGTCCTTTGAATACATGATACAAGGATTAGAGTTAGTGAACGACCCATACAATCCATTATATGGCCAAAGCCACACAGCGAAGACCAAGTAAGGCCTTCTGAAAACTGGGGTTTTCATACAGGAGGAAACCAAAGCACATGCAAGATATCAGAAACAAACACAATAAAGGACAATTCATTTTTTGGTGGTCGCAGCCCTAAAAAAAAAAAAAAAAAAAAAAAAAAAAAAAAAACCTTCCCTTCTCAGACCTGTATAAATGTAGAGAGAATAAGTAGATTTAGTTAGATACTCAAGTATACCGCTAGATCTTGGCGACAAATTTACCTTAAATTTGGAAGGGTCGCGTTATATTCCAGACATCTGCATAGTGTGTAAAAAAGAATAAAATAAAAATAAAAAAAAAAAAAAAAGCACACATGCTCAGGGATCCCAAGTCTCCTTGATGCAAGCAAACACTTCAGGAACTCCCAGATTCGGGAGAGGTGGGATCCATCACGGCCAGAGGGCACACTCTGGCTTAAAACCTAGCACGCACACTCGCTCCGTGCAGCACGGCGAGAGGGGTCGTCTGACCTTCCACTGCTTCGTCCGCCAATAGCCAGCCCCACTACATTGTTGCCCCGTCCTGACGTCACTGCAGACACACTGCACAATTCTCACATTCTTGGGAGGAGAATCATGCAGTGCCGTTAGCCAGCCCCCTCAAATGAGTTTATATCGGCAGATGAGCTTTCCTGCCGGAGGTCAGAAAACCATACCTCCCGCCGTGCTGGCCATTTGTGAATGACTCACTTTGGTTTCCTCGCTTCGCCGGCAATCTTAAATCACAAGTAAAGAAGATGGGTGGCCAGCGGCGGCGTCATACTTTGTAACAACTACAATCATTGTAGATCAGAGCACCCTGGCCTGACTCAAAGGATTTTAAATGGTTTACCGGTACTGTATACTTTTACAATTTTGCTCATCGCGTTATATTCGAGTCTTGACTGAGTATTCTCTCATTTCCATAATGAATCTATCCATAGAGTTCTATTCGGGTCGAGCTATACTTGAGTATCTACGTTACACAGGTTTCCCTTGGCCATGTTAAATTGTGTTTTCATTCCGCTTACAATCACTCACACCCACAAGAGATGAGATCATCCGAATAGTAAAAAATAAACATTAAAACATTGCTACAAAGTTGCAGAAGACACAATAACTGCAAACTCAAAAAGGGATGAGCCACAGAACAATGAACGCTGTGTGACAACAGCACAGTGTGTAGAAGCCCATTGTTAGTGATTTATTCATGAAGAGCCAACCATGTCTGCAGCGCTTCAGCTATTAAAAAAAGGGGGAAAACTAAATATAGAATTATAGTAATATCTCCCATCCACACAATTTAAAAAAAATATATATATATATATATATATATAATTCACATACACGTGGCAAGTTCATTGAAAGCAGTCAGCTGCTACTGCACAGTTGTCAAGAAGTTTCCCTTTATTTTTATGAATAAAAGTAACAGTGACAGCTGAGGAACACAGCACATAATCCCATGTAAGCCGCTTCTATTGTGTCTGCAGACCCGGGGGGGCAAACTGGAAACAGATGACACTCGGACCCGCAAATCCCTTTATTTGTCATCATTTCATTCATTTTGTATTATTACAATGTGTGTTTATGGAACGTTCTCTACCTTAGGTGACAAAATGTTGCAGTTAAGCAACTAAAATGCAAAACAATATTTGGCATAGGAGGTTGCACTTACTGTGCGGTTGTAGAGGTCAAGGAACCAGGTGTCACCCAGGTCTCAAACGCCCCAAGAAACAGCAATTACCGGCCTTAATAAGCTTGATAGTGTCTCCATTAGGGGCCCAAAATGATGCTGTCAGATAAGGTTCTGGACGGCACGTTCCTTTTTTTCCTAAGCTGGCCGCAATGTCTTGATACTGATCGTATATAAAATTTCTGTCGTGGTCTGTGTGTACAGAGGCGACAGATTTGAAAATCCGTTTGGTTACTGGGTCGGAATTCCCCACTTCCTATCAACGTTACAGTTTATGCCAAAATTCTTCAAAAACCCTAAGGGCTGGTGTCAGAGGAGCGCATTTTGTATGGACTGTGCGCCCGTGCAGTACGGACGCACTTTGACGGAAGACGCAGTAGTGGCCACACAGTCCATTTTTTTTAACTGACGTTATTTGACGGATGTAGCAGGGAAAATATGAAAACCATTTTGTCCGTCAAAAATGCTGGACGCACAAATGCAGTCCGTCTGACCTTGTTCGCTCACACACAAAGCTATGCGGACGCAGCGCACTCCGCACGTCCGTTCTAGCAGTTTTACGTTCTTACTGAACTTGCGTCCGATGTGCGCCTGCAGTTCTGTGCGGACGCACTTCGTGTGGGGGGGCTCCATTGGCGATTATTCTATGCTGCGACGGACGTTATGTGCACAAAAACGGACGTTCACACTGCACTCGTCTGACACAAGCCTAAAATCGTGTGGACGAAGATCGACTAAAGAACTAGTGAAATCAAGCAGTAGCTGGGCAAACACTGCACCTCCTCTGGTCAGATAGAAACATCAGTGGGCACAGCAATCTAAATACAGTGAGCACTCCAGCACCTCTTCCAAGAATATAGGAGCCAGTGGATACCTGGCTCCCTGGATTTGTCTAACCTTGATCTATTCCAGCCTAAATGGTGACTTGCATGCAAATATAAAAAAAGGCTACATTATTCGTAGGTTCACATATATTACAAGGTAAAAATAGGAACTCCAAAACAGCGGTTCTTAGGGGAAGGAAAAAAAAAAAAAAAAGCAATAACCAGGTCCAAGAAAAAAATGTAATACCTGGCAATGTCCGTGCAGGGTTAAAAAAATAAGGCTTTTAGCAGGACTTTTAAAACTTTGTGAAGTAATTTATCTGAATATAGAGCATGATAGATGCATTATGTCGAGTTAGTTTTATGCCATTATCCGGCAAACAAGGGTTTTAATCTAGAAGCGGCAAAGCGAGCCGTCTGGCCCTTCTACCGCAAAAGAAAAAAAGGCAGAAAAGAATTGCTGGAATGTGGAAAAGTCTGTAATCAAACACCAGACTGAAATGTGATCTTGAAGCAGTAAAAAAATGAAGGTAGCAGAGAGTCAGGAAAAAGGGAATTCAAGAAAAGCCAAATACATGTTACACACTTTGCCGCCTAAACGTCTAGCATTCCGTACGTGTTGAAGGTTTTGCGATGGTATTCAAATGCCCCGAATACAGGAAAAAAAAAAAAAAAAAAAAGTTATGTAATCACGCAGCTCACCAAAAAATCTAGAAATCCGAAAGTAAATAAATAAAGATCCGAAAGTAAATGAAGTAAAATTTTACTTCATTTACTTTCGGATCTTTATTTATTTTCGGATTTCTAGATTTTTTTACTTGATTTGACTTTTGTTTTATTTATCTGTTTATTTTATCCCTCTTGTCATTTTATATTTACCTTCATTTGCAATTCCTTGTTTTTAATAATAAACCCCCCCTTTTAATTTTATTTGGGAGTCAACCTTCTATTTTTTGGAAATAACCGACTTCCTCCAGCAGACCGGAACGTATTGCTACTGACTTAAGGGTAGGACCCCCCATGGTGAAAGAGGTCCTCTGCCTGAATACTGAGCCATCCACTGGGAGGCTCAGCAGCACGTGAGTAGAACTAACTCAGAATATATATACACATATGTGTTAATGGTATTACGCCATATACATCTCTCTTTGAGGGTACTACATCCGTGAAACTTGGAGTATAACATCATCTGTATATATCAAGAATCATCTGATGGGAGAAGCCCCCCATAGAGGCTTACCCGCGCTCTACACGAACCTATTGGTTCCCCGTTTGTGAGTGGCTTTTTCCAACCTCCTACCTGTTTATATTCATGTACATGCAGTATTGCACGATTGTCTTTTTTCTTTTACTGTAGTGTAAATATTGGATTCAGCCCAATTTCCTGCAACCTGGTCTGTGCAAGAACCTCCATTTATCTATTTCTTTCTGCGCTCCAAGAATACGTTTGTATTTTTTTAAACATTTAAATCTAGCCTGTTTGGCTAGGGTCAGACAAAAGCATTTTTTTCACATCTACCGTCAAAGTGCGTTGATGCATCCGAACGCATTTTTAAAAATTCCCCACAGAAGACGCGATAGCGGTCATACGATGCGCAATTTCGGCCGTAATTTCTACGGATCCAAACCAGGAAACTTTGGGTGTCTGGACGTTATGTTGGTCGGACATGAGCAGCGTCTGACGTCTCCTAATCACGCACACATGCCGCTATGCGGACGCAGCGCACTCTGTACATCAGTACTAGCAGTTTGACATTCTTGCAAAAATGCGTTAGGCTAGGGTCAGACGAACGCATTTTTATGTTGTCTGTGAAAAAGTGCGTTCGAACGAATGGACGCATTTTTTCACAGAATACGTGATAGTGGTCATACTATGCGCATTTTCGTCCGTGATTTTGTACGGATCATCAATAAAACACTTTTTGCGTCTGGACGTTATGTTGGCCGGACATTAGCAGCGTCTGACGTCTCCTAATCACGCACACACGCCGCTAGCAGACGCAGCGCACTCTGTACGTCAGTACCTGCGGTCTCACGTTCTCGAAAAAATGCGTTCATTTTCCACTTGCGTTGCGCAGCCGGACTTTTGTGCGACCGTACTTCGTATATTGGCCGTCATTGCCCGGCATCTGCTGCTAGCACGGCCGTGATTAAGTGCGCCAGAACGCGCGTTCGCACTGCCTCAGTCTGACCCTAGCCTTAGTTTGCCGCTTGTGTTGCGCGGCCAAACTTTCGTGCGGGTGTACTTAGTGTGCCTGTGTTGGATGTCATTTGCTGCTACCACGGCTGTAAAAAAGTGCCGCTAAACGCACGTTCGCACTGCATTCGTCTGACCCTAGCATTAGGGGGGACTTGATCAGGGTAGGGAACCACTGCTCTATATAGTTTTGCAGCTAGCAATTTTACTTTGACACAGAAGTCTACAGGACTCTCCAATATAACCATGCAAGCCTTCAACGAAAAGGCTGCCGAATGCTACAGCAGCATAAATATCCTGTGCTCACCAAAAGGTTGAGCTGTATGGAAATACCCCTAGTCAATAAATGACAGACACCATCACCGCATTATAAAAACACCTGACGTGGGTCAAATAAACTGTAAAGTTACATTAAAAGTGCTTGGGAGAAAGACTATCCCCCCCACCCACCTCCAACAAAAACCTCTTAAAATACCCAAATAACTGCCACTAATGTGTTTAGGATTCTTGGGCAAGGGCATCGGTCATTGTTAAAGTTATGGCCCAGCAAACACAGATGTCCGAATTCCTCATGTGATATAAAAGCAGGCCGTAAAGGCACTCGACATGAAACACCATGTGAAAATGACACATTCCAACAAAATCGAACCGGAGTCAAGAGAAACATGGAATACACAAGCTACTTATTTATTTAGGGATGTCCTGGCTATTCCGCCCCAAAGACATTACGCTTACAAAAAAGGTCTGAGCTGACGTGACGAGCCCATTAAGAACAAGCAGACTATTGATTTTTGGAAAGGCCAGTAAAACACTGACTAATCCAAGGAGACAGGGAGCCAAGCCTTTTAGAAAGACTGCCACATCTACCTCTTTCACCATTTCATTGAGGACTATTCTACAGACCACCACTCCTTTGTTTGATGGGAAAAAAAAAAAAAAGTTCAGAAATTGGTCAGCCAGTCTATAAATGGTGTTCCAAAACATAGAATTTCCAATCGCTTCGAATGACAATTACATAGTATCCTTGTTATGGCTGGGGGGGGGGGCAGACGAGCACACTTTTTGTGTCCGTCTGACCGCACCGTTTGTTATCTGTTGTAGCTTTTCAAAAGGAGTCAGAACAACACACAAAGCACGTGTGCACTTTTTCACACGCGGGTAACGCATGTTGCAACGGATGCCAGAATGGTATCGACGTGAAAAAGCTACATGGACAGAGAAACCCCCTTTTTTTTCCCGTCAAAGCTAACTGATACAAGTTATAAATCTTACAGTAGAATAACATGAAAATGGTCATAAAGCATAAATATACTCCCCATAAAGAACTAAGCCATTTATATAAAAGATGAGGGAGCATGACAGGTTAATAAACTCAGAACAGGTTTTAATTTTAGGACATCATTTGGGGAGGAAAAAAAAAACCACAAGTGTACAAACCTCAATAAATTAGGGGTCAGAAGTAAAATCTAGGAACCCACTATGTATCTGTAGGAGACCTAGGCAAAAATTTGCATAGTCCATAATTAGCCAAACATTTAGGAGCCCAAATTCAAATTCTAGAAGCCATTGGTTACCTGGTCTTTAGAGTTGTCAAGACAACCCCCGCATACAGCTTTTTTCTCAACGCCAGCCATAACTGATACTATGTTAACCACATCCATTATAAAGTGCATCCGTTTCAACAGACGCACTGTGCGCAATCAGTGCGCTCGTCTGACCATGGCCTCAATCTGCATAAACAGAGCAAAAGGAATCCGTTAACGCCTTGATGATTTGTCTTCGGCCTCTGCCAGACAGTCTGACTACTATTTACCGACACTGACAATTAAGCGATGCATCAGATCAAAAAGCTCTTTACAGTTGGAGGATTTTGCAGAGGAAGGTGAAGTATTAAAATACTGTTCTAGAAAAAATGGGATCTTACATTGTAGCAGCAAACAGGAAACCACACTCCCTGTCACACGCATTCCACTGGGATTACGTAACAGCATACGGAGCAGCAAGGCGACTGATGCTTCTAATGCAACATCACGCCGGTTTGCAAGCGAGTTACATTGATTTAGGGAAACAATTCATGCTAACAACTGAGGGCCAGTAACTCCATGCTCAGAAAACACAACAGTATTAACCCCTTCACTGCTGAGCCACATTTTTCTTTTTTTTTATTATTATTTTTATTATTTTTCTTCTTTACTTTGAACATGGTCATGTTTGCTATCATTGGAAAGGCCATGCTCTGGCCTTTGTAATGATACCAAATATGACCCTGCTAGCTGCCAACAGTGGGGAGATAGAGTTCAAAGAACCCACTATCTTTCCTTAGGAGTCAATGAGGACGTTCCCAACACGTCCTCAGCAGTGAAAGGGTTAAGGGTACTATTGACCCAAGTAAATCAAATCCTGTTAGAGGCCCAGCGACAAATACCTAGCAGGAAACAAACTGCTGTATGGAATCATTTAAACCAGGTACAGAATAACCATTATTCTACAAAAGATCCATAATAAAAATAAAATAATGTAAGCCCTTATAATCATACTCCGCTTGCAACTAGCATGAGGGTAGTACAATCTATAGACCTTTATATCCAACAATGTTGCCTTCTAGATTGTAAATTCCCACGGGAATAGGGCCCTCGTTTCCTCCTGTACTGGTTTGTCAAATGTTGTTCAATGTATTGTAACCTTGTCTATATTGCGCCCATTGTACAGCACTGCAGAATATGCTGGCGCTTTATATAAAATAATTATGTTGCAGAATGGGGAACATTTAAATGTTTCCCAGAGACGATTAGGATATATCCGATCTCAAATATAATTTTTCGAGAAACCATGCTCTTACTAAAAAAGCAGGGGAAAAAAAAAAAAAAAAAGCCATCAACATCTTGAAATCTTAACGATAAAAAGGTTTTCAAATGAGAACATTCATATGGTATGACAAATTGCAACACTAAACTTTGTACCGAGTATACATAAAAAGGGACAACTTTAAATAATTTGGAGCATTTAATGTGTAGTATTGAGCAGAATAAACCTGAAATCTAAGATACCTGAATGCACCCAGCCAAAGCCTACCTTTTATGATGAAAGTTTGTGTTGGATTTTGACATATATGTTTTTGATCAAGAACAGGAATTGAGGATGGAGAAACATCACCTGGTATGAAAGATCTTATTTTCTGTGGGAACACACAGATTGTAAGGTCAGAGGTTGACATAAACCTCATGGCTCCATTCATTAAAATGGTCTAGTGGAGGGGAGTGTTTAATAGTTTTCCAAATACATTGTAGCATCATTTGTCTTTGGAATGTCAGTGTGCCAAGGAAAGAATGGCTTACAGAATTGATAAAAACTATCCAGCGTACAAACAGGTTTAGTGAGATTAGGACAACAAATTTGTCTGTTTTCTTATTTTAGCTTTTTTGTTAATTTAAAATTGATCATTTATGGCCCCATTACAAATTCAAACGTTCCCTTAAGACTTTCCTATTTAGGGAAGCCTACCACCCGACTCACCTCACTGCCCCAACCAGTCCATCACTCTCAGGTTCCAACCCCCTCTCCTGTTTCCACCTCCAACCCTTTTAGATTGTGAGTTCCCATGGGAATAGGGCCCTTGTTTCCTCCTGTACAGGCTTGTCGTAATGTTGTTCAATGTATTGTAACCCTGTCTATACTGTGCCCATTGTACAGCGCTGCGGAATATGCTGGCTTTTTTTTTTTTTTTTTAGATTAATAAACGTAACCACAGCTGTTGTAAACATATATCACTTCTATAGACGAATGGATCTAGTAAGTTTACACCAGGGTTGGCACAGAGCTCCCAGTCTTCACCACTTTATACATGAACACGTGTTTTGGCCAGATTACTGTGAATTTTTGGCGAAGGCTGAAATTCTGGCTACTTCATTGTGATACACTTCAGAATTTTAGGTCAAAAGAAATCCACACACTTATTTCTGTCCCTACCATATTTATCCCTCAATAAGTCTCTGTGGTATTGTGTAATATGTTGTGTGTGTCACGGAAACACAGTGTAATATGTGCCACGCTGATTGTAACAGACCTCTGTACCCAAAGTGGGTATATCTGCTAAAGTCAGATTCCTCCACTCCCCTGACTACCGAACCTCTCGCTTTGTATTGCCTTTATGCCCAGACATCAATCCAAAATGTGATGTAGGGTAACGCAGCCTCACCCAAGAATAAGACAAGGCGAAACATGTCCCATGTGGCAATATGATTGACTTTTACATAGAACATCAACACATGTCCCAAGAGAAAATCCCAATTAATAACAAATGTCTTACAAGACAAGAGTTTCCCATTCCCAGAAAATAGCAGATTGAGATAACCCAGAGAGGAATCATCACATTAACCTAATAACAAAAACAGACAATAGCTGTTGCCAGCAAACCTGCATCTTCCCAGATAGCAGGAAAACAACAGTCTGCTATAAATGTATCCAGGTGCAAACAGTCTGAGAACTTAACCTATTGTATATCCAGACCTGATGAAAATTAAAGTAACCGGAACCCTAAAAATAACACTGATGCAAACTGTATTGTCCATGGATGTTATTTATACCATGAAGAACCAAATCACAAAACAAAGTGGGAAGTAGACTGTTCCTGGTGGAAATTTTAATGGGAAATCATGGCAAAAATAGGACGTTGAATGAAACACTGCCGGAAGTCACATAAACCAAATTAAAAAAGGCTTGTTATTTACACAGGAGGTGCTGATGTGCCTTTGTTTAAAATGAAAGTTATCTTGTCAGTAGGTTTCATTACGGTCGCTCCCCCCTCCCCCCAACCCTACGATTTTCTGGTACAATTTTAAAGGGTGACTGTCAAATTAACGTACACTTCAAAGAGAGTGAAACTGATCTGTGACATGCAAACTGCGAGCAAATGCAGAGGAGAGCTTTAATGCTCTCACGTGACTCATGATTAAAAATTAAATAGATGAAAGACAAAAAACTAGGTCAAGGAAGTAGGAAGTGCGCATCCATAAAGCAATGGCTGATGTTCACCCTGTGATGTCAACACATTTTCTGAGGTAGGAATTTGAAAAGCATAAGGGATAAAGCTTCTTTATAAAGCGGAAGGAGACAGTTTGTCCTTTAAAGTACTTGATAATATGCTGGTAGTTGTTTACAGTAACGTGCCAACCCTGGATTAATACCTCAGAATTTACATAGTAACCTTTGTCCGGCCCCAAGGTTTTCTTGCCGACTCAGGCGAGCACAGTGTTCATGTCAGTGTTGCCGCACATTTTAACATCCGTGGTAGCATACAATTATGATCAATAGAGAACCACACATGAAGTACGTCCGCACAGAAGTGCAGACGCACAACGGACGCGGCAAACAGACGCAAGTTAGGCAAGAACATAAAACCGCTAGAACGGACGTGCAGAGTGCGCCACGTCCGCATAGCTTTGTGTGTGAGTGATGGAACGTGGTCAGACAGACTGCATTTATACGTCCAGCATTTTTGACGGACAAAATGATTTTCATATTAATTTATTTTCTCTTCTACATCAGTCAAAATGTCACAAAACGTACGGTGTGGCCACTACCTTGTTGTCAGTCAGAAAGTACGTCTGTTGTGCATGGATGCAAACTCTGCACAGAATGCGTTCGTCTGAGCCTAGCCTCAGGGTAGTGTAACAGTTTGTACTATAATGTATACCTCAGACGTGCTACCATTCATTTAAGATCCAAGCATTAAAAAAAAAAAAAAAAAAAATCACAAAAAGCTTCCGCTTACCTAGCCCAGCCTTAAAAACATGACTTTACCACCCAAAACACAATGAGTGACCTTGGATGACTTGAACTATTAACAGATACCTGTAAAAAAACCAAAAAAAAAACCCATAGAATGAGAAGCAGCGAGTGGATCAAGTTATCCTCGTGGCTTTCAGTACCAAGATAATATTACAGAGATCACGGGGACACTTTATGATTATAAAGAGCGACAAGTTAAACAAAACGCACTTGCCTTGGGCCTTGTAATTTAATAAAGAAAAAAAAGAAAAAAAAAAAAAAAAAATATTCATAAAAAAGGTGTAGGCAAGACCGAAAATTAATGCATACTTTAAGGCTGGGGTCAGACCAGCGCACTTTTAACGTGCGTTCTGGCGCACATAATTACGGCCGCAGTAGCAGCAAATGACGGGCAATGACAGCCAATATACGAAGTACGGCCGCACAAAAGTCCGGCCGTGCAACGCAAGTGGAATTTGAACGCATTATTTCGGGAACGCAGAACCTCTAGTACTGACGTACAGAGTGCGCTGCATCCGCTAGCGGCGTGTGTGCGTGATTAGGAGACGTCAGACGCTGCTCATGTTCGTCCAACATAACGTCCAGACACCCAAAGTTTCCTGATTTGGATCAGTTAAAAAAAAAAATATATAAAAAAAAAAATAATCACGCATCGCATGAGCGTTTTCGCGCATTCTGTGAAAAAATACGTCAATGCACTCGGACGCACTTTTTGACGTTCGCGTGTAAAAATGCTTTGGTTTGACCCTAGCTTAAGCAGATAGATTTTTTTTTCCCCCCCTCTGCCAAGACCTGCATAAAATCCATTACTGTCATCTAGTGAAAGAAGGGTATCAGGGCAAGGAGAAACAGCAGCATTTCAGAGTGAAACCCCAAACAGTGACAGGAGAAGCCTCTCAGTAAAGCTTGTATTGGGATTTAGTTTAGTGCAATGTTGGCATTGCCATACCTGCTATTTTATGCCAGTGTTTAACATCAAGAACCACTGGCAACTAATAGAAATAACCCTTTGAGAACTTTGTGCCGTTCTGCTTCATATTTCAAAATGAGCCAACTAATGTAAACGAAGGTTTGGACGAATAAAAAGGCCATATCGGAGAGAAACATGTTTACATCACGGCTGCAAAGGACACATGAGCAATCTATAGAGATGCAAGCACAGTGCACAGTGGCATGCTAAAGTTTCTAAAAAAAAGATTGGTCACCCTGCCCGATCTCATGACTGACATCTTTAGAGGAGAACACCAAAGGACCGTGGACAAAGCGATGCGAAACACAGCAAATGTTCGTGCATTTCATAGCCTAGGGTCAGACTAATGCATTTTTCACGTCATCCATGAAAAAAATGCGTTCGAACGAATGGACGTATTTTTTCACGGAATACGCGATAGCGGTCATACGATGCGCATTTTTTGGCCGTGATTTTGTACGGATCATCAAAAACACTTTTTTGCGTCTATACGTTATGTTGGCAGGACATTAGCAGCGTCTGACGTCTCCTAATCACGCACACACGCCTCTAGCGAACGCAGCGCACTCTGTACGTCTGTACTAGCGGTATCACGTTTGCGAAAAAAATGCCTTTGCTGCTTGCGATGCGCAGCCGCACTTTTGTGCGGCCGTACTTCGTACATTGCCCTTCATTAGCTGCTACTATGGCCGTGATAAATTGCGGCTGCACACGCGTTCGCAGTCGCACGGCGTTCGTCTGACCCTAGCCTTACAATGCAAGTTGTTTTTAAAAAGAAAGTGTTCCCCCCACCTCCGATCCAGGACCGGCACCTTACTTGCAATACCACAATACAAAAAGACAGTGGCTCGATCCTCATTTTCCTACAGAGCACCGCAATTATGGAATAACCTCCCAGATGCCATCAAAACTTCCCCCAGTCTAAAGTCACTTACGAGATCTCTATAAATATACCTCGATACAGAATGCACCTGTAAACATGTAACATAGTGACTATATTTCTTACATATTTTATTTTCTGTTAATCTGTATATTTGTGTTTAAGATCTTGCATTACTTTGTATTCCTAGAACAACTAACAATTTGATGCTCTTGAACAAAAGACACTTTAAAAAGAAAAATAAATAAAATCTCACTGTATCCTTCCTGGCAAAATACATAAATAAATTTTGTCGGTGCTGCAAGATCTGCCATTTTTGATGGGGTGTATAACCCCTATAGTCTACCAGCACGTGCATCAGGATTCTCTTTAAATCTTTGAAAAGGCTTGGCAAATAATGATTTTGTTGTACCTTTATCTAGAAACATATCCTGCAAAATGATCTCAGGCCGACTTCCCACTCCTCAATATTAAAAACCATTCACAAATTCCCCTCCCCCTGCTGCGGACATGGAAGATCAGCATCATTTATTTGAATCTGCTGGCTCCTGAAGGCTGATAAATATATTTACTTCCTAAAAAGTAATTAAAATCGTATGAAGAATAAATCATGATATATTATGCATTCCAGATCTACAGAATATTAAAAAAAAAAAAGTGTTAATAATCGCAACGCTAGAAGAAATAACTTTATGACGTTGATCTACTGTAAATATATTTTATTTTATAAAGGATTTTACCAGGAAGGATACATTGAGATTTTTCTCGTTTTCAAGTATGTCCTGGGTTCAAGAACATTGACTGGTTACAGAAATACAAAATAGTAAAATGCAAGATATTAACACAAAAGCAAATCTGCAGATATGCAGAAAAATAAATATGTAGGAAATAAAGTCATTATGTTACATGTTTACAGGTGCATTTCGTATTGAGGTATGTTAATAGGGAGCTCTTAAGGGACTTTAGACTGGGGGAAGATTTGATGGCGTCTTGGAGGTTATTCCAGATTTGCGGTGCTCTGTAGGAAAATGAGGATCGAACCACTGTCTTTTTGTATTGTGGTATTGCAAGTAAGGTGCTGGTCCTGGATCTGAGGTTATAGAACGAGGGAACTGCTGGGGCAATCAGCCTATTCAGGTAGGGTGGTAGCTTCCCAGAAAAGCTCTTGAAACACCAGGTTGGAAAGGTGAAAGTGCGTCTAGATTTCAGTGACGGCCAGTTTAGTTCTTTTAACATGTCACAATGGTGGGTCATGTAGTTACATTGTAGCACAAAGAGGCAGAGTGAGTTATACAATGTAGTAAGTTTCTGAAGGTGTGTTTGCGGGCGGCTGCATACACTACATCTCCGTATTCAATAGCCGGCATAAGCATTCGTTGTACAATCTGCTTTCTTACCGCGGGGCTCAGGCAGGATTTGTTTCTGTTCAGGGCACCTAGTTTGGGGTAAAGTTTAGATGAGAGTTTTTCAATGTGGGGGCCAAAGGATAGATTTGGGTCTAACCACATACCTAGATATGAGAAAAGTGACTGTGGTTAACATGCCATTTGATCTTGTCCCCACACATAGATGGGGTGTTTGCAATTTGTGTAGTTTAGGTGCGGTTCCAAATAGTTTTGTCAGTATTTAGAAAAAGTTTGTTATCTGCGATCCCACTAACCTGGCAGGGAAGCAAAATAAATATACGCTGTCAGGAAGCGCTCCTTTATCTACTTTAAAAGCACAGAATTCTTCCTAGTCTTTCTGTTGAATTTAAGTGCGCTTCATTTAGGAAGGCAGGACACATGTACCAAGCAGGCACGTCTGTCCACATGCATTATGTTGGCTTCAGTGCAGGCTCACACAGCTGCTATACATCAGGGAGTCCTTTAATCTTTGGGACAGAGCCAGCTCCCGGCCATCAGCCACGCTCCTCACTTTAGCTCCATTCATGACAGTCTTTCTTATAAAGGAATTAACTATTTAGGCAACAGGACAACATCCTGCTAATCATTTTGAGGTTAAGAGGTAGCATTGGGGTGAACGCGTGTCACTTAACGGATGACATACATGTTGCATTCATGACGATTGCAAATACTAGGCCAAAATAGAAGGAACCAGGTTTTTGTTTTGGCCTCACATTCTGCAGTTCTCCGTTGATTCAATGCTTATAGTTAATGACCCCCTTTCCAATATGAAGCCCTGGGAGCCGGTATAAGGCACATAGGCGTGCGCAGGTGGGGTGTCCAGGCACATCCTAATGTTGGGTGAGGAGGTACGCTTCTCCTTCATTGATGTTTTAGTGGTCTCTTATCTGGTTCATGATGAATACCATAAAAAAAAAAAAAAAAATAAACACCTCACTTTATCTCTGATTACAGGCTTGTTATTTCTTATGAAAAATGTGCATTTTGTGCAAAAGTCTTCTAAACGCAAGTTTTCATTTAATAAAGGTTCCATGGGTGCACACACTCGTGCAATGGGCTGCGCACGCCAGAGATGATACAGGTCAATATAATAAACACAGAATATTGAACAACTGAGTCATGTCCTTGTCAAAAATATTAACCCTTTTTTCTGGCTATATACTTTAAAACAAGGCTTGGCAAATCCAGGTAGTTGGTGGAAAGTAAAGTTTGAAAGCCGACTCCTAAATACATTTGATTATTTGGCATAAATCTGTAAAAGAAACATTGCTTTACTCTTCCCTTTCATAGAACGTCACTCCACCTCTTAGTATGGAGCTTCCTCTCGAGCACAGTCTACTGTATTTAGCACGTACAAGTCTCGCCCAGTCATGATACCGCGCTGTGGAATCTGCTGGTGCTTTATAAATGAACACAAGTACTACATGACCCGGTGAATGCTAAATAGTCAGGCTAGTCCAAGTCAGAGTGGTTTTCTCCATGGATTATAACTGATGCCAGCATCAAGAGATGATATAGCACAGATATTCACAAACAAGGGAATACCACTGGGTTCCCAGGCAACCAGCCACGTTTTAAGAAAGAAGGAGCCGGTCACTCAATGTTATGGTAAATAAACAACTGTTGTAACCTCCCTGACGGTATTCCCGAGTGTGGCTCGGGGTTAACTTTTTGTACCGAAAGCGGTGTCCCCGAGCCACACTCGGGCTGGATACTTACATTTCCTGCGCTCCCTCGCTGTCCCCGCAGTCTCCTCCAGCCGCTTGCAACGTCACACTGCCTGGATCTCTTCTCGCGAGGAGTGAACCAGGAAGTGTGACATCGCGATCGGCTGCAGGGTGACTGCGGGGACAGCGAGGGAGCGCAGGGACACCGCTTTCAGTATTGAAAGTTAACCCCCGAGCCACACTTAGGACCAATTCTGACATAAAATGTCAGAAATCGGACCGCCAGGGAGGTTAAAGTATGCTGTAAGGTTTCAAAGCTGGGAACCAAAACTGTGCACCATGCCTCAATAATTCAGTTCTTTACTGTGGCACGAAGTGACCGGCTTTTCTTGCTTAGCTATATTTGTATCACGGAACCAGATTCCTTTGTCATTTCCCCTTATGAAATTACTTAAGAATGGATTAATCCACTCTCCCTGTCTAACTCACGTAGTTAGTTTGGCCCATTTCCTTTGCAGCACAGCGTCACTTCCTTCAGTCTACCCATTGAGGCTTGTGAGTAGCAGCATCCTGTTTATACTGGGCACATGCATTCTGTTTTACCTTCCTCCTACTAGAAAGTGCACTACACAGAAGCCCTCTCTACCCACAAGACACCTTTTATTTGCAGTTACTGTTTCAGAGTGGAAAAAGGAAAAAAAAAAAAAAAAAAACACTGACTTCAGTCATATCCTGCATGTGACATGCACTTCTTGCATATGACCCTGAGGTTCCAGAATAATTTTTTTGATGCTGATCAAGACTGTAAGCACAGGGCCCAACGCTCTGGAGAACGCAAGCCCATACTAGTACGTTGCAAGG
Source organism: Leptobrachium leishanense (assembly GCA_009667805.1). Taxonomy (NCBI): domain Eukaryota; kingdom Metazoa; phylum Chordata; class Amphibia; order Anura; family Megophryidae; genus Leptobrachium; species Leptobrachium leishanense. The sequence continues at coordinate 25,240,063 of CM019071.1, read as the reverse complement.
TCACAAAGTGACTCAATGCTTTCATTACGCAACACATTCTTTACAGAAATTCTCCTCTGGGAAACGACACACTGGTTATTTGTAATTAGATTCCACATTCGGGAAACACTAGTATTTATTCCATTTAAAGTCTTTATTGGGTAGTTTTAATTCGCATCCTTCAGAAATGGCACGATGGCAGGTTGATCCAGCAGTACCCAGATGTTTCAAGTGCTCATCATCATAACCAAACCTTACCGGCTCAGACCAAAGCAGTGTTTCCCCAAACCTGTCCGAGAGACCCGCTCACAGGCCAGGTTTGCAAGATATCTGAAGCACAGCAAATCTAATTTGCTGCCAAGCGATTTCAGTATCCAGTCTGCATTTCCAAAGGTGATCTACAAAAATCAGGCCTGTTAGGAGGGTCCTGAGGACAGGCTTGGGAGACACTGGACTAAAGCATGGGGATATTCACCAAGCAGTGAACTGGTGGAGAATCAGAAGATAAAAGAATTTTGAAAAGAAAAAAAAAAAAAAAGTTTAAGCTGTTATTTTTGGCTTTAAATTTAGTTCTATTGCAAATAACGGCAAAGTAAAGCAGCTTCACCGCATAAAAAATAAATATATATCACAACAAAACATCCCAATGTGTGCAAACCATTTGTGGCCAATATGAAAAGGATAGAAATGTATAAATCTTCAGGCGTCCACGGTCCCATGCCAGACAAACATTTTTTTCAGGACGGCAGTAAAACGGAGCCATAGGCACATCAGTTCGGGACAGTGAAAGTAGGAAAAATTCTTTTTGCCGTCAACTACAAGACTTTTGATTTTTTAACCAACTTTGTTACATACTCTGTATAAAGTCCAAAGTTAATGATTGAATACTCCCGCATACACTTTTTTTGGGAGGTGGGGGTTGTGATAAAAAGACACTTAGAACAAACTGTGTGACCTGGGTCATGTGTGAGGGGTACTGGGAAGTCACCATAGCAACCACAGAACTGGGAAGAAATAGATATCACACACAAGCACAGCAATGGAACAATAAAAAAAAAGTAACATTTAGCAGTCCTGGAGTGCCGCTATTGATTTGTGAAAACACACAAAATGGGAAGTACGCGGCTACACATTATATACAGGCACATTAAAGAGGACCAGAAACAAGGTGGAAACGTGCGAGTTTTTCAAAACTGACAGTGTTTTCGGCGCGTAGTTTTGTTGATGAAACACATAAAAGGGAATATTATCCTGGGGAAAAACATGGAATCTGAACGGAGTCTGTAGCAGGGACGCAAAGAGGTGTGAACTCTGCCAGTCTGTGAATCTTCCACACATGTAAAGACACACACACACACACACACACACACCTCTGAGCAGGAAGCATTCCAGGAGTATGGGGAAAATTTTGAAAAATAAAATAAAATTTTCTGACAATTCAGTAAAAAAAAAAAAAAAAAAAAAAAAAAAACCCACACACACCACACACACAAATAACCAAAAAGCACCCACTTACAGAATAGATCTTTGATATAAAAAAGTTTATAATATAGAATACTGATTTCTGTGCGTCAAACTGGTTTTGTCTGTCTGTCCACCCACTGTACAGCACTGCAGAATATGCTGGCGCTTTATAGATAATTATATACCATTATATCCACTCCGCATGCATGAGTAACCGCTTCAGGGCTGGCAGTGGAGACAAGGTGTTGCCCATCCCTCAGGCAAAGTAAGCACTGAAAGCTTACCCCAATGAATAGAATGAAGATGAAGCCAAATGAATGTACACAGAGACTACAAACAACCTGCAGGGCTCAGGATCTGCCACTTAAAATGTTTAGCACACCACAAGTGGGGGCCTTTGACGGGACCCCCTTAGTTTCAGGGGTATGGGGGGGGGGTAATATTTTACATTTTCTTCTCTCACCTTATGGATTATTCTGTAAAAGTGCTATAAAGGGCTATGTTAGCCCAGTATTTAGAGGTCACTTGCCTCTGGAGAAGCATGTCCTCCCAGCTCCACAGCCACAGGGGCGAGCACACATTAACCTCATGTTAAAACATTTCCATGCTGGCCACATCTCCAGGGCTGGTGATAAATGCCAGGAAACTGCAAGCCAAAAATCATGTGCTCTCCAGAATAAGGGTCTCATAGACAAAGGAATTCATATGATCCCAGCCACACATGTATGGTGTTAGGAATGCCAAAAAGAGAGGAAAGAGAGTACAAAGGGGGAAGAAAACAGTTTAGCAGAAGCTCACAGAAATTATATATATATATATATCATTAACTTGTGATGGAGGGCGAAAAAAGATTAAAAGCCTCCACACTGCAAATGATAAAGTTGATTATTGCAGAGGCCATTTACACACAGCAATTCAAAGAATGTGATACAGCTCTTTGAATTGCTGTGATGTGTAAATGGCCTCTGCAATTATATAAAAACACTGGTCTGTAGAAAACACACAGCTCATGCTGACAGTATTATCAGGTCCCCACCCAAAGCTCCAGTGGTAAAGCAATTAAAGCATATAAATAGTTTAGGAAGAAAGTTGCTTTGTTTGAGCTTTCACTGGATAAAAGGCAGGAGATGCACCAGGACCTCAGTCTCCAGCCAAGGACATGCATTAAATAACCCACTGCCCCATATAAACCCGGAGAATCATCATCATTAACATGGATAAAACTCCTGCACACAGGGCAGAGCTGCAGCCCTCCAGATCTGCAGCCCTCCAGATCATGCACTTCCAATGCTTTGGGATGAATGCCAAGTGAGTGCAGACAGGGAGCTTCCCAAAAGGAAAGAGCTGGCACTCCTGCAGGGACAGGAGGACAGGGATATAGAGACTTACAGAAACTTAGATCCCCCTGTGTGCAGCTCGCTCAGGCTACCCGGTCCCAGCCAGCAGCTCTGTCTGTGCTCCTCCACCTTCCACACTGCCTGCTCCAGCCACACACAGCGCAGAAGCCAGCCTGCCAGCCACAGCAGCTCCTGCACCCTCCCCTCCCGCCTCTATTGGGCGTAAAGCCAGCTTGCACAACCTGAAAGGCCCTCCGATTGGGCCAGAGCAGTGTCAGTATGTTATCAGCCTGCTTCTGATAGGTCACGGCTCTCCTGACGCTCAGGGTGTAGTCTCAGAGTCTGGATTGCTGCTACACTGTATCCAGATCAGAATCAATGTTTGTAGTCAGCGCTTCCTCGGCGGGTTCTAACAGGAATGAAAGGGGAGAGGATCAGCAGAGACTCTCAGACATTACTGCTCTGAACTGGAGCCTGGAGGGACAGTCCCTACTGTGATCTCAACCCCCCCCCCTGCAAAACTTTATTATCCTTTACTATCCTGATAGCTGTCACTTTATGGGCAGTGCATAATGCTGGAGTATAACATTCTGTGTGCTGGAAAGCAATACACCCTCACTAAACACAACACACCTATCTATTCACAAAGCACTGAAATTTCCATGAATTCACTATTTAGTGAATGGTCACCGTTGTGCTGAAGCCCCATGATGGAGTTGGAGAACATTGCTGAAGTTCACCGAAAAGCGCCGAAGTGGACTTGGCGTGAAAAAAAAAAATCGGTCTTAAAAAAATTGAAAAGATATTATGTTTTTACATTGAAACCTATGGGATTCGCCTGCTTAAAAGTTCCGAACTGAAACCCACATGCTATCACTTTCCATTATCCCATACATCTTCAATCTTCCAGCCCCAGCTCGCCTTATGGTAACACCGGCCCTGGCAGCAGTCATAACGTGCCCAAATCTCTTGTCATGTCTCCCCCACAGCTGCATTTTAACATCTCTAGTCTGACTCTCCAATGCGCCACCTATGCAGCCGAACTGGCAATCTTGCCATGCACCTCTAAACCTCTCTACAGTCTCTGTGACATGTCCTATTGGGAATGCTATGATTTAGGCTGGGGTCAGAATAGCGTTTTGAAGAGCGGAAGGAATGTCCGTGAGACGCCCGTTTGGACACCTCGCTGAGCACAGTTAGTGCGTTCAGCGCTGCAAGGCTCGATCCTCCTATGGAGGATCACGCTTTGCAGCCCCATCAGCGCGCGTCCTAGCACTTTGAAGGGGAGGCTTGCTGCACGGACGCAGCACAGCCTCTGTGGCGCTTGCAATTTGTAAGCGCGCAACAGTATGTGGCTGGCCCCGTCGCAGCGTCAGTACAGGCGCACATAGTGCACTCGTCTGACCCCAGCCTTTAAGGGAAAGATACTACGTTTAGAGAAGGGCAAATTTCCACTTGCCCTCTGTTTATTCCTACCAGGATAAGCGGACAAGTGGAAATTTTGAGCACTGTATAAATATAATAAAAAATGTAAACCTGATATAATGAATGTTCTGTAAATCATCTCACTAAAAAGCACTGAAGTCAATATTTGTACATATATATATATGCAGTTTGGTTTGTGTAAATGAGATGCTCTTATCTTGCAAATTACTTTTAAAGATACACAGTCAAGTATGTTCTATTAATTCATCTGGGGAATTTCTAAATTTGGCTTCTCTGGTCAAAACTTTTATCTCCCTGATGGTTTTCCCGAGTGTGTCTTGGGGTTAAATTTCACCGCTGAGAGCGGTAACCCCGAGACACACTCGGGCTGTATACATCACCTCTCTCTCGCTGATCTCTTCAGTCTCCTCCGGCGATCGCAGCGTTTTACTTCTTGGATTACTTCTTGGGAGGAAGGAACCAGTTAGTATAAGGTCGCAGTCGGCGGAGGAGGCAGCGGGGGACATCGAGGGAGCGCAGGGAGAGGTGATGTATCCAGCGGCATCCCGAGTGTTGCTCGGGGTTACCGCTTCCAACATAGGAATTTAACCCCGAGCCACACTCGGGAATACCGCTAGGGGGGCAAAAAAAAAATAGACTGCTTTCAGACACGGTTTTTCACAAAAATTAGACCGCCAGAGAGGTTAATTCTTTGTGGTTCGTGTTTATTGGGTGTTTTCTGAACTGGAATCTGGAAACTGAACTCGACGTTGAAATAGCCTAAACTGAAGGGAAAAAGTTATGCATAGCCTCCTAATTTTAGGAGGTTGGTGTGAGCAATAGATCTAATGTTACCATAAAGTCATATCTTTATGTAAAGTAGAGCATTCATTCTTTAGGTCAGGAGGGAGAGGTCCAGGGACTCCTCTTTTAAATAGAAATTACACGTTAAGGTAAGAATTAAGTAATAATGGTAAAACATGAAAATTGTTTGTGTGTAACACTCATCTCGTACAATAAACGTTTACGCTATTGCATTAAAACTATTTTTATTGTGCCTAGAAAACAACAAAAAGCAAATAAACTAAGGCAAAGGTTACATTATTTTTTTAGATGCCACATTGTATTTGTGTATTGAATTGTCTATGTTGTTAAAATGAAATGCAGCGCAGCCACTCCACATACAGCTAATGCCCTGCTTAGCCAACTCTGAATGTCCTCATTGTCATCTCTTTCCCAGTAGAAGAATGTGTATAGTGGAGATGTCAAATCGCATAAGGGTCAGGGGAGTATAGCTTGTGTTTTATTGACAAAAGCAGGAATTATGGGGGGGGGGGTGGCGTTAGCCAACAGAATTTATATTTTTAGACTAAAAAGTAGAAGAAAACAGACAAATCAGCCATGTTCCTGCCTTAGCAATTTGGGCACACATATATTTTTTAGAAGTCCCTTTGCCAATTCTGCATAAATCCCTTTTATTGATTCAAAGTCACATGGCATAAGAAACCACGATTTGAAACTCCGTGCATTTGTCATGCCTTCCTGGGTTATGCATGGATTTCCCATGCTTGGGGCCATCCCAGTGCTGTATACATGCATCTTTATCTTAGACACTAGGTTACTCACTCATTCAGACAGACGCCCTCTTCTTCTACCAATCACAACACTCCTTAGGGTATTTAGGGTATTTATTCCTGTGTTTTCAGGAAGTTGGCCTGTCGTGCTTGATTTCGATCACACATGCGTTCACTCTGTTCTTTTAGGGGTTTTCTAGCTTTTACACTCTGGCTCTGTTTTGACAACATGTACCTCTCCAACCCTAGACCACGACTCTGCTTCTGGCTTTATGGGTACCTCTCCTTCTCTAGACCCCATGTCACATACATACCCAGCCGGCCTTCCTTCTCTGTCGCCATGTTTTACGCCTAATGGGAGGCTCAGGTTCCATCAGTGGGGGTCCGAGCCACAGATATAGTCCGGCCTGCTGCCAGGAGGGACGACAATGGGAGTTGATCCTCTCCTCGGCTGGTTGGCTGAAGAATGAACCACGCAGGCACGCAAATGGATGTCCCTTTTGATACACGACATTGAACACGACATTGAAAGACCAGCGATGACACGATCTTGAAGGAAGATTTCAGCTTTTGTCAGCGAAGACACTGCCTGCTCGTTAAGGACCAGGTCTGTTCCCATATAGAAGACCACAAGCCCAGTGAATCAATGCTCGTTTATTTTTCTTAGACATCCAAGCTGTTCCCATTATTCTTCCTGTATACCTGTTATTTCGTGATTGCCTTCTCCATTGCCAAGCTTGCTTTACCTCCGACTACGCCTGTACGGTGCCTGCCCTTGTGACCCTTTTACCTGAATTCTGCCTGCCAGTTAAGACCTCTTATTTGCTCCTGAGTCCTGACCTTTCATGAACGCTGCCTGCAATTGCAGCATCTGCTTGCTGATTGACTATTTTGTCTCTCATGTGGTATTACCAGGCTATTATTCTGCATCATATTGCTATTTTATCGAAGATTGCTGATACCATCACTACTGAAAGTCTTCACAGCCTGACGCCACTTCTACTGTATTAAGAGTGTTGTACTCATCACCCAACCTCTCTGACAGTGGTTGTAGTGAGCAGGTCGCTTACTCTGCAGGTCTGGTTCCTGTACCAAGACCTGACACCTTGATTCTGACTTTACCTCTCTTGCCCTAGACCTCGGCTCTGGTTTATGGTTTTCCTTTACTGGGTTTTCTCTCACTGTTTGTTTAACTGGCCATGTTAAGGACCGATCTCTTCCATTGTTTTTGTCCCTCAGGTCTGCATGCTGCGTATAGTAATCACTACATCAATAAACCCAGCCATGTTGAAGCATTTATACTCCGGTGTTTTGCAAAATCATGCAGCCACTGCCATTGTGCCATGGAGGCATAGGATCGCGCTACCAGTTCCTTCATATTGTCAGGGACGCTCGGTGGGACGGGAGAACCCAGGTGCAGAGTTTAAGTAGCAGGTTGTATATCGCGGTACCAAAGGAATATCCAAGAGACGTAGTCAGGTTCACAATCGAGGTCAGGGACAAACGGCGAATCAAGAGAGGTCGGGTATAGAGCCTAGTACTGATACACAGAATTAACATAGGGAAAAGCTTCTAAGAGTAACACTGGCAGGAGTGATACAACGCTGAAGCAACGATGTACTGACAGAAAACCTCTATATAGGTGCAGAGTTGTCAAGCCACTCCCTAATGTGAATCCCTCCACCAATCAACCTCCTCCTCTGAGGGCAGTCAATCATGGAGCTGGGGGTGTCTGGTGCAGTTCCCCATCAAGTCCACCGGGACTGAGGGCCCTCCTTCTGAGGTTGCACCACCCACCCAGATCCATGTGCCCGTCCCTGTGACGTCAGACGCCACTCGCCACCATGCCCAAGGTGGACGGAACGGCATGGCCGCGCCGACCCACCCGAACAGACGCGGCAGAGCTCGCAGGAGGCGGCGCAGGACCCGGGGACGCTCCCAGCCTGCACCTGGACCGTGGAGAGCGCCGCAGCGCCACACGCCCGGCACCAGCCTGCCTCCGAGGTGAGAGACCCGGCTGGCGGCGTGTTGCGGGGCGGCGTGACACATATTTAGGGAGACATGGAGAAGAATGACATGTCAAATGGCCAAATGGCTGTTGAAGAATAGGGTCATGCTACCAGCTCATTCATACAGGTGGATATCAACATGTCGAATCAATTAATTACCAATGTCACAAAGTCCTTCAACCTCATCACTGAAGCGGTGGGTCTTGGTGCCTATCTTATTGTACAATATTTGGTGGAATAAAGTTTGGTGAATGAATAATTTTGGAAAACATTTACTCAATATGTTCAGTGTGCACTCTGCTGCATCTTGGTTGTTATCCACTGGACCATCAATGGAAATGTGGTGGCTAAACAGTCAATGGTCAATCCAGTCCCCAAGTGGCAGATAATGAATTATCTTCAATAAAACTGTATCTACCAAGTTAAGCCGAGCGAATACAACCAAACATGCACATATCTTTGGCTTTCATCACATGGACTCTTTATAATCAGTAGTCCACCACGAAAACACAGCGTGCTTTTGACCTGCGAAGCCTCCCAGAATTCTCTTTCATCTGGTTTTGTAAAAAAGGAACTTTCAATTCATGCAAGTCGATGAAACTTAAACTCGAGTAGATAATATGAATACGACCTTTGTACTTCATTTAAGGAAGTGATCGCTGGAAATGCTACAATATACTGCTCTTTCAACTGGAAAACGAAGGCATGGAAATCTAGTTAACCTTTTTTTTTCTACCGAAATACAATGGTGTATAAAGAATAGAAAAGGCCAGTGATATACCATGGCCAGGAGATCTTCCTCATTTCAAATCAAGCAAGGAAGTAGGAACACGATGCACCTGGGACGTAAAAAGCCAAGGGCTGAATATAGAATATTTGATACAGTCCTAACCTCAACATCTGAGGATTGGGATTTAGGGGTTATTATTTCAGAGGATCTAAAGGTAAGTAGTCAATGTAATAGAGCAGCAGGAAATGCTAGCAGAATGCTTGGTTGTGTAGGGAGAGGTATTAGCAGTAGGAAAAGGGAAGTGCTCATGCCACTGTACAGAGCACTGGTGAGACCTCACTTGGAGTACTGTGTGCAGTACTGGAGACCGTATCTCCAGAAGGATATAGACATCTTAGAGAGAGTTCAGAGAAGGGCTACTAAAATGGTGTACGGCTTGAAGGAGAAAAGTTACCAGGAAAGGCTTTATGATCTTAACATGTACAGCTTGGAAAAAAGACGAGACAGAGGAGATATGATAGAAACATTTAAATACGTAAGGGAATCCACAAGGTAGAGGAAGGGAGTATATTTAAAAGGAAACAAAGTAACAAAACAAGAGGACATAGTCTTAGATTAGAGGGGCAAAGGTTTAAAAGTAACATCAGAAAGCATTATTTTACTGAGAGGGTGGTGGATACATGGAACAGTCTTCCAGTACAAGTGGTAGAGGCCAAAACAGTAATTGAATTTAAGCAGGCATGGGATAGGCATAAGGCTATCCTAAACAAAAGATAAATCCAGGTAAAGTATCCATGTAATTGGGCAGACTAGATGGGCCGAAAGGTTCTTATCTGCCGACATCTTTCTATGTTTCTATGTTTCTATGTTTCTAACACGATGGTACGATAGAAATTCTGCATAGATCTAATCTATATCAATATCCAAACTTTTTGTATGTTGTACCAGTAAATTAAAGGCAGTGTCCGTTGTCCCGCAGTTCAGTAGCTTAATGGATCTGGGTGATATCTCTAGCAGTTTTATGGCTTTATAGATTGAGCGTGCGCACTTATCGCAATCCGTTCACCAACCGTCCCTGTAATCGGCCCTATCCCTCCTGCACTTGACAATAAGTTCACCTTGAATTCGGAGCTGTTAAATTATTAATATATATATATATATATAAGCTGCCTGTCAATGGATGTCTTATCAATGGCTTCACAGGATGGTTATCCGTATTGATTGAAAGAACTCGCTTTGTAATGTGTTTGAGCCAACTTTTTGAACTCTTGTTATTCATTTGCACAGGATATATCAGTTTATCACTACTGGTTTTTATATCAGGCAATGTGGCTTAACATTATAGGAACTCTAAAGATTTTTTGTTTGTTTGTTTTTATTTTTCACATATGCAGCACAGAGAGGTAAAGAATGTATGCAGTGCTCACAGGCACAAATTCTCAGACTGATATGAAAAGGTGAGCAAACAGTGTAGGGGTTATTCAGAGAGCACTGAAATTTCGGTGCTTTCTCATTCGGCGCACTTTGACGGTTTCAGTTCGCTGACCCTGCGGTGAACTCCGTGCGCTGACCCTGCGGTGAATTACGTGCGCTGACCCTGCGGTGAATTACGTGTGCTGAGAGGGATCCTTTTGAATGCCGCCGATCAGCCCGACGAACCCTGCTGCCGACCGAACATACCGCCAAACACTGCCGATGATCCGCCGATCAGGTAAAAACAAAAACAAAAAAAGACACAACTCTGCTATTTTAAAACAGGTGTTTAAAACAATGCATGAAAACGCATCGAAATAATAAAATTTATTTTCAATAAATTATAAATAATATAATTTATAAAATAATAAAAAAACAGTCTCTTACAGAAAAAAAACACCATTAAACAGAAATGGAAATCAAAATTGTCGCACAAAAAAATCCAGTTAATACCTAAAAAATTTCTAAATTAAATAAATAAACAGGCATTTTGCTGCAAATTAAAAGAATAAACGATTGAATAAAAAATAATAATATTACTTAAATTTGAATTCTATGGGATTCACCTGTTTAAACCTGTTGAATTGAACCACCGGAAATCTGGGCATTTCGCCGATATCTGGGTGCAGCCACTGGTGTATTTTGGCCTAGGCCGACTAGGCCCAGGCCTAGGGCGGCACTTTTCAGGGGGCGGCGGCTCGCACTGGGTGGCCCCACCCCTAAAAAAAATAATTTTTTTTTTTTTTTTACTTTTGCAAAGTATTTTACCAGGAAGGATACATTGAGATTTCACTAATTTACACTTTCAATTTCACTTTCCAGGGGGCAGCAAAAAACCTCACCACTAAATGGGTTACTCACAGAGCACCGAAATGACGCCAACTTTTTGGTGTTCTGTAGTTCCCTGCACTTAGGAGAATAAAATTTCCCCACCCTGCAGTGAATTCACCATTCACCGCAGGGTCCCCAAAGTGCATGGAGTCGGCCGCTGAATGCTGCCACCGCAAAACCATGGCCTGCTGTTTTCAAAAGAACTACTGAACGAAAATGCCTGCAATTTACATATAAGATCCTATGATTGATAATAAAAAGTTCTGTTACAGAAAAAAGAAAAACTGCTATTAAAAAAAAGGGGGGACTTTTTCCCAAAAAAATCTGAAAAATGACTAAAAGGTACTAAAAAAAAATCAATAAGTAAAGACTTTTTACTGCAGATTAAAATAATAAATGATTTATTAGATATTGCATAAAAACAGGAATATTTTTAACATTGAAACCTATGGGGTTCACCTGAATAAACCTGCTGATTGAAACCACCGAACATCAGGGCATTTCACTGCCATTTCTCTGAGTCTCAGTACCACATGACTGACTGAACCATGTGAAACGCACGCGCACAGCTGCCCGCCCTTTCGTTAACACAGACTCTATTCTGGACTGAACACCCACCGGGAAGGGAATCAAAGCTACAGTGCACCCTCTGGCAGTGGCACCCCACTGCTGACAAGATGGCTCCACAGCATAATTGCTGTGTGCTCATATACACTCGGTTTGCTGGGAGTTTTACTGCAGTGGATTCTGATGCACTCATACACACCGCACATTGCATTGCTGGGAGTTTTATTGCTGTGGATTCTGATACGCTGACACACACCACACATTGCATTGCTGTGAGTTTTATTGCAGTGGATTCTGATGCACTCATACACACCGCACATTGCATTGCTGGGAGTTTTATTACTGTGGATTCTGATACGCTGACACACACCAAACATTGCATTGCTGGGAGTTTTATTGCTGTGGATTCTGTGATACACACTGCATATTACTGTGAGTTTTATTGCCCTGGAGCTCTGGGATACGCTCATACACACTGCACATTACTGTGAGTTTTATTGCTGTGCAGTTCTGTGATATGCTCATACACACTGCACATTTCTGTGGGTTTTATTGCTGTGCAGCTCTGATATGCTCATACACAGTGCCCATTTCTGTGGGTTTTATTGCTGTGCAGCACTGTGATACGCTCATATGCAGTGCACGTTTCTGTGGATTTTATTGTTCAACCAATTAGAGCGGCTGTGATCCCGTTTACTTGACATGCGTGGCTGTTCTTTGTAAAAATGCTTGAATTTAAAACATTTCATAATTTTCTTTATCTCAATAGATACATTTGAAATGGTATACAAAATATACAAGTAGGCACTTGGTATCCACTTTTAATATAAAGAGAGGAAAAGGCAGAACTCTAAGAGGAAAAGGTGGAGCTTAAAGAGGAAGGGTGGGGATTAACCAGGAAGAGGTGTGCCCTTGACAGGAAGGGGTGCGTCAAATTTAAATTAGGGGGTGCACGAGTTTAGTCAGGCCTAGGGCAGCACAAAACCTAAATACACCACTGGGTGCAGCTCGGCATTCTCTGAATACATTAACCAGTGAGACACTGGAAGTCTGCAAGGGAGGCAACAAGATCTGAACTGACGCTTCCCCTTGTGCCCGTATGAACGAGCCACCACTGGTGTATATAGCAGCCCGGGAAACACTGCAGGGGAGATTCGGTTGAAGACCATGAATATCGGAGGTTTATGGGCACCCGAACACAATTGAAGACCCATACACGCGATCCATCCTAGAGCCTAGGCTAGGCTCAAGAATATGTGAGTTGAACAACTGTTTTCAAATTCTTCTTCATAATTGAATCTACATATTGTGCTATTTGTGGCTCTTTCCTCTTTTGTAAAGACGTTTACATACCGAAAAGAGCGGATTCTGGGAGGATTTAGAAGAAACACAGATGGACAGTTTTAGTGCTTAATCGTACATACTGGTTTTTACTGGCGCTCCGTCGATCTCTCGTTATACATATTCTCAGATTAACCATTACTTCTCTATTGGGACAAATTCAGTGCCGCTGAAGATCGCCGAATTGTGGTGATCTAAAGCGAACTGCTCTGTATTTCGCTGGCAATTCGCCAATATTTGGTGAATTGCCAGTTTTCTGAATAGCCAAACTGCCACAAAATTGCACCATACGGTGCAAATCGGTGGCAAGTTTGGCTCTTATTGAATAACCCTTTGTAAGTCAGGGATCTCAAACTCTGCCCCCCTCCCCAAGATGTTTATTGCCTACAATTTCCAGTGTTCTATTGTGACATGTTAAAAGAACTAAACTGGCCGGCACTGGAATCTAGACGCACCCTTCACCTTTCCAACCTTTTGTTTAAGAGCTTTTCCGGGAAGCTACCACCCTACCTGAATAGGCTGCTTCCCCCAGCAGTTCCCTCATCCTATAAACTCCGATCCAGGACCTGCACCTTACTTGCAATACCACAATACAAAAAGAAAGTGGCTCAATGCTCATTTTCCTACAGAGCACCGCAGTTATGGAATAACCTCCCAGACGCCATCAAATCTTCCCCCAGTCTAAAGTCCCTTAAGAGCTCCCCATTAACATACCTCAATACAGAATGCACCTGTAAACATGTAACATAATGACTATTTCCTACATATTTATTTTTCTGTTAATCTGTATATTTGTTTTGTGTTAATATCTTGCATTTTACTACCTTGCATTTCTGTAACAACTCAATGTTATTGAACTCAGGACATACCGTATTTTTTGCTCCATAAGACGCACCTGACCATAAGACGCACCTAGTTTTTAGAGGAGGAAAACAGGAAAATAAATATTCTGAAATCAAATAGTGTAATAATGGATATACTGCCCCAGCTCATGGATACTGTCCCCCAGCTCATGGATACTGTCCCCCAGTTCATGGATACTGTCCCCCAGTTTATGGATATGCCCCCCAGCTTATGGATATGCCCCAGCACATGGATATGCCCCAGCACATGGATACTGTCCCCCAGCTCATGGATATGCCCCCCAGTTTATGGATATGCCCCAGCACATGGATATGCCCCAGCTCATGGATACTGTCCCCCAGCACATGGATTTGCCCCAGCTCGCTCATGGATGTGCCCCAGCTCGCTCATGGATGTGCCCCAGCTCGCTCATGGATGTGCCCCAGCAGCTCATGGATATGCCTCTGCTCACCTGTCGCCGCCGCGTTAGGCTCCCTCTGAGCGTGCGTCCGGCGGCAGGAAGCTTGGGCACTCGCCTGGGGGAGCCACGTGACCGCGATCTCGGCCACGGCGGCGACAGGTGAGCTGAGGCATATCATGGGGCATTCGCTCCATAAGACGCACCCACTTTTCCCCCCACTTTTTGGGGGGAGAAAAGTGCGTCTTATGGAGCGAAAAATACGGTACTTGAAAACAAGAGAAATCTCAATGTATCCTTCCTGGTAAAATCCTTTATAAATAAATAAATAAATAAATAAATAAATGTTATAGATGACGGAGAATCATGGGACTTGCAGTTCAGAAACATCTGGGGGCCAGAGTTTGAGATGCCTGGTGTAAGTTGAGGTCAGCATACATTGTGTAAACTAAGGCAGCCCGTAGGATGAAGATCAAGGAGCTGGAGTCATATATCAATGACAGCAAACAGAAATAATATCATGAAAGAAGAAAGACAGACCAAGAATCAGTGGGAGGTGGTTATAACCTCAATTTCAGTCCTATGAAGATCCTTACTGTAAAAGTGAAATGAAAGGGCGGAAGAGATAGTAGAAATTTTAGGAAGAGGAGAGGGATGAAATAAAGGGGAATTTTTTTTAAAAAAATGGGAGCGTTATTGCGACAGTAAAGAAAAAGCAAAGGAATAGAGGGTGAAAAAAGAGACAAAAATGAGGTAGGGAGAATGTTGCATAGCCTGGGGTGGATCTGGAGCGACAGGTGGGTAATATACAGCATTGTGGTTTCATGAGACCTAAGAAGAATAAAGAGGTTTTTCAGTAGGATAATCAAGAAGACATATTATGATTCAGCACAGTCTTTCTTTATAAGCCGCTGAAGAGATATCTTCCATCCAGTAATACCATTTATATCGGACACCGGAATTTTGCCTCATCAGTAGACAGTAGACTTTCCTTACCACTGAAGTCTTCCACTCTTGAAATCCAGTCTTTGTATGTAGGAAGGGAGAGGTCCGTCCATCGAGAAAAAGCTACAGTTCTCACAGCCATGATCATAGGTTATATCAGGGTTTACCGGAGGGTCCTGGGTCGCTGGTCAGTTCGTAGTAGCCAATAGGCAGCCAGGGAAATGCATATCAGTCACTTCGAGGATAGTATCTCGAAGCTTCTCCAAAGGACTGTAAAGGCAGGACATAACTACCACCACATACGAAGACATGAACCTACATGGACGTTACATGCCCAGTAAAGACAGGACTAACTGAAACCAAAATGGACCAGTTGTGTCAGTTGAGATACCTGAATGTAATTAAATCGTATGAGAGCTCGTCTTGGAGAGTTTGACTTGTTCCATCATCGATCACGTAGTAAGTACCTTGCCCATTGTCAGCAATGTAGCTGTCATCGGTTTGGGTGTAGTAGGCTAGGATGAGGAGAAAAAGTCACGGAGTGCCCCATTTTGTGATTTTTCAGGTCGGTACAGGGTCTTGGTAAAACTAGTCATCGTCCTCCATTTAACCACGACCTTTAGGCATGAGTACAAGACAAAACGGATAGAGCGAGCCAAGGAACTGAGAATTAATGCGGCCATTTTGGAGCTGATCCATATATGACACCAGGACCAGGTACTCTACTTTTTTGAATATTTTAATCAAGTTGATATTACAGTGCTTATATAATCTACAGGTACTTAACCGAACGCTGAAATTCAGTGTACGGTTACCTTTCCTGGCCCTTCGGCTATTCAGAGAGCAGGCAGTTCGCCAAATGTTGGCGAATTGCCTGAACATACGGTGCCTGTTCGGTGCCTGTTTGAGGGCAGTGAAATCCCCATGAAAAAGCACTGCTTCGGCTATTCAGAGAACACAAAACAGCTGAGAAAGGTTGCCGAAATGCCCTGCCATTTGGTGGTTTCTTTCGACAGGTTTATTCAGGCGAATGCCATAGGCTTCAATGTTAAAAATATTCCCGTTTTAATCCAATATCTAATAAACCGTTTATTATTTTATTCTGCAGTAAAAAGTCTCTTTTATTTTTAGATATTTTAGGATCTTTTAGGCATTTTTCGGGAATTTTTTGTGAAACATTTTTTTTCAGTTTTTTTTAATCATTTTTTCTTTTTTCTGTAACAGCCCTTTTTATTATCATTCATTGAATCTTATATGTAAATTTCAGACATTTTCGTTCTGTAGTTTCTTTGCAAACAGCGTTTCACTTTTCAAACATTCAAGCGTACTGTTTTTTTTTTTTCACTCCATTCGTCTGTGGTGTCGGCTTTTTCCAGCGGCTGCTCTGCGCTGTGATCGACTCCTGCTCAGGTTTCTCCGGTGTGTTCGGCGGGGTTAATCCAGATGTTTTGCGGGTTTCGGTGTGCATTCGCCGGGTTTTGCAGTGAGTGTTCGTCGGGTTTGCGGCGGCTTTTCCCTGCACTACGACGGCCCTGTGGTGCTTGCTGAATACACCGCAGGGTCGCCGAAATGGGATCGCCAAATCGCACCGAATTGAAGAGAACGAAAAGTCACCGAACGTGCGGTGGCTTTTCGATTCTCTTTGAATAACCCTGTAACTATTTTAGCTCCGAATGCCTACAACGTAAAGAGCGATAGCAGCAAGGGATATGACAGATATCGGATTGGCGATGAGACAATAGAATAATGAAGAATAAGAGGTATTAGGATCTATCAGAGAACCAGCTCTTTTTTTAAATTCTTTATCTTTGAAAAAGAGAAAGAAGGGGTGATGGGAAGCGTGGACGAATGCTCAATAGGGAGTGGAATTCCTGGTGCACTCAGGGGCTCCAGTGGAGGACCCTAAGGCCATGGAAGGGTCCACAGGGCCTGGAGACCCAGAGCCATGAAGGGCACAAAGAGCTATGGTGCCTGCCCAGATGGCAGAGAGTCATTTCTAGTCACATGGTGCCATATTCACTTTTGTTAGGGGTCAAGGTCCAAATAAAGAAAGTGCGGGCACTCACCGAGATTTCTGCTGATCTCCTTCTTCACCGTCTGCAAGAAAAAACAAAGTACATGTAAGATATATGCAACATAAAATAAACAAAGAACATTTCATTTTTTGGCCCTTTAAGAATAATTTAATTACTGAACTCTATAAACTAAAAGCTTTGTAAATCCCCGTACAGAAATACTGATGGAACTGTGTTTCCAAATGTTCTTCCTGTAAATGAGCCCTGGTTTTGGGGGGTCACGTCCTTGTCTCCCCAGACTCTGCTCCAGGCCTGCAGCTTCTCTGGTTGCATGTGTCGCTCTGCGTAGTTGTCATGCTGATGGCAGCTGTGATGTCCAACAGCTGTTGTGAAACAAGCATCTATGAAACATTACGATTCTTTGTGTACAACGAGCAAGCATACATGGGACACGATGAGCACCACCATCTGCATCCCTCGATGCAAAACATATTAAAACGTACCCCCTCCCCCATTTTACAGGCGTAGATCTTTCAGAGGTTAATTTGTCAGGTCTGTGCAGTTACAGCTTCAAGTGTTTATAAAGTGCCAACAAGTTCCGTAGCGCTGTACAATGGGAGAGACAGAATAACAAGTATACATACACGTTGCATACACACAGAATAGTAGGATGGAGGACTCTGCTCGAGAGCTTACAATCTAAGAGGAGAGGGGTGACACAGTAGGTGAGGATAAATAGCAGAGTATGTGTAGTAGCGGGGATGCATGTGGGCTGGGTGGGAAGATGGTGCAAGAAATGTACAGTGGGAGAATATGGAGTGAGCTGATAGACTTCTCTAAAGTAATGTGTTTTCAGAGACTTCTTGAAGGACTGGAGAGACGGGGAGAGGCTAATGTTGCGGGGGAGGGAGTTCCATAAAAAGGGGGCAGCTCGGGAGAAGTCCTGAAGGTGAGATTTGGGGGTGTGGGTACGAGGAACTGATAGCATCAGATCATTGGCCGAGCGAAGTGGTCATGATGACAGGATATATCTGCTAATAAGGGATGAGATATAGGCCGGGGCGCGGTTATGGAGAGCTTTGTACGTGAGCGCCAATATTTTGAATTGTATTCTATAGGAGACAGTGTAGAGACTGACAAAGGGGTGAGGTATGAGAGATGTGAGAGATGAGGTGGATGAGCCTGGCACAGGCTTTCATTACGGAGTACTGAGGGAGAATCTGGGACCTCTTAAGGCCAGAGAGAAGGAGGTTGCAGTAGTCAAGGTGGGAGATAATAAGAGCTTGGATGAGCATTTTAGTAGAGTCCTGATTAAGAAAGGGACGATGCGTGCAATGTTTTTCAGGTGGAAAAAGCAAGATTTGCACTTTGTATTCATCGTCTCGCAACTGAGCATGAACATACACTTTTCAGGGAAGGTGTAAAATGTCCTGGAGGACTGATAATTTATACAGAATGAAAGAACAAAGTGCTTGGTACATCAAGGGGCTTTTAGCCAAATCTGCTTCAGGTCTGTCACACAGTATAAGTGCATTTGCTGTACGTTTTATAATTCTTCAGTTTGACATCTGTTCCTGAGGGCACGTTCAGTAATGAATCCCCGATTGAACTTCCTACAGTTATCTTTCTATGATATCTGAGCCTCTCTTATGGACTACAATGTTACCATAACAAACCTGGGGCCGTACTCCACTCTTGATGTTAGGGTTGTCAGATCGGCCATGTTTTCCTGGACACATACAGGGTTATTCAAAGAGCTCCGAATTGCTTGAGAAAGGTAACCGAACACTGAAAATCAGTGTTCGGTTACCTTTCCTGGCCATTCGGCTATCCAGAGAGCAGGCAATACGCCAAATCCTAGCGAATTGCCTGAACATATGGTGCCTGTTCAGTGCCTGTTTGAGGGCAGTGAAAACCCCATGAAAAAGCACTGCTTCGGCTATTCAGAGAACACAAACCAGCAGTGAAAGGTTCCCCTAATGCCCTGCCATTCGGTGGTTTAATTCGGCAAGTTTATTCAGGAGAATCCCATAGGCTTCAATGTTAAAAATATTCCCGTTTTAATTCAATATCTAATAAACCGTTCATTATAAAATTCTGCTGTAAAGAGTCTCTTTATTTATAGATTTTTTAGGATATTTTAAGCATTTTTCATAATTTTTTTTTTTAAAAGTCCGATTTTTTTTTTTTAACTTTACTTCTTTTTTCTGTAACAGCCCTCTTTATTATCATTCCCTGGACCTCCTATGCAAATTTCAGACATTTTCGCTCAGTAGTTTCTTTGCAAACAGCGTTTCATTTTCAAACATTCACTCAAACTGTTTTGCTAATTTATTCACTGCCTCGTCTGCGGTCTCAGCTGCATCTTTGCGTGTGATCGGCTCCTGCTCGGGTTTTTCGATGGGTTAATCCAGATGTTTTTGTGGCTTTTCGGCGTGCATTCGGTGGGTTTTGCGGTTAGTTTTCGGTTGGTTTGCGGCAGCTTTTCCCTACAATTCGGGGACCCTGTGGTGCTTGCTGAATACACCGCAGGGTCACCGAAATGGGATCAGTAAAAGGAACCGAATTGAAGAGAACGAAAAGTCACCGAATGTGCGGTGACTTTTCGAATCTCTTTGAATTACCCTGATAATTTATTCAAGCTGATGGGCAGTGCATGAAAAATCCATGTATAATTTATACGCTGCAGGTAAACCAAAGAGGAATCCCAGGTGACCGGCCTTGATTTCCTTCCTGCAGCATATGAACTATACATGTTGCAGGGCAGCACTTTTCCCTGTGCTCCTCTCCGCATGTACTAGTAAGGCTAGGGTCAGATGAGCGTGATTTCTACGGACTGTACGTCCGTGCACACGGACGTACGTCAGTACGGAAGACGCAGTAGTGGTCACACAGTCCGTTTTTTTCACTGACGTATATTTTGACGGATGTAGGAGGGAAAATAAATTAGAAAGCAAAACCATTTTGTCCGTGAAAAATGCTGGACGTATAAATGCAGTCCGTCTGACCACGTTCCATCACTCACACACAAAGCTATGCGGACGTTGCGGACGCAGCGCACTTTGTGCGGCCGTTCTAGCAGTTGTACGTTCTTGCCTGCCTTGCGTCCGAGGGCCGCGGCCGTTGTGCGTCCGCAGTTCAGTGCGGACGTACTTCGTGTAACGGGCTCCGATGGGCTTCCTGTCATGCTATCACGGACGTACTTTTAGGCGCAATCACGGACGTGAACACTACGCTCGTCTGACCCCAGCCTAAGATGTGTCCAGGAAAACATGGCCAATCTGGCAATCCTACTTGACGTTACACTTACCATTCATGCCGTGTGAGATAACGACTGGCTAATTTAGCTCAATTTTTGTATTTGCTATTCCATCTGAACTGTTAAAGAACCTTTTATGACTTTTATGTTTGGCGGCTTGTGTGATTTTTTTATTGTACTTGGCGTCTCCTATACTTAACAAGGAACATGCAAGTTGTGAAGAACTGCAAGAACAGTGATTCCATGGTGCTGAATAAACGTAAGGTCTACGTGCAAACCAGGGTTGGAGAATTTAACAACGTCTCAAAGCTAGTGAAAAGTTACAATTACAAGTATTTATAAAGCGCCAACATGTTCCGTAGCGCTGTACAATGGGAGAGACAGAATAACAAAAGCTGTTAACAACATGTAAAACCTTGTGTAACCTTCTCAGGGCAATCGAAGTCTATATGGGTTATTCACTAACCTCCGAATTGGTCACCGGATTGCACAGAATAGTGAATTCACCTTTCGGTGCAATTTCAGGGCAGTTCGTCCATTCACTGAGGCCTGCGTCAGACGAGCGCACTTTTTGCGTCCGTCTGACCGCACTGTTTGCTGTCCATTGTAGCTTTTCAAAGGAGTCAATAGAGAACAACACACGAAGCACGTGCGCACTTTTTCGCGCGCTACGAATGTTGCAACGGACGCCAAAATGGCATTGACGTGAAAATGCTAGACGGACGTAGAGAAACCCCTGCATACAGTTTTTTTTTCTCAACATCAGTCAAAATTAACTGATACAATGTAACCACAATCTCATCAGTTAAAAAGTACGTCCATTACTGTGCGCAGTCAGTGCGTTCGTCTCACCCCAGCCTAAACTGTCAAGTTTGCCAAATACAGGCGAAATGACAGTGAAATACGGTGCAGTTTGATGGTCTTTGGCTGTAGCGAAATTGTCCCATAGAGAACAAATTTTTCGTCAAGTCCCAGAACGCCGAACTGCACCGAAGTGTCAGTGAAATGCACTGGTTTACGGTGTTTCAGTTCGACGCGTTTAAACAGGCGAATCTCATAGTATTCAATGTAAAGATAGTAATATAATTTTTTAAAAAAAGAGAACATTCTTTTCATCCAAAGCTTTTTTCGTTTTTATTTTTTAGAACACCTTTTAGTATTTTTTTAGACTAAATTTTTGTTTCCCAATCTTTTTTTAAAGGCGTTTTTTATTAAATTCTGTAACAGACCTTGTTATTATGTTTTTGAAGGCTCTTCTTTATTATTTAGACACGTTTTAGGCTGGGGTCAGACGAACGCAGTGTGAACGTGCATTTAGCCGCACTTTATGACGGCCGTGGTAGCAGCAAATGACGTCCAACACAGGCCCACACACGAAGTACGGCCGCGCGAATGTTCGGCCACGCAACGCAAGCGGCAAATGAATGCATTTTCGCAAGAACGTCGAACCGCTAGTACTGACGTACAGAGTGTGCTGCGTCCGCATAGCCAGGGGCGTAACTACCAGGGGTTCAGAGGGTGCAACCGCACCTGGGCCCTTGAGTCCGGGGGGGGACACTCTCGCCTGCCTGGGCCTGGGGCTTGCCTATAATATATATATAATTATTTTTTAAATTTATTTTATACTTATTTGTGAGTTTTATTGCTATGGAGCTCTGTGATACCCTCATATACACCGCACATTGCTGTGAGTTTTATAGCTGTGGAAGTCTGTGATACACTCATACACACCGCACATTGCTGCGAGTTTTAAAGCTGTGGAGCTCTGTGATACGCTCATACACACCGCACATTGCTGCGAGTTTTATTGCTGTGGAGCTCTGTGATACACTCATACACATTCCACATTAATGTGATTTTTTTGCTGTGAAGCTCTGTGATACGCTCATATACACCGCACATTACTGTGAATTTTGTTGCTGTGGAACCTTTATTTACACTGAACATTACTGAGTTTTATTGCTGTGGAGCTCTGTGATAGACTCATACCAGGGGCGGATCCAGGGGGGCAACGGGGCAATTGCCCCCCCCCCCGAGATTTGAGCCGGGGACCCAGTCACCCAGATGCCGGGCAGCGCGGGAGTGCCTGCCCGGTCCTGAAGAGTCCATCCTGTTAAAGGGAAGCGGCTGCGTGCGTGCGCAGCCGGTCACGTGGTCCGGCTAATCAGGTGGTACTGAGTCTCTGTACCACCTGACTGGCCGGACCGCGTGACCTGCGCACGCAGGCCACGCAGCTGCATCACCTTCAACAGGACGGACTCTTCAGGACCGGGCAGGCACTCCCGCGCTGCCTGGCATCTGGGTCCCCTCAACACCTGAGCTGGAGCAATATCCAGGTGAGAGCTGGGCAAATCCATGTGTAAGCTGGGGGCAAATCCATGAGCTGGGCAAATCCATGAGCTGGGGGCAAATCCATGTGTAAGCTGGGCAAATCCATGAGCTGGGGGCAAATCCATGAGCTGGGGCAAATCCATGAGCTGGGCAAATCCATGAGCTGGGGGCAAATCCATGAGCTGGGGGCAAATCCATGAGCTGGGCAAATCCATGACCTGGGGGCAAATCCATGAGCTGGGCAAATCCATGACCTGGGAGCAAATCCATGAGCTGGGGGCAAATCCATGACCTGGGGGCAAATCCATGAGCTGGGGGCAAATCCATGAGCTGGGGCAAATCCATGAGCTGGGGGCATATCCATGAGCTGGGGCAAATCCATGAGCTGGGGGCAAATCCATGAGCTGGGCAAATCCATGAGCTGGGGGCAAATCCATGAGCTGGGGGCAAATCCATGACCTGGGCAAATCCATGAGCTGGGGGCAAATCCATGACCTGGGCAAATCCATGAGCTGGGGCAAATCCATGAGCTGGGCAAATCCATGTGTGAGCTGGGGGCAAATCCATGTGTGAGCTGGGGCAAATCCATGTGTGAGCTGGGGAAAATCCATGAGCTGGGGCAAATCCATGAGCTGGGGCAAATCCATGAGCTGGGGGCATATCCATGAGCTGGGGCAAATCCATGAGCTGGGGGCAAATCCATGAGCTGGGCAAATCCATGACCTGGGGGCAAATCCATAAACTGGGCAAATCCATGAGCTGGGGGCAAATCCATGAGCTGGGCAAATCCATGAGCTGGGGGCAAATCCATGAGCTGGGGGCAAATCCATGAATCGGGGGCAAATCCATGACCTGGGCAAATCCATGAGCTGGGGGCAAATCCATGAGCTGGGGGCAAATCCATGAGCTGGGCAAATCCATGTGTGAGCTGGGGGCAAATCCATGTGTGAGCTGGGGCAAATCCATGTGTGAGCTGGGGCAAATCCATGTGTGAGCTGGGGCTAATCCATGAGCTGGGGCAAATCCATGAGCTGGGGGCAAATCCATGTGTGAGCTGGGGGCTCTCTGCTCCTCTAGATTGTAAAATCCGGGGTGCCCTCTGCTCCTCTAGATTGTAAGCTCCTGGGTGTCCTCTGCTCCTCTAGATTGTAAGCTCCTGGGTGCCCTCTGCTCCTCTAGATTGTAAACTCCTGGGTGCCCTCTGCTCCTCCAGATTGTAAGCTCCTGGGTGCCCTCTGCTTTTCTAGATTGTAAGCTCCTGTGAGCCGGGCCCTCTGCTCCTCTAGATTGTAAACTCCTGTGAGCCGGGCCCTCTGCTCCTCTAGAGTGTAAGCTCCTGTGAGCCGGACCCTCTGCTCCTCTAGATTGTAAACTCCTGTGAGCCGGACCCTCTGCTCCTCTAGATTGTAAACTCCTGGGTGCCCTCTGCTTTTCTAGATTGTAAGCTCCTGTGAGCCGGGCCCTCTGCTCCTCTAGATTGTAAGCTCCTGTGAGCCGGACCCTCTGCTCCTCTAGATTGTAAACTCCTGTGAGCCGGACACTCTGCTCCCTTAGATTGTAAGCTCCTGTGAGCCGGGCCCTCTGTAAATTCTCGTGAGTCGGGCTCTCTGCTAAAACACCTTATTTTCTGTCAGTGCCCCTCCCGAGACTAGTCTCTGGATCCGCCCCTGACTCATACACACTGCACATTACTTTGAGATTTATTGCTGTGGAGCTCGGTGATACGTTCATACACTGCACATTACTCTGAGTTTTATTGCTGTGGAGCTCAGTGAGATACAAATAGTGCACATTAAATTAAAAATGGGATGGACTGACTGAAGAGGTCATGGTGGACCTGGAAAAAATGGGACGCTGATTGTCTGGAGTCTACATTGTGGACCTGGAGAGGACCAATGCATACTGACGGAAGGGGGGACAAAATATGTTTTCCTAGGGTGGGGGGGGCCCTGTCATGGTTTCTGCACCTGAGCCCTGAGGTTTCTAGTTACGCCTCTGCGCATAGCGGTGTGTGTGCGTGATTTGGAGACGTCAGACGCTGCTCATGTCCGGCCAACATAACGTCCAGACACCCAAAGTTTCCTGGTTTGGACCCGTAAAAAAGTATCTCGGCCGACATTGCACATCGTACATCCCCCTGTCCTTCCAAAAGTTAGTGACTGTTTATCTGGCATCTCCTCCTGGATGGCCTCCCATCACCTAAAGATCAACATGTCGAAGACTGAACTCCTACTTATTCCTCCCTCCAATGCCTCCCCACCTCCTGACTTCTCTATCACGGTGGAGGGTATCACCATTTCCCCATCAAACCAAGTTCGCTGTCTTGGAGTTACACTTGACTCTGCTCTTTCCTTCATCCCCCACATCAAGTCTCTTTCCTCCTCCTGCCGATACCAACTGCGTAATATTTCCAGAATTCGGCCATTTCTCACCGCTGTCGCCACAAAACAACTCATACACGCCCTGGTAATCTCCCGACTCGACTATTGCAATAATCTCTTATCTGGCCTCCCTCTGTCCCGCCTCTCCCCCCTACAATCCATCCTGAACGCCTCCGCCAGACTAATTCACCTCACCCGCCGCTCTGTCTCTGCCGCTCCCCTCTGCGAGTCCCTTCACTGGCTCCCCATCCACTGCAGAATTAAGTTCAAAATCCTTATCCTTACCTACAAAACCCTCACTAACTCAGCTCCCCACTACCTGTCCTCACTAATCACCAAATACACCCCAGCCCGCTCCCTAAGGTCAAACAGTGACCTGCGCCTAGCTTCTCACCGCATCACCTCTTCCCATGATAGACTGCAGGATTTCTCACGCGCAGCCCCCACTCTCTGGAACGCTCTCCCTCGTACTGTCAGACTTTCCCCTAACTTCTCTTCCTTCAAACGCTCCCTTAAAACGTTCCTATTTAGGGAAGCCTACCACCCAACTCACTGACGCAACCATCAATCACTCTAACCTTACAGTCCTCTCCTCCTGTTTCCAACCCCAACCCTCCCAGATTGTGAGTTCCTACGGGAATAGGGCCCTCATCTCCTCCTGTACTGTTTGTCAAATGTTGTTCAATGTATTGTAACCCTGTCTATACTGTGCTTATTGTACAGCGCTGCGGAATATGCTGGCGCTTTCTAAATAAAGAATAATAATAATAATAATCATATGACCGCTGTCGTGTATTCCGTGAAAAAGTACGTCCATGCGTTCGGACGCACTTTTTTACGGACGATACGAAAAATGCGTTCGTCTGACCCTAGCCTTAATGCATTTTTATTGGTTTAAACACCTATTACAAGAATAAGAGAGTTCCATTTTTACATATTTTAAATATGTTTTTTGCAGTTCGGTGGATTTTGCCAAGGCCACGTTGGTGCTCTTCGGTGGTGTTCTCCAACTTTTTCATGAGGCTTTGGCGAACTCCATCTTTGGTGCACTACCATCCGGTGAATAGTGAATAGTGACCATCCGGTGAATAGTGAATTCACTGTACTGCCGGCGAAATGGGCGTCGCCGAAATGCACCGAACTGCACTGGTTAAGGCCTGGAATACAGAGATAGGTGTTTAAATAGCATTAGCTATGTGCGCACCACTTTTGTTAGCTCCAGCTGTTTATTTCACTGCTCCACACATTTTTAACGCCTGCCTCCATTTTGTAGATTTTTCCCATGATGCAACATTTACCAAAATCTTTTGTCAAGTTTCACTTTACAGCTGTGGTATAGGATAAAACAGTATTGAAGAGGCAATGGGGTGGATGAGGGAATGTTTAGATAATGCTGCAGGGGATCTATTGTGTTTTCTATGATACCCAAGAGATGGCTGCTGAATGAGATCTTATAGTGGACTAACAGCACTGAATGGAACCCTCTAGTGACGTCCTTTACATACATACCACACATATGCAGTCCATATGAGTTGATTTTCTGGGCTTCTCACCCGTAGACTCCATTCTATGGCCAAAGCCACACAGTGAGGAGCAAGTGATGTAAAGATACTGGGTGTGGGATGGGGGGTCTACAACACAAAAGATCACAAAATGCATGCACTCAGTGACACAGAGTAAAATATTTTCTTAACAAACATACAAGAGAAAAACAAAACACATGTAAGATATCAGCAACAGAAAATAAGGACATTTCATTTTTTGGTGGTAATGGCCCTTTAAAGATGGCTGTGTGAAACTGAGATTGTGACACCACCCAGAAACCTGTCAATCAGAAACATAGGAATTGCATTAGCATTACATTCCAGAAGTGTCAGCTGCTGTCATGTTGCAGAAACCTGCAGGACTTCCAGGTGAGCGTTCCATCTCACACCCAAGCAGTTTAAGGTTACTTTTTTATTCATGTGTCCAGTAGAGTTGGTAAAATAGCAGATTCTGCATGGTTTTCAGGATGTATATATGTATGTGCTTGCCCAGCGATTATGTAGAATGTATACATTTCAGATAAGGGTGGGATTGCAGAATAACCCGCCAGGGTTTTAGGAATGCTAGGAGGCGGTGTCTGGTCAATGTACGCGACTGGTGATTCAGCAGTGGAAAAAACATTATATCGAAACTCTTTTTTTTAAAGTGGGAATAAAAGACACATCTATTAACAAGAACTTTGACACTCTGGTTTTTTTTTTGTCCCATAATGCTTGGACACACCTAAAGCTAGCTGTGCATCATTGGAGATGAAATTCAGAGACATCTGGGTTGCCAAAGTTCACCAACACTGGCCTAGTGCAGTGGTTCCCAAACCTGGTCCCCAAGTTCGGCTAACAGGTCAGGTTTGTCAGATATGTGAAGCACAGCACAGGTGATATGATTTGCTGCTCAGTGATTGCAGGATTCAGGATGCATTTCCCCAAGGTGATCTGCAAAATCTGGTCTGTTATGTGTTCTAGAGTATCCTTTTAAATGCTCTTATTAGGCCCGTGTCAGACGAACGCAGTGATCACGTCCGTGTTGCCGCACAGTTTAACGTCTGTCGTAGCATAGAATCATGATCAGTAGAGACCCACATACTAAGTGCGTCTGCACCGAACTGCGCACGCACAACACACGTGGCAAACGGACGCAAGTTAGGCAAGAACGTAAAACCGCTACCACGGACACGCAGAGTGCACCACGTCCGCGTAGCGTTCTGTGTGAGTGATGAGATGTCAGACACAGCGCATTTGCGACGTCCAGCACTTTGACGCACAAAATGGCTTTTCATATCCTTTTCAAATTTTTGGCATTTTTCATATTAATTTTATTTCCCATAGTTCCCTTTTTTCTACGTCTGGTCCGCCAAGAAAAACGGATCGTGTGGTGTCTACAGTATCTTCCATCAGTACGTCCGTCCGTTATGCACGCACGCAGAGTGCGCTCAGACTGCGTTCATCTGACATTAGCTTAAAACATCTCTAAATTATCCACATATTCAGCATAAACATGACATCATTGAGCATGACATTTGCAGTACATTTATTTATATTTTTATTGTGGTTCTCAGCATCCAGGTAATTCCAGTGACCACAGATGGCACTTCGTATAGATCTGAAGCCTGGCGGCCCTGCCGGTACGTTTCATCCAGGCACATGTGCAAAGATCTATTGGCCGTGACTCTCCGGAGCTGTATGGCTTTAACGTTAAATGAGGTATGTTATATGTAGCATATGTTGATTGAGACGTTGTAACTAGGTAAACATGCCTAGGTGTGCCTTAAGAAAGCGAAGGGAAGGGCTGAATGACATTCAAGCAGTAAATATATATATATATATATTCACACACATGCTAAAGAATCTTGCGTTGATTGGAGGAAAAGAAAAGCATTAAATACACAGAGCTACTTTTAGAAATTTCTACAAATGGAATGACGAACCACTAACTCTATGAGGGTAATTCAGAAGAGATCGGAATTGCTTGAGAAAGGTAATCAGCATTCGGTTACCTTTCTTGGCCATTCGGCTATTCAGAGTGCAGGCAATATGCCAAATCCTGGTGAATTGCCTGCACATACGGTGCCTGTTCGGTGCCTGTTCGGTGTCTGTTCGAGGGCAGTGAAATCCCCATGAAAAAGCACTGCTTCGGCTATTCAGAGAACACAAACCAGCAGTGAAAGGTTCCCCTAATGCCCTGCCATTCGGTGGTTTCATGCGGCAAATTTATTCAGGAGAATCCCATAGGCTTCAATGTTAAAAATATTCCCGTTATTTTAATTCAATATCTAATAAACCGTTCATTATAAAATTCGGCAGTAAAGAGTCTCTTTATTTATAGTTTTTTTAGGATATTTTAAGCATTTTTATGGATTTTTCTTTAACTTCTTTTCTGTAACAGCCATTTTTATTATGATTCCCTGGACCTCATATGTAAATTTCAGACATTTTCGCTCAGTAGTTTCTTTGCAAACAGCGTTTCACTTTTCAAACATTCAAGCAAACTGTTTTCCTAATTTATTCACTGCCTTCTTCTGCGGTGTCGACTTTTTCCAGAGTCTTCACTGCGTGTGATCCGCTCCTGCTCGGGTTTTTCCGGCGTCTTCGGGTTAATCCAGATGTTTTTACAGGTTTTTCGGCAGGTTTTCGCCGGGGTTTTCTCCAGGTTTTTGGCAGCTTTTCCCTGCACTTCGACAGCCCTGTGGTGCTTGCTGAATACACAGCAGGGTCGCCGAAATGGGAAAGCCGATTTGCACCGAATTGAAGAGAACGAAAAGTCACCGAACGTACGGTGACTTTTCGATTCTCTTTGAATTACCCTGTATGTGTATTGCTTCATCACCATTAACCTCTGAAGGGCTGAGTGGGATAAATAAATGATTTCTCTATATTGAAATAATTTTAGGCCAGGGGTCAGCAACCTGGGCCCTCCAGATGTTTTGGAACTACATCTCCCATGATGCACAGCCAACCTACTATGTGACTGAGCATCAAAGGGAGATGTAGTTCCAAAACATCTGGAGGGCCGGGGTTGTTGACCCCTGGTTTTAAGCTCTGAGCGTTTACACAGTAAATGGCGTATGGAAAGAGAAGCACATTCTTTATTTTTGTGTATCAGGTATAGCAATCACTTACGTAAGAGCATTAAGAAACCTTTCAGGACAGGGCGGATGCACAATTTACCCCTAGGCAGTGGTGGCCTGTCTCTGAATAGCTAGGAAATTGCTTTTGGCATGTAATGGCGTGCACTGTACATGAAGAACCACTTCTGAATTTTTTGATGTAAGTACAGAATCTGAATTCAAATTATTACACATGTAGGGTTATTAATAAAATATCTGGATTAACCCGAGCAGGAGCCGATTAGAGTGCAGAGCAGCCGCCGGAAAAACCCAACACCGCAGACGAATGGAGTGAGAGAAAAAGAAAACAGTATGCTTTAGGCTAGGGTCAGACGAAAGCATTTTTCCCCGCGAACGTGAAAAAGTGCGTCCGAACGCATTGACGTATTTTTTTCACGGAATGCGCAAAAACGGTCAGACGACGCACATTTTCGGGCGTGATTTTGTACGGATCGTCAATAAAACTCTTTTTGCGTCTGGACGTTATGTAGGCTGGACATTAGCAGCGTCTGACATCTCCTAATCACGCACACACGCCGCTATGCCGCAGCTGCGCACTCTGTACGTCAGTACTAGCGGTTCTGCGTTCTCAGAAAAATGCGTTCAAATTCCACTTGCGTTGCACGGCCGGACTTTTGTGCGGCCGTACATCGTATATTGTCCGTCATTGCCCGTCATCTGCTGCTAGTGCGGCCGTAATTATGTGCGCCAGAACGCACGTTAAAAGTGCGCTGGTCTGACCCCAGCCTTAATGTTTGAAAAGTGAAACGCTGTTTGCAAAGAAACTACTGAGCGAAAATGTCTGAAATTATTATTATTATTATTATTCTTTATTTATAAAGCACCAGCATATTCCGCATATAAATTTACTTATAAGATCCAATGAATGATAATAAAAAGGGCTGTTACAGAAAAAAGAAAAACGATTTGAAAAAAAAGGAAAAAAAATCCCCAAAAATGCCTAAAAGTCCTAAAAAAGCCATAAATAAAGAGACTTTTTACTGCAGAATATTATAATCAACGGTTTATTAGATATTGAATTAAAACGGGAATATTTTTAACATTGAAGCCTATGGGATTCGCCTGAATAAACCTGTCGAATGAAACCACCGAATGGCAGGGCATTTCAGCAACTTTTCACTGCTGGCTTTTGGTCTCTGAATAGCCGAAGCATTGCTTCTCTATGGGGATTCACTGCCCTCAAACAGGCACCGTATAACATTTGGCGAATTGCCTGCTCTCTGAATAGCCGAATGGCCAGGAAAGGTAACCGAATGCTGAATTTCAGCATTCGGTTACCTTTTGGCCCCAATTCGGAGCTCTTTGAATAACCCTGATGGGATTTATATATATTTTAACATGTAGGTGCATTTAATAGACATGTACAAGTTACTAAAAAAATAAAATAAAACAAAACTGAAAAAAACCTAATTCTATCCAGGGTGGTAAAAACAGTGAATTTGCTTCGCAGCCAACTTGTACAATAACATGCCATGTTCCATGAAGATTAAATAAGCAATACGTTTGAAATGCAGACTGCATTAACCCCTTCCCTACAAAAGGGTCTATTCAAAAGCCCCGTCATTGCGTGCAATTTTGGTGTTTTGAGTTTAGCTGCATTTCGGTGATTTAATTTTGCTGAAAATTGGGTGAATTCACTAGTTAGCGAATAGTCGCCATATTTTGCCGAAAATTGGAATCAACGAAGCGATTATCGAACATCGACGATAACCGCCGAATTGGCATCAGCAAATCCCACCCAAATGCAAAAAATAGGAAGACTCCTATTCTCCTAAAATAAAATGTGTCAAAATAATAAAAAGGGTCCTTTTTTAAAATATAATAAAACAGTCTGTTACTAAATTTAAAAAAGTGTTTTTAGGACATAAGTTAACCCCCCTGGCGGTCTGATTGTGACATATTTTTATATGTCAAAATCGGTGTATTTATTTAGCCCCCTGGTGGTTTTCCCGAGTGTGGCTCTGGGTTAAATTTCAAAGCTGAAAGCGGTAACCCCGAGTCACACTCGGGCTGTATACATACCTGTACCTGTGCTCCCTCGCTGTCCTCCTGCAGTCTCCTCTGGCCGATCACGATGTCCTGCTTCCGGGTTCCCTTCTCGCAGCGAGAACCTGGAAGCAGGACGCCACAATCGGCCAGAGGTGACTGCGGGAGGTCAGCGAGGGGGTGCAGGGACAGGTTTGTATCCAGCCTGAGTGTGGCTGGGGGTTACCGCTTTCAGCATTGACATTTAACCCCGAGCCACACTCGGGAAAACCACCAGGGAGGTTAACAAACATGTCATCTAAATAATAGAAATACAAAAAGGTGTTCTAAATAATAAAAAGGGTTTTTGCAAAGCATGAAAAGAATAAACAGTCTTTAAAAAACTAAATAAAAGAGATATTCGTTTTTTACTTTGAAACCTATGGGATTCACCTGTTTTAAACCTGTCAAATTGAAACATTGAAAATCAGGGCATTTCAGTGCTATTTGGCGTTCTGTGAATAGAAGACATGATAGACTATTATGTGGCAATTTCGGTGCTGCCGGATTGCACCGTATTTTGCTGTCATTTTGCCAGTACTTGCTGAATAGATGCATTGGCATGAAATTGCACCGAATAGTGATATTAACCGTCCGGTGCAATCCGGGGGCCAATTCGGAGGTTAGTAAATAACACCTCAAGTGATTTTCCAAAAAAACCTGTAAGGAATTGATTTTTTTTTTTAATTATAGAGTAAGAATATTTGGGAACAAATAACATATTTGAAAGGCAGATGTCGCCATCTGCTGGCTGAAAGTAGATACTGCAGTTCAGAGCTCCGTGCAGGATCAGGTGGGGAGATTTTATTTCCCAGGAGACATTCCCAGCTTGTTTTAAAGTGTTAGCACCCTGGACATTATGTACGAGAGGCTAAGACTATGAGGACAACTTCTCGAGCCCAAACTGGAAGCAAAATTAATTTGCAACAAACGAGTTTGATTTGCAGTGCTGCAGGATTACCACAGATTGTGTTAACACAATCTCGGGCTCCTGTATCTGCTACTGCTGATCGTGTTTATGCGATGACAGTACTGAAGGGCTAATGATACGCAACAGAGGAAGTTTTAATATACACCAGTACACCATCTCAAAATTGCCGATGTGCTCCTTGAGTTGCTGTACATTGTAATAGTGGTTACTGTACACGTCTTATGTCACTGCGATCGTTCACAAGTGGAACACGAAGGCAACTCAGAAAAATATTTACGCTAAAGATGTGGAAATCGACCAGCACTGTTCTATGTATGTATACCTCTTTCATAAAATAATCACAGCCTCTTCGCTTGGAAACCCGACATCCTGTTTATTCATTTCATTCTGGCTGCAGCAGGTCTGATCATGTCGCTGTCTTTCATTATGCACTTCAGAGCTCGTCTCAACAGACCATCAGGCACAAGATTATGGGAATCTACACAGATGTGTGAACCTTAGGAAATCTGGTTAAAACTGCTACTGGTTTTCAATGTATAATCATATACCCAGGCCTGTGCGGAAGAGTCTGCGTACACGGGGAGTTGCTCATGATTGTTGACCCTTTTATGTCCCAGCTGCATTCTTTGGGGGTTTTCTTATTTGGTTTTTGATAAATAATATGAAAATTCAGTTTGTGATGCTTTAACAACAGGGGTGTCTGACTCCAGCCACGCAAATGTTGGTGGTTTGCTATTCCCCAGAATTCTCTGAATGAAATCAATGGCTAAAGAATCATGGGAGTTGTAGTTCAGAAACATCCTGGGGGGGGGGCGCAAAGTTTGACATTCCTGCTTTACAATCTGTATCTAGACATGTATCAGAATCTATGAATCCTAAAACCGCAGCTATCCTGCTGTAGGCCTGGCTGTTCAGGTACCAATCTTGGGAGGGCACTCTGACAGTTTTGGTTAAGAGGAGAGATGGATACAGAGATACATAGACAAACATGATGGATGCACAGATGGGTTCAAATGTATACTTACATGGCACTTCTTGTAGTGCTGCAGGCCGTCACCTCCTCTCTGCTCTACGCCAATCTGTGATGCAACATTTTGTATCTTGAATAAACTACACTGGAATAGCTCATTCTTAACTACAAATTAATGGCTTATATACAAAGTATAGGAGCCTTTAATTTACAGTAAGGTGCAGCAACAACTGAGGTACAAGCAGATTGGAATAACGGTTAAAGCCTTTAGTTTAACAGCTCTGTTGGAACCAAGCACTATGTATGTGGGTTGATTGCATTGAATATGAAATCCTTTCCTTGACCTACAAAACCCTCACTAACTCAGCTCCCCACTACCTGTCCTCACTAATCACCAAATACACCCCAGCCCGCTCCCTAAGATCAAACGGTGACCTGCACCTAGCTTCTCCCCGCATCACCTCTTCCCATGATAGACTGCAGGATTTCTCACACGGAGCCCCATCTTTCTGGAACGCTCTCCCTCGTACTGTCAGACTTTCCCCTAGTTTCCCCTTCCTTCAAACTCTCCCTTAAGACATTCCTATTCAGGCACGCCTACCACCCGACTCATTAATACACCTCAATGCCCCAACCAGTCCATCACTCTCGCCTAGCAGTCCATCACTCTCGCCTAGCAGTCCATCACTCTCGCCTAGCAGTCCATCACTCTCGCCTAGCAGTCCATCACTCTCGCCTAGCAGTCCATCACCAGGGCCGGCGCTAGTGAAAGGCGGCACAGGCGGCCGCCTTACTGTCCTGGCTTGCTGTCAGTGTGAGGGGCGGAAAAATTCTGTTTTTAAAATACCGGAAGCGGAGCTATGAATGATCTTCAGACATCAACCAGGGGCCCAGCCGCGCACTCTCAAAGCGATGCAGTGTGCCTGCCTCAGTCCCACATTCTAAACATGAGCAGGCACACTGCATAATTTGGCACCGCCCCCATCACGTGACACACATAGCCAGGGCACGCAGCAGCAGAAAAGCCTGGAGGACAAACCCCAAAGCTTAGGGTGCGGCCCTGCAGCAGAGTCAGCCTGCGTGCTTCCACTGGAGTGTGAAGGAGGACTGGGCAGAGAGGCCGAGAGAAGATTTATAAAAGGTTTGAATAAAATGAGGGAGGGGAGGGTGTGTGTAATGTTCTGCTCGGGGGTGTAATGTTTTGCTGGGGGGGGGGGTGTAATGTTTTGCTGGGGGGGGGGGTGTAATGTTTTGCTGGGGGGGGGGGTGTAATGTTTTGCTGGGGGGGTGTAATGTTTTGCTGGGGGGGTGTAATGTTCTGCTCGGGGGTGTAATGTTTTGCTGGGGGGGTGTATGTGTAATGTTCTGCTGGGGGGGTGTATGTGTATGTTCTGCTGGGGAGGTGTATGTGTAATGTTCTGCTGGGGAGGTGTATGTGTAATGTTCTGCTGGGGAGGTGTATGTGTAATGTGCTGCTGGGGAGGTGTATGTGTAATGTTCTGTTGGGGAGGTGTATGTGTAATGTTCTGTTGGGGAGGTGTATGTGTAATGTTCTGCTGGGGAGGTGTATGTGTAATGTTCTGCTGGGGAGGTGTATGTGTAATGTTCTGCTGGGGAGGTGTATGTGTAATGTGCTGCTGGGGAGGTGTATGTGTAATGTTCTGTTGGGGAGGTGTATGTGTAATGTTCTGCTGGGGAGGTGTATGTGTAATGTGCTGCTGGGGAGGTGTATGTGTAATGTTCTGCTGGGGAGGTGTATGTGTAATGTGCTGCTGGGGAGGTGTATGTGTAATGTTCTGCTGGGGAGGTGTATGTGTAATGTTCTACTGGGGAGGTGTATGTGTAATGTGCTGCTGGGGAGGTGTATGTGTAATGTGCTGCTGGGGAGGTGTATGTGTAATGTTCTGCTGGGGAGGTGTATGTGTAATGTGCTGCTGGGGAGGTGTATGTGTAATGTGCTGCTGGGGAGGTGTATATGTGTAATGTTCTGTTGGGGAGGTGTATGTGTAATGTTCTGTTGGGGAGGTGTATGTGTAATGTTCTGCTGGGGAGGTGTATGTGTAATGTTCTGCTGGGGAGGTGTATGTGTAATGTTCTGCTGGGGAGGTGTATGTGTAATGTGCTGCTGGGGATTTGAGTAAACTGATATCGGTACATTACTGTGAGGTTTATTGCTGTTGAGCTCTGTGATACGCGCATACATACACCGCACATTACTGTGAGGTTTATTGCTGTGGAGCTCTGTGATACGCGCATACATACACCGCACATTACTGTGAGGTTTATTGCTGTTGAGCTCTGTGATACGCGCATACATACACCGCACATTACTGTGAGGTTTATTGCTGTTGAGCTCTGTGATACGCGCATACATACACCGCACATTACTGTGAGGTTTATTGCTGTGGAGCTCTGTGATACGCGCATACATACACCGCACATTACTGTGAGGTTTATTGCTGTGGAGCTCTGTCATACGCTCATACACAGCGCACATTACTGTGAGGTTTATTGCTGTGGAGCTCTGTCATACGCTATATGAAATGAATTTAAGGGGGGAGGGGGTGAAAGTAATTAAAGGGGAAAAATGAATTAAGGGGGGAGTGAATTGAATTAGAGGACGAGGACCCTGCTGCCAGTCTGCTTCTGGAGACAGTCAGTGGACCACAGCAAAAGAGTGAGAGTGGTAGGTAGCAGGATCACAGGGAAACACTGGGAGTGGCAGGCAGTTTGAAATATGTGGGTATATTGACACAGCAAGACCAGGGGGCACCACCAGGCCACATTGCAAATTTGTGCAGTGCCTGGTGCCCCTCCTATGCCACATTGCCAAAGGAGGGGACCACACACTCTGTAGATTGGCCCTGTGGCACAGGAGGGGCACCAGGCACAGCATAGATTGGCAATGCGTGAGGACACCAAACACTCCCGATTGGCATGGCACAGATTGGGTGGAGGGGGGCACCAAAACACAACTTCGCCTGAGTAAACAAAAATGCTTGCACCGGCCCTGTCCATCACTCTCACCTTGCAGTCCATCACTCTCGCCTTATAAAGACTAATAATGGGACTATGGGTGATGAGTTCGCCCCGTTCTATTTTTTCTTTGCATTCCTATTGCTAAAGGCAGATGACTAATTCACAGTATCAGCTGCTCTTTGTAACCCAAGCAAGGGTCTCCTGACTGTTAGACACAATACACAGCTGCTTTGTGGGAAATGGTTATCAAGCATAAATGGTGCAATAGCAAGCAAATTCCTGATATTAATAGAAACAACTCAGTGGAGACATGGAAACATTCACTTTCTTCACATAGTTCTATGATTTATCTGTCTATCTATGTCAAAGCTGCAGGATGCAGAGTTGTAAATAAAATCACAATTCCTGGTTGTATTTGCTAATTTTGCTGCCATCCCTTTTTCATCTCTGAGCTGACAATGGCTGGAGTTAATACATTGGTATTAGATTCCCACCCAAACAGGTTTGCCGTGGCTTTGACAGGTGGGCTTAAGACTTTAACAGCCATTTTAAGTAAATTGAAAACCTCTGTTTTTCTTTAGCGTGTCGATACACTGTATATTTAAAGAGATTAGGGATGTGCATGACTTTTTTCAGTTTTTTTTTTTCCCGTTTCTGGTCATTTTGGACAGTTTTTGGTTTCCAGTCCGGATTGATGCGGATCAGTTAGTTTTTCCTTTTTTTTTTTAATTTTTTTTTTTTTTAGTTATTTTATGTTTTATTGGTTATTTAAGAATAGGAAGTAGATTACTAACAATAGAATGAAACTTTCTTTAATTTAGGTATTTTTTTTTGGATGAAATTTTAGGTTTCCTAACTTTTTTAAAGAAACGAGGCTTTTTGACCCATAGGTTTCAATGCAGCATATGAATCCACACACTGCTGGGAAGCGCCTCTCTGCAGTATAATTAATGCAGCATATGAATCCACACACTGCTGGGAAGCGCCTCTCTGCAGTATAATTAATGCAGCATATGAATCCACACACTGCTGGGAAGTGCCTCTCTGCAGTATAATTAATGCAGCATATGAATCCACACACTGCTGGGAAGCACCTCTCTGCAGTATAATTAATGCAGCATATGAATCCACACACTGCTGGGAAGCACCTCTCTGCAGTATAATTAATGCAGCATATGAATCCACACACTGCTGGGAAGCGCCTCTCTGCAGTATAATTAATGCAGCATGTGAATCCACACACTGCTGAGAAGTGCCTCTCTGCCAGGGCCGGATTAAGGGTATCATGGGCCTGCTGCTGAGAATTTTGGTGGGCCTTTTTATAGATACGCACCCCTATTTTACACCTAAGGTTAGGGTCAGACGAAAGCATTTTTCCCCGCGAACGTGAAAAAGTGCGTCCGAACGCATTGACGTATTTTTTCACGGAATGCGCAAAAACGGTCAGACGACGCGCATTTTCGGGCGTGATTTTGTACGGATCCTCAATAAAACTCTTTTTGCGTCTGGACATTATGTAGGCTGGACATTAGCAGCGTCTGACATCTCCTAATCACGCACACACGTCGCTATGCCGCAGCTGCGCACTCAGTACGTCAGTACTAGCGGTTCAGCGTTCTCAAAAAAATGCGTTCAAATTCCACTTGCGTTGCACGGCCGGACTTTTGTGCGGCCGTACATCGTATATTGGCCGTCATTGCCCGACATCTGCTGCTAGTGCGGCCGTAATTATGTGCGCCAGAACGCACGTTAAAAGTGCGCTGGTCTGACCCCAGCCTAAACGTGCACTTACGTACACCTATTATACACCTACACGTGCGCCTATGCACCCATATTATACACCTACACGTGCGCCTATGCACCCATATTATACACCTACACGTGCGCCCATATGCACCCCTATTATACACCTACACTTGTGCCTATGCACCCCTATTATACACCTACACGTGCGCCTATGCACCCATATTATACACCTACACGTGCGCCTATGCACCCTTATTATACACCTACACGTGCGCCTATGCACCCTTATTATACACCTACACGTGCGCCTATGCACCCTTATTATACACCCACACGTGCGCCGAAGCACCCCATTATACACCTACACGTGCGCCGAAGCACCCCTATTATACACCTACACGTGGGCCGAAGCACCCCTATTATACACCTACACGTGTGCCGAAGCACCCCTATTATACACCTACACGTGTGCCGAAGCACCCCTATTATACACCTACACGTGTGCCTATGCACCCCTATTATACACCTAAATACACACAAACCTAACCACCCCAAACACATAACCACTCCCATACAACACACACACATCCACTCCCATACACCTAAACACACACCCAAAGACATAGCCATTCCCATACACCTAAAACACACACACAGCCACTCCTATACACCTAAACACACACACATCCATCAGTGGTGTATTTTGGCCTAGGCCAACAAGGCCTAGGGCGGCACTTTCCAGGGGGCGGCACCCCTAAATTTTTTTTTTTTTTTTTTTTTTTACTTTTGCAAAGTATTTTGCCAGGAAGGATACATTGAGATTTCACTAATTTTCAAGCATGTCCTGGGTAGGCAAGGCCTAGGCTTTCACTTTCCAGGGGGCAGCAAAAAACCTCCCCACTAAATGGGTTACTCAGAGCACCGAAATTACGCCAACATTTTGGTGTTCTGTAGTTCCCCGCACTTCGGGGAATAAAATTCACCATTCACCGCAGGGTCCCCAAAGTGCATGGAGTCGGCCGCTGAATGCTGCCACCGCAAACCCGTGGCCTGCTGTTTTCAAAAGAACTACTGAACGAAAATGTCTGCAATTTACATATAAGATCCTATGATTGATAATAAAAAGTTCTGTTACAGAAAAAAGAAAAACCGCTATTAAAAAAAAAAGGGGGAAATTTTGCTGAAAAATTACTAAAAGGTACTAAAAATAAATCAAAGACTTTTTACCGCAGATTAAAATAATAAATGGTTTATTAGATATTGCATAAAAACGGGAATATTTTTAAAATTTAAACCTATGGGGTTCGCCTGAATAAACCTGCTGATTGAAACCACCGAACATCAGGGCATTTCACTGCCATTTCTCTGCTGTTTGGTGTTCTCTGAATAGATTAACCATTACTTCTCTGTGGGGATTTGCAATGCCTTCAAACAGCACCGTACTTGCTGGCAGTTCGCCAAACTTGGGTGTGAGCATATCACAGAGCAGTGGTGTACTTAGGGGAGTGGCGGAGGGCGGGACGCCCCAGGTACCAGTGATTATTTGGGTGTCATTATGGGGTACTAGGAGGTGCCACTGTCACTATGTGTCAGCTTTGAGCTGTGTTCTCAAACAACGAGCAGCGGAGCAGGGCGTTTGCATATGGAATAAAATAGAATAGAATAAAAATCCCCCTCTCCTCCCTCCATAGCTCCTCCCATGCCCCGCAACAGCTCTAGGAGAGGGGAGGGGGATGTGATTTGTGTGCAGAGAGAGAAGATGACAGTAAATGGCAGGTAAAGGGGGGGGTAACAGCAGAATATGAAGCCCTGTCTGCTTACTGCTGTTTAAAGTGGACCTTTCCTTAACCAGCACTGCAGTGATAGAAATTTGTCATTGAGCTGTCTGGCTCCTGGTGAGGCTGCGTGCATGCAGGTCACGCGGTCTGGCCAGTCAGGTGGTACTGAGTCTCAGTACCACCTGACTGGCTGAACCACGTGACACGCACGCACGCAGCTGCCCGCCCTTTCGTTAACACGGACTCTCACTCTATTCTGGACTGAACACCCACCGGGAAGGGAGTCAAAGCCACGGTGCACTCTCTGGCAGTGGCACCCCACTGCTGACAAGATGGCTCCACGCACAGGCACAGCCGCGATCCTAACGTGGCCTGGAGGGACCTCCTGCTGAGTCCGTACACAGTCCCTGCTGACTCTGCACACAGCCCTACTGCGGACGGAGGCCGGTAAATATAGAATAAATAATTGCTGTGTGCTCATATTCACTCGGTTTGCTGGGAGTCTTATTGCAGTGGATCCTGATGCATCCATACACACCGCACATTGCATTGCTGGGAGTTTTATTGCTGTGGATTCTGATACGCTGACACACACCACACATTGCATTGCTGTGAGTTTTATTGCTGTGAATTCTGATACGCTGACACACACACCGCACATTGCATTGCTGGGAGTTTTATTGCTGTGGGTTCTGATACACTCATACACATTACACATGCATTGCTGTGAGGTTTATTGCTGTGAATTCTGATACGCTGACATACACACTGCACATTGCATTGCTGGGAGTTTTATTGCTGTGGGTTCTGATACACTCATACACACTGCACATGCATTGGTGGGAGTTTTATTGCTGTGGATTCTGTGATACACACTGCATATTACTGTGAGTTTTATTGCCCTGGAGCTCTGGGATACGCTCATACACACTGCACATTACTGTGAGTTTTATTGCTGTGCAGTTCTGATATGCTCATACACAGTGCCTATTTCTGTGGGTTTTATTGCTGTGCAGCTCTGTGATACACTCATATGCAGTGCACATTTCTGTGGATTTTATTGTTCAACCAATTAGAGCGGCTGTGATCCAGTATACTTGACATGCGTGGCTGTTCTTTGTAAAAATGCTTGAATGTAAAATTTCATAATTTTATTTATCTCAATAGATACATTTGAAATGGTATACAAAATATACAAGTAGGCACTTGGTATCCATTTTTAATATAAAGAGAGGAAAAGGCGGAGCTTAAAGAGGAAGGGTGGGGATTAACCAGGAAGAGGTGTGCCCTTGACAGGGGTGCCTCAAATTTAAATTAGGGGGTGCACGAGTTTAGTCAGGCCTAGGGCAGCACAAAACCTAAATACACCACTGCATCCACTCCCATACACCTAAACAAACACACACACACACCCACTACCATACAGCTAAACACACACCCAATTACCCCCAAAGACATAGCCATTCCCATACACCTAAAACACACACACCGCCACTCCTATACACCTAAACACACACACACACACATCCACTCCCATACACCTAAACACACACCTAATTACCCCCAAAGACATAGCCATTCCCATACACCTAAACACAGAGCCACTCCTTTACACCTAAACACACAAACACATCCACTGCCATACATCTAAACACACACAAACCTAATCACCCACAAAGACAGCCATTCCCATAAACCTAAACACACACCCACTCCCATACACCAAAACACACACACCTAATCACCCCCAACCACATAACTATTCCCATTAAAAAAAATCACACCCTCCCATACACAAATATAAATACATATATAAACATTGCCCCCTCTCCTGCTTACCTTTTCTACAGGGGGGCCGAATCCCTGGTGGTCCAGTGGCAAGGGTTAGAAAGCCAGTAATGCTGGACCCTGATGGTCAGAGTGGCTGTGCTCACACGCTGGAAGCCTCAAGCTAGCCCTCCCAGATGACAGGTCAGCTGACTGCCGGCCGGCACTCTCTGATGACATCATCTGAGTGCCGGTGCCGCTGACAGTGAGTGCCTCAGTCCAGCGTGGATGTGCTTTGCTGTTTGTGCTGGAAGCACAGACAACATTGCATGCCCACAGTCACTCAGACTACCAGGGTGAACCACGAGGAAGGAGCACAGCTGCAGGCTGCATCATCCTGCCTCATCCCTATAGGTGTTTGCGGCAGGCCTGCTGTCAAGCCGGTCGTGCTCTGGGCTGTGGGCCTATTTTCAGGAAGGGGCCTGGAGCGGCCGCTCCATCCGCCCCTATGTTAATCCGGCCCTGCTCTCTGCAGTATAATTAATGCAGCATATGAATCCACACACTGCTGGGAAGCGCTTCTCTGCAGTATAATTGCATTAATTATTAATATTGCAATAATCTCTTATCTGGCCTCCCTCTGTCCCGCCTCTCCCCCCTACAATCCATCCTGAACGCCTCCGCCAGGCTAATTCACCTCACCCGCCGCTCTGTCTCTGCCGCTCCCCTCTGCGAGTCCCTTCACTGGCTCCCCATCCACTGCAGAATTAAGTTCAAAATCCTTATCCTTACCTACAAAACCCTCACTAACTCAGCGCCCCACTACCTGTCCTCACTAATCACCAAATACACCCCAGCCCGCTCCCTAAGGTCAAACAGTGACCTGCGCCTAGCTTCTCCCCGCATCACCTCTTCCCATGATAGACTGCAGGACTTCACACGCGCAGCCCCCACTCTCTGGAACGCTCTCCCTCGTACTGTCAGACTTTCCCCTAACTTCTCTTCCTTCAAACGCTCCCTTAAAACGTTCCTATTTAGGGAAGCCTACCACCCAACTCACTGACGCAACCATCAATCACTCTCACCTTACAGTCCTCTCCTCCTGTTTCCAACCCCAACCCTCCCAGATTGTGAGTTCCTACGGGAATAGGGCCCTCATCTCCTCCTGTACTGTTTGTCAAATGTTGTTCAATGTATGCGCTGCGGAATATGCTGGCGCTTTATAAATAAATAATAATAATAATTAATGCAGCATATGAATCCACATACTGCTGAGAAGTGCCTCTCTGCAGTATAATTAATGCAGCATATGAATCCACACACTGCTGAGAAGTGCCTCTCTGCAGTATAATTAATGCAGCATATGAATCCACACACTGCTGGGAAGCGCTTCTCTGCAGTATAATTAATGCAGCATATGAATCCACACACTGCTGAGAAGCGCCTCTCTGCAGTATAATTAATGCAGCATATGAATCCACACACTGCTGAGAAGTGCCTCTCTGCAGTATAATTAATGCAGCATATGAATCCACACACTGCTGGGAAGCGCCTCTCTGCAGTATAATTAATGCAGCATATGAATCCACACACTGCTGAGAAGTGCCTCTCTGCAGTATAATTAATGCAGCATATGAATCCACACACTGCTGAGAAGTGCCTCTCTGCAGTATAATTAATGCAGCATATGAATCCACACACTGCTGAGAAGTGCCTCTCTGCAGTATAATTAATGCAGCATATGAATCCACACACTGCGGGGAAGCGCCTCTCTGCGGTATAATTAATGCAGCAGAGGAATCCACACACTCCTGAGAAGTGCCTCTCTGCAGTATAATTAATGCAGCCAGGGCCGGATTAAGATATCTATGGGCCTGGAGCTGAATATTTTGGTGTCTTTTTTTTGGAATTTAGTGAAAT
This sequence comes from Leptobrachium leishanense, assembly GCA_009667805.1. Lineage (NCBI taxonomy): Eukaryota > Metazoa > Chordata > Amphibia > Anura > Megophryidae > Leptobrachium > Leptobrachium leishanense. Next base: position 25,196,356 of record CM019071.1, on the reverse strand, counting down.
GACAACATATTTTAGGCTATTTAATATTGCATATATAGGTATATCTAACCAGTCAGATACTGTGTGAGTAAATTTCTATACCGATTTTCAATCAGCAGTGTGTAAAATAATTTTTTCATATTTTATCATTCAAACCTCTGGTTATATATTCTGTAGGGAATTCTGGTTAAAAAAAATTAAATGGGAACCTGTATCTGCATTTTTCTGAGAAAATATACAATTTTAACCCAAATATTTGTTATTTCCCATGTGATTTGGATAATGGTGTTTTAAGAATAATATGACTATGTATAAAACACTGACCTTGCTCCCAGCGTGGGAAAGGAGAAGGTGAGTAATGGCAGTGGTATCGCTAATTTTATACATGACAAATGGACAATACCATCACTTTGGAACAAAAAATAAATAAAAAAAGTTTTTCTTTTTCTTTTAGATTTTATATTGTCATGTTTGGTATCAATGAAAAGGCCAGACTCTGTCCTGTCTGACACCTCAGTTGACCTTGCAAGGTGTAAAGATTAGTGGCGCAGGGATCCAAAGACCCCCCCCTCAGTGCACTTCACTGCAGTGTGAAGGTTTAGGTTCTTGATGTAATGATTGTATTATCACCTCCACGCTTGTTAGTGACATGAAAAATTAGATGGTGATTTACTGCAGCATCATTGTTCCCTTTATAATTAAAAAATATTGCTGTGTTAGAAAGAATAATAAATATTTCTTTATTTTATTTTTTTATTGTTACTTAACACCTAGTCATGTTTGATATCATTGGAAAGATAATGCTCTGATCTTTCCGGTGATACCTCACATGACCATGTAGCTGCTATGGAGGTGGAGATATAGTTGTCCAAATGCCCATCAATGCGGACAAATTTATCCTTTCTGTGGGCCTATTCTGGGGCATGGGCCTGGAGCTGCTGCTCCATCTGCCCCTATGTTAATCCGGCCCTGAATACAGCATATGAATCCAGACACTGCTGGGAAGTACCCAGCAGTGTGTGGATTCCTCTGCCGTATTAATTATACTGCAGAGAGGAGCTTCCCAGCAGTGTGCGGATTCATATGCTGCATTGAACCCTATGGGTTAAAAAGCCTTGTTTCTTTTAAAAAAAAAAGTAGGAAACCTAAAATTTCACCCAAAAAAAAAAACCCTAAATAAACTTTCATTCTATTGGTAGTAATCTACTTCCCATTCTTAAATAACCAATAAAAAAAACGAAATAGAGGGGGCGTGGCTAGCGACGGACGGGAGCAGACGCATGTTAGAGGAGCTCCGCTGTTTACCCTATACCGGGTCACAATTACAGTGTCTGAACCGTCCGATTTTGATCTGCTGAGGGCCCCCAGGACGAGTGGACTGTGTGGTGCTCACGGCGCCGCCGATTTCCGAGCGTTTTATCGCCCCTATCTGACTTCCTGGACCTTCGGGCCTGGTGCGGCCTAGTTGCGGCGGCCATCTTGTGGAGCCTGGGGTGTTTCCTGGAGGCCATATCGGACCTGATTCCCGGCTGGAGAGACTTTACTGTCGCCTGAGCATGGGGAAGAAACTGAAAACACTTCCACAGCGCAGGTTTGTGGACACCAGACAGGCGGACATTAGAGATTCACTGAATTATAGACGCTCTGCAACAGTTATACCCCCCTCTTCCCTCCTGCCCATGGGGTATGACTCCTCTGAGGAGGAAGACTGCTCCTGGCACAACGGACGGGGGCCGATTGGCCCGCCGAGACGTCCCGGGACAAGAATTTAATGACTATGAGTGCCGCTGCACGCAAGAGAGCGCAGAAAAAGAGGAAAAAGGCCTTGGAAGCGGAGTTACCTGAGGCCACGGCTACGGAGCCCTCCGCAGGTGGCTCAGAGGCTGATACGCTAATGTCGGATGCGGAGGACCTGACACGACGGATGGACGGCCCGCAACAAGAGGGAGACCTACAACCGCAGCGGATATCGGATACCCCAGGGGAGACTGGCTCTCTATTGGGTGCAGCAACGCCTCCAAGCTCTGCCGGGACCCCTGCGGCTGCCCCAGATGACATGCGCCCCACTACAATGCAGGACTATAGAAACTTCATAGCGGAGATCAAATCAATATGGCTGACCGAATTATCTAACGTGCGCTCTGAGGTAAAGGAGGTGCGCTCACAGATGGTGGCGGTTCAGGCTCAGACTGTGGAGTTGGCAGAAGAACAGACGGTATTGTCGGCACAGGTGACTGCTCTCAGGTCTCAGGTGGAGGTTTTGACACGCTCAGTGGAGGCTCTGGAGTCCCGGCACCGTCGGCGTAATGTCCGTGTCCGGGGAGTTCCCGAGTCAGTTACTCCAGCGGACTTACTCTCGTACACTAATAGTCTGGCACGCCAGGTTTTGGAGGATCCGCCTGACACCCCGGAGGTGTTTAGCACGGTCTACCGCATTCGCAAGGCTGCTGAGGCCCCACGGGATGCCCCGAGAGATGTGATCGCGGTCACAGCAGATGTGGCAGCCAAAACACGGATCATGACAGCGCCGGGGGCGCGAGCTGATGTCCTATTCGATGGAGTAACCCTGAAATTATTTCACGACCTGCCCTTCGCAACGCTGATGGCGTGGCGCGCCGCAGATATCGCGAGGTGACAACTTTCCTCAGGCATAAAGAGGTCCGGTACCGCTGGGGTCCAGCCGGCTCATTAGTGGTTACCCATAACAAAATGTCGTATGTAATCTCGGACCCGGCCGAGGCCTGGCCTGTTTTACTGGGGGCGGGTTTTGCGCCGGATGGTGCGCTCGTCTCCCCGGGCTGAGAACTTAGGTGATGGGAATCTCTGACTTGTTTGCACAACACCTTTACGAGAAGCCGCCTCTTTTTCAATGCGTTCTTTTTAGTTCATGGTTTTGCATTTTGACTCATGTTTCGTTGTTTATCTGATGTCTTTTGCTGCTCGGAATGTTATGGGAAGACCCCCTCTCTTTCTCTGTTGTTTTTAATTTTTATTTTTATATAGTTTGAGGAGCTATTTAGATGGATTCGGGGATTGTGTTGTGAGCCCCTTTGATAACCCCCCCCCTCCCTCATTGCCTGTATTGCTATATGGGATATTGGAAGTGTCTTATGCTCCCCTTTTCCTTTTTTTTCTTTAGGTTTCAGGCCTTTTCTCCCCCCCCCCCCCTTATGATGGCATTGCCTTTGGCGCCTGCAGATGTTTCAATACGCCTCTTTATTTATTTTTTATTATCTATATAATGCTTTACGACAGTTGATATCACAGCCCTGTGTGGCTGCTATTTGAAATTTCTAAATAAAGAATTTTAAAAAAAAAAAAAACGAAATAACGCACAAAAAACTAATCGATCCGCAACGACATTTTGGATCGGTCCGAATTTTTGGATGCCATTGGCCGATATTTCATTCTCGGAAATGCTCCCGAAATACGAAAATGGTAATTATTTTTTTTTGTCCGAATTTGGATTCGGAACGAAACCTATTGCACATCTCTGAAAGAGATCGTGACCGTTATCTGGTTTGCATGCAAATCTGCCAAGTTGTTCTCCACTATAGATTTCCTGAATAAATCTGTACCATGTTTGTTGCTATTTCTATTGACAATATTTAACTTTTTATTGACCTCTCATTTGTACTTTTGGCCCCTGGATTAGGCATTCCTAATTCTGCAGGTTGCCTGTTTACAAACTTGTCCACATTCTTTCCAGACACAATGCTTCTGTCCTTATATGGGAAATACAAATGCTGTGAGAGCTGAATTCTTCCTATATAACAAGAGGATTGACATTCCCCACAATAAAAATCGTAAATCCTAAATGGGACGAGAAGTGCTAGAATCCGTGATACAAAAGTCATTGCATGCTGCGAGTCAGGGCCCTCCATCAGTGGCTGGACATTAACCTCTAGACATGTCTGACATTGCTGGATTACTTGCAAAACACACCGCATGTGTTCCATTCGTTCGGAAAATGCCCCACTTGCCATTATATTAGTTTAAATTTAACAATAAGTGATGCTATTTAGCTGTTGCCTTCCTAACAGTACTCAGCACTATAGAGTTATTGTATCGTGATAGATTTGTCATTAGTTTAGTTTTGTAATGGATCGCAATTTGTTACGGATTTTGTTAATTCGTATTTCAGAAGTACTTACGAAATATCGAATTGATTTTTAGGCTGGGGGCAGACGAACGCAGTGCGAACGTGCGTTTAGCTGCACTTTATGACGGCCGTGGTAGCAGCAAATGACGTCCAACGCAGGCCCACACACAAAGTGCGGCCGCGCAACGCAAGCGGCAAACGAACGCATTTTTGCAAGAACGTCGAACTGCTAGTACTGCTGTACAGAGCGCGGTGCGTCCGCATAGCGGGGGGTGTGTGTGCGTGATTAGGAGACGTCAGACGCTGCTCATGTCCGGCCTACATAATGTCCATACACGCAAAGTTTCCTGGTTTGGATCTGTAAAAAATCACGGCCGAAATTGCGCATCGTATGACTGCTATTGCGTCTTCCATGAAAAAATGCGTTCGGAAGCATCAACGCACTTTTTGACGGTAGACGTGAAAAATGCGTTCGTCTGACCCTAGCCTTATCCGAATTTAAGCGAAACGGTATATAATGAATTTGACTCGTTTTGTTGTTTCACTAGAGAACCATTGATTAAATGATTCCTGAGCAGGATTTGCTTTTATTGAGATTTTATTTAGTGATTCGAATCGATATTAACTATCGAATCGATGTTAATTTACAATACATACAAGTACTAACTAAAGCAAACGACATTAAGAAACTAATCAGTATCATTAGACTATTACACAAAGCACCCTGTCCCTGTATATTGACCTGTGGTGCTGAATCTATTGTAAGCATCACAGGCCAATGGACAGCTCAACATTTAACCCTAGCTTGCCTTTTAACAGCAGGATTTGATTTATTGGGGTTTCATTTAGTGATCCAAAATTCGAATCGATATCGTGTGTAAATGTTTATTTGTGTTGCACCGACATATTGCGGTACAAGTATTACCATAAATTAGTTGGACAGAAATAGGATGTAGAGACTGGGGCTCTGCACCCCAAAGAGTTTGATTTGTATCGAACTTCACTGATGATTATGGTTTAAAATTGATGAGCTGGAAAATAAAACAACACCTAGAGACAGGGATTTATTTTTTTGTAATCTGGATTTACTGAATAAGGTGGTTATTTAAAAAGCACAAGTATTTGCCGAAGTTGCAAGTGCTGGCAAAAATCAACATTGTGGCACCGTCAAAAATATGCCGTTTCACAAAAGGGGATATTTAAGCAGCGGCACGAGAAGCTTTCCTGTCAATAACCCCTTACATTTATCAGGCTAGCTGTTTAGTGAATAGATCCCGCACCTATAATGTAAAAAAAACCATAATGCAGGCATACTGTCTACTGAATATATTAAATACTTGCTTTTATAGGGGAATCTTCTATAAAATGCTTCAATGTGATTTTCCCCCCCCCCCCCCCGTCTGTCACTGAACCACAGTGTATGGTATCAGTAATTCAGTACCCGTCTGGCAGAGCGACAGGTGACCCCTGCCAGTATTTATTCTTCTGTCAGTGACGGAGAACAGCTGTATGTACATGGTAACACTAGAACCCAGATGTCATTGCACTTCTATCTCCACAGGCAGGTGTTAGCCTCAATATTCCAACCTCACAATGTATTCATTTAGCATATGGGATTATTAGTCATTTGTGGTCATGTCACACATGGGCTCCTTGCTCCTCTTGTGTGTCCCTAAATCTACGAGGATCATGAATGATACTGCAAAAGCAACGCACGTGGGAGTTGCTAGAGAAGGTTACTGTGAGTTAAAGAAATACTGACAGGTGTCTTCTAACTCTACATGCTTAGAAAATGCTTCCCGTAGTTTTATTTGAGGAAATCTTGATATTTAAATTGTTCTTCAAAATTTCTTCGTACATTTGTCGCTTTGAGCTGTAGATCGTTCCTGTCTAGGTTATCTCGGTGCAAGTGATTCAAACTGACAACATGCCATGTCTCATTATGTACCGTTTTGAATAAGACTCAATTTAGTTTTACCCCTCATTAAAGGGCCACTACCACCAAAAATGAAATGTCCTTATTGTGTTTATTTGATGTTGCATATATGTTACATGTGCTTTTTTTTTTCTCTCTTGTATGTTTAGTTAAGAAAATATTACTCTATATGTGTCACTAGGTGCATCCTTTGTGAGATCTTTTGTGTTGTAAACTACCCCCCCCCCCAGTATCTTTCCATTACTTGCTCCTCGCTGTGTGGCTTTGGCCATAGAATGGAGTAATGGAGTTTATGGGTCGATCACTGACTCCCATAATTGTATTGTGTATACTGTAGGACATCACCAGGTAGATTTAGAAGTATTTTAAACTCCCTGTTTTATTGTTGATTAATCAGGATTTTATTTAGTGATCCGAAATTCAAATCTAGATCAACTATCGAATCAATGTTAACTTACAATACATAGTACTAACTAAAGCAAATGGTGTTATGAAACGAATCAGAATCATTAGAGTGTTACAGAAAGCACCCTGTCCCTGTAAATTGACCTGTGGTGCTGAATCTGTTGTCAGCAGCACAGGCCAATGGACCGCTCAATATGTAACCCTAGCTTGCCTTTTAACAGCAGGATTTGATCAATCGGGGTTTTATTTAGTGATCTGAAATTCAAATCCATATCAACTATCGAATCGATCTTAACTCGCAATGCGATTTTTTTAGCGATCCGATATACCAAGCGAAATATCAAAAACTAAATTAATTTGAAATGAAACAAATTTTCCAGCCATGCACATCTCTAGTAGGGTTAGTGTAACACTGATCTTGTGTCCCAGTGTGTAACTTGATCGATCGAGGTGCTGTATACATCAGCTCCAGGGGCACCTACCAATACTACTGTCTGAACCTTGTGTGTGTAGGGATGGGAAGGATTGGGTTGAGGGTATAAGACCGGGGTCACATAGGCGTTTTTGATAGCGGAAGGAATGACCGTGAGAGTGAACCTTCCTTCCACTCTGACGCCCATGTGGCCATCTCGCTGAGCACAGTTAGTGCGCTCAGTGCTGCAAGGCTCCTCCTCCAATGGAGGATCGCGTTTTGCAGCCCTGGCGCATCGTAGTGCTTTGACGGGGAGGCTTTCTAAACGGATGCAGCACGCCTGCTGTAGCACTCGCAATTTGTGCACGTGCTATAAGCGAGTGCTGATAGTGTGCTCAGGGCTACAAAGCGAGATCCTACTATGGAGGATCGCACTTTGCAGCCCTGTCCTACGTCAGTCCTAGCTCTTTGACGAGGAGGCTGAAGTCACGTCTGGTAACTAGTGCGCACGCTGCACCATGTGGCCCTCCTAGTCTGAGCCGTCACAAAGCTGCAACGGACGCAGGGAGGTGCAGTCACACGGATGCACTCAATGCGCTAGTGTGACCGAAGCCTTCGGTAATAATGTATAGAAGGGTTGTTAATGTTCTGGGGAGTTGGGTTAGGTTTTAGTTTTGTAATTTAACAAGTGAGCCATAATTTTTAAAATGATATATCGATTTTACCAGCTTTACATGTTGAATATGTTCTTATCGACTTTAAGTCCTATCATTATGATCATCATTCACAGAGCACCAGCATCCTTCTCTTTTTATAACCTATGAATTCTTTCAGTTATATGTGACTATGGAATGCTCAGCCTTAAAATGTAAAATTTGGTTTACCACTAATTCTTTATTTAAATACAAATGACACAGGGAGTGTCTCTATCAACCACAAAGTACATTTATATACATAGTACAGCTGATACATATAATATATCTGGCCCCTTTAAGACCTCACTCCCAGGATTAAATATTAATATCCCTGACGAAGTCTTAATTTTAAAAGGCAAAACGCGTTGGAATTTAATTTATTACTGTTATCAAAGGCCCAAGGCGGTCCTTCCCTCTGCAGTTCTTTTTGAAGAATTTATCTCGGGGTGATCTATCTTCTCGGTCGAGGAATCCTGGCACCAAAAGTGCTGGAGTAGTAACATTTGATGTGCCTATATTAATATTTAATCCTGTGACTGAAGTCTTAATAAATATTTGGCCCCTTATCTATCTGTACTGCACTAGGTATGGACATGGCCTCCGTTGCTGCTCTCTCACATGGCGGTCTACACTTGAGTCATACCCCCAGACCGGGTGAGAGAAATGGTGGCGGGGTCGGAATCCTGCTCTCTCCCACCTGCACCTACCAGCATCTCCCTCCACCCCCATCCCTCTCCTTCTCCTCCTTCGAGACACACTGCATCCGCCTGTTCTCTCCTCTGGCCCTCAGGGTGGCAGTCATCTACCGCCCACCGGGACCAACCTCCCAGTTCTTTGACCACTTTGCTACCTGGCTCTCTCACTTTCTGTCTTCTAATCTTCCATGCCTAGTTCTCGGGGACTTCAACATTCCCATTGACGATCCTTCCGCCCCTGCTGCCTCCAAACTTCTTTCACTCACGTCCTCCCTTGGACTCACACAATCCTCCCTCCTCCCTACCCACCGCGATGGTCACGCTATTGACCTTGTCTTTTCCAACCTCTGCTCCATTTCTGAGTTCAACTGTCGCCCTTTCCCCATCTCTGACCACCACCTTCTCTCTTTCAACCTATCTGGACTTCCTAAACACCCTGCTCCCCCACCCCGCACACACACTCGCAGAAATCTACAGGCTGTGGACCCCCATCAATTCTCCAACCTACTTCACCACCTCCCTCATACCTCATCCTTCACCTGCCCTGATGCTGCCACTAATCACTACAACACTACGCTTATCTCTGCTCTAGACACTCTTGCTCCTCTTCGACTCTGTAAGGCCCCACGCCGCCAGCTTCAGCCCTGGCACACCCTCCAGACTCGCTACCTGCAAAGATGCTCCCGCACCGCAGAGCGTGCCTGGAGGAAATCCCGCTCTGAAGCTGATTTTGTTCACTTCAAGTTTATTCTCCGGTCATACACCTCTGCCCTCCACTTGGCCAAACAATCCTTCTTCTCATCTCTTATATCTACGCTGTCCTCCAACCCTAAATGGCTCTGGTCCACCTTCAACACCCTCCTCTACCCACCTGCACCTCCCCCCTCAGCTGCCTTCAGCGCTCAAGACCTGGCAGACTACTTCCTCAGTAAAACTTTAACTATCAGAAGCAGCATCCCAACACAAGATAGTTATCTGCCACCTCCACTCCACAGGTCCCATCTGCCACCCTCTGCCGCTTCCTCCCACCACTGAGGAGGAAGTCAATTCCTTATTGTCCTCCTCACATCTCACCACGTGCCCGCTCGACCCCATTCCCTCACATCTAATTCCTCCCTCTCCTCCTCCCTCACCCCTGCTCTCACACACATCTTCAACCTATCTCTCTCCACTGGCTCCTTTCCATCCGCCTTCAAACACGCGCTAGTTACCCCTTTACTAAAGAAACCATCCCTAGATCCCAACTCTCCATCCAACTACCGTCCTGTATCCCTGCTTCCCTTTACCTCTAAGCTCTTAGAAAAACTAGTCTTCAACCGCCTCTCCATCTTCCTGTCCTCCAATTCCCTACTTGACCCCCTGCAATCTGGCTTCCGTCCCTACACTCAACTGAAACTGCCCTCACCAAAGTCACCAACGACCTCCTAACTGCTAAAAAACACGGCCACTATTCTATTCTCATCCTGCTTGACCTCTCGGCTGCTTTTGACACTGTTGACCACCCCCTCCTTCTACTGACCCTCAACTCTCTGGGTCTCGGTGACACTGCACTTGCTTGGATTGACTCCTATTTATCCAACAGGTCCTTCTGTGTGTCCTTTGCTGGTAACTCCTCCTCATTGCCTCTATCTGTTGGTGTACCTCAAGGCTCTGTCCTTGGTCCTCTGCTCTTTTCCATCTACACCTCCTCCCTGGGCAAAATCATCAACAGCTTTGGCTTTAATTACCACCTCTACGCTGATGACACTCAGATCTACCTCTCTACCCCTGATCTCTCTCTATCTGGCATCTCCTCCTGGATGGCCTCCCACCACCTAAAGATCAACATGTCAAAGACTGAGCTCCTACTTATTCCTCCCTCTAATGCCGCCCCACCTCCTGACTTCTCGATCACGGTGGAGGGTATCACCATCTCCCCATCAAACCAAGTTCGCTGTCTTGGAGTTACACTTGACTCTGCTCTTTCCTTCATCCCCCACATCAAGTCTCTTTCCTCCTCCTGCCGATACCAACTGCGTAATATTTACAGAATTCGGCCATTTCTTACCGCTGTCGCCACAAAACAACTCATACACGCCCTGGTAATCTCCCGACTCGACTATTGCAATAATCTCTTATCTGGCCTCCCTCTGTCCCACCTCTCCCCCCTACAATCCATCCTGAACGCCTCCGCCAGGCTAATTCACCTCACCCGCCGCTCTGTCTCTGCCGCTCCCCTCTGCGAGTCCCTTCACTGGCTCCCCATCCACTGCAGAATTAAGTTCAAAATCCTTATCCTTCCCTACAAAAGCCTCACTAACTCAGCTCCCCACTACCTGTCCTCACTAATCACCAGATACACCCCAGCCCGCTCCCTAAGGTCAAACAGTGACCTGCGCCTAGCTTCTCCCCGCATCACCTCTTCCCATGATAGACTGCAGGATTTCTCACGCGCAGCCCCCACTCTCTGGAACGCTCTCCCTCGTACTGTCAGACTTTCCCCTAACTTCTCTTCCTTCAAACGCTCCCTTAAAACATTCCTATTTAGGGAAGCCTACCACCCAACTCACTGACGCAACCATCAATCACTCTCACCTTACAGTCCTCTCCTCCTGTTTCCAACCCCAACCCTCCCAGATTGTGAGTTCCTACGGGAATAGGGCCCTCATCTCCTCCTGTACTGTTTGTCAAATGTTGTTCAATGTATTGTAACCCTGTCTATACTGTGCTTATTGTACAGCGCTGCGGAATATGCTGGCGCTTTATAAATAAAGAATAATAATAATAATAATAATAGGTATCTAAATGTGCTGTGTGGTTTATAGATATCCTCTTTTATTTGTTATGTTTTTATCTATTTATCTCTGCGTTGGAGGGAGGAGGCGCACAGTGGGAGCAACAGGTACATATTGTTCATTGTATTATCCAGGATACAGACATAGTGGTTGCGTTTCTTCTTCTTCTTCTCATTCTCCTTTTCATTCTTCCTTCTTCTCAAAAAAGTTGTGGATGTAGGATCAGGGCTCTGTAAGATGTGGATGTTACGTCAGTCCATTCTATAACATCCTATGCTCAATACGATTCCTGATATCAGAATTACTGAAGAAACTCTCCTGTCGGAGCCAGTAATAGCTCATGTTCATTAGGCAAGCAGAGGATGTTTATATTTTCCCAAAAGGGAAAAGAAAAAGTTTTAAGGCAAAAGGTGATATTTTTTATTTTCCTGTATACAGCATACTGGGGCACTTGCAAATCATGCGCGAGCCTCTTTAATTGCGATACGTTCAACATAAAATAGTAATAACAGTCCAGCTCCGTCTGATAATAAGATGCTTTGTCTGAAAACAAGGTCATGCTATTGTTTCCATCTGTAGTTCTCCAGAAGCATGTGATACGCAATTTGCTCATTATAAACATTTTTTTTCCCCAGCATATTGGGATCAGTAAGATCATGTAGAATGAACGGCCTTGGTGCCCATGAGTGGGTCGCTTTTATTATTATTATTTTCTTTAAATTTATTTTTATCAATGTTCGTTCTTCATTCAGGATAAGTAAAGCTCTTAATGATTCGATTCCTGGAACGGGATTGTTAGAGGAAAGCAAACCTTCTATCTAAACCTTTTTCGCTTCCAACAATCTTCTTTCTCTAATTGTAATATGTGAAATAAAAGAAATAAATTCACAAATGCATCAATAAATCTATAAAAGTGATTTTATAGGCTTCGTAAGATCTACAAATTCTTTGGCGCGATTCCAAGACGAGCTGCATTGATGTTGTGAGGTGTAGTAATTACTACGAGGCCTAGTACACGGTTGAGCCAGGGACTCCCAGTCATATAGGTATTGGGTCCGCATGGTAGTATTTACTTAGTTAGCTCAATATTTTGTGTTCGCTCAATCCCATCTAAAATAATATTTGAAACAAGAATTCCCTGAGTGGGGAATATATTCTTTAATGTTTGAATTATCGGCGTCCTTAAACCAGAACACGTAGTGAGGGTAATTCCAGATATTCGCACATCGTAGCATAATGCAATCTTGTGTCCTTTAACCCGCTTAGACGTGAAGTGATCCATTAAGATGTATTTATTACACTGGAATTCTTAACATCCAAGTTGAATGTGTTTGCCAGAGTTGAAGGACACAGGGAAGCACTTGGTATGTTGCATTCATCACATTCTATTCTTTATTATTGATAATATTTCCGTGATGGGTTTTCTGAGCACAGATAATTTTTCTTTGCCACATTAGACTGAACATTGTACCTGAGAATGAGCATTTCTCCTTCGTGCACTTCTCCTTGGAATGTGTTAATGTGAATGAGTTGCTGATTAACTCGCCTCTGCTTGGAATGGAATACTGTATATATTTTTAAATTGCTTATTAATGACACTAACAAAAAAAATGGGAGGAGAGTGCCAGAGTCCATCATACCATAGTGTGTTATAATAAGGTTATAGTGACTTTGTAGTGGTATCATCTAAAGGAGAGTTAACCCCTTTGTTACAAAAATGTTTTCTATGTCTGATAGATGAAAACATCCTTTACATACTGATATCACATGGTCAACGTGACAGCAAATCACATTGACCAAAGGCTGCAGTGATGTGACTCAGCCATGCCAACCTACCTCGTGTGAGAGGCAGTCGACAAGGGTTGCCAGCAATGTTCGCTCTAATCTTTAGTGGGTGATGTGAGCAGAAATTTTCTGGTTTTGCTGTAGCAACTGTTTGTGCACACCTAATCAATGTGTATACGTAACCTGCCTGACGGTGTTCCCGAGTGTGTCTCGGGGGTTAAACTTCACCGCTGATAGCAGTAACGCTGAGCCACACTCGAGCTGTATACAACACCTCTCCCTGCATTCTCTTGCTGATCACCGCAGTCTCCCCCGGCGATCGCAAACTCATACTTCCTGGATTCCTTCTCGCGAGGATGGAACCAGGAAGTATGAGGGTCGCGATCGCCGGAGGAGGCTGCGGGGACATCGAGGGAGCGCAGGGACAGGTGATGTATCCAGCAGCATCCCGACTGCTCGGGGTTACCGCTTCCAGCATAGGAATTTAACCCAGAGCCGCACTCGGGATGCCGCTGGGGGGGGCAAAATAAATAAATAAATGGAGCGTTTTTTGACATGAAAATGTCAAAACAGATCGCCCAGGAGGTAAAAATGGATTCATTGTGATAATTTTGGCACAAGCTATCTCTAAGGCTAATGTCAGACGAACGCAGTGATCACGTTCGTGTTGCCGCACAGTTTAATGTCCGTCGTAGCATAGAATCATGAGCAATAGAGACCCACACACGAAGTACGTGCGCACCGAACTGCGTACGCACAACACACGTGGCAAACAGACACAAGTTAGGCAAGATCATAAAACCTCTAGGATGGACGCGCAGAGTGCGCCACATCCGCATAGTGTTCTGTGTGTGTGATGACACACGAAGTCAGACGGAGCACATTTGCGACGTCCAGCACCATGACGCACAAAATGGCTTTTCATATCATTTTCCAATTTTTATCATTTTTCTTATTAATTTTGTTTCCCATAATTCCCTTTTTTTTTCCTACGTCCATCAAGAAAAATGGATCGTGTGGTGTCTACAGTATCTTCCGTCAGTACATCCGTCCGTTATGAACGCACGCAGAGTGCGCTCAGAATGCGTTCATCTGACAGTAGCCTTATGATTAATATCCAGGGATAATCCAGCACTCATGGGTCCTCAGTTTCATGTCCGGTGCAACGCCACGCCATACACACAGTTCAAAAATTGGCGGCACTCTGGGTCTTCTCCAAAAGTAATGCTTTATTGTTAAATTGTCAACGTTTCAGCTCGCTCACCGTGAGCTTTCCTCAGGACAATAAATATAAAAATTCACAAAGTGTGTATATGTGTATATGTATATATGTGTATATATATATATATATTTCTTACTCACTAATTTTTGTGCTCCCCTCCACCCTGCCGTCGGCTCGTCTGAACGCCATCGAGTGGTGATGATGGTTAATATCTATACAAATTGCTTTGTTTTACAGCTTTGAATGTAATCTAAGTTTTTTTTTTTTTTTAAAGTATGAAAAATAATATTTGTAATCTGTACTTTGCTTCTTCTTTTTACCTACAAAGAGTTAAAACTATTTCTTCAGTGGCTGTGCGGAGCGAGGAGTTTCTATGGTATGGGCAGATAGAAGGGCAAGAAGATGGAGATCAGGTTACAGAGGGACCTAGGATGTCAAACAAAAAAGAAGCGCTTACTACACGTTAGTCAGTAAAAAGTATTAAATGTCATATTATTTAGAAAGCCTTTGCAAAGATTTACAGAGAATTATGTTAAATTACAAAAATAATTCTGTCCTTTGTCACAAGTGATGGGCTAACTGTATTCTGTGATGTCCATGATATTATTATTTTTTTTACTTGTGCTCAACAGATGGCTGAAATAACTAAATTTTCCGTTAAAAACACAGCCTCTTTCAGTAAGGATTCCACCTCTTATGGGAAAAGTGTTTTTTATAGGATGTATCATAAAACCCAATCCACGTGTCGAGGAGAATTCCTTCAAAGGGAAAAAAAAATGTACAAGGCTAGGGTCAAACGAACGCATTATTCGCAGCGACAGTCAAAAAGTGCGTCCGAACGCATTGATGTATTTTTTCACGGAATGCGCGAAAACGGTCAGACGATGTGCATTTTCGTGCGTGATTTTTTTTTTTTACAGATCTTCAATAAAACACTGTTTGCATCTGGACGTTATGTAGGCTGGACATTAGCAGCGTCTGACGTCTCCTAATCACGCACACACGCCGCTATGCCGTCGCAGCGCACTCTGTACGTCAGTACTAACGGTTCTGCGTTCTCGAAAAAATGCATTCATTTTCCACTTGCGTTGCGCGGCCGGACTTTCGTGCGGCCGCACTTCGTATATTGGCTGTCATTGCCCGTCATTTGCTGCTACTGCGGCCGTGATTAAGTGCGCCTAAACGCACGTTCAAAATGCGTTAGTCTGACCCCAGCCTTAAAAGCAGCACTTGGTAATGCGTAAAGTTCCTAAAATGAATAAAAATCACCATCAAAAGCACTGGAGGAATGAAAACCTCCCCCGCATAGGTTTGTATAGAATTATTCTACCTGGCATGTGCAAGATGAAACAAAATAGAATGTGGCTTCTTTTCTGAGATTTTTGGATGTGGATCAAGGTAAATTAAAATTAGAAGAATAGCAAATAATCGAGTTTTATGTGACCGTTATACTTTACATTTGACGACCACATTGTCTCCTGGTTCCTGTTCCTCAGTGCCAACACAGCGAGCTTTTTAATGAGACTCCTCCTATACTCAAAGGGTAATTACATGTTTCTAGACTTCTGCATTTAGAATATTCTTTATAGGCTCCCGGATACAGTATAATGAAACCAGTTATTTAGGTGGGTAAACATTTGACAATTCGTACAGGCAGGTGCGCCAGAAATGACCAGCTCTGTTGTTTACAGCTAGCTCTTACGTGGAAATCTTGCTATTTATAATATAAAAAGAAAACGTGCACAGGATAGCGCTGTATCTTAAATTGGAGGTGTGTAGGTTTCTAAAAAAAATTTTTAATGAGTGTAATCTGGAAAAAGCACTAACCCTAATGCTATCCCTCACCCTAATACCTCGCCCACAGGTGTCCGCAGTCGTCTGCGCCCTCTCCGTTAATGATTTCTGCTTTCGATCTTTAAGATTCCCATCCACACTTTTGGGGATTTTTCTTAGTTTTCATGTTCTTTATTGTGAACTAAATAACAGTTTGGGATTATTTAGATTGTAATTCATAAATATAACATGTGCACACCCTACAATATGGGCTACGCACCCCTATGACCTCATTTCTTAACCCTAACCTTGAATGTTAATCCCCACCAATCCATCTCAAATCAATGTCCTGATGTTAAATCTTGTTGCAATCAAATGATCAGTAATCAAGTTCACCACCTCTGCCAGTATCACACGTGAATAATATCTCCTGATTTATTATCCCAATATTAAAACTTTATACTATGGTTGCAAAATTAATCTCCAATTGCCATTTTTTGATAGTGAATTGCTATGTTATCTCTCGGGTAATTGCAATAACCTCAAAGAGACCGGGTCACTGTGGTTGTAGCATGAAAAATGGGGGTGGGTGGAAAAATTATTATTCTTTTATATAGCGCCACAAGTTTCCGCACCACTTTACAATAAGCAGAGGGTACCAGACACGCATAAACAAACAAGCCTAAAATGGAGAGAAGAGGTGTAGCGTGCCCTGCTCATAGGAGCTTACAATCTAGAAGGATCGGGGTGGAGGTACACAAGGGAAGCTTTATTGGTCACCAGGATCACTAGTGCCAGTGGTTCAGGAATGGTGGGGGCCATGGAAGTGGCCTCAATCATGATGCGTGAGTAGGTGAGCAGAGGGATGAGTTGCATCAGTGATGTGGAACGCTAGTCTGAAGAGATTGGCTTTTGAGGGATTTCTTGAAGGCCTCAAGATTATGGGAGAGTTTGATAGGGCGAGGCAAGTCATTCCACAGGACCCAAGCTGCCCTTGATGTTTGTCCATTAAATCTGCCTGGAAAAAGAGGCCGATTGCCCTGTCCAGTTCTTCTTCTTTCGCCCTGTGATATTTTGGTGGTGGTTGTTCTATCGATTGTGGTGGCACCTGCCTACCCTAGCACTACTATACATTGTGACATTACCCTTATTACTTATCAGCCAAAGTAAAGATGTCACAAACCCCAAATCAGACTTAAAAAAACAAAGTCCCCTATGGTTTTCAGTTGTTAAAGAGGGCACAGGAATGGATCTTCTACTTCAAGTGAAACTTTCAACAGCGATTATCAATGGAAAAAATTCATAACCTCACTGTTACAAAAAGATGTTACATTGTATATTTTGTATTCATATTCTCTGTATCCTATGGTTGTTATTCTCCTGCACCTCATCTTATTATGTAGGTACTTTTCCATCATGGAATGTAACGTGTGTGTATATGTATGTATGTATGTATGTATATATATATATATATATATATAATTACCATTTGACTCTCACTCTTTACGACACCTAACCCCCCCGCCCATGTGACCCTTTTATGTCCTAATGTTTAATTCTAGGAACTGATCAGTATAGCTTCCAGACCTGAGGAAGAGAGTAATACTCTCGCAGGCTTGTCTTTTAAATGTTACCTTTTTTATTGGACTAACGTATCACTACGTACTGCTATACTCGTAATTTTGGCAAACTGGACTAACACGGCCTATCGAATTTTTATATATATAACGTGGAGTTGCTAGAATTAACAATATGATCCAGTTACAAGAAGCTGTTTAATTATGGAATGTTAAAACTTTAAATCTAGATTTGCATATAGGAAATCAAATTTAATACAGTATGTCTGTATCTGCTGCCCACTGGCTCCTATTATTATTACAGGCTTTTATACAGCTGCTTCAAACAGTTGCTGCATAGATAAATTTATGCCACACAAACTTGCAATGAATGGAGCAAAACACAATTTATTATTGAATTATGTAAAATATTGTCCTAATATGAAGTTCATCATCTATAATGTGCCTTGGCGATGATTATGTGTAAGTAGGAAGTGTCCTTTTGGCTATTTTTGGCAGAAGAGGAAATGAGAACTTGAATTTTGAAAATAGATTATTGTGTGGTTTTTCAATTCATATACGTATTTTTTTGCTGTCCTGCACAATGGCTTATTGTGTTGCATTACATGCTGTGAATGGCTTCAAGGCTGCCTGTATAATAATTTGGAGGGTCCTATCAATTGCAATCGGTCCAGCATGACCTCATGAGAATGTAATTTTATGTGTAATGTCTACAAAGTTGCAAAGAAAAAAATACATTGTGTACCCGCGAAGGCATCCTGTGTAGTCGCAAGAAATGGGCCGCCTGGCACCAGAATACAGACCAAGAAGAGCTGACGCGAGTCTAAAAAAAGAAGGAAACTAGTTATTCACTTATAAATGTTAATAACACATCTCTTGTTTAAAAAAGGAATGTCTGTATGTGTTTACGTTAATCAGTTTATAAACACATGGAACTATTTTTAAAAGAAGTATTAAAAAGTAATACACACTTTAATGATGCTAAGTTGGTTTTATCCTATCACATTAACTGTAGATTGAGTACAGAGAAATATTGGTATTCATTGGTGTGTGTGTGTGTTTTCCCTATAATGTGCTTAGAAATTTTCTAATTCACTAGTGAAAGAAGAGTAGGTGGCAGAAATGGAAACCGATGCTCAGTAGAAGTATAACAGACAACATGAACTAAAGTGGCATTCTAATGGTTATTAAAATAAGTCATAACCAGATTGTGGGTAAAGGTAAAAAATATATATATATTTTTTAATGCAGCACTATTGTTAACTTTTCAATTATAAAATGAACAATGATGCTGCACTAACTCACCTTTTCATTTCCCACTTTCATCATTATCCTTTGGCACCCTGCATCTCTGATTTTTATGCCGCACAAGATCAAGTGAGGTGTCATTAGAAAGTCAGAGTCTGGCCTTTTCAACGATACCAAATATGACCATGTAATGTAAACATTGAAAAAATTAAATGCAAAATTTACTTTTTTTTTCTTCCCTCAGGCAGTGGCATTATGTGCTTTTACTTAGTGCAACGACATTGTTCATTTTATAGCTCAACTTCTCATTTCCCATGCCAGAACCAAATGTGAAGGTGATAACTTGTTGCGCATTGGTTCATCTAATACATAAGCCTCTGCACCACTGTGTGGAGATCCTTTGAACCCCTGTATTTTCATTCTTTATGCGCCACAAAGTCAGGTTAGGAGTCCTTGAACAGGTCTGAGTCTGATCTTTTTAATTATACCAAACATGATCATGTAAAATGTAAACCAAAACCCTAAGAAGATTTTTATATTTATTTTTTTTTGTTCCAAAGCATTGTCCATTTGTCGCTTATAAAATGGGCAATACCACTGCCATTACTCACCTTCCCATTTCTCACGCTGGAAGCAAAGTCAGTGTTTTAGTCATAGCCCTATTTTTCGTAAAACACAATCCTCCAAAAATAGAAGCGAAAAATTTAAAAATGACTTCAGTTTTAGTTAAAATTGGGCATTTTCTCCGAAAAATGCAGTAACCGGTTCCCATTTATAGTTTTTTTTTTTTTTAATGAGATCCCCTTAGAATATATAACCACAAAGGTTTGGATGTTAAAATGTGGGGAAAATAATAATTTTACAAGCTGTGAAAGATTTAAAATGGAAATTTTACACTTTTTTTTTTTTTTTTTACATTTTTCGTTACAGCATTCTGACAGAACATAACGTATACACATAATAATGATATATTTTGAATCTGAGTTTTCTTAAAATAAGAATATATAATATGTCTGGGTTCTACAATAAAAAATGACTTGAAATTGCGTTTAAACTTGGTGAGCACCAAACGGTCATAATGAGCTCAGCAGTGAAGGAGTTAAGCGGCTTGGCTGTCATACTTAAGGTGCTATAACTTGTGCTGCACATTCTGAAGCCCATTTCCAAATGCATTACAAATGGGGCTGCATTATTACCCTGCAGGTAGCAATGGCCTTTATGTCAAATCTAGTAAATGTGATTTAAATATAGATGAATATGAATGATCAGCTATTCTGCGTATCGGTGATTGTAGTGATCAGAATGAGATTATTGAAAAGGTTAAGAGTGTGAATATCTGACATTGGATGGCAAGGGATTATTTTATGAGGAACTAATTTTTCATTTATTTTTTCCTTCTCCTTTTATGACGCCAATTCTAGTCTGCATGTTGGAATGAAGGAGCGGAATTTCCGTGAAATGATCCAGACATTTTGTAGAAGTTTTAGCTACAAACTCAACCCCTTCATTAATTACCGCCACATGCATTTTCTTAATGCAATCACGTTTATATTAATTCCAAGAATACTCGGGCTGAATAGACGCCTGCCTAGAACAGACTGGGTTATTTTTCCAAGTTCATTTTAATTGCCCCTTCGAATGATAACGCGATGCCGTCTTATTTTCAAAGACCAAAAGCAAACTGTTCATCACAATGTATTTCCATGAAAAGACGGCATTCAGGACGTTTGCGCGGGGCTGCCAAATTTTCTATCTTTAAATGTCATCCTGCGGAATTATTGAGGAAGTGGAAGGAGCCAAGTTATTTCAGAAGCAATGCTCTCTTTATAACTCCTCTTGATTGTTACGGAGGAGGTCTAACTTTGAAGCCTGTACTTTGTCTATTTAATGGCCGGTTCATGCTTACGTTGCAGGATACTTTTAGTAATAACTTCTTTATTTAAGGCCTGTGTTCCCTGGTAATGGTATTCCTATTCGGAACTGAAGAACGTCCTTCAACAAAAAAACACATTCGGTTGTGAGCCATCCTTTTATACAGGTGGCACCAGTTCTGCTCGAGGGATTGTAATGAGTTCTGACGGGTCCATTTAAGCAAAACACCTTTTTGATGGAAAACCTGTGTTTCAGAGGCGAGATACTTTTTAAATTAAATTTCCATTTTATGATGTATAGGTTTACAAGTAAGCAAGTGCCGGCTGGGTGGAGTAGAGGTAACATCGCAGCTCTATAACTGTGGAATGAGACTGTGGAGACACTGGTTCGATCCCAGCAAGAGCACCTCTCCAGTAAGTGTCCTTGGGCAAGACACCCAATGGTACATACTCGCCACCCAGGACATACCTGAAAACGAGAGAAATCTCAATGTATCCTTCCTGGTAAAATACTTTCTCAAAAAAAACCAAAAGCTATTTTAAGTGTACTGCTTTGAATTATAAATATTTTCTATTTTCCTTTTGCTTTGAACTATATATGGCTGCCTATTTTTTTCCACCCCCCCCCCCTCACATATTATCCCATTACCATTTGTCATTTATCCATCCAACTGCCCTATTACCCCATAAACCCTTTACTTAGCCCATAGTGCCTGTGACGGTTGTCACTTTGGACTTGGGTTACATAACCTAGAGATGCGTTTGGGAGGTGCGGGCCTGATGTTTTGTGTTGTTTCCCAGCCCTTTTCTGTGTTGGAGTCCCCTGTACCTGCAGGTCTAGATGCAGGATGTTTTGTGTTTTCTGTGCCCTATTCCCTGATGTCTGTGTTTATGTTACTGTTCCCTTTATGTATTTATTGCAGAATACTGTGTGGTATATACTGTGCTGTTTTCCCTATATGTAAGTAATGAATTCCTATGTCTTTTCCTGCTTTCATCAAAACCACCCTCCGGGAACTGGCTTAAGCCGAATCTTCCTGCCACCTTCCCCAGGCACTATCTTTACACCAGGGTGTGTGTGTAGGAGGGGGAGGCTATTCAGTATGGAATCGCTGGGGTGTGTTTTACCTTTGTATTCTGCACCTCCCCCTGTCTGTGTTTGTAATTGTAAACTAAATACAGTCATTCCCAGTTTTGTTATCACACTGCAAGGAGCTTTGGCTATTGACTGGGTGGGTTTGGGCCAAAAATCAGTACTCCTTTGGGATACTGACAGTGAGGGGAGCATTCTGCACGTGGGTACAGGACCCCACGTTACAGTGCCCCTCATCCTTTTGTTGTCCCATATTGTTCTTACGCCATCAGTTGTTTTCCCTGTGTTGCTCCTTTTCCCTGCCAATCACTCTCACTCACCACACGAACACCAACAGACATACATTGCCAGTGCCATACAGAAACCTTTGAGGGATGCACACACACACTAACAGTATCTTGTACCTGTAGGGTCAGTGCTGCCATAGCTCTATCCCAAAAGTAGAGCACTGTCCTTCAATATTGCAAGCACAGTGATTTTAAACATTCAGGTGTGGCCAGGTAGCTAATGGTATGGACCATTCACGCCGTCCACTGACTCTCTGCCCGCTGGTCCTACCCCCCCCCCCTCCCTGGCCAATTCTGTTGATCTCTTCTAGCAATATTCACTTCAAGATGTACAACTTTCCTACAAGACAATGACATTCCTGTTCTCCTGTACATTAGGGTTGTGATTGCAGGATTAAGGGTACCTGTGAAAAACACACACTTCTGGGAAGTGTTTAACCCATTGCAGACCTGTCATGTGTTTATAAGTGGCCATACATTAAATAAGTAAATAAAACTTGCATGTTGCACTTTGAATGCTAAATAGCCTTCTACTCGGCTCTCGAGCCTTGCAATTCATAGTTAAGCTAATGACCATGTTAATTCGGGTTATGACTACAAATGCCTCCCGGGAGGATTAAATGCGTTTTAATTTGGTGCTTTTAATTTGACACATCTTAATTTGCATATTTATTACATAGGACTACTGAATCGGGAAACAGGGTGAGTTCTAGCACATCTTTCCATGGTTTGATTTCTTTCCTTGTTAATATTAAGTGCACTCCCTTTTTTGTTATTGTTAAATTCTTTGGATTGGCTTGGCCGCGTGGGATCAGTGGCCGCATGGGATCGGTAACGTGGCAGCCATACATTATTTACAGGATACCTCATTTGTGGGTCGTTACACTGACTTGCCCTCCCGCAATCGACTCTCCGGAGCATGACCCTGAAACCTGTCTATTTTCTGTTCCGTGCTGGTGAACCATTAACCTGTCGATTAGTCCTAGCAATATTATAATTGTATTTGTTTTTCTGAAGTTTACACTTCCCTGTAGCTTCCCCTCATATTAACCTGTAGAAGGGGTTAAAGGTGGTGCGGTAATACAATGGCTATCTTGAGGTTGTTACATTTTTCTGCTCTGATGATAACAGCATTGTAAAACATAGTATTGCTAGGGTGTCAGCACGTTTACTACGGCCTATGTCGTTACCATTCAGCGTTTCACATGATTAGCTTCTTTGTTCTGCTGATTATTTTTCAATGTAGTAAATTGTCTTACACATTTATAGGTAATATAATAAACCGGCCTGTCGATCTATATCTGGTTACAGGAATGGAGCAACGCTGGTAGATCCAAACGTATTGGCTGTAGGTGTGGGTGAAGGATGGGGAGGAGAAATTATCCCCCCCCCCCGTTACCGTCAGCGACATGTACGTAGGGTGCGTCTAGGATTGCGGATTTCTTATATCGGTGGAGTTTTTGCTTCACTCTACCATCATAAAGTTACTGAATTCCTCCGATGTAACATGTCATGAAGGGTAATGGTAATAAACTCAGCTTGTTATCCTGTAGTAGTCTAGTTATATATATATATTGTCTTATAGCCAGGAGACTCTGTGCCCCCCCCCCATTTTTATTGCTTAGAGATAAAGTTTGATATTTTTGTTTTTCTAATATCCAGGGAGACCATCTAAGAATAGATAATGGTATCTATGGTACTGTCGTACAGTAATCACATGAAAGTCCGAAACAGAAAACGTGCTTTGACCCTTAGAGGTCCTATCTCTGCACCATTCCATGTTCGGTAGAACATTCTTTAGTTCAAGAAAAAAAAACGTTGTCACAGGTGCTCAACATCCAACAAAGTTTTGCTTTCTTCTTGTGCCAATTTTTGGGCTGTCTGCCGGTGTTGCATAGCTCCTCCCTGAGAGTAATGGGAGTTGAGCGCACAACATCCTGTGTCTATTCTTGAGTTCAAGTCCTAGGGTTAGGGTTGATCATTGGTGACCCATTTCTGGGAGCACAAGTCTCTATTAAAAAGAGTCTATGCTCCTTATATCCCTGGGCTCAAGAAGGGGGCAGTGTTTCTTTGTGGAGGACCGATGAGGATCGCGATTGAGGTCAGGTTACAGAGTGATTAAAGGAAGTCAAAAGAGCTGTGGAAGCTACACTATATTTAACTGCAAGGGTTAAAGAAATATTATTTGCAAGACTTTTCAATGATTTAAAGTGAATCATGATGCATTTTAGTAGTAGAGGAAGATTTGCGAGGTTCCTGAGAATGGTACACGGCGCTAGTGACCTGCCCTACAGCGGATCCCCGCTCAGGTCTCAAAAGGTTTTAGCTCAATGGTGTCATTCCAGAGAAGACTATTCCATATGCAGATCAGATGCTATCATCCAGAAAGGGCGGCCAGTAATGCAATGCCAAGGAATCCCTCTCTGCATGATGGACAGGGGCGTAACTACCAAGGGTGCAGAGGGTGCCACCGCACCCGGGCCCTTTAGACCGGGGGGACGCACACTCACCTGCCTGGGCCTGGGGACTTGCATATAGTGTAAATATATATATATATATATATATATATATATTTAATTAATTTTTTACTTATTTGTGTATTATTGTGGAGCTCTGTGATTCCCTCATACACACCATATATTACTGTGAGTTTTATTGCTGTGCATCTCTGAGATACACATAGTGCACAGTACATTAAAAATGGGATGGACTGAGGTCGTAGTGAACCTGGAAAAAATGGGACACTGTCTGGAGTCAACATTATGGACCTGGAGGGGACCAATGCATGTAGACGGGAGGGGGGACAAAATCTGTTTTGGCCTAGGGTGGGGGGGCGTAATGGTTCCTGCACCTGGGCCCTGAGGTTTCTAGTTACGCCTCTGATGACGGATACAGTTATAAGTATTCATAAAGTGTCAACAAGTACCGTAGCGCTGTACAATGGGACAGCAATCCCTGACGATTAGTGGTAGGTAGAAGACGACTGAATTCTGCTAGAATATACCTTTTGTTTGATAGCAGCCGGTGGAAGTTGGCAGAATTAGCAGCGTGTTCATGAAACATTGAGCTGAAGCAGATCCAAGCTCGGCTCAGATATACAGGGCTATTCACAAAGAGGTGAAAACCTTGAGAATGGTAGGAGAATTGAAAATTCTAGGTTAAAATAGTCAAACCAGAAAAATTCTCCCATTTATCTCACTTTCCAAATTGGCTATTTGGTCTAGATTTTTCATTCTCCTGACGGCCAATATATGAAGTACGGCAGCACAAAAGTCCGGCCGTGCAACGCAAGTGGAATTTGAACGCATTTTTTCGAGTACGCAGAACCGCTAGTACTGACATACAGAGTGTGCAGCTGCGGCATAGCGGCATGTGTGCGTGATTAGGAGATGTCAGACGCTGCTAATGTCCAGCCTACATAACGTCCAGACGCAAAAAAAGTGTTTTATTGACGATCCATAAAAAATCACGCATGAAAATGCGCGTCGTCTGACCGTTTTTGCGCATTCCGTGAAAAAATACATCAATGCGTTTGGACACACTTTTTGACGTTCGCGGGGAAAAATGCTTTCGTCTGACCCTAGCCTAAGCTGCCGAAAAAGCGGCAAGTGCACCCGACGATCAGCTGATAAACCGGCGAATGCATCCGAAAAAAGCCGCTGACCCGCCGAACAGAGTGCCAACCAGCCCCCGGAAAAAGCATGCAAGCCAAAGAACGGGGTAAAAAAACTACTGGACAAAAGTGCCTGGAAATAATATAACAGGTCCTATGAATAATAATAAAAAAGCCTGTTACAGAAAAAAAAAAAAAAAACATACTTCAAATAAATCTGAAAAAAAATTGCCTAAAAAATTAAAAGAAAATAAAGACTTTTTGCTGCAAATGAAAAGAATGAACGGTTTAATAAATCTGTAAGGAAAACGGGAATTTTTTATTTTAAAACCTATGGGGTTTGCCTGACTAAACCTGCCGAATGAAACCACCAAAAATCAGGGCATTTCATTGACATTTCTCTGCTGTTCGGTGTCTCTGAATAGTTTAACCATTACATATCTATGAGGATTTCACTGCCGTAAAACAGGCACCGTATTTCGTTGGCAATTCGCAAATAATTTGGCAAACTGCCTGCTTTTTGAATAGCCGAATGGCCACGAAATTGTGCCGTAGGGGAAATTCACTGTTCAGTGCAATTTTGGAACCAATTCGGTTCTCTTTGAATAACCCCTTTTGTTTTGCACTTCTGTATTTGTTTATTTTTTTCCTTCAGACCAACGTTGGCAATATGACACAAAAGCACAAGGTAGAGCTTTCAGAACATTCTGAAAAGTCAATATTTATAATAAA
The DNA here is from genome assembly GCA_009667805.1 of Leptobrachium leishanense. Classification (NCBI taxonomy): domain Eukaryota; kingdom Metazoa; phylum Chordata; class Amphibia; order Anura; family Megophryidae; genus Leptobrachium; species Leptobrachium leishanense. Next base: position 25,170,157 of record CM019071.1, on the reverse strand, counting down.
TAAATTTGGAGTAAGAAAGACGTTGGTCCCCGTCCCCCCGAGGACACTGCAGACACATGATCATTGTGTCATACGGTTTGTAACCACGTGGACTTAAATTTCAAGGATCCAAGCTGACTACTTGTGTTTCGAGAGCAATAGTCTGAGAACATTAATACAGAATCTTTTATTTAGTTTTTAAAAGATATATATATATTTTTTTTTAAAAATCATCACATTGATGTATTGTCCTGAAAAGTATTAAGCAACAATCTGTTGGCATAAACTACTTTTTAGCACTGTCACATGTGTAATTCATGGCCTGGATCCAAACCACAGATTCAAATTTGAAAAAAAGTTACTTAATAAAGGAAAATAGTACAAGTCTCTTGTTTTTTTATTTTCGCTTATAGACTTAACGGTTTTCAGTTGTCCTCTTATTTTACAAAATTTGCCAGCCTCCCACCCCATTTGCTTAGTCATTTTATTCTCAAACATATCCTTAAGAAAATGTGACGATAATAAAAACTCTGGAGTAGATCCTCCTCTGTATGTATTACTTGATTGAGGTTTACGCAACAATTGTCTTTATCATGCTGTTTATTTAACTTTTTTTTTTAACACTTTTTTGGTTTTGGGGAAAAAAACAGTAACTGCTCAAAATGCCATGTTTTCTTAATGTAACATTATTATTATTATTCAGCAGGACATACAGTAATGAATGTCAGCCCCTCCTCCTTCCCTCTATAGCAGGGTTTCCCAAACCTGTCCTCAGGACCCTTCGCCTCTCCAGGTTTGCAGGATATGTGAAGCACAGCACAGGTGATATGATTTGCTGCTCAGTTATTGCAGGCTTCAGTGAGTCTACTTTTCCCCAAGGTGATCCTTAAAATCTGGCCTGCTTGAGGGTCCTGAGGACAGATTTGGGAAACCCTGCTCTATAGGAAGCTTAAAAAAAAACTTAATTAAAGAAAACACATCATAGCGTACAAAAACCAACATCACATTCTGCCACATAGAACAGGTTTGGCCATTTATAAACATTCTCATGCATTGATTATGTAGTGGTCAACTCTTTTCTAAACACCCACCTATCAAATCATGCCATTCTTTAACTCTTTAGAAATGCTTTAGACCAGGGATCTCAAGATCCCCCACCCCTAAGAGATGTTGATGGACTACAATTCCAATAATCCTATGAAAGCAAGGAATGGCGACAGAATCATGAGAGTCGTAGTTGAGCAACATATGGGGGTTGAGCTTAAGATATCTTTTTTTTGCATGGTCTTAGCTTTGGCTATTTAACCCTTTCGCTGCTGAGGCTTTTCCCGCCCCTGTGCTGAGGTCATTTTTACTGGTTTTGCTCATCATGTTTAAACGTGTTTTGAAGGCTTATTTTAGTATATGACCCAGACATATTATATATCGTTCTTTCCGTCAGACTCGGCAGATTCATAATATGTCATTATTATATGTATACGTCATGACCTGTCTGTATATTATAACAAAAAATGCAATAAAATATGATTTTTCAATAATTTACAATGTGTAAAGTGTTTTTTTTCACATTTTAACATGCGAGCAATTGCGGTTATATTTTGTATGGGGTGCGCTTGTTAAAAAAATTAGAGATGGGGTCTCGTTACATTTTTTTTTTGGGGAAAATTACACGATTTTTAACAAACGCACCGCATACAAAAATCGTTAGTGCAGCATCATTGTTCACATTATAATTGAAATGGGAACAATATTGCTGCATTAACAAACCAAAAAAAGGAAAAAAAACTTGTTTATTTTTTTTTTATAATTTTTTTTTTTTTTTTTATTTTTTTTTTTACAAACTTTTTCACTTTTGTGTTTGGTATCGTTGGAACGGCCATGCTCTGGCCAATCCAACAATACCAAACTTTAACCCCTAGCTGCCACGGATCGGGAGATAGGGAGTTCATTGGAACCCCCTATCTCCACCGTTGGTGGCAGTTAGGGGTTAACTCCAGGACTGGCGTCATCGTGCTATGCACGATGACGCCTGTCCTCAGGGGGAGTTTCCGGAGGCTTGGCCGACATCCAAGATGTCGGCCAGCTCCGGGAAAGGATCACGAACCGGCGCTTTTCAGCGCCGATTCGTGATCCGGCTCCCCAGGGGTTAATGCCAGGTACCATTTGGAAGGGCAGGCTGTGCCCTTCCAAATGGTGCCTGGGTTAACCCCCGCAACGCCGCCGATCGGGAGGGAAAGAGGTCCGAAGGACCTCCCCCCTCACTTTCAGGCGCCTCCTCCGCACATGCGGGGGGGGCGCCTGAATTAGGTGTCATCGCGCCCCCGCGATGACACCTAATTAGCCCGGCGGCAGTTCCGGATGCTGGGCTGACATCGAGGATGTCAGCCCGCACCGGGGGGGCCAGCGATCGGCCGGAACCCGGCCGAACGCTGACCCCAAAGGCTGGACGCGCTCAGCGCGTCCACCGCATGGAACGTGACATGCGGTTGGACGCGTCCACCGCAGCAAAGTGGTTAATATAATATGATTGAACAGATAATAATCAACTTCTGGGCTTTGCTCGCACTTCCAGAAGGTGGTTCCTGTCCTCCTTCCAAAAGAATATTGTGTGTCAAGGAAATATACAGCTGTCACGGTCCGTACCCCCAGACCCTCTGGCGCCCCCTTTGTTCTCCTTTTTTAGCCATATTCTGCATGATCTATGCAGGTTCCAGGACTTTTGTTTCCATATGCTTTTTCCTGGACTCTCTGATTTTGCATTCTGGAAGTGGAGACTCACCTGCACTTGATCCCATCTGATGAATCCTGCTTATGAGGAAGCTACGCCCCTTATCCCACGCTTCCTCATTGAAGTTGCTAGCCTTGCCAAGTGCAGACCTGCTTTCTGATACTCCTGAGATCCTTGTCTGGAACCCCTCTGTACCATAGACATTCCTGCTTTCCCTCTGCTCTGATTCTAGTTATTTCCGGTATCCTCCTTGTCCCCCCAGTACCCCTCTGTTACTCTGCTTGACTACCTGTGTACCAGACCCTTGCTTAACCCTGATTGCCCTTTTCCCTGCTCCATCTGTACCTTTGTCCTGGGATATTTATTTATAAAGGATTTTACCAGGAAGGATACATTGAGATTTCTCTTGTTTTCAAGTATGTCCTGGGTTCAAGAACATTGAAGTGTTACAGTTACAGAAATACAAAGTAATACAATGCAGGATATTAAAAAAACAACACAAATATACAGATTAACAGAAAATAAATATGTAGAAAAATAGTCATTATGTTACATGTTTACAGGTGCATTCTGTATTGAGGTATGTTAGTAAGGAGCTCTTGAGTGACATAAGACTGGAAGATTTGATGGTGTCTGGGAGGTTATTCCATAATTGTGGTGCTCTGTAGGAAAATGAGGATCGAGCCACTGTCTTTTTGTATTGTGGTATTGCAAGTAAGGTGCTGGTCCTGGATCGGAGGTTATAGGATGAGGGAGCTGCTGAGGGAAGCAGTCTATTCAGATAGGGTGGCAGCTTCCCAGAAAAGCTCTTAAACACCAGGCTGGAAAGGTGAAGGGTGCGTCTAGATTCCAGCGATGGCCAGTTTAGCTCTTTTAACATGTCTCAATGGTGGGTCATGTAGTTACATTGTAATGCAAAGCGGCAGAATGAGTTATATAACGTAGTAAGTTTCTGAAGATGCGTTTGCGGGGCGGCTGCGTACACTACATCTCCGTAATCAATAGCCGGCATAAGCATTTGTTGTACAATCTGCTTTCTTACTGCGGGGCTCAGGCAGGATTTGTTTCTGTACAGGGCACCTAGTTTGGGGTAAAGTTTAGATGAGAGTTTTTCGATGTGGGGGCCAAAGGATAGATTAGGGTCCAACCACATACCTAGATATTTGAGAGAAGTGACTGTGGTCAGCGTGCCATTTGATTTTGTCCCAACACATAAGTGGGGATTTTGCAATTTGTGTAGTTTAGATTTTGTTCCAAAGAGCATCGTTACAGTTTTGTCATTATTTAAAAAAAGTTTGTTGTGTTTGATCCACTTTTCTACCTCCTGTGAATTGTTCTTGCAGCACGGCTTCCAGCTGCTGGAGATATGGTTTGCTGGTATAGATTACGGTGTCGTCTGCGTACATGTGTACAGTTGAGGCTTTGCAGACTTTGGGCAGATCATTTATGAATATTGTGAATAGCAGGGGACCGAGTATTGAGCCTTGGGGTACACCGCAAGTGACAGGGAGGGGGAGGGAGGAGCTGCCAGAAATTGACACATATTGTGATCGGTCGGATACATATGATTGAAACCAGGTTAGCGTGCGATCACCAATGCCAGAGTTTTTAAGTTTTTCTAACAAGATGCCATGGTCTACTGTGTCAAAGGCCTTGGCAAAATCAAGGAAGATGGCTTCAGTTAGGTTTCCTTGTTCCATCCCAGCTTGGATACCATTGCAGACTTTTAAAAGGGCGGTTGTAGTTGAGTGATTTGGACAAAAGCCGGATTGATCTGGGGTTAAGTAGTTCCAATATTGATAATAATCACGTAATTGTGTGTAGATGCATTTTTCCAAAATTTTTGACATTACAGGGAGCAACGATATCGGACGGTAGTTGGATACCAAAGTACTGTCACCACTTTTATGGATAGGTACCACTCTTGCAGTCTTCCAGAGTTTGGGTATGTATCCAGTCGCCAGTGATTCATTGATTAGGGTTGCGACAGGATTTGCAATTGCCGGTGCACTGATTTTCAGCAGCATTGCTGGTATTTGATCAGGTCCAGACTAGTATTTCATTTTTTGCTTACGGAGAAGTTTAGTAACAACACTGACAGGCACTGGTCTAAAACTGAATTCCTGTCTGATACAGGGACTTTGCACAGTTGGAGGGGCCTGACCTGCATGAGGCCTTTCTGATTGCATGTCATTTCCTAGCTTGGCAATCAAAGTGGTGGCGCATCCAACAAAATAATCATTAAAGGCATTTGCTACATCTAGGGGGTGTTGCAGGGTTTGGTTGTTTACTTTGACAGCAGCCGGCTGGGAGTGGACTGGGGGTGCTTGTATGTTACTTATGGTTCTCCAAAAGTTTCTAGGGTTTGATATGTTATTGTTTAGATTTTCATTGAAGTAATGGGCTTTAGCCATTTTTGTTTGTTTTGTGCATTCATTCCGGCATTTTCGGTATTCGCAGTGATCGTTCATGGAACCAGTACTCTTGAAATTTGACCACCGTGAATCTCTAAGACAGTACATTAGTGTAAGATCAGCTGTAACCCAGGGGAGATGGGTCCCTTTTACTCGCACTTTACGCAGCGGGGCATGGGAATTCCAGACTTTCAGGAGCTCAGACAGAAAGTATTCAATTGCACAGTCTAGGTCTGGGATTAGGTTTAGTCTGTACCAGGGGAGCTGTTTGAGATCACTTAGGAAGGATTCAAGAATAAATTTCTTGAAAGACCTGGTGGTTATTACCTTTGGGGGGGATTCATGGCCTTTATTTTGCGCACGCAGTACACTAGACAATGGTCACTAAAGCTATTAGCGAGAACACCTGCCTCCTGTATTCGATCAGGAGAGAATCCAGTCCAGCAAGGTATGGTTAGGGCTTTTCATATTAATGTGGGTGGGGAGGAGATTAATTGAGCTAGCTGCAAAGTTTCAAACAGTGAGCAGTGTTTATTGTTTTTAGGATTTAGCCAATCTGTATTAAAATCGCCGAGGACCAGCATTTCACTTTTTTGGTTTTGGGCAAGTAGGTTATTAAGGATTTGAGATATGTCAGAGAGGGAGTGCACTGGAGAGCTCGGTGGGCGATAGAATCCAGCAACAATGATGGATTTACTGAATGGAATCTCAATTAAACCAGAGAGGAAATCAAAGGTGACGGGAGCTAGAAGTCTGTAACGGGGTGAACTTTATGGACTCCTCAACATAAATAACAATTCCCCCTCCTCTCTTTGCTCTGTCCTTTCTATAACATGAATACCCCTGTATTGATATGGCAGAGTCTGGTACTTTTGGGGTTAACCATGACTCTGTATCCTTTTTATTATATGATATTTATCCAGTTATCCCATTCCCACTACCCCTAGCCTCCTTCTATGGTTTTGTTCTGAGCCTTCTGTATGATTTCTTGTCTATTTGTTGCTACAAATAAACCCTGTTACCCTGTATCCAGCCTTATCTGCTATATTTACTGCACCTTGGGCTCACACCCACATTGCTGCACATATGCTAGGCCAGGGCCGTGACAACAGCCCTATAAAAATTAAAGCGAAATAGTATAGTACAGGATGTTTTGGATAGTATACCCCCAATAATAGAGCACTCACAAGATAGTGCTCGTAGTCACGTCTGCATCAAATCTGGTAGACCCGGGAAGTATCTGGAATGGAGGTTGTGTGGCATCACCAACATTCACCAGCAATCTGCTACCAAGATTGGCCTGTCTGGTTAAGGCCTTTCAGGTACCGAGGCAATAATCCGGAGATGCTTATTTTCCAAAATGGCCTGTAATGTAATAAAAGAATAATAATGCACGCCCGACGCGTTTCGTCTGATCACTCAGACTTTTTCAAGGGCAAAAAGATAAAATCAGAATACAATAACCTTCTATCCCCTCCCCTTTTATATAGTTCTTTAATCTCCGTTCATTGGTTTTCCCTTGCGCTGCTTAGTGAATAAATTGGACAGTATTGCACAAAAGCATCAACTGACCCCCCCCCCAGGGATACTATTGTTCATTACTGGAGCAGATGGCGTGACCATGCAATCATCCATGTCCCAAAATGGACTTGGCCAGCTTTATTCAGAGCAGCAAAGTAAGATTACTTTTTCAAAGGTTTTGGCTAGCGTTTCCGTACCTGGAATATCCATACACCTAAAACCAGAGTAAGTTATTCAGCAGTCGTATGAGATCACTAAACAACTGTCCGATCGCTTTATACGGAGGAGAGGTAGGGAGCTATGAATGCTGGCTATTTAAATATTAGTGAGACGAAAAAGAGTTTTATTTGACAAACTGTATCTGTCATTATACAAAATAAGAAAGGAATATGGCTCTAATTGCTCGGTGGTTCCATAGAAATGAATAAAGAGAAGCCGTAACATTGGCTAGGATCCATTATTCCCAAAATGAGGCCATCTGGAATGGAAGAGGAAGTTTTTGCACGTAAGAAAGAATGTATATGCAAAACAGCTGTAGAGTGACACCGAGCCAATTACTGGCTCTTTGACGGATCTCGACATTAAGTTGTTTTTTTTTGTTCTTTTCATGAAGTGACCTATTAGTATGGATATTTATATTCACACACTTGAAAACGCTTCTATATTCCATGTGGATCGGCGACGTGTAATCCACTCACACACATCCACCGATGGCGGTTAGTGTAGAAGATGATCGCGCTGTCCTCTTCATGGTTTTCCAGGTGTGTGTTTGTTCTTCCTCCCTTAATTTTTCCATCTTACAATGATTTTACCATCTCAGAAATTGCTTTATACCAGATTTTTCAGCTTTAGGGCTCAATTTAATTAAATTTTTTAAAACCATGTTGTCTGCTTGTGGACGTTTATTATTTTTTTTTCGAGGTCTCAGTTGATTCATTTGTAAATTTTGGCTAGAGCTGATATTCAAAAAATGCCACCGGTCCGTGGAGAGGGGGAAGAGACCGGCAGGAAAAGACTTAGGGCAGTATTACAAAGTTGGTGCTAACTTAACCAGAGTTGTTGTAAACTTAGCAACTCCATAGACAATAATGGCTCTAGTAAGTTTACAACAGGTCTGGTTAAGTTAGCACCAGATTTGTAATATGGCCCTTAGTTTTGGCTATCGTCATACAGATTTGTGCCGAAAAAGGTCCTGATTTCGGCCGTCAGGCTGATTTAAGTCGAGTCCTCTCTTTTCCTGTCTGCCAGCGCATAACGAGTGACTTAAAATCACTTGGTATTCCACGGCTCACTATACATTTGTAAGTCCTATAAAAAAAGCATGGGACATGTAAAATTACAAGAAGTCCTCATAAAAGCTTGGTAATTAACCACTGCAACCAATAGCAAACACCCCTTTTATGTTTGTAAGGGGGCTGCAATTTTGTCTGTTGATCTCTGTCTCTGTTTCTCTTTCTCTTCTGTCTCTTTCTCTTTCTCTTCTGTCTCTTTCTCTTCTGTCTCTTTCTCTTCTGTCTCTTTCTCTTTATTTCTCTTTCTCTTCTGTCTCTTTCTCTTTCTCTTCTTTCTCTTTCTCTTTCTCTTCTTTCTCTTTCTCTTCTGTCTTTCTCTTCTGTCTCTTCTCTTTCTTTCTCTTCTGTCTCTTTCTCTTTCTCTTTTCTGTCTCTTTCTCTTCTGTCTCTTTCTCTTCTGTCTCTTTCTCTTCTGTCTCCTTCTTCTCTCTCTGTCTCTCTGTCTCTCTGTCTCTCTGTCTCTCTGTCTCTCTGTCTCTCTGTCTCTCTGTCATGTTCCGAATACTTAGAATTAACTGTTAATTGAGTGTTTATAATTATAACTGTCTTGTTGAGCTGAACAAGTAGAACAGGTTTAGGCCTTACAGGCACTTTGAATGTTTGCAGCTTTTGTCTTTCTTTCCACCTGACTACAGAATCAAAAACCGTTAGCAAACATTAAAACGACAGCCACGAGATTTCCCCAAGGCCCAGCTCAGACAAGCACGAATATTATTTGTCATGCTTCTTACTGTTATTTGAAGGAAAGTGAAGAGATCTGCTGTAAATACCGACAGAAATCTCTGATGCTATCAGTTGATGACCTTGGAATTATGAATGATGTTCTCATTCATTCGTCTTATCACGTCATACAAGCAGTTTATGGGTCATTCAGTCATGTGCTCAGTTGTACTACAATCCACTCCTTGCAGAACGTACACGCTTGGCTGGTGAACTGAAAACCAAATGTCACCCCTGGCATAAAGAATGCTAGTTTATGAGTTTATGATCACATCGTTAAATGGGGAAGGTATACTTATTCCGGTTCGATTTCAGGAATTCTTAGAATCAAGGGGGAAATATGCTGTGGACCCATTTTGTATTTTCCGTATGATAAAATTCTGTCTCTCAACACTCTCCTACATTAATAGTTTGGGACACACATCCTCCACTCCTGGATTATGGACTTTATGGTCCTATAGCCGAAAATGTTGTTGTACATCAGCCCATCCCTCTCATTCCATCGTGCTTTTGTCCATACCCTCTCACTCTGTTGTGTATTTGTCATATCCCTGCAACCCTGACTGTGCCTTTTATCTTTTTCTATCCACCCATTGTGCCTTTTTAGGGGGACAGATGCCATAATAATTACATTTCCTACTTCACTATTTTGAGGGAACAGGCCTGGAGCTGCAACTCCATTGGCCCCTATGTTTGTCTGAGGCTGAAATCACAGGTATATAGGAAGACAAGACCCTGATAACCTGTGGAGGCTCACCCGTAGGGGCAAATGGGGCAGAACCCCACCGGTAAAGTTACAAATTGTAAAGATCATTTGGAAGTAAAATACCATTATGACATTTATTACAAAATTATATAATAAATGTGTTTAAAAGCTGGGCTGTAGCTACACTTTTTATGATTCCAATTCTGGAATGCCTCATCTTCTCTGATTACTGCATATTGTTGAGATGAAAGCAAAAAAGCATGTCAAGATCTTGGGGCTTAGATGAAAATTACCCATCTCAGGCCATTTTAGGCAATGCAGAGTTTCCTCTAAGAAGGGACCTATCCACCTAAATTCAAGCAGTCAGTTATACACCGTTATTGTCACATTCCATTGTACAAGGACTTCACAACTTAGGAGTCAATACAAACACATAGGAGCCGGCCACTAGACGGACACAACATTTTGCATATACACTTTTTCGCACAATAAATCATAATATTAGGAACCACAGGTAAAACTTGAGGATCCGAAAACGACTTTCCCCCTGTATGTGTCCATACCTACTGTATAAATACTCAGATCATTACCTATGAGCACATAAGGTAGGGAATGGGTAGAGATACGAGCCAGGACTGAAAGAATGCAGAAGAAATGTGTTCCTGTCACGGATCCCCCTGATTACCAAGATGGTGGTCCCTTTACGCAGACCGCTCACTACCCTTCCGATCCTTAGAGTGGTCGGCACGTCTAGACAGGCTACTAGGATGGTAGTACAGAGCACATACAACATACAGGGGTGGTCTGGTGTGCTTGGGGTGCCACACGGACTGACCTCCGTACCAGAATAGAGGTGATACAAATGCCAGGGGTCGAGACACAGAATAATCGTTTTGCCAATGCCAGGGTTCGGTACACAGAGTAATCGTTTTGCCAATGCCAGGGTTCGGTACACAGAGTAATCGTTTTGCCAATGCCAGGGTTCGGTACACAGAATAATCGTTTTGCCAATGCCAGGGGTCGAGACACAGAATAATCGTTTTGCCAATGCCAGGGGTCGAGACACAGAATAATCGTTTTGCCAATGCCAGGGTTCGGTACACAGAGTAATCGTTTTGCCAATGCCAGGGTTCGGTACACAGAATAATCGTTTTGCCAATGCCAGGGTCGAGACACAGAATAATCGTTTTGCCAATGCCAGGGGTCGAGACACAGAATAATCGTTTTGCCAATGCCAGGGGTCGAGACACAGAATAATCGTTTTGCCAATGCCAGGGTTCGGTACACAGAATAATCGTTTTGCCAATAACACACAAGAGCTCTGCGGGAAGTAACTACCACGTCAGGGCACCAGTGAGAATGTGAAGCCGGGCTTTAAACTCTGCGGGTCCGCGTCATGCGCCTGGCCCCGCCCCCCGGCGCCCCACGTGTGCGGAAGCGTTCCGCGATATCACTCGGCGCCTGGCCAGCGAGCAGCGAGGAAGCCGCTGCCAGGCGCCGGGGGTGTGCGGGGGCCACCGTCACAGAACCCCCCCCTCTACGGGCGGCCACTGGACGACCCCCAGGGGCACAGGGATGAGCCAAATAGAAGGCCTTCACCAAGCGAGGGGCATGAACCTCAGTAGCCGGAAGCCAAGAGCGGTCCTCCGGACCGTAACCCACCCAGTCCACTAAGTACTGAAGAGCCCCCCTAGAAACCCTGGCGTCCAGAATGGCCTTAACCTCAAACTCCTCCTCGCCCTCCACAGAGACCGGAGGAGGGGGGACATGGGCCCTGGTGTATCGATTACACAAAAGCGGTTTTAAAAGGCTCACGTGGAACACGTTGTGTATCCTGATATGGGAGGGCAGTGCCAAGGCATAGGAGACCGGGCTGAGTCGCCGCAGTATCTTGTAAGGGCCTATGTATCTGGGGGCTAGTTTCATCGATGGCACTAAGAGCTTAATGTTCCGCGAAGAAAGCCAAACCCTGTCCCCGACTTGATACACAGGTGCTGGTCTCCTACGTCTATCGGCCTTCGTTTTCTGGACAATACTGCTCCTCTCTAGTGCCTGTTTAACCCTCCTCCAGGTCTCAGTCAATGACGCCAAGTGCTCATCCAGAGCAGGAATCGCGGTATCAGGAAATGCAGAGGGAAGCACGGGAGGATCAAATCCGTAAACTGTGAAGAAAGGGGAATAACCACTGGCTTCACTCACGGCACTGTTTAGGGCGTACTCGGCCAAGGTAGCAGGTCTGACCAATTATCCTGTCGTTCAGATATGAAACACCTGAGATATTTCTCAATATTTTGATTGGCCTTTCTCTGCTGCCCCGTTCGTTTGGGGGTGATAGGCCGAGGAGAAGGACAGGTCTATTCCCACGTTCTTGCAGAACCCCCTCCAGAATCTGGAGACAAACTGGGTCCCCCTATCAGAAACAATCCCAAGAGGGATACCGTGTATGCGGACCACGTTGGCGACGAAAATGGGCACCAGCTCGGCTGCTGACGGTAGCTTCCGAAGAGGAACATAGTGACCCATTTTGGAAAAGCGATCTATAATCGTGAGTATAACAGTATTCCCTCTGGACTCGGGTAACTCTACTATAAAATCCATGGCTATCTGCGACCATGGTCGTTCGGGAATAGGCAGGGGCTGGAGTAAACCAATGGGCGCTGTCTTAGGACTTTTATTTCTTGTGCACACCTCGCATACGGCTATGTAATCTTTAATATCCCGGCGCATCGTGGGCCACCATAGCAGTTTTTGGATGCTAGCCACCGTTTTGGTGATCCCCATGTGTCCAGAGGTTTTATTGTCATGGTAAATTTTAAGGACTTCTTTTCTCTCCTTCTCAGGTACAAAGAGCTTCGCGGGAGGCCTCCCCCCGGAGCCTTATCTTGGATAGTCTGCAATCGAATCATCAGAGGGGATGAGACACTGATCGTGGTAGAGGCTATAATCCTTTCCTGAGGTACAATGGGATGTTGATCCTGAACGTTATGTTCATAGGATTCGTACTGTCTAGATAACGCATCTGCTTTAATGTTTCTTGACCCAGGTCTATATGTGAGGACAAAATTAAAGCTTGAAAGAAATAATGACCATCTCGCTTGTCTGGCATTCAACCGTTTAGCGTCACCAATGTACGTGAGATTCTTATGATCGGTAATGATGACAATGGGGTCCCTAGACCCCTCCAATAAGTATCTCCACTCCGTCAAGGCTGCGATAACTGCTAACAACTCTCTGTTTCCGATATCATAGTTCCTCTCTGCCGGGGACAACTTTCGGGAATAGAAGCCGCATGGATGCAAGGGTTTGTCGGGTGCCTCCCTTTGGGACAAGACTGCACCAAGACCTAGCTCGGAGGCGTCAACTTCAACTTGAAAGGGCAGAGCCGGATCAGGATGTCGGAGAACAGGGGCAGTCGTGAATGCCTGTTTGAGGACCTCGAAGGCTTGCCTGGCCTGGGGTGTCCATTTCTGATTCCCCACCCCTTTCTTAGTCATGGCCGTGAGAGGAGCTACCAAGGCCGAAAAGTCTTTGATGAACCTTCGATAATAGTTGGTAAAACCTAGAAACCTCTGGATGGCTTTAAGACCTTGGGGTAGGGGCCAGTCGAGGATTGCCGACAATTTACCAGGATCCATCTGAAACCCCTCAGGGGTTATGATATACCCAAGGAAGTGCACCATCTCTATATCAAATAGGCACTTTTCTAATTTGCAGTATAAGCCGGCCTTCAATAGTCTCCTTAACACTTGTTGCACATGGGCGTGATGGGTCTCCTTATCTGGAGAGTATATCAGGATGTCATCGAGATACACTATGACGAATGTTTGCAGAAAATCCCTTAGGGTGTCATTTATGAGATCCTGAAACACAGCTGGCGCATTACATAACCCAAAGGGCATCACCAGGTATTCGTAATGCCCGCTACGCGTATTAAAAGCCGTCTTCCACTCGTGCCCCTTTTTCACCCTTATCAGATTGTAGGCCCCGCGTAAATCGAGCTTCGTGTATATACGGGCCCCTTTCAGTCGGTCGAACAACTCTGTTATAAGGGGGATAGGATATGCATTTCTTATGGTTATTCTGTTTAAACCTCTATAATCTATGCATGGTCGCAAGTCTCCCTCTTTTTTGGAGACGAAAAAGAAACCAGCTCCTGCTGGGGAGGAGGACCGTCTAATGAATCCACGCTCAAGATTCTCTTTTATATATTCCTCCATAATATCGTTCTCCTTTTGCGACAAGGGGTATACATGTCCTCTGGGAGGCATAGTACCGGGGAGTAACTCTATGGCACAGTCATACGGGCGATGTGGTGGTAAAACCTCAGTCCTGGCCTTCGAAAAAACCTCCTTTAATGCCTGATAACAGTCAGGGACTACTGTGGATAAAGGAGGTGCTGTGGCGATATTAAGGCTACCAATAACGGTGACTCTGCCCATGCATTTCAACTGGCAACTGGGACCCCAACATTTTATGTCTCTCTGGACCCAATCAATCACCGGGTTATGCTTAGTCAACCATGGAACCCTAGGACGACGGGGCATGAGGGAGAGTCAATAATCTGGAACCGTATGGTTTCCTGGTGCAAAACCCCTGTTTTCATGCATACCTCTATGGTGTCGTGGGTGATATGGGGACATGACAAGGGTTTCCCGTCTATGGCCTCCACCAGTAGAGGTCTTTCTTTGAGAACTAGAGGCATGAGGTTCTTGGAGGCAAACACCCTATCCATAAAGTTGCCTGAGGCTCCAGAGTCTAGGAACGCCTCAGTCTCGAGGTGTACCCCCTCCCAGGTTAAGGAGATGGGCACCAGAATCCGGGTTTTTTTTTTTTTCGTTATCGACAAAGGAGGCATAGAGCGAACCGATTACCTGGCTAGTAGGTGTTCTCTGGCCCGGCTTGCCAGTGTCACCCCTGCCACCCTTGGGTCTTTGAGGACATTGAAGACGAAAATGCCCTGCCCCGGCACAGTAGAAACAGAGCCCCCTTTCCCTTCTGTAAGTTCTCTCAGCCTCTGAAATACCTGTTCTACCTATCTGCATAGGTTCCACGACCGGTAGATCGGTTCTTACTGGCTCTGGAGTACCTGACGTATTGGTGTGTCTGGGTACCAAGGGTAAAGGAGGCAAAACCCTTCTGGGTCTGTCTCTAGAATGCCTCCTGTCCCTAATTTGGTCGTCCATGGCAATACAGAAATCAACCAAATGGTCCAGATGTTCTGGCAACTTCAAGGGAGCCAGCTCAAACATCAAGGCCTCGTTCAGGCCTTCGGTAAATGCCAAGGTTAAAACGTCGTTAGGCCAGTGTACCTCAGAAGTCAAGGTCTTAAATTCTATAGCATAGTCGGAGACTCTCCTATTACCTTGCTTAATGTGGAATAAGGACCTGCCTGCATTGGTGGCCCTTCTAGAGGGATCAAACGTACGTTTTAGTTCAGAGGTAAAGCCCTCATAGTCATATATGACGGGCTTTTTGTTTTCCCACAATGGCGTGGCCCACAGTAACGCTTTATCAGTTAAATGGTTAATTAGGTAGCCTACTTTGGCCTTATCGGATACACAGGACCCTGGATTGTTCTCGAATAGAATCTCTAGTTGGGTCAAAAAACCCCGACACAGGTTAGGCGTACCATCATAGCGTACGGGCGCCTTCATACTGAGCCTACACCCCTCGGGTGAGGCCGAACTGGCCCTAGGTACTACTGGTTCTGGAGGACTTGCAGCACCAGTAGTGGATCGATTCAACAGGGTTTGCAGAGCAAGAGCAATTTGGTCCATCCTGTGGTCCTGCTCTTCTTGTCGGGCTGCAATTCTTGTCAACTGAGATGAGAGGTCTGCGGGATCCATTGGCCCTGACGTAATGTCACGGATCCCCCTGATTACCAAGATGGTGGTCCCTTTACGCAGACCGCTCACTACCCTTCCGATCCTTAGAGTGGTCGGCACGTCTAGACAGGCTACTAGGATGGTAGTACAGAGCACATACAACATACAAGGGGTGGTCTGGTGTGCTTGGGGTGCCACACGGACTGACCTCCGTACCAGAATAGAGGAGTGATACAAATGCCAGGGGTCGAGACACAGAATAATCGTTTTGCCAATGCCAGGGTTCGGTACACAGAGTAATCGTTTTGCCAATGCCAGGGTTCGGTACACAGAGTAATCGTTTTGCCAATGCCAGGGTTCGGTACACAGAATAATCGTTTTGCCAATGCCAGGGGTCGAGACACAGAATAATCGTTTTGCCAATGCCAGGGGTCGAGACACAGAATAATCGTTTTGCCAATGCCAGGGTCGGTACACAGAATAATCGTTTTGCCAATGCCAGGGTTCGGTACACAGAATAATCGTTTTGCCAATGCCAGGGGTCGAGACACAGAATAATCGTTTTGCCAATGCCAGGGGTCGAGACACAGAATAATCGTTTTGCCAATGCCAGGGGTCGAGACACAGAATAATCGTTTTGCCAATGCAGGGTTCGGTACACAGAATAATCGTTTTGCCAATAACACACAAGAGCTCTGCGGGAGGTAACTACCACGTCAGGGCACCAGTGAGAATGTGAAGCCGGGCTTTAAACTCTGCGGGTCTGCGTCATGCGCCTGGCCCCGCCCCCCGGCGCCCCACGTGTGCGGAAGCGTTCCGCGATATCACTCGGCGCCTGGCCAGCGAGCAGCGAGGAAGCCGCTGCCAGGCGCCGGGGGTGTGCGGGGGCCACCGTCACAGTTCCCTTAGGCTAGGGACAGACGAGCGCAGTTATCACGTCCGTGTTGCCGCACATTTGAACGTCCGTGGCAGCATAGTAGGGATGTGTGTTTCGGGTTTCGGAATTTCGGAACTTTCACGAAATTTCCCGATTCGTGTTTTCGGATGCGGACGATTTTCCGAAAATTTTTAGATCCGAAAATGGCAGATCCGAAAAGTTTTCCGAGCCGAAATGAAAAATTTTCGGAATTTTTGAATGGACTTGAAATGTGTCAAATCGAAATTTATTTTCGCTCTCTTCATGATTTCGGTTCCATTCGTGATTTCGGTTCCATTTCGGTAATTCTGGACATTGTATATTTAACTATTATCGGTTATATCGCTGATTCTGTAAATTTTGTATTTGTAAATGCGTATCACTTGTTTCTTGTGGCATTCGGGTCAGTTTAGCGTTTTTTAAATCGTTTTGTTCATTTTTTTTTTTGTTCCTTGGCTTTCATACCATTTTAATATGATTAAATAAAGTTGTGAAATGTATATTCAATTATTCATAAGAAAAAAAGGATCTTTATTTAATAAAAAAAACACGATAGAATCGCCAAAATTATCGTAGACACTTTGAAACGAGAACAGACGTTCCGAAAAAACGAAAATTTCCGAAATTTCCGAAAAGTCGATACAAAAAATGAGCATAGTGACACGAAAATACGAAAAATGGTCGATATTCCGAAAAAAAAATGTACACGAAAAACGATCTGAACCGAACCGAATCGAAACAGAAATCGGTCGAACGAGCCGAATCGAAAAGTTTAAACATCCGAACAAATCGAATCGAACCGAAAAAAAAAATCGGTGCACAAGCCTACAGCATAGCATTCTGACCAATGGAGCCCCACACACGAAGTACGTCCGCACAGAAGTGCGGATGCATGGCGGACGCGGCAAATGGACGCAGGTTAGGCAAGAAAGCGATACTGCTAGAAAGGACGTGCGGAGTGCGCCACGTCTGCAACATCCGTGTAGCTTTGTGTGTGAGTGATGAAACGAGGTCAGATGGACTGCATTTATACGTCCAGCATTTTTGACAGACAGAATGTTTTTTCATTTTTATTTATTTTCTGCTAAATCAGTCAAAAAATCCGTCAGTGAAAAAAACAGGCTGTGGCCACTACCTTGTTGTCAGTCAGTAAGTACGTCCGTACTGCACGGATGCACAGTCCGTACAAAATGCGCTCATCTGACCCTAGCCTTAATGAAGTGGACCCGTGCTGCCCCAATGGCAAATTTATTGTATTAAAGGTTCTATTGCCCCGTTCTGCCCTCAGATGGTATGGATTATTCATTAAAAGAAAATAAACCCTTTATACATCCTTTTAGACACCTACACATCATATGGGCATTATCACATTATTATGCACTGTACGGGTGCAAAGGGGCAAAAAATATATGATCACAGTGTCCTTTTTATTTTACATAAAACTTATTTTCGTTTCAGTTTTTCAGTATTGTAGTTTAGTCAGAATCCTATGTAAATCGCTACTTGTTTATTCTACCTGCAAGGTAAGCAGTTAATTCATCTTAAAACCAAACCTTTAATCAATTTGTATCTTTTCTAGTAGATACGACCACTTGAAACCTGCACTTTGCATGGTGTTTGAGTTCTATATGTGTAAATATACATACAATATGTAGTGGAATCAGTTTGCACTAGTTGACATTTTATCTTCTTTCTATTCTTAGCTGTAGCATGGTCAGTTTGGAAAGAGGGTGGAGAGAGATTGGATTTTCGATAGTATCCAAGCAATTCATCATATGTGAACAATGACCTGTCACGGTATCTCTTGGGTGGGAAATTCTCTGTTAAATGGTGAAATGTGCAGAGGTTATTTATTAAATAACTTTCATTGGTGACCAAGAGTCTTTTTTTTTTCTTTCCATATATTTTTATTGAAGGTTCAATTGCAATACAGAAATTTTTAGGTTGGACGGGCAGGGGCAGGAGGGAGAGAGTTAAAAATGGCCTATTCAGGAGTGTTGGGAGCTGTGATTTGAAGGACTGTCGAGCAGAATCTACGGATAGAGTCCCAGAACAGCTGGATGTGAGGACATAACCATAAACAGTGCCAGAGGTCGGCGGGCGAGTGACCGCACAAGCCAAGCGTCTTCTTGAGTTTATAAAAGTTTTGTACCCTTGGCTGAGAAATCCCAACCCTGTGAAAAAGCCCCATTCTTTGCTTAACCTCCCTGGCGGTATTCCAGAGTGTGACTCGGGGGTTAAATTTCACTACCGCGAACGGTAACCCCAAGCCACACTCGGGCTGGATGCATACTCACCTCCTCCTGGCTCCCTCGATCGCGGCGAGCTGCTTCCTGGATGGCTCCCTGCGAGTCACATGATGCAGGGGGGCTGGACGCAGCAAACTTCATTCATAATACTCACTGAATACAAATGGCAAAGTTTATGAACGGCCACTAGGTGGCAGTACAGGATAAGAAATAGACCATACTTCGTCTCACACTTGTTCTCAGACAGATTTCAGTGTTTTTTGTTGTATTTTATTGAATATCATTTATTTGCATTATTTTGGATAATTATTTTTGGGATAATAAATTATTATGTCGTGTTTCAAACTTTATCGGACTCGGTGTATTTACTATTTTTTTTTAAATTTTATTTTATTTATAAAGGATTTTACCAGTAACGACTCTTGATTTCACGGATTTCAGTGCGCGATTCCTAATTATTACAGGCTAACTATGTACAAAAACAGGTTTCCTTTAAAAAAAAATTGAGACGCTTTTAGACACAAAATTTTGAGAAAATTAGACCGCCAGGGAGGTTAAGGTGCAACAGGGGAAATGTGTGAAGAGATCGATATTTTTGAATATCATGACTTTTGTTTTGATTATTTTGATATCTTGTAGTGATGTATGGAGTAGGTGCGAAACAGGCGACCATCCCCAGAGGCATCTCCTGATTGGTGGCACCAGGGTACTTGAATGTACTTGAACAACGTGGTCAGCAAGCCTCTGCCATGTATTTGGCGTAATAACTGCATCGCCGACTGGTCAGGTTGCATTGTGCATGCGTGGTGACACAACGGCATTGACGGTGGAAATTTTGATTTTATTTTAACATTTTAAACACCTTTAAAACGCACCTTGTATCGAGAACAGAGCTGCCACTCCTATCCTCCTCCGGGCATGACAAGTTGTCGGCTACCTATTAGCCGCAGTATGTGACGTTGCCACTTTACTGAGTGTCTAGCCAATCCAATAGCACTTTGTGCGTGTGCATTGTGAGCCTTTGGTGGGAGGTGGTTACCAAAATGCATCTCAATCCCTGCAGCTCTGGTCATCTATCACTGATCTGAGCTTCTGGGAGGAATTAAGTCCTGCACTTGGATAGCTTTATCAACTCGTAGAGACCCCCTTATGGGGAGACGAACAAAGGAGTTCCGGACACAGTGACCACTCAATTTACGTTGAGTAGTCACATTGCCTAACATGTCCATTTAATTTCTCATCTACAATGTAGTATATTCATATGAGAGGAACAAGTACATTACATGGCTTTTTGCCAGACTTTGGACTGCTCTGCTAGAAGTGCCCACACTTCCCTGTCACATGATCTCCGGGAATACTTTGGATCTAAGAGAAGGAAGTGTAAATTCTTGGCGTTCTGACAGACAGGGCTTCTGCGTGGAGCTAAATGCTCAGAATGAAAAACACTGTTTGCAAACTGGAACTTCAGGGTCAGAGTCCATAACCAGCTTAGTATGCTGACGATGTTACAGTGGCTCAAGTGTCCTGTAAAAATTGGAATACTTAGGGCCATATTACATTGATAACGTTAGCGCTCACTCTGGTTGCCTTAGCGCAGGCGGACCATATTACAATCTGAATAATAACTGGTTAAAAAACCCGTTAGTGATTCGGATCTTGTGCTTTTCAGCACGATCTTACTGTACTTTGCGCTCCCCATGTTAAGCATAAGGAGTGTAAAGTGTTAATTAACATTAGGATTACAAAATCCTAACGCTAATTACCGTCCTGCTGCGATTAACTCAAATGTTAACCACAGCCAGGACCTGGTGCTAACGGATTCCGCTTCTACAGAATCCGTTAGCACCAGCTAAAAATCTCCACAAAAATCACAGTGTCCCACAGTGAGAACGGCAGCTCAATCCACCTCTTCTGGCCTCCGGAAGCAGAGGGAGACTGGGAGAAAAACGTCCCCCAGTCTCCCTCTGCGAATCACAATGCCGACCTCACAAGAGGCGAGATCCTGCAGGTCATGTGACCGGCAGCGGAAGCCTCGATGATGGAAGTCTTATGGACTCCATGGAGGGATGCTCGTGGCGATGCTTAATGCTGCCGCGAGCATCCTGAGGCTTAGCGCCGTGCCACGGTGCAGGCTGCTGGTTTAGTGCCTGCACCATAATATCACGCTAAAACGGGGATGCTAAGGAGAAACCTGCAGGCGCAGGTTTTTTTCCTTAGTGTCCCCGTTTTAGCGTTAGGAATGTAACCGTGCCCTTAGAGTTAAAAAATATGCAACTTGGCTTGATCCCAAAAGACAAGTGTGTTATAATTGCACAGCTGCGTGATTTTACAATGGTCATTTCAATTTATTTAAATTTTTACAATGTAATAGCTGAACATTGATACATTGCATTTTGAAAGGCTGTTTATAAAATAATTTATTTAATATAAAAAACTGAAATTGCCAACTATTTACCACTGAGCGCAAATTTTATTATGTCTGCTGTACGTAAAACTAAATGCTTCTTACCTTTGTTTCACTTTCTATAAATTCTCCCTAATTCCAGGGGTAACACTTATGCCTATGCGAGGAACATCTTTATTTTGAATCAATGTAATCACTGACTTGCCTCTAAGGTATAAGTGACACGGGATTTAAATGACTAAACCTCTGAACATCTGTTTTTTTTCCATCCTGGTTAAACCAGTTATAATGTTTCCTGTGCACAACTCCTCACTTTCTCTAAAGAACTTTAAAAATAATAAAGCCATCTGCAAATAATCATTATTTCCCTATGATTTATGGATGGCTTGCACCATTTTGTCTTGTGGGTCATTCTTGAGTCCAAGCCAGAGCTAATTTAATTCTGTGAAGTATGGAAGAAAATGCACCTAGTATTTGGAAATGGTTATTTCATTTTTTATTTTTTTTAAAAAAACAGGGCTTGTACAATTTGAGTTTAAAGGGATAATATTTACAATCCAAGAAATTTAATAAACCAATATTTATCACATGAAACGTTTAAATGAATAATCCCATGAAGTGTTTATTTTATTGACTATAGGCATGTTTTTCCAGTTCAATACCTGTGGTCATCCATGCCAGAGCTAGGATTTGTACAAAAAATGGAAGAAACCGTTGATGTTGTCACCTACGTTTTTGGATAGGGCACAAATACAATACTGAGGGAGCACACACTCCCTGGGTAGCCAGCCCAAATATCCCATGATTAGAGAATCAGTCATCACATGTGATGGAGCCTCGAATCCTAGCTCTTCATAGAAAAAATAAATGATGGAAGTCAGGCACTCCAAAACCTAGCAACAAAAAAAAAGACGTTTAATGAGACATAGGCAACATTTCAGTTCCTTCTTGATAATGTGTGAATAATGGAGTGCCTGACTTCCATTATTGTTTTCTGTGAAGAGCTAGGATTTGTGGCTCAGGAATGTGTGAATTTACTGTCCTCAAGCACATCATCTTAATATTGCCCCTTATATTTGAAGGGATACATGAGAGACACCTTAATAATAAATGCTTCTTCTCTTTCCAATCAGCCATAAGGCAATAGACAAAGTAGCTTCTCATCCATCTCTTCTCATCTTCATGTTGAGTAGGCTTGTGCACCGATTTTTTTTTTTTTTTTTTTTTTCGGTTCGATTCGGTTTGATTTTTCGGATTTTTAAACTTTTCGGCTCGTTTCGACCGATTTCTGTTTCGTTTCGGTTCGGCTCGACTCGTTTTTCGTGTACATTTTTTTTTTCGGAATATCGACCATTTCTCGTATTTTCGTGTCACTTTGCTCGTTTTTTGTATCGACTTTTCGTAATTTCGGAAATTTTCGTTTTTTCGGAACGTCTGTTCTCGTTTCAAAGCAATAAATTTCGATTTGACACATTTCAAGTCCATTCGAAAAATCCGAAAATATTTCGTTTCGGCTCGGAAAACTTTTCGGATCTGCCATTTTCGGATCTAAAAATTTTCGGAAATTCGGCCGCATCCGAAAACACGAATCGGGAAATTTTGTGAAAATTCCGAAATTCCGAAACGCACATCCCTAATGTTGAGCTATAGCCAATGTATTTCCCACTCAGCCCCTATGCATCCCATTATTTCTAACTCTCCATCCTTCCAATTCATTGTTTGTGCATTCACCCCACTTCTCTTACATTGTAAGTTTGTTTGAACTGGCTCCTTGCTGCCTCTTGTTTTTCTGTGTCAAACTCATGTTTTCATTTGTTTCTTTTATCTTCTCCATTAAATGGAGCTGCAGAATATGTCAGCATTATATGACTAAAGGGGTTATTCAGTATGGGGTGGACTTGCCAACGAAGGGCACCTTACGGTGCAATTTCGTGGCAGTTCGTCTATTCACTAACTTTGCAATTTGCTGAATACTGGAGAATTGACAACAAAATATAGTTTAGTTTCTAGCAGAGCGCCGCAATTCGGTGATCTTTGGGAGCAACGAAATTGTCTAATTTAGAAGTGCTGGTTAATCTATTCAGAGAACGCCAAACTGCACAGAAGTGTCAGTGAAACGGCCTGATTTTCAGTGATTCTGTTCGACAGGTTTAAACTGGTGAATCCCATAGGATTCGATGTTAAAAAATATTGTTTTTATTTATTCAACCGTTCATTCTTTTCATTTTCAGCAAACCACCTTATTTATTTTTATATTTTTAAGACAAAATTTTTGATTCAATTTTTTTTTTTTTTTTAAAGGATTTTTTTTTTATTCTGTAACAGGCCTTTGTATTATTTTTCTAGGACCATCTCAATGAATCCTTCCTGGTAAAATACTAAATAAATTATTTAGACACATTTTAATTGGTTTAAACACCCATTAGATGAATAGCAGAGTTCCATTTTATTTTGTTGTTTTTTTTTTGCAAATCGGCGGGGTTCAGTGGTCTCTTTGACTCTGTGTTCGGTCGACTTTGGGGACCCTGCGGAGAATAGTGAATTAACTGCAAGGTCAGCAAAATGGAATCGCTTAAGCCCACCGAAGTGCTCCGAACTGCAAAGCACTGAAATTTCGGTGCTTTCTGAATAACCCCTTAAATGTAATTGTACCAATTCAAGGGTAACTAAAAGAACAGGTAAAAAAAAAATATGGAAGAGGTGGAAATACTACTTTTGAATTATACCGTTGACCTGAAATCTGGGCAGTACGTTTGACCAATTACTGTTAATGCCGTCCTCAAGTCTGTCATCCAAGCAGAGTTATTCTGGATTGCCTTTTGTCTTTAATACATGAATCTTTCATTCCGTAAACCACTTTATTGCATCGACTTTCCAATAATTGTAAAATCCCATTAGTACTGCGAGTGTAGCACTAATGTTTACCGGAAGCAATAATAAGGTTTGTGGTATTCCACACAGCTGCCCGAGGAAGCACTTCATCAACCTCTAAAGTGGTTGTCTTATCAGTATTTTGACTTGGTAGTCACTGACTTCCATTACATCCCACCCTATGGCTTGTGTCTGGTATGTGCTTTAACCAAAACCCATTCATCTAGTGAACATATCCTGAATCACAGATGCCACATATTTCTACACAGGTTATTATAACCACAAGCCTCACTTGCTTTTGGTTATTCAGTCTTCTAACATGTATACAGACTGGCGATAGGGCATACTGGGCAAATGCCCAGTGGGTCAAAATGGCTGGGCATTTCTCCCATCCATACATGAGTCGGATGACAAAGCATTTCTCCCATCCGACCCATGTATGGTGAGTGGTACTTTTTGTGTTGATCTCCCCTAACCTGAGCTGCAAAAATTAAAACCCACCCTCGGCCTCATGAATCAAAGCCTTGTCTCTTGCCCTATCCACAGCCCATCTCAATCTATGGTATGCCCTTGCGTGCAGGCGTACATACATATGGGGTTTTCCCTTGGATTCCACCCATGTCCAAACACGACCAGGGCTGGATTTACATCTCAGGAGCCTGTAGGCACAGAAATGTGGAGCATCCCCCACCCAAAAAAAGGGCCAAAATCACTTTTATAATTTTTGTTTCGGGGCAAACGAAATTCCAAAAAACCTGAAAAACTGTTTCTTTCTGTGCTCACAACACAAAGGGCAGAATCTGTTGCCTCAAGATGACGCAAAAATGGTTAACCTTAGGTTACTAAGCCTAACCCAAATTTCTAACCCTAGCTGATTTTCTAGATGTGACTTTTTTACCACTTCATTCTTTGATGCTTTTTTTCCAATGGGGTGTCAAAACTTGCTTTGCTTGGAACAAAAATGGGGGGCTTCTTCTGTTTTTTGTTTTTGGGGTTGTTTTTTTTTTTTTTTTTACATGGTCAATTTTGGCATCATTAGAAAGGCCAGACTCTGACCTGTCCAATGACACCTATTTCAAACTTCTGGGTGTAAAGAATGGGGATTATGGTGTCCAAAGTACCTCCATTATCCTCACGCCAGAGCTTGTGTTTTAAGTTAGGGTCAGGTGAGCGCATTTTGTACGGACTGTGCGTCCGTGCAGTACGGACGTACTTACTGACTGACAACAAGGTAGTGGCCACACAGTCTGTTTTTTTCACTGACGTATTTTTTGACTGATGTAGCAGGGAAAATAAATTACAATGAAAAAACATTCTGTCCGTCAAAAATGCTGGACGTATAAATGCAGTCCATCTGACCACGTTCCATCACTCACACACAAAGCTATGTGGACGTTGTGGACGTGGCACACTCCGCACGTCCGTTCTAGCTGTATTACGTTCTTGCCAAACCTGCGTCCGTTTGCAGCATCCGTCAGCCTCCGCACTTCTGTGCAGACGTACTTCGTGTGTGGGGCTCCATTTAACACAATTGTATGCTATCACGGACGTACTTATGTGCGGGCAACACGGACGTTAAGGCTAAGGTCAGACGAAAGCATTTTTAACGTGCGTTTAACCGCACGAAATCACGGCTGTGCTAGCAGCAAATGACGTCCAATGCCGGGTAACATACGAAGAAAGGCCGCACGAAAGTTCGTCCGCGCAACGCAAGTGGCAAACGAACGCATTTTTTCTAGAACGTCAAACCACTACTACTGACATACAGAGTGCGCTGCGTCCGCATAGCGGCGTGTTTGCGTGATTGGGAGACGTCAGACGCTGCACACGTCCGGCCAACATAACGTCCAGACGCAAAAAGGGTTTTATTGATGATCCGTACAAAATCGTGGACGAAAATGCGCATCGTATGACCGCTATCGCGTATTCCGTGAAAAAATACGTCCATTCGTTCGAACGCACTTTTTCACGGACAACGTGAAAAATGCGTTAGTCTGACCCTAGCCTTACACTGCATTTGTCTGACCCCAGCCTAAGGCCGGGTGCACACTAGACTAGAGTAGACGTTTTTTTTAACGCACTAACGCGCGTTAAAAAAAAAACATCGTACCCGACGCTCGTCCACGCCCCCTTGCGTTATCTTCCATAGGAGGATAGCGGAGCACCCGTCGACGTGAATCCTAGCGTTCTAGAATGGCGATGCGCTAGGATTCGCGTCGACGGGTGCTCCGCTATCCTCCTATGGAAGATAACGCAAGGGGGGGTAGACGAGTGTCGAGTACAATGATTTTTTTTAACGCGCGTTAGTGCGTTAAAAAAAACGTCTAGTGTGCAGCCGGCCTTAGATGAACGAATGTGCAATAACGTGTTGCACCATCACCTCCACATTTGCTCTCTGTGTAGGATAAGAGAAGGTGAGTTAGCGTGGTGGCATTTTTTGCTTTCTAAATAAAATAATATATAGCTTCTGCCTTGGAACAGAATCATTTTTTCACTTTTTTATTTTTAAAAATTACATGTTCATGTTTCAGATCCTTAGAAAGGCCAGACTCTGAGCTCTCCAATGATACCTCACTTCACCTTGCGCAGTGTAAAATTTAGAGATGCAGGTTCCAAAGTCCCCCTTGCCGCAGTCTCACAGTCTAGGTTGTCGATGAACCAGTGTGCTGTGCCACCATCACCTCCACACTTGCTGGCTATGTGGTAGGCTTGTGCATCGATTTTATTTATTTTTTTTGGTTCGGTTCGTTCGGATTTTGTAAATTTTCGTTTCGGCCGATTTTCCGTTTCGGTTCATTTTTCGTATCGACTTTTTTGTGATTTCGGAAATTTTCGTGTTTTTCGGAACGTCTGTTCTCCTCGTTTCAAAGTGTCTATTCGTTTTGACGTAAACTAATGGTTTTTCGGATACGATAATTATACGATACGATAATTCTGCCGATACGATAATTCTGCCATTTGAGATTTCTCATGTTTTACAAGAAGGATACATTGAGATTTCTCTGGTTTCCCGGGAAGGATATATTGAGATTTCTCTGGTTTTCCAGGAAGGATACATTGAGATGGGAATGATACAAAATTTAATTACAGAATCAGCGATATAAATACGATGTCCGAAATTACTGAAATGGAACCGAAATCAGGAATGGAGCCGAAATCACGAATGGAACGAAAATGAATTTCGATTTTACACATTTCTAGTCCATTCGAAAATTCCTAAAAGTTTTCGTTTCGGCTTGAAAATTTGTTCGGATCTGCCGTTTTCGGATCCGAAAATCTTCGGAAAATCGGCTGAATCCGAATGCACAAATCGGGAAATTTCGTGAAAATTCCGAAACGCACATCCCTACTATGTGGGAAATGAGGTGAGTTGGTGCAGCATCATTGTTCACTTTATAATTGTAAACTGAATAATAGTGCTGCGGTAGAACAAGAAAGAGAAAAATAGATATTTTTTTTTTAATAAAATAATTTATCCTGGTCACGTTTAGTATCATTGTAGTGGGAGTAAATACTTCATATTTCCACCTAATCGTCTGTATGAGATGTTGCTTCCACTCTAGTATTACTAGTTGTTATAATTCCTTATTTTTGCACATATTCGTCACATAGCTAACAATAGAGGGCTAGCACATGTTCCTGAATTCAGTCACTAAAATAAAATGTATAATGTATATAGTGCATGTGTGAATTTATAATTTGTATATATATATATACACTGCCTAGCCAAAAAAGTGGAACACCCGAATAGTTCCTTGGAGTGTCTTTAGCTTTGATTGCGGCACACATTTTCCGTGGCATCGTTTCCTTAAGCTTATGCAATGTCACATCATTAATTTCCGTCCATAGATGTTTTAATTTGTGGCCAAGATCTTGTGTTGATGATGGAAGAGTTTCAGTGCTGCGTAAAGTTTTCTCCATCACATTATCCCAAAAATTCAATGTGGTTAAGATCTGGACTGTGTGGTGGACAATCCATGTGAGCGTGATGAATCCCGGCATTGTCATCTTGGAATATGGCTGTGCTATCAGCGAAGAAAAAAATCCATTGATGGAGATACCTGCACATTCAGTATATTCAAGGAGTCACATGACCTTGTTTTTGGGTACATAACATTGCAGGACCTAGACAGTGATAACTAGGTGACTTTTTTTTGTTTTGGCCAGGCAGTGTATATGTATAATGCAAATTGAGAGGTATGGGATTCTTGTGATAAAAAGATAAAATGAAAGATGACTTAAAGGGTATGCCTGGATATGCACCGAAACCTGGGTTTTATATGCATACAGTATATTGTCACCATATTCAGACACTATGCACGCATATATTCCTGATTACATAATACAGCATTATTTCTAAAAGGTCCACAAATATTTTGGCTTCACTGAAATATTTATTTCTGTCCTTTATCTCCTAGCTCTACATTATACGTTGCTTTAAATACATTTTTAATGCAAAGTAGCTCAGAGACGAATGGGTGAAGGAATTTAGAACCTCATGATTTCAATTCAAGTTTAGCATTCTGCCTCAATGTATTTATTTAACCTTCTTATTAGAATGGTAGGTAGCTCTTAGCACAGCTCCAGGTTATTATTCTTCGTGGATTGGTATTTGTGTTGGAGACAAGTTCTTATGTATTACGCTTAAGTTCCGTTTGAAAAAATTTCTTGAAATAGCAGCAGGCAGTCTAGACTACTGATTCTCGGGGTGTAACGCATGTCTCGCAATCTGCGGATTGCCACAGTTCAGCTTTCTGCTTAGATGTCTGCAAAACAACAGCTATGTTCAACATGACGCAACCTAATATAAGGGGTTCATTCACTGTATTGGGAGTTAGGGGAAATCTACAGGGAAATTCCTTAATAAATATGCACTGTGTGGTCATTAGGGGGTATAACAAGTATCATGGGTCCTGGTCCTGTCCTCAGGACCCGCTGACAGGCCAGGTTTGCCAGATATCTGAAGCACAGCACAGGTGATATGATTTGCTGCTCAGTGATTGCAGGATTCAGCTGCATTTCCCCAAGGTGATCTGTAAAATTGGCCTGTTGGAGGGTCCTGAGGACAGGTTTGGCAAACACTGGCCTAGAGGGATTCAGACCTTGGCCACTGGCTAAGCGAAGCCTCCAGGTCCCAGCTTTGTGTTTCAATCACCCACATGATGGGGGGGGGGGCTTGCTGGCTGGCCATGCAGCAAGATCTTATTAATCTTGCTTACAGGGGCATCGCTAGGGGGTGGTTATCGTGGCTAAAGCCCCGAACTCCCTTGCAGTATCCCCAAATGGAGACTCTGTGGCTAAACAAATCCTGATCATTTTTGGTTGCATTGGAAAGGCCATAGTTTGGCCTTTTCAATGATACCTTATGTGTCCTACTAGAATGTCAAGGGCAAAATGACATTTGCCTATTTGACAGTTTTTTCACTGACCTATATAATGCAAAAATACCTGAGGTTTTAAGTTTCAAAGTTACTCTCTCTCTCTACTGGTCTGCACCTTGTTGTATGGGGGAGGGTCCAGATTTTCAGAAGCCCCTCCTCATTGCAACATATGGTTGGCCTGGAGGAGAGGGGGCAACTTTGTAATGGAATATCTGTTTGTTTGTTTTTTTGCATTCTATAGGCAAGGGATGGGCAATTACGGCCTTCCAGATGTTTTGAAACTACATTTCCCTTGAGGCTCTACAAACTTAATGAGCAGCCGAGAATCACGGGAAATGTAGTTTCACCCCTGCTATAGGCAAAAGAAAAAGGTGGAGCTATGTAATGGTAGGGATGCCCGGTCAAGTGGGCATAAGTAATTTTACCCGTGACCGGCGTGCATTAACATGTTTCTGGTCATAGTGTAGTGGTTCAAAACCCCTTTATGTAATATTTTCCTACGTACATTGATGACCAGATTGTGCATTAGATTGGATTGTCACACCAAGGGGAATTGCTGTTTAGTATTAAATAAGGATCTCTATAAAAAGGTTTCTAGTGACAAGCATGAGTATTTGGGGAATTTTTTGATTAGTAGAGGTAGTAATTAATTATTTAGTGATTAATAATAATCATAATATGTACCGGCTGGGTGGAGTAGAGGTAACATCCCTACTCTATAACCGTGGAGGGAGACTGCGGAGACACAGGTTCGATCCCAGCAAGAGCACCCTTCCAATAAGTGTAATTGGGCAAGACACCTAACGGTACATACTCGCCACCCAAGAGAAATCTCAATGTATCCTTCCTAGTAAATCCGTTCTCAAAAAAAAAAAAATCAGAGTAATAATAATTAGTAATTTAATTGAAATAGTTTGTTTAGAAGATGTAACTGAATAACTCTCAGTCTATTGGGTATTTTTATGACACATTTCAACTACTGAGGGATTATATTGTTAAACAATGAATAATTAACCTCATTGCTTGTAGTTGTGATGTCAATTTATTCACTGTATCACAGTATAAATCTGATTTCAATAATACAGCGGTCTTAGAACCCAGTGTGATTTAATCACTGTGTTAATAAATCAGCCTAAATGATGGATTTTGTGATTCCTTTATATTAAATAAAAGCAAAGTGCAGAGGAAATAGTAATTAGCTGTGGCTGTTTCCCTGTCGCTCGCTCTATTCTCTAATGAACGCAGCAGAACCTCGGCTCTGAACGCAGGTACACAGGAGGAATGTTAATGCTTTTTTTTTTTCTTTTTCTTCCTCAAGGTTTATACAGTTGCTTCTAAATGAGAAAAGCAGAATCTTGGAAAATCTGAAGACATCGAGCTCTTTTTCCATTCAAGATTTGGCTTTTAATCTGAAATGAATCTTGCTTTGCTACACACGGAGCACGATTCATGAAAAAATGCAGCATAAATTCTTAAAGGAACATGCCAGGATGGATTAAATATCTATTTCTTGAATTAATTACATTGAAAAGGAATGGGCACAAGCGCTTGGTGTAAAAGGGCACACTAGATGAGCCGCATCACGACAAATTTCATTTACCTCTTTATCAATGCTACAGGAGGGCATATAAATAAAAGGGTTACATTAGGGTACCCAACTATACCGGCTGGATGGAGTAGTGGTAACATCACTGCTCTATAACCGTGAAGACCCAGGTTCGATCCTGGCCAGAGCACCTCTCCAGTAAGTGTCCTTGGGTAAGACACCTAACCGTACATACTTGCCTACCACACAATATCGGCTGCGGAGTCCAGTGGTAACGTCTCTACCCTTCGACCATGGGGAAACAAGTCAAATCCAGTTCAGCACATCCCTCCAATACAACTGTGGAGAAGTTTTGAGTTTACTGGAACAGGTTCAATCTAACCACCAGGTCGTTGCTCTGCAATCATGGAAACATGACTCGATCCCACTCAGAAGATGCCACCAGCGAGTGTCCTTGGGCAAGACACCTAACAATATGGATGCACCTACCTCACAAAATACTTGTACTTCTCAAAAATTGTAAATTCCCTTGGGAACAGGGTCCCCTTGAATCAGGTCATCATCCATGTGTGGTATTCGAACATATCAACTCCTGGTACACTGATCTTGTAAAGCACTGCGGAAATATGTGGCGCTATATAAATAAAGGATAATAATAATAATCATACCAAAGACTTGTGCTTATTTCTCTTGCATGTGTCTTTAGTTTCCTGAATGGGGTCACAGCTTAAGGGCACCTATAAAAGCTGGTAGAAATTTTATTTTTCGTATCTGCAATTAGTTTTGGCCTGACAAATCTCCTCCACAGAACCTTTTATCTTCATGAATTAATTACTATAAATGATGCTATCTTTGGTTCCAATAGTGCCAACACTCTGATCTATCCCTTGTACACTGAGGGCATAACCGCTTCTTGCTGCTCAATCCGCTCACAGTCCCCATTGGTATATACCATAAAGTTGCCATGTCCTCCTGGGGATCTGAGTGGACTAATACCAGTAGTAAAAATAAATACAATACAGTAAATGGAACACCAACCATTCCTTTGCGTGGATCAACAGGATGTTTATTGCACCATCTCCAACGGCGAGTTTTGTTAAAGCCTGATTTCTCAGCCAAAACGTTACCATGCAAGATGTTGCAATACATTCCTGGTGATTGACTGGAGTGCCTGGTGTTCTATTTACTACTTTGTTTTTAATACTGTACATGGTGGACAACAATCCTTGTTTCCCAAAAAATAAATTTCTTGTCTTCTGGACTTGCCATATGTGCCATCATTTAGATGAGCAATATCTTTAACACATGTTGATGCATCAGCATGTTGCTGGCCCATTCATGATTGACACTTGCTCACCTAGCAATGCCGATGCACCGAGAGGCATCACCGAGTCAACAGCTTCAGCTAGCCAACTCCTTTGTGAATTACAGTTTGGCGCTTCAAAAATATAAATATTTTCTATCGTGACCATACATCAAATTATGGAATGTAGACGGGATAATATCACCCAAAAAATTTCACTTTCAATACATACATATGTAACAGAGTATAATATTCTGGACATAAATTTTAACTTGCTGTATCTTCACAACTTTTATGCGTATATGGATGAAAACACCATAAAAGATTTCACATAGCACAACAAGCATAATGCCAATCAAATTTAGTATCTTATGATAGGCAAACCTATAAGATTAGGCAGAAAGAGGCAAAGCAATTTATAAGAGCTTCCAAAGCACACGCAGAAGAGAAAATAGCTGTCAGTAAAAAAGGGGGACAAAACATTTTTTAGATACATAAACGAGAAAAGAAAAGTAAAACAAGGATTAGATAGATTAAAAACAAAGGAAGGAAGGTATGTAGAAGAGGATAAAATTCTCGCTGACTGCCTCAATGAATATTTTTGTTCAGTCTTTGCAGAAGAAAAGGAAGGAAAGGGACCTCAGTTAGGAGGAAACACTAACGAGACAATTACAGATCAGTTTACAGAGGAGGAGGTTCTACAGCAGCTGTCTAAAGTAAAGACAAATAAGTCAATGGGGCCTGATGGGATCCACCCTAAATTATTAAAAGAGCTCAGTGATGTAATAGCAAAACCGTTAACAAGGATTGGTTAAATAAATCTGTTAACG
Organism: Leptobrachium leishanense; assembly: GCA_009667805.1. Classification (NCBI taxonomy): domain Eukaryota; kingdom Metazoa; phylum Chordata; class Amphibia; order Anura; family Megophryidae; genus Leptobrachium; species Leptobrachium leishanense. The sequence goes on along the minus strand of CM019071.1, from coordinate 25,137,472 downwards.
GGAGTCGTCCCAGAAGACTGGAAATTAGCAAATGTTGTGCCCATTTACAAGAAGGGTAGTAGGGAGGAATCGGGTAACTATAGGCCAGTTAGTCTTATGTCAGTAGTGGGGAAATTAATGGAAACCATGTTAAAGGAAAGGATTGTTGAACATCTAAAAACACATAGATTACAGGATCAGAAACAACATGGGTTTACCTCAGGGAGATCATGCCAAACTAATCTTATTGATTTTTTTTGATTGGGTAACAAAAATAATAGACACAGGTGGTGCAGTAGACATTGCTTATTTAGATTTCAGTAAGGCTTTTGATACTGTTCCGCATAGAAGGCTTATCAATAAATTGCAATCTTTGCGCTTGGATTCCAATATTGTTGAATGGATTAGGCAGTGGCTGAGTGACAGGAAACAGAGGGTTGTGGTAAATGGAGTTTATTCGGCGCAAGGTCTTCTTACCAGTGGGGTACCTCAGGGGTCAGTACTTGGACCCATTCTATTTAATATTTTTATTAGTGATATTGCAGAAGGTATTAATGGAAAAGTATGTCTTTTTGCTGATGACACAAAGATTTGCAACAGGGTTGACGTTCCTGGAGGGATCAGTCAAATGACAAATGATTTAGGTAAACTAAAAAAATGGTCGGAGCTGTGGCAATTGAGTTTTAATGTGGATAAGTGCAAGATAATGCACCTGGGACGTATAAACCCAAGGGCTGAATATAGAATATTTGATACAGTCCTAACCTCAACATCTGAGGATAGGGATTTAGGGGTCATTATTTCAGAGGATCTAAGGGTAAGTAGTCAATGTAATAGAGCAGCAGGAAATGCTAGCAGAATGCTTGGTTGTGTAGGGAGAGGTATTAGCAGTAGGAAAAGGGAAGTGCTCATGCCACTGTACAGAGCACTGGTGAGACCTCACTTGGAGTACTGTGTGCAGTACTGGAGACCGTATCTCCAATACCGGGGTACTCTTTATATAGAAAAGACAGAGAAGGTAGGAAAGGAGGAGGAGTGGCCCTGTATGTGAAAAACAACATAAAAACGAACCAAATAAAAGTGAGCGAGGTGAACATAGAGTCAGTTTGGGTTACGCTAACATTTGGCAATCATACAGTAGCTCGTGTAGGTGTGATCTATAGACCCCCTGGACAAGTAGAAGAGCTAGATAATCTGCTGCTTGAGGAAATAGCCAAAATGGCAATGAAGGGGGAAGTTATTATCATGGGGGACTTTAATCTTCCTGATGTGAACTGGAAAACCAAAACTGCTGGGTGCACCAGGAGTAAAAATATTCTAAACTCCCTACTGGGATTATCTCTAACACAAGTAGTTGAGGAGCCGACCCGTAAAGAGGCCATATTGGATTTAATACTCACAAATGGAGGTTTGGTATCGGACGTTGTTGTAGGTGAAAATTTGGGATCTAGTGATCACCAGTCAGTATGGTTTAATATAAGAACAGAGATGGAGCCACACCACACAAAAACAAAAGTTTTAGACTTTAAAAAAACAGATTTTTTTAAAAAGAGACTTTGTGTGAAGGAGTCATTCTCAGACTGGAGGAGTTTAAAGGGTGTCCAGGAGAAATGGGATTATTTAAAAGAAGCATTATTGAAGGCCACAGGCAATTGCATTCGACTTGTTAGCAAAAACAAAAAAGGGAAGAAACCACTGTGGTACTCTGCAGAAGTGGCCAAAATAGTGAAGAACAAAAAGACAGCATTCAATAATTATAAAACAACTCAGAGTGAAGAAGATAGGCAAACCTATAAGATTAGGCAGAAAGAGGCAAAGCAATTTATAAGAGCTTCCAAAGCACACGCAGAAGAGAAAATAGCTCAGTCAGTAAAAAAGGGGGACAAAACATTTTTTAGATACATAAACGAGAAAAGAAAAGTAAAACAAGGATTAGTTAGATTAAAAACAAAGGAAGGAAGGTATGTAGAAGAGGATAAAAGTCTCGCTGACTGCCTCAATGAATATTTTTGTTCAGTCTTTGCAGAAGAAAAGGAAGGAAAGGGACCTCCGCTAGGAGGAAACACTAACGAGACAATTACATATCAGTTTACAGAGGAGGAGGTTCTACAGCAGCTGTCTAAAGTAAAGACAAATAAATCAATGGGGCCTGATGGGATCCACCCTAAATTATTAAAAGAGCTCAGTGATGTAATAGCAAAACCGTTAGCAAGGATTGGTTAAATAAATCTGTTAACGGGAGTCGTCCCAGAAGAGTGGATATTAGCAAATGTTGTGCCCATTCACAAGAAGGGTAGTAGGGAGGAATCTGGGAACTATAGGCCAGTTAGTCTTACGTCAGTAGTGGGGAAATTAATGGAAACCATGTTAAAGGAAAGGATTGTTGAACATCTAAAAACACATAGATTACAGGATCAGAAACAACATGGGTTTACCTCAGGGAGATCATGCCAAACTAATCTTATTGATTTTTTTTGATTGGGTAACAAAAATAATAGACACAGGTGGTGCAGTAGACATTGCTTATTTAGATTTCAGTAAGGCTTTTGATACTGTTCCGCATAGAAGGCTTATCAATAAATTGCAATCTTTGAGCTTGGATTCCAATATTGTTGAATGGATTAGGCAGTGGCTGAGTGACAGGCAACAGAGGGTTGTGGTAAATGGAGTTTATTTGGCGCAAGGTCTTGTTACCAGTGGGGTACCTCAGGGGTCAGTACTTGGACCCATTCTATTTAATATTTTTGTTAGTGATATTGCAGAAGGTATTAATGGAAAAGTATGTCTTTTTGCTGATGACACAAAGATTTGCAACAGGGTTGATGTTCCTGGAGGGATCAGCCAAATGACAAATGATTTAGGTAAACTAAAAAAATGGTCGGAGCTGTAGCAATTGAGTTTTAATGTGGATAAGTGCAAGATAATGCACCTGGGACGTAAAAACCCAAGGGCTGAATATAGAATATTTGATACAGTCCTAACCTCAACATCTGAGGAAAAGGATTTAGGGGTTATTATTTCAGAGGATCTAAAGGTAAGTAGTCAATGTAATAGAGCAGCAGGAAATGCTAGCAGAATGCTTGGTTGTGTAGGGAGAGGTATTAGCAGTAGGAAAAGGGAAGTGCTCATGCCACTGTACAGAGCACTGGTGAGACCTCACTTGGAGTACTGTGTGCAGTACTGGAGACCGTATCTCCAGAAGGATATAGACATCTTAGAGAGAGTTCAGAGAAGGGCTACTAAAATGGTGTACGGCTTGAAGGAGAAAAGTTACCAGGAAAGGCTTAATGATCTTAACATGCACAGCTTGGAAAAAAGACGAGACAGAGGAGATATGATAGAAACATTTAAATACGTAAAGGGAATCCACAAGGTAGAGGAAGGGAGTATATTTAAAAGGAAACAAAGTAGCAAAACAAGAGGACATAGTCTTAGATTAGAGGGGCAAAGGTTTAAAAGTAACATCAGAAAGCATTATTTTACTGAGAGGGTGTGGATACATGGAACAGTCTTCCAGTAGAAGTGGTAGAGGCCAAAACAGTAATTGAATTTAAGCAAGCATGGGATAGGCATAAGGCTATCCTAAACAAAAGATAAATCCAGGTAAAGTATCCATGTAATTGGGCAGACTAGATGGGCCGAAAGGTTCTTATCTGCCGACATCTTTCTATGTTTCAGATGATCAATTTCCACTCACACTATGCTGAGCCCTAACTGGCTCTGTTGATCGCACAAATGGGCGCCACATTGTAAAGAATAATCCTTTGTTAATTACACCAGCTTGCAATTGCATGCTGACTTAATTTGCCTCTCTGTGCTCCCATCCTTCCAGCTCCCTCTGCTTGAAGGTGTGTGACAGTCACAGTGCCATAGACATCCAATGACACCATGATCAATTAAATTCACAAATGGTCATGGTGGCTAGAGAGATCTTTAATTGAAACTTAAACGAGTCACAGCACTCGTCTGCAGGAAAGCATGAGTTATGTGCCACGTCTGAATCATCCCTGAGACTTAGTAACTACCAAATGACAACTGTCACTAGAAGCTCAGATTCCAAATGATTATTAGAGCATTTGCTTCCCTGAAACAGAGCATTGCTTTGATTCACCTTGAGAGGATGTTTTAAGCCTCCAGAGCATGACCTTGCTGATAGAAGCATAATCTATGAATCAATATCTATGTTCAATTATCATGTGTTCTTCTGATGATGAGCCATAGACTCTCACTGCACAACTGTAGAATAAACAGATTGTGATCGCAAACAGATACAATTGTGGTTTCCACCTTGCAACAATTCTATACATTGTTGCTCTGAGTAGCTTTAAGCAATGTAGGGATGATCTGCGAAGGAGAGATCTGCACCATCCACTGATTAGCCACACCTCATTGATCTGCATCAAAGCACTAAACTGTGATTTCTCTTTCATGTGCCATCCCACTATTCATTCTTCCTTTTACATCAGACGAAACTCCTCTACAAAACATACATATACTATTAGGGTAATTCAAAGAGAATCAAAATGTCACAGCACGATCGGTTACTTTTCGTTCTCCTCAATTCGCTTCGATTTGGCTATCCCATTTCGGCAACCCTGCGGTGTATTCAGCAAGCACCAGTGTCCCTGAATTGCAGGGAAAAGTCACCACAAACCCGCCGAAAACTCACCGCAAAACCTGGCGAATGCACACTGAAAACCCACAAAAAACATCTAGATTAACCCCGCCGAAAACGCCAGAAAAACCCGAGCAGGAGCCGATCACATGCAGCACAGCTGCCGAAAAAACCCGACAACGCAGACAAATGGAGTGAAAAAAAAAAAGGTTTGCTTTAATGTTTGAAAAGTGAAACGCTGTCTGCAAAGAAACTACTGAGCGAAAATGTCTGAAATTTACATATGAGGTCCAAGGAATGATAATAAAAAGGGCTGTTACAGAAAAATGTCCAAACGTTTAAAAAAATAAATAAAATAAAATTGAAGAAAAATATTGGAAAAAAAATCCCGAAAAATGCTTAAAATATCCCAAAAAAATCTATGAATAAAGATACTTTTTACTGCAGAATATTATGATGAATGGTTTATTAGATATTGAATTTAAACGGGAATATTTTTAACATTGAAGCCTATGGGATTTGCCTGAATAAACCTGCCGAATTAAACCACCGAATGGCAGGGTAATTCAGCAACTTTTCACTGCTGGGTTTTGCTCTCTGAATAGCCGAAGCAGTGCTTCTCTATGGGGATTCACTGCCCTCCAACAGGTACCGAACAGGCACCGTATGTGCAGGCAAATCGCCCTGATTTGGCGAATTACCTGCTCTCTGAATAGCCTAATGGCCAAGAAAGGTAACTGAATGCTGATTTTCAGCGTTCGGTTCCCTTTCGGCAGCCATTCGGATCTCTTTGAATAACCCTGATTATCTTCTGGAAGACGGTGCAGGGACTTTCTCTACCTGCTCACTGATACCTGTATGTACTCCTAGAAGAGTTAGAAGTAATAAATACTCATGTACAATGCTCTGGAATATGTTGCTGTTTTTCATAAATAAAACATAATACGTTTTTATCAACTGGTGAATAAAGCTAAATTCTTCATAACGCTGAAGACTCAAATACGATCTTCCCTTTGATATCCCTTTTTCTGACTTTATTCTGGAGGACTAAACGTGCATCCTGGGGGGGAAAAAACACAAGCAGAATGTGCTATTTCCCTCTCTTCCTCCTGACCACAAAGAACTATGGTAACATGGATGGATACAAAACATTGTATTTTAAAGTATTCTGCATTAGATATGTAGAGGAACATATTCAGGTAAGTTTAACCCCTTCACTGCTGAACCGTTTCATCCCCATGTGTTGCTCATTTTAGCTAATTTTTGCTAACCACATTTAAATGCAATTTGAACTAATGTTTCATTGTAGGACCCAGACAAACTGTGCATTGAGTGTTTTTTTTGCATGATGTCATTATGTGCTGACCTCTGATGCTCATCCTGGTTTGGCCAGACACCCCGTTGGCCATTCCAGACTGGGAGAAGCTGGCGATCGACATGGGATGTCCAGTATGGTAAGTTTCCTGTGTGACATTTAGGGGACAAAGTCTGCATACAGCAGAGAGCAGAGACACTCAAGGATGTCCTCCACACTCCATCTGAACCAAAAGGGTTAAATTTGCAAACTAGATCTGGGCCTTTTAAAGAGAAGATGTCTTCTCCTTCCACTAGACCACACCATTGTGAACCCAGATCTCTCTCCTTATTGAGTGGCATGGAAGGGACCACTGTCCAAGGGGGCCCTAACAATATACATCCTGTAAAGCCCCCAATTAAATGTTAAAAATATCTTCTAATACTCTGTATAAGTATCTTTTCCTATATTGCGTTAAATGTGATTTTAGTGAGACACGTTTTCTTGAAAACCAAGTAGTCTCTTAAGAGAAGAGAAAGAGCACAAGTCAGGGTTGAGGACTAGCAAGACTATTCAGCACAAGGTCAGGTCATTCGTGAAGGATCACAACAATTTGGAAGATTTGAAGTAAATAAATTGTGTTTTTTTATCTTACAACAAAAATGGGTTTTTATCTAAGAATAACTGTTACTATTATTAATTTAGTTGTATTGCGCCAACACATTTCACAATACAGTACAGGGGTTACAACAACTTGGGATAATACATCCTGAAATGATGTAGAGACAGGGCCATGCTCTATAGGAAGCTTAAATACTCAAAATAATTCATATTTTAGGTGTTATCGTGTATTGTTGCTGGATGTCTGTACATATTTTGAGTAACAGGTGGACTTGACCAACAACTCAATTAACCGACAAAGCATTTCCTCTCAGTAGTTAATAAATTCCTGCTTAGTCTAAGCAGCCTCATGTTTGCCTTTTATGAACAAGCAGAATTACATTTGGCTGCTCTGCTGTGCACTTAAGCCAATCCTTTGCTTAGGTAAATATTGAAGATTTAGACAACTTTATTTTCATTATGAGTGAGCCAGATTCCCATGTCACTCCCTTGTTACAATGTGACGTAAGCGTAAATATGTTAAAGGAGCGATATGAATCATTCAGGTCGGACATACAGTGAGTTTGTACCTAGAAAGAAAACCTCCACACCTTCATAACAAGGGAGCTCCCTGAACAGTCTCTTTTTTGGAGTTTAGGAACCCAGTTTTTCTGATGAGACTCAATAAACAAGCTTTTGATGTTGAAAATGAAAATCGATGCACCTTTAGGCACAACCAAAGGTCATCATCGGGGAATGCCATTGGAGAATGACCTGCATTTAACAAGAAATCTAAGGAAGATAAAATGTGCCAGAGATTGTTTAACAATTGTTGTTGCTTTTTTTATGGTCAACAATCGTTCAGATACATTTCGTAATGTGATCCTGGGCAGATCCAGACACTAACCTCGGATGGGATTCCACAGACCATGCTCACAGTATTCAAAAATTGACCAGTGTTTACTGTTCGGGGACCCAATAAACCTGCAATGATTCAGCACATGCAGCAATTTTCCATGAAGCTGTACACAACTTGAGGAAGCCTCCTGTGAGGCTTGAAACATTGCTTATCCAATAAACCAGCACATACTGGGAAATTCTTGAGTGCTGTGAGCATGGTTTGTGGAATTGCAGTATTGTGGAGCTGGGCTGCTGCTTGCACGTGTGCCCTGGGATGGTTGTGTTTGTGCTTTCCCTCCCTGTCTAATACAGTGCCTTGACTTGTATGTTTTTCTACCAAGCCTGGGAAGAGCACTCTTCCAATTTTGACTAAGAGAAACTCATATAAACAAAAAGGTATTGCTGTTTAAAATAGTTTTAAAATTACCTCAGTTCCTCTAAGAACAATAATAATAAAATGTCCTCATAAAAGAAACCGACAGATGCACAATTCTAGTCATGGACAGGTAGAAACAATGCACGCAGATTCACAAAGACAAACATTTGAGACACTCACACAGATAGGTAGACACAGAAACACTGACGTGAAAGTCCTTGCCTAGATTTAATATCCACTCTTTTCGGTGCCCACTGTCAGCCCTTGTCCCTTTCATCCCCTCCCAGACTCCACATCCATTCCCTTTCATCTACCAAGACACTACAGAAGTCCTCAACCTCCAATACTCCACATAGCTACCCTTCCAATCCAAGACCATAGGCATGGCCCGCCTTTACCACTTCCACTCCATCCATAGGACCTCTTAAACCCCCCACATCACTCATAAGCTGTTGTGCAAACCTCCAGGTAGCCCATAAGACTTCCTGCTTACTTCTAGACCACACAGAAGTTAATTTCCAAAGTCATCTTACTCTACATTAATCTTTCTTCCACCAGCCCTAAAACTCAAGCCAGGGTCCCCCCCCCTTCCAGATCCTGTATTATTCTTCTACATTCTTGTATACGTTCCTACTGTTCAGGTGGTTGACCAGCATCCAGGAGCTATAGACAGCATGTTGCTGTCGGTTATTACAGTACCTAACGCATTGTGAAAAACTCCAAATGTTTCCTACTCTATAATTAATTTGAAATGATTTTCCAGAAAAATAAAACCACTGGTTCCTTCCTTTTTTGGAAACTCCATTGGAAATGAAGGGTTAACGTTAGTTGTCTAAAGCTCTCACATACCAGTGTACAAATTTGGTTCCAAACGTGTCAAAATACCTCTGAGTTAATGGTATACATGATCTATACTTATGTTCCTGTTTCAATGAAATCAACCTAGCTAGATGTACTAAGGAAGAAGACAACTTGTGAACCCCAAGAACATGCATGATGTGTTTTATGAGATGAGGTTCTTTCAAAACATTTCTTACCTCTACAATTCATTTTGATATTGAAACAAAATCCAGATCATTCGCATCATCCTCCCAAATATTAGTAAAGGAGTGTATGCATTATTTTTATGCAATTTGAGAATTAACTTGCAAGCACAATACGTTTAAAAAAAATGGGATTAAAATGTCCAAATTGTAAGGACAGAGGCTTGAACCCCTGTGTGGTGTTGGGTGTATGGACCCCAATAGCAAGCCGAAAGAGGAGACCAGAAGGAATATAACTAATAGAGCTTTACTGAAGGAAACAAAATATAAGTCCAGAACAAACGTAATGCAAGTTTCTTTGGTGGAAATAAAGTCCAGAATACACGTAATGCAAGGCTTCTTTGGCAGAAATAAAAGTCCAGAATAAACGTAATGCAAGGTTTCTTTGGCAGAAATAAAAGTCCAGAACGGAAAGTCGTAGGGATTTGAGGACAGGGTCCGGTACTGATGTCGTGGAGACAAGCCTGGGAATGGAACGGGCACTGTGATGTCAAGTTTGGAATGGAAGTAAAGCTGGTACCGTGGCAACCGGAACAGAAGCAGGACTTGCACTTTGGAAGCAGGAACGAAGCAGGACTGGCACCTTGGAAGCAGGGCGAAAGCAGGACAGGCACCTTGGAAGCAGGAACGGAAGTCGGACTGGCACCTTGGAAGCAGGGCGAAAGCAGGACTGGCACCTTGGAAGCAGGAACGGAAGTCGGACTGGCACCTTGGAAGCAGGGCGAAAGCAGGACTGGCACCTTGGAAGCAGGAACGGAAGTCGGACTGGCACCTTGGAAGCAGGGCGAAAGCAGGACAGGCACCTTGGAAGCAGGAAACGGAAGTCAGGATGTCCTTAGCGTAGCACGAAGGGAACCACTGGGTAACGTGGTGGAACCACAGTATAACCTGGTTAGTGAGCTGGAGAAAGCGGCAGGTTTAAATAGGGTTCAGGGAATCATACGAACACCGTTCACCTGGGACTCGCAGGTGGAATTGAGATACCTGAGTGCTTGGCAGATTAATTGGTGGTATGCGAGGATCTTCAGTGGAGGTGGAATGCAGTACCTTAACTTGACCAGCAGAGGGCGCCAGAGTACCTGAGTTTTCATGTTCCAGGATGGACGATCGCGCATGCGCGCCCGACCTCCGCTCAGATGGATCGCGGAGACGGCGGGACGCATCTTGGATCTCCTCCCTCGAGCTGCAGGCCGGAACCAGGGAGCGACGCGCCACGAGGGACCTCAGGTGAGTCTGCCAGGCGTCCCAACATGGCGGCCGCGGTCCGACCACGGCGCGGGGCATCACAGGACCCCCCACCAAGGCGCGACCCCCGGTGCGCTTGATCGACGGCTTGGAAGGATAACGGAGATGAAAGGCACGAACCTTTGCAGGAGCATGGACGCTGGCACTGGGTTCCCAGGATCGTTCTTCAGGACCGTATCCCTTCCAGTGAACCAGGTATTCTAACCTGCCGTAACGGAGTCTCGAATCCAGAATGCGTGATATCTCGAATTCCTCTTCTCCAGATACGGGCACAGGAACAGGTGGTTTAGCATTCCGATCGGGAAACGGATTCTCATGCCAGGGTTTCAAGAGAGATACATGGAAGACAGGATGGATCCTGTAGGAAGGAGGAAGAGTTAAGCGGGCCGCAACGGAGTTAACCATTCTGAGGACCGGGAACGGGCCAATGTAGCGAGGACCCAGCTTCTTTGAAGGGCAATCCAAACGGAGATGAGCCGTGGATAGTAACACCTTATCTCCAGGTGCATACACAGGAGCTTCTTTGCGACCACGATCCGCATATTTCTTTTGGTTCTGCTGGGCTAGTCGTAGCTGATGGCGTAGCGTTCGTAGTTGACCGCGTAGGGTTCTCAAGCGGGTTGACACTTCTGGAACTGGAGTGTTGAGCGGCATTTCCGAAGAGTGCTAGGATGATAACCGTAGTTGGCAAAGAAAGGTGAGAAACGAGTTGATGAATGTACCTGATTATTGTACGCAAATTCAGCAGTTGGTATGACGTCCAGCCAGTCGTCTTGGAGATGCGTGGTGAAGCAACGAAGATATTGTTCTAGCGTCTGATTTGTCCGCTCCGTCTGGCCATTACTCTGTGGATGAAAGGCTGAAGAGAGACACCTCGCAATTTTTAAGCTACGACACATTTGGGACCAGAAACGGGAAGTAAACTGAGATCCTCTATCAGTAACAATGGAACGAGGAGTACCATGGAGTCGGAACACCTCCTTGATGAACAAGGTGGCTGTTTCAGCCGCTGTGGGTAGGCCTACCGCTGGTATGAAATGGGCCATTTGGTGCAGCGGTCTACCACCACCAGGATGGTGGTGTAGCGATGTGAAGGGGGAAGATCTATTAAAAGTCCATCGAAATGTCTTTCCACGGATGCAGCGGTGGAGCCAGGGGTTGTAGAAGACCAGCAGGATGGGTGCGGGGTTGTTTGTTGCGTGCACAGACAGAACAAGAGGATACAAAGGCGACGATGTCTTTCTTCACGGATGGCCACCAGAAGTACCGATATACGGCATCTATGGTTTTCTTGATGCCACCATGTCCAGCGGCCGGGATGTCGTGGGAGTGTTGCAATACCTGTAGACGAATCTCAGGAGGGACGTATATTTGTTCGCCATGATAGAAGAGACCATCGTTGGATATGAGCCCCTGGATGTCAGTCGGTGGTTGAAGACTATATTTTTTATATTGTCTATTAAGGACCCTTGAGAAGCGCAGAAGAAGTCGTTAGGTAGGATGGAGTCGGTTTGTGTGGTAGAAGGAAAGGCGTCTGAGTCGTACCGACGGGAAAGGGCATCTGCCTTACCATTTCTTACTCCAGGTCTGTAGGTGATATGCAACAGAAAGCGGGCGAAGAATAACGCCCATCTGGCTTGTCGAGGTCGCAATCTTTTGGCGGTGCGGAGATATTCCAATTGCGGTGGTCCGTGTAGACGACCACAGGATGTTTTGCCCCTTCGAGGAGGTGTCTCCATTCCTCGAGGGCACTCTTGATTGCCAGGAGTTCTTTCTCACCTATACTGTAATTCTTTTCGGCTGGGGTAAGACGTCTGGAATAAAAGCCACGGGATGCAGAAGGTTCTTGATTCCGGATTTCTGGAGAGTATCGCTCCTAGGGCAATATCAGAGGCGTCGGTTTCCAGGGAATATGGCAGGTTGATGTCTGGCTGTTTCAGGATTGGGGCTTGGGTGAAGCTTTCTTTCAGTTTATTGAATGCCCGCTGAGCTTCTTCAGTCCAACAGAATCTCACATCTTTCTTGGTCAGGGAGGTGATGGGTGCGGTGAGATGAGAGAAGGACCGAATGAAGCGACGATAAAAATTGGCGAATCCCATAAATTGCTGAACCATCTTTTTGTCTCTGGATGTCGGCCAGTCCAGGATTGCCTTGATTTTGGCTTTATCCATTTCGATATGTCCTGGTGATAAGACATATCCCAGAAATTCTATAGAGGACTTTTCGAAGGTGCTCTTTTCAATTTTACCGTATAACTTATGTTGACGGAGACGAGATAGCACAAGACGGACGTGTTGCGTATGTTCTTGGATGGTTCGAGAGTACACCAGGAGATCGTCGAGGTAGACCACAAGGAAGGTATCCAGAACGTCGCGGAAGATATCGTTGAGAAAATGCTGGAAGGCGGCTGGAGCATTACATAACCCAAACGGCATGACGAGATACTCGAAGTGACCATATCGGGATCGGAAGGCGGTCTTCCACTCGTCTCCTTCTCTCATGCGGACCAAGTTGTACGCTCCGCGAAGATCAATCTTCGTAAAAATACACGCATCCTTCACCCTATCGAGTAGTTCAGGAATCAATGGGAGCGGGTATCGGTTCCGTACTGTGATTGCGTTTAGTGCCCGATAGTCAACGCAAGGGCGGAGACCGCCGTCTCTTTTCCCAACGAAGAAGATACCTGCTCAGCAGGAGAGGTGGAGTGCCGGATGAATCCTTTTGCGAGACTACTGTCTTCGATATAGTCCTTTAGAGACTGTGATTCGGGAACAGACAGGTTAAAGATACGTCCGTGGGGTATGGGTGCTCCTGGAAGGAGGTCAATAGGACAGTCGTACTCTCTGTGTGGAGGAAGTGTATCGACCCCTTTTTTCTCAAATACGTCTTGAAAGTCTGAATATTTAGGTGGCAGTGTGGAAGATGGATAGGTGGAAAAGGCGACTTTCTCGGAGTTGGAGCCGTTCATGCAGTGGACTTGGCAGTGACAGGATGGAAAGGAAACGGTATTGGAAGACCAATCAATATACGGGTTGTGGGTACGAAGCCAAGGAAGTCCCAGTACTATAGGAAATAGGGGGGAAGGAACGATATCCCACTGAAGGCTTTCTTGGTGCTTGGTTCCGATTAGGAGCTTCAAGAGGATGGTTTCATGGGTAACTGGACCGGTGCGTAGGGTGCTTCCATCTACCATATGCAGAGGTACGGGTTTCTTTTTTAGTTGGGTAGGAACAGCCAAGGAGGTGGCAAGGGATAGATCAAAGAAGCTGTTACTGGCTCCGGAGTCGATGATGGCGTTCAATTCAACGCTTCTATCTCCCCACTGTAAGGTGACAGGAATAGTTAGGTGAGTAGAAGCGGAGCCGACCACACTTTGCAGAGAGGCAATAGTAAGATGGCTCTTACCTCTTTCAGAGGGACGTGGTGGTCGTGTAGGGCAGCCACGTAACAGGTGACCTGGTTGGCCGCAGTATAGGCAGAGATTCTGGGTGCGACGTCTATCACGCTCAGAGGACGACAGCGGACCTTTAATAGTGCCAATCTCCATGGGTTCGGGACTTGAAGAGGAGGAGGTCGGTCGTGGAGAAGTCACAGGGGAAGGTTCGTGTCTTCGAGGAGGCGTGAAAGGAGTATTAGAGAGTCTCTCTTGACGTCGTTCTCTGAAGCGCTGGTCCAAGACCAGAGACTGGGTGATCAAGGCCTCCAAGGAAGTAGGTACTCCTATACAAGCCAATTCGTCTTTCAGTTGTTCGGAAAGACCATGACGAAAGTGATCTTTAAGGCCCACATCATTCAGGCCTGTATCGGCTGCCACCGCCCGGAACTCAGAGATGTAGTCCTCCACGGTCGCCTTCCTTGTTTTAGATGTCGGATGGTGGTTAAAGCAGCAGAAGACCTTAGGGGGTCATCATAGATAGGATTCATAGCCCGGACGAAGGAACCCCAGGAAGTCAATAGGGGGCTTCCTTCACGTAGTAACTGGAAGGCCCATTCCTGTGGAGGTCCAGACAGTAAGGAGATGGCTGACCTCACCTTCACAGAGTCTGATCCATAGGTACGTGGGCAAAGTGAAAACATGAGCTCACATGCGGTGATGAACGTACGATACCTTGTGCGATCACCGGCAAATCGTTCAGGCATGTTGACTCTGGGTTCGGGAGCGGGCAGATCCACCTGCTGTATCACAGAGCCAGATGGTGATGGAGGTAATGCAGCATTCTCAGCACGGCTTCTTTCCTTATGCAATAAGGATTCTTGGCCGGTTTGTAGTTTCTGTACCACCTTGGTTAGTGCTGATACCTGTTCTGTAAGTACAGCAAGGATTTGGTTCGAGCTTGCGGGTTCCATGTTTTTTGAACCAGGTTATTCTGTAAGGACAGAGGCTTGAACCCCTGTGTTGTTGGGTGTATGGACCCCAATAGCAAGCCGAAAGAGGAGACCAGAAGGAATATAACTAATAGAGCTTTACTGAAGGAAACAAAATATAAGTCCAGAACAAACGTAATGCAAGTTTCTTTGGTGGAAATAAAGTCCAGAATAAACGTAATGCAAGGTTTCTTTGGCAGAAATAAAAGTCCAGAACGGAAAGTCGTAGGGATTTGAGGACAGGGTCCGGTACTGATGTCGTGGAGACAAGCCTGGGAATGGAACGGGCACTGTGATGTCAAGTTTGGAATGGAAGTAAAGCTGGTACCGTGGCAACCGGAACAGAAGCAGGACTTGCACTTTGGAAGCAGGAACGGAAGCAGGACTGGCACCTTGGAAGCAGGGCGAAAGCAGGACAGGCACCTTGGAAGCAGGAACGGAAGTCGGACTGGCACCTTGGAAGCAGGGCGAAAGCAGGACAGGCACCTTGGAAGCAGGAACGGAAGTCAGACTGGCACCTTGGAAGCAGGGCGAAAGCAGGACTGGCACCTTGGAAGCAGGAACGGAAGTCGGACTGGCACCTTGGAAGCAGGGCGAAAGCAGGACTGGCACCTTGGAAGCAGGAACGGAAGTCGGACTGGCACCTTGGAAGCAGGGCGAAAGCAGGACAGGCACCTTGGAAGCAGGAAACGGAAGTCAGGATGTCCTTAGCGTAGCACGAAGGGAACCACTGGGTAACGTGGTGGAACCACAGTATAACCTGGTTAGTGAGCTGGAGAAAGCGGCAGGTTTAAATAGGGTTCAGGGAATCATACGAACACCGTTCACCTGGGACTCGCAGGTGGAATTGAGATACCTGAGTGCTTGGCAGATTAATTGGTGGTATGCGAGGATCTTCAGTGCAGGTGGAATGCAGTACCTTAACTTGACCAGCAGAGGGCGCCAGAGTACCTGAGTTTTCATGTTCCAGGATGGACGATCGCGCATGCGCGCCCGACCTCCGCTCAGATGGATCGCGGAGACGGCGTGGGACGCATCTTGGATCTCCTCCCTCGAGCTGCAGGCCGGAACCAGGGAGCGACGCGCCACGAGGGACCTCAGGTGAGTCTGCCAGGCGTCCCAACATGGCGGCCGCGGTCCGACCGCGGCGCGGGGCATCACACAAATAAATAAATTTATTTATTTATAAAGTATTTTACCAGGAAGGATACATTGAGATTTCTATCATTTTCAAGTATGTCCTGGGTTCAAGAGCATTGAATTGTTTCAGGTGTTACAGAAATACAAAGTAATAAAATGCAAGATATTAAAAAAATCACAAATATACAGATTAAGGCCGGCGTCAGACGAACGCAGTGATCCTGTCCATGTCACCGCACAGTTTAACGTCCGTCGTAGCATAGAATCATGATCAATAGAGACCCACACACAAAGTACGTGCGCACCGAACTGCACACGCACATGGCAAACGGACGCAAGTTAGGCAAGAACGTAAAACCGCTAAGACGGACGCGGAGAGTGCGCCACGTCTGCGTAGCGGCCTGTGTGTATTATGCTGCGATGTCAGATGCAGCGCATTTGCGACGTCCATCACGTTGACGCTCAGAGGTTTTTATGGTCTGGCTGACTGTACCTGTATTTTAATTATAATTACTTTTGATTCCCATATTTCCCTTTTTTTTCTACATCCGTTAAAAAAAAGGACTGTGTGGTGTCTACAGTATCTTCCGTCAGTACGTCCGTCCGTTATGCACACACGCAGAGTGCGCTCTGACTGCGTTCGTCTGACAGCCTAACAGACAATAAGTATGTAGGAAATATAGTCATTATGTTACATGTTTACAGGTGCATTCTGTATTGAGGTATGTTAATAGAGATCCCTTAAGTGACTTTCGACTGGGGGAAAACATTTTTTTTTTAATTTATTTGCAAATTATTTTACCAGGAAGGATACTTTGAGATTTCTCTTGTTTTCAAGTATGTCCTGGGTTCAAGAACATTGAAATTTTACAGTCGATACAGAAATACAAAGTAATAAATACAAGATATTCGAAACAAAACACAAATATACAGATTAACACAGAAAATATGTAAGTAATATAGTCACTATGTTACATGTTTACAGATACATTCCGTACCGTGGTATGTTAATAGGGAGCTCTTGATGGCGTCTGGGAGGTTATTCTATAACTGCGGTGCTCTGTAAGAAAATGAGGATCGAGCCACTTTCTTTTTGTATTGTGGTATTGCAAGTAAGGTGCAGGTCCTGGATCGGAGGTTATAGGATGAGGGAACTGCTAGGGGAAGCAGTCTATTCAGGTAGGGTGGTAACTTCCCAGAAAAGCTCTTAGGCTAGGGTCAGAGTGGGGCAGTCGGAACGCGCGTGCAGGCGCACTAAATCACGGCGGCAGTAGCAGCACATAACGGCCAATGACGGCCAATATACGCAGTACGTGCGTACAAAAGTGCGCCGACACCACGCAACCGGCAAATGAACGCATTTTTCTCAGAACGTGAAACCGCTGCTACAGACGTACAGAGTGCGCTGCGGCCGCATGGCAGCGTGTGTGCGTGATTAGGAGACGTCAGACGCTGCTAGTGTGCGGCCTACATAACGCTCAAACAGCCGGATTTCCCTAGAATTGCGTTGGTGAGTACCTGCGACTGTGCGACTGTGGTCGTCTGACCACTTAAGCGTATTCCGTGAAAAAATGCGTGCGCACGCATCGACGTACATTTTGACGGTGGCCGCAGAAAATGCGCTCATCTGTCCCTAGCCTTAAACACCAGGTTGGAAAGGTGAAGGGTGCGTCTAGATTCCAGTGACGGCCAGTTTAGCTCTTTTAACATGTTGCAATGGTGGGTCATGTAGTTACATTGTAGCACGAAGCGGCAAAATGAGTTATACAATGTAATAAGTTTTTGAAGGTAGTAAGTTTCATTCCAGCAGGTAGACATTCCAGCAGGTCAGGCTTGAAAAAGATTTACTGTAAGGTCAAAAATGTTGATGCTACTACTCCTTAAAATAACTTTTTTAATCAAGTGAACATTGAGTAATAGACCTTTCTTATCTAGTTCAAGATATGTTTTCACTATATAAAATGTTTATCATCTAAAATAAAATAAAACACGCTCTAATGCCACAACAAACACCCAAAGATTTGTAAATGCTACCAAAACGTAGCATACGTTGCCATGCATATTGCTTGCTGAGCGATGACAAGGAGCTGAAAAAGTGCATGACAAATGAATCATCTTATGGAGCGATTACACATCTATTTGACTAAGAGGAACTGGTAAACAGTGGAGAGACTGCCAAGGTTCCAAATCATTTAACACATATTTATAAACCGTAATCTGCAAGCTCAATTGTGTGACGACGGAGTACAATGTTACATTATAAAATTCGAAATGAAAATGAGAGAAGCCAGTCACATCAGATTTTAAAAGAGTTGATTTCATTCTGGTGAGAACAACGTTCCGGCTCTTAACTCAAACCTTCTTCAGGGATTATTCTTGAATGAAAAAGGCTCAAGTTAAGAGCTGATCCGTCATGCTCTGCAAGAACAATATCTGCTCTTTTTATAATCGGAAGATGGTGTGACCGGCTTCTCTCATTTTCATCTATTACCGACAGATTGGCATCCCCTGGAGCTGTAAGAAACCCATTATTTTTGCTTTTTGATGCTCCCTCTGTGTTTTCCTGCATTATAAAGTACAGCACTCTACAGGTAAGAAGAAGCATTAACTTAGCACCAATCCACCATGCAAATGTATTCAAGAAGAGCTGAACTTGCCACCAAATTGCACCGCACGGTGCAATTTCATGGCAGTTCGTCTATTCATAAAGCTGTCAGTTCAGCAAATACCGGCGAATTGACAGCAAAATACGGTGCAGATCGCCGCAATTCGGTGACCTTCGACGACCGTGAAATTGTCCCATAGAAAAGTAATTGTTAATCTATTCAGAGAATGCCGAAATGTTGGCAAAATGCTCAGATTTTCAGTGGATCAGTTCGACAAGTTTAAACAGGCGAATCCCATAGGATTCAATGTAAAAAAATTGTGCTTTTATGTTTTATTCAACCATTTATTCTTTTCATTTGCAGCAGAAAGCCTTTTATTTTTTTAGAATTTTTTTCACATTTTTCTGGCTTTTAAATCTATTCTGTAACAGACCGTTTTATTATTTTCTATTGGACCTTTTTTAATTCCATGCATTTTCATGTTTTATTGCTTTAAACACATTTTTTAAAAATAGCAGAGTTCCATTTTTTGTTTTTTTACATGTTTGGTGGAATAGTCGGGTATTTTTGGCGGCATGTGGTGGACAGTTCTGTGGATCGTCGGCTGTCTTCAGCAGCTGCATTCTGCGGGCTGATCGGGGGCGTTCGGCAGATCACGTTCAGCACACTTCGGGGACCCTGCAGTGAATACTGAATTCACCGTAGGGTAAGCAAACTGAAACGTCGAAGCACGCCTGACGAGAGCTGAATAACCCCTTATGTTTCGGATCTGACTCTATACAGTTTGGTTATATTCTGAAATTAAGTATGTTTGTTTAATGTCAGCTTGTCTTTATCAAATGTCACCATATGAATAAAAGAATTAATATGTTCAAAAAGATTGGTTGGAAAATATGACCTTTTCAATATTTGCATATGACCTTTTTAATATTGGTAATATGGATATTTTTCAAGTTTCTCTTTTTTTTTTTACCATACACTTTGCAGAAGATATTCTCCATAACCATATTCTATATAAAGACTGGCTGCTTGACGTTTGGAATTCATCTGATTCTGACTCAACAGACCCTTGATTATTATTTTGCTTGTCTACCGTGTGGAAGGGGATGAGCAAACATTGACTAAGCGTGGTGTGGCCTTATCATTACTATGATTCTGAATCCTAATGTCACATGGTGATCAGCCTGTGCTGCTAAGCAGAAAACAATGACTACATGGGATGTGCTTAATTCTTTTGCGGAAATTGATGAATATTGCTACAACCTTAATCCTTGCTATAGTGCATTTAGTGTCACCTCTATTATATTTCAACCATAGTCATCTGTGATTCTAGTCATTATGCTACCATTTGTAGTCTACCTTTTATATTTCCCTGTGACTCATTGTACACAGGGAAGATTGCAAGCCTAGCAACATTTCCCAGTAGGGATAACTGGCAGAGTCTTAATCCTTTCACTACCAAAAAAAGTTTAGATATTATTTGTATTGAAATGCAATAAAAAAGTAAATAAGGGAAACAAAGGTCTCTGTGAGATCTCACTCCTGTCACCATGGATTACTTTAAATACGCTATAAGGAACAACCAAAACCCTCACTGTAACAAAATGGTCAACAAACTTTAATGCAGCATTACAACAGCCAAATCGGGACAAGAACAAAAACCAGAACTGAGAATACTTATTCAGAAGTCAAACCAGGGGATCAGGAATGCACTGAGGGGTCACTATAATCCACGGCAGGGCACAGAGCTCATTCAGTTGCTTCTATTTAAAGTCCCACTAGGTCTCTGAAAAGGTGCAGCAGCCCCAGACGTTAGATTGCCAGAATGGCAACCTCTCTGTCCAGGAAACCTCACTGCACACGACCAACTGGCATGACAGGGTGGGTCCTGTACTGAGAATATGATGGTTTACCAACAGCTGCAGAATGCATAGTGGGACATTCCCAATTCAATTCTACCACCTGAAGGCCTGCAGCTAAAGGGATGGGCCTACCTCTTAAATTGCTCCTGCTTTTGACCTCTTAGGTTCATATTCTTCACTCTCCAAGTTTTTCATATTCGGCTCTTGACAAAGGGCATGGAAACTAACACATGGTGATTACCTACCGTTTGTAAGTAAGAGACCCTAAAATACTGACTGTGCACGGCTATGATTGTTTATCTACATTTGCAGGACCCAATGGACTATTAACGTAGTCCTACTCCCAGTCCAGAGCAGAATAGTGGCATAGTGTATCCAAGAGCTATAAAAAATGCAGATAGGAAAATGAAACAAGAGGAGAAAGAAAAGGCCAGAGTGCTGAACGTTGCAGTTTCTGAGATCCTAATGGAAGACTCACAGATCCAGTGCCTGCACCAGTTAGTGATCCTAACATGTGATCTTCTATCCTTTTTGTAAATAAGTATTCAGTGATGTCCAATCATAAAAAAGCAATTCTGCCTCTTTGTGCTCGCGTTGATTAAATTGGATCTCTTATTTGTTTCAAGTGTACCGACTGGGTGGAGTAGAGGTAACATCACTGCTCTATGACCCAGCAGGAGCCCCTTTCCAGTAAGTGTCCTTGGCAAGACACCTAACGGTAGATACTCACCACCCAGGACATACTTGAAAACGAGAGAAATCTCAATGTATCCTTCCTGGTAAAACACTTTCTCAAAAAAAAACAAAAGTGCAGTAAAGGATCAGATTCACCATTTTTATTCTGGGAAATAGACTGATGGATGCAGATATAAGTACACATATAGATACGGCGATAAGGAAGCGTTCTAGGAAAACCAGGAAGGCAGCTGTTCATCTGAGGATGAGACGTCATTACAGACAGCAGACATTCACCGGCGTTTATGTAAAAAAAAAAACAGGAATGAACTCTGAAGTCCCATTTACAGAGTATTAAATTACTCTAATGGCTTTTTCCATTTCAGTTTGTGGAAGTAATTATCTTATTTTTAGAAATGAATGGAGCCATTTTCATTGTTGTTAGTACGGTCTGTGTCTTAATAAGCGAGATGCAGGTTTATTTTGATGATACAGAATTATAAATATACAGGTCTATTCAAAGAGAGGTGAAACTCAGAAGAATGACTGAGTTGGAAGGAGGAAGTCAATTCCTTATTGTCCTCCTCACATCTCACCACGTGCCCGCTCGACCCCATTCCCTCACATCTAATTCCTCCCCTCTCCTCCTCCCTCACCCCTGCTCTCACACACATCTTCAACCTATCTCTCTCCACTGGCTCCTTTCCATCCGCCTTCAAACACGCGCTCGTTACCCCTTTACTAAAGAAACCATCCCTTGATCCCAACTCTCTATCCAACTACCGCCCTGTATCCCTGCTTCCCTTTACCTCTAAGCTCTTAGAAAAACTAGTCTTCAACCGCCTCTCCCTCTTCCTGTCCTCCAATTCCCTACTTGACCCCCTGCAATCTGGCTTCCGTCCCCTACACTCAACTGAAACTGCCCTCACCAAAGTCACCAACGACCTCCTAACTGCTAAAAAACACGGCCACTATTCTATTCTCATCCTGCTTGACCTCTCGGCTGCTTTTGACACTGTTGACCACCCCCTCCTTCTACAGACCCTCAACTCTCTGGGTCTCGGTGACACTTCACTTGCTTGGATTGACTCCTATTTATCCAACAGGTCCTTCTGTGTGTCCTTTGCTGGTAACTCCTCCTCCTCATTGCCTCTATCTGTTGGTGTACCTCAAGGCTCTGTCCTTGGTCCTCTGCTCTTTTCCATCTACACCTCCTCCCTGGGCAAAATCATCAACAGCTTTGGCTTTAATTACCACCTCTATGCTGATGACACTCAGATCTACCTCTCTACCCCTGATCTCTCTCCCCCTGTCCTTTCAAAAGTCAGTGACTGTTTATCTGGCATCTCCTCCTGGATGGCCTCCCACCACCTAAAGATCAAAATGTCAAAGACTGAACTCCTACTTATTCCTCCCTCCAATGCCTCCCCACCTCCTGACTTCTCTATCACGGTGGAGGGTATCACCATCTCCCCATCAAACCAAGTTCGCTGTCTTGGAGTTACACTGGACTCTGCTCTTTCCTTCACCCCCCACATCAAGTCTCTTTCCTCCTCCTGCCGATACCAACTGCGTAATATTTCCAGAATTCGGCCATTTCTTACCGCTGTCACCACAAAACAACTCATACACGCCCTGGTAATCTTCCGACTCGACTATTGCAATAATCTCTTATCTGGCCTCCCTCTGTCCCGCCTCTCCCCCCTACAATCCATCCTGAACGCCTCTGCCAGGCTAATTCACCTCACCCGCCGCTCTGTCTCTGCCGCTCCCCTCTGCGAGTCCCTTCACTGGCTCCCCATCCACTGCAGAATTAAGTTCAAAATCCTTATCCTTACCTACAAAACCCTCACTAACTCAGCTCCCCACTACCTGTCCTCACTAATCACCAAATACACCCCAGCCCGCTCCCTAAGGTCAAACAGTGACCTGCGCCTAGCTTCTCCCCGCATCACCTCTTCCCATGATAGACTGCAGGATTTCTCACGCGCAGCCCCCACTCTCTGGAACGCTCTCCCTCATACTGTCAGACTTTCCCCTAACTTCTCTTCCTTCAAACGCTCCCTTAAAACGTTCCTATTTAGGGAAGCCTACCACCCAACTCACTGACACAACCATCAATCACTCTCACCTTACAGTCCTCTCCTCCTGTTTCCAACCCCAACCCTCCCAGATTGTGAGTTCCTACGGGAATAGGGCCCTCATCTCCTCCTGTACTGTTTGTCAAATGTTGTTCAATGTATTGTAACCCTGTCTATACTGTGCCTATTGTACAGCGCTGCAGAATATGCTGGCGCTTTATAAATAAAGAATAATAATAATAAATAATAATAATGACTGGAAAAGTTAAAATTCTAGGACAAAATAGCCAAACCAGAAACATTCTCCCATTTATCTCACTTTCCAAATCAGCTATTTGGTCTAGATTGTTCTCTTCTCCTGCCATTCTCCTGATTTTCACCTTTCTTTGAATATACCTGATAGGTACGAATACCTATATAAGAGAGTAAGTGCTGTCCGTGGGAAGTCGTTGAAAACAAATTGATCACTTTTCTCTTAGTAGCGTGCATCAAGATAACGAATTACCCAAAATGAATACAATCATGAGTATGCTGCATGTGATGGAAATTCTGAAGTGTAGGTAGTCTAAACAATTTGTGATGCAACAGTTGTACTCCATTTTTCAACAGGTGTAGGTGAACATATTTGGATTTTTACAAAAGTACCTACGTCACATTTGCTAGACATGTGTTTGGTCAGAATACATATTTGGCAGAATTATCGTGATTTGGATCTATCCAAACCAAATTTCTCTGCAAATAAAAATATTCTGAATTGATCTGAACGGATCCAATTATAATCAGCCAGATCCGAATATAATCGGATATATTCAAATATTTTTGAATGTTAAATGTAATCGAAAGAACGGTAACACTGCTCTCCATCTCTATCGTCGCCTATACTTCATTATTTGTGCCATTTTGGAGCAAATGCTCTATTGTTTGCATAATTTTTGGAGCAGATGCATTATTCTGTGCATCATTTTGGACCCATTTTTGCATCATTCTTTGTAGATTTTTATATTTCAACATATGCTGCAGAACTCATTGGACGACGCTTCACAGTGCAGCTGGACAATGACCCAAAGCATACTGCAAAAGCAACCAAAGAGTTTTTGAAGGGACAGAAGTGGAATGTTATGCAATGGCCAAGTCAATCACCTGACCTGAATCCCATTGAGCATGCATTTCACTTGCTGAAGACAAAACTGAAGGGAAAATGCCCCAAGAACAAGCAGGAACTGAAGACAGTTGCAGTAGAGGCCTGGCAGAGCATCACCAGGGATGAAACCCAGCGTCTGGTGATGTCTATGCGTTACAGACTTCAGGCTGTGACTGACTGCAAAGGATTTGCAACCAAGTATTAAGAAGGGAAAGTTTGATTTATGATTATTATTCTGTCCCATTACCTTTGGTCCCTTAACAAGTGGGAGGCACATCTGTAAACTGCTGTAAGTCCTACACCGTTCACCTGAGTTAGATGTACATATCCTCAAATTAAAGCTGACAGTCTGCAGTTAAAGCACATTGTGTTTGTTTCATTCCAACTCCATTGTGGTGGTGTATAGAGCCAAAGATGTTAGAATTGTGTTGATGTCCCAATATTTCTGGACCTGACTGTAATAAAAAAATGAAACACACATGCCCCCCCCCACTGCTACCAGTCACCCGTCTCAGTATACCCTAGCATACTTCCACTCTCACACTATACCCAGTCACTCTCTCTCAGTACCCCCAGGTTCTCCCAATACCCCAGTCACTCTCTCTCAAAGTACCCCCAGTCACTCTCTCTCCAAGTACCCCCAGTCACTCTCAGTACCCCACTTTATCCTAGTACCCCCAGTCTCTCTAAGTACCCCAGTCACTCACTCTCTCTCCCAGTACCCCCAGTTACTCCCTCCCAGTAACCGCCAGTCACTCACTCTCTCCCAGTATCCCCAGTCACTCCCTCCCAGTACCCCGTCACTCACTCTCTCCCAGTATCCCCAGTCACTCCCTCCCAGTACCCCCAGTCACTCTCTCACTTTCTCTTTCCAAGTACCCCCACTTTCTCCCAGTACCCCCTTCACTCCCTCCCAGTACCCCCAGTCACACACTCCCTCCCAGTACCCCCAGTCACTCGCTCTCTCCCAGTACCCCAGTCACTCCCTCCCAGTACCCCCAGTCACTCCCTCCCAGTCACTCACTCTCTCCCAGACCCCCAGTCACTCTCTCACTCTTTCTCATCCCTGCTGGAAAATATTAGTGGTTCAAATTTCTTTTGAAATTTTGCGCCCCCTAAGAAAAATGCACCCAGGGCGACCGCCCCCGAGGCCCCCCCATGCTACGCCACTGATCATGCGTTTGAGAATCTCCTAAAATCACAACAAAATGTTTTATCGTCTTTGAGGTACTTTACTTAACAATTTACTAAAGGCATAACTGGGGGAAAATATTTTTTTACATTTGTACAGAATTATAACTGTTTAGAAAGTGCCAATATAGTCCATCATATGTTATATGACGTTAAGTTATTGAAATATGCACAAAAATAACCTGTGAACATACATTTTGAAAGTACTCTGGCACTACTTCATATTCATAGCTAAAATTACTGTTGCTACAAGACCCTTGAAACATAATTCCTTTAAATTCAAATTTAAATTATCAGTTGCCTCCAAAAAGCATTTACAGACAGAACAACATATGTTGACTTACCCAGTCCAGTTTGCAAAATAAGTTGTTATATCTGTTTTCAGAATGTTAGTCTCCATGATAAAAATAAATAAAGTAGCAAAGACAGAACTTTATTTTTGCTTTTGTTAACTTGCTGAGTAGCTTGTTATATCTATGGAATTCTAAAACAACGTGTTGCGGAAATGTGCTTTTTTTTTGTCTGAGGCCAAGTGAAACAAGTGAAGGTTCAACTAAACATTCGTACTGAGGTCAATGTTTGAATGAAGCAAGTTATTCATATTTCAATACAATACTATCCTTCTGTGAAAACGGGTCTTTTTCTAACACATCATGTAAAATAGTAGCAGTTTCTACAAGGCTGAAGTATTTAAAACCGCATGAAAAAGCTCTTTCATTCAAGTCAGGCAATGGGACTCAATGTGGCTACTGTATGAAGAATTTATTTGAAGTCACAAGGCTATTGTTTACAGGGCCGAAACAATGAATTGATGTGTTACAGCTCTACACTCAGCTGGGTTGTATGAAAAAGGTAACATTTAATGTAGTTAGTTTTGTCTGCGTGTAATATTGATTTTTTAAGGTAATGACTATTAAATATTCTTTATTTAACTTTATTTCGAATAGAATAAACTTTAACCGTATGGTGAAATTTCATGGCAGTTCGTCTATTCAGAAAGCTGTTAATTCACCAAATATTGGCGAATTGACAGCAATATACAGTGCAGTTTGTCACACATCGCCACAGTTCGGCAACAGTGAAATTGGCCCATAGAGAAGTAATGGTTAATCTAGTCAGAGAACACCGAACTGTACCGAAATGCTGTTGTAATGCCCTGATTTTTGGTGGTTCAGTCCGACAGATTTGAACAGGCGAATCCTATAGGTTTCAATATAAAACCACATTAACTTTTCTATTTTATTTCTATTCAACCGTTTATTCTTTTCATTTGCAGCAAAAACTTTTTATTTTTTGATTATTTTTTAGTAATTTTCTTAGGTATTTTTCTGTATTTTTTTACTCAAAATTCTTTATTCCAGTTTTTTTAATGGGGTTTTTTTTTATTCTGTAACAGACCATTTTTCTATTTTTTTTTTTACATGACCGTTTTTTATTTCCACACTTTTTTTCATGCGCCTTATTGTTTTAAATGCCTTTTAAAGAATAGCAGAATTCGGATTTCTTTTTTCCTTTTTTTACGGCGGCGTTCGCTGGACTGATCTTCGGCGGGTCACTGGTGAGGATAATCATCTGTATCTTTATGCCCTTGCTAATACAGTTTAGAGTCGGCTTCACGTGGCTCTGATAAAAGTGAGTTTACCCATAACTACTTTGTATGAGTGACTGGAGATTAGGATATACTGCGCAATGTACGTCCTATTTTTTATCTTCTACGACGCACAACAAAAAAATACACTTATTTGGACATTTGCAAACGTGAGGACTCTATTTTCCTAGTAACCATGCGTATATAACGGTCTGCACATGGTTCCAATGTATTCTTGTGTAATGTGTAATAGCACTGAGAACTATCCAAACATACAGAGTTATTCAGAGAGCGGTGAAAAGCAGGAGAATGACTGGAGAATGAAAAATTCTAGGTCAAAATAGCCGATTTGGAAAGTGAGATGAAAGGGAGAATTTTTCTGGTTTGGCTATTTTGACCTAGAATTTTTCATTCTCCAGTCATTCTCCTGCTTTTCACCGCTCTCTGAATAACCCCGATAGTGTTTTATTTTAGCTTTTTATGCATTGTAAATAAAAGCAAATTAATAAAAAGGATCCTATACTGCAACAAAAAAACATAGAATATAAAAAAATCAAATCCTATTGTCTGTGATGCTATATATATGCAGAAGAATAAATTCTAATACAGTATATTAAACTTAGCATTCCCTAGTGTCGTGCTGTTGGAACATACAATGTAAGATGCCAATGCTAAATATTGTGGCTTTTAATTTTTATATTTTTACCATTTTTGGTAGTTTTCGGGGAGGGGGAAATGGTTACAAGTGTGTTTTCCTTTTTTCCTTATAAGGCCATAATTGTTTCAATTTTAAGAATCAAGCATAACTTTAGAGGTTTCTGAATAAATCCATTCGCTTCAGCAGGATGTGACTTTTGGGTGGGGAACGAATGAGGTTACTCTCTCTTTTTTTTTCTTGGCTTTTCAATTATATCAGCATAATTCTGGAAAGTTTCTGTTATCGTAAGTTATAATTCTGTCTTTAGCGGTGCCAGCGTAAACAGAGCTATTACTGGGCAAGTTTAAATGGACGTTAAAACAACATTTCTGCTTGAGGGATCGTGTTAATACGCTTTAAAGGGAAAAGGTTTAGTAAGGCACTATAAGGGCTAAATAAGAGGTGATCTGGGACAGAAAAAGGACATTTTAAGCAAAACAAAGCTGTATTTAAAGATTTACCAAACTTCAGCATTTTATCTTCTAACAGGGGTCATGGTCAAACGCACTAAACGCGGCTCGTCATTCAGTACGTGTTCTCGAATCAGTTGACATTGCAGATACAGAGCAGATGGAAGGCTGAAGGTAATAATATTATCAAATAAATAGAGAAGTCAGTTCATCTGTAACAGAGCGTTTTTCATTTTTTTAGAATGGAACCAGATGTATAGTATATAAATCAACAGCGATTTCTGATAACAGAACACTAAAAGTAAACAGCATGCGTGGAGAGATTATTACTGGGCTGCAAACAGTATTTAAAGGGGAAGTGTCAACTCCATGATGTCATTTTAAAAAGGAACTTTAAACATGTAGTAATGACAATAAAATCTATGTTATCCCATTGTGTTCTCTTCCCCTACAGTTACCAGTGTAAAATGGTGTTCTCTCCTGGAATCCAAACAGCCCATTTGATGCCAGTTTTCACAGCTGCCATCAGAGCATTAAAGGGACACTTTACATATCCTGACCACTTTACAATCTGTCCATCTCTCCCACCAGTCCATCACTCTCCCCTTGCAGTCCATCGCTCTCACCTTGCAGTCCATCACTCTCACCTTGCAGTCCATCACTCTCACCTTGCATTCCAACACTCTCAACTTGCAGCCAGACGCTTTCACCTTGCAGTCCATCACTCTCATCTTGCAGCCAGACGCTCTCGCCTTGAAGTCCATCACTCTCGCCTTGAAGTTCATCACTCTCGCCTTGCAGTCCATCACTCTCGCCTTGCAGTCCATCACTCTCACCTTGCAGTCCATCACTCTCACCTTGCAGTCCATTACTCTCACCTTGCAGCCAGACGCTCTCACCTTGCAGTCCATCACTCTCACCTTGCAGTCCATCACTCTCACCTTGCAGTCCTCTCCTCCTGTTTCCACCCTCAACTCTTCTAGATTGTGAGTTCCCACGGGAATAGGGCCCTCGTTTCCTCCTGTACTGGTTTGTCAAAATGTTGTTCACTGTATTGTAACCCTGTCTATACTCTTCCCATTGTACAGCGCTGCGGAATATGCTAAATAAATTATAATAATAATGTATATAAAGCTTTATAAAGTGGTCAGGATGTGAAGAGTGCCAATGCCCCCCCTCCTCCAATCTGGCGAAAATGCTGGTTTAAGTGGAGGAGTCCCCCTCCCCAATGTCACCAGCAGTTGGGATTTTTTAATTTCAAAAACTTAATTTTTTAATTGCCAGTTACCAGATCAGTCACCAGTAACAGTGGCACGCAGAGATCATGCTGACGTCACTCTCTCTAAGGGAGGCAGCCGATGCACATGTGCGCATCTCCGATACGTCCTTCTGTGCAGGTGTTACAGAACTTGCATACGTACAGTTTGCAAGTCCTGCCGCGGTGCGCATTTTGCTGCTCCTACTCTACACAACTAGCATTGTGCTGCAAATTGCGTTTGAAAGCTTCAGGGACTTCTGGTTGCGGCAGTCCATAAGCTGAAGAGGAGGAGGTGTGCAGCGAGGGACAGAAGGTAAGTAAAAAAAAAATATGAAAAAAAAATAATTGGGCAGAGGCTGTCAGAAACGTCTGCCCAATTACTTCTTTACTAATTAGGGTAAAGAAAAAAAGTCAATTTTTTTTAATCATGTTCTTTTTAAGGAAGGTGGTATACGATAGATGACATAAAAAGGGACACTTGTAGTTTCTTTCCAAATCTATCAGTTACTGTACTGGGATCTAGGTTAGTATTTACACTATATGAGCAAATGCATTGGGACACATATCTTAATGATTGAATTCAGGTGTTTCAGTCAGACCCATTGCCACAGGTGTATAAAGACGCACACTTAGCCATGCAGTCTGCATTTACAGGCATTTTTGATAAAAAAAATTGGGTCTTTCTGGAGAGCTCAGTGAATCCAGGTGTGGTGCTGTGATAGGAGGCCGCCAACTCTGCACTAAGACAGTTCGTGAAATTTCATCTCGATAGATATTCCACGCTCACCTGTATGTGGTGTTATTGGAAAGTGGAAACATTTAGGAACAGCAGTAACTCAGCCACGAAAGGACAGCGCAGGTAAAGTCACAGCGGGGTCACAGAGTGGTGGGACGCATGGTGCGTAAAGTCACAGAGCGGGGACACAGAATGCTGAGGAGCATGGTGCGTAAAGTCACAAAGCGGGGTCACAGAGTGCTGAGGAGCATGGTGCGTAAAGACACAGAGCGGGGTCACAGAGTGCTGGGTGCATGGTGCGTAAAGACACAGAGCGGGGTCTCAGAGTGCTGGGTGCCTGGTGCGTAAAGTCGCCAACACTCTGATGATTCCATAGCTGAAGAGTTCCAACCCACCACTAGCATTAAAATCAGCTTTATGGAATGGGTTTCCATGGCCGAGTGTCATGACCCAAGCCAGAGATACCTGGCACCCGGCAGGGTCCTGCTCGCTGGCCGGGCGCTGAGTGAAGAACTGAAGCCTTCCAGTCATGTGAGACGCGAAGATTGGGCCATGGCTTGACAACGCGGCGCCTGCCTGGTTTAAAACCCAGCGTCTCACTCCTGTGCCCTAACGTGGTTATGACTTCCCTCAGCGCTCTTTGTGTTATACAGGCTCTTCTGTGTACTGACCTTACATTCCCTAACAACCCTGATCTGTGTACCGACCTGGCATTCCCTGACAACCCTGCTCTGTGTACCGACCTGGCATTCCCTGACAACCCTGCTCTGTGTACCGACCTGGCATTCCCTGACAACCCTGCTCTGTGTACCGACCTGGCATTCCCTGACAACCCTGCTCTGTGTACCGACCTGGCATTCCCTGACAACCCTGCTCTGTGCATTACTATTGGCAAACCTCTGAGTCTCTCTCTTGGTTGATGGAACAGGGATCTTAGTACAAAGTCTGTTAAAGTATTCTGGTATCTTTTAATCCTTGCTGGGTACGTCTCATTGGGTTCCCGGTAGATAATTAGTTGTACCGACCACCTAAGGATCGGAGGGGTAGATAGTATACCTTATACAGGGACCAGTATCATAGATCCAAGGGGGATTCGTGACACCGAGCAGCGGAAGAAAAATGTTCACAATGATTATCGTTCAGATACTTAAGTGTATTTAGAGAAGGGTAATTTTCTAGTGTTTTAAACTCTTAACGTGTAATCCTATCCCATTTGTATAGGAGATGTATTTAACAGCTGTGTCCGACTCTCAGAGTGACTAGGATGATTATCTGAAACCGACATTATATTAAAAATGTGCCGGAAAATGTCCGCTACTATGGAGAAGAGGGTCGTGTCTCTTGTACGAAAGTACATGAATTAAAATATCTACTTATTATACAGTTTATACAGTTTCATAATAATAATAAAGGTTAAACAAAGGACTCAGACCAATCACATGTTCTCATAGATCAGTGTGGGCTACAACCCGAGATGAGCAAAAGGGAAATCCAAGGTGTACGGTCCGCTTACAAATCAGACTCGGGGTCAACGCATTCAGAGGTAGGGGCAGGCAGCAACAAATATAAGCATGACAATACGGGCAAATATTTGCAGTTGAAGATCAAAAGGCACCCCACTACAGACGAGCAGTATCCAACATTTTGTAGCAGTCTGCCCCCGAGATGCTGGTAGACCGTGCATCATCAGAAACTGGCTGCAAGTCTGTCACTTGAAATTTCAGCTTGGGAACATGTACACTAACAGCAGAGGTGGCAAACACTACATAGACTAACCCCAGCTGGTGCTGCACATACATGGCATAGAACCTAGAGACAAATCTGGGGATTGGGCCATCTACAGTCAACTCCAAAGACCAAGACCAAAGACAATGTCCATCTTGGTGCACTGTGGGTGGCTCTGGCAGGTGCAGTTTAGTGTTGTATTCAGGGATAGTGATTAAGATCAGCTTACAGAGGGAGTCAGAAATTATGAATCCCATATCAAGCTTCATCTACTTTACATTCAACTAAGAAGAATATAAATATCATTATATGCTAAGACTATTAAAAGATTTAAAGAGAATCTCAATGCAGCTGGTAGTAGAGCGAATGCACTGATATAAAATATGTATAGACCCAAATCCAACATTTTCATTATTGATCGAAAACTAATGAAAGGAAATTGAAGATAGTTTCAGGAAATGTACTTCCTCTTATGCTGACTACATCCCATCACAGCGCATGCTGGAGGTGGCTGCTTAGGTAGCAGCACAGCTATGACAACAGCACAGCCATGAAAATGGGAATCCCACTGGAAAAAAATGACTTACTCTTTGGAAAAGTGTTTGTTTACCTATAGGGCCCTGGCTTACACATTACATGAGTCAATGGTGACAATCCTGAGTGTTTGAGGACCATGTCATTTCCAAGAATCTGTGACCACCCCAGTCTCCCGATCTCGCCAGCCCAGACTTATTTTAGTGGGGCTAAAAGAAGGAACAAGTGAACCATAACAAGGCTCTCATGATTGGCACCATAGGGGATAAGATTAGGAATCAGATCAAGAACATTGACGATCCAATATTGAGATACGTCAGCAATAGTTTGCAGTGTTGTATCAACCTGTGCCTCAAAGAAAACTGTGGCTACTTCCAGCACGTGTTGCAAAGTGATGTGCTCAACATAAGAGGAGGTACGTTTCCTGAAACCCTCACTAATTTCCATTCATTTGTTTAAAATCTCTAAAAAAAAAGGTCTTTGGGTTTGGGTCTATATGAACCACCCTGTATTACTGATGTAACAAGACATACAGGCCTATGCAAAGAAAGGTGAACCTCCGGCGAATGACTGGAGAAGTGAAAATTCTAGGTGAAATTAGCCAAACCAGAAAAATTCTAGATTCTCTGAATAACCCTGATAATCTATAAAGGAGAGGAAGTAATTTAACATTTTAGAGAAATCCACAGCTGTCAATCTCTCATCGAAAAGGATAGTCCCGGCATTACAAATTCAACTATGAAAGAAATGTATAATCCCACCGGAGAGAAACTGAGAGCCCAGAAAAAGATCCTTAAACCTGTCCAGGAAACATGAACATTGTTACATTTTCTTTTTTGTAATTTGATGGAGCACTAATGTGAGTACAGTATTTCCGTGGATTAAATGTCCACAAAGGCCTTCATTTTAACTTATTCTGTGGGGAATTGACCTGACTCATTCAAAGCAAATAAAAGTTATGTTCGGGTGGTTGCATTTCATCGAACAAGATACGCCGACAGGTGGATGGTATTTACACAGAGCACACTGCCCCTTTGTCACATTTCAATTGAACATGTCTCAGGAAACAGAACTTGCTGCTTGTAAAGAATTCAATATCCAGTTCATTTTTCTGCACAATAACTGGCACGCATACGTCGCTCACCACTCCAAACATTTTGTTTAATGATAAAATATCCTAGAAACACAAATATGTCAAGCCGCAATTCATTTGTTAGATTTCTTCTGATTGTTACTCAGATGTTTGTTTACCTTTATTTATTCTTGATTTATTCTTACAAGATTAAAATCTGTATGCAAACTTTTTTACAATAAGCGTTGTTATAGCGCCCTCTATTAGTCAGTATTGTAAGTGCATGCTCTTAGCTGTAAAAAAAAAAGATGCAAACTTTTTAAATAGTGAAACTCTATCCTCCTATATAACGATAATCAAATGCGTAAATTGCGACTGAGTAACCCTGTGTATATCTGGCTCTGATACTAGCCAGGTCTCCAGCCTCCAGCCACGCCTCCTCTTAGGCCAAGGGATAGATAGCCTGGATACCCTGCCCCCCCCTTCGCCAACCCCAGCAGGGGACACGCCCCCAGAGACGCAACGCCTCCCCCTAGCAACCACCTAAACATGGCGGCGGCCATGTTCGGTGTTCTCGTCGAGCGCCGCATCTTCCCACCAAAGCCAGCTAGGATAGGAGCCCAGACCAGACCCCCTATCACCGCCGGAGCGCTATGAGCACCACGCGGCCGACCACCCAGTGTCCCCCGGCCGAAGCCACCGCACCGCAGGTCTGCCGCCATAAGGCCCAGCGTTCCGGGACCCCCCTGCCGGATGGGTAAGGCCTGACAGAACGCCCCTCCCAAGGCGAAACCTCCAGGGGAGCCCAGGACCCGGTTTCAACTGATGAGCGAAATAAAAGGAACGAACCAAATGCGGAGCCTGCACATCAGAAGCCGGCTCCCAGGACCTCTCCTGGGGGCCATAGCCTTTCCAATGAATAAGGTATTCCAATTTCCGACCACGGTAACGAGAATCAAGAATACGTTCCACCTCATACTCAGGTTCCCCATCAACAACTATCGGTGGAGGAGGTGTAGGGTCTAATACCAAATGCACAGGAGCTGTCCATGGTTTCAACGATGATACATCAAAGACAGGATGGAGACGAGTAGAAGTTGGTAACTGGAGACTCACAACTTGTGAGTGTGACTGCCACCGCAGCACGGTGCTTGAGGAGGATGCAGATCTATCCGCGGGCTAGCCGCCCACACATCTTGATCCCACCGCCCGCGCTCCCGTGTGGACACATGCCTGGCATGTGGGTGGGTGTGGTCAGCGGCGTCACGCAAGCCACGCGCATCCAAATTGATGCTGCCGCTGCGCGGCGGTACGGCACGCTGGCAAGAAAATACTGCAACAGCCCGGCAGCATCGGCAATCTAAATGGCGGCGCAAAACTTTGCCGCTGTGAAATATTCGCCGCCTGGAGCAAGTACGTACCTCGTACGTACCTCTCTCCAGGGGCCCACTTTTCGGGTGCATTGGTGGCAGTGGCGTAACCGGGGCAGCTGCTGCAGTGCCGGCGCCCCCCCCCGTTTTTTTTGCCACTGCATGTGATGGGTCTCTCCGCCAGCCGCTGTCACCTATCACGCTGCGTGCTTACTCTGGGTGCAGCGTGATCATGGAAGACAGCTCGCGATGGCTGTCCATGCTGAGGGGGCGGGGTTATCCCCGCTTCCCTCACTCTCTATTGGACAGCCATCGCGAGCTGTATTCCATGATCACTCTGCGCCCAGAGCAAGAGTGCAGCGTGATAGATCAGAGTGACAGTGGCCGGCGGAGAGACCCATCACACCTTTGTTGGTCTTGGCTGCGCCCTAGGTGGCGCTGTGCTCTAGGCGGGCGCCTAGCTCGCCTAGCGACAGCGCCGGCCCTGAAACGACTCTGTTGGGGGGATGCTGATTTTTGGCCCGGAGGTGGATCCTCCCCGGGGCCCTGGCCAGGGGCCCTGCTCCCCCCGGGGCCTTGGTGTGGGATGTTCCACAGGGCCACCCCCCCGGGCCCTGTTATGTTGGAATAACAGTTCAAAAGCTGCAACGGATGTAGAAACTCTCCCGCATAGAGCTTTTTTTTCTCTCTCTCAACGTCAATTACTGTATAACTAACTGAAACTATACAGCTTTTTTTTTCTCTCTCAACGTCAGTCTAACTATGCAAGAAAAAAAATGCGACCTGTGCACTAGAGCATGTGCGTGTGTACACATAGCCCTCAACAGTATTAATGCTAAATGTGAACGGATCACATGCATTTATAGGAATTTGGATTGATCTGGCCTTAAACAAATTCCGAGTTATAATGGATTTTTGAAATTGCTTCTATTTTTTATGGTCTCGAAAATTGTGTAAATGTAATAATTAAATGATATATTAATAAGATATAATTTAATAATGAAATAGTAATACCTGGAGCTCTGGATTACAATAACTTTGATAAATAAACTATTACAGAACTATTTTATTAAAGCATAACATCTACTATAATTGAATAAAATATATAAAATTGGGGGCGTGGTTTGCGCGCCGAGAGTAATGGCCGCCTGAACCCGGAGCTCCGCCGAGTCGATCCGCTCACCTCCCTCCGCACCCTGTCTGCAGTGCGATGGGTAAGCCCCGCAAACCTCCAACCACTCCTGGCCCCTCCGAGACCACCAGGGACCCGCCAACGAGCTCCATCAGGCAGTTCCTGACGCCGATCCCGGACGCTCTACAGGCGCCCATGCGGGACAAAATGGCGGCGACCCCCGCATCCTCAGTTCCCAGCTCCCCTACCCGCTCGACTGGCCCCTGGGACCTCCCGCCGGAGCTCCATCACCTTCTCAGCTCCCTACCCACCAAGGCTGACCTGGCAGCATCGACCTCGGGCCTTCAGGACTCACTTCTTACAGAAATCAGGGGCCTGCGTAAGGAGCTCGGCAGCCTGCAACATCGGGTGCAGCACGTGGAGACCACACAGGCTCACCAGTCTGAAACCCTGACGATACACACCACCTCTCTGCAATCACAACATCAGATTTTACAAACTATGGCACGTCACTTAGAAGACCTAGAAAACAGAGGAAGCCGAAACAACATACGGGTGAGAGGTCTCCCTGAATTGGAGCAGTCCCCATCAGATTTGAAGCGCACATTACTTCGCTTATTTAACGGTCTCATACAACGAAACCCTGATGCAGATATTGAATTCGAACGCCTCCACAGAGCTCTACGCCCTAAAGGCCCCCCAGGTGCTCCACCGAGAGATGTGGTCTGTTGTCTTTTGAGGCACACTGTTAAAGAGGAAATTATGGAAGCGGCTAGACAATCTCGCACTATAATATTCGACGATGCAAGCATCTCCCTATACCAGGACCTGTCGCCGGCGACCTTGCAATCTAGGCGCCTTCTACGCCCCCTCACAGCAGCTCTACAGGAACGGCGCATCGCCTACAAGTGGCTATTCCCATTCGGCATACAGGTCCGTACTGACACTGGCCCTATAACCTTACGCTCGGAGCTTGACCTCCCGGTCTTTCTGGAAGCCCTCGCCTTACCCAAGGACGTACTATCTGCATGGCCGGACTTGACCCATATGAACGCCCCGTCATTTGGAGCACCCTCGCGACCCCAGAGGCCTCATCGCCGCCGTTACTCGTCGACCCGGACCGTGGCGCCCTCTGACTTTCAAGATGGATGACTCCCGCCTGGCTGCTGCCTTGGCCGGTCCTGACCACTGGACATGACCATTGCTCTGGACGGCTCCTGAGAACTCGACAACATGGCTCCTGACACCGCAGGTTGGCCTCAGTTCTGGAGACCCCAGTGATCCTCACGCCACCAGAACTGTCCCCCCATTGCCCACCGGCTGCTCACACACTTGATCTCCCGGGACGCCTACACCCTTGGGGTGGTCTACCAACAGTTGCCCCCTCCTGCATACCACTCTCCTGGAAGCCCTGGATCCTCCTGAGGACTGCTTTCTGTATCCTTTTCCCTGATACTGACTCGGGTTCAAACCGGACAGGTCACTCTGTTGGCTGCCTTGTTGCGTATACATGTTTATGACCAGGCGGGCCTTCGCCCCGGTGGTTACTGGTTCGGCACCACATGACACGGTTGGCGGCATGTCGCACGCTGAGCGGGCGACTCGGCCCAGGCTCTTTTCTTTATCTGGTTTATTGTTTATTGTTTGGTTTATCATTGTATTGTTTGCACACGTAAGCAAATTGTCTTTTTATAATCCGTTGCTCTCTGCGGTTGCCTGCTCCTACCCCTGAGACAGTGCCTCTGTACAGAATAGTGTGACACGCACTCGTTCCCGCGCTCCACGGCGGTGCTTTGTCCCACTTAGGCGCGTTCTCCTTGTTTCCCCGACCCTTCCTCCCTCCCATTGGCAATTACCTACCCCTCTTGTTGGTACTATGGCTACAGCACCCAGATACATTAAAGTCCTCACGATAAATGCTAGGGGCCTGAACATACCAGAAAAAAGGCACATGGCCCTTCGGGACTTCAGATCTAATCACGCGGATGTGGTCCTTTTACAAGAAACTCACTTTGAGGCAGACAGGGCACCGCGTCTGCGTGATCGGAAGTTCCCGACTGGTTTCTTCAGTAACTCCTCCGCCGGCAAGGTTTGTGGTACAGCTATCCTCTTTTCTAGAGATTTCCCCTTAACGTCACAGACTCGAAATTGGACCAAGACGGCCGTTACACTTTTGTCAAAGGGATAATAGGAGGGCAACTTTACACCTTCGCCTCTATCTGCCGAATAGGAACCAGCACAAGGTACTACGCTCCTTGCTGGGAGTCCTAGCGGATTTCCAGGAAGGTATCGTACTCATTGGAGGGGACATCAACCTCCCACTCGATGCGAGACTAGACACCTCCTGGGGATCTACCAGTGTCCCGCATTCTGTACTACGACAGGCCCACTCAGCGCTTGACTCACACCGTTTAGTGGACTGCTGGCGCGCCATACACCCCACCACACGGGATTATACTTTCTACAGCACACCTCACCAATCTTACTCGAGGTTAGACTGTATGTTTCTACCTTTTGGCCGTCTCCACCTCTTAGACAAAGTGGACATAGGCCCAATGACATGGTCCGACCACCACCCAGTCCTACTCACACTCACCTCCCCCCTGGTACGTCCTAAAGATAGAACTTGGCGACTAAACGAAACATTGCTCAACGACCCCATAGTTAAACAAGGCACCCTCCAGACTCTCCAGCATTACTTCACAGAAAACTCCTCACCTGACACCTTCCCTCAATTCCTATGGGAAGCACATAAGGCCGTGATTCGAGGTTACCTGATACAGCAGGGTTCCTTAAAAAAAAGCACTACAACATTCAAAGGGACACGCTGCTATGCCGCATCCAGGCGCTGGAAAAGTCCCACAAGCTTTATATAGACGACACTATCTATGCAGAGCTTCTGGAACTTCGCACCGAACTAAGCACGCTCCTGAACAAGACCGCTCAAAAAGCTTTCCTCACTACTCGTCGTGTTTTTTATGAACATGGCAACAAATGCGGATGGCTATTGGCACGCGCAATCAAGGCCCACAGGGAGAAGCTATATATTTCTAAACTACGCACCCCACAGGGCACACACGTCACGCTACCGCAGGACATGCTTTCCCTACTCCGTGACCACTTCACAGAACTATACAATCTCCCCACGGACCATCATCTCTCCTCCTCTGACTCCATGCGTAAATTTGTGGACACGCACACACACACTAAATTGACCCCGCTCATGCGTGAAGCTTTAGATTCCCCTTTAACGGTGGAAGAACTCCACAGTGCCATTAAGCTGACCCCTACGGGCAAGACGCCAGGCCCAGATGGCCTATCCCTCCGTTACTATAAAACATTCCTTCCTACCTTGGCTCCCGCTTGGTTAAAGGCATTTAACACCCTGACACAGCACCCCCCTGTCCTACCACCCCAATCACTCTCCGCCACCATCACATTAATACCCAAACCCGACAAAGACCATGACCTATGCGCTAACTTTTGGCCCATATCACTACTGAACCAAGATTTGAAACTCTTCGCCAAAGCCCTTGCCCTACGGATGGCTCGTCACATTCCACGTTTAGTTCACCCGGACCAGACGGGATTTATATCTGGGAGGGAGGCCAGAGATAACACAGTCAGGGCACTGAATCTCATTCATGTGGCCGCCAAATCTCGATCTGACCCCTCCCTGTTACTATCCACCGATGCTGAAAAGGCCTTTGATAGGGTCAGTTGGCCCTATCTGTTTTACACCCTCCTACGGATGGGATTTGGCTCCAACATGCTAGCATGGATTGGTTCCCTTTATGCAGATCCCACAGCGCGTATCAACCTAAATGGCACCCTTACCCCCCCTTTTCATATCCGAAATGGCACCAGGCAGGGATGTCCTCTCTCACCTCTGCTTTTTGCACTTTCGCTTGAACCCCTACTGCACGCAATCCATACTGACCCTTCGATCCATGGCATTGAGGTGGCGGGTCGCCGGCATAAAGTGGCAGCGTATGCCGATGACCTGTTGTTCTTCATCCGCCAACCATTGATCTCTCTCCCCGCCCTCACCTCCTTACTACGAGAATTTGGCACTATCAGCAATTACAAAATTAACATGAATAAATCGGAAATCTTAGGACTTACTGTCCTCCCCCTTTGCGCGCTCAGCTACAAACCTCGTTCCCCTTCTGATGGTGCAAATACTCACTTAAATATTTTGGCATTTTCCTCACTGCAGATACGCCCGACCTTTATCCGGCAAATTACCTCCCATTGCTGCACAGCATCACAGCAGACCTCACCAAGTGGGCATTTCCTCATGTAACGTGGTTCGGGTGCATTAACGTCCTTAAAATGAACATACTCCCTTGCCTGCTGTACCTGTTCCAGACCCTACCAATAGCCGTACCCACTTTATTCTTCAGGTCCCTGCAGACTAACTTTACCGCTTTTGTCTGGAATAATCGCCGGCCACGGCTCAGATTTGAGTTGCTGACCGCATCCAAATCTGCGGGTGGACTGGCACTACCCCATGCCCGCCGCTATTATCAAGCTGCACACTTGTTGCGCATACTTGAGTGGACATTGGGCGCAGACCACAAGCTTTGGATCCCCCTGGAACGTACACTGGCGGATGCCCCACTGGCTTCTCTTCCCTGGCTAAATGGTAAAAACGCTCCCTACCGCGTCACCCACCATCCCACTATCTCAGCTACACTCCGCACCTGGAAGACACTACAAAACTCTACCAAAATTGCCCCATGGCCGTCACCTCTCCTACCGTTATATTACCTGCCTGCATTCTCCCGGAGACTAATTACAACTGAACAAACGCAAGCACCACATTGTATACGGGCATCCAACTTTATTGACGGCAATGCCTTTAAGTCCCCTGAGGACATCCCACTACCCTGGCCACAATCCTTCCTGACCAAATTTAATTTCCACCGACTCGCGGCTTATATGCGCTCGCTAGCCCCTCTGCCCCAATTCACCCGCTGTTACATCCATGGCCCCCGCAGCGCTCCCTGGGGGGTCAGGGCACCAGGTGGCATTGCTGGCTAGCCTGTTGCCAGTAGTAAGGGCTGGCAAAACGGCATCTGAGGGGGCGGAGCCAAGCATAAGTCCAAGGAGCCATCCGCCTTTAAAAGAGGCTGAGAGAAGGTGCTCCTTGGACTGTTGTGGTGTCTAGTCTGGTGGAGTCTTGTTCCTGATATTTTCTGATTGATCTGTTGCTGACCTGTTTCTGTTCGAGGACCCTGATCACGTTTTGACCCGGCTATCCCTACTGACCACTCTCTTGATTATCCCTTGTGTACTTTTGCCTAGTACTTCTCGGTCTTGTGTATGTTTTGCCTTTTTGGTTCATGTTTGTCTTGTTCATGTTTATGTTCAGCCTTATGATTCAAGTCTGATGTTCGTTTAACTGGTTGTGAGTCCTAATTGCAAGGCATCCAGTTCTGCGTGCTTCTGGAGTCCAGTTGAAGTCCTGTCCTGCTTCTTGTATAATATATATTGTCTGGTTGTCCGTCTGTATCTGTGCAATCTTTGTGGAGATAGGCCTGCAGGCAGAGCTTGGATACTGTGTCTTGCAGGCTATTGAATTATGTTCCCACTCTGTATGACTGCATAATACAGAGTCCGGTCACTGACTGAAGGCCTCCCCTGCAGGCTGTTATACACATATTCCTACACTGTATGTTCTAATCTAGAAGTGTGTTGCACTAAGCAGTATTTTGGTCCAGAAACCAATTGAGCTTAGTTGCTTTGTTAGGTCTGTCCTCGACTATCTTGCCTATTCTGTTTATGTATCACGTTTATGTTTTTGTTCAAGTATCACGTCTCTGTATCTGTTCTCTTTTGAGTATTGTGTTTTGCACTAAGCGGTCTTTTGGCCTTGAAGCCAATTGAGCTTAGTTGCCCTTTCAGGTCTGTCCAGTTACTCCCTGGCTTGGGAGATCAGATTACAGCCGTTCTTAGTCTTTTGGTCTTTAGAAATCTGTCCTAAAGGATCCTAATATGCTTTTTGAGGTGAGTGCTATAGCCCACCGTTACACCCGCCCTCTCACCCCATTTGAAACCCTGGCCCAGAGACAGCATCCTCCGTCCCATGGTATATCTGTTATGTATGGTCTGTTACAATCCCTCACGAACCCCATCCCCTCCTACCGCGCCAAATGGGAGGATGACCTCCAGCTGTCCTTCACGGAGGAGGAATGGGACCGAATCACCCTCCTCACCACGTCTTCCTCTATCGCCACCAAATCTCAAGAAACGGCCTACAAGCTCCTATCTAGGTGGTATCACCCACCTAAAACATTGGCGGTGTTTGACCCCACACACAATGGCTCATGTTGGAAATGCAAAATGCCACAAGCGGACTTACTCCACATGTGGTGGTCTTGTCCCTTGCTCCAACCATACTGGCGGGCTGTCCATGGCACCATCTGCAAAGTCTCAGCATCTCCCCCAGACTTTACACCGGCAGCTATGTTACGGCTCCACACTCCGGTGGACCACGCAGACTATAAACGCTCGCTTGAAATACGTTTACTAAATGCGGCTAAGGCTGTGTTGCCCCGTCATTGGAAGACCCCTAATGTTCCTACTATACGTGAATGGCTTCAAGAAGTACATAACACCCAAGATATTGAGGAGCTAATACATAGTGCCTCAGGCATGAGTGCAGCCCACTTACGCCGCTGGTTTTACTGGTCAGAGGCCCGCCCTCGTGTGTAAGTGACGCACCTCACACAGTTGTCACCAACTATCATGTACTCATCAACTCGCCATGCCATACCCTTCCCCACCCTTCTCACGTCCAAAGTATGTTTACTACTTATATAACCCAATTTTTTGTTACCTTATCTGTATTGTATGCTATTACATGTTTGCACACTAATGGATTCAAAGCCACACTTACGTGCATTTTGCAGATATTGTTTACTGTCGCCCAAATTCAACTCTGCAAATACACTGTAGTTACCTGTTTTGGAGCAACTTTTCTTGCATTATTATATGTACCCTGTGAAACTTTCTGAAACAATAAAAACTTATTACAATAAAAAAAATATATAAAATTAAGGTAACTAAGTACTTACATGCCCAATCAATTTAAAATGTATTATTCTGTAAAAAAAAAAGGAATTAGAGATGATTAGCAAATCACACATGCACATAGCCATCGAATGCGTAAAAACTATTAGGAAAATCGCACACAAACCACACAGTGTGAATTTTTACAGATATTATATTTATACTTTAGATTATCAAACTTAGTAACAATATAAAAGTCTACTGATTAAGGTGAGTCATTTTGCAAATTGAATATTTTTTTTAAGCCGTTAAGACATTTAAATTAAATTGATCAAAAGAATATAACAAATACTTACCCCTTTTCCATAGTTGAGGTAGTATCGATTATTGTTTAGAGGAACAAAAAAATTACAACAAAACTCAAAGCTTCAAAAAATGTGGATTTTCAAAACCAGAACATTTTTTTGCCTAAACCTAGTACAGTGGGGTGGTTTCTAAAATAGTTTATTGTTTAAAATACTATTAA
Source organism: Leptobrachium leishanense (assembly GCA_009667805.1). Classification (NCBI taxonomy): domain Eukaryota; kingdom Metazoa; phylum Chordata; class Amphibia; order Anura; family Megophryidae; genus Leptobrachium; species Leptobrachium leishanense. Next base: position 25,094,294 of record CM019071.1, on the reverse strand, counting down.
TCAATATGCTGTCCCATCTAAGAGAAGACGCTTTTCTTCTGGCACATGTAAGACAAAAACTTTATGTCATAATCAAGTCTCAACAATCCCATCATGCAATGCAGCATCATGCTATGCAGTATCATGCTATACAGCAATAAAATATGAATAATACTGTTGAATTACACTATATCACAGTTTTAAAGCTAGTGTTGGTGTAATTCTATAATTATATGTGTACATAGGGTCTACTTAAAGGGATACTCCAGGCAATATGACCACCTCAGCTTTTTAAGGTGGTCCTAAGTATCCCCCCCCCCTCCTTCTACGTTTTCCAGATCGGCTGATATTGCGGAGAGAAGCGGTGGACTTTCCTCCGCCCTCCCAGCTGTCAATCAGCCGATCGGGTTTGAACTTCCCACGTTTTGGAGCTCTCGGCAAAGCTGGGATGTCATCGCGCTAGAAGCGCGATGACGTCCCACCGCTCCGGCAGAGTCGCGGGAATGCGCAGGAGTAGGAGCCGGAGCCGCCGCTGTGTGGGGGAGTGGATTCTTAGACGAGCAGGCGGAGTGAACTTCAGCTCACCTCGCCGCTCGTGAACGCGTACTGCTCTGTGCATGCGCAATTGAATGAGCAGGATTCCAGAAGGAAGCCTGCTGATTGGCTGGTTTACGTGATAGGCGCGCATGCGCTCTTTGCACGTATACCTTTAGCCAAGTTGAAAGTTTACCACGATGGGAGCGGAAGAGGAGGGAGGTGAGTGAAAAAAAAAAACGCCGTTGGAAAAGTGTCGTTTTTAGGGTAAGTATAACATTAAAAAAAAAAAAAATACTGAATGACTAGTTAGGGCAATAGGTATAATATAACGTAAAAAAAATGAGAGGGGTGATTTTCAGCATGGAGTGTTCCTTTAAAACCTGAATTACAAAATTAAGACATAAGTAGCAGAGCTGCAAACATTCTCCAATTCATCTGCATTGGTGAATGTTTACAACTCGTCTATTTTGGCCTAAACTTAGAAATTAACACATAAATGTCTATATTTATTGAGTAAACCCATTAGAAATCAAATTTATAATGATTCCATAATAAAAAATTTGACGAAGGAATGTGCAAGCGACAGGTATTTGATGTGGATACGTAAAAAAGTAGTACTGTGTGAACAGTGGATATACTAGATACAAGAAAAGTTCAAATTAAATCTGCATTGTAAACGTTGTGGTCCAATGGGAGAAAAAAAATTAAACCCATTTTGAAGTTTTGAAAAAAGGTCACTTTATAAGCTAGGAGTTGATATTTGGGGCTCTGTATCTTTAAATTTCCACAGTAAAATCGTACCATATTGTAAGATATATTAGAGGGGGGAGTGTATGACACATCTGCAGTGTCAAAGTCTTGGTCCAATGGGAGAATTTATTTTAAACCCATTTTGAAGTTTAGAAAAAATTTAACTTTTTATGCTAGGGGCTGATATTTGGGGCTCTGTATCTTTAAATTGCCACAGTAAAATAGTACCATATTGTAAGGTATCATAGAGGGGGAAGCGTATGACACATCTGCATTGTCAAAGTCTTGGTTCAATGGGAGAATTTTTTTTAAAACCTTTCTTGAAGTTTAGAAAAAATGTCACTTTTCAAGCTAGGGGTTGCAAAAAAAAAAAAATTAGAATGGCAAATTAAATAAGTTAAAAAAGTTATTTAATTCTCCACTATTTGTCAGTGTTCAATTAAAACTGTGTTCACTGTGAGTATTTTGATCTCCATTATATATGTTTAGGACAAACTATGTAATATATGGTAAAAAAATATTTTTTAATTTCTAGAAAAATTGTATATATTATTTTCTTCAGAATAACACCGCTGGGGCTCTGTAATATATTGTATATGTCCCTAAAACTTCTGATATTCAACATATCTACTGCCCTTTCTGTTTAGTATTTTGTTTAATTAGTAATTAAAGGGACACTCTAGGCAACATGACCACCTAAGCTTTTTTAGATGGTCATGATGCCCGGAGTATGCCGCCCTCTGTCCCCCCTCTCTCCGCTCAGCCGATCAGCAGAAAATGCTGAAAACAGCTGAGAGAGGCGGGGGACTTTACTCCGCCCTCCCAGCTGTCAGTCAGCAGAGCAGGAATCATATTTCCCGCTTCTGCCGACTTTTGCCGAGTAGGAGACGTCATCGCGCTTTCAGCACGATGACGTCTCCAGCTCGCCGCAGTAGCTGGCGGCAGCAGCTGAGGGTTAGTGTTGCGCGCATCCTCTTGCGCGCAACACTAATCGTCAGAGGGAGCCGGGAGGAAGCCTGCCGATTGGTTGGCTTATGTGAGAGGCACGCATGCGCGCTTCTCACATAAACCAGAAGGCAAGAAGACTCAAGAAGGACGGGAGCGGAAGAGGAGGGAGGTGAGTATGAAAAAAAAAAAAAGACGCCGCTGGAAACAAGTGGATTTTAGGGTAAGTATTACAGTTACAAAAAATAAAAAAAACTAACGATTTATTAAGGGAGTAGGGATAGATTAAGATTAAAAAACGGGGGGGGGGATTTTTGATTAGAGTGTTCCTTTAATTTGCTAAATTAAAAATAATTATTGTAACAGATCTCTGTGCCCGGACAGGGTCGCATCTGTCAAATACCGCTTCTCTAGTACCTTAGCCGCAGCGTAAGGCCCAGTGCATGTAGAGAGTCTGGCTAGCATCCACAGAAATAAGCCGAACATGTAGACCTGGAACCTTTCCTTGGCACAGCGGGCAGAAGGTTTCTGGTACCCCGAAACATGATTTGTCACTTCAAAATTGTTCAGAATAGAACTGACTGTTTATTACACAGGCACAGAGATACACAGGCAAGAACGACCACCTCCATGCTTACACCCAACAGATAACATCACAGATACAGTCACACCACCAACTCCATTTGCATACAATCACGCAGATAACTGCACAGGACCTTCAAACAATGGACAATGGGATTCCTAGGAGGAGAAGTGGGAGGGAGAAAGAAGGGTAAACAAAAGGAATTTCTTATAGAGAAATTACACAATAGAGAGGGCAAGTACTAATACTGAAGTTTAGAAAAAAAGTCACTTTTTAGGCAATAGGTTGATATTTGGGGCTCTGTATCTTTAAATTTAAACAGTAAACATTCATACCATATTCTAGTTGTTTATAGAGTGAGAAAAGTGTGACAACTATTTCTAATTGTTTTTTTTTTAAATAGCAAATCTGTCTGATAGCATGAAAACACTGTCTGATAGCATGACCACTGGTTTTGAACTGTCTGATGACTTGACCCCAGTTAGCGCTGGGGAGGGGGCACACACAGAGCTAAAGGAGACAGAGGAGCAGGCTCACCAAATAAACCAAATAACTTACGTTTAAACTGTACCGAGGGCTTGATGTGTCCAGCAGTGCAGGAGGGGAGGCTGGACTGTCTCTGTAAATTCCCCGGGAGGGAGACCTGTAACCCACTGGTTAACACTGCTCTCCACCCAGGCCTGGAAACCCAGAGAGCGTCCATAGCAACGGCCCATGAAGCTCCTCCAGCAGCACGTACTGACTGACAAACACCAGGGTCAGAGCTACTGGGGACAGAAACAGTATGCATGGCAGTTCAGGGGGTACAGTGTGCAGGTCCCTGACACGCTAACTGCCACCTGGCATGGCACAGGAGCCCAGCATCCTTTCTGTCTGCCCAAGCAAATATGGGCCTGGTGCAGGGAGAGGTGCTTGTGCAGACAGGTAGGATGCTGGACTCCTGTGCCAGGCCAGGTGGCGCTCAGCGTGTCAGGGACCTGCACACTGTACCCCCTCAACTGCCAGGCACAATGTGGAGGGGGCACTGACACCAATGGGGGCACTCCACACAAGGGCCTACTCCAAATCGCTGTCCTCTTCATCCGGCGGATCCTGCTCCTTCCCGCTCGGCAGCACGACAGGAAGACCATGTGACATGACGTCACATGCGCAGGCCCCAAACACGCATGCTGAGTCAAGGAGGAGTCAGGAGTCCTCTGTCCTGCTCCTCCCATCCTGAACTCCGTGCAGCCGCAGCGGCGAGTTCCGCCATTAAGCATTTGGTTACGCGTACCACAGGTTGGGTACCGCTGCCTTAGAGAAATGCAGACTGAATCCTGCAATCACTGAGCAGCAAATCATATCACCTGTGCTGTGCTTCAGATACCTGGTAAACCTTATTTGGGTCGCCTGCTCATGTGTTTCGCACAGATTGATCGTTGTATAGGTGATTAAAGATGGATGATAAACAATATGAAATTACTCTTGACAAAGCCCGGTAAAGGTGAAACGCGTTGAGTTCCCTTTTTTGATATGTGTTTTTAACAGTTCACTATTAGGAGGGTGTGGGGTTGTGTGCTTTGGTTTTAGATCCATGTATTGGCTGGTACTCGTAGGCAGCTGAAAACTGCCGAGGTATAGAGTATAGTTATATGTGTATTAACTGGTGGCAAAAGAACACTCATATTAATGACTGAGATACTCTTCGTTAAATATGGTTGTCGTGATTTATCTACGGGCGCTTACATTGTGACATAGCCTCTCAAATTTCTAGTGGGCATACCAGCCACGGAGTATTATTCCCCACTACAAACCAACTTGTCATCATCATTTTACATGTACAGTGCTGTTGGTGATAGGTTTGGTCTTAGTGTTTTGCTGGGTTATGTGCTGCGATATTTGTGCTAATGGTTCGTTAGTTTTAATCCTGTATTATTAAAAGGTTATGTTTTACTATATTGTTATATTATCTCAGACTTGAGTAAGGGTAGATTGCACCTTTGGTTTGTCCCTCCTGTGTGTTTACCTGTAAAAACCTGGCCTGTTAGCAGTCCCTGAGGGCAGGGTTGAGAAGCACTGGGGTTTAGATTTGTGTAACAGAAGAACATTGGATGACAATTAGAATCCGAAACGTTTTTACTGAGTCATTTGAGTCAATCGTAAACAATACAGACAATAATATATTACATATAATGATCAGATGGAGAATACTAATTGAAGTGACAGCACTGAGACGTCCTCCTTATAACATTTGTAGGTTTGAAGCTTTATAACACTGTCTGACGCTATGCTGATACCATACAAAGAACAAGTAACTGTTTTAATGCTGTTACAAGGATTAGCAAACAGGAATTGTTAAGAACTAAATAAAAGCAATCTACATTCCATTTGAATTTAATTAAAGACTGTTTCTTGTTATCTGAATACATTTCCATTTCTAATTCACCGAGATTGTGATCGCAGCTTTACTCCCTACATCACAAATTGGTCTTTTCGAGGTTAACGTCTTCATTTCCACGCCAGCTCTCTCTTCACCTCGTGTGAAGGTGTTACTGCTGAAACATAAGCTGTGTTTCTCTGTTTGCTGTTCACATCATTAGTCTGTATAAATTAATCCTGTACCATGAAACTGCAAAGCATATAACACGGATTGCGTGTTGACTCTATGCAAGCATGACTGTTCGTCCTCCACCTCTACTTGACGGCGAAAATCGTCCTCTAATGTCCAGAGAAGAGAACCTTTCATTAAGCGTGACATTGGTCTGCAAAGAAATAAGACATTACATCAATCGGTTTCCAAATGAAGCATCAGTAAGAATGTTATAGACATGATCAATGTTTCATTGTTTCGTCCTGTTATAAAGAGTATAAAATAGCGGTATAAGGTGACATTAACAAGAATAGCAAGTCACCAGAACCCAAGCTGAAGGACGTGTGAAGGACTTGCATCCAAATCCTAAAATGTCAATCCTGTCTCCATTTTACCGAAAGTTTAAAGAGAACCTGATGACCACATACAACTCCTAAGAAGATTTTACAGGAAGGAGGCAATTTTTAAAAAAAAAAAAAAAATCTTTCAGTTATGAGCAGACTTCTACTTAACCAACGCATGTTGGATTGTTTCCAGGAAATCATCCCGTCTCCTATAACATAAAGTACAAACAACAGAAGCACGGCAAGGTCCTGAAAGTAGATTCTAATTGATGGAATGCGTCAGACTTAATTTAATGCTATTTACTATTATTTTATCATATTGTCTTAATAAAGCCAGGTATCTTACACACTGGTGGGATTTTGGGAATCCAGTGCAGTTGAGACATTATGTGGCAGGAGGACGTGCCAGATGGGTGTAGTATACTTATCTTCGCTATCTATCTTGTGACTTTGATCTGGTTGTTGTTTGATAGTTTATTACACAGTATTGCACTAGTCGTTCACCTCTTTGCTCTTTCAGGTCATTTTCGTGCTTCTGCTGTTTGTACCCACAGGCTTCACAGACAGACAAGAACAGGTTTACTGGGAAATGGATGGACCTGTCACGAAAGGGGCATTTCCCATTGCATTACCAAGAAACTGATGCACATTGCTGTTTCGGCAGGACAGAGGGACAGTCCACTCAATTTAGGACTGTCCTGCCTAAAGTGGGACAGTAAAAGGTTATGGCATTGACATACTGCTGCCTACCATGGGGCATGTTTGAACTCTCATTACATTGTTTGCATACTATAAAACATCTCACCCTGCCCATTGATTAAAGCCTCAGAAACCTAGTGTCACGTTTTCCCTGGTTTTGGCCACGCCCCCTGGTGGTGAGAGGCAATCATGTCTGTTTTTCCCTGGTTTGTGTTTGGCTGTGCTGTATTGGGCTGCTCCAGGGTTCTGCTGTGATATTCGGGGCTGAAGTCACATGGTCCAATAACATAGACCCACTCCCTATATATATTGCAGCAGCACAGAGGTTCTTTGACCAGTTCTGAGTTTTGATGGTTGTTGTGTTTCCTGTGTCCTGGTCCCTGATTCCTGTGTTGCTGCATAGTTTCATGTCTAGTATTTCTGGTTTTGACTTCGGGCTTATGTTCTTGGATATTCTCTTTCTTGCTCCCTATACTCTGTATTCTGCATATCTTGTTGCTGACCTGGCCTGGCTGAGAACCGCTCCTGTGTATGACTTCTGGCTATCGTTCTGGTTTATTCTCTGGTCTATTCCCTGTACCCTGTACCAAGCATCAAGATATTCCTGTGTAAGACCTTAAGCATGTTCTCTTGACTCTCTCTGGCCTGCTCCCCTTTACCTGTATGCCTATTCTGTTGCCAATCTCTGCTAGTCCTGACCATTCTTTTATGTTTCGTGTTTTATGTGTTTGGTTTGTCTGAGTTTAGTTACTTAGAGGTCAGGATTCTAGGACCTCTCCAGTCTAGGATTTCTGTCTATCTTGTTAACCCTTGCCCTTGTTGCTCCAGTGGCTCTGTTATTCTTTGTGAGGTTTTCTTAGATAGAAATAATTCCCAGCATAGGGATCCCTTTAGTATTCTTCTTGGCCCTCCTGTCCCTTGTGTCTCAGTCTGGATCATTTATTGCCCCGGAACCTGTATTGTATATCTGTCCTGTATCAAGCCAGCAGCTCACCTGCCAAAAAGGGCTACACTCCTTGTTCCAAGCCACCACGATGGCCCAAGTAGGTGCCCAGCATGACACCTAGAGTCCTCTTTCCCCCTAGGCAGGCCAAATTAAGAACTTTATGAGCCTGAGCTGAAGATTTTGGTGGGCCTATTTTTACATTAATTGAACACATCTTTTATGTTATATAATGGGGCAGACATGTATATATAACCAAACAGATATGTGTATATGCAACCAAGCAGGAATATGTATCTATAATGGGGCAAATGTGTATATGTATCCAAGCAGATATGTGCATATAAACAGGCCAAAGCAGTGTATATATATATATATATCTCAAGGCAGTGTAGATTTGGTACGTCGTGTTAGTCCAGATGCCAAAATCAGAGTATAGCAGTAGTAGTGATACCTTTTTTATTGGACTAACGTTACATTTAAAAGACAAGCCTATATAACAAGGTAGCTATGTGAATATATAATAAGACACATACGTGTATATAACAGTTCATATACCTGAATATCTAACCAGGCCAATACTTTATATAACAGGGCAGATAATGCCACAATCTGCCATTGTGCGAGTGGCTTCTGCAATAATAAACACACTTATTATAGTGTGGAGGCTTTTTATCTCACTTCTTGTCCTCCACCACAACGCTTGTAGATATTGTTATAATATAATATATATATATATATATATATATATAACAAGACCGATATGTAGCTGTTACATATATAGATAGATAGGATGGCTATACAGATGACAGATATGTAGGCTGATACATGCATAGGTAGGCACATACACACAGCATACATACTGAAAAAATGGTGTCGCGCCTGTACTCCCCAGAGCGGCTGCAACAGCCAGGAGTAACAACCCAGTTCATGTATAAAACATAACAAGAAAAAAAAAAGATGTCATCTGCGCTCGTTTCTATATAATTCCATGTGCAACAAAACACTGTCAGAGGTTTTAGTTTGCTTAAATGGCTAATGAAGCGTAAGCTCACTCGCCCCATCAAGGCACCTCTCGGTAGAGGTAGATAACATCCTTTTTTTTCTTGTTATGTTTTATACATACACACAGCAGGCAGACACACACATATACAGGACTAACTTACTGTTATGTTTTTTTTTTACTGAATATGTCTGTCTTTTGTTACAACGCTAAAATTTCCCTGTTTCACGTTGTGTAACATTAATTACCAGTAATTCACAGTACATGGGTCTCCTTTACTTACATGGTTAGCCATAGCTCGGAAGTTGAATCGCAGTGGGACTCCTTTAGGTATAGGTGCTTTGGGATTAAGAGCTGGCCTTCTGAATCTCAAACCTGGACGTTTCATTCCCCGCCTGTTTGACACATAGGTGAAGAGAAACAGTGATAAATACGTATAATGGTGGCGCGAAAAAAAATTCTCTGTTACAGGCAATATAGATTGGGTATGTAGGTGTACCTTACGGTAGACTGCACAGCCATTAGCTGACAACGCAGGGGAAACAGGAAAACAATTTATACATTTTAAATAGATTTGGCCATTCTAGCTGTGTAAAAACATCAAAAATGCTATTTTCTTCATGAGTTTCCCTATAGGTCAGTTTGGAAAAAAGCCAGTTAAGCCTTAGAATATACCTCTGAGGAAGGTGTAAAAGTATACTCACGTTTGACCTGGATTCGCTGCCCGATTTGGTACAGAAACTGTTAATGTGGATCCAAATCCCTTATCTGTTTGCCACCTGTTTACAAATGATAAAAGATGCTGGGATGAACTAATGGCCACCATTTTTGGGTGATAGCAGCCTGGTTTAGAATAGGTATATACTCATAAGCGTGCGCAGGGGGTGTGCCTGGTGTGCCCAGGTACACCCTAATGTTGGGTAATGTCTTCTTTCAGTTCCTACATTCATATTTTATATGTCCTTACTGTCTATCTCTGATTACAGGCTTGTTATTTCTAATGAAAAATGTGCATTTTGTGCAAAAATCTTCTAAACATAAGTTCAATTGATAAATGTTTCATGGTGCACACCCTAATGCAACGGGCTGCGCATGCCAGTGTATATACTATATATTAACTTTACAGTAATGAGACCACTGAGCTGAAACCTTGATACCTGAGCGAGGACCCACCGTACAGCAGGCCACTAGCGCTGCTGCCCATTCTCATCAATCTCGTAAACCTTGTTTTTGTTCACTATAAGATTCTAGAAAGGTGGTGAGATGCAATATTCTGTTATTAGAAACATTCACCAGTTCAATTCCACATTTTCTATTGTAGAGGTCGGCAGGGCTGGGTCCTGGATGGACACTATGTTTCACCCCTATTTGGGTTGTGGTCCCTTTAAGTGCAACCACAGGGTTAATCTTCCTATCCAGGAAGATCTTTAAAGCCAGCAACTCCCAGATAGGATTGTGGGAGTTTTTAGGAAAAAGGAAAGTAATCAGTGGAAGCTGTGTGTGTGTGTTGGTGTTCCAAAAGCAGGAGACGTGCTGTGCCTTGCTGGAGAGGCTTCTACATACTGGGGAAAGGATTCCCCAGGTTTGGGACTGTTTAAAGCGTTGGTGAGCCACTATTATTTCTCTGTTTATTTGTGCTGAAGATCAGGACTTTGCTTTAATTTCGCTGAACCCAAGCGTGTACTTATTATGTTGCCTTTTTGACTGCCCTGAAAGGGTGAATAAAGTTGTTTTGTTTATGAAAGACATTGTGCACGTGCTCTGTGGGCCCCCAACGTCACACTATAAATCACCAGGTTTTCCGTTTGAGATTTCTCGTGTCTAAAAACAAGGACACTTTGCAGTGTTTGCAAGATTTCTAAATTATTTAAAAATACAGATCAAGTAGCTTTTCTTCTTTCCAGATGGTTAATTTTGCTGCACATCCAGGCTCGTATTCTGTCCCTGGCAATATAAGGGTGCAACAAAGACTTAAATCTGACGTCATTTGGTTGATCGCTACTTTATAAGCCTTTAAAAATGCCGGGGTGGAGTGAGATTAGTTTAAAACTTTACTTATGTTATGCTTAGAAGCTAAAATCAAGAAAAAATAACAGAAAAATATACCAAAACAATAATAATAAAAAATAATAATTGCAAAAAAGACTGATAGCATTCAAAAGACCATTTTCTACATATTACTTGTATAACCTATTCCTCTCCCAAGTCAAATTTTATGCTGCCATCGATTGCTGTGCTGAAGAGATGGTTATGTTGCACTCTGAACATGCGGTTTGGGGGACGTTTATAAGAATTATAATGGGTCAACCGATTACACATCCAAGTACCCCAAGCAACCTGTGCAGTAACAATGAAAAACCCAGACTATAATTCCCATCTCCTCCTTGTGAGTGGCATAAAACATAAATTCGATCTACTTCTATTCCATCCACATCCAGGTATCCTTTCAAGACCAGGCTGTAATTAGGACTGCATCACTTATTAAATCACCAGCTCAATGAGATTTGTTTATCCAGAATCTACATGTTACAATAGTCTGGGTGACAGTGCTATGAGCATGCATCTGACACGCGTTTCGCTTAAGCTCATTAGGGTGCAACAAAGACTTAGATTTGGAGTCATTTGGTTTATTCAATAATTGTTCTTGCCAGCAAACCAGCAGTGATGTCATGTACCACCGCTAGCATGCTCTTCTGGAAACCATGTGACTAAACGTAGGGTGACACAAGCCCACCGAGAAATCCTGTCAATGCAATCTAGTGCGATTGCACGTCATGGCGTAAGGATAATGGAGAACTATTTATGCACCATGTCCTTCCTTTTACAGTGAGAAGAGGCACCTAACTCTAAACTGAGGGAGAAGAGGTAAGCAGTACATTTATTTATTTGTTTTTTTCTTTATTTTTGTGGCGTTAGGTGGTTTTGCACTCCTACATGTTAGCGCTGCAGTGGTATTGTGCCCCTTTTGCCACCTTAGGATTCAATGTCAGCTCAAACCTACCTTCTAGCATTTGTTTGCCTCTTGCCTTGAGTGACTTGTTGCGTTAACTGAACGAAAAAAATAAAAAAAATCAATAAAACAAATGTATTTTCTTCTGCAGCATCAGCAATAAGGACCTGCAAACGATTGAACTCAATGGGCATGAGACTTCTTTCAAAACCCGTTACTATCAGGGTTATTCAGAGAGCGGTGAAAAGCAGGAGAATGACTGGAGAATGGTAAATTCAAGGTCAAAATAGTCGATTTTGAAAGTGAGATGAATGGGAGAATTTTTCTGGTCTGGCTATGTTGACCTATAATTTTCCATTCTCCAGTTATTCTCCTGCTTTTCACCGCTCTCTGAATAACCCTGTATGTTACTCTTTATTTCCACTCCTCTGTATGATCATTATATTTCTATCTGTATGCAAAATGTAAATGTGATTATTCCTCTGGAGGGGAAATAAAGCCTCTAGAATGATACATACTGTTCTGTTTTGATTGACTGTGTTCGATCGTCGTCCTCTCTGGGCTGAGTTGAATTGTGTTCTTCTAGTCTGCACATTCACTCTATGGCAAAGGAATAAAAAGAACGATCACTATTGAACGCAGGACATCGCATTTCATTGGCCTATTCATTTTATGTCACCTCATTATAATTTTTTAAGAAATAGCAGACCAGTCACTAGCATTGTATGTCACTGCAAATTCACAAAAAGATGCACAAAGTAACTTGTCTTTCCCAATGGAACTTATACCCTTATAGGTAATTATATTAGTGAATATATTATTAGGTGAATTATTATATTATATTAGGTGAATATATTATATTTATTACCTATTTAGTACCTGAATCATTTCTAAAATGTATTTTTCTACTTTTTTTATTCCATTTTGTTTCAATTTTTTCCACTAACCATGGTGAATTTTACTGATGGCTAATCTGGGCACAGAGAGATGGTAACTGACCAGGATTGGAGATTGGACAAACCTGGCTGAATTGTTGGCAGGCAGACTGGGGAGACCGAAAAATCTATTTTAATGACCCAAGCAAAGCCATTAGCATGGCAATTTGAGCCAGTGGGAAGACCAAGTGTGCCCCAGACTGGCCAATGCCAGCTTTCTGTTGTGATTCAGACCAATGTACTTGGGCCATCTGGCCTTCACCACCTACAACCACAACATCAGCTAACTTTAGCCAAAATTCTGGTCTATAATCTGGTCTTAAATACTCACAAAGTGTGCCCGACTCTTTACAAACATCTGCAGCCCCAATTTTAGTCGCCACATTTGTATGTGTCTTTTAATTGCAATCCCATTACATATTCCTTTACAAGTAGGACATCTAGTGGTGGATCTAGGTCAGAACATAAGCTGATTTTGATCCAAATCCTATACCGCATTGTGTAATGTTATTCTTTTGCTTTACCAATATGCATTTAGAAAGATAGGGCTCTATTACATTCTTTGCCCAAAAAAGCTTGCGCGGCGCGTTAATTTGTGCGCGAAGCGTTAAACGTTAACATGTGTAAATTAACGCTGGTATTACAATCCGCGCACATGTTTTCATCCGTCGAAAAAATGCACGCGTAAAACGGATGCGGAAAAACGCGCGCGCATTAACGTTGCACTCAGAAATCGGTGTGCGGACTGTTTTTTCACGCGATTCAGCCAATCAGAATTAAGAACCACAATTGTCTCCCGTTAAGTTTTTGCGCCTGTCAAAATCAATCTGAGTATATATGCTGCAGCAATAATAAAAACACGCACAACCTCTCAATTTTATTGTTTGGGTATGCATAAAATGTGTAACTATACTTTGCTGCATTTTTTTTTTTGGGCCGGTGTATTTGGTTCCGGCCAGGACGTTCAGATTTGCCGTTACCACCAGCTTTTCAAAGACGTTAAAATTATGCGCGCAAACGTTGTCCATTAAATTTTGCGCATAGATTGTAATGCCATCCGCGTACCAGCGCACAAACGCATTTGCGCTCACAATGTTAAATATACAGTACAGTACCCTCGCACAGGGTTAGCGCAGGTCCACCCACGTTAGACGTTAACGCGCATTTTTTGCACGGACGTTGTAATACGACATTCAGCGCAAAGGGTTTTGCCCCTCGCGTTAATGCATTTTTGCGCACGCATTAAAATTTGTGTTGAGAATGTAATAGAACCCGTACTGTATAATTATGAGTTATTATAGTATAATGCACAAAATCAAAAACATGTACATAGGTCTCACTTCGCTGCATCTTTTTTTTCTATTTTCTTTATTCCTATAATCAATTTGAAGCGACTATTACAGTTTGTTAGATCTGTTCATGCTGAATGTGGCCATGCTAAATGGTCCTCTTTTATGATCCTTGATATCAAATTTGGCGCATTAGTTCTAACCTCCACTGTGGCTCAAATTTTAAACCCTTCACCATCAAGTGGTTTTCCATAAGAGCACTGTCAGAAACCAGTGGTTTTATGGAAAACCACTTTACAGTAGCTATGCGCTATAAATGTGCTATAGAATCCCTGCTGCACACTTCCATACTGCATGCACTTTTTGACAGGCAGATGGCTCCATCAACTGGCCAACAGGTGCTATTGCAACTACAGTGCAAATGGGACTGCTGTGACAGGATCCAGCTGTTCAAACATTTCCAGCACATCGGCTGTAACGGTCGATGTGCTATAACTTTAGGGGCACAATCTGGAACCCTATATGCAAAAGAATAGCATTTGCAATAATTTAAATTTGCTCTGCTCCAGAATAAGGCCAAATTGACTTCACTCGATCTCGAGCCACTGCAGATGCTTTTGTAGATCAATCTTGGTAGTGAAGGGATTAACAAAGTATTTTGGTGGAAAAAGTGGTCCTCAAACTAGAACTTATTCCATTAGAAAAGTATGTTTCGACATTATTATATAAGGCTGACACAAAAAACGGCCTAATTTGCCAGTTTACCTCTTTGTTAAACCTTGCACTGAGGCAGCTGGAAGCCTGAAACGTTTCTGTTGCTGCTGCCGCCTTGCTTGCGATTGGGATCTGATAGGGGGGCTCTGAAAATACACAGCAAGATACAGAGATACAGTTTCCTATAGATAGAAAGATATGTGACAAGCCAACAACCCTTAGACAGAGAAAGATGCATCACTGCTGGTTATTCTAATGATTTAGGAACCTGATTTATGATCCCTGCACCACCCGAACCCAAGACGTGGTGTTTCCATCTCACAGAAAGTCCTCTATTCATTATCATCTTAAAGTTGAGTGTTTTTATTAAGCAGAGTTAGTAAAGCCTCTACCCACACAATAAAATCCATCTGTGTGATGTTAGGTTCCATACCCAGTAAGAACACGCTTATCAACAAGCGCCATCCTGTACTCCTTACATCTCCGTGGCCATTTATTTAATGACCTTTTCTGGAATCAGATCTTTCATCCTTTATAAAATATTAATAAATAACAATAATAAGTCCTTATGCATGAGAATGACATTCCTCTGGCAATTACAGGGAAATTGTCATTCCCATACATCCCCAATATACCCAAGCCCTGGAAACACCCTTAAACATAAGGAGTTATTCAGAGAGCACCGAATTGCATCGAATGGTGAATTTCCCAGTACGTGCAATTGATTAGCAAATTGCCAGCAAAATATGGTGACCTTCAGCGACAGTGAAATCCCCATAGAGAAGTAACAGTTAATCTATTCAGAGAACGCCGAACTGCGAGGAAAACTTATCAAAATGCCCTGATTTTTGGTCGTTTCATTCACCAGGTTTAATCAGGCGAATCCCGTAGGTTTCAACCTAAACCCCCCCCCCCTGTTTTTATTAAATATATATTCAACTGTTTATTCTTTTCATTTGCAGCAAAAAGTCTCTTTATTTATTTATTTTAGGCATTTTTCAAGATTTGTTCGGCAAAATTTTTTATTCAGATTATTTTAACTGCCGTTTTTTTATTTATTCTGTAACGGACCTTTTTATTGTTATTCATAGACCCTTATATATTATTTCCAGGCATTTCCAGGCAATAGTTTTTTTTTTTAATGCCATTTAAAAGTTACTGGGTTTTTCTGTTTGTTTTTTACCACTGTTCGGCTGGTCGGCTTTTTTCGGAGGCGTTTGGTGGTTTTACGGCGAGTTCTCTGAACGATTCGGTGGTTTCAGGATGCATTTGACAGTTTATCCAAATGATTGGGCAGTTTATCGGATGCGTTCGGTGGGTCGATTCATTGCACTTCGGGGACCCTGTAGT
The DNA here is from genome assembly GCA_009667805.1 of Leptobrachium leishanense. NCBI lineage: Eukaryota > Metazoa > Chordata > Amphibia > Anura > Megophryidae > Leptobrachium > Leptobrachium leishanense. The sequence goes on along the minus strand of CM019071.1, from coordinate 25,078,704 downwards.
GAATGCCGAATTCACCGCAGGGTCGGCGAATTGAGCTCGCCAAAGTGCGCCGAATAAGAGGGCGCTGAAATGTCGGTGACATTTCGGTGCTCTCTGAATAACCCCTACAGACCTTTTTTTGTAGAATTGTGTCTGAATAGAACGGTATTGCAGCTTTCCAACATATCAGCCAAATGTGAACTGCTAAAATAATGGGGGAACTACCTTCCCACCTCATCCTGCTCAACTTGACCCCTGGATATTTCCTCAAATACAACAGTATCTTAGAGAGTAGAGATACTGTTGTATTTGAGGACTGCACAGCGTGTGAAGAATACACGGCGACCCGGACATGAATAGAGAAGAATTTCTTTTATATCACTCTGTGATGGTACCTATCTAATTACTGAGCTTTCCAGTGTCGGACTGTCCCAGGACCTGTGGACTACCAGGGACTCCTAAGGACACCAGGGCTACACGACTGGTGAACCGTTGAGGGCTATTGGGTGAGCCGATTGAAATACCCGTAAGCGAAGTGATCGAGCCTAACGAGGCTCTTGAAAGTGTGAGTGGGTCCATCCCCCCTTTTTTATCACATTGTGAAAGCTGGACTTCACTATTGTACACCTTTTTCTTCCTTTCTAGGAATACCTTGACGAACTTTACTTTACGAATTCGAACTGCCACATGTACTGAATATCAGAGCATATGTATGTGTATCTTTAAGAAATATAAGGATTTTGTTTATATCCTGTGAACGCGTGAGCGCTGAGAACCTGCCCTTGTTTGATTTTCATTGTATTTGGTGTAGTTTGGGAACTGCATTTTGGGTGCTTTAAGCGATGGGGTTCCCGTATCATTTTCTTGTATATTGTCTGTTCCCTACATCCTAAACTGTATGTTAATATACAGGTTGAGGTTTCGTTTTTAGAGTGGGTGCATTGCACATATACTCTTGATATACGTTTACTCTGATGTATTTATACTCAGTTTCATGACCTAACTGTTGTTAATTGTACATTGGCTTTTGTGCTTATGGTTATCCATCGTTTTGTAATTTTTCAATAAAGAAATTTATATTTATATACTATAGTCGTGCATCTAGTAATATTGTTTTTCTACATATATCGTAAGCCAATTGGGGTGGCTTGTTCTAACTGGATAGCACCTACATATATTGTTCTATTTAGTTTTGTGTGCAGCACTGTAATTTTTCTATTTACCATTTCAGACCATGGCATATACGTTATCGATCAAAGAAAACAAAGGTATGTAATGAACTGATATACATTATGTAGGCATTTTGTATCCAAAGAAATGCATGTACATGGAATGTTATTCTGAGTCGATTGTTGAGTCTGTTGTGATGTTCTGGGCTGCACTTATTCTTTATTATTATTTATCATTTCTGGTTTATTAAGTATATCTCTTAATGATGTCATTCCTTCTCATTCCTGCCCCCTAAGTGTGTTAACTGTATAATCTCTACTGTAGTTTATTTCTCCCCAATATGTCCATTAAGGCTAATGTCAGATGAACATAGTCTGAGCGCACTCTGCGTGCGTGCACAACGGACAGACGTACTGACAGAAGATACTGCAGACACCACACGGTCCGTTTTTGTTGACGGACGTAGAAAAAAAAAAAGGGAATTATGGGAAACAAGATTAATATGAAAAATGATAACAATTTGAAAAGGATATGAAAAGCCATTTTGTGGGCCAAGGTGCTGGACGTCGCAAATGCGCTGCGCCTGACATCTCCCCATCACTCACACAGAACACTATGCGGACGTGGCGCACTCTGTGCATCCGTCTAGCGATTTTACGTTCTTGCCTAACTTGCGTCCGTTTGCCACGTGCGTTGTGCATGCACAGTACGGTGCGCACGTACTTCGTGTGTGGGTCTCTGTTGATCATGCTTCTATGCTACGACAGACGTTAAACTGTGCGGCAACACAGACGTGATCACTGCGTACGTCGGACACTGGCCTAATTCTATTCCTGACCCTTATCAGCTTTTATTAAAAAAATTATTTTGCTCCATTTGGTCATTGCGTAGTCTGCCCACGGATTTTCTTTTTGACTTCTTACATCATAAGCTTTACCACGTCTAAGAGTAGTGATGCTCAGCCTGGCAGATCTTTTGCAACTACATCTCCCATCATACACAACCGCTCCTTAGGTAATGAGAGCCTTGTGGGAAATGTAGTTTCAAAACACATGGAGCACCCATGATTTAAATGAACCAATATTCTGCTTTAATCTTCATCTTCACGCCTCCTCGTCTCATGCTCATCTCGTCATCTTTCTCTCGGTGAGATACCTTAGTATTTGCATTCTGCTGATTCACCAGCGTCGCTCTGTTAATGGTTGCAGCTCTTCTCCGCGTCACTGGACCAGCTTGGTTATTTCTAGGATTAGTTCCAGAATATCCCTGTTTAAAACCAAATTTAGGCCTGTTGTATCCTAATGGAACAAGATAAATTATTATTTCAGTTCTCATGTATGTACGCGAAGCTTCCACCTACAACTATCAATCAGGTAGTTTGTTGATACAAACATGCCTTGTGCTCTAGGATACGTCTAGAAAACATCTTAAAATACACATTATGGTTACTTAACCCCTTCACTCCTGAGCTGTTTCGCTTCTGTGTGCTGAGGTCATTTTTACAGTTTTTAACGCGATTTGAAGTCACGTTTTATTATACGACCCAGACAAGTTATATATCCTTTTTTTTCTGCAGACTCGGCAGATTCATAATATATCATTATAATATGTATATGTCATGCTCTGACAGAATGTTATAACAAAAAATGCATTCAAATTTGAATTTCCAATCACCTACAGCGTGTAAAATAATTTCTCACATATTATCACCTGAGCCTTTGCGGTTATATATTCTATGGGGTACGCTTGTTAAAATAAATTAGAAATGGGAGCCTGTGACTTTTTTTCAGAGAAATTACGCGATCTTAGCTAAAAAAAACAAAGATTTTTAGTGCAGCATCATTGGTCAAATTATAATTGAAATGTGAACAATAGTGCTGCATTAATAATAAAAAAAAACATGTTTTTTACTTTTAGCCTAGTCATGTATGGTATCATTGGAAATGCCATGCTCTGGCCTTACCAATGATACCAACCAGTAACCTCTAGATGCAGATCGGGAGATAGGGGGGTTGCAAATAATCCCCCTATCTCTACCATAGGGTTTCCATAGGGAAACCATTGGCAGCTAGGGGTTAATGCTCACACTGATGTCATTGTGCCATGTATACCAGTCTTGACATGCTGATTTGTCGTATTTTCATGAGCTGTAAAGGAATTCAAGAAGGTACTGTCGTGGATTAAACAGATTTTTAACCATTTTATTAATGCGTCACATGCAGATTTGAGTAGAATTAACATCTGAAAGCACAAACTATTCAAGCTTGAATCATGAACTGATGTAACTACATCTACAAACCTTGCTGAGTTCTCTGCCTTCCTCTAAAACCATTTCTGCTTTGGAAGTTACTTGCTCTACCTCTTGGTCTTGTTGGGCTTGCTGCCAGATGGGTAGTCGTTTCCTCGTTTTTAAGCTTTATGATGTCATCTGGATGAAAAGAAAAAAAATATGATAAAGCAAAACAAGGTCGTTTTTGTTCTGTTTGTTTACTTTTTTATCCATAAAATATTACACCTGCTTCCATGTTTGTTGTTTCTATATTGTGCAAGAAGCTTGTGCAGTCGATATAAGGCTCGTGCGGCACGTAGTTTCAGTGTCTTATAGCTTTCTTTCATTTCCAGTATCCTCCTCAATAAATACTCGTGTAGGAGCGGAGGAGGCCTACCATTAAAAGGACACCATTCAAAATAAACGCATAATGACTATCCAGGTTTATGATCTGTCCATCATCTAGCTGTAACTCAGTGACAGGTGGCAATTATCTGTGCTGGCTGACATAGCCCTTCAATCGTTTGGCCATGAAAAGAAAACCTACAGAGGCCTCATCATCATTATCTACTGTCAGTCAAGTACAGTGTCAGTGTGAGTGGGTAACAAAGCTTCTGATCCCAAACCTTATTCTTTGAAAAGCTCTGCTTGTTGCATCTTTACTTCCAGCGCCAGCACAGGGAGCCGAATGCCTGAATTCCGATTTAGGAATTGCTGGAATGTTAAGATTATTTTCTATTCCATCATTTTATTCAATTTTTAAGGCATATTGCAAGTTCTGATGGCAAACCTCTTTAGAGCAAAGGTCAGACTCAGCAACCATGGCACTCCAGGAGCCCTATTCCAACGCTGGTGCAAACTTACCCAGAGTTGTCACCGGCGTCATTAGGGACAGATCACAATCTGGACGCAAACCACATCGATCGAGCCGTTCAGCATAACAGCTTGAGTGGTGTGCTTATTTTTTACCCATCTTATCCCATTCTAGACACAAGCTGAGCTTACGTCTCGGATGCCGCGCCAGGTTACTGTACATTAGCGTCTCCTATACTTTGTATGGGAGATGTTATTGTGGTCCCAGTAGATGGGGAATGAGCGATTCCAACCTGTTTTACCCCGTTTTTCGGCTTGTCAGCTTTTTCCGGCAGCTGGTCAGCGCTGTTAGCCGGATGTTCGGCTTTTTCCAGATGTGTTCGGCGTGTTTTTTTTGCGGCGGTTACAAGTTACTTCAGATCATATCGGCTGTGTTTTTCGGCGGATTTTCGGCTTATTTGCGGTGAATTTTCGACTCCATTCCCTGCACTCCAGGGGACCCTGCGGTGAATGCTAAATTCACCGCAGGGTCGGTAAATTTGATTTCCCTGAAGTGCGGGGAACGAGAGAGCACCAAAATGACGCCGACACTGTGAATAACCCCTATAGTTTATTTATATACAATTCATGCACAGATGATAACTTCTTAAATCTCATATAGAACCAGATAATAGCGCCGTCATGATAAATGCTTCGAATTACTCTGCAAGCAGCTAATAAGCGACTGTAAGGTGACATTCGTGTCTATTATTCATAGTCTTCGCAGAGCAGCCTAAGGAACTAGAAATATCCGCAGAAGTATATATTTAAAAGAACCCTGAGAAAGACGCTTGTGATCCTTTGTTATAAGGTATACATGAAGCTCTGGCACTTAGCCTTTTACTTTATACAGAAATTATTTATAACAATGTCAAGGTAGTCTGAAAACATTTAGGTCGGCCCTGAACATATTGTCCAAGTGCGTTTGCCATGTCTCAGATGTCAAACTCATTCATCTACCTCTCGGAGACGCTGTCCTTTCTATCTTTTCTTAGAAATCGAAATAAATGCCCGAGGCGTAAATATATAATTTCTACATTGTTACAGAGCATAAAGATGGAAAAAAAGCTCTCTGACTGTGTCCAAAGGGAAGTGGTAACGCAAAGTGACAGCACAAACAACGCAGCGTGCAGACAAACAATGGAACAAGTACCCAGTTAATTTAGTGAAAGACGATGCCCAGCAGGTTGAGACAATATAAATCAGAGTACAGAGGATCCAAGCAAAAATGGTTTTACAACTGTTGTTAAAGAAAAAGAACATGTTACAAGATCCAACGTGTATTTTGTTGAGTGGTTTTTAACCTGTTTATAACCAAGTGATTTTCCAAAACTCCACTGTCAGGAGCTAGCATTTTTTTTGGAAAATAATTTTAATTAATTATTCTCTAATATCTGGGTATATCCCCAATGTATTCCTTACTGTAATAACCTATTTGGCAGGCAAATATCGACATCTACTGGCCGAATGGTGGAACTACAATAACAATTGAAGCTCGTGACTCAGTGTATTTTCAGCTAGGGAAAGGTTTGCTAGCCGCAATCCCAGCTGATTTAAAATATTTTTAACACTTTGGGCATTATGCCCATGGTTCTAAAACTTTAGGGACATGTTCTAGAGCCCATAACCAGACTAATTTAATTTTCTTTTGTCCTGCTCAGCTGCAGATCGAGATAACTTGATATCAGACAGCTGATGGTTCTTTGGAAGACTCGAGTTATCTCAATCTCTTGAGTGAAGGGGTTAAGCTGAGTTTGAAAGACCCAAGAAGCGATATTCCCAAAAGTCATACAGCGCCAGCATATTCCATAGTGCTTTACAACGGGGAGCACAAACATGAGATGTACATGATAAATGTGGAAAAGACAACCCTGCCCGTAGGATAACTGTTCAGCTAATACAGCACTTTAACCAGGTGCTCAGCCAGACATCCCATGAGCTTACAATCTAAGGGGAAAGTGAAACAAATGAGGGTAGAGCGAAGGAGAAGCTGGTGGCCAGAAAGAATAAAGCAGAGATTGCATGCGAAGGACCAGAAGTTTGAGCCTAGTAAGATTTATTAGAGAGAGAATACATTGAGCATTTTCTAAACAGGGTGCTAAACCTTGGCATTATCACCTCTTTGAGAGAATTAGCGCTAGGTTAAAAGAGGGGAAAGCGTTCTGTATAAATCACCTCTGATCGCTAACGGGTTAAAAAATCCGATATTGAATCGGTATTAGCACTTTTTAGCCCGAGTTTACTGTACTTTGCACTCCCTATGCATAACATGGGCAGCGCAAAGTATAAGCAGAGAGTAATTAGTGATAGGATCACATAGTCCTAACGCTAATTACTCACAGCTGTCACTAACGAAACATGTTTGCTACAGCTTAGTGCTGCTGCTAACTGATTCCGCTTCTGCAGAATTAGTTAGCACCAGCTGGAACCCCCCCCCAAAATATAACATACTCACCTCTCATCCCGTGGCGAAAACAGTGGTCCGATCCACCGCTCGTGGCTGCTGGTTGCCGAGTGAGACTGGGGGAAAATGTCCCCAGTCTCCCTCCATGATCACTCCGCCGACCTGCAGGATCTCATGAGAGGTGAGATCCTGCCGGTCATGTGAAATGATAGCAGAAGCCTCCATGGAGTCCTATGGACTCCATGGAGAAGATGCTCAGGAAGGCGCTTTAGCTCCGTCGCGCATCCTGGATCCTAGGGGCAGGCTGCTGGACTCTGCGCCTGCCCCATAATCCACTGGGAAATTGGGGACGCTAAGGGGAGATTAGTGAACACAGTTTTTTCCCCTTAGTTTCCCCGTTTTAGCTGTAGGTAGCTGATAGGGCCCCGATGTTCTGGAACTACATTTCCCACAAGGCTCTGTTGACCTAATGAGTGGCTGAGTTAGAGTATCATGGGAGATCTAGTTTGAAACATCTGGAGGGCCAAGGTTGACCACCCTTGCCTCTAAAATCTTTATTTCTCAATGACAGCTTAGGTTTTAAATACAGTATCTCTCTTTAAATATGCCTCCTATTTGATAACAAAACATCATCAACCTATGGGAAGGGCATAGGAACTGAGTAGGATGAGGAAGGGTGTCCGCAGTATATCCTTGTGTACTATGTTTGCATGGAATTGAAGAATTGTTGTATGGACAGAGGTCATGCTTTAGTTTATTATCCCTAGGTTAATGAATTTCCCCAATTTATATATCAGGTAATCCTAGTAAATGATTGTCTGACACCGAGAAGGATATCCCACAGGTTTTTAAGCGTTCTTGCTCCGATACGCACGGTTCTATTTTTATAAGGCCAAGATGGTTTCTGATTCTGTAATAAGGAGCAGAGAAAAAATATCAGCCTGTAAAACACAATATAAAAGCCAAAGTGCAAATCAATAATAATCTCTTGATCTCTTTTTTTAATATTAATGCAATGATGTGAGAAGTGGCCAACCCGGGCCCAGTGTAAAACCAGCTAGGATCAAGTCACAACCAAGTGATGGTTACACGTTCTGTCTTGGGGCCCTATTACAATCCTCGCGCATACGTTTGCGCCCGCGCAAAAACGCATTAACACGAGGGGCAAAACCCTTTACGCTTAATGTCGTATTACAATCTCAGCGCAACAAACGTGCGTATACGTCTACCGCGGGTGAACCTGAGCGAACGTTGCGCGAGCTTACTGTAATTCGCGCGTTCTATACTTAACATTGGGAGCACAAATGTGTTTGTGCGCTGGTATGCGGATGGTATTACAATCTATGCGCAGTTTGTAACGCACAGCCTTTGCGATCATCATTTTAGCAACTCCTGAAATCTGGTGTTAAAGGCAAATCTGACAGACCTGGCCGACCCCAAATACACCAGCCCCCCAAAAAAACGCAGCAAAGTATAGTTACACATTCTACTCATACTCAAACAATAAATTTGAGAAGTTGTGCGTGCATTTATTATTGCTGCAGCATATATACTCAGATTGATTTTGTCAGGCGCAAAAATTTAACGTGAGACAATTGTGGTTCTTCATTCTGATTGGCTGAATCGCGTGAAAAAAACAGTCCGCACACTGATTTCTGTGCGCAACATTGCTTCGCGAGCGTTTGTGCGCGTCCGTTTAACGCGCGTTATTGCTCGCGGATGAAAAAATGCGCAAGGATTGTAACTCCAGCGTTGATTTCCGGGCGTTAACATTTGACGCTTGGCGCAAAAATTCACGCGTTTACCTGCGTTTTTGCGCGAAGAATGTAATAGGGCCCTTGGTATTTGGAATAGAGTTAAGGTGCACAGATTTAAGTCGTAGTTGTGATCCTGCCCAGTTCAGTAACTGTAGATTAATTCAAAATTAAATTAAACTAACCACAGGCGATGAAATAGATGGTCAATGCATTCTGCAACTATTTAGCATTGTCTATAAAAGTAACTAGGGGTTATTCAGAGAGCACCGAAATGTCGCTGACATTTCAGTGCTCTCGTTCCCCGCACTTCCCTGCATTTCAGGGAATCAAAGTTCCCCACCCAGCGGTGAATTCAGCATTCACCACAGGGTCCTCGGAGTGCAGGGAAAACTTGCCGCAAACCCACCGAAAACCTGCCGGACCCGCTGCAAGGAACACAACGGAAAAAGCCGAAGAGCTGCCGATCACAGCGCAGAGCAGCCGCCGGAAAAAGCCGACAAGCTGATGATCCGGGTAAAAAAAAAAAAAAAACACACTTAAAAGAGTGAAAATTTAAACACTGTTTGCAAAAACACTACTGAACGAAAATATCTGGAATTTACATATAAGATGCTATGAATGATAATAAAGAGGGCTGTTACAGAAAAAAGAAAAAAAGCTTTAAAAAAAAATTCTCTTTTTCTGCCGAAAAATGCCTAGAAGATCCAAAACAAATCTATAACTAAAGAGACTTTTTACTGCAGAATAAAATAATAAACGGTTTATTAGTTATTGGTTTAAAACGGGAATATTTTTAGAATTGAAGCCTATGGGGTTCGCCCGTATAAACCTGCCGAATGAAAACACCAAACAGCAGGGCACTTCGGCAACTTTTCTCTGATCTCTGAATAGATTAACCATTGCTTCTCTATGGGGGATTTCACTGCCTTCGAATAGGCACTGTACTTGCTGGCGGCCAAAATTTGGTGAACTGCCTGCTCTCTGAATAGCCAGATGGCCCCGAAATGTCACCATATGGGGAAATTCCCTGTTCAGTGACATTTCGGGGGCCAGATCGGCTCTCTCTGAATAACTCTTAGGCTGGATTCACACCTGGGCGTAGCGCTGCGTCGCGCAATGCGCGCGTTTTTTTACGCGCGTTCGCGGCTATGATATGGCCGCGAACGCGCTGCTGTATGCCCGAAAAGAAGCTCCCGAACTTCTTTGGACGTAGGGCGTTTATCAGCGCGTTCATGCGCGCTGAGAAACGGCCAGGTGTGACATGCCCACATAGGGAATCATGGGATTTCATTGTTTGAGCGTTTTACAGCGCGCAGGAGCGCGCTGTAAAACGCTTAGGTGTGAACCCAGCCTTACTGTTTATAAGTAAAAAGTACCGGCTGGGTGGAGTAGAGGTAATGTCACCGCTCTGCATGGAGAGAGCCTGTGGAGACATGGGTTCGATCCCAGCAAGCAACCTCTCCAGTAAGTGTCCTTGGCAAGACACCCAACGGTACATACTCGCCACCCAGGACATACTTGAAAACGAGAGAAATCTCAATGTATCCTTCCTGGTAAAATCCTTTCACAAAAAAAAGTAGTCTCCTAAAAGCACACCTGTTATTAATCCCGCCTAATTTAATCCACTTCACGATATACATCAAGGCAGTTTTCAGCTGTTCGGACACAGAGCTGAATTGGGGATATTTTTCCTTTGTTATTATTATCATGGTTTGACGCATGCAGGCTCTGTTTAGATTCTAGAACTCGTATCTAAATAATATGTTCACTCATTGTTATTTGGAAAGCTGAGAGTTTGTAATCCTAATGTGTTACAACCTGTACAAACGCTCCAGTAAATAATACATCAAAGCCTCCTCTCTATGAAGACGGCATTGAAATAATTGCTGTAGTTACACCTGTATATAGCATGTAAAATACCTCCTCCGTTCACAGTACACAATGTGTTTAATACAACAGCTCTGTACCCTAAAACGATGCTATAGAAACAATGCAAATGAGATGCTTCTTCCTTAGATCTTTAATTGACCTGGCCGGTTCCTTAGTATAGAAACATAGACTATGGGCCCTATTACATTCTAAACGCAAAAACGCACGCGAAACGCGTGTTTTTTTGTGCGAAGCGTTAAACGTTAACGCATGAAAATCACTGCTGGAATTACATTCCTCGTGCATTTTTCCATCCGTCGGGAAATTGCATTCGTAAAACCGACGCGCAAAAATACGCGCAAAGTACCGTTGCGAGCAGAAATCGGTGAGCGCAATGTAATTTTTAACGCGAGTCCGTCATTTTGTGCGGACTGCGCACAACAGACGTGCGTTCTGATGGAAGACAGGGTAGTGGCTGTCATTTTTGACGGAGCTAGTAAAAAAAAACATGCACATCGACGTTCTCCGTTGTGAATCCGCAGTTTGGTACGGTCAGGTTGTTACAATTTGCCGTTACCACCAGGTTTTCAAGGCGTTAAAATTCTGCGCGCAAACGTTGTCCATTAAATTTTGCGCTAAGATTGTAATACCATGCGCGTACCAGCGCACAAGCGCATTTGCACTCACAATGTTAAGTATAGGACGTGCGCACTAAATTGCACTCGCAAAGGGTTCGCGCAGGGTCACTCGAGTTAGACGTTAACGCGCATTTTGTGCGCAAACGTCGTAATACAACGTTCAGCGCAAAGGGTTTTGTCCCTCGCGTTAATGCGTTTTTGCACGCGAAGAATGTAATAGGGCCCTATGTCGTCAGAAAAGAACATTTCGACCCATCTAGTCTGCCCAATTACATGGATACTTTCCCTGGGTTTATCTATTTATTTAGCATAGCCTTATGCCTATCCCATGCCTGCTTAAACGCAATCACTGGTTTAGTCTCTACCACTTCTACTGGAAGACTGTTCCATGTATCCAGCACCCTCTCAGTAAAATAATGCTTCCTGATGTTACTTTTAAACCTTTGCCCCTCTAATCTAAGACTATGTCCTCTTGTTTTGCTACTTTGTTTCCTTTTAAATATACTCCCTTCCTCTACCTTGTGGATTCCCTTTACGTATTTAAATGTTTCTATCATATCTCCTCTGTCTCGTCTTTTTTCCAAGCTGTACATGTTAAGATCATTAAGCCTTTCCTGGTAACTTTTCTCCTTCAAGCCGTACACCAGTTTAGTAGCCCTTCTCTGAACTCTCTCTAATGTATCGATATTACGTTCTGCAAAGTACTTCCCTTTTCCTACTGCTAATACCTCTCTCTACACAACCAAGCATTCTGCTAGCATTTCCTGCTGCTCTATTACATTGACTACTTACCCTTATATCCTCTGCAATAATAACCTCTAAATCCCAACCCTCAGATGTTGAGGTTAGGACTGTATCAAATATTCTATATTCAGCCCTTGGTTTCTGCGCCCCGGGTGCATTATCTTGCACTTATCCACATTAAAACTCATTTTAATGAGCTCTGACCATTTTTTTAGTTTACCTAAATCATTTGTCATTTGGCGGATCCCTCCAGGAACATCAACCCTGTTGCAAATCTTTGTGTCATCAGCAAAAAGACACACTTTACCATTAATGGCCCCTATTACACTCTTCGCGGAAATGCGCTCGCGCAATTTTTTTTGCGCACGCAAAAAAAACGTTAGCACGCGCAAATTAACGCGGTATTACAATCCGAGCGCATTTTTTCAGCCTTCAACTTTTTTCGAGCGCAAGTCCGACGCACAAAGCCGGGCGCACATGACTGTTGCGTGCAGGAATCGGTGGGCAATCAGAATTAAGAACCACCATTTGCTAGGTTTCGGTTGTTGCGCCTGTCAAAGTCAATCTGCTTATATGTGCTACAACAAAAATAAAAAATTAAACTATTTACTAATTTTATTGTTTGGGTATGTGTAGAATGTGTTACTGTACTGTGCTGTATTTTTTTTTGTGCAGGTTCATTTAGTTTCGGCCAGAACGTTCAGATTGTAAGTTAACACCAGGTTTTCAAAGACGTTAAAATGATGCGCGCAAACGTCGTGCGTTACATTTTGCGCTAAGATTGTAATACCATGCGCGCATACACGTACAACGCATTGGCGCTCACAATGTTAAGTATAGGATGCATGCAGGAACTTGCGCTCGCGCTGGGTTCGCGCAGGGTCACTCGCGTTGGACGTTAACGCGCATCGTTTGCGTGAACGTCATAATAGGATGTTATGCGCTAATGTTTTTTTCCTCACGCAAATGCGCTGCGCGAGGAATGTAATAGGAGCCAATACCTTCTGCAATATCACTAATAAAAATATTAAAGAGAATGGATCCAAGTACTGACCCCTGAGGTACCCCACCGGTAACAAGACCTTGCACCAAATAAACTCCATTGACCACAACCCTCTGTTGCCTGTCACTCAGCCACTGTCTAATCCATTCAACAATATTGGAATCCAAGCTCAAAGATTGCCATTTATGTGTGTCAGATCCAGAGGCGTAACTAGAAACCTCGCGCCCAGGTGCACGAACCATGACGGGGCCCCCCGCCCCCCCCCACCCTAGGCAAAAACATATTTTTCTCCCCTCACGTTACCATGCATTGGTCCCCTCCTGGTCCACAATGTTGAATTCAGATAGTATTGCATTTTTCCAGGTTCACTATGACCTCTTCAGTCCATCCCATTTTTAATGTAATGTGCACTATGTGCATCTCACAGAGCTTCACAGCAATAAAACTCACAGTAATGTGTGCTCTGTATAAACGTATCACAGAGATAAAACTCAAAGTAATGTGCAGTGTGCAGTGTGTATCACAGAGCTGCACAGCAATAAATGGCACAGTAATGTGTAGCGTGTATGAGTGTATCAGAGCTCCACAGCAATAAAACTCACAGTAATGTGCAGTGTGTATCAATGTAAATCACAGAGGTTTACAGCAACAAAACACTACAGTAATATGTGGTGTGTATGAGTGTATCACAGAGCTCCAAAGTATAACTCACAAATAACTATAATAAAAATTAAAAAAAGAATTATATATATACAGTACTGTGCAAACGTTTTAGGCAGGTGTGAAAAAATTCTGTAAACAAAGAATGCTTTCAGAAATATAAGTAATGATTGTTTATATTTGTCAATTTTCAGCATGCAAAGTGAGCGAACAAAAGAAAAATCTAAATCAAATCAATATTTGGTGTTGCTACCTTTTGCCGTCAAACCAGCATCAATTCTCATAGGTACACTTGCACAAAGTCAGGGATTTTGTAGGATTATAGTCAGGTGTATGATCAACCAATTATACCAAACAGGTGCTAAAGATCATCAATGTCACATGTAGGTTGAAACCCAGTCATGAACTGAAACAGAAACAGCTGTGTAGGAGGCTTAAAACTGGGTGAGGAACAGCCAAACTCTGCTACCAAGGTGAGGTTGTAAAAGACCGTTTCATGTCATGGCAAGATTGAGCACAGCAACAAGACACAAGGTAGATATACTGCATCAACAAGGTCTCTCCCAGACAAAGATTTCAAAGCAGACTGGGGTTTCAAGATGTGCTGTTCAAGCTCTTCTGAAGAAGCACAAAGAAATGGGCAATGTTGAGAATCGTAGACGCAGTGGTCGGCCAAGGAAACTTAGTGCAGCAGATGAAAGACACATCAAGCTTATTGCCCATCGAAATCGGAAGATGTCCAGCAGTGCCATCAGCTCAGAACTGGCAGAAACCAGTGGGACCCATCTACTGTCCGGAGAAGTCTGGCCAGAAGTGGTCTTCATGGAAGAGTTGCAGCCAAAAAGCCATACCTCTGACGTGGGAACAAGGCCAAGAGACTAAAGTATGCACGAAAACATAGGAACTGGGGTGCAGAAAAATGGCAGCAGGTGCTCTGGACTGATGAGTCAAAATTTGAAATATTTGGCTGTAGCAGAAGGCAGTTTGTTCGTCGAAGGGCTAGAGAGCGGTACAATAATGAGTGTCTGCAGGCAACAGTGAAGCATGGTGGAGGTTCCTTGAACGTTTGGGGCTGCATTTCTGCAAATGGAGTTGGATATTTGGTCAGGATTAATGGTGTTCTAAATGCTGAGAAATACAGGCAGATACTTATCCATCATGCAATACCATCAGGGAGGCGTATGATTGGCCCCAAATTTATTCTGCAGCAGGACAATGACCCCAAACATACAGCCAAAGTCATTAAGAACTATCTTCAGCGTAAAGAAGAACAAGTAGTACTGGAAGTGATGGCATGGCCCCCACAGAGCCCTGATCTCAACATCATCGAGTGTGTCTGGGATTACATGAAGAGACAGAAGGATGTGAGAAAGCCTACATCCACAGAAGATCTGTGGTTAGTTCTCCAAGATGTTTGGAACAACCTACCAGCCGAATTCCTTCAAAAACTGTGTGCAAGTGTACCTAGAAGAATTGCTGCTGTTTTGAAGGCAAAGGGTGGTCACGCCAAATATTGATTTGATTTAGATTTCTCTTTTGTTCTTTCACTGCATTTTGTTCATTTATGAACATAAATGTTTAACACTTCCATTTGTGAAAGCATTCTTTGTTTACAGCATTTTTTCACACCTGCCTAAAACTTTTGCACAGTACTGTGTAATATATATATATATATATATATATGGCAAGCCCCCCTGCCCAGGCAGGCGAGTGTGGGCCCCCCCGGACTCAAGGGCCTGGGTGCAGTGGCACCCTCTGCACCCCTGGTAGTTACACCCCTGGTCAGATCCACCTCCCTTTGGGCACTAGCAGCTGCCCTGAGCTAAAACCGGGATGCTAAGGGGAAAAATTAACGATTGCTAACTTTCCCTTAGCGTCCTGGTTTCCCCAGTAGATCACGAGGCAGGCGCCGAATCCAGCAGCCTGCCCCTTTTCATTGACTAAGCTCGCGGATGCTGGGGCAGCACTACAACGCCGTCCCCAGCATCCCCTCCATGGCACCCATAGGACGCCATGGAGGATCGTGCTGCCGGGTCACAGGATCTCGTCACACGTGAGATCCTGCTGGTCGGCAGAGTGATCGTGGAGGGAGACGGGGGACTTTCTTCCGCCAGTCTCACTCTGCTCCTGGCGGCCAGAAGCAGCGGATAGGGGGCGCCATGGGATAAGAGGTATTTGGGTTTTTTGGGGGTTTTGAGCTGCAGGTAACGGATTCTGCAGCAGCGCAATCCGTTACCTACAGCTCTGGGCTGGTGGTAACTTTTTCATGTTGCGCCAGCTCTTTGTAACTAGTGTTAGGACCAAGTGATCCTAACGCTAGTTACTCTGTGCTTGCACTTTGTGCTCCCCATGTTAGGTATAGGGAGCGCAAAGTACAGTAAACTCGCGCTACAAATCGCAAATTAACGAGCGCTAATGTTTTTTTTAACCTGATAGCGATTCGAAGCTGATCTGGCTGCAGTGCTATGACCTCCTTTAAGCTAACGCTGATGCTAGTGTTAGCTTGAAGGAGCTGATAGAGCCCTTTATGTAAACAAATTCTTTAGGCTGACGGTCAGCAAAATGCTGAATAATTTATGTAAATTCATCAATTAGAGATCCCAAAGGGCATGAACCTAGCTAATGCCAGGCGATTAATTAACTACCTTAAAAAATTATGTAATATATATATCAAACAAACATAATCTATTATCTCTCCCCTGGAGTGACTGAAACATCACGGGCTAAATTACAATCTTCGCGCAAAAAGCCTCGCGTAAAGCGAATTTTTTTTGCGTTAAACGTTTATGCGCGCAAATCACCGCTGGAATTACAATCCTCGCGAATTTTTTCATCCGTCGAGCAATAAAAGGCGTAAACCGGACGTGTACAAATGCTCACACAGTTACGTTGCACGCAGAAATCAGTGTGCAGACTGTTTTTTTCAAGCGATTCAGCCAATCAGAATTAAGAATCACAATTATCTCACGTAAAGTTTTTGCGCCTGTCAAAGTCAATCTGAGCATATATGCTGCAGCAATAATAAGTGCACGCACAACTTCTCAAATTTATTGTTTGGGTATGTGTAGAATGTGTAACAATACTTTGCTGTATTTTTTTTTTGGGCTGGTGTATTTGGGTTCGGCCAGGATGTTCAGATTTGCCATTAACACCAGCTTTTAGGAGTTGCTAAAATTATGCGCACAAAGGCTGTGCGTTTATTCCTGTGCATAGATTGTGCGCTGGTATGCGGATGGTATTACAAACGCATTTGCGCTCACAATGTTAAGCATAGGGCGTGCGACGTACAGTAAGCTCGCGCAGCGTTACAAAAAGGTTCACCTGCGGTAGACGATTATGCACGTTTGCATTGACAATGTAATACGTCATTCGGTGCAAAGGGTTTTATCCCTCTCGTTAATGCGTTTTTGCGCCGGCGCAAACGTTTGCGAGAAGATTGTAATTTAGCCCCACATGTTTTAAAGATGTTTGTACAGTACAGAACCTTTTCTAAGACTCCTTGGTCTCTATTGCAGTGCTGTCACTAAAAGGGAGATGTAAAGTAAACAAATCTGTGCCTGCAGACTTTCCTTGCCATCTCCCTTATAGTGAGCCTATTCCAAGGTTACACTTTACTAGCGCCTAGCTCGGAAGCAAGCACAGCACACAGTGATCTTTGCAGCAGCACTGCGCGGCACCACTGGTGCTCATGAAGTCTGTAGGAATCCATGGAGCCCTGCACATCTGGTTGCTACCAGGACTGCGGGATTGCACAGAGCCACAGATGAACTACCTACTGTATGAGAGGAAGTGGTGGATCATGCTGCGCTCTCCACCATAGGATGAGAGGTGAGTATGAATTGGGGGGGGGGAGGGTTTAGAGCAGTGGTTCCCAACCGCAGTCCTCAAGTACCCCCAACAGGTCAGGTTTTCTAGATAGCTGAACCACAGTACAGGCGATATGCTGCTTAGTTATTGCAGGATTCAGTTTGCATTTCCCCAAGGTGATCTGCAAAATCTGGCCTGTTAGGGGTATTTGAGGACCCCGGTTGGGAACCACTGGTTTAGAGTGTGTTAAGGGATTTTGCGAATGCAAAATCACTTAAAACCAGCTTTTAGGAGTGTCAGACCTGCTCCCAGCAGGCCCCGGCGATGCTCCACACTGGCCCCCTCGTCTGTATGCTTCCACGCTCCTCCGTCCTACGCACGT
The DNA here is from genome assembly GCA_009667805.1 of Leptobrachium leishanense. NCBI lineage: Eukaryota > Metazoa > Chordata > Amphibia > Anura > Megophryidae > Leptobrachium > Leptobrachium leishanense. The sequence goes on along the minus strand of CM019071.1, from coordinate 25,061,170 downwards.
GGGCTGCCGGCTTCAGTGTCATTATCCACCAGCAGCTCATCACGCTGATGATGTCCCCGCACCCACAGCAGCTGTTCCCAAGCATCGCATGACCTGGCTGACCAATCATGCTCAAGGTGCCAGATATAATCTGCCTGGGATTCAGTGCCCTTTCGTGGTTTCAGTTTATTCTGACGTCCCTTAAGTGCCAGTTTATTACTTATCGCTCTGATATACTTATATTTTTGATATTCTGTGTTTGACCCGGATTGGCTATCGACATGTGTACCTCTCTAACCCCTAGACTCGGATTGGTTATCGATTATTCTACCTAGGGATGCACCGATACCACTTTTTTAAGACTGAGTACGAGTACCGATACTTTTGTTCAAGTACTCACCGATACCAATTACCGATACTTTTATTTTATGCCATGTGACGCTTTCCAATAAGAACAGACCTCCTATAAAGCCCCCAGGTCTCATAGATATGCCCCCTGCTCATGGATAATTGCCCCCCCAGCTCATGGATATGCCCCCCAGCTCATGGATATGCCCCCCAGCTCATGGATATGCCCCATTGCTCATGGATATGCCCCATGCTCATGGATATTGCCCCCTTGCTCATGGATATGCCCCCTTGCTCATGGATATGCCCCCTTGCTCATGGATATGCCCCCTTGCTCATGGATATTGCCCCCTTGCTCATGGATATGCCCCCCTGCTCATGGATATGCCCCATTGCTCATGGATATGCCCCATTGCTCGTGGATATTGCCCCCTTGCTCATGGATATTGCCCCCTTGCTCATGGATATGCCCCCTTGCTCATGGATATGCCCCCTTGCTCATGGATATGCCCCCTTGCTCATGGATATTGCCCCCTTGCTCATGGATATGCCCCCTGCTCATGGATATGCCCCATTGCTCATGATATGCCCCATTGCTCATGGATATTGCCCCCTTGCTCATGGATATTGCCCCCTTGCTCATGGATATGCCCCCTTGCTCATGGATATGCCCCATTGCTCATGGATATGCCCCATTGCTCATGGATATGCCCCATTGCTCATGGATATGCCCCCTTGCTCATGGATATTGCCCCATTGCTCATGGATATGCCCCATTGCTCATGGATATGCCCCATGCTCATGGATATTGCCCCATTGCTCATGGATATTGCCCCATTGCTCATGGATATTGCCCCATTGCTCATGGATATTGCCCCATTGCTCATGGATATGCCCCATTGCTCATGGATATGCCCCATTGCTCATGGATATTGCCCCATTGCTCATGGATATGCCCCATTGCTCATGGATATTGCCCCATTGCTCATGGATATGCCCCCCCCCTCCGCTCCGCTCATACTCACCTTCCTTCAGCGCCGCCGAGAATGTCTTCGCGCGCGCGCTGGTTGAAGGACCCCAGCCGCGACCACGTGGGACCATGTGATCGCGGCTGGGGTCCTTCCAACCAGCGCACGCGCGGAAACTTTCCCGGCGTCGCTGAAGGAAGGTAAGTATGAGCGGAGAGCAGCTGCAGGGCCTGTCTGAATGCTCTATCGGCATTCGGACAGGCCTGCAGCTGCTCACTTTGTTTATACTTACCTTCCTTCAGCGACGCCGGGAAAGTTTCCGCGCGTGCGCTGGTTGGAAGGACCCCAGCCTCGATCACATGGTCCCACGTGGTCGCGGCTGGGGTCCTTCCAACCAGCGCGCGCGCGCGAAGACATTCTCGGCGGCGCTGAAGGAAGGTGAGTATCGCAGAGCTCCAGGGGCGGCTGTCCGAATGCCGATAGAGCATTCGGACAGCCGCCGCAGCCCCTCGGATACCGGAAGCCGGCTCAATGCCGGCTTCCGGTATCGGAAAAAAATATCGGGGGTACTGCACGAGTACCAAGTACTCCTGCAGTACCCGGTATCGGCACCGATATCGATACTAGTATCGGTATCGGTGCAACCCTAATTCTACCTGCTGGGCAGGACCTCTGGCTTCCATCCATGCTTTGACTGGTTCTGTGCTCCCCTTTTCCGTACCGCTCCTGTCTTTGACTGCCAGCCATACAAAGACTGGTGTTTCCCTTCCTTATTGCTGTCCCTGCCTGATAGGTTCACCTATTTACCGTTGTGAAACCCAGCCACCTCAAGCACTGGTACAGAACCTGGATAAAGGGTTACCTGGTAGTGCGTCTCGGGTTAACCCGTAATATACCTAGGAGAAATCCTGAACCAGTCTCACAAGGAGGTGGTATTTCTATGAGAAACATTGTCTCTAGAATAGAAGAACAAGCACGTTGGAGTAGCTTGCGCTTCTATTTCGCGGCACAAATTATCGCCTTCTATACAAGTTATAGGAGAGGTTAATTTACAGTAAGGAGCAGGGAAGCACTATACTCAAGGCGCAAGCCCAACGAATCCTGACGCTAAGACAATTTCTACGTCTGGAGGTTATACCATTGCCAACATTGAAATAGGGCCCCTTGAGTGCTACACTATATTGCCAAAAGTATTCGCTCACCCATCCAAATAATCAGAATGAGATGTTCCAATCACTTTCATGGCCACAGGTATATAAAATCCAGCACCTAGGCATGCAGACTGTTTTTACAACATTTGTGAAAGAATGAGTCGCTCTCAGGAGCTCAGTGAATTCCAGCGTGGAACTGTGATAGGATGCCACCTGTGCAAAAAATCCAGTCGTGAAATTTCCTCGCTCCTAAATATTCCACAGTCAACTGTCAGCTGTATTATAAGAACGTGGAAGTGTTTGGGAACGACAGCAACTCAGCCACGAAGTGGTAGGCCACGTAAACTGACGGAGCGGTGTCAGCGGATGCTGAGGCACATAGTGCGAAGAGGTCGCCAACTTTCTGCAGAGTCAATCACTACAGACCTCCAAACTTCATGTGGCCTTCAGATTAGCTCGAACAGTGCATAGAGAGCTTCATGGAATGGGTTTCCATGGCCGAGCAGATGCATCCAAGCCATACATCACCAAGTGCAATGCAAAGCGTCGGATGCAATGGTGTAAAGCACGCTGCCATTGGACTCTAGAGCAGTGGAGACGCGTTCTCTGGAGTGACGAATCACGCTTCTCCATCTGGCAATCTGATGGACGAGTCTGGGTTTGGCGGTTGCCAGGAGAACGGTACTTGTCTGACTGCATTGTGCCAAATGTAAGGTTTGGTGGAGGGGGGATTATGGTGTGGGGTTGTTTTTCAGGAGCTGGGCTTGGCCCCTTAGTCCAATGAAAGGAACTCTGAATGCTTCAACATACTAAGACATTTTGGACAATTCCATGCTCTCAACTTTGTGGGAACAGTTTGGAGCTGGCCCCTTCCTCTTCCAACATGACTGTGCACCAGTGCACAAAGCAAGGTCCATAAAGACATGGATAACAGAGTCTGGTGTGGATGAACTTGACTGGCCTGCACAGAGTCCTGACCTCAAGCCGATAGAACAAATTTGGGATGAATTAGAGCGGAGGCTGAGAGCCAGTCCTTCTCGTCCAACATCAGTGTGTGACCTCACAATGCGCTTCTGGAACAATGGTCAAAAATTCCCATAAACACACAGTTCATATGCGAGTCAAGGCAGGTGAGCAAATACTTTTGGCAATATAGTGTATATTACTTTGGATGTTTATGTTTGCTGCCTTTGCATTGGCACCGAGGGGAAGCAATATAGTGTAGACAAAAAGTGCAAAGTATACAATACATATGTATTATACCTAGACTGTCAAATGGCAGTCTTGTAATGAGAGCACTTATGGGTCTTTGTGATATAATGAGTCGTATAGAGCTTTATTGTAAAAAAAAAAAATTCTAGAACTATATGTCATACATTTTTAAGTTAAATAAAGAACTTTGAATGAAAATGCATGAGTAATTATTTATGCAATATATTGTGTGTCCAGGAAATCGTGTTGGATCTGCCAGCCTTGCACCTAAGTTGTATATGTGCTCGTCAACCTTTGACCTACCTCAATTTCTCAACAAAAACATGTGTGCAGCTGAATACATCAGTATATCTATTAATACACCAATACTCATCCTTACAACACTTGACTTATTTCAAACAGCTGACAACAAACCGTGGAAAAAGAGAATTATCAGCAAGCGCCAGGGGTGGCGTGAATACCGAACTATAGTGCTCACTACCTTTGCTACTGTAAAGGTTAGGAAACCTGCCTACAAACAGTAGGACCCCCTCCTTGAAATGGATTTTGTGTTAATACTATTGACCCATATCTGGGCCGTATTACAAAGTTGGTGCTAACTTAACCAGAGCTGTTGTAAACTTACTAGAGCCATTATAGGGCAATATTATAATCTTAAACGCGCAGCTTTGTGAGCGTTAACGTTCAGTTAAGTGGCCCTAATGCAGGCAGACCATATTACAATACGAACGCTAACGAGTTAAAAAAAACGTTAGCGCATCAGAGATTGCACTTTCTAGCGCGAGCTTAGTGTACTTTGCGCTCCCTATGCTTAACATGGCGAGCTCAAAGAGTGATTAGCTTTAGGATCACAAAGTCCTATCATTAAGCACCGCTGCGGTTACTGAAAAGCTAAACACAGCTAGGAGCTGGTGCTAACTGATTCCACTTCGGCAGAATCAGATATCACCATCTTAAAATCACTTCAAATATCAGATACTCGCCTTTCACCCTCGGCGAGAATGGCTGCTCGATCAGCCACTTCTGGCCGCTGGGAGCAGACTGAGACTGGGAAAAAAGTCCCCAGTCTCCCTCCGTGATCACTCCGCCATTTTCCACCTTAGCATCCCCGTTTTAGCGGGCAGTATGTAATACAACCCATAGTCTATGGAGTTGTTATGTTTACAACAGCTCTGGTTAAGCTAACACCAACTTTGGAATATTGCCCTCTATGTTTAGACACTGACTGACCGTATTTGTTTATTCCTACCCAATATAAAAGTGTATAGCATCGCATATCTTCAGCCAAGATATCGCACTGTAACATGGCACAGAGCCTGGCAAACAGTTACAGGAGGTGGAAGGTCAATGCAATTATTAAGCATTAAAGAAGCCAAGACAACATATGCCAGAGCAATTTTTAAGATCCAAGTCTCTCATGTTTCATTTTATTACTGCTTTGTATTTTGCTATTTATAAACAATTACAATTTGTAACAATATTTTTTTATTTTATAACACTATGCCATAAATGTTACATCACTGTAACCCTTTGGCATTGAGAAGTAATCGTGTGTTACTGGACAAACTTTTTTTATTTCTGACTTTTTTGAAGGAATATAAAACAGTACAACTACTGATATAACTTTCTGAGTCAAAACACTCACAATATCTAACATACTCCACTAATATATCTGTATAGTCACAATATCTAACAAATACTCCACTAATATATCTATATACTCACAATATCTAACAAATAACTGCACTAATGCTTCTAATAAGACACCGTTATCATAGGTTACAGTTACGAGTTTTTATAAAGCGCTAAAAAGTTCTGTAGCGCTGTACATTGGGAGGCCAAACGACAAATAAACATATAGGTTAAACGCACAGTACAGTAGGTGAGAGGACCCTGCTCAAGAGCTTACAACCTAAGAAGATAGGGGTGACAAAGTAGGTGAGGGTTAATAGGTGAACCGGTTACAAAACTACCTGCGATACTCTATTGGTGAATTGATAAAGAATTTAAAATTTTAGGCCGTAATAGCTGAATTTAACAACGTTGAAACCTTATTAAAAGTAGAATTTGTCCATCTCTAAGTTTCTCGACAATGCCAGGAATAGGCGAACACAATAATAACATCTTCTTCAAAAAGAACTTTCATACAAAAGTGCCATCATACTTTCTGGGAGTCTGTGCCCAACTACGATTCCTACAATTCGCAGCCTAGATATTGCGCCGAATAAAAGCTGGAAAGCAACTACAAGAGGTTTTCATAAAGCTTGACTTTGTGGCCTAAATAATACAGTTCCCCGCTGTAATTCCCCACCAATTCACTGCTTAGTGAATAGTTCCTTGTATTGTCTATATATACATAGGCCACGAGTTGAGAAAGTCTGGCTTTGGGGCCTGAAGTTCTTTTCGTGAAAGCGTGACCTACCCAGAGACATGTCAATTTTGCCATTGTCCGTGTGAAGCTCAGAGGCTGCCTGATCCTCTTCTTCCATGTTGAAACTCTGCAGGGGAATTAACAAGGAGTAAGGCTACAGACCCAGACGGTGTCACTGGCAGCTGTGCTCATCGTGCCCCCCTCCTGGTTGGAGTGCCGGACGCATGTCATCACAACTCCCAGTCATTAACTACCATGTATGGAGGCAGCCAAACTGGGACAGCAGGCACACTCACCGCAAGGCACTGGGACGGGTTCAATGAATCCCGGCGTCATTTCCTTAACACCTTCATTACCAAGCTTTATTTAAAAAAGGGGAAAACAGTGGTTCTAAAATTACAAAGTGTCACGATTGAAGGTTAAACATATAGAATAGTTTAATTACGCTTTTGGTTTTATTAAATGTATAGAATGAATCAGATTGTAAAATTAAGTATCATTTCTGCTGTTCATAGCTGTAGCACACACATACAAATCCAGGAACACTTAAAGCAATTCGCCCACTGTGCTATGAAAATAAAGTCTGCTCAGCATTTCAGTCCCTTTCTTCAGATACCTGAGGACTATACATAAGAGCAGACCTTTTCTCCATCATGGGCGGACCCTCCCCTTCTGTTCAGGGCTTCTGACATGCGGACGTTCCTGCAGCTTTTCAGGCAGTTTGCTCACCATACGTAATGTGTGCAAATTGAGCATTGCTTGGAATTTGTGTATTTTATGCAAAAGCTAAAGTGGTCAGAGTGTTGAGTGTCCAATTAACCCCATAAGGACCACTGACGCACATAGTACGTCCTGGGGAAAATTCACCTTAAGGACCAAGGACGTACTATGTCCTTTAACCCCCCTCCCTCCCTATACTCACCTCTCTGGCTGGGGTCCCACATTGGGCTGGCTTTCTTGAAGCCAGCCTGATGGTTTTATGGGTCCTGGCCATCGCAGTGATGTCCTCGCCGGGCGTGATGATGCAATTTTCAGGCACCCCTGGTGCATGCAAAGGAGAACCTGAAAGGGGAGGGTGGGGTCCTTTGGACCCCTCTCCCTCCCGAATGGCTGCACATAAAAAAAAGAATGGCCCCGCTGCAGAGGGCAGAGTCTGCCCTTTCTAGTGGTGTCTCTCTTTAGCTCCTTAGGCACCGGATCTGCTCCTAGAGATGGCTGACATCTTGGGTGTCAGCCAAGCCTCCGGGGTCACCCCCACCCACTGACATCATCGCGATATGTGTGATGATGTCATTTGGCCAGTTAACCCTCTAGCTGCCAAGTGGAGCTCGGGGGTTCCTTTGAATCCTCATATCTACCTTTGAATCCTCATATCTACTGATCCGTGGCAAGCAGCAAGAGGATCATTGCCTTTCCATTGATACCAAACATGACCAAGATTGGCGTAAAAATAAAAAGTACATAAAAATAAAAGTGGTTTTTTTTTAAAAAAAATTGTCTGGGGGTATAATAAAATAGGACTTTTTAAACATGATGATCACATTTAAACATGATGAGCATAAAATGGTCTACATGAGCTCAGCAGAGAGGTGAAATGGCTCAGCAGTGAAGGGGTTAAAAAGCCCAAAACATGTAAAAATTAGGTATTCCTAATTCAGGACAGAATTTCAAAACTATTTAGCCGGGGTCTTTTTTGCCGGTTGTAGATTTTGGGGATTAAAGTTTGAAAAAATTAGTTTTTTAAATGTTTTCATCATATTTCATATTTTTTTTATAGTAAATTATATGATAAGATGAAAATAATGATATCTTTAGAAAGTCCATTTAATAGCGAGAAAAACAGTATATAATATGTGTGGGTTCCATAAACGAGTAAGAGGGAAATTAGAGCTAAACATAAACAGAGCAGAAATGTAAAAAAACAGCGGTAGGTAGTTTCGGACAGACAATGGTAAAACCGCCTGGTCACTATAGGGTTGAGAAACGTTATCCCTCCCGATTTTTTTGTGGTTCCTACGCCGATGATATAAGTTAATTTTTAATTGTTGTTAGTCTGTTTTTCCACCATAATTACTGCTGAACCTGATTAGCAAAGTTCTCAACATAGGTTTCCGCTGGAGTCTCTGTCGAAGTTGTCTAGCATTGTTTTTACTGTTGTTTTCACTGTCTTGGCTATAGGAGTTTAATGATGATCGCCTCTTTAAAATTGCCAAACTAAATTTGCCGGTGTTGCTAACAACAGAAGAACAATGCTGAATTAAGAATAGCCTTGGTTTACTCGTTTTAAGGAAAAAACGTGTCTACTGTTGTTTGAAGCATCTTCGCCTGCATTGTTAAATTTTTCTTCCCTGGATAGTCAAAGTTCTCCGGAGTGGCTACACTGTGATTTTTACTGTTATTTCCAACTAAAGTGAACTGTGTTGCCCCAATGGGACTTTGAGTGTGTAATTGCTACATTTACTGTACCCAACAATCGTGTTTGAGGTGCAATCCCTTCTTCTGATTGTATTTTTAAGTGCTGCTACAAGTCATGCAAGACCACACTGTATAAAATTGTATCTAATGCTGAGTGTATGAATCTAGTGACTCATGGCTATGCCGGATGCCGGGCGAGCACAGCACTAGACTTCCTTCAGAAGCACAACACTAAATTTCCTTCTGTCTGAATATTAAAAGGACACTGCTGTCACAAAATGCTCATGACAAGGTTTCACACATCCTGGTTTCTGTGCGTGAAATAAGAAGTGTGGTTTTTGCACTGAAACGCTGCAACTTTGCTTCTCCATATCAAAAGGATGTGTGGTCAGAAACATCACAAGAAAAGAATACTTTCCTGCTTCCCATTAATCCCTTATTATTAAATTAAACCATATTTTATCCCTTGGTTCTTTGCCATACGTGGATACTCCTATCTGGATGACTTCCCGTTTCCTAAAGCGTAACCTCACTAAAACTGAACTTCTCGTCTTCCCTCCATCTACAACATGGCTGGACTGGGGCAAAAAATCAGCCCTGGACTTCATCCAGACCGGCCCACTTTAATTATGCAAACGCACAAAAATAGTATATAATCCAATCAGATCATTCAACAAATCGCTCGACAGATACCAGAGTTACTGCAGAGTGATTGGGTAAAGCAACGCAGCGGCACTGAGGTTGAGTGCGCAGCATGTCGTAAGGTGAGGCGGATGCGCAGCAGGTCTCACCGGCATGGTGGCCCCAACAAGAGACTACAACAGACTCCGTTTTACAGATGGTGAGGAAGTTCGCACACATTAAGGGCAGTGCTAGCTGCCCGGTGAATCAGCATTCACACTGGCCCACGAGCCATTAGCCCACCGGGAATCTCCATGCAGTCCCTATTAGCTTGTATGATTTAACAAGTGTTTTCACTCTGTAGTATTATGTTAGTTTTTTATATGCATCTTTTTTTGTGCAAAAATCGTTTTGCTAAACTTTGCATTTTTTACTTTCCGTTTTAATTGGTGATATTTATTTGGTTTGCTGCAAACATCAGCAGTCATCGTTACAGCAGCATGTCTTGGTTTATATGCATATATTTTTTTAATTGAGGTGCAGAGTCCCTCGAGCTTGAGCACCATAAGGATGAGAAGATTTTAAGCATTGGACCTTGACATACGTTGTATTTTTTTGGAGCTACAATTTAATTACGGGAACCTCCGGCTTGATTCCAACTATGGTCTAGAATAGGCAATGGGCAGAACAGCCAACTGGATAGGGTCAACGGCCAAGCCTCAAACTCCAATATAAATGAGGCCTGCCTACTGAGTCCCACCCCCTTGTACCCTGACCAAACACACCCAGGCACTATTCGATCCAGTCCATCTTTAATGCAAGCCATCGATCAATAGTTACTCTACACTAGTGCATCAACACAGAGGTGGCCATGTTGGAATCATGTTAGGATTTTCTTACGTTGAAAAACAGGGCCATGTCAAATCTGTGATGTCAGCAGTCAATCAAACCCTCTGATTCCCAGAGAGTTCCCAGCATCCCACCTGTCATGCACAGGTATGGTTTTTGCGCTGTGCCAGATTTAAACACAGATTTTTTTTTCTTCCTGTTTTCTTATCAAAGGAGTTGATTCTCATTACTGAGTCTGCGCAGTGGGCGAAGGAATATGGTAAACTGGGTCATGTCGGGGCTCAAATGAAATAATTTGTCCTGCTGAGTAACAGTGGTGTCACTAGGGTTGGTGTCACCAGGTGCGGTAACTCATGGTGTCACCCCCTCGAGCCCCCCCCTGAGTTTTACACAAAATTATTTAAACTATTGTTACTCATATGCAGCACTTCCATATAACGCTAAATGTAAGCCAATAATGAGACATTAGTTCCTAGAAAAATTACACCATAATATTACCAGATCATATGAATACAAAGGAATTTGAATTTAAAACATTTAACACACATGGATATATATTTCCCCCAGCAGCTCACATATGGATATATTGCTCCAGCTCACAATTATATATTGCCCCAGCAGCTCACCCATGGACATATATTGCCCCCAGCAGCTCACCCATGGATATATATTTCCCAGGTCACATTTATATATTGCCCCCGCCCAGCAGCTCACACATGGATATATATATTGCTCCCAGCAGCTCACCCATGGATATATATTGCCCAGCTCACATATGGATATATTGCCCCAGCTCACAATTATTATTAAAAATATTAAAAATATAACTGGGCAGGGCAGGGCCGGTGCTGGACTATTTTGCGCCTTTTGCGCTCAGCTATTTGTGCCCCCACCAAACAAATTGTTAACTGTGGCAATGCTGGGGGAGGGCACACACTGTTCACTGGGACACACACACAAGCACACTACGGGGGGGACACACACACTGTGCAGGGAGGCCGCACACGGTCATTTGGTGCCCATCTTACCCCTCTGCTGGTCAGGTCCGGGATTGGTCTGTGCCTCTTTATTTCACCTTTTCTTTCATCTGCCTCTTTTCTTTCTTTTTCTTTTGTGACTCTTCTTTCGTCTGTGCCTTTCTCTTTATTCTGCCTCCTTTTTTTTTTTTTTAAATCTGCCTCTGGTGACGTTCACACGTCACCTGGTGGCGCCTGCGCATCACCATAAGACGCCCATCTTCTGCGCCGCTAGCGGGGGTTCCGCGAGCCACCACTGCCTGCTACACGAGCCACATAATGAGGGACGGGTAATAATGAAACACCAGTTGGGGCAAACTGCGCTCCTAGGAGGCAGTGCACCCTAGGCGGTTGCCTAGCTCGCCTAGTGAGAGCACCAGCCCTGGGGCAAAGACTGTCATCAGCATTTGCCTAATTATTTATTGGGCAACAAAGGGGGATCATTTTAATACCTTAGTCTTTTAAAGATATATATATCTTCCTAGCTCATCTTAGGCCTGTGCTAGCTTCACGTCAGATAAAAAAACATCCTTTTGCTAAAATGACTTTAAAAATGTAAACAACCCACGCTGCTCATTCTCCTGCATGTGTGAATCACTCTGTGCTGCGGTCACATATAAAGGGGCATTATATACAGTCATGTTACACACACACCATGGTTTATTTACAAGGTGCGCCAGTGTTTTGTTTTGGTTTTTCCCTAGATTCCCCCCCCATTCCCAAAATCCAGTCTCTTGGTTCCGCCCACTGGAGCCGGGAAGACAGCGCAGGCGCACTGGGCAACGCACTTGCTAACGGTGTCATTCTAGCAGGTCTATTCCTCGGCAGACATGGCGGCCAATGTGACGGCGGCAGTGGCCGGAGGTGGCGGAGGCTCTGGGGGTCCAGGCGGGGGTGGAGGTGGCGGTCTGGGTGCCGGAGGAGGCGTCACCATGATCGGAGGGGGCCCTGGCTGGTACCCCCCCTCGGTGTCCTTGCACCCCTGCTTCCCCGCCGGCGGAGCCCAGTGGCTGACGGGAAATGGCCAGCAGCATGCAATGCGCAGCCTGGACCGGGCCTTGGAGGAGGCTGCGAGCTCGGGCATCCTCAACCTGAGCGGCCGGAAGCTGAGGGACTTCCCGTGCACGGGCTATGACCTGACGGACACCACACAGGCAGGTGGGGCCCCTGCTCCGGCGCACCCCCTCTCTCCCCTGGTACCTCAGCATCCCCCAGTGGCAGGCAGGGTGCAGTGAGGGCCCGGGGGGCCGCTGTCCGTGGTACTAGTCACCCCTGTGTGTGCCACCCAAAACCTGGGCACCCCAGTCTGCCCAATGGGGGGGGGGGACCTAAGTACCAGGCACAGGGGAGGGGGCAATCATTTTGTAAATACTAGGAACATGGCATTTTTGCAGGGTCTGGGAACACAATGGATGGGCAGCAAGTCTCCCTGGCACCATTCGTCAAGCTGGCACACACCCAGCCCCATTATCCCAGTGTTAGCAGGCTTGGTATCCTTTTTGGCATTGTAGGGGCTTTACAGTGCCCGGGGGCTCATTTATTCCCATTTTTAGGCTGTCGAATCCCCACCTCCCTTAATTATGGCTACACTGATCCTCTGGATACAGTATATTCCTGATTTTCCCCTCCATACACGCCTCCGGGTATCAGTGTATGCCTTCTGTGCACTCTGGCGACGGTGAACCTTGGCCCCCAGATGTTTCTGAAGTATATATCCCATGATGCTCAGCCAACCAAAAGTATAATATAAGCATCATGGGACATTTGGTTCTGAAACCTCTGGGATGCTCTAGTATCTTCCTTTTGTCAGGGAATCCCTTATCTCATTGTGCGTCACATCATCCACCTGGTCGCCTTATACCTGTATAGCATGTGGTCCATTGCATTTTGGGACTGTGCTCCAGGTACGCAGCCGTTATGGGAGCTGCAGTCCACAACAATCACTCGTGGCGGCGTTAGAACATCTCTCTGGTGGTTTCTGCTAGTTATCCCTATATTTTGGCATCTCTGATAACATAGTCCGTGGACCAGAGAGCGTCCCTTTCTATCCAGGATCCAGACAGGCCTACTTGTGCTTTGTGTTGTACCCTTTGGGGAGAGAAAGACGATCATTTGTCCTGGTCATTATTTATTCTTGTAAGATTTTGATGTAATGAGTCACAAATTTAACTGTAATGAAGAAAACCAATATGGCAGCACTCGCCTAAACGTGCATTTGGTGTTTCTTGGTGATCAGTGGGTATAACATGCAAATTAATTAAAGAAAATTCTGAGCGCAACACTACAAAATAAGCAAAATATGTTTCAAATTACCTAACTTGGTGTAACGAATTATGTAGAGTTAGTTGCAATATGGGATTCACTTACTGCATGAACCTGCTGCAGTGCCAATCTGTACCCATCGTCGACAGGTCCATGCCAATCTAGGGCTCTGGTTCAACCCTGGTGTAAACTTAACCAGACTTGTTGTAAACGTATCAACTCTATAGAATTCAATGGATCTGGGAAGTTTACCCCAGGATTGGAATAAGACCCCTAATGTCTGCTCTTGTGCAGCATATCCACTTACTTGGGACATGCATCCCGCTGGGACTCCCAGCAGATCAAGGTTCTAACTAGAATCCGGAATGAAACAAAGCGTTCTATAGCTTTCAGCTACCTTGGCCTTTTTTATTTGTTTTAGAACAATGTTTCCCATGAATGTCTGCTAATCAAAGTGCAGCATCATGGGAGATGTAGTTCCAAAACATCTGGAGGGCCAAGGTGGCCTACCCCCTGACCTAGAAGAACAAAGGGCATACTCAAGTGGTCCGGCACAGCAAGAACATGCGACATGCGCCTGTAGGAACGTATACAGGGAGGTGAATTGAATTCAGAGTGATTTTCCTTCAATGTATATTTCTACCACGTGCTACAAATCTATGATGCTCATGTCATTCTTGGATTCTACTCAATATTCTTGTTTTGAGTGTCCCACTCGTAATTCTTTATGGTTTATTTATATTTTTATGCCGCAGATCATGTTCCATTTTTCATTCTTTTTGTGATATTTTCCAATGCAAATCAAAATGTATCCATGTTCAAGGTGTTATATATATATATATATATATATTATATAAATTTTTATTTGAATCTTTTTCTATGCAAAAATATTTTTCAAATGGAATCTGTAAGGTTTAGCCAAGGAGCTCTGAGCTGGAAGTTGTCCCCCCCCCCCCTCCCCTGCTGCTTTTACGTTCTGGCTGTTTTGTCATTAGTTTCTCTGTTGTTTTTTAATTCACTGTTTTGTAAATAATGTAACACTTTCTTTCACACTTAGTAACAAAACCTGAGTCATCACATTTAGAATACTCAGTAACCTTGCTACTTGCTCAAGATCATTTCTGCTGATTTTTACACCCACACATGAAGTTTATGCATATGCATATGTGTATGTTTTCTGACAGTAGGTAGTGCTCGGGTATTTTCTTACTGTGGTAAGCTGTGTTTACATACTCTGGCCTGGTCAGCTTTACACTATACCTTTTACGGTATTGAAACTTAACGCTCCAAGCACGGTTTAAGGGGTTGTTCTATTGGCTTTTAATGCCTTATTAGATCTGGTTTGGTAAAATAAGCTTTTTAGCAACTGACATAACTTCTGTCCTGCCATCAAGGTATTTTACTTGTCCTGCAGGCTCTGCATTCTGCGTATCTCCCTTGTTCACTGTAAGGCTAGGGTCAGACTAACCCATTTTTAACGTGCGTTTAGGCACACTTAATCACGGCCGCATTAGCAGCAAATGATGGGCAATAACGGCCAATATATACGAAGTATGGCCGCACGAATGTCCGGCCGCGCAACGCAAGTGGGAAAATGAACGCATTTTTTCGAGAACGCAGAACCGCTAGTACTGGCGTACAGAGTGCGCTGCAGTGGCGTGTGTGCGTGATTAGGAGATGTCAGACGCTGCTAATGTCTAGCCTACATAACGTCCAGACGCAAAAAGTGTTTTATTGACGATCCGTAAAAAAATCACGCATGAAAATGCGCGTCGTCTGACCGTTTTCACGCATTCCGTGAAAAAATACGTCAATGCGTTCTGTGCAGGTGAAAGATCTTTGATTTCAGACTTGATTGTGGAGACAGGAGGGCAGCAATCTAAGCTTAAAAAACACAAAAGATATATCCACCAAAGTCTAGATAGCTGAGGGCAAAAATTTCACTATTTTCACAGATATAAAAAGAATCTTACCGCTGTCACCACAAAACAACTCATACACGCCCTGGTAATCTCCCGACTCGACTATTGCAATAATCTCTTATCTGACCTCCCTCTGTCCCGCCTCTCCCCCCTACAATCCATCCTGAACGCCTCCGCCAGGCTAATTCACCTCACCCGCCGCTCTGTCTCTGCCGCTCCCCTCTGCGAGTCCCTTCACTGGCTCCCCATCCACTGCAGAATTAAGTTCAAAATCCTTATCCTTACCTACAAAACCCTCACTAACTCAGCGCCCCACTACCTGTCCTCACTAATCACCAAATACACCCCAGCCCGCTCCCTAAGGTCAAACAGTGACCTGCGCCTAGCTTCTCCCCGCATCACCTCTTCCCATGATAGACTGCAGGATTTCTCACGCGCAGCCCCCACTCTCTGGAACGCTCTCCCTCGTGCTGTCAGACTTTCCCCTAACTTCTCTTCCTTCAAACGCTCCCTTAAAACATTCCTATATAGGGAAGCCTACCACCCAACTCACTGACGCAACCATCAATCACTCTCACCTTACAGTCCTCTCCTCCTGTTTCCAACCCCAACCCTCCCAGATTGTGAGTTCCTACGGGAATAGGGCCCTCATCTCCTCCTGTACTGTTTGTCAAATGTTGTTCAATGTATTGTAACCCTGTCTGTACTGTGCTTATTGTACAGCGCTGCGGAATATGCTGGCGCTTTATAAAATAATAATAATAATAATCGTGGGGCAGTTTGGTTGCAGATGAATACCTTTTATGATCCATTTGGAGGGGGGGTTTATTCACTGTACTTTCATTGACCTAATGTTAACTACTTTTTGATTAGGAACCTGTTATTACGCGTTAAGTCCCTTTTTTGACATGCAATGTATTGGTATGTCCCAGTAGGGGTCGAGTGATGGGAGACTCATCTCTGCGAGATCGCATACCGTTTTTTTTGTCAGCTGTCCTCCTAGAAAAACTGTTAGTTGCATGAGCATCTGAAAACCTTGTTCCTGGTTTTTCTTTTTCTCTCCCTGCCTGCTTTGCATGTATGCAGGCACAGTGCCCCCCAGTAGCCTAAATGTCCCCAAGTTTCCCTTCATAGAATATAAAAAAAAAGAGTTAAATTCTAATTGCGAGTTATTTTGGGGAAATTAGGGGTGTTAGGATTTAGTCACACACTAAAATAAATATATAAACACTTTTTCCACTTATACAGGTTTTCGATACAAAATAATCAGTTATGTATTAGGCTAGGGTCAGACGAAAGCATTTTTCCCGCGAACGTGAAAAAGTGCGTCCGAACGCATTGACGTATTTTTTTTACGGAATGCGCAAAAACGGTCAGACGACGCGTGATTTTGTACGGATCGTCAATAAAACTCTTTTTGCGTCTGGAAGTTATGTAGGCTGGACATTAGCAGTGTCTGACATCTCCTAATCACGCACACACGCCGCTATGCCGCAGCTGCGCACTCAGTACGTCAGTACTAGCGGTTCAGCGTTCTCAAAAAAATGCGTTCACATTCCACTTGCGTTGCACGGCCGGACTTTTGTGCGGCCGTACATCGTATATTGGCCGTCATTGCCCGTCATCTGTTGCTAGTGCGGCCGTAATTATGTGCGCCAGAACGCACGTTAAAAGTGCGCTGGTCTGACCCCAGCCTTAGGCTAGGGTCAGATGAGCACATTTTGTACGGACTGTGCGTCCGTGCAGTACGGACGTACTTTCTGACTGACGACAAGGTAGTGGCCACACAGTCTGTTTTTTTTCACTGACGGATTTTTTGACTGATGTAGGAGGGAAAATAAATTTTATAATGAAAAAACATTCTGTCCGTCAAAAATGCTGGACGTATAAATGCAGTCCGTCTGACCACGCTCCATCACTCACACACAAAGCTATGCGGACGTTGTGGACGTGGCGCACTCCACACGTCCTTTCTCGCAGTATTACATTCTTGCCACTTTCTTGCCTAACCTGCGTCCGTCTGCTGCGTCCGTCTGCTGCGTCCGTCTGCTGCGTCCGTCTGCAGCGTCCGTCTGCTGCGTCCGTCTGCTGCGTCCGTCTGCAGCGTCCGTCTGCTGCGTCCGTCTGCAGCGTCCGTCTGCCTCCGCACTTCTGTGCGGACGTACTTCGTGTGTGGGGCTCCATTTAACACAATTGTATGCTATCACGGACGTACTTAGGTGCGGGCAACACGGACGTTAACACTGCGTTCGTCTGACCCCCAGCCTTGGACATAGACATGTTATTGGTAGCCGATATTCAGGAAGTTTCTGATAATTGGTATCAGCCTTTTTATTTGCTGATATTTGGCCAAGTTGGCTCTCTGAAAGAGAGCACCTACAAACTCATGTACAAAGGAGCGCACACAAAATAGCAAATATTGAATAGAGGGGTGTTAGCCCATAATCATCTTGGTTCAAATACAATGGGAGAGCCTATAACGAGATATAAAACATTGCATAGCACAGTTGATTCTAAATAAAAATATATGTATACTCTTCTCTGGTACACTCACAAAGGTGGAGCATAATAGGCTCGTGGTTCACGACTCTAAGCCTCTATGGGGGGCTTCTCCCACCAAATTTGATATATGTTCTCCACTCGTTATGTGATCTCAAAAGGGACAGAATATGGCGTAATATCGCTAATAAACATTCATTATATGTAATCAAAGAAAGGGCCCACTCACATGCTCCAGAGCCTCCTGGACTTGGTGGCTCGGTAAAAGCGCTTTAGACCACTTTCCAGAGATGGGGAGGTCAGACCCTCTTGAAAACAAAAGCTGAGTGAATGCCAAGCTTGTTAAGATCTTCTCAGAGAGGCACAGAATGGGTATCCAATGAATTATCAGTATGCCAGGGGAGTAGATAAAATGGATAAAAGCTAAATAAAAACCTCTAAAACAACCAATACGTGTTTCACTTCCTCTCCTGCAAGCTTCATCAGTCACTCTTCACTCATAGGTGAGCTGCAATTATGTCATTTTATGCTAATACACTTAGCGACTTGGCACTTTGTCACCTAACTTTGGGTGAACCATTTTTTTGTTTGCAAGTTGGCTCTCTGTAGCTGTGACATGCCATGTCCCGCTGATTTGGGCTTCTTCCACAGCAGGATGATATCTTGGAAGTCAGCCCACACTGTGGGACTTCTGCCCACTGGTGGTTTTGTGTATAAGCGTGATGACAACAGAAATTGGGTTTCCCTCCCATCTGGCAGGGAATTCCCTTTACATGAGATATACAGGGGTCATTTGGACCCCTTGTATTTCTGGCACTGTATATCCTACAGCCAGGGTCAACAACCTTGGACCTCCAGAGGTTTTGGAATTACATTTCCATGAAGTGCCAAGAACTTATTGAGTAGCTGAACATCATAGGAGATGTAGTTCCAAAACCTCTGGAGGGCCAAGGTTGTTGACCGACCCTTTGCCTACAGGGTCATATGAGGCATTGCAAAGGCAATGTTGTTTCTAAAAATAAAAGCTTAAATAAAAATTCTTTAACCCTTTCCTGCCGCAGGACTTTTTATGCTGTCCTCGTGATGGGTGGGCTTTGAAGACGCAGGAGGTACATGTACACCTCGCTGTCTTCAATGGGCCGCTTCGTACCCTCTGTGCAGCCGCCGTGCGCGGTTAGCGAACTTGGGCCATTCCCCTGCAGCCACTGACACGTGTCGGCTGCAGGGTGGGCCGAAATCAGCGGCACCTGTCGGCAAGGTTTACCTGTACGCCTCGCCTGCTTTAACCGACCCATGACAGGTGACACCTGCCTGTCGTGAAGGGGTTAAATTAAATGAGATGGTGCAATGTTTAAGCTTTTATTAAACACCACCACCACAACTTTAAACGTACAAAACAGCAGCACCAGATATCGGCTCTCGGCCAGAAAAGCTGGTGCTAATTGCTTTCGGTCTATCCCCATTATGTATACATACCACAAGAAACAAACCTTTTTTTTTTTTTTTTTTTATCAACTACAATATATAGCCTGTTTGAGTACACAGAGAAGTTACGGTTAAGAGCACAGCGAAACAAATAAAAACTACGTGAGTAATATTTGTGTCGCCAAAGGGGGGGGGGCTGGAATAAGCCAAATCTGTCACAAAGAGGTTCATTTTTAGGAATCTAAGGTAGACCAAGAATGGTGAAAATACCCTATATTCTATTTAAGGAGATCCCACCATAGTTTGCTGTCCTTTTTCATATTCTTTCCAACTATTCTTTAGTAATTTTGGTATAGCTTTCACTAATTTCTGCCGGTGTTTCAGGGGAAGCTGTCCTTGCATTGGTGTCAATGTTTGCCGAAATGTTTCTATGGCAGTTTAATGGAGATAGTCTTTGTTTGCATCTGCTTCGCCTGCCATTGCTGCATACAGCCTCTGCCCAATTATATATATATATACCGTAGTATAAGACGACCCCCTAATTTTCCAGTTAAAAAATGGGTTTTGGGCTATACTCGTCATATTGTATTGTATATCCCGCGTATAAGACAACCCCCAATTTTTGGGGGATGTTTTTAAGTATAAAAAGTAGTCTTATATAGATGTATTTTCTGGTGTATATCTGTATCTTCTAATTCTAGGTGATTTTACTCACCTTTCTGTGCCTTGCTGCACTCTACTCCTCCTCTTTAACTCGGGACTTCGCAACTTGCATAACATAGGAACTGCAAATTGTGCACCACTACGGGACATGCACACATAAAGTATGCAAGTTCTGTTGCATGTGCACAGAACGCTGGATCGAGCTGCGCATGTACGCAGATTCGATCCATCGTCTGCCTGTCTGAGATCGAGTGCTACAGCTGGTGTACGGCAGCTGAGAAACTAAAAAATCCCGGTTGCTGGGGGTGGGGGGGGGAGACTCCTCCATTACACCCAGCATTTTTTTTGCAAGATGGGGGTATGAAGGGGAGCAGGGCAGCCATCAGAAATGATGGGGCCCCTTACTAAACCTCACGATGGGCCCCCCCCCCCCGGCACTCCCTCAACCTCTCTAACAGCTTTTCTCTCCCTTCAAAAAAAAAGGACATAACATAGCTCCACAGCAATAAAACTCACAGTAACGGGCTGTATATGATGGCCTTTGGGCCTGGTCCCTGGGTTTGGTTTGGGCCTTGGGGTCTGTGCTCTGGACCTTGGGGGTCTGTGCTCTGGACCTTGGGGGTCTGTGCTCTGGACCTTGGGGGTCTGTGCTCTGGACCTTGGGGGTCTGTGCTCTGGACCTTGGGGGTCTGGGCTCTGGTCCCTGGGACTGGGCCTTGGGGTCTGGTCCCTGGGGTCTGGTCCCTGGGGTCTGGTCCCTGGGGTCTGGTCCCTGGGGCTGGGCCTTGGGGTAGGGTCCCTGGGGCTGGGCCTTGGGGTAGGGTCCCTGGGGCTGGGCCTTGGGGTAGGGTCCCTGGGGCTGGGCCTTGGGGTAGGGTCCCTGGGGTCTGGGCCTTGGGGGCTGGGCCTTGGGGGCTGGGCCTTGGGGTCTGGTCCGTGGGGGCTGGGCCTTGGGGTCTGGTCCCTGGGGGCTGGGCCTTGGGGTCTGGGCCTTGGGGTCTGGGGGCTGGGCCCTGGCGTCTGGGCCTTGGGGACTGGGTCTGGGCCTTGGACTGGGTCTGGGCCTT
Source organism: Leptobrachium leishanense (assembly GCA_009667805.1). Taxonomy (NCBI): domain Eukaryota; kingdom Metazoa; phylum Chordata; class Amphibia; order Anura; family Megophryidae; genus Leptobrachium; species Leptobrachium leishanense. Next base: position 25,040,402 of record CM019071.1, on the reverse strand, counting down.
GGGGACTGGGCCTTTTTGGGTCCCTGGGTCTGATCCTTGGGGTCTGGACCCTTGGGGTTGTGGGTCTGGGCCCTTGGCCTTGGGGTCGTGGGTCTGGGGTCTGGGCCCTGGGTCTAGGCTGGTCCCCGGCTCACCACTCTGCTGTCTTGTTTTCTTCCATCTTCTGCTCTTCTCTTCAATCTTCTTGTCTTCTGATCTTCTTGTCTTCAGCCCGGGCCCTCCAGCTCAGGTGCGCAGCTTCACTGAGTGGAGGGGGCGGAGCCAAAGCAACGTGCTTGGGAGGCCCCTCACACGCTGCTTGGCCCCGCCCAGCCAGTCAGTGAAGCTGCCAGGAGCCGGAGGAGACGCAGTGTCTCCTCCGGCTCCTGCAGCAGCAGGGACACAGCTCCGGATTTGGACTCCTCGAGTCCGATACCGGAGCTGTAAAAGGGCGACGCCGCTGCCGACGGGGGCCCGGGCCCCCACCGGGCCCCTTACGGCAGTATGGGGCGTAATGCCCTGATGGCGGCCCTGAAGGGGAGCACTCCACATCTTGACTACTTTAAGACTACAAGGGGTAAGTATGAGTAGAGTGTCTCTTTAAATCCAAATGGTACATGAGACTGATAACATTTGCATACCGGGTGCATTGGAACTACATGTCCCATGATGCTCTTGCAGTCTTAGTGTTCTTACAGCATTATGGGAGCAAACATTTTTTTTGTCTGAGCTGTTGTTTGCGATTAAGTGTTTTTGTTTTTTTTTCTTTTGTAAGGGACTGGCATTTTAGGAGCTTGTTTGTGTCGTTTTATTGCAAGGAGTGGCCCAGTTTAGATTCAGCCCAATCCTTTTCGGTTAAAGAAGGTCTCTAGACCAGTGATGGTGAACCATGGCATTCCAGATGTCTTAGAACTGCATAAACCTGGTTTGAACATCATGGGGCTTGTAGTTCAGAAACATCTGGGGTGCCAAGGTACGCCATCACTGGTATAGCCAATCCACGTAGGTTTATTGGGCAGTCCGCAATTTTTTTGTCCATAAACTGGCCTTTCACAAGCCAGAGAAAGGAGAATGGCCAGTGGCTGACTTCCCAATAGAGTGCACTCTATCTGAAGCACATGTTGAGTACCTGGGACACCTTCTTTATTGTATGTATGTTGGACGTGCTCTGGGTCGTATGAGCACCTTCTGGAGTGGCTATTTTCTCTGAAGTCCTATTTGGATTGCATTCTTCCTCCGTATTACCATCGATCCGGTTTGTAACGGGTTACATGTCAAGTGGATCATATTTAATTGGATTTTTACTGCAGGTTTTCTTAATGGTACTCTTTATTTTAGTGTGGCCTTTGGATTGTTATGTAATGAGTTTTTTTTTTTGTTTGTTTTATTTGGACAGGTAAACTGTCATAAACACCAAGTTTAAATATTGATGTATATCAGATAAGTAGAAAATGTAAACACATTAACAAAATAAATCCTTAAATCTAAAGAGAACTCAAACAGTAAATCAAGCAAACAGATCCCCGGGGTGTCCCTCACAGCATATAAAGATCAATATGTTGCCAGCACAAAAGACTAAGGAATAGGATATACTACAGATCCTGTAGCACACTTTACTAGTTTTAAACTCCATGTATTCTTATTTTACAAACAGATCAAAAAGCATTTCAATAACTGGATAGTGGTTTTGTGACTAAACGTATTACATGTGAAACCAATAGCTTTAACTGCTGGTGCACTTGGGGTTTAATAATGCAAATAAAAAATTACATAATGGAAAAAAAAATGTATATATCCACATGGTTTGAGAGAGTATATGTACAGTATGTGCAATATTATGATCTTACATTTCCTTAATTCTATGAAACCACAAAGCGGCCACAATAACAATCTTTTTCTTTTATGTCTGGGTGTGTGTGTGATATCTTTCATGCTTACTATAATCCATTAAATAAATATTGAGTTTGCTCTTTGGAATAATTGGCTTCATAGTTTGTTTGTTTTTTCTTTTGACATGGTTAAAATCCCTGAATATTGTGTCTCGTATCCTCTGTGAAGCTGAGGGCTATTATTTTTGGGTTCCATATGGAAGGAAGTGCTGCTTTGTGCCACATTGTGATTTACCAGTTGTCCGTGATCCCTTTCCCATTATGTGTGGTGTATACAGCGGGGCTTTGTCGTCTTCCTTTAGTGGTCTTTGTGGTCTGACGCATTGGGTGAATTATCCCTGTGTGACAGTATGCGCTGTGTAAGCCTAGGGTTGCTTCAGTATGTTTTCCCCTTTTAATTCTAAAACACATTTGTTTATCAGTATCATCTGTCAATGCAATCTATGCATTTTTTTTCTCTTTCGTTTTTATTTTGTTCTTTTGTGTAAAATGTATTCTACACAGAGCAGGATGTAGCCACGCTCTTCCATTGTGCATGTTGCAGGCGAGTGGCACGATATGAAGCCAGAGAACATCACCCCGTCTCCTTTCTCAGCAGATACGTTTGTGTGTGATTATTGTTGGCTCTTGTCTCTTCCTCTTTCATTTTCAGGAACAGAGAATGGGTTGGAGGAAGTTATTCACAAACACTGGAGGAGCTGCAGAATGATTTATCTGTAGCGATCCAGCGCATCTATGCCCCCCTCTCTCTCATTCATTGACTGTCACAAGCCCGAAATCCTGTTACTAAGCGGGGTACACTTACAAAGAATACCCTGTGTTGCAGGTTGTACTGCAGATTGTTGCCACTATTGAACTATATATATATATATATATATATATATATATTATATATATATATATATATATATATATAATATATATATATATATATATATATATATATATATATATATATATAGTTGTGTTCAAAATTATTCAACCCCCACTGAAATTGAGTGTTTTGGCCAGTTTGACATTGATTTTGATCATTCAGTCATCTTGCTTACAATTAAATCAAAGAGGCACGTGTAGGTCAGACAAATATAACATTTATAATGAAATAACCACAAATGTCTTTTCTGTGCTCACATCATTATCCGTTTTATTCAATCTTAGTACTTAGTACAACATCCTTTTACAGTTATAACTAGGGATGCACCGATACCGATACTAGTATCGGTATCGGGGCCGATATTGCCGTTTGCACGAGTACTTGTTACTCGTGCAAACGGCCCGATACATCCCGCTGATACCGGAAGCCGGCGCTGGGCCGGCTTGCCGGTATCCGCTGGGCTGGGGAAGCTGGCCGCGTGCATGTAAAGCACGCGGCCAGCGTTCCCCTCCGGCGCGCCAAATACTCACCCTTCCTGAAGTTCCGGTCGCTGGGCAGTGATGCTTTCCTGCGGCCACTGGGCGCTCCTGTAACGCTGCCTCTCGGCTGGAGGCCGCGTCACAGATGCGCCCGGGGGCCACGTGACCGCATCACTGCCCAGCGACCGGAACTTCAGGAAGGGTGAGTAAGGGGAACGCTGGCCGCGTGCTTTACACGCACACGGCCAGCGTTCGAGCTGGGGGTAAATCCATGAGAGCTGGGGCCAAATCCATGAGACCTGGGGGCCAAATCCATGAGACCTGGGGGCCAAATCCATGAGACCTGGGGGCCAATCCATGAGACCTGGGGGCCATATCCATGAGACCTGGGGGCCATATCCATGAGACCTGGGGGCCATATCCATGAGACCTGGGGGCCATATCCATGAGACCTGGGGGCCATATCCATGAGAGCTGCGGTCAATCTCATATAAATTTTTATGAGGTCTGTTCCTATTGGAAAGCGTCACATGACATTAAAGTATCGGTACTCGGTATCGGTGAGTACTTTTAAAAAGTATCGGTACTCGTACTCGGTCTTAAAAAAGTGGTATCGGTGCATCCCTAGTTATAACAGCTTTTAAACGTGAAGCATAGCTTCACACAAGTGTCTTGCAGCGATCTACGGGTATCTTCGCCCATTCGTCATGGGCAAAAGCCTCCAGTTCAGTCACATTCTTAGGCTTGCGCACTGCAACTGCTTTCTTTAAGTCCCACCAGAGGTTCTCAATCGGATTTAAGTCAGGTGACTGCGATGGCCACTCCAAAATGTTCCAGCCTTTAATCTGCAACCATGCTCTAGTGGACTTGGAGGTATGCTTGGGATCATTGTCCTGTTGAAAGGTCCAACGTCTCCCAAGCCTCAGGTTTGTGACGGACTGCATCACATTGTCATCCAATATCTCCTGGTACTGAAGAGAATTCATGGTACCTTGCACACGCTGAAGCTTCCCTGTACCTGCAGAAGCAAAACAGCCCCAAAGCATGATTGACCCCCCGCCATGCTTCACAGTAGGCAAGGTGTTGTTTTCTTCATAGGCCTTGTTCTTCCTCCTCCAAACATAGCGTTGATCCATGGGCCCAAACAGTTCTAATTTTGTTTCATCCGTCCACAGAACACTATCCCAAAACTTCTGTGGTTTGTCCACATGACTTTTGGCATACTGCAGTCGACTCTTCTTATTCTTTGGAGACAGCAAGGGGGTGCGCCTGGGAGTTCTGGCATGGAGGCCTTCATTACGCAGTGTGCGCCGTATTGTCTGAGCTGAAACTTCAGTACCCACATCTGACAAATCTTTTCTCAGTTCCTCAGCAGTCACACGGGGACTTTTCTCCACTCTACGCTTCAGGTAGCGCACAGCAGTCGAAGTCAGCATCTTCTTTCTGCCACGACCAGGTAGCGTTTCAACAGTGCCCTTTGCCTTGAATTTGCGAATGATGCTTCCTATGGTCTCTCTTGGTATGTTTAACATCTTTGCAATCTTCTTATAGCCATTGCCCTTCCTGTGAAGAGTAATCACCTCTTTTTTGTCTTCCTGGACCATTCTCTTGACTTCACCATGTTTGTAACCACACCAGTAAATGTCTAGAAGGAGCTGAGTATCACAGTCCTTTTAAAGCTGCCTAATTGGTGCTTATTATGCTTTATTGCTGCTCCGTGACATCCACAGGTGTTTTCAATACCTGATTGAAAACACTTGAATGAACCTCTGTTCTTCAGAGTGGTAGTCTTTAAGGGGTTGAATAATTGTGTCAATGAAGAATTCACAAAAGAAACATTTACTACTGTATTACAAAACCAATTGATGTCATTTTAGTTGCATATGGTTCTTTAAAAAGTCCTTGTAGGATTTCATTCTGAATACAATTACAAATGTACACTAAATTCCCTAAAACCCTTTACAGCATTGGGGGTTGAATAATTTTGAAGACAACTGTATATATCTCAAATCGTCAGCCTTGCTTGAATTATTTTTTTCCTTTTTGATTTTCCTATTGAAATCATTTTTTATATATATATATATATATATAATTTATTTATTTATTTCTCTGTCTCATCCTTGTTTGTCGAGCATTGGCAACGCTTTCCATGCAGTGCTAACCTGGCATTGTGATAGAATACCACTAGGCAAAGCTCATGCTGTATCTGAGTAATAATGAAAAAGTATCTCCTATGGTCGGCATATATTATGCTTTGGTGACTAAGGCTGGGGTCAGACGAGCGCAGTGTTAACGTCCGTGTTGCCCGCACATAAGTACGTCCGTGATAGCATACAATTGTGTTAAATGGAGCCCCACACACTAAGTACGTCCGCACAGAAGTGCGGGGGCTAACGGACGCAGGTTAGGCGTAATACTGCTAGAACGGACGTGCGCAACGTCCGCATAGCTTTGCGTGTGAGTGATGGAGCATGGTCAGACGGACTGCATTTATACGTCCAGCATTTTTGACGGACAGAATGTTCTTTCATTGTAATTTATTTTCCCTGCTACATCAGTCAAAAAATACGTCAGTGAAAAAAACGGACTGTGTGGCCACTACCTTGTCGTCAGTCAGTCAGTAAGTACGTCTGTACTGCACGGACGCACAGTCCGTACAAAATGCGCTCATCTGACCCTAGCCTTAATCTACAGCTCGAGTGTTAATAACTTGAAGCCCAGTTGCCGTTCCTGGAAATGAAAGTGGGAAAGAAGTGCTGTGTGTCTTGTTCATGCACATATACGCATTCAGACTCGCGCTTGCTGTTAGGGATGCCTTGTTGTTGGGGAAGTCTTTGTCAGTCAGGTTTGTTGGTCATTAAGTTTTTGATGTTTGTGATTTTTAACCTCGTTCTACAAATGTGAGTGCTGTCCAAAAAATATCGAGCATTGTTGTGCTTCGCAGCGCTTAGTTTAAATTTATGAAATTGTAACAGCCATAAAGTGATCCTGTGGTAGCCAACAAAAGTTGGACCCATTTGACAGGGAGCCGCTCCCTTTAAGGCCCTGTTCACACTGCGATTTGAAAATCGTGATTTTCCGTTTTTTTTTTATTTTTATTTTATTCACCCCCCCCCATATTCGCGACATACAGCGATAATGTCGCTCTTTTGCAAAGCACCACCAATGCAAATCAAAGGTCATGTACCAGCGACATACTACCACGACGCGCGACATGTGACCTCCTTGACGTCAGACCACCATGGGACCCCAGCTAGAGAAGTGCGTTTCAGGAGGGGGGTGGGGTTTAAAGACATGTTGTACCAGGTATGTCCTTCATCATTAAGCGACCGTTTTCGTAGGATGTACCTGGTACGTCATGGGTCCTTTATGGGGTTCAACTAAAGTAAAAATATAAAACCTAAGAAGCTGAGACAAGCGTTGCAGGGGAGCCTGCTCTCAGGAGCTTACACTCTAGAGGAGTTACCAGTTACTAATTTTAGCTTTTTAATCTTCAGTTACTAAATGAATCCATTGTTTTGCCGGTTTTTTTTTTGTTTTCTCTGTGTGATATTGCTCCTCCAAACTTTTCAGAGGATTTAACGTGTTTCTGTGCATAAAAAGTTGGGAAAATGCATTCGGGGTTATTCGAAGCCGGGAATTCTCTGCAGATTTGGGTCAGCGCTCTGTAATGTAAATTCTGAACATCCGTTCCAACGAGATTTCTATGCGTTTTAATTACCCTTCACATTTTGTCAGCTTGGTAAACACGCATTGTATCGCTTGTATATTAACCAGAAACAACTCGTCTTTGGGAAAACCCACAAGGTATTACGGGTTATTCCTTGCTGTCATTCAAATCCATGAACTTCCCTCATCTCTCTATTAATGCAGATAACGGCAGTGAAAGACAGTAGAAATAATTTCCCCAATAAGAGGAGTTTGCACAGCCCCTCACCTTGGGGTAGTCCTCCTATTGGCTTGTTACTTTTAAGTAAATACACACAAACAATAACGAAAGTAAAACCTTATTCAATTGAGATAGAACAGGTAAAGGGGTATTGTTGGACTTTGCTTCCTCCATTTTTAAATCCCTATTGGAGGTCACCTAGTGGTGAGAACTTTGCCTTCCTACATCCTGTATTTCTAATGGGAAATGAAGAGATGAGGGTATGCTGTAGGTTGCAGAGTGCTGAGGATGTTGCCTCGTCCGTTCTTTCTTCTCTTGAAAATGGCAGTGTCCACAACCTAATGGAAATTGAAAACATCAGTATAAAATGTTACATTAACACCATGCATTTTTATTTTTTAAAAGAGGTCAGACGTGTGCAGGTTAGCGAGGAGTGCTTATTAACCTCTAATCTGCATTGTTATTTGGTGCCTCACATGCGTCTGGGAAATTTCCACGTGGATGACTCTGTATCCAAAGGAATGCCTTTACGATCAGTCTGGCACTCAGATCTTTTCATCAGAATAAGGATTATCTTCAATATATACACCAATAAACTTTGTGTTGGAATAAAAAGATCACAAACCGTTACGTACCTTGTGGTAATCATCTTGGCGCAGCATCTCTAATACCCTTGTGCAGCATATTCCAGGATGAGCGCTTTAGCGGAGCAGCTTTCCATCCCACATTGTATCAATGCGGAGAATGCTCCTGGAGATAATGCTCAGCCCTGCACATGGCAGGAAGCACTTTTTATCAGCCGCAGTAAGATGTAGTCTGGACGAAATTAAAGGACATTGTGACCGCATGACACCTGGCTCTGATTTTCATAGACCTCCAGGCAAATGCTGCAGTTTAACAATACAAAGCACCTGAGGCAGACAGGAAAGCACACCCTGTTCTACCTATAGAGCAGGGGGTAATGGTGCAAAATAAATGCATAATTGATTGTAATGCTGTAGTTTTCCAGTTGACTGTCCATTGGAAGGGGACGGATGGTTTCGTTGGCATTCACATGATCCTTGATGAGGCACAGTGTCTTCCATTGGTAGAGGTGCTGCTCGTATAGCAGGCTCAATGTTTCTCCTGCGTTTCCACCACCTTCTTCGTGCCCAGTTGTCATTGTCACCTCTTCCTTGTTCCTGTCGAGATTTAGTCCACCTTTTAGATTGTCATGCCTTTTCTATAGCTCCTAGAAGAAAATAAGCTTTTGAAACAAATGAGATTAGTACGTACAAATCTATTTGTACTGTACATGTACAACATTGAACCTTGGACACGTCTCTCTTGTTTGCGTCTCTCTTGCTTCCTGTAATTCATGGATCCTGAGACTCCTAGAGTCCTCCCCCGAAATATGTTGTTTTGTAACCATATTTCTCATGAGGCTCAACCAGTCTGAGTATATGAGCATCTGAACATCATCGCAGATATTTTGGTGTGTTATGAATAGACCCCTATATCGTGCAATTCGACGCATTTCGACAATTCCATGTAGCCAAAAATGCAATGAATTCACTATTTAGCGAATGGTCACTGTATTTTGCTGAAATTTGAGTCATTGAAGCAGTTATCCGACGTCTGCAACTACTGCTGAATTGCACCGTTAACGCCGTATTCCGCCGAACTGCAAAAAAGACTTGCTCTAATAGGATAAATCCATGAAAACGTGTCTAAATAATTAAAAGCTCCTTTTAAAAAAAGAATGAAAAGGTCTGTTGCCAAATTAAACTTATTTTTTCACCAAATTAGAGGTTTCCTATTTATAAAAAAAAATTGTGTTTTTACATTAAAATTTATGGGATTTGACGGTGTAAACCTGTTGCATTGAAACACCGAATATTGGAGCATTTCACTTCAATTTCGGTGCAATTTGGCATTCTGTGAATTGAAGACATGATAATTTTCTTTTGGGACAATTTTGGTGCTGGCGCAGCGCCCCGTATTTTGCCGTCGCCAGTATTGGGTGAATTGATAGTTTAGTGAATATACGATTTGGCCCGTAATTGCACTGAACATGAAAATTCACCGTCTGGTGCAATTCGGGGCCACTTCGGAGGTTGGTGACTAACCTCTGTAGTTGAAACGTCTGGAGGGCTATGGGGTTGCTGATCTGTGCCTTTTACAATTATGTACACAAAACTGAATGCTGCCTTCAAATTTCAGTTTAAAGTGTGTACAAGAACATGCCTTTTCCTAATCAGCTGGTCGGGAAATGGAAGGCAGTACAGAATTTATTCTCATAATAGTGTCAGAAAAGAAAGCTGCAGAACCTCCTGCTCAGAAAAGCTTCCAATCTATGTGCAGCTCATTCTGCAAATAAACTAGCGTTCGATACATGCTGGAAGAGTCGTGTGTACATAAAATGCTGCTAGTGGATCTATACAGCCTCTTCGTGTGGATTTTGTGAATATTTCACCTGGTATCTGGCTAGTTGCCTGGCATTTGAGCCTTTAATCACGTTCTGGTTATCTGAAAATCGGATTAAAGCCATATAACGCGCTGGCATAAAGGGCTTAGTTTACAGAAATTAACAGTTGCCTCTTCATATCCCTTCCTGCGCAGGCTAATTGAAATCCTTATTGATTCCTCTCTCCCCATTTCCGGCCTGCAGAGTTCTGTAGTTACACCACGTTGTAATTTATTTAGAAGCAACTTTTGCCTTTTTTCCCCATTTGACTGTGAATAGGAAACCTAATTTGGTGAAGTGTCCCCTCCCCAGATCCAACTCTCTTAAAACCTTGGGACGTAAATACAATATGTTGCTGGATATTAAATGGTTGGGTCGTGTTTTTTCTCTCTCTCCATTTGGGGCTGAAACAACCAATTTTCATTATTGATTGACTTGTATACAGCACACACTGTTAAAGGGACACTCTACTAAAAAAAATCACCCCCCCCCTTTTTTTAATCCTAACCTATCCCTATTCCCTTAATAGTTTTTTTTTTTTTTTTTTTTTTTGTAACTGTAATACTTACCCTAAAATCCTCTTGTTTCCAGCGGTGTTTTTTCATAATCCCCTCCATCCTCTTCCGCTCCCGTCCTTCTTCCATCCGACTTGCCTTCTGGTTTACGTGAGAAGTGCGCATGCGCGCCTCTCACGTAAGCCAGCCAATCGGCAGGCTTCCTCCCGGCTCCCTCTGAGGATTAGTGTTGCGCACAAGAGGATGCGCGCAACACTAACCCTCAGAGGGAGCCGCCAGCTTCTGCGGTGAGTTGGAGACGTCATCGCGCTGAAAGCGCAATGACGTCTCCTACATGGCAAAAGTCGGCAGAAGCGGGAAATATGATTCCTGCTCTGCTGACAGCTGGGAGGGCGGAGTAAACTCCTCCGCCTCTCTCAGCTGTTTTCAGCATTTTCTGCTGAACCGCTGAGCGGAGGGAGGGAGGACAGAGGGCAGGATACTCCGGGCATCATGACCACCTAAAATAGCTTAGGTGGTCATGTTGCCTAGAGTGTCCCTTTAAGTCAGGCTGAGTTAAACATAACTACAGATGCTACTTCAGAGTTGATTGCAGAAGAATTACCGCTGCTTTGCTCGGTTTAAAACACTTGCAGAACTTCAAAATAGACCCTGGGGCACTGACACTGGGTAGAGAAGCTGTGTTTTTTTTATTTTTATTTATTTGGAGCTGGAGTCCCACCCTCCCTCTCTTTGGTCTGGCTCCTTCCCCAAACCTCCCTCCCACATTCCACTCTTTCCCAAACTTACTGCATCCAACCTCTGATTCCTCCCCTCACTGGTTGTTCATGAAATTATTTTGAAAGGTAAGCGTTCAGGCTGTGTGGATTGCCCTCATATTCACCCCACTTTGCGTGTTGACCTAATCCTGTCTATTCGTGTACTTGTAGCAGTGTCCCTTTGGGGAGAAATCAGGACTTGTGTACAAAAAGTAGACCATTTATGTACGTATGAAAGTTACATACACAACACAAATTGCATAAGGAAGAAAGGTTGGGGGTTTATTATTTTTATTTTAGTGTTCCTTTTAAGTTTTCTGGACGTCCTGGAGAAATCAATATATATTTTTTTATTTTTCAGGCAAATCCTATCTTTTTTTTTTTTCTGTATCCGATTAATCGAAAAAAGAAATGTCCCAGCTAATCGATAATTAAAACAATCGTTAGTTGCAGCCGTAGTCATTTTTCAGGAATGTCGCTATTGGGGCAGAAACAACTAATCGATGATTTAAAGTAGTTGTAAACTATTTTAATCATCGATTAATTGTCCTGTGTACAGCACACACTGTTTACGTTGAGCTCAGTCTGACTCTAAATAACCTCAGCTGATTGGAGAAGATGCGCCACTGCGTTACTATGTATGATTTTAGTTCTAAGGTTATGTCAGACACAGCCAGTTTGTTTTTATTCTGTTTACAACAGTAGCAAAACTATAACACAAACAGTAGGATACTGCCACTGGGTGTAGGAGCTGTATGCCTGTGTTTAATCCTTACTTGAAGCTAGAGTCCTGTGCCACCACCCCACGTTCCATGCCACACCCTCTTTGGTCAGGGAACTGCCATTCCCTCCCTTTTGGCCTGGTTCCTTTCCCCAAACTCACTCCCACACTCAGATCAGTTTTCTCCATACCCACTCAGGTCAAGTCACTTGAGCAAAGTCACTCCCTTCCACCTCCAGTCCCTCCTCCCGCTCAGTTTGTTCATGAAATTATTTAAAAGGAACACTCTACGCACCCTAACCACTTTAGCTTATTAACCCCGATTTTTCATGCTGACATCATCATCTATGACCAAGTGCTTGTAGTGGCGTTCATTTGAGAAAGCAAACCTGGGCTTAAGTTGCGCATGCAGCATCAACCCATCCCTGTGACCAAGCACTCGCATACCCTGTGTGCAAAGTACAAAAGTACACAAGATACGCAATTTGCCTATGTATGTTCGAAAGTTACGTACACTACGCAAATGTCTTGTGAAAAAGGGGGAGGGGTTGTGTTTTTTAAAAAAAAAAATATTATGAGAATAATCGTTAGTTGCAGCCTAGTCGCTATATAGGTGTCCAGAGTGGGGGCTACACCTGGGTGGACCATGAGCTGTGTGTGTGTTAATTCTTCTTCGTTGTTGTTTGTTTTATAATGGTTTTTTTCAAATGCATTATAGTTTAACCCTTTCACTACAAAGTGGTTTGTAATAAAATCACTGGCAGGAAGTGTGTTGTAGGATTTTCAATAAAATCGTTCAAATTACTCCTAAACCCTATAACCAGCACACGCGCTACCCTACCTTCCCCTTTTTATCATTGTCATTAGATTTCAGTAAGGCTTTTGATACTGTTCCGCATAGAAGGCTTATCAATAAATTGCAATCTTTGAGCTTGGATTCCAATATTGTTGAATGGATTAGGCAGTGGCTGAGTGACCGACAACAGAGGGTTGTGGTAAATGGAGTTTATTCGGCGCAATGTCTTGTTACCAGTGGGGTACCTCAGGGGTCAGTACTTGGACCCATTCTCTTTAATATTTTTATTAGTGATATTGCAGAAGGTATTAATGGAAAAGTATGTCTTTTTGCTGATGACACAAAGATTTGCAACAGGGTTGACGTTCCTGGAGGGATCAGCCAAATGACAAATGATTTAGGTAAACTATAAAAAAATGGTCGGAGTTGTGGCAATTGAGTTTTAATGTGGATAAGTGCAAGATAATGCACCTGGGGCGTAAAAACCCAAGGGCTGAATATAGAATATTTGATACAGTCCTAACCTCAACATCTGAGGAAAGGGATTTAGGGGTCATTATTTCAGAGGATCTAAAGGTAAGTAGTCAATGTAATAGAGCAGCAGGAAATGCTAGCAGAATGCTTGGTTGTGTAGGGAGAGGTATTAGCAGTAGGAAAAGGGAAGTGCTCATGCCGCTGTACAGAGCACTGGTGAGACCTCACTTGGAGTACTGTGTGCAGTACTGGAGACCGTATCTCCAGAAGGATATAGACCTCTTGGAGAGAGTTCAGAGAAGGGCTACTAAAATGGTGTACGGCTTGAAGGAGAAAAGTTACCAAGAAAGGCTTAATGATCTTAACATGTACAGCTTGGAAAAAAGACGAGACAGAGGAGATATGATAGAAACATTTAAATACGTAAAGGGAATCCACAAGGTAGAGGAAGGGAGTATATTTAAAAGGAAACAAAATAGCAAAACAAGAGGACATAGTCTTAGATTAGAGGGGCAAAGGTTTAAAAGTAACATCAGGAAGCATTATTTTACTGAGAGGGTGGTGGATACATGGAACAGCCTTCCAGTAGAAGTGGTAGAGGCCAAAACAGTAATTGAATTTAAGCAAGCATAGGATAGGCATAAGGCTATCCTAAAGAAAAGATAAATCCAGGTAAAGTATCCATGTAATTGGGCAGACTAGATGGGCCGACAGGTTCTTATCTGCCGACATTTTTCTATGTTTCTATTACAGTGCACTAAGGCTGATTAGCTGCACTTGACAAGCAGAGGGCTCCCTCTGCAGGTCAAGCCTGGTACAGCACGGAGGCTGCTTGCTGCCTCTGTAATATACAGTATCTGGGTAGCAGCAGACTCGGTCTTATAACACACTGTAAGTTTAAAGACCTCTTTTGGAGCTGGTTTGCAACTGTCCAGGACAAGTCAAAACTCTCTGGCACCGGATAATGCGCTTTGAAGATTGAGTCAACTCAATCACAGTATTGTATGATTTTTAAAGACTCATTGCTGAGACTCAGAGTATTATTGTTTTGCAGTTAGTTGGTGTAATGCGCATGTATAAGGACTTGTAGAAAGTTGGGTATTTGGGAAAATGGAGGATTTCTCTGATAACCTTGCATTAGGAATTGCAATAATTGTTGGAATCCAAAACCTCTTCCCAATTTATTTTTGTCAACATGTAATTTGTTCTTTAGTTTTATTTTCAGAATGTGGAGCTTGCCGAACAGGGGGAAGAATCACTTCTAGAAACTCCATATATAGATAAGGGTGTTTATGTGCATAGGCGTGGCTGAGGTTTCCGTTAAAAAAAAAAAAAAAATCTTAGTTGTGCGTGGATATCAATAAATAATGGAGAATATTGTTTTGCTCCCTCCGTAATATAAACATTCTAGAAATATTGATCTGTTATTGGTATTGATGCCCTCCTTATTCCTGCAGAGTTCGTTCCAGTGCGATTCAGCTCATTCTAATAAGAGCAGACAAGCCGTCATACACTATAAAATGGCATAAACTGATATCTCTTCGCAGCGCTTGTATTTTTCAGGCTGTCAGTGTTCCTCAGCAAACAAACCCTCTCAAGATGCCTTTCCAATGTTTAACGCTTTCACAGATGAGCGTTTTTACCCCATGTGCGGAGCTCATTTTGTGCTCATGTTTAACCCCTTGGTTGCGTATATTGTGTGTGGGGAGGGGCGTCCTAGGGTTTCAGCACGAGGTGTGGTGGACGACCGCCACATGTTATTACTTTTCTGCAGCCTCGTGAGAGGTCTCCACTGGTCGGGGGGGGGGGGCTCGCAGTGCCATGACCATGCCTTGGGAACTACCCCACCCACTAATGTCATCACGTATGGGTTTGATGACGTCAGAAATAGGACCTCCTCCCCATAGCAGCTAGAAGGTCAAGTGAGGTAACATTGGAAAGGCCAGAGCATGGGGTTTCCAATGATATGAAACGTGTCCTGGCTTTATGTAAAAAAAAAGGAGAATTTCTGACATTCCACCATCCTCTTTATCAACCTCCTCCATATTGATCTTCACCTCGTATAAAACTGCATGATTCATTTGTGATCTTCCCTGTAAACATGACAGTTCATATAGCAATCCATATGTGCACGCCCGTTCTTAAAATCTACCATGATTTCATCCCTTCGTAGGTAAAAATCGAATCCGCTACATCAATATGAATAAAAAATATACCTGTCTCTTGTGGTGGTGCCACATAACCCTATCCTGCCCATAATGCCATATATTCATAAATTATTATATAATCAGAAGTAGGGCTGCAACGAACGATTATTCTCATAATCGATTAGTTGGGCGATTTAAGTTTTTTTTTTTTTTCGATTAATCGATTCATCGTATAAAAAAAATAGAAACAATTTGTTTACTTTAACCGCAACGCCTCCCCCTTTTTTCATAAGCAATTTGCGTAGAGTACGTACCTTTCGTACTTACATACGCAAATTGCGTATCTTGCATACTTTTCACACAAAGTATGCGAGTGCTTGGTCAGAGGGATGGGTTGATGCTACATTCGCAGCGTAAGCCCATGTTTGCTTTCTCAAATGAACGTGGCTACAAGCACTTGGTCATAGATGATGATGATGATGATGATGTCAGCATAAAATCTTTAATAAGCTAAAGTGGCCGGGGGCGTAGAGTGTCCCTTTTAAAATAATTTTGGGAACAAACTGAGTGGGAGAAGGGACTGGAGGTGGAAGGGAGTGACTTTGCTCAAATGACTTGACCGGAGTGTGAGAGGGAGTGGCTATGGACAAAAGACTGGATCCTGGTGTGGGAGTGAGTTTGAGAAAAGGGACCAGATCGAAGAGAGGCCATGGCAGTTCCCGACCAAAGAGGGTGTGGCAGGGAGGGTGGGATGGTGGCAAAGGACTCAAGCTTCAAGTAAGGCTAAAACACAAGCATACAGCTCCTTCACCCATTGGCAGTATCCTATTGTTATAGTACTGCTACTGTTGTACACGGAATAAAAACAAACTGGTTGTGTCTGACCGAACGCTAGAACTAAATCCTACCTAGTAATGCAGCGGTGCTTCTTCTCCAATCAGCTCCAAAGCTGAGGTTATTTACGATTAATTCAGTCTGACTCTAAACAGTGTGTGCTGCACACAGGACGATTAAATCCACACCGATTAATCATCAATTAGTTGTCGCTTAATCAATTTTTTTTTTTTTTTTGTGGTTTCAGCCCTAATCAGAAGAAATATTGACTACCGGTGCTTAAAATTTTATTAAAATTCTTATTTAACCCTTTCGCTGCTGAGGTTATTTTTACCGCTTTCGCTTATGTTTAACTGCGTTTTGAAGCTATATTTTAATATATGACCCAGACATTTTATATATCGTTCTTTCCGGCAGACTCGGCAGATTCATAATATGTCATTATTAGGGATGCACCGATGCCACTTTTTTTAAGACCGAGTACTGATACTTTTTCAAAGTACTCACCGATACCGCCGAGTACCGATACTTTTCTTTAATGTGATGTGACGCTTTCCAATAAGAACAGACCATATAAAAATGCCCCCAGCTCACATGTATATCCCCCCCGATATATATTCATACTGCCCCAGCTCATGGATTTGCCCCAGCTCACATGTATATCCCCCCCCCCATATATATTCATACTGCCCCAGCTCACTCATGGATACTGCCCCAGCTCACTCATGGATACTGCCCCAGCTCACTCATGGATAATGCTCCCAGCTCACACATGGATAATGCTCCCAGCTCACACATGGATAATGCTCCCAGCTCACACATGGATAATGCTCCCAGCTCACACATGGGTTATGCCCCCCCAGCTCACACATGGGTTATGCCCCCCCAGTTCACACATGGGTTATGCCCCCCCAGTTCACACATGGGTTATGCCCCCCCAGTTCACACATGGGTTATGCCCCCCCAGCTCACACATGGGTTATGCCCCCCCAGCTCACACATGGGTTATGCCCCCCCAGCTCACACATGGGTTATGCCCCCCCAGCTCACACATGGGTTATGCCCCCCCAGCTCACACATGGGTTATGCCCCCCCAGCTCACACATGGGTTATGCCCCCCCAGCTCACACATGGGTTATGCCCCCCCAGCTCATGGATATGCTCACACATGGGTATGCCCCCACAGCTCACACATGGGTATTGCCCCCAGCTCATGGATATGCCCCCCCAAGCTCACACATGGGTATTGCCCCCAGCTCATGGATAGGCCCCCCCACAGCTCGCACATGGGTATGCCCCCCCCACAGCTCGCACATGGGTATGCCTCCCCCACAGCTCGCACATGGGTATGCCTCCCCCACAGCTCGCACATGGGTATGCCTCCCCCACAGCTCGCACATGGGTATGCCTCCCCCACAGCTCGCACATGGGTATGCCCCCCCCAGCTCGCACATGGGTATGCCCCCCCAGCTCGCACATGGGTATGCCCCCCCAGCTCATGGATCCCCCCCCCACGACGATACTTACCTTCCTGAGCGACGCCGAGAATGTCTCCGCGCGTGCGCTCGTTGGAAGGACCCCAGCCAGGACCCCAGACCATGTGATCGCAGCTGGGGGTCCTTCCAACGAGCGCACGCGTGGAAACTTTCCCGGCGTCGCCCAGGAAAGGTAAGTATCATCGCGGAGAGCAGCTGCAGGGCCTGTCCGAATGCTCTATCGGCATTCGGACAGGCCCTGCAGCTGCTCACTGTGTTCATGCTTACCTTCCTGAGCGACGCCGGGAAAGTTTCTGCACGCACGCGCGCTCGTTGGAAGGACCCCAGCCGCGATCACATGGTCCCACGTGGTCGCGGCTGGGGTCCTTCCAACGAGCGCACGCGCGGAGACATTCCCGGCGTCGCTCAGGAAGGTAAGTATTGCAGAGAGCTCCAGGGGCGGCTGTCCGAATGCCGATTAGAGCATTCAGACAGCCGCCGCAGCCCCTCGGATGCCGGCAAGCCGGCTTCCGGTATCGGGAAAAATATCGGGGGGTACTGCACGAGTACCAAGTACTCCTGCAGTACCCAGTATCTGCCCCGATACCGATACTAGTATCAGTATCGGTGCAACCCTAGTCATTATTATATGTATACGTCATGTCCTGTCTGTATATTATAACAAAAAATGCAATAAAATTTGAATTTTCAATAATTTACAAAGTGTTTTTTTTTTTTTTTTTCACATTTTAACGTGAGCATTTGCGGTTATAGTTTCTATGGGGTGCGCTTGTTAAAAAAAATTAGAAATGGGGACTCGTTACATTTTTTTTTTCTTTTGGGGGAAAATTTCGCTATTTTTAACAAACGCACCGCATACGAAAATCGTTAGTGCAGCATCATTGTTCACATTATAATTGAAATGGGAATAATATTGCTGCATTAACAAACAAAAAAAACTTGTTTGTTTTATTTTTTTTAAAAATAGTTTTAACCCCTTAACGCCGCAGGACGTACATTTACTCCCTGCATTAGGTGGGCTTTGGTGCCGCAGGACGTAAATGTACGTCCTCGGTGTTTTCCGCCCCCCCCCCGGGAGATACCTCCTCCGGCGGCTCCCTCGCTGATCTGAGTCCCACGGAGTCAGATCGGCAGGGTTTCCTCCTCCGGTGCACTGACGTCATCACGCTGGGGGCCCGATCGCGGCCTATTTCCTGTGGGGGCCGCTATCTTGGATGGCAGCCCCCACCTCTGGGTCACCCCCCGCTCAACTGACTCATCGCGCCATGCGCGATGATGTCAGTTAACTGGGGAACCCCCTAGCTGCGAAGAGAAGATAGGGGGGCTCTTTGAACCCCTTTTTTCTCCTGATCGGTGGCAGCTAGGGGGTCATGTATGATATTTCTGGAAAGGAGGCCAGAGCATGGCCTTTCCAATGATATCAAATATGACCATGTTATAAATAAAATAAAAGTTTATTGGGGGGGGGGGGGGTTTAAGCTAAAATCACGCAATTTCTCTCCAAAAAAAAATGGGTTCCCCGTTCTAATTTTAACAAATCTACCCCACAACATATGACCGCAGAGCCTCGGATAATAAAATTTAAAGAAATAAACACTTTACACACTGTGAAAGATTGAAAATTCACATTTATTTACTTTTTTTTAAATTTTTTGTTATAGCATTTTGGCAGGGCATGACATATACATATAATAATGATATATTATTAATCTGCCGGAAAGAACGATATATAATTTGTCTGGGTGGTATAATAATACGTGACTTAAAAACGGTCAAAATGAGCTCAGCAAACTTCTACTTCCGAAACATCGTCGAAGTTGTAAAATTACTCCCGTCCTTAAGGGGTTAAACCATTTACATGGTCATGTTTAGTATCGTTGGAAAGGCCATGCTCTGGCCAATCCAATGATATCAAACATTAACCCCTAGCTGCCACGAATCGGGAGATAGCGAGTTCATTGGAACCCGCTATCTCCACCATTGCTGGCAGCTAGGGGTTAACTCCAGGAATCGGGGAGTTCCCGGAGGCTTGGCCGACATCCAAGATGTCGGCCAGCTCCGGGAGAGGATCACAATCCGGTGCTTTCCAGCGCCGAATCGTGATCTGGCTCCCCAGGGGTTAATGTCAGCCACCGTTTGGAAGGGCAGGCTATGCCCTTCCAAATGGTGCCTGCCTTAACCCTGTGGCCCCCCGGCGATGGAGAGGGAGACAGGTCCGAAGGACCTCCCCTTTCAGGCGCCTCCTCTGCACATGCGGGGGGCGCATGAATTAGATGTCACCGTGCTGCCGCAATGACATATAATGTCCCTGCCGGGGTCCCGGAGTGCTGGGCTGACATCCACTTGATTGCTTCCTCCTGTGCATGGACACGCTCAGCGCGTCCATAGCACAGGAGAACCACTTGGCTGGACATAGCAGCCAAGTGGTTAATACATATTGACATTACATATATCCTAATCTTAATTATATTCTCTATCCCAGCGAAAACTGGATGGACACACTTGGTCTTGGATAAAGCTAAAAAACTATGCTATATTCAAATATTGTTTAAAATACTGCCTGTAAGCTTCTCCCAATGTTTTGGCCCTCTCTGGAGCTTTTATCAAGGTAGCAGGCTGTAGAGAAAAAAAAAAAATTGTACACAGTCCAGAAATATTGGGACATCAACACAATTCTAACATCTTTGGCTCTATACACCACCACCACAGCGTCTGGTGATGTCTATGCATTCCAGACTTCAGGCTGTGATTGACTGCAAAGGATTTGCAACCAAGTATTAAGAAGGGAAAGTTTGATTTATGATTATTATTCTGTCCCATTACCTTTGGTCCCTTAACAAGTGGGAGGCACATCTGCAAACTGCTGTAAGTCCTACACCGTTCACCTGAGTTGGATGTACATACCCTCAAATTAAAACTGACAGTCTGCAGTTAAAGCACATTGTGTTTGTTTCATTCCAACTCCATTGTGGTGGTGTATAGAGCCAAAGATGTTAGAATTGTGTCGCTGTCCCAATATTTCTGGACCTGACTGTATATGTTATGGGTAAAGCCCGAAGTGCGGTTAATCCTAGGATTACCTGGGTAATCTTGACATTACCCAAAACCGCTGGGTAAAGCTGCAAAAAAGATGAAAATTTCGGACTTTACCCGGGTAATCTTAGGACTAACCAACTGCCCTTGGGTAACAGTCTGGAAGAGGTGAAAAATCCGCACTTTACCCGGATAATGTGCAAGTCTGAAGCTTCACCCGGGTAATCTGAGGACTATCCACAGCTTCACCCGGGTAATCTGCAGAGCATCCAACCCCGCTTGGGTAAAAGTGAATTTTGCTATTATCTATGGATATTATCAATGAAAATGGCAAAAGACAAACATTAAAATGTATTGCGGATATAATGAATATATAGAGTAACAGGATATGTTTCTTATATGAATGTTAAAGAGTTACATGATCTTTATTCTGTGTCATAATAACCATCAGGTTACTGTGAATAGTAATTTATGAAGATATTATATACAGACAATTAATGCACAGAGTAATATGACGGTTATTAGTGGGGTTTGTGACTGTGGATACAATTCCATTAAAAATAACAAACCAACACAATTTTGTTATCAGTCAGATAAGTTTGCAGCTTTATCCGGGTAATCCTCGGAATTCAGTCATCTGCAACCTGCTGCAAACCCAAGAAAAGCGGAGAATCCAGAGGCGTTTGGATACTTTGCAGATTACCCCGTTAAAGTCCGATGTTTCGTTGCACATCACACTTTATCCAGCAACACTAAGGTAATGTGCGAATTACCCGGTTAAAACCGTGTAGAAAACCGGGGTACCCAGAGGCCTCTGGATACTTTGCAGATTACCTGGGTAAAGTCCGAAATTTCATTTCACTTCGGACTTTTGCTAATGACGCCTGGGTAATGTTAGGATTAACCGCACTTCGGGCTTTAACCGTAACATATATATAATTAGGACCTAATCCATAATAGACTTATACCAATATAATATATACTAATTACCCTATAATGAAAAAATATATATATTGTTAGATTATAGATTGTTTTATGGGTAGGGGTTTAATAAAAAAAATATTTTTTTTAATACAGTAGCACATTTATAATCCATAAGGGGTTATTCAAAGAACACTGAATTGGCCACGAAATTGCACTGAAGGGTGAGCTTCCCCAAGTGTATTTTTATTTAAATTTTTTTTTTCTCTCTGAATATTTGAATACTCATCCTAAGGTTTTTTTTTTTTTTTTTTTTTTGAGAAAGGATTTTACCAGATTTCTCTCGTTTTCAAGTATGTCCTGGGTGGCGAGTATGTACCGTTGGGTGTCTTGCCAAGGACACTTACTGGAGAGGTTGCTCGCTGGGATCGAACCCATGACTCCGCAGGCTCTCTCCATGCAGAGCGGTGACATTACCTCTACTCCACCCAGCCGGTTTTGTTCCCTATGGTACATAATGCTTGCCAAGAATTTGCCAAGAAACCGTTAATTTACTCTTAACAGTAGAGGCGATCTTGTCTGGACGCTTTATTTCCAGTTTAGAATGTTCAGTTAATTGATTTACTGGTTATGTGGTTAGACCTGGCATTCTACAAATCGCATCCTGTCACACGCAGATTGACGCGTGGTTTTCTTATCTTGGACTGTGGGAGGATTTACAGACTCCGTGTTATTAGAAGGAAAACAACGAACAAACTCAGGAAATCTGCGCTGTAGAGAAAAATGTGATTTTTCATCTTCAGTTTTTCAGTGGCTTATTTAACGAAAAGGTTTAAAGTTCTGCATAGCGGGTTTTTTTCTTATTTTTTTTCTTTCTTGGTTGCTGATGCATTTGGTACTAGTGGAATGATGACTTCATCGAACCTGACTTGAGCATAAACAGTGGGGATTTGGTTACAAAATCTGATCATACATTGCATAAGCCTACCACTACGTCAATGTACCCCGTCATAACTGGTCGTTAGATAGATATCTATCTAACAGAACCCCCACTAAATGCAAGCATTGTTTAACCCTTTCCGTACCAAGCACTTTTTGGTACAGGAAATATGGTCCTATTCAGTTGCGTAAAACTATGAATTTTGTATGACATTTCTGTCAAATACAGTGATAAAAATGGACAGCTATTCTCACTGTGGATTTGTAGTGATCATAAAGAGATTATTAGCAATTAAGCTTCCAAAAAATACAAAGAGAATATAGAAATCTGTGCATAATACTGTACCTGTATATGGAAAATACAGTAATGTGCTGTATCTGTACTGAACAGGGATTTTCAGCAATTATAACCCCCTGTACAGCAGCGAGTGACCCCTCTCCATGGATTCTGCTCTCTCTGGCTGTTAAGTTTTGAGGTTTATGTCAGTGGGGGTGGGGGCTCTGCCTTACAACTTCGTTACAGTAATACATGGTAACAGGGTGAATTTAGTTTCTCCCCGGGGGGCACACACATTTGTTGCATTAACCTCCCTGGAGGTATTCCCGAGTGTGACTCAGGGTTAAATTTCACTACCACGAACGGTAACCCCGAGCCACACTCGCTGTGCCCTGCAGTGTGATCGCGGTGACTTGCTTCCTGGTAACGCTCCTTGCGAGTCACACGATGCCAGGGGGCAGGACCAGGCAGCAAACTGTAAAAAAAAAAAAAAAAAGTATTCCAATGTAAATCTCCAGCAGCATGACCTTCTCATGAACGGCCACTAGGTGGCACTAAAGGATCAGAAACAGATCATACATACACATTCTAATATTGCACCCTTGTTTTTTGAAAGATTTTAGTGTTTTTGGTTTGATTTTATATAGGGTTGCACCGATACCGATACTAGTATCGATATCGGTGCCGATACCGGGTACTGCAGGAGTACTTGGTACTCGTGCAGTACCCCCGATATTTTTTCCCGATACCGGAAGCCGGCATTGAGCCGGCTTGCCGGTATCCGAGGGGCTGCGGCGGCTGTCCGAATGCTCTATCGGCATTTGGACAGCCGCCCCTGGAGCTGCTCTCCGCCCTGTGTTTAATACTTACCTTCCTTCAGCGCCGCCGGTAAAGTCTTCGCGCGCTCCTTGGAAGCACCCCAGCCGCGACCACGTGGGACCATGTGATCGCGGCTGGGGTCCTTCCAACGAGCGGGCGCGTGGGAACTTTCCCGGCGTCGCTGAAGGAAGGTAAGTATTAGGCCCTGCAGCTGCTCACTTTGTTTAATACTTACCTTCCTTCAGCGACGCCGGGAAAGTTCCCACGCGCGCGCTCGTTGCAAGGAGCGCGCGCGCGCGAAGACTTTACCGGCGGCGCTGAAGGAAGGTAAGTATGAGCGGAGAGAGGGGGGCATATCCATGAGCCTGGGGGGCATATCCATGAGCGGCATTATCCATGAGCTGGGGGGCATATCCATGAGCAGGGGGGCATATCCATGAGCGGCATTATCCATGAGCTGGGGGGCATTATCCATGAGCAAGGGGGGGCATATCCATGAGCAAGGGGGGCATATCCATGAGCAAGGGGGGGCATATCCATGAGCAATGGGGGGCATATCCATGAGCAAGGGGGGCATATCCATGAGCAAGGGGGGGCATATCCATGAGCAGGGGGGCATATCCATGAGCAAGGGGGGGCATATCCATGAGCAAGGGGGGAGGGGCATATCCATGAGCAAGGGGGGGGGGGCATATCCATGAGCAAGGGGGGCATATCCATGAGCAAGGGGGGGCATATCCATGAGCAGGGGGGCATATCCATGAGCTGGGGTCAGGATATCCATGAGCAAGGGGGGGGGGCATATCCATGAGCAGGGGGGCATATCCATGAGCTGGGGTCAGGATATCCATGAGCTGGGGCAAATCCATGAGACCTGGGGGCTTTATAGGAGGTCTGTTCTTATTGGAAAGCGTCACATGACATAAAATAAAAGTATCGGTGAGTACTTGAACAAAAGTATCTGTACTCGTACTCGGTCTTAAAAAAGTGGTATCGGTGCATCCCTAATTTTATATTACTGAATATAATTTATTAGAATTATTTTGGATGATTATTTTTGGGATAATAAATTGTCGTGTTTCTAACTTTATCAGACTCCTTGTGTTTACTAGACTCTTGTTTGCACGGATTTCGGTGAGTTATTTCTAATTATTACAGGCTTACTATATAAAAAAAAACGTTTCCGCTCAAAAAAAAATTGAGATGCTTTTAGACACAAAATTTTGAAAAAATTAGACCACCAGGGAGCTTAACATACATGAGAATTGGGCTCTATGCTAATTTCCATTTTCATTGTATCGTGTGCAAAATAATTTATACAGTTTCCATTGTGAAAAGGTTAAGACACTTTTGTGTGTGTGTGTGTGTGTGTGTGGGGGGGGGGGGGTCTGCTAAACTATTTGTCTCTGAATAGGATTCCTAAACAGCTGAATTATATTCAATATTATTGGTCATCCGAGGCTAAATCTGAAAGTTTGTTTTTAGATTTAAACTTACTCTACTAAAGTAGAGTTGGCTCAATTTTTGCATCGTAATACATTGAAAGCAAGCATTAACGTATCAAACACCATTTGCATGTTTTAAGGCAGGATTTGAGTGCCCCATGTGAAAAAATAAAATTCACTGAGAATTCACTCCTGTCTTTCTCTGCAGCTTGTTTTACAGTAATACAGCGATGTTTGTGGTTGCTCTTTGTAAGAAAACGTTAATAAACTTTGCTGCTGCATTACAGTAACCAGGGAGAGCTCTGGGGTCACTCACTGCTATACAGGGGTAAGATTCAGGGGGTTTTAATGACTGAAAATCACTGTACGATACAGATACAAGGTGTTTACTGTAATTTCCATTCACGGGTATGCCATGTACAGATATCTTTTATTCTATTGGCATTTTTTTTTTTTTTTTTGGAAGCTGCATTGCTGCTAATCTCATTATGATCACTACAAACCCCCCATAAGCAGGAGATCTGACCGTTTTTATCTTAAATCTTTATCACATTTACTGTATTTGACATAAAGGCCATTCCTGCCTGTATGCTGCTAATCAGACCCGTGTGAAATTGTGTAAAATAAGGGGCACCATCTAGAGCTTAGCTTTCATTTCGGCAATATTTCTGTGAAGGATAAACGAATACATGAAAAATTAGGAATGAGCAAATTTACATGGTTTTCATCTTTTAACTGTTTTAGAACAAGCTCTACAAGATTTCTATTTTACTCTCTATTGTTAATATTGCATTCCTTGTTTTATATATAAATATTTTTATTTTTTTATTTTTTTTCCCGCCGCTCTCCCAATAAAGCATACTTGTTATTGAAGGGTTTAAAATTGACAGTAACTCTCCTTAAGTCCCAGAAGCTCCCCCCCCTCAGGACATTTAAGTAATTTGTGCCAGAGCCAAGTAGCCTACACTGCATTGTATTTGCACTTTAACAAGGGAAAATTGATTACTTTATGAAATTTTCCATTAAAGCGCTGCTTCCAGTGAATCGAGTGCCGCTTACCAGCTCTTATGAACCTGCTGTGTGACTATTAAAGTCCATTTGTGTATCTTTTTTTTTTCTCCCTCTCTTACAGACCTCTCCAGGAATAGATTTACAGAGATCCCAGCAGATATTTGCCTGTGTGCGCCGCTAGAAACCTTAAGCTTATATCACAACTGTATTAAGTACATTCCAGAAACGATCAGAAACCTTCAGATGCTAACGTACTTAAATATCAGGTGAGTGGGGTTTGTCTTCTCAGGGTCATTATTCAGCTTTTACTTTCCATAAAATATGGCATACCTACACACACAGACACACAGTCGCACACCTTGTGGTTGACTTAAAGCAGTGTTTACCAAACCTGTCCTCAGGACCTACTGACACTCCACTTTTTCCAGATATGTGAAGCACAGGTGATAGGATTTGCTGCTCAGTGACTGCAGGATTCAGTCTGCATTTCCTCAAGGTGATCCTTAAGGGACAGATTTGGGAAACTACTTAGACGGACTCTGTAATGGAACTTGACGACTCCCCCCCCCCTTTTTTTTTTTTTTTTCCCTTAAAAAATAAATAACTGGCTGGATGCTGCTGAAAGTTTCTGTCCATTTATTTATTTTGGGGGAAAATACTTTTTTTTTTTTTTCCTCGGCGCACACTGCTCCTCCCCTTCCTCTTGGGGTTTCCAAAATGCAGAAGTCCCTGTAGCTAGCTAATGCAATTTGCCAAATGTATGCAGCATCGTTCAGAACTTGTGTACTTTTGTATGCAGGTTCCATAGTGTCTCCGCAGAATGATGGTTTGCTGCTGCTTGTACATGCTATGGCTATTGGCTCCTGTCGCCTAGACCTCTCGCTGCTGTGAGCTATAGAGACAAGACAATGCCGGCTAACATAATCTGTGACGGATTTGGTGACCAACCTTGGGAATATTCAAATCCCATCTGCCTGAGGATACCTGTGTGGGTGGGTGGTAAGAGGGGGAGGCAATCCACTCAACTTGACCACTTTAAAAATCTAAAGTGATCAGGGTTTGGAGACTGTCCCTTTTGTAAAGCAGACACCTACAGGGCTCCACCATCTCTGACAGCATTGGCAAAGCAATCTGCGGGCCAGTACGAGCTGCCAATATTTCCCTATCGGGTAAGATCAGAAGAGCCGCCCATAGGCTGTAAGCAATGGTGGCGCCCAACATACTAACGCATGACTGTTGTGCTTCAAATTTGTGCAAGTAGACTTTTTTTACCTGAATATATATAACCTCACTAACTTTTTATGTAAAACCTATAGCTAGAAAATGTATAAAATGCTAATCAGAACTACACGCCAAAGAAATGATGGCGACATTAATGTAAACCAGTGGACAACATAAAGATTAAGGCAACTATGCTCATGACAAAACTGGTAGATCCAGGACGAGAACAGCTCACAAGACAATGCACCAAACGGAACAATTTAAAAACCACAAGGTTCCCAAAACAAATAGTGATTGAAAGGACTCCTGAAGCTTTCTAGATTTCTGAGGGGGATGTAATGTAGTTATTTTCGCTTAAATAAATAAACTTTTTATGATCGACCTTTTTTTTATTCCTTCTGTAATCAGCCGTAACCTTCTATCAACATTGCCAAAACACCTCTTTGACTTGCCGTTGAAGGTGCTAGTCGTTAGTAACAATAAACTGGTCTCCATTCCAGAAGAGGTTGGAAAATTAAAAGATTTAATGGAACTTGTAAGTAAACGCTCTCGTTCTTTCACCGGATTGACGCTTACAGGCTAATGCATTCATGGTTGTTATTTTGTTTTCACTAATGTATTTCTTCTTGTTAACATAGTACTGTGTTCCTTATTCTCTATTTGTGGGCTGCCCCTCATCTGGCACAATGAGTCACGCAACTTCCTTTTGTCCCTTGGTCTTTCTTTCCAGAGGAGGGAGACCTCTTTATATAAAGTTGGCTGGATGATGCTAAAGGAACTGATTCAGGCATTTAATGAAAAACATCTGTCCCTTAGACCAGAGATCTCAATCTCAGGCACCCCCCCCCCCAAAGGTTGGTGGCCTGCAATTCAGAGAATTGTAAGGGTTGTATTTCAGGGACATCTGATGACGTAGACTTTGAAATTTCCGTTTGGCATATTGATATCGCCAGTGAACTCTCTACACCAGTGTGAGCAATCTTGGCCCTCCAGATGTTTTGGAACTACATTTACCTTGAGGCTCAGTCGGTTGGAGTTCCTGAGCATCATGGGAGAGGTGGTTTCAAAAACATCTGCGGGAGCTGAGGTTCCTGGCCCCGGTTCTAAAAATAAATGGGACTTAAAATGTCAAAATGCTGTACTATGTAAACGTTTTTTTTCTCCTAAAAGCACTTTTTTTTTATTTTTTTATTTTTAACCAGTGTCTGGTGTGGAACGTTTAAAAATCTCAAAAATAAATGTAACCCTTTCACTACTGAGGACGTGGGGGGAACGTCCTCATTGACTCCTAACAAAAGATAGGGGTGGAGATAGGGGGTTCCTTTTGAACCCCGATATCTCCCGACTGTTGGCAGCTAGCAGGGTCATCTTTGGTATCATTTAGAACAGCCAGAGCATGGCCTTTCCAATGATGCCAACCATGACCATGTTTAAGGTAAAGAAAAAAATAAAAATAATAATAAAAAGTGTGTGTTTTTTTTAAAGACGTGAAATGGCTCAGCAGTGAAGGGGTTAATAAATCTCTTCGGCATGTTTTGGCTAGTCGAGATGTGCTTTCACCTTGTATTAAATGTCTAGTAATGTATTGCATTATATAAATGCGTTTCTTTGGCCAATCTGTTTTACGCATAATATACAAAAAAAACCATGGATAGATTTTAGTTTATTAAAATCTTTTTCACTGGTCTGTTCTGTCAGAAATTCTTTCATCCTCCAGGAGACCACCACCTTAAATCCACAATTGCCAAAGGGTAACGTGTATGCCGTTTCATCAGTCTTGATAATCCGATACGTTGATTTTAGGAATAAATGATCCATTCATATTACAATGGTCCCATAGGGTTCTTAATGCAATCTTCTGAGCAGCTCAACTGACATGATGGGGGGCACACAAACAAAACCTTTAGCGTGGAATCCTCTTGTATTTTTTCCCCTGTAATTTTGATTATTGGAAGGGTAATGCTAATCTTGATACAGGGTGTAACTTGCACTTCTTTTCCCCTCTTCTTTTTCCCCCCTCCATAGGATGTTAGTTGTAATGAAATACAAGTCCTTCCTCATCAAGTAGGGAAACTTCATTCACTTAGAGAATTGAATCTGAGGAGAAATAACCTCCAAGTTTTGCCGAATGGTAAGTCTCGTTTGCTAAAGTGCAATTAATTACCAATTAGCTGCATAACTGACATATTAAGGAAACTTATGGCCCAGTCTTTCAGCTCATGGGAACGATGGCTCATGAGTTTATTTTGGCCAAAGCTTTAAATCCAATTGTACTGTTTTTAGGTCAGGGCTGCCAAATTCCAGCCCCCACACGTTTTTGAACTACAACTCCCATGATTCCCTGGTCATTTATTGCATTGAAAGAATTTTGGGAATTGTAGGAATCAACATCTGAGGGCCGTGAGTTTGACAGCCTTTTCTAGGTTGTTCATGCTGTAGAATATGACCTTTATACATGGGATAGTAGTAAGATGGTTTGTCTAACCTCATACGGCATCTTTTACAAATGACACAAATCTTGGTTTTGTAGAACACCGTGCTAACATGAACACGCCATACAAGTCCTGCATAGCTTGTACTATCCCTCTGTAGTGTGCACTGGGACATCCCTTACCCCCGATGCTAGCAAGCGACTTCCTATACCTCCTATTTGTGAAGGAAAGGCAATTGCGTTACAATATCTCTTGCCATGTTGTTAACTTCATATTTTCTAAATTTTATTACAGAACAAAGTCCCTCATAAGCAACTACTGGACATCTGGTCATGGGATACCCATTACACACACTTTAAAAGATAAAGGGGACAACATGGAGTTTGGGGCAGGGGAAACAGAGGTGGGGTTTTGGAAGAAAGGCTGACCTACCTGTAGAGGTGGCACACAGTGATAGTGCCCTCTGTCTACTTAGTCTTCTATGCTGCAAGGGGGGGGCAGTTGTCCCTTGTTTGTATATAAAAAAAAAATTATAGAGATATATATATATCTCTCGTTTCCAAAAATTTTTTTTTTAGCATGGCTATTATTACCATTATTTAGCCTTAAATGTTTTACCCAAGGCTGGTAGTTTGCTCTAGAAGTATTAGTACCATCTTTATTTTGCAGCCTGTGTTTACATCATGTATGATGATTGTTGTTTAGAAACCTAACATTTGTGTGTAAATGACCTCATAGATAGAAACTTGCCACATTAAAATCTGAATAATTAGACATTTAACCTGCAGAGCTGCACAAACCTCAAATGTGATCTCGTACCGAAACCTGTAAACATGTTGAATATGACACATTCATTATTTATATCTTCAAATCCATTCTAATGTCCTTTACATTTTGCTTCCTGTGTGCGCTAGTGGCTCACATGTTGCTTTAATATAATGCAATATCTTTGATTTGTTATTTTTGTAGAATTGTCATCACTTCCTCTCGTAAAGCTGGATTTCTCTTGTAATAAAATTACTGAAATCCCAGTAAGTTACAGGAAACTACGTCAGCTAGAGTTAATAATCCTGGATAATAATCCGATGCAGATTCCTCCAGCGCAGGTGAGTCTGTTTCTCTGTTAATGGTAATATCATTTCTCATACAATCTGTAACAGATTCCACTGGGAGAAGCCAGTTAAGTAAATAAGGTAAAATTAAATATACTGTGCCTGTCATCCTAAACTTTGCATATTGTACGGACTTATTCTCTATGAGCAATACCAAACAGTTTGTATGAATGACACGTGTGGATAGGTGTATTCTGTGATCTATACTTATTAGCCGCTTTTTCTGCAATTTAGCAGGAAAGATTACCGTTAAGGCCTTCTGTGGGTGACCACTCCTACAGCAGTTATATGCAAATAATGATACAGTGTGACGCTGTAGAATGAACCTCCATATGTAATTCTTTTTATTCAGAGCAGTGTTTGTTTATAGATTGAAATGGAGGGTGACGGCATCCTGTTGAACCGAAACTTTTTCTATCAGGGTTATTTATTTTTTACACATTTAAAAATTTAGGATGGACGTGGGCTAGGCATTTTATTTTTTACATCTACATTTTATTTTATTTTTTTATAATCCGATTTTCATGCATACAGGGTTATTCAGAGAGCGGTGTAAAGCAGGAGAATGACTGGAGAATGGAAAATTCTAGGTCAAAATAGCTGATTTGGAAAGTGAGATGAAAGGGAGAATTTTTCTGGTTTGGCTATTTCGACCTAGAATATTCCATTCTCCAGTCATTCGCCTGCATTTCACCGCTCTCTGAATAACCCTGTATGCATGAAATTCTGATTCTAAAAAAAATATATAAAATGTAGATGTAAAAAATAAAATGCCTAGCCCATGTCCGTCCTAAATGTTTAAATGTGTAAAAAATAAAATGATGCGATCAAAGCGCATGTCATTCTAAGGCTAGGGTCAGACTAACGCATTTTTTGCGTTGTCCGTGAAAACGTGCGTTCGAACGAATGGATGCATTTTTTCACGGAATGTGCGATGGCGGTCATACGATGCGCATTTATGTCCGTGATTTTGTACAGATCATCAATAAAACACTTTTTGCGTCTGGACGTTATGTTGGCCGGACATGAGCAGCGTCTGGTGTCTCCTAATCACGCACACACGCCGCTAGCGGACGCAGCGCACTCTGTACGTCAGTACTAGCGGTATCACGTTCTTGAAAAAATGGGTTAGTTTGCCGCTTGCGTTGCGGCTGTTGTGCGGCTGTTCTTCGTATGCTGCCCGTCATTTGCTGCTAGCACGGCTGTGATTTAGTGCTGCTAAAGGCACGTTAATACTGCGTTCGTCTGACCCTAGCCTTAATGTATAATTCTGCTATGTGCAGCAATTTTGACTTGAGCGTTTTTAGGTAACTGATTTCTCTTTTATTTTTTTTTATTAAGTGACACGACTGATATTCAATATTTTTCGGTGCTTATTAAATTATCTATGTGGGTTTAGGACGTTGTGGGGTGTTTTTTTTTTTTTTTTTTTTTTTATAGTTTAATTTTTTTTATTTATCTGAATTTTGAGTCGCAAAGAATACTGGCATTATTCCTGTAGTAAACCCGTTGGTGACAGTAGATGCCTTGATTGTTGTATTTATTGTTGTGCCATTGTTGTTGCAGCAAAAGCAGAGGAAACGAAGGCCCCGTTCACACTGTGCAATTTGAAAGTTGTGCGATTTTCCACACGATTTTCATATGACGTTGTGGTTTTGTGCGATTCCCTTTTTTTTTTTCTTTTTTTTTTTTTGCAAAGCACCACCAATGGAAATCACAAAATTGCAGATAACAAATCGCAAAAAAAGGGTCATGTACCAGCGACATGCTACCGCAACATGCGACGTCGCGTGGCAAGATGTGAACAGACACGTTGAAATGCATTGGAAAAGCTACACAGCGCGACGGCGCGGCAAAATCTGCGCGATAAATCGCACAGTGTGAACAGGGCCTTAAGAACAACCTTTTTAAATGTGTAATTGTATCACTTTGGCTGTAAGCAGCAGAGCGTAAAGAGATAAGCTGATTGTCAGGTGGCTGATTTGGGTGTCTCAGAGTAATTCCTAATGAATAGAAAGCGAAAAATGACCAGGATACTACCCAGTTTTGATAAGAAACCATTGTTTAGGAATGCTAGCACTTGGTTACTAAGGATTCCTGGATCCAATGTGATGTACTGTAAATACGTAGACAGCTTGTCTGTGGATTTCCAGTCTGAAGTCCTCCCACCCGCTTTGCTGTTATATATGAACACATGTGCAGTTTAGATTTGTCCCTATTTTCTCAGATTTTGTTTAAAGCCACTGAAAGAAATATGAGAATAACTGTTGATGCCTAGTAGTTTTTCCTGCATTTTATGACCTTTGCCCTGTCAAGCTTTGAAAACACAATGCTGTTCTTTTATTCCATTTCTAGATTTGCTTGAAAGGTAAAGTGCATATATTTAAATTTCTTAACATTCACGCTTGCTGCCGATCAGAAAAGAAGCCGGACTCTCTCGACTTGCCCTCTTTAGTGAAAAGACTTCCTTCTCAACCTCTCACAGACAGGTATATTTATATTCAGAGGACTACAAGCTGTGCATGCATCACACATTGAAATGTTTACAGATCGCAACCATATCCCAATCATTACAGGGAACAGTCTTTAAAAAAAAAAACACTTTTTAATGTGATATCCCATTATGCCATGAATATACGAACTGTCATAAAGATACCTGATGTATTTTGCTAATGACATATTGCATACGCACGTGCTACAGACTCTAACACCTAAGGGTAAGCGAGAAAACTGCTTACAGGAGTGTCCATCCGTCCCATGATTGCCCGATCCTCTTTTCCTGGACACCCATAATTTATTCATGCTGATGGGCAGCGCATCAGAAATGCAACTCTGTAGTATATGCAATCCATATACTGCCATTGACATATAGAAGGAATCCCAGACGAGCCACCTTGATTAGATATGGGTGTTTTGCTAGAAGCACTCAGGTTATGCACTATTCAGGACAGCAGATGTATGAAATGGTAATATTTGTCCCGTAAAACCTGGCCAGTCTGGCAACCCTATTCCATCCTCTTGCATTCCCCAGGTAAAAATGTCCTCCGGCATGCATGGTTTGTTTTGCTTTTCAAATCTTTTTTGGTATGTCAGTGTAGCAGTTTTATATTTTCAGAGTTTGAGGTTGGTCTCTAGTTTTACAAAAATCAAGATTTTTTTTTTTTTTTTTTTTTGTGGTGGACTGTCTGAGAATCTGCAAAGCAGTGTTTTGGCAGGTGCCTGTGCTACCTGGTCTCAGTTCTGCAGATGCTCAGACTGTCCATCATTTTGTTGTCCCCCCCCCAAAAGGCAGTGGCCCTTTGCCCTTGTTCGCGCTAGCATGCTAATGTAATGTAGTATCCCCATGTTTACGTGTTATTCCGGGGCAGGCGCTTCCATTCTGCCATGAATATCACTTCTTGGATGGTTGTGCCTCTCTGGGCCACGAGACCTGTGCGACCTCGCTCTGTGAGATCTTGCAATTTTGTCTTGCGCATCCCGACATTAACGTTAGCACTTTGTAATACCTTATCGTTAACGCTAATTAATGATTGCGCTCCCCATTTTAAGTATAGGATGCGCAAAGTACAGTAAGCTTGCGCAAAAAACAATGTGCTAACGGGGATGGTGTCAGGAATGTATTATGGGGGCATGTGTTAAACACGCTTATCCTTACAATAGCGCTTACACATGCAATCGAGTCCAGTGTCTTTTGGAATGAAGACTATGAATAGTAACTGTTTTGTGAATCATTCCTAATTGACAATCACTTGGTGTTTTTGCAGTATGGAAGATTTTTATCCAAATAAAAATCATGGCCCCGACTCTGGAATTGGTAGCGATAATGGGGACAAACGCCTGTCAACTACAGAGGTACTAGTTTTGTTTTTTTCTTTCTTTTAAGCACTGTGTTGTGTATAGTTTTCATTATTACTTGTGATTTATTAATGGAATTTATCTTGTTAGTTTATATTTTTTTTTTTTTTTAACCCCTTTTCTCCCAAAGTAGAGTTAACTCTGTTTTGCATTGAAAAGCTCTCCTTAGCATATCAAAAGCTAATTTTCACACCTTTTTTAAAGCAAGATTAGTGTGCCTCCTGTGGAGAAATAAAACCCCCTGCCTTATCTCTCTCTGGTCACCCTGGAGAGACATAAAACAAGCTGCAAATAGCAGCTACAAATCTCACTATGTCAAAAAGTTTGAACACTTTGCTGCATTACAATAACCAGGGAGAGGGCAGAATACAGGGAGGGCTGTGAGGTCCCTCACTGCTGTACAGGGAGAAGATGCAGGGTGTTATAATAGAAAATCCTTCTGCAGTACAGATACAAGGTGTTACTGTAATTTCCATACAAAAGTATTTTGCAGCACATACAGGTATTTTGATTCATGTTCTATTGGAGGTTTTTTGGAAGCTGCATTGCTAATAATCTCATTATGATCACTACAAATCATTCGATTATCTGCATCACATTTTCTGGATCTGACACAAAGGCATTTTTTGCCTGTATGCTGATAATGCAGACCCCATGAGACATTATGCTCGAAAAGGGATGCTATCTAGAGTTTAGAACCTTTCATCCCAGTGATATTTCTATGAAGCAAAAACCAATAATGTAAATTTGATCATTTTCATTTATCTCAGAACAATTTCAGCGCAAGTGTTCTATTTTACTCTATTTTTGCTAACTTTGTATCACATATTTCAAATAAATGTTATGATAAAAGTTTTTCAGCAAAAATTGCTTGGTAGTGACGGAGTTAGTTTTGCAGCAATTGCTCGAATTAGTCAATTCGTGTATTTAAAGATTCATTAAAACTAAACCGAGCCTATTCTAATATCCTCACAGCTATACTCTGTTCAAAAGTCTGCTGTGTATTAATGAGACAAAACCTTCACTACAGATTTACCAGAGCATTAGGGAGCCAATTTTTTTTTTTTATGCAGGAAAAAGTGCCAGATTTTAGTGCAGTTGCCAAGGTTTATATCCTACCAGCAAAATTTACAGTATATGCCGCCTTAGTATTTACCCGATCTCCCTTTTATGCTAATTAAATAAGACTGTTCTGGAAGCTAAATATGGCAACATTAAACTGAGAAACGGTTACAAAACCTAAACGAGATTTGCATGAAATATATCAGATTCCTAAGCAAGCTTTGCTTTTTAGAGATCTCTAGTTTCAGTCTCGGTGTGATATTAAAGTAACATTAAAAACGTTTTTTTGATGCTGGAACCTACAGTATATGTGGAGCCATTGTGTTTTTTGTGTTTTTTTCTTTACACTGTTGTTGATTAGGGATTGACTGATTCGGCTGCTATTAACCATTTAATGAAATATCTATCAGTTTGAAATGTGCCGATGTTTGCTTGTAGTCGTATCTTTTTAAAAACGTAAGCCATATCGGTACATTTCAGAAAGATGCCAATATTTCATTTAAATGATTAAAGTGACACTACCACTTGTGTAAGTTGTAACAGGATTTCTTGCGCATAACAAATAAAACAACGTTCTAAAACTTATGCTTATGTTTATTTTTTTTGTAGTAATGGCATGTAAAAAGGCATTTCTTTTTCCTCTGGTTTAAATTTTCTGGAACTTTCCCATGATGCAACATTTACCAAAATCTGTGCGAAAATTTTACTTTGGCTGTTAAACCACAGCAGCAATGAGGTGGAGGGAATGTTTAGTTAAGACTGCAGGAGGTCTATTGTTCTCCAAGCTACTTGAGATAAGAGGTGGCAGCTGAATGAGGCATGCCAAGGAGCTTAAGAATTCTAATCCTTTGAATACATCCCACACAATGCAATGATGTGAGTCGTTGAGTGATAAATTCACCCCAGTCTATGGCCGAAACCCAAAACCACAAAGTGAGGAGCTAGTGACGCATATAGAGTAAAATATATTCTTAACTAAACCTACAAGAGAAAAACCGAGCACCTGTAAGACATCAGCAACATAAACACACTAAGGACATTTTCATTTTTTTATCAGCCAATCAGTATTTTTTAATGGATGCGAGTAAAATATTTATACCATATCATAGAAACATATAAAAACATAGAAAAATGTCGGCAGATAAGAACCTTTCGGCCCATCTAGCCCATATCCTCAATGACCACCTTGTAAACATGTCTGTTTATAAGCAAGACATTTCCTGTGCATTCAGTAACTACATCACTTGGATACACTTTCAGGGTTATTCAGAGAAAGGTGAAAACCAGGAGAATGACTGGAGAAGTGAAAATTCTAGGTCAAAATAGCAGATTTGGAAAGTGAGATAAATGGGCGAATTTTTCTGGTTTGGCTATTTTGACCTAGAATTTTCACTTCTCCAGTCATTCTCCTGGTTTTCACCTCTCTGAATAACCCTGATAGTTTTTCCTGCAAATCATGGAAGCATTTTAGGGGAAGTGTATGAATATCCGACAGTGCACACAGAAATGTTACTTCTCCTCCTACACATCACATGTAGTTCCTCTCTATTGCCTTCATGAGATCACTGGATGCATCTTTTTCTTTAATGATATGTTTGTATTTACAGCCATCAGATGATGATACAATCAGCCTTCACTCTCAGGTATCTGAATCAACAAGAGACCAGGCACTGAAAAATGACAATCATGCGTTGGGATGTAAGCTTGATTCCCATAAAGGTAACAGCTGTTTTGTAATCTCAAAATGTATGAGCCATGAGAGAAAAGTCACTTAAGTGCATCTTGGGTTGGACAATGTTCAATAGGATAAAATTGTGTGTATACACATTTACTGTCATC
Organism: Leptobrachium leishanense; assembly: GCA_009667805.1. Classification (NCBI taxonomy): domain Eukaryota; kingdom Metazoa; phylum Chordata; class Amphibia; order Anura; family Megophryidae; genus Leptobrachium; species Leptobrachium leishanense. Next base: position 25,003,139 of record CM019071.1, on the reverse strand, counting down.
GTTTTTTATTAATCGTGTACTTTTGTAATCACAGCTACTGTAGACTTGCAGAAATTTAAACCACGAACCTAAAAGGAAAGGGAAAAACCCTCAGCAAGTTCCCTTGTCTGGGGAGATCTTACTCTGACAGCGTGGAACGTATCCAACTCGATCACTATTGTCACTATGCTCAAAAATGCAACAACGTGTAAAGCTGTAACTTGTTCACAAATCAAAAGGTCTGCTATTGCAAAGAAAAATGCTCCTAAGAAAAATACACAACTTTATCAAAATACTCACACCTCGCAACAAAATAAAAACATACATAAATCAGTTGGTAAATAAATAGATCACAAAAAGAGATACCAATCCCTATATATGGCATATGCAATTCCTGTGACTGGTGAAAAATAGCTGTACACTATAACTGGCATAAACGCCAACTCCCCAAAGTAAAGGCAGGTAACCTCCTTTTTGATATTCCTATTTGAGTTTTGTGGAATGTGTTGGTTTTATATTAATAAAGTTTTTTGTTTTATTTTTCTTGAGAGATTGGAGTAACTTTGATACTACTTTGCATTAGCGGACCTTTTTATTTGTGAATAAGTTACATCATTACACTGCATTTTTTTGAATATGTTGAGAACGTTGATTGAGTTGGATATGTTCCACACTGTCGGAGTGAGCTCTCCTCTGCCAAGGGAACTTGCTGAGGGTTTTGCTCTTTCCTTTTAGGTTTATTGTTGGTCTCGGTTTAACCCCGGTAATCGGTGTTGGTAGAGATCACACTTGTGCTTTATATTGTGTTTAAAGCTGTGCTCGCAGACTCTCTAGCATTTCTTGTGAATTTAAAGCGTGAGCATTAAGAAGATAACCGTTTGAACAGTCGCTCTTTCATCTTGGAACGATGTATCAGACTTTGCATCTACTTTTCACACATTCCGCTTATCTGTTTTAATTATTTCAAGTGAAAGAAACATACTTGTGAGAGAGAAGGGGATATCTGTGCGTATCGATACGTTGTAAGGATCTTGTGGCCCTTTCTCTTGTTGTTGGTACCGGAACTAGGAATTGTATCTATTCATTGCCTTTATTAGTAGTATAGTAATCTATATTAAAATGTGCACGACCACACAGTAATTTGGAGTCTGTTCCTTGTACAGCTCATTGAAGCACTGAAATAAAAATGAAAGTTGCCACAATGTACATTTTCAAATAAACCACTAGTTTTAAAGTGTATCATATTGCAAGTAACAACCGGATAAAGTGAGCATGCATTTAGAATGGTTTTTTTCATGCAGTTTCTAAAAATGAATATTATGAAGATATTAAAGCAAGTGATTTGTGTTGGCATTTTACACTCTTTTTTCCATTCCTTTTATAGAAAAGATTTAATGGTGTGATTCTCTAAATATTCATATGATGCAGGTGTGTTCATAGAATAACGTCAATTCTTTGCATCTCAGGGCTCGATCAAGAGAATTATGATTATGACCCAGGCACAGAAGACGCAGCCCTCTCTGATCATGGTGACGTGCAGCTAAGCAGTCCCTTTGTCTCCTATATTAAGGTAAAACCTTGAACATGAATAGGTTTTTCCATTTAGTAGTGTATACATTGCTTATTACATAATTTTTTTGTGCTCTGGTCTTTTTAAGGAACGAGGCAAAATCAGTGACAAAGTTGAAGAGAATGACGAATGGGACGAAGAGAAGAGGTATAAGGTTGACCGATAAGTACATGGAAAATGATGATCAAAAACAATGTGCAATCTTAACCCCTTTTCACCGTTGGGTTTCATTTTTGCTGTTTGAAAAACAAGACACAAACAGTGTGGCAGAACAACAAGGGAAAAAAGGGAATCTCCTAATGACTAACGCAACATGCCTCACTGCTGCCAGAGCAAACCTCAAATAATGCAAATCCTAAAAAAAAAAAACAGACAAACTTGATTTTATGGGGAGAAGGTACCGTGGTACGACAAATAACTTTGGTTTTAGGATGCCACATATGTTTGTTAATAATTTTTTGAACAATTAAAATCAAGAAAAGAAAATAAGGGTTGTGTTTGAGAAATGGCAAATGTGTTACAAAACATTGCAAATCACATGGGGTCCCCCATGAATTATTAAATTTATATATTCAGTTTGTCTGATGAAAGTTGGGCAAAAGGAGAAAAAAAAAAGATTCCAAGCTTGAGTGGGCTCTGCCGTTTGAGTTACAGACATAAGAGGGAAGCAGAGGAAAAGGGTGCAGTAAGTTAGGCAAACCTATCAGGATTACCTATAAGAAAGTAACTAGCCACTTCATTACTACAGGAAAACTGTCCTATTCTGCTTTTGATACAGATACACTGTTGTCATCTATTCCTTTTGGATATTATTTATTTTTTCATTTGTTTGGACAGCTATATTTAAGTAAACAATGGTGAAAATCACCTTTTGTTGCAACCGCTGTAAAGGTAAATGTTTGCGATGAAGAGATGGAGATTTAAACAAAGGCTCAGCTGTGAAACATTTCCTACCGTTGTTTGAATTCATCTGTCTGGATCAAAGTTTTCTGTGGTTGCAAATCGTGAATAAACCCCCTCTGCTAATGACCTGTTTAATTCCTACATTCTCAAAATGGGAAAATATATGCTATTAACTACTTAAAGTCACTTGTGTGTGTTAAGGGTTAGAGTCCCGTCCCCCCCGATTTATATTTATAGCGCTGAACGGAAGAGCGTTATAACCCCTTAGAGGATATCTGTTACAATCCTTCAATTGAATAATTGTAATCCCTAGAAGGTGATGAGATTAATCATCTTGTGTTCGGGGGGGGGGGGGGGGTGCATGTCTGCTCTTCTCACCCTGTTTACCAGAAGTCTCCTCTTCATCTTTTAGTCACAGGGACACCATTCGTCTTTGTTTACAGCTACCTCACTGGATGTCATGGGATATCGAACCCTGAAGGAATATCTTATCACATTACCCCTGCACACATCTGCCGCAAAGTGCATTTTGTGATGGGATGATGTGTTTTTATTTCTGCCTCGTTTGTTTCCTTTTTTTAATGGCACATTTGATTTTATTAAGCATAAGTATAATCATGATTTACAGCGTCTGTGATCTTTTGTAAAGTATAGAACTCCTGAAATTTGACATTAAAATTGGCTTAGTCAGTAGACTTACAAGTGATTGGTACTGGCTCCAAACTTTTACCGACGCGTCAACTCCAGTCCGTCCCCTAGTAATTCCGCCTGTAAAGCACTGGAGAGTGGTTACATTTAAGCCTAAAACCGGTTTGACACATTCTATTCATGAGTGGATTATTTAAATTTTCATTTTCTTTTGGAAGGCTTCAGAAAGAGCAGCTTCTGGTGGAAGAGGAGGAAGATGATGAGTTAAAGGAAGTAACAGATTTGAGAAAAATTGCAGCACAGTTGTTACAACAAGAAAAGCACAACAGGTATTACTGGCTTTTTCACACCAAATTCAAAACCTAACCGAAGCACACGTGTGTGTGTTTTTTGTTTTTTTTTTTCTTTTTTCTTTTCCAGAAATGTTTATTGTACTACTGGGTTATTGAAATCTAATGCAAAAATATACCCAATTTTCCCGTTCTATTTCTGAAACTCTTCAGATAACGCAATAATCTTGGTGTAGAGTAGTGAATGCATGTGGAGTGTTTTGCGTTTGAACAGCGGTCCTTGGAGTCACTTGTGAGCTTCTTAATGTCTTAAATTGGTTTCTTTTGTAAGCTTGCTGTGAATCAAATCCCTGCCCTATCATTGGAAATGGGGTTAGGTGGATGATTAGGCTTTGTTATCTTTTTAGTCTTGAAGTTTTGTTCTGATCATGCTATAAATTGTGCTTTTGAAAGAATTGGACTTTAAATTCATTTAATTTGGAGAATACGGCACAGCAGAACAGATTTTGACGTTGATCTTAAAACGATGCAACTTTTAAAGGAAATTTTGTCTTTAAAATTAAAGAGACACTTTACGCATCCTGATCACATTAGCTCTTTTAAAGTGGTCAGGATGTGACCAGTATGTCCCCCCCCCCCCCCGTCCTTTTCTCCTGCCAGGTTTTGCACCACTGGGTGAAGGAGTAAATATTTCCACCCACCCAGAGCCACTAGGCAGCCAGGATTTTGAATGTCCCGGCTGCCAGTCACCAGATTGGTCACCGATGAAATCGGCATAATTTGCTCTCTCAGCCCACCTACGGTAGCGGACGTTCTGAGAGCAGCAGCCGTTAGATCGGATCTGTATATGTGTACCCAGCTCTGATCCATTGTTCTGCTCAGGCACTATGGAAAATGCATACGTAAAGTTTGTCTGTTCTGAGCGACGCACGGTTTCTGTATCCTGCACTAGGCAAATTGCATGAAAAAGTAACAGACTTTGTATTCAGAAGACCTCGAGCTGACTGGGAGGGTGGTGGATACATGGAACAGCCCTCCAGTAGAAGTGGTAGAGGCCAAAACAGTAATTGAATTTAAGCAGGCATGGGATAGGCATAAGGCTATCCTAAACAAAAGATAAATCCAGGTAAAGTATCCATGTAATTGGGCAGACTAGATGGGCCGAAAGGTTCTTATCTGCCGACATTTTTCTATGTTTCTATGGGATGAGTTGTGTGTACCGAGGGAGAAAACGCCATTACTTTCTACTCCTTAAATTTAAAAAAAAGTAGAAAAAAAAAATCAGAATTGGGCAGATGCTATTGGAAGATGCTGCCAATTATTTAAGGGCAAAATATGGGGGAGGGGGGTGGTGTCATATTTTAGTGTTCCTTAATGTGTAGCATTTTTCTGCAGAGCTTTATAGCTTGTGCACGTGACACTAACGTGGCTTATCGGTGACACCAGTGAGCAACGTTTCAGCTGACTGACAAACTCTCTCAAGCTAAGGCTTCCATTTGGATTCTTCCTGATTGTGATTCTAAAGGTGTCAGATCAGGGAGTAATGAACATCCGCTCTTGGTGACTGGTTGGTATCCTTCTTACTGAGCTTTATGGCTCTGTGCATAATTATTCTGTCTACCCAGGCATTTGTATTGACACTGATAATGTAGTTAAATGCCCCAATTAAAATACTCAGTAGGTCACGTGATCAACTCCTGTGTCACATCAATGGAGACATGGACTGAGCACAATAAGTTCATGGGCGCATCTATTTAAAGTTGCCCAGATACCTATACGTGATACTTGCATATGGGAAGTGTTGCCATCATTTGGTGATCTGGCAACACACATACACACTTGCACTCGCTCTGTTAAACGTGTCAGGCAGCAATACTAATGCAGGCATGCGTAAAGACTCCAATGCATTTTCCAAAAGAATAAATACGACCGGATTCATTTCTTTTGGATATTACCTGCCTTGATGAGACTATTTATTTTTCATTTTGGGTATCAGCTTTCATAATAATGTGTGTTCTTTCCTCTTCTGAGCATTTGCTACGAGCCGATTCTGATCATAAACCCCGGTCACATTTGCTTTGTACTGAATTGCTTTTTTTTTTAATGATGGGAGACCTCACTGTTGTGTAGAAGTGATTGACAAGAGAGAGACAGAAAGGTAATTACAGTATCTGATGACAAGGGAAATAAGGGAAGAGTTATGTTAATTGAAATTATTTTTTCTTTGAGTGAAAACAAATGGCATATGTTACTTTCCCTTAATGCAGGAACACTATCACTATCTGTGGTCGTCTTTTTACTGCTGTTTACAAGGAAAACATAAACCAGTTATGTTGATCCGACGGAGTGACTGCGTTTATATTTACAATCGATCAAAACAAAAGATCTATACCATGTTGTAACAGCAGCTAATTATTAAGAAGAAAAACAATATGCCAAAAAACATACAGATTTACCCCCAGCTTCTATTGTAAAATGCACAGAAACGTTTAGCAAAATTAGCAACTTTTTTAACCATTAATGGTCAGGGTACATTTTCCAGTATAATCCCCCAATCCCCAAAATTCGTTTTCAAACATGGATCTCTACACATCATCCAGCATACCCAAAAGTGCAAGGACTCTGCAGACTTTGTCGCAATGCTGATGACGTGTTGGTACATTGTGATGGTATCTGAACTGTTTTTTTTTTGTGTGTGTGTGTGTCGCTCTTCAGATTGTCTCACGCACCCAAAAGGCGCGCTAAGATTCATCTGTTTAGTGGCTATTAAGGTTTCTTTTTCCTCTCACGGATTATGCCTCTGTATGAAAAATACACAAGTGATTTGTCTCTTTTTAATGTATGTTAGTGTATATATGTATTCCTGTATACATGCTTGTGCAATCTGTCTTGTAAAGCCATCTGGAATATTTTGGCTCCTATATTTTGGTTGATTTGATTTTAAAATGAGGTGGTGGAGGGAAATGCGTAAGAGGTGGTGGCATGGAAAGTCTTCTTGAAGTGAAAAGTCCTTTTAAGTGTTGGCTAAGGTGCGGGGAGCCAACATGGAGCTTAATAGATTGGGAGTTTTATTGGAACTTAGAATGGGTATAAAGATTTTCCGCTTGCTCTGCAATTTGTCACCGGATGGTATGACTAGAAGATCAAAGACTTCCATTGGTTAGGTTTTGGCTCCAGGCAGGGCTGGGTGATTTCCTCATTTTAGCACAATTTAATTAAGGTCACCCTTGGTTTTACAGGTCTCAAAATCAAGGATTCTGGGTTTATTAATCAGCAGGGCATCGGCAGGCAAAAGCCAACAGGTGTAGCAGATGCTTGAGGAACCTGTAAGCTCTGCCAATACTCAAATGGACGCGCCATCAATTATCTCAATTATCAAATCCATAGTCCTCTATCCCCCCCCTGAAAACTAAAACCTCAATTTAAAGCACCCTGACTCCCAGTAAATCTATTTTTAATTTTTTTAAAGCGCCCTGGCTCCCGGTTACCCATTCATTAGTGGTGCTAAACTCTTTGCTCCTTTCTGACATTGCTGGCATGCTTTGTAATTCTCGGCGAGAGCGTTTTCACGGGTGCTGTGCAGCGTAACTCTAAAAGCACTCTCTCTTCTCTTTCCTTTCTGCTACACTAACACTCCTCCGTTTCTCTGCCTGTCCTTTACTTCTTCCCACTTCCATCTCTGGGCTTGGTCGGTCTTCTTGAAATTTGAATACAGACGAAGACCACTAAGCTATAGGACATCATTCAGCGAAAAGCTCTTCCAGAGGACAAGAGCAGCTGGACGAGCATCCAGGTATATCAACAGCGCGGAGTCAGTAAGGGCCGTCTTTCTGTGTGTGTTTTGTGCTGAACTACAATTCTATTAGCACACCTTCCTTAAATTCTCTGAATTAGTAGCTCCGTTCAGTGTAGGTTTCGTAGCGAACATATTTCTTCAGTGACATGACGCACGCGACACATACCCAGGGCAGCCATGATCTTTCTGCAATACATTGTGTGTGTAATGTGGGACATCACATGTTTTCCATACCCAGCTCATCTTCTGTCCATCTCTATGGCTGGTTTGCAATCAACAGCACTTGATCCATCCATCACTGGGTGGAAATTACTGCGGTCCTTTCTCAGTGTACTCTGTCAGAGAGGGAAAATTAGACACGACTGAGCCCTTTTAATGTAATACACATACTCAGTGTTGTTGTTGTTTTTATTCCCTAAAAAAAAATCAAGGGGTCAAGTCTTCCTCTTGCACTTGGCATCTCCTTCTATTTTCATAGTAGTAATGCCCCATAATCCTCCTATCCTTTACGATCAGTTTACTTAACCCCTTCACTGCTGAGCCATTTCACGTCTTAAAAAAACCACGTTATTCTTTTGTTTTATTATTCTTTTTCTTTACTTTAAACATGGTCATGTTTGGTATCATTGGAAAGGCCATGCTCTGGCCTTTCTAATGATACCAATCATGACCCTGCTAGCTGCCAACAGTCATGGGGTTCCTTTGAACCCCGATATCTCCCATCTCCACCCCTATCTTTCCTTAGGAGTCAATTAGGACGTTCCCTACACGTCCTCAGCAGTGAAAGGGATAAAGCACATGGACGGCTGCGAGAGGCCTCATCCCTGCATCTCCAACTGAAAAGGTTAAATGTTTTGTATGCATTATCCTGTCCTAGAGTATCCGCTGGTTAACGCCGGTAGAGCATTAATTTTGCAGCATTTTGTTCCCAGGCTACGGATCCCATTAATACACAGCATGTGGCTTTCATGGCTCGCATAATTCTTGGCAGCAGGTGCCCCTGGGTATGTCTTTTAAAATGACGAGTAATCCATGCGCTGGATGAATTTCAAACAGTCTTGTTTTGCTTTCAGATTTCTAAACCACAATACCTCAGGGAACACAAGAGATCGTCCTAAGCAAAGCAGAGGATCAGAAAAATGGTATCTATCAGATCCACCCCATGACCCATGCCGCAGCTCCCCTTATTTATTCTCCCTTAAAGCGATCACACCCAGGCAGCACACATTCGTATTAATGGACCGGAATACATTCTTGGATGTTGTACTTTATTTTTTTTTCCGTCTCCTTTTTACTTGCTTTTCTGAGGAAAAGCAATCTCATTTAATTCAGATCAGCTGAATTATTAATGCCCGGTTTAATGAATGGCAGCGTAATTGTCTGCGGATTAAAAATAGATACAGCAGCAATACTTCATTGTGCAAGGAAAGGCAATATTTTCCACACTTGTCTGTATCAGCCACATTGCAGAAAATTAAATTAGTCATGTGTCACCATCCTTTTTTTGTAATTTATATATAAATAAAATAGGTTTCAGCTTGATTGTCTTTATTGCCACTAAAGGACAGTAATAATGTATTTTCTTCTGAATAATAAGTCTCAGAAATGGGCTGTTTATTTTAACAGGACACTAAAAACTCCAAAGCTGCCTTACTGTGAACTCTACAAAGCACTGATTATGTGTAAATGCGTTCATCACGCTGCTGTATCTCCACATTACTTTTATTGTGCTATACATCCCCCCCTCTCATCCTTATTTTTCTAGCTTTGTGTAATAGCAGACCATTTATTTTGAAGTATGTGACACCTAGTATCCGTATTTTCCATTATATACGGTGCATGTTCATGTACTGTATGTGAAATATATTCATATATTATTGGTGATAATGATCAGTGATATGTCTGTGCTTGATGACCTATTCTATCATTTGATTCCACGCTGTCACTGCTCTTCAGGTCCTTCCAGCTTCCATCCCACCTTACTCACAGGCATGACAGCAAAGATCACACCCTTACAATGGCAGAGGCTGACATGCTGCCTTAAAAGGCCCAGAAAATGGAAATTGGAAAATAAGACATTTGTATCAAAGTCTTTGTCTAAAAACGTGAAACCCACTAATGTAATTTGAAAAACTTCATAAAAATTTGATTTCAGATTGAAGCCAGCGGACCTTAACATCCTGCACTGACTGGCCAGCAGGGGGCGCAGCAGATCATACGCTTTCTTCCTAGTCCTTAGCACAGTTACAAGGATTTATACAGCGCCAACAGATTCTGTAGCACAGCGAGTGTCTTTGCATTCTGGAGGCTTGTTTTGGTAGATGAAAGAAGCATAGTTGTTTTGGGGGGGGGGGGGGTTTTGCTAGCAAAATGCATAAAGTGAGGCCTGACACATTCACATCACTTGTAGTCAGCCGCAATTTTCTATATGGACTAGAAATGACCAGAAATAGAGAGGTTAGAGGTGACACATTAGAACCCTGTGGATGTGACACCCCTAATCCGTTTTTTCTTTCCTTGGTAAACCTAGTACTCCGTGAACCTGTGGATCGTTAGCCGCTCACTGTGCTATAGAAATTGTTTAAAGAAAAAGATGCGGCTGATGTAACTTGTGTTCCTTTTTAACATTTTTATCAAAATGCCATGTTACTGCAATACTGATCGTGATGCAAGGGATAAAACAAATTGCGCACAAGGGCTATTCGTAAAGGGGTGAATTTTGTGGGATTCAAAGTTTAGGCTGAAGTCATACCAGGCTGAGCAAATTCGGATATTGTTGGCCTAAAATTAGCATTATTTTGTTCCCCCTTTTAGTACATGGTATCCATGGTTCACTGCTTTGATAATATTTGCCTAAACCTCCAGCAGCAGTACTCCTCCATCTCCTTGAAACCTCAGGACAGGAAGCATCTTTGTTATAAAGAAGCACAACGTTTTAAACTATACCCCCCCCCCGACCCCACCTCTTCCGCTATTAAAAAAGACCACTTTCCTACTAGAACCCGTTATTCTCGTCCTGTCCTCTGGATGTTCCTATACTAGTGATTTGCAGTTATTTATCCGGGTGGTCAGCATAAATACATGTTAAATTACTATTGACTTCACTTGCTTTATATGTAACCAGGTGTTTATTTTTCAGTGTTCTTACTGGAGATAATTCGCAGTTATCAACGTGCAGTTGGCAGGTAAGACCGAGGCCGTCACCTAAATGTGTTTTTTGTTCTTCACTGTTTTTCATCTGTTTTGTGAGGTGATACATGAGTATTCCCAGCATGTCTGAGCTTCGAATTACCACATTGCTACATGATCGGATTATGGGTATGTATAAGGGACAAAAGTACAACAAATTGTTTTCATTCAATGATATCAATTTCTTGGCAATAGAATATAAATAAGATCTGTATGTGGTATAATTCCGGTGTATGGAAATTAAAGTAACACCTTGTATCTGTACTGTTTTAGGATCTCCAGTCATTATAACCCCGCTAATCTTATCCCTGCTCAGCAGAGTGTGACCCCCCCCCCCCCCGTGCTCTCTCTGTATTCTGCCCTTTCCCATGCTGTTGTAATGCAGCAGCAAAATTTGTTGAACTTGTTACAGTGAGGATGGGCTCTGCTCATTAAGGCTGCTTTACAGTAATACAGGGTGACAGCGAGGTCTCAGAAAATATCTTTTTTTTTTCTCACCAGATTCAAAATCTATGTAAAATTTTCCTGCTGGAAATTATTGAATTGTGACTGTAAAATTGCATGCATGACAATTATTTTTCCACATTTTATCATCCAAACCTTTACGGTTTTATATTCTATGAGTTATTCCTTTTAAAAAAAAATTATAAATGGATAAACCGTTGCTTAATTTTTCTAGGAAAATAAGCCGTTTTAATCACAATTGACGAGAAAATTTACTATTTTGGTGCATGGTTTCAAAAATAATTTTATGTATAAAATGCTGAACTTGCTCCCGGCATGGGATATAAGGTGCGTAATGACAGCAGCATTGCTCAGTTTATAAGAGAAAGTTGATCATGCAACTGCCCTAGAATAAAAACATATTTTTTTTATTTTATTGTTATTTTTACATCCTGCATGGTCATGTTTGGTATCACTGGAAAAGCTGACGCTGGTATAGTTGTAGGAAGGTAAACGTGCGTGTGTAATTTTTTTGATTTCACCTGTTTTTTTTTTTTTATTTGTACACACTATTGTTTATATCTGCTTATGCTTTGGAAATGTTTAAGATTTGATCCGAACCATTGCATCACTCCAATAAGCCAGATCCTCTTTCACTCTGATGGTGTGATCGACTCCCCTTTATTATTTTCTGCATGGACTATAGGCTAGCTACCCGGGTATCCCTCGAACCCATCATAATGTGGGGGGACATTTATCGCACACAGCAGGAAAACCTGTGCATTGTCTGCAGGGAGCAAGTCGTAAAAATCTTATTTGAAATGAAGTTTTAAAGCAGCTGTTTCATGTAGATCAATGTTTAATAGGGGACAGAAAAGGATCGGACTGAGGAGCAGAAATGGGCAGAAACACAGTCTGCAATTTGGCACTCTGACGAGCGGAGGAGGTCCAAGCAAACGCGTAAGGAGTATTTCAAGGTAAGTCGTTTGGTGTTTTGTTTTTTTCTTTTATATGTCCCCCCTTCTTCATGCTAATAACATTTCACACACTTGACCGCTTACCACATTTACAGATTTGTATATTGAGCTGGTCTTCTCTGCAATGTATCGTCCAAAGACATTAATGTCATTATTTATATTTTCAGATGAGATCTGTTGATGCTGGAAAATATTTTGTAACTAAATATACTGAAAGCTGCATTTTTAAACCATCACTTTGAGTGGGATGCTCCGGCCCCTATTCAGGTCTGGCCTCTGTCGGGGATGATCGGGATATAAACCTGGTGCAGCCATTGTAATTTTGCGTTTCCTGAATACTTCACAATTTTAAAGCCTTCTCTTTAGTAGTAATCGTAGAAATAATTGTTCCAGACAGCAAAACCATATGCGGACACTAGTATTCTCTCCTGAAGACCAAACGAGGTGTCAGGCTCACAAACGTGCCCTTTATTCAGTGAAATGACAATGGAGAATCATATGTTCTCCGTGAATACAGTGTGTATCACTCATATATAAAAAAAAATAAAAATTTGCGTCTGTCTGCTCCTCGGTTACAAACGGAAACTGTAAGGTTCTCGGCATATTAAACGTTTTACAACGTTTTCCCCAGTCCTCGTCAGTTCTAGTCTTAAATCTGCTTTGTCCTGTGGGTATATTCTAATGCATCTTTTCATGAATCCTTCCATGTACAATATTTGTAACATGCAACAAAATAAAGCCTGGAAATCAGATCTCAAACACTGGCCCCCAGATGTTAATCACCTACAATTCTTTGAATGCGGTAAATGGCCAGAGAGTCAGAGCTGGACTTCAGGAACATCTGGGTGGCCAGAGCTTGAGATCCCTGATGTAAATTGATACTGTATATGTCTAATGTGTGTTTTTAAGACTTTCATTAGGTGGCAGTGTAATGCCTTTCTGTCCTTTCAGAGTTCTGTGTCAGCTGCTATTGCTGGTCTTTACTTTCCTACACATTGAACTTGGTGTTTCGAAGTTGTGCTTATTTGGACAGTGTTAACTAAAATAATCGCCAAATATGATTATATAGATTTAAATAGAATACAGTGTTGTTTTACTGCAATGCAATTATTCACCGTCATTAGTTGTGATGGCTCTTCTGCGAGTCATGTCTAGGGATTAAATGTATTTAGCGGTGATCTTGACCTATATGATACAACCTGTCTGGGGAAAACACAGAATTTCTATTATTGCCCAACTTATTTTGGGGTGACCTTCATATAAGAGATTTTCTTTGCCGTGCATCCCGTGTGTTTTTGTTTTGCTAATTTTGTTAACACAGTGGATTATAATACTTGAAGTTTCATTATTCTCACCAACCATTTGGATTGATTCTTCCATATTCAGTGATGGGGCATAACCTTAACCCCATGTAACGTTATGTTCATAATTTACATATCCATATTATTAGCAGGTCCAGAAGTGTATCAGATACAAAAGCAGGAAATATCCAGTAATATTATTATTTGAATTTACATGCTTCAATATTAAGATGCACCGGACTACGGTTGGGATCTCAATTGTAAAATGTCTTTACTATAAAGATCCGTGTTATTAATATATTCCATATGTTCTTCTCTCGGTCCCAGCATTGAGGTAGCCTCGTGAAGCACCGCCTTCCACACCTACCTTATTTACTCCAGATCCACATCCAAGGAAAAGGAGCAGGATGACATGATTGTTTATTGCTTTTGCTGATTCTCTGGAAGAGGGAGCATGGTGAACCTCCCCCACTAGTGGGGATGTCCAAACTCCGGCCCCCCAGATGTTCCTGAACTACAACCCCCATGCTTCTCAATCCATCTAATGCAGTCAGAGATTCCTGGGAGTTGTAGTTCAGGAACATCTGAGGGGGCCAGAGTTTGGACATCTCTGCACTATAGGATTTTCTTCTCTGCTCTCTGCGGTCTATAGCAAAGAGGATCTGTTTTTAACACCGCCCTATATGCCGGTGATTCAACTGACTGGTGGGATGGGGCATTTTTTTCCCCTTGTTTCATAGACAATTGGTAGCTAACAATTCTTCTCATACAATGAAGATGTTTCAAGTCTTGTGATAAAACCTAGAGAGCCTGTGTACGCAGAGTATGTGTCTTTTAGAACCACTCCGATGTGTATTTTATTACTTTTCAAGGCCGCAGGATATGTTGATGATTTATAAGTATTTGCGCATATTTATTGTTTTAATTTCTATTTATTTTTCCCCCCACACAGTACAAGTCATCTCGTAAAACTTCCAGTGGAAATGAACACGATGAGGTGAGATGTGCAAAGTCTCTGTGTTCATGCTGGGGTCCTGTACTTTCCGTGCTATAGATTTACAGCCTGTATAAATGCTTTGTGATAGTTCGCGCAGATTGTGAACAGAGAACTAAGTGTGCTGTTCGATACGCAAAGCTCATGGAATTGAGGTCACTTAACTGCAAATGAAAATAGGTTAAAAACAAAGCGCCCTATTCCACTGTTGACGAGAACTAAAGGACACCCTTATAAATCACATTTCCTGTAGTTATCAACGGGGATTGCTTATACTCTCTTGCAGCAAACTGTGCTTGCGTCTCATGTGGTGCCATTCGCTGCGCGAGGTTACTGTACATTAATGTGTCCTATACTTATTCTAGGAGATGTTAATGTGCAGCCTCGCATGGAAACACAGGCTATTCCAATGTAGCCTGCGCTTCCACCCAGTTCACAGTATTTTACTGTGACATACCAATTCCTAAAACCTGTGTGTAAAGTGATTTTTGCATTTGCAAAATTACATCACATGCTCTAAAAACCTCCTAAAATTCTCATACTCTCCTCTCCTTCCACAGTGAAAAGGAGAGAGCGATCTGCTTCCTCTCGCTGGGAGCAGAGTGAGACTGGGAACATTTAGTTCCTAGTCTCCCTCTGCAAGAGCAGGCTCGGACAGAGCTCAGACAGGTCGCGCAAAGCTCCATGGAGATATTGCAGTGGCGCGCTTTGCTGTTGTCTCTATCAGGAAGCTTTGCACTTCGTCCCAGGCAGGCAGAGATTGTCCTGCTTACTATTTCCATTTTACTGTTAAGTTTCTAATAGGGCCCTGTGACTGAAACCGCTCTTCTCCGCCTGCCCTGGTGCTCCAGACACCCCTCTTTGCGGTCCTCAGCGCCTCGAGCAGCTTGACCCGCATGCTTCTGCCTGCTGGGAGACCTGGGCTGGATGGCAGGGCTCTGTGCCAGTGCTGGGCCGAAGTTTGCAGCAGCTTCTGGGGACCTGCAGGCTGTTCGCGCTCTCTGCCGATTCAATCTTCTTGACTTGTAGCCCCGATGTTAGGTCAGTCTTTCAGATGGCCGCTCAGTGCCTTCTGATGGTGAATGTAGGAATAGTGCAGAGGAATAACACACCAGACAAGCTGCATGTATCAACCAAGAACTATATCTTTACTGAGAAAAACCCCACCAGTATTTATGCTCAGGTTCAACAGGGATCATTTACATAAATCAAACCACGAACATTGATTTACTGGAACGCTAATCACATTAAATCAGTTATCACACACCTCATTAACATAATCCATTGTTCGAATAGATCAGATTGCCTTTTCAGTCAAACACTGTGGGAGACTCCTGACTCGTCAAAAATGTAAACAGATAAACAGCATTCTTGCATAATCACCGATTACTCAAACCTAATTACATTCTACACAAAAGAAAGGTGTGCACCTTCAAAACACATCTCTAAATTCACATTCACATACAGTAATAAGTACATTTAAAATCACACCACGGAATATAAATGAACATAAACTCTTTCCCACGGCAATTGTCTGTTTCTTTTTGGGGGTTTTCGCCATGGGTATAAAAGTCTTGGGGTCTGAAGCGGAGAGCGCTATGTCCGTTCCATGACAGCCCCAAATCCGGTCATCTGGACTTGATGGCTGCTCGGTGGGGACCAAACGAAATGAATGTGGGTAAGTAATATAGTACCAGTACACTTAAGGCTACATTACGTGCGTAACTCTAAAACAGGGACACGAGCGGGGAAAACCTGCGCCTGCAGGTTTCCTCGTAGCATCCCCATTTCAGTGTGCGTTTCTGGGGAAGGTGCCTTCTGTGCCTCAACCCAGAACCAAGCGCTACCCTCGGTGATACTCGCGCTAGCGCTTCCTCGCTGCTGCAAGTATCGCCTCTTGGTCCTAAGGACTCCATGGAGGGTCGCTCTTGGTAGATTATGCAGCTTTGCTCAAACGCTGAAGTGTACAGAAGTCCCAGGTTAAATAACAAACACCTGTGTACATTTACAGAAAAATCTTTATTCAGGAAGTAGATTGCACGTGTTGCTCTTGGAAAGACCATATATGTTAGTTTTGTTGATCACAGTTGGTGCATGCAGTGTTTTTCTCATTTCATCAAAATACGTTTGTTTTTATTTTCTTAACTATGATTTTGTGATGGCTTACTGTACATATGTGTCTGCTGCTGTCAATGTGTCGCACTCATGGGCAGAGGACCGAATAAGCTGCAAGCGCTGTCCCCTACATTGTTTTATAAACAAAGACAAATTGCTTGGGACAGGGGTGGCATGTGCAAGCAAGCAAAACATGCTCAAAATAATCGTAGACTGAGCTTGAGCTCACCGTATTGAATCAGTGTGTGCCGCAATGTTAGATGTTAACTGTATTTTTGTCTCGTTTTTATTTTAGCCAAACACTGATAGTGCAAATGTGTCACCCTCATCACCCGTGTCATCTGAGGTATATGTGTTTGTCATTTTATTTTGCATGTTTTCACTTTTCTATATCGATTGAGCAGCGTTATATTTCTTCTATCCATTGGTTTGGTCTGACATTTTCTTTTTATTTTGCCAGTTTTTATTGAGAGGAGACGGCATCGTTACACATCCGTAAACAAATCTTTGCACAATAAAACAAGTGGACGCCACAATTGGCCGGATACATTGAAGAAAAGGCACAAATCAATGCTTTCACCTTTTTTCCATTTTAACAGTCAAGAAATAAGTAGCAAATGTAAAAACAGTTAACCAAATAAGAGGAAAAGAACAAATAAACTGAGGATAACCTGCCCGGACAAACTTAACTCAAGAAAGATAAAGGGGGGGGGGGGGGTTGGTTGCGCTCAGTCAGCAGTGAGGAGTAGTTATGTTAAGGATTGTAAAGGGTTGGGACCCGCTATCATTATTGCAGAATACCAGTTCGTATAGTGTTTTTTCCAAGGAATGTGGAAGGTCCGGGAAATAACACTGGCAGGTCCCAACAAATTTCTCAACCTGGAGTTCCTTATCCAAAAGTGTGTGGAACTGGTTCATGCGAAAATGATAGTTTAATTTGGACTGAAAAAGAAAGCGGGGAACAGAGGTTTTCTGATTCCAGCTCTGAAGTATTGTTTTGCAACCAACAGCTGCTACCAGGTAAAGGAATTTTTTGTAGAGGGGAGAAACCGGGTGAGAAGGGCAGGGAGAGTTTAGTGATCGAGGATATAGGAGTGGACAGTAGACCAATATGTTTGTATAATGGGGCACCCCCAGAAACAGTGATATAGATCGGCATGTGGTTAAATGCATTTAAAACATGGCGGAGCAGTTTTCCAACCAATCAGGAACAGCCGGTGACGTGAGCATGGTGTAATGTTTTCCAGGAACATCTCCTGAAATGATACAGTTGGCAGACCTTTTATCTTGTATGTATGTGCACATAATCTATAGTATGGCATGGCAGATGGGGGAGCCAAGGAACGGGTTCGTCTTCCATGTGGCAAAGTACATTGTATAGTGAGGAAATGGAATAATCATTTTATGGTCTGGTTATAATGGGATTGTCGAGTCGATTTAGTCCAATCCTGCTCTGTCGAGGATAACGTGGCTTTGTGGAAGTATGAGCCGAGTTGAAAGTGGGCAAATCCACAGAAAAGGCAATGTAGGATGTTTGGCCTTTAAGGGCTTGAGACGGTAGCGTTTTCTGGGGCGGATCCAAAAATTGGTATAATAAACTGAATACTCCACCCTAGTGGTGAATGATTTGGATGGTAACCGCCCACCAAATTTGGGGTTTGCTACAAGTGGCATTAAGAGGGAAGAAGTGGGGAGAGCAGCCATCTTGGGTCGGGACAGTTTCCAAGCCTTGATAGTTGGATGAATGCCTTGAAAAGGTGTAGATATATTTCTATATTGGCAATGTAACAAATGAGGGGGATAAGGAGTTTTCTTAGGAAACATCGGAAAATTGCAAGCAATCAGTGGCGTGTCAGCATTGTGCTGCTAAATTATTTTTTAGATTGGGCAGATTAACGCTATCCTAGTGGTTAGGTTGGTAGAGTTTAGTTAAGCTGAGGCGAGCTGCTGTCTATATCGATTTGGGAAAATGTATGCCTTTTTATAAAGGTTAACACCACCTATTGGTGATAAGGGCGTTTATGTCCCTTAGTAAGATCAAGGACAGAGCGTTAAGATCAAAGGGATGTTAGTCTTGTAAAGAGCATGTAGGCCCCTCGGAATATGGACTCAAACATTGGAGCGACTTTGTGTCCCATGTAAGGGATGTGTCTGTCGCTTTTAATTGAGGGGGGTGTGGTGTTAAGGAGATGGGGAGCAGTAGATTTGCTCCAGTTAACCTTCAATCCCAAATCTGCTTGAAATGTGCGTAGATGGTCAAGTGGAGCCAGTAACAAGTTCTCAGTGAACAGAAGGTAATCTGCAAATGCAGAAACTTTTAGCTCTCTTTCGCCTACTTAAATACCCTTACGAGTTTCAAAGGAGTCGACAGCACGCAGCAGTGGTTCAAAGGCGAGATCAAAGAAGAGGGGAGGGAGGGCGGGTAATCTTGTCGAACACGTCTCCCTAGGAAAAAGTACAGTCTAAGCCATTCGCTGTGATACATGTAGCAGAATAATGCTTTATATTTTGGATGAAGTAAGTGAAAGTTTGGCCAAAACGGTGGTGATTAAGAATTCTATGTAAATGTGGCCAAGCAGCATGTACAGTAACAGCTTGTTCCACAACTAAACTTAGTAGGGCCAGGAGGGAAGGGGGCGGGGGCTAACCTCACCCCAATCACCGCCACTACATTTACATTGTGCCCTTTAAATGGTTTTGCACTTTTTTATGTATATATGTTTATATGTATATATATTTCACACACACTCTGATATAACCTACTGACAGCTGATATTCCCGCATACTATGGTCACCCATACCGGACACAGGGCCCTTGTTTCAAAACTTAATTCTTTGAGTGCAGGAAACCTTAAAGGAATCTGCATGTCTAGAAATATTGTTTTTTGACATTTAAACACTTTTATACCTAATAGACAAACTAGAATAAATCAATAAAAGCTTTAAAAATGTATAAAGTTTTTTCTTTAAACTGTCATTGCACCTATTCTGGCCACGCCCCTCAGCTAGGGGTGTTTCTTCAGCTCCTACTTCCTGAATATTCCCCGCCCACTATTCCGCCCACTATTCCACCTACCAAAGCTTTACATGAACTACATTTCTTGCTCCATTTTGCTCACAGCCGCCCATGCACCACACTACTTCCCATACTCCGCTATTACCCTCACCTAGTGTGTCACCTTTCGCCTCTGTGATTGTAAGCTCTTGGGCAGGGTCCACTCTCCTACTTCTGTGTGTTTTAACTTGTATGGACATTTTGTTATTCTGCCTCTCCCATTGTACAGCGCTACGGAACTTGCTAGCGCTTTATAAATACCTGTGACCGTATGAACTAGCACAAGCTGTGCAGCTCAGGACCTCAGACTGGGAAAACCGAGGACCTGAATATTAGCATCTCTGCAACTGTGAAAGCAAAACTCACCCGCTGACTCTCTCGCCCGCTCACTCAATATTTCCTATGCCTTTTAGTTTTCCCCATGTTTCACAATGGGATCGTGATTGTCTTTTCAATGGCCGTTATCGAGTTACAACACGTCAGCTGTTTGTATCTGCTGAACAAGGCATTACCTTTTACTTTTTACTGTACTTTATTTGTACATGGTAAAAATTTTATTGTAATACTCTTATGTTATAATATATCATTATGGTTTTAAAAGCTTTTTCGCGCAATAGTAACAAAATCTGCTTTTAATTTTTCCGTTGCATCTTGCCGAAGATTATTTGCAAAAAAATTAAAATTTTCTAATGGAATATATTTAAAATAAAGCATTCTTTTAATGTAAATTTGTGTTTGTTAACAGCTAACCTTCATGATACTTTTATAACCTGATTGCTATTATTCAGTAATTCATTCAAATAGATTATGAATTTAGAAGAAAAAAACCCTTCTGACAAAATAAATCAAAACATTTTTAAGCATTTTTTGGAAGCCGCTCTGGAGCCGCTCCAGCATTGGGGAGCCCTGAATCTTTAAGTTTCATTAGTGTCTTTGTAGGTCTGCTCCACATTACAGTATTGCTTGGGCACCCCCTAACCTGAATTCTAAAATCCAGAAGGGTCTGAATTTCGGAAGATTCTGGACTGCAGTCCCTGACGTGACTCCCCGATGCTATGGACAGATCCTGCTATGCGCCAACGCTCCTCTGATGGCCACAGCACCTCGCAGAACAAGCTGGGAGACTCTGCGCAGCTCCAGTTTGTGACATGCTCCCCAGAGGCATTCTTGCTCTGTGCAGCATGTCCCTTGAAAAAGGCTGCTCAGCATCTCTTGACGTGTGTATATACTGGTGTTGCAGCAGGAAGTAGATTGTGGCTCCACATCTGCATTCTCCCTTTCCCCTCCTAGGCATCAGATTCCCCTAATTCCTAACAATGGAAGAATCTGGAATCCTCAGGATCTCGAGCATTCTGAATAAGGCTTTTTTAAGCACGGATACACTTTGAATTGTAGACGCAGCAGTGCTGTATGGAAAGCTGCAAACACCTGCACTTACTTTGCACATTACTGCCATAAAATTAAGATTAGATTTTTTTTCCATCATTCACATTTGGCAAGGAAGACTGCTGTTCAATATTTATATTTTAACAACTACTTGTTAAATTCTTTAAATTGTTTGTACCTTTTTATTTAGCTGTCTTTTAATATTATTACAGCTAAACAAATATAATTTAATACAATTACAGTTACAAATAGTCCTGTTTCTACCTGTCATGTTTGTCTTTCTTTTAGGATTGTGAAAGATCCCATAGCAGTTCTCCTACACCATTTGGTTTAAAGCCAAGATCTGGTGAGTAATTCCTTTTGATTGCTTTACCTAGTCTATTGTGAAGAGGTATGTAGCAGAACTAATGATACACATGTTGATGTGATCTTGGAGGAAACGGTCTTGATGTTGTATTGTGCATTCTGCTGTCGTGTGGACGGCGGGCTATATTTCTCTGCCTACATTGGATATACTTAATAAGACATATTGGCTCATATTATAGGAAAATACAAAAAGCTCTTTGACAAAATAAAGTATTATATCAAAACAAAAAAACATAAGTGCATAAATTCAAAGATCTAATACAAAAAACGGTAGATCAGAAAATGTGACAAACTAGTAAGCGGACAAACCGGGAACCCTAAAGTTTTGGCTGAAAACCTTTGTCAAGGGCAAAAAAGTATTTTGCCAGGAAGGATACTTTGAGATTTCTCTCGTTTTCAAGTAAGCCCATGCACTGATATGTTATGGGTAAAGTCAGAATTTGGACATTGCTAGCTCTACCCATCTGAAACACCAAACTGCTGGGTAAAAAAAAAACAACACAGTTTTTGGGCTTTACCCAGATAATTTGCAGACTACCCAGTTTCCCTTGGGCAAAATTCACTTTTAGGGTTGGGGATTAGGTTTTTAATCCACTGTAAAGCCTCTAGAAACACATTGATCAGCAACATTTTGGTAAATCGCGCCTGTGTCGCCCCACTCCTCTTATGCCACTCCTCTTTTTTTCTTGTTCCAGTGACCACAGTCTTTCATGCTCAACGTCAGACTTGCTTGTTTTTTTCCTTCCTATTGTACAGCGCTGCAGATTATGTTGGCGCATTAGAAATTATCAAAGTTGCACTTAGAAAAAATGTCAGCATTTCACAAAGGTTATTTTTTTGACTTCTCCTGGGTTTAACATTTGTGAAATGCCTGTTTTTTTTAAGTTGTTACACTGGTGATTTTTGACACTGCGCAATTTTGGTAAAGACCAGTGTTAAAGGATAAATGTGTTTTTAGAAGGAGAATCTGAATGAAAATTGTACTGTCTTCCTGTAAAATGTGCTTAATGTTGAGGTAATGGGTTTCTTCACTTACATTTCATCACAACTGTTTATTTAAATGCTGCCTATCTGAAACCTGTTAAAACGTGTTTAAATTTATCATACTTGTACATCTTTTCTGATTTTAAGCTAGATTTCGTTCCGCTTTGTTTCTGTAAGTGCGAATCATAACCAAATCATATTGCTTTCAATCCAGTTAAAGGAACGTTTAGTACTTATTGCTTTTTGAACACTTCCATGAATTCCCATAGTGTAGCAACCCTCTCTTTAAATGTTTTGGATTGAGGTGTGTGACTGTAACTGAAAGTAACTGAATTCCATCAACATCACGTATCACACGTGTTTATGCTAAAGAAAAGCTTTTTTTTCCGCTGTGGTTCTTTCTACACAATAATTGGATATGATGAAGTGTACTTTAAATTAGGTAAAGCACTTTTGATTTTACGAATGCCAAATGTGCCTGGAATTCGAGGAAATCCATAGAAAATACAGCCCAGATACATGAATGATGAGATTGATTTAAAAGCCCCTTTTTTTTTTTTTTTTTTTTTGGAATTGGACACCACAGGGACTTTTCTCTGGGTCAACAGTGACCGTTTATACTTAACCAGTCTGTCAAGCCAGTTTTAAGCCGCCTGCTGCTACTGGGTAACTTCCAATGGTTGCAACAACATTAACCCTTCAAAAACAAGATGGTGTACTCAATCTGCAAGGCATCTGCTGCTGCTCCAATATAGAGTATACTCAATGTCGGCTAATGCAGGAGCAGTGCAAAAGAATTTATTTTATTTTTTGCAAAACAAAATTTGGGGGGGGACCGCAACACACATGTTGGTGTGTGGGTATGGAGAAAAAGGTATTGATATTTTATTGTGTAGTGAGGGCGACGGGCTATAATCACCTGCCTTTATTGGATATTCTTAATAAGAGTGTCTCAATATAGGAAAATACAAAAAGCTGTTGCCAAAATCCAAAAGAAGTATAATATCAAAACCTTACAAACATCTGAATAAACTCTCAAAACAACACACAGATCTCCTAACCATTACATATTTACATCAGCAAGTGTGGCAAACCAGTAAGCAGACAATGAGGGAGCCCCAATCAATCCCAAGTTTTAGTAAGGCGATGTAATTGTGGTATTTGGTCAGCAGATGGCACCATTTGAAATATTTGAATCTATTTTTGAAGTACATTGTAAATTTGTTTTCCATAAATCCATTGGGCACTGGCAGTTGCTTTTTGGAAAACTTGGTAGTGAAGGAGTTAAATCTGAAAATGTACATTTTAAGAGTTTTAAATTCACTTTACATTTTAACTATATGACATATATAATACACTTAACTATGGTAATCACTTCTTGAAGGTCCCTATATGTATCAACTCTGGTCTGGAGTCTTGAATTAAATTTTTAGATTTTTATGATCTTGTTCTAGCTTTATGTAATCGCGAGTAAATGTCTTGTCTTCTCAGCTTTCAGCCGTTCATCCCGTTCAGATTATAGTTCGTCTGATCCAGGATTCACAATGAGGAGGAAAATGGAGCATCTTCGAGAAGAAAGAGAGCAGATAAAGCAATTACGTAATGTATGTGTGAATGGAATGGGGGTGTTAGGTTGACACAGTCTGTCAGTTCTTTACAAAATATTGCTCAAAAGATAAAATGTTAAATTTTTGGTTTCTTAATACCCCATTTGAAAAGGGTGAAACCTTTTTAAATTACTGTTATATAAAGTTGTTGCCTAGGTAACCAGGTAATGCAATCTTGGGGGGTTGTCCTGTACTCCCACCCAGTTAATGATTTGGTGCAATATAGGTAAAAATCTTCAATTTCCATAACTTCTCCCGGTGTTTGGTTTGTGCCTTTTTAGGCTAGAGTCAAACGAACGCAGTCAGAGCACACTCTGCGTGTGTGCATAACGTACTGACGGAAGATACTGAAGACACCACACAATCCGTTTTGATGGACGTAGAAATAAAAAGAATTATGGGAAACAAAATTAATATGAAAAATTATGATAATTTGAAAAGGATATGAAAAGCCATTTTGTTCGTCAAGGTCCTGGACATCGCAAATGCTCTGCGTCTGACATTACACAGAAGGCTACGCGGACGTGGGGCACTCTGCGCGTCCATCTAGTGGTTTTACATTTTTGCCTAACTTGCGTCAGTTTGCCATGTGCGTTGTGCGTGCGCAGTTCGGTGTGCACGTACTTCGTGTGTGGGTCTCTATTGATCATGATTGTATGCTACAACGGACGATAAACTGTGCGGCAACACGGACGAGATCACTGCATTCGTCTGACAATGGCATTAATGTGCACACACATAATTAGGCTGCTAATGATGAGCATATGTTGTGGAGCACCTCACTGAGTGCATAAGGCCAACTGAGCCATGGCAGCGATATATTGGGCAGTCAAATCCAGACCAAAACATGGCATTCATTAGGGGCATGGGCCCAGATACTTGGACTCCCTTAAATGTTTGACAGTGAATGTGAAGACTCTCCTCTATTAGCAAGCAACCTCAGTCTGTCCTCTTAGGCATCATCTGGACCCAGACGACAATAGTTATACCTATCACCCACTTGATAGCTTTCCTGACACTGTATTTATTGTGACGCAGCAAACTCTAGGGTATAAACAGCCACAGACCTGAAGTTGTGCAAATGAGAGGTCTTTTTTTATTCCAGCATAAACAAACACCAAACTTGGCATTGAATCACTATTGCAGGTGATTAAACAAAAAAAAACTACAAATGAAATCCTAGCTCAAATTAGAGCACTAACTGCACATACAGCGATCTAGAGTATCCAGAAAACATGATCTAATAAACGAAAGAGAATCACAGCATTTACTAGAAGTGTTACTGCTCCCTGCCCTGCTCTCAGCAGTCTGATTAAACCCTTCTGCCCAGGTGTCAGCAGCCTGACAATTTACCTGTTGCTTAATTAATTGGCAACAAGAGTGCGGGAGGACAGAGGCCATGCAGGATTCTGGGTTCTAAATGCCTTCCCTCGATTTATTCTCTGACACTGTTACCCAATCCAAGCACTCTGTCACAATATAATGTTCAGTTCTATGATTTTGGTTAGTATAGCTTCCAGACTTGAAGAATATAGCATACCCTCGAAAGCTTGTCTTTTAAATGTAATCGTAGTCCAATAAAAAGGTATCACTACGTACTGCTATATTCTGGTGTGTGTGTGTGTGTGTATGTATGTGTATATATATTCTCTGTATTAACTCAGCATATTTTTATCGACAGAATCTTGAATCCCGACTTAAGGTTATATTACCAGATGATATAGGGGCAGCACTAATGGATGGAGTGGTCTTGTGCCACCTTGCCAATCATATACGACCCCGTTCTGTTGCCAGCATTCATGTTCCATCACCAGCAGTGGTAAGAATGGCTTTCTACAAACACTTTGCGTCAGGCTAATAAGATACGTCCCGCTGTGTGGCCTCTGCTTATTGGGATCTGCACGTAGTGCCTCTATACAATAGATTGCTTTTTGTGTAGAGAGAATTTATGAAAGATCTTCGTAATAATGTTCGAAGACCACAAGTCTTAAAATTCTGAAAGGTCCCCTAGGAGCCATTTTCCTTTTTGCCACACAGGCTCTGTGTTGGATTGTTGTTTCCCTTAAGGCTAGGGTCAAACGAACGCATTATTCGCAGCAACCGTCAAAAAGTGTGTCCGAACACCTTGACGTATTTTGTTCACGGAATGCGCGAAAACTGTCAGATGCGCATTTTCGTGCGTGATTTTTTTTTTACGGACCGTCAATAAAACACTTCTTGCATCTGAACGTTATGTAGGTTGGACATTAGCAGCGTCTGACGTCTCCTAATCACGCACACACGCCGCTATGCCGCCGCAGCGCACTCCGTACATCAGTACTAGCGGTTCTGCGTTCTCAAAAAAATGCGTTCATTTTCCACTTGCGTTGCGCGGCCGGACTTTTGTGCGGCCGTACTTCGTATATTGTCAGTCATTGCGCGTCATTTGCTGCTACTGGGGCCGTGATTAAGTGCGCCTAAACGCACGTTAAAAATGCGCTAGTCTGACCCCAGCCTAAAATGTAGCGCTCTTCTGTTGTCAGTCTTGCACCCTCACATTTGTGAGTTTCGAGACTTGTCAACAGGATAATTATGCGACGGGCGGGGCCGCCTGTTCCAAAGGTATCATTATTGATGTCTCACGTTTGTGCTTCCCCCATTGGAAAGCGCTATGGAATCTGCATTGCATCACCTAATCAGATACAAAGTTCCTTGGACAGTTAATGTTCTGATGAGGCTTAAATGAAGATCTGGACTTGTTGGTCCTGCAAAAGAATGAATCGTCTAAGGGGTTATTCCCTAAGCGTCTGGGTTTGCTGGTATTGCAGCACATACAAACGCCAGCATTTCACAAGATTAAAATCTAAATGGGTACAGCTTCTCTTGTTACAGTTTGACTTTTACGATGTAAAATACCGGTATTTGGCGCTGTAATTACAATGATTTTTCACTATATATTTGCAACCGCACCTCTTGGTGGAGAACCTCTTTTAGTATATAAATAGCTGAACTGTTTTAGGATTGGAAACCGATTTAATGGTAATGTTAAGCTCCTTCACATCCTTAATCAGCATATATATATTTTAAAAATCCCTTCTATTCTATCGTATACCATCCTAAAGGTATTGGAATATTTTATTAAATTCTGAATTTATTTTATTCTAAAGTTTGTCAAAGATTTCCCCTTAATTTATAGTTCATGTTGAGACCTTTATATTTTATATGTAGTATATGATATAAACCCGGCTTCGTATAGTCTAAGATCTGGGGTTAACTAAATATAGATCTGTTAAATGCATCAACGTTAATTCATGAGAACAATGGAAAAAAACTTGTAAAAATCTGTTAGGAGTCCTGCTAGTCAAAACAGAATTTAAGAGTAGACCAGTTCTGAAGTAATACGCCTTTGTAATCCATGCGTCACTGTTAAATCTTTGTGTGCGTGAAACGCATCACATGCAAACGTACAGATGTTCTGTGTGCCATAATCTCCAAGCCGATGCTCGGGGTTGGTGCTTTGTGAGCCCATTTTACGGGAGGATACATTGTGCAAGTGGTTTATGTTCACACATCCTGTGAGTGACATAGAAACATAGAAAAATGTCGGCAGAGAAGAACCTTTCAGCCCATCTAGTCTGCCCTATTACATGGATACTTTACCTGGATTTATCTTTTGTTTAGGATAGCCTTATGCCTATCCCATGCCTGCTTAAATTCAATTACTGTTTTGGCCTCTACCACTTCAACTGGAAGACTGTTCCATGTATCCACCACCCTCTCAGTAAAATAATGCTTTCTGATGTTCCTTTTAAACCTTTGCCCCTCTAATCTAAGACTATGTCCTCTTGTTTTGTTACTTTGTTTCCGTTTAAATATACTCCCTTCCTCTACCTTGTGGATTCCCTTTACGTATTTAAATGTTTCTATCATATCTCCTCTGTCTCGTCTTTTTTCCAAGCTATACATGTTAAGATCATTAAGCCTTTCCTGGTAACTTTTCTCCAAGCCGTACACCATTTTAGTAGCCCTTCTCTGAACTCTCTCTAAGATGTCTATATCCTTCTGGAGATACGGTCTCCAGTACTGCACACAGTACTCCAAGTGAGGTCTCACCAGTGCTCTGTACAGTGGCATGAGCACTTCCCTTTTCCTACTGCTAATACCTCTCCCTACACAACCAAGCATTCTGCTAGCATTTCCTGCTGCTCTATTACATTGACTACTTACCTTTAGATCCTCTGAAATAATAACCCCTAAATCCCAATCCTCAGATTTTGAGGTTAGGACTGTATCAAATATTCTATATTCAGCCCTTGGGTGTTTACGCCCCAGGTGCATTATCTTGCACTTATCCACATTAAAACTCAATTGCCACAGCTCCGACCATTTTTTTAGTTTACCTAAATCATTTGTCATTTGGCTGATCCCTCCAGGAACGTCAACCCTGTTGCAAATCTTTGTGTCATCAGCAAAAAGACATACTTTTCCATTAATACCTTCTGCAATATCACTAATAAAAATATTAAATAGAATGGGTCCAAGTACTGACCCCTGAGGTACCCCACTGGTAACAAGACCTTGCGCCGAATAAACTCCATTTACCACAACCCTCTGTTGCCTGTCACTCAGCCACTGCCTAATCCATTCAACAATATTGGAATCCAAGCTCAAAGATTGCAATTTATTGATAAGCCTTCTATGCGGAACAGTATCAAAAGCCTTACTGAAATCTAAATAAGCAATGTCTACTGCACCACCTGTGTCTATTATTTTTGTTACCCAATCAAAAAAATCAATAAGATTAGTTTGGCATGATCTCCCTGAGGTAAACCCATGTTGTTTCTGATCCTGTAATCTATGTTTTTAGATGTTCAACAATCCTTTCCTTTAACATGGTTTCCATTAATTTCCCCACTACTGACGTAAGACTAACTGGCCTATAGTTCCCCGATTCCTCCCTACTACCCTTCTTGTGAATGGGCACAACATTTGCTAATTTCCAGTCTTCTGGGACGACTCCCGTTAGCAAGGATTGGTTAAATAAATCTGTTAACATGCAGAACGCCAACTGCGGGAGGAACATTGGGTCATTCATTGGTGACCACATTAGCCCCCTTTTCAAGCGGACACAAGTCCGACAACCTAGCAGTGGTAGCTACATGTAAAGTGAAACTCCAATCCAGCACGAAGACCACGTGATATACAGCCACGACAGTTGCTAAATGACCTCCTGCTACGTTTAGTACAGTGGTGAGCGTACACCATATTTTTCTGTTACATTGTGTGCTAGAACATTTGCACCATCGGTCTCAAATTCTCAGAATATATGAATGGTATGACTTTTTTTTTTTCTCTCTTCCTTTTTTCCCATAGTTTTAGCATGTTTTGGAATCTGATTGAATACAAGATGCTTTTTCCAAAAAAAAAAAAATAATACATTGTCTAGAGATAACAAGCACTTTGTTCTGACCCTAAAGCTGTATTTACCCAGGGCAGGAATCTCAAACTCCAGACCCAGATGTTTATGGTCTTCGATTCCTGGATTATGCTGAATGCAATACATAGAGAATCATGGGAGTTGTTTTCGGCAACATCTGGAAGGCTGGAGATTGAAATTTCTGGCCTAGTATGATAGATTACAGATATGAAAAGACTTTGATCAGTAAGGGATTACATGGAGTAGTTGAGAAGAAAAAAAATAATTTAAAGAATAAAAATGATTTCCAGGTCTCATGGAAACGCAGACTTTCACGATGCTTCAGTGCAGCATGCAAAGTTCTGGAAACAAACAAAAAAACCATAATCTTTTGTTTAGATTTCAGATATTGAATTATACATTAGTTATTGCTTAAATGAAAAGTAAAAATCCAATTATCCTTGCTGTCACTTTTCTAGCCTAAACTCAGCATGGCAAAATGTAGGAGAAACGTGGAAAACTTCCTCGAGGCTTGTAAAAAACTTGGTGTTCCACAGGTAAGGTTTCTTCCTTTATTACAACCTATTTTGTTGTTGTATATTTTCCACAATTTACTTTCAATTTGTTTTTTCACATGTTATTGTTTACAAAGAGGGGATACGCCACAGAAACTGTGCCCTGTTACAGACGTCACGGCCAAAATGCAAGGCAGAGTATAAGTACAAATGACCCGTGGCAGCAGTGGAGGAATTGGCTGCTATTGGCACCAAAAACCCAAAATGTGGTAACGGGCTACTCCCACGAGTGTCTTCAAAGTAGACATGGCGGTCTGTAGAGAATTGAGAGGCAGTGTCTACTACAGACAGAATTGGGGAAAGGAATGAGTGTGAATTGGATTTAACCTCCCTGGCATTACGATTCTGACATATTTTATATGTCCGAATCCATACAGTTTTTGGCCCCCTGGTGGCTTTTCCCGAGTGTGGCTCAGGGGTTAAATGCATTGCTCAAAGCGGTAACCCCGAACCACACTCCGGCAGGATACATTACCTGTCCCTGCGCTCTCTCACTGTCCCCGAAGTCACACTCTGGACAATAGCGACGTCATACTTCCTCACGAGAAGGGAACGAGGAAGCAAAACGCCGCGATTGCCGGAGGAGAATGCGATCGCGGAGGTAAGCTAGTGAGCTCAAGTAAAGGTATGTAGGCAGCCAGAGTATGGCTCAGTTACCGCTTTCAGCACTGAAATTTGTCCCAGACCCAGACTCGGGTGGTTAAAGGAAGAAGAGGAATCTGCATAAGAACTCTTTAGAGACTTAAGGTTATTCAGAAATATGTGAAACTCAGGAGAAGGGAACAATCTAGACCAAATGGCTGCTTTGGAAAGTGAGATAAATAGGAGAATTTTTCTGGTTTGGCTATTTTGACTTAGAATTTTCACTTCTCCAGTCATTCTCCTGAGCTTAACCTTTCTCTGAATAACCCTGGTAGCACAGTCTATATGGAACATTAAGGGTGCTGCACTTTTTGTATTGTTAATCCAATAATTTACTGGAAACAATACAGAACTAGTAATAAAACTGCTGGAAAAATAACCCATGGTGTACAAATATATCGACCGGAAGTAAAAAATAAACAGGTAGACAGCCGGGAGATGTGGCATGTAAAATCTATAGTCCTCACCAGATTCTCCCCTCTAAAAGATTAATGCAAATTATTTCATGGAAGTTCTTCTACTTGGACATAAAGAGGAGCAAATAACAAATCTGCACTAACGTGTTGTTCTGTTTTCAGGACCGACTGTGTTTGCCCCATCACATCTTAGAAGAGCGGGGCTTGGTAAAAGTTGGCGTTACTGTTCAGGCCCTTCTAGAACTACCTTTTTTGAAAGCATCACAACTTTCTTCATTTTAACCTGCCGCAGGAACCTAAAATTAAAAAGCACGGACTTTCTTATAGCATGTGTTCAAGCCTCAAGAGTGAAAACCTCAAACGTTCGACTCGGAGACTGTGAAAAGCTCTTGACGGGGCCTTGGTGCACAGCTACTGAACTTTCACTACGTCTGTGAATCTCAGTGGAAAAAAAAAAGGCACATTTGCATCATTCCAAGTGTAAATTTTAGAAGCGAAATGTTTTTGTAATGTTTTATTTCTCCCTTTTTTTTTATTTGAAACCTGTATACAATTTGCATATTATAGTCACGGTATCTTCTTTTGCTCCTGTTAATAGCGCTCCGAGATCAGTGTAAATTGTATTAAATCGTAGACCCGTGCTTGTAGTTTGACGACGTTTAGTTTCGCATAAGAGAATATTTATTGTAATTTATATACTTTAGGCATCTTTTAAGTAATTTTTGTTTTTGTGAATCTAGTGACTGCTACAACTATGTGGCCTGATTTTATTTGGCGTTTTTTTTATATATATATATTTGTAATTTTTATTATTATTTTTATAGTCTAAGTTGGTGCCAAAATATTTTGTTTCCATTTGTAGACTGTTTACATGTGAAGTGCCTGTGTAACTGAACTCTACAGTTTAAAAATGTTTCTGCAAGCTAAACTGAGATTTACAAAAAAAAAATCAGTTTTGTAATGTCAAGACATTAACAGGGTTTCACATTTTATTTTTTATCAGCTTTTCCCCCTCTCATCCTGCCATTAAGATCAGTCTAAAGCCATGTTTTCCCAACCTGTCCTCGGGTCCCCCTAACAGGCCAGATTTTGCAGATCACCTTGGGAAATGCAGACTGAATCCTGCAATCACTGAGCAGCAAATCCTATCACCGGTGCTGTGCTTCAGATATCTGCAAACCTGACGTGACAGCGGGTCATGAGGACAGGTTTGGGAAACGCTGGTCTAAAGCCTCTTCACACAGTAACACACTGTATATGTAAATATATTTTATGCATACTATTTTTCAGAATTTTCTTGTATAATTTGGGGGTTTTACTTGAAATCGTTACTGATAGTCTGTTCGTTGCTGATCTCTTGCATAGATTATGCAAGATTTTGAAAAGCGGGTATTGAGTAGTTATGGTCATAAGATTTGCACACAGGGAACTGTCTCCATTCCATTGCTACCGTATTTTCTGGAGTATAAAACGACCGGGTGTATAAGACGACCCCCTAATTTTCCAGTTAAAAAATAGGTTTTGGGCTATACTCGTATTGTATATCCTGCGTATAAAACAACCCCCAATTTTTGGGGGATGTTTTTAAGTATAAAAAGTAGTCTTATACACCAGAAAATACTGTATTTACAGCTTTTTTTTTTTCTTTGTCTTTAACCTTAGATGGATCAACACCCTTGGCCCTCTTAAGGTTTGGAACTAAATTTCCCATGAGGCTCCGCCAGCTTAAGGGGTTATTCAGAAAGCACCGAAATTGCGGTGCTTTCCAGTTCGGCACGCTTCGGCAATTCCATTGTGCCAGATCTCTTAGAAGAATAGCATAGGTGTTTAAACCAATGAAAATGTTTGTGAATAATGAAAAGGTCCTTAAAAAACCAAAATGTCTGTTACAGGATAAAAATCCTTTTTTTTAAAAAACAATTTAGAAACCACTTCATCCAAAAAAAATACAAAGGTTTTCTACAAAATAAGACTTTTTGCTGAAAATGAAAAACTGTTTAATAGAAAAGTGTCGCTTTTAATATTGTTTTGCATTGAATCCTATGGGATTCGCCTGATTTTCGCTGACCCTTCGGTGCAGTTCGGCGTTCTCTGATTAGAATTATTAACCATTACTTCTCTATGCGATAATGTCGCAGCCGCCGAAGATTGCCGATCAGAGCAAACTGCAAGTATTTCGCTGCCAATTCGCCAGTATTTGACGAATTGACAGTTTAGTGAATAGACTAACTGGCCTGAAATTGCACCTTATGTGGAAATTCACCCTTAGGTGACAAGTTTGATAATTTCTGAATAACCCCTATTGTGTTGGACATCATGGGAGATTGAGTTCCAAAACCTTTTGGATGGCTAAGATTGCTTAATCCCCTGCCTTAACATTTTGTGTTCTATTGAGGGCATATGGCACAGCTGGGCATTATTTTTGTCATAGGATAGGGAAAGAAAGACGCCCCTTAGTTACCCAATCCCCCCCCCCCCCAGAAGTAGATATGACCGCTTCATGAATCGTGCTTTCCTGGTATAATCTTTTCTCACAGTTCACTGCTCATACACCAGAGGTCAACAATCCTGGCCCTCCAGATGTTCTGATACCATATTTCCCAATGAGTCGCGAATGGATGAGCATCATGGGAGACGTAGTTCCAAAATATATGTAGGGCTAAGGTTGCAAACCCCTGATATACACCCTTAGAAATGCAGAGATTCTTTGTTTGGTAACCCCTGAGGTTTATGTTCCGTTGTTCGTTTTATTCTCCGAAAAAGTCCATTCAGATCAAATCTGTCTCCAGTGACCAGCTGTTAAACAAAAATGATCATTTTATAGAGCATGACATTCCGTTCGATTGAACGGTTGATAAAGACATGACCAGACTATTTGTAATACGTAGACGATCATCATGACATCCAGTAAAGTCATCAAGTGTCTAAAGCAGCCACGGTAATGCCTCACAGCGCGGTTGTTCTTTGACATAAGTCATTTAAACAGTGACTGGGTTTATTCCCTTGTATTATCATGTGCCAAGCATTACATGAGCGTAAAGCTATGACCATGTCTGTAGATCTATACTCGTCCTGTCTACCAACACCGGCCAGTTGCAAGCAACGCAATCTGTAAAGTTTTTTTTATTCTGTAGAACTCTGTAGTGTCCACCTCCTACAGCCTTTGTTTTATGTACGGCAGCGTGCTATACACTTGTTATTCTTGTCGACTTGACAGGCAGAGGGTGATAATAAAAATGTTTTGATACCTGCTGAACAGTATGTGCTGCTATATAACAAAACAAGACTGCTGTCTCTGAAGAGCTCATTCAAGAGAAAAAAATGACAGATTTCATGGTGTACTTTTGACCTCCAAAGGGGTTGTAAAAAATTTAAGTTAAAGCTGCATTCAGATTGGCACGTGGGCAGCTGTATGCCATCAGTGCTGATCACCATGCACTTAAGTGTTTAAAATTCACATTTGATTCGAAGGGGTATTCTTTTTTTTTTTTTTTTTCCTATCTTGGCACTTCGCTTCTAGTTTTAAATTTAGACGTGACGTAACACACCATGGCACCCATTACTGTGCGTCCCTTTATCACGCGATAGCAATATCAATGTCATCCTGGTGATAATGAAGGTCAGACTGTATTGAGCGACCAATGCTATATCGATGGGACACTCTGTATGGGTGACTGATGCCAGAGGGGTCACCATGTGGTTGGGGCATTAATGGAATTGAATATTAAGGGTTAATAACACCCCATATGCTCATTCCACCTTTTCAAGGGGTATTTTAATTATTCGTTTTTAATGTACAACAATACAACTCTTAATGTTTTAAGTGGTCATGGTGATGGGAGTCGAGACTCCCTCTCCCAATATATCCAACACACAACTATGTGCCACGCACAATGATCTGTAAATACAGGGTGCACGGAACATGGATTCTTCCGCCGCCCCAAGGTTAAATCCAAAATGAATAAAGGATAGCACAAACATCAGAATATGCTTTCTTAGGCTTCCCGTTGACACCTAATATGATGCAAGGGCTTCATAGAATGGCAAATGCGCACGTCTAGAAAATGTCACGACCGCACAAAAAGCCTACATATAGCTACATGGTGTACAGATCACACTGTATAAATAAAAAAAAAAACTGCCAAGTCTGCAGAGCAACAAATAAAGAATGCCTTTATTATCCCCCTCGCTACAAAGTGATTCTCCAAAAAATGTCAGAAACCAGTGTTGTGTGTTTTTTTTTGTTTTTATTTGAAAAATCATTTTTAATTTTACAGTAATGGCTATTAAGTTGCTGAGAGCTTCTGAGAGCCCGCTATTTCAGAGCTGTCAGCTGTCAATTTTACAGTTTTAGCTCCTTGGGCATTATGTCCACAGGGCTAAAACTTTGGGGACACCTTTTGCAGCCCAAAAGCAAAGCTGCAGATCAGCATATCCAGATTTTTCAATATTGGGGCACCAGATGGTGCCTTTTGAAGCCCAAAATATCTCTATCGGTAGCGAAGGGGTTAAGTAGCCCTTTTTATAAAGATGGGTTTCTTACCCCCCCCCCAAACCATGGGGGGTACCTCGGGGGGATAGAGTGGGATCAGCAGGGTTTCATAGTTAACAATACTGGGTATGTTGTTTTTGTTTGGAATGAGGATGTACCTGCGTGTGTTTATTCCCTGGTAGCTTCCCTCGTGTATTTCAAAGCTAGAGGGCAGTATTACAAAGTTGGTGCTAAATTAACCAGAGCTGTTGTAAACTTCCCAGAGCCATTATAACCTATGGAGCTGTTAACAGCTCTGGTTAAGTTAGCATCAGCATTGTAATATGTCCCAGAATCTTTCTGTTCATAGAGTGAGGATGCCAATTTTTTTTAAGAGTTAATCAGAGCGTTGAATAAATGGCGAGTTACCTCATTCTAGACATATGCTGGAGGATGGGAACTGATTTTATTAACTGTAAACAAATTTCATAAGCAAGTTGGCACCAGACCATATATACGGCAAGTTTTGGTACCTCAGACACAGCAGCGGTTCCCAGCTAATTGCATTACATTGTCTAAGTGCCCTATTACAGTCCTCTAGACTGTAAGCTCCTATGAGCAGAGCCCTCTACACTTCTTGCTTCCATCTTACGTCCGTTTATTTGTATTTCGTTCCCTTTGGTTATCGTAAAGCGCTGCGGAAACTGTTGGCGCTATATAAATGATGACAATTACCTAGTATGTGCTATCTGTGCCTGCAGATTTCCCCATGTTAAGGCGATATTCTGGGGCACTTGCTATCGCAGCATCTTTTCCCAGATCGAAGCGCCAACCGCTGGGATACTCGCGGTAGCACTTACACGACGCTGTGAGTATCACCTCCTGGAGTCCATAGAACTCCATAGAGGTTTGCACTTCCAAGATGCGAGCTCTCCTGAGATTGTGCAGCGCCACGGAGTGATCGTCGAGAGAGACTGGGAACGAACTGCTACTCGCGACAAGAAGCGGCGGATCTGGCCACTGTTCTTGCTGCAGGAGGAGAGGTAAGTATCAATTTATGGGGGCAGGTTTAAGCGCTGTATTGCCTGGTCAGTTATCCTAAGGGCAGGGTTGACTTTTCCGCTTTTATCATGTACGTCTCGTGTTTGTGCTCCCCCATTGTAAAGCGCTACAGAATATGCTGGCGCTGTATAAATGCCTGTAACTGTAGGGCTAACTATGGAATAGAGCCCTGACAGCCTCAGTGCTATGCCTAGATTAACCAGCAGAGGGAGCACTCTGTCCCATACCAAAGCATTCATT
Organism: Leptobrachium leishanense; assembly: GCA_009667805.1. Lineage (NCBI taxonomy): Eukaryota > Metazoa > Chordata > Amphibia > Anura > Megophryidae > Leptobrachium > Leptobrachium leishanense. Next base: position 24,966,734 of record CM019071.1, on the reverse strand, counting down.
CTAAAAGCACCATAAGGACAAGGAGTTGTGTTAGAGTTAAGGATTTTTAATAAAAGCTTAAAACCACAGTTCCTGCCAATGGTTTCATGGAAACCCTCTTGGTATTGCAGAGCTTAAGGACTGTATATAAAACGCTGTTACCATATGCCAATAAATAGTTTGTCACTTAGTCGTCATGGTTTTCTCTTTCATGTTTAAATTGATTTATTTTTGCCATCTTTCCAATGAATTGTTACTTTGAAACGACGTATGCCAAATGGATACCGGAAGGCTATTTTTAATGTGGTTTAAGTATTAAGCCAGCAAGACGAAAAAAATAATCAGCACCTTGTTTTAAAATACTTCAAACGCACTGTGAGTTGTGGTTACAGCCCGATGTGAATCAACACAATCTGCAATATATAGAACCATGGAACTTAAAAAATGAATCACAACTATATGGGTGAAAACTAACATTTCCAAGGATTGGTTTCTGATCCCTAAATCCTGCTCCTTGCTTTACACTAGGAGTGCTCAACCTTGGCTCCCCTGATGTTTTGGAACTATATCTCCCATGGTGCTCAGCCACTTATTAGATTGACGGAGCCTTGTGGGGAATGTAGTTCCAGAACATCTGGAGGGCGAAGGTTGAGTATGCTTTACACCTTTCAATGAAAGCCAGGATGAAGCCCAGATTTGTCGGAGGAGTTTGTATCCTACCTGAAAAAAGGTGTAAGATATTCTGTATAGGTGGAACAGATTTTTTCCTTGGCCCTACCTACACAAATCGCTATTTTTGCGTTTACAGGAAACCTGTATTTCTAGGCAAAAGCAAAGTCTACGAAACTAGAAAATACTCATGAGATATGTTTTGGGAGATGCTTTTATTAAAGGGATACTCGGGGCATCATGACCACCTATAAAAGCCTAGAGTATGCCCTTGTCTTTCCCCCCTCCCTCCGCTCAGCCCATCGGCTAAAATAGCTGAGATGCGGAGGACTTTACTCCGCCCTCCCAGCTGTCAGTCAGCAGAGCGGGATTCATATTTCCCTCTTCTGCCGACTATTGCCGAGTAGGAGACGTCATTGCGTTTTCAGCACGATGACGTCTCCAACTCGCCGCAGTAGCTGGTGGCTGAGGATTAGTGTTGCGCGCAACACTAATCAAAGAAGATGGAGCCGGGAGGAAGCCTTCTGATTGGCTGGTTTACGTGAGAGGCGCGCATGCGTGCTTTTCACGTAAACCATTAGCCAAGTTAAAGATTTACAAGGACGGAAGAGGAGGGAGGTGAGTATATAAATAAAAAAAGACGCCGTTGGAAACGTTTTTTAGGGTAAGTATTACAGTAAAAAAATTAAAAAAAACTCTAACTAGGTAGGCAATAGGTGTATTTTAATGTAGGCAAAAATGTCCCCTTTTTTTTTTTTTTTTTTTTTTGAGTGTCCCTTTAAGTATTAACCTGATCTTTGATTTGAGATATATATAATTTTATTTTTGAACATTTTTAAAACGGCTGAGTTTTTCACCTGTCTCGGAACTGGCCCACGTTGATCAAGTTGGGAGATATATATATATATATATCTCACATTTGAGAGTCGTGCATGCAATTGTTTTTCCACTTCATTCTGCTGTTATACTTCTATGAAATCTGCATCTCTGTACATGTATACATTTTTTCACCTGAACCAACAGTAATCAGATGGCAGCACTGTATGAACTTTGAATTTCTTCCGAAATGTTTTGAAAGCTTTTATATTTTTAGTTTATTCTTCGAAAAAGTCACGACGGCAGCCCAAAGGATATGTTATTGCAGCAGCTGCGGTTTCCTGAGGGGATTGTCTGTTTTAGTTTTATATTTTCTGCTGTGTTAAAAGATCGGTAAAATAATAAGTTACGGAGTTAGCATGAAATACATTTTCTTGTCTTAGATGACACGTTTGCAATCTTGGAAAAATGTGGCAAAGTCTCAAAAATGAGAGTGTTAACCCACGCAGTGTCAAAATTGAATTGTATTCTTAAGCTTGATGGAACAGGCTGAATTGTTGGATACTGGAGTGTCAGCCTGTCTCTGAGGTTGTAATCAGTGCAACTTCTTTAAGCTGTAATCACATAATTTACTAGAAAGAAAAAATAATTATTGAACTAAAATGATTCTGTGATTGTGGAATTTGTGAGGGAATCCCAGCACCTGTTTGTGAAATTCATGGACTGTAAACAATTTTCTTATGCGATGCTCCCGAATTACACGAGTAAATCCAATACTGGGGCACCGGCAGGTGTCAAGCAGAGCATTCAGGGTTATTCAAAGAGATCTGAATTGCTTGAGAAAGGTAACTGAACACTGAAAATCAGCGTTCGGTTACCTCTCTTGGCCATTCGACCATCCAGAGAGCAAGCAATTCGCCAAATCCTGGCGAATTGCCTGCACATACGGTGCCTGTTCGGTGCCTGTTCGAGGGCAGTGAAATCCCCATTAAAAAGCACTGCTTCGGCTATTCAGAGAACACAAACCAGCAGTGAAAGGTTCCCGAAATGCCCTGTCATTCGGTGGTTTAATTCGGCAAATTTATTCCGGAGAATCCCATAAGCTTCAATGTTAAAAATATTCCGGTTTTAATTCAATATCTAATAAACCGTTTATTATAAAATTCTGCAGTAAAGAGTTTCTTTATTTATAGATTTTTTAGAATATTTTAAGCATTTTTCAGAATTTTTTTTTTTGTTGTTTTTTTTCTGTAACAGCCCTCTTTATTATCATTCCCTGGACCTCATATGCAAATTTCAGACATTTTCGCTCAGTAGTTTCTTTGCAAACAGAGTTTCACTTTTCAATCATTCATACAAACTGTTTTCCTAATTTATTCACTGCCTCTTCTGCTGTGTCGAAGGCTGCGATCGGCTCATGTTCGGGTTTTTCTGTGGTTTTCGGCAGGTTAATCCAGATGTTTTTGAGGGTTTTCGGCGTGCATTCGCTGGGTTTTGCGGTTAGTTTTCGTCAGGTTTGCGGCAGCTTTTCCCTGCAATTCGGGGACCCTGTGGTGTTTGCTGAATACACCGCAGGGTCACCAAAATGGGATCGGCAAAAGGAACCGAATTGTAGAGAACAAAAAGTCACAACGTGCGGTGACTTTTCGATTCTCTTTGAATAACCCTGATAGTCTACCTTGGTAATGAAGGGTGTAAAGGGATAGACTATTAAAAATAGTTCTTTTGCTCTTAACTGTAGCATTTGTCCAATTATTTATTTTCTCTAGGTGACTTTACTCGCCTTGCTCTCTCGTCCTGCTCGGCGGCTCCTCTTTGGCTCAGGGACTTCCGAACCTGGATGCCCTTGCAGCTACTTAATGCAGTTTGTTCTCCTACGCAAATTGCGTAACGTAGGAACGGCAAACTGCTCACCGCCACGGACTTGCGCACTTTACATATGCAGGTTCCACCGTGCCTGTGCAGAGTGATGGATCAGAGCTGCATGCGCATATCTGTTCTATCGCTGCTTCTTTGAGAACGCTCGCTAGAGCGGGTGGTCTCAGAGAAGGTAACATAGGCATGTTCTCTGAAAGCGGATGTCACAAATGGTGACTGGCAGCCAGGAAATTCAAAATCCTGGCTGCTCCACCCCGAAGGAAATTCCTCCACTTCACCCAGCTTTTCCACCAGCTGGGAGAGGATGAGAAGGGGGGCACTCCTCATATCCTGACCCCCTTAAAAAGATTAAAAGGGACACTGTTCATCATAACCACTTACACAGAACAGGCAGCTTTGGTTTCAATGTGCAGCAGTGTGTGTATATACTATATTGCTATAATGTAAGACCTGAGATGTTCTACCATGCCAATTCGTCAGATTTGGCATGAAAGGTTATATCTCGGGTTTGCCAAAACTAACGCCATTGACAGATACATCGTGTGTCAGCTTTCAGTGTTTAAATACACAGCTCTCTTGCAAACAACGTGTTCCAGACATTCTGCTTCTCCGTTCAATGGAAAGTCAGTGACTAAGAGACATCACTCCCTCCAATATTAATGTTTACACTATGTGTGCTTCATCTGAGTTTGGACACGAGGGATTCTTTGCCAAGCACTGGTGTTGCATATATTCTAGTGCTGACAAACGCCTGCATTTCGCAAACCTTAAATCAGTGCAGCGTCTCCTGTTTCTCTTTTGAGTTTTACTTCTTTGAAATTCCGTGGTTTGTCGGTGCCGCATTAGTAAAAAAACACCAGCGCTGAGGAAATAACCCATAAGAAGTAAAACACCATGTTGTGTTTATCCCAGCAGCTTCATTTTAATGAATACAAAAATACACACTTATATTTAAACTGCTTTTTTTTGTTTTTTTTTCCCCCTCCCATTTTGCCGCTGTGAATCACTTCTCCTGCAGTGTTTTCAGGAAACAAAACCAGTATTTCTGAATTCCCTTGAATCTGATGCAATGGCTTTGTGTGCCGTTAACTCTCAACTGATGCCAAAATTCAAGGAGTAGGATTTTGGTGATCTGTGAATAATGTATAGATTTGTTATACTGATGACTTGCTAAGTATTTAAATTCTTTTTAATAATGTATAATGTGACTTATTACTAAGAATATGTAATGTAAGATATTCTGCATTTTTTTTTTCATTTTCCTGTTCTTGGCAATGCTTCCAACTTTTTCTATGTTTGATCATGGATTTGTTCCCCCAAATGTGAATATTTTGGATTTTTTTTTTCTTTTTTGCATGGGCACATTCTTGTCTAAAATAAGACTGTATATAATTTAGGAATAAAGTACAAGCCATTTGATTAATGTGTGTGTTCGGACCTTTTTATGTCTTTCTGTAAAATCATTCCGGTGTAAAGTCAAAGGAGAAAACCTTTGCGGTTGCCAACCCTTTTGGAAACCATTCCACTGTTCCATCGTTGAGGACCGGAGTTGAGAAACACTGTTGTCAAGTCGGCCCCCCCCCCCCAAAACAGACCAGGTTTGCAGGATATTTGAAGCACAGCACAGGTGATATGATTTACTGCTCAGTGATTGCAGGGTTCAGTCTGCATTTCCCCATGGTAATCCTTAAAACCTGGCCTGTTAGGGGTACTGGAGTTGAGAAACGCTGGTTTACAGTATTTGGCCCCCTTACCAAAGATTCTAGGGTTGAAATGACAGCTTTGGACGAACAATGCTAAACAACTAAGGGGTATACTATAGGAATGACACGAGTTCAACATCGCATCAAAAATGACGCGTTTAAGTTGCGTCTATAACCTCAATGTGTATATTTGAGAGAATTGGCCACCTGGTCACTTCGTCCGCACCTGAATTTTGACATTCAGAGTTCGATCACGGCGAATCTGACAGGGCGAAGATGAACCATCGTTTTCAGTAGTAGTTTTGCTGTTTTTGATTGTTGGTTTAACGCTAACCCTAAAGCAGTCTCCATCTTTAGGCAAGAGATTCTCCCCCTTTTGATGCATTTGTGTCAAAAAGCGGCAGACTGTTACGTAGAAATGTAGGAAAATATTAAGGTTTTAGGGTTAAATATTCAACTTTTTCAATACATCGTTTTGTGGCATGTTGTTAAATTTGTGACTTTAGTAAACCGATTCAAAGTATGTTAGAAATTTAACTCCATAGATTATAATGTCTACGATAAGATTACTTATCCAGAGCTCAGGTAAATTTGTTGGTGAGACCACATATTACTCTTTATTTCATCTACTTTAAAAAACATTCTAGTTTAATCAGAAACATATACTAATTCATCTGGCTACGTATAGATGGCAGAATCTCCAATTTCTCCCTTGACCAATGCTTTTGTCCTGAGCCATACCTCTCCAACTTCAGTTTTCCAGATGTTATCCTACTGAAAAAGGAACAAAACCAGTCTTAGTCCTTCACAATGAAAGCCTGGAGACTCACAAACTTAAAACCATCTGCAATGGCTACACTCTACATTTCACACCTTCGCCCATAAACAACACTTCCGGGAACGTTCTACCTTTTGCAACTTGTCAAATTATTGGGAAATGGCTCCCTAACATCAGAGATTGCCTCGATGTCCATGGCAAAACCGTCCTAATCAATTCATAAATAGAGTTTGGTGTGAAAGAGCATGTCTTGTAATTGTTACATACTAATGATTACTCTTCATCTCCTGGACAACTCTATTCTCATATACCCCCCCCCCAATTAAATCATACTACCAGTCTACTCTACAGCCAAATCGGACAAGTAAATTATCACTCCCTAGCAGCCAGTCGCATCAACAAATGAACAACAGCCAAACCTTTCCACTGATGACATTCTATCGGCTACAATCAAGCATTCCAAATGTATACAATCACATCAGGAAAGTGTAATACTCTGGTGTACTTTTTCTCCGTTAACAATATTTGGAGTTTTCCCTATATAGAATCCCGGGGTATCTCAGATTAATCTCAAATGTGCCAATGGCAGCCAGGAAATTCATTCTGAACATGTGGATAACCACAGATGCATCAGCAGTGACAATTTGTAAAACTACACTACACTATCCTACACCTTCATATTAGATTGGTTTGAACGTAACCAAAATAGAAAACCAAAAGGTCTATCCACAAAGTTCTTTGCTTTTTGCCACTTGGGAAATTACATTTTGACCAAAATATGGTGAATTCACTATCTAGGATTAAATGTACATACTCGCCACCCAGGACATACTTGAAAATGAGAGAAATCTCAATGTAGCCTTCCTGGTAAAAACATGCTGTCACGCCACACCCCCCCCACCACCACCACCACAACGTGTGTGTATGAGTGTATCACGGAGTCCACCAACTCCACCACACAATTACCCCTCCACACGCAGCAGAGGCCCCAGCAGCCGCTCCATGTCGCGCCCCTTGACAGGGCAACAAAATGCCGCCCTTGGCAAAGGGCCTCCTGGAACCATGGCCCATACAGTGCCATGGTCAGGTTGGCCCTGCGATGCAGTTACTGGACGTAATAAAAAACTGAATTGCACCAAACATGGCATCAACAAATTCCCCCCGAACTGAAGGGAAAAAAAAAGGTCCTCTCGTATTCTAAGTTAATAAAAGTGAAATGTAGTAAAAATGATGCGAGGAGGGAGCCAATCTCATTCCCCTCTTCACTGTGGGATACTTTTTATATGTATTTTGTTTTAAAAGATGCTAACATATACTCATGGAAACCCGGAAATTTTGTTGGTAAGTTTAGACCTTAGATTTTTATGAGTGACTGGGCAAGGCTCCTTATTCTATTTGCACCCCCTACTCAACATATGACAATGCTAATGTACAGGAATCTGCCGCTGAAATCGAGCTGCAACCAGCGTAGCAAAGCTTGCAAAGTGGACCTGTAAGCGTTAACTATTCGCTCAACTTATTCGAAATCAAGCCAAAAATATTTTAATATAAAACTGCGGTCTACGTATTAGATCTATCAGAAGTGGAGGCATGGGGAAAAAAATGGGCTTATCATCTTAGTGTACATGAAAAGCTTTTCAGGTCAGACGGTCACAAAGATTTCCCAAGAATTTCTAGGAAAGCAGGGGCGTTATGTCTCACGGTATCAACATGATCCCTCTGGATCACGTTGAACTCTTGCCTTTGTGTTATTTTTTCAGGCTATAGAAATAGAAATATTTGTGCAAATATATAGTAAAACAAATAATATATATATTGTTTTTGTTACACAGAAAGTAAAAAAAAAAAAAGTCACAGGAGTCTATCAATGCAATTTACTGCAGTTAACCTCTGGCGCTTCCCACTTTAATTTTTCCTCTCTTGAAAGCAATATTCTTAACAAATAACCCCCCCCCCCCCATTTCCCCCCTTTAAAATAAAAAATGCTGTCAGGATTATAGCAATGTGTTTTTTTTTTTTTTGTTTTTTTTATCTGGTATTCTCTCACTCTGGAATTCCAGAAAGTGGAGGGCCCTGGAGAACTTTACATACAAATGGTGCATGCGCTGCTCGCACGCAACGGTCCGAGGATAGTCTTGTTTAACAATCATTTGCTGAGTGTGGCTGCAACAGTCTATGCTCCAGCAAACACCTGTTTAGATGCACTGACACTGATGTTAGCAGGTGAAATGTGCAGACACCTTTAGTTCCTAAAGGTCCCATCAAGTGGGGGCAAATCAAATGCCTACTGATTGAGCAGTACAGGCAGAGGAAACCCCTCCACGTTACACTGTTGTCACAGCGGATTGGGACAGGAACAAAGTTAATTTTTAGTTAGGTGGTGGCTGTGGTTAGTGTATTTGGTTTACAAACTTGTGTGGTTTATTCAGGGTCTATAACTCAACATAATTAAATTAAAACGGTGCATAACAACATTGCACACTATTTGCACATTATTATGTACCGCGATGCTCATGTACAGAGATGTTAGCATCGCGGTACATAATAATGTGCTAACATCTCTGTACATGAGCATCGCGGTACATAATAATGTGCTCATGTATAGAGATGTTAGCACATTATGTACCGCGATGCTCCTGTATAGAGATGTTAGCACATTATTATGTACCGCAATGCTCATGTATAGAGATGTTAGCACATTATGTACCGCGATGCTCCTGTATAGAGATGTTAGCACATTATTATGTACCGCAATGCTCATGTATAGAGATGTTGGCACATTATTATGTACCGCGTTGCTCCTGTATAGAGATGTTGGCACATTATTATGTACCGCGATGCTCATGTATAGAGATGTTAGCACATTATACATGGGCATCGCGGTACATAATAATGTACTAACATCTCTATACAAGAGCATCGCGGTACATAATGTGCTAACATCTCTATACATGGCATCACGTACATAATAATGGCTAACATTCTCTATACAGGAGCATCGCGGTACATAATGTGCTAACATCTCTATTATGTACCGCGAAGCTCCTGTATAGAGATGTTAGCACATTATTATGTACCGTGATGCCCATGTATAGAGATGTTAGCACATTATGTACCGCGATGTTCATGTATAATGTGCTAACATCTCTATACATGAGCATCGCGATACATAAGAGATGTTAGCGCATTATTATGTACCGCAATGCTCATGTATAGAGATGTTAGCACATTATTATGTACCGCGATGCTCATGTATAGAGATGTTAGCACATTATTATGTACCGCGATGCCCATGTATAATGTGCTAACATCTCTATACATGGGCATCGCGGTACATAATAATGTGCTAACATCTCTATACATGGGCATCGCGGTACAATAGAGATGCTAGCGCATTATGTACGCGATGCCCTTGTATAGAGATGCTAGCACATTATGTACCGCGATGCCCATGTATAGAGATGCTAGCACATTATGTACCGCGATGCCATGTATAGAGATGTTAGCACATTATGTACCGCGATGTTCATGTATAATGTGCTAACATCTCTATACATGAGCATCGCGATACATAATAGAGATGTTAGCGCATTATTATGTACCGTGATGCCCATGTATAGAGATGCTAGCACATATTATGTACCGCAATGCTCATGTATAATGTGCTAACATCTCTATACATGAGCATTGCGGTACATAATAATGTGCTAGCATCTCTATACATGGGCATCACGGTACATAATAATGCGCTAACATCTCTATTATGTATCGCGATGCTCATGTATAGAGATGTTAGCACATTATACATGAACATCGCGGTACATAATGTGCTAACATCTCTATACATGGGCATCGCGGTACATAATGTGCTAGCATCTCTATACATGGGCATCGCGGTACATAATGTGCTAGCATCTCTATACAAGGGCATCGCGGTACATAATGCGCTAGCATCTCTATTGTACCGCGATGCCCATGTATAGAGATGTTAGCACATTATTATGTACCGCGATGCCCATGTATAATGTGCTAACATCTCTATACATGAGCATTGCGGTACATAATAATGTGCTAGCATCTCTATGTACATGGGCATCACGGTACATAATAATGCGCTAACATCTCTATTATGTACCGTGATGCCATGTATAGAGATGCTAGCACATTATTACATGGGCATCCGCGGGTACATAATAATGTGCTAGCATCTCTATTATGTACCGTGATGCCCATGTATAGAGATGCTAGCACATTATACATGGGCATCGCGCGGTACATAATAATGTGCTAGCATCTCTATACATGGGCATCGCGGTACATAATAATGTGCTAACATCTCTTATACATGGGCATCGCGGTACAAATAATGTCTAGCATCTCTATTATGTACCGTGATGCCCATGTATAGAGATGCTAGCACATTATACATGGGCATCGCGGTACATAATAATGTGCTAGCATCTCTATTATGTACCGCGATGCCCATGTATAGAGATGCTAGCACATTATTATGTACCGCGATGCCCATGTATAATGTGCTAGCATCTCTATACATGGCATCACGGTACATAATAGAGATGCTAGCACATTATTATGTACCACGATGCCCATGTATAGAGATGTTAGCACATTATTATGTACCGCGTTGCCCATGTATAATGTGCTAACATCTCTATACATGGGCATCGTGTACATAATAATGTGCTAGCATCTCTATTATGTACCGTGATGCCCATGTATAGAGATGCTAGCACATTATACATGGCATCGCGGTACATAATAATGTGCTAGCATCTCTATACATGGGCATCGCGGTACATAAAATGTGCTAGCATCTCTATACATGGGCATCACGGTACATAATAATGCGCTAACATCTCTATTATGTATTGCGATGCTCCTGTATAGAGATGTTAGCACATTATGTACCGCGATGCTCCTGTATAGAGATGTTAGCCACATTATTATGTACCGTGATGCCCAACATCTCTATACATGAGCATTGCGGTACATAATAATGTGCTAGCATCTCTATACATGGGCATCACGGTACATAATAATGCGCTAACATCTCTATTATGTATCGCGATGCTCATGTATAGAGATGTTAGCACATATATACATGAACATCGCGGTACATAATGTGCTAACATCTCTATACATGGGCATCGCTCGGTACATAATGTGCTAGCATCTCTATACAAGGGCATCGCGGTACATAATGCGCTAGCATCTCTATACATGGGCATCGCGGTACAATAGAGATGTTAGCACATTATTATGTACCGCGATGCCCATGTATAATGTGCTAACATCTCTATACATGAGCATTGCGGTACATAATAATGTGCTAGCATCTCTATACATGGGCATCACGGTACATAATAATGCGCTAACATCTCTATTATGTACCGTGATGCCAGGCCAGCCTTCAGAAATTTTGGGGCCCCTTACTGACCCTCAGAATAGGGCCCCCCCTCTCCCCATAGGAAATAAATTTTTAATGTGAATCGTGATCACATTACAGAGTGTTAGTCCCAATATCTTAAAATCACACATATTGTTCGCACAACAGCACATTTAACATAAAAAGTATTCTATCTGGTTCAAAGAAGTTAAGACAGTAAAAAATTCAATTTTTTATTAAAAAAAATATGAATCAAGATCGGATTACAGAGTGTTGCTCCCAATACCTTTTAAAACCACACAAAATGTGTATTCGGGCAAACAATGTAGCATAAAAGTATAATTAAATAATTCCACTGGCAAAGCACCACAGCAACAGAACTCTCAGTAATGTGCAGTGCGTATGAGCATATCAGAGCACCACAGCAACAGAACTCTCAGTAATGTGCAGTGCGTATGAGCATATCAGAGCACCACAGCAATAGACCTCCAACAGTAAAGGCAGGGAGTATGAACGTACACAGGATCCACAGCAATAGACCTCTAACAGTAAAGGCAATGGACCACATTACATACTTGGTGCTAACGTTTACACTCACCTGAGTGAGCATTAACGTTAGCTCAAGTATTTAACGCATATTTCAATCCAAACGCTAATGGGTTAAGTAACCCGTTTGCGTTTGGTATCTTGTGCTTTTCAGTGCGAGGTTACTGAGCTTTCGCTCCCTATACTTAACATGGGGAGCGCAAAGTGTTAATCAGCGTTAGGATTACAAATCCCAGCGCTGATTAACATTCAGCTCTGGTTAGTGGAAAGTTAACCACAGCCAGAACCTGGTGTTAACGGATTCCGCTTCTGCAGAATCCGTTAACACATCCAAAAAAATTAAAAATGAGCAGATACTCACCTCCTGTCCCGCGGCGAGGACCGCCTCCTCTGGCCGGTGGGAGCAGGTTAAGACTGGGGAAAAAAGTCCCCGCAGTATCCCACTGAGTATCACTGCACTCACCGTCCGGATCTCGCAAGGCGAGATCCGGCTGCTCATGTGACTGCCGGCGTCTGCTTCATGGAGTCCTATGGACTCCATTGAGAGGATGCGCGCAGCTGCGCTTAATGCTGCCGCGAGCATCCGGGTGTTAACGCGCAGTAACAATGTAAGCAGCATTTTTTTGCGCCTGTATTGTAATCTAGCATTAAAACGCGGGCGCAAGGGGGAAAACTGCGGGCGCAGTTTTTCCTCCCTAGCGCCCACGTTTTAACTCTAGGAATGTAGCGTTACATCCAGAGGGATGGATGGACAGATAGACAGACAGGGATGGACGGACTGGTATGGATGGACAGATAGACAGACAGGGATGGATGGAGGGATGGATGGACAGATAGACAGACAGGGATGGATGGACAGATAGACAGATAGGGATGGATGGACAGATAGACAGGGATGGATGGATAGACAGTGGGATGGATGGATTGACTGACCTCTCCCCAGCCCCCTGTGTTCTCTCTATCACCCCCCCCCCCCAGCCCACAGTGTACATTCTGTCACCTCTCTAGCCCCCCTCTTCTACCCTTCCCAGTGCAGCATCTGTTACCTGCCTCTGTCCAGATCCAGCATGTGCAGGGTGTCAGGGCAGCTGCTCCTCAGCCTGGCTTCTCTCCTTCTCCCATCCACAGGCACGTGCTTGAGGTGGTGCTGTGTGAGGAAGGGGCAGGGCAGGCAGTGTGCAGACTCCAGAGCCAGGGGAAGCAAGGGGCAGCCATGATGGTGGAAGGGCTGCTCCCCCTCCTCTCCCAGACCCACGGCTGTCACATGGAGAGGCGGGGCTTGTGCCGGCCGGGGGCGGAGTTTCTCAGCACAGCTTTGATCTCTCCCCACAGAGACACAGCGCTGGATGAGCACACAGAGGCAGGATACAAAGGCTGGCCCTGAGTGGTGACACCCCCAAGAGGGTGTCACCCAGTGTGGGCCTGGGGCCCCCTCCCCACGTGACTCGGCGGCCATCTTGCTGCTCACAGGGCAGCCAGGCCCAAGTAGGCCGCAGTACCTCCTCCAGAGGCCTGCGGCCTAAAGTAATCAAAGCTACCGATGGCGGGCCCCCCCAGTCGGCCGGGCCCCTTACTGCAGCATGGGCTGTAATGCCCTGATGGCGGCCCTGCGTGATGCCCATGTATAGAGATGCTAGCACATTATACATGGGCATCGCGGTACATAATAATGTGCTAGCATCTCTATTATGTACCGTGATGCCCATGTATAGAGATGCTAGCACATTATACATGGGCATCGCGGTACATAATAATGTGCTAACATCTCTATACATGGGCATCGCGGTACATAATAATGTGCTAGCAACTCTATTATGTACCGTGATGCCCATGTATAGAGATGCTAGCACATTATACATGGGCATCGCGGTACATAATAATGTGCTAGCATCTCTATTATGTACCGCGATGCCCATGTATAGAGATGCTAGCACATTATTATGTACCGCGATGCCCATGTATAATGTGCTAGCATCTCTATACATGGGCATCACGGTACATAATAGAGATGTTAGCACATTATTATGTACCGCGATGCCCATGTATAATGTGCTAACATCTCTATACATGGGCATCGTGGTACATAATAATGTGCTAGCATCTCTATTATGTACCGTGATGCCCATGTATAGAGATGCTAGCACATTATACATGGGCATCGCGGTACATAATAATGTGCTAGCATCTCTATACATGGGCATCACGGTACATAATAATGCGCTAACATCTCTATTATGTATTGCGATGCTCCTGTATAGAGATGTTAGCACATTATGTACCGCGATGCTCCTGTATAGAGATGTTAGCACATTATTATGTACCGTGATGCCCAACATCTCTATACAGGAGCATCGCGGTACATAATGTGCTAACATCTCTATACAGGAGCATCGCAATACATACTAGAGATGCTAGCACATTATACATGGGCATCGCGGTACATAATAATGTGCTAGCATCTCTATACATGGGCATCACGGTACATAATAGAGATGCTAGCACATTATTATGTACCGCGATGCCCATGTATAATGTGCTAACATCTCTATACATGGGCATCGCGGTACATAATAGAGATGCTAGCACATTATTATGTACCGCGATGCCCATGTATAGAGATGTTAGCACATTATACATGAGCATTGTGGTACATAATAGAGATGCACCTATGAATTCAGGCTTGATGTGCTTCAGAGACGTGATTCTTCAGGGGGTTAGAAGAATATCTATTTGCCATTTCCTCTGTTTAGGTGAATAGCCTATACAAAAGACTCCCTATTGGTTGTAACATTGTGCCCTATATTCTGCTTGTGCACCAAATAAACACACAGATCAAGTGGTGTGATTCGTGGCATCGAATCCATGTGTGAAAATTATGTCTCATGCTCCCTGAACAACTCTTGCAAAATTTGAGCCTGATGAATCCTGGCATTGCCATCAGGAAAGAAAAAAAAAATCCATTGGTGGGAAACCTGCTCATTCAGTCACGTGACCTCATTTTCTTTTTTTTTGAAACCTTAATAACTGCAATAATTATCCAATGGAAGGCTCGCCCCGATTTGTTTAGTTAAATCCAAGGGGTGACGTTTTTGCCAGGTGGTATAAATTTCTATGTATTGCACGCACGCACGCACACGCACACACGTTTTGGCTCATAAAGGAGCCTATATCAGGGTTACAGTGCACAAAACAAATAAATAAGACCTGATACACGCAGTCATGTTTCTGCAGTGACAGACCTCGCCAACCCACAGGTGGTGGCATGTCAGTTCCAGTTTTTGGGTTGGCGAGGTCTGTCACCATGGAAACATGATTGGTGAGTGTATCATGGATTATTATCTAAATGTTCTCTTTTATGAGCTGAACATTAATTGTTAGTGCTTTGATTAAAATAAAAAAAAAATAGAATCTTTAAAGACCTAGTGCTACCTTATGGTCTATTATATCCTTTGTTTGGGTTAAATGCCTCGGTGCCAAAATCCATTCATGTTTTGACAGACTGCGTTCTATGTATATGTTCAAATTACTTTGTAATAAGGCTTAGAAAGTACTTCTGACTGGTTTAGCCGCATGATTTCTTGGATGGGCAGGATCGCCGCCCTAAAAATGAACTTGCTAGCGCGACGACTCCTACCTCTGGACGCGGATGACCGCGGACTGTTGCCTGAATTTGCCCTGAAGTGGTTTCATTGGAAGCGGTACACTGCTTTTCTACGGCTGGAGGTGCCTCCCGCCCAGGGGGAACGCACCCAGAATGGGCGGCTGGTGGCTGAAGTAGCCTTGACTGGGGTTGCTCTTTCTGGGACCTGAGACGGTGGGCCTCGGCGGGGACACCGCCGCTGGGGGCCATGGTCGGGTTGAGACAGAGTTCCTTTTTGTGTCCCCTTGTGTTTTTTTTTTTTTCTTCTTTCTCTCTTTTCTCTCTCATGAAGTCCCGCCTCACTGTGAACGCAGGAGGAGGACCCTTCCCTGATGACGGAGTCTGGAACGCCTCAGAGGGCTTTTTTCTCAACCCTCTCCTCTGATGTTTTTTAGCACTCCCTGGTAGAGCGATTTCCTGTCGGCGTCTGGAGCTGGTGATGGCCTATTTTTCCCATCACTGCCCTGCACCTGCGCAAACCTGGGTTCTGACCCTGGACCGACCCTGTCCGGTTCTTCCCCTACCCTCTGTATATTCTCTCGAGAGAGTGAGACTCTTCTTTGTATCTGGCCCTTTGATATCTCTGTTTTTACATAGACTGTATTCTTTGTATCTGTACAAATATATAATATTCTCTCGGGTTTCTATTTTGGAAATAAAAAACTTTGAATTTAAAAAAAAGAAAGTACACAGTCCAAAAATCCACGACCAAGAAGATGTTTAATGTCACTGGAATAATATCCATCACAAAGAAAAAGTCTTGTCTGGCTCTGATTCAGAACTTTCAATGTTGGAATGTTTGCCAAGAAAAGCTGCTTCCACAGAAAGATTTTAGAATGTAGCATCCTTTACTTTGAGGACATGTGACATCTGTTAAGTTTTTAGTTGTTACTATGTAATAGCAATATGCATTGTTATCGTGACCTCCAGAATTTAGAGATTATATTTCCACTGATTTGGGAAAGTTCTTATATTTGCTGCTGAATAAACACAAATGTAAAACCCAAACTTCCCACTGAGCACATATTATATGCGGCTGAGGTTATTACACTCTGCTTTATACCTTTGGCTATATTCCATGTTGTGTGATTATTACATGCAAGGGATCGTTACAAAATTACACCTCCTGGTGGCAACCCAATACCAGGTGTGGCATCCATGCATTAAATAACCCTTCACTGCCAAGTTGTTTTCTATAAAACCAGTGCCTGAACTAATAAGAATTATAGAAAACAACTTTCCTTTGCACACAGTGTAAAAATTGATGTACCCTTAATAAAATACATATCAGAGATGGTAAGCTTTACTAGCAGAGCGCCCCTCTTCCCGCTGGTCAAAAAGTGCTACTACAGGTATAATTACACATCTGGGGCTCTGTCCTCCTTCTGTAACAGAAAAAAGGATCTCCAAGATGTTCAAACGGTTTCAGCACCTCGGATGACATGTCCAAGGTGCTGAAAATTTGTATTCGGCTCCTGCCGGAGCTTTTGATCATCAAGTATACTCAACCATGGCAGTGAAGGGGTCAACCAAAGCTGGATATACTGCTACTATGGTTTTACATCCGGCTTTTCTTGCATGTATATCTCTTGATCATTATTGCTCTGAATGATCGTGAGATTGAAGTCTGCAGATTTCTCGTTCATGACCTAAGCCCATGCACGTCCTTTACCAGATAAGTCCCTGTGTGACTCCCGATTCTGCAATGCACTGCTATGGGACTTTTATTTCTGAGGTGTTTTGGGTTCAAGTCCTTCGAGGCACAGCAGGTCATGTATGTACATCAGATGGGAGAAGTTCGGGGACTCTTAGTTTGGAATAACTCGCTAAATAGTAGTAAGTAGTTCCCCACCGTCACGAGTATCACCTCCTGGAGTTCATATGACTACATAGAGGGTTGCACCTCGAGCCTTGCAAGATCGCACAGCGCTGCGGAGGGACACTGGGTACGGTTTGTCTCCAGTTTCACTTTGCTCCTGGCAATGACAAGCAGTGGATCGGGCCATTGTTAGCGCCGCTTACATATCTGAACACTACAAATAGCGTGCGGTATGTAATCTGGCCCTCAGTATTTAAGAAAACCCTGTAGAGAATATATACTAACACAAATAAGAATTGTGGGATAGTACTAGCCTTGTAACAAGGGCCTTACCCTGTAATATTCAGAAATCCAAAACCAAGTTGTTTGGTTTTTGAGTTATAGAATATATACTGACTGGAGATTAGATAGATCTATCCAAGTTCCCAGGGGGATCGAGGTCCTCCATCCTGTCTGTATCAGTTCATCTAATGTCCTGTGTTCAGATATATTGTATCTGTCTTTATAGAAGTAAACTCGGTACAGTAAGGCTGGGTTCACACAGGCG
The DNA here is from genome assembly GCA_009667805.1 of Leptobrachium leishanense. Lineage (NCBI taxonomy): Eukaryota > Metazoa > Chordata > Amphibia > Anura > Megophryidae > Leptobrachium > Leptobrachium leishanense. Next base: position 24,948,952 of record CM019071.1, on the reverse strand, counting down.
TAGCGCTGCATCGCGCAATGCGTGCGTTTTTTCTACGCGCATACAAAAAAACGCGTGAACGTGCATTGCAGCGCGTTCGCGGCTATGATATGGCCGCGAACGCGCTGCTGTATGCCCGAAAAGAAGCTCCCGCACTTCTTTTTGGGTCGGCCGTTTTAAAGCGCGTTCCTGCGCGCTCTAAAACGCTTAGGTCTGAATGGGGCCCATAGCAAAGCATGGGATTTCCCCGTTCATGCGTTTTAAAGCATGCACGAACGCGCTTTAAAACGGCTAGGTGTGAACGGGGCCTTAGAGTGCTGCTGTAAACCTTTAGGCTGCTGTCAGACGAGCGTAGTGTTCACGTCCGTGATTGCGCCTAAAAGTACGTCCGTGATAGCATGAAAGAAAGTCCATTGGAGCCTGACACATGAAGTATGTCCGCACTGAACTGCGGACGCATGACGGACGCTGCAAACGGACGCAGGTTAGGCAAGAACGTAATACTGCTAGAACGGACGTGCGGAGTGCGCCACGTCCACAACGTCCGCATAGCTTTGTGTGTGAGTGATGGAGCGAGGTCAGACGGACTGCATTTATACGTCCAGCATTTTTGACGGACAGAATGTTTTTTTCATTGTAATTTATTTTTCCCTCCTACATCTGTCAAAAATAACTTCAGTGAAAAAAACGGACTGTGTGACCACTACTGCGTCATCCGTACTGACGATGTCCGTACTGCACGGACGTACAGTCCGTAGAAATCACGCTCGTCTGACCCTAGCCTGAAGGCAGTGTTTCCCAAAGCTGTCCTCAGGACCCTCAACCAGGCCAGATTTTGCAGATCACCTTGGGGAAATGCAGACTGAATCCTGCAATCACTGAGCAGCAAATCATATCACCTGTGCTGTGCTTCACATATCCTGCAAACCTGGCGAGGCGGAGGGTCCTGAGGACAGGTTTGAGAAACACTGCTTTAAGGCAAAATGCCCTGATTCAGTTTCTTCCAAGTGTTTTCTAGAGAAAATTAATAATTTTCCAATTTATCATTTATTAACTCTAATTTAGATTATTGCTCAAGTTTTGTTGAAACTATGATCGATTTTAATAAATGCACTCATCTCTAAGTGTATTCTATTCCAGTGTTTCTCAAACCTGTCCTCACTCAGCTCCAACAGGCCAGGTTTGCCAGATATCTGAAGCACAGCACAGGTGATATGATTTGTTGCTCAGTGATTGCAGGATTCAGTCTGCTTTTCCCCAAGGTGATCTGTAAAATCTGGCCTGGTTGAGGATCCTGAGGGCAGGTTTGGGAAACACTGTTCTATTCAACGGCTCGGGCCCATACTCATTGAGCTGGTAACAGGGACACTACGGACCATGATAATGTAATCCACGCTCCCTGCAGGTGCCCTGCAAGGCTGATTCGGCTCTGAATTTGTATCCTATGCACTACGAACGATCTCTAGCACAGATAAAGTTTTTTTAAATCACATGGCTATGCTAAAAAGCATTACCTTCCGATTTTAAAATAGTTTATTTCCTTCTACGGACATCCTTGAGAATATCCTTCAATGCATAGATCTGCATCTACATCCTCTCTGCTGTAGTTTGATGTTATCAAATAAAGAAGAAAAAAAAAACACTGTTTACGTAACAGTGTCTAGGAAAGAATTGTTTTTAATAAATAAAACAGGATCTAAAAACCTTAAAGAAGCTGCATATGCACAATGTGAGCGCTACCCTTCTCTCTCAAATAATAACAATAAATAAATAAAAGGCGTGCTGGTCAGGATTAAAAACACCTCAACTAAAAAATAGTGAAAAGATAAAGACAACAGAAGAATAAAACCCAAATTTGTTTCCTGAGGTCATATTGTTTCCCTTTTCAATGCGCTGCAGTTCATGAATTTCTGAGTAAGTGAAGCTATATCCTGTGAACTTTGTGCATATTAATGACATATGTAAGTGATAAATGCTAGTTTTAATACATTCTGGCCTGCGCTGAGAAAATCCCAAAGGGCTATTCTTGTTGTGATACATTGTATCCCAGATATTTATGTATCCCTACCAACAACTACATTGTGATAAGTGATTAAGTGAATACATTGTGCTAAACCTTGATAAGTAACTTTAACCATATATGTTGAATACTTTGCATTCTATGCTTGTATTCTGCTAGTTGCTCTCGCTGAAAGATTATCTCAACCCGTCTCTTCCTCAACACTGAACACAGCTGCATACAGTTCCACTGTTCTACAGTGAACCAAGAAGATAAGAGGACAGATGTTGCCATGCTCCTGAAGTATCATTAATTCCTTGAAATGAGTACATAATTTCAATGGCTAAAATGCTTCTTTCACCAAAACTGGATTTATTAAGACTATAAAAGGTATGCTTTAGGAATAAGAGGTCTTTAGTGATAAAGACGCATCCATTGAGGTCCTCGAGTTTTGGACTTATTAAAGTTTTATTAGAAGGGAAAATACACACACTGTTCACTTTGTCTTATATTAGTGATCAGGCTGTATGAAGAGTCCCCATCCCCTCCTTCACGCCTACCTTGCAGCCCCATTTTGTTGTGACAGCTGTGTGGGTGGAGGACACCCCTCTGCTTTACACAGCTGTCACTCAACAAGGGGACATTAATCTGCTTCCAAGTACCACTTTGGGAACCAATGATGTCAGGATACTGTTCATGCTGACATCAGAGTGTCTTTCCAAGTGCTCACAGAGACTGCAGCCATGGATTGGTGCTGATCCACCAGTCGGCACATGTGCTAGACATAGTAAGCACTCGTGAGACTCGACTGTCGCTTGCAAGGAGTGATGCTGTTTGTGCAGCACTAATCCAATAACTTGCTTTCGAACAGCACATGTTCCATTTGCACACAAGTACCTCCAGGGATTTCTGCAATTTGGAAACCCTGGAGAGGTAGCTGGGGGAGGAGTCAAACGGACAACAGTTTTTGGATTAACCCCTTCAATACCAAGCAATTTTATTAGAGTCAGGAACCAGTGTTTTTTGGGAAATCATTTTTAACCTCCCTGGCAGTCTATTTATTGTGAAAATTCTTGTCTGAAAACAGTCAATTTTGTTTGATTTTTTTTTTGCCCCATGCGACATCCCGAGTGCGGCTCGGGGTTAAATTGCTAAGCATCCCTCGGGACACTCGGGATGCTGCTGGATACATCACCTCTCCCTGCGCTCCCTCAATGTCCCCGCAGCCTCCTCCGGCGATCGTGACCTCATTACTTCCTGGTTTTCTCCTCGCGAGACGGAATCCAGGAAGTATGAGGTCGCGATCGCCGAAGGAGACTGCAGAGATCAGTGAGGGAGCGCATAGAGAGGTGATGTATACAGCCCGAGTGTGTCTCGGGGTAACCGCTCTCAGCGGTGAAATTTAACCCCGAGAGACACTCGGGATAACCGTCAGGGAGGTTAATTAATTATACAGTACAGTTGGTAATATTCCCAATTTGGCAGACAGATGTCACCATCTGCTGGCCAGTGGGAGTTACTGCAGTTCTGTTCAAAGCGCAGGGTCAGCTGGGAAGAAGTCATTCAGATACATTCCCAGCTGGTTTTAATAAGTGTTAGCACCTCAGTCATCATGCCCAAAGTGCTGAAACGTTGAGGACACTTTCTGGAGCCGATATGCAAAAGAAAATTAGTTTGCAACAAATTATTTTCATTATCATTTGCAATGATAACACAATCTGGGGCTGTGCGGTAATATGTTCTCAGGCTGATGTGTCTGCTACTGCTGATTGTGTGTACATGATCACAGTAGTGAAGGGGAGAACTAGGAGACATTAAGAAATTTTTTGTACAAATACTGTCTTCATCATTATTAGAGAAGGAAGAGGGGTGGGGAGTAAATTTTGCATAGAGCGTTCTTTTTAGGGAAGTGCGTTTCGGGTTTCGGAATTTCGAAATTTTCACGAAATTTCTCGATTCGTGGTTTCGGATGCGGCCGAATTTCCGAAAATTTTTACATCCGAAAATGGCAGATCCGAAAAGTTTGCCGAGCCGAAACGAAATATTTTCGGAATTTTCGAATGGACTTGAAATGTGTCAAATCGAAATTTATTGCTTTGAAACGAGGAGAACAGATGTTCCGAAAAAACGAAAATTTCCGAAGTTACGAAAAGTCGATACAAAAAACGAGCAAAGTGACACGAAAATACGAAAAATGGTCGATATTCCGAAACCATGTATAATTCCGAAAACACGAAAATTTCCGAACTTACGAAAAGTCGATACAAAAAACGAGCAAAGTGACACGAAAATACGAAAAATGGTCGATATTCCGAAAAAATATGTACACGAAAAACGAGTCGAACCGAATCGAAACAGAAATCGGGCGAAACGAGCCGAATCGAAAAGTTTAAAAATCCGAAAAATCGAACCGAATCGAACCGAAAAAAAAATCGGTGCACAAGCCTAGTTCTTTTAAGCATTGTGGCTGGTACACAGTATTTCAAAGATAACATGGAAATTTTGAATACATTTAGAACAGATAGAAGGATGTTGTTGTCCAAGGGTTAAACGGCTATGCATTGTCACTTGGGAACAAACAAAGCTTTGGAATTTCACATCTGTTCATTACAGATCCTGCTTATTCTGTGGTAGATTTCCGAAGAACTCCTGGTTATCTTGAGGTTACAGTAACCTGGTTTTGTGATCTTTGTACTGATTGTTTCAGTGCTGCACAAATGATAATATGTAAACTGACATGTTATTAACAACAATGTATGAATGCTGTATTTTCTGATTTGATATGCTCTATATCAAAGGTAAGGTTTTTTTATGTTACTCAATCAAAGGATGTATTGTAATCCTGTTTCCACTCTCTCTCTAGTCTCTACATTGCTAATCCAGGTCCTTCCTAAACTGTTGAAAATTCACAAGAATGTATAAACAGACACACAAAGTACATATTTTCAAAGAACATTAAGGCCTAACTACAGAACATAACCTAACTACAGAACATATGTACCCAGCCAACAATGGTCCCAAAATCATTTGCCCAGGAATGTCAGCCAAACTGGATAGATTTCTTCTTTTATTTGGAATCAGAAAAGCGATGTTTTGTCTCTAGCTTAGAGGCTTTATTATGTCAATAACATTGTTACCTAAAGAGATAGGGCTCTATTACATTCTTCGCGCAAACGTTAACGCGTGCGCAAAAACGCATTAACGCGAGGGGCAAAACCCTTTGCGCAGAACATCGTATTACAATGTCTGCGCAAAAAAATGCGAGTTAACGTCTACCGCGGGTAAACCTGCGCGAACGTAATGTACTGCGCGCATCCTATACTTAACATTGTGAGCGCAAATGCGTTTGTGCGCGCATGGTATTACAATCTTAGCGCAAAATTCAACGCACAGCGTTTGCGCGCATAATTTTAACGTCTTTGAAAAGCTGGTGGTAACGGCAAATTGTAACAACCTGACCGTACCAAACTGCGAATTCACAAAGGAGAACGTCGAGGCGCACGTTTTTTTTACTAGATCCGTCAAAAATGACGGCCACTACCTCGTCTTCCGTCAAAACGTATGAATGTTGTGCGCAGTCTGCACAAAAATGACGGACCCGCGTTAAAAATTACATTGCGCTCACTGATTTCTACGCATCGGTTTTACGAGCGCAATTTCCCGATGGATGAAAAAATGCACGAGGAATGTAATTCCAGCGGTGATCTTCGTGCGTTAACATTTAACGCTTTGCGCAAAAAAACACGCGTTTAGCATGTATTTTTGCATTAAGAATGTAATGGGGCCCATACTGTATTAAAAATATAGTTCCTTTATTTGCCCTTAACTAATTCTGCAGATGTTGCTGACAGCCTCTGTTCAATTCTTTTGTTTTTGGGGTATATTTACTCACCTTTTGTCCTTCGCCACGCGCAGCTCCTTCTCCCGAGCCTGGAAGTCCCTGAAACTTTTCTGTGCTCCTATGCAACTTGCGTAGAGGAAGAACCGCAAATTGAGTAATGCTATGGGACTTGCGAACTTTGCATACACTAGTTCCGTAGCGCCTGAGCAGAATGATGAATCGGAGCTCCGTGCATGCACAGATCCAATCCAATAGCTGCCTCTGAGAGACCGCTCCCCTTCGTGGGTGGTCTCAGACGGTGATTTTGGCTTTTCCTGTTGTGGAATCCTGAATGGCTCATCACTGACCCTTTAATGTTAACGAGGGAGCCATTACATTAGTTGCCAACAGTCCCAGTTTTCCAGGGATGTCCTGGGATTGTGCCCAGTGCTCCAGGGGGGAAGGGGGTGGTTAATTGCCCTAGGACACGGTTTTGGGATTGAGACTTGCTGCAGATGAGTTAAATTTAGAGGCCAGGACATTTAATCCTTCGGGATACTGAGAAGAAACTTGGAAAGCTGTGACTACTGGCAACTACGCCATAGTAGTATACCAGCTGCCATAGTTATGGCTTCTTTGCTATTCCAGTTTGTAACAGCTGAAGCAATAAAAGCATGGGTTATTGTATACTTTGTATAGGAACTGCTAGTGGAATGGAACCTGGAGAACAACGAGCATTTCTAAGGTAGCTCATTATTCTCTCTTGCAGCTGGTGTGGACAAAATAATAATAATTAAAAAAAAAAGAAGCTCTCTGCAGTCTTCTCTGATCCCATGGCGAGATCGGCTTCCTTTCCTCAGCACAAGCTGAAGGATGGTGAGAACAGATCCAGCTCCAACTGTTTTTCCTTTTACATTGTGTGACCCAATTGTGCGAGCTCGTGCAGGGCTCATCCATGTTTCTACAGAGTCCTATGGACTCCTGGAGAAGATACCATCAGGTCCAGCCACTATTATAGCAGCTCTTTCATAATAGAGCCAGTAATAAGGAGCTGGTAATGTTGCTGGCCGATCCCTAGCAGATAAACCTTGATGTATCCTTCCTGCTAAAATACTTTGGGCGCGATTACATTTTTCGCGCAAAAATGTGCGCGTGCACAAAAACGCATAAACTCGAGGGGAAAAATCCTTTGCGCTGAACGTCAAATTAGGATGTTCGCGCACAAAATGCGCATTAACATCTAACGCGAGTTACCCTGCGCGAGCGAAAGTTCGTGTGCGCGTCCCATACTTAACATTGTGAGCGCAAATGCGTTCGTGCGCTGGTACGTGGCAGTTATTACAATCGATGTGCAACTTTTTTGACCGACGTTTGCGCATAATTTTAACGTCTTTTAAAAGCTGGTGGTAGCTGCAAATCGGAACGTTCTGGCCGAAACGAAAAACACCAGCACGAAAAAAAAATACAGTAAAGTATAGTTACACATTCTACACATACCCAAACAATAAAATTGTGAATTTGTGCGTGTTTTTTTTATTGCTGCAGCATATATACGCAGATTGATTTTGGCAGGCGCAAAAACTGAACGGGAGACCAATGTGGTTCTTAATTCTGAATGGCTAAAATCGCGTGAAAAAACACGTTAATTTGCACTCTTAAAAAATACGTGCAATATTTTCGGACGGATGAAAATCTGCGCTCTGATCGTAATACCAGTGTTAATTTACGCGCGTTAACGTTTAACGCTGCACGCAAAACAATTTCCGCTGCGCGTACGAATTTGCGCGGAGAATGTGATCGAGCCCTTTGTTTGTTTTCAGAATTAATCACACATAGGGGAATTGTCAAACTGAAAACGTAATAAAAACCCATATAACTCTCTCTTTCACACGGTGATAATAAGACTGATAGGAACTGAGGTATGTGGGTTTGCAGTTTCATGAAAACCTGAATGTATCCGTTTAAAAGGCAAGTAAAATTCACAGGTTCTTATATAAAACACTGTATAAAACAAAAAAATTATAATTGGCAGATGCATTTAAATAATATTTTTCACTTATTTAGGCACTTGTTCGTTTTTGCACCCATGGGGACGTGCCCGAAACCTCAACTTATTATTTATTAATAAGAACACACGCAGAAACCACACAACAGAAACAGAAAATTAACACTGGTTTTGAAATAACTGCATAAAACTGTTTTGTTTTTTTAAACAAAACATAGACTTTCTGTTGAATTAGGTTATTTTCGTGGCCTGCTAATTCAATCTAAACATGACCCGTATCTATCATAGCAGTAAAATGGGAAATATTTATATATACCAATGCACAGATAAGCCTTGCATTTCGATTTATAATTAGGTGCCCTCAAATCGCTCTGTAACTTGATTATTCCGCACTAGTAGATTTCCAAAGAAATCTTGTTATCGGAGGAATAGGATATCCTGGCTTTGTGATTCTCGAGGTTTAACATTTTAGTGCTATGCATTTTACAGTCATTTGTCTATTTCTTTACGATTCTGCACTTTCTGAATTATTGTGCACCCTCTTCAATGGAAATGTTGTTATTTTGTAAGCCTGTTTATAAGCTTTAACATAGAAAAAAAGTTCAGGCACCATCACTGGCAGACGGGCAAGCGGAGTGGAGGTCTCTTGCTGTACAGCCCCAATTCCACAGAATAAATAAACTCCAAGACCCACGATATTAAACCAAGTGGATTTATTCCAACACCAAATAAAGACAGACGATGTTTCGACCACAACTGGTCTTTGTCAAGCCTCAGGCTTGTGTTCGAAACGTTATCGGTCTTTATTTGGTGTTGGAATAAATCCACTTGGTTTAATATCGTGGGTCTTGGAGTTTTTTTTATTTATTCTGCGCTTATAAGCCTTAACACTTTCACCACCGAGAACATTTTGGAGAAAAACTACTCGCATAATATGTATGTGAAAGATGGGGGCTATCGTCAAAAGGCCCTATTCCAAGCGAGCTGTTATGATTAATAAAATGAGCCGTTAGATATAACCGCCTAACTGGTACATTGACACTTCCCATGCTTTGTGTTCTCATGATATGTGTTCCGATGCTTTGTGTTCCGATGCTTTGTGTTCTCATGCTTTGTGTTCCCATGCTTTGTGTTCCCATGCTTTGTGTTCCCATGCTTTGTGTTCCCATGCTTTGTGTTCCCATGCTATGGGTTCCCATGCTATGGGTTCCCATGCATTGGGTTCCCATGCTTTGGGTAAGAAGCAGTAAGGAGTAGGCAGCTGGATAATAAGACATAGTGAAATACTGTCTATATATGCATAAAACTATACGGATCTGTAGAAATTCTCACTCACGTCATGCAGAGCCTCTTAGATCAGCTCTGTGTGGAATGCCTTTGCCGGCTCTGGCCAGTTTCTGTGGTCCTGCTCCAGAGATCCCATAAAGAGACATAAGAGGCTGCATGGGGTAATACATCTGTACAGGTGCCATATTACAAATAAATGGTGGATTATAAAAACTCAGAGGTAGAGCCTATAAAGGGCCCCGACTCAAGCTTGGGTGCAAATGACATTCTCCAGAGTGGTGTCTACCCTCTAAGGCTGGGGTCAGACGAGCGTGATTTCTACGGACTGTACGTCCGTGCAGTATGGACATCGTCAGTACGGATGACGCAGTAGTGGTCACACAGTCCATTTTTTCACTGAAGTTATTTTTGACGGATGTAGGAGGGAAAAATAAATTACAATGAAAAAACATTCTGTCCGTCAAAAATGCTGGACGTATAAATGCAGTCCGTCTGACCTCGCTCCATCACTCACACACAAAGCTATGCAGACGTTGTGGACGCAGCGCACTCCGCACGTCCGTTCTAGCAGTATTACGTTCTTGCCTAACCTGCGTCCGTTTGCCGCGGCCGTTGTGCGTCCGCAGTTCAGTGCGGACGTACTTCATGTGTCAGGCTCCAATGGACTTTCTTTCATGCTATCACGGACGTACTTTTAGGCGCAATCACGGACGTGAACACTACGCTCGTCTGACACCAGCCTTAATCCCCATCAGTGGCTGGTGCTTGTAATGGGTTGTTAGTAAAAACAATGCCCAGTGCACACTATTAAAAAAATAATATAATATAGATGTACTGATTTATTACTAAAAAAGATAACATAACAATAAATAATAAAATATAAACAATATAAAGAAAAATAATACAGTAATATCGCACTGACACCTATAGGGTTCAGGCTGGAAAATAACCCTGTATTTCGGAAACATATTATTTATTTTGATTATAAACTCCCTTGAGAACAGGGTGTCCTCCAATCCCACTGTATCATATTTGTTACGTTTGTATCGTTCTATTGTACTTACGATGCATTTGTAACATCCCATGTCCTTTTGCCTGTATAGTGGTATGTTGCCCGTTGCATCTATATATAAGTAAAATAATTTAATGCTTTACACTTCACTAAATATAGAATATAAATCGACAAGAGGTTATCATCTTACAATATGTCACCACCTGTCAGGTTTTCACAATGATTTAAAGACACACATACACGATGTATCTGGCAATAGATAGAATATGTTTGAGTGAAGCATTAATCACAAGAATATTCCCGTTAAAGTAATTAATTGTGACTTCTTTAATTCCTCTTAAACGGGAAAGCTTTGTCAATTGTCACTGTAAAACACATAGAAACATAGAAAAATGTCGTCAGATCATCTAGTCTGCCCAATTACATGGATACTTTACCTGGATTTATCTTTTGTTTAGGATAGCCTTATGCCTATCCCATGCTTGCTTAAATTCAATTACTGTTTTGGCCTCTACCACCTGGAAAGTCATTTTTCTGGGTTTCTTTTTGCTCAATAGTGCAAATTCAAATGTTAAGAATGTATCTAGGACCAATTAAAGCCTTGCCACTCCTTAACAGTGCTAGTCCTAAAGAAATGACTCCTATGACTCATTTGTGTGATTAACACTCAGATACTTTTGAGCTTACTCTTCAGTCTTCTGCCGTAGTGTAATTAACATATGGGAAATAATAAAACAGAGAAGAGACAGACATCAATGACCTCTGTTCAGTATGGGTTGCATTAACTGATGTGGATTCCAGTGAGAATTTCTTTATATAATCAGATTATATACAAACCTGAGTAATTGGACACAAACTGAGTTATACTGTAATGTCACTGCGTGGATAGATACAAATTGCCAGTAACCGTAATGACTAAATAATTTAAGATTACTACTCACAGCATAATGTACCTTGGAATGTCATGTTCTGCCAAGCAAATCTTTTTATTATGGAAAAAGATACGATGCACCCCCTTAGGTTTTTCTGTTCGCTATCCATCTCTCCTATACATATGGAAATAATATATATAATTTAAAACAAAATTGACATTTGTACATATATATATTTTTAATGCATACCTAATAAAACTTTACATTTTATAAGCCCCGGTGTGCTCTCACATTCTGCATTTTTGGATCTACCCCATGAGTAGCACCCGTGCAATGAACCATTTCTTTTACTTCTCAGGACTGAGTGCTTCCTTTTCTGTTGGTGTATATATGTATATGTATATGTATGTATGCACAAAAAAGAAGTCAACATTTCAATCCCACAGAGGTCATTTTTCAAGATAAACATAGGACTCCATGGGGGGGTTGTGCTGCTGGGCCGTGAGAGTGATTCGTGGAGGGAGACCGGGGACTACAGTCTCACTCTGTTCCCAGCGGCCAGAAGCAGAAGATCTGGCCACTGTTCATGTCATGGTATGAGAGGGGAGTATTTGATTTTGGGGGGGCTTCAGCTGGTGCTGACTGATTCTGCAGAAGCAGAATCAGTTAACACCAGGTCCTAGCTGTGGTGAAATTTTCGGTTAGCCGCAGCGGGGCGTAATTAGAGTTAGGACTTTGTAATCCGGCTGGGTGGAGTAGAGGTAACGTCACTGCTCTGCGTGGAGAGAGCCTGTGGAGTCACGGGTTTGATCCCGGCAAGAGCACCTCTCCAGTAAGTGTCCTTGGGCAAGACACCTAACGGTACATACTCGCCACCCAGGACATACTTGAAAACGAGAGAAATCTCGATGTATCCTTCCTGGTAAAATCTTTTCTAAAAAAATAAATAAAATCATAACGCTAATTACTGACAGCGATCTCCATGTTAAGCATAGGGAGCGCAAAGAACAGTAAGCTCGCGCTGAAAAGCGCAATCTCCGATGCGGTAATGGATTTTTTAACCTGTTAGCGTTGGGAATGTAATATGGGGGTATGTGCTACAGTCACTTAACCTAGTATTAACGCTCACATAGCGGAGCACTAATTCTAGCATTAAGAATGTAATAGGGCCCGAAAACGTTTAGAGATGTACAGCCACATTTGGTGTATATTTTAGGTCTATTCTGTTTTTTTCTTCAAACTTTGGTATCTACACAGGTTTCAGAGTTTTGTTTTAGAATCCGGTTAGGATTCTGAAGGTAGAAGGGCTGGGGCGACACTGCAAGAGAGCAACGAGGCACATGCTGCAGCAGCACCAGCAAGAAGCATGCCGCGCATCGCATTGTTAGGGGAATTCCGTGCAGAGCCAACGTTTTTTGGTGGCTCTCTGCATCATGTCACAAATTAGAGCTGCACTGCGTGTCCCAGCACGTCCCTCCCTGGAGCAAAGGAGGATCCGACAGGAGTGGCAGGGAGGCAAGCACGAACCCATCTGTAACACAAAAAGCAAGCAGGGACCTGGCTCTCCAGTAACAATGACATATTTTGTTTACAACTGCACCATTTTGGCTGACACCCAGCCTTTCTCAAGCTAATGCACAAAATCCCCACCCAGAGTTACATAGAACAAAAGGATTAGCAACAATTAAACAACTAGGTAATAAACACATGAGACAAATCAATAGAATAAACAATGAGTGACTATTAAGACTTGTATTACAAAGTGTGTTATGTGTAATCTATATATATATAAACGCGAAAGTCCTGACGGACTGACTGACTGACTCATCAACGCCCAGCTGAAACCGTTTAACCTAGGAATGTGAAATTTTGAATGTGCACTGTTTTTATGATGTAGGCACCCACTAAGGAAGGATTTTTGGAAACTCCGCCCCATAGGGGTTGAATATTTTAAACACGATACCTATAGCTCAAAAACAGAAGATGCTACAGATGTGAAAATCGGTATTTAGATTCGTCTTGAAAAATAAAAAAACACGTATTTTACCGTTTTAAAAAATTCGACTGGGGGGGTGAAAAAAGGGGGTTGAATATTTTAAATATTTTAAACAGGATACCTGTATCTCCAAAACAGACGATGATACAGTCCTGAAAATTGGTATTTAGATTTGTCTTGAAAAATAAAACAACACGTATTTTACCATGTTCTGAAAATTCCTTGGGGGGGCAAAAACGGGGGTTGAATACCTTTATCAGTATACCTATATTTCAAAAACCGAAGATGTTACGGGTGTGAAATTTGGTATTTACAATCTTCATGAAAAAAACAAACATGTTTTTTGCCATTTTCCACAAATCCAATTGGGGGAGTCAGGGGAAAGGGGTCTGAATATTTTTATCATTATACCTATATTTCAAAAACCAAAGATGTTACAAACATGACATTTGGTATTTACAATCTTCTTTAAAAATAAAAACAGTTGTTTTGCCATTTTCCAAAAATCCCAAGGGGGGGGGGGTGAAAAAAAGTGGGGCTGAATACTTTTAAACAGGATACCTATATCTCAAAAACAGAAGATGTTACACACGTGAAAATTGGTATTTAGATTCGTCTTGAGAAACAAAATTTCAGTGGGAGGGAGAAAAAAGGGGGGGTTGAATACTTTTATCAGTATACCTATATTTCAAAAAACAAAGATGTTACAGGTGTGAAATTTGGTATTTAGATTCGTCTTGAAAAATAAAAAAACACGTATTTTACCGTTTTTAAAAAATTCGACTGGGGGGGGTGAAAAAAGGGGGTTGAATATTTTAAATATTTTAAACAGGATACCTATATCGTAAAAACAGAAGATGGTACAGATGTGAAAATCGGTATTTAGATTCATCTTGAGAAATAAAAAAACATGTATTTTACCATTTTCTGAAAATTCCTTGGGGGGGGGGAAGGGGGGTTGATTACTTTTATCATAAACACGAAAGTCCTGACTGACTCATCAACGCCCGACTGAAACCGTTTAACCTAGGAATGTGAAATTTTGAAGGTGCACTATTTTTATGATGTGGGCACCCACTAAGGAAGGATTTTTGGAAACTCCGCACCATAGGGGGTGAAAAAGGGAGTTGAATATTTTAAACACGATACCTATAGCTCAAAAACAGAAGATGTTACAGATGTGAAAATCGGTATTTAGTTTCTTCTTGAAAAAAAAAACCACATAATTTACCGTTTTTCAAAAATTCAACTGGGGGGTGAAAAAAGGGGGTTGAATATTTTAAAATTTTTTGGTGGCTCTCTGCATCATGTCACAAATTAGAGCTGCACTGCGTGTCCCAGCACGTCCCTCCCTGGAGTAAAGGAGGATCCGACAGGAGTGGCAGGGAGGCAAGCACGAACGATGTCCGGAAGACTCTAAAACTCTGGTTTCCAGGACCTTCCAGATCTCAGAATTCTGGATAATGGACGCTCCACCTTTACGTTTCGCCACAATTTTCAGATTCGCAACTTTAACTTCTTAAACTGAACAGATTTTTGGTCACTTTATAAGTCTGGCATGTTCTGGATTTCTGGATAAAATTTCTGTGTATTGATAGCACTTGCGTCTCATGCTGGGTGTTTTGAGCAGCACAGCCCATCTGTAACACGTAAAATAGGATTTCTTGGAAAAGGAATTCCACGTGCCTGTAAGTCAGGCGCGCTCGTACCATGTAGTGCTGTAGGTCACAACGCTCTCGATTACTGATTGTGCTGTTTTGACCTAATTTGTTCAAGTTACAACAGCTATTTTTCATGAATAGTTTGGAAAGTTCTTAATAGACAACTTTAAGTTTCTTTTCACCACTTTAGAGAAAAGTAACCCAGGTTGAACAGAATAGCAAACTTTTGTTTTGCTTCTGCTGTACATAAACCTAAAGAATAACCCCTTTCTATATAGGTAAAAAAAACTATTAAAAAAAGGAAACAAGATGGTTTTATGTCGCATACATACAATATAAGTATATTATAAATTTATGTTCATACTGTATATAAAAAATTAAGTTCCTTAAAATCCTTATAATATAGTATATGTAGAGTATTTTTGAAAGGGCATGAGCATAAACACAGGTTACATTTCACTTCAATGCAATTGCTGGAGTTCTAGAACTCTGCAAGAGTTAATACAATAGGGAGGGGACTTTGGTATTTGGTATGTTTATTATTTTTTACCATGTTAGTGGTAACATATGGAGGATTATATATGTCAAATAGAATGGGCAAGTTGTAATATTTACAGGTCACATTCCAATGAGCATCGTGTATGGATATACTGTATGTACAATCTGGTTGTTATCGTGCACCGGGAGGTCACCCTCCCTGCTGGGCGCCGCCATCGCTCTTGAACTTTTGTAAAAGAATAGTTTTGACAAATTCAAATTGTTTAATATTATTACACACAATTTTTCTAAATAAATTCTCTATTTTCCCTTTTCTTCTCACTTCTCTTAACTAGATTTTGTGCCCATTCATCACATTGACATAAAAATGTATCCAAAATACTGATAGAAGCAGAGCTTCCTCACTCACATACAGACACGTGTTTGGAATGGATGTAATAAATAGCCTCCATAAATGAACGTCATCACAGCACACTTGATAGAGTGCTAAAATAGAATTACATTTATTAATTATATACTGTAAAAACAATGTTAAAACAGGACTCGGAGGCTCCTATTTTCTGTTCTCTTCCCTTTATTCTCCTCTCAGTAACAAGGAAACATTTAACATTTACGAAAAAACAAACTTCCCTCACAACAGGGGTCCGTCCATGTATTAGACCATCCCCTCCCCAACAGTTCATATAATCCCGTCCTGAGGACAGCAACTCCTCTCGGCAGGATAAGTATAACTCGTGTATTTTGTGTTGGTGCGCCTTTTTACGGTCTGTGCAGCACCGACTCATCCCAGTATCTGTCACAGAGGTTGGTGACCCCAGCGTCGTTTGGTCTTCACTGCGGCCGAACAGCATTTTCTTTCTGCCCCCAGGAGAAGATATCATCATCTGCCGAGTCTAATTATGCATTCAGTTTCTAATCCCTCACCCGTGTCTGTTTTCTTTCATCTTTGTGATAGAAGCTTTCCAAGGTTTGGCTGACTGTTCTTGTTCCTCAGTTTCTTCATCCTGAGTTTCCTTTGGTTTTCTGTTTGGACTTTTTCTGTTTGCAAGAAAGAGGAGGTGCTGTTCTCAGGGTGGGATTATATGACCTGTTGGGGGAGCGGATGGTCTAATACAGTGTTTCCCAAACGTGTCCTCGGGAGTCGGGACCCTCAACTAGGCCAGATTTTACAGAACACCTTGGGGAAAAGCAGACTGAATCCTGCAATCACTGAGCAGCAAATCATATCACCTGTGCTGTGCTTCACATATCTGGAAAACCTTGTAAGGCGGAGGGTCCTGAGGACAAGTTTGGGAGACACTGGTCTAATACAATGGTTCCCAACCACAGTCTTCAAGTACCCCAAACAGGCCAGATTTTAAGCATTCCCTTGGGGAAATGCAGACTGAATCCTGCAATCACTGAGAAGCAAATCATATCACCTGTGCTGTGCTTCAAGATATCTGGAAAACCTGACCTGTTAGGGGGACTTGAGGACCAGGGTTGGGAACCACTGGTCTAATACATAGGTGGAACCCTGCTGTTTGTTGTTTCTGATGTTAACTTTTCCTTGCTGCTGAGAGGAGAGTAAAGGAATTAATAAAATAAGAGCCTCCGAGTCCTTATTAAAAGCAAAACGTTCCGTCATAAAGTAGGAAAAGTTTGCACTTTTCATTCTCTATATCATGAGACAGGTAAAAAACATCCTAAATGTATAGATTGGGGCCTATAAAGTGGACTCAGTAATCTAGCCAACAATGCCTCTGTGCAAACCTTTGTTAAAACAGATTATAACCCTACTGCCTTCTCTAGAAGGGTTCACACTGCAGTACAGTGGTGTATAGCCCAACAATGGAAGGGATCCCTGCTGAACTGGCACAAGTGGAAGTAGGGCTGGGAGATGGTCAACTGAGATTTTACCCTTGCGAAAAATCGAGGATTCTCGATTCGGTAAGTGACAGATGATCCATTTGAGCATTGGCAGACCAGAGCCGACAGGTTTAACAGGCACCCACTAAACCTGTCAGCTCTGCTCTGCTCTGCCAATGCTCAGCGTCTGTCACTTAACAAATACAGAGTCCTAGATTTTCACGAGTCTAATCACAATCATCCTCAAATCGGGCTAAATCGAAGAGATTGCCCAGCCCTACTTAGAAGCAGCCATTGAATGGATTATATCCTTGGAAAAGATCAATATATAGATCCATAAACCATCTGTCTTTTGCAATGTAGCACCCCAGGCTTTTTGCTAGATTGGACCATGGAGCATTCTTAATGGCCCCATTGCATAGATATGTTGAGAAGCCATAAGGGGATGATGACAATGGTGCTACAGAGAGTCAGTGGAAATTGGCTGCCCAGGGAAGCCATCCTATGTAGACAAAAAAGCAAGCAGGGATCTGGAGGCGGAGCTAACAGCCGAGGAGAGAGGACGTGTGCAGCCGGGCTCCGTTGAAGATTTTGCTTGTTTACCTGTAATCCCGACTGCCATCGACCTCATAGACGACCCCAAACCTGTATAAGGTCTGTTTGTGCACCCCTGAAGCGGTCTCACCGAGCAGCAGTGGTTTAAAAGGACCCAACCGATCACTTGCAACACTTGCGGCCTACTCCGGTCGGCCATTTTGCAACCGCGGAGTTTATTATTTCACTCGCCTGCCGCTTGCTGCACTACTCGAACTTAGCACTCGGTGCGCCCGTTGTTTGTGGGGACCCAGGTGCTTGGGAGATCCCGAGGAGTGAGACAGATTGGGGACCGCTTTGTGCGGCGACCTTTGTTAGTAATATACTCCGCTGTACTTTTATTCAGACTAAACAGTCAGTATACTGCTACTTTAATGGGGAGGAAGACCGGGAAGAAACCTCTGCTACCGGATGGTACCCAGCAGCGGGACATCCGTGATGCACTAGGTGAGGCCCGACGAAAGCGGCAGGGCGAACCCCACACATATTTGTCTCCCACAGCGAGTTCTGCGGAAGAGGAGGAACCGTTTTGGTCTGAGACCTCGGTGGCTGCCCGGCATTCTCCAGGATTGCTGGGGGTAAAGAATCGACCGGGGTCGACCGCAGGAGATCCAAAGCCATCAGTGGCACGACGGCTGGAGACGCCATCTGACCACTTGGATTCTGTGGACTCCCTTCCTGCAGCCCCTGGGAGGCGGATGTGTACGGACCGCATGTCCTTCACGAGGGAGGATGTTCGGAGCTTATTGAGGGAAGCAATGGATGAGATGAAGGCGGTGTGGAGGTTGGATTTCGCGGCCATGTCTGCAGACCTGACGCAGGTTAGAGACCGTTTGACGGCTGTGGAGGCTCGAGTTGACGAGGTCGAAGTGATCCAGACACTACTTACGCCGCAGGTGGAATCGTTACAGTCGCAGGTCACGCTGCTTACGGGAGCGGTAGAAGCAGCTGAAATCCGACATCGCCAGAAGAATATCCGTATCCGGGGGATCCCGGAGACACTTGCTGATGCCGACCTTCTGCCATTTATTAACAAAGCTACTTCTGCGATGCTCGAGTCCGCAACCAGTCCTGTTTTTCAGAAAGCCATCCGGCTTCGAAAGGCGGCCACGGCCCCGGTGGACTCCCCTCGAGATGTGCTGGCAGTGGCGGGGTCGGTGGCTGATAAGCGCCAATTGATGTCGCTCCCTGTGGCCCGAGCACCAATTGTTTTTGAGAATGTATCCTTATCTTTATTTAATGATCTCCCATATGTGACATTGAGTGCTCGACGTCAATTCCGAGAGATCTCAACGTTTTTGAGGAGCTGTGGGGTGAAATACAGGTGGGGGGTGGCGGGATCTCTGTACATATATCATGATAATTTGACACACCTGGTGACTTCGCCTGAGGCGGCGTGGTCCCAGCTACGTTCAAAGGGTCTGTTTCCAACCCCAGAGATAAATAGTTCTGGACTGAACGGTCCCCCCGCTTCTACGAAGGATCCGGGTTAAGTATGGACCTGAAATCAGGCAGTGATATACCTGGACACTCTGGTCTATATTGCCTCTTAACGACCTTTTTCGGATTGTGTTTCCCCCATTAGTACTATTAATTTTCTTGGACTATTTCTGACTTTACATATTCCCACGCCGTGCGTTTTGATTTCCTGCAAAAAAAATAAAAATTTTCTCAGTTTCATTCAGATGACTTTTTAAGTATACGCGATACATTTCGCCGATTTCGTTTTTTCCGTTTATTGATGTTTTTATTCTCC
Organism: Leptobrachium leishanense; assembly: GCA_009667805.1. NCBI lineage: Eukaryota > Metazoa > Chordata > Amphibia > Anura > Megophryidae > Leptobrachium > Leptobrachium leishanense. Next base: position 24,929,625 of record CM019071.1, on the reverse strand, counting down.
TTCCCCCTTTTATATTATTTGGTATGATATGTGCTTGATCTGCTGAGGATGGTGTACCCACCCTCCCCCCCCTTTTTTTTTTTTTGGCATTTTTTCAGGTTGCCGGAGGCGTGCCACCATGGCTTTGAGTTATGTTTGGCCCTCGGGCTCCTAGGCCTCGTGACATTGCTCCTCCATGGCCTCCCTCGGGAGTGTGCCAGGAGAGTCACGGTTATGGTCTTTGCCATTCTCCTCCTACCCCCTATTCGCCCCCCCCCTTTTTTTTTTTCTCTGCCCTGTGGGTCACCATTTTCTCAGCAGCGATATATATATATATATATGTACAGCACCATTCTCTCCCCATTTATTTTTTTCTTCTTATCCCCCTCCCCTCTTTTCCTTGCGAGAAATTTCTGTCAAAATATGACTATATGGTTAACTCTATGTCACATAAGTGATTTCTTATGGCCCTGCGAGGTCACTTTCGTTGGTTACTTTGATTTTATTTCTGTTCGCCAAATAAGGCCGCCTTTTCTTATTTTTTGTTGTTTACCCTCGATGAGACCCCCCTCTTAGGGGATGTTTGTTAAAATGTGATTTTCCTCAGATGACCGCATTGTTTTATACTGATGTGTTTCTCTGACATTTCATGGCCCTGCGAGGCCATTTTATGCTTTGTATGTTGTTAAGCTGACTCTTTTTCAAAATAAAAACTTTGAAAATAAAAAAAAAAAAGCAAGCAGGGACCTGGCTCTCCAGTAACAATGACATATTTTGTTTACAACTGCACCATTTTGGCTGACACCCAGCCTTTCTCAAGCTAATGCACAAAATCCCCACCCAGAGTTACATAGAACAAAAGGATTAGCAACAATTAAACAACTAGGTAATAAACACATGAGACAAATCAATAGAATAAACAATGAGTGACTATTAACACACTTTGTAATACAAGTCTTATGTGTAATCTATATATCTATATATATAAACGCGAAAGTCCTGACGGACTGACTGACTGACTCATCAACGCCCAGCTGAAACCGTTTAACCTAGGAATGTGAAATTTTGAATGTGCACTGTTTTTATGATGTAGGCACCCACTAAGGAAGGATTTTTGGAAACTCCACCCCATAGGGGGTGAAAAAGGGGGTTGAATATTTTAAACACGATACCTATAGCTCAAAAACAGAAGATGCTACAGATGTGAAAATTGGTATTTAGATTCGTCTTGAAAAATAAAAAAAGACGTATTTTACCGTTTTTAAAAAATTCGACTGGGGGTGTGAAAAAAGGGGGTTGAATATTTTAAACAGGATACCTATATCTTAAAAACAGAAGATGTTACAGATGTGAAAATAGGTATTTAGATTCTTCTTGAAAAATAAAAAACACATAATTTACCATTTTTCAAAAATTCAACTGGGGGGGGGGTGAAAAAAGGGGGTTGAATATTTTAAATATTTTAAACAGGATACCTGTATCTCCAAAACAGACGATGATACAGTCCTGAAAATTGGTATTTAGATTTGTCTTGAAAAATAAAACAACACGTATTTTACCATGTTCTGAAAATTCCTTGGGGGGGCAAAAACGGGGGTTGAATACCTTTATCAGTATACCTATATTTCAAAAACCGAAGATGTTACGGGTGTGAAATTTGGTATTTACAATCTTCATGAAAAAAACAAACATGTTTTTTGCCATTTTCCACAAATCCAATTGGGGGAGTCAGGGGAAAGGGGTCTGAATAGTTTTATCATTATACCTATATTTCAAAAACTTGCCATTTTCCAAAAATCCCAAGGGGGGGGTGAAAAAAAGTGGGGCTGAATACTTTTGAACAGGATACCTATATCTCAAAAACAGAAGATGTTACACACGTGAAAATTGGTATTTAGATTCGTCTTGAGAAACAAAAAAACACCTATTTTACCATTTTCCAAAAATTCTGTGGGAGGGGGCAAAAATGGGGGGTTGAATACTTTTATCAGTATACCTATATTTCAAAAAACAAAGATGTTACAGTTGTGAAATTTGGTATTTACAATCGTCGTGAAAAAAACAAACGTGTTTGCCATTTTCCACAAATCCAAATAAGGGGGGGGGGTTCGAGGGAAAGGGGACTGAATACTTTTATCAGTATATCTATAGTTCAAAAACCAAGATGTTACAGGTGTGAAGTTTGGTAATTACAATCTTTTGAAAATAAAGAAACACGTGTTTTACCATTTTCCAAAAATCCAAGTGGGGGGGTAAAAAAAAGGGGTGAATACTTTTGTGAATACTACATCTCAAAAACAGAAGATGTTACAGATGTGAAAATTGGTATTTAGATTTTTCTTGAGAATCAAAAAAACACCTATTTTACCATTTTCCAAAAATCCAGTGGGAGGGGGAAAAAGGGGGTTGAATACTTTTATCGGTATACCTATATCTCCAAAAACCAAAGATGTTACAGGTGTGAAATCTGGCACTTACAATCTTCTTGAAAAATAAAAAAACACATGTTTTACCATTTTCCAAGAATCCCACGTGGTGGGTGAAAAAAGGGGGATGAATACTTTTCAACAGGATACCTATATCTCAAAAACAGAAGATGTTACAGATGTGAAAATTGGTATTTAGATTTGTCTTGAAATTAAAACAACACGTATTTTACCATTTTCCAAAAATCCAGTGGGGGGCAAAAAGGGGATGAATACCTTTATCACTATACCTATATTTCAAAAACCAATGATATTACAGGTGTGAAATTCGATATTTACAATCTTCGTGGAAAAAAAAAACATGTTTTAGCATTTTCCGAAAATCCAGTTAAGGGGTGGGGGGGGGGGTGGGGGAAAGGGATTGTGAATACTTTTATCAGTATACCTATATTTCAAAAACCAAAGATGTTACAGGTGTGAAATTTGGCACTTACATTCTTCTTGAAAAATTAAAAAAACACGTGTTTTGCAATTTTCCAAAAATCCCAAGTGGGGGAAAGGGGGGGGGTTCTACCAAAAAAACCTCAAGTTTATTTTAAAAAACAATTTTAACAAATCCTAAAATCCACGCGAGCGAAGCCACGGGCAAAAGCTAGTATATATATAAACGCAAAAGTCCTGACTGACCGATCAACGCCCAGCTGAAACCGTTTAACCTAGGAACGTGAAATTTTGACGGTGCACTGTTTTTATGATGTGGGCACCCACTAAGGAAGGATTTTTGGAAACTCCACCCCTAAGGGGGTTTAATATTTTAAACAGGATACCTATATGTTAAAATCAGAAGATGTTACAGATGTGAAAATTGGTATTTAGATTCGTCTTGAAAAATAAAAAAACATGTATTTTACCATTTTCTGAAAATTCCTTGGGGGGGGCAAAAAGGGGGGTTGAATACTTTTAACATAAACGCAAAAGTCCTGACTGTCTGACTCAACGCCCAGCTGAAACCGTTTAACCTAGGAATGTGAAATTTTGAAGGTGCACTGTTTTTATGATGTAGGCACCCACTAAGGAAGGATTTTTGGAACCTAAGGGGGTGAAAAAGGGGGTCGAAAATTTTAAACCGGATACCTATAGCTCAAAAACAGAAGATGTTACAGATGTGAAAATCGGTATTTAGATTCGTCTTGAGAAATAAAAAAACACGTATTTTACCATTTTCTGAAAATTCCATGGGGGGCCAAAATGGGGGGTTAAATACATCTATATATATATATAAACGCGAAAGTCCTGACTGACTGACTCATCAACGCCCAGCTGAAACCGTGTAACCTAGGAACGTGAAATTTTGAAGGTGCACTGTTTTTATGATGTAGGCACCCACTAAGGAAGGAGTTTTTGAAAATCTACCCATAAGGGGGTGAGAAAAGGGGGGTTGAATATTTTAAACAGGATACCTATAGCTCAAAAACAGAAGATGTTACAGGCCTGAAAATTGGTATTTAGATTCGTCTTGAAAAATAAAACACGTATTTTACCATGTTCTGAAAATTCCTTGGGGAGGGCAAAAAGGGGGTTGAATACTTATCAGTATACCTATATTTCACGGACCGAAGATGTTACGGTGGGAAATTCGATATTTACAATCTTCGTGCAAAAAAAGAAATGTTTTACAATTTTCCGAAAACCCAGTTAAGGGGGGTGGGGGAAAGGGATGTGAATACTTTTATCAGTATACCTATATTTCAAAAACCAAAGATGTTACAGGTGTGAAATTTGGCACTTATGTTTTTTTTATTTTTCAAGAAGGTGTTTTACAATTTTCCAAAAATCCCAAGTGGGGGGAAGGGGGGGGTTCTACCAAAAAACCTCATGTTTCTTTTAAAAACAATTTTAACAATTCCTAAAATCCACGCGAGCGAAGCCGCGGGCAAAAGCTAGTTATATAATAAACCTTAAGAATATACACTGTGAAATAATAAAAAGAACATTTAAAAACATGCAATTACAAAATCCTAAAAAATACAATACAATAAACGCAGAGAGCAATTAGAAAGTATTCACGAATCATTATGAGGTCCCGGACTGCCACCCGAGACCTCATGAATATGTATCTTCATGTCCACTCACCCCCTTCATGTGTTTAATAAATTAAAATACTAATTTCATTCTCCAGTCAAATGTCTAATAGGTCTATTCACTAAAAGGTGAAAACAAGGAGAACTGGCAGGAGAAGAGAACAAGCGAGACCAAATAGCCGATTTGGAAAGTGTGATAAATGGGGGAATTTTTCTGGTTTGGCTATTTTGACTTAGAATTTTCACTTCTCCAGTCAATTTTCACCTTTAGTGAATAGACCCGTTAGCTTTATAGAAGTTTAACGAAATGGCTAGAACTTATTGTAAGTTCTTGTATCCTATTAGACATATTATCTGGCACTAAAACATACACTATAAACAACATTTTTTTCAACACAATACTGTTGTGCCAAGAACCAGACTGCCTTTTTCTAACAATCCAAAATAATGAAATTTGCATTTTTCAGCATGACCAAGTCATAGACACCCCGCCCCCCATAAAGAACAAACAAAGACAGCATCAAAATGACAACCTCCTGGAATATGATACGGAGTCACATAAATTGCAAAAAATTTAAAAATGTCTGTGCAATGTTAAATGGGAGGAGGGGGGGGGGGGTTAATTGCCTGGAGAGAGCTCTGCTTATTTTCTTGAAATTACTAACATTTGCAACGACCATGATGAATAACAAATCAAGAATTTCCCTTGGGGGTTTACAGGGAATCTTAGACTCTATAAAGTAGATATCTAAAACCATCAAGAAAAAGCATCTAGGGTTTATTTAGCAAACAGTAAATTAGAAAAGAGGATTATTCCACACGCTATGCCCAAAATAAACAGAATTTGAGAAACAGTCCATCTGTTATTCATTCAGCTCTATTGTCTTGGTTAGGAATCTTCCATCTCCTTGCATTTCTGAGTAACCCTGATTAGTAGAACCATAGAACCGTATTTATTTATTTATAAAGTTTTTTACCAGGAAGGATACATTGAGATTTCTCTCGTTTCCAAGTATGTCCTGGATAAACAGCTGAGCTGGCAATAGTCAGAGGGTAACAGCAAAACTAGAAGCTAGGCTCCAACCATTAGCAGGTTCTTTATTATTGGCAAGTATACCAGTGAACGTCTATGTTAACAGCTACATGTATAATATTTGGGAGCAGCTACAGGATACCGGCTGCAGCGCCAAGCTGGTATTCCCTCCTGAAGTCTATAAGACTGCTAGAAGATTTGGGGCGAGATCCCAACATGTGAACTCACATTGCTGGCAGAAGGACAATGGGAACTGTTTGTTCTCAGTGTCCTTCTGCTAGTGTTGACAGAAGACAGTGGATTGTGAGGTCCTCTGAACTGTGAATTCATGGAATCACAGCAGAGTGTGGATTTATCCGAACATGTTTTTTGGACACCCTGGCCCATATTACATTCCTAACGCCAAAACGGGGATGCAAAGGAGAAAGACCTGTGCCTGCAGGTTTCTCCTTAGCGTCCCCGTTTTAGGGTGATATTACGGGGCAGGCGCTAATACAGTGCCATGAGCATCCCCTCGATGGAGTCCATAGGACTCCATTGAGGCCAACGCATGCTGGTCCCATGACCTGCCGGATCTCGCCTTGCGAGATCCGGCAGATCTACGTAGTGATTTGCAGAGGGAGACTGGGGGACGTTTTCCCCCCAGTCTCGCACTGCTCCAGGCGGCCAGAAGAGGTGGTTGGAGCTGCCGATCTCACCGTAGGATGGGAGGTATCTGATTTTTGGGGGGATTTTTGGCTGGTGCTGACGGTAAGTAACACTTTGAGCTCCACATGTTAAGCATAGGGAGCGCAAAGTACAGTAAGCTCACGCTGAAAAGCACAAGATCCGAATCACTAGCGGGTTTTTCAACCCGTTAGTGTTCAGGTTTGCAACAAGTGCGCCCATGCTAGGGCCACCATGGCTAATGTTAACGCTCACACAGGTGAGCGCTACCGTTAGCATCAGGGATGTAATAGGGCCCCCAGTGTTGTTGCTAAAGAATATATATGTATTTTTTTATTTATTTTGTAAATACCCGCTGCAGATGATGAAAACGAACGACCTTGGAATTGCAAGGTGTTCTTTGACTGCCGTTAACAGTGACACTTTGTATACAAAGTTTAGGAAGATTTATTGTACAGCAACCTGCTGTTATAACTGGAACACAAAGCGGATCGTGGCTTGTCTGGAATTGCAGGGGAGCTTTTACACGTGCGGCTGTTATAGAATTAACGAGTGAGCAATTAAGTATAACTCAAATGGAGTAGCACCTAATGTTTGAACAACTCCTGAAGGGATCCACAAATCAAATCAACGGACACATGCAACTTTTTTTGTACTGTAATGATTTCCCTGAACTAAGTGTGTGGTCATGCAATATTAAATTCTTCGCATACAATGTCATGTTCTGATGAAAACAGTAGTTTATGTTAATGATTTCCGATGAATGTGGCTCATCGGTCTTCATTCTTATCATTGAGCCGTCCTGCTTCACTGTAAGTGCCAAGAACTAACGACCTGAAGCCCTCGTTTATCAATCTAGATCTTACATTGAAAATGTTGCAAGTTCGTACAACAATTTCCAAAAACGTCTTTTTTGATTTGTACATGGGTGTCGTAATTACGGAGGTTTCTCTTATTAGGTTTATTTTATTACTGCAATGTCTGGGACTAAAAAAAGAAGAAGAAGATATCTCGTTTTCATCCTAATTTGAGATTTAGCCATATTTGCTTCTCTTTTTCTTAAAAACAAAGTAGTGTCCGTAACCGGGTTTTAATAAACGCTGCCCTTGACTGCCATAGCAACTTCAATAAGCATGTGAGTAATTTAACCTCTTAATGACAAGAGCTATACTATACTGCAAAAAGAAAAAAAAAAAACAGTAAATTATGGCTGAAGACATATGGGAAATTAGCCCATCCCGTCGGAAAACTGATTTTACTAGTTTTTTGCTTTAAACTCTCTGCAAAGGACTGAATTGGCCCTTGGATAACAAAAGGTATTTTTACATGAAGATGCATCCCATCCTAACGATTCATGACAATCCCGATCATGGGGATCAGTAATGTGGTGCATAGATTAGCGGGAAACATAAAACCTTAAATCTATTGCAGTTGCATCTGGAGTCCGAGATGATAGGGTACAAGCCCCCAGACCCATTCATCATGGTAGGTGTATTGCTGATTTACTTTGATTAGATAAGCATTTCCCTAATTGGCATTCATGGTTTATTTCCTACTTTTAGCAAGTTATTCCTATTTACATAGAGAATAGTCTGCAGACTTCTCCATCCTGACCGTCCTAAATGCATGTGTTTTACTTACAGGCACAAGTCCCTGTGTCCACACCTAATCTGCAGTGCACCGCTATGTGAGTCGCGTATCAGGCGTCCGCGCAGGGATTTACTTTACTTTACTTTAACATGTATTTAAGGATGCCAGGAGTTATCTCACAGCAGTGTCTGCTTGAACAAAGGGAGCTATATTAGAATCCTAGCGTTAAAACGTGGGCGCAAGAGAGGAAAAACTGCACCCGCAGTTTTCCCCCTTGTGCCCACGTTTTAATGCTGGATTACAAAGCAGGCGCAAAAAATGCTGCCTGCATTGTTTGCGGGCTTTAACCCCCAGGATGCTCGTGGCTGCGCTTAGCGCAACCACGAGCATCCACTCGATGGAGTCCATAGGACTCCATTGAGTTTCCCCCTGCCGGTCTTGTGACCAGCTGGATCTCCCCCCGCGAGATCCGGCCGGGTCGGTGTAGTCAGGGCCAGCCCGACCGACCACGGAGCGGTTCGGAGCAACCGCTCAAGGTGGCAGATTTTGGGGGAGCAGCAGATTTTGCCGCCGAGCCCCTGCACTGCTTTTTAAACCACGCAGCTGCGCCAGCATCTCATGGAAGCCGACACAGTGGCCTTTCCGCGCTGAGCTTCTGGACTAACTCCCAGTCTGGGCGCTGCCTGCTAGCATCACCAGACCATTGCATGATGGGAAATGTAGTTCAAGCCTGGTTTAAAGCATATTGCAGAGAACCCGTTAAGAACTACATCTCCCGGCATGCAATGCTCCAGTGATGGCACAAGGCGGCGCCCAGACACGGAGTTAACCAGGAAGTTCAGTGCCGAATTTCACAGATGGGGGGAACAGTGCCTGGGAATGGTGAGAAGCAGGTGCTGGGCAGCATATGGAGGCAGGAGTCCGACTGCAGACAGAGCCTGCTGGTAACTCCTTGCTATACTCCCATATCTCCCCCTCCCATCTCTCTCCCTATCTCTCCTGTACTCACATCTGTGTGTGTGTGAGACTGTGTGTATCTGTCTGTGTCTGTGTGCGTGACTGACTGTGTGTGTGTGTTACTGTGTGTGTGTATCTGTCTGTGACTGTGTTACTATGTATGTGTATGTGTTACTGTGTGTGTGTGTTACTATGTGTGTGGATGGATGTGTGGAGTTCTGTGATATGCTCATACACCGCACATTACAAGGAGTTTTATTGCTGTGGAGCTATGTGATACAGTAATGTGCAGTGTGTATGAGCGTATCACTGAGCTCCACAGCAATAAAACTGACAGTAATGTGCAGTGTGTGTGTATATATCACAAAGCTCCACAGCTGTCACGTGTACATTGGGATTTGTATAGCAGGTGGGGTTGTGAGCGCAGGATGCAGTGAAATAGGCAGGTTTTGCAAAGTAAAAGGGTTTATTTAAAGAATAAACACAATAACTAAGCAGCAGATCAGAACTAGACACTGGAGGAGACTGGGCACAAAAGGGAATAGCAGAGAAGGAGGAGATGCAAGAAAAGGAGGTAGAAGCAATAGAGGGATGGCTGAGAGTTGTGGGAAGGGAGGTTAAGGAGAACTAAATATGGGAGCGGTTAGGAACAGAAGAAATAAGGGATAGCAAGATGAGAATAAAGAGACCAGAGTGTGAGAGTGAAAATGGACACAAAGGGAACTTAACAGCACATGGGGCAAGCAATGAATAAACAATAATACAGATATAAACATATAACACAGATCTTGAAAGTAATGGTCTCAGGCAAGGAAGAGGCAATAATAATAGTCTAGAGGCTAAGCAATGGGTCTGGTTCACGGGGATCTTAGATGGGGCAGAAGGGAGCAGGATGAGGGGGCACCGTCTGTAACTTCAATGTGGAAGTCCTTTCTGAAGGGCGTTGCTTCCTGATATGCAGGGACAAATAGGGCAAGGTGAGCTCAGGTGGGGCTCCAGGGCTAGAACGTCAGATTCATGTAGAAAGTCCAGGAACTTATATTGTTCATATTGCACTGTTAATGTGGGTGACAGGGGCCAGAGCGTGGCGACCCTGACAACAGCAATAAAACTCACAGTAATGTGCAGTGTGTGTATATCACAAAGCTCCACAGCAATAAAACTCACAGTAATGTGCAGTGTGTATGAGCATGAGTTTTATTGCTGTGGAGCTCTGTGATACGCTCATACACTCCGCACATTACTGTGAGTTTTATTGCTGTGGAGCTCTGATACAGTAATGTGCAGTGTGTATGAGCATATCAGAGCTCCACAGCAATAAAACTCACAGTAATGTGCGGTGTGTATCAGCGTGAGTATTATTGCTGTGGAGCCCTGTGGTATGCTCATACACACCACATATTACTGTGAGTTTTAATGATGTGGAGCTCTGTGATACACACCACACATTACTGTATCACAGAGCTCTACGTCATTAAAACTCACAGTAATGTGTGGTGTGTATGAGCATATCACAGGGCTCCACAGCAATAATACTCACGTGGATACACGCCACACATTACTGTGAGTTTTAATGACGGAGCTCTGTGATACAGTAATGTGTGGTGTGTATGCGTGTACCACAGAGCTCCACAGCTTTAAAACTCACAGTAATGTGTGGTGTGTATGAGCATATCACAGGGCTCCACAGCAATAATACTCACGCTGATACACACCACACATTACTGTGAGTTTTATTGCTGTGGAGCTCTGTGATACGCTCATACACTCCGCACATTACTGTGAGTTTTATTGCTGTGGAGCTCTGATACAGTAATGTGCAGTGTGTATGAGCATATCAGAGCTCCACAGCAATAAAACTCACAGTAATGTGCGGTGTGTATCAGCGTGAGTATTATTGCTGTGGAGCCCTGTGGTATGCTCATACACACCACATATTACTGTGAGTTTTAATGATGTGGAGCTCTGTGATACACACCACACATTACTGTATCACAGAGCTCTACGTCATTAAAACTCACAGTAATGTGTGGTGTGTATGAGCATATCACAGGGCTCCACAGCAATAATACTCACGTGGATACACGCCACACATTACTGTGAGTTTTAATGACGGAGCTCTGTGATACAGTAATGTGTGGTGTGTATGCGTGTACCACAGAGCTCCACAGCTTTAAAACTCACAGTAATGTGTGGTGTGTATGAGCATATCACAGGGCTCCACAGCAATAATACTCACGCTGATACACACCACACATTACTGTGAGTTTTATTGCTGTGGAGCTCTGTGATACACTCATACAGTAATATGTGGTGTGTATCACAGAGCTCCACAGCAATAAAACTCACAGTAATGTGTGGTGTGTATCAGCGTGAGTATTATTGCTGTGGAGCCCTGTGATATGCTCATACACAACTCACATTACTGTGAGTTTTATTGCTGTGGAGCTCTGTGATACAGTAATGTGTGGTGTGTATGAGTGTATCACAGAGCTCTAAATCAATAATACTCACGCTGATACACACCACACATTACTGTGAGTTGTAATGCTATGGAGCCCTGGATACGCTTTTACATGCCACGTGTTTGTTTTTTTTAATTTTGGGGGGGGGGGGCAGCATTTCATCTGTCGCTCCAGGCAGCACAGTGGCTGGGGCCGGCCCTGGGCGTAGTGATACGCAGAGAGCGACTGGGGGTGTCAGGCTCGAGCCAGGATGGAGCCATGGCAGGGCCTTATGGTATGGTTTATTTCCCAAGCGCTGGGGGTCAGCAGGTAAACAGACACTGGAGACTTGGATTGCAGGTAATAAAGGTATATTGAATGCACAGCAGAATGACACAGTCTTTGCATATAGGAGTTTCAATATACACAGGCAATGTATATATACAATGTGGTAGGCAACGTAGTCAGACGTGGGAGAATCCACTTGCATAGCAATACCGTGAATGAAGGTCTTAAGCAGCAGACACAGGATGGATGGCTGGCAGCCAAAAAAGTCTCTAGGACCCAAAGGATAGTGGGCCACGTAGTCACGGGCTGTAGACTCCACAGGAATGTCACCAAGGACCAGACAAAGGTGATTCTCAGGATAGGTAGCTAACTGGAACACAGGAACCCAGGCAGATCTCCAGTTCTAATGGATAGTGGGCTACGCAGTATAAAGTCCAGTCACAGGATCCACGGATGCTAGAACCACAAAAATCGCACAGAACAAGGGGTAAAGGATACTGTAGACAAACGATGGAGAGGCAGCTCACAACACCTCACATGAACAGGATGGGGAAACACAATGAGAGAGCATAGAAGGAAGGGAGTGTCCAGGTTATATGCACAGGATCTGGCACAAGGATTAACCCCTGAGTGGAATGCAGGTAGACTCCTGGGGCTGACATGACAGGGGGGGGACTTTTCCCCCCAGTCTTTCTCTGCTCCCGCCGGACGGAGGAGACGGTTGGAGCCGCGGTCCTCGCCGCGGGACAGGAGGTGATTATACAATGCTTTTTTTGTTTTTTTAGGCTGGTGTTAATAGATTCTGCAGAAGCGGAATCCGTTAACACCAAGTCCTGGCTGTGGTTAACTTTTTGCTAACCAGAGTCGGATGTTAATCAGCACTAGTAGATTGTAATCCTAACGCTCATTAACACTTTGCGCTCCCCATGTTAAGTATAGGGAGCACCAAGTACAGTAACCTCGCGCTGAAGTTACAGCGCAAGGTACCAAACCCAAACGGGTTACTTAACCTGTTTGCGTTTGGATCGTAATATGCGGTAAACACCGCAGCAAACGTTAATGCTCACGCAAGTGAGTGTTAGTGTTAATGTCAGGAATGTAATGTGGTCCAGAGTGTTTTCAATTAAAATGTCAAAATAGTTCTCATCTCCGGGCAGCCAAAGGAATGCTTATTGCTGTGGTTTGTCTAGTCATCATTTTTCTGAAACGATCCTACATATTCTTAACCTCCTGTATGTTTGTGTAAAATGTTCTGTAATGTCTTCCTGGCAAGCAATAGAAATGCTATGTTTAGCAGAATGTTATACATTAAATTCCTCCCGGCACAGGTTTATAGGTTTACTGGGTCTCCCATTTGCACACACTCTGAGCAGAGGGTTTACCATCACATTTTCGCCACCTCTTGGCCACGGTGAAAATTGCAGCGACAAAAAAGTAGTTATTTTAAATCAGTAGTGGAAATTAGGACTTCACAGAAAAGTCAAATTTTTTAATGCAAATTTCTATATACTAGCGTCATTTTTCAAGTAAGCTGCAAATTAATGCTAGATGCCAAAAAATGAAGCGAGCGCGATAGAATTGGGGTTAACATTATAACGAACAAATACCAACCCTAACCTTAATACTCACCTTAACCCTAAACTTACTCTCTCATCATCTTTTTGCATTTTACAAATGTTGCAAAAAGGACAGGAGTACAGTGATAACGTGCATAGAACAACTGACACAATTACAAAGGAAGAAAAAAAAGTCCTAATTTCCACTACATTTTAAAAATTGCAGCAATATTCTCATCGTCCACGTGGTGGTGACCTGATATTAGAATAACCTGGCAGACATTACATTCCACACTCACATTACATTAGCTCATAACTCCTATTGATCCAGCTCCAACATATTGCGCAGCGCTTTACGATGGGGATATACAGACTAGACATAACCACGCAGAAGGGACAGAGGGTCCAGTGGAATCAAACAATTACAGCCCTTTATACAAGTGTTCTGCTAGTTGACCAATGAGCTTACAATCTAAGATCTAGCATGCCTCTGAGCAGACACACACGCAACACATTTATACACATGCTTACAAACATGATCATACACGGATGCTGGTTACTGTAATGAGGTGTTGCATTAAGACAAGAGGAGCAGAATTTTGGCTACAGAGCTGAACAGAGACCATGGGTCTACTCTTTGATTTATAGAGAGAGCAAGCAGAGCCGGAATCCCTCCAGCCAACAATAGAAAAACTCCTTATCCCTTTTATATGTATCTCTATACACTGGATACTTACTTACAGGGTTATTCAAAGAGATCCGAATTGCTGGCGAACGGTAACCGAATGCGGAAATTCAGCGTACGTTATCTTTCTTGGCCATTCGGCTATTCAGAGAGCAGGAAGTTCGCCATATGTTGGCGAACTGCCTGCACATACGTGCCTGTTCGGTGCGTGTACGAGAGCAGTGAAATCCCCATAGAGAAGCAATGCTTCATCTATTCAGAGTACAAAAACCAGCATTGAAAAGTTGCCGAATTGCCCTGCTGTTCGTGGTTTCATGCGGCAGGTTTATTCAGGCGAATCCCATAGGCTTCAATGTTAAGAATATTCCCGTTTTAATTCAATATCTAATAAACCATTTATTATAATATTCTGCAGTAAAAAGTCTCTATTCATAGATTTTTTTAGGACCTTTTAAGCATTTTTCGGGATTTTTTTGCAAAAAACATTTTCCTGATTTTTTTTGTTCTTTTTTTAATCGTTTTTTCTTTTTTCTGTAACAGCCCTTTTTATTATCATTCATTGGATCTTATATGTAAATTTCAGACATTTTCGCTCAGTAGTTTCTTTGCAAACAGTGTTTCACTGTTCAAACATTCAAGCAAACTTTTTTTTTCTCACTCCATTCGTCTGCGGTGTTGGGTTTTTCCGGTGGCTGCTCTGCGCTGTGATCAGCGGCTGCTCGGGTTTCTCCGGCGTGTTCGGCGGGGTTAATCCAAATGTTTTTGCGGGTTTCGGTGTGACTTCGCCTGCTTTTGCGGTGAGTGTTCATCGGGTTTTCGGCGACTTTTCCTTGCACTACGACGGCCCTGTGGTGCTTGCTGAATACACCGCAGGATCGCCGAATCGCACCGAATTGAAGAGAACGAAAAGTCACCGAACGTGCAGTGATTTTTCGATTCTCTTTGAATATCCCTGTTAATATTTCTGATAGCAAGTATCCAGAATCAGCAATTCATACTGTGTATGAAATAGAAGATTTTTCAGTAAGTGTCAAAATAAAAGTAATGAGAATACTTGCAGCTTCAGCCATGATTTGATATCAGCTGCTTGTTTTCTGGTGAGACCGTTATCCTCTTTACTAGTCTGCTTAAAACCTACAAGAAATATACCCAACCCTTCTAGATTGTAAATTCCCACGGCATTAGGGCCCTTGTTTCCGCCAGTACTGGTTTATCAAATGTTGTTCAATGTATTTTAAACCCTGTCTACATTGTGGCCATTGTTCAGCGCTGCGGAATATGCTGGCGCTATATAAATAAAGTATAATAATAATATACATATATGCCAAAACCACATGGGATGCACTCAGGGTCTTGTAAAAAAATCAGACATTTCGGCCCAGCAGCGAGCCTTCATCAAGATATATATATATATATATATATATATATCTCTCACATACACAGTATATACATAAATAAAATCCCAGAGACATGACACTCTTCTTGCAAACAATGTGCAAATTCTCATGCCCCGCTGAAAACGATCCTCGTAATTGTATAATGCAGCTGGTGCAGACGCACTCGAGGTCTCCATAAAATATGCTTTATTGTTGATCCATTAAAAATCCATATTAATGGAATAATAATAAAGCATATCTATATTATGAAGACCTCAAGTGCGATCTCACCAGCTGCAAAATATATATATATATATCTCACCAGAGTATAGCAGTAGCTGTGATACCTATTGATTGCACTAACGTTACATTTAAAAGATAAGCTTTCGAGAGTATCCGCTCTTCCTCAGGTCTCGGCGACATACCTGAAGAAGAGAGGTTACACTCTCGAGAGAGCTTGTCTTTTAGGCTGGGTGCACACTAGAGTTTTCTTCTGCGCACAGTTCGTGCGTTATGACGCACTTACTGGCGTCCGTCGCAGCGTTGTGATGCTGCGACTGGGCCGGTCACATGTTTGTGCGCGCACTTAGTGCACGCGTAGCATGCGTCCACCTAGAGATCCTCACCGTCGATGCGCGTCGACGGGGCTGCAAAGCACGATCCTATGGAGTATTGCGGTTTGCAGCGCCGAGGAGGGGCAGGCGGGCTCAGGGGGGGGGCAGAGTACATCAGTAGCAGTGATACCTTGTTTATTGGACTAACATGGCTTACCAAATCTACACTATATATACAGTATATCCTTTTTTTTCTTATAGATGTGGATCAAAGGGGCTGCAAACTGGAGCCATTCGTTCAATATATTTGACATTACAAACTATGAATATATGCATGGCATGTTCTGCTTATTGGGCTGCACCGCTTGCTGCATTTCGTTAGTAGACTGACTTCAGAAAGCATCATTTAGAATGTAACCCTAAGGCTAGGGTCAGACAAACGCATTTTTCGCGTCGTCCGTGAAAAAGTGCGTTCGAACGAATGGACGTATTCTTTCACGGAATACGCGATAGCGGTCATACGATGCGCATTTTTGTCCGTGATTTTGTACGGATCATCAATAAAACACTTTTTGCATCTGGACGTTATGTTGGCCGGACATTAGCAGTGTCTGACGTCTCCTAATCACGCACACACGCCTCTATGCGGACGCAGCGCACTCTGTACGTCAGTACTAGCGGTATCACGTTCTCGAAAAAATGCGTTAGTTTGCCGCTTGCATTGCGCGGCCGCACTTTCGTGCGGCCGTACTTCGTCTATTGCCTGTCATTGGCTGTCATTTGCTGCTACTACGGCCGTGATAAAGTGCGGCTGCACGCGCGTTCGCACTGCGTTCGTCTAGCCTAAGAAATACAAGTTATTTAGATATGAAACATTCAAGTCTCTGTATACACATGCAGGGAGAAGTTCTTGAGAAGTATCAGTTCTTGAAATATATATTTTAATTATCTTTTTCTTGCTCTATATCAGTGTTTCCCAACCCTGGTCCTCAAGTCCCCTAACAGGACAGGTTTCAAGGATCACCTTGGGGGAAATACAGACTGAATCCTGCAATCACTGAGCAGCAAATCATATCACCTGTGCTGTGCTTCGGATATCTGCAAACCTGACCTGTTGGGGGGGACTTGAGGAACAGGGATGGGACCCTCTGATCGATATTATCTAGAAAATCAATGTGTAACATATGTGTAAATGATTCCATGTACGATTACAAAAAGAAGTATATAAATAATTACTAGATCGATTATAGGAAAAAGTTACCTGTAGAATATAAAAAATAATATCATAATGCCTGTATATAAAAATATAGTAATACTTTGTATCTGTACCATACTAGGATTTCAACTCATTGCAACCCCATGAATCGTATCCCTGTATAACAGTGAGTGACCCTAGAGCTCACCCTGTATTCTGCCCTCTCTCTGGCTGTTGTAATGCAGCAGTAAAGTTTGATGATTTTTGTTGTTGTTTTTGTTTACAGTGAGGGTGGGAGGCTGCTCCTTGCATCCTATTTGCAGTAACATACAGGAGTGAGATCCAAATAAGAATTACACCCCCCTCTTTAATCCTGCCTTAAAAAAAGTTATTCAAATGAGACATTCAGGGTTATCCAAAGAGATTCGAAAAGTCACCGCACGTTCGGTGACTTTTCGTTCTCTTCAATTCGGTTCCTTTTGCCGATCCCATTTCGGTGACCCTGCAGTGTATTCAGCAAACACCACAGGGTCCCCGAATTGCAGGGAAAAGCTGCCGGAAACACGACGAAAACGAACCGCAAAACCCAGGGAATGCACGCCGAAAACCCTCAAAAACATCTGGATAAACCCATCGAAAAGCCCGAGCAGGAGCCGATCTGCTGACACCGCAGACGAGGGAGGTGAATAAATTAGCAAAACCGTTTGTATGAATGTGAAATTGAAACACTGTTTGCAAAGAAACCACTGAGCGAAAATGTCTGAAATTTACACAGGAGGTCCAGGGAATGATAATAAAAAGGGCTGTTACAAAAAAAATAAGTAAACTGAAAAAAAACAAAAAAAAGAAAACGACTTTTTAAAAAAAAAAAAAATCAGAAAAATGCTTAAAGTATCCTAAAAAATCTATAAATAAAGAGACTCTTTACTGCAGAATTATATAATGAACGGTTTATTAGATATTGAATTAAAACAGGAATATTTTTAACATTGAAGCCTATGGGATTCTCCTGAATAAACTTGCCGAATTAAACCACCGAATGGCAGGACATTTCAGGAACCTTTCACTGCTGGTTTGTGTTCTCTGAATAGCCGAAGCAGTGCTTTTTCATGGGGTTTTCACTGCCCTCGAACAGGCACCGAACAGGCACCGTATGTTCAGGCAATTCGCCAGGATTTGGCGAATTGCCTGCTCTCTGGATAGCCGAATGGTCAGGAAAGGTAACCGAACGCTGATTTTCAGCGTTCGGTTACCTTTCTCAAGCAATTCGGATCTCTTTGGATAACCCTGATTGTCTGCCAAAATCTGCTTTTCAATATTCAGCGATGTGAAAAGGTAAATATACTGTGGTTGTTTGTGAAAAAGTTAAGTATTTGAATTTTCTTGGCACATCTATGAATTTCCAGCACTGCACAATAGCTTTGACCCCATTTCGTAGAAACCACGAGTGTCAATGATGCGGACGTGATGACATGCCATTTACTAATCCTGACCTTGTTATACAATGTATACATGGAAAGTTGCAGTGTTGGGAATATGTTCCTCAGTGTACATGTTCTTCATCTTCCAGGAAGCAGATGAATGGAATCTCGGTGTTTAGACTTTATGAATAGTTATCAAGAAATTGAAAAAATGCTTTTCTATAAACTATATTAACCCCTGTAAGGCTGAAATCGCCACGTTAAAATATTTCGTATGTATCTGGAAGAAGAGTCCCGGCAAGAGCACCTCTCCAGTAAGGCTGGGGTCAGACTAGCACATTTTTAACGTGCGTTTAGGCGCACTTAATCACGGCCGCAGTAGCAGCAAATGACGGGCAATGACGGCCAATATACGAAGTACGGCAGCACGAAAGTCCGGCCGCGCAACGCAAGTGGAACATGAACGCATTTTTTCGAGAACGCAGAACCGCTAGTACTGACGTACAGAGTGCGCTGCGGCGGCATAGCGGTGCGTGTGCGTGATTAGGAGACGTCAGACCCTGCTCATGTCCGGCCAACATAATGTCCAGACGTCCAAAGTTTCCTGGTTTGGATCCGTAACCAATCACGCACGAAAATGCGCATCGTATGACCGTTTTCGCGCATCCCGTGAAAAAATACGTCAATGCGTTCGGACGCACTTTTTGACGGTTGCTGCAAATAATGCGCTCGTTTGACCCTAGCCTAAGTGTCCTTGGGCAAGACACCTAACGGTACATACTCGCCACCCAGGACATACTTAAAAAGAGAGAAATCTTAATGTATCCTTCCTGGTAAAATACTTTCTCAAAAAACTGAAAAAAAAAAAAAAAAAGGAACAGGGTTATTCAAAGAGGATCGAAAAGCCACCGCACGTTCGGTGACTTTTCATTCTCTTCAATTCGTTGCGACTTGGCGATGCCATTTCAGCAAGCACCACAGAGCCGTCGTAGTGCAGTGAAAAGTCGCCACAAACCTGCCGAAAACTCACCGCAAAACGAGGGGCGAATGCACACCGAAAACATCTGGATTAACCCTCCGAACACGCCGGAGAAACCCGAGTAGGAGCCGATCAGAGCGCAGAGCAGCCGCCAGAAAAAGCAGACACCGCAGACGAATGGAGTGACAAAAAAACAGTTTGCTTGAAAGTTTGAAAAGTGAAACGCTGTTTGCAAAGAAACTACTGAGTGAAAATGTCTGAAATTTTCATATGAGGTCCAGGGAATCATAATAAAAAGGGCTGTTACAGAAAAAAGTAAAAACGATTTAAAAAATGTTAAAAAAAAATTGACAAAACTTTTTTGCCAAAAAAATCCTGAAAGGTGCTTAAAATATCCAACAAAATCTATAAATAAAGAGACTTTTTACTGCAGAATATTATATTAAACGGTTTATTAGATATTGAATTAAAACGGGAATATTTTTAACATTGAAGCCTATGGGATTCGCCTGAATAAATCTGCCACATGAAGCCACCGAATGGCAGGACATTTTGGCAACTTTTCACTGCTGGGTTTGTGTTCTCTAAATAGCTGAAGCATTGCTTCTCTATGGGGATTTCACTGCCCTCGAACAGGCACCGAACAGGCACCGTATGTGCAAGTAATTCGCCAGGATTTGGCGAATTGCCTGCTCTCTGAATAGCTGAATGGCCAAGAAAGGTAACCGAACGCTGACTTTCAGCTTTTGGCAGCCATTCGGATCTCTTTGAATAACCCTGTATATTTTTTGTTCGAGTTCTTACTTGTGTAATTTGCGAGTGATGAATAATCCCCTTTGAAAAAAATCAAATCAGTAAGGCTGGGGTCAGACGAACACAGTACGAACGTGCAGGTTACAGAGCTGGTGTCCGGCGCTAACACTCACAATCTTCAGTTTCAATAAAAGATATTCAGCCAGGGATCGAGTCCTCAATGAAACAGTTGATGGAGGTGGAAGGAAAAAAGGGAAAAAAATGCAAGGGAGGAATTAAGTGCAGACTGTATCGTCCCAGATAGGAGTGAAAAATAGGAGATATACTCACATATTCTGGTGCCGATTTAAATAAATGGGCACCAAACAGAAGGCAGATCGGTGGATTTAAATCAAGGGCCACCGATTCCCCAACCTCAGGTCCACAAGGCAGGAAACCAGATCCTTAGAAATATCTATTCAGGATGCCGAAGGAATAAATCACCCAGGATCATACAGGGTGGAAATTCACAATCGGTTTTATTAAAACAATAAATAAAATACACCGCAAACGCGTTTCGCTAGAAGTAGCTTCATCAGTGGGTGTCATTTTTTTTCCCTTTTTTCCTTCCACCTCCATCAACTGTTTCATTGAGGACTCGATCCCTGGCTGAATATCTTTTATTGAAACTGAAGATTGTGAGTGCTGGCGCCGGACACCAGCTCTGTAACCTGCATCTTTATACCTAAACGGTTTTGGGGATTTGCCGTTTGTTTGGACAGCCCGGCTGCTGCATCTCTAATCTGGCCAGTATAAACAGCTTTTTTTCTTTTTATCTATGGACTATTTTTATACACACTATCTTTTATTAAATTTTTTCTGTTTACTTCATTTTTTCACCTTTAATTGTTTTATTCGTTTTTATGGACTTAAAGGAATAAATGTTTTTGTTTTTTTTCTTTTCACTTATTTATTGTATTTTGCTTAGTATTTTAACTGCAGCACAAGGATCAAGCACCAGTGCCTTATTTCCAGCATCTGGACAAATTACCACGCCCTTTATAGAGCACCTTGCTCACTGATTGTGTTCAGCCCATATCTATGGTGTTTTAGCCTTAGAGCTACCTACAAATCATCTAATTTTGCAGAGTTCATTACATTTAACACTAATCTTATTTTTTTTTTTTTTTTTTTCTTGCAGCACACATTTTACTATTAAGTCACATCCTATGTAAGTTCACGAATGTCACATTTTTTTGTGGTTCCATATGTATTTTTTTGCTTAATAATAATTTTTATCCTTTTTTATTCTATTTCTGGTCAATACAGTCCTCTCACGCAGTGAGTCTCCTACTTATTTTTAGTTTTTTTATATACAGTCCATTTCATTTTATTTTCCTGCCTATGCCAATAGAGCCATCTAGTGGCGCCATACAGACACTACACCCATTTCAATTCACAGTACGAACGTGCGTTTACTCACACTTTATGACGGCCGTGGTAGCAGCAAATGACATCCAACGCAGGCCCACACATGAAGTACGGCCGCACGAAAGTTTGGCCGCGCAACGCAAGCTGCAAACGCATTTTTGCAAGAACGTCTAACCGCCAGTACTTACGTATAGAGTGCGCTGCGTCCGCATAGCGGTGTGTGTGCGTGATTAGGAGACGTCAGACGCTGCTCATGTCCGGCCTACATAACGTCCAGACACCCAAAGTTTCCTGGTTTGGATCCGTGTGAAATCACGGCCGACATTGTGCATCGTATGACCGCTATCGCGTCTTCCGTGAAAAAGTACGTCCATGCTTTCGGACGCACTTTTTTACGGACGATGCGAAAAATGCATTCGTCTGACCCTAGCCTTACTTGATCAGATAGTATATATATTTCCAGCTCTGTTACAATGTTAAAGTCCTTTAAGAGATCTCTAGTAATATACCTCGATTCAGAGAAAGGTGGAACTCTGGAGAACGTTTGGAGAAGTGAAAATTTTAAATCAAAATAGTCGATTTGGAAAGTGAGATAAATGGGATAATTTTTCTGGTTTGGCTATTTTGACTTAGAATTTTCACTTCTCCAAAAGTTCTACAGAGTTTCACCTTTCTCTGAATAATCCTGTGAGCAGCAAATCATAACACCTGATTCGGCGACGAGCTGAATCTCTCGCCCGGCTTTTAAGGCCAGCGGCTCCGTGTCATCACGCCAAGCTCCGCCCCCTCAGAAGCCGGTCTGCCAGCTCGAGCTCCTGGCACCCGGCCAGCCAGCGATGCCACCGGGCGCCCAGGCCCCCCAGGCGCTGCGGGGCCCAAAGATGTGACACATGGCCTGCTCTACGACTTGGAGCCAATGTGTCGCCAATCGCAAACGTCTCCCACATGGACATGCCTGCGGGACTTTCCCCTGCATACTGACATAATCGCGCATGGGTGTGATGACATCAGAAATGGGACTTCCCCCTGGCTGGTCAGGGAATTCCTTATGGAGGCGAAACAGGGGTCGATTGAGGCATTGTTGGAAAGGCCAGAGCATGGCCTTTCCAAATATACAAAAGATGACCAGGTTTTATATAAAAAAATAATTATTATTTTCTTATTATAATGCTTCACTTTTCAATTATAGAGTGAACATTGATGCTGCATTTACTCACCATCTGATTTCCCATGTCGCCAGTAAGTGTGGAGGTGATGGCACAATGCATTATTAAGCATTGTTCCATCAAAAGCTTAAACCGCCGTAACACAGTGAGGGGCGCTGGGGGTCCTTTGGAACCCTGTGTCTCTAATCTGTACAACACAGAAGGTCAAGTGAGGTGTCATTGGAGACGTCAGAGTCTGGCCTTTCCAACGATACCAAAGAAGTGATGTGTAAAGATAGAAAAATTAACAATAACAAATCAATGCAAAATTTACTCCCCCCCCCCCGGTCTAAGGCAATGGCATTATGTGCTTTTATTTCTAAAGCAATCAATGCCACTGCACTATCTCAGCTTCTGGGAACAAATGTGGAGGTGATGGCACAATCCGTTAATCCGCAAGTCCGCAAAGAAAAAAAAACCCTAATGAAAACTTTTTTTTATTTTGTGTTTTTTTTTATGAGGGGGGGGGGGTTGAGATCAAAATTGCATGGGGGATCCAAGAAAATGTGTGTTTGCCTATTGCCCAAGCAATATTAAAGACAGCCCTAGAGATGTTTTTGAGATGTTTTTGCAGAGAGAGGGTTAAACTGTAAATTTACAGCATGACTTAATAACCACACCCCTTTGCCAGATCATTTATAGTCAGCACTATGAGCAAGCAGGACCACTGCTAGCTTCGTAAACTCTGTCAAGTATCGGTCATAGAGAGGTATGTCATATTCTGCTGCTCATCCAAAACTAATGCTTATTACAAAACTGTGAAAATGCATTTTAGAAGAGGCACATGCCATCCTGAGCATAAGGACTAGTTAGGATTCTGATTCTGTATTTTCATATGACAGTTTAAATGGATGTGCAGTTTCTAGGATGAAAATATATATTTTTTGCCAGTTTTTTTTTTATTATTATTATTATTATTTCTCTACTTTTAGTCACCCTGTTAAACTGTTTTTTTTTTTTTTTTTGTATTCTTTTTTTTTTCTCTCACTCCCTCACAAAGTTTTCTTTCCTCCTTATATCTCTGGCATTAATACACTTAACCAATTTGTGCCATAAACTGAATTAGAAATAATTATTCTGGCAATAAGTTTTATTTGTATATATTATAATTGACTAGAGGTAAGAAAGGAGTATATATGGGTTTATGTTAATGATTTATCTTGTTAATGGCATTGATGTAAGGGTTTATTTACTGTCAGTTAAAACAGGGAATTGGAAAATAGAAGGCAAAGAACCCTTTAGGTAAACAAACAAATGTATCAATTGCCTCGATTGTTTGTGAATAAACCTTTGAAAGGAAGGTTCTTTCCTTGTTAAAGATAAGCAGAGATGAAGAGACAGATCAGCCTTTTGAAACACATCTAAAACTGTAGAATGACACTTAAAACAGCATAGTATGTCCAAATTATGTATCACTAAGGATATTATGTAAAACTGAGGATACCAGTGAATCAAATGTTGATTAGTAAAGTAGCCTATAGATTTCAGATAAAGCTTTATTCACTAAATGGTTAATTTGTGAGAATTTCAAGTTGTACAAAACCTAAGCGGCAGGAATAACAAATGTAGCAGGATTTGTGAAATGGCTGTATTTTGGACACTCTTTGATTGTAAGCTCTTGAGCAGGGTCCTCTCTCCTGTTCTGTGTTTTTAACGTGTATGTATATTTATTATTCTGTCTCACCCATTGTACAGCGCTACAGAACTTGTTAGCACTTTAGAAATACTTGTAACTGGAATAATATTACCAGTTCGCATGCATTTCCCACCAATTTTTTGGCAGTATCACATTGATGGAATAATATGGTATGCGATATGACACGCATGTCTATGTTAGTGCACCTGTTATCCCTACAGTTACCTGGTAGATAAACTCATGAAAGGAGTCTGTTGCAGCCGATGAATTTTTGGAATTTCTCTTGCTAGAGAAAGCCTGTGGGATTGGATTTCTGAAATCATATTGCCTCTTTCGGTCTATCCATTCCACTTTATACTGATGAAATTAATTTGTTTCTGTTGAAATTATCAGTTGTTTTGGAGATCGCACAATGAGCTTAACCTTCACTTTTCGCAGAACTTTGTTTACAAGTAAAGAGAGGAAGTGGGGGTTTCTGGTAGAGTGCAGGTCGAGATAAAGTCTAAGGATCATGACAAGTCATTTTTTTCCTACATTGCACAATCCCTTCCACACGTGCCGACACATCGTAATTGTACATTGTGACTTTTGATGAGTATTTATGAACATCGTGTGCACTGATCCTTTTCTTGTGGTTAGCTCATCAGCGTGATGGTTCTTCTGTACTGTACATGTGAAAGTGAATTTTTCCATAGGAGAGAGTTTCCGCTTTTGTTGATTCATGGTGTCCGTATCGTGCACTTTTTGTCTTAAAGGGACACTGCACACCCTGACCACTTTATCGTTTTAAAGTGGTCAGACTGCGTGGAATGCCCCTCTCCTTCTCTCCTCTCCCTAAAGCCCCATTTGCCCAATATTCTTGTGTGAAGATTATCTCAACACACACTACTTGCGAACATCATCCTGTCTCTGAATGATCACAGCAGCAAGCATTCTGGGAGACAGGAGCCTTTGGAATGGTTCTGTGTGTGTGCAGCTCGAAACCATCATTCTGCGCAGTCACTACGGAACTTGCATGCAAAGTACGCAAGTTCCGAGCATTGTGCAATTTACGTAGTGTGTGTATGTTACGGTTAAAGCCCGAAGTGCGGTTAATCCTAGGATTACCCGGGTAATCCATTCCTGACATTACCCAGGCGTTATTAGCAAAAGTCTGAAGTGAAATGAAATTTCGGACTTTACCCGGGTAATCTGCAAAGCATCCAGAGGCCTCTGGGTAATCCGGTTTTCTGCACTCTTTTAACCGGGTAATTTGCACATTATCCTAGTGTTGCTGGATAAAGTGTGATGTGCAACGAAACATCGTACTTTATCCGGGTAATCTGCAAAATATCCACACTCCTCTGGGTACTGCACTTTTCTTGGGTTTTCAGCAGGTTACAGATGACTGAATTCCGAGGATTACCCGGATAAAACTGCAAACTGTTATCTGACCGATAACAAAATTGTGTTTTTTGTTATTTTTAACGAAATTGTAACCACAGTCACAAACCTCACTAAATAACCGTCATGTAACTCTGTGCATTAATTGTCTGAAAATTTATGAAGATAAAGATATTATATAAAGAGTAACCTGATGGTTATTATGGTTTATAAATGATATATAAGCACAGATGACACATACAGGGCTATTCAGAAAGCGGTGAAAACCTTGAGAATGACTGGAGAATTGAAAGTTCTAGGTTAAAATAGTCACACCAGAAAAATTCTCCCAATTATCTCACTTTCCAAATTGGCTATTTGTTCATTCTCCTGACAATTCTCAAGGTTTTCACCTCTCTCTGAATAGCCCTGATAATAAAGATCATGTAGCTCTTTCACATTCATATAAGAAACATATCCTGTTACTCTGTATAATCGTTCTATCCGCAATACATTTTAATGTTTGTCTTTTGCCATTTTCATTGATAATATCCATAGATAATAGCAAAATTCACTTTTACCCAAGCGGGGTTGGATGCTCTGCAGATTACCCGGGTGAAGCTTGGATAGTCTTCAGATTACCCGGGTGAAGCTTCAGATTTGCACATTATCCGGGTAAAGTGCGGATTTTTCAGCTCTTCCAGACTGTTACCCAAGCGCAGTTGGTTAGTCCTAAGATTACCCGGGTAAAGTCTGAAATTTTCATTTTTTTGCAGTTTTACCCAGCGGTTTTTGGTAATGCTAGGATTACCCGGGTAATCCTTGGATTAACCGCACTTCTGGCTTTACCCGTAACATATACACATATTTAATTGTGCAGATAGGATTTCAATTCCGTTTATCATGGAAAAGTGAGCTGAATCTTGTGAAAAATCTCCTAAATGGGTACTAACAAAATGTTGAACAGGTTGGGCAGGATTACGCCCTGTTTAATTGTTTAGTTTCCTTGGTGACATCCTCCTCGGATAAAGTATTCCATTTTCTAAGCAGTTTTACAAACTCCATTCAAACAACGCAGTTTGGATATAGACAGCCACATTGTGTTATTTAATTCTCTAGGTAAGAATCATTCTGTATTATGCAAACATTGCCAGAACCAACCACTGGGATGATTCCATTCAATTTCAGAAAGAGGTGTGGAAATCCTAAACTTGCATACAAGCCGAGCATGTAAAGAATTCCTTAAACAAACATTCTTCCGTACAAATGTTTCATTATAGAAATTTACCCGGAATGCACGATGAGAGCAAAAATGCATAAATAGAGCATTAAATCACTAAATATCACTACTACAAAAGAAAAAAATCCAGCAGGAAATAACATTCTCAGTTATTTGAATTGTATAAGTAACCAAATATTTACCCAGTGAAGTAGTAAGGCTTAACATTTCAAGAACAGTGATTTGTAATGGTACAGGTGTAAGGAGTTCACCTGTGGTTCAGTCTTCTATATTCTAGAGAAGACACCCAGCTGTGCGAAACTCCTTCTCTTCCCATGCACCAGCTTTTACCGCCTGAACCAAATGTTTGGTTATCAGTTACCAGTATTTATAGAGAGCCATGTGAACAAAACCAGAGTTCTGAGCGCAATGAGAAAGCCCTGCCCTACGGTGCGTCCCCACTCAGGTATCATAAGGTTTTAGCTCAATGGTGCTATTACAGAGAAGAATATTCCATATGCAGATCAGATGGATATCACCCAGAAAGGGCGGCCAGTACTGAAATTCCGAGGATACACTCTCTGCACAAGAGAAACCCTAACCCCCGACGATCATTTCAGCTTTGTTAGACCTTGTCAGGAGGCTATAACTACCCCACCTTAAAGAACCTCGAGCAAGGGCTCCACGTCTGGAACGGATTACCCTCTAGACCCCTAGTAAGCAAAAAAAAATTATTTTGTTTCATTCTTTCACCCTGAAACATTATATGAAACTATTGACTATAAACGTCACTGGAAATATTAATAGGTAATGCATTGTACAGTTTCAGGCTGGGGTCAGACTAGCGCATTTTTAACGTGCGTTTAGGCGCACTTAATCAGGGCCGCAGTCGCAGCAAATGACGGGCAATGACGGCCAATATACGAAGTACGGCCGCACAAAAGTGCGGCCGCGCAACGCAAGTGGAAAATGAATGCATTTTTTCGAGAACGCAGAACTGCTAGTACTGACGTACAGAGTGCGCTGCGTCGGCATAGCGGTGCGTGTGCGTGATTACGAGATGTCAGACGCTGCTCATGTCCGGTCTACATAACGTCCAGACGTAAAAAGTGTTTTATTGATGATCCTTAAAAAATCACGCACGAAAGTATGCATCGTATGACCGTTTTTCGCACATTCCGTGAAAAAATACGGCAATGCATTCGGACACACTTTTTGACGCTCGCTGCGAATAATGCGTTCGTTTGACCCTAGCCTCAGGGTCCTATTCCAAATGAGAAATTATGGTCAACATGCTGGCCCCCAGTTATAATGCCACTTGACACCAACGCTCCCCCTGCTATTCTAGCCGATCAGCAAATTCACTTACAGAAGGTTAGTGACTGTTAATGAACACTTCCTATACTTTTATATAGGAAGTGCGAATTTGCAGGCAGGTGGAGAATAATGGGCTAGCCACAGGTCGCTCATTCTAGTCTCCTGCTCTGCTGGTATTAAACAATATACTTTGTCGCAAAATCACTTATACACCTTGCTTTTGGTCGCATCGTGCAGAGGAGGCTGCGATCTATCACCGCCTATCCCTGCTTGCAGAAGAAAGATAACTGGGAAATAGTTCTTCGTGTTCTTGGCTGACATGCACAACCTTCATTATCTGTGCTCAGACACGTCTCCGTGGAATTCACCATAACAGGGGCTGAAGTATCAGGGTTATTCAAAGAGATTCGAAAAGTCACCGCACGTTCGGTGACTTTTCGTTCTCTTCAATTCGGTTCCTTTTGCCGATCCCATTTCGGTGACCCTGCGGTGTATTCAGCAAGCACCACAGGGTCCCCGAATTGCAGGGAAAAGTCACCGCAAACCTGACGAAAACTAACCGCAAAACCCACCGAATGCACGCCGAAAACAAGCAAAAACATCTGGATTAACCTCCGAAAACCACGGAAAAAGCCTGAGCAGGAGCCGATCGCACGCAGCCGAAGCAGCTGAGACCGCAGACGAGGGAGGTGAATAAATTAGCAAAACAGTTTGTATGAATCTGTGAAAATGAAACGCTGATTGCAAAGAAACTACTGAGCGAAAATGTCTGAAATTTACACAGGAGGTCCCGGGAATGATAATAAAAAGGGCTGTTACAAAAAAAGAAGTAAACTTAAAAAAAAAATCAAAAAAAAAATCGGACTTTAAAGAAAAAAAAATAATAATTCAGAAAAATGCTTAAAATATCCTAAAAAATCTATAAATAAATAGACTTTTTGCTGCAGAATTTTATAATGAACGGTTTATTAGATATTAAATTAAAACGGGAATATTTTTAACATTGAAGCCTATGGGATTCTCCTGAATAAACTTGCCGAATTAAACCACTAAATGGCAGGACACTAGGGGAACCTTTCACTGCTGGTTTGTGTTCTCTGAATAGCCGAAGCAGTGCTTTTTCATGGGGATTTCACTGCCCTCGAACAGGCACCGAACAGGCACCGTATGTTCAGGCAATTTTGCCAGGATTTGGCGAATTGCCTGCTCTCTGGATACCCGAATGGCCAGGAAAGGTAACCGAACGCTGATTTTCAGCGTTCGGTTACCTTTCTCAAGCAATTCGGATCTCTTTGGATAACCCTGTATGTGTTTACTACATGTGACTCTTAACAGAAGTCTGTATTGTACTACCTGTTTCACTGTAACTTTTAATCTTTGTAGCAGAATCTTATCACTCCATTGAAGAACATGCATCAGTCGACCTGGATACCAGCAAGAGGCATCATAAATCATGTTGGCGTTCAGTGGATGTCTAGATTACTTATCTACACATTCATATGCAACAGATTCATGACCGCAGCACAGAAAATAAAAGGTAAACATACTTGTTTCCTATCCACTGGGTAACAATTTAATGTAAACATCTACTTTTTAAAACATTTGATTCACTTGCACACCTTTTGCATTTTTTGTTGTTCCTGCATTACTTTAGCCTTAACATCAAGCAAAACATACTAAAAACACTTGGCATGTCTGATAGAAACCATAAAATAAGTTACAAAATTTTAAAAATTGTGAGCAAGACAATATATAACGCACAAACAATCCAATCTGCAGAACAAAACCCGATAAAAACTTGTATTGGCAAACTCGCTGTACAAAAGTATAGGGATTTGGTTAAAAGGTAGTTACAGTTACAAGTATTTGTAAAGCACCAACAAATTCCGCATCGCTGTACAATGGGCTGGACATAACAGAGAGGAGATGTAAGCAGCGGCGCGGTTATGTACATGAGCACCATTAATTTGAATTGGATTCTAAAGGAAACAGGGAGCCAGTGTAGTGATTGACAGTGGGGCGAGGTGTGAGAGGTGCGGGATGTGAGGTGGATGAGCATGGCAGAGTTGTTCATTACAGACTGCAGAGGGAGGCTCTGGGATTGCTTAAGACCAATGATTAGAGGGTTACTGTCAGGGTGGCACCTGGCGTGTGCCATGGTGGGACCCAAGTTCAGGGGGTCCGAGCCCAGTGTGCAGGGATACACAGGTGGTACCTTTGGGTAGGCTTATATTTGGAGATCCAAGGCGTAGGGACAAGAGGGTAATCCAGAGAATGGGCAGAGAGATCTGAGGTCAAGGGGGTTGTACAGGGCAGTGGTTGGTTGGCAAGCAGGGTCTGTACACAGTAAAGCAGGAGTATATCAACAATAGGTCTAGGCACTAGCAAGGTTTGACTCTCTATGCAAAGTCAGGTTGGATAGGGGGGAGTGAACCTTTATTTCCAAACAGGAGGGTGTGGTGTGTGTTTGCTTGACTGTGATTAACTGTTAACTGATTCAGTGCTGGCAAGGAATGAGGGCAGCACTTTACAGGTATTTGACCATATGCAGGCACGGATCCTAACAGTTAAAGTAGTCAAGGCGGGAGATAATAAGAGTTTGGACGAGCCCATTAGCAGAGTCCTGGTTTAGAAAGGAGGCAGATACGTCAAATTCTGGCTCCCCAGATGTTGATGCCTACAATCCCCAGAATTCTTTGAATGTAATAGATGGCCAGGGAATCATGGGAGTTGTAGTTCAGAAACATCTGGAGGGCCGGAGATTGAGAGCCCTGTGCTACAGTTTTGCAAATTGTTGCAAAGAAGAAGAAAACGATTGGATTCACATACAGGACTGTTATCCATTCCAAGAAAGCAATGCATCTTGGTTGGCTTACTTCATTGAGCTTGCGGTATTCCCCCGGGTTTATCACATTGAATGCATTTCATCATTCTTGGCGAACTAACCACACATTTTACAACAAGACCCTCTCGTCTGAAGGATTTACAATGTGCAGGTTTTAAATCCATTAATTTTACTTGATCTGCCAGAATAAACATGTCTGTCCTTTAATACCAAGTCTGCTAAACTTAAAGCAGATCTCGCTTCATCATAACAAAGTACAGCTCACGCGCTTTCACACTATTTGCACACATGTAGATCAGAATGAAGTTGGTTTAGATGGATATTTAATGCAGATCCAAGTTGTGAACCCCTCTTTACTTGGATCCTTTACCTCTTTCAGTTGACCCACCTTCCAGTCTCCAAATCGATGATACGGGATATTTAGGAACGTTGGTCATACACTGGAAGCCCCCGGCTACAATAGATCTCTACAGCCAATGCAAAGTTCAGTATGAATTACATTTCCCGGACACTGGTGACAATTTATGGAGGGTAAGATTATAACAAAAAAAATAAAACAAAACAAAAACAATCTTCTATTCTTGTTAATGCGCGCTTGTATTTATGAGTATGGAAGTACTTATGAAATACTTATCTACTTAGGTTTTTATGTTGGTGCCAAATGTGTGTTAGAGGAAGCATTAAAACAGGGGTCAGCAAACTTGGTCCTCGAGATGTTTTAAAACTAGAGCTCCCATGATGCTCAGGTGCTCATTGCATTAGTTGAATGGGAAATATAGCTCCAAAAGATTTGGGGCCCTATTACAATCTTCAGGCATATGTTTGCGCGTGCGCAAAAATGCATTATCGCGAGGGGCAAAACCCTTTGCGCTTAACGTCGTATTACAATGTCAGCACAATAAACGCACGAAATCGCCTACCGCGGGTGAACCTATGCGATTGCTGCGTGAGCTTACTGTACTGCGAGCGTCCCATACTTAACATTGTGAGCGCAAATGCGTTTGTGCGCTGGTACGCGGATGGTATTACAATCTATGCACGGTAACGCACAGCGTTTGCGCGCATAATTTTAGCAACTCCTAAAAGCTGGTGTTAAATGCAAATCTCTGAACGTCCTGACCGAAACCAAATACCCCAACCCAAAAAAAAATACGCAGCAAAGTATAGTTACACTTTCTCCACATACCAAACCAATAAATTTGAGAAGTTGTGTGTGCATTTTTTATTGCTGCAGCATATATGCGCAGATTGACTTTGA
Source organism: Leptobrachium leishanense (assembly GCA_009667805.1). Taxonomy (NCBI): domain Eukaryota; kingdom Metazoa; phylum Chordata; class Amphibia; order Anura; family Megophryidae; genus Leptobrachium; species Leptobrachium leishanense. The sequence continues at coordinate 24,897,390 of CM019071.1, read as the reverse complement.
CAGATGCAAAAACTTAACGTGAGACAATTGTGATTCTTAATTCTGATTGGCAGAATCACGTGAAAAAAACTGTCAGCACACTGATTTCTGCGCGCAACGTTAATGTGCGCGCATTTTTGCGCGTCCGTTTTACGTGCGTTATTTTTTGACGGATGAAAAAATGCGTGAGGAAGGTAATTACAGCATTGATTTACGCGCGTTAACATTTGACGCTTCGGCAAAAATTCACACGTTGAGTGTGCATTTTTGCGTGAAAAATGTAATAGGGCCCTTGGTGGGCCGAGGTTGCAAACCCCTGCATTAGATGAAGAAAAAATGTTTTTGTTCAATTGTTGCAACGAAATACCTGTAGATACTCGAGTATACCGCTAGATTTTAGTGACAAAAATTTACCTTACAATTGGAGGGGTCGTGTTACATTCGAGACATCTGCATCGCATGTAAAAAAAACTTAACTTGCTCAGGGATCCCAAGTCTCCCGGAGTTCCAGTAGTCTCCCTGATGCCCGCAAACACTTCAGGAACTCCCAGGAGAAGTGCACCAGAGGGCACGCTCGGTTTAACCCAATCATTAAAGATTGGCTTAAAACCAAGCTTGCACCCTCGCTCCGCGCAGCACGTCGGGAGGTGTAGTTTTCTGACCCCTGGCTCCAGCCGGCAGGCTCTTCCACTGCGTCGTCTGCCACTAGTCAGCCCCACCCCGTTGTTTCTCCGTCCTGACGTCACTGCAGACCCGTTGCGCGATTCACCTCACATTTTAAATGTGAGGAGAATCGCACAGTGATGTCAAAAGCTCGTTTGAGGGGGGGATTTACTATCGGCGGATGAGGCGGTGGATGAGCCTGTCTGCTGGAGCCGGAAGTCAGAAAATGACACCTCCCGGCGTGCTGGCTATTGGTGAATGATTCACTGTGTTCATCTTGCTCCGCCGGCCATCTTATCACAAGTAAGAAGAGGGTTGGCTGGCGGCTTCATTCTGAGGTAACAATTACAATCATTCTAGATCAGAGCACCCTGGCCTGAGGGGGAGCCTGACTGTGTTAAGAGAACCTCAAAGGATTATAATTGTTTACCGGTACAGTATACTTTCATAATTTTGCTCCTTGCGTTATATTCGAGTGTTGAGTATTCCCTCATTCCATAATAAATCTCTATCCATCGCGTTATATTCGGGTCGTGCTATACTCGAGTATCTACGGTAGATGCAAATTCAAGAGTTTCAAAAGAAACTATTTTACATAAAAATGCAGGGATTAGCCATTAACCCCTGCTTCTCCACGACTGAGGTTTTTAAAGTAAAAAATTTAAACATCTCTTTTGAGTCGCAAGTTGCCGTCTCCTACAATCATTGCTCCCAGCATGCAGCTAAAGGAAGTATCTGGATGTCCAGACACCCAATAACAGACTTTTCATCTAGAAGCATAAATGAATGACACATGTTTATAAATCAAAAATCCACAATATATTTTTTTGTAGACATCAATGGAAACAATCTTTCAGAACGATAATAATTTCGAGTACTTCTATTTTAAAGGCAATAAGGACACGTCAGCTAGAACACAGAGCTTCGTTCAACCTCAACAAAGACATAACTGTGAAAATACGGACTTATTTAAGAGGAGCGTGTGTAAATGATACAGCAGAATGGAGCGAGTGGATAGAAGCAACATATTCTGATCCTTTAAAAGGTATTATTATCATCATATAGATAACGGCAACAGTTACTGCAGCGCTTCACAATGAAGCGTAGGCATACAGGATTCTATTGGTCAGACGTTAGGTTTCGTTATGGTTTACTTAGCAATTTATAGAATGCCATAAAACTCGAGGATTAGAATTATATATAAAGTACTGGAGACCGTATCTCCAGAAGGATATAGACATCTTAGAGAGAGTTCAGAGAAGGGCTACTAAAATGGTGTACGGCTTGAAGGAGAAAAGTTACCAGGAAAGGCTTAATGATCTTAACATGTACAGCTTGGAAAAAAGACGAGACAGAGGAGATATGATAGAAACATTTAAATACGTAAAGGGAATCCACAAGGTAGAGGAAGGGAGTATATTTAAAAGGAAACAAAGCAGCAAAACAAGAGGACATACAGGGTTATTCAAAGAGATTCGAAAAGTTACCGCACGTTCGGTGACTTTTCGTTCTCTTCAATTCGGTTCCTTTTGCCGATCCCATTTCGGTGACCCTGCGGTGTATTCAGCAAGCACCATAGGGTCCCCGAATTGCTGGGAAAAGCTGCCGCAAACCTGACGAAAACTAACCGCAAAACCCACCGAATGCACGCCGAAAACAAGCAAAAACATCTGGATTAACCTTCGAAAAACCCGAACAGGAGCCGATCACACGCAGCGAAGCAGCCGAGCAGGAGCCGAATCACACAGAGCCGAAGCAGCTGAGATGCAGAGGAGGCAGTGAATAAATTAGCAAAACCGTTTGTATGAATCTGTGAAAATGAAAAGCTGTTTGCAAAGAAACTACTGAGCGAAAATGTCTGAAATTTACACAGGAGGTCCAGGGAATGATAATAAAGAGGGCTGTTACAGAAAAAATAAGTAAACTTAAAAAAAAAAAATCAAAACAAATCGGACTTTTAAAAAAAAAATCGGAAAAATGCTTAAAATATCCTAAAAAATCTATAAATAAAGAGACTTTTTGCTGCAGAATTTTATAATGAACGGTTTATTAGATATTGAATTAAAATGGGAATATTTTTAACATTGAAGCCTATGGGATTCTCCTGAATAAATTTGCTGCATTAAACCACCGAATGGCAGGGCATTAGGGGAACCTTTCACTGCTGGTTTGTGTTCTCTGAATAGCCGAAGCAGTGCTTTTTTATGGGGTTTTCACTGCCCTCGAACAGGCACCGAACAGGCACCGTATGTTCAGGCAATTCGCTAGGATTTGGCGAATTGCCTGCTCTCTGGATAGCCGAATGGCCAGGAAAGGTAACCGAACGCTGATTTTCAGCATTCGGTTACCTTTCTCAAGCAATTCGGAGCTCTTTGGATAACCCTGTAAGTCTTAGATTAGAGGGGCAAAAGTTTAAAAGTAACATCAGGAAGCATTATTTTACTGAGAGGGTGGTGGATACATGGAACAGTCTTCCAGTTGAAGTGGTAGAGGCCAAAACAGTAATTGAATTTAAGCAAGCATGGGATAGGCATAAGGCTATCCTAAACAAAAGATAAATCCAGGTAAAGTATCCATGTAATTGGGCAGACTAGATGGGCCGAAAGGTTCTTATCTTCCGACATTTTTCTATGTTTCTATGTCTATGTTTCTAATATATAACGCAGCGCTGTACAATTGGTCTGACAAAAGAAACATAATATTATCAAGTGTCATTTTGACACACGGAGAAAGATGGGGAAAGAGGACCCTGCTCAAGAGCTTACAATTTAAGAGGAGTGGGGTGACACACAGAGGTGAGGATAAATATCAGAGTATGAGATGTAATGGGATGCATGGGGCTGTGTGGGAGACAGATCAGGAAAGGTGCAATGGGGGGATTATAAAGTGAGCCAATAGGCCTCTCTATTGTGTTTTTGGAGCAATCTTGAAAAAAAATGCAGGCACAGGGAGAGTCGAATATTATGAGGGATGGATTTCAATGGATAGCGGGTAGCTTGGGATTCAGCCGAAGCCACACGGTGTCACTGCCAGTATCCTCTAGTACAGTGGTTCCCAAACCTGTCCTCGGGACCCTCGACCAGGCCAGATTTTGCAGATCACCTTGGGGAAAAGCAGACTGCAATCCTGCAATCACTGAACAGCAAATCATATCACCTGTGCTGTGCTTCACATATCCTGCAAACCTGGCGAGGTGGAGGGTCCTGAGGACAAGTTTGGGAAACACTGCTCTAGTGGCTCCATAACATTACACTAATACAGCAATATAAAACGCTGGCCTGTAATTATGCCAGTAAGAGGGAGCCGCCAATGCCTCACATCTTGCAACAATTTATGTTTCAGCATCTTGGCTAGAAATGAGTCCTTCTTGTATTTATGGCTTTTGCTTAAAATCCGATGGTACATCACCTCATTAATCAGAAGCGACTGAGCATTATGACAAGTTAATCCTAGTTCTTCAGCAGCCTTCAAGAGATGGCACCAGCAGGTTTACTGCACTGTGATCCCTATCTGCCCAAAGCACAGCAGGGAGGAGGGAGAGTCTGAGCTGTGTGCAGGAACAGAACAGGAGGGGGTTGAAATCAGGTTACAGAGGATAGATCCCTCACTGATCCCCGCAGTCTCCTCCGGCGATCGCGGCATTTTACTTCCTGGATTCCTTCTCGTGAAGAAGGAACAGGAAGTATAAGGTCGCGGTCACCGGAGGAGGCAGCTGGGGACATCGAGGGAGCGCAGGGTGAGGTAATGTATCCAGCGGCATCCCGAGTGTTGCTCGGGATTACCGCTTCCAACATAGGAATTTTTTTTTTTAGTATTGAAAAGTTTTTATTTCAACTACAAGCAGTACAATGTAACAAAAACAGTCTCAAATAAATGGTATCTTAACAGTGCAAAACAGTTCATATATACCTGGTATCAATTAAGGGCATACATTATATTTCAACATTCATGGTAATCTAAACAAGACTGCTGCTGTGGACTATACGGTTGTGCTTGTGCGGTTCAGTGATTTCACGATGAGCTCTCGTCAGCTCGCAGTAGATAGGACATCATTGTCCAAGTCATTAATTATGATACCCCATCCAAGCATTACAGCAGTAATGGACGGAATGGAATCTGCTCATCCCTTATATTTAAGGGCATCTAGATAGAAGCTTGCGGATTAGCAGTAATGGATTCTACTACGAAACCTGCTAGGGCTGGTAGCTGTAAGGGTAGCTCAAAAACTCTTATAATCTGTTTCACTGTTAATGTAATTGCCATTTGCTGCTGAAAATATATTTGGGAATGCAATGTACTAGGAGTCTAGGAAAGCTCTAGTAAAGGAGGGGAAACTTGAGAAAGAAGAAGAAATTAAAGACGAGGAAGGAAAGATATGCAAAGTTTCGGTATATGGAGAATGAAAGAAAGAGAGGGAAAGAAAAAAAAAAGGGGGGGGAGGGGAAGGGTGGGGTTCAAATAAATGAGTCTGGCTAAATTTTAATGAGGCGGCTCATGCTGCTTTCTCATCTATTCACAGGTAGCTTATTCTCGGCACCAGTTGGCGTTACCTCTCCATGTCGTTTGGCTCCTCAGTCTGTCCGCTACCCCCCTCCAGTTCGTCTCTCAGGCGTGCTAATGGGCAATGTGCCGACCAGTGAAACCAGACATCTAGATGATGTTGTGCCGCCTTCGAGGGAGTGAGGGCTAGTTCCTCGTTCGATCTCAATATTTCCATTCTGTCAATTAGCAATTTCTTAGTAGGCGTGGTTGTCGATTTCCAGTGAATCGGTATCAATGACCTTGCTACCAGAAGAATGCGGAGCAATAATGATTTCTTCATGGATGTCACCGAGTATGGGAGCTGCCGGAGTAGAAAGATTTGGGGGCGTGAATTCCAGATCTACATCCGTGGTGTTACGTACAAGCTCTCGAACCATGCTCCAGTATGGCTCAAGTGAGGCACATTCCCACCATATATGTATGTAAGTGCCGAGTTCAGTATTGCATCTCCAGCAATTCGGAGATATAGTGATGTTAAACGTGGCCAGGAGGGCAGGAGTGCGGTACCAAAAGGTTAATATTTTGTATGATCTTTCTTGTAGTTTGGTGAGTTGTGATCCCGAATGTATGAGGGTCAGTGTTTTGTTCCAGTCTTCATCTGAGATAGGAGAACCAAATATGCGTTCCCATCTGGCCATAAAAGCAGGAGGTTCGTCATCCATTGCTCGTAACATACCGTATAATGTAGAGACACTATGTGCCAACGGTGACTGTCTGTTGCATAGCGTTTCGAAAGGGGAAAGTTGTCTGGTCAATGATGTATTATTCGGTTGATCTCTTAAAAACTTTTTAATTTGGTGGAAGTTGAATTTTTCTCCAAAAGTGAGTATCGTCTGTCCTGTGGCTTCCAAGTCTACAAAGGTACCAGTCTTTAGTACATGTCGAGCCTGTAGTGTAGGTGTATCCGTAAGGCGGGAGATTAATGAAGGAAGGATCTTGAACGGGAATTCAGGGTTATGCAGTAAGGGCAGAAGAGGAGAGGGATACGTTGACAGTGAAAATTTGGTACGGATCTTATGCCATAGTGTCAGCGTACTGCCCACTGGCGAAGATCCCGTGGCGGTATGTTTGATCGTCTTCCATGGTAACCACGGGAGCGTCCAAACCGGGCGACTCGCTTGTGCTTCTTCCAGGTCTATCCACTTCTGTTCTATTGAACCGGTCATGCAATCTACTACTTTGGTCAGATGTGTTGCGTAGTTATATAAACGGGAGTCCGGTAGGACAAGCCCACCGCACCGTTTTGGCTTACATAGAGTATCGTACTTAAGGCGAGGACGAGTCTTTGGCCAGATGAAGGAGTAGAATATCGTGCGTATTTCTTTGTGGAAGGATAAGGAGATAAGTATAGGAATCGTGTGAAATAAATAAAGTAATCTCGGTAGCAAGTTAATTTTGATCACACTAATTCGTCCCATCCAAGATAAATGTTTTGGCGACCAACGTGCTATGTCAGCTTTAAAGATTTTCATAAGCGGTGTGAAATTTAATGCGAACATGTTGGAGAATTCAGGAGTTAAGCGGATACCTAGGTAGGTAAGCGACGAAGAGCACCAGCGGAAAGAATATTGCGCATCAAGTGTCCGACGCCAGTTTTCCCGGGGTGCGATTGCTAGTAGCTCAGATTTGGTTTTGTTTATTTTGAAGCCAGATAGTGAGCCATATTCTTGGAGTTCTCGAATTACCTCTGGCATGGATTTCACTGGATCAGGTAGCATGAACATTAGGTCATCCGCATATGCGGAGACCTTATGTTCATGTTTAGAGCCGTGCACCCCTACAATGTTGGTATTGTGCCGAATCGAGGATAATAATGGCTCTAAACTGAGGGCAAAAAGAAGTGGAGATAGGGGCATCCCTGTCGGGTGCCATTACATATTGTGAAGGCGGAGGTAAGCGCACCATTCACTCTAACCTTTGCCGAAGGTGTTGAGTACAGTGCTTGAATCCAGGCCACGAAACCCTTTCCCACCCCATACCGCTTCAAGGTCCGAAACAAGAAGGGCCACAGTACTCGATCAAAGGCCTTTTCAGCATCGGTCGAGAGCAGTAAAAGCGGACTTTTAGTTTGTTTGGAATAGGTAATGGCATTAAGAACTCTCATTGTCGCGTCCCTGGCTTCTCGTCCCGGGATGAATCCGACCTGGTCCGGATCAATCAGTTGAGGCATGAACCTCTTCAAGCGATTAGCTAGTACTCACGCAAGGAGCTTCATATCATTGTTGAGTAAGGATATGGGTCTGTAATTCCCGCATAAAGTATGATCCTTCTCTGGCTTCGGAATTAAGGAGATCGTTGCCATCAGGGAGTGAGGATGGGGTAAGGTTCCGTCTTGTAATACATTATAGAATGTCACTAATGAGGGCAGGAGATCTTTGGAGTTCGTCTTATAGTATTCTATGGGTAAGCCGTCAGGTCCTGGGCTTTTCCCAGATTTGGACGTTTTCAATGCTTCTAGTATTTCTTCTGCAGAGATTTCGGAGCTCAAAGATTCTCGTTCCGGTGAACCAAGCATCTTCGAGAGCGTCCGTGCCAGGTAGGCATCTATATTATCAACATGGGGAGGTGTGGTGGTATTGTCATCTAGATGATAAAGGTTTGTAAAAAACTTCAGGAATTCTCCCGAGATTGCCTTCGGATCAGTAACTTGATTTCCCTCCGAGGTGCGGATTTTTGGGATATAAGATTTTACACGTCTTTCCCATAGTATTTGTGCCAGAAATCTCCCCGGTTTGTTTTCTTGCAATGCGAAGAACGAACGTGCTCGTAATGCTTGGAAACGAAGAGAGGTATTAGTCTGTTTTTCTAGTTCTTGTCTCGCTTGCGTAAGACGGTGGTATATCACGTTGTCGTTAGAGGCAATGTGTTCCAGTTCTAATGCTCTAATGTTACTCAGAATTGTTCTTCGTTCCTTTTCTCTTAATTTTTTTTGGGCCGTTCCTTTACTGATGAAGAAACCACGAATGACTGCCTTATGCGCCTCCCAGATCGTTGATATTGAGATATCAGTTGTGGTGTTTTCTTTGAAGAAATGCTCCAGCGTAGAGTGTAATTCCGCCCTGGTTGGAGGGTCATCCAGCAGAGACACATTCAACCGCCATTGTCTGTCACGTGGGACAAACATTGGCGACTGCAGCTTTAGATGGAGTGGGGCATGATCCGACCACGTGGTGGCCGCTATATCTAGAGAGTTAGCAAGTGCAAAGTTGTGATAGTGTATAAAGAAATAGTCAATCCTGGTATGTTTCAAGTGTACCGGTGAGAAGAACGAATAATCTCGTTCCGTAGGGTGAAGGGCACGCCATAGATCCACCAGCCGGTGATCATGTAACGAGCGACGCATAGATCGTAGAACGTGGGCAGGGGTAGTGGTGGAGCCTGTTGAGGAGTCCAACTGTGGTTCAAGAGTAACATTGAAGTCTCCAGCAATTACAGTGATACCTTGTTGGAAGGAATCTAACAACCGCAGTATCTTAGCTAGGCAGGAATGTTGTTTCTTGTTAGGTAGGTATATGGATGCGAAAGTATAAATCGTATCACGAATAGAGCCTCTGATAATAATATATCTACAGCCTTCGTCTGTCATCTCTGCTTCGACTGTGAAAGGGACGTCTCTGGATATCAATATCGCAACTCCTCGCGATTTACTTTGCGCATAGTTACTAAAAAAGCCCGTAGAATAATAGGAATCCCTCAAGGAAGGTGCCATTCCCAACCGAAAGTGGGTCTCCTGGAGGAGGGCAACGGACACACGCGAGGACCGCAGGCGGGAGCGCTTTTCAGGAATATTCAGCCCTCGGACATTATGAAAATGCAGCTGTAAGTCTGCTGGTACATATGGGGATGACCTACAGGTCATTGTGGATGGGTTATATTAGGTCTGTGGTAAAGAGCAATACGTAGTGGTCTGCGGGTAATTAGTGGAGTAGGATGTGTGTCGGGTGAGGGCAGGGGAGGGTATGAGATGTGAGTTAAAAAAAGAAATAAAAGAGAGAAGAGAGAGAAGAAAAGAAAAGAAAAAAAAAGGTGGGGAGGAAAGAAACTACCCAGAAAGGGTGAAGAAAAGAGACAGTTATACAAGGAGGATTCAAGTGCACCAACCGAGATGTCTCTCACCGCTACGAAGCCCTCGGGCCTGGCGGGTCGACTCACTGTTGGGAAAAGAATGCACTACACCTCATGGGGTGTTCTTGATGTGGCCAGTAAACGACACTGTACTGTCAGCGTCACAGATTTTAACACCACTAATGTGGGAAATATATCAAGAATCTGGAGTTAAGCCCATACGGGTCTGGTGTCCGCTATCACTGAAAGTTATTTTATCATAAAAGATTAGTGGCTAAAGTGTTTATAGGTATCAGGAAAATCAGGGTTGGGGGAGGGTTTAGGATAGCTATCAACGAATCATCTGTGTAAGCTACAAACGTGTGCTGAGAAGTTTAAGCAGTAGGATTGGTAAGTACAAAATGAACTAAAAAGTCTAAAAGCGTACTATAACAACAGTAACATAAGTTGCAGTCTCAGTGACCAGGCTAGTCATGTGTTGGGAAGGATTAGGGAGTCTCCCCACTATACTACGAACCGGAAGTACGAAATTTAGCATACGTTATCAAGGTTTCATAACAATCAAATTTACTTTAGGTCTGAGAACCAAACACAGTAAGAACAGGATCCCCTGTCATTGAATTATTCGATGCATTACAGTTCCGTCAGAGCGCTGGAAACTTAAGCGGACCGTCAATAATTGTTCATCCTTAGTGCCCTACCCCACCCGCCCACCCCCCAATCACCCATTTCCCCCCTCCCAAACCCCTCCCCATCCCCCCACCCCCCCAGCCCTCCGTCCCCTCTCCAAGCTTTTTCATAAGGGTGAAGGACTTTCAAGTTATAAGTCCACCATAAGGACTAGCGTACATCTCCATAACTTGTGTAGTAGATAGGAGCAGGAGTCCTCTACGGGTCCCCTTGAGGGTCTACAGTAGGTGAAAAAATGAAAAAAAACTAAGTCCACGGTAGGGAACACAATGCCACGAGGTAATCATCCAAGCAAGATCCAATTAACTAACAGAGCTTCGCCTTCCGTATAATGTCCACTGACTGCAAGTTCAGGGTAGTGTAGTGAATCTCGGAGTAATATGTTATTGTCAAGGTCACTCATCTGTCTACAGCAATAAATGGTTGAGAGTAGTTATAACTCACAGTCATCCTGTAGGAGATCCAGCACTTTCGTACGTGGAGGGCAGCTGCGGTTCCGTACGGCTCGGGCCCTCATTATGTCCACCTCCACGGGGTTGTCGTTGTGGGCGCGATGCTCTCGGCATGCGTTCCGAAGCTGGGGCCTCAGCAGGGCGATCTATGACCTCCACGAGGGGAAGATGCAGCTCTGACAGGAACATTGTCACATCCTGTGGGGTTCTAATGGCGTGTGTCAGATTGTTCTTTCGAACTTGGAGTGATATAGGGAATCCCCACCTATAGGGAATTTCTGCCTCCCGCAGAAGTTGAGTGACTGGTTGTAGCGCTCGGCGTGCAGACAAGGTGTGCTGGGAGAGATCATGATATAGTTCAAATGTCTCTTCGGCAAAACGCCATTTGCGCCTCACGCATGCTTTCAGCATGATTGCTTCTTTTAGGGCATAGTCAGGTATGTGGCACATGAGGTCTCTAGGTGGTGCAGAGTCCGTAGTTGCTTTTGGGCGTAGCGCTCTGTGTGCTCTGTCAATGGCATTATAGGGTAGTGGGGGACAGTTTAGGATATGGGCAAAGGCGCCAAGAAGGAATTCCTTTATCTCTCTAACCCCCTCGTGGACTCCTTGGACTCTTATATTGTGCCTCTGTGATCTATTTTCAATGTCATCCAGCCTGCGGTACATATCTGAAAGTCGCTGTTCTGTTGATGGGTCAGTGTTGGGAGGGCAGAGTGTGTGCTCGCCCGCTCGGTCTTCCAGCTGGGACACTCATGTGTTAATGGCGGAAATGTCCGCTCTTACGTCCTCTATCTCCCGCCCAAAAGCTGCCTGCATTTGATCTAGCATGTCTTTAAAGTCCGAACGGGTGGGCAGCTCGGCGCGGGTAGGGAGCTCCGCAATTAGTGATTCCAGCCGTCTAATCGCTGACTGACCTTCTGTCGACGAGGTATCCGACGGTGCAGGCGATGCCGCCATCTTAGGCGGAGACTGAGTAGTAGACCGCGGTGGTGTGGTGCCAAAGAACGCTGTGATGGGCTTCGCTGAGGCTCTCCCTGGGGTGTTGGATGTCTTCCCGGACGTCTTGCGGCCGTAGGTGCGGACCATAGCCACCAGCATATGAGTTAGTGCTGAATAATCAGTGGCGGACCCGGGAGCTCCCGCACTAAGCGTCCATCTTCATGTCCAGTCAGGCCACGCCCCCTTTTATCTGGACTGGAGCACGTGAGCCTTCATATAAACATAACCATGTCATCCCCAACATAGGAATTTAACCCCGAGCCACACTCGAGAATACCGCTAGGGGGGAACGACAAAAAAAAAATAGAACGCTTTTATTCGGTTTTCACAAAAATTAGGGAGGTTAATCGGACTTTTTTGTGATTAACGAAAGCACTATGTATCTTCATTAATGTTTGCAGGAAGCCCTGACTCCCAAATTGAAGATTTCCAGTGTGTTTATCATGCCTGGGAGATCCTCAACTGTTCCTGGAAATACATTCCCGCTGTTAATTACGAGTTCCAATATTGGTATGTAATGAAACATGATATGAACTTCTTTTTTGTTTTCATTCTGTAAAATAATATCAAAACGAATTTCCCAGAAATTCAATGTCATTGGTTGTGTGAAAGGTTTTTTTTTTTTTTTTTTTCTGTTCCGCATATAGTTACGGTTAATTGACTTTGTGTCAAGCTTAAACTGCAAATTCACTTCCACAGAATTCTTTTACAAAAATAACATTATTTTTTTGGTCATCTGCAATTTAATGTGTAGGAGGTAATGCAGGTCCGTACATGTCGTACAGCTTTAGGTGTAACATAACACTAGTGCACGCAAAGTTATGCAGGGGGAAATAAGCAAACATGGCTTCATACACGCAAGGCACCATAGCTCAATACCTAATAAAGGTTAGTTTATATACAGGTAAGAAGAGATCAGAAGAACCTGGCGTTTTCTGTGAGCATGTAATCAAGGAACATGTGTGAAAAGAATCAAGAGTGAGTTCTTTTCTAATTTGCATATATATATCATTTAAAAATTGGGAAAAATAGAAAAAAAATGTAATTCCACATACAGTAATTTAATTCCAAAGTCTGTTGCTAACACAACTACTGAACCACTGATACGACGAATCAGAATAATACCACAATAAAACAAAACAGTTAAATGATGGTTAACTTATCAGATGTGCTGCGACTAAGGCTAGTGTCAGACAAGCGTCTTTGGAGAGTGGAAGGAACGTCCGTGTAAGTTTACGTTCCTTCCACTTGACGCCTGTCTGGCCACCTCGCTGAGCACACTCAACGCTGCAAGGCTTGGTCCTCCTATGGAGAATCGCGCTTTACAGCTCTGTCAATTCCATCCTAGTGCTTTGCCGGAGAGGCTTGGATAACGGACGCTTGTTGTGCGCGCATTTCGTGCGTGTGCACAAGCGTGTGACCGGCCCTGTTGCAGCGTCAAAATGCTGCGACGGATGCCGGTGAGCACGTCAGTACGGGCGCACATAGCGCGCTCGTCTGACGCTGGCCTAACTTAACACATTATACACGAGTATGTTACACTAGAGGGGTTATTCAGAGAGAGGTGAAAGCCAGGAGAATGGCTAGAGAAATGAAAATTCTAGGTCGAAATAGCCGATTTGGAAAGTGAGATAAATGGGAAAAATTTTGACCTAGAATTTTCACTTCTCCAGTCATTCTCCTGGTTTTCACCTCTCTCCGAATAACCCTGTTTACCAAAATGTAGCCAGCGCATGCATATGTTAACACTTAACAAGATGGTATAATGAGAATTTAAATTAGGATTTTATCAACAGTTTTTTTGCATCATAACATATTATTGAAGAAGTGGAAACTTTAAGGTAAACGGGAAAAAAAAACACAATGTAATGTCAATTCAATAAAATATGTCTGGTTTGGAGAAACTAACTCTGGCTGGAGCCACCTTAGAACAAGGCTTGGCTCTGATATCAGCACGGTGTCTCTTTGGGACAGGCCTCCCCTTTGTTTAAATTCCGACTCTCAGCTCTTACAGGATGCTTTGGAGCTCCAAAAAGAGGAGGCAGGTAATAGCGCAAACCATGTGATACACCGTAACAATATTAACGTAAAATCATAAACTAACACAATGAAGAGCAGTTATCCCCCATCGGCTCAAAACTACAGCATTTTGAGTGAATTTTAATGGGGTCACTCTTCCCATTAAAAGATCACATGGTATCCTGCACCTTCACGGGAAATAATGCTTTTATCCTTGGTTAAAAACTCTAACTGCATTTCACCATAAAACATGGCTTCCTCGGTTGGCATATGCAGCAGTCCAGCCTGTGTCGCTGTACTCGATCCATTGATAGGCATTTCACTGGCATTTCTCAGTTGTCACACTGAGTTAATCGCACCGGCCCCAAGATTCACTAAAGTCTGCATTTGGCTTGTGAAGGAGCCGGTCTCTGTCGAGCTCGGCACTTTGGAGTGACGTGTCAAGTTGTTCATGGACAGGGATGTTATTCTGCACTTTTGGATTGTGTTGTGCATTTACAAATGTGTTTGAGACCCAGAGATTTATTTTGAGCTTTATTCGCTTTGGTTTCAGCTGCACCAAGCCAATTTCGTACTTGGGTTTTGACATCAACTCATATTTGGGGTGGTGCGTATGTCACCTCTCTGTCCTGCATGCAAGCGTGCCTTCCTATACTTAGAACGGAGAACAGACAGCATCTCTTTTGTACTGGGTTAGGGTTAGGATTAGGGTTACCATTTCTGCTTACTATTTGGAATTCCACATTGTACAGCGAGTGTATTCTTTTTTTTTTCAGAATCTGAATTAGAATACATTTGATTTATTGTCATGTCCAGTGCCCGGGATCTGACCCGGCTGCCGCTTGCCGGGTGCCGAGTGATGTACACACTTGCGGCGGATACGTGGGTGGTCAGGGGGCAGTGTGTGGCATGATGATCTCGCTAGAAGCGATCTGCTGGGTGTACTGGGACGTAAAGGGGAAGTTAGCTAATGCTAATTTTTCCCTTTAGCGTCCCGGTTTTAGGTCAGGGCAGCTGATAGTGCCCTAAACGTATAATTTCACCGTAGGATTATTGAAGGACAGAATCACTACAAATTCAGGGTTATTCAAAGAGAATCAAAGTCACCGCAAAACCCGGCGAATGCACGCCAAAAACCCACAAAAACATCTGGATTAACCCCGCCGAACACAATGGAGAAACCCGAGCAGGAGCCGATCACACCTGCCGGAAAAAGCCGACACCGCAGACGAATGAAGTGAGAAAAAAAAAAAGGTTGCTTGAATGTTTGAAAAGTGAAACGCTGTTTGCAAAGAAACTACAGAACGAAAATGTCTGAAATTTACATATAAGATCCAATGAATGATAATAAGAAGGGCTGTTACAGAAAGAAAAAAAAAGTTTAAAAAAAAAAAATCTGCAAAACTTTTTTGGCAAAAAAATCCCGAAAAATGCTTAAAAGATCCTAAAAAATCTAAAAATAAAGAATCTTTTTACTGCAGAATATTATAATAAACGGTTTATTAGATATTGTATTAAAATGGGAATATTTTTAACATTGAAGCCTATGGGATTCGCCTGAATAAGGCTGGGGTCAGACGAATGCAGTGTGAACGTGCGTTTAGGCGCATTTTATTACGGCCGTGGTAGCAGCAAATGACATACAACGAAGGCCCACACACGAAGTACGGCCGCATGAAAGTTCGGCCGCGCAACGCAAGTGGCAAACTAACGCATTTTTGCAAGAACGTCGAACTGCTAGTACGGACGTACAGAGTGCGCTGCGTCCACATAGCGGCGTGTGTGCGTGATTAGGAGACGTCAGACGCTGCTCATGTCCAGCCAACATAACGTCCAGACACAAAAAGTTTCCTGGTTTGGATCCGTAAAAATCACAGCCGAAATTGCGCCTCGTATGACTGCTATCGCGTCTTCCATGACAAAATGCGTTCGGACGCATCAACGCACTTTTTGACGGTAGACGTAAAAAATGCGTTTGTCTGACCGTAGCCTTAATCTGCCGCATGAAGCCACCGAATGACAGGGCAATTCGGCAACTTTTCACTGCTGTTTTTTGTTCTCTGAATAGCCGAAGCTATGGGGAATTCACTGCCCTCGAACAGGCACCGTATGTGCAGTCAATTCGCCAACATTTGGCAAACTGCCTGCTCTCTGGATAGCCGAATGGCCAGGAAAGGTAACCGTACGCTGAATTTCCGCGTTCGCTTACCTTTCGGCACCCATTCAGATCTCTTTGAATAACCCTGATATTATCAAGAACCTCCTAGTCCTAATCTCTTTTCTTTCAAACAAAGGCAATTTAGAATAAGATCTTGGCAACATCAAAAATACTTTGCAGCTGTGAAACGAAAATGATCTTCGCTGGCCACGCTTCGGGACAGCTGAGGTTGTAGGAAGAAAGGGAATAAAGCCATGAACAGATTAATTTAAACTTTTTGATAGACAAAAGAGCATCCAAGGTATCCGTGCTTACACATGTCAGCAAATCAATTACATCATACATTAAAGAAAAGGATTGAGTTGTTTAAAATGATTAATAGGTATTGCATGTCTGGTAAATTGGAAGAGCTTCTGAGCAAGGTCAAAGACATCTTGAAAATATTTTTGACCAGTTTCAAGTAACACTACCAGTAATATGAGCTGCAACTAGGTTTCTTGTGCATAAAAATGAATATATAATACACATGTTTTGTTTTTTGTTTGAATTGCATATAAAAAGGAAAAATAAAGTTCGATTTTACCTCCTGTTTCCATTTTGCAGATTTGTCTCCATGATGCAACATTTGCCAAAGGTTTATGGCAACTTTACAGCTGTGGTATAGGATTAAGCTGTATTGAAGAGGCAACGGGGTGGTGGAGGGAATATATAGACAAGGCTACATGGGGAGCTTTTGTGTTGTCTAGCTACCCAAGATAAGAGATGGCAACCAGCTGAATGAGATCTGATAGTGGTCTTTCGAAACTGAACAGTACCCCTTGTGATGTCATTTGCATACATTCCACACACATGAAATCCTTAGGAGTTGTTTTTTTTGCAGATCTGACCCATACAGGTCTATTCACTAAAAATGTGAAACTCGGGAGAATTGGCAGGAGAAGTGAAATTCTAGGTCAAAATAACCAAACCAAACAAATTCTCCCATTTATCTCAATTTGCAAATAGTCTATTTGGGCTAGATTGTTTTTTTTCCTGCCAATTCTCCTGAGTTTCACCTTTAGTGAATAGACCCGATAGGAGAATTGGCAGGAGAAGTGAAAAATCTTGGTCTAAATAGCCAAAGCAGAAAAATTCTCCCATCTACAATCATAACCTTTCTATTATGAACTGCATTGCTACCCTGGGCATTATCAATATTGCTATTCTGACATTTTATGCTACTTTACGCTACATTAACATAGGGAATGGTATATTTTGTATTATTGCATGAATTGAGAATATGATGAAAATATCTGAATATATTTTATTTGTTTACTAACCATGCTCAACGTGACATTATGGGCTCGTGCAGGGGGCTTATTTTAGTTTGTTTTGTGTCTTTAATAGGTATGAGGGATTGGCAGAGAAAAAGTCTTGTGATACATACCGTACATCAGATGGTATGCAGGTTGGATGCGATTTTGAAAGAAACGAGCTTGGACGACACATAGAATTTTTTGTGCACGTTACTGGAACGTTGGCTTTAAATCCAATTCGATCTTCATATTTTATTCTTAATCTTCAAGACATAGGTAACGAAGCTAAAATATCCTTATTGGGTCAAAGCCTTTTTTTTGTCATGAATATACAGCATGTGTAATATTGTCAGGTTTGAAGTTAGTAATAAAGGCCACTGATTGTTTATTGGCCAAAATACAATCGCTGCTGAACCATTTCACCTGTTTTGTGCTAATCATGTTTAAACGTGTTTTGAAGTCATATTTTATTATAGGACCTAAACAAATTATATATCCTTTTTTCCAGCAGACTCGGAAGATTCAAAATATATTATTATTATTTGTACACGTCATGACCCGTCAGAATGGTATAACAAACAAAAAAAAATAATTAAATTTTCGGAGGACATGATGAGTGCGTCGTTGCCGATCCCAGAGTTGGCTGGCTGTCATCTTTGATGTCAGCACTGCCTCTGGGACCTCCCACTGAAAGGGAGTCCCTAGGGCAGCATCACACACACCATCTCCAGTAACAGTCTGAGGTCCTGTGCAATGATTGTCTTGTTTCTGTCCCCCAAAGTCTCTCACCGTACCTCTACAATAAACTTGTCTCGGTCATTTCCCTCTTTCGTGTCAGTTTAAGAAAACAAACATCCCAAGCTTAACCCCCCCCCCCCAATAAATCTCATGGTTATAAACTGAACTACATTAACAATATTTTACTGTACTTTTTGCACTTTCCACTAAAAAAATAAAACCCTCAGGTTGATTTTATAAAGAGAAATACCAAACTCATTGTAAAATGTAACCTAATGACAGCTCGACGAGAAGATTCCTTGTATAACAGTACTTTGCAATATCTTGTTGTTTCCTGAACAGTTAAACCTGCAGCCCCAGAAGAAGTAGCTATAAGTGTATCCACAACAGATGAGATGATATTGGAATGGCAAACCCCCAAAGGCAGAGTTCCCATACAGTGTCTAATCTACGAGATTGAATCCAAAGACGATTATGGTGTCTGGAAGGTAATGTTGCAGATTGCACCATTAGTTAAATGAGCTAGTTTGTTGTAAACAAAATCAACCTGGAAAATTATGTACAGTAGGTCCTATTTGACAAACAAACACACACCTCCACTGTAACTGTCCAATGTGTGGGAGGGGGTACAGCCAATAAAATGCAACAGAAAAATACTCTGCATTGCAATGTTAATTTTGACTAGGGATGTGCATGGCTGAAAAATTTGTTTAGCTTAGTTTCGTTTCGTTTTTAAATAATTTCGTTTTCAGAATTTCGTAACTAATTTCGTTTTGGATCGATTTGAAATTTCGAATCGATTCAAATTTCATATATCAATTCGATAGTTGATATCAATTCGAATTTTGGATCACTAAATAAAACCCCAATTAATCAAATTTTGCTGTTAAAAGAAAAGATAGGGTTAAATTTTAAGCTGTGTCACAGATTTAGTATTTGAGTCAAATTAAACAGTAAAACTAAATTAAATTGTTTCATAAAGTCCTTTGCTGACTATTACTTGTATTGTAAGTTAAGATCAATTTGATAGTTGATATCAATTTGATAGTTCATTTCAAATTCAATAGTTGATATCAATTATTCAATTTTTTTTTATGATGATGACAAAGTGTATTTAGTTTCGTTTGGAATTCGTACCGTATGGATTCGTTATTCGGAAGTACTTCCCAACTACAAATTATCAAATTTCGTTACAAATTCCGAATTTTTCCGAAACGAATGCACATCTCTAATTTTGACAGCAAATTTTAATTTAGGCAGTCTTATTGCTGAATACACCGCAGACTTGCCGAAATGGGATCACCAAATAGTGCCGAATTGAAGAGAACGAAAAGTCACCGAATGAGCGGTGACTTTTCGATTCTCTTTGAATTACCCTGCATAGAAAATTCATCATTTCTCTTTTATTTAGGATTAGTTTTGATTGGATTTCTTCCCAAATATTCCCTCCCTAACATTTTAGACTAGAATTTATTAGTCGACTAAAACATTATTGGATTTTCACCATCATTTTATCGCCATAACTTATTTAGTATTAGTCACAAAAAAATTTAGTTGACCAAGTCTCTGACGAAAATTATTTGTTAACGAATTTAAGTGCTGTATTGATTATAGTATGATAAAAGTAACTTTTTGTGATTGACCGTTTTTAATCAATTTTAATGGTATGTATCATTGACATAAAACTAATGTAGACACATGTCAATGTGATAGATATCGCAGATGACTTGCAGTCAGTGGCTTAACAGAGGATATTTCCTTAAAGATAAAACCAGAAAAATAATGGAAATAGATAACCAAAACACAGTTAAGCATTGAATTTGACATGAACGTGTGTGGAATGAAGTGTACATTTAATGAATTACAGAGTTGAGGTAGTCATTAGGGATGTGCGTTTCACGAAATTTCCCGATTCGTGTTTTTGGATGCGGCCGATTTTCCGAAAAGTTTTCCGAGCCGAAACGAAATATTTTCGGAATTTTCGAATGGACTTGAAATGTGTCAAATCGAAATTTATTGCTTTGAAACGAGGAGAACAGACGTTCCGAAAAAATGAAAATTTCCGAAATCACGAAAAGTCGATACAAAAAACGAGCTAAGTGACACGAAAATACGAAAAATGGTCGATATTCCGAAAAAAAAATGTACACGAAAAACGAGTCGAGCCGAACCGAATCGAAACAGAAATCGGTCGAAACGAGCCGAATCGAAAAGTTTGAAAATCCGAAAAATCGAATCGAACGGAAAAAAAATCGGTGCACAAGCCTAGTAGTCATTAGACTTGAGAAAGCTTAAGTATAATCTTACTTTTGAAGAAATACTGTAGATACTCGAGTATACCGCTAGATTTTGGTGACAAAAATTTACCTTAAAATTGGAGGGATCGCGTTATATTCGAGACATCTGCATCGCGTGTAAAATAAACCCCCAAAAAAAACCTTGACTTGCTCAGGGATCCCAAGTCTTCCAGACGTTCTGGAAGTCTCCCTGAATTGAATGTGAGCTCCCAGACACCCGCAAACACTTCAGGAACTCCCAGATTCAGGAGAGGTGGGATCCATCACAGTCAGAGGGCACACTCGGATTAAGCCAATCATTCAAACCAAACATGCACCCTTGCTCCACGATGCCGTGGTTGAGCCTTCCTGCTGTAGGTGAGAAAAGGACACCTCCTGGCGTACTGGCTATCGGTGAATGATTCACAACATTAGTCACCTCGCTCTGCCGGCCATTTTATCGCAAATAAAGACAGGTGGTCGGCGGGGCTTCATACTTAGTAACAACTACAATCATTCTAGAGCAGAGCACCCTGGCCTGAGGGGTAGCCTGACTGTGTTAAGAGAAGCTCGAAGAATTTTAATTGTTTGCCGGTACAGTATACTGCTATAATTTTGCTCCTTGCGTTATATTCGAGTCTTGAGTATTCTCTCATTTCCACAATAATTCTCTATCCATCGCGTTATATTCGGGTCACGCTATACTCTATGTATCTACGGCAAATTCCACTTAAATTATATACAATGCTATTCCATCATTTTTTGTTAATTTAAGCAATCATTGTATAACTTATTTTTTCCTAGATCACCAAAGAAAGGGAAAGCAGAGTTTCTATCATCAAATCCAACTCCAGCCACATATTCTGCACAAGAGTCAGAGCAAAAGTCAATATGATTTGTGCAAATAATGGATTTTGGAGTGAGTGGAGCCCCCAGACTTGTTGGAAAGGTATGTAATGGGATAAACCCAACCTGAGTCATTAGTCTGGGAAGAACTTGTTGTTCAGGAAAAATTCTACAAAGCAGTCGAAGTTTTCTTAATTTGTCACTCCAAAGCACTTTCTGTCACTGGAAAATCATGCAAAGCGACTGATTTATACAGTAAGATTTGATTTAAAAAAAGAAAAGTACACACTTTCTCATAATTTTTTGGTTGATAAAAGTGAAGAACGCTTTGGTCAATACAAACTAGAAATAGAAAAATTAAACACACTGGGCCCTATTACAATCTTCGCACAAACGTTTGCGCCGGCGCAAAAAACGCATTAACGAGAGGGGTAAAACCCTTTGCGCTGAACGTCGTATTACAATGTCAGCGCAACAAACGCGTGTAATCGTCTACCGCGGGTGAAGTGTACTTTACTGCACGCAACCTATACTTAACATTGTGAGCGCAAACGCCAATGAGCGCTGGTACGCGGATGGTATTACAATCTATGCACAGGAATTAATGCATAGCCTTTGTGCGCATAATTTGGCAATTCTGACTGACCTGGCCGAACCCAAATTCACCAGCACAAAAAAAAATACGCAGCAAAGTATAGTTAAACATTCTACTCATACCTAAACAATAAAATGGAGAAGTTGTGTGTGCATTTTTTATTGCTGCAGCATATATGCTCAGATTGACTTTGGCAGGTACAAAAACTTAACGGGAGATTATTGTGGTTCTTAATTCTGATTGGCTGAATCGTGTGAAAAAAACAGTCCGCACACCGATTTCTGCGCGCAACGTTGCTGCGCACGTATTTGTACGCGTCCGTTTTACGCGCGTTATTGCTCGACGGATGAAAAAATGCGCGACGATTGTAATTCGAGCGTTGATTTACGCGTGTTAACGCTTGGCGCACAAATTCATTATGTGATTTTACTCACTTCTCCCCTTCACCTTGCGCAGCTCCACTTCGGGTCAGCAGCTTCCTGCAGATTCACATTGTAATTTGGCTTCTTTTTTTTGACTTATTCAAGTTTATTCAGAATAAGGCACATTACAGAAATGCAAGAAAAACATTAAGCAGTATGTAAGCGTTCATCAGGCATATTACAAATATCAAATCTGTGAAACAAGGGGGCGAAAAAAGCCCAATGCAGAGTTAACGATATATATGAAACTTATAACCCTAAGGAGGGGTGAGACAAAAATACAGGGAAGGGTCGCCATAAAGACTCATGAGTCATGACAAAAACGCAGAGCAGAGCACCTACGACTGATGACACATTGCAGGGAGCATAGGAGGTTCATGGGATTCGACGTACATCAGATAACCAGTAATACCATTTTGCGGAATAATCTGTATAGCGATCTCTGGCACGGAAAGTGAGCTCATCCACCCCACGGATGCATTCCACTTCATCATACCAGACAGAGAGTGGTGGGGATATATCTTGCTTCCAAAATCTGGGGATCGTGAACCGCGCAGCATGTAACATGCATGGAATAATGGATTTTTTATAGTCTGAGATGCTATAGGACGTGTGGTGTAACAGATAAAATTCTGGCGTGAATGGAGGTGAGGGCTCTACCAGCTTACAAACGTATTCATGGATACGTTCCCAGAATGTCTGCACTTTCGGACATGACCACCAAATATGTAGATGGTCTGCATGTGGTGCACCACATCTCCAGCACAGGCCTCCGTCCCCCCCCAGCGAAATGACTCAATCTGTGAGGGGTGCGATACCATCTATATAGCATTTTGTAGTTGACCTCTTGTATCCTAGTGGAAGGGGTGCAGCAGTGGGCGAGGGTGTAAATCTTAGACCATTCCTCATCCGTCAAAGCTATGCGAAAGGAGGTTTCCCATTTGTCACAGAACTGAGTCGGAGGTGGAATAAAGGATTGGAGAAGGCCATAAAAAAGGGATATGCTGTGAGCGGGGGTTGTCCCACGATGTGAAATGGATTCAAATATCGTGAGGGGTCTACAAATGTAATTTGGCTTCTATGCAGCTTGAGTAGCATAGGCAGAGAAATTGCACACTGCTACCGACTTGTGCATTTTACAAACGCAAGTTCAGTAGTGCCTGCACAGAACGAAGGATCAGAGCCGCGCATGCATGCACAGAAGCAATCCATCGGCTGCTTCTCTGAGATGCTATCACGGGCAGTTTTAGAAGGGGATATCGGCACGCTCTCTTCGGCTGGCATCACTAGTTACCCACCTGGTGACCAGCAGCTGGGAAATTCAAAAGCAAAAGCTGCTGGTGATGCTTGGTTAGGTGGAGGCAACTCCTCCACGTCACAGCGTTTTAGCCAGATCTGGGCAGCTGAGAGGAATGGGGTTGAACGGGACTCTTGCCATTTAAAGTGGTCAGGATGCGTAAAGTGGGTAGGGTGAGCAGAGTGTTCCTTTAACCCCTTCCCGACCGCTGACGTACCATGTGCGTCCTGCCCAAGGGTCTCCCTTAGACCCGCGGACGTACAGTTGTGTTCAAAATTATTCAACCCCCAGTGCTGTAAAGGGTTTTAGGGAATTTAGTGTACATTTGTAATTGTATTCAGAATGAAATCCTACAAGGACTTTTTAAAGAACCATATGCAACTAAAATGACATCAATTGGTTTTGTAATACAGTAGTAAATGTTTCTTTTGTGAATTCTTCATTGACACAATTATTCAACCCCTTAACCCTTTCACTGCTGAGGCATTTCACCGGTGTGTGCTGAGCTCATTTTTACCGCTTTCGCTCATCATGCGATTTGAAGCCACATTTTATTATACGACCCAGACATATTATATATCGGTCTTTCCGGCAGACTCGGCAAATTCATAATATATCATTTTTATATGTATACGTCATATCCTGCCTGTATATTATAACAAAAAATGCAATAAAATTCGAATTTTTAATCATCTGCAGCGTGTAAAGTGTTTTTTTTCACATTTTATCACATGAACATTTGCGGTTATATTTTCTATGGGGTGCACTTGTACAAAAGTTAGAAATGGGGACTCGTTACATTTTTGGGGGGAATTACGTGATTTTTAGCAAACACACTCCATAGAAAAAAATCATTAGTGCAGCATCATTGTTCACATTATAATTGAAATGTGAACAATATTGCTGCATTAATAAAAACAACACATTCAGGTCATCACACACAGCCACCACTCCAGACTCTGCACGCTTAAGGACTCCAAAGCTCATCACACACAGCCACCACTCCAGACTCTGCACGCTTAAGGACTCTAAAGCTCATCACACACAGCCACCACTCCAGACTCTGCACGCTTAAGGATTTCAAAGCTCATCACAACCAGCCACCACTCCAGACTCTGCACGCTTAAGGACTCCAAAGCTCATCACACACAGCCACCACTCCAGACTCTGCACGCTTAAGGACTTCAAAGCTCATCACAACCAGCCACCACTCCAGACTCTGCACGCTTAAGGACTCCAAAGCTCATCACACACAGCCACCACTACAGACTCTGCACGCTTAAGGACTCCAAAGCTCATCACACACAGCCACCACTCCAGACTCTGCACGCTTAAGGACTTCAAAGCTCATCGCAACCAGCCACCACTCCAGACCAGTGGCGTAGCGTGGGGGGGGCAGGGGGGGCCGTGGCCCCGGGCGCAGTTTTGTTAGGGGTGCATAATTTCTTTTGAAATTATGCGCCCCTAAAACTTGTGGCCCGACTGACCCGCCGGGCCCTCGGGCGCCGCCCAAGGGCCCGCGGGTTGAGGGGACCCAGATGCCGGGCAGCGGGAGTGCCTGCCCGGTCCTAAACAGTGAGTCCGTCCTGTTGAAGGGGAGGTGGCTGCGTGCAGGCGCAGGTCACGTGGTCCGTCTAATCAGGTGGTACTGAGTCTCTGTACCACCTGACTGGCCGGACCGCGTGACCTGCGCACGCATGCAGCCGCCTCCCCTTCAACAGGACGGACTCACACGCTGTTCAGGACCGGGCAGCCGGCAGGCACTCCCGCTGCCCGGGAGCTGGGGCAATATCCAGGTGAGAGCTGGGGCATATCCATGAGCTGGGGCATATCCATGAGCTGGGGCAAATCCATGAGCTGGGGCAAATCCATGAGCTGGGGCAAATCCATGTGCTGGGGCAAATCCATGTGCTGGGGCAAATCCATGTGCTGGGGCAAATCCATGTGCTGGGGCAAATCCATGAGCTGGGGCAAATCCATGTGCTGGGGCATATCCATGTGCTGGGGCAAATCCATGAGCTGGGGCAAATCCATGAGCTGGGGCAAATCCATGTGCTGGGGCAAATCCATGAGGTGCTGGGGCAAATCCATGTGCTGGGGCAAATCCATGAGCTGGGGCAAATCCATGAGCTGGGGCAAATCCATGTGCTGGGGCAAATCCATGAGGTGCTGGGGCAAATCCGTGTGCTGGGGCAAATGTGTGAGCTGGGGCAAATCCATGAGCTGGGGCAAATCCGTGAGCTGGGACAAATGTGTGAGCTGGGGCAAATCCATGAGCTGGGGCAAATCCATGTGCTGGGGCAAATCTATGTGCTGGGGCAAATCCATGAGCTGGGACAAATCCATGAGCTGAGGCATATCAATGTGCTGGGGCAAATCCATGAGCTGGGGCAAATCCATGTGCTGGGGCAAATCCATGAGCTGGGGCATAGCCATGTGCTGGGGCAAATCCATGAGCTGGGGCAAATCCATGAGCTGGGGCATAGCCATGTGCTGGGGCAAATCCATGAGCTGGGGCAAATCCATGAGCTGGGGCATATCCATGTGCTGGGGCAAATCCATGAGCTGGGGGAAAATCCATGAGCTGGGGCAAATCCATGAGGTGCTGGGGCAAATCCGCGTGCTGGGGCAAATGTGTGAGCTGGGGCAAATCCATGAGCTGGGGCAAATCCATGAGCTGGGGCAAATGTGTGAGCTGGGGCAAATCCATGAGCTGGGGCAAATCCATGAGCTGGGGCAAATCCATGTGTGAGCTGGGGCAAATCCATGTGTGAGCTGGGGCAAATCCATGTGTGAGCTGGGGCAATATTCATGTGTGAGCTGGGGCAATATTCATGTGTGAGCTGGCTGGGGCAAATCCATGTGTGAGCTGGGGCAATATCGATAACGTGTCCACAGGTTGGGGGGGGCGCACAATTCTTGGCTGGCCCCGGGCGCTGACAACCCACGCTACGCCACTGCTCCAGACTCTGCACGCTTAAGGACTCCAAAGCTCATGACACACAGCCATCACTCCAGACTCTGCACGCTTAAGGACTTCAAAGCTCATAACAACCAGCCACCACTCCAGACTGTGCACGCTTAAGGACTCCAAAGCTCATCACACACAGCCACCACTCCAGACTCTGCACGCTTAAGGATTCCAAAGCTCATCACACACAGCCACCATTCCAGACTCTGCACGCTTAAGGACTCCAAAGCTCATCACACACAGCCACCACTCCAGACTCTGCACGCTTAAGGACTCCAAAGCTCATCACACACACAGCCACCACTCCAGACTCTGCAGTGCCACCCAGTCCTAGGCCCAAACTTATTCATTCCCCTCCACCTTATAGCCACTTTATTCTAATCAACATGTGGCTTGCTATTCTCTCTCTAGCCACCAGATCCACACTCCCCAGCTCCCCTTCTGTTTCACTCACCCTTGTCCTTTAGATTGTAAGCTCATGGGATGTCTGGCTGAGCACTTGTGTAAAGTGCTGTATCAGTAAGACAATTATCCTAAGGGCAGGGTCATCTGTTCCTTATGTGTTCTAGTATGTCTCATGTCTGCACTCCCCCCATTGTACAGCGCTGCGGAATATGCTGGTGCTTTATAAATACAGAATAATAATAATAATAATAACACAAAAAAAAAATGTTTAAATTATTATTTTTTTTTTTTTTATTTTATTTTTTTTAATTTTCATTAACTTCATACCTGGTCATGTTGGATATTATTCAAAAGGCCATGCTCGGGCCTTTCGAATAACACCATCCATGACCCCCTAACTGCTACGGTTCTGGAGTTATCGGGGTTCAAAGGAACCCCTATCTCCACCAGGGGATTTCCTTGGGAAATCCCCGGGCAGCTAGGGGTTCCCTGGCTATCTGATGTCATCACGCTGTGTGCGATGATGTCAGGCAGCGAGGGGGGATCCGGGGGTGGAGCCGTCATCCAAGATGGTGGCCCCCACCGGAGCTAGGCCGCAATTCGGCGGTTAAAGCCAGGCACCGCTTAAAAGGGGAGACTCTCCGATCGGGAGGGAGAGGGATCTGAACAGATCCCCCCCTCCCTTCCAGGCGATCTCCCGGCATTGCGGGGGGGCTGCCTGGAAATGACATCATCGCGCATGGTGCGATGACGTCATTTACGTTGGGAGGGGCTTAACTTCAGCGTCTGAGGACGCTGAAGTCAGACCGCCGCGGGACCCCGGACAGAGAGGTGAGTACCTCCGCTGGGGCTCCCGCAAAGCTGATGACGTGTGGGGCACGTCCTCTGCATATAGCGGGAGCAAATGATGATGACGTGTCCCACACGTCGTCAGCAGTGAAGGGGTTAAGCCAGTTTGCCCAGGATTGTTACTGCAGAACTAATATTTCATTAATAAATCAAGAGTGTGGATAGGTTACCCACCACTCTCAATTACCACGATCCAGAAAGGTAGGGCCTGGCTCCATCAATTTAATGCAATTCTCTGGCAATTTTTACAAACATGAACCAAGACAAAGAATTGCGCGACTGGTGACAAACTGTCGCTTAGTTTTATTAGATAAATATGTATAAAATGAGCCTGTTAGAAATAATAAACAGTGTAGAAAATATCCAGACAAAATTACAACACAGCGCATGGGTAAAATAGGAAAGTTTCCATATGGTGCAACAAATAATAATCTGTGCTTGTATATGTGTATAACAAAACATGGCAAGATACAACAGTGTATAGTAAAGTATAGCAAGCTATATTAGAGTGTGTAACTATTCTGTATTTTGTGTCAACTTAAATTGTTGCTGATCTTCTGACAAACCAGTGAATGTTAATAATTTAATGGAACTTTTGTTACTTTAAAATAAACATGCCTTCAACAATGATGTCGTCATTGACCACAGAATTCCAGCGAAGGTCACCGTCACCGACAGGAACAGCTTTTACCACAATGTCACATTGTCCTAGAATGAAGCAACTTGTGGTCTAATAAATGTACTCTTTCCTGGGAAATTGGAATAATAATACAAATTAAAGAAAAATGGACGGTGTGAAAGTGTTGCAATATCAAGGCTGTCTAGATATACAGGGTTATTCAAAGACATCCGAATTGCTTGAGAAAGGTAACCGAACGCTGAAAATCAGCGTTCGGTTACCTTTCTTGGCCATTCGGCTATCCAGAGAGCAGGCAATTCGCCAAATCCTGGCGAATTGCCTGAACATATGGTGCCTGTTCGGTGCCTGTTCGAGGGCAGTGAAATCCCCATGAAAAAGCACTGCTTCGGCTATTCAGAGAACACAAACCAGCAGTGAAAGGTTCCCCTAATGCCCTGCCATTCGGTGGTTTCATGCGGCAAATTTATTCAGGAGAATCCCATAGGCTTCAATGTTAAAAATATTCCCATTTTAATTCAATATCTAATAAACCGTTCATTATAAAATTCTGCAGTAAAGAGTCTCTTTATTTATAGATTTGTTAGGATATTCTAAGCATTTTTCTGAATTTTGTTTTTTTATTAAAAGTCCTATTTTTTTTTTATTTTTTTTTTAAGTTTACTTATTTTTTCTGTAACAGCCCTCTTTATTATCATTCCCTGGACCTCATATGTAAATTTCAGACATTTTCGCTCAGTAGTTTCTTTGCAAACAGCGTTTAATTTTCACACATTCACACAAACTATTTTGCTAATTTATTCACTGCCTCGTCTGCGGTCTCGGCTGCTTTGGCTGTGTGTGATCGGCTCCTGCTCGGGCTTTTTCCGTGGTTTTCGGAAGGTTAATCCAGATGTTTTTGTGGCTTTTCGGTGTGCATTCGCTGGGTTTTGCGGTTCGTTTTCGTCCGGTTTGCGGCAGCTTTCCCAGCAATTCGGGGACCCTGTGGTGCTTGCTGAATACACCGCAGGGTCACCGAAATGGGATCGGCAAAAGGAACCGAATTGAAGAGAACGAAAAGTCACCGAATGTGCGGTGACTTTTTGAATCTCTTTGAATAACCCTGATAGACTATTGCTCTGCTAAAGCAAAATCATGTAACAACAACTTTTATGAGACGGTATTTCACGGTATTTCAAGAGTGGAATAGCAATTTGAGGCGATGAGATAACTTTGAGGCACCTGGAGATGTTATCTTCTTGCCAACCGTGAAATAGGGCCCTTGGTCTGTTAGAAGTACTTGAGGACCAGAGTAGGAAATCACTGATTTAGAGGAACCGGGGTGGAAAAGAACAAGAGGAGCTGCCAGATACCATCTTATTCGTGGTCAGGTTTACCAGTTAATAACATTTGTATCGAAATTGTGACAGGTGTGGTAGTATAGCAAGCTGTGAAACCTGGAATGGTGCAGAGAGGTGGAGAATAGATGGATTGGATGTTTCGATGCTGTACGCATAAATAATATTTTAAAAAAATGGTACTCATGCACTATTCCTCTGTAGTTATAAGTAAACGAATGAAGGACAATGTAAGGTAATAAGAGATACCATTGAATCCACTCCAGTTCAGGAATTAGAAACACATTGCTCTAAAACGGAAAAGTACACTGGGCTGCAAAAGCATCATTATTGTCCACATACGAAATGGAGAAGTGAATTCCAATGGCTTAAACCATTACCCATGTAGAATGTTTATAGACGATGACACAAGGCAAGTGGGACCCTTATCTCACCTGCTTCCTCTTTCATGTAGAAGAATATTATAAAGACTCTGCAAGAAGTCATTTATTGTCTATTCCAATGTGTTAACTAGATCTTAATGTTAAATTTGAAAGCATGGGTTTTATTGAACAAAATATGTAAATTAATTTAGTGCACAAGAGCAAATAAACTTACCTCAAACCTTTGCAATTTTTTAAAAGTATTTTGCTAGGAGCTGTAGATCTTGATTTATTTTTTTGGGCTGTCATCAACAGTATTTATTTTATGTCTTTAATTACAAGTTAAATATAGAAATGATTAAATTACTTTTGGCAGGCAATAATGAAGTTATTTTATCCATACACTGACTGCAGGGATACCATCTAGTGTATTCAAAGCAAATTCATAATAGAATTACACATTTTACGTACAGGCCAGGATGAAAAATAGCTACAAGTGTCATCAAATATTTGCTAAGCTCCTGCCTCAAAGTATACGATATTTGTAAATAACAGACTGGATATGTAATAGAGATGACAGATGCTTAGTGTATTGCAATGGTGTAAAATATACAGTATATATATATATATATATATATATATATATTTACATTTTAAATATACAAAACAATAAGTATGTATAATCTGTTTTACCTTTGTTGCAGAACCTCCTACAAAATATTCAAGCGTGCTGTTGTACTGCGTCATAGGGAGCCTCATTCTAGTGATGTTTTTATGTGCCATTGCTGTTCTTGTGGTCATCAAGACAAAAAGGTATTTTTACAGCTTTATTTAGATTTTTTTTTTGTCTGATTCATCTGCATGTCCTGGGAATCTCAGTGTAATGCTGACCTGAAGGAAGTTCATAGTTTTACATAGAAGCACTTGCAGTGTTCCTACCATTGCACAGCTCAGGACTGGTCATGGTCATATGATAATTCAAGATGCAATTGCTCCTTGAAGACCACCATCACATGGTCATAATTCAATCCCTCCACCCAGTCTTTTGTAACCCTTTTCTTCCCAGGTCAGAACAATTCCTACAGCTTCTATACCTCCTCATTTTTATCAAAGACATATAAATTAGTGAACCCATTACCTAAACATGATTTGTCACCTCGGTGTGGGCTAGGTTTTGCTTTTTTCCCCCACCTTACCCTTCCACCCCAACCCACCATTGTTTCCCTTTATTATTTTTACTCCTTCAATCTCTTCTGCCATTTCCTAATGACCAGGATTATGTTTGCACTTTATATTCTTCTACATTTAGCCCCTTCGTCATTTAATCAACCTAAAGCATAGGAAGGGTTATTTTACAGTGAGAACAATAAAGCTGTGGAATTCTCTGCCTGTTGAGGTGGTTGGGTCAGAGACTGTACAGACTTTTAAACAACAGCTGGATGACTTCCTGCAGACACCGAATATTATGGGTTATAATATTTAATATGTGGGTAAAAGCTTCTTGATCCAAGGAGAAATCTGACGCCATTCTGGGGTCAAGAAGATATTTTTTCCAAGTGTGTTGCATATTGGCGAGCGCTTCAGACTGGATTTCGCCTTCTTTTGGATCAACAGCAGTAGGTGATGTGTGAGAGGCTGAACTCAATGGAGGCACATCTTATTTTCAGCCTATGTAACTATATGAGAACCCCCCCCCCCCCACAAAAGTGATCCCACCTGGAACCACTTGATGGTGCCAAACCCACACTCCCAAGGGTTGGGTCATATTGTAGTCATATTTCTCCCTTTTTGCATTTCTAACTGCAACATTTTGCAATACCGACACCGACTGGGACGCTTATAAATATTATTCACTGCCGCCCTTGTTTTCCGCGCACTTCCATGAACCTGCTGTTACTTTGCCATGTGCATAAACAAATAATAATGATACCACAAACAATTTTACCTCCCTCAGGTGAAAGTATATTAGTCTAGTTTCATTCCAAATGGATACTTTGCCAATAAATATACAAAATACAGTTATATGAATGTTTTACATTGTGGCGTGTTAATTTCTAAGATGTGTGACTCTTAACACACACATTACAAACAAGCTTTGCATTTTCTTTTAATATATATCTGTCTTCTATAATTGTAGACATTGGTCGAAGAAGTTACAAAACCAAGCAAAAGTATTGGTCTATGAAATGGAGGCAGCCAATATGTTACACTGATCGCGGTCAATATCCGTAACAATCCTCTATCCAGACTACTGGTTCGCCGTGCCCCGGCAGAGACATGTAAATATTTTTATGGATTTAGGTGTTTTTTTTGTTGTAATAAAAAACACAATATTTAACTGTTGTATTTAAAATGTGATTTTGTTTGCCAATTTACTTTAAGGATGTTTATGTTTGAGCTATTTAATGTGTGAACCTATGCAATATATATGATCATTCGGTTTCCCATTTCCATGTACAGAATTTCCCGCACAGTGAAGGCTTAAATATCATTCAAATAATCGTCGTTCAAGTCCTGACCGGACCTTAGAGCTGAAACGCTGATTCATTAATTAATATACACCTACATATTCATTATGTCTTCATTGTGCGTCTGGTCTTGTTCCTGGGCACATTCGGCAGTTGCAGCAATTTAATAATTTAATTCCGAGTGTGAGACTTCTGGCTCTTGTTGTAAATAAAAATATGTATCTTTTTACAAAAAAGTAAATCAGATTTAAATAAAAATAATGATTCTTCTTTTTGTAATCCATTTGTAATTGTTGTATTCTGTTTGTGTAGATTATTTCTATGTAGAACTGAGCGGGGACCCACCATAGCTAGTGCTGCTTCAATGTCATATTTACTTATTTATTTATAAAGTATTTTACCAGGAAGGATACATTGAGATTTCTCTCGTTTTCAAGTATGTGCTGGGTGTATACCTTTGTTTCGCTCACTATGAGTGTACAGGGTAATCTGGACATAGACTCCCTGCTCGAGGTGCCTAGAGAGGTATCCACTATGCTCGCATGATGAGGTCAAAGAAGATTGAAACGTTCATTGGGGTTGCGGTTGCTCTCGTGCAGAGAAGACTTCAATCTCTTTTTCAGTTCTTGCCACCCTTTCTGAGTGATAGCAGTCTGATTTGCATACGATAACATCTTCACTGCAACGGTACCATTGTGCTAAAACCTTGTGAGACCTGAGCAGGGACCCACCATAGAGCAGACCGCAAGTGCTATTGCCCAGTTTGTTTCTCCAGCATCTGGGGGTGTAACAGTGGGTTTTTATGGGTATTTTTCTGTTAAACTCCAGGGGGTGGGGGGCACTCCTGTTTAATAGATCACATAAAATTACACAGTTACAGGCATTTATACAGCGCTAGCATATTCCGTAGCTCTTTACAAAGGGGAAGCACAAACAGGAGACGTACATGATACACGTGGAAAGAAAACCCTGCCCGTGGGATAACTGTCCAGGTAATACAGCACGTTAACCAAGTGCTCAGACAGACATCCTGTGAGTTTACAATCTAAACGACAGGGGTAAGTGAAACAAATGGGAGCAGAGGGAAGGCGAAGCTGGTGGCCAGAAAGAGTAAAGTAGGGATTGCACTTTTTCTTACATTGGGGAACAAAAACCAGTAAAAATGGTAGAATGAAATAAAATGATAAACAAAGTTCACTCTCCTGGTGGGGGAAGGGGGTCACTGCCATGGACTGCTACTGCTTCCTCTCAGGTCCTCCCTGAAGCATGACACTGGGTAGACAATGAGATCCCCAGCTCGTGTAATGAATTGGTGTGGGCTAGCAGAGAAGGGAGATCTGGGGGCTCCACTCCATGGAACCGATTCCTGGCTGCCATTGTGATGGGGGATTCAAAAGGCTGATGCAATCTGCTCTTTTCTATTCTTATTATAACAGGTGAGATGAGTCAGAGAGTGACGTTGTGTTAATCCTTCACTCACTTTGTAATAATCCACGCAAATACAGTCAAATACAATTCATTCTACCTATATGCAAAGTTTCTCCTGATAATGTGGACTTCAAGTACTTATTGTTTTATAGCTATGGATATGCATAAGGTTGTTACAGTAAGCTACATGCAAACAAGCTATCTTATCATGTATTGTGAATTTCAGTAGAATTCATATCCTTTTTTTACAGCTGCCAAATGGAAATACGCATTAACAAAGAAGTATTATCTGGATTGTTGTTCACATGTAGGAGTGACTGGTTAACACATAGCATTCATTCTCTAGCATCTTCTTGTGCGGTCATACAAATATGGAGCATTCAACAGATATTTTTGCATAGCTGTCAAATGTCACAATTGTTTAAAGTGCATTGTGCAAATTTTGGTTGGGGGGAAAAAAAGTCATAATTCGGTGAAATTATGACTCGGCAGTAGAGGTGATAAGGAAATAAAATGCAAGGAGTTGGAGTGAACTAGACTGGAATGCTGGCAACACTTTATAAACATCTGCACTGTTTAGAGGAGGACGTGTCTTCTATGAGACAACTTTTAAAACCCGTAAAATACAAAACAAACAGAACAGGGATTAACAAATCCCCCCTCTCTTTAAACATAGAACAGGGGTCAGCAAACCATGTCCGCTCTCCTCTGATATTGGAAACCACAGCCCCCCCCCCCTAAGCATAATCACTAAAAACAGAAAGATCTGATCACAGCAGGCCAAGTATGACGAAGGACTGGAGCAACTTTATCGAATACTGCAACATTTCAGAACAATTCCAGGACCTTTCTAAGCTTGAGAGAGAACCAAAACATTGCAAACTCTTCAGTAAACTTCTTCCAGTCACTCTGCATACTTCACTTGGTGCAACCGGTCCTCCCTGTTTTTTGTGGATACTGTCGGCTCTCTGTTGTGGTCTCCGCTGGTTGATACATAGAAGTGTGCCCTTCTGCATTTTTTGTGATTTACTCCCAAACATATAAAGCAAGGGTTAACAAACACCAGACCCCACCCCCAAAACATGTACATCAGGGGAGCTTCAAACTGAACCTCTTGAACATATAGAACAGGGATCTACAAACTCAGCTACTTACCCCAAATATATACAGGGTTATTCAGAGAGAGCCGATCTAGCCCTGAAATGGCACCGAACAGGGAATTTCCCCGTATGGTACAATTTCGCGGCCATTCACAAAGCTGGCAGTTCGTCAAATTTTGGCGAATTGCAAGCAAAATACGGTGCCTGTTCGACGGCAGTGAAATCCTCATAGAGAAGCAATGGTTAATCTATTCAGAGACACCGAACAGCAGAGAAATGTCAGAAATGCCCTGCTGTTCGGTAGTTTAATTTGGCAGCTTTAATCAGACGAATCCCATAGGCTTCAATGTTAAAAATATTCCCGTTTTAATTCAATATCTATTCTATTGTTTATTCTTTTAATCTGCAGCAAAAAGTCTCTTATGGATTTTTGGGCATTTTTCACAAAAAAAAACAGTTTTTTTTAAATTTTTTTAAATAGCATTTTTTCTTTTTCTGTAACAACCCTTTTTATTATCATTCATAGGATCTTATATGTAAATTCCAGGCCTTTTCGTTCCGTAGTTTTTTTTTTGCAGCTTTTCAAATTTGGCACTTTCAATCGTGTTTTTTTTTTTACCTGTCTGCCGCGCCCGACGCCAATGGCCCAGCGGCCCTGACAGTTTTACACCTAGCAATCAGTGTATGGTTCATTGTGTTACATTTTAGGCATTGTTTAAATTTTACTTAGAGTGTTAGTATTACAAAAACCACTAGATAATCATATTAAACATTCTGAACATCCTTCAATGCGAACAGTTTTGAGGGTCATGTTAGGACTTCATTCAAGATATAAAACCCCATTGTTAGCCATACATCAACTAGTGCTAATTTACAGAGCTAAAATAAATATACATTTAATTAATTACATTCAACAAATTATGTGAACTTACACATAAAGGGCTCTATCACATTCTTCACGCAAAAACGCACGCAGAATGTGGGAATTTTTGCGCACAGTGTTAAACGTTAACGCGCGTAAAACAACGCTGGTATTACAATCGTCGTGCAATTTTTTCATCCGTCAAAATATAACGCGCGTAAAATGGACGCGCAAAAAACGCTCACGCAGCAACATTGCGCTCAGAAATCAGTGCGCGGACGTTTTTTTTTTCACGCGATTCAGTTAATCAGAATTAAGAACCACAATTGTCTCCCGTTAAGTTTTTGCGCCTGTCAAAGTCAATCTGCACATATATGCTGCATCAATAAAAAAGCACACACAACTTCTCAATTTTATTGTTTGGGTATGCGTAGAATGTGTAACTATACTGTGCGGTATTTTTTTTTTTGGGCCGGTGTATTTGGGTTCAGCCAGGACGTTCAGATTTGCTGTTACCACCAGCTTTTCAAAGACGTTAAAATTATGCGCGCAAACGCTGTGCGTTAAAATTTGCTCATAGATTGTAATACCATCCACGTACCAGCGCACAAAAGCATTTGCGCTCACAATGTTTAGTATAGGACGCGCGCAGTACAGTAAGCTCGCGCAGCGTTCGCGCAGGTTCACCCACAGTAGACATTAATGCACATTTCTTGCATGGACATTGTAATACGACGTTCCGCACAAAGGGTTTTGCCCCTCGCGATAATGCGTTTTTGCGCACACGTTAACGTTTGCGCGAAGAAAGTAATAGAGCCCAAAGTGAGCAAAATATGTGAGGGTCGAGAGAACAGAAAGCATCACAAGGTTTTTTGATGGCCCTGAGAAGTCGCTTGCTCTATGGTGCGAATATTATCATCCAAAAAAGGCGTCAAGACCGCCTCCTGTACAGGAGACGAACCGCAGCCCCTGAAGATCGATCTGAGCAGGGACCCAAAATAGGGCAGGCTGCGTGTGCTGTTGCTCATTCTCAGCAATATCCTTTACCCTCTTTTTTGCTCTTGAATTTACGTAAGTAAATTTTCATACATAAATCTTGTACCAAAAAATTGTACTGTTGCACCTAGAATCGGGAAATACAGTATGTTGGTTGGAAAGTATGTATGCAGACACAACCACACACCGAATTGTAACCTGACGGATTTGCAGATTGATATAACATGATTAATCTGCACTGACCATCAACGCATGGCATAAAGGAAAGTCCAGAGTCACAGTTTTAAGTCTGATGGATCAATGCCAATTTTGCACTTAGAAAGGAACCGGTGGAAGGAGATAACAAGGCGTTACTTTTCTGTGCTTTAGATTTGCTCAGATGATTATACAAACATGTTTGAACTCCACATATCTGTAAGTAATCAAATTTTTTCTCAGGAAAAGCGAACCATGAAATACATTAATGAGCGTTCCAGAGTCACTGTTTATCATGCTCTCCATTTATAAACTGCAATAATAGTTTGCCAACTGATATGAATGCAAATCCCATGAAATCCCCCCCAAAGGTAATAACCACCAGGTCTTTCAAGAAATTTATTCTTGAATCCTTCCTAAGTGATCTCAAACAGCTCCCCTGGTACAGGCTGAACCTAATCCCAGACCTAGACTGTGCAGTTGAATACTTTCAGTCTGAGCTCCTGCAAGTCTGGAATTCCCATGCCCCGCTGCGTAAAGTGCGAGTACAAGGGACCCATCTCCCCTGGGTTACAGCTGATCTTACACTAATGTACCAGCTTAAAGATTCACTATGGTCAAATTTCAAGAGTACTGGTTCCATGAACGATCACTACGAATACCGAAAATGCTGGAATGAATGCACAAAGCAAACAAAAATGGCGAAAGCCCATTACTTCAATGAAAATCTAAACAATAACATATCAAACCCTAGAAACTTTTGGAGAACCATAAGTAACATACAAGCACCCCCAGTCCACTCCCAGCCGGCTGCTGTCAAAGTAAACAACCAAACTCTGCAACACCCCCTAGATGTAGCAAATGCCTTTAATGATTATTTTGTTGGATGTGCCACCACTTTGATTGCCAAGCTAGGAAATGACATGCAATCAGAGAGGCCTCATGCAGGTCAGGCCCCTCCAACTGTGCAAAGTCCCTGTATCAGACAGGAATTCAGTTTTAGACCAGTGCCTGTCAGTGTCGTTACTAAACTTCTCTGTAAGCAAAAAATGAAATACCAGTCTGGACCTGATCAAATACCAGCAATGCTGCTGAAAATCAGTGCACCAGCAATTGCAAATCCTGTCGCAACCCTAATAAATGAATCACTGGCAACTGGATACATACCCAAACTCTGGAAGACTGCAAGAGTGGTACCTAGCCATAAAAGTGGTGACAGTACTTTGGTATCCAACTACCGTCCAATATCGTTGCTCCCTGTAGTGTCAAAAATCTTGGAAAAATGTGTCTACACACAATTACGTGATTACTATCAATATTGGAACTACTTAACCCCGGATCAATCAGGCTTTCGTCCAAATCACTCAACTACAACCGCCCTTTTAAAAGTCTGCAATGATATCCAAGCTGGGATGGAACAAGGAAACCTAACTGGAGCCATCTTCCTTGATTTCGCCAAGGCCTTTGACACGGTAGACCATGGCATCTTGTTAGAAAAACTTAAAAACTCTGGCATTGGTGATCGCACGCTAACCTGGTTTCAATCATATGTATCCGACCAATCACAATATGTGTCAATTTCTGGCAGCTCCTCCCTCCTGCTCCCAGTCACTTGCGGTGTACCCCAAGGCTCAATACTAGGCCCCCTGCTATTCACAATATTCATAAATGATCTGCCCAACGTCTGCAAAGCCTCAACTGTACATATGTACGCAGACGACACTGTAATCTATACCAGCAAACCAAATCTCCCACAGCTGGAGGCCGTGCTGCAAGAACAATTCACAGAGGTAGAAAAGTGGATCAAACACAACAAACTTTTTTTAAATACTGACAAAACTGTAACGATGCTCTTTGGAACAGCACCTAAACTACACAAATTGCAAAATCCCCATTTATGTGTTGGGACAAAATCAAATGGCACGCTGACCACAGTCACTTCTCTCAAATATCTAGGTATGTGGTTGGACCCTAATCTATCCTTTGGCCCTCACATCAAAAAACTCTCATCTAAACTTTACCCCAAACTAGGTGCCCTGTACAGAAACAAATCCTGCCTGAGCCCCGCGGTAAGAAAGCAGATTGTACAACAAATGCTTATGCCGGCTATTGATTACAGAGATGTAGTGTATGCAGCGGCCCCGCAAACACACCTTCAGAAACTTACTACATTGTATAACTCCTTCTGCCGCTTTGCATTACAATGTAACTACATGACCCACCATTGTGACA
Organism: Leptobrachium leishanense; assembly: GCA_009667805.1. Taxonomy (NCBI): domain Eukaryota; kingdom Metazoa; phylum Chordata; class Amphibia; order Anura; family Megophryidae; genus Leptobrachium; species Leptobrachium leishanense. Next base: position 24,858,512 of record CM019071.1, on the reverse strand, counting down.
TGTTAAAAGAGCTAAACTGGCCATCGCTAGAGTCTAAACGCACCCTTCACCTCTCCAGCCTAGTGTCTAAGAGCATTTCTGGGAAGCTGCGACCCTACCTGAATAGACTGCTTCCCCAAGCAGCTCCCTCATCCTATAACCTCCGATCCAGGCCAGCACCTTACTTGCAATACCACAATACAAAAAGACAGCGGCTCGGTCCTCATTTTCCTACAGAGCGCCGCAATTATGGAATAACCTCCCAGACACCATCAAATATTCCCCCAGTCTTAAGTCAATCAAGAGCTCCTTACTAACATACCTTAATACATAATGCACCTGTAAACATGTAACCTAGTGACTATATTTCCTACATATTTATTTTCTGTTAATCTGTATATTTGTGTTGTTTTTTTTTTTATATCTTGCATTGTATTACTTTGTATTTCTGTAACTGTAACACTTCAATGTTCTTGAACCCAGGACATACTTGAAAACGAGAGAAATCTCAATGTATCCTTCCTGGTAAAATCCTTTATAAATAAATAAATAAATAAATGGTAATAGTTATTAATGTATCACATGATTAGAACCTTATGTTCTCATATCGCTGAATCTGAATTTTTGAAAAAAAATAGTCGCAGTAAAGCACTTCTTGAGAACGCTTTCTGCGAAACAGGTAGGACGGGAGATCAATTTATTGTTCTTATGTAGAGCTGCAAGAATTTCAATTCTCTAGCCATGCTAAGAAATTAAAAAAATATGGAGAATCCCCAGAAACAAAAATCCCCGCTTTGACCAATTATTTGAAAGCAAAAGGAGTATTGTGGAATGAATCAACGACTTACTCATTGTGCACTGCAACAACTGGATACAATCTTTAGTTATTTTTTAGGACAAATTTGGCATGTCGTTTTCATTTTGTTCAACATATCACATTTTAGTGATTAACCATAACAGATGTAGGATAATAAGAAAAAAAGTGTCATCTGCGCTCATCCCTACAACACCGTGCGCATTGAAACACAATTAGAGGTTTTAGTTTACTTGAATGGCCATTGAAGCGTAAGCTCACCTGCCAACGTCAAGGCACGTCCAGTAAAGGTGAGTCCTAACCAATGAAACTACAGACTGCTGTGTAGCAAACCACATATGCTCATGCTGCTTCTCAGTCAGGAGAGAGACTGGTGGGCTTTCATTTATACCCTCCCGGAAACAAATCCACCATGGGATCAAAAAACAAAGCCACGGAACGGAATATGCTGCAAAGATGACCTGGCTGGAGATACAACAAAATATACAATCTACAGAAAAAGCAGTGTCGCGCCTGTTCCCCCACTTAGGGATGAGCGTAGATGACACTTTTTTTCTTGTTATGTTTTATACATGTTGCTGGGATGGATACATCTGGTAGTTGCAGCCACCCCAGTGGGGATCAGATGTAGGATAATGACCACTCCGGACTGGGATCATTGGACCAAACAAACTTTAGTTTCTGGATGGAATATGGAAACAAATCATTCTGATACAGCTTCGGGAAAACTAGATTTGGTGACTGGTGTCAATGAATATGCAATGACTGGGAAAAACAAGAAGAAAGAAAATGTCCAAAGCAGTGCCCCACTATGGCATAGATACAAACACGGAATTCTTGCATCTGTACTTTTTGTTTTCTAGTTTCTATACAGTCATTAATGCTTTATTTTATTCTAAATTTTCCAAACCAGATGTCAGCTGAGAGCATCTCATTCCAAGAATAAACACTGTGACCACATAAAAAAATAAGTGAAATAAAACTTTATTTGTAAAGAAGCAAAAGTGGCATAACTCCAAGAATATAAAACTAAAAGAAAAAGCAGTCAAATTGGTGACATTTATATATGTCAAGATGCAAAGTGCGTCAACTGTTACTGGAAGAATGACTTATCCAATTTTCCACAGATGTTCCTAGGGTTTTTTGACGTGGTTTACACAATGCATTTAATAGCCAAATGATTTGGAAGTACGGGAATGCCAACCAATGCATGCAGCAATAAAAACCATACGTATTTAACTATACAACTTCATCTTTACTAAAATCAAGAAATATTTGTATCTTTTTAAATGTTGCTTTCTATGTAAGGATTGTATAAGGTTTAAAAGCTGAAAAATTATTCAAGGAATAGTAGATCAACTGTTACCCTCACCCTCTCTTCATGACAGCAAAAAAAGGTGTGGTGTGGGTGGGGAGATGGGACGAAAAAAAAAGAAAAATATTTGGGATGAAATTTTAGTATTTCACCCATAAACGAATGCAGAATTTATTTTATATGATTTTAAAGGAGAAACAGCTGCCGAGTCTGACTGGTTGGGGGGGGGGGGGGAGGATGGACGGGATATTACTATGAGGGTTATTCAGAGAGAGCTGAAAACCAGGAGAATTGGCAGGAGAACAATCTAGACCAAATAGCGATTTGGAAAGTGAGATATATGGGAGATTTTTTCTGGTTTGGTTATTTTGACCTAGATTTTTCACTTCTCCAGTCATTCTCCTGGTTTTCACCTCTCTCTGAATAACCCTGTATAATGCAGAGTTCTGAGTAAGCCAGGGGTCATGTACTTTGTTGGCAGTATCGATATTGTTCCTGCAGGCAGCTTTGGAATAAGATCAAGAACTGGCTTGGCTTGGCTTGTAAATACAAATTACACAAGTTATTCCCATTTAACTGAAAAGTCCAAAGTTGTCTTCCTCCTAACTTAAGTGTATACACTTTACTTGCCAGCAGAAAAAATACAAGCGATACAAAATTAACTGTATAAATTGCGTTGACACAATCAAACGTACAGGACACTCTAGTGAGTTTTATTGCTATGGATCTCTGTGACAAGCTCATGAACTCCACACATACAGCAAGGTTTATTGCGGTGTTGCCTTGTGATGCACTAATGTGCAGTGTGTATGAGCATATTGCAAAGCCCCACTGCAATAAAACTCACGCTCATGCACACCGCACATTACTGTGAGTTTTATTGCTATGGATCTCTGTGACAAGCTCATGAACTCCACACATACAGCAAGGTTTATTGCGGTGTTGCCTTGTGATACATTAATGTGCGGTGTGTATGAGCATATTGCAGAGCCCCACTGCAATAAAACTCACGCTCATGCACACCGCACATTACTGTGAGTTTTATTGCTGTGGAGTCCTGTAATACGCTTCTACACTGACACACTGTACATTACTGTGAATTTTATTGCTGTGGAGGCTCTACAGTGGAGTCCTGCGATACATTCTATGGGGAGGGGCAAATCCTATTTTTTTAACTTTATTTGCCTTCAAAAATTTGGCCACCCATAAAAAAACAACCCATAAACAAAAAAAATATTTATTTGCCCCGGATTCATTTTTTCTTTTAAAAAAACAATTAGTCTGGCGCCAGGTGGGAAGGCAAATTAATGATTTTCATAGTATCTTATTCTGGGAGGACAAATCTTATTTTGTTTTGGGATTTTTTATGGGTACATATAGACACAAACAAACACATACACACAACATGTGAGCCAGGGCCCCCAAAATGATTACCCTGCCTTAACTCAGAGTGAGTACTCTCACCCCAAGGTAAGTGACCTCATTAACCCTCCAATTCCACATAGTGAGAGTGCCTACCCACTTAATTTCCCCACAAGGAAAGACCTCATCCCTCCCCCAAAATGAGTGGCCCTATTAACCCCTTCCACCCACTGTGAGGACCCCAAAACACTCTCTCCAAGCCTCAAACAGTGAGGGCGCCAAATCCGAGAGAGGGCTGCTTAATTTTCCACAAGGGTCCCTATTCTCTTACCTGGTGGATTCATGGGAGGGTGTGACCCCCTCCTGAGGTAAACATACACAGCCTGTGTAGATGGCACCTGTGGCTGTAGTACTGCTGCCGGCCTAATGGGGTCACTGCTTCTTCAGTGGGAGGGGAGGGCAGACAGGCCGCAGGTCAGCCATAGAGCACAGCGACCTGAGGCTCCTAGAGGGACAGAGAAATTGATTTGCCGCCCTTCGGGGATCCTGCGGTGAATACTAAATTTGCCAACCTGAGGTGAATTCGACTCACTGAAGTGCGGTGAACGAGAGGACACCGGAATGTCGGTGACATTTCTTTGATCTCTGAATAACCTCTATACTCATATTTCCCTTTTCTATCAGCTTAATCATTCACTCCCTTCATAGCACTACATGTGATGAGTGGTGACTCTAGGAGACATTTCTAGGGGCCCTCATAAAGGTAGAGAGCACTTTGTTTCTGTTTCACAGCTTAGGGTCCTCCATATACTGAGTTACAAAGATAAAAATCTGGGAAATTTTGTTTCAAAGGAAAGAGATAATATATTTTTATTCTTTAATTTTACAAAGTTAGAATGTTCCTACGGTCCCCGAAGTGCAGCAAATTGACCTGAGGAACGCATCAAACCACTGAAGCGATTCTCAAACTGCCGCCAACCCACCGAACGGACCGTCAAACAGGGGTCAAAAAACACAACTTTTAAAACGCGTTTTTAAAAAAATGAGTGCATGAAAATGCCTGGAAATAATATATAAGGTAATATGAATAGCAATAAAAGGGTCTGTTACAGAATAAAAATAATAATAAAACAATCATAATCAAAGGTGTCGCCAAAAAAATCCCGAAAATGCCTAAAAAATTCTAAACAATAGACTTTTTGCTGCAAATGGAAAGAATAATCGGTTGAATATTTAAGTAAAACTGTTTTTTTTTTTTTACACAATTGAAACCTATGAGATTCAGCTGCTTAAACCTGCCGAATGAAACAACTGAAATTCATAACAAAAGTGATAAAACAATCGTTTTATTTGTTATGACAAATTGATTTAATTAAGCGGAAAGTATTTAGCATGTGAACACCCAAAAATTTGGTTAGTTTTAAGGGAAACAAAACGGAAAATAAAAATCAGCTATTATGGCCTGCTATTTCAGCAGAACTGAAAAACAAACATCTTTTTGGACACGTACCCAAACTGAACCAAAATATGACCATGTGAATGACGTGGAGGGCGTTGCTCTTACTAAGTATGCGAGTTTATATCTTAAATCACATTAAACTTTGATACTTATTTTAAAATATGGATTAGCGGGGGGGGCGGAGCGAGCAGCCATCCGGAAAAGCCGCATGTGAGCAGAGCTCCGGCGGATCGCGCCACATTAATTAATCCTACGGCAATACACCACCCTGAAACTCGGCGGTTTGACCCCCAATTACAGCCGGAGACCTCCGGGCACCGATATGGCCCCTCCCAAGCTGCAAAGAGCGGCGGAACCGGCGAAATCTGCCAAAAAAGATCGATCTCGTGGTCCACAAGATGGCGGCTCCCGGGACCCGGTCTCACCAGCATCCGTGAGAGACAAAGAGGAGGATGTGCTGCAACTTCCCGAAGATCTACCAGCGACTGGTAAGACTATCCAAGCAATGCTGCAAAGCCTCAGACTTACTTTACAAACTGACTTTAGAGCTATTACTGCTGAGCTACATAACGAAATTAAGGAACTGGGTGACCGCACGGATAATCTAGAATCTAAAACGGACGAACTTTGCTTAGCGCACAATGAGTTAATTCATGCCTTTCAAGCACTTAAAACGTCTCATGAAGCGCTAGCTTTAAAGATGGCGGACCAAGAAGACCGTTCTCGTCGCAACAACATTAGAGTCCGCGGTATCCCTGAAACCATCTCTGACCTCTCCTCATATTTGAATTCGTTATTCCAGACCTTGCTCCCCGACCTCCCACCGGCGGAATTACTGATGGATCGAGCTCATAGACTCCCGAAACCGAAGTCTTTACCCTCCTCTACACCATGTGATGTGGTTCTACGTATGCATTATTTTACAGTCAAGGAGGCCATCATGAAAGCATACCGGGCCAACCAACTTACAGCGCAGTACTCAGCCATCCTACTGTTTCCTGACCTATCTTCCCTCACGATGTCTCGGAGACGGGACTTCCAACCAGTCACGAAGATTTTACGAAACAGGGAGATACAATACCGCTGGGGCTTCCCAACGAAATTACTGGTCTGGAGGGAAAGTCGCCTGCACGTGTTCTCCTCGGTGGAGGAGGGAATGAGACAGCTGGTGTCCTGGAGTATACTTGAGGAGTATACTCCTCCTCGGGTCCCGTCCTCCTCTCCATCCAAGGTGTCTCCGGAATGGCATAGAGTTAACACCCACAAAGTCTCCTGAATCGCCAGCTCTTGACCTGACGGGACTCTCGTTCCTTTTTGAAGATCCCCAGACACTGTGACCTGCGGACCACGCCATTAGGTTCCATACAGCTGACAGCTTCGATTGACAAAGTGCGTAATGGCCATTGTTCCTCTATATATGGATACCGCACCCAGATGGTTCTTAAACTGGGTGATGTGACTCCGGCGAGTCAACATGTGGCGTGACCTCTCTCGCCCCTTCTGTTCGTCGTTTGTTCGATTTTTGGTTCATTCTGTTTTAGCACTTAATGCTGGCTCTGCACCCCCCCCCGAAGCCTTCCTCCAAGGTTTGGAGTTGACCCCGCTCGATCTTTTTAGCGGTGGTCAAGAAGGATGTGAGGTACTATGTGTACATAGTTGGCTCCAGGACCCCGACCTGGACTTTTTTTTGGTTGTTTTTTCTTTTCTTTTATCTTTGGTGACCCCTTTTTTTTTAGAGCCTACCGGACCCTTAATATCATCACTCGATTGCAAACTAAATGAGATTGGACTTTCCTCTTCGTCGAGACTTCCCCATTGGGGTATAGTATTTCTGACGGCACTCTACACATTTATGTTATTATTGTATAGTATATTATGAAAATTTACTCTCACAATGTGAAAGGTTTGAATATGCCCTACAAGAGACATGCACTATACGCTGAACTGCGTAGACAAAATCCTGACTTTGTCTGTCTGCAGGAGACACATTTCCGCAGGCTTTCTCATCCGAATTTATTCCTCCCCAATTACAACACACAATATCATGCTACCTCTCCTTCTAAATCAAAAGGGGTTTCTATCTTGATACATAACAGGGTGACGTTCGAACTACATAAAATTATTAGAGATGTTAAAGGCAGATTCCTAATATTGATCTGTACTATCAACCATATTTTATTCACCGTTGCAAATATATACTGCCCTAACGCTGGCCAGCGGCCTTTTCTGAAACATGTCTTAGATAAACTCTCACAGTCTCAACTGGGCCAAATAGTTATCTGCGGAGATTTTAATCTTTCCTTTGACATCAGTAAAACCGGATCCCCTAGACAGCCAAATCGACCCTCCCTTCAATTGTTATCTGAGTGCCACCTACATGACGCATGGCGCCTGCTCCATCCAAATGAAACTGACTACTCATACTATTCCTTAACTCATCACACATTTTCTAGAATTGATTACGTTTTCGTACACAACTCCACGTTAGCACTAGTGCTTGACTGCGACATTGGTAAAATTTCATGGTCAGACCACGCCCCCATGCTGTTGACACTTTCAGATAATTACGCCTCATATGGTAAATCTCCTTGGAGATTTAACGAATCCCTACTGGCTCATCCGGAAGCAGGCCCAGAAATCAGAAAAGCCGTTTTAAATTATTTCAAAGAAAATTCACTACCTGATATTTCTCCAACGACCTTGTGGTGTGCCCATAAGGCAGTCATCAGAGGCATTCTTATTAAGTGGGGCTCGAGATTAAAAAAAGCCAATCAAGCCCAGAAATTAGAATTGTTAAAAAAAATAGACAAAGTTTCTTCTCAACATAAACTCGACCCTACCCTGCTTCTGGCGGACCAGCTTCGCTCCCTAATGACCCAGCTTAGTGACATACATAAAAATGAATATGTGTGGCGAGCACGTTGCCTTACCGCTAAATTTTACCTATATAGCAACAAGACGGGCAAGCTACCGGCTAACAAACTAAAGGGTCGCTTAACACGAACTAAAATTGCAAAACTTAAAACGGCATCCGCAGAATTTGTGGCACAACCACGTCAAATAGCTAACCGCTTCGCGGAGTACTACGCCCAATTATACAATCTCCACCTAGATGAGGTGACACACCAACCCTCCCTAACGGAAGTGTTCTCCTATCTGACTTCTATTGCTCTACCCCAACTCTCGCCAACTTGCCAGGATGCTTTAACTACTCCGATCTCCCATGAAGAATTGATGAAGGTGCTCTCCTCCCTACCCCCTCGTAAATCTCCTGGCCCAGACGGGTTCTCCACTAAATATTATACGACATTTGCAGAACAACTCACCCCACATATGTTATCACTATTTAATTACCTTTTTGATTTTGGTGCGGCCCCCCCTGAACTTCTTAAGGCTTCGATAGTCACCATACCTAAACCTGGCAAAGACCCCACACTTTGTTCTAACTACCGCCCCATCTCCTTATTGAACGTAGACATTAAGATTTATGCAAAAATTTTGGTGAATAGATTAGCACCATTGCTCCCGAAATTGGTGGTAGATGATCAGGTGGGATTTATTCAGGGGCGACAGGGAACGGACAACACCGTTAAGCTTTTGAATATCATAGACGGAGTTGGCCGTGACTCGGCACCTTGCCTTCTCCTTTCCTTAGATGCAGAGAAGGCATTTGACAGACTTAACTGGCTCTTTTTGCACCACGTCCTCTTGAAATTAAATTTTCCTCTCCCATTTATAAATGCAGTTTTCACACTGTACTCCTCTCCGACAGCGCAGGTGTTAAATGCTGGATTCCTATCCGACACTGTCAACATCACGAACGGAACCCGTCAGGGATGTCCGTTGTCCCCGCTTCTATATGCTCTAGCGCTGGAACCGTTAGCCCAGACGATCCGAGCAGACGCACAGATTACAGGCATCCAAATCGGCCCCACGGAGAGTAAAATCAGCCTTTTTGCGGATGATATTCTTCTTACCTTAACTGACCCCATTAACTCTCTGCCCCAGCTCCACCATTTACTCACCCAATACGGGAAAGTCTCCTATCATCAAATTAACATAGCAAAAACGCAAGCCCTCAGTACTCACCTTTCACCTACCGATCTTAATTATTTGAAAAACACCTACAATTACGACTGGAGAGCAGTTTATTTACTATATCTGGGGATAAAAATCTCCTTCTCACGCCCCACCCTCTATCAACTGAACTATGGCGCTATGTTGTCAATGATTAAAGAAATGTGTTGGAAGTGGGCACAATTTGAATTCTCCTGGTTGGGGAGGATAGCGGTCACTAAAATGTCCATTCTCCCTAAAATACTATATATATTCAGGGCTTTACCGGTGTCTCCACACCCAGCCTTTTTTAAAACTTTACAAACTACTATTAATCAGTTCGTTTGGAGGAGGCGGAAGCCATGGGTTAGCTTCCGAGTTCTATCTACTTCGGTTATACAAGGGGGCCTGGGCCTTCCAAATGTCTTGCTAGACCACAAAGCAGCCCTTATGGCGTTATTGGGCTCGGGTTTGGTGTCATCTCCTGTCCCACAGTGGACCTTGCCCATCTTCCAGTCGATATCCCCGTTTAGATTAACCGATATAGTCTGGCTCCCGAAACATATTCGCCCCGGCAGCCCGATTTATTGCCCCTGGCTAATCTCCTTTTACATACATGGGATGCAGTGAGAGGGCGACTATGTCACTATCACCCTCTACACTTAGCGACACCAATTACGGCTTTGACCCACAAAATTCCTAACTTTAACGCCCGCCATTGGGCAGCTCATGACCTTTCCAGATTGGTAGACTTTTACTCCCCGAGGGGATTCATGACATATACCACCTTGACTGGACGATATAATATTACTCGGCCCCTTCAATTTTCCTATCTACAGATTAAATCATTATTAGCAAAATATGATATGACTGGCTCAGACAGACTGACTTTACCAGCCCTGTCCCCCTTTGAAACGTACTGTGCTTCCCCATATACGCCCGCTAGATTACTCTCACTCTGTTATAAACTGCTGACTACCTCGAGCCCTATACAGAAATGTAAATTCCAGGTGATGTGGGAGAAAGACTTAAACATCACATTATCCCCTGAGCAATGGGCTGAATCCTTTAGGGGAGATAAGGGTAAATTCAAGAGTGCTTCTTTACATGAAGCGAGGAAAAAACTGTTATATCGATGGTATTTAACTCCAGACAAACTTAGCCATTTCTCGACTTCAGGAAATTCAACTTGTTGGCTCTGTTCTGCAACACATGGCTCCTTCGTACATATGTGGTGGCACTGCCCTCCTCTGCAAACACTCTGGCGGGATATAGTGGTGTTCCTGAATAAGTTCTTAGGTACTGCCCTCCACCCTGACCCGACAATTCTTTTACTCCAGATATTCCCGAAAGAGATGTCAGTGACTCAGCTTAAATTAGTAGCACACATTCTTTCTTCTGCTTATACCCTTATTGCATCTCATTGGCGCTCCCCCTCCCTCCCCACTATGAAGGAGCTTAAAAACAGAGTGGGAGAGGTCAGGTCATTGGATGCCCTCGCTACTTCAGTAGCTGGAATTCCCTTCTCGACCCGAGATCACTGGTATATTTGGGACGTATATTCAAGTATTTAATATGTTCCAGGGTTACTCGAAGTGATGGTTTGAATGTTAAATTTTGACACTTCCATGATGACAGCCCGGTAGACTCTTCCCCCCCCCTTTATTTTATTTTAGGTTATGTTATTATTTACTCCTCCTTTCCCCCTTCCCCCATATTGAAAGTTCTTAGAGCTCTTTTTGAATCTTTGGTTGCTGAAATGCTCTTTAATGACTACCTGCTATGCCTTACAATGGTTTCACTACTGATGCAACTGTTGTGTTTATTGATGTGCATATGAGGAGACTACTCAGCACCATTTTGTACTGTGTTATATTATTTGAAAAAATAAACTTCTTATATGAAAAAAAAATATGGATTAGCTGTTTGGAATTATGGCCATATTCTTCAATAACCCGTCTCATCATCTTCTAAATACCATATTATCAAGATGTCCATTTTAAAAAAGGGACATTAGTGTTTTTTTTTACCCAAACCAGTTTATCATGTTATAAACAAGAATTTTCATAATTTACATCTACGGTTTCTGACCTTTAGCATCCCCCCTATTTAATATTCGAGTCGTCTCCCTCCTGACCTTAAAGATTGTACACGATTACTGTAACCTCCTTCCTTCTCTCTGACCTTAAGATACCCCAGATTCTCCCTCTGCAGTCTGTAATGAACGCCTGTGCCAGGCTCATCCACCTCACCTCCCGCACCTCTCACACCTTGTCCTTTTGTCAATTTCTACACTGGCTTCCTGTCTCCTACAGAATCCAATTCCAAATACTGGTACTCCCGTACAAAGCTTTCCGTAGCCGCGTACCTGCCTACATCTCCTCCCTTATTAACAGGTGCATCCCATCCCGACCCCTTCGCTCTGCCAATGATCTGATGCTATCAGTTTCTCGTACCGGCACCCTCACCTTCAAGACTTCTCCCGAGCTGCCCCCTTTCTAGAGAACTCCCTCCACGCAACATCAGACTCTCCCCGTCTCTCCAGTCCTTCAAGAAGTCTCTGAAAACACATTACTTTAGAGAAGCCTATCAGCTCACTCCATAATCCCACACTGTACATTTCTTACTCCATCTCCCCACTCAGCACTCATGCACCCTGCTATATTCATGTACTCTATACACTCTCACCTAGTGTGTCACCCCTCTATTAATTTGTAAGCTCTCATGCAGGGTCCTCTCTCCTACTGTTCTGTGTGTTTAACTTGTATGTATATTTGTTATTCTGTCTCACCCATTGTACAGCGCTACGGAACTTGTTAGCGCTTTATAAATACTTGCAACTGTACTTTACTTACCAGCTGCTCAAACTCCTACCTCTAACATGTTCTACTATTGATCTGTAGGAGTGTAAACATGAACAACTTATTGAAGTAAATCATTAATCTAAAATTAGACTATTCTTGTTTAAACATGCTGAATTCATGCTGAATTAAACATGCTGAATTTAAACCATTGGAACGTCCCTAAGAATTCCAGTGTATGTCATTGGCACACCACACGATGTCACTAGTGATATTCAGGTAAATCTAACAAAGCTGCAATCTTTTCTTTATGTCTCGTTTTAACGTGCTGAGAATTTTTCCAGTATACATGCTTGATGTATAGTTACAAAATTAACAAAGCATATATGAATATACATCAGTATAATATGCATACATCAATAAAAGTTGCATTTAATAGTGAAACAAGTACATTGTAACTTAACACACATAAAAAGTTCCATCAGAAGATGTTACAGATACACACAAGCAAATTTGACATTGTAGACTAATAGAAGCTGTATATGTCAATATTCAAGCAAGCACACAGCACATAATGAATGCAATATATAGCTTTTCTTGCATTGTTGAGGTCAGTGCTAATCCAGCTAATGGACATCTCAGTAATAATGTTGGCAGCAGCCTGAAACGTATGCTAATGTTATGAGACGGACCTAGAATCACATTAAGCGGAATAGGTGGCCATCAAAGCACTCTCAAGCCGTGACCTTGCATGACAGAGGAGACATGACTCATTCCACAACGTGAGATCCTTTGCGTTACTCTGCCATATGCTATGCATGGATCTTTGTCATGGACTCGGGGACTTAACTTGGGATACAAATCTGAACTGGCTTAAAAGCATAACTCACAAAAGATATCGTTATGACTTTACACACTCAACATTGGGGGCTTATGTAAAAGTCCACCCTCCATACACTGCTTTCAACCCCTACCTGCATTTACACACATGCATACAGTAACATCCCATAGAAATACTTCCCTGCAACCAACATTCCATAGTCACATTCCTCCATCTACCACGAGAGTTTCATGAACCTAGTGGAATCACACCTGTACAACCCAGGTGCACGTTTGCTACAATATCCCATCAGGGGTAGATGGTCTTAAAGATAAACATGATATGTTATCTCTTGATGATTATGTTTGGTGATGGGTGCCGCCATCTTTGCCCTCTGTGGGAGGAGCTAATTGGGGGAACTTGCCAAGTGATATCCAGTTTACCCTCAGCACTGAAAATCAATCTGGTACAAAGACCGAGCAGAAGGCTGTCCTGTAGTACGGCTTCCTGCTCAGAGCTGTCCCTCACCTTTGTGGCATGCCCCAGCGACATGAGGGTACGTTAAACTTTGAGAGGGAATAACCCCCAATTATTTCAGGGAAAAAAATTGCTGAAGTGAAATAAAAGGTAGCAGATCCTCCAAATTGATGGATGGCTTTTATTACAGAGGACGGCACATTTCGGTCATCAGAGTGGCCTTTTTTCTTGGCTTGAAAAGGGTCGCTGTGCCAACAGAAACATCACATCCTCCATAATAAAAAAAACATCCATCAATTTGGAGTATCTGGTTCCTTCTTTGTGTTTACCATGCTTTTTAACTTGGCCTCAGTGGTTCCATGAGCACCCTACTTTTTTTGGTTTGGTACTGTTTTTTGACTGCAGCTTCCACCTTCTGTATCAAAAGAGCCCACCTTGTTTTGGGCTTAACAGTATTCATAAAGGCTTGTGTTTCGAGCCAATACGTTGTATTTCCTCACTCACATTAAAGCAATAACAGCAAATCCTGCAGTACGGCCGCCATTTTATTCTTTGGGATAAATACATTTTAATTAAAGTGATTCTGTTATGTTCTGTATTTTTTTGCATAGCATGATGGGTTTCCATTTGTGTTTTACCACTTAGGCTAGGGTCAGACGAACGCATTTTTATGTTGTCTGTGAAAAAGTGCGTTCGAACGAATGGACGCATTTTTTCACAGAATACGTGATAGCGGTCATACGATGCGCATTTTCGTCCGTGATTTTGTACGGATCATCAATAAAACACTTTTTGTGTCTGGACGTTATGTTGGCCGGACATTAGCAGCGTCTGACGTCTCCTAATCACGCACAGACGCTGCTAGCGGACACAGCGCACTCTGTACGTCAGTACCTGCGGTTTCACGTTCTCGAAAAAATGCGTTCATTTTCCACTTGCGTTGCGCAGCCGGACTTTTGTGCGACCGTACTTCGTATATTGGCCGTCATTGCCCGGCATCTGCTGCTAGTGCGGCCGTGATTAAGTGCGGCTGCACGCGCGTTCGCACTGCCTCAGTCTGACCCTAGCCTGACTTCACAAACTCTAGAGCCGGTTTATTTCTAATCTGAAATCATTGAAAACATCAGTTTTGCCTCAAATGTGAAGATTTATTCACGTGGAAGACTAAACAGGACTGTATCCTAAACATAAGCTTTAATTTGGGGTGATCTGAATTGTGTGCTTAGTTTCAATACCAAGGGTACATCACTAGATGGCAATACGTGTCTGTGTCAATCATACGCCTGCAGATTTCAGCATTCAGAGTTTCACTGTCTATTGAGCAATTGGATTTCCATCAATAACAGACATTGGGAGGAAATCGTGCTCCCCTTCACTGCTGATAGTGTTAATGCAGTATTTGTGCGGGCTAACACAACTTTATAAAGAATACACGTCATCATTAATCCCCCAAACATAAGGTAAGAACAGATTCTGCTAAATTGCCAACATGGAAATAAGGTAAAAGTAGGGAGAGGAATGTTTGAGGTAAAATTGCAGTAAAACTGTTAGAGAAAACAGAAGGGTTATTCAAAGAGAATCGAATAGTCACCGCACGTTCGGTGACTTTTCGTTCTCTTCAATTCGGTGCGATTTGGCAATCCCATTTCGGCGACCCTGCTGTGTATTCAGCAAGCACCACAGGGCCGTCATAGTGCAGGGAAAAGCAGCCGCAAACCTGTCGAACACTCACCGCAAAACGAGGGCGAACGTACACCAAAACCCGCAAAAACATCTGGATTAACCCGCCGAAGACGCCGGAGAAACCCGAGCAGGAGCCGATCACAGCACAGAGCAGCCGCCGGAAAAATCCGACACTGCAGACGAATGGAGTGAAAAAAAAACACAAAAAAAACGTACGCTTGAATATTTGAAAAGTGAAACGCTGTTTGCAAACAAACTACTGAGCGAAAATGTCTGAAATTTATATAAAGGGCTGTGATTTATAATAAATTTATAATAAATAGGGCTGTGACAGAAAAAAAAAATTATTAAAAAAAAAAAGGATTTAAAAAAAGTTTGCAAAAAAATCCCCAAAAATGCCTAAAAGGTCCTAAAAAAAATCTAAAAATAAAGACACTTTTTACTGCAGAATATTATAATGAACGGTTTATTAGATATTGAATTAAAACGGGAATATTTTTAACATTGAAGCCTATGGGATTCACCTGAATAAATCTGTCGCATGAAACCACCAAATGGCAAGGCAATTCGCCATCTTTTCCCTGCTGGGTTTTGCTCTCTGAATAGCCGAAGCATTGCTTCTGTATGGGGATTCACTGCCCTTGAACAGGTACCGAACAGGCACCGTATGTGCAGGCAATTCACCAGGATTTGGCGAATTGCCTGCTCTCTGGATAGGCGAATGGCCAGGAAAGGTAACTGTATGCTGAATTTCAGCGTTCGGTTACCTTTCTCCAGCATTTCGGATCTCTTTGAATAACCCTGTTAGCTTAGTTCAGCTGATCTGAAGTAATTAAAAATGAAAATCTGAAGCACATGAGACCGAAACTGAATACAATTAAAATGAAACTAAACTAAAATTAACTAAAATTAAAGAGCAACTAGCTCAGGAATTATTCTGTGAGAAAATCTCTATTAACAAAAAAACAAACAAAAAAATCCACACACATTATATGTATTTTTTCTATTTTAAAAATCAAAGTATACAACAGGTAGGTCTCACCGTCTGATTTGGTGGCAGGCATTATATTATGAAACTAGTTGTAAAGCCTGCCCAGAGGGCAGTCTATTGTGGATATACTGCCCCTGCTCATGTATACTGCCCCAGCTCGTGGATACTGCCCCAGCACGTGGATATTGCCCCAGCACGTGGATACTGCCCCAGCACGTGGATACTGCCCCAGAACGTGGATACTGCGCCCAGCAGGTGGATACTGCCCCAGCACGTGGATATTGCCCCAGCACGTGGATATTGCCCCAGCACGTGGATATTGCCGCAGCACGTGGATACTGCCCCAGCACGTGGATACTGCCCCAGCACGTGGATATTGCCCCAGCACGTGGATATTGCCCCAGCACGTGGATATTGCCGCAGCACGTGGATACTGCCCCAGCACGTGGATATTGCCCCAGCACGTGGATATTGCCCCAGCACGTGGATACTGCCCCAGCACGTGGATACTGCCCCAGCACGTGGATACTGCCCCAGCACGTGGATACTGCCCCAGAACGTGGATACTGCCCCAGCACGTGGATATTGCCCCAGCACGTGGATATTGCCGCAGCACGTGGATACTGCCCCAGCACGTGGATACTGCCCCAGCACGTGGATATTGCCCCAGCACGTGGATATTGCCGCAGCACGTGGATACTGCCCCAGCACGTGGATATTGCCCCAGCACGTGGATATTGCCCCAGCACGTGGATATTGCCCCAGCACGTGGATACTGCCCCAGCACGTGGATACTGCCCCAGCACGTGGATATTGCCCCAGCACGTGGATATTGCCCCAGCACGTGGATACTGCCCCAGCACGTGGATACTGCCCCAGCACGTGGATATTGCCCCAGCACGTGGATATTGCCCCAGCACGTGGATATTGCCGCAGCACGTGGATACTGCCCCAGCACGTGGATATTGCCCCAGCACGTGGATATTGCCCCAGCACGTGGATATTGCCGCAGCACGTGGATACTGCCCCAGCTCGTGGATACTGCCCTAGCACGTGGATATTGCCCCAGCACGTGGATATTGCCCCAGCTCGTGGATACTGCCCCAGCTCGTGGATACTGCCCTAGCACGTGGATATTGCCCCAGCACGTGGATGGATACTGCCCCAGCACGTGGATATTGCCCCAGCTCGTGGATACTGCCCCAGCTCCTGGATATTGCCCCAGCACGTGGATACTGCCCCAGCACGTGATACTGCCCCAGCACGTGGATACTGCCCCAGCACGTGGATATTGCCCCAGCACGTGGATATTGCCCCAGCACGTGGATACTGCCCCAGCACGTGGATACTGCCCCAGCACGTGGATATTGCCCCAGCTCGTGGATACTGCCCCAGCACGTGGATACTGCCCCAGCACGTGGATATTGCCCCAGCTCGTGGATACTGCCCCAGCACGTGGATATTGCCCCAGCACGTGGATACTGCCCAGCATGTGGATACTGCCCCAGCACGTGGATACTGCCCCAGCTCGTGGATACTGCCCCTGCACGTGGATATTGCCCCAGCACGTGGATACTGCCCCTGCACGTGGATATTGCCCCAGCACGTGGATATTGCCCCAGCACGTGGATACTGCCCCTGCACGTGGATATCGCCCCAGCACGTGGATACTGCCCCTGCACGTGGATACTGCCCCAGCACGTGGATACTGCCCCAGCACGTGGATACTGCCCCAGCTCGTGGATATTGCCCCCCCCCCGCTCGTGGATATGGCCCCCCCGCTCGTGGATATGGCCCCCCCGCTCGTGGATATGGCCCCCCCGCTCGTGGATATGGCCCCCCCGCTCGTGGATATGGCCCCCCCGCTCGTGGATATACTCACCTACATCGGCCTTAGCTCCTCCAGCGATGGCGGTCCCGCGTCCCGCTTCCAGCGTCCTCTCTCGCTCCGTTGGTCGCCGGGATGACGTCACGAAAGCCTTTGACCCCCCGGGGTCAAAGGCTTTCGTGACGTCATTCCGGCGAACAACGGAGCGAGAGAGGACGCTGGAAGCGGGACCGCCATCGCTGGAGGAGCTAAGGGCCGATGTAGGTGAGTATCTGTAGGCAACATCCCCCTACATTGGCCCGGAGCCTCAGCGGTGGCTGTCGTAGGCTGCTCGGCCGGCCTCCAGGCTTAGGCGAGCCCCCGGCTCGGCTGGGCCTGTAGGCCCAAGCCAAGCCGGGGGCTCGCCTGAGCCTGGAGGCCGGCCGAGCAGCCTGCGACAGCCGGAGGACAGTCACCGCTGGAGCTCAGGGCTAATGTAGGTGAGTATGTGCTCTCCACACCCACCCTGCTTACTCGGCCGGTATCCAAGCTTAGGCGAGCCCCCGGCTTGGCTTGGGCCTAGAGGCCCTGCCGAGCCGGGGACTCGCCTGAGCATGGAGGCCGGTCGAGTTGCATGCTCGGCCGTCCTCCAGGCTCAGGGGAGTCCCTGGCTCGGCTGGGCCTCTAGGCTCAAGCCAAGCCGGGGGCTCGCCTGAGCCTGGATGCCGACCAAGCTTAGGCGAGCCCCCGGCTTGGCGTGGGCCTAGAGGCCCAGCCGAGCCGGGGACTCGCCTGAGCCTGGAGGACGCCGAGCATGCAACTCGACCGGCCTCCATGCTCAGGCGAGTCCCCGGCTCGGCAGGGCCTCTAGGCCCAAGCCAAGCCGGGGGCTCGCCTAAGCTTGGATACCGGCCGAGCAAGCAGGGTGTGTGTGTGTAGAGCACATACTCACCTACATCGGCCTCGAGTCCTCCACCGGTTCCACACATACTCACCGACATCGGCCCTTAGCTCCTCCAGCGATGGCGGTCCCGCTTGCAGCATCCTCTCTCCGTTGCTCGCCAGGATGACGTCACGAAAGCCTTTGACCCCCCGGGGTCAAAGGCTTTCGTGACGTCATTCCGGCGAGCAACGGAGAGAGGATGCTGCAAGCGGGACCGCCATCGCTGGAGGAGCTAAGGGCGATGTCGGTGAGTATGTGTTAGGCAACATCGGCCCTGAGCTCCAGCGGTGACCTCCTCCGGCCGAGCAGGCTGCTCGGCCGGCCTCTACGCTTAGGCGAGTCCCCGGCTCGGCTGGGCCTGTAGGCCCAAGCCAAGCCGGGGGCTCGCCTAAGCCTAGAGGCCCGCCGAGCAGCCTGCGGCAGCTGGAGGAGGTCTCCGCTGGAGCTCAGGGCCGATTTTGGGGTGTATTTTTTTGGGAACTTCGGCCCCGAGCTCCAGCGGAGACCTCCTCCGGCTGCCGCTGGCTGCTCGGCGGGCCTCTAGGCTTAGGCGAGTCCCCGGCTCGGCTGGGCCTGTAGGCCCAAACCGAGCCGGGGGCTCGCCTAAGCCTAGAGGCCGCCGAGCAGCCAGCGGCAGCCGGAGGAGGTCTCCGTTGGAGCTCGGGGACGATTTTTTGTTGTGTTTGTTTGGGAACTTCGGCCCCGATCCTCCAGCGGTGACCTCCTCCGGCTGCCGCTGGCTGCTCGGCGGGCCTCTAGGCTTAGGCGAGTCCCCGGCTCGGTTTGGGCCTACAGGCTCGGTTTCGCCTGAGCATGGAGGCCGGTCGGCAGCCGGTCACCGCTGGAGCTCAGGGACGCAGTAGGGGGTTATGTATGTTTTGTGTACCGCGGTGACCTCTTCCGGCCGAGCGGGCTGCTCGGCCGGCCTCTAGACTCAGGCGAGTCCCCGGCTCGGTCTGGGCCTGTAGGCCCATGCCGAGCCGGGGGCTCGCCTGAGCCTGGAGGCCGGTCGAGCAGCCCGCTCGACCGGAGGAGGTCACCGCTGGAGTTCTGGGCCGAATTTTTCGATTGTGTTATGGGTATTTCGTCCCTGAGCTCCAGCGGGGACCGGCGGCCTGCTCGGCGGACCTCCAGGCTTAGGCGAGTCCCCGGCTCGGCTGGGCCTGTATGCCCAAACCGAGCTGGGGGCTCGCCCGAGCCTGGAGGCCCGCCGAGCAGGCCGCCGGTCCCCGTTGGAGCTCAGGGACGACGTATGGAGTTATGTATGTTTTTTTTGAACTTCGGCCCCGATCCTCCAGCGCTGAGCGGATGCCGAGCGGGCTGCTCAGCCGGCTTCTAGGCTCAGGCGAGTCCCCGGCTCGGCTTGGGCCTACAGGCCCAGCCGAGCCGGGGACTCGCCTGAGCCTAGAGGCCGGCTGAGCAGCCCGCTCGGCAGCCGGTCACCGCTGGAGGATCGGGGCCGATTTAGGTGAGTATGTTTTGTGAACTTCAGCCCCGAACCTCCAGCGCTGACCGACTGCCGGCGGCCTATTCGGCGGACCTCTAGGCTCAGGCGAGTCCCCGGCTCGCTGGGCCTGTAGGCCCAAACCGAGCCGGGGGCTCCCTTGAGCCTGGAGGCCCGCCGGCAGCCGGAGGACGGTCAGCGCTGGAGGATCGGGGCATCTGGCAGCCGTGTAAACACGGGTAGCTGCGCGCGGCTCGTGCCGTTTTTTTTTTTTTTCACGCGGCCGGCACGCGCAGCTACCTGTGTGTTTTAACGGCCGCTTTCAAAAGTCCGTCGCGCATGCGCAGACGGCTTTTGGCGACGGACGTTTTTAGGCTTATTCTATTATAGTATAGATGATAACTAGAAGATGAATCAAGGTTTTTTCCTCGTTTTCTGACTTTGACACTGTCTTTCTTTTCCCTTTGCAGCCTTTGTGCACTATAAAACTTCTTTCTACTACCATCAGAACTTGGTCCAAGTTAATAACACTCATTTGTCCTTTATTGATATTAATTCAGCCTTAATCACTGCCATCTGTCCATTAAGCAGCTTCGTTACACACATGAACTATATATGTAAAGATCTTTTACTACTTCAGAACATGGATCTTATTTGCCAGTTTTTGTTTAAAAAAAGTGAGTTCCACATGATACACAATTTGCGTAGCGTACAATACACAAGTTACATCCGTGTCATGCCTCCATTGTTGACTGCACCATGCTCACCATCCATGATCAGGCAGCACATGTAAAGTCCTGCCCCATGCTCAGCACTGATCTCTGGTACTCAAACAGTTAAGCGCAGCAAACATACACCACACCTTCCTGCCGAAATAAAGGTCTACTCCACGCTCCCAGCAATGCTTCAGCATTAACGTTGTGTGTTCCTAACCAGTCTGAAGCTCCCTGAACTACTCTTGAATTCCTGTGTACCAGACCCCCTGCTTTGCCCAACGATTGCCGCCTTCTACCAGCCTCTGACCAATGTACCGTCCTGACCATGCTCTTGGAATACCCACTTGTACCTTGCCTGGAGTCCCCCTTGTGTCCTGTCTACCACCCCAAGGTACATTCCCTGTGTCTCCCAAGAATCCTGGTCCCTCCTGTCTGTATACCTGTGAATCCTTGCATAACTGGTCTCAGACCACCCTCGCAACCATTACAATACGCCTCACATATTGCATAAGATGCTGCAGGGACTTCCGCATTTTGGTTGCACTCATCAGAAGAGGGGGCGCAGCCCAGCATCTGGGGAGTAAAGGGTTATTTACAGCTTAAAAAATAAATAAAATTAAGGAGATGCTGTCAGCAACATCTTCCCACTTATGTTAGGGGCAAGGGTGGGGGGAATTTTTAATACAGTATCCCTTTAATATATAATCATTAAAAAAGACCTCTCTGTCAAATCAGAGAGCCGAACCATTACAAATATATAATTATTATTTCAAATATTAACAGATTGAGTGACTAGTAGACAAATATTTTGTGGTTAATTTCTACATCTCAGCTTTTACACTTATTTATACAAGGATTTTCCTTCATAATTAACATTTCAGTTGAGTTTAGACAGGACGTGCTGTGCTTGCAAAAATAAGCCTTTTAATTATAAAATGATAATTAAACAGATTTAAGAAGAAACCCAATGTTTCAGGAAGAAAAAAAATAATGTATTTCATAACTGGAAAAAGAAATAACGATCAAACTGAGAATTCTCTGAACTGCACAATCACGCTATATAGATGTTATTGGTAGTATGATTAATACGAAATTTATAAAATATTTAAAAAACGTAATCACAGGTGAATTTAAAACTTTTGTGTCATTTAATTAATTTTAAATCACTTGCCATTGCTAACTAACTTTTAAAAGTTGTTTATCAATGTATCTTACTGGCAGCAAATCCAATATTACATAAGAAACAATTGACTGTATAGGATGTGGAAATAAGATTCAGACCAGGAGGTGGTGGGGCACTGCTTTAACTGCCATAGGTGCAATACAGGAGCCATAGGAGGCTCTGAAAATAGTGAGTAGGGTCCAATAAAGAACGTTTTTATAGATCTTGATAGCTTATTTTCATGCAGACATCTTGCCTAATGAGCCTGTTCTTCTGCGTTTCTAAAAGATTTGTAGTACAGCAATAACTCGGGATACTTGAGATACTCGGCAATCAACACGGTCCTCCTAGAGCAGTGGTTCCCAACCGCGGTCCTCAAGTACACCCAACAGGCCAGGTTTGACAGATAGCTCAAGCACAGCACAGTTGATATGATTTGCTGCTCAGTGATTGCAGGATTCAGTCTGCATTTCCTCAAAGCAAACCTCAAAACCTGGCCTGTTAAGGGTACTTGAGGAACACGATAGGGAACCACTGCTCTAGGGTATACACAGCCTGAGAATGAAAGCAATAAAGGAGACAATCGGCGCTAAAATATGGTCATGAATTAGATATTAAACCGGTGCTGCTCAATAACACTTTGTAAACCCCTTACAATAATCAATGAAAAAATTGGGTATAATACCCAGTGTGAGCGCACTTAACTTTCAAAAGTAGATCTTTCAGCAGTAATCCTAGAAGATTTTGATGCCAGAATCAGAGTGAGATAGACCTAATATTGAGAAATAGAGACAACTCCATGGTGCAAAATAACGTTTGAACATGTACAGGTAGTGGAAATGAAAACTATGATGTGATGACAAACTCACAAGGGTGGAGCCCTAATCGGCTCAGATGATATACGCCTCTTGACCACTCTGGGGGGTCACACCCCTTGTGAAGAAATCTTCTGATATTCAAGTATATAGATATCTTCAGTATTCAAGCACCATCACGCTCTATGTTGATGGCTTCTTTAGTTCTTAGAAACAAGAAGAAATCTCCATTGCGCAGTAATAATGTATCTTGGAGATATAATAACAGATGGGTACTCACGGTCACCAGAGCCTCTGTTGGTAGTGGCTCAGTAGATAAGCATATATAGAGATCAAGTCTCAGGCTGGAAAATGAATGAACGTTAATAGAACGTGGATAAAACCAAAAAAGGTTTATTTAAAACTCAATTTAAAATAAAGTATAAAGAGACGCGTTTCGTCTGCACACACTGCAGACTTCCTCAGTCTTATACATAAAAATCGCATTAACACATTTATATAGCTGTGCGATAAAGTATGATTGTCGACACCTGCAGTTACTGACCGCACCTTGCGTGTCAACTGCGATGTCGGCGTGCGTTCCATTCTGAAACTTCCGGTCACATGAGATGTCAACGTGCGTTCCACTCTGAGGCTTCCGGTCACATGACCGGATATCAAGTCCTATTGCGGTTCCCCGTATGCGTTCCACAGGTTTCCAATGTGCGTTCCATAGATACATTCCACACAATAGCCACTTATAGATGAGACTCATTAATTTCATCGAGATACGGTAAATCTTCATTTCTTGCCCTGATTATTAGGCCTAATAAAAGAAAACCATTTACTAATGTACAACCAGATACTAAATATCGGCAAACAGTGGTAATCATATCAGCCAAATGACTCATAGTATAAAACTGAAATGATACAATGAATGTGCATAAAATAGACAGAAAATTAATAATGTCAGATTTCTTAATGAAGAAAGTGACAGATCTCGAAATCGGCATTTAGGCCGTTTGGATCAAGAGTGTTAAGTTGAAATATCCATTTCATTTCAGTTTTGGCTAATTTTAAATCGAGATTTTCCCCTCTCCAATGTTTCGTTACTTTTTCGATACCAAAGAATTCCAATCCAATGGGACTACTATTATGATTAAGTTTAAAATGGTTAGAGACACAGTGTTTATCAAAACCTTTTAAGATGTTATTAATGTGCTCGTTTACTCGAACTTGTAATGCACGTATAGTTTTCCCTACGTAATATTTATCACAGGGACAACGTAGTATGTAAATGAGATATTTAGAAAAGCAAGTTAGTTTGTCTCTAATTTTGTGGCTGTTGTTGGCGACACAGAATGTAGTTATGTGCCTTTTTTATTGTGTGATTTTCTGCAACTAGTGCAGTCTCCACAGCCGTAGAAACCAGGTGAGAGTCCAAACCAATTTGTTTGTGTCCTATTTTCCCATATATGATTCTTTACCAGTTTCTGTTTTAAACTCCCTCCACCTCTATATATGACTTGGGGTTTTAATGGTAGAATATCCCTAAGTATAGGGTCCTCTCTAAGTAATGGCCAGTATTTCTGAATATATCTTTTCATGTTTCTATTTCCAGTATTATAATCCATAATGAAAGGGATTGCAATGTGATCAGATTTATTCTTGGTTTTATATTTTAATAACAGATTCCTATCTGTATTATGGACTTGTTTTCTTGTATGTTCTAATTCCATCCTTTTATATCCCTTCTCCATGAAATTATTCACTACTTTATTGGACTGTTTTTGGAACTCTTGAATGTCCGTGCAATTTCTACGGAGACGGGTCATCTCCCCTTTAGGAACAGCCTTGAGCCATGGGGGGAAATGGTCGCTTGCTAGACTAATATAACTATTAACATGAACATCCTTGAAGTGGGTTCTGGTCTTCATAACTCCGTCTTCAATATATATCTTTAAATCCAAGTATTCTACCTCTAGGTTACTGACTTTATAATCCAGTTTAATTCCCCATAAATTTGAATAATTGAATAATTTCATGGAGAAGGGATATAAAAGGATGGAATTAGAACATACAAGAAAACAAGTCCATAATACAGATAGGAATCTGTTATTAAAATATAAAACCAAGAATAAATCTGATCACATTGCAATCCCTTTCATTATGGATTATAATACTGGAAATAGAAACATGAAAAGATATATTCAGAAATACTGGCCATTACTTAGAGAGGACCCTATACTTAGGGATTTTCTACCATTAAAACCCCAAGTCATATATAGAGGTGGAGGGAGTTTAAAACAGAAACTGGTAAAGAATCATATATGGGAAAATAGGACACAAGCAAATTGGTTTGGACTCTCACCTGGTTTCTACGGCTGTGGAGACTGCACTAGTTGCAGAAAATCACACAATAAAAAAAGGCACATAACTACATTCTGTGTCGCCAACAACAGCCACAAAATTAGAGACAAACTAACTTGCTTTTCTAAATATCTCATTTACATACTACGTTGTCCCTGTGATAAATATTACGTAGGGAAAACTATACGTGCATTACAAGTTCGAGTAAACGAGCACATTAATAACATCTTAAAAGGTTTTGATAAACACTGTGTCTCTAACCATTTTAAACTTAATCATAATAGTAGTCCCATTGGATTGGAATTCTTTGGTATCGAAAAAGTAACGAAACATTGGAGAGGGGAAAATCTCGATTTAAAATTAGCCAAAACTGAAATGAAATGGATATTTCAACTTAACACTCTTGAACAAAACGGCCTAAATGCCGATTTCGAGATCTGTCACTTTCTTCATTAAGAAATCTGACATTATTAATTTTCTGTCTATTTTATGCACATTCATTGTATCATTTCAGTTTTATACTATGAGTCATTTGGCTGATATGATTATCACTGTTTGCCGATATTTAATATCTGGTTGTACATTAGTAAATGGTTTTCTTTTATTAGGCCTAATAATCAGGGCAAGAAATGAAGATTTACCGTATCTCGATGAAATTAATGAGTCTCATCTATAAGTGGCTATTGTGTGGAATGTATCTATGGAACGCACATTGGAAATCTGTGGAACGCATACGGGGAACCGCAATAGGACTTGATATCCGGTCATGTGACCGGAAGCCTCAGAGTGGAACGCACGTTGACATCTCATGTGACCGGAAGTTTCAGAATGGAACGCACGCCGACATCGCAGTTGACACGCAAGGTGCGGTCAGTAACTGCAGGTGTCGACAATCATACTTTATCGCACAGCTATATAAATGTGTTAATGCGATTTTTATGTATAAGACTGAGGAAGTCTGCAGTGTGTGCAGACGAAACGCGTCTCTTTATACTTTATTTTAAATTGAGTTTTAAATAAACATTTTTTGGTTTTATCCACGTTCTATTAACGTTCATTCATTTTCCAGCCTGAGACTTGATCTCTATATATGCTTATCTACTGAGCCACTACCAACAGAGGCTCTGGTGACCGTGAGTACCCATCTGTTATTATATCTCCAAGATACATTATTACTGCGCAATGGAGATTTCTTCTTGTTTCTAAGTACTAAAGAAGCCATCAACATAGAGCGTGATGGTGCTTGAATACTGAAGATATCTATATACTTGAATATCAGAAGATTTCTTCACAAGGGGTGTGACCCCCCAGAGTGTTCAAGAGGCGTATATCATCTGAGCCGATTAGGGCTCCACCCTTGTGAGTTTGTCATCACATCATAGTTTTCATTTCCACTACCTGTACATGTTCAAACGTTATTTTGCACCATGGAGTTGTCTCTATTTCTCAATATTAGGTCTATCTCACTCTGATTCTGGCATCAAAATCTTCTAGGATTACTGCTGAAAGATCTACTTTTGAAAGTTAAGTGCGCTCACACTGGGTATTATACACAGCCTGAGCCACGGACTGGAAGTTGTGCAGATTGAGAGTAGGGATGAGCCGAATACCCCCCAAGTTCGGTTCGGACCCGAACCCGAACTTTCTAAATGTTCAGATCTGAACCTGAACCCGAACTCAATACAAGTCAATGGGGCTGAAAATTCGGTTTTTAGAGTGCCCTCCAAGAGGGCATATATGCTAGATATTTGTCATAAAAGGTGTATGGGGGTCCGGGTAGTGCCCTGGGGGACAGGAAACAAGGACAAAAAGTAAAAAAAAAAAACGTTTTTAAAGGGACAGTGAGTTTTCCATGAAATAAGGGTTAAAAATAAAAACAAAAAATTCCTTCAAATATCGTGCCTAGGAGGTCCCCATAACCTGCCCGTGAAGTGGCGGATTTCTAGGATGTATAGAAACACTTGAAAACAAAAAAATTACGTTTCAAAAGACGGTAAATGCTTTTCCTTTAATCTATCCATAAACAACTGCTTGGGGCGGCAGTCTGTATGAAAAGAGGAGACATTTTCGGACACGCAGAAAAAGTTTACTGATTTTTTGGCGGTGAAAAGCAGAATGGAAAATTCTAGACCAAATAGCCGATTTGGAAAGTGAGATAAATGGGAGAATTTTTCTGGTTTGGCTATTTTGACCTAGAATTTTCTCTTCAGTCATTCTCCTGAGTTTCACCTTTCTCTGAATAACCCAGTCAGGGTTATTATTATTATTATTATTCTTTATTTATAAAGCGCCAGCATATTCCGCAGCGCTGTACAATAGGCACAGTATAGACAGGGTTACAATACATTGAACAACATTTGACAAACAGTACAGGAGGAGATGAGGCCCTATTCCCGTAGGAACTCACAATCTAGAGGATTAAACATTCACAGGGTTATTCAGAGAGCGGTGAAGAGCAGGAGAATGACTGGAGAATGGAAAATTGTAGGTAAAAATAGCCAAACCAGAAAAATTCTCCCATTTAGGCTAGGGTCAGACTAGTGAATTTTTAACGTGCGTTTAGGTGCACTTAATCACGGCCGCACTAGCAGCAAATGACGGGCAATGACGGCCAATATACGAAGTACAGTCGCACGAACGTCTGGCTGCGCAACGCAAGTGGAAAATGAACACATTTTTTCGAGAACGCAGAATCGCTAGTACGGATGTACAGAGTTTGCTGCGTCCACTAGCGGCGTGTGTGCGTGATTTGGGGATGTCAGACCCTGCTCATGTCCGGCCAACATAACGTCCAGACACCCAAAGTTTCCTGGTTTGGATCCGTAAAAAATCATGCACAAAAATGCGCATCTTATGACCGTTTTTGCGCAGTCCGTGAAAACATACGGCAATGCGTTCGGACGCACTTTTTGACGGTCGCTGCGAAAAATGCGTTAGTCTGACCCTAGCCTTATCTCACTTTCCAAATCGGCTATTTGGTCAAGATTGTTCTCTTTTCCTGCCATTCTCCTGGTTTTCACCTTTCTCTGAACAACCCTGAGAGAGAGGTGAAAGCCAGGAGAAGAGAACAATCTAGACCAAATAGCCGATTTGGAAAGTGAGATAAATGGGAGAATTTTTCTGGTTTGGCTATTTTGACCTAGAATTTTCACTTCTCCAGTTATTCTCCTGCTTTTCACCGCTCTCTGAATAACCCTGTGAATGTTTAATCCCGAGGTGAAAAATAACATTGCTTAAGATGTTAAAAGCGGGCAATGAGGAAATTTTGTATTTTTTTCAAACACCAGTTAAATGCAGCATATTAGGAAGTTTTAGGAGGGAAATTAACACTTCTCAAATCTCAATCAGAAGCAGACACTACCCCACCCCCTCAGTACCTCAGTATAGTGTACAATGTATCAAATTGATTAGACCAGACTAAAAACACATGGTGTTATGCCCGTTTGTGAACAGAGGTCATTTAGAGTTGAGAATCTTTGCACGTACACATTTGTTTTTAATTCAATATCTAATAAACCGTTGCTTATAATATTCTGCAGTAAAGAGTTTCTTTATTTCTAGATTTTTTAGTATTATTTTAAGCATTTTCTATACTTTTTTCAAAATTTCTTTATTTTTCCGAACTCGAACAGAACACACCCAAAAAGTTTGAAGTTCGCGAACTTTCGAACAACCAAAGTTCGGGCCGAACTCCGAACCGTCCGAACAGCTCATCCCTAATTGAGAGGTCTTTTTATTCTATAAACAAACGCCACACTTGGCTTGAATCACAACTGCAGGTGATGTAAACAAAAAAAAATACAAATCAAAAGCCTAGCTCAATGAGAGATCTTACTATACATACAGCACTCTTAACTATCAGGAGACCATAATCTAATAAGCAAAAGAACAAAAACACGCATTTCTTTAGAAGTGCTACTGCTCCCCGCCCTGCTCTGAGCAGCCTGAAAAAAACAATTCCATCTAGGAGTCAGCAGCCTCCTGGGAATTTACCTGCTGCTTAATTGAGTAATTGGCAACAAGTGTGCGTGAGGATACAGTCCATGCAGGATTCTGGGTCCTAAATACCTTCCCTCAAGTAATAGGGTTAGAGTTAAGGGTTTAGGGTTAACCTCAATTACTCTCCCAGACATCCTTTTATCTAACCCATGATTAACCCACAGATTGTTGGCATATTCCTGGGAAAAGAGGGGAGAGACCACCCCTGCTGCTCTCATGCGAGTTTAAGAGAGCCACATATAGCAGGCTCTAAAAGAAGTAAGTGCACGTCTAGGGAGGGAGGGGGTGCGTTTCTGGCAATCCCGTATGCAAGACTGTATTACGCTATATTGTTGTCGTTTTTTCTTCTTTACTGTTTATGGTTTTATGGATAACATGATGAGAGAATCACTATCATAAAAAAGGGCTGGGAAAACCTCAAGAACTTAAGGAATATAAGTATTGCTTCTTTGGATACTATTGCACAAATGATTTGTGGTGACATATTGGGAAGCACGTTTTATATTTACATTAGGAGAGAAATGCACCTATAGAAGTTTGCTGGAGTTTGGTGAATCCACTTCACGCCTGGACACGTGATATTTGTGAAAGTAACTCCCACAGCTTTTGTTCACAAATCTATTTCTATGAGCACTGATGGTGTTATACATCATTGCACTGCACTTACAGTCAGGTCCAGAAATATTGGGACATTGACACAATTCTAACATCTTTGGCTCTATACACCACCACAATGGAGTTGGAATGAAGCAAACACAATGTGCTTTAACTGCAGACTGTCAGCTTTAATTTGAGGGTATGTACATCCAACTCAGGTGAACGGTGTAGGATTTACAGCAGTTTGCAGATGTGCCTCCCACTTGTTAAGGGACCAAAGGTAATGGGACAATTGGCTTCTCAGCTGTTCCATGGCCAGGTGTGTGATATTCCCTCATTACCACAATTACAATGTGCAGATAAAAGGCCCAGAGTTAATTTCAAGTGTGCTATTTGTACTTGGAATCTGTTGCTGTCAACTCTCAAGATGAGATCCAAAGAGCTGTCACTATCAGTGAAGCAAGCCATCATTAGGCTGAAGAAACAAAACAAACCCATCAGAGAGATAGCAAGAACATTAGGCGTGGCAAAAACAACTGTTTGGAACATTCTCAAAAAGAAGGAACGCACCGGTGAGCTCAGCAACACCAAAAGACCCGGGAGACCACAGAAAACAACTGTGGTGGATGACAAAGAATTCTTTCCATGGTGAAGAAAACACCCTTCACAACAGTTGGCCAGATCAAGAACACTCTCCAGGAGGTAGGTGTATATGTGTCAAAGTCAACAATCAAGAGAAGACTTCACCAGAGTGAATACAGAGGGTTCACCACAAGATGTAAACCATTGGTGAGCCTCAAAAACAGGAAGGCCAGATTAGAGTTTGCCAAACAACACCTAACAAAGCCTTCACAGTTCTGGAACAAGATCCTATGGACAGATGAGACCAAGATCAACTTGTACCAGAGTGATGGGAACTTGGGAAGAGAAGAGTATGGAGAAGGAAAGGAACTGCTCATGATCCTAAGCATACCACCTCATCAGGGAAGCATGGCGGTGGTTGTGTCATGGCGTGGGTATGTATGGCTGCCAATGGAACTGGTTCTCTTGTATTTATTGATGATGTGACTGCTGACAAAAGCAGCAGGATGAATTCTGAAGTGTTTCGGGCAATATTATCTGCTCACATTCAGCCAAATGCTGCAGAACTCATTGGACGGCGCTTCACAGTGCAGATGGACAATGACCCAAAGCATACTGCAAAAGCAACCAAAGAGTTTTTGAAGGGACAGAAGTGGAATGTTATGCAATGGCCAAGTCAATCACCTGACCTGAATCCCATTGGGCATCCATTTCACTTGCTGAAGACAAAACTGAAGGGAAATTGCCCCAAGAACAAGCAGGAACTGAAGACAGTTGCAGTAGAGGCCTGGCAGAGCATCACCAGGGATGAAACCCAGCGTCTGGTGATGTCTATGCATTCCAGACTTCAGGCTGTGATTGACTGCAAAGGATTTGCAACCAAGTATTAAGAAGGGAAAGTTTGATTTATTATTATTATTCTGTCCCCTTACCTTTGGTCCCTTAACAAGATGGAGGCACATCTGCAAACTGCTGTAAGTCCTACACTGTTCACCTGAGTTGGATGTACATACCCTCAAATTAAAGCTGACAGTCTGCAGTTAAAGCACATTGTGTTAGTTTCATTCCAACTCCATTGTGATGGTGTATAGAGCCAAATATGTTAGAATTGTGTCGATGTCCCAATATTTCTGGACCTGACTATATGTGTAATCATTTTTTTATTGTAAACTTTTCATTACAATATTGTCACATATTGGTGCACTCTGTGACAAGTAAATTGTAACTGTTGATGTGTAGGAGTTCTAGATAACGTGAACTCATCACAGAAAGGTTTACTTTTCGAACAGTTAGAAGTCCATGAGGATCTAAAGTCCATTTTAAACCTTTCATAAACATTTCATAATTTAATAATAAAACATTTGTAGACAATAATATTGAACTGAATTAACCTCAAACTAACAGCTAATCTGTAGCTTTCTCATTGCACCTGACCTTGATGCTCCATAAGTGCGAGATTTGACACTTCTACTTAAAACACTTTGTTTTAGCACAATCATTGTGAACTCTTCAGAGCAGGACATTGTGTACTTCAAGTTAATTATCAACGAGTGCTTTATCTGCTATTATTGGAGTATCGTCGAAAATCCAAAATATTCCTTTAGTTCTTTATTTTCTACTGATGGGAAACATTTCTAATTTGGGGTGCATTGTTAGGGGTTATTCAGAAAGCACCAAAATTTCAGTGAGCTCTTGTTCCCCACACTTCGTGGAATCAAATTCCCTGACCCTGCGGTGAATTCAGCATTCACCACAAGGTCCCTGAAGTGCAGGGAAAAGCTGCCGCAAAGCCGCCAAATTAAAATTAAAAAACGCTGCAAAACCACCAAAATTATCAGATAAATCCGCAGAAGTTATTGGATTGGACCCAATCTGATAAGGTGCTGCAAACCCGCCAGACACGTCCGGAAAAAGTAGACGATCCACCGAACACAGCGCTGACCAGCCAACGGAAGAAGCCGACAAGCCAACGAACGGTGTTAAAAAAACAAAACGATTGAAAGTGTGAAATTTGAAACGCTGTTTGCAAAAAAACTACTGGTCGAAAATGTCTGGAATTAACATATAAGGTCCTATGAATGATAATAAAAAGGTCTGTTACAGAAAAAAGAAAGAATGCTATTAAAAATAATAAATAATTGGGAAAAACAGAACAATTGGTCTGGAGGTCAGCACCAGGACACGTGTAGTGCTTAACAATAGGGAAGCAGGAAACATACCAGGGCAATGGCATCTTGGATATACTGGAGGGTATGGAGACACAGGAGGCTATATTACTTTCTTCACGCAAAAAGCCTCACCCAAAGGGAAAATCTTTGTGCCAAGCGTTAAACTTTTGGGCGCGCAAATCACCGCTGGAATTACAATCCTCACGGCTTGGATATTTGGGGTTAGCCGGGTTGTTCAAATTTGCCATTAACACCAGCTTTTAGGAGTTGCTAAAATTATGCGCGCAAAGGCCATGCGGTAATTACCGCAAAATAGATTGTAATACCATCCGCGTAGCAGCGCTCATTCGCATTTGCGCTCACACTGTTTAGTATTGCATGCGCGAAGTACAGTAAACTCACGTAGAGTTCACGTAGGTTCACCCACGGTAGACGATTGCGCGTGGTTGTTGCGCTGACTATGTAATACGGGATTCGGCGCAAATGGTTTTACCCCACGCGTTAATGATTATATGCGCCGGCACTTGCGTGAAGATTGTAATTTAGCCCAG
Organism: Leptobrachium leishanense; assembly: GCA_009667805.1. NCBI lineage: Eukaryota > Metazoa > Chordata > Amphibia > Anura > Megophryidae > Leptobrachium > Leptobrachium leishanense. The sequence continues at coordinate 24,825,622 of CM019071.1, read as the reverse complement.
GAAAGGCTGGTAACGACAGCAAGGTTTGGGGTTCAGGACAACGCAGGAGAGCCACAGCATAGGCCTCTCTCACTGGTAGTGGTTTGGCAATGCTGGAGCAAGGAGGAGAGGGGGCGTGGCCCTTTATTCAGGTAAGTCATGTGACCTATGGTGTGTGTGTTTTAACTGAAAATGTGCTGGCTCTCAGTGCTGGATATGAGCAGCGCAGGAAAGAAGCTGCCCTCAAGTGCAGGCACAGATCAGATGCACAATACTTGAAGGGGGTTGCCAAGGCACGGTTCAGGAACCTGACACTCACAGTCTATTCATTTAATGCTTTCCCTTGATTAATGGCAGTTTAGGGGTTAATGGGTAGGCTACATGCTTCACAGTGTATACATTTCCTGTTTTCCCTTGATTAATGGCATTTTAGGAGTTAATGGGTAGGTTACATGCCTCACTGTTTATTATTTTTATTGTATTTCCCTGGGTTTATGCCATTTTAGGGGTTATTAAGCTAGAATCTAAAGGGTCTATACATCTTTAGATACTTTGCTTTTTGTCACATTTCGGGGAATACATGTTGCCGATAATATGGTGAATTCCCTATTTAACGAATGGTCACCACAATTTGCAAAAATTGGAGTCGCTGAATCAGTTATCAGACGTTGGCGAAAACTGATGAATTGCGGCAAATAAAATATTGAATTTATGTATCAGGTAGTGCAACAAGGTATCATTGCATCACATTACTCTGGGATTTTGAAATCTTATTTATATATACATACAGGATTATTCAAAGAGATCCGAATGGCTGCCGAAAGGTAACCGAATGCTGAAAATCAGCGTTCGGTTACCTTTCCTATCCATTCGGCTATTCAGAGAGCAGGCAATTCGCCAAATGTTGGCGAATTGCCTGCACATACGGTGACTGTTCAGTGCCTGTCCGAGGGCAGTGAAATCCCCATACCTTCGTCTATTCAGAGAACAAAAACCAGCAGTGAAAAGTTGACGAATTGCCCTGCCATTTGGTGGCTTCATGCGGCAAATTTATTCAGGCAAATCCTATAGGCTTCAATGTTAAAAATATTCCCGTTTTAATTCAATATCTAATAAACCGTTGATTATAATATTCTGCAGTAAAAAGTCTCTTTATTTATAGATTTTGAGGGATATTTTTGCCTTGGCGTCACTTTTGACTCTGACCTAACATTCTCTTCCCACATCCAGACAGTGACCAAATAATGTTATTTTCAACTCAAAAACATTGCCCGTGTCTGCCCCTTTCTGACACAGATACCACAAAAGTGCTGGTTCATGCTCTTGTCATTTCACGACTTGACGACTACTGTAATTCGCTCCTTATTGGCCTCCCCAACTCCCGTATCGCCCCTTTACAATCGGTAATGAATGCAGGGGCCAGGCTTATTTTTCTCACTAAACGCACCTTGCATACTTCCCCACTCCGCTGGTCCCTCCATTGGCTTCCTGTACGTTTCAGGTTACAGTTTAAAATACTGATGCTCACGTTCAAGTCACTCAATAACTCAACCCCTCCCTACATGTCTTCATTACTCTGTGTCACGGTCCTGGCAGAGGGGAATAGGGTATGAGCCCGATGTGCGTTGATAAACAAGCTGAGCCACGTAGATAAAGTAAAAAGGGGGTCTATTTTAAATATACGACAATATGGACAGGGCAGGAATGGAGATGTCTGGGGAGGCAATGCAGGGAGGAACCAGACACAGGGAGACACTGAGGGAAAACACAGCAGGAGACTTACATACAACACGAGACAGGAAACAGAGGGCACTGGAGGTTTGGAAGCAGAGGGCACAGGATGCTTGGCAGCAGCGGGCACTGGATGCTTGACAGCAGCTGGCACTGGATGCTTGGCAGCAGCGGGCACTGGATGCTTGGCAGCAGCGGGCACTGGATGCTTGGCAGCAGCGGGCACTGGATGCTTGGCAGCAGCGGACACTGGATGCTGGAGAGCAGCAGGCAGTATACGTGGTCATATAGTCCATGCAATAGGTCGTGGCAGGCGACTGGCAAACGTAGTCAATGTCCAAAGCAAGAAGTCGGTACACAGGGAATCAATAATAGCAGAGGATGGGAACAGGTCTAGGAGAAAGGCTACCAGGGAGTAAGTGAGACAATGCAGCACTGGATCATGGGTGCTCCACCCTGACAAAGGGAATGACAGGCCTATTAGTGGTAGCACCTGAAGTTCACATAGCCTGAGGGAAAGTGCAAGGTGACGTAGCCAGAAAGATGCTGTATAGGTCCAGTCAGGAGGGTGCAGTACCACCTTTGGCCTTCTTGCCACGGCAGCGACGGCGTGAACCATGACACTCCGCAAAGCACGTCCCATCTAGTCAACTCCATTCAGCAGGTGATCTCCACCTGTCATCGGTCTACACACGCACGGCCAACTCTCGCCTCCAAGACTTCTCAAGGGCTGCACCGGTCCTGTGGAATGACTTGCCTCGCCCTATCAAACTCTCCCCTGACCTTCAGGCCTTCAAGAAATCCCTCAAAACCCATCTCTTCAGATTAGCGTACCACATCACTGATGCAACTCATCTCTCTTCTCACCTACTCACACTTGATTGAAGCCGCTTGTATGGCCCCACCATTCCCAAACCACTGGCACCAATGATCCTGCTATCTAGTGCAATTCCTCTTGTCTTCCTCAACCCCAATCCCTCTAGATTGTAACCGCCTATGAGCAGGGCCCTCTACACCTCTTGTTTCCATCCTATGTCTGTTTATATGTATTTTGTTCCCTTTGGTTATTGTAAAGCGCTGCGGAAACTGTTGGCGCTATATAAATGATGACAATAATAATAATAATTTTAAGCATTTTTTCGGGATTTTTTTTGGTTTTCAAACGTTTGTTCTTTTTTCTGTAACAGCCCTCTTTATTATCATTCCCTGGATCTCATATGTAAATTTCAGACATTTTCACTCATTAGTTTCTTTGCAAACAGCGTTTCACTTTTCAAACATTCAAGCGAACGTTTTGTTTTTTTTCTTTAACTCCATTCGTCTGCGGGGTCCGGTTTTTCCGGCGGCTGCTCTGCGTGTGATCGGCTCCTGCTCGGGTTTTTCCGGCGGTTTCGGCGGGGTTAATCCAGATGTTTTTGCGGGTTTTTGGTGTGCCTTCGCCGGGTTTTGCGTTGAGTTTTCGGCAACTTTTCCCCTCATTACGACGGCCCTGTGGTGCTTGCTGAATACACCGCAGGGTCGCCGAAATGGGATCGCCAAATCGTGCCGAATTGAAGAGAACAAAAACTCATCGAACATGCGGTGACTTTTCGATTCTCTTTGAATAGCCCTGATAGTTTTTCAGTGGTATGGATTTAATGGTGAAAATTATTAGTGCCCCCCACAATTTTGTCTGTGGTATCGTATGTGCCCCACTCCTATATATTTCTCCTAGAGTTGCCACTGGGCACGCGTCATTGGCCGCATGGGGACAGCTTGAGTTCAGGCCATCCCGCGGCAGCCAACAACGTATTGGTAGGTGGGGTGAAGGAGGCACATTGAAGTCAGCGGGACGAAGTACGCCCACAGCTTCAAGATCCACCCGCCGCATGGACGGCATAGTATGCCCTGCAGCAGGAAAGGTTTAAATGATGTGCACCGGGCTGCCTATACACACAGCGCTGCCAGAGAGAGGCATCCATGGGGCAATTTGCTTATTTATAGGAGATTAATAAGGATTTTTTAGTATTAAGAAATCCTTACTATAAATTATATTGTGTTAATATTTTTCTCTATATGATATCATAGCACTATGTGAAATATTAAAGGTGACATTCCATTTAAGATTATAAAAAGGGGTAGGATGGGGTTTAATAGTGTGGTTGAAAACAAACAAAACCTATGCAGGTGAAAACGTGTCAGCCCTCCCCTAGTAGGCAATCCCCCCATCCTGTTTTCCTAACACTTATCCACAGGGACTCAAAATGCACATTTGATCAAAAAACTAATCTTCTATATTATTTTCCCTGTGGCAGAATCTGTTACTCCCACGTCAGGCTGGTGGATTTGCAGAAACCAGGGTCCTGTGTGTACACAATCCATAAGAAATTCCCGGTACACTGCCGCAGAATCAACACAGAATCGTATTAAGCCGGAGCCTTCGCCCTAAACGGATTCTTAAGGTTAAAATTGTGTTTGAGATATAAAGCCAGTGAGGAGTTAAAAAAAAAAAAAGCTGAGCAGCGGGATGAGATGTTCATGTACTGAGTTTGACAGTAAATCCTGTCTTTGAAGCCTTGATTTGCCAGCGCCGGTCGTTTCTTTTCTGGACGCAGTCCAGTTGCAGTAAGAGCGGATCTATTGCATCTCGCTCTTAAAATTCAGAGTTACTGGCTATATCTCACTGAAGCATCATGCTGTGCATCGAGAATCCTGCCGAGGATACCCTTTGATACACTTTCTCCTGTGAAATGGTATGGTGAGTCTTTTAGTAATAATGAATGAAGCTGCACACTGCCCTATGAATGGGCGTTAAAGTGCCTTCACGAACACCGTATATTCCATGCTGTCTCATGGGGACAGCTGAACATTCATATTTACAAGGAATGAGCATTTTTATATATTCGTTTTCTTTTAATTTGACATTGCTCCGGTGAATTTCCATCCAAGGGAAGGCTCTCATTAAGGAAATGAAAAAAAAAAAAAAAATTAAAAAACAGTAGGTCTCAGCTGTAAAATATGTAACAACTACTGCAAAAATGGCTGTGCACGTGACAATTTGTTCCCTGTATGATAAAACACTGACATCATGAAAGGAGCTCATGAGTTCCTAAGGCTAGGGTCAGACGAACGCATTTTTCACGTTGTCCGTGAAAAAGTGCGTTTGAACGAATGGACGTATTTTTTCACGGAATACGTGATAGCGGTCATACGATGCGCATTTTCGTCCGTGATTTTGTACGGATCATCGATAAAACCCTTTTGCGTCTGGACGTTATGTTGGCCGGACGTGTGCAGCGTCTGACGTCTCCCAATCACGCAAACACGCAGCTATGCGGCCGCAGCGCACTCTGTACGTCAGTAGTAGCGGTTTGACGTTCTCGAAAAAATGCGTTCGTTTGCCACTTGCATTGCACGGATGAACATTCGTGCGGCCGTTCGTCGTATGTTCCCCAGCATTGGACGTCATTTGCTGCTAGCACGGCCGTGATTTCGTGCGGCAAAACGCACGTTAAAACTGCTTTCGTCTGACCTTAGCCTAAGTGGCCAACCCATCTGAAGACTTCAAGAAAACAACATGCAGGGTTATTCAAAGAGAATCGAAAAGTTACCGCACGTTCGGTGACTTTTCGTTCTCTTCAATTGGTGCGATTTGGCGATCCCATTTCGGCGACCCTGCGGTGTATTCAGCAAGCACCACAGGGCCGTCGTAGTGCAGGGAAAAGTCACCGCAAACCTGCCGAACACTCACCGCAAAACCCAGGCGAATGCACATCAAAACCCGCAAAAACATCTGGATTAACCCCGCCGAAGACACCGGAGAAACCCGAGCAGGAGCCGTTCACACGCAGCGCAGCCGCCGGAAAAAGACGACACAGCAGACGAATGGAGTGAAAACAAACAAAAAACTGTACGCTTGAATGTTTGAAAAGTGAAACGCTGTTTGCAAAGAAACTGCTGAGCGAAAATGTCTGAAATTTACATATGAGGTCCAATTAATGATGATAAAAAGAGCTGTTACAAAAAAAGAAAAAACGTTAAAAAAAATAAGTAAATAAATAAAATCGGAATTTTTTTTTGCAAAAAAATCCCGAAAAATGCTTAAAAGATCCTAAAAAAATCTATAAATAAAGAGACTTTTTACTGCAGAATATTCTAATAAACGGTATATTGGATATTGCTTTAAAACGGGAATATTTTTAACATTGAAGCCTATGGGATTCGCCTGAATAAACCTGTCGAGTAAAACCACTGAATGGCAGGGCAATTCGGCAACTTTTCACTGCTGGTTTTCGTTCTCTGAATAGCCGAAGCATTGCTTCTCTATGGGGATTTCACTGCCTTCGAACAGGCACCATATGTGCAGGCAATTAGCCAACATTTGGCGAACTGCCTGCTCTCTGAATAGCCGAATGGCCAGGAAAGGTAACAGTACGCGGAATTTCAGCATTCGGTTACCTTTCGGCCCCAATTCGAAGCTCTTTGAATAACCCTGAATGAATCCAGATAGGGCTGCCAGATTGGCCATGTTTTCCTAAGCACATAGTACCATTTCATGCAGAGGGGGAGCCCAGGGAAAAGTGCTGCCCTGCAACATGTATAATTCATATGCTGAAGGAAGGAAATCAAGGCAGGTCACCTGGGAATCCTTTTTGATTTCTTAAGTACAGCATATAGATTCTACATGCTGCGGGGTGGCATTTTTCCATGCACTGCCCTTCAGCATGAACTAACTATATGTGTCCTGGAAAACATGGCCGATCTGGCAACCCTAAATCCAGGCACTCCCATCATACAATGCTAAAATTTGGATATTGATCGAATATAGGCTGAAAGTGCAGCCTTTAAGTTTGAAAAAGGCTGCAGGGCCAAAACCCAAATAATTTTTGCCTCTGCATGATGGGAGAGCCTGTGCTTCGTGATCTTTTCTTGGAAACTTTTATCTGTATAATATGTGAAAATTAGGAATTTCTTATTTGAGCTTTCAAAAATGAGGTCACGTAGCGAGTACCTTAACAACACAAGTGTCCCAGGTATAAAATACTTATAATACCATATTCTTTTTTCAAGCTGCTCCTCAAGTACTTAACAGGCCAGGTTTGCCAGATAGGATTTGCTGCTCAGTGATTGCGGGATTCAGTCTGCATTTCCCCAAGGTGATCCTTAAAACCTGGCCTGTTAGGTGGACAGGTTGGAGGAAGCACTGGATTAGCAGATACTGCTTTAGACATCCAAAACAAGAATAGAGCACCTGTGCATGCAAAATGATGCAAACAGGAATAAAGGATCTATGTCCCCAGTGCCCACACAATTGTTCACCTTTATTAATTAGCACATACAAATTGACAAGTAGGCAAATAAAACCACATAAATAATGTATAATGAGTAGTCAGAGTACTCGATTCATATCCTCATGGCAGAGAGAACAATGCCACACCTGTGGGGTGTATGAGTTTGAGGAGTTCAAACATCATGGGCAGAGCCGTAGCTAGCTCTTTCTGCACCCAAGGCAAGAACAGAAAATTGTGCGCCCCCACATTACTGTGAGTTTTATTGCGGTGCAGCTCTGATATGCTCTTACACACCGCACATTACTGTGAGTTTACTGCTGTGCAGCTCTGTGATACGCTAACGCTTAGGCTAGGGTCAGACGAACGCATTTTTATGTTGTCTGTGAAAAAGTGCGTTGGAACGAATGGACGCATTTTTTCACAGAATACGTGATAGCGGTCATACTATGCGCATTTTCGTCCGTGATTTTGTACGGATCATCAATAAAACACTTTTTGTGTCTGGACGTTATGTTGGCCGGACATTAGCAGCGTCTGACGTCTCCTAATCATGCAAACACGCCGCTAGCGGACGCAGCGCACTCTGTACGTCAGTACCTGCGGTTTCACGTTCTCGAAAAAATGCGTTCGTTTTCCACTTGCGTTGCGCAGCCGGACTTTTGTGCGACCGTACTTCGTATATTGGCCGTCATTGCCCGGCATCTGCTGCTAGTGCGGCCGTGATTAAGTGCGCCAGAACGCGCGTTCGCACTGCCTCAGTCTGACCCTAGCCTTATACTGTACACACACACACACACACACATTACTAGTTACTGCTGTGTAGCTCTGTGATATGTTTACACACACACAACACACATTACTGTGAGTTTATTAGCTGTGTGTGGCGCTCTGTGAAACACTCTTGGGGGCAAATCCTGTTTCCTTTACTTTTACCTTATTTGCTCCCCTCCCCTAGAAAGAAAAATATATTTTTTTATGGGTGGCCAATTAAAGTATTTCTCCCACCCCCAGAATAAAATTTTAAAAAATCATTAACTTGCCTTCCAGCTAGGGAAATTTAATGATTTTTTTAAAAAAAAAAAAATATTCTGGGGGGCAAAGAAAGTATTTTTATTTCCAGCCAGGGGAGGGGTAAATAATGTCTTTCTGGGATGTTTTGTTGGCCAAGGCAAATAAATAAATTTTATATGGGGGGGGGTTAATATTTTTTTTATGCAGCGCGGCCAGGTGACCTCACTTACAAGGTCTGGTGCTGCTCAGCTGAGGGCTCCTTCGAGTTTTCAGGAGCTAGTTACATGCAGCCAGCTCCACATGGATATATTGCCCCAGCTCCAATGGATATATTGCCCCAGACCATTCTCTCATGGATATATTGCCCCAGACCAGCTCACATGGATATATTGCCCCAGACCAGCTCACATGGATATATTGCCCCAGACCAGCTCACATGGATACATTGCCCCAGCTCACATGGATATATTGCCCCAGCACACATGGATATATTGCTCCAGACCAGTTCACATAGATATATTGCCCAGACCAGCTCTCATGGATATATTGCCCCAGACCAGCTCTCATGTATATATTGCTCCATACCAGCTCTCATGGATATACTGTATTGCCCCCGACTAGCTCACATGGGTATATTGCCCCAGACCAGCTCACATGGATACATTGCCCCAGCTCACATGGCTATATTGCCTCAGCTCACATGGATATATTGCTCTAGACCAGCTCACATAGATATATTGCCCCAGACCAGCTCTCATGGATATATTCCCCCAGACCAGCTCTCATGGATACATTGCCCCCAGCTCTCATGGATATATTGCTCCAGACCAGCTCACATGGATACATTGCCGCAAGCTCACATGGATATATTGCCCCAGCTCACATGGATATATTGCTCCAGACCAACTCACATGGATATATTGCCCCAGGCCAGCTCACATGGATATATTGCCCCAGACCAGCTCACATGGATACATTGCCCCAGCTCACATGGATATATTGCGCCGACCAGCTCTCATGGATATATTGCCCCCAGCTCACATGGATATATTGCCCCAGCTCACATGGATATATTACTCCAGACCAGCTCACATAGATATATTGCCCCAGACCAGCTCTCCTGGATACATTGTTCCCAACTCACATGGATATATTGCCCCAGACCAGCTCACATGGGTATATTGCCCCAGACCAGCTCACATGGATATATTGCTCCAGACCAGCTCTCATGGATATATTGCCCCAGACCAGCTCACATGGGTATATTGCCCCAGACCAGCTCTCATGGATATATTGCTCCAGACCAGCTCACATGGATACATTGCCGCCAGCTCACATGGATATATTGCCCCAGCTCACATGGATATATTCCTCCAGACCAGCTCACATGGATACATTGCCGCCAGCTCACATGGATATATTGCCCCAGCTCACATGGATATATTCCTCCAGACCAGCTCACATGGATATATTGCCCCAGACCAGCTCACATGGATACATTGCCCCAGCTCACATGGATATATTGCCCCCGACCAGCTCACATGGATATATTGCCCCCAGCTCTCTTGGATATATTGCCCCCTACCAGCTCTCATTGATATATTGCCCCCGACCAGCTCTCATGTATATATTGCACCCAGCTCTCACGGATATATTGCTTCAGACCAGCTCTCATGGATATATTGCCCCAGACCAGCTCACATGGGTATATTGCCCCAGACCAGCTCTCATGGATATATTGCCCCAGACCAGCTGTCATGGATATATTGCCCCAGACCAGCTGTCATGGATATATTGCCTCAGACCTGCTCACATGGATATTTTGCCCCAGACTAGCTCACATGGATACATTGCCCCCAGCTCACATGGATATTTTGCCCCAGCTCACATGGATATATTGCTCCAGACCAGCTCACATGGATATATTGCCCCAGGCCAGCTCACATGGATATATTGCCCCAGACCAGCTCAAATGGATACATTGCCCCCGACCAGTTCTCATGGATCTATTGCCCCCGACCAGCTCTCATGGATATATTGCCCCCAGCTCTCATGGATATATTGCCCCCAGCTCCTCTCACCTCCTGGCTCCTGTCCGCGTCGGTTCTTCTCCCTGAGAGCGGCCGCATGCAGCTTGGCCGCTCACCGGGATCCACCTGACCAGTGCATGAGATCGCAGAGTTCACGTGAACACCGTGATCTCACGAGAATGTGGCTGCGCTGGCGTAGCCGTGTTCTCGCGAGCTGGTAAGATGGTTCCCTGCGAGCAGCCAAGCTGCATGCTGGCGGCTGCTCGCAGGGATAAGAACGGCTGACGGCAGCGATATTCTCGCCCTGGCCTGCGCCCCCTTAAAGCTGTGCCCGAGGCGAGCGCCTCACTCGCCCTCCCTATGGCCCTGATCATGGGCCTATGTATCCTATACCAGTTGCAATGCATTTGCCAAAAGGAATGGGTTAAAAGGCATTACTATCCCATATCAGTTGTCCAGGGATAAATTCAATGTTTAGAAGAGGATAAGCAGTCAGTTGACAATATATTCTTTGCAGAATCCGCTGCACAGTATTACTAATCCTTACTATCCCGAAGATGTCAGGGTAAATCAAATGGTCTATAAAAGCCCCATAACATGGGTCACAATTCACAATACCTGGTGATTAGCCAGACTCATCTGCATTTCAATAGAAGCACCCACTGGCAACCCTGCCAACCCAAGTATCTCTTTCAAAAATTCATGTAACCTGTTAAAATACAAAAACTCAACTAGTTTCACCTATCAGGCTTTATAAAGAGTGAGTGATCATAGACGCTGTGAACCGATATATACATTTACCATCTCTGGTCACATGTGTTCATTAGCCAAACAGTGAGCATAGGCAAGGAGCCACCTTCTGGTGCTTGTTATTACCTCTATTAGGTTTCAGCTGTGGTGCAGTTTTTGTCTGATCTAACATGCAGGCATGTAATGTCTGTAGGGAGCGCCTCCAACAAAACGCCTGTCATTGTGTTCATCTACCAAACACTGCCTAATAGTGAGGTTAAGGTTATGGTGAAGAAGGTTGTGACTATTAGGCAGTGCGCTGGGAGTGAGAAAACAATAAGGTGGAAAAAATGGCGCAGATAATGTGTAGATGGTCGGTCTTGGGTAGCAGCAAGGGCACAAACGCACACTCCCAAGTGCGAATAGTCAATGGATAAAATAATGGGTAGAGTCCTCGCGCTTACGCCAAGTGTCCAGTGAGTAATACTTCAAGAAAATCTAGAAAACATAATAGGAGACATACATTGCGCAGTACATCCTTATGACACCTGGTTTCCAGAGAGAAAGTATTCAACTCACTTTTTTCTGAGCCCCATAAAGTCGGCTCTGGACTATATAGGCATATATCTGTGGATATGATCTCACCAGCCCGTCCTACCAGCAACCATCCTTGGTGATAACCTGGTCCATAGATGAAATATTGGATCCCCGGGATATGTCACAGACGAAAAGTCGGCAGGATAAAATAAAGTAAAATTTATTGCAGCACTAACGCGTTTCGACCTAATTGGTCTTTATCAAAGTGCAGAAAAATATACATAATACAATGCAGTGTACAACGTTCATTTATACAAAAAAGATAAGGGAAATAGGCGGTGTCAAGCCACAACCTCATTAACTTAATTGGTACTAACACACCCTACTTTCAATCATTTAGAGGCGCAGCACCAGCAAACATTCAATATACAAACGGGCGCATAATGATTACTCGCCCGTTTGTATATTGAATATTGTATATTCTGGAATCTTATCCTTGTAAAGCAGTGAGAGACCGCGAGCTCACCCTGTATTCTGCCCTCTCCTTGATTATTGTAATGCTGCAGCATAGGTTTTGAACTTTTTGTTACAGTGAGGTTTGGGGCTGCTCTTAGCAGCTTGTTTTGCAGTATTACAGAGGAACAGGAATGAATCTTCCCAGTGAATTGCGTTTCTTTACATGGGGTTGGCTAACCCTGCCTTATAGAGATAAGCAAATTGGGTTTGATATGTTATTGATTGCTTTTCAATATATTACAATGCGTAATTGAGTTAACCTGACTTGAGACAGAAAGTGGGGAAAATGGCATAATTAATAAAAGGTAGAATAGAGGAAGGGGAGACAGGTTACCTAGTCAAAAGGGGCTTGAGAATGATAGGGATATGACCTAATTATTGGTTGTTGGTCCAAACTTTTTCCATGGCTGCAACAGTAGCAGATTTAATTCTTTTTGAAAAGTCCTTGTAACTGCTTAGGCAAAATAACACTCGAGACTCTTCATTCCGAATGAAGATTCCGAAGGCACAGAAGGAAAATTACAGATGGAAATCTATTTTGTAACCATGGATGGCTTCAGAAGAAGCATTAGCGGTGATGGATTAGCAGCTGATTGATAAACAGAATGCAAAAGAAAATACAGGCACAGACACTGCATTTGAATGTATTTTCTTCTTTCTGGCTACTCACCAGGCACACTGCATGGCATTATGAAGCATCATCAAACATCCTTTTTCATTAGTTTTCTAAAAGAATTTGGAGTCATTATGTTAACGATGGCGTAACACTGCTGTCATCTGTTATCATTGAGTCAGCATTTAGCATAGGAAAAAAATGTCCACTCATTCTCTGACAGACCTTATGGTAAGGCTAATAAGCTTCCACGGCCAGACGAGACGAGATAATTGAAAGAAGTAAAAGTCATATCTGTCCAATTACGTGCCACTGGCAATGCTCTATCTCTGATCTTCAAATGACCACACACCCCTGCTATACACTGTGTTTACCTTATTGGCATCTTCTTGCTTTATTTAATATTCTTTACGCTTTCTTAAGGACTACTATGAAAAATACGTCACGCAAAAGCTCCGTGGCCTACCTAAGTGGAAGCCGAGGTCTGTATCACACCGCGAGGTCAACGCTCAAGAGGGACACTGTTATTCCTAAGCAAATCCAGGAAAAGAGAAGGAGCACGAGCTCAAGCAGGTAATAGGCAGGTAGTAGTTTATTCAAAGGGGGGGAGCAACCCCACAAGTCTGTGACGTTTCGGCCCAGTGGCCTTAATCATACATTATAAGTATATATAAGTTTAAAAGGGAAGTACAGTCTGTTTTATTTTCGCAGTATTGGTAAGTGGCTTAGCCGCCCAATATTTTAGATAAGAATACCAAATATTTAGTTAGGCTCCACACGAGGAGTAGGCTTTGCTTTATATCAGGGTTATCCAAAGAGATCCGAATTGCTTGAGAAAGGTAACCGAACGCTGAAAATCAGCATTCGGTTACCTTTCCTGGCCATTCGGCTATCCAGAGAGCAGGCAATTCGCCAAATCCTGGCGAATTGCCTGCACATACGGTGCCTGTTCGGTGCCTGTTCGAGGGCAGTGAAATCCCCATGAAAAGCACTGCTTTGGCTATTCAGAGAACACAAACCAGCAGTGAAAGGTTCCCCTAATGACCTGCCATTCGGTGGTTTAATTCGGCAAATTTATTCAGGAGAATCCTATAGACTTCAATGTTAAAAATATTCCCGTTTTAATTCAATATCTAATAAACCATTCATTATAAAATTCTGCAGCAAAAAGTCTCTTTATTTATAGATTTTTTACGATATTTTAAGCATTTTCCTTAATTTTTTTTTTTTTTTTAAAAGTCCGATTTTTTTTTTTTTTTAAGTTTTCTTATTTTTTCTGTAACAGCCCTTTTTATTATCATTCCCTGGACCTCCTGTGTAAATTTCAGACATTTTCGCTCAGTAGTTTCTTTGCAAACAGCTTTTCATTTTCACAGATTCATACAAACAGTTTTGCTAATTTATTCACTGCCTCCTCTGTGTCTCAGCTGCTTCGGCTCTGTGTGATTCGGCTCATGTTCGGCTGCTTCGCTGCGTCTGATCTGCTCCCGCTCGGGTTTTTCGAAGGTTAATCCAGATGTTTTTGCTTGTTTTCGGCGTGCATTCGGTGGGTTTTGCGGTGAGTTTTCGTCAGGTTTGCGGTGACTTTTCCCTGCAATTCGGGGACCCTGTGGTGCTTGCTGAATACACCGCAGGGTCACCGAAATGGGATCGGCAAAAGGAACCGAATTGAAGAGAACGAAAAGTCACCGAACGTGCGGTGACTTTTCGAATCTCTTTGAATAACCCTGTATGTGTTTATATTTTTGTTGACTGAGTACTCTGCATGTGCGGAGGCTGCCCAAATAAAGAAAATACCGAAATCACTGACTCGTATGTCCAGTGGCTATACCACACTGTGGAAACATTTTAGTGAGTGCTTTAGACTCTCATTTTTCCTATTGCTTCACACGGAGTAAAATAGAAGTCTACAATATAAATAGACACAATCTCCTTTCGTTTTTGCTGTTAAATATGACTTTTTGTCAAAGGAGGTAGAAAAGAAAATTTGTGTTCCTATCATGTTGTGTTTATTCACCGACTCCCAGGTTGTTTTGCTTCCTATGCAAAGTATAAAGGTATCAAAAGTATTATTCATTATACGATTTTTTAAATCAAAAATACAGAAATAACCATAACCATTTTGATAGAACATCATCTTGGAGCTTTATTTATTGGTGTCGTTGTAAAATGATTTCACCACAAAAAAAATACATTATTTCACTATAGTTTGTTGATGACTAATTTTATAAAAAAATTAAGATGTGACTCAAACATGAAAATAAGGCATTTAATTGTCTGTTAATTGCATTACTCTACTGTAGCTTGTTGACCCAATAAATAGTCATTATTCTTTAACCTTGAGAGTGAAATGCTCTTCTATCCACCAGTAATATTTTTAGTTTTATTGATAATGTGTTGTTTTTGTTAAATAGCACTTTCTCCAAGCAGATAAAGCATTGCATTTATAATTAAACCATCACTTTCAATGAATCACGTCATCTATTCGGGTGCCGGACAAAATCCCTACAGCCAGGTTCCCTAATGCCAACATCCCGACGGCCAACTTCCAGACAGAACAAGTGACGGTCATCCCAACTTCCCTACGCGGACAATTTCCAGACATCCATAATCCCAGCGGCTAACCCTAAAACTAACACCCTAACCCTAGATTTAAGGGGGTTAGGGCTAGGTTTAGGGGGTTAGGGTTATGGCTAGGTTTAGGGGGTTAGGGCTAGGTTTAGGGGGTTAGGGCTAGATTTGGGGGGTTAGGGCTAGGTTTAGGGGGTTAGGATTAGGGTTAGATTTAGGGGGGGTTAGGGTTAGGGCTAGATTTAGGGAGGTTAGGGTTAGGGATAGGTTTAGGGGGTTAGGGCTAGGTTTAGGTGGGTTAGGGCTAGGTTTATGGGGGTTTATGGCTAGGTTTAGGGGGTTAGGGCTTGGGTTAGGGGGTTAGGGTTAGGGCTAGGTTTATGGGAGTTAGGGCTAGGGGTAGGGGGTTAGGGCTAGGTTTAGGGGGGTTAGGGCTAGGTTTAGGGGGTTAGGGAGTAGGGTTAATGTTAGCAGCTGGGATTTTGGATGTCTGGAAGTTGCCCGTCAGGGAGTTGTCTGTGTAGGGAAGTTGGCTGTGTAGGGAAGTTGGCTGTCAGAGAGTTGTCTGTGTAGGGAAGTTGGCCGTCGGAATTTTGGCATTAGGGAATCTGGTTGTAGGGATTTCGACCCAACCCCCATCTATTCATGTTTATGTGAAAATGATAGACTCACAGACCTTTTATAGTATTGATATGGAAATGCAAGGGTTGTATTCTTCTACAAGGTAGACTCCATAACAACCTTTTTTATGCTGATTAAGCCAGATGGCGAAACGTGTCTTAATGGACTACACTATGCTAAGGGAATGTTTTAATAAATTGTTATACTTTTTTCACAATTTGGTACCTTGCTGTGTTATGGATTACCAAGGTGGAGACAGCTGACCACCTGGAAATGTTGGAATGACAATACGGTACAACCAACATATCAAAAGTGATGTACAAGAAAATCCTGGTGTAATTTGTTTCTGATAGTTATAAAAGGTTTATCAGAAACAAATTACATCAGGATTTCTATTAATTCCAAGTATCCCAGGACAAGGCAGCAAAATGACATCTTGTAATATTAAATATTCATATAAATCAGGTGTCGGCAACCCTGGCCCTCCAAATGTTTTGGAACTATATTTCCCTTGAGACTCTGCAAAACTAATGAGCCGTCGACCATCATGGGAAATGTAGTTTCAAAACATCTGGAGGGCCGTAGTTGCTCACACCTGCTCTACATCGTACTGTGAGTAAAGTCCATAAGAGGCTACCATTTGCTTGCATTCAATGAGATATACATACTGCCATATGAGAATTATTTCTGTTTTCTCCTTGTATGTGTATGACATGGGTCATTTTGGACTTGGGGTGCATGGACCTGGGGATATATTTGGGAGGAGCAGTCCTGATGTTCTATTATATTTCCTTGCCCTCTTTTGTGTGCACAGTTTGTGTAATCTGTGTTATGTATGAATAATGTTTTTGTCTATCGTTATTGTCCATGTGTATCTGTTGTATATTTTAGTCGTTTTTTTTAATCTGCTTTGTCAATCAAACTATACCCCATTATCTGCTGTTTTAGATTGTAATCTTGTTTACCATCCATGGCTGTCATTGTCCTGTCTTGTCTAGGAATGTTGAGCAAATGTTAATCCCATTATCTGTCATAGTCTAATTATGTCCCAAATGACATGTAGCAGAAGGAGCAGTAACATCACAACGTGGGAAACCCTCACAAAGGTTTCTGGGGGGGGGGTTGTATGTAAATGACCCATGTTTGAACGCATAGATATCTGTGCCTATCCCCAATAAAAGAGGGGAGAGATCATGTCCATTGGGCCACTACACAAAAACAGAGCCATATTTTGACGGCTCTGAAACCCTGTGTCCTATTTTCTGGGACCTATAGGAGAACTAGTAAAAAGAACCAAAGAGACATTACTTTATAGTAGAAATATATTTATTGACTTTTTTGGCACAAATTGCATGTGTAAAAGAAGCACGTATTAATGGCCAAATATCCTTCTGTCTGTTTTGTGTCACGAAAACACCACTGGTGCACTGAGAGAATTGATATTTGTTTTTATCCATAACAATTATTATTATTATTATTCATTATTTATAAAGCGCCAGCATATTCCGCAGCGCTGAAATTCATGCCCTGTGCGAGGATCGAATTCACGACCTTCTGATTATGAGACTGACGCGCTACCTACTGCGCTAACAAGGCTCACGAACAATCACTCGCTAATAAGTCAGTCCCGATACATCATTGATCTTGAAAGGGTAAAGTAGTATGTATCAAAACCCACCCACCGTCCACTCTAAATAATACCTTAGGAGTAAAGGAATTAACAATTTTCTCTTGTAGTAATAATTGAATCATTAAAAACAATTAGTTAAAAAGGATACATTTCTTCTTTTTTTTCCCCATTTCCTTTTTATTTTTTTCCTTTTTACCACCACGACGAAACTGACCGAGCCAGAGATTGAACTGTCTCCACGTGATTGAAGAAATTAGGTTTGCCTCAGCAAGTCCAGGAAATTTGTTAAGTGCATCTGGTGAAACCAGATGGGTGCGCGGAAAAACATTATGGTTTGTCTCCAAGTAATGTATGCGGTCTTAACCACTTTCGTGCTAGAGAGACTTGCAATCTGAGTGAAACATTCTGCTGCACACAGAATATTTTGATCAGAAAGCTAAGAGAAATGTGGAGATTTTGTTATATGGGAAATATATTGTGCATATACACAAAGACCTCTTGATTGCTTTTGATACCTATATTACAGTCTCTGCCAGAGGATGTAGATATGGGGCACCTTAGTGGCACATTGGTTTTGATTCTTTACCTTATGTTGAATAAACTACACAGGATGGGTTTGTGGCTGTATATTCTATAAACCGTAGGACAATTCAATATCTAATTATTATTTGAATTCATGTGTTTCAGTCAGACCCATTGCTACTGGTGTATAAAGTCGCACACCTAACCATGCAGTCTGCATTTACAAACGTATGTGAAAATAGTGAGTTGTGCTGAAGGGCTCAGTGATTTCACACATGGTGCTGTGATAGTTTGTGAAATTTCATCGCTGCTAGATGTAAGACTGTAAGTGGTATTATTGGAAAGTGGAAACGTTTAGGCAGGGCCGGCCCGATGATGGAGCAGTGTGGTGCGGCTGCTCCAGGCGCGAAAAATCAAAAGCGGCAAATTTTTGCGTTGCCTTCGCCGACGCTGCACTATTTTTTTTGTCAGCGCCGGCGGCAGCATCTAATTAGGCAGCAGCACAACATGAGACAGTGAGTGAGTGATGATCCCGCCGCTGACCACGCCCACACGCATGCGTCCACTTGAACCAGCGCGGGATTAGGGCGCGTGTGTGTCGTGTGGGCAGATCATCAGCCTGGCAGGAGCAAATCGTTCGCTCTCCTTCAGCTTCCACCAGGACCACCCAGACACCAGGTATGTGCCTGCCTGTCCCAGCCGGCTGAAGGGGCGGCCTGCTTTCTCCACGGAGAGCACTGTGGAAAGCACCGGCTTGCTGGAGGTCCTCACACCCCAACCTACTTAAGTGCAAAGGTCCTGAGCCTGCAGGCAGAAAGTGGGGTGGGTATCCTGCAGCTCCCACCAGGCTCAGCCTTCCCAGGGCTGGCGGGGGACAGGGTGCTGGGGAGGGCCCAGGGCAGACTTCACCTCCACCCTCAGATAGGAAACTGACACACCTCCAGGCCGCCCTCCACCACCCGCGGCAAGGGAGAGGAAAGCGCCTACCAGAAACTGGTGCTCACTGAGGCCACCTCGGATCAGGCCAGACAAGACAGGCTGCTTCATCTGTGTGTGTGAGGGGGGGGGGTCTGGCTAGGGGGACCCTAGGGAGCACTTTTTAAATTCCTGGGGGATATTCTTCTATTGGGTGGATGCCTCCTGTATGGGGGATGTGTAAAGTAGTTTTGTCCTGCTACTGGTTTGTGAGTGAAAAGGAAGGTCTCCTGTGGTGCATAAATAATGTGTATTGGTAAAGAATGTATGTATCTCAACTTAATGTGGGACACAGTGAATGCAATTGTATTGTGGGGGGTAAATACTAGGTATTATCCTATAGTATCCCCATAAGTGGGTGCTGATATACTGGTCTATTCGTTTGGGAATGTGAGTTATTAACTTAGTTTGTGCCATGCAAGACACAGTAGTGTGTTTATAACTGTGATAGCGCCCTCTACTGGTAGATTATATTCGTGCAGTTTTATGGTGCTCAGGTGCAGGGAAACAGAAAGCAAAAAAATCAGTTAAAATATATAAAGTGATTAGAGAAACCTCAGAATGGGGTGTCTCTGTGCTATTATGGTGGTTTGCCTATTTGTCCAATATAGTAGACAATACCCAAATGGGTTTATAGAAAAGTCAATGACAGTCTCAGGTAATCAATATAAAAGAAATGGCCTAGATGGTATTCCTGGATATAATCCTATGAACCATAAAAAGGGAACACTGCAGTTACCTGGGCTGTCCCAAGTCTAAATATCCCCGTTCCAATGTGACGCCACCCAGCGTGTGATTTGTGTGTGTGTGACTGGAGTGTGACGTGTGTGTGACTGTGGGCTATGCGGTGTTATGGGATACGCTCACACACACCGCATACTGTGAGTTTTAATGCTGTGCAGCTCTGTGATACACTGTTACACACTGCACATTACTGTGAGGTTTATTGGCTGTGGAGATCTGTGATACATTCATATACAACACATTTTTTTTTTGGGGGGGGGCAGCACGTCATCCATTGCTCCAGGCAGCACAGTGGCTTGGGCCGGCCCTGCGTTTAGGAACAGCAGCAACTCAGCCACGAAGTGACAGAAAATGAGAAAATATAGGAACTGTAGCATCTGGAGGAACCACCATTGGATCTAGTAGAGAGGCCAATGCTGGTGTTGGAGTCACCAACAATCGGAATGATGAGCAAATCGAAATCGAAGTGCTGAAATGATTCCCAGGAGATGGTCCACCACTCCACACAGAAAATGAGAAAATATAGGAACTTCAGCATCTGGAGGAACCACCGTTGGATCTAGTAGAGAGGCCAATGCTGGTGTTGGAGCACCAACAATTGGAATGATGAGAAAATCGAATAAAATATAAAACTTTTATTCCAAATAAAATATCAAGAGATAAAAGCCCAACGTGTTTCGTCTGTTATCAGACTTTTTCAAGGGCAGTAATAATACACCATGAATCAAAGTAAGATATCATTTTACTTTGATTCATGGTGTATTATTACTGCCCTTGAAAAAGTCTGATAACAGACGAAACACGTTGGGCTTTTATCTATTGATTTTATTTGGAATAAAAGTTTTATATTTTATTCGATTTTTCTCATCATTCCGATTGTTGGTGCTCCAACACCAGCATTGGCCTCTCTACTAGATCCAACGGTGGTTCCTCCAGATGCTGAAGTTCCTATATTTTCTCATTTTCTGTGTGGAGTGGTGGACCATCTCCTGGGAATCATTTCAGCACTTCAATTCAGATAAGTAATATCTTCTCCTATCACCCATTGTATGTTTCTTTCTACGAAGCAACAGAGCAGGTAAAGTCACAGCGGGGTCACAGAGTGGTGGGACGCATGGTGCGGAAAGTCACAGAGCGGGGTCACTGAGTGTTGAGGAACGTCACCAGTGCTCTGCTAATTCCTTAGTTGAAGAGTTCCAAACTTCTACTGGCATTATTAACAGTACGAAAATCCTGCGATGACGGGAGCTTCTTGTAATGGGTTTCCATGGCTGAGTAGCTGTATGCAAGCCTCACATCGCCAAGTACAATGTCAAGCGTGGGATGGAGTGGTGTAAAGCATGCTGCCCCTGGAGCATTGGATACCTGTTCTGTGGAGTGAAAAATCATGTTTCTCTTTCTGGCAGTCTGATGGGGGATTCTGGGTTTGTTGGTTGCCAGGAGAACCTTAGCTGCCTGATTGCATTGTGCAAACTGTAAAATTTTGTGGAGGAGGGATATTAGCATGGGGCTGTTTATCTGGGGTTGGACTCGGCCCCTTCTTCCAGTGAAAGCGAAATCTTAATGCTTCAGTATCCAAAGACATTTTGGTCAATGCTATGCTTCCAAATTGGTGGGGACAGTTTGAGAAAAGCCCTTTTCTGTTCGAGCAGGACTGTGCCCCAGTGCACAACGCATGGTCCCCAAAGACATGGTTGGATACGTTTGGTGTGGAAAATGGTCACTGGCATGCACAGAGCCCTGAGCTCAACCCGATCCTGGTATAAACTGGTATGGAGATTGCGAGACAGTCCAACAGCAATTCCTGACCTCACAAATGTTCTACTGGATGAATGGGCAAATATTCGAACAGATAACATCTCAAAACCTGGTGGAAAAGCCTTCCCAGAAGAATGGAAGCTGTTATAGATGCAAAGGAGGAACCATATTAATGCTATTGCCTATGTATTTCAAATGCAATGTCATAAAAGTCCCAGTTGGTGTAATAGTCAGGTATCCCAATACTTTTGTCCATATACTGTGTGTATGTGTACAGTGGCAAGAAAAAGTATGTGAACCCTTTGGGATTACGTGGAGTTTTGCATGAATTGGTCATAAAACGTGCTCTGATCTTCATCCAAGTCACAACCATTTGAAAAACACAGTCTGCTTAAAATAATACAACACAAATATTATATGTTTTCATGTTTTTATTGAACAGAACATGTAAACATTCACAGTGCAGGGTGGAAAAAGTATGTGACCCTTTGGACTTAATAACTGGTTGACCCTCCTTTGGCAGCAGTAACCTCAACCAAACATTTCCTGTAGTTGCAGATCAGACCTGCACAACGATCTGGAGTAATTTTGGGCCACTCCTCTTCACAAAACTGTTTCAGTGTAGCAATATTCTTGGGATGTCTGGTGTGAATCACTCTCTTAAGGTCATGCCACAGCATTTCAATCGGGTTGAGGTCAGGACTCTGACTGGGCCACTCCAGAAGGCGCATTTTGTTTTGTTGAAGCCATTCTTTTGTTGAATTACTTGTATGCTTTAGGTCATTGTCCTGTTGCATCACCCATTCTCTGCGGAGCTTCAGTTGGCAGACAGATGGTCTTATGTTTTCCTGCAAAATGTCTTGATAAACTTTGGAATTCATTTTTCCATCAATGACAACAATCTGTCCAGGCCCTGAGGCAGCAAAGCAGCCCCAAACCATGATGCTCCCTTACAGTGGGGATGAGGTTTTGATGTTGGTGTGCTGTGTCTTTTTTTCTCCACACATAGTGTTGTGTGTTTTTTCCAAACACTCCACTGCCAAATATTTTGCCAGTAGTTCTGTGGAACATCCAGGTGCTCTTTTGCAAACTTCAAACGTACTGCAATATTCTTTTTGGACAGCAATGGCTTCCTCCGTGGTGTCCTCCCATGTACTCCATTTTTGTTTAATGTTTTCCTTATTGTAGATGTGTCAACAAAAATTTTAGCATGTGCCAGAGATTTCTGTAAGTCTTTAGCTGACACTCTAGGATTCTTCTTTACCTCATTAAGCATTCTGCGCTGTGCTCTTGCAGTCATCTTTACAGGACGACCACGCCTAGGGAGAGTAGCAACAGTGCTGAACTTTCTCCATTTGTAAACAGTCTGTCTTATGTCTTACCGTGGACACATGAACATCAAGGCTTTTGGAGATACTTTTGTAACCCTTTCCAGCTTCATGCAAGTCAACAATTCTTGAACGTAGGTCTTCTGAGAGCTCTTTTTTGCGAGGCATGGTTCACATCAGGCAGTGCTTCTTGAAACCAGTAAACCCAAAACTGGTGTGTGTTTTTAAAGGGCAGGACAGCTTTCAGCAACACATCCAGTAATATCACACTGATTGGACTCAAGGTTGGCTCACTCCTGGCTCTAATTAGCTCTTGGGGAAGTCCTTCGGCTAGGGGTTCACATACTTTTTCCACCCTGCACTGTGAATGTTTACATGTTCTGTTCAATAAACACATGAAAACATATAATGTTTGTGTTGTATTATTTTAAGCAGACTGTGTTTTTCAAATGGTTGTGACTTAGATGAAGATCAGAGCACATTTTATGACCAATTCATGCAAAACTCCACGTAATCCCAAAGGGTTCACATACTTTTTCTTGCCACTGTATATATATATGACATACAAACACACTTTCTGTTGTCCTTTGCTAGAATACTGTACACAAAATAGCCCATAGATCTAATTACTTTAAAAACAGCCCAGAGAAAATTACCCCCAAAACCCTGCTTCCTATATCCATATTTTGCTTTATCTTCTCAGTCAAAATCAACAAAAAAGTAATGCATGACTAGCAATACAATTATGAGGCAGGCATGAGACTATCAAAAGTCACAACATATGTGATCGTGTAACTGTTAGATTTTAATTTTCTGTATGAATATAATAACTATACTGTTTTGAAAAGCCTATTCTGATAAAATGAGCTGTGACCCCCCTTCCTTTATATGTGTCATTTCTGTAGCTAGACAGTCTTTTCTTACATAGGATATGGCCTGTGTAGCCGATTTCCTGTTTGTGCAGGAAAGGGTGTGCGGACATTGTAAGCTAGAAAATAACCATCTCTGAATCATATGTAGTAATCTTGTTAAACCGTGTTGGTTAAACTCTGACGTAGAAATGTATCTGTATGCTGATTGGCTATAAGTTCTTTGAAATCTAATAAACTGGACTGTCTAACAAAAAATACCCAGACGACCTGATGAAGCTATATTTTGTGTGTAGCTGATTTTGGTCTCTCCGCTGATCAGCGCAGCGTCTTGCTTCATTCTGATATATGAGAAAGAAATGACAGACTATTTGGGATTCCATATATGGTAATTATAATAGGAAAATAGTTTTTGTCTGCTTAAGGTTATAATTTAACAGTAACCTTTAACATGCAGCAATACCCACAAGGTGCTCCCCTCTTCTCTACGCATCCACATGCAAGATTCTGGTCACATACAGGTGTGATACTCTGTTTAACACAGTGCTTTGAGTCAGGTAAAAAAACAATATACCAAATGATTAATTTCAGTTTTTAAGATCAGTTTATTTACCACATTTCTTTTCAAGTTTGATGCATGTGCATCATTTATGTTGATGTTTTGTTTTTTCACTCTGTTGTATGCCTTTTGTTGTAAGACTCAATGTTATATGATATAGAGATATAACACAATCCTTTCTTCTTCACCGACACTCCCATTACTTGATTATAGATACAGCATAACACTGTTTTCAGAATAAGTAATGGCATTTGAAATTTATTACCGGTTTTCCTCCGAATGTTCTTCCTAAAGAAAGTGTTGCACTTTATAAATTTTAAATCTGACTTCCTGGTAGGGATGAAGTTTCAGTAATCAGAATGACTAAAGAATTTGATACAAGTCTACAAACCATTTTGCAACAGGATAAATAATGCAGGCTGACTGAGTGAGCTTCATTTTGGCAGCCAGCATGTTCTCTGTGTCTGTAAGACGACGTCTTACAAATATGTATCTCTTGCCAAGACCGTGAATGTCAAATAATAATCCAGTTCCATTAGGGAGACAAAAGAAAGAATCTGTGAAACATGAAATAAAAATATAACAAGCTGCACTTTCCTGACCGGTACACAATGCCTCTTTCCAACGCGTTGCTGAGCCTGTTCACATTAAACTGAGCTGAAGACAGAATTTGAAGGTCACATCTAGATTTAAAAGTTGATCATTCCTGAAGTAAAATCACCATAATTTTAACACAAGTCACACTTCATCATATCGTATGACTTTGGTTTTCTTTTCTGTACATGTAATTGTTTTTTCCCTGTGTGTGAGTCTAGAAAATTTCAAGGCAGGGAGTGCTAAAGCCTAGGAACTCATGGATATGGTGTTCTATCACTCCCTTATCCATCCTCCCTTGACCTTTATTACTTCATGATGAAGAATGTACTCAAAGAACAGCTTTTATTCCTCAACACCATGTGACAGCCAATCACCTTGAGCATCTGGCCATGATTCCAAAGATTAGTCATACCGACAAATCTCTCAGTAGAGGCAGTAAGCATCAGCAATCCTGGAGCTGTACTGGTGTCAGAGGTATAACGCTCCACAGCCAATGAAATGCAATGAAAGTCACCTGTCCTCCTAGGGATGGGTTTATATGACTGTCATAGTATGTCACTCAAAGTGGAGTTATGTATCCCAAGTTTCCTTTCTAAACCTATCCTCTTAATTCAACACCCAACCCTATTTTCACCTAGAAACACCCAACTAACCCTAAACTTTTCTAAAGTCATAACATTCCAAACATAATGCTCTCAAGATCGCTATGATGACGTCTACATCTTTATGAAAGCAAAAACATGGCAGCCTCTGTCAAGCACCAGTAATAATATAAAAGTTTCCATAGTGATGTATTGGATGTATAAGGTTTTAACTGCATGAAGAGATTGTTTCAAATTGGTCCTCCAGCTATTCCCATCTATTAAATATAGAAACATACTGTAAATCGACTATCAATACATGTGTACAGCTATACCATATACCTGAGTACCTTTTAAGCTTTTAAATACTGCCAAGACACAAACAAGAAGAG
This sequence comes from Leptobrachium leishanense, assembly GCA_009667805.1. Classification (NCBI taxonomy): domain Eukaryota; kingdom Metazoa; phylum Chordata; class Amphibia; order Anura; family Megophryidae; genus Leptobrachium; species Leptobrachium leishanense. Next base: position 24,800,059 of record CM019071.1, on the reverse strand, counting down.
TTGCTCCCAAAGGTACGTAGTTGGCAGGAGAATTAATCTTAACCTTTTATTAAAAAATCAATATAAACAAAATGGCAACAAATCAGTATTCTAAAGTAAACTCCTTATCCTTTACATGGAGACTATTCTCCCGCTGTATCATGACATTTAAAGCTGCCAGAAAAAGAAAATTAAAGTCCTCAATCGGAGGTCCTATTAATCACACAGAGATATACTGTATATAGTCCAGATTTTATCCTGCTTATCATTTTATCCAGAATGCAGATAACTCATCCATAATTTAAGTTTCAGTAGGTTAGCTCCAGGTGGTATGCTGGACCATTGGTTTGAGACTTCTAAGAGAAGCATTTTGTTTCATATACTGTAACATAGTCTCATGGAATTAACATAGTCAATGTGGAAGAACAATGATACAACTCCAGTTTGGTGTCTTTAACTCCTGATTCTAGCAGATCAGCACCAAACTAAGGTCTCAATTTAATTCGGCCAGATGACTGCAATCGAGTCATTTCAGACATTTTTCAGTTTTTTGAGAAAGGATTTTACCTGGAAAGATACATTGAGATTTCTCTCATTTTCAAGTTGTCTTGGGTGGCGAGTATGTACCGTTACGTGTCTTGCCCAAGGACACTTACTGGAGAGGTGCTGGGATTCAAACCTGTGTCTCTACCGTTATAGTGTAGTGATGTTACCTCTACTCCACCCAGCCGGTGTTTACGAGATTCAAATACAGGTTTACCGACAATTCAATTCCTGATAAAAATTGGGATCGATTATGGGCTCCCACGTTAATACTTTTCATTGAAATAGGAGCTTTAGTGATACAATCAGGATTTATCAGTATGCTGATATGCAAAAAAATCTAAATGTTAAAAGGTGCTCATAAAAGACATTTCAGACGGGTAAATAGTGGTTATTAAACTGAAATATTTTTTAAACATTAGGGGCCACATTACACTCTTAACGCAAACGTTAACGCTCACTTGAGTGAGCATTAACGTTTGCTGCGGGGTGTCTACCAAATATTATAATCCAAAGGCAAACGGGTTTAACCCGTTTGCGTTTGGTACCTTGCGTTCTCAGCGCGAGGTTACTGTACTTTGCGCTCCCTATATTTAACATGGGGAGCGCAAAGTGTTAATGAGCGTTAGGATTACAATCTACTAGCACTGATTAACATCTGGCTCTGGTTAGCAAAAAGTTAACCACAGCCAGGACTTGGTGTTAACGGATTCCGCTTCTGCAGAATTCATTAACACATCCAGAAAAAAATAATCGTATACTCAGCTCCTGTCCCGCCGCGAGGACTGCGGCTCCAACCGCCTCCTCCGTCCGGCGGGAGCAGGGAAGACTGGGGGAAAAAGTCCCCCCAGTCTCTCCCTGCTTATCACTACACCGACCGGCCGGATCTCGCATGGCGAGATCTGGCTGGTCATGTGACTGGCAGGGGGAAACTCAATGGAGTCCTATGGACTCCATCGAGTGGATGTTCGCGACTGTGCTCAGCGCTGGGGGAAAACTGCGGGCCCAGGTTTTCCTCCCATGCGCCTGCGTTTTAACGCTAGGATTGTATGTAATAGAGCCATAGATATCTTTAAAAGACATGTTTAACCCGATACCACCGGGCGAGTTGCGCCCGGCGGCGGGGCATAGTAGTATGCCGTGAGGATGGCATGGTACATCTAGCGGTGGGAAAGGGTTAAAGGCAAAAATAAGCAAATAAGCGTTTTTTTTTCTTTTTTGAAGCCAAACTCTTTTTGGACCAGCAGCATTTATTGAATACCGGCTCAGGCTGAATTTTTTCAACTGAATCAGCTGATATTTTTAAAAAAATATATATTGTACACAGGCAGCGAATATTTTTTTTAAAAAAAATCAGCCCATAGAATTAAAACGGGCCCTTAGTGAGCTTCTGTTGAGAATTCGTTTCTTCCCTTCTCTGTCTCCATGTGCCCCCAGGCAAGTAGACATGGAATTTAAAAAAATGCAGAGATCTCTTGATTGAATATATACAACACGGTTTGGTGCGTTGTACTCCATTGATTTACCATTTTGATACAATCGATAGTTAGAACCTTTTTGTTTCCTAAATTACAGTATCACAGCACCTGTGCGTATGATAACATGGATGGACATTGAGATCGTTAATACTGTGAACAGTAAACCGGCTAACATATGAGATATCTGTCTGTGATGGATAATATGATATATTTGCACTATCCTCAAGTTTGTTGAGGGTCACTAATGCGTTACTAATGGATGAATAAGGTTATATTCTACAATAGATTATGTTTGGAATTTCTGCTCAATAAACCAATCTATCTGTGTTAATGAATAGTTGAGCTGATTTTCCAATCGATTTACTTGTTGGGTAATTACATTTATTATTTTAGGTCATGTTTCCGTGAAATTTTTCAGTGGTTGGAAAAAAGAAAAGAAAAAGAAAACAGCTATCAAAAGTAGATCTCAGTATGAAGTCAATAAAACCAGCAAACTGTGATAAAATTACCAACATTGTTATTTTTCTTATCGTTGTGAAGCAGAAAAGAATTGCCCTTATCAAATCTAAAGCATTTCTGGCCGAAATGGAAAGTATTTAAGGCTTGATACATTTTAGGATCATTTGAAAAGCTTCTCATTGCTGAATTCTTTGAGAACAGTAAAGAAAAAAAACATACTTGATACAATGTTTCCCTACCTTGCAGTACATATTTTTGCTACGTATAAACAGTGCATTAAAGGGAACTTTTGGGCACCTGTCTTAAGTAGTGATGAGCCACACACCCCTGTGTTCGGTTCATATCCGAACAGCCGAACGGCCGAAATGTTCGAATACGAAATCGAACACAATGTAAACCAATGGGGGCCGAACACGCAAAATGTGTTCGCAGTTCTCCTAAATGTATCGGCGGCTGCCGGTACATTTAGGAGACCTGTGGCTGCGGCCCCCAGCCCCCGTAACTCACCTGTCCTGCAGCTGTCCCGGCCTCCTGTTCCCCGGTCCATCAGCTCCTCCTGTCCATCTGGCCGTGGCTCCTCTCTGCCCCACGTCTTCATGCTGAATGATCTGATTGGGCAAAGTCCTGCGCCTGACCTGGACTTTGCCCAATCAGGGCTCTAATTCAATATTGAGCCCTGATTGGGAAAAGTCCAGGTCAGGTGCAGGACTTTGCCCAATCAGAGCTCAGCATGAAGATGAGCTTTAACCAAGCTCTGATTGGTTAAAGTCTTGCACCGACTTTAACCAATAAGAGCTTTGTTAAAGCTCTGCCCCATGCCTCATCTTCATGCTGAGCTCTGATTGGGCAAAGTCCTGCACCTGACCTGGACTTTGCCCAATCAGGGCTCAAAATTGACTTAGAGCCCTGATTGGGCAAAGTCCAGGTCAGGTGCAGGACTTTTCCCAATCAGATCATTCAGCATGAAGATGTGGGGAAGAGAGGAGCCGCGGCCAGACGGACCGGAGGAGCTGACGGACCAGGGAACAGGAGGCCGGGACAGGTGAGATACGGGGGCCGGGGGCCGCAGCCACAGGTCTCCTAAATGTACCGGCAGCCGCCGGTACATTTTGGAGACCAGTGGATGCATTTTTTATTATGGAATGTCCGTGGTCGAACAAACCATGAACATCCCATAATGTTCGGAGTTCACCGAACACTCGAACGGCCGACGTTCGATTCAAATTCACATTCGAATCGAACTGAACGCTCATCCCTAGTCTTAAGAAAGGATATTATGGTGCTATAAAAAGTGCAGAGACGGGCGACTAAATTAATAGTCGGGAATGGAATAAGGGAATGGAAGATTTAAGTTATGAGGAAAGACTAACATGTTTAAACCTGTCTAGTTTAGAGAAATGGCGCCTTATTGGGAATCTGATAACTTAAATAAAAATATACGGGGCCATTGTAAACCATTGTCTGGAAACCTATTCATTAACAGGACTATACACAGGATACGAGGTCACCCATTTAGACTGGACAAAAGGAAATTCGGCCTAAAACATAGGAAGGGTTATTTTACGGTGAGAACAATAAAGATGTGGAATTCTCTGCCTGTTGAGGTGGTTGGGTCAGAGACTGTACAGACTTTTAAAAAACGACTGGATGACTTCCTGCAAAAACATAATATTAAGAGTTATTGGGCTCTATTACGCTCTTAGCGTTAAAACGCAGGCACAAGGGAGAAAAAACTGCGCCCACAGTTTTCCCCCTTGCGCACGCGTTTTAACGCTGGATTACAATGCAGGCGCAAAAAATGCTGCCTGCATTGTTATCCTGCGTAAAATCTTGGATGCTCGTGGTAGCGCTGAGCGCAGCCGCGAGCTTCCACTCGCTGGAGTCCATAGGACTCCATTGAGTTCCTCCCTGCCAGTCACGTGACCTGCCGGATCTCGCTTCACGAGATCCGGCCGGTCGGCGTAGTGATACGCAGGGAGAGACTGGGGGGACTTTTTCTCCCAGTCTTTCCCTGCTCCCACTGGCTTTAGGAGTTGGTTGGAGCCGTGGTCCTCGCCGCGGGACAGAGGGTGAGTATTCTGTTTTTTTATTTTTAAAGCTGGTGTTAACAATTTCTGCAGAAGCGGAATCCTTTAACACCAAGTCCTGGCTCTGGTTAACTTTGCACTGACCAGAGCCAGGCGTTAATCGGCGTTGGGACAATGTAATACCAGCGCTGATTAACACTTTGCGCTCCCCATGTTACACATAGGGAGCACAAAGTGCAGTAACACCACATGTTGAAAAGCGCAAGGTACCAAACGCAAACGGGTTTTTAAACCTGTTTGCGTTTGGATTGTAATATGTGGTAAATACTGCAGCAAACGTTACTGTTCACGCAAGTGAGCGTTATCGTTTGCGTTAGGAATGTAATAGTGCCCATAATATTTAAAATGTGGGTCAAAGCTTCTTGATCCAGGGAGAAATCTGACGCCATTCTGGGGTCAAGAAGGAATTTTTTCCCAGTGCGTTGCATATTGGCGAGCGCTTCAGACTGGGTTTCACCTTCTTTTGAATCAACAGCAGTAGTTGATGTGTGAAAGGCTGAACCTGATGGACGCATGTCTTTTTTCAGCCTATGGAACTATGAACTCATGAATAACAAACTGCAAATACATCCCTTCTTCAGTCAAGTGCAAGATCATTTTAAACATGCCGGCCTTCAGGGATGCGGTATCAGCCGGAGGAGCTTCAATGGAAACAGCATAGCCAAAATATTTTTATACAATTAAAGGCTAGAGATGTCCACACCATGCATAGCAACCCTTTAATACAGTTTATTAGGATCGCTGACTTCTGCCCTGTCTTCTGGTTTCTTCCAGAGGAAAGGAGGCTTGAAGAAAGTCCTATGTTTATATACAGGGAAGAGGTTTGAAATCAGCTCAGAGAGAGATAGAGGAAGAGGGAAAGCTCAGCATACAACACAAAAGCAGCAAAATCTGTAATAATATTCAGCTAAAAAAGCAAAAGAAAATGTCAATATTTGGCAAGTTTTTTCAAAATGAAAACAAAATCATTATGCAGTATTGTACATGATGAAATATATTTAGGGTTTGACAGGACACAATTTAGATCGCTACAACTGGAGTAAACTCAATAAAACAGACAATGGAGGTCATTCAATACCTGCTGCTGTTTGGTGTTTGCCACAGTTGCAAAGAACTGTAAATATCAGCATGTGGCAAGTGTGACAAACTTTGGAATTTCAACCAGAAAAATCCAAACAGCAAGAGAACCGTATTGAATAACCCTTGTGTTTAAATGAAGATGCTCTCTAAAGGGTTAAATACTGATGCATGATTATCTCCTTAACCCCTTCACTACTGTGATCATGTCTTCACTTCTTTGTTTCAAATTCATTTTATTTTAATCTAATTTTATTGGACCTGCCCCTCCCCCCCAGCCCCTCCCCCCCAATGTTAATTGTAACAGAAAATTTTAATTTAGTTTTAGTCATGGACTACTGGCTAAAATGCCATTTAGTTTGTCATATTTTAGTCTTCTGGATTGTTTTAGTTTAAATCTAAAATCTAAACTAAAATTGAATGAGTTTAAAGTGTATTTTGCATTTCTTAAGTATTTCTCTAAAGTTTCCAAACTCATTATATACTCCTGGAGTAAACCACTTATCTGAATATATAGAAAATTCATCATTTCTCTCTTACTTGAGATTAATTCTGATTGGATCTCCTCCCAAATAGTCCCACCCTAACATTTTAGTCTAGTTTTTAATAGTAGACTAAAAGGTCAATGGATTTTAGTATCAGTTTTAGACATCATAACTTTTATTTTATAAGCTTTAATTTTGTTTTAGTCACAAAAAAATCTAGTTGATCACGTCTTTGACGAAAATGAATAAACAACAAAATTAACACCGCACGCCCATAAAAACACTGCATGCCAAACAGGAAAGAAATACATTGGGAATATTCCCAAATATTTCATAATGTATAATTAAATAAAATGATTTAAAAATATAAAAACAAACAAGCACTGGTTCCTGACAGTGTTTTTTTTTGCAAAATCACTTGATGGTGAAGGGTAACGATCATCACCATAGTTTATTCTGTCATTCCAGTGCTAGAGGTGCAAGTACTGTAGTAATGCACATCATGTCACTTTTTGTTATACATCTCCTCCCTTATTAGCAGGTACATCCCATCCCGGCCACTTCGCTCTGCCAATGATCTGATGTTATCATCTCCCAATACCCGCACCCCCAACTCTCACCTTCAAGGCTTCTCCTGATTTGTCCCCTTTCTATGGAACTCCCTACCCACAACTAGTGATGGGCCGATCACCCCGTGTTCGGTTCGCATTCGAACACGAACATTTGAAAAAGTTTGAATTCGAATGCGAACACGATTCAAACTCAATGCAAGTCAATGGGACACGAACTTTCGATTTTTAGAGTGCCCTCCAAGTGGGCATATATGCAAGATATTTGCCATAAAAGGTGTATGGGGGTCCGGGTAGTGCCCTGGGGGACAGGAAATAAGGAAAAAAAGTTTTTAAAAAAACGTTTTTAAAGGAACAGTGATTTTTACATGACATTAACCACTTCGCTGCTGAGGACGTGCTCAGCGCGTCCTCAGCATTCCCGCTGGTGTGCTGAGGACGCGCTGAGCGCGTCCTCTCATTGGGGTCAGCGTTCGGCCGAGTTCCGGCCGATCGCTGGCCCCTCCGGTGCGGGCTGACATCCTGGATGTCAGCCCGGCATCCGGAACAGCAGCCGCCAGAATTAGGTGTCATCGCGGGGGCGCGATGACACCTAATTCAGGCGCCCCCCCGCATGTGCGGATTAGGCGCCTGAAAGGGAGGGGGGAGGTCCTTCGGACCTCTCTCCCTCCCGATCGGCGGCTCTGCGGGGGTTAACCCAGGCATCATTTGGAAGGGCACAGCCTGCCCTTCCAAATGATGCCTGGCATTAACCCCTGGGGAGCTGGATCGCAAATCGGCGCTGAAAAGCGCCGGTTCGCGATCCTTTCCCGGAGCTGGCCGACATCTTGGATGTCGGCCAAGCCTCCGGGAACTCCCCCTGAGGACTGGCGTCATCGTGCGTAGCACGATGACGCCAGTCCTAGACTTAACTCTTGACTGCCACCAACGGTGGAGATAGGGAGTTCCAATGAACTCCCTATCTCCCGATCCGTGGCAGCTAGGGGTTAAATTTTGGTATGGTTGGATCGGCCAGAGCATGGCCGTTCCAACAATACCAAACATGAAAGTGAAAAATTTTGTCAAAAAAAATAAAAATAAAAATAAAAATAAAAAAAAATTAAAAAAAAAATTAAAAAAAAAAAATAAACCCTTTTTTTTTTTTTTTTGGTTTGTTAATGCAGCAATATTGTTCCCATTTCAATTATAATGTGAACAATGATGCTGCACTAACGATTTTTGTATGCGGTGCGTTTGTTAAAAATAGTGTCATTTTCCCCAAAAAAAAATGTAACGAGACCCCATCTCTAATTTTTTTAACAAGCGCACCCCATACAAAATATAACCGCAATTGCTCGCATGTTAAAATGTGGAAAAAACACTTTACACGTTGTAAATTATTGAAAATACATATTTTATTGCATTTTTTGTTATAATATACCGACATGACATAACGTATACATATAATAATGACATATTATGAATCTACGAGTCTGACGGAAAGAACGATATATAATATGTCTGGGTCATATACTAAAATAAGCCTTCAAAACACGTTTAAACATGATGCGCAAAACAGGTAAAAATGACCTCAGCACAGGGGCGGGAAAAGCCTCAGCAGCGAAAGGGTTAAGGTTAAGCATAAAAAAAAAAATTCCTTCAAATATCGTGCCTAAGAGGTCCCCATGACCTGCCCGTGAAGTGGCGGATTTGTAGGATGTATAGAAACATTTAAAAAGGAAAAAAAAATGACATTTCAAATGACGGTAAATGGTTTTCCTTTAATCTATTCATAAACAACTGCTTGGGGTGGCAGCCTATATGAAAAGAGGAGACGTTTTAGGAAATGCAGAACAAGTTTAGTGATTTTTTTGGCTAAATTAAGGTGAAATTTATGCAGGCTTTGATGAAAGTAACAACAGGTGCATTAAAATTGGACCTTTGGTGCCAGCTAGTGCCTTCACACCATAACCCCTCTGAGGTATTGTGGAAGAGTGCTGGGTTGGACCCTGCGGTCAAATATTAAAATGATATGAATCTGGTACTCGCGTCAGTGGCAGTGCACCCAAATATTGGGCCTTTGGTGCCAGCTAGTGCTTTCACAACGTAACCCCTCTGAGGTATTGTGGAAGAGTGCAGTGGTGGAGGTTTTGGGAATGCAGAAGAGATCCCCGATCTATTCCGTTACATCAGCATCAGGGGAGTGATAGCTGCTGATCCAGGACTGATTCATTTTTATAAATGTCAGCTGGTCTACAGAGTCGGTGGACAGATGCACTCTTTTGTCTGTGACAAAACCTCCAACGGCACTGAACATCCTTTCAGAAAGCACGCTGGATGAAGGGCAACCTAGTAGCTGCATAGCATATTGGCTAGGTTCTGGCCAGTGATCCAACCTCAACACCCAGTAAGCCAGTGGGTCATCTGCTGTAAAGGTATCCAGGTCTGCCCTTGCCCCTAGGTAGTCCTGCACCATACGGCCTACATTTGACGTCCCTGGGCGTCACAGACTAAAAAAATTGCAAAAGGCATCAGGCAAGCGACCCCTTTCACTGCTCTTCCTCTGATAAACCGCAGCCTCAGAAGCACCTGTGTCATCACTTGGTAACCTACCAGTGCCTGGAAAGGTGTTGCACAAGTGTTGCTTTAGAGCGTCCTCAAGTTGTTTCATCCTGTCCTTCCCTCTGTGAGGGCAGGATGAGCTCTACAACCTTACCCTTGTATCGTGGATCAAGAAGGGTTGTCAACCAGTAATGATCCCTCTCCTTGATAGCACGAATCCTGGGGTCCTTTAGCAGGCTTTGCAGGATAAGGGAGCCCATGCAGCGTAGGTTGGAGGTGGCATTAGCTTCAGAGTGTTCCTGGTCACTGAGGATGACCGTATCGTGCATTACCTCCTCCCAGCCATGTACTAGTCCTTGGGTTTCTGGGGACATAAAACCCTCCCTTGAGGAATCCCCACCTTCAATTTCCCCACAACTTAAATATTCCTCCTCATCCTCCTCCTGTCTGATCTGAGGACCCGCAGGAATGCTGTCTGCGTAAAGACTGGGGCCTTGAGAGCTAGCGAAGTCCTCCTCTTCCTCCCGCTGCTCTGCCTCTAGTGCCACATCTATAATTCCCCGCAGAGTGCGCTCCAGCAGGAACACTAAAGGAATTGTGTCACTGATACATGCACTGTCCCTGCTCACCATTCTCATTGCCTCCTCTAATGGTGACAGTACAGTGCACGCATCCTTGATCAACAGCCACTGTGGGGGGGGGAAACCAAGTTGACCTGAACCTGTCCTTGTGCCATACTCACACAGGTACTCATTGATGGCCCTCTGCTACTTGTGCAGATGCTGCAGTATTGCCAATGTTGAGTTCCACCTGGTGGGCATGTCACAAATCAGACGGTTTGTGGGAAGGTGGAATTCTCTTTGAATTTCTGCCAGGCGAACACTTGCTGGGAATGACCGTCTGAAGTGGCTGCAGACTTTTATGGCAGGATGGAAGTGCACCAGCAGTAACAAGCAGCGGAATATACCAGACATGGGCACAGAGCGAGAGTAGTCATTATAACAAAACCAGGTCAGCAACGTTTAGGCAATTGTACTGCGCTACTGTACATGGTGAGAATCGGCACACACCAGTAGCAACAGGAGGCAAACAGAACAGGCAGGGAGTACACAGATAGAATAGTCAAATGGCAGGCAAAGTCGGCAACAGATCGGGTCCTCAGAACAAGCAGGGTCAGTAACAAGTACACAAACTGATTCGGTAAACTAGCGATGCGGGAATGAAACTCCACGGCAAGGCAAGGTGCACAACGCGCACTCCTGATTTAAAGGTCCCAGCGGCTCCGCGTCATCACGCCGTGCCCTGCCCCCTGATCACTCAAAGCTGCGCCAAGTGCTGCTGGAGCTCCTGGCATTTGGCCAGCTGGTGGTATCATGCATCCGGGCACCCCCCCCCCCGATCGCCACCAGAGGCCCTGGATGTCACAATATTACAATCCAAACGCAAACGGGTTAAGTAACCAAATTTGTAAGAAGAATAATTAATGCAGCATATCAATCCTCACACTGCCGGGCAGCACCTCTACAGTCTGATGCTAGCTTTAACTGGCGCGCTGTGTGCAGCTTCTGAGAAGATACACTATTAGTGTAGCGGGGAAGCCGACTGCGCATTTTGCATCGCTCCCTCTACACTAATAGCGTATCTTCTCAGAAGCTGCACACAGCGCGCTGGTGTATGCAGCTTCTAACAGCGTGGGAGACAGGAGGCTGAGCTTGTTGGTGGATCCAGGAATCAGGTGAGTATTAGAAAGAACAAAAAAAAGAGTTTTATTTTATGTTCCCGGGGACATTTAAAAATGTCTTCGGATTTTATTTTTTTAGAAATGTGTCGCCTTACCTTAGCTTGGATGTCAGTGGGGGCTTCCTGGATCGTGGTTGTGGGGCGGTCTGCCATGGCCACAGGTGCAGTGGCTCCCTCCCTGCGTCGCGTCTCTGCCACATGCACCCGGACCCGGCTGGCCAGCCCGCACAGTCGCAGCTCTGTCATCCGGCGGCCGCATGCTCCTCAAGGGATCCTTGGGAGGCCCCGGCAGGCTGCCCTCTACAGTGTCTGATTAGAGGGCCTCGTCTGCCTGATGTTTTAGCAACAAGATTGTTTTATCCCATAGGCTTCAGTGTTAAAAATATTCCCCTTTTAATTCAATATCTAATAAAGCGTTGCTTATAATATTCTGCAGTAAAGAGCCACTTTATCTTTAGATTTTTTTAGGATATTTTTTAAGCATTTTTTTTAAAAAAAATCTAAATTTTATTTTTTTTCAAACTTTTTGTGAACGGCCTGAAAAGTTCGAAGTCTGCGAACAGCCGATGTTCGATGCAAACATCGAACCGATTCAAACCGGCAGCCCATCCCTACCCACAACATCAGACCCTCCCCATCTCTCCAGTCCTTCAAGACATCTCTGAAAACACATTACTTAAGAGAGGCCTATCGACTCACTCCATGATCCCACACTGATCATTTCTTGCTCCTTCTTCCGACACTGCCCACACGCACCCCTTTACTTCTTGACTCTATTCACCCTCACCCAGCGTGTCACCCCTCTCCTCTTAGATTGTAAGCTCTTGAGCAGGGTCCTCTCTCTTTCTGTTCTGTGTGTTTTAATCTTAATTTGTATGTATATTTGATATTCTGTCTCTCCCATTGTACAGCACTATGAACTTGTCGGCGCTTTATAAATGCTTGTAACTGTAACTGTAAAGTTGGCTCAACAGCTCCTTTTTAAGGGTGTTTTTTAAGATTAAATCACTTACCTTCGAAAACCTATATCAATTAAACCTATAGAGAATTGAACAGGTGATTAGCAGGCTTATGTTCTTATATAAACACTGTCTCAATGTTTGTGTTGTTGGATAAATAGTAAGAGAAGTTTTTATTTACACTCCGGTTACCTAGCAGACACAAATAATATTGTTTTGTTTCTCACTTACGTATCATGTCTTGATATCTTATTAATTTACGCTTAGTCGAAGCAGAACATCCTCCTTCCCCTTTGTACATTTTTAAGTTTGTTTTTCATAAATATTGTATATTTAAGATACTGGAACTTCATATTAAAATAACCTAAAAGTGTTACGGGCTGACATCCAATTATTATTTTTTTCCCACTTCGATGCAGCCAAAGCAGATTATTACTGTAGGGATTTGGGTGCGCTGATAATAACTTGCAGATTCACTTCTGGAAGAAAAATGTAAGTTAAGACAAGAGAAGCTCTGACATGTGCTGGAATGGAGCGAACGCCCAAACACAGGGATATAATTGTGTTTTATTACGTCTTATTACAAAACAATGCTCGAATCCTGCAGGGCATGAAATATTTTGCTCACACCATTCGATTGCACGCAGACATCTTACAACACCTGAAATGTCTTTCTATCCTTAAAGAAAATGTCATAGATGTACTGTCTTTTTTGTACTCATCCTTTCTGAAACCCAAGTAGCTGAAATTTTTATGTGTTAATGGAATGATATCATCTTCCTGACTGCTTTACATAGCAATATGTCTAAGACTGAGCTCCTTCTAATCCCCCCTAACTCTGCTCCGATTTCTGACTTTTCTATAACTGTTGACAGAATCACTATCTTTCCCTCAGACCAAGTCCACTTCCCCAGAGTGACTCTAAACTCAAGTCTTTACTTCAGCCCCCACATCCATTCACTTTCCTCTTCTTGCCGCAATCACCCTTTGCAATATCGCTAAAATTCGTTCATGTCTGACTGTTGACACCGCTATACAACGTATCCACTCTCAGAATTTCCCGCTTAGACTACCGCAATAACCTACTAACTGGCCTTCCCCTCTCCCACCTCTCCCCCCCCTGCAGTCCATCCTAAACACATCAGCTCGGCTCATCGACCTCACCCGTCGCTTGGTCTCTGCTTCCCCTCTCTGTGAATCCCTACACTGGCTTCCATCAACTGCAGAATTAAATTCAAATTACGCTGACCTACAAAGCCCTCACTAACTCCCCTCCCCACTACCTGTCCTCACTAATCACTAAATATACCCCAGCCCGCTCCCTAAGATCCAACAATGATCTACTTCTGAAACCCTCCATCATTACCGCCTCACATGCCAGATTGCAGGACTTTTCTCGTGCGGCACCGACCCTATGGAACGCGCTTCCTCGCAATATCAGACGTCCCCAAATCTGGCTTCATTTAAACGCTCCCTAAAGACCCTTCTGTTTAGGGCAGCCGACCAACAAACTTTGTAATAAACATCCAACCATCCCAATCTCTCTATATTATCGTCATTCCCATCATTGCAGGCCTCCCTTCCTGTTTCTCAGCCCTCCACCCTTCTAGATTGTAAATTCCCACTGGAAAAGGGCCCTCCTCTCCTCCTGTATCTGCTAGTGAAATAATGACTTGCCCACTTAGGGCTCTATTACATTCTTTGTGCAAACGTTTGCGCCCGCGCAAAAACGCATTAACGCGAGGGACAAAACCCTTTGCGCTGAACGTCATATTACAATGTCAGCGCAACAAACGCATGTATACGTCTACCGCGGGTGAACCTGCGCGAACACTGCGCGAGCTTACTGTACGTCGCGCGTCCTATACTTAACATTTTGAGTGCAAATGCGTTTGTGCGCTGGTATGCGGATGGTATTACAATCTATGCGCAGTTTGTAACGCACAGCCTTTGCGCGCATAATTTTAGCAACTCTTAAAAGCTGGTGTTAATGGCAAATTCTATTAACTTGGCCGAAACCAAATACACCAGCCCAAAAAAAAATACGCAGCACAGTATAGTTACACATTCTACACATACCAAACCAATAAATTTGAGAAGTTGTGTGTGCATTTATTATTGCTGCAGCATAAATGCTCAGATTGACTTTGACAGGCGCCAAAACCTAACGTGAGACAATTGTGGTTCTTAATTCTGATTGGCTGAATCGCGTGAAAAAAACAGTCCACACACTGATTTCTGCGCGCAACCTTTGTGCTCGTCCGTTTTACGCGCGTTATTGCTCAACAGATGAAAAAATGCGCGAGGATTGTAATTCCAGAGTTGATTTCCGCGCGTTAACGTTCAACGCTTGGCGCACAAATTCACGTGTTGTGCGTGCGTTTTTGCGTGAAGACCGTAATAGGGCCCTTGGTGTTTTGTAAAACGGTCTTGTTACCCACTGTACCTCTGTACAGCGCTGTGGAATGTGCTGGCGCTTAACCAATAAAATAATAATAATAATAGCATGCGTTCAATCACCAACGCTACTTTGTATTGTGCTCAAAATAAGAATTAAAGCACTTAATTAAATTTGCAACAACACTTTGGTACAGGAGACCCATCTATTAGTATTCCTTGGGTGTTTCTGTATTTTTCTTCTATGAACATCCCCAGTGTTTTCTAATTAGACCCCACAGTAAACCATTCGACCAATTATCAATTGTATGACCAAAACCATGCTCTGAATTATGAAAAATTGCTAGAGCTTCTCCTGCAACGGTGGATACATTTTGGCTGTTTTTTTACTCTCATGTACCTTGTCTCAGAGGTCATGTTCGCCTACACTATCAGGGTTATTCAGAGAAAGGTGAAAACCAGGAGAAGTGACAGGAGAAGAGAACAATATAGACCAAATAGCCAATTTGAAAAAAGTGAGAGAAATTAGAGAATTTTTCTGGTTTGGCTATTTTGACCTCGAATTTTCACTTCTCCAGTCATTCTCCTGAGGTTCACCTTTCTCTGAATAACCCTGTATGTATAAGTAGTCTGTGACAAGGCATGAACTCCAGCAGAAAAGTGATGGCATGTCACAGTATCCGTTCCATGAATGGCTATGCATGAATATTCTTGTCAAAAAAGCTTTTTAATGAATTCTGAAGTTCTTAGAAGATTTTATTTGAAGCCGAACAGACTTTGCCTATAAATTCAATGCCATCCAAAATGTTAGAGCTGCCAGGGCAGCTCTCTAAAAACTGCTATAAGGTCTTGTATGAAGAAATATTCTTCAAAACGCTAACACACCTTCCAGTAAAAATTATCTATTTTATAAGACATTCACAATCTAATCTTAAGGCAAACCTTCAGTCTGGGTGTGACTCATATCGATGACATGTTGGTTATATACAGTATATTATATTGCTTGTGTGGTTAAAAGAATAAATAACAGGATACCTTTTAAAGCACCTTTTTGTGCTGTAAACCTGTAGAAGGTACAACATAAGATAGATCGGTCGAGACAGCCTTTCAGGAGCATGTCATTAGGTTATATTTTCTGCCCACTGGGGCACTATCACCTGGTGTGAGCTAATCGTAGCGTCGGCATGTTTTTGCGTTAGGTAGAATGAGTCTAGCGCCGGACCAACAAATTGTTTGCCTTTCGCTAGAAACGGGAAAAATCACTTAGCGCGCAGTAATTTGCAATTCGTAGCGCGAGCTTACTGTACTTACCACGTCCTATACTTAACAGGGGGAGCACTAGAGATCTCTAGCGCTTTTGTAACTAACAGATCACTTGGTGCAAGCGCTAATTTCTGGAGCGACGCTAATCACAAAATTTTAGCTACTGCTCAACCCTGGTGCTAACTCAAAACCCCCCACAAAAAACAGGTCCTCGTCCAAACTTAACAGACAATTAACGGGCAATAGAAAGGAATGCAGCACAGGTGTTCTCTTGGCCCCATACACCATAGTAATGGATCTGGTCAGCAATGTTGCTGCTGTTGCAGAAGGCTCTATTATGATATATATGTATCCTTTATCCACATAGATCCGATTTCTAATAAATTGCCTAATTTTAAACATTTTATGCTGGGGGTTATTCATAGTATGTAACCGGTTGATTATTAGGGTGACAGTGTGGGCCATATTTAAAGGGTCACATGGATAAGTCTTGCTCTGAAACATGTATTATTTATATGTTGCAGCAGGGAAATTAGTGTCGCTCACCTGGCCTTCCTTTTGGATCTATTAAATGTAGTGTAATGATTCTACATGCTATTGGGTGGCATTTATCATGCAATGCCATCAGCCTTAATTAATATATGTGTGCATCAAAACATGAATGATACGGCCTCTTTGGAGGATTTTAATAATGCAGGGGTGTGAGGGCTAGTCGCTGGATGTGTTCATACTTATACATGCTTGTGAGGGCAGGGTATAGGTATGGCCCGGCACTCTGCACTGGAAATAAAAGGTTCAATCCTGTACACAACCTCATTACCACTAGGTCTCCGTGTTTCACTAACGTGCGCTAAATGACCTTGTAGATGGACTACCATGGACAAGGCAATCTGTTGGTGGGTCATCAGGTGCTACCTTTTAGCGACTTTTTTTTCCGACTAATTTTTTTAGCGACTAATTTTTTCCGTTAGCGATGGAGTTTTTTGCTCCATCAGGTGATAGGGCCCTAGGGATTTATGGACCATATAATATAGCAATGGCTCCCTCAAACTTGACATTCCATGTGCATCAGGCTGTCGTATAACATACCATGTGCGTGCATGTGGCTTCTTTTAATATATGCACCAAGCATCATTTCCAAATAATGTATTTGTACGAAGGCTTCAGTGTCTAGAAATGCCAGTAATAATACCAAACGGAAAAACGAGTGGTACAAGAAATACTAATATACACCTGTAAAATAAGACACGTGGACAGAATAAAATGCAGTGACATATATATATACATTTACACCACTCATACTTATGATACAATTTACTTGGCAGTATACTCCAGCATTGTGGCCAGAAATAAACAAAGAAACAGAGAAATAAAAATATAGTGAAGTTATTGGGCAAAATATTGTTTTTTGTTATTTATTGCTTTACTCTTTGCAAAACTGCTGGTTTGAGACTTGTATATCGCAGACCTTCTGCTTTCCATCATGTTGCTGGAAAGAGGAGCCACATTTCCAGTTATCTGGAGGTTCTGGATCTTTGAGGCTAAGCAATAAATGTGCTAAGCACATATCCTATCTGAATTGAGATGAGATTTTATGTACTTGCATGCATTATTATATATATTAAATACTGCATTATATATATTTTTTATGTTTCTTGTTTATTTTGTATTACTGGACACACGCTGAAGTATACTGCTCAGTAAATTCTATCAGTGCTATACCCCTATATATAACAATATCAGGGTTATTCAAAGAGATTCGAAAACTAGTCACCGCACGTTCGGTGACTTTTCGTTCTCTTCAATTCGGTTCCTTTTGCCGATCCCCTTTCGGTGACCCTGCGGTGTATTCAGCAAACACCACAGGGTCCCCGAATTACAGGGAAAAGCTGCCGCAAACCCGACGAAAACGAACCGCAAAACCCCCCGAATGCACGCCGAAAACACGCAAAAACATCTGGATTAACCTGCCGAAAACGACGGAAAAACCCGAGCAGGAGCCGATCACACGCAGCGAAGCCGCCGGAAAAAGCCGAGAAAGCCCAGACCACAGACAGAGCGAAGTGAATAAATTAGGAAAACAGTTTGTATGAATGTTTGAAAAGTGAAACACTGTTTGCAAAGAAACTACTGAGCGAAAATGTCTGAAATTTACATATGAGGTCCAGGGAATGATAATAAAGAGGGCTGTTACAGAAAAAATAAGTAAACTTAAAAAAAAAATAAAAAAAATATCGGACTTTTGAAAAAAAAAAATTAAGAAAAATGCTTAAAATATCCTAAAAAAAATCTATAAATAAAGAGACTTTTTACTGCATAATTTTATAATGAACGGTTTATTAGATATTGAATTAAAATGGGAATATTTTTAACGTTGAAGCCTATGGGATTCTCCTGAATAAACTTGCCGAATTAAACCACCGAATGGCAGGGCATTTCGGCAACCTTTCACTGCTGGTTTGTGTTCTCTGAATAGCCGGAGCAGTTCTTTTTCATGGGGATTTCACTGCCCTCGAACGGGCACCGTATGTTCAGGCAATTCGCTAGGATTTGGCGAATTGCCTGCTCTCTGGATAGCCGAATGGCCAAGAAAGGTAACCGAACGCTGATTTTCAGCGTTCGGTTACTCTTCTCAAGCAATTCGGATCTCTTTGAATAACCCTGTATATGTATAATGTCACTGCATTTGCTCTCAAGTTCTTTTTTTCTTTTCTATTACAGGTGTATAGTAAATAGTGTGGTATTTTTTGTGGTGTTCTTTTTTTCTGTGTAGGATATTTCGCTTGGGAAGTGTCCTTTGGTCTGCCGGTTGGATGTTAGAAGAAACATTGAATTGTATAATATACAGACGCCACTGATTCCGTTTTTTTTAAAGAGCACCCAATTGGCCACAAAAATGCTCCAAACAGGGTAATTTGGCATATGTTGCAATTTCGTGGCCATTCTGCTATTCAGATCGCTGGCAGTTCACCAAATATTTTGGCGAATTGCCAACAAAATACGGTGATCTTTGGCAGCAGTGAAATCCCCATAGAGAAGTAATGGTTAATCTATTCAGAGACACCGAACAGCACCGACATGTCAGAGAAATGCCCTGATTTTCAGTGATTTCATTCGACAGGTTTAATCAGGCGAATCCCATAGGTTTCAATGTTAAAAAATTCCCTGTTTTTCTTAAATATTTATTCAATGGTTTATTGTTTTCATTTGCAGCAAAAAGTCTCTTTATTTTTTAGGACTTTTTAGGCATTTTTCGGATCATTCCCCCCCCCCCCCGATTATTTATTTATTAATTTTTTGTGACAAACCTCTCATAGGACCTTTATACATATTACTCCCAGGCATGCTCACGCAGTATTTTATGAAAAAAACACCTTTTAAAAGATGTTCGTCGGTGTTTCGACTTTTTCCGGCGGTGTGCTCGGCGGTTGTCGGCTTTTTCAAATAAATTTGGTGGTTTTGCAGCGGATCGTCGGATGCATTTGTTTTGCGTTGGTTTTTCAGATCGATGCAGCGGTTTTTTGATTCGTTCATGGAGTCGATTCGCCACACTTCGTGGAACCCTGCGTGGAATGCTGAATTCACTGCAGGGCCGGCAAATTTAACTCGCTGTAGCACGAGTCTGTGACATGTCTGTGACATTTCGGTGCTCTCTGAATAACCCTGATCTCAGAATAACACTGATTGTGTCACGTGCAAGGATACTGTTCCAAGGCAATGTCTGGCATATTCTTCTGTAAGTATTTCTCCAGTTTTTAACAAAACGCTGTGTTTCTCGATCTATAGTTTGTTTTATACAGTGGGCTCGGTCTCATACTGCCCTCCAAAGGGTCACCGTCTTTATGTTCGTAAAGCTTATAGGAATCTTATAGGATGGTTTTATGTGTCGAAGGAATTCTTTTGTATAAGTTGCTTGGGCACATGTACACTTTTCCATCCCCAGAGTCTCTTTCTGTTTCTGAGGCTGCCAAGGCTTATCATCATCTAATAGAGCAGAATGGTTTAAGAATAGACATCTTGGGCTCTATTACATTCTTTGCGCAAACGTTAATGCGTGCGCAAAAACACATTAACACGAGGGACTAAACCCTTTGCGAAGAATGTCGTACTACAATGTCCGCGCAAAAAAATGCGCGTTAACGTCTACCGCGGGTGAACCTGCGGGAACGCTGCGCGAGCTTACTGTACTGCGCGCGTCATATACTTAGCATTGTGAGCGCAAATGCATTTGTGCGCTGGTACGCTGATGTTATTACAATCTATGCGCAAAATTTAACGCACAGCGTTTGCGCGCGTAATTTTAACGGCTTTCAAAAGCTGGTGTTAATGGCAAATCTGAACGTTCTGGCCGAACCCAAATACACCAGCCTGAAAAAAACAATACGGCACAGTATAGTTACACATTCTACGCATACCCAAACAATAAAATGGAGAGGTTGTGTGTGCATGTATTATTGCTGCAGCATATATGCGCAGATTGATTTGGACAGGCATAAAAACTTAACGGGAGACAATTGTGCTTCTTAATTCTGATTGGCTGAAACGCGTGAAAAAATAGTCCGCACACCGATTTCTGCGCACAACGTTAATGCGTGCTCGGTTTTGCGCGTCTTTTTTATGCACGTTACTTTTTGACGGATGAAAAAATGCGCTCGGATTGTAATACCAGCGTTAATTTACGCGCGTTAACGTTTAACGCTTCGTGCAAAAATTCACGTGTTTACTATGCATTTTTGCGTGAAGAATGTAATAGAGCCTCTAGTCTGGAAAGTATGTAGCACTTGGCAACATGACAGAGGGCCTTTCTAACTCCCTGGATTCTCCAGTTCAATGTATGCTGTTTCTGGCCTGTTTTTACACTGATAACCCTTGCAACCAGCCTATGCTTGAAAATATTCTAGATTTTTTTAATAACACAAAAGCCTACTATTCCAACAATAGATGTAAATTATGTAAAGATATGTCCTAAATGGCCATGATGCTAACATTTACTGAGGTTTTATTTCCTTTCCTGTGTTTTGTGAGCTGGTTGCTAATTCACATTTGGTCGCCTCCCCAATATCCCTCCTCCCTATTGTATTATTAATGTATTTCCTGTCTTAAATGAAGCTATGGCTGCATCATGCAAAATTCAGAAGTAATAATTTATGACACAATCCAACACCTTGACACAATGTAACTCATATAATTTCCATTTGGTGCTTTGGATCTCCCTGTTTAAATCAGAAAAATCTTTACGGTTTTATAATTTAGTAATTTGTGTTTTGGGTCTCTGATGTATGAAAGCTATGGAAAGAATAGATTTGGGAACTCCTGCGTTATTGATGCTGTTTTGGTATTATTAGGTTTTCTCTTTGCAACAAAAGAAATTATAGTGATTATGTAACATTACTAGTATTCATACAGCGCCAGCACATTACACAGCGCTTTACAAATGAGACGATATGGACAACAGACAAGGCAAGACAAAGGAAACAAGGGCCTTGAACAATCTGGTAAATGACGTGATGCATGACACCCTTTAATCTTGGATGTCACTAAGCAGCAAAACAAAAGAAGCTCAATTTGAAGTCAAAAACAATATACCTTCGAAGAACATACATGTGGCTTTGCCTTTGGTTATTAATGCTCACTTGGATATATCTACGAAAAGTAAATAGGTTACCTGACCTACCACTGTGGTATTAATCATATGGCATACACAATGGTAAGCAGATAGAGTGAATTGTGCATATCCTGAAATAATTACCCCTTTTAAAGGGACACGCTATACACCCTGACCACTTTAGCTTTTAGAAGGACCAGCCTACATGGAGTGTCCCTCTCCTTCTTCCCCTCCCTTCACCCCTGTTTGCCACATATTCATGTGAAGTAGAGGAGTTTTTTCCACCCACACAGGTGCCAGCAGGCAGAAGGGATTTGAATATCTTGCCTGCCAGTCACCAAATTGGTCATCGATGATGTCAGCAAGTTCTGTGTGCTGACATCATCCTATCTCCAAATACTCACAGCAGTGAGCGTTCCAGGACACAGGAGTCGATGGACCGTTCTGCGCTTGCAGTCTCAGCAACAATCCGTCATTCTGCATAAGTACACAAGTTCCTAGCGACGCACAAGTTGTGTATGCAACATACGCTACAGTAGTTGTGGAAAAGTGTGCAATGTGGACTCAGTCCAGTAGATGGCCGCCATCTTGAGCCAGGCGGCCATCTTGCTCAGAACATTGGTTCACTTGAATCTAAATAGTAGATATTAGCTGAAATTAGAATGTAGCTTGCATAGAATCGTAGGAATGTGTTAACCTAACAGAAAGGCAATTAAACTAACGAGAATCCGGGCCGTAGCTGGCACACAAGTGACAGGATAGAGAATAGTTACATCAAGGTCAGCGGAGACAGAGCCTGAACAAAGAGAAGTGTGAAACCAGACGAGGCCTTATCTAGAATATACAATAAACAAGTCTTAGAGAGGTGGGCATAGGCAGGAACCAGAGAAAGTGGTAAATCCTCCTCTGTCAGAATAACATAAAGTCTGCCAATTTATTACCAGTGTATGGAATGCCTTTGTATTCGATTAAGGGAGGTACGGACCCACGTGGGGTGGGATAGTGTCACCATGGGGTGGGCTAATTGGGATGTACCTAATTATCTACTCCTGGTATAAAACATGATGTCTGTATGTAATCTGGGCTCATTCTTTGCGATTGAATCCTGTTTGAGCATCTGTTGTGACGTCACAATAAAGTTTGCCTTTCCTGAAGAGACTCGTGTCTAAGCAGTCATTGTCCATGCCGGTCCGACTTTAATCCCGAGAGAACCAGGTGGATTCCGGTAACATTTTTGGGGGCTCGTCCGGGATGAGAGTCCCTTCCGGATGGGCAGTGACTGCTGGACAGTAGCAATTGACTGCAGGCCTGAGGGGTCCCAAGGCTGGGTGTCTGTTGAAGGTGAGCTGACATCTGCAGGCGCCAAGCAGGATTTCCTGTTCAGTGGACCTCGTCTCGTCCCAAACGGACCCCTGGCCCGGGAACACTGGGACCCACCGAGTCCGAGAAAACAGCGAGCCGCGCGGCGATAGGTAAGGTGTTTGTGTGTCTGTATGTACTGGATACCGGTATAGGGAGGCATCCGACCAAAGTTGGATAAGGAGACCTGCGGTCACGGTCTCGTTAGTATACCGAACCCGCCGCCGATGGCACGGATAGCACAGGGGCCAGTAGAGTGGCTAGCGCGTGTCTGAACCCGGGGGATCGGATATTGACTATGGTGTTCTGGAAAAGAGGGAGAGGGTAGCCACGTGGAGTAGTATTGTCATAGTTAGTATTTGTAAATAGAACTGCTGCACGTGGACAAGGAAAGGAGGAGGGATCCTGTGACTGGGCTGAGAGCCCTGAGTCGATGCTGTGTGTATCTTAGTCGAAAAAGGGAGGGGGCCAATCAGGGCCAGCGGTAGCTGCAGCGGGAGTGGTGCCTGGTGGGTTTATTGCCCTTAGGCAAATTGGAATAGCAGGAGTGAGTGTTGCATAGGACGGGATATACATAGTTGAAAAGCAGATAAGAGTAGAGATCAAATAACTGGGTATAAGGAGCCAGAGAGGGTCGGCGTGCCCTAGGCTACAGGGAAAGAGTAGAATTGTTTATGTACTGTTATGTGCTGAATGTATCTGGTACAGTACGTGCTGTGAGTGCTGAGAGTGCTGTGAGTGAGTGTGCGTCCAACTTGCTTAGCAAGGAAGAAAATCTGAGAGTGGACTCCGGAGGTACGTTTCCAGCTCAGGCGACTGCAGTTGGCTACCAAAGGAGGAAGCGAATACGACACCAGAGAACTGTTGCTTGAAGTACCAGACAGTTGATTTAAAAGTGTTTTGCTGAAAGTAATATCTGTATTGTGAAGAAGTTATTGCTTTCAAGAGTAACCATGGGTAACGGGTCATCTAAACCCAAGAAAGCAAAGGTGGGTGAGACACCCCTGGAGTATATGGTGCGCAATTTTGAAGCGCTGTATGAGACACATCACTATGGTGTGGAATTAAGTAAAGAAAAATTAAAACTGTTATGTACCATAGTTTGGCCAATGTTGGTCCCTGAATGGCCAGAACAAGGATCTATGGATCCAGAATTAATACAGAAAATGCACTCCCAAATAACCGGGAGATATGGTCACCCAGACCAGTATCCATATATAGATATCTGGAGGTACTGTGTGAGAGATAAGAGCCATTTTGTTATGTTAGCGGGGCAAAGAAAGAAAGGTATACCCTCAAATAAATATAAACATGAGTGTGGGGATAAGTCTATGCATATTCGGGGTTTTAATTTTAATATACCAGTAGTTTACAAGCCCTGTGTGTGGACTATGTAATAATCTGCAGGAGCCTCTGAGCCCCCACTCCCCCCCCAGACCAGAAGAAGAGGAGATGATCAATGGATCAGATGATAATCTAAAAAGTTTAAACAAGAATAATTACAGTGCTGTATAATTTGTGTATGCAATTCGGACTGGCCATCCGGATTTGATGTCTGTACCATCCTGCGTGAGTATTGAGTCAGAGAATGTTATTAACGGATAGTGTGTGGTGTATAATCAAATGTTATATGGTAGAATATTTTTGTCTGACTGTGCCTATAATTGATCAAGTAGCTATATACCCCATAACTGCCAAATGGGAAGAAGTTGCTCGAGTGTATAATATATATATATATATATGTATATATATATATATATATATATATGTGTCGTGCAATTTTAGTCTATCAAACTGTTCAATCAAGAGTAAAGTGTGTTAGTAGTTACAAAAGAGCTTTGTGATACGTTTTGGACGTTAATTTAGAGTGTGTGATGGCTGAGAGTAATGAGATTTTCCTCCACTAACAGTTTTCTCCGTATTCGCTCCCCCCCTTCTAGCCACACTATCTGCACAGAGGGGAGGGAGAGAGTCGGCTCTCTGCTCTCTGCTCTCTGATGAACAAAGGAATTAACCCTTATGTAGGTTTACCAAAGAAATAAAATAAATAAATTGCTAATTAGATATCTAAATTTTATGTGTGCTACAATAGAATGAATGAAGTCTGTCGATTGCGAGATGTATGTTTATATTTTGCGTTGATATATTTGGTTAGGTCTGTTTTAACAGACTATATTGAAATAGTTTTATATAATCTAAGCTATATGTGAGAACGTTATATTGTTTAGTATTGTTGTCCGGTTGTTTCTGGCAATGTTGCGCAATGTGTTGGTATTATTCCAGAAACTCTAGTTTTGTTCACAGAGCTAGAATTAAATAAAAGAAGGTGTCCTGGTATTTTATATTATTACAGAATACAACAATAATGTGTATTCATAATGCAATATGTATTTATGAAGTAAATTTAAAGTATATAGTATATGCAATGTATGTATTTCTCTTAGATCCAGAAGATTATTGTCTACCAATATATAATAACATTTATTAACGAACTAAATAGAAATATATGAAACGGTCAGAAGATAATATTGAAAAGAGCAGAGAAATAGTTAAAGTAACAAGTTCTACACTGTTTCATGTCCCATATAGTTAAAATATAGCGAAATTATGATTAAAAATGCAATTAAAATATTACAGGAATGATGGTGAAAGAATAGAATTAATTAAAATATATTTCTATGCAATTTCTGATAAGATGGTTATTCTATTGTTATAATAGTATTTTAAATGATTACTAATTTTATTTTTCTGATGTGTTATTAAGAGTCCGTTTTGGCTACGGGAGAGGGACCTCTGTAGATATTGTTTGTATATATAGATGGTCCTTCTCTATATGCCTGAATGTCCCATCCAACTCCTTGGGCGGGATATCCTTTGCAAATTGCAAGCCCAAATTACATTTCTTTCCGGGGGTCACGCTAGATTAGATCTGCCGGAGAGTGGCAGCTCTGAACGGCAGTATAACCCAGCCAGCCAGGACGCCCACCCTGTAAAAATTGCAGTAGTTATGCCAAGAGAAGAAGAATGGCGCACGACAACAACCCTGCCGGTCGCCCCAGACTCATCCACACTACTCATTGGAGTCCCTGGAGTCTGGGTGGAAGAAAACCCACCCGGCTTGGCAGTAAATATTCTCTCAGTGTATGTTGATCTGAAACCTGGCGCAACGCCTGTGGCTCTAAGCCAATATCACATTCCACAGAAAGCCAAACAAAATATTCAGACACATTTACAGCGACTGAAAGATTACGGGATATTGAAATTTTGTGTGTCATCGTGGAATACACCGATATTGCCAGTTCAGAAAAAAAGGTACGCAAGAGTACCGCCCAGTCCAAGATCTAAGGGCAGTTAATGAAGCCACGGTAACCCTACACCCTGTGGTTCCCAATCCATACAATTTATTGGCATTAATTCCTGGTGATACAAAATATTACACGGTGCTTTATTTAAAAGACGTTTTCTTTTGCATCCGCCTTGCTCCCGCAAGCCAGCCCCTCTTTGTATTTCAGTGGGAGGAATCTACAACGGGTGCGCGCTCAGCCAGGACCTTCTGTCCTTCAACGCTCAGACAGACAAAGTTGTTCTGTTGCAATACTTAGATGATTTATTATTTGCTTCCCCTACAGAAAAAGACTGTCTCTCCGCCACAAAAGCACTGTTACATCTGCTGTGCCAAGCAGGATACAAGGTTTCCAGAAAGAAAGCACAAATATATAAAGAAAGTATAAAATATCTAGGCTTTCAATTAACAGGTACTAAGCGTGCACTGGGAGCTGAGAGAAAGGAAGCAGTATGCCGTATACCCCAGCCAAAGACAAGGAGACAAGTCTGTGAATTCCTAGGAGCCGCAGGCTTCTGTCACCTGTGGATACCCAACTTTGCATACATTGCCAATTCCCTACATCAAGCTACCAAGGGGTGAGAGCATGACCCTTTCCTCTGGACGGAAGATCAGGCGGCTGCCTTCTTGAAATTAAAAACCCTCCTGATGGAAGCCCCGGCATTGGGATTGCCAGATCACAGCAAGCCCTTCCAGCTGTACGTGCACGAGCATAACCAAATAGCAACAGGAGTGCTAATCCAGAACTTTGGCTCATGGCCAAGGCCTCTGGCCTACCTCTCTAAACAACTTGACCCTGTGGCCTGCAGCCTACCTCCATGCCTGAAAGCAGTGGCAGCTACTGCAATGCTCATAGCCGAAGCAGACAAGCTGACCCTTGGACAAGTTCTTGTCAAGGTCCCACATGCGGTGAAAGCCCTGCTTGATGTAAAAGGCAGTTATTGGTTCAGCAACAGCCGAATGACGAAGTACCAAGCCATGATGTGTGAGAATCCACGGGTTCATCTGGACCTCATCGCTACCTTAAACCCAGCTACGCTACTGCCTGACTGCGAAGAGGATCCGAATCATGAATGCCTCCAAGTCATGGAAGAAATATTCAGTAGCAGACCAGATCTGAAAGATATACCCCTAGACAAATACGATCTACAGTTATTCACTGATGGAAGCAGCTATATGAATGATGGGAAAAAGGTCTCCGGCTATGCTGTTGTCTCAGCAGAAGATATCCTAGAAGCAAACCCCCTGCCAGGTCATACGTCAGCACAACTACCTGAAATAACAGCCTTGACCAGGGCTCTCGACTCGAACTCTCCAAAGGAAAGAGAGTTAACATTTATACTGACTCCAAATACGCTTGTATGACTGTCCATGCACATGGTGCATTATATAAAGAAAGAGGTCTACTCACGTCTTCAGGACAACAGATAAAGTATGCAGCTGAGATTGCGGCCTTACTGGAGGCTGTGTGGAAACCAACTGCTGTCAGTATCATGCACTGTCGTGGCCACCAGAAAGGTCATGACGAAATTCCTAAAGGAAAAAGACGCGCCGACCAGGCTGCGAAGGCTGCTGCAAAACCACTGTTACCTTCTGACCAAGCATCCAAAGTCCTCCTCTGCAAGCAAGATGACCACGAACCAATGCCAAACTACAAATTTTATATGAATTGGAGAAAGTTCGAACCAGAAGGAGAATTCATTGAGATTATTCTACAAAAATGGTTTGCTGATGATGAATTGCTTGAAAACAGCCATGATTATATCCAATGGCTTTTTCCAACCCGCTCGCAAGGAAGAAATTTCTACTCTATGCCTCTGAACCCCCAGGAAACACGTCTCATGAATGACACCTCAGAAATTCAGCAGAGACTCCGCCGAGCCTACAAGATGATGCTGAAGTTCTTCAGCGTAAAATTAGTGGGGGAGGATGGAGGAGATACAGAGGTAACTGAAGTTGAACGAGCAGAAACTTTTGCCGAACGCTTTGACAATCTAAATGCCAACCCTCATAACAATTTGAGGATCACGAGAGTGCTACTAAGTTTGGGAGAACTGGGAGCAGTAGAGTATCAAGCCCCACTGGTAAAGTTCTTCCTCAAAGAGACCCTAAATCAAAAATAACCTCCCACGGATGAAGAAAACTGTAATGAACTTCTCTGTGCCAGCAGTGAGAGATGTGCAGAAGAGACAAGACCTGCTGTACTTCGCCTGGCGACATTACCAACCAAGAGAAGAATTCATGTGGGGAAAACAGGAGGAACTGGAAAGATACAAAGCCACACCAACAATGGTAGCCCCACTACTACCGGCTCTATTGAGTGAATGGACACCTGTGTATTCAGAGAAGGAGAAGAAGTGGCTATCGGAGGAACAAGGAGAATATGGAGAAGACGGATGGTTCCAGTTAGCAAGCAGACAAATAGTCCTGCCGGCGACATTGGCACCTGAAATCGTGAGAGCACTCCACGCAAGTACCCATGGAGGAAGAGAGATGATGGAACAACAGCTGGAGCCACACTTCTACGTGCCAGGGTTGTCAGTAGTATGTAAAGCAATAGCCCAGCAGTGTGTAACATGTGCCAAGAATAATCCAAGAGCAGGCCCATCTCAACCTCCAGGAAAGCAGCCGATCGGGCTGTCTCCAATAGCATCGTTACAAATAGACTTCACAGTGCTACCACCCTGCAAAGGATACAAATATTTACTAGTAATGGTGTGCACTCTAACAGGATGGGTGGAGGCCTTCCCCACAAGGACAGAGAAGACAACGGAAGTAGTAAGAAGTCTAATGAAAGAAATAATACCACGGTATGGACTTCCCCTCGAAATAGGGTCGGACAATGGCCCAGCTTTCATACAGAACTGTTTGCAGCAGCTTGCCCACCTGTTGGGCATCACCTGGAAGTTACATACGGCCTACAGGCCCCAGAGCTCGGGAAAAGTCGAGCGAATGAACAGAACACTAAAGACTTTAATGTCCAAACTGTGCCAAGAGACGTCACTAGGCTGGTTGGATGTGCTGCCGATAGTTTTATTGCACATTAGGTGCAGGCCAACCCCCCCAATTGAAGCTATGTCCATATGAACTCATGTTCGGGTGGCCTACCCCTCTAATTAATGGATTAAGGGGGGACCTTCGGGCATTGGGTGAAACTAAACTAAATGAACAGGTTGTATTGTTGGGTAAATCAATGCAAAAGCTAAATACTTGGGTGGGAGATAATCTACAACACTTTTTCTATCCCCCACTACATAAGTATTGTCCAGGTGACTCGGTATGGGTGAAGGAGTGGAAAAATGACCCACTAGGCCCAAAATGGAGAGGTCCTTGCCTTGTCCTGTTATCAACCCCCACAGCAGTGAAGGTTGCAGAGGTGGTCCCGTGGATACATCGCTCCAGACGGAAGGCGGCTGCAGACAATCCTGAACCAGAGTGGAAGGTCATCACCAACGAGACCAAACCATTAAGGCTAAAGCTGACAAAGACCACAGTCTCGAGCACCTAGAGGACTCAACAAGTGGGGGTTTTGAAGGACACAATAATGCCTGACCACCCACCAACGAGGGAGCAAAGGGATACCCGGGGGATGCCCCAAGGGCTATTTTTAGGTGCCCTGCCCCGACCCATGATCAACCAGAGATGACTTTTACTTTTGGAATACCGGTGGGGAGGGATTGGGTTTAGGTTACTGTGAAAAGAATTGCCCAAGGTATTTTGACATTTGGGGAATTTTTGGTACTAATACTGTACCTCGCTAACTTGATCTATGGATTGTCGCATGGGGCGTGTCCTAGGTGTCCAAAGGCAACAGAGAAAGTGGACATTTCCCCCATCCGGAATGGTACACACCCAGTAACGGAAAACCGTACCATGTGGAGACAAAAGCGAGATGCGGAGTCTGAGACGGCGCCAAGAGGGCACCTGCTTGTGAAATTTAAGTATGCATATGCAAAGAAGTCTGGACAGACGGCTGCAATTCCTATGAACTTGAGTACATTTGCAACTGGAAATATTACGATACACAATATCACTGACCCTCAGGTCAAACCAGAGGCATTCACCCCTGATTATCCAATTACTGGACCGGTGTATCCACCAGAATGGTGTTTCCAGATAGGGGTAAATGGTTCAGAGAAAGGCGAGAACCCATGTCAGTCAAGTAGATTTAATTGGACTGCACACGTGGTTAGGATGAGAGCAGGGCCAAGGTTATTTATGCTTAGGCCAATACGGCTTACCCAAGAGCAACAACAGACCATTTCAGATGTGACTGTGGATAAACGGAATGCGCTGGATCTTGTGTTACGATTGGGATGGATGATGGTTGAAATGCGAAAGGGAACACTCCGGCCAACACCATTCATACTGACTGGGGGTTATCAAGTGTGTTGTGGAAGAGTGTGTTACACATGGGCACCACCTACAGTAACAGGGATGTGTTATTTGGCTAGGCGGATTCCAATTCAAAGGGTGCGAGGAGATGACACAGACACTGCACTACACCCTAGGTACCCACTGGTGTTTGAGAAACAGAAGAGAAAGTTGTTCATGAAGAAAGATCGAATATGGGCATGGTTTCCAGCATGGACTGGATGGGGAAGAGAATTGATGGTGAGAATGAACAGTTATGCTAATTTGATGGATGAGATTCTGAATAAGACAAGTATGGATATTCAGTTGCTGAATCTTGAGCTGCGTGAAATCCGAAAGTTGGAGATGATACATGACATGGCACTGGAACAAATCAGTGCAGCATTGAATGGACTGTGTGAAATGACGATGCATTATGAATGTTGCACATACATCAGAAACACATCACACGAAGTTCCTGACTACTACCAAGTAATCCAGGATCACCAAGAGAAGGTAGTCCAGTTGCAGAATACAGCTAGGCAGATTGCTGCCAAAGGCTGGAATCCACTTTGTGGGTTTAGAGCTTTCGGAGATTGGTTCGGATCAATCCTGGGATTTATCTCACAGATTGGATCCATGATATTGATGGTGGTAGGGATCCTAGTGATAGCCCTATGCGGTACAGGAGTATCCCTATGTCTATGGCCACAATGCAAGAGAGCTCTAACACCTACACAAACACAAAAGATACCACTAAATGATCCCACAAGACATGTTCCCAGCAAGGATGGGTCCCCTGAAGTACGAGGTATTTGAGAATGGCAATAGTGGAGTGTAGTGGCTATAAGTCTCAGAAGGAGAATCTGAAACTTGAGCCAAGGGGGGAATGTAAGGGACTCAGTCCAGTAGATGGCTGCCATCTTGAGCCAGGTGGCCATCTTGCTCAGATCATTGGTTCACTTGAATCAAAATAGTAGATATTAGCTGAAATTAGAATGTAGCTTGCATAGAATCGTAGGAATGTGTTAAACTAACAGAAAGGCAATTAAACTAACGAGGATCCGGGCCGTAGCTGGCACACAAGTGACAGGATAGAGAATAGTTACATCAAGGTCAGCGGAGACAGAGCCTGAACAAAGAGAAGTGTGAAACCAGACGAGGCCTTATCTAGAATATACAATAAACAAGTCTTAGGTAGGTGGGCATAGGCAGGAACCAGAGAAAGTGGTAAATCCTCTTCTGTCAGAATAACATGAAGTCTGCCAATTTATGACCAGTGTATGGAATGTCTTTGTATTCCATTGTAACCATGGGGTGGGCTAATTGGGATGTACCTAATTATCTATTCCTGGTATAAAACACGATGTCTGTATGTAATCTGGGCTCATTCTTTGCGATTGAATCCTGTTTGAGCATCTGTTGTGACGTCACAATAAAGTTTGCCTTTACTG
Source organism: Leptobrachium leishanense (assembly GCA_009667805.1). Lineage (NCBI taxonomy): Eukaryota > Metazoa > Chordata > Amphibia > Anura > Megophryidae > Leptobrachium > Leptobrachium leishanense. The sequence goes on along the minus strand of CM019071.1, from coordinate 24,768,368 downwards.
AAGAGACTCGTGTCTAAGTCATTGTCCGTGCCGGTCCGACTTTACTCCCGAGAGAACCAGGTGGATTCCGGTAACATTTTGACAGTGTGATTAGGGGCAGGGGAGAAGACCATAAATATATCAGCCAGCGTATGGAGGACTCCCTTTTCCTTGAAGGGTTCACTAAACATACAGGATGCCCGGACTGGATATTGGGCAGCTAGGCCGCTTGCCAATAATAGGAACAAAAATGACCTCAGGGTTTTTCATTCTCCCCTGCTGTAGCCAGCACACAGACTGCACACTGAGAGAACCACACACCTCCTTTAAAGGGCAGGGCAATCCTAATTAGCCCTCAGCTGTTTAGTTAACCCTTCAGGGAAAGGAGAGTCCTCCATACTCTGGCTGATATATTTATGGTCGTCTACCCTGCTCCTAATCACACTGTCACAGCAGCTTCTGTCAGCAATATCCGCCCAATTATTTAAGGGCAAAAAAAAAAGGAATGAGGGGATCTAAGTCATGCAAATTTTCCTTCAAATTTCAGAGGGTGAATATGACATAAATCAAATAAAACTGAAGCACAATCCAAGAAAGCCTGAGATGGGCATAAATTACGACCGAGAAATTGTAAGTAATGAATGAGATGTATTCACAAGTATTTTTAAGACCGTATAGATTGGATGAAAGAATTTTCTTCTTACCGGGCCTTCAATTTTCTGTTTTCTGTTGCGAAGAACTGATGAAACCATCTAGACCGAAAACAGTCAGCCTCATGATGTGTAGCTCGCTGGTTCCTGCTGCCTGATACCAGCTTTCCATAAATGAAATCTATGAAATTTATGATTTGTTTGTGCAAGTGTGGGACTCGGGCACACAGGGTGGGATCAAGCCAAGAGTAATGGTAATCTTTTCAGATGCTTTAATGTACTAATATAATTTATGAATGTTTGCAACAAGTTTAATCTCTTTCAATCGGCGACCTGCGATGTAGCCAGAGCAGCAATTCATGCATTTCGAGAGGAAGCGAACATTCCGTACATTGTGTTACCAAAATAATCTAAAGTTTTGTCTAATACAACAGGAAGTATATCTTAATATTATCATTTAAAGCACTGGACTGCGAAGATGTCATATAAAATGTCTTTCCTCAGAACAAATATTTACATTTTCCTTTCGACATAACATATATCTTTATTTACACAAATCATTTGAAATTGATCTATGGTTTGTTGAAGGCTTCTTCAGACGCTGCTAACTCTTTCATTTACAACATTAGAACTGTTTATTGATAATTCCGAAGTCCCTGGTTGCATTTCGATCGCCTCCTCCGTCTCATCCATATCCATACTTGTCAGTTCATTGCCATTTCTGTAACTATTTAAATTGAGGTCCTTTCCGTACATTACTGTCGATGCTGCATTAAGATGACACTGGTTTTGTTGCAGCATTGTTTTTTTGCCGTTATCGTACTGACAGCGAATGTAATTGGAAAAAGCTCTACGATATGTTTTGTTAAAAAGTGTGTAGACCAACGGGTTGATTCCTGATGAAACATACCCAACCCAAACAAACACATTCAGAAGTTCCACCATGAGGTCTTTGTCACAGGTCTCTTTGCACAATACAGACATGATGTTTGTGAGGAAGAACGGACACCACATTATGAGGAACAAGAAGAAGACAATCCCAAGAACTTTTGAGGCTCTGCGCTCGTTATTGATGGACTGCATGGTGCCTTTGCGGAACAGTGCCCCTTCTTTGTTAATGGGAGAGTTCAGGTGGGAAGCTGCCTCGTGATTCTGAATCATTGAAATATTTTCTGTGTTGTTGTCTTTCTTTAGACCGCTGACGCTAGTTCGTCTTTGCTTTGGCACTTCTTCGTACATAAATACAGTAGCTTGCCTCTGAAGTACCTTGATGGTTAGACAGTACGTAAATACCATGATGATGAGGGGAATAAAAAATGACACGAAAGATCCCAGGAGTACAAATTTGTCGTCATTCAATACGCAGCTTCCGTTTACAAATACCCTGGAGTCATCCTGCAGGCCGATCAAAGGAATGGGCAGTGAAATCCCTATGTAAAAACAAAAACAAGACATGAGTACATTGTAGCCATGTTCCTGGTAATCGGAAATAGGAAAGCACGTCATAAATTCAAGGTCAATTTGACAGCTACTCAAAAGCACTTGATGGCACAAACATTTTAGAAGAAACGTGCATTTGGAAAGTCCAGTTGTAAAATAAAGCATTGTTTCAGAGTTTAAGGAAAGCAAATTATATTCTAAATTATCATATTAGCATGTAATGATTAGTTTACCAGCATGAACTATTCAATTTCTATGATAAATGCTGCATGGCTGACCAAATTCCACATGCGTGTGTGTTGTTTCCATTGTATCTTCACACTGGAGAATTTTCTCTAGAGCTTCTCCCAAGAGCTGGTGTGAAAGAGAATTTGATGATGGACTTGTCAATGAAATAATTTATGTCAAAAAACACCTCTGAATTTCAATCCCTTCACTACCAAGTGACTTGCCAACAATCCACTGTCATGAAACAGTGTATTTTTGGAAATTTGTCCTTAATTATACAGTAAGAAATATATTTGGCAATGTCCACAATGTATTCCTTACTGCAATAAACTATTGGCAGGCAGACGTCAAAATCTACTGGTCAACTGGAGTTACTACTGACACTGTTAGTGGAAGGAATATATCCAGTACTCAGCAGTATTTCAGTTAGCAGAATCGTAAATAAAACTGCTTTTTAAGCAGGAAGCAGACCATCTCTACCAGCTTATAGAAATTTCCATTCATGGTTTGATGAATGATCAACAACTGTTCACATACACATCATAGATGCTGGTTTGCACACAAAATGCTTTTACTGACTTATTTGCGGACATGTGCAGAGGGCACCTTTGTAGATCATGAACTGAATACTGAAATGCAAGTTTGTGTATGGTGGAAGTTTCCCTTAACTCTTTCACTACAAAGATTGAGTATGCTTGATCTTCAGAAGCACTTGCTGGTGCGTTGATATTGAGTATACTCAATGTAGGCCAATTCTGGGGCAAAGCAAAGGAATTTTACTGAAGGTGGGCTCCAGGACACGCCGATGAAATTTCAAGATATTGGACATGACAGCCAATGTGTTGAAATTTTTAGAAAAGCTTTGAGATCACGTTGTTATGGGGGCGTGCGACGAGGTGGGGCCCATATTCAGGATTAAAAGCCCAAAAGTTAGGAGACACCACTGACTAAATACAGACAACAGTAGAGAAGCAGACAGGACACAGCACAACCAAAGGAAAGAAATCCCTATCTGACAGGCCAGTCCTTAAAGCAGTAGGCGAGTTAAACAGAGAACCAAATAAAAACATAAACCAGAGGGCAAGACAAAGGCAAATAAAACAAAAACAAAACAAAGGGAAACAGAGAGAAAAACAGACAAGGGAAAACAAGGAACCAAAAATGATGCAGAACAAAATATACAAACAAATCAGAGAAGTGTGTTCGCAGCAGCATCACCGAGAGACACACTGAGAATGACTCAAATCAAAGAGCATAGCACCATGGGAGAAACACCAACACAGACAGGTGATCCTTCCTGAGGTGAGCTGATAGTAAAGAAACTCCTGGGCTGGAATGCAAGAATGGTAGAGCAAGTACTAAGAGCCAGCCTGGATCAGCTCACATACAGGGGCCATGGCTGGAATCGTGACACTTGTGTTCCTTCATTTAACCACGAGGCCCAAGCTATATCATTAATCGAGTACCATAGATACTCGAGTATAGCGTGACCCGAATATAATGCGATGGATAGAGATTTATTATGGAAATGAGAGAATACTCAAAACTCGAATATAACGAGAAGAACAAAATTTTACTGTACCGGTAAACAATTAAAATCCTTCCAGGCTCTCTTAACACAGTCAGACTACCCCTCATGCCAGGGCACTCTGCTCTAGAATGATTGCAGTTGTTACTAGGTATGAAGCCACCGGCCACCCGTCTTCTTTACTAGCGATTAGATGGCCAGCGGAAGCGAGCAAGGTGAATGATTGGCTTAATCCGAGCGTGCCCTCTGGCCGTGATGGATCCCACCTCTCCCAAATCCGGGAGTTCCTGAAGTGTTTGCAAGCATCAGGGAGCCCGCATTCACTTTAGCGAGACTACCGGAATTTCCGAGAGACTTGGGATCCAGATCAAGGCACGTTTTTATTTTAAATTTAATTTTTTACACGTGATGCAGATGTCTCGAATATAATGCGACCCCTCCAATTTTAAGGTCAATTTTTGTCACCAAAATGTAGTGGTATACTCGAGTATCTACAGTAGTGCTTTTTGGACAGGAGAGGAAACCTTCTGCCTGTCCAATAGGGATTACCTACAATGAACATATACAGAGAGCTGCCCCTGTGTATTTTTACTGTGTGGGTAATGGAAAGTTATTTTCCATAAAACCACTGGACGATGCCACAGGTTTTGTGGAAAATCACTTGGTAGCGTTACTGTCAAACTAGAGAGAGACAAAAAAATGCATTTATCACTTTTTTACGGGAGAACTGTAAATAATTTATACCTAGAATATCCCTATATACTGTATAAAATCTATCATTTTAATCAGAAACAACTCAACGCTCTGTCTCTTGCACCTTCTATAAAACATTTATAATCTTTCCTGTTTCTCTATACTTTTCTGTCTACATTTAAGATCCCGATGACTAATGGGAGTCTTGGTATTAAGCCTGTATAGCTCTTTTCTATTCTATGGTTTGTATGACAGCGTTGGTGGGAAAAAAAAACAGCACAGTTATAAAATATCTTTACAACAATTTCTCTTTATAATAAATGGTTCTTCATTGTACAGAGACTAAAAATTCATATTGATGCCACAATGAAAGGGGAGACGTTGCCTTTAGCATGGGAAATAAAAAAATAATAAGGATATAAAGCAGGGAGAAAATGCGGTAGAAGGCAAAATTGTTTACTCTACGGCCTTATTTTAATTGCAAGGACATAAATCATCAATTATAACATACCATTTAATGGCTGTATTTGAAATAACTGGCTGTAATGAAGAAGAAAAAAAACAAGAACATTTGTTTACAGCTAAACCCAAACAGCTTAATTATTATTAACTTGTTTCAAGTCCTACAAAGTACTCGCATTGTCCAATCAATTTCTAATTTCCAGCAGCTGCATAAACACCGTGATTTGCAATAAATGAAAAATAATACTGTTCGCAGGATGTTTTTGGCTAGAGTCAATATAACCTTTGGTTTCTTCAACAGTGAAGAATAATTTCTAAGGGACGCTTTTAGAATGTTCACAAAACACAAGATTAGAAGTTGATCTTCATAAATAAACACTACGCTGAGGTCATATCTGCTTTTGTTGTTTTCGATACGGATTCCCAAACTTTGGAATTTCCTCTCGAGGCAATGGGAGTGGATATAACGTGAATGTAATAAAAAGTACTGCTCAAAAAAAAATATACACGTGAAAACACTGTTTCAATAGTTCACTCAGATGTCTGGGAAATATGTGTAAGAGGTAATTGCTCTCTTGTATGTATGACAAAAAAAGGATAAAAACACAAACATTTGATTCTAATGCAACAATGTATTACTTTGTGAAATAGTAGCCACGTTTCGATGAAACATAATATCGAAGAGGGCCACCTACAGTATATCACCACCAGTATCTAGTATCTCTCCCTTGTTTGTTTCCTTACCCTGGTCATTCCTATGTTACCATTCACTGGGAACGTCAGTACGAACATTCCGTATTAACAACTACCTATTCCAAATCCCAACCATTCTCCTCGGCTTTTGTGTTTTATTCTGTAATTTTTTCAGTGTTGCTTTGAGACCTGAAGAAAGGAGTTTTACTCTTGAAACCTTGCCTTTTCAATAAAATTTTAGGACAAACATCAAAGGTATCATCACAGTATCCTGCACTATACTAGGGACTTTGGAATAGCCGCATTGTTCCAGATGCCAATCTACAACATAAAAATAGATATAACAAGAAAAAGGTAGGCGAAAAGGTAAAAAAAAAGGCTGAAAAAGGTGAAACTCAGGAGAATTAGCAGGAGAAAAGAAGGGTCCAGATCAAATAGCTGATTTGGAAAGGGAGTTAAATAGGAGAATTTTTCTGGTTTGGCTATTTTGACCTAGAATTTGCACTTCTGCCAATCCTGAGTTACACCTGTAGTGAATGGACCTGCTAGTCCATCAAGAGCAAGGATGGGTCGAGGCTCACCAATCTGCCAACAGATGCGTCAGCGAATAATCCAACACTCTGAGAACAACATTCTCCAAAGACAAATCGGTAGGAATTTGGGCATTTCACCTTCTACAGCGCACAATATAATAAAAAGATTCAAGGAATCTGGTCAAATCTCGGTGCGTAAAGGCCTAGGCCAAAAAAACCACGTCTGAATGTCACTCATGAGTCTGCAATGGATATCCTTACATGGGCTCAGGAATACTTTGGTAAATCTTTGTCAGGCAACAGCATCCACAGATGCAAGTTGAAGCTTTAGTATGCAAAGCAGAAGCCAAACAGCAACACTGCCCAGAAGTGCCACCGACTTCTCTGGATTCGGTCTCATCTGAGATAACAGTATCACAGTGTAGCAATCCTGTTTTGTGGTCCGACGAGTCAACATTTTAAATAGTTTTTAAACAAACCATCATGTTCTCCAATCCAAAGAGGAAAAGGACCATCAGCGTCAGAAACATAGAAACATAGAATATGTCGGCAGATAAGAACCTTTCAGCCCATCTAGTCTGTCCAATTACATGGATACTTTCCCAGGGTTTATCTATTTATTTAGCATAGCCTTATGCCTATCCCATGCCTGCTTAAACTCAATCACTAGTTTAGCCTCTATCACTTCTACTGGAAGGCTGTTCCATGTATCCACCACCCTCTCGGTATAATAATACTTCCTAATGTTACTTTTAAACCTTTGCCCCTCTAATCTAAGACTATGTCTTCTTGTTTTGGTATTTTGTTTCTTTTTCAATATACTCCCTTCCTCTACCTGGATTCCCTTTACGTATTTAAAGGTTTCTATCATATCTCCTCTGTCTCATCTGTCGTCCAGGCTATACATGTTAAGATCATTAAGTCTTTCCATGGTAACTTTTCTCCTCCGTTTGCGCAGCTGAAGACATGCATAAATGGATGAATGTAGGAAAATTCCAGTTGCTAAATTTAACCAACTGGTGTCTTCATTGCCCAGACACTTAGGGCCCTATTACATTCTTCACACAAATGTTAACGCGTGCGCAAAAACGCATTAACGCGAGGGGCAAAACCCTTTGCGCCGAACGTCGTATTACAATGTCAGCGCAACAAACGCACGTATACGTCTACTGCGGGTGAACCTGCGCAAACGCTGCGCGAGCGTACTTTATTGCGCGTTCTATACGTAACATTGTGAGCGCAAATGCGTTTGTGCGCTGGTACGCGGATGGTATTACAATCTATGCACAGTTTGTAACGCACAGCCTTTGCGCGCATAATTTTAGCAACTCCTAAAAGCTGGTGTTAATGCCAAATTCTATCAACCTGGCTGAATCCAAATACACCAGCCCAAAAAAAATACACAGCAAAGTATAGTTACACATTCTACTCATACCAAACCAATAAATTTGAGAAGTTGTGTGTGCATTTTTTTTTATACAGCATGACTTTGACAGGCACGAAAACTTAACGTGAGACAATTGTGGTTCTTAATTCTGATTGGCTGAATCGCGTGAAAAAAAAACAGTCCGCACACTGATTTCTGTGCGCAATGTTACTGCGCATGCGTTTTTGCGCGTCCGTTTTTATGCACGTTATGTTTTGACGGATGAAAAAATGTGCGAGGATTGTAATACCAGCGTTGATTTACGCGCGCTAACGTTTGACGCTTCGTGCAAAAATTCACGCGTTTAGCGTGAAGAATGTAACAGGGCCCTTAGTAAGTGTTATTAAAAGAAAAAGTGATGTTACACTTTGGTAAACAGTCGACTGTCCCAACTTGTGGAATGTGTTCCAGTCATCAGATTTGAAATGATACAATTATCTGAAACATTAAATTAGTGTATATTTTCAAAAATACATTAAATTCACAACTAAAACATCAAATACTGTGTTAATAATGTGTTTTCAATATAGTACAGGGTTAATTGAAATTTTTATTGACTCTTTTGGTTTGGGCTTTTGCATTTTCCATACCGTTCCAACTTTTTCGGAACTGGGGTTGTAATTTTTTTATGTTCTAGTCCTTTTATTCCATTTAGCAGTGTGCAGCAGAGCAAGTAAATAAAGGCCTGCTGCAGGAGAATAGTGCCCTCCACCCTGAATAATAGTTAATTTGAGTAAGCCAATTGAAGTCTGATATCGGTGGTTTTGGGGTGTTACAAGTATTCATGGTTTACTGTAGGATCGAATATCAGAAACCTCGTTGAGTTGTACAATGGAATGAACACTTTTCTAAAAATAGTGGGGTTTTTTCCATCCACATTCCTTCTACTGAATGGTGTCCAAAATATTCCAGGCTTTTACAGAAGTATACATATGTCATCATAAAATCTGACATTGTTATACAGTAGTTTTCAAGTTATAAAATCTGCCAGAGCTAAAATATTTGGTATGTTAATTCATAAAATGTCTTTGTACAGAGGACTGAATTAGAGCAAGCTGTTTTCCATGAAAATGTGACTATTTAAGTGACCTTATCTGGTGTCAATTAAATAAACTAAATATTATACTTTCTTGTAAACGATTTTACGGGAGAATTGCCTAAAAACATACCGAATGAACGGTTTAACTTCAACAAATTACGTGCTTAAAAAAGAGAAAATATTTATCTCTTAAAGTGCAGAAGAGGTTGTATGTATCCTGTTTGAGTTTTCACACCTTAGGTGTCAAGAAAAACCTCTGTAGAATATCGTACTTATATTATTGGTAATATAGCTGGTTTTGAAATGAAAGTCTCTGTTTCCATTTGTTTAAATGATGTCTTCCATCTAAGCTGTGTGAGGGCCTTTCTGTGCCTGAGCTGTATGATATATGGTAGCTGAAGAGTCAATAAATCTGGGACAGAATTGCATACAACTGTATTAAGGAGACAAAGCAATAGACTTTACCATTAAATAACAAACCTGGAGCCAGGGCACAGAAAACAATAAGAATTATTATTCCCTCCATGCAAGGAACAATTAACTCCGGTGATTCTGGGTCAGTGCAAAATGGATTCTCATTGAATAGTGCTCTGTAACAATAAGGTTATCGTCTTGATGAACGGAAAGCACGTTCACTTTCTTTACGTCAATGTGTAAAGGCAATAGTGCAGAAAATAAACTACTAAACACATTAAATCTTGGACCACTATATATATATTTTTTTTTGGAGAAAGGATTTTACCGGGAAGGATACATTGAGATTTCTCTCGTTTTCAAGTATGTCCTGGGTGGCGAGTATGTACCGTTAGAGTTCTTGCCCAGGACACTTACTGGAGAGGTGCTCGTCAGGATTGAACCCATGACTCCACAGGCTCTCTCCATGCAGAGCAGTGATGTTACCTCTACTCCCTATATCAAGTGGAACATTATTTTGCGTGGCTCTGTAACTACTGTGAGTAGTAACCATTCCTGCTCTAAGTTGAGGGTTGACCAGGGGCAAACTGACAACTCTTGGGGCCCCCAGGCAATAGGAGATTATGGGCCCCCCTATTGTGCCTGCCCATATGCAAGCTGCACTTACATACAAGCACCATTCATATGTACATTGTTGTATTACGGAGTTTATTCCTACCACTGTTTACAAAGACACAGACACATATGGAACCACAGGGACACTCACGGAAACAGGTACAGACAATGACAAGAACACCGAAAAACAATATGAACACTGGCAGAGACATACAGATGAGGAAAGATGTAGAGATTCCTTTAATCTGTCATGGCTTGGGGTCCTGCTGAAAGAACAGACCTGACCAAGTCTTAGAGGAACCCTCATGCTCCTAGGCTACGGCCCTCTGGCAGTGTCCGGATGTCCTAATGGTCAAACCACCCTTGAGAAAGGCGATATGTCAAAACATTGGGGGGTACCTGGTCTTCAGTCATGCATCTCTCCTGAATGACTCTTGATGTCTATGTCACTTGGCTTCTTTATATTTTCCTGAGGTATTTATATTATTGCTGTACAGAATACCGGTTTTGCCTTTTTGTTGTTTTCTAAGCCTACTGCCATACTGCTTCATATGCTTTATATTATTGAGTTAATACTATTCAGTATGGTTTAATATAAGAACAGGGATGGAGCCGCACCACACAAAAACAAAAGTTTTAGACTTTAAAAAAACAGATTTTTCTAAAATGAGATTTTGTGTGAAGGAGTCATTATCAGACTGGAGGAATTTAAAGGGAGTCCAAGAGAAATGGGATTATTTAAAGGAAGCATTATTGAAGGCCACAGGAAATTGCATTCGGCTTGTTAGCAAAAACAAAAAAGGGAAGAAACCACTGTGGTACTCTGCAGAAGTGGCCAAAATAGTGAAGAACAAGAAGATAGCATTCAATAATTATAAAAAAACTCAGCGTGAAGAAGATAGGCAAACCTATAAGATTAGGCAGAAAGAAGCAAAGCAATTTATAAGAGCTTCCAAAGCACACGCAGAAGAGAAAATAGCTCAGTCAGTAAAAAAGGGGGACAAAAGATTTTTTAGATACATAAACGAGAAAAGAAAAGTAAAACAAGGATTAGTTAGATTAAAAACAAAGGAAGGAAGGTATGTAGAAGAGGATAAAAGTCTCGCTGACTGCCTCAATACATATTTTTGTTCAGTCTTTGCAGAAGAAAAGGAAGGAAAGGGACCTCAGTTAGGAGAGAACACTAAAGAGACATTTACATATGAGTTTACAGAGGAGGAGGTTCTAAAGCAGCTGTCTAAAGTAAAGACAAATAAGTCAATGGGGCCTGATGGGATCCACCCTAAATTATTAAAAGAGCTCAGTGATGTAATAGCAAAACCGTTAACAGATTTATTTAACCAATCCTTGTTAACAGGAGTCGTCCCAGAAGACTGGAAATTAGCAAATGTTGTGCCTATTTACAAGAAGGGTAGTAGGGAGGAATCGGGGAACTATAGGCCAGTTAGTCTTACGTCAGTAGTAGGGAAATTAATGGAAACCATGTTAAAGGAAAGGATTGTTGAACATCTAAAAACACATAGATTACAGGATCAGAAACAACATGGGTTTACCTCAGGGAGATCATGCCAAACTAATCTTATTGATTTTTTTGATTGGGTAACAAAAATAATAGACACAGGTGGTGCAGTAGACATTGCTTATTTAGATTTCAGTAAGGCTTTTGATACTGTTCCGCATAGAAGGCTTATCAATAAATTGCAATCTTTGAGCTTGGATTCCAATATTGTTGAATGGATTAGGCAGTGGCTGAGTGACAGACAACAGAGGGTTGTGGTAAATGGAGTTTATTCGGCGTAAGGTCTTGTTACCAGTGGGGTACCTCAGGGGTCAGTACTTGGACCCATTCTCTTTAATATTTTTATTAGTGATATTGCAGAAGGTATTAATGGAAAAGTATGTCTTTTTGCTGATGACACAAAGATTTGCAACAGGGTTGACGTTCCTGGAGGGATCAGCCAAATGACAAATGATTTAGGTAAGCTAAAAAAATGGTCGGAGTTGTGGCAATTGAGTTTTAATGTGGATAAGTGCAAGATAATGCACCTGGGACGTAAAAACCCAAGGGCTGAATATAGAATATTTGATACAGTCCTAACCTCAACATCTGAGGATAGGGATTTAGGGGTTATTATTTCAGAGGATCTAAGGGTAAGTAGTCAATGTAATAGAGCAGCAGGAAATGCTAGCAGAATGCTTGGTTGTGTAGGGAGAGGTATTAGCAGTAGGAAAAGGGAAGTGCTCATGCCACTGTACAGAGCACTGGTGAGACTTCACTTGGAGTACTGTGTGCAGTACTGGAGACCGTATCTCCAGAAGGATATAGACATCTTGGAGAGAGTTCAGAGAAGGGCTACTAAAATGGTGTACGGCTTGAAGGAGAAAAGTTACCAAGAAAGGCTTAATGATCTTAACATGTACAGCTTGGAAAAAAGACGAGACAGAGGAGATATGATAGAAACATTTAAATACGTAAAGGGAATCCACAAGGTAGAGGAAGGGAGTATATTTAAAAGGAAACAAAATAGCAAAACAAGAGGACATAGTCTTAGATTAGAGGGGCAAAGGTTTAAAAGTAACATCAGGAAGCATTATTTTACTGAGCGGGTGGTGGATACATGGAACAGTCTTCCAGTAGAAGTGGTAGAGGCCAAAACAGTAATTGAATTTAAGCAAGCATGGGATAGGCATAAGGCTATCCTAAACAAAAGATAAATCCAGGTAAAGTATCCATGTAATTGGGCAGACTAGATGGGCCGAAAGGTTCTTATCTGCCGACATTTTTCTATGTTTCTATGTTTCTATGTTTCTATTCTACTCTGTATGAATTGTTGGTATACATTTGTATTTTTTTGGCATCTTTGTGACGGTATACAGTATTTTATTGGCATACTTAGAACATTTGGTTATCCGCATATGAAATATCTTTTTGTGTGTTTCTGCATTAATAAAATCATATATTTTTATTGGTGTGTATCTGGTCCCTTCTGGGTCTTTATATTTATTTTAGTCATAAGGGGTGGCTGTAATTCTAGACAGCACCCAGGTACTGTATATTATATATCTTTGCATTGAGTGCAGCACTTTCAATTTATTTTATGTTACTGTAGTTTACAGTGTCATATGTATTGATCACACAAATTTGTATGTGAATAAAGTGCCAAGTGACATATTGCGCATATCAGTAAAACAGGAAACATTTCTTTATCTTTCTAAAGAAGAATGAAAAATGTGATAAATAATTTCTTATGACATATACAACTGTGCTACACTCGCGTATACCGAGTACACTTTATATGAGTGACATAATATCAATATTTATCAACTTTATTCACAAACAAATTTGTGTGATCAATACATGTGACACTGTGGTGTTTTAATAACAATATATATATACATTGTAAGCACATGAATTGTATGTTTTAATACCGTGAGATACTGTTTAAGTTTGATGGTCAATTTATCAAATAGTGCGCCGCTAGACACTTTGTATTAGGTTTTATGTTCACCAAAATGAGCAGTTTATTTTGTTTTTAGCCCCAATGACGCCAATCTAATGCAACCCCAACTATAAGAAGCCAGGGTACAGATAACTGGCCACAACTAGATCCTGTAGATCAGGGCTGTCAAACTCATGGACCCCCAGATGTTGAGGCCTACATTTCCCAAAATTCTTCTATTGTAATAGATGGCCAGCGAATCATGGAATTCGTAGTTCAGAAATATCTGAGGGGCAGAGTTTGACAGACCTGCTGTAGTGTGTTTTTTTCTCTTGCAATGACTTTAAGAGCACTAGAGGTTCTTGCAAATTAAAAAAATGCATGGTGGAGTAACCAATCTCATTACTTCATGAGAGGATAGAGAATAAGTCATAACGTGTTTTGTAGATCATTTTGCAATGAAAGCCTCAGGAAAATCCATTGTATAAATTAATTTGTAGGCTTTCTACTGTCTATAAATCTCAGGAAGATTAATGACAGATGTAGCAATGCAATAAATGTAGTAGTAGTAGTAACATGACTGCTATCTGACTTAAAATGACATGACTAGTCATTGGAGTATAATATGTATACCTGGAATTCATGATTCCTTTCATGTTTAATTTAGTGCTTTTGGTTTATTTCAATATAATAAATCACCTGTTATACGAATGTAGTGAATTGTAGTGAAACAGTATCTTTAATAGACAAAAGACGTTGCATTACTTTTTTGTTGACACATATTAAATGTTTTTTGATACTTTTAATTTATTATATTTTAGACATGGGTAATAAAACAGGCTATCTGCCATTATCATGGGTTTATATGAAGATTAAATGCCACTGAATAGATACATTAAAGGCACCGGGGGATTGCCAAAAACATACTGTGTTCTTTGGTTCCAAGACACCCTCTCAAACCAGCACAGGATGTGCTTGAATGGAACACAATGAAGTAGATAAAATGCATTGAATTGGACGTCTCTCAATGTTATGTTCATTAAAATGTTAATGCTGTAATGATTGATAAGGAGAATGTCTTTCTTGTGACATTCTTTTGTCCAAGTCACTAAACTCAACCACATAGACCCTCCCTTCTGCTGAAAGATATCGATCAACATGTTCATCGTAGCATGACTTAAAAAAGACTTCAAAAGAGAAATTTGGGGCGTAGTAACGTTCATTGCTCAAGAAATATATTATCTATAAAAGCTACTTCATTAAGGGTTTAAATAAGACCTTCTCCCTTAGGTCATTTCATTTTGTTACAGTATTTCAGAACATTCCAATTTCTCAGTATTAATAAATCCAGTGAAAAGAGGAAAACTTTACATGCAGGACATTTTTTTGATGATGAGGCATGTGCATAGGATGTAGTAAAATAAGGTTGGACTCCTAGGAGGTATGGAAGAAAAAAAAGTAATATTGCACCACCGTGTTTTAAGAATTTCCTCTTTGCGTCCACAAGGCATAATCCAAGTTATGGACACTACAGTCAGGGATCATAACCCACCTCCCCCATAAGCTTCATGGACTCATGGGAACAGCCAGTCCCAAAAAGCACATCCAAGTAGGGATGAGTGAGCTCAAAAACGTCAAAAGTTGCTTAAAGTGGGTTTATTCGATAGCACACAGATGCCTCAGTTCATTCCCGGTTTTGGTTTCACCCTGCAAGGAGCTCCGGCTATTGACTGGGTGGGTTTGGGCTAGAATCAGTAGTCCTTTGGGATACTGATGATAAGAGGAGCATTTTGTGCATCCTCACCAAGTCTACAGCCTCCTGTGAGTTACTTTTTTTCTCTTAACTCATTTTAACATAAACACTGTGCTCTACTCTGTTGCTGTAATTTTATTTTACATATATCTTCAATCTAAATTAAGGGTGTGTATGGGTTCAAAAACCAGATGGCGACTTTTCTGTTTGTCTCTCTAATCAAATCTCCTTCTCCGTTTCCTAAGAACAATTGTTTCTTTGGGAATTTCTTCATTATCATAACTATGTTACGTTAGGAAATGACTTAGTATTGAGTTTACTATTATTCTCAATCTTGTATTCCACGTGTATTGTTAACGCTATTAAGTTACTATTTTAGTGTTTAGCTAACCCTCCATACATACAAAATTAGAAAGAAAACAAACATTTATTTTATGTTGATATATTGCATATTATTACTGCCCTTGAGGAAGTCTTTTAGATGAAACGCGTCGGGCGTTGTTTGTTTGATATTTTAATAATAATAAATCATTTTATTCATTTAAATTCCCATCATCCTGTTTATTTGCCAAAAATCCGGTTATTGGCGTTTCCGGTTTTGGCGATTTCAGCTATGGATTGGTTCGGGCATCATTCCGGACATCCATCTTTGCCGAATTCCCTGTGTTTTTTCTATACCAAATTAGAAAGCCAACATGGCCAAAGATACTTTACCACCTATAAACATCTAGAAACAGATGTTTATGTTGAATAAAACCATTTGCTCCATCATGTTTCATGATTTGCAAATAAAAGTATTGTAACAGTATTTAAAGAACCACTTCAGGCAACAAAATAAGGTGGGCCAGAAGGGTTAATTATTAACTCCCTCTGAGCCACACCCTGGATTTCCCCACCTCCTATAATTTTCCTAGCATGTAATACTTACCTTGTATTGTGGCCCTTGGTGTTCTTCAGCTGGCCGGTGTACCGCAACAGGAAGCAGCTTTTGCAAGAGACCACTGATGATGGGGTGATAGCAGGGGGTCACTTGTGATGTCATAACCATTTTAATAAAATGAAACGGTGGCTGGAACATACCTTTATCACATTGTTTCATAATTCTACATCTTGACAGGTGTTACTTTTAATTCATTTTTACTACTATACTATTAGTAGTCTATTAATTATTATTATATTCTTGTATTTTGAATAAAAAAATATAATTTAATAAATTATTGTTTACTAGAACCCTAGTAATGGTAGCAAATTGTGTTTAGTGAAATTACAAGATGCAGGTATGCAGACATTTCCCAACCAAAAGGAAAATGATGAATTCATATT
Organism: Leptobrachium leishanense; assembly: GCA_009667805.1. Lineage (NCBI taxonomy): Eukaryota > Metazoa > Chordata > Amphibia > Anura > Megophryidae > Leptobrachium > Leptobrachium leishanense. Next base: position 24,752,152 of record CM019071.1, on the reverse strand, counting down.
CCTTTGACATGCGTCACTTTGGACTTGAAATACATGGGCCTAGAAATGTATTTGGGAGGTGCGAGCCTGATGTTTTAAATTGTTTTCCTGCTCTTTCCTTTGTTAAAGTCACCCTGTATCTACAATTCTAGACGCAAGGTGTTTGTGTTTCTTTGTACCTTCTCTCTGTATAGTGTAGATCTCTGTATTAGTACCTGCTCTATTGTGTAAATTCTCTCTGTAAGAAATTCCTTTGTTTTCCCCTCGTTTTCTCTACCCCCATTCTCCATTGTTTGAAGGTCCTGGGTAGTTAATCTGATTTGTGCAGTTATCTGCTTGATTGTATGTAAATGAGGTTGGTGGTTGAGTGTATCTCTATGTTGTGTAATAAACAGTCAGTTCTATTCTGACCAAGCTTGACGTCACAGCTCATGTTTTGGAGTACCAGGAATCTTCTGCCCGCTGTGCCAAGGAAAGGTACCAGGTCTACAGCTTCGGCTAATTTCTGGGGGTGCTAGCCAAGCTCTACATGCAACTGACCTTGAGCTGTGGCTAAGGTACTACAGAAAGGTGTGAGAGTCACGAGGAGAGCCTGGGTGTCCAGCGAGGAAGAAGCATTTGGGAGACGTGACCCGGTCCGAGATCTGTTACAATTCCTATTTCAAAAGAATCTATAGAAATCTCCATCATGTTATGACAGTAAAGGCATCACCTTTACTTCCGTGGAAGGAGTAGTCCATGGATTCTTTTGTAAGTATTAATAACTCATAAAAGGTATAAAAAAAATGAATTAGAAAAAAACGATTGTTTTAACACACTTTATTGATTTAGATAATCTTCAAAACCAAATATAATTGATGGAGTAGAATGGCTTGCAGACATGAGAACCAATATGTGTTCCTGCCGAATGGTTGTCACGGATCCCCCCGATTCCAAGATGTCAGTGCCTGTATACAGTACCCTATCTACCCCTCTGATCCTTAAATGGTTGGTACAGCTGACTACCTTCAGGGACTTGATCTTAATACACCCAGCAAAGGGTTAACGGGCCACAGAGTAGTATAACAGAGCAGGCCCTGACAGTATTGATCTTAATGCAAGGAAAGAGGGTCAGCCTTAGGCCAAGGATTGTTTTCAGAGCAGGGTTATCAGGACTAGTCGGGTCAGTACACAATGCAAGGTTCTCAGTAATAGTCAGGTCAGTACACAAAGCGAGGTTCTCAGCAATAGCCGGGTCGGTACACAAAGCAATGTCCTCAGTAATAGCCAAGGCAGTACACAATGCAGGGTTCTCAGTAATAGCCTGGTCAATACACATTGGAGGGTTCTCAGAATAGCCAGAGTCAATATCAGTCACCAAATAATCACCAAAGCACTTGGGAAGTAAACTCCACATCAGGAAAGTAAGTTTGCCTAAGCAGACTGATTTTAAACTCGGCGGCTAAGAGTCATCATGCCGAGCCCCACCTCCTGGCCACCCACATTACCGCCGTGGGCCGGCATATCACTCGGCACCCGGCCAGTGAGCAGCGAGGATGATGCTGCCAGGTGCTGGGCAGCCCCTGGAATGCCAGACCTGACAATGGTATAATCAATTCCTATGCTGCTTTGTCATTCCACGGTTTGATAAAACAAAAAGGGAACTGTAATTTTAAAATAGCTGAGACCTGCAAAAAATGTCTAATATATATGAAAGCAAATAGGATATGGTAATTATGGTATAGTCAAGGGACTAAAATTTCTAATGAGCATTGATATGTCAAAGAGAGTATTCATGGTGGGCACTGAGCATTTCATCCACAGACTGTTTATCTTACTTACCCATTGATATAGTCCATACAGCAGCTATCTTCATCATAGCTTTAGTACGAGAGTTGAAGCGGCTGTGCTCTATGGGATTGCGTATTGCTACATACCGATCGAGAGAGATTGCACAGAGATGCATTATAGATGCAGTAGAAAAGAATACATCCAAAGAAATCCATATAGGGCACAGTTTCTGTGGCAAAGGCCAGACGTAATCTGAAATGAAAAATGAAGGAACAACAATCGTTATCATTGTTTTCAGTCAAAACTATCAATCATATGATTTATAGTGTGATGCTATTTCCCTTCTGGCGTTCACTCTTTCAACTGATTAATTCAGTCAGAGTTACTAATGCTATATTTTTTATTTTTTGTTAAATATCAACCCTGAAAAGATCAGAACACATTCAATTATGAACATGTACAGTTTTATTTCTGCAGTTTCTCAGTTCCAATTACATGAACCTACAAAGAACATTTATGTTTAATTTGTACTTTCTAGAGAAATACAATGAAGAGCACATTTTGTGATTAAAACTTTTTGTATGTTCGTTCCTTTCCCTGTATTCAGGGTAGTTTTATATCTGAATGATGTTTTCCAAGGAGTAGAAGAACGTGCAAGAAATGAGAAATCTAAATGGAAACTGATACAATGTTCCGGCTCCAGTACTGGAATTCTTTTCTTGGAATTGATATTTTGTGTTCATGGTCAAAACATTTTCATTTTTTTGGGATTTAAATAAGGATGACTTAAACCAAGGGCAAAATTAAGTAAATTAAAGAAATGCAGATAATCACAACTACGAGCTACTAATACTTTTAGACACTACAGCAATTTTCCAGTATGGTTTATAACATTAGGAAGACAGGTCTCCCATGAAAATGTGTGAACAGTATACTTTGAGACACAATGGAAATAGGTAAGTGGTAAACCTATTGCCATAGAGCTATGCCTTCTGAAGACAATTGTCATGGGAAGGCAGTTGCATGAACTTCTAAAACTGTAGAGGTAGAAGATATGTGGAGATAAGCATCATGCAAAGCTTCCAAAAATTCTTGGTGAAGCCATTGGTAATTGAGTAGCAGCACAGGCACATCAGACACCATAGTTGAAACAATATTGATGTTCATCAGATGTGCGTTCATTTATGAACACATTTTGTCAAAGTTTTACTCGAGAGGACAGCAACCTGGATCCTCCAGATGTTTAGCAACTACATTTCCAGTGATGCTCAGCCAACCTAATAGCGGTAGAGAATCATGTGAGATATATTTTCTATTGGTTTATTATTGGATTGGTATTGATTTGTTGATTCATTCAGATCATCAAAAAGACACCTCAACAAAATTAGAAAAGAAAAGAACGAATGATTTTCTTTGTGCAGTTAATTTTGGTTTATGTTGGCCACCCTTGGTTAGAGTTTGTGCGTCATTGTCCACAGCCCTCCCGCTCCCTACTTTATATCTCCAACCATGGCTAGATGATAAGGTGTTTTATCAGAACAGGTGGGTGTTTGCCCCCCCACTGAATCACTGGCCATGGGTGTGTTAGAGAGTTAGGAGTCTCCCTATCTCTAAGGAAGCCATAACATATGGGAGACATACAAGTTTCCTGGTAACCCCTCGCTTTCCCAATAAACTTCTCATCCACTGCCAATGATTGAGAGGTTAATTAAATAATTAATTAACTGTGCAAGGGCATTGATTCCTCTACCAGCAAAATTTGAGTTAATAGTTCAACTTTTTAAAGAAGCAAATCAACAATTGAATTATTTTCAAACAAAGTAAAGTGAGTTTCAGATTAACAGAAAATGACAAACTGAATGTTTAGTTGGTATATATATCAGTTGGAGCTAGTTAATGGAGAATCCTCCAACACTGTACAAAAGATTATGGAGACAACACTTACATAGAAGTATGCACAGAAACAATGGTGGCCCTGGAGATAAGAATAGAAATAAGGATAGAGGGATTGATAGAAATGAGGCAAACCCCCCAAAGGCTTTACATTAGTTACCCTGCAAGAGTCCCAGATCATACTAGAGATTAAATATAGCAGTTGGATGTGAAAGGATATTAAATATGAAGAAAACCATAGAAAGAGTGTCTGAAAAATATAGTTTAATAGAACGTTTATATTTTTGGAATGAAGTAAACTGCAAAACACAGGAATAACAGACCACATCAACTAGGTACACAGATGTATATTTTACACATATGTCGTTATGGATATTTACACTTTAAACAATTATCTATGATTACATATCACCTTGAAGAACTGAAAAAATTACCAGTGTTACAATTTACAAATCATTTTGATCACTGTATCTCTGGAGTCCTAAGGGCTAGAGGGACATATAAGGTATCATTGGAAAGGCCAGATTATGGCCTTTCCAGTGACTCTAAATATTAGATTTATGTACAAATAAAATAACAAATAAAATATTTTTCTCTTTTATTCTAACACAGCACTAGTATTTAGTTTACAATTATAAAGTGAACAGTGATGCTGCACTAATTCACCTCCTCATTTCCCACACTGCCAGCAAGTATGGAGCTGATAATGCAATGCATTGTTTCATCGACAACCTAGACCGTGGCACTGCAGTGAGGAGCAACTTTGGAACCTGCATCTCTGAACTTTACACCGCACAAGGTTAAGTGAGGTGTCATTGGAAAGGTCAGAGTCTGGTCTTTACAACGATACCAAACATGACCATATAATGTGTAAAAACAAAAAATTTAAAGAGTAAATGCACTTTTTTTCCTCTGCTTTACAGCAGATGCAATATATGCTTTTACTTATAAAACAAACAATGCCACTGCACTAACTCAACTAAGGCAACAGATTCTGCCCCTTCTTTTGACTTGAGCGCAGAGAGATACCGGTTTTCAGTTTAATTTTTTTTTTTAGTTTGTCCCAAAATGAAAATTTAAAAAGTAATTTTTGGCATGCTTTTTTTTTATTGTTGGGGACGCTCCACATTTCTGTGCCTGCAGGCTTCTGAGATGCAAATCCGAACCCTGCTGATAATGACAGTAGTCTCTTCAAAATACTTGGCAGAACTGAGCCGTTATTACAGAATAGAATTAAAGGAGTTATTGAAATACTTCAATATTACACACACAATAAATGAGGAATGAAAAAAAAAAAGGCGGAATTTTGTTAATTCAGTGAGGCTGAAATGTTATATCTACAACACATCAGAACTGAATGAAAAAAACTTAAGTCAAATTGGAACCGGACTGAATTATCCTCAAATTGACCTGAATCCAGGATAGAAATTCAAGGATGATAGCCAAATCTGTTCATGAAATACTTTGAGTAAATGCACCAAAAAAGACATTTTAATCCTTTGAGGTTATTATACTCAAAATCTGAAAATCAATTCCACGTTCACTGCCTATTAAATTACCCCCTCAGAGTATTGTTTGTTCTTTTTGCCTTGCTATTTAAACGCAACAAATGAATTGTGCCGAAACATTAGTCCGAGATCTACAAGTGCGCAAGATAAAAACTAGAAGATAAAAACTAAAAGAGTAAATAATTCATCAAAGGGCTGTATTTCAGATCCTCTGTTTCCTAAACTGCAGATTAAAAGATTTAAAATTACACAGTCTAATCAGTTAAATCCTTTAGCCTGCTCCAGCAACATATTGTATATACTGTATAACAATACCAGTCTGTCCAGTGATGCGGAGGTTAACTTTCAGCATATTATGGGAATGAGAAAAGTCGGATAAAAAAAGAGCTTTCCAGCTGTGAAAGCTGTTTTATGAAAATATGCCAAATCTAAATCCTTTAGTTCTGATTAAAACCCTTCTGTGGAGAATCATTCCAAGTTAGACATTTTTAATGCACTTTAACAAAATGAAGGTTAAATGAATGAGAATGAAATCGGAGATCACAGTCACTGGCAAGATATTAATTGGGCATGTAAGTGGCAGACAGAATAAAGTGTAGCTTGTTTGCCCTATGATATTAACAAGAGTAAAAAAGACAAGACATACAGTGACAGAAGGTTCATTTGTTTTCCAAAATTTTGTATTGTTTTTGCACCAGTTACAGGTTTAATGCCATTTCATAATCATTGTTTTTTCACTGTGTCAATGAAAATGATAGTTTGCCCTTTTTACTTTTATTAATTTAATTTTCTATTTTCCCCAAATTAACATCTTTCCTTATAAGAGTTTGTTTAACTTTTAATAAACTGACGAAATTAGAAAACTAAATTGAAACACATGTGACTCTTGGGCTAACGTATTGCAACAAAAAAACAAAAAGACAGATTAGTTTAGGGTAGGGATGTGCATGGCTGAAAAATTTGTTTTGTTTCGTTACGTTTTTAAATAATTTTGTTTTCGGAATTTCGTAACTAATTAAGTTTCGTATTTCGTTTCATATCGTTTTTTTAACTAAATCGAAATTTCCTGGCCAGGAAAGAGATGGAATGGATTTACAAAATGGGCACATGGAGAAATGGAGGCCTTAATGTTTATCTAAATTATATAAAATTTTTATATTTCACTAATTGATATTTTTCGAATTGGTTTTTATACATGTTATAATTGATAACTAGTCCATTTGCCCATTATAAGATCCATTAAGGTGTACCAGGATTACAGTGGCATAAAAAGAAAGAATTTGATATGTAATATATCTGGTTTTATATTTCTCGGAGGGCAAACGACTTCTGTTCCTTTTTGATGAACACATTGTGTATAGCCATATATGTCCTGAAAAGATGTTTGCTAGGATCTGCCAGCACCTCCGGGTGCACTAGCACTATCTCTGCCAGACTGATCCCGAAGGGACGAGATGCGTCATGTCACTTCCGGTCACGCGGTGATCGCGCCGTAGTGGTGGAACGCATGCCGACGATGGAACGTACGCCGGCAGCGAAACCGGAAGTAGAGGGCCTTGCGGTTTCAGAAGGACCTATAAAGTGGCGAAAATGGACTGGAATGTTTTATTGTTGTATTTTATTGCACTTTCATTTGATTTATCCCTGATGAAGTGTATTTTATTACATGAAACGCGTTGGATTGCTGATTTTATTCACCCAATAAATTCTTGCACTACAACTGAAAAGCCTCCTGGTGTTTCCTGCGGCGGCGACAACCATCCGGTTTTGGGGCCAAAACATATGCAGATGTGGGGTAACGATCCATGATATCTTGATATCCGATATGCCTAAAAGTGTTTAAATCCTGTGAGTGCGATTCATAAGGGGCACACTTATTCATTTGTATTACCGGATGCACTATGAATGGGTTTTTTTATGACCTCTCCAGATTCCCAATTTTGTATATATGTGTATGCTGTATCAAGACAAAGAGGGAAGAGCAATCTGTGAATCTTATGGTTGGATTATTATTGATATCCATTTTTGTCACACCACAGTTTGTATTTGTAAGTATGTTCATATGACAGCATTTAATTGGTTGATGATTTTGTACCCTTGGTTATTAGGACCTGTCACTGAGGATATCAGACATATAATATGTAATTCTAATATGGCCGCCACCCTCAGAAATGTGTCTGGCTTTCAAGGTTTAAATATACAGTAATAATAACAATCTATTTGTGTCATATATTGAACAGAAATGCATTTCCAGATTTTAGGGGCACTAAAATGATCAATCACTGTACAAAAGAAAACGATTTGCTAATTATCATCTTCATATTTACGCTCCGATGCGAATACAGATATACACAAATCCATTGTCTTACTTTACTCATTTTTGTTTTAGTAGATAAAGTGTGCCCAAAGGCTAAACATGACACACTCTTGTTAATTCATAGTCTGAGTTAATATGTAACCTTGTTGAAGTGTCAGATAAGGTTAGTAAGAATGTCAGAGGCCAAGACAGCACTGATTGATTGACCAACTATGAATGGAATATATCTGGGACAGTCAGTGCACCGAAGTGCCGGTGACGCAGTCTATATATTGATTGACTGTGAGGTTTATTGAGATTGAGACTCTACTCTCTGCCTCTCTACTGTCCCTCAGTACATGTTAAGAATGTGAGCAAAAATGGCATTTCGTTTATTATATAGTCGATTGTAGCAGAAAAAGAAAAAGTGAATAGAATAACAGGTCTATTCATTAAGGGTGAAACTCAGGAGAATGACTGGAGAAGTGAAAATTCTAGGTTAAAATAGCAAACCAGAAACATTCTCCCATTTATCTCATCATCCAAATCGGCTATTTGGTCTAGATTGTTCTCTTCTCCTGCCAGTTCTCCTGAGTTTCACCTTTTAGTGAATAGGTCTGTTAGTGTGGCTTCAAAATCTGACAAAATGCACAAAAATAACACAAATATATTTGTAAAATTACCATTTGTGGTAGGGTGTAGTGACAGTTTGAGTACACAAACATTGTAGTTGTACACTTCATCACTTTGTCTGGCACTTTCTGGACGTTGTATGATAATATGCTTCCATGTCAGCTGTGCTACTGATGGAAAGAGAATTATTTGGTATAGTTGACAATTATTATTATAATCAAAATACTAGTTATTTTTTATGCTCTCCAGTTTCTCTTTGAATAACCTTTGTTTTAACTTTAAATTCACCTTCTTCCCAGAACATGTCTCTCCAGAGGTTTTCTAAATTCCATCTGTCTTCACTTTGATTGACAGTATCTTCTTTAAGTAGCATTATGTGAATTAATATAATCCTTAAAAACCCATAAAAAATATAAGACCTAGTAATAGTGGAAAATCTGTCCTATGCATATTGGAGGATAGTAATAATGTTCTGATTAAAATGATCTTTGTGAATGTGTCTGTTTCCTAGAGGCTGGAGGATGGATATCTATTCATATTCTCTCATCCTCCTGGTCCTCTGTCAGGAGCATACCGAGCTGTCAAGCTCTGGGCCCCCAGATGTTTTTGAATGACAACACTCATGATTCTCTGGTCATCCACTGCATTGAAAGAATTCTGGGAATTGTAGGCTTCAACATCTGGGGGGGGCATTTGACATTCTGTTAGAGCAACAGGTTTGGTGACATAACACCAAGCATGACATTATGTGACATCAAATCTCAGGATCTGGGGTGGATTAGAGTTGAAACGTGGGAAGATATGGTATGTGGATATTAGTGTGTTTTTGGGGTGGAACCTAGATGACCAAATGCATGTAGCATATGGTGGTCATACGTTATGAGGGTTCAAGGGGAATGTGGAACGGGATTCAGGCTCTGCCATGGCAGCATGAAACATGTACCCGGTACCATTTTTAGTCCTTGCACCTCCAGTTAGGGACATCCTTCCATCTTCATACTAACGTTATGAAGCACTGCCTGCCGTTAGGCTGTCTGGGGGATGGAGCAGGAGAGGGTGGTCAACAGTGTCAAATGCAGCAGAAAGGTCAAGAACAATAAGCACGGAGAAGTGACCTTTGGTTTTAGCAGCAACTAAATCATTAGTCACCTTGGTCAGAGCAGTCTCAGTGGAGTGCTTGGAGCGAAATCCGGATTAGTCGAATTATACTGTTGAAAGTATGGTTGACTGTGGCTGTCCTTTTCTATTTTGTTCCTTTCTGTCAATTTTGTATTTTGCCAAAATGTCTCAAACTATACTTGTGGAGGAAACAGCAGGTGTAAATCTGGGGTATAACACTGATATAGTAGCCCCAGCTCCACTTCCTGAGTTTTGCCTTTGGGGTCCGGCTTCCTTTGCACAAAGTAGGCATCTGTAGGTCATTTATGCCCATATGTAAGGCAGCAGTGTTCTCTGTATTGGCTGCCCTGTGTGTGGCTTGATAATTATTGAGAATCCTGAATTTTTTTTAATTGTTATTGCTAGGCTTGTGCACCGATTTTTTTTTCAGTTCGATTCGGTTCGTTCGGATTTTGTAAATTTTCGTTTCGACTTGTTTCGGCTGATTTTCGTTTCGTTTTTCGTATCGACTTTTTTTCGTGATTTCGGAAATTTTCGTGTTTTTTGGAACGTCTGTTCTCCTCGTTTCAACGTGTCTATTCGTTTTGACGTAAACTAATGGTTTTTCGGATATGATAATTATACGATACGATAATTCTGCCGATACGATAATTCTGCCATTGAGATTTCTCATGTTTTACAAGAAGGATACATTGAGATTTCTCTGGTTTTACAAGAAGGATACATTGAGATTTCTCTGGTTTTCCAGGAAGGAAACATTGAGATGGGAATGATCCAAAATTTAATTACAGAATCAGCGATATAAATACGATGTCTGAAATTACTGAAATGGAACCGAAATCAGGAATGGAGCTGAAATCACAAATGGAACGAAAATGAATTTCGATTTTACACATTCTAGTCCATTCGAAAATTTTGAAAAGTTTTCGTTTCTGCACGAAAATTTGTTCGGATCTGCCGTTTTCGGATCTGAAAATTTTTGGGAAATCGTCCGAATCTGAATGCACGAATCGGGAAATTTCGTGAAAATTCCAAAATTCAGAAACCCGAAACGCACATCCCTAGTTATTGCCCATAGTAGTAAATCATGCAAACGGACGCACGCTAAGCCCTACCTTTGAGATAGACAGGAGAAATGTAGTGATTCCAAATTTGCCGATGGTAAAAAAATTTCCTTTTTTAAACCAATACTGCAAGAAAAATATTGAAAAAAAAGGGAGAAATATAACGCGCCTGATATTCACCTGCAAAACGTGTAGCATAATCTGCTTCCTAGTTTTGACTCTATGTGCAGAAACATTAGCAAAATATTTCTATGTCTTACTGCTGGATCCTTGACCTTACCTCTTGGCTTGTGATATTTGAGCTCACGCTAACTCATTTTCAGTGTCTGTAGGGACCCAGAAAGGTTAAAGCGTGTGGAAATATTGCTACTACAGGAATTTGTACTTGGCTTGAAAGACCCTAACTCTTCACTTATAACACCAGAGGCAGCATGAGAATGATAGTGAATCACTTATCACCCCTATGTTGGCACCTAGTGATGAGATGAAGCTCCTCTCATCCTATCTTTAGTCTATATTTCCAGTTTCACTCATTATTACCTGTTCTATTTAGAGCCAAATCAGGTCTCTTTACAAATATGAGCACACTGCAGTTTCAGAAGAGTAATCCTTGCTATGTACATGTCAATTCACTGTATATACGTGATTTTATTATTGCGAGTAACATCGTTACTCTCAGCAAAGGTATGAAAGGCGATACCATCATACAACACATACACTGTAAATAGGACGAAGAATACATTGTAATGTGTCTGACTTTGAGTCAAAACAGTAAGATGTCAGAAGTTGAAAAAAATTGATTTATAGCATAATGTCAGAATAAGAATAACACTGCTATCCATCAATCCGTTTTACCTAGTGTATAATGCAAAATATTCATTAATAAACATTACTTATCAATAGAAAATGTTATTTAGATTTGAAAACATCAATCAATACAATTTGCACAGTGTCCTATGCTTCAATTATGAAATCAATTCTTATTTTTTGATGCATGCTAATGAAATAATGGAATGATAACTGTAACTGAAAACCAAGCAACATTATTTTTTATGAATATTTTTTCCCAGAAGTGAAGTTTGTAGATCAGTTGACGAGTTTAGATCAGTTAATAGTGTGGTATATTTATTAGACATGTGCGATTAGGTTCAGATCATTTCAAGATTCAGTGGAAAAAAAATGGCAATTCGGTGATTGGGATCGATTTGAAATCCGAATTGCCAATATCTGAAACAAATTGCTCTCCGACTAAAAACATGCCGAATCGACCCGAACAGATTATAAATTGGCCAGGTCACAAAATAGATTGGATATGTTCTGATCGAGTCAGAATGCTCCTCAACTTTATTGAAGCCAATGTATCATTATGTGCATCAATTTTTGGAGCATATGCCCCATTCTGTGAGCCCTTTTTTGGAGCAAATGTTCCATTCTGTGCACCATGTTTGGAGCACATGGCCCATTCTATGAAAATGCCTTATTCTGTTAATCATTTTTGCAGAACATGTTTCATTTTGTGCATCATTTTGGACCAAATTCTTCATTCTGTGTGTCATTTTGGAGTATGTGCATCATTCTGTGCATCATTTTGGACAAATTCTTCATTCTGTGCATCATTTTGGAGCATATGCTTCATTCTGTGCATCATTCCAGAGCCATTCATGTGGCATTCTTATGTTTTCATATTTTAATACAACAAAGTTTAAGCAACGTCTATATATATATAGTATAGCGGACCCTTCTGATCCTATATTCCGAAATGGTCCGATGCAAAATAGCGAAAGCTTCTGATATTCCGAATTGCCTGGTTCCAAATATTTTTGATTCTGAATATATTTGGATTCTGAAATATTCTGAACTGGAACTGAATTTTTTTGTCTGTGCACATGTCTAGTATTTAGAAAATGTTCATCATACATGAGGAGATATCTGTTCTGTAACCTTTTTACCATTTCATTTTTTTAAATCTTTGACATATCAAAAACTAATTTTTAACCTCATCTGAATCACATCTCAATTCAAAGTGCGCAGGTCTGAGCTGGCCTTTGTGCCAATGAGTAGAGACCAGCAGAGGCGTAACTAGAAACCTCAGGGCCCAGGTGCAGGAACCATAACGGTCCCCCCCACCCTAGGCAAAAACATATTTTGTCCCCCCTCCCGTCAACATGCATTGGCCCCTCCAGGTCCACAAAGTTGACTACAGACAATCAGGGTCCCGTTTTTTTCCAGGTCCACTATGACCTCTTCAGTCCATCTCATTTTTAATGTAATGTAATGTGCACTACACATTGTGCATAGCTCCACAGCAATAAACCTCACAGTAATGTGCGCTGTGTATGAACATATCACAGAACTCCACAGCAATGTGCAGTGTGTATGAACGTATCACAGAGCAATAAAACGCACAGTAATGTGTGCTGTGTATAAGTGTATCACAGAGCTCCACAGCAATAAACCTCACAGTAATGTGCGCTGTGTATGAACATATCACAGAGCTCTACAACAATGTGCAGTGTATATGAGTGTAAATCAGAGTTCCACAGCAACAAAACTCACAGTAATATATGGGGTGTATGAGTGTATCACAGAGCTCCAAAGTAAAACTCACACATAAGTATAAAATAAATTAAAGAATATATATATTGTGACACAGTCCAGTTTTAACCACGTCTTCTAGGGCAACATAAATATGCAGAGCCACAGTCTTTTTGTTCTTAAGCAAGACTTTTATTTACCTCCACCTTTCACAGGCAATCAGTGGGAGAATCAGTGGATCACAGCAAACATTTCTTTCATCAACAGAGGAATAACTTGGTTCTTTTTCCCTGTCTCTCCAGCTCTCTCTCCTGGAAGGACAGACACCCACACTCCTCAGCTACAAAGGAAAACCTTCCCTTAATAAAGCCCAACTAAATGGGACCACACCTGTATGCCATCGTTGGCTTTATTCTCCAAAACCTGGCCTGGCTAGTGAGCCGGGCTGCTGGGATAGTGGCCCGCCCTTCTCTCCCCTATCCCGACCCCAGGGACCCATAACACATTTTACTGGACGCTCTCCATTGCACCAGCGAAACACAAAATATATTTTAACCATCTCCCTGGGGTTATTTTTAAACACAGTGCACAAGGTCTGGTCTCACATATCGCCCATTCAGGACCATACCCTGCTTCCTGTCACACACCCTCCCCCTCAGCTCAAGACCATCGGGACGAGCGACCACGAACATCAGCGAATGCACCCGAGACAGCCCGTCGACATTTCCCTGTAGAAGACCGGCCCTGTGCTCCACCGAAAAACTAAATGGCTGTAGGCTAAGGAACCACCTCGTGACCCTCGCATTAGTCTCCTTATTGCGATACATCCATATGAGAGGAGCGTGGTCAGTTATCAGCCTGAATCTCCTACCCAATAGATAATACCTAAGGGTTTCCAATGCCCATTTGATGGCAAGGCATTCCTTCTCCACAACAGAATAGTTCTTTTCCCGCGGCAACAGCTTCCTGCTGAGAAAAAGAACAGGGTGTTCCTCTCCCTGACACTCCTGGGAGAGGACGGCCCCCAAACCAGCCTCAGAGGCATCAGTCTGGACTATGAAGTCCTTCGCAAAATCAGGGGACACCAAAACGGGATATACACACAGGGCCTCCTTCAGACCTATAAAAGCCTTCTCGGCTTCGGGAGACCACTTCACCATCACAGGGGATCTCGCCTTTGTGAGATCAGTGAGGGGAGCGGCTATCGCAGCAAAATTCGGGATGAACCGCCTATAGTATCCAGTTAACCCAAGAAAAGCCCTCACCTGTTTTTTTGTCAAAGGTTGTGGCCAACTCTGTATAGCCTCAACCTTCGTTGTCTGAGGCTTGACCAAACCTTTGCCAATAGTGTAGCCTAAGTACTTGGCTTCCGCTAGCCCAATGGTACTTTTTGTGGGGTTGGCCACTAGGCCCGCAGACCGAATTGTAGTGAGCACCCGCTGAACTTTAGGAAGGTGCGATTCCCAATCTGGACTATATATAACCACATCATCCAAGTATGCCGCCGCATATTGAGCGTGGGGTTGTAAAATCCTATCCATCATCCTCTGGAACATGGCAGGGGCCCCGTGCAAACCAAATGGCAACACTGTGTATTGGAACAAGCCATCTGGGGTTGAAAAGGCCGTTTTCTCCCTCGCTTGGTCAGTGAGTGGCACCTGCCAATACCCCTTAGTCAGATCAAGGGTTGTGAGAGTAGCGTGCTTTCCCAAGCCTCTCAATCAGCTCGTCAACCCTAGGCATGGGGTAGGCGTCAAATTTAGAAATGCAATTCAATTTACGGAAGTCATTACAAAATCTAATGGACCCATCCGGTTTAGGGACAAGCACAATGGGACTGTTCCACTCACTGTGCGATTCCTCAATCACCCCAAGTTTTAGCATTTTCTCTACTTCAGTCTTTATAGCTTGCCTACGGGCCTCAGGTACTCTGTACGGCTTCAGACAGACCTTTTTCCCTGGCTCGGTTATTATGTCATGTCTGATTTTTGTGTCCTCCCCGGTATCGCTGAGAACACTTCTCTGTTTTGCCTAAGAAACACCTTAACCTCCGCTTTCTGGTGTACAGAGAGGGTGTCAGAGATGTTTACCTCGGGGTCCGTGATAGGGAGGTCCGTAGGCTTCAGGGCCACTAAGACCTCTCTATCCTTCCATGGCTTTAACAGGTTTATATGGTAGGTTTGCTCAGGTTCCTCCTTCCCGGCTGGCTTACCTTATAATTTACCTCTCCTATTTTTCTCATCACCTCATAGGGACCCTGCCAGGTAGCCAAAAATTTATTTTCCACCGTGGGACTAGAACCAATACCCTATCTCCCAGTTGAAACACTCTGACCCGGGCATTCTTATTGTAGCTATACCTTTGGGCCTCCTGGGCTTTCCTCATATAGTCTCTAACGAGGGGCATGACCGCCTCCATGCGGTCCTGCATTTGGGATATGTGCTCCACGACACTATGGTAGGGTGTCGTTTCCTGTTCCCATGTCTCCTTAACGACATCCAGCAGTCCCCTGGGATGCCGGCCATATAACAGCTCAAACGGGGAAAAACCTGTAGAGGCCTGAGGGACCTCTCGGATGGAGAACATTAAGTAGGGCAAAAGAAGGTCCCAATTCCTGCCATCTTTATCAATAGCCTTCCTTAGCATACTCTTAAGCGTTTTGTTAAACCGCTCTACTAAGCCATCGGTTTGCGGGTGATATACTGAGGTTTTTAGCTGCTTGATGCCTAGCAATTTACACAACTCTTTCATAACCCTGGACATGAATGGAGTCCCCTGGTCTGTTAGGACCTCTTTTGGTATTCCCACCCTGCTAAACATCAGCATGAGTTCTTTTGCTATGGACTTGGCAGTGCCATTGCGGAGGGGAATCGCTTCAGGGTAGCGTGTTGCATAATCGAGGACAACGAGTATGTACTGGTGCCCCCTCGCAGATTTAACCAGGGGACCCACCAGGTCCATAGCAATCCTTTCGAACGGGACATCGAGTATGGGCAAGGGCACTAACGGGCTCCGGAATCCTGGAGCCGGTGCAGTAAGCTGACATTTAGGGCAAGAAGTACAATATCTATTGATGGCAGCAAACACCCCTGGCCAATAGAACCTCCTGAGGATCCTCTCCTTTGTTTTATCGATTCCTAAATGTCCCCCCAGGATATGGTTATGGGCAAGGTTTAACACCGTATTCCTAAAGTTTTGCGGTACCAATAACTGTTTGACAATGTCCGTCCCTTTCTTTTCCACACGATACAACAGATTGTCAGACATTTCAAAGTGGGGGTACAGCAACAACCTCCCAGGCTGGGTCACATTTCCATCCACAACCTGGATATCATTTCTCACTGCCCCTAGGGTGGGGTCCTCCCATTGGGCCCCTTTAAAGTTTACCGGGCCACCCGCTAAACCCAATAACTCCGCCTGGTCAGAGTTAGCACCTGGCTCATTACTCTGAGCGGTTGGGTGCCCACTAATACTGGCATAGGACCACAGGTCGTTTCGTTGAACTCATCATCTAGATCAACATCAGAAAAAGGAAAGACATAGCCCTCCTTGATTTGCCTCAGTTCAGGGAGTTCCCATAGTTCCAAGAAGTATGGAAAATCTCTCCCAATCACAACGTCATGGGCCAAGTTTGGTACCACCCCCACA
Organism: Leptobrachium leishanense; assembly: GCA_009667805.1. Taxonomy (NCBI): domain Eukaryota; kingdom Metazoa; phylum Chordata; class Amphibia; order Anura; family Megophryidae; genus Leptobrachium; species Leptobrachium leishanense. The sequence goes on along the minus strand of CM019071.1, from coordinate 24,735,707 downwards.
CAATACTTCAGGGTACCACACTGGGTTTCGATATCCACTTCAGTAGTGGGGTACTCTCGTTTGTCTCCATGCACACAGACGACCCCAAGTTTTTTCACATGGTTAAACACCACCTTAGATAGAATGGCTTTAGTCACCAGGGTGACCATACTCCCCGAATCCAGCAAGGCGTTACACCGTCTGCCATTAACCTTCACGGTACACCAATGCGGATTATCAACTTTACCAGCAATGTCATACCCAGAGTACAGTGAATGTGCTTCATTATAGTCCATGGGCTCATCGTTCATACAGTCTCTGGCTATGTGGCCCCCTCTATGGCATTTAAAGCACCGGATTATAGGATTATATTTAGGTACTCCCTGTACCCCGGGAAACATGTCAGAGGGGTTTTCCGCATGTCCTTGCTCTTCTACACCCCACACCCGCTGAACAGTCTTACCAGTTCGTGTGGCGTTCTGGGATTTAGGACTGCGGGACTGAGTCGCTGAAGGCGGTTGCACAGCTTCTCCCGAAGCTATAAATCTTTCTACCAGGTGATCAACTGGTCTGCGGTTTGGGGGTCTCCTTGGTTTACCCAGCGGCGCAGAGAAGCAGGTAATCCACGCTGATAGCGATCCATAACTAGGGTCTCCACTATTTTAGTAGCGGAGTTGATTTCCGGCTGTAGCCACTTCCTGGCAAGATGAATCAAGTCAAACATCTGGGAGCGTGCAGCCTTGTTAGAAGAGTACGCCCAGGATTGGAATCTTTGCGCCCGCACTGCGGTGGTCACCCCCAGGCGCGCCATGATCTCTGTTTTTAATTTCACATAATCACTGGCCTGGGTTGGCTCCAGATCGTAGTAGGCCTTCTGAGGTTCCCCACTCAAAAAAGGGGCAAGTATGCTCGCCCACTCAGCCGCCGGCCATTCTTCCCTTGCTGCAGTTCGCTCAAAGGCCAACAGGTACGCCTCCACATCATCTGCTGCGGTCATTTTTTGCAGGTAATGGCTGGCCCGGATCACCTTGGTACCCTGGTAGCCATTTGCAGAATCAGACTCCAGTTTGTCTGATATGGCACGAATCTCCTTGCGTAGAGTACTGGTGGTAGTTCGCTGTTCCTCCTGGACCATGCCGATCGCCTCCACTTGGGATGTCATAAGCTGTCGCACTAGGACCTCTGTGCTTTCCTTCTGAGCTCTAGCCATAGCCAAAGCATTCTCCGCCTGGGCCAAAATTAGTCGCTGCAGGGTTTCCTGGGTCTCAGCAGTTCTCCTGTTTGCCTCCTGCTGTGCCGCAGTAGCCAGAACCAGGGCTTTTACGACGTCGTCCATGCTGCTCGTGGTTTATATTGCCCTCAGACTTGGTGTGGTTATCCTCACACAGGGCACCATATGTGACACAGTCCAGTTTTAACCACGTCTTCTAGGGCAACATAAATATGCAGAGCCACAGTCTTTTTGTTCTTAAGCAAGACTTTTATTTACCTCCACCTTTCACAGGCAATCAGTGGGAGAATCAGTGGATCACAGCAAACATTTCTTTCAGCAACAGAGGAATAACTTGGTTCTTTTTCCCTGTCTCTCCAGCTCTCTCTCCTGGAAGGACAGACACCCACACTCCTCAGCTACAAAGGAAAACCTTCCCTTAATAAAGCCCAACTAAATGGGACCACACCTGTATGCCATCGTTGGCTTTATTCTCCAAAACCTGGCCTGGCTAGTGAGCCGGGCTGCTGGGATAGTGGCCCGCCCTTCTCTCCACTATCCCGACCCCAGGGACCCATAACACATTTTACTGGACGCTCTCCATTGCACCAGCGAAACACAAAATTATTTTAACCATCTCCCTGGGGTTATTTTTAAACACAGTGCACAAGGTCTGGTCTCACATATCGCCCATTCAGGACCATACCCTGCTTCCTGTCACAATATATATATAATATATATTTATAATATATACATTACACATTGTGTTCAAAATTATTTCAACCCCCAATGCTGTAAAGGTTTTAGGAATTTAGTTGTACATTGTAATTGTATTCAGAATGAAATCCTACAAGGACTTTTTAAAGAACCATATGCAACTAAAATGACATCAATGGTTTTGTAATACAGTAGTAAATTTTCTTTTGTGAATTCTTCATTGACACAATTATTCAACCCCTTAAAGACTACCACTCTGAAGAACAGAGGTTCATTCAAGTGTTTTCAATCAGGTATTGAAAACACCTGTGGATGTCACGGAGCAGCAAATAAAGCATAATAAGCACCAATTAGGCAGCTTTAAAATGACTGTGATACTCAGCTCCTTCTAGACATTTACTGGTGTGGTTACAAACATGGTGAAGTCAAGAGAAATGGTCCAGGAAGACAAGAGAAGAGGTGATTACTCTTCACAGGAAGGGCAATGGCTATAAGAAGATTGAAAAGATGTTGAACATACAAGAGAGACCATAGGAAGCATCATTCGCAAATTCAAGGCAAAGGGCACTGTTGAAACGCTACCTGGTCATGGCAGAAAGAAGATGCTGACTTCGACTGCTGTGCGCTACCTGAAGCGTAGAGTGGAGAAAAGTCCCCGTGTGACTGCTGAGGAACTGAGAAAGGATTTGTCAGATGTGGGTACTGAAGTTTCAGCTCAGACAATACGGCGCACACTGCGTAATGAAGGCCTCCATGCCAGAACTCCCAGGCGCACCCCCTTGCTGTCTCCAAAGAATAAGAAGAGTCGACTGCAGTATGCCAAAAGTCATGTGGACAAACCACTGAAGTTTTGGGATCGTGTTCTGTGGACTGATGAAAGAAAATTAGAACTGTTTGGGCCCATGGATCAACGCTATGTTTAAAGGAGGAAGAACAAGGCCTATGAAGAAAAGAACACCTTGCCTACTGTGAAGCATGGCGGGGGGTCAATCATGCTTTGGGGCTGTTTTGCTTCTGCAGGTACAGGGAAGCTTCAGCGTGTGCAAGGTACCATATTTCTCTTCAGTACCAGGAGATATTGGATGACAATGTGATGCAGTCCATCACAAACCTGAGGCTTGGGAGACGTTGGACTTTTCAACAGGACAATGATCCCAAGCATACCTCCAAGTCCACTAGAGCATGGTTGCAGATTAAAGGCTGGAACATTTTGGAGTGGCCATCGCAGTCACCTGACTTAAATCCGATTGAGAACCTCTGGTGGGACTTAAAGAAAGCAGTTGCAGTGCGCAAGCCTAAGAATGTGACTGAACTGGAGGCTTTTGCCCATGACGAATGGGCGAAGATACCCGTAGATCACTGCAAGACACTTGTGTCAAGCTATGCTTCACGTTTAAAAGCTGTTATAACTGTAAAAGGATGTTGTACTAAGTACTAAGATTGAATGTCACTTGGGGGTTGAATAAAACTGATAATGATGTGAGCACAGAAAAGACATTTGTGGTTATTTCATTATAAATGTTATGTTATATTTGTCTGACCTACACGTGCCTCTTTGATTTAATTGTAAGCAAGATGACTGAATGATCAAAATCAATGTCAAACTGGCCAAAACACTCAATTTCAGTGGGGGTTGAATAATTTTGAACACAACTGTATATATAATATAGGCAGGCCTCCAGGCCCAGGCAGGCGAGTGTGGGCCCCCCCCCCCCGGACTCAAGGGCCTGGGTGCGGTGGCACCTTCAGCACCCCTGGTAGTTAAGCCCCTGGAGACCAGTGAGAATAAGGGCTTAACGGATGGCACATTTAGTGACAACCAAGGTGCAATATGTCTGTTACTATAGAGGGGTAGATGCCACCTGGGATGCAATGTGTAAACGTGGCATATGCCGCTAGATTGGTGTTAATTTGGGTTTTGGATACCTCATCAAACTGCGATACTGACGTGTATCTTTCTGATCTGATATACTCCCCACTTGGATATAAATCACATGCAAAGCTACATGTTTTATTGCTCTGGACAATATGCTCACTTTTAAAAGCAAGTGGAGTGGGTGGTAATTACTTAATGCCTGTAATAAATCATCAACTCAGCATTTATTATAAACATGCTTTACAATGAGAGACAGATGGATGGATAAGAAGACATACAGGCATGTAGAGCAAACAATGTACTGGGTAAAAGCGTCAGTGATATACTTTAAACAAGGAGCACATAATGTAACAATTACCGGTAATAGATAAAAACAGCCTTTTAATAAGTGACTAACCTAATTAATTCTTGTGTTGCTTACTCCGATGGTGATAATGTTTCATTACAAAGTTTAATTTAAGATTTTATTGGCAATGGTTAATTAGAAGAAAGGGAAGACTAATAGAAAAAATTACAATTGACAGACTTGGGTTGAAGCATTTTCTACTTTCTTTTTTCCCGGTCAAGTAATCTTGCAGAAGATCAGTTGGATAATTATTATGTTTATTGGTTACATTCGAGTTTGTAAATGTTAGGGTCTACACTCTGAGACCTGTATCTGTCTGTCATCTGTAGGTTATGGGATATTTAGCTGTTGCTTTTCTTTGAGATGAATTGCTCTCTATAACCACCATCATTACTGTTTGGTCATGTCATCCCAAGCTCTCATAACTGGTGTGAAGTGATGAAAAGCAATGATAATCAGTATGCAGAATTTATATTTTCCAATGAGTATCGATTAAGCCGCCCATAAGGAATTCTTCCTGTGATCAATTGATTTGTCTGGGAACATGTGAATTGGGCATATCTCAAAGCATCACGTATTTATGGTCTACCTTCATCATACAGCTCACTTAAAAAAACAATTATTGAAAAATGTCTCCTTTTAATGTGAACATGAGAGGGATCAGTCACTATAACGTGGTTTGAGAGAACTGTAAAAGTTTAAATAAAATAACTTTGCATTTTTTTCCCCAAACAAGTAAACATACAGTGTATAGAGTGAGACAGCATGATAGAGATGGAGAGGAAGAGGCGAATAGAGAAGAATAGATAGATTTATGGAGCAATAGAGAGATGTAGATAGACAATGGGCCATTATAAACCATTGTCTGGAAACCTATTCATTAACAGGACTATACACAGGACACGAGGTCACCCATTTAGACTGGAAGAAAGAAAATTCAGCCTAAAGCATAGGAAGCGTTATTTTACAGTGAGAACAATAAAGATGTGGAATTCTCTGCCTGTTGAGGTGGTTGGGTCAGAGACAACAGACTTTTAACAGCCTGGATGACTTCCTGCAGACACAGAATATTAAGGGTTATCATATTTAATATGTGGGTAAATGCTGCTTGATACAAGGGAAATCTGACGCCATCTGGGGTCAAGAAGGATTTGTTTCCCCAGTTTGTTGCATATTGGCGAGCGCTTCAGACTGGGTTTTTGTTTTGCCTTCTTTTGGATCAACAGCAGTAGGTGATGTGGCAAAGGCAGAACTCGATGGACGCACGTCTTTTTTCAGCCTATGGAACTATGTGACTATATAGAGATAGGTAGATGGAGGATTAGTGAGAGAAATACATTTATAGAGAGACAGTTAGCAATTAAGTGTGTGTTTTGCATTTCTTCCCTGTAATTTAGGTTGTTAAATTTAATTCTTGTATCAGGAAACATCAAACCAGTGAGATTTTAATAGCTTTCATTTTAAACTTGATTAGCACTGCACCCCGTATGGTACCTGATAGTTGACAGGCAGCTTTCATTAGGCTCAATGTCAAATGGCTAAAATTCATATTTACCGTTATTTCATTATTTGGAACTTCTCTTCACTTAATAGGCAATTAAACATCCGCACCACTTTCAGCAAATGTAATTATTTACTAAACCTGTCAACAATTAGTCATTGTTATTGTGAAGGTCTAAATTGATATGGGTCATTTTGAGCCACTAAGTCCCTGCAAAGGTCAAAATAAATTTATTTCTCCAACACATCCATCCACCAACTTTGAATTTAATTAGGAGTATGACACATTGCAGAATGTCTGTATTTTATCACTCAAGCAAACTGGCAACTTTAGTTTAGGTAGAAAGTTTCATATTTTAGTAAAATCACAAAAGAAATAAAAACATGATACTATGGACAGTTATGAATGTTAGATAAAGAATTGTAATTCTAGTAATATACCTGGCCTTCTTTGTGAATTTATTATCCGTAGTCTCAATTTTTACTGTAACGATAGCCTTGTATGAGTTGTAAATATATGTTTTCATGTGGTTGTAGAAAGCCGCTCTGGCCGTTCCTTGCTCATAACTCACCACATCTTTGAGCGTTGTTATAGATGAAGAGCCAAAGTCTATTTGATTTGCTATTTATCTTACATTAATGTATTCCCCCGAGGGTCACATAGTAAAAGCAGAAAATATTTATGAGACCAGAACTTTTTAAATAAACAAACAAATAATAACCCCCCCCCCCCACAGAAAACATAACAAAATACAGGCTCAAAACTTAACAGCAAATGTTTTGATATAGAGTTAAAAATGAGACGCTCTAACCAATGATCATATGAAATGTCTATGAAATGGGAAATATGTTTTGAACACAATGTTTGAGAACTGCAGATCGCAGGTCATGTCTGCCAAAGAATTACCCATGGCATTTGAAAAGAACAGAAAGAAAAGCAGCAATGCAAAATAATCAAAGATCATGGATTCACCAAGTTAACGTAACACTAAAGTGTAGCTTCATTTACCCCAACTCAAAATCCTCTGAGCTGATACACGGCTACTGATTTAGGTAACTTTAAGTAGACGTTATGTTGTTGTACTAGGGCAAAACTGCTACAAAATCATTCTCATCTTGAACCTGGACTATAGGCGCACCCTTCACCTTTCTAACCTGGTGTTTAACCCCTTAAGGACGGGAGTAATTTTACAAGTTTGGAACACTTTTGAACACTTCTAAAAAAGTAGAATTTCAGCTATTCGCTGTTCAACCATAATTTACCTCTTGCATATTAAGTGTACCCACCCTTATTATATATCATTTTGTTCAGGAGAAATAGGGCTTTCATTTTCCATCAAAGATTTATATATAAAATATATTATAGTATGAAAAAAAACCTAAAAACTATGAGAAAAAAGGAAATTTTGCGATTTTCAAAGTTCTCCATTGTATTTTTAGTGTGAATGACATTGTACGCTTAGCATTAAATGAAATAAAATACATATATTTCTGGTCGGCAAGGTCTTACGAGTTCAACGGTACCCCCCATGTAGAGGTTTTAGGAGGTTTTGAAAAGTTACAGGGTCAAATATAGAGTTTGCCCATTTCACGTTTTACAACTTGAAATTTGCCAGATTGGTTTCCTGGCCCTATGTTGACTTTGAGAGGTTATGGCAGCCCAGGTATGAAAAGTACCCCAACATGTCATACCATTTTGAAAAGTAAACAACCCATACTATTCCAAATGGTGTACGTTTCGTTTTTTTATAGTAGTCACTTAGTCGCAAACTTGGTCTTCATGTTTGTGTTTTGCATTTTTGACACAAAAACTGTTATTTTACTGATGATATCATGCTCCCTCGACATTTTACTGGCCTATAAAACTCATATTTCTAGTCGGCAAGGTCTTACGAGTTCAACGGTACCCCCCATGTAGAGGTTTTAGGAGGTTTTGGAAAGTTACAGGGTCAAATATAGAGTTTGCCCATTTCACGTTTTACAACTTGAAATTTGCCAGATTGGTTTCCTGGCCCTATGTTGACTTTGAGAGGTTATGGCAGCCCAGGTATGAAAAGTACCCCAACATGTCATACCATTTTGAAAAGTAGACAACCCAGGCTATTCCAAATGGTGTACGTTTCGTTTTTTTATAGTAGCCACTTAGTCGCAAACTTGGTCTTCATGATTGTGTTTTGCATTTTTTACACAAAAACTGTTATTTTGCTGCTAATATCATGCTCAGTCAACCTTTTACTGGCCTACAACATTGATATTTGTGTTCGGCAATGTGTTACGAGATCAACGGTACCCTCCATTTAGCATTTTTATTTTGCTTTTTGGAAAGTTACACGGCCAAATGTAGAGTTTGCCCATTTCAGGTTTTACAACTTGAAATTTGCCAGATTGGTTTGCTGGGCCTAGGTTTAATTTGAGAGGGTATGGCAGCCTAGGTATGAAAAGTACCCCATCATGGCATATCATTTTGAGAAGTAGACAACGCAGAGTGTTGAAAATGGGGTATGTCCAGTTTTGTATAGTAGCCACTTGGTCACAAACCCTGGCCACACTTAGTTTTCATGATTGTGTTTTGCATTTGTTTTACACGAAAACTGTTATTTTGCTGCTAATATCCTGCTCGGTCAACCTTTTACTGGCCTATAACATTGATATTTGTGTTCGGCAATGTGTTACGAATTCAACGGTACCCCACATGTAGCATTTTTATTTAGTTTTTTGGTTATTTAACAAGTGATTTTCAGGATTTATGTCGACTTTGAGAGAACATGGCACGCCAAGAAAGAATATTGCTCCAAAGATGACGTGCCAATGATTCTAAATTAGTATTTTGAGTTGTTTGGTGCAGCCACTTTAGAATAGCTGGGCTTAACGTAAACAGGGACAGGACAAATTCAGGGGATTCCAGAAGTCAGAGTAGTCGTTATAACAAGCCAATGAGTCGGTACAGGCAGCAAACAAAGAGTAGTCGGTATAACAAGCCAATGAGTTGGTACAGGCAGCAAACAAAGAGTAGTCGGTATAACAAGCCAATGAGTCGGTACAGGCAGCAAACAAAGAGTAGTCGGTATAACAAGCCAATGAGTCGGTATAGGCAGCAAACAAAGAGTAGTCGGTATAACAAGCCAATGAGTCGGTACAGGCAGCAAAGGGTAATCAGGACAAAGCAGAAAAGGGGATTTAGTAATTTAGCTCGGTATGATAAATTTTGAAGCACTCGGTTATGCAGAGGCCAGGTAGAGATGGGCAGGTAGGGCAATAATAACTAGAATCCTTTCGGATTCCTTTCTTGCAGCAGACACGACACTTTTTCTGGGGGGACTTTTTACAGCGGGTGGGAGGGACTCGGGAAGGAAAGTGTCTGCCGCTTAATCTTTGGAGATCTCCTGATTCCAAAGCGGATGTAACGGGGGCCGGGGTTAGGATAAGTTGGGATATGATCTCAAGCATGAATTCTAGGAAGGGCTATGGCTTTTGTACTGCTGCCTGCTTGTAGAGCACGTACGCATTGAAAATCGCTATCTCGGTCAAATAGATGGCAATCTTCTTGTACCATGCCCTAGTCTTTCGGTTCACCAGATAAGGCTGTATACATTGATCAGCCAAGTCTACTCCCCCCATAAACTTGCTGTAATCTACAATGCACTTCGGCTGTTCCAGTGGCTCAGTCCTCCCTCTCACAGGCACTGGCACTGTACTTTCGTCGTGCACTGTAGATAGCATGTATACATCCTTCTTATCGGTGAACCGAAGGGCTAGCACTTCTTCCTGACGTAGAGATGAAGAGGAGCCCCTACTTCTTTTGCCTGCTGTCAGGATTTGGGGAAAACCTCTGCGATTCTTCCGCACTGTGCCACACGCAAGGGTCTCAAAACAATATAAATTTTTAAATAGGTCGATACTGGTGTAATAGTTATCGACCCATAAATGATAGCCCTTGTTGAATAGGGGATAGACCAGATTCCACACAATTTTTCCACTGGTGCCAATACAATCGGGGCATCCTGGGGGGTCAAGGTGGCTATCTTTCCCTTCGTATATTCTAAACGCCCAGGTGTAGCCTGTTGTGGACTCACACAATTTATAAAATTTGACGCCATACCGGGATCGCTTGCTTGGGATATACTGCTTGAAGAGCTCCATGCTCCTCATGAAGTCCATGTGACGAAACGCGTCGAGCAACACCTCCAGACGATTTGGGTCATGGGAGTTGGTGATGTTATGCTCCATTTATTTTAAATTTCTGTAAGCGCAATAAAAACTTTTTTATGGTTGCTTGGCTATCTACACTATTGTTATTTTCTTCCCTCAAGGCTACCATTCCAGCTTGGAGAAATTCAGGAACCTGCTATGTGTCTTCCCAGTATTGGCAGCCTGTGAGTGGTTAAGATTATACTCCACGAATACATTGTATTCAATTTTATTTTTATTTCTATTTTATGTTCATTTTGCATTGCATTATTTTATTTTGTTAGTGGTATCACCCTATGTGTGATCCATCATATTGAAGAGCAGTCTGCCTTTGAATTTCATAAGGGACTCGTCTACAGATATATTTTGGTTGGGAACATAATTATCGGTGAATTTGGCAGACATAAGACTGATAAGGGGCCGAATTTTATAGAGGCGGTCATGCATTGGGTCGTTTCTTGGTGGGCACAGTGCGTTGTCATTATAATGGAGGAATCGCATGAGATTTTCGTATCTCTCCCTCTTCATAACCCTTGGGAATAGTGGGGTAGCCAGGATGGGGTTTTTGTGCCAGTAAGACCGGATACTTGGCTTCTTCACTATTCCCATTACGAGGGTTAGAGCCCAAATTTTTTTTAACTATCACATCCGTTGGGTGCCACTTGTTACATCTGTGGCAATGTGAATCCGGATGCGCATCAAGATACTGGTTGGCAAACAGGTTGGTTTGCTCAACCACCATCTCGAATACGTCGTCCGACATAAAGAGATTAAAAAAGCTCACTGGCTCACAGTCCTCTACCCTTACTGTGATGCAAGGAGTCGCTATAAATGGGGTATTTCTGGGGCAGCCATATTTGGGGGTACCCAATTGCTCTCGCGCCTCCCAGTAGATGGTGGGGGGGGTCACCATCACTGGAGGGTTCACTAAGAGGCTCTATATCAGAGGCTGTGAGGGTGTCACTGTCGGCAAGAGCGTCGCTCTCAGAGGCGGCCAGGATCTCATATGCCTCTTCTGGGGAATAAAAGCGGGAGGACATTTTTATGGGGATCTTGTTATAACTAAATTAAATGGGAGGTCGGGGAACTGATGGGGTCAAGTACACAAATAAAATATTAGAACACCTAAACTAAGCCCTTCTGGTCCTTGTAGTGGCCGGTACTTCTATCTAGACAAGGTAAGAATATTCCAAGGGGGGTCGTATGCCAATGCGGGTAGTCAGGAATGCCACGGGGTCGTATGCCAATGCGGGTAGTCAGGAATGCCAGGGGTCGTATGCCAATGCGGGTAGTCAGAAATGCCAGGGGTCGTATGCCAATGCGGGTAGTCAGAAATGCCAGGGGTCGTATGCCAATGCGGGTAGTCAGAAATGCCAGGGGGTCGTATGCCAATGCGGGTTCTCAATCGGGGGTACACTGCCAATCAGGGGTACACTGCAGGCCAGGGGGTACAGTGCCTCAGTTTTTTTTTCAGGTTTTTTTTTCAGTTATTTTTTTTCAGCCAGGGGGTACTGTGCCAGGAGGGTACAGTGCCTGCCAGGAGGGTACAGTGCCAGCCAGGAGAGTACAGTGCCAGCCAGGGGAGCATCTTTGCAGGTAGCGTGTCTGGAGGGTGTGCCAGGGCTGAAGCTGGCGGCGTGGGGCCTTACAGAGTCGAAGAGGAGCAAGAGTGTCTAGAGCAGAGATAAGAGTAGTGTTGTAGTGATTAGTGGCAGCATCAGGGCAGGTGAAGGATGAGGTATGAGGGAGGTGGTGAAGTAGGTTGGAGAATTGATGGGGGTCCACAGCATGTAGATTTCTGCGAGTGTGTGTGCGGGGTGGGGGAGCAGGGTGTTTAGGAAGTCCAGATAGGTTGAAAGAGAGAAGGTGGTGGTCAGAGATGGGGAAAGGGCGACAGTTGAACTCAGAAATGGAGCAGAGGTTGGAAAAGACAAGGTCAATAGCGTGACCATCGCGGTGGGTAGGGAGGAGGGAGGATTGTGTGAGTCCAAGGGAGGACGTGAGTGAAAGAAGTTTGGAGGCAGCAGGGGCGGAAGGATCATCAATGGGAATGTTGAAGTCCCCGAGAATTAGGCATGGAAGATTAGAAGACAGGAAGTGAGAAAGCCAGGTAGCAAAGTGGTCAAAGAACTGGGAGGTTGGTCCCGGTGGGCGGTAGATGACTGCCACCCTGAGAGCCAGAGGAGAAAACAGGCGGATGCAGTGTGTCTCGAAGGAGGAGAAGGAGAGGGATGGGGGTGGAGGGAGATGCTGGTAGGTGCAGGTGGGAGAGAGCAGGATTCCGACCCCGCCACCATTTCTCTCACCCGGTCTGGGGGTGTGGCTCAAGTGTAGACCGCCATGTGAGAGAGCAGCAACGGAGGCCGTGTCAGAGGGAGTTAGCCAGGTTTCAGTTAAAGCTAGGAGGTTGAAGGAGTTTGAAAGGAAGAGGTCATGGACGGCTGTGAGTTTGTTGCACACAGAGCGAGCGTTCCAGAGGGCGCAGGAGAAAGAGGACAGGCGCTGAGGGATTATAGGAATGAGGTTGCTGGGCTTGCAGGGAGGTGATTTATGTGCGATGGAGATAGGATGAGAGGGAAGTATTGGATGTGTTGTGGGGCCAGGGTTAGGGGATATGTCACCTGAATAGAGTAACAGCAGGAGGGTGAGAAAGAGAAGGTGGGAATGGGATTTGTGTGAGTGATTGGCAGCACGAGAGTTAGAGGGAGACCATGTTCTGAGGAAACAGAGGAGCTCATGTGAGGCCATCATGTGGGACGAGAGGAGGGAGGGAGAGATGCAGATTGTGTAGGGGTCGGTGGTAGAGGGGCAGGAGTTCCATTTAAGGAGAAAGGTAGAAGCAAATCCCCTTTCATAGCATTACCTGTTGATGTTGAATACTTCCTTACACTCTTTCCCTTTCAAAATATGTTGCCAAAGTGTCCGCATTTATAGCTGGAAGAAGTTGACTAGGCAGCACATTCCAGACACATGGTCGTATTATACAGTCTACAGATCTTTGCAAGTGTTGAGCAAGCAAAGCTGTAGCCAGGTTTACTTTGGTGAAAATCCAAGCTGATAATTGATTTATTAGTCTTAATCCAACCGTCATACTGTTAACGCTGAGGATTAGGATGAAGCACAAGAAATTTGAGCATTTAGAAAAAATTTATATTTTCTATTCCATTTCTGCAAGTGCAATTAGATGCTTATAATCAGGGGTCAAGTCCTAAAAAGTTAAATAATTGCAGGACTCTTCCTGTCCAAATAGAAATGATCTTGCACTTAACACAAACACATGACTCAAATTTTATATATATATATAGTATATACAGCCAGGTCCAGAAATATTGGGACATTGACACAATTCTAACATCTTTTTTTTTTTTTTGTGAAAGGATTTTACCGGGAAGGATACATTGAGATTTCTCTCGTTTTCAAGTATGTCCTGGGTGGCGAGTATGTACCATTAGGTGTCTTGCCCAAGGACACTTACTGGAGAGGTTGCTCGCTGGGATCGAACCCATGACTCCACAGGCTCTCTCCATGCAGAGCAGTGACATTACCTCTACTCCACCCAGCCGGTATACACCACCACAAAGGAGTTGGAATGAAACAAACACAATGTGTTTTAACTGCAGACTGTCAGCTTTAATTTGAGGGTATGTACATGCAACTCAGGTGAATGGTGTAGGACTTACAGCAGTTTGCAGATGTGCCTCCCACTTGTTAAGGGACCAAAGGTAATGGGACAGAATAATAATCATAAATCAAACTTTCCCTTCTTAATACTTGGTTGCAAATCCTTTGCAGTCAATCACAGCCTGAAGTCTGGAATGCATAGACATCACCAGACGCTGGTTTTCATCCCTGGTGATGCTCTGCCAGGCCTCTACTGCAACAGTCTTCAGATCCTGCTTGTTCTTGGGGCATTTTCCCTTCAGTTTTGTCTTCAGCAAGTGAAATGCATGCTCAATGGGATTCAGGTCAGGTGATTGACTTGGCCATTGCATAACATTCCACTTCTGTCCCTTCAAAAACTCTTTGGTTGCTTTTGCAGTATGCTTTGGGTCATTGTCAATCTGCACTGTGAAGCGCCGTCCAATGAGTTCTGCAGCATTTGGCTGAATGTGAGCAGATAATATTGCCCGAAACACTTCAGAATTCATCCTGCTGCTTTTGTCAGCAGTCACATCATCAATAAATACAAGAGAACCAGTTCCATTGGCAGCCATACATACCCACGCCATGACACTATCACCACCATGTTTCACTGATGAGGTGGTATGCTTAGGATCATGAGCAGTTCCTTTCCTTCTCCATACTCTTCTCTTCCCATCACTCTGGTACAAGTTTATCTTGGTCTCATCTGTCCATAGGATCTTGTTCCAGAACTGTGAAGGCTTTGTTAGGTGTTGTTTGGCAAACTCTAATCTGGCCTTCCTGTTTTTGAGGCTCACCAATGGTTTACATCTTGTGGTGAACCCTCTGTATTCACTCTGGTGAAGTCTTCTCTTGATTGTTGACTTTGACACACATACACCTACCTCCTGGAGAGTGTTCTTGATCTGGCCATCTGTTGTGAAGGGTGTTTTCTTCACCAGGGAAAGAATTCTTCGGTCATCCACCACAGTTGTTTTCCATGGTCTCCCGGGTCTTTTGGTGTTGCTGAGCTCACCGGTGCGTTCCTTCTTTTTGAGAATGTTCCAAACAGTTGTTTTGGCCACGCCTAATGTTCTTGCTATCTCTCTGATGGGTTTGTTTTGTTTCTTCAGCCTAATGTTGGCTTGCTTCACTGATAGTGACAGCTCTTTGGATCTCATCTTGAGAGTTGACAGCAACAGATTCCAAATGCAAATAGCACACTTGAAATGAACTCTGGGCCTTTTATCTGCACCTTGTAATTGGGGTAATGAGGGAATATCACACACCTGGCCATGGAACAGCTGAGAATCCAATTGTCCCAATACCTTTGGTCCCTTAACAAGTGGGAGGCACATCTGCAAACTGCTGTAAGTCCTACACCGTTCACCTGAGTTGGATGTACATACCCTCAACTTAAAGCTGACAGTCTGCAGTTAAAGCACATTGTGTTTGTTTCATTCCAACTCCATTGTGGGGGTGTATAGAGCCAAAGATGTTAGAATTGTGTCGATGTCCCAATATTTCTGGACCTGACTGTATATATACGTATATAAATATATATAGTGACAGTGTGAGGGGCAGGGTGATAGACCACAGTTTTGCTAGGTGAAAGCCCTTTTCCCCGCCATAGGGTTAATTCTCAGTTGACGCCTGATTAAAACTGCCCTGCCTTTATAGGTGTGGTGGTTCCCTCTGAGAAAGAGCAGTCTTTGTGCTGGGGGCAGCAGAGTAAGAGACAAAACCCTGAAGTTAAGGGAAGTACACTATATTTTGTTTAGCTTTATTGGTATGCGACTTAGCTGCCCAATGTTATAGCGATGGGAGAATAATATTTAGTTCGACTCCGATATGGAGTTTAGCAAAAAATATGTTAAATCATGTTATGTATGTATTGTGATAAAAGGGGAAACACATGATTGAGCTCCTGTATGCAAGCTTTATAATACGTGAGATCAATAGGAACTCAGTTCCCTCTGCAAAAGTGGAGGAACTGTGTTCCCTTGAGTTCTCCCTTAACTTGACCCTGTCACAGTCAGCCACAATGGCGGTACCCGGCATGCGCCAAGTAGGGCCCAGGTATGAGTAAAAGCCGCTATATGCAGAGATGCGTGACACAATGATCTAGGATACGTGAATAAACCACAGGAGACACTGGGGACCTCTGCACGGCTATACCAAAGGAGCCCTATACTGATAGATCGGTCCTTAGAGTGGCCGAATCTGCACTAATAGAAAAAGGTTACCTTGTAGCCGTGCAGAGTCCTGGGGAAAACACAGATACCTGAAGGAGTTATACTCAACAACTTGCAGGGAAGGACTTCAATGACAAAGTCGTGGTCAGCAGGGACACACAACAAAACAATAAATCAACATGCACAGTACAGCTAGGGATGTCCAAAAGAGTTGTCAGTAAATAAGCCAGGAGTCAAAACCAAATCGTTTACCTTGAGCCAAAGCGGGGATACAACAGAGAAAATTCGTCAGCCAGGCCAGAGGGTCAATACCATGAAATCAATCAGAACATGAAACTCAGACAATGGAGAAACACTGAAACTGAAATAGAACTAGAACTAGGACAGAATAACAGGGAGCTCTCAGGAACAAAACAGTAGCTGAAGTGAACCAGGTGCAAGAGCATGGTGATATGGGCCCATGGCTTAATATAGGGGAGTAATCAGCCCATATCACGAGCAGAAGCTCAACGAGCAATAGAACTTAGCACTGGGAAACACATGGAAACCAAGACATAAGGAATACAGAGGGCAGGGAGACAGGGCTGGAACGTGGGAACGTGACAGACCCTTGCCATTTCAGAAAACAGTGACAGGACAACCTGCTGTATTATGGGTCTGAATATATATATATCTCAAGGATGTAATCCTGGAGTTGTGGTAGGGGATAGTTGCCCACTTAAAAATGCTCACCTGGATCCTTACAGGACTCATCACCATTGGCAATGTCTAACAAACCCTCCCTCTTTTACCAGTTTCCTACTTACATTAACAGGTAGACTCACCTTTATAATTATATATATAATATATATATATATATATATATATATAAACATAAACTTTATGCATGGGTTCCTGGATTTTACTCAAGCCAACCATCCTACCATAATTCTGTAGCCATAATTTATATATATATATATATATATATATGTATAAACAATTAGATATAATAACATTTGCCCTTTTTCTTCCTCTGTCATTGATGGTCAGGGCTGCTGCAGGGATTTAATGATGCCCAGGTGATAATGAACTCAGGTGACCTTCCTCCCAGCAAACTGCATAGTTCATGTATATTTTTTTGTGATGAGAGTTGTGTAAGGGTGAATTGGCTGCAAGTGTGTGAATGTTTATAGATGCATGATAGTTGTATAAGTGTGTGACTCAGTTATTGAGTGGAATGGGTATGTGTGTAGGGCTCTATGTACGTTCTGTCTCCATCAATTTACTGCCCAATTATTCCACGGGAAGGTTACCATTAAGAAAAAAAGGTTAGCAATGAAATATCAGACACATATTAACCCCTTCCCGCCGCAGGACGTTCTATGCTGTCACGGCGGTGAGAGGACTTTGAAAATGCAGGGCGTACATGTACGACCTGCTGTCTTCAATGGGGCCACCTCGGCCCCTGCTTGCAGCCTGCGGCACGAGTCATTGGCTGCACGAGGACTGTCTGAACTCAAGCCGTCCTCCTGCAGCCAATGTCGCCCGATGTGTGTCAGGTGCGGGGCAGACCGCAATTAGTGACGTGTGACGGAACCTGTCGGCGAGGTGTCCCTTTACGCCTCGACAGCGAAAGCCACCCCTTAAGGGTGCCACCCGAGCTCCTTAAGGGGTTAAAGGGCAGGACAAATCTAACCTTCTCTCTCCCACAATGGCTGCTGGAAATGTCTGTGTTCCTTTTCGTCTCATATGAGAAGCTAAAAGTCACAGAAAAAGGGTCAGCCTTTGTGAGTGCCGAACGATAACGACAATCTTATGTCATTCACTAAAAAGTTCAGGTTTTGATGCAAGCTTTTATAAATGTATCAAACTTTTTTGAATTGTTGCATTGAGCTTATTTTTCTAGAGCTTAATGTGCAAGTAGAGCCTTCCAAATGCTAGATAAAGCCTAATCTGGCTGTCACAGAACTACATATCCCATTAACCTTTGCTAGCAAGAAATCAGCAGCCTGTGAATTTTAAAGGATCGTATGATTGGGGGATACTTACTATTAGATGTGGAGCTGGTAATTAAATGCTATAGCTATACATGTTATGTTAGCTCATTTTTCAGGACTTCAGATCAACAGTAAAGCTTTGAAGAGAGACCTACGACCAGGAGTCCTAACGTATTCGTTCTTTAAATCGGATGCCAGCTGAGTTATACAAAGTGAAAATGTGTGTGTGGGGACGGACGGACGGACTAATGTAAAGTAAGAACAACTTTTCAAGATACAGAATGGCGCTCGTGGATAATTTTGAATTGTGTCAAACGGTTAGTGGACATCTATTGCATTGGCATCTTCCAATATTAGTAAAGACATTAATGACACCTGCTTGCAAAGTTTATTGTACAGATTATTCTGCTTCCAATCTGAGTATAGAATTCCTTCTGTCTGCAAACAATTTTAAAACGTTTATTCTTAGACCAGATGCTTCCCTATCACCCGCCACTGCTGCACCGCCACTGGGTTAAAAAAGTAAATTTATTTATTTATAAAGGGCCCTATTACATTCTTCGCGCAGAATTGTGCGCACGCGCAAAAACGCATTGACGCGAGGGGCAAAACACTTTGCGTTGAACGTCGTATTACGACCTTCGCGCACAAATTCGCGTTAACGTCTAACGCGAGTGACCCTGCGCGAACCCTTTGCGAGCGCAATTTACTGCGCGCATCCTATACTTAACATTGTGAGCGCAAATGCATTTGTGCGCTGGTGCGCGCATGGTATTACAATTTTAGCGCAAAATTTAACAGACAACGTTTGCGCGCATAATTTTAACGTCATAATTTAACCCTTTCGCTGCTGAGGCTTTTCCCGCCCCTGTGCTGAGGTCATTTTTTACCTGTTTTGCGCATCATGTTTAAACGTGTTTTTAAGGCTTATTTTAGTATATGACACCGACATATTATATATCGTTCTTTCCGTCAGACTCGGTAGATTCATAATATGTCATTATTATATGTATACGTTATGTCATGTCTGTATATTATAACAAAAAATGCAATAAAATATGTATTTTCAATAATTTACAACGTGTAAAGTGTTTTTTCCACATTTTAACATGCGAGCAATTGCGGTTATATTTTGTATGGGGTGCGCTTGTTAAAAAAATTAGAGATGGGGTCTCGTTACATTTTTTTTTGGGGAAAATGACACTATTTTTAACAAACACACCGCATACAAAAATCGTTAGTGCAGCATCATTGTTCACATTATAATTGAAATGGGAACAATATTGCTGCATTAACAAACCCAAAAAAAAGAAAAAAAGTGTTTATTTATTTATTTTTTTTTTTTTTCTTTTAAATTTTTTTTTTTTTTACAACATTTTTAACTTTCATGTTTGGTATCGTTGGAACGGCCACGCTCTGGCCGATCCAACGATATCAAACTTTAACCCCTAGCTGCCACGGATCGGGAGATAGGGAGTTCATTGGAACTCCCTATCTCCACACTTGGTGGCAGTTAGGGGTTAACTGTAGGACTGGCGTCATCGTGCTACGCACGATGACGCCAGTCCTCTGGGGGAGTTCCCGGAAGCTTGGCCGACATCCAAGATGTCAGCGCCGATTTGCGATCCAGCTCCCCAGGGGTTAATGCCAGGCATCATTTGGAAGGGCAGGCTGTGCCCTTCCAAATGATGCCTGGGTTAAGCCCCTGTGCGCCGCCGATCGGGAGGGAGAGAGGTCCGAAGGACCTCCCCCCCTCCCTTTCAGGCGCCTCCTCCGCACATGCGGGGGGGGCGCCTGAATTAGGTGTCATCGCGCCCCCGCGATGACACCTAATAATGGCGGCTGCTGGTCCGGATGCCGGGCTGACATCCAGGATGTCAGCCCGCACTGGAGGGGCCAGCGATCGGCCGGAACCCGGCCGAACGCTGACCCCAATGTGAGGACGCGCTCAGCGCGTCCTCAGCACACCAGCGGTAATGCTGAGGACGCGCTGAGCGCGTCCTTAGCATTGAAGTGGTTAAACTGGTGGTAACGGCAAATTGTAACAACCTGACCGTACCAAACTGCGGTTTCACAACGGAGAACGTCGATGTGCTCATTTTTTTTACTAGATCCGTCAAAAATGACGGCCACTACCTTGTCTTCCGTCAGAACGTACGTCTGTTGTGCGCAGTCCACACAAACTGACGGACTTGCGTTAAAAATTACATTGCGCTCACTGGTTTCTGCGTGTAACGGTACTTCGCGCGCATTTTTGGGCCTCGGTTTTACGAGCGCAATTTCCCGATTGATGGAATAAATGCGCGAGGAATGTAATTCCAGCGGTGATTTTCGTGAGTTAACGTTTAACGCTTTGCGCAAAAAAACACGCGTTTAGCGTGCCTTTTTGCATTAAGAATGTAATAGGGCCCAAAGTATTTTACCAGGAAGGATACATTGAGATTTCTATTGTCTTCAAGTTTGTCCTGGGTTCAAGAACATTGATATTTTACAGTAGTTACAGAAATACAAAAGTAATAAATGCAAGATATTAAAACAAAACACAAATATACAGATTAACACAGAAAATAAATATGTAGGAAATAAAGTCATTATGTTACATGTTTACAGGTGCATTCTGTATTGAGGTATGTTAATAGGGAAGTCTTAAGGGACAGTATCCATGAGACCGGGGGGCAGTATCCATGAGACCGGGGGCAGTATCCATGAGACCGGGGGCAGTATCCATGAGACCGGGGGGGCAGTATCCATGAGACCGGGGGGCAGTATCCATGAGACCTGGGGGCATTATCCATGAGACCTGGGGGCATTATCCATGAGACCTGGGGGCATTATCCATGAGAGCTGGGGGCAATTATATCCATGAGAGCTGGGGCAATTATATCCATGTGAACTGGGGAAAATATATCCATATAACCAGCGCTGTGCATATTATTCTTGGGGTTTAGTGCTGTGTATATTATTCTTGGGGTTCAGTGCTGTGTATATTATTATGGGGGCTCTGTGCTGTGCATGTTATGTTGTTGTTGGGGCTCAGTGCTGTGTATATTCTCCTGGAGGCTCAGTGCTGTGTATATTATCCTGGAGGCTCAGTGCTGTGTATATTATTCTGGGGGCTCAGTGCTGTGTATGTTATTCTGGGGGCTCAGTGTTGTGTATATTATTCTGGGGGCTCAGTGCTGTGTATATTATTCTGGGGGCTCAGCGCTGTGTATATTATTCTGGAGGCTCAGTGCTGTGTATATTATTCTGGGGGCTCAGTGCTGTGTATATTATTCTGGAGGCTCTGCGCTGTGTATATTATTCTGGAGGCCCTGCGCTGTGTATATTATTCTGGGGGCTCAGCGCTGTGTATTATTCTGGGGGCTCAGCGCTGTGTATATTATTCTGGGGGCTCAGCGCTGTGTATTATTCTGGAGGCTCAGCGCTGTGTATATTATTCTGGGGGCTCAGCGCTGTGTATATTATTCTGGAGGCTCAGCGCTGTGTATTATTCTGGGGGCTCAGCGCTGTGTATATTATTCTGGGGGCTCAGCGCTGTGTATATTATTCTGGGGGCTCAGCGCTGTGTATGTTATTCTGGGGGCTCAGCGCTGTGTATGTTATTCTGGGGGCTCAGTGCTGTGTATATTATTCTGGGGGGCCTGTGCCTGGATATATATATATATTATATATAAAATGCGTTAGTCCAGTTGCCACAATCACGAGTATACCTGTACGTAGTCATACCTTTCACTGATCAGTATAGTTTCCAGTTTACACTCTTGAAAGCTTGTCTTTTAAATGTAAAGTTAACCCAATAAAAATGGTATCACCGGCTCGTCCGGCTATACTCGTGATATATATATATATATATTTTCTTAAGGTAATGGGGGTTGTGGAATTCGTGGGTGAGTTCCCTCA
Organism: Leptobrachium leishanense; assembly: GCA_009667805.1. NCBI lineage: Eukaryota > Metazoa > Chordata > Amphibia > Anura > Megophryidae > Leptobrachium > Leptobrachium leishanense. The sequence goes on along the minus strand of CM019071.1, from coordinate 24,714,196 downwards.
CTTTTTTTCCCAGGACTTGACCCCTGAGTTATATTGTAGCACAAAGTTTGTCTGGGCCTCAGCGGTGAGGACATATAGATTGGATCCCACTGTCCACTCCAAATGTAGGTGCTGCATAACTATCAATAGGATATAGATAGAAATCTCCAGAAAATTAAAAGGATAGATTCAATAACATTAACAGGGTTATTCAGAGAGAGAGGTGAAAACCAGAAGAATTGGCAGGAGTATGAACAATCTAGACCAAATGGCCAATTTGGAAAGTGAGATAAATGGGAGAATTTTTCAGGTTTGGCTACTTTGACCTAGAATTTTCACTTATCCAGTCATTCACCTGGTTTTCACCGCTCTCTGAATAACACTGTAAATTTTGAAAACCCCACAATATTAAAGTGCATCTTCAGTGGTTGAGAAGAAGCAGTTAATGCTTCTTATAGTTATGTTTTACTCACTGTCTTTTGATTCTTAGAATTATGTTTTTTTTGCATCATCCCTAACCCTTTATTAGGATAATACATGTGATGTTAAGGTTTGAGAAAGACTAAATAGAGCAAAATCTTCACTTGTGATATACTAATAAACATTTTTGAAAATATCCCCAGTGTGCCTATTCCTCCTTTCTACATTTACCTTAAAATGACTAATGTCCAGCTACACAGACTTGTCTAACCCCTTCACTACCAAGGGATTTTCCAAAAAAAATTTTTGTCAGGAACCATTGGTTTTTTAAAAATCATTTTTAATTAATTATACAGTAAGAAATATTTGGGCATTTTCCTAGTGTTTTTCTTACTGTAATAACATATTTGGCCAGTAGATGTGCGATCTACAGCCAAATCAAGTTACAGCCATTACAGTTGGTTTGCAGCAAACAAATTGTCCTGCTCATTGATTCGACTTCAATTTGCTCTGTTTGCAAATTTTCTAGTGTCCGTATCTTCTTCTGTGGCTCATGATTGTGCAGGCGACTGCATTAATAGACAAAGTCCTACATCACCAGCGTATTCCAGAAGAGGAGCAAAGAAAATCAGATGACTGATTAGGGACCCAAGGATCTACATACAGTTTGGGCTGCAACCCTTGAGTAACTATTTTGGCAAGGAATCCCAAGGTATGCTTGTTTTGTCCAGAGAGAAGATGAAGTTTCATTGTAGATTTTGGGTAGACTCTAACAGGGTTATCCAAAGAGATCCGAATTGCTTGAGAAAGGTAACCGAACGCTGAAAATCAGCATTCGGTTACCTTTCCTGGCCATTCGGCTATCCAGAGAGCAGGCAATTCGCCAAATCCTGGCGAATTGCCTGCACATACGGTGCCTGTTCGGTGCCTGTTCGAGGGCAGTGAAAACCCCATGAAAAAGCACTGCTTCGGCTATTCAGAGAACACAAACCAGCAGTGAAAGGTTCCCCTAATTCCCTGCCATTCGGTGGTTTAATTCGGCAAGTTTATTCAGGAGAATCCCATAGGCTTCAATGTTAAAAATATTCCCGTTTTAATTCAATATCTAATAAACCGTTCATTATAAAATTCTGCAGCTAAAAGTCTCTTTATTTATAGATTTTTTAGGATACTTTAAGCATTTTTTTTTTTTTTTTTTCTTTTAAAAAAGTCAGATTTTTTATTTTTTTTATTTCAGTTTACTTATTTTTCTGTAACAGCCCTCTTTATTATCATTCCCTGGACCTCCTGTGAAAATTTCAGACATTTTCGCTCAGTAGTTTCTTTGCAAACAGCGTTTCATTTTCCCAGATTCATACAAATGGTTTTGCTAATTTATTCACTGCCTCCTCTGCATCTCAGCTGCTTCGGCTCTGTGTGATTCGGCTCCTGTTCGGCTCCTGTTTGGCTTCTTGGAAGGTTAATCCAGATGTTTTTGCTTGTTTTCAGCATGCATTCGGTTAGTTTTCGTCAGGTTTGCGGCAGCTTTTCCCTGCAATTCGGGGACCCTGTGGTGCTTGCTGAATACACCGCAGGGTCACCGAAATGCAATCGGCAAAAGGAACCGAATTGAAGAGAACGAAAAGTCACCGAACGTGCGGTGACTTTTCGAATCTCTTTGGATAACCCTGTAAGAGTTGGGTCAGAAGAATAAGACAGTCTGGGCCATATTACAATCATCACACTAAAACAGGGGCACGAAGGAGGAAAACCTGCACCTGCAAGTTTCTCCTTAGCGTCCCTGTTTTAACATGATATTACGGTGCAGGCGCTAATCCAGACTTTCCCCCAGTCTCCCTCTGCTCCCGGCGGCCAGAAGAAGCGGGTTGAGCCTCCGTACTCGCCGAGGGATGCGAGGGGAGTATGTGATTTTTGTATTCTTTTTCAGCTGGTGCTGACTGATTCTGCAGAAGCGAAACCAGTTAGCACCAGGTCCTAGCTGTGGTTAACGGAGTGTAAACGTTAGCGTTATATAAGTAATATGGCCCATTGCCTCTAGCCATATACCTAGTAATTAAATATACAGGGTTATTCAAAGAGATCCGAATTGCTTGAGAAAGGTAACCGAACGCTGGAAATCAGTGTTCGGTTACCTTTCTTGGCCATTCGGCTATCCAGAGAGCAGGCAATACGCCAAATCCTGGCGAATTGCCTGCACATACGGTGCCTGTTCGGTGCCTGTTCGAGGGCAGTGAAAACCCCATGAAAAAGCACTGCTTCGGCTATTCAGAGAACACAAACCAGCAGTGAAAGGTTCCCCTAATGCCCTGTCATTCGGTGGTTTAATTCGGCAAGTTAATTCAGGAGAATCCCATAGGCTTCAATGTTAAAAATATTCCCGTTTTAATTCAATATCTAATAAACCGTTCATTATAAAATTCTGCTGCAAAAAGTCTCTTTATTTATAGATTTTTTAGGATACTTTAAGCATTTTTCTGATTTTTTTTTTTTTTTTAAAAGTCCGATTTTTTTTTGATTTTTTTTTTCAGTTTACTTATTTTTTTTGTAACAGCCCTCTTTATTATCATTCCCTGGACCTCCTGTGAAAATTTCAGACATTTTCGCTCAGTAGTTTCTTTGCAAACAGCGTTTCTTTTTCCCAGATTCATACAAATGGTTTTTCTAATTTATTCACTGCCTCCTCTAGGTCACAGCTGCTTCGGCTCTGTGTGATTCGGCTCATGTTCGGCTCCTGTTCGGGTTTTTCGAAGGTTAATCCAGATGTTTTTGCTTGTTTTCAGCGTGCATTCGGTTAGTTTTCGTCAGGTTTGCGGCAGCTTTTCCCTGCAATTCGGGGACCCTGTGGTGCTTGCTGAATACACCGCAGGGTCACCGAAATGGGATCGGCAAAAGGAACCGAATTGAAGAGAACGAAAAGTCACCGAACGTGCGGTGACTTTTCGAATCTCTTTGGATAACCCTGATAGTCACATTCTACTTCTTTTATGATGCCTGAGTCTCTAAATGTGTGCTTTGAATAGTAAAATATTCTGAACTAGTGTAAGAATTATAGGGATATTGCAGGGTCTGCTTATGCCAAGTCACATAAGATCTGTATAAAAGTTTACACATTGCTTCTGTTGCTTCCGATAAAAATGAAATTATTTTTTGTATCTTAATAGATACCATTTGTCAGTTGTTAACATGACAGTACACTTCTTTAACATTATCTAATATGTCAACCACACATGCAGCTCCTCTAATCCACTCTTCAATCTCTAATTGTGGCATCAATCACATTATACTGTGTTTACTTGACCTTTTTAATCTTAAATACAGCAGAATTAAATATTGACTCATGCTGGTAGCTGCTTTATTAAATGTGTCGGTAAGATGCTGTCACTATTCTTTATCCTTGCGTCTAATATTACTTGACATTGCCAGAGACTTAAAAATATATAAGGGAAAAGGACAGATCTCCCGCATTCCCCCAATCCTTATTAGGGGCAAAAAAAATAAAAAAATAAAAGTAAACAGTAGATGCCCAGGTGCAACTGTCCATTCAAAAAAAATGTAGAAAAATTCTAACTCAGTTTATTAAAAAAATAAAAGCAGATATTTTAGTAAGTAACCTTTAAAAACATAACGTTAGATCTTGACCTGATAAAAGCTCAGCAAGAGCCGGAACGTCAGACATTGCGGTTTAAAGATTATTTTACAATACAGGGATCTCAAACTCTGGCTTCTGAGATGTTGGTGACCGACAATCCCCACAATTCAGTGAATGTAATAGATTGCCAGAGAGTCATGGGAATTGAATTTCAGAAACATCTGGGGGGTGTGTCAGAGTTTGAGATCTCTATAATATCAGCTTTAATTTTTAAAGTACCCCAAGTGTGTCCCTACAACTTTGCACAACATTCCAACAAAACAGATCAATAGGACAATAGCAGATTGATGGAATAAACAGGGGATTCAGATTATACAGTATCAGTTAATGTGGCAGTGTTTGCCAGACAAGACAGACAAACGAAGACCACGCAAACCTTTTTTTTAATAATTCTTTATTTATCAAGATGCCTTTACAAACAGTAGAATAGCCCTGCAGTGGGAGCAGCACAAATTCAAATTATTCGGCACCGGTTTCCAGGTAAAAAGAAACAAAAACCAAGAAAGAAAACCTAAAGACAAAAGTCAGAAAGACATAGAAGGAAATAGAGCAGGAAGGGAGGGGGAACCACTATTCCTAACCACAACAGCAGAGTCGGCGTCACCTGAGAACCCAAGCCGACTATCCACGAAAGCCTTAGCTGGGCTCATAATCTAGCCAGGGGGTCCAAACTCGGTAGAACAGATGCATGGTGTCATGAACCATTGCCGTTAGTTTGTCCATCACCAGGGCATCCCGTATATTTATCCGCACCCTCTCCAAAGAGGGGAGGGACCACGCTAACCTTAACAGATGTAAACATATTCTAGATGGGGGGTTGGAAAAGGCTACAGCGACCCACACAGTAATCCTGTCTGCAGATAGTAATAGATAAAGATAGACAATAACAATAATAACAGTATTCATGCTTAGCACAGAGGACACAAACACCCTGCACCTAGAATTGTAGAAATAGGGTGACTTCAACATAGGAGAGGTCAGGGAAACAATATAGAAAATCAGGCCTGCACCTCCCAATTGCATCTCTAGGTCCATGTACCCCAAATTCAAAGTGACTCTTGTCACACACACATTAAATTTTAAGATTCACTGAGTAAAAATTATCATGTAATTTTTTTTCAGAACAATATTGTTTGGATATGTATGTATAAAACAATTCTGTCAATAGTGTCCTTTTACATAAATCATAACTTGGTCTTTGAGGCTCTTACAACGTGCTGTATTGGTCTTTCTTATAAGGAAATTCTCTTCATAGAAGAATAACACATTTTTTAAGAATGGCTAACACAGCAAAACGTTCCCATGCCAGGTAAATTCCCTGCCAGGTGATCAATTTACCAAATTGAGTTTCATTGTAACTCAAACCAATAATATAGACTCAGCAGATTTCACACTACTGGCATAATTTATTATTTCATATAGGTCAAAACTATTTTATGGGTTTTTCACACCAAAAGTGATACATAATACATAAAGTAGAAACTTTTGGTTGATTTCTAATATAGTAATGTTCAACAACTTCATGATCTATGATTATTTGGCAAAACGATGGGTTGAATTTTAAATTTTAGTACTGACCGCCAGTGGCGTAGCGTGGGGGGGGCTGGGGGGGCCGTGGCCCCGGGCGCAGTTTTGTTAGGGGCGCATTTGCGCCCCTAAAACTGGCCCGGGGGTTGAGGGGACGCAGATGCCGGGCAGCGCGGGAGCGCCTGCCCGGTCTTTAACAGTCCGTCCTGTTAGGTGATGCGGCTGCGCGGCGTGCACAGCCGGTCACGTGGTCCGGCTAATCAGGTGGTACGGAGTCTCTGTACCACCTGATTGGCCGGACCACGTGACCGGCTGCGCGGCATCACCTAACAGGACGGACTGTTAAAGACCGGGCAGGCGCTCCCGCGCTGCCCGGCATCTGGGTCCCGGTCCCCTCAACCCCCGCCGGAGCTGGGGCCTGGGGCAATATCCAGGTAAGGGCTGGGGGCAAATCCATGAGCTGGGGCAAATCCATGAGTGAGCTGGGGGGCAAATCCATGAGTGAGCTGGGGGGCAAATCCATGACCTGGGCAAATCCATGAGCTGGGGGCAAATCCATGAGCTGGGGCAAATCCATGAGATGGGGGCAAATCCATGTGAGAGCTGGGGCAAATCCATGTGAGAGCTGGGGGGCAAATCCATGAGTGAGCTGGGGGGCAAATCCATGAGTGAGCTGGGGGGCAAATCAATGAGCTTGGGGCAAATCCATGAGCTGGGGGGCAAATCATGAGTGAGCTGGGGGGCAAATCCATGAGTGAGCTGGGGGCAAATCCATGAGTGAGCTGGGGGCAAATCCATGAGCTTTGGGCAAATCCATGAGCTTGGGGCAAATCCATGAGCTGGGTGGCAAATCCATGAGTGAGCTGGGGGGCAAATCCATGAGTGAGCTGGGGGGCAAATCCATGAGATGGGGGCAAATCCATGAGATGGGGCAAATCCATGAGTGAGCTGGGGGGCAAATCCATGAGATGGGGCAAATCCATGAGTGAGCTGGGGGCAAATCCATGAGATGGGGGCAAATCCATGAGATGGGGCAAATCCATGAGTGAGCTGGGGGGCAAATCCATGAGATGGGGGCAAATCCATGAGCTGGGGCAAATCCATGAGCTGGGGGCAAATCCATGAGCTGGGGCAAATCCATGAGATGGGGGCAAATCCATGTGAGAGCTGGGGCAAATCCATGAGATGGGGGCAAATCCATGTGAGAGCTGGGGGGCAAATCCATGAGTGAGCTGGGGGGCAAATCCATGAGTGAGCTGGGGGGCAAATCCATGAGCTTGGGGCAAATCCATGAGCTGGGGGGCAAATCCATGAGTGAGCTGGGGGCAAATTCATGAGATGGGGGCAAATCCATGAGTGAGCTGGGGGGCAAATCCATGAGATGGGGGCAAATCCATGAGATGGGGCAAATCCATGAGATGGGGCAAATCCATGAGTGAGCTGGGGGGCAAATCCATGTGAGAGCTGAGGCAAATCCATGTGAGAGCTGGGGCAAATCTATGAGCTGGGGGCAAATCCCCGTGAGCTGGGGCAAATCCATGAGTGAGCGGGGGGCAAATCCATGAGTGAGCTGGGGGCAAATCCATGAGTGAGCTGGGGGCAAATCCATGAGCTGGGGGCAAATCCATGAGCTGGGGGGCAAATCCATGAGCTGGGGGCAAATCCATGTGAGAGCTGGGGCAAATCCATGAGCTGGGGGCAAATCCATGTGTGAGCTGGGGGGTAAATCCATGTGTGAGCTGGGGCAATATCGATAACGTCCACAGGTTGGGGGGGCGCACAATTCTTTGCTGGCCCCGGGCGCTGACAACCCACGCTACGCCACTGCTGACCGCAAAGTTTGGAAACAAAAATCGGATTAAAAAAACCCGTACATAATCACAGCATGGTGAGCAATTCCTAGAGTATCTTACAGAGCCACTCCGTAATAAAATAAAGCCACATCCTTAATATTAAAATAGCATTGAACATACTCATGTTATCTTAAAAGGATAATCTAATGCTCAATACATTTGTAAAGTAACAGAGTGACAGACCGCCGAGAACGAAAAATGCTGATTCTATTAGAATGTGAATTAGACATATTTCTGCCAAGACTCTATGACTTCAAGGGAAATGGAAATGAGTCACTTCAGGAGAACTAAAATTGCACACTTTTTTAACACTTTCAGGGTAATTCAAAGAGATTCGAAAAGTCGTCGCACGTTCGGGGACTTTTCGTTCTCTTCAATTCGGTTCCTTTTGCCGATCCCATTTCGGTGACTCTGCGGTGTATTCAGCAAACACCACAGGGTTCCCGAATTGCAGGGAAAAGCTACCGCAAACCCGACGAAAACTAACCACAAACCCGGTGAATGCACGCCGAAAACCCGCAAAAACATCTGGATTAACCCGTCGAAGACGCCGGAAAAACCCGAGCAGGAGCCTATCACAGGCAGCGAAGCCTTCGGAAAAAGCCGACACCGCAGAAGAGGCAGTGAATAAATTAGGAAAACAGTTTGCATGAATGATTGAAAAGTGAAACGCTGTTTGCAAAGAATCTACTGAGCGAAAATGTCTGAAATTTACATATGAGGTCCAGGGAGTGATAATAAAAAGGGCTGTTACAGAAAAAAGAAGTAAACTTCAAAAAAAAATCTGACTTTTTAAAAAAAAATAAAAAAATAATCCAGAAAAATGCTTAAAATATCCTAAAAAATCTATAAATAAAGAAACTCTTTACTGCAGAATTTTGTAATGAACGGTTTATTAGATATTGGATTAAAACGGGAATATTTTTAACATTGAAGCCACTGAATAATTATTCTCCGGAATAAACTTGCCGAATTAAACCACCGAATGACAGGGCATTTCGGAAACCTTTCACTGCTGGTTTGTGTTCTCTGAATAGCCGAAGCAGTGCTTTTTTATGGGGACTTCACTGCCCTCGAACAGGCACCGAACAGGCACCGTATGTTCAGGCAATTCGCCAGGATTTGGCGTATTGCCTGCTCTCTGGATAGCCGAATGGCCAAGAAAGGTAACCGAACGCTGGTTTTCAGCGTTCGGTTACCTTCTCCAGCCATTCGGATCTCTTCGAATAACCCTGTTTTATTCACTAAATGGTGATCTGTGATGCTTTACACACAGGATTGAAAAATTAAGGCCAAATACTCAAGTTGAGAAGAAAAAAACTATTTTTAAATGAATTTCAAATGAAACTATAATGAATGAATCTAAATGAGATAAAGATTTTTTACTATTTAGACTTAGACATTTTTACCAAGTCAATCTCCCGCTCACAGGTTTTAAACTCTGTGCAAATACCTCTCTAACAATAATTATTATTTTAATTAGAGCGTAGATTAAAATCCATCATTGCATTTTCCAGTGAGAAGTCATTTGTAAGACAGAAGATTTTCACTTTATCCTTCAAACTATACAATGTGCTCGATTGACAAGTTAATTATTGTCTACAATTGTATTTTTTTCTTTATGGCTTCTGAAAATACCTTGTCTAATATGCACAGAGCATTCAGAGACACATACTGTATATAGAAGTTGATCACAGCTAATATCATGGCGGGGGGGAAGCATTTTTCCACTTGTAAGGAGCGTCAGTGGAAAAGATTGCCATTCTTTCATTACATCTTACAATAAATGTGTTTTTACTATTTACATATAGTGTCATTATATTCTGCTGCACTCCAAATACCTTAACTATTCAATAAAAAGAGAATTTATAAAAAAAGATATATACAATCAAGTTTATAGCTACAGAAAACACACATCATAGCAATTAAGAGAACCGCTTACAGAGCTCTTGTGCTACATTCCCCATATGCAGCAAAGAACTCTGGGTAGGATATACAAATGAAGTTCACAGCTTCACACTTTTCTTGCATCTAGGCTCTATAATAAACACAGAACCCGCCTTGTCCAATGCCATAACATATTAAATGTCTTTTTTGTAGCAAAGGCCAGGTTATGTAGCCAGAAACAATCACTCCTGTACAGCTGTTTCGGGTTCACTTACCCTCATCAGCAGGAGATAGACTGTACCTGGTTGCTATTGATGCTTGGCTCCTAGGGTAAATTAGTAAGTATTTCAATTGTAGTGGAGGGCAAAAATATGAGATTTAAAGCCTCCACACTGCAAATAATCAGGTTTATAGCTGCAGAAAACACTTACACATCCTAGCAAATCAGAGAACCATGTATATGTTACGGTTAAAGCCCAAAGTGCGGTTAATCCTAGGATTACCCGGGTAATCCATTCCTGACATTACCCAGGTGTCATTAGCAAAAGTCCAAAGTGAAATTAAATTTTAGACTTTACCCGGGTAATCTGCAAAGCATCCAGAGGCCTCTGGGTAATCCGGTTTTCTGCACTCTTTTAACCGGGTAATTCGCACATTACCCGAGTGTTGCTGGATAAAGTGTGATGTGCAACGAAACATCGTACTTCATCCGGGTAATCTGCAAAATACCCACACTCCTCTGGGTACTCGGCTTTTCTTGGGTTTTCAGCAGGCTACAGATGACTGAATTCCGAGGATTACCCGGATAAAGCTGCAAACTGTTATCTGACCGATAACAAAATTGTGTTTTTTTTGTTATTTTTAACGAAATTGTATCCACGGTTACAAACCTCACTAAATAACCGTTGTGTAACTCTGTGCGTGAATTGTCTGAAAATTAATTTATGAAGATATTATATACAGAGTAACCTGATGGTTATTATGTTTTATAAATGATATATAAGCACATATGACACAGAATAAAGATCATGTAACTCTTTCACATTCATATAAGAAACATATCCTGTTACTCGATATATTCATTCTATCCGCAATACATTTTAATGTTTGTCTTTTGCCATTTTCATTGATAATATCCATAGATAATAGCAAAATTCACTTTTACCCAAGCGGGGTTGGATGCTCTGCAGATTACCCGGGTGAAGCTGTGGATAGTCCTCAGATTACCCGGGTGACGCTGTGGATAGTCCTCAGATTACCCGGGTGAAGCTTCAGACTTGCACATTATCCGGGTAAAGTGTGAATTTTTCAGCTCTTCCAGACTGTTACCCAAGGGCAGTTGGTTAGTCCTAAAATTACCCGGGTAAAGTCCAAAATTTTAATTTTTTTGCAGCTTTACCCAGCGGTTTTGGGGAATGTCAGGATTACCCGGGTAATCCTTGGATTAACCGCACTTTGGGCTTTACCCATAACATATACACACACACACACACACACACACACACATCTCCAAAGGAATCTGCACTCATACTATGGAAAAAAAATTGCCTGATGCTTATTAAATCCAAGAACAACAATAATATAGAAACTATTAATGGATGCAGTATGGGACTTAATCATTAAAAACAAAAAGGTTTATTGCAAATAGTTAAAATTCATATTGTCCAATGTTTCTGCTCATTCTGAGCCTTAATACACTGATAAGCACTGGTTTTTCACTAAACTTAACCACAGTTGAAAACTACATTAAAAAGTCCAATTTGAGGCAATAATTGCAAACTTCAGCTACCCAGAGAAACAAACGTTAGCTAGCTTATGCGAAGTTGCATCAAAACAAGGGAACCAATGTTATTATGCAATTGAAGATGTGAACTTCGGCTATTCTCAGAGGAGAGCGCTCACACTAATTGACTTTCCATGGGTCGTTAGGAATTTTACTTGATCCTTAGTCTGACGATCCCCGGGACAGATCTGGTAGGATCCTGGCAACAGACCTCTAGCCCTCTGATCCTTAGAATGGTCGGGACCGCTAACCCTAACCACTAGCAGCCACACAGGCCAGGAAAAGTGCAAACAGAGATATGATTGGTGTATACTGTGCAAGAGTATGCGGCAGATATATGCAGTACACACCTTGAGCGATAGGCAGCGGAATTACCAGACAGGGATACAGAGCAAGAATGGTCGTGAAAACAAAAACAGGTACAACAATGTACTGCGCTATGGTATAACGCATATGCACCAGACAGAAACACCGAGAGCGTATTCGTTTGACCAAACCCTGGGTCAGCAATGAAAGGATACTTTGTACTGCGCTATAGTTTAACGCACCAGTAACATATGTACCAGACAGAAACACAGAGAGCGTAATCGTTTGACCAAAACCTGGGTCAGCAATGAAAGGACCCTTTGTACTGCGCTACCGTATAGGTGGTAAGATTGGATGGCACACGAAGTAACAGCGGCAGAAGGCAAAAGTACAGGCAGGGAGTAAGAGAGAGAGTGGTCAGTAAACAAGCAGAAATCGGCAACAAATCGGATTCTCAGAGATAGCAAGGTCAGCAACGGATATACGAACTAAATACAGCAACGATGCGGGGAATGTGAGTCCACGACAAGGCAAGGGCTAATGCGCTCGCTCCTGCTTTGAAGCTTGGCACCCGGCCAGGCGGAACGGCTCCTCCAGGTTCCTCCTGCCTGCCCCCCTGGACCCTCGACGTCACACTTAGCTGTACGTGACAGGTTCACTTGAAAAATGGAAAGTGAACTGCTGATACATTGTTGCAGTGGACTCTTAATGAGCAATGGTAAACAAGGGGGGGAACAAGGAGTGAAGTGCCCTTGATTTTGGCAGTCTCAAATTCAGCTTAAGTGCAACTTCATGGGGAAATTGACTTTTTTCACCGTCATACCTCTGATAGTAGCTGGTCTTCAGAACCCCATAGGAAGATACCACAAGATTGAGGTATAGTGTAAGATTAGAAGAGTGAGAAAAAAAACCCCATGAACATCAATCTTGAAATGGACAACCCAGTGCTCCTCTAATCTCTGAGTGGTCATCCCCGGAGACACCATTTCGTAAATGGAGACCATTCCAGCCACTGATCAGTTTTGCGCTCCAGAGTCTTATCTGTTGGCCAGAGCAGAGTGTGAGCCCACTGTCAATTAAAAACTCTGAGGTTCTTGGCATCTCAAAGCAAGCTATTAAAAAGTATGTCTGAGGTAGGAGTGAACGATCAGTGGAAAGAGACTACCATTATGAGACAATTGCATTTGGAACATTTGCTGTCATGAAACCTAAAAGCAGCTCAGGAAGTCCATAGGAACATATGGACATTTATGGGAGTGTTAACCCCTTCATTAGCTAGACCTTTGTTGAAAAAACCCTACAACATTTGAAACATGGGATTCGTGGTTAGCAATTAGAGGGTAGAATCCAATTTAATAGATTGTAATCATTTAACTATTTCAGAATAATAAAGTAAATTTTCTCATTTTTTAATTTTTCATGCATTTTTTTTCCCTTTATAGAAATATTGCTGAGCTGAAAAGTTCTAAACTCTAGATGATGTTTGTTATCTTAAACAATTTCACATGGGGGGTCAGTATTATTAGCTTACAGGCAGAAATGGCCTTTGTGCCAAATACAGTAAATGTTATAAAGATAGATGATAAAAATGTTTGGAGCTTCTACTTCTTAATGGGAATTTCTAGTGATCAGATTATTTTCAATGCAGCTTCCAGAAAAAAACAAAAACATATAAAAATGATAGCTGGGTGTAGGCATAATGTCTGTGTATGGAAACAGTGCACAGTACAGATACACAGTGTTACTGTAATTTCCATATAGAGGCATTATGGATACATACCAATGGAATATAAAAATAATATCTCTATTTTTCGAAAGCTGCATTGCTAATAACCTCATTATGATCAGTACAAATGCCCATAAACAGGATATCTCATTTATTTTTATGATCTATCTTCATCAGATTTGCTGTATTTGACACAAAACTGTTCACCTTTTGATATCATAATTTTGTATTATTGATATTTTAGTTCTTATTATTCTTTATTTATATAGCACCAGCATATTCCGCAGCGCTGTTCAATGGGCACAAGATAGACAGGGTTATAATACATTGAACAACATTTTGACAAACCAGTACAAGAGGAAACAAGGGCCCTATTCCCGTGGGAATTTACAATCTAGAAGTGTTGGTGGTGGAAACAGGAGGAGAGAACTGCAAGGTAAGAATGATGGACTGGTTGAGTCAGTGAGTCGGGTGGTAGACTTGCCTGAATAGGAATGTCTCGAGGGAGCGTTTGAAGGAAGGGAAACTAGGGGAAAGTCTAACTATACAAGGGAGAACGTTCCAGAGGATGGGAGCTGTGCGTGAGAAGTCCTGCAGTCTATCATGGGAAGAGGTGATGCGGGGAGAAGCTAGGCGCAGGTCGCTGTTTGAATTTAGGGAGCGGGCTGGGGTGTATTTGAGGATTAGTGAGTGTGACAACCCGCTACTCGGGGTGAGTAGATACGCCGTCAGCGCCGAGTACACCTGGAGGTCGGTAGTGTGGTAGCGAGGTGCCGCTGGTGCTCGTAGGATACCCCGAGTTTGCAGCGCTGTAGAGAGGTCCTTGAAGCGTCCCAGTTCCCAAAGCCCTGTTATCCTCAATTACTGGCCGAGGCAGGAGTAAAGGTTCAAACGAGTGATTTATTTTTCATGGAGAACACAGGCTTATTTATGGGGTAAAAAGACATTGTTCTCCCCTGGTCTGCCCTCAGCCCTCCCGGGGTGATTTCTGCCACTGCCTAGCCATGGCCCAATTTCCCTTTGTTTACCTTGGGCCCCCCTGGTGGGTGCAGCCCTTATCTTGAGGCTCGGTGCCAGCTCGTCTGGTGAACTTTCCGTGGCTCTGAATGAGCAGGGAACAGGAGAACAACATCGAAAATCATATTGAGGTGCTTATAAAAATAAGGGCTAACGAACTTTTAATAACACACAAATAAATAAACACTTGAACTGTTGTACTGCGCTATAGCGTAGTGGCGGCCGTCCCGTCACAGTGAGGACAGGTAGTGGGGAGCTGAGTTAGTGAGAGCTTTGTAGGTAAGGGTAAGGATTTTGAATTTAATTCTGCAGTGGATGGGGAGCCAGTGAAGGGACTCGCAGAGAGGAGAAGCAGAGACAGAGCGGCGGGTGAGGTGGAATCAGCCTGGCAGAGGCATTCAGAATGGATTGTACGGGGGCGAGGCGGGAGAGAGGGAAGCCAGCTAGAAGATTACTACAATAGATAAATCGGGAGATTATAAGGGCGTGGAGAAGTTGCTTGTGGGGTCAGCGGTAAGAAATGGCCGAATTCTGGAAATATTACGCAATTCATATCTAACCTCAACTCTGAATTGACAAACAATAAAACCAATGTTACTGAAGAGGGGAACCGTGATTTAGAAATGTACCATATAAATGGAACCAGAATGACAAACAGAAAAGGAACTGGTGGATGAACATTCCACATGGAAAGAAGCCAGTCTTTCTCTCATAAAGTATTTTTGTGAAGTCAATTCTCCTAAGTATTCACAAGGGAGAACACAAATAAGGTTTTTAATTCAAGCAGGAAGCCAGGCGAGACGGCATCAGGAACTCTTTTTTTATTAAAATTGAATGCACTATTGGTAATGCATGACTGTCTCCCAAATTACCCTTATGTTATCAAAGATTTTCAGGGATGCATGTTTCTCCTTGACTCACTGGCAAAAACATATTCATTAGACCAGGCTCAGATGTATTGAAGCTTCACACATTGTTGATGAAATATGCTTATTCTTTGTTGGAGCCAGTGCATCACGCCGAATAAGAAAACGCCGATAATAAAACAAAACCGGTCCTTTCCAAAGTGCTGAACCTTGGCTGGAAAATTCAGATACGCAGTATTATGGCAAAACTTTCGTTCACATAAATTTGCCGTCGGGAAAAAAAAACCGTATGTAATATTTCAGAAATCATCCATTAACATATATTTTTTATTAATATGTAATTTACAAAAGAGTTTAGTGGTGTATTGCATAATAGACAGACAGTGTAGATGATAACTTTCCTAACCAACGCTTCCTCCTTCCTCCAAGCCATATTCAAAGCAATCTCTCCCTCTGTTCCCTGCAAGAAGGCCAGAAAGTCACACTTTACTACAATTTTTCCCCTCTGCAGGAGATCCACCCTACCACCCACCGTCTATCATAATTATATAACCTCCTTTTCTCAGCTGCTTCAATCCTCGCTCGTTTTAACCTCATCCTGTTGTAACAGTGCACTAAGGCACTCACCTGGGATAGCGTATTTCGATTCCTTTTGGAAAGATTTCTATGACACAGAAAGCAAAAAAGGCTACAGATCTGATCTCCCAAGCCAGGGAGTAAATGGACAGGTCTGAGTAGCACCTAAGCTCAATTGGTTTCAAGAACACTTAGTGAAAACACAAATACTCTATATAAACAGATACAATGACGTGATTCAAGAACAACGTGGTTATAGATATAATACAGTTTGTTGATATCAATGGTTGTGATACATGAAGCACATAAAACAGAGGCTACACCTTATTTTTTGTTTTGAACCATACAGAGTAGGAACTTACTGAGTTCAGCAGCCTGCAGGGCAGGCCTACAGTCAATGACTGGATTCTGTATATTACAAATCATACAGAGTAGGAACTTGCTTAGTTCAGCAACCTGCAGGGCAGGCCTACAATCAGAGATTGGATTCTGTACTTTCTCAGCTATACAGAGTAGGAACTCTGAGTTCAGTAGCCTGCAGGGCAGGCCTACAATCAGAGATTGGATTCTGTATAGCGACTAGAAATACTCAGATACTCGGATATATATTTGAGCAACAAGCAGGACAGGACTATAATCTTGAAACCTGTGGTTTAATCTGCAACCAGCAGGAACAAACAACAAACAACTGGCTGCTTTGTGATTAGGACTCAAACCAGATTGTAGCAAACAGAAAACAGAAAACATGCAGCAAAACATGAACATGAAAACAAAACCGCTTAGGCAAAAGCACACATGGGATTAGCAAGAGAATCGTCAATAGGAAAAAGCCAGGTCACAACATATACAGGGTCCTCGTACAAAATCAGGTCATCAACAGAGTAATCAAAAATCAGTTTGCAAGATAACTTTACTCCAGGTCAGGGCGAGGAGCAGATCCTCTCACCCTGCTTTAAAGGCTGGTGGTTCCTCATCATAATGCCAAGCCAGCTCTAACTACTGCCAGCCGGCCAGCCAGCGATGCCACTGGGTGCCCTGACCTCAAAGGAAGCGCCACAGGGGCCGAGGACGTAACACATGGCCAAGCTTTTGGTCTATCATTATGCAGTGTCTGCTATACTCTCTCTGGTAATTATCTCCACACTCCCCCTGTTCCCTTTTGTTTCACTTGCCTTAGTCCATTAGATTGTAAACTCACGGGATGTCTGACTGAGCTCTTGTATAAAGTGCTGCATTTGCAGGACAATTATCCAATGGGAAGGGCCGTCTGTTCCTTATGTCTTATTATTCATTATGTCACCTGTTTGTGTTTCCCCATTGTAAAGCACTACGGAATCTGTTGACGCTGTATAAGTACTTGTAATTGTAACTATCTATCAGCACACACAGCTGACACGCAGACCTCATTGTATGTAACAGTACATTAACTGACCAGCAAGAGGAGCAAGATGAATGGCTGTTAAAGAATTCTCTTTGCCAAAACCAAACCTTCACCCTAGTTCCAGGGCAGGGAACTAAATCTCTGCCCCCCCAGATGTTGTTTGCCTAGGATTCCCAGAATTCTTCGAATGCAATAGATGGTCTGTCATGGATCATGCCGCCACCACCAAAAAAGGCCCAAACCGGTGCGGCATCTCGATCGAGGCAGCACCTTTTCTGTGATGTCCTGATACTTCTGGCTTCCTCTTGCTGCAGATCAGTCCTATGCAACAGGTGACTAATCATGCATTGGCTGCACCTAATAAAAGGCTACGCCTCCGAACAACCAGTGCTCAAACATTGTAGTCCTTCACCTCTTAGAGAAAGGTCCCAAAAAACACCATGTAAAGAAAAACGGAATTAAAAATTTCACCTAAAAAAATCCTAATAAATAGACTTTTTTCTGCAAATTAAAAGAATAAACGGTTGAGTAAATATTTTAGAAAAACTGAGACCTTTTTTACATTGTAACCTATGGGATTCACCTGCTTAAACATAATGAATGAAACCACAGAAAAATCAAGGCAGTTCACGACATTTCGGTGCTGTTTGGTGTTCTCTGAATAGATTAACCGTTACTTCTCAAAGGGGATTTCACTGCTATCCGAAGATCCCCATATTTTGCTGGCAATTCGCCAATATTTATCCCGGCGAGAGCACCTCTCCAGTATGTGTCCTTGGGCAAGACACCAAACGGAACATACTTGCCTAACACACAGTATCGGCTGTGGAGTCCAGTGGTAACATCTCTACCCTTCGACCGTGGAGAAGCAAGTCAAATCCCGTGCAGCACATCCCTCCAATACAACTGTGGAGAAGCAAGTCTCGACTTTACGAGAAGCGGGTTCAACCTAACCACCAGGTTGCTGCTCTACAATCATGGAAAACAGACTCGATGCCACCAGCGAGTTTCCTTGGGAAAGGCACCTAATGATATGGATGCGCCTACCTCACAAAATACTTGTACATCTCACAGATTGTACGTTCCCTTGGGAGCAGGGTCCCCCTGAATAAGGTCATCATCCATGTGTGGTATTCTAATGTATCAACCCCTTGTACACTGATCTTGTAAAGCGCTGCAGAATATGTGGCGCTATATAAATAAAGGATAATAATAATAAAAATATTTGGTGAATTGCCAGCTTTTTGAATAGCCGAATGGCCACAAAATTGCACCGTATGGCCAATTCGGTGCTCTTTGAATAACCCCTTGCAGGATCCGCTGGCACAATGTAAATAAAGTATTCAAATAAAAAGAAAATCAATCCAAAACACTTCTCTGCTCCTTGACATGTCACTAAGGTCCATCCTTTGCTCCATTAGTGCAGCAGACGATTTACTTATTTACTTTATTTAATTTAATCTTCCTTCTGCCTTCTACACGTACGCATTTCTCAGTTTTTTTGTCTCTGTAATAGTGTCAGGGCTATACAGAGAAAGGTGAAAATCAGGAGAATGACTGGAGAAGTGAAAATTCTAGGTCAAAAGAGTCAAACCAGAAAAATCCTCCCATCTATCTCACTTTCCAAATTGGCTATCTGGTCTAGATTGTTCTCTTCTCCTGCAAATTCTCCTGGTTTTCACCTTTCTCTGAATAACCCCCTAAGTTTCATGGTTCCCCAGTAACTTTGCGCAGTCTGACATACTGCTTCAACATTCCATTTCATACAATGTTACTTTTCTAGTATTTGTTTATGTTTACATAGGTTTGTTTACCATTTTTGAGAATTGTGCTAAAAAATAACTATTTTTGTGATGGTGGTGGCTGAGGTCATCATTATCAGTTTTTGTTTTTATTTTGTTACATTATCACACAGCACTGTTTGTGTTTACTCACCAGTACCCATGATTATGGCAACGATGAGCTTAAATGCAGCTTATGTCTTGTAACCTTGTTATTTAAGGCTACTCAACTGATAAATTTGCAATTAAATACATTACATCAAGGAGAGAAATGTATGAATGTTTTAAAAAAAAAACTCCATATAATGCAGCCAGCAACATCAGCAGCTTTTTTCATTCTTAACCAAGCCCTGTGCTTCCAGTAAGGTCAGTGACATTTATTAAAATTGTTTTCCCCTTCATGACTTGACATTTCTTATCACTGAGCATCTGGAACATTTAGCTAGAAAATACAGTTCAGACCCTTTCTATCATATGTGCATTCTTTAAATCCATCATGGTGACAAGATATGTGGTGTTCATCCTTCAAACTGTCATTCTATGGGTCCTTGATCCACATGGTTTTAAGATACACTAGATGCAGTTTTTCTTATTTGTCTCTTTATTTAGTATATGGCTTGATACTACCTTTTTAAATTATATGTATATCCAGCCAGGGATTTCTTTAAACTTCATAGGCTCCACGGCTCTCCACCAACTACTACAAAATATATATACACTATCAGGGTTATCCAAAGAGCTCCGAATTGCTTGAGAAAGGTAACCGAACGCTGAAAATCAGCGTTCGGTTACCTTTCCTGGCCATTCGGCTATCCAGAGAGCAAGCAATTCGCCAAATCCTGGCGAATTGCCTGCACATACGGTGGCTGTTTGGTGCCTGTTCGAGGGCAGTGAAATCCCCAGGAAAAAGCACTGCTTCGGCTATTCAGAGAACGAAAACCAGCAGTGAAAGGTTCCCCTAATGCCCTGCCATTCGGTGGTTTAATTCGGCAAGTTAATTCAGGAGAATCCCATAGGCTTCAATGTTAAAAATATTCCCGTTTTAATTCAATATCTAATAAACCGTTCATTATAAAATTCTGCAGCAAAAAGTCTCTTTATTTTTAGATTTTTTTAGGATACTTTAAGCATTTTTCTGATTTTTATTTATTTATTTTTTTAAAAGTCCGATTTTTTTTTTTTTTTTTTTTAAGTTTACTTATTTTTTCTGTAACAGCCCTTTTTATTATCATTCCCTGGACCTCATATGTAAATTTCAGACATTTTCGCTCAGTAGTTTCTTTGCAAACAGCGTTTTATTTTCACACAATCATACAAACAGTTTTGCGAATTTATTCACCTCCCTCGTCTGCGGAACCGAATTGAAGAGAACGAAAAGTCACCGAACGTGCGGTGACTTTTCAAATCTCTTTGAATAACCCTGATATATTGCCAAAAGTATTTGCTCACCTATCCATATGCGAGCCAAGGCAGGTGAGCGAATACTTTTGGCAATATAGTATATATATATATATATATATATATATTCTTCTCATACAGAGAAGACTTCGTTTGCATTTCAGTACTGGCCGTCCTTTGTGGGTGATGGCAGAAGCAGCTCGAGAAAGTTGTCGAAAAGCGCAGAAAACACAAAAAAATAAATAGCAGGTTTACCATTGTCCTAATAGGGAGTTAAATCAATAAAAAAGTATCTAAATCGTTTTATCAAAATGTCTTGACTGCCATAAAAAATTATGAAAAGGTTTTTTAAAAAACACACAAAGGTCTTTTAAAAGATAAAAAAAGTTTTCTTAAAAAATAAAAATGATAATTGCTATTAAAAAAATAAATATTTCATTTATTATATTCAAACCTGTTAGATTCGCCTGTTTAAACCTGTTGAACAGGAACAGCAAAAATCAAGTAATTTTGCTGCAATTTCTGTGCAGTTCAAAGTTCTGTGAATAGACGAATCAATAGTTCTCTATAGGACAATTTCAGCGCCGCTGAATCGCACCAAATTGCAACGAAATGCACTGTATTTCACTGTCAATTCGCCTATATTTGGCAAATTGACAGCTTAGGGAATCAAAGAATTGCCAAAAATTGCAGATTCTGTGAATTTCACAGTTGTCTGCAATTCGGTGGCAAATTTGTAGCATAATGAATAAACCAGATTCTCTCTCTCTCTGACATTCTATCGCATTCTCTTTCTTTCTCAGACATTCTCTCGCATTCTCTCTTTCTCTCAGACATTCTCTCTCTCAGACATTCTCTCGCATTCTCTCTTTCTCTCAGACATTCTCTCGCATTCTCTCGCATTCTCTCGCATTCTCTTTCTCAGACATTCTCTTTCTCAGACATTCTCTCTCGCATTCTCTCTCTGACATTCTCTGTCATTCTCTGGCATTCTCTCTCTCATTCTTTCTCTCTCTGACATTCTCTCGCATTCTCTCTCTCCGTCTCAATAGAGCAGCTAGCAATGGGGGGGGGACTCCATTGAGGTCCCATGGGAAGTGTATGGGGTGACTTGTTTGCATCTCACCAGCTCTATCCAGGATCCTAACGGTACAGGCCAGATGCAAGAAGCAAAACTGTTCTATTGCCAATAGATGGGTTCACGGGTCCATAGGTGGACGCTGAAAAATGACTGAAAAATTTGCATAGAGAGTAAACCAGAAACGTTGAACCACAGGACAGTCCCACCACATATGTACATACGTGCCTTTAAAGCCACATTGACATCAGTAGAAATCTGTAGTGACCCCCATGCAGTGCTGAGAGACAGGGGTGACATACGATGGCTGACCACATGATTTTCAAACACATTGGGCAGTATTACATACTGCTTCTAAAACAGGGACGCTTAGGCTAGGGTCAAACGAAAGCATTTTTACACGCGAACGTAAAAAAGTGCGTCCGAACGCATTGATGTATTTTTTCACGGAGTATGCGAAAACGGTCATACGATGCGCATTTTCGTGCATGATGTTTTACGAATCCAAACCAGGAAACTTTTTGCGTCTGGACGTTATGTTGGCCGGACATGAGCAGGGTCTGACGTCTCCAAATCACACACACACACCGCTAGCGGGCGCAGCGCACTCTATACGTCCGTACTAGCGGTTCTGCGTTCTCAAAAAAAAAAGCGTTCATTTTCCACTTGCGTTGCGCAGCCGGACTTTCGTGCGACCGTACTTCGTATATTGGCTGTCATTGCCCGTCATTTGCTGCTAGTGCGGCCGTGATTAAGTGCGCCAGAACGCACGTTAAAAGTGCGCTGGTCTCACCCCAGCCTAAGGAGGAAAGCCTGTGCCTCAAATTTCTTTAAGTGGTAGAACTATAAATTTGCCTTTATGGTTCATCATCCAAAGTCAGTAAAAAAGAAATGACAGTTCAAAATAATTCATTATAATTAAAATGGGAATCACTTAAAAAACGAGTACAAGAGGTATAAGATTTATAACCCCTCGTCAGCTAAACGTGTATCTCAACAAAGTACAAAGTTAACATACCTTTCAAAAATACAATTACATCTGCGGAAAGGAAAATAAATTATTTCCATTTAAATAACTCTGATATTAAGTTGTAAGACTCTGTAAAGTAATAAAATAGTAAGACGGAATTGATTGCTTACAAAGCATGCAATCAATTACATCTTATGACTTTACAGTGGATGCTATTAATATACGTTGAAGGAGCGGCGGCTGGGTACAGTGTTAACACCGGCATTGGATTAGGTAGTAGATTAAGCGGAATAGAATTTTTTATCACATTCTAATGATCCAGAACAATCAATGATCTTCCTTGCATCTGATTGTCCTCTCTAACCCACTGCAACTCATGGCCGCCAGTGTCTTAACCCTTTCGCTGCTGAGGCATTTTCCGCCTCTGTGCTGAGGTCATTTTTACCGGTTTTGCTCATCATGTTTAAATGTGTTTTGAAGGCTTATTTTAGTATATGACCCAGACATATTATATATCGTTCTTTCCGTCAGACTCGGCAGATTCATAATATGTCATTATTATATGTATACATCCTGTCTTGTCCGTATATTATAACAAAAAATGCAATAAAATATGAATTTTCAATAATTTACAATGTGTAAAGTGTTTTTTTTTCACATTTTAACATGCGAACAATTGCGGTTATATTTTGTATGGGGTGCGCTTGTTAAAAAAATTAGAGATGGGGTCTCGTTACATTTTTTTTGGGGGAAAATTACGCGATTTTTAACAAACGCACCGCATACAAAAATCGTTAGTGCAGCATCATTGTTCACATTATAATTGAAATGGGAACAATATTGCTGCATTAAAGAACAAAAAAAAAAAAATTTGTTTATTTTTTTTTAAATATTTTTTTATTTTTATTTTTTTAATTTTTTTAAAAACTTTTTTTATACTCATGTTTGGTATTGTTGGAACGGCCATGCTCTGGCCGATCCAACAATACCAAACATTAATTCATTGGAACCCCCTATCTCCACCATTGGTGGCAGTTACGGGTTAACTCCAAGACTGGCGTCATCGTGCTATGCACAATGACGCCAGTCCTCAGGGGCCATTCCCAGAAGCTTGGCCGACATCCAAGATGCCGGCCAGCTCCGGGAAAGGATCACGAACCGGCGCTTTTCGGCGCCGATTCGTGATCCGGCACCCATGGGGTTAATGCCAGGTACCATTTGGAAGGGCAGGCCGCAACGCCGCCGATCGGGAGGGAGATCGAAGGACCTCTCCCCCCTCCCTTTCAGGCGCCTCCTCTGCACATGCGGGGGGGCGCCTGAATTAGATGTCAACGCGTCGCCGCGATGACATCTAATGTCCCCGCCGGGCTCCCGAGTGCTGGGCTGACATCCAAGATGTCAGCCCGCACCGGGGGGCGCAGCAATCCGCCAGAATCCGGTGGATTGCTGCCTCCTGTGCTCGGACGCGCTGAGCGCGTCCGTAGCACAGGAGAACCACTTGGCTGGACGCGCTGAGCGCGTCCATAGCAGCCAAGTGGTTAATGGGCTGATTTCTCTCTGTGGCTGGATATTCTTACTTTACTTTGCCGTATTTGATTTTACGAGGAAATTGGATTTGGGAAAGTTCAGTGCTTATTTTCATATGTCATGTTTAAAGGTTGCTATAAACATTCATTACTCAGTGGAGCAACTCCACCTGTTTCAAAGTGTTACATTATTTAAACCCATATATTCAACCCCCGAAGCAAAGACAAATCTATTATCTTGCGTTCCTGGGGCAATCGAGATGATATATCAGTCCACTGGTCAGGGCTGGATTTATACCTAGGCAGAGTAGGCATGTGCCTACAAGTGCCTGCCACAAGGGGGCGCCTTGCTCTGTAAAAATAAATAATTTATTTTTTACAATCATTTTGACCAATGTATCTCTGGAGCCCTAAGGGATAAAGGGACATATGAGGTATCATTGGAAAGGCCACATTATGGCCTTTCCAGTGATACCAAAGATAATCAGGTTAGAGTTATGTAAAAATAACAAATATAATATTTTTTTCTAACACAGCACTCTTATTCAGTTTACAATTGTAACGTGAACAGCGATGCTGCGCTAACTCACCTTCTCATTCCCTACTCTGCCAGCAAATGTGGAGCTGATGATGCAATGCAATGTTTCATCGACAATCAAGACTGTGGCAATGCAGTGAGGAGAGACCGGGGAACTTTGGAACATGCGTCTCTGAATTGTACTCCACACAAGGTTAAGTGAGGTGTCATTGGAAAGGTCAGAGTCTGGTCTTTTACAATGATACCAAAAATGACCATGTAATGTGGAAAAATAAAAAATTAAAAAAATAGTAAATGCTAAATTTATTTTTTACGCTGTTCTACAGCAGAGGCAATATATGCTTTTACATATAAAACAAACAATGCAACGAAATGGGCTGAAATGGAATGCACTGAAATTGCACCTAGGGGAGGATATACTTAGAGTGATGGAGACTTGGTCATTCATTTGCTAAAAGGCTTACTTTACCAGGCAGCATTATTTAAGGTTTATGTGTAAACAAGATTCAATTCCCATTTAAAACACAGTTTACTCTATGACATACAATTCTTCAGGGCAGTTGGAGCCCTGGACTAACAAATGGTGGCTACAAAACAACTGGCTATGAATAAGTTAATACTGTGCAGTAAAACGCTTCCATCAGAGTGGTTGGGTGGGTTTATCTGAAACAAGATTTAGTTCATAGTTCTAGATTATGTTTATTTTCACACAGCTTTCAAACTACCATATGCAGAATGACACTTTGGAATAGAGAAGTATTATCTCCGCTTTAGATCCATCTCATCAGTGAGAAGAATAAGGCATTTATTGGAAATAGCTCTTCAATTGTCTTTATAAGGACCAGGGAATAGGACTGGCTACATTTCAACGTTATCAGAATCTTTTTGTCAGTGTCAGTTATCCTATATATTGAGATATCTGACTTTTGTATGTGCCTTTATTTTCATATTTACAAAACACGATTTTGTTTTCTGGAGCTCTTCCCAGTATGTCATCCCATTGAATATTTTTAGTAATGGTCCTGTGAGGCGCTGGGATGGATTGCAGGTTAGTGCCCGTGCCATGATTAAACTTCTCTGAGGCTTTCCTCGATTGGTTTTTGTGAGGGAACGTTTGCTACAATGTTTATTTGTGTTTAATTTTCTTATATTTCAATTCCCTGACGTCTGTATTATATTATTATTCCCTTATGTATTTAGTGTAGCGTGTTGTGTGGGATATACTGGGCTGTTTTCCCATTGTTCCTGTACATGGTTTGGATTGGATATCATAGTCCTTTGTCTGTAGACCAGGGTGGGTGTGTGGGAGGGGTGCTATTTTCAGCATGGAAACGCTGAGGGATGTTTTGGTTTGAATGTTTTGAAACTGTTCAGTCAAAATTAAAGGAATTCCGAGTTTGGTGCTCATCCGCCAAGGGTCAGCTTTAACAGTTTGGTCACAATACTAACAAGGTTATTCAGAGAGAGTTGAAAACTAGGGGAATGACTTGAGAAGTGAAAATTCTAGATAGCCAAACCAGAAAAATTCTTCCATTTATCTCACTTTCCAAATAGCTATTTGGTCTCGATTGTTCATTCTCCTGGCAATTCTCCTGGTTTTCACCTCTCTCTGGGTAACCCTGTAAGTGTTGTCCAGTCTGTGGAGTTACGATCACCCTCCCTCTCACCTCCTAGCACAACGGAAGTGGCACCTAGATGGACGGATGTACCGAGCTTGGGGTACAAGGATCCGTGACATTTAGGAAAGATGGATTGTTAGTGCTCTACCAGTTAATCAGTGAAGTCATTTCTCATATGCATAAACCTGGAGACACTATTTAACAGTAGGGATGAGCTGTTCGGGTTCGGACGGTTCGGAGTGCGGCCCGAACTTTGGCAGTTATAAAGTTTGCAACTTCGAACTTTTTGGGTGCGTTCGGTTCGAGTTTGAAAAAAAAAAGACATTTTGAAAAATGTATAGAAAATGCTTAAAAAAATACTAAAAAAATCTAGAAATAAAAGAGACTCTTACTGCAGAATATTATAAGCAACGGTTTATTAGATATTGAATTAAAAACTAATGTGTACGTGGAAAGATTATGAACTCTAAATGACCTCTGTTCACAAACGGGCATAACACCAGGTGTTTTTAGTCTGGTAATCAATTTGATACATTGTACACTATACTGAGGGGGTGGGGTGGTGTCTGCTTCTGATTGAGATTTGAGAATTAATTTCCCTCCTAAAACATCCTAATATGCTGCATTTAACTGGTGTATGAAAAAAATTCAAAATAACATCTAAAGCAATGTTATTTTTCACCTCGGGATTAAACATTCACAGGGTTATTCAGAGAACGGTGAAAAGCAGGAGAATAACTGGAGAAGTGAAAATTCTAAGTGAAAATAGTCAAACCAGAAAAATTCTCCCATTTAACTCACTTTCCAAATTGGCTATTTGGTCTAGATTGTTCTCTTCTCCTGCCAGTTCTCCTGGCTTTCACCTCTCTCTCAGGGTTGTTCAGAGAAAGGTGAAAACCAGGAGAATGGCAGCAAAAGAGAACAATCTGGACCAAATAGCCGATTTGGAAAGTGAAATAAGGCTAGGGTCAGACTAACGCATTTTTTACAGCGACCGAAAGTGCTCGGGGAGTGTTCGGCTCATCCCTATTTAACAGCTAAGTGGAGAATTATTGTGGTTACTTTGGAAGAAGGTCTATAATGTGTGCAATGCAGCAGTGTTTTATTTATAGTGGTATTGTAACTATTCATATCCAGAGATCTTTAAACCTTTCAATCAATCGAATACCACATTTTCAAACTGAAACCACTGTACTTTTCCGAATTACATTACGGTCTTTCATGTGTTTATATGTAGACGTATTAAAAAAATGACATTTTAATTTTCCAATCACCATTTCATGGGAGCTAAAGGGATATTCTTGAAGTGTTGAGTAACTCCATTATTTTTTATGTACTGCCAAAATGCTTTACAATTCTCTTTAAATGTATGAAAAGACTTGAAAAATATTTTTTTCCCCTTTTAGCTGAAAAATAAGCAGTTACTGCTTCCTGTGTGTCCAATAGCAGAGCCTGCTTTCTTCCTTTATTTGTGTGTCAGCTGACCTCACTCTCCTCCCCATGTCAGCTTTCTGCACACTACACACAAAGCCTCAGCAGACCTACCCTTAAAGGGACACTTTATAAAGCTAAAGTGGGTAGGTATATAAAGTGTTCAGGCTGCGTGGCGTGCCCCCTCCCCCTTTCTGCATCCCCGTTTTCCGAATATTCTTGTGTGAAGCAGAGGAGTTTCCTCTGCTCCACAAGCATCACCAGGTGTTCGGTTACCTTTCTTGGCCATTCGGCTATTCAGAGAGCAGGCAATTCACCAAATGTTGGCGAATTGCCTGCACGTACGGTGGCTGTTCGAGGGCAATGCTTCGGCTATTCAGAGAACAATTCGGTGGTTTAATTTGACAGGTTTATTAAGGCGAATCCCATAGGCTTCAATGTTAAAAATATTCCCGTTTTATTTCGATATCTAATAAACCGTTCATTATAATATTCTGCAGTAAAAAGAGTTTATTTTTAGATTTTTTTAGGACCTTTTCTGCATTTTTTGGGGATTTTTTTGCAAACATTTTTTTTTCGTTTTTTTTAAATCGTTTTTTCTTTTTTCTGTAACAGCCCTTTTTATTATCATTCCTTGGACCTCATATGTAAATTGCAGACATTTTCGCTCAGTAGTTTCTTTGCAAACAGTGTTTCACTTTTCAACATTCAAGCATACTGTTTTTTTTTCTCTTCTTCACCTTCTTCGTCTGCGGTTTTTCCGGCGGCTGCTCTGCGCTGTGATCGGCTCCTGCTCGGGTTTCTCCGGTGTCTTCGGCAGGTTAATCCAGATGTTTTTAAGGGTTTCGTGTGCATTCTCCCTCGTTTTGCGGTGAGTTTTCGGGGGGTTTGCGGCAACTTTTCCCTGCATTACGGCGGCCCTGTGGTGCTTGCTGGATACACCGCAGGGTCGCCAAAATGGGATCGCCAAATCGCACCGAATTGAAGAGAAGGAAAAGTCACGAACGTGCGGTGGCTTTTTGATTCTCTTTGACTAACACATATATATATATATATATATATATATATTAAAATATATAATCAGGGCTCAAAATTTCAAGTCCCATCCTACTAGCCAGGCCTTAAGAATTACTTGCCACTAGTTGCCCCACCTAACCCCTATCCCGCCCTGCCTGCGTCTGCATTCCCACTCGCCCGCATGTAATTTCCACTCGCCAAATGCGAGCAGGTGAGTGGAAATTTTGAGGCCTGATATAGAGATTCTATAATATTGGGCAGATAAGAGCAAGAAAGTAGGGGGTGAATCTTTTCATACAGCGTCTTTAGATATGTATTTTTTTTCCCTGAAGTTTCAATAATGATGATGACTGCTGAATAAATAGGAATAACTCCCTGCATAAGAATAATTAAGCAGATATTACCAATTGCTAAAATACTTTTTTACCATGCTGGAGTAATTGAGGCATTTGTAAACTAAAAAAAACCACTATCAGGGTTATTCAGAGAAAGGTGAAACTCTGGAGAACATTTGGAGAAGTGAAAATTATAGGTCAAAACAGCCAAACCAGAAAAATTCTTCCATTTATCTCACTTTCCAAATCAGCTATTTTGACCTAGAATTTTCACTTCTCCAAAAGTTCTCCAGAATTTCCCCTTTCTCTGAATAACCCGGATAATGGACCCTTTCAGTTTGTGAGTGTAAAACAAAATGTGTTTTTTTGTGTGTAAATATATATATGTAAACAGTAAACACACTTTTAACAAATGTTTTCTTCAGTAGTTTGACACATTTAAATTCCAAGCAGAGTACTGGTATCTTGCTGAGTGGTTAAAATATCCATCTACAAGTCTAGTATTATTCATTGCTAGAGGCATGGAGAAATGATTAGATTTCCGTAGGCATGTAGACAACCAGTTCACTGTCCCACGGGGTGACTTTCAAACACAAGCTTTACAATTCATTAAACTAGTAAATTCCCCAGCAAATCACAAAATCTGTTATGTTTTGAACTAAAAAACATTGTATTCCAGGAGGAATAGAAGATGCAGCAGTTTTCTCGCAATTGTCATACAAGCATCAGCTGCAGAAAATTGTATCTTTCTGCTGTTACAGTTACGGTAATGCTGTATTTTATTTATTTATTTGTCCAAAATGCATTTTTAAATTGTCCTGCCTGGGTGTTTGCTTGATAGCGAGAAGGGTGTACGCAATGTATCCATCCGTCAAAGCTCATAAAGTCTAAGTCTATCTCCTGGTCCCAAAGGCGATGTGTAGCCATTACACGACCTCACGCATGTCCCTAAATCTCTAGATTTAAAGTCTCAGGGAACAGAACTGGAAGAGCTGACGGATCACAGCGCAAAACCCATTTGTTGTGTGTTTTCAGAATGTTGGATGCATTCACAAAATCTCACTTGAGCAGTTAAAATCTGATGTATTATAGGGAAGAATACTTGATTTTAATAGCTTGATCCAGTACAACATGGTTTACTCTTTGGGAAACCAGCCGAGATAAAGCCACGTTCTGGTAGAGAGATAAAAATAATCTGTGCAGCCTCGGTGTAAATATTTAAACGTTGAAGATACGGGTCCACCAGGATTTCTCCCATTCTAGTACAGTAACTCGATTCACCGCTGCTGGGATCTCATATATTCATGTGTTACGGATTAGTCTAGGAATAAGCACTTTAGAGGTTTAATGGCAAAGTAAAGCCACGTCAAACAACTGTGTGTATTTTATTGCATGGAATATGAGCACATGGCAAGAATACAGAAGTCAAACCAGTATTTGCTATAACCCCCTTAAATTACAAGGATCTGATCCCTTTGTGTGACGAGAATAACATAAACATAATATATTATAGAACACTACCACTAACATAAGCTGTAACTAAATAACTTGTGCATTATAAAAAAACACATTATAAAGCACATGCTACTGTTTTTTTTTCTTTATTTGAAGTAATTGCATATAAAAAAAGGAACAATAAAGTTAGGTTTTTTATCTTCCGTTTCCATTTTGTGGATTTTTCCCATGATGCGACACTTACCTAAAATGTATGACAGCTTTACAACTGCGGTATAGGATAAAACAGAAGTCAAGAGGCAAATGGTGGAATAGGCAACGGGAGGGAATGTTTAGACAAGGCTGGGGGGGATCTGTTGTGATTAGGGATGAGCTGTTCGGTTCGATATGTTCGGAGTTCGATTCGAACATCGCCCGTTCGGCTGTTCATCGAACTCTGAACATTTCCGCGTGTTCGCCGCATGTTTGCCCACAATGGACCACAATGCACTTTTCCACTGGCCTGAAGCTTGTAATTGGCTACAGTCTGCACCTGACCACAGGTCAGGTGCAAGACTATGCCAATTACGGCTCAGAGACCTGATTGGGCAAATTTTGCCCAATCATGGGCTCACAGAGCCAAGTCCCGCAGCACACTATATAAGGCTTCACTCAGCCACAGCGCATGTTTTTTGAGAGGAGATTGTTGTGTTAGTGTGTGTTCTCACTGCCAGCAGCTATTGGGGGGGGGGGGGTTCACTTCTAGAAGATATCTGGGAATTGTTGTAATCTGTGTGTTCTCACTGTCAGCAGCAATTGTGGGGGTCTCACTTCTAGAAGATATCTGGGAATTGTTGTAATCTGTGTGTTCTCACTGCCACCTATCAGGGGGTCTCACTTACTTATAGGAGGTTCCTGGGAATTGTAATCTGTGTCTTGTCACTGGCTGCCAGCTATCAGGGTGTCTCACTGAGTTATACCAGAGTTCTGGAAATCTTTAATCTAGATAACACAGTTGAATCAGAGTTCTGCATATCTCCAATTTTTTATAACAGAGTTGAATCAGAATTCTTTATATCTTTAATCTATATATCACTCACCATGTCAGAAAGACCAAAAAGGACAGGCAGACGCTCCCAGACACAGATAATAGGGCAAGCAGCCTCTGTGTCGGGAGGCTGTGCCTCTGGTCGTCGTGGATGTGGTGCATCCTCTGCAGGGGCACACTTGTCCTTTCTAACTGGTGCTGGCCATCTTAAGCAGCAGCAACATACAGAGGATTTACAGGATTGGCTAACCAGGCCATCCTCATCCTCTGAGTCCTCTGCCAACCAGGCTTGTAGTGGTTTACAGTCCACCTCAGCTGCCAAAACATCTAATTCAGCCTCCATGTCCACAGCTACTCCTGCCGTAGCCTCACTATCACACACGGAGGAGTCAGCTGAATTGTTTGACTACAATGACAGTGATATGCTGCTTGAGGATGTGCAGCAACTACAGTGCTCTGATTCAAACTCTGAGGTTGAGGAAGGGAGTATAATCAACCTAGAGGAAGGGGGTGCAAGTGACACACAAATAACTGGCACTCATGTTGCCCCAGCAGCTGCAGCATACTGCCATGTTGGAAAAAAGGAGATAGGGGGTGATGACAATGATGAGGTTACTGACTCC
This sequence comes from Leptobrachium leishanense, assembly GCA_009667805.1. Classification (NCBI taxonomy): domain Eukaryota; kingdom Metazoa; phylum Chordata; class Amphibia; order Anura; family Megophryidae; genus Leptobrachium; species Leptobrachium leishanense. The sequence goes on along the minus strand of CM019071.1, from coordinate 24,682,428 downwards.
ACCTGGGTGCCTGATCGAACAGAGGAGTCAAGTGAGGAGGAGGAGGAGGGAACAAAAAACACGAGGCAGAATGTCCTCTATGACCAACCGTAGCCAGTCCAAGGCATCAGATGTCAGAGCTGCTCAGGTGCAGAGCGCTGTTGTCTCGCAGCACACGTCCAGGATCTCTGTTGTCTGGGAGTTCTTTAAGAAATGTGCAGCAGACCACAGCATTGCTATTTGTAATCTATGTCAGATGAGGATCAAGCGTGGGAAAGACATCCCACGCTTGGGTACCACATGCTTGAGGCGACATATGACCACCTGGCAAGCATCCCATTGGCACAACACTTTGCATAGGTCCTCCTCATCTGTCTCTACCCCCACTATATATCCTGTCATGTCATTGCCTACAACCTCCACTGACAGGGATGATGCTACCGTAATGGGTGTACCAGGTCCTTCCTCAGAATGTGACAGCATCCCATCAGCTGAAGATTTACGCAGTCAGATTACATTGCCCCAGCTGCTGCAGCGTAAGAAAAAATATAGTCCCAACCATCCCCAAGCACAGCATCTAAATGCCAGCTTAGCAAAATTACTTGCATTACAGCTGCTGCCTTTCCAGCTGGTGGACTCGGCTTCCTTCCGTGAATTTGTTGAATGTGCTGTACCACAGTGGCAGGTTCCAAAACACCATTTCTTTTCATGGAAGGCCATTCCAGCACTATACCAGCACGTGGAACACAATGTTATGGAGTCATTGGGAAAGGCAGTCAGCAGCAAGGTGCACATGACTTTAGACACGTGGTCCAGCAAGCATGGACAGGGCCGTTACATTTCCTTCACGGCACACTGTGTAACTCTGATTGCAGCTGGGAGAGATCCAAGACGGGCTCTGTGCTGGAGCTTGTTCATCCACCACGCCTCCAGAAAGCTGCTTGTATGAGGTCTGTCTGCTCCACCACCTCTTCCTCCTCCTCCTTCTCTGTCTCTGGCGAAGTGGCAGTTAAACCGACGAGTGGCAGGGGCTACGCAATGGCTCAAGCAAAAAGCTGCCATACAGTGTTTGAGCTGATTTGTTTAGGGGACAGGAGCCACACCGGGCCAGAAATTCTGTCAGCTCTGCAGGGGCAGGTGCAGAGATGGTTAACACAACGTCAGCTTCAGCAGGGAATGGTCATCTATGAAAATGGCAGCAACCTTCTCTCCGCCCTACGCCAGGGTAAGTTGACGCATGTACCATGCCTAGCACATGTCCTAAATCTGGTGGTACAGTGTTTCCTAACCAGGTACCCAGGGCTGACAGAGCTTCTCAGCCAGGCCAGAAAAGTCTGCAGCCACTTCAGACGGTCATTCCCAGCAAGTGTTCGCCTGGCAGAAATTCAAAGAGAATTCCACCTTCCCACAAACCGTCTGATCTGTGACATGCCCACCAGGTGGAACTCGACATTGGCAATGCTACAGCGCCTGCACAAGCAGCAGAGGGCCATCAATGAGTACCTGTGTGAGCACAAGGACAGGTTCAGGTCAACTTGTTCCCCCCCGCAGTGGCTTATGATCAGGGATGCATGCACTGTACTGTCACTATTTGAGGAGGCAACGAGGATGGTGAGCAGGGACAGTACATGCATCAGTGACACAATAACTTTAGTGTTCCTGGTGGAGCGCACTCTGCGGGAAATTATAGATGTGGCACTAGAGGCAGAGCAGCGGGAGGAAGAGGAGGCCTTCCCTAGCTCTCAAGGCCCCAGTATTTACGCAGACAGCATTCCTGCGGGTCCTCAGATCAGACAGGAGGAGGATAAGGAGGAGGAGGAATATTTAAGTAGTGGGGCATTGAAGGTTGGGATTCCTCAAGGGAGGGTTTTGTGTGCCCAGAAACCCAAGGACTAGTACGTGGCTGGGAGGAGGAAGTGCACGATGGGGTCATCCTCATTGACCAGAAAGACTCGGAAGGTAATGCCACCTCCAACCTACGCTGCATGGGCTCCCTCATCCTGCAAAGCCTGGTAAAGGACCCCAGGATTCGTGCTATCAAAGAGAGGGATCATTACTGGTTGGCAAGCCTTCTTGATTCACGATACAAAGGTAAAGTTGCAGAGCTCATCCTGCCCGCACAGAGGGAGCACAGGATGAAACAACTTGCAGACGCTCTAAAGCGACACTTGTGTAACACCTTTCCAGGCATTGGTAGGTTACCAAGTGATGACACAGGTGCTTCTGAGGCTGCGGATGATCAGAGGAAGAGCGGTGAAGGCCGGGGCAGCTTGACTGATGCCTTTTTAAATTTTTTTAGTCCACGACGCCCAGGGATGTCAAATGTAGGCACCCATTGCCAGCGTCTTCACTGTATGGTGCAGGACTACCTAGGGTCAAGGGCAGACCTGGATACCTTTACAGCAGGTGATCCACTGGCTTACTGGGTGTTGAGATTGGATCACTGGCCAGAACTTAGCCAATATGCTATGCAGCTACTAGGTTGCCTTGCATCTAGCGTGCTTTCTGAAAGGACGTTCAGTGCCGCTGGAGGTTTTGTCACAAACAAAAGAGAGCGTCTGTCCACCGACTTTGTAGACCGGCTTACATTTATAAAAATGAATCAGTCCTGGATCAGCAGGATCCCCTGATGCTGACGTAACTGAATAGATCGGGGATCTCTTCTGTATTCCCAGAACCTCAACCACTGCACTCTTCCACAATACCACAAAGGGGTTACAGTGTGAAGGCACTTGCTGCCACCAAAGGCACAATATTTGGGTGCACTGCCACTGACGCCTATATTACCAGATTCATATCATTTTAATATTGGACCGCAGGGTCCAACCCTGCACTCTTCCACAATACCACAGAGGGGTTACTCAGGGCCGGATTAAGAACTCTATTTGCCTGGAGCTGAAGATTTTGGTGGGCTTTTTGGAATTTATGAAATGAAAATATATTTTAGGTTATTTAATAGTGCAGATATGTGTATATATAACCAGGCAGTTACTGTGTGAGGAAATTACCGGATTTCAATCATTTACAGCGTGTAAAATAATTTTTTCAAATTTTATCATCCAAACCTTTGTGGTTATATATTTGTAAGAATATCAATTCTTACATATTCTATAGGGAATTCTTGTTAAAAAAATTGAAATGGGACCGGTTACTGCATTTTTCTGAGAAAATATACAATTTTAACCAAAAAATTAAAAAAAAATTAAACATTTCCCTTGTGTTTTGGAGGATGGTGTTTTATGAATAATATGACTGTATGAAATACTGAGCTTGCTCCCAGTGTGGGAAATGAGAAGGTGAGTAATGGCAGTGGAATTGCTCATTTTATACGTGACAAACGGACAATGCCATCGCTTTGGAACTAAAAATATATAAATAAAAAAGTATTTTGTTTTCTTTTAGATTTTACATGCAGGGTTATCCAAAGAGATTCGAAAAATCACCGCACGTTCGGTGACTTTTCGTTCTCTTCAATTCGGTTCCTTTTGCCGATCCCATTTCGGTGACCCTGCGGTGTATTCAGCAAACACCACAGGGTCCCCGAATTGCAGGGAAAAGCTGCCGCAAACCCACTGAAAACTAACCGAATGCACGCTGAAAACAAGCAAAAACATCTGGATTAACCTTCGAAAAAGCCGAATATGAGCCGAACAGGAGCCGAACATGAGCCGAATCACACAGAGCCGAAGCAGCTGTGACGTAGAGGCAGTGAATAAATTAGAAAAACCATTTGTATGAATCTGGGAAAAAGAAACGCTGTTTGCAAAGAAACTACTGAGCGAAAATGTCTGAAATTTTCACAGGAGGTCCAGGGAATGATCATAAAGAGGGCTGTTACAAAAAAAATAAGCAAACTGAAAAAAAAAAAAAAAAAAAAATCGGACTTTTAATTTTTTTTTTAAAAATTCAGAAAAATGCTTAAAGTATCCTAAAAAATCTATAAATAAAGAGACTTTTTGCTGCAGAATTTTATATTGAACGGTTTATTAGATATTGAATTAAAACAGGAATATTTTTAACATTGAAGCCTATGGGATTCTCCTGAATAAATTTGCCGAATTAAACCACCGAATGGCAGGACATTAGGGGAACCTTTCACTGCTGGTTTGTGTTCTCTGAATAGCCGAAGCAGTGCTTTTTCATGGGGATTTCACTGCCCTCGAACAGGCACCGAACAGGCACCGTATGTGCAGGCAATTCGACAGGATTTGGCGAATTGCCTGCTCTCTGGATAGCCGAATGGCCAGGAAAGGTAACCGAACGCTGATTTTCAGCGTTCGGTTACCTTTCTCAAGCAATTCGAATCTCTTTGGATAACCCTGATAGTCACGTTTAGACTCTGACCTGTCCAATGACACCTCACGTGACCTTGTGAGGTATAAAGATTAGTGACACAGGGTTCCAAAGTCCACTCCCCAGGGCTCTTTGCTGCAGTGCGGTTTAGGATTTAGGTTTTTGATGTAACAATTTGCAATAACGTATTGTGCCATCACCTCAACACTTGTTGGTGACACGAAAAATTAGATGTTGAGTTAGTGTTCGCTTATAATTGAAAAGTGAAAAATATTGCTGTGTTAGAAAGAAAAAATAAATATTTTTATTGTTACCTAAAACCTGACAATGTTTGACATCAGTGGAAAGGCCATGCCCCGGCCTTTCCAGTGATACCACACATGACCCTGTAGCTGCTGTGGAGTTGGAGATACAGTGGTCCAAATGCCAATCAATGCAGACATAGTTATCCTTTCTCTGGGCCTATTCTGGGGCATGGCCTGGAGCTGCTGCTCCATCAGCCCCTATGTTAATCCGGCCCTGGGGTTACTTACGTTGTGAAGGCACTTGCTGCCACCAAAGGCACAATATTTGGGTGCACTGCCACTGGCGCCTATACCAGATTCCTATCATTTTAATAGTGGACTGCATGGTCCAACCCTGCACTCTTCCACAATACCACAGAGCGGTTATGGTGTGACGGCACTGTTGCCAACACTAAAGGCCCAATTTTAAAGCACCTATTCTTACTTTCATCCAAAGCCTGCATAAGTTTCACAATAATTTAGCCAAAAAATCACTAAACTTGATCTGCGTGTCCTAAAATGTCTCTTTTCATACAGACTGCCGCCCAAAGCAGTTGTTTATGAATAGATTAAAGGAAAAACATTTACCGTCATTTGAAATGTCATTTTTTCTTTTTAAATGTTTCTATACATCCTACAAATCCGCCACTTCACGGGCAGGTTATGGGGACCTCCTAGGCACGATATTTGAAGGAATTTTTCGTTTTTATTTTTAACCCTTATTTCATGGAAAACTCTCTGTCCCTTTAAAAACGTTTTTTTAAAAACTTTTTGTCCTTGTTTCCTGTCCCCCAGGGCACTACCCGGACCCCCAGACACCGTTTATGGCAAATATCTTGCATATATGCCCTCTTGGAGGGCACTCTAAAATTCGAACTTTCGCGTCCCATTGACTTGCATGGAGTTCGGTTCGTGTTCGAGTTCGAACTCGAACTTTTGAACTTGTTCGAGTTCGAATGCGAACCGAACACGGGGGTGTACGGCTCATCACTAGTTGTGATATCTATGCTACCCAAGATGAGAGATGGCAGCTGAATTAAATCTGGTAGTGGGCTAACAACACTGAATAATACACCTCTGGTGATGTCATTCATATACATTCCACACAATGCAAGTCTTTAGGTCGGGTTCCTGGACTTCAGACCAAAAGAGTCCATTCTGTGCCCAAAGTCACACAGTGAGGTACAAGTGCTGTAAATTCACTCTTTGTGTTGTGGGGCGGGCAGTTTCCAACACAAAATATTACAAATGGATGCACACAGTGATACATATAGAATAAAATATTTTCTCAACTAAAGATACAAGAGAAAAACAAAGCACATGGAGGATATCAGTAACATAAACTAAGCATTTGCAGAATCATTTAGCACCCAACAACCCCACCAAATAAATGCAATACTCAGCACATCCCACGGCGCGAACGGTGGCCCAATCTGCTGCTTTTGGTTGCTGGGAGCAGAGTGATACTGTGGAAAAATAGTCCCCAGTCTCCCTCCACGATCTCCATGGCCATGCATGATCTCATGAGAGTGAGATTGCATAGGGCTGTATCACCAGTGTTTTATCCCGACTTGGAGCTGAAGTCGTGTGCCACCATCCCACCCTCTCTGCCCCCCTGCTGGTATGGCCCTGCCATCCCTCTCTTTGGTCCGGTTCCTTACCCACAAATCCCTCCCACACTCAGGCCCGGTCTCTCGGCCAAACCCACTACCTCTCACACTTGGGTCAGGTCTCTTGCCCAATCTCCCTCCTTCCCACCTCTAGACCCTCCTCCCACACAGTTTGTTCATTAAATTATGGTAAAAAGGACACTCTATGCACCCTGACCACTTTAATAAGCTAAAGTGGTCAGGTTGCATTGTGCGCCCCCCGTCCTCCTCCTCAAATATTTTTGCTGACATCAGCATGTCCATCAGAGTGCTCATGGTAACGTTCGTTCATAATTGCTTAAGAAAAGGAGGGGCAGGGGAAAAAGGAGGAGCAGGTGGAAATGAAGGGGCACGGGAAAAAGGAGGAGCAGGTGGAAAAGGAGGGTCAGAGGAAAAAGGAGGGCAGGGGTTGATATTTACATAATATTCCTTTTAAAGTAAACCTTTTTTTTAAATGTATCTGATGAATCGATTAATTGAAAAAATAAATCGGCCAACTAATCGATTATGTAAATAATTGTTAGCGGCAGCCATACTCCAGACGCTAACTTATCGTCCCGGGTTGGAATCGGGCCCCTAGTATTTCTGGTTTTACTCATATCTAAATCTAGGCATTGTTGGTCTTTTGGTGATAGTGTCCTTCTGTGACTCAGATTTGCAATCTCAATTTAAATAAAAAACCTTCCAGCTCGCCTATGAATTATCTGTATTATCCAAGTATTTGGTGAGTTTGTACGAGTTTATTTGCATACATTATTTGGAATCATTTCTTAAAATGTTGCAAATGTTCATGGATTATTCATAACGTTGTTGTCTAATCCTAGTTTGTTTTGTAGATATCTGCAAACTTTTGGAAGAAATTTTTTTAAAAAGTGCTAAAATAGGCTTTTCTTTTAAGGGTTTTTAAGCTGTGTTGCGCATTTTGTGGTATAATACTGAAAGCTCAAATGGGACTTTGCCATATGGCATCATCTAACATACCGTAAATATGCAAAGCATGGATATGCATTTCCCTCAACGCTATTTAATCAAATTAACTGTCTGTCTATCAGTCTGTATTTCTATATTTATTTAGCTGTGATACTACTCTTTATAAATATTTTATAGAAACATAATAAAAATATATGTAGTCAGGAAGATGTGAATTAAAATAATATTTGTAGCGTTTTGAAATTAAAAACAGAATATTTGCATATTTACAAGCAAACATTTGGCTTCACCAAACACTGACAGATTTGTGATCTTGATGTGGCACTCTGGGGCTGCTTTTCCTTCATTACAAAGTAAACAAGGTCACAAAATTATACAAAAAAAATATAATTCTACATAAGAAACTGATTCCAAACACCTTGTAGCTACACCTGCTTAAAACAATTCAACGATCAAAGGTCTGAATCCTCTATGATTCCACACATTTTGATTGATTTATACTGCTATGTATGCCAAGTGTGAATGTCTGTGGTCCTGTTCAATCATATAACCAATACTTTTAAGCTGGTTTGTCTCGACCTACCCATTGTACAATGCTACGGAATGTGTTGGTGTTTTATAAATATTTGTAATCATAATTCTACATGGTGGTTTCCTAAGTTATTCACAAACAGGCTCTTCCTTGGACTTTACAAATGGTTCTAAGATCCCCCCCCCCAATTGCTTGTTTGTTGGCCAGGTGGTCCTGTCAGTCGGAAGACATGGTATGGTATGTATTGTCCCACTGCACACATCTCTTGTTCTGTCATTCATTCCTTTTGCTGACTTCGTGACTGTTTACTTTGAGCCCACAAAATATACCTTATATTTAAAAACAGTGTCTATAAAATATATTATCTACTACAAAATTCTGAAACGCTATCAGCCCACAAGAGGTCCTCTGCAGAGATAAGGAGAATTATCAGCCCAAACATGGCTGTCAATTCAGTTTTAACTCCTTCACTAACACCCAGAGGACCTGGTCGTTTATGGAAAATATCTTTCCATCACTCGCAAAGGTAGAATTGTACAGAAGAGTCTCTACTATATATTTTCACTGTATGTAAGCCCTATTTGACAGGCGGAGGGCTCCCCTTGCTGGCCGCAAAGTGCCACTACATTTACATTACAGCTTAAGCTCCTCGTTTCCGAGAAGGAAAAACAGACCTCCGAGTTATCGACGGTCACGTTCGATGTGTTGAAACTTTAGGGGTACATTATTGAACCAATCTACAAACAAATTTTTATGTCAATAAATCAAATTCCTCTGCATTGTGCCAGAATAAGACTCCTGGGGTTCAGGTGTCTGTAGCGCCCGAGTAAGCTGCTGCAATAGTGTTTACAGGCCCCCTGTGCATCTAGCAGGGAGTAAGATCATACAACAAACAAACAAAACACAAACAAACAAACAAGCCTTGCTATTGAAATAAAACGGACCACTGCTCACTGAGGAAGGGACTGCTTGATCCAAAAAGGTGTTTATATGCTGCTTCTCACTTGGTAAACTCATGTCACACCAGAGGACTTTCTTTCTATAGCAACTGATTTTACAATAAGACCAGACCATGTATACTCAATCACAGGGCACCTGCAGGAACTTTAGAAGTTTGAGTGTACATTATTATGGTGGTGAACGGGTTAAGTGAATTAGCTTGTAGCCTGCAAACCATTCAGGAGAGATTCCTGGGAGAAATTGGTCCAGCTTGTCTACCGTTCCAGACCCCATCTTGACATTTTGGATGTTCGGTATTTGGTCCATATCATAGAGCATGTAAATGGACCTGATTAGTGGCAAACCAGAAAAAAACAACAACCACATTTTCCATGAGTGCACACTTTAACCCCTTCACTGCTGAGCCATTTCACGTCTTAAAAAACCCCTTTTTTATTTATTTATTAATTTTTTTATTTACTTTAAACATGGTCATCTTTGGTATCATTGGAAAGGCCATGCTCTGGCCTTTCTAATTGATACCAAACTTGACCCTACTAGCTGCCAACAGTGGGTAGATATCGAGGTTCAAAGGAACCGCCTATCTCCACCCCATCTTTCCTTAGGAGTCAATGAGGACGTTCCCCACACGTCCTCAGCAGTGAAATGGTTAAATCAGCTGCACATGTCTATGATAGGAACCCAGAGCACACCTTCATACCGTCAAACATCTGACTTGTTGACTACCAACACGGTGGATGGATATACTCGTGAGATGTTCCCATATTCAACCCAAATGTTGCCATCAGCACCAAATTTAAGGAGCTATGATTCTTTACACCAGCAGGGCAAGGCTGCCTTCCATCCCTCAGTGTCCAATTCCATCTATTTCACGGTATTCAAAGAGCTCCGAATTTCTGGCGAAAGGTAACCGAACGCTGAATTTCTTTCTTGGCCATTCGGCTATCCAGAGAACAGGCAGTTCGCCAAATCTTGGCAAATTGCCTGCACATACGGTGCCTGTTCGAGGGCAGTGAAATCCCCATATAGAAGCAATGCTTCGGCTATTCAGAGAACAAAAACCAGCAGTGAAAAGTTGCCGAAATGCCCTGCCATTCGGTGGTTTCATGTGACAGATTTATTCAGGCGAATCCCATAGGCTTCAATGTTAAAAATATTCCCGTTTTAATCCAATATCTAATAAACCGTTTATTATTTTATTCTGCAGTAAAAGTCTCTTTATTTTTAGATTTTTTTAGGATCTTTTAGGCATTTTTCAGTTTTTTTGTGAAAAAGGTTTTAGTTTTTTAATCGTTTTTTCTTTTTTCTGTAACAGCCCTTTTTATTATCATTCATTGGATCTTATATGTAAATTTCAGACATTTTCGTTTTATAGTTTCTTTGCAAACGCCATTTCACTTTTCAAACATTCAAGCGTACTGTTTTTGTTTTTTCTTCACTCCATTCGTCTGCGGTGTCGGCTTTTCCGGCAGCTGCTCTGTGCTCTTAACGGCTCCTGCTCGGGTTTCTGCAGCGTCTTCCGCGGGGTTAATCCAGATGTTTTTGCCGGTTTCGGTGTGCGCTTGCCGGATTTTGCGGTGAGTTTTCGTTGGATTTTCGGCGGCTTTTCCCTACACTACGACAGCCCTGTGGTGCTTGGGTCGCCGAAATGGGATCGCCAAATCACACCGAATTGAAAAGAACGAAAAGTCACCGAACGTGCGGTGACTTTTCGATTCTCTTTGAATAACCCTGTTTGTGTTTTACTTTTAAGATAGAACACTGGCTCTCCAAGCACCATGGAGAGACGTAAAACCATCTGCAAACAGAGCCCCAGTCCTCACTGTAACAAAATGTTCAAATAGATTAGTGCCGCATCACAGATGTCAGGGAGAGGCCAGAATACAGGGAGAGCTGTGGGGCACTCACTCACGTCTGTACAGGGGAAATATTTGGGGTGTTACAAAGACTGAAATTCCCTGTACAGTACAGATACAAGGTGATACTGTAATTTACATATACAGGCATTATGCAGGCACATACAGATATTATTTTAATATCCAATTGGTATTTTTTTGGACGTTGCAATGCTGATAACCTCATTATGATCATTACAAATCCCCATAAGCAGGAGATGTCACCACTTTTATTATTTTTATTTATCACAGATACTGTATCTTACAAAAAGGTATTTTCTGCCTGTATGATAAGACAGACCCTGTTTGATATTATGTCAGATAAGGGACAACAACTAGAGCTCAAAATCTTACATTTCATCAGCATTTCTGTAAAGGATAACCAAATACATGAAAAATTAAAAATATGCAAATTATTATTTTAATTTTTAACTATCTTAACCCTTTCGCTGCTGAGGCTTTTCCCGCCCCTATGCTGAGGTCATTTTTACCTGTTTTGCGCATCATGTTTAAACGTGTTTTGAAGGCTTATTTTAGTATATGACCCAGACATATTATATATCGTTCTTTCCGTCAGACTCGGTAGATTCATAATATGTCATTATTATATGTATACGTTATGTCATGTCTGTATATTATAACAAAAAATGCAATAAAATATGTATTTTCAATAATTTACAATGTGTAAAGTGTTTTTTTCCACATCTTAACATGCGAGCAATTGCGGTTATATTTTGTATGGGGTGCGCTTGTTAAAAAAATTAGAGATGGGGTCTCGTTACATTTTTTTTTGGGGAAAATGACACTATTTTTAACAAACGCACCGCATACAAAAATCGTTAGTGCAGCATCATTGTTCACATTATAATTGAAATGGGAACAATATTGCTGCATTAACAAACCCAAAAAAATAAAAAAAAAGTGTTTAATTTTTTTTGTTAATTTTTTTTTTTAATTTTTTGTTATTTTTATTTTTCATTTTTTTTTTTTTTTACAAAAATTTTCACTGTAGTGTTTGGTATCGTTGGAACGGCCATGCTCTGGCCGATCCAACAATACCAAAATTTAACCCCTAGCTGCCACGGATCGGGAGATAGGGAGTTCCAATGAACTCCCTATCTCCACAGTTGGTGGCAGTTAGGGGTTAACTCTAGGACTGGCGTCATCGTGCTACGCACGATGACGCCAGTCCTCTGGGGGAGTTCCCGGAGGCTTGGCCGACATCCAAGATGTCGGCCAGCTCCGGGAAAGGATCGCGAACCGGCGCTTTTCAGCGCCGATTCGCGATCCAGCTCCCCAGGGGTTAATGCCAGGCATCATTTGGAAGGGCAGGCTGTGCCCTTCCAAATGATGCCTGGGTTAACCCCCTGTGCGCCGCCGATCGGGAGGGAGAGAGGTCCGAAGGACCTCCCCCCCTCCCTTTCAGGCGCCTCCTCCGCACATGCGGGGGGGGCGCCTGAATTAGGTGTCATCGCGCCCCCGCGATGACACCTAATTCTGGCGGCTGCTGGTCCGGATGCCGGGCTGACATCCAGGATGTCAGCCCGCACCGGAGGGGCCAGCGATCGGCCGGAACCCGGCCGAACGCTGACCCCAATGTGAGGACGCGCTCAGCGCGTCCTCAGCACACCAGCGGGACTGCTGAGGACGCACTGAGCGCGTCCTCAGCAGCGAAGTGGTTAAAATAAAAATGTTTGTGTGAAACTTCTATTTAATCCTATATTAAATTGTTAACTTCACATTCCATGTTTCAAATAAGGCTAGGGTCAAACGAAAGCATTTTTACACGCGAACGTAAAAAAGTGCGTCCGAACGCATTGACGGATTTTTTCACGGAATAGGCGAAAACGGTCATACGATGCGCATTTTCGTGCGTGATGTTTTACGGATCCAAACCAGGAAACTTTTTGCGTCTGGACGTTATGTTGGCCGGACACGAGCAGGGTCTGACGTCTCCAAATCAAACACACACACACCGCTATGCCGCTGCAGCGCACTCTGTACGTCCGTACTAGCGGTTCTGCGTTCTCGAAAAAATGCGTTCATTTTCCACTTGCGTTGCGCGGCCGGACTTTCGTGCGACCGTACTTCGTATATTGGCCGTCATTGCCCGTCATTTGCTGCTAGTGCGGCCGTGATTATGTGCGCCAGAACGCACGTTAAAAATGCGCTGGTCTGACCCTAGCATAAATGTTACGATTGCATTTTTTTTCCAAGAAAAATCGCTTGGTAGTGAAAGGGTTAAAGAAGATGGTGATACTGCAAAAAAAAAAAAAAAAAAATCCCTTTCATATCATTAAACAAATCAAAAACTGCATTGCCTTTACGAAAATGAATGATGTGCAGAATGCTAGAAAGTTTATGTTTCTTGTTTTACTTGTGTAATAAAACCATTTCATTGCATGCATAGACTACTAGCAAATTGCCGAAAAGATTTATTACGCCTGGGCTTCGCATTCTGTTTCAGATACACAGAAAGAAATGCATCTTGTGTTTTTCATAATAAACTTTAGACACAAAAGGCTTATTAAGAGGAAGAACTTTTTTGCTATATCTAAAATGGATTACCTTACCATTACCTATACCATGTAAGGCTAGGGTCAGACTAACGCATTTTTCGCGCTGTCCGTGAAAAAGTGCGTTTGAACGAATGGACGCATTTTTTCACGGAATACGCGATAGCGGTCATACGATGCGCATATTCGTCCGTGATTTTGTACGGATCATCAATAAAACACTTTTTACGTCTGGACGTTATGTTGGCCGGACATTAGCAGCGTCTGACGTCTCCTAATCACGCACACACGCCGCTAGTGGACGCAGCGCACTCTGTACGTCAGTACTAGCGGTATCACGTTCTCGAAAAAATGCGTTCGTTTGCAACTTGCGTTGCGCTGCCGCACTTTTGTGCGGCCGTTCTTCGTATGCTGCCCGGCATTGGACGTCATTTGTTGCTAGCACGGCCGTGATTTAGTGCTGCTAAACGCACGTTAATACTGCGTTAGTCTGACCCTAGCCTTAAGGTGTAAACATAATCTCTGCGATGTTGTGATATGCCTTCGATGGCATGAATACCTACTTTGACTTATTAAACATTAAGCCAACTGCACAAAACACCTTAGCGACGTTCCGGGGAGACCTTAACTTATCTCATATTAAATGCTTTCCATTCTGGATCGCTTTAAATTCGGTTTAACGGAGACGTTATCAGCTTGTCGGCAAGGGACGCAATGTAGCTTCATAATGAATGGATAGCTCACAAAAACGTTGACTTGATTGAAAATGTAAAAGAGAGAGCGATTCTTGTGGGAAAGTTATCATGTTGATTGATTGTGTGTTGAACAAAAATGCAACTGTTTGTTTATTTTATGAACTTTAAAGATTTTTTTTGATTTTCTGGATGATACTCAGATTTTTCAACTACAAATTTTATATTCTTTTCTTGTGATTGTTCTACATCGATGTCTACATTGAATATATATATACACTGTATAGCCTGTTACAAACTGAGTAATTTAATCATACAGTTTGGTGCATATTATATCCAGTAATTTGTTGTTTGGGCATTATTCTGTAGCCCATTTGCAAAGTTTCAGTACATAGAATTACAGCACATCAGTTAAAATGTCCTGTCTCTAGAATACTTGCAGCAGTCTCCATGCAATACCAGGACTGACCTGCAGAGGGAGACGTGCCTGTTAGTACACCAGATACAGACTCTAAATGCACTGTAATGCAGAAATCCTACACATATAATGCATGAATGTGTGTTTGTTTGTTTATAGGGTAAAACTGCAATTCAAACTGCTTTTCCATAATCATTGGTTGCTGCCAGTGTTTATATGGAAAACCACTAATTTAAGCATTCAATTGAAAATTTACTATAACTTGACCATTTTCACACATTTTTCTTTTTCCTCTCCTTCATATTCATCGTTTGATCAATTAATTTTAGAAACATCCTTCTTGGCAGATGTCACATCCTCATAGTGACTGTACCCACTTTTTTCAATATTTTTTTTTATCAAAGTAATATTTGCTGCAGCTGGATGTTCCTCCAGTTGCTGTTTATGTTTGTGGTGACAGAACATTATACACCCTGGGCCCCTTACCAACTGGGCCATAAAGCTAATAGCTTGATCTGTCATACATAATGTCTCGAAACGCTTCAGAAATGAATAGCGGCTTGCCAACCCTGGTGTTTTTTTTTGGCTTCTGCAAAACACGAAAATTAAAATAGCTTTGAAAAATCTAAATTTCCTTCTTGTCCCAATGGTGCAGAGGGTTTTGTGCTCCTTTACTACCTCCTCTGCCACAAGTAGCAGAACATTGGGAACAAAAAGTTCTCAGTGTCCATCCACAGCACCCAGCAGGACTTCACTCTCTCAGAGCTTGTGAAGAGTCGTGCTCCACTCCATGGAGTCCTATGTACTTCGGGCAGGTGATACCAGTGGCGGCGCACATTCTCTACGAGTGCCTCAAAAATATACTAACTCAAGCTGCTAAAACAGCGGCTCAGACAGAATACAGCTGTAACAGTAAGCTGCCAATGGACAGTTTATCCATTTGTGAGGCACTATTAGCCCCTTCACTGCAGGGATCGAGATAACTCGGATCTTCAAAAGGTACCAATATCGAGTTATCTCAATCTGTAGCTCTGAAGGACAAAAGCAAATTAAATTTGTTTGCTTTTGGGCTGCAGAAGGTGTCCCCAAAGTGTTAGCCCTGTGGGCATAATTCCCAAGGTGCTAAAACTGCTTAAAATCAGCTGATGAAAACCTTGACATATCGGGCTTTCAGCAGCCGATGCAGGGAACCACAAGCTGCAGCTCAAACTGCTGTAACTCCATTTGACCAGTAGATGGTGCCACCAGACTGCTAAATAGGTTATTACTGTAAGAAATACACTGTATATCTCTTATTGTATAACTAATTATATATGATGTTTCAAAAACCACTGGTTCCTGACAATGTTCTTTTGGAAAATCACTTGGCAGTGAAGGGGTTAATGACTTGGTTGGATCGAAGCCTTCTGTAATTACATCATTCCTTTCAAGTCAGTGGAGCTCTGGGGCAAAGCAAGTCACTGGAGTTGCAAAGACATGTAACTGGTTTTCACAACCATCTACATCATTGTGGAGGATTTTAATCTCACTCTTTTGTCCTCTCTCGGATCTAGGAAAGAGTTGCATGATTTTGTGTATTCTCCATAAATTTCTTTAGTATGATCGATGGCTGCAAATATAAAACTTGATTTCCAAGGGCGTACCTGCTTTTTGAGTGACATGATGAATTACAGGGAAATATCAGGAGAGCCTTTCATATCGTCATGGCACCTCGTTCTAAAAGCAGCACGCGTTTCATTCCATTAAATGACACATATTATATGTCACTAAAACATATTCCTTTCAGATGGCCGCACAGTCCTTCTTTCCTCAGCGGATCGTGTGCCCCAGCTGGAGGCATCGTCCACATGAAATTTGCTCACTAATGCAGGATACAAAGCCGGCTATTGTCCCTGACAGTTCTGAAAGAGAAATAACTTGTGGGCTGCCAGTGGCAAAGTGTGGGTCAACAGCTCCGAGGGAATTCAATGAAATGGAAGCAAAGAGTCTAAATCAGGCGTCAGCAACCTTTGCATCCAGATGTTTTGGAACTATATTTCTCAAGTGGCTTGACTAAGCTAATGAGGGACTGAGAATCAAGGGAGATGTAGTCCCAAAACACTTAGGGCTCTATTACATTCTTCATGCACTTTTTTGCGAGGGGCTTTTTAACGCGAGGGTCAAATACGTTCGCGCATACGATGCACGTTAACGTCTAACGCGAATGACCATGCACAAACCCTGCGCGAACGCAAGTTCGTGCGCGCATCCCATACTTAACACTGTGAGCGCAAATGCGTTCGTGCGCTGGTACGCGGATAGTATTACAATCGATGGTATATCAACTTTTTACGAACGACGTTTGCTCGCATAATTTTAATGTCTTTGAAAAGCTGGTGGTAACTGCAAATCTGAACGTTCTGGCCGAAACCAAATACACCAGCACGGAATAAAAAAAAATACAGCACAGTATAGTTACACATTCTACACATAACCAAACAATAAAATGGAGAGGTTGTGCGTGTTTTTATTATTGCTGCAGCATATATGCACAGATTGATTTTGACAGGTGCAAAAACTGAACGGGAGACAAATGTGGTTCTTAATTTAGATTGGCTGAATCGCGTGAAAAAACAGTCTGTCCACCGATTTCTGTGCGCGACGTTAAGTTGCGCGCGGTTTCGCGTATATTTTTTACGCTCTATATTTTCGGATGGATGAAAAGATGCGATCGGATCGTAATACCAGCGTTAATTTACGCATTTTAACGTTTAACGCTGCGCGCACGAATTTGCGCGGAGAATGTAATAGAGTCCTTAGAGCAGGGCTGTCAGATGATTCAGAACTACAACTCCCATGATTCCCTGGCCATCTATTGCATTAACATCTGGGGGCTGGGAGTTGACAGCTCTGACCTATAGGACCAGGGTTGCTGACCGCTGGTAAATGATGTGTCATTATAAGTATAACCATAAGTACAAGCAAACAATCACGAGGAATCTAAAAGCACATACTTCTCATTCTTTTAATTCTGGAATAAAAATGTGCAGCTTTAAAGGAACTTTAAACTTTTCCCCCCCACATTTCGCTTTCGGCTTGCTATTAAAACTCTTATGATGAGAGATCTAGATGATACAAAAACATGGTGTGAAAAAGGCTTCATTATTAGAGCTGCAGAACTTAGGATATGATTAATATTAATGTATTTGTGAACATTTTAATGATATCTAGAATTACCTTAGGTAACTCTTCATGTTTAATTCATATGTAAGTATTATTTATTTATTTTTCCATTCTTTCCACTCATTTAATCATATCAATTTATGTATATGCTGTGCTTAACTATAAAATAGAATTGTAGCTATAAAAAAAAAACAACAACTTCATGTTAAATAAAACCTAGAAACCTAATAAATGAAAACCTAATAAATGCATTTTTAAAGCATCATTTCTGCCATTTTGCTAATCAAAATATATGCCTGAGCTGTCTGTATCCTGTGGCTTTTTTGGCAAGGTATCTTCCTGCTGCAGTACAGATGAGTAAAACGTTCCTCGGAAACATTTGATACTGTCAGTCAATGCTGTCAGTTATTTTTTTTATTTTTTTTTACCAATGTTGGTTAATGCTGCTGGGAAAGAGATGCCAGACCTGTGCACTGCAGGGAGTCAAAAATGGAATATATTCTAAATGCAAGGTTGTAGAGGTAAAGTGACTGAGCTAACCAGGATTGTTTGATTGCATGCAGTTATCACATACATTTCAGATAGGGCATGAGTTGGAATGTATACGAATGGAAGGAAAACCGAAGAGTGGCACCAGAGTATGAGGGGATGGTTGAGCCTAAGTGAAGTATACCGCACAGAGACAGGAATGGGTGGAGGTGGATGGAAAAACAGACTGACCAGATTGCTGAAGATGGTAAGTGCGGTTGCTGGAGTCCAAGGATATGGTGAGTGGTTTGAAATACAGGAGCAGATATTGGGATAGGGATTCTAGACAAGACCGGGGTTATACAGGAGCCACAGAGCACAGCACTTCTCTCTGTGGGGAATGAAGCACATTTTTTCTCTCTTGCAGGAACGCACACTTTAGTTGAGGTGCCCCATAGTCTCTGCAGTATATCACTGAGAAAATTAACCAGGTGGCTGACAGCTTCATGGAAACCTCTCTGGATCAATTCCACCATATAGTGTAGCACCGCGGGCTCATACATATTTGAGCTTCAGTATATGTCAGGATCTGGTTCTGGGGTGGAACCAGGTAGTGGAAATATGGCCCAAATGCGGCTACTACCGACAGGATAGTAGGTGGAGGAGGGTGAGATGGAGGAGACTGACCAGATCTTGAGAAATGACTGAAGACTGGATACTGGATACTGGAAGAACAGTGGAGGTAACACGGTGGGAATCTTGGTAGACACAAAAGGGGTTTTCTGGAATACAGGATAACAGCAGAGCTAAACACGTCTCTCTGCTAGGAAGGGATAAACAATACTGAAGCACAGAAGGGAAAGAGAACTTTATTTGAGATCAGGAAAGGTGTGGTGTGTTAGTTGTGCATTAACTGTTTAAAGACTTGTGGTTCTATTGCTGGGAAGAGGCAGCACTTTTCCTGTGCTGCCAAGGTGCAGTTCAGGAGGAAATGGTGCCAGCCTGGCCCTTCTTCCGGCGACGTGAGGCATGACATATCCCTCCTCCTAAAGTCGCACTCCGTGCGACTAAAGAGGTGTCAACGGTCTGGGGGTCTTCTTGGCGTATCACAGTCCCATCAGATGCCGGGGTACAATCTGGGGTCAAGGTGTCAGGGCAGCCATAAGCCTTGCAGGTCTCCTCATCAGTCTCACAAGGTGAAAAACAACTACGGGAAAAAATAAAGTCTACATCAGCCGCACTAGAGCTCTTGGGGGTAACGGCGTGAGGTTCAGCCTCTGGGCAGAGGTTGGTCGGCAGAGGTTCTTGACGGGAGACAGCGGGAGAAAAGCTAGATGCCAAGAAACAGGGGGACGACTTGATCCTGCGAGTGTGGGTAATAGGAGACCGTACCTTAGCCACGAAGGAGGTCTTCCTGGGTACAAAAAAGTCACGCAGCGGGGGTAGCTTGGGTGATTGCCGGTGCGGAGATGGTGGCACCCAGGTATGCCCTACCTTGACTGGGCAGTCCTGGGCCATACCACTCTGCTAATGAGGGCAGATGATCCTCATAGTCCATGGTCTCCCAGTCTGTCTCCAGAAAGTTATCAGATCTTGGGTATTCTTCCATCCAGGGTTCTGGGCTGGAGGCATCCATGACCGGGTCAGAAGGTGACACATAGGTGGGAGTCTGGAGGTCCTGCACTTGTGCACGTAGGAGGGCATGGTCAGTCCTGAAAGTCTCCAGAACTGCGGCTAGGTCACTGACCTGACTGGCCAGGGTGGCAACAATGGACTGGACCACTAGAGTTTCCGCAAGGGGGTTGGTGGCACCTCGAGTTGGCAATGCCTCAGCAGCACCACCAGGAAGTGGAGAAGCAGCCTGGGTGGGTACAGGAGGCACGGCAGAGACAAAGTTTGGCTGGCTGGTAGCGATGGGAGTTGCCTCCAGATTCAAAAGCGGCATTAGGTCCATTTGTTCAGGTGCCCTGGCTTCCAGGAAACTGGTGGGTCCCAACTCCATGGAGGAGACCGATCCTGTCTCTTCAAACACAGCATATTCCATATCCACTTGTTCTGCAGGTTGGTCAACATGAAGGACAGGGGTTAGAGACACAGCAGGTCGTTTGCTGGACTCCGGCAACGGCTGCTTGAACTTGGTGAGGGAGGTCTTGGATGGTGAGGGTCTCTTGGGGGTAGGTTTTGGTGCGAGGGGCCTCCTTGGAGCTGGCTGGAGCACTTTAGCAGGCTTGGGTGCTTTAGTCAGTTTCGGTGAAGATACTGTAACCTTGGGTCGGGGTGCATCTCTGGGCATAAAGGTTGTTTCTGACCTTTGCCCAGTGGATTGCTTCGTGGAGGGTCTCAATGGGCAGTCCATGACCCAGTGGGAGAAATCTCCACAGTACAGGCACAGGTTGTAGGTTTTCCTTCTGGAACGCTCCTCAGCGGATAATGAAGCACGTTTTTCTTTACAATAGGGTGAGCAAAAAGAGATCTTGGCTGTAGACCATTGAATGTAGGGGTCATGTTTACATAGCCAGGGTAAGCCAAGAATTACAGGAAATATGGGAGATGATACGATATCAAAGCGAATCTCTTCTAAATGATTAGTACCAGTATACATCTGTAACAAGGCGGACTCCGTAGTGATCGGCCATGATTTCAAAGGAGACCCATCAACCAGTTGATTTTCAATAGGTGAGTTTTTATTGTGTAAAGGAATGCCGATACGTGATGCAGTGGTTGTATCTATGAAGCATCCGCTAGCCCCTGAGTCCACCATGGCCTGGAGGGGAATCCTCATCTGTTGCCACTGTAATAAGATGGAGATCATTAATAGTGGTGAGACAGAGGATTTCAGAGCCGTAAGAGGAGAGATGATGTGACGGGGTTTACCTCTTGTCGGTTTAACCGGACAGGTATGGGCTTGATGGTTGACCCCTCCACAGTAGATGCACAGATGTAATCGTCTGCACCTTTCTCGTTCCGCTTGAAGTAAACGTCCATCGACGAGACAGATTTGCATGGGTTCTGATGGAGGTTCAGACTGAGTCATTGGGACTGAGGTCCTAGACATAACAGGAGGGAGTACAGTGGAGGAGGAGGGACGATTGGTACTCACTTGAGTAGGAGTATTGAGCCATTCGAGACGGCGTTCCCTAAGACGACGATCCATCTGGATACAGAAACGAGTTATCCCTTCAAGAGAGGGTGGTATACCAACGCGTGCCAATTCGTCTTTGAGGGGTTCTGAGAGACCCATGCGAAATTGGTCGATAAGGGCCGTTTCATTCCAACAGGTGTCATGGGCGTAGTGGCGGAAGTCCGTTATGTATTCCTCCACAGGTCTACGGCCTTGCCTTAGGGCTCATATAGCACTTTGGGTGGTAGATTGTTTGTTGGAGTCTTTATACATTGACTCAAGGGCTTCGGCGAACGTGATCCAAGAGTCCAAAACAGGGTCTTGCATATTTAACAACGTATAGGCCCACTTCTTAGGTTCGCCTCCCATCAGAGAGATTACAGTACGGACCTTTACGTAATCGGAAGCGTAGGTGCGAGGCTTCAATGAAAACAGCAGGTGGCAGTCTAGTAGGAATGTGTCAAAACCAGCCCGATTACCACAGAAGCGTTCAGGTAGGGGAACATTAGAAACATAGAAACATAGAAAAATGTCGGCAGATAAGAACCTTTCGGCCCATCTAGTCTGCCCAATTACATGGATACTTTACCTGGATTTATCTTTTGTTTAGGATAGCCTTATGCCTATCCCATGCTTGCTTAAATTCAATTACTGTTTTAGCCTCTACCACTTCTACTGGAAGACTGTTCCATGTATCCACCACCCTCTCAGTAAAATAATGCTTTCTGATGTTACTTTTAAACCTTTGCCCCTCTAATCTAAGACTATGTCCTCTTGTTTTGCTACTTTGTTTCCTTTTAAATATACTCCCTTCCTCTACCTTGTGGATTCCCTTTACGTATTTAAATGTTTCTATCATATCTCCTCTGTCTCGTCTTTTTTCCAAGCTGTACATGTTAAGATCATTAAGCCTTTCCTGGTAACTTTTCTCCTTCAAGCCGTACACCATTTTAGTAGCCCTTCTCTGAACTCTCTCTAAGATGTCTATATCCTTCTGGAGATACGGTCTCCAGTACTGCACACAGTACTCCAAGTGAGGTCTCACCAGTGCTCTGTACAGTGGCATGAACACTTCCCTTTTCCTACTGCTAATACCTCTCCCTACACAACCAAGCATTCTGCCAGCATTTCCTGCTGCTCTCTTACATTGACTACTTACCTTTAGATCCTCTGAAATAATAACCCCTAAATCCCTTTCCTCAGATGTTGAGGTTAGGACTGTATCAAATATTCTATATTCAGCCCTTGGGTTTTTAAGTCCCAGGTGCATTATCTTGCACTTATCCACGTTAAAACTCAATTGCCACAGCTCCGACCATTTTTTTAGTTTACCTAAATCATTTGTCATTTGGCTGATCCCTCCAGGAACGTCAACCCTGTTGCAAATCTTTGTGTCATCAGCAAAAAGACATACTTTTCCATTAATACCTTCTGCAATATCACTAATAAAAATATTAAATAGAATGGGTCCAAGTACTGACCCCTGAGGTACCCCACTGGGTACGAATAAACTCCATTTACCACAACCCTCTGTTGCCTGTCACTCAGCCACTGCCTAATCCATTCAACAATATTGGAATCCAAGCTCAAAGATTGCAATTTATTGATAAGCCTTCTATGCGGAACAGTATCAAAAGCCTTACTGAAATCTAAATAAGCAATGTCTACTGCACCACCTGTGTCTATTATTTTTGTTACCCAATCATAAAAAATAAAAAAAAGATTAGTTTGGCATGATCTCCCTGAGGTAAACCCATGTTGTTTCTGATCCTGTAATCTATGTGTTTTTAGATGTTCAACAATCCTTTCCTTTAACATGGTTTCCATTAATTTCCCCACTACTGACGTAAGACTAACTGGCCTATAGTTCCCAGATTCCTCCCTACTACCCTTCTTGTGAATG
Source organism: Leptobrachium leishanense (assembly GCA_009667805.1). NCBI lineage: Eukaryota > Metazoa > Chordata > Amphibia > Anura > Megophryidae > Leptobrachium > Leptobrachium leishanense. The sequence continues at coordinate 24,659,626 of CM019071.1, read as the reverse complement.
GGCACAACATTTGCTAATTTCCAGTCTTCTGGGACGACTCCCGTTAGCAAGGATTGGTTAAATAAATCTGTCAACGGTTTTGCTATTACATCACTGAGCTCTTTTAATAATTTAGGGTGGATCCCATCAGGCCGCATTGACTTATTTGTCTTTACTTTAGACAGCTGCGGTAGAACCTCCTCCTCTGTAAACTGAACATTGGGTTCAGGGACCTGGGACCTGGGAGTGTTCGTCAGGTCTGTTGCTCTGGCGTGCATGCTGGACGTCGGGCGTGGCATAAGGTGGGGGTGCTGCGGTGTTGTGCACCTGGGTCTGGAGATCCCTTTGTTCCATTCGTAGTTCCTGGACAGAACGAGTCAGGGAGGTCACCTGCCGGGTGAGGGTAGCGAAGGCACCCATGAGATCCGTGGGTTCAGTCGTGGCTTCACAATCTGTCACGTCCATAATGGTGTGGAACCGGGTAAGAACCCAATAGATGGAATCTTTAGGATGCCGAGGGCACATGGGAAGCGCTGAGACAATATCAGGGCAATGTTAAGGAACGCACTAGATATAGAGAAGTTGAGGAGCTATTGTTTCCTCTTCGGTTGAAACAATAGCTCCTCAACTTCTCTATATCTAGTGCGTTCCTTAACATTGCCCTGATATAGTCTCAGCGCTTCCCGTGTGCCCTCGGCATCCTAAAGATTCCATCTATTGGGTTCTTACCCGGTTCCACACCATTATGGACGTGACACCTGTCTCCTTTTTATGGAATGCCCTCCCCTGTGTGTATGAGTGTATCACAGAGCTCCACAGCAATAATTCACAGTAATGGGTGGGGTGTTTGAGTGTATCACAGAGCTCCACAGCAATAGAACAAAATGATGCTTTAATATACTGTATATATTCAAGTAACTATATTAAAATAAATGTAAATATTAAATTGTTAATTAAATTATATATTAAATTATATAAATAATATATTCTAAACACACACACACACACACACACACACACACACACACACACACACACACACACACACACACACAGAGCCTGCCTAAACACATACACACACACTCACACAGCCAACCTAAACACATACTCGCACTCACTGACCTTAACTGAACACATATTCATAGAGCCTGCCTAAGCACACGCATAACACTGTCTAGCCCTCATGCACAGCTTCTCTTTGATTGTTGACCTCGACCACGGATCCCAGGCTCAGCTCTGTGTGAGCAGCCCATTAGGCCTGTCACACTCCCTGCTAGAAGAGCCGAGCTCAGAGATCGGCATCCGGGGAGGGGCAGGGGCCCCTGTGAAAATGCCGTCATCGGGGCCAATGGCAGGGTCGATGGAAGAGTGGGACTGGGTGCATAGCACCTCTGGCACCTGCCATGTGCCAGGCCTGGATGCATGATTGGCTGTCAGTAAAGAGGTCGACAGTTAATCAGGCACACAGAATGAGCAGAGGGCTGTCCTGCAGGAGGACTCTCCGCTCAGAGCTATCCCTCACCGTTTTAGTATGCCAGGACGGACAGCAAAACTATGAAAGGCAATAACTCCCTTTTATGATTATATGCACCATCAGAAACATGCTTACACATAAATGGAGTCAAGCCCAACTTGCCAAGTCCATCATGGTCCAGAATGTAACCTCGTTGTTTCATATATAGAAATGAAGACACTGCAAGCTGCTTGTGTGAGGAATCATGTTGGATTATAGAACTGCCTCCAGGTCAGAGGTCAGACCAGGAAATAGGAAGTATAAGCGTAATCCATACATTACACTCGTGTTCATTAATTCTAACTTATTTTTACTCATGGGAGATTATATGATTGATATTACTTACACAGCATAATATTTCTTAATTTACACTGGGATTTTTTATAATCTTCTCTTTTCTAAGACTATATATTTATGAAATGGAAATGTATGTGTTGTTGCCCTGGGAGCATTGGCTACATTACCCATCTCATAAAGAGGGAAATGTACTAGATCAAAAATAGATTATCACTGACCTGAAGGCATGAACTGAGCTTCTGATTTAATGGTTTTATCTTTATTTTGCTTGCATCTCCATATTGATACACTCCCGGCAGGGATTTTACCCAACAATAAAGCCATTTTGTATCAAGATTGTATTTGTGTTGAGAAAAAGAAAAGAAAAAAAAAGCAACCAATATGTTCGAGGCATACACAATAAATATCATTTATTGGGTCAAGGGAGTAAACCACCACTACTACAAGAAATGCAAAAGAGTCAGTTTAAAAAAAAAAAGAAGATAGAGGGCTCTATTACAATCCCCGCGCTAAAACAGGGGCGTTAGGGAGAAAAAACTGCGCCCACAGTTTTCCCCCTACCGCCCCCATTTAACGGGGGATCACAATGCAGGCTCAAAAAATGCTGCCTGCATTGTTTGCGCCCGCTAAGCGCAGCCACGTGCATCCTCTCAATGGAGTCCATAGGACTCCATTGAGCTCCCCCCTGCCGGTCACATGACCAGCCGGATCTCGCCTATTGAATGAATCGCAATTTTACGAGCGCTATTGTTAACCCATAAGCAATTTGTTAATTGTTAACCCGTTAGCAATTTGAAGGTGATGTAGGCACAGTGCTATGGCCTCCTTTTAACCCTTTCACTGCTGAGCCATTTCACCCCTGTGTGCTGAGCTCATTTTTACCGGTTTCACTCATCATGTTTAAACGCGATTTGAAGATTTTATTATACGACCCAGACAAATTATATATCGTTCTTTCCGGCAGACTCATGTTCATCATCTACAGTGTGTAAAGTGTTTTTTTTCACATTTTATCATCTGAGCCTTTGCGGTTATACTTTCTATGGGGTGTGCTAGTTAAAAAAAATTGAATCGGAGACGTATTACATTTTTTTTGGGGGAAATTACGTGATTTTTAGCAAACCCTACCATAGAAAAAAATCATTAGTGCAGCATCCAAAGGACCTCCTCCCTTCCCCTTCAGGCACCTTCCCTGCACTGGCGGGGGGCTGGGCGCGATGGCGCTATTCATGTGACCAGGGTCTTGGAGGCTGGGCTGACATCCAACATGTCAGCCCGCACCGGGAGGCTGCAGTGATCGGCCGGAATCTCGGCCGATCGTGACTGCAATGGCAGGCTGCGCTCAGCGCGTCCTCTGCAGTCAAGTCACCGCGTGGCTGGACACGCTGTGCACTTCCGCCGCAGTAAAGGGGTTAAGCTAACACTAATGTTGGCGCTAGTGTTAGCTTGAAGGAGGTGATAGAGCCCAAAATGTACAAAAGGACAGAGAGGAATACAAAAGATGCAAGAATGCAGATCCACTCAAATCCATAGGGACCTGACTCCTATGCTCCGATCTCACTTCTATAACTGGTTGTATATTATTAGCGAGGAAGGAGAACATCAGAGGGTAGTATGAAATTAATTAAAAAGAAGATGTGAGTCATTATAGCCTTAAAAGGAAAATCCCAAGGGGATTACTTGATATTTTTGAGGGAGGACATGAGAAAAATTGGAGCATAAAATGTCATAAATAGGCTATCTGCAACATATATAATTAGACTAACCATTGCATCAAGCGAATACAATATATAATTTGTGCAGTATAATTAAATCCCAGAATAATGTAGGATTCCATTAGAATGCAAGACATTACAAACAGATTAAGAATGTTTGCTGACTCTCTGTGGCTTTAGAATGATATTATTTCCCAAGTTTTATAATCTAACCAGCTCTACCACTTGCGTTCTTCAGCTCAGTGGATTTCCGCTATTTCAAATTCATAAATGAATTCCTATTTTTAGCTTTAGAATAATAGAAAGGGTTGAACAGTTCTTTGAGAATCCCAAGCTGATACAGTGTCTTCGCTCCCTTTTGTCCACTAGATTTCATGTTTCTGAGACTAAAAAGACGTTGAAAACGTTGTGAGGTTGGACAGAAAAATGTTGTGTTGACTTAATAGACACTTTGGGGTAGTTGACTAAACGCTGATGCTAAACGTTGTTCCAAATGGTGGCAAAAATTCCCATTGTTGCAAATTCAGTGAACTTTAGCTATCCAGAGAAGGAAAGTCCAACACCAACAGCATAAGGTCCTGCAAGCAATGGTGAATACCGCTGAACTATGGTACCACCATTGGTCTTCCATAGAAATGGAAACTGTGGCATTTCTCAATTTAACATTATCTCACTGGTGTTTGCAACGATGATGAATGTTTGTCAGTGATTTTAAAGTTGTGATCTCAATATACCTCTCATACACACTACTGAGAAAACAATGGTAGAAAACAACACTGGGTAACTTCATACTTCAACACTACTGGAAATTACAGTGAAATCTACACTAAATCAGTATGACAGAAGCCATAATGGAAACACAAATGGACACTTCATGGAAAACTCTGAGAATTATGCTAGAGACTTGTGGCATAAACTGTCGTGGGAAAGCAGTGGTTCCCAACCGCGGTCCTCAAGTACCCCCAACAGGTAAGGTCTTTCAGATATCCGAAGCACAACACAGGTGATATAATTTGCTGCTCAGTGATTGTAGGATTCAGTCTGCATTTCCCCAAGGTGATCTGCAAAACCTGGCCTGTTGGGGGTACGTGAGGACCGCGGTTGGGAACCACTGGTGGAACGCATGGTGACAAGTATGGCGAACTGCAATAGCAGTCCCATACGTTAAGAATACAGTGTACTCTCACTGCATGTGATCCATTGAAGTAAAACCAACATACACTTAATGAAAGATCAGTGGCTAGTGAATAACGCCTGTTAGTTTGTTCTAGCAAGGCACACAAGTTTGTCTTCCACTGCTATTTCTCTTCTACTGTATGTATGCTAAACACTATCCCGGTGAACGAGACCATAATGGAGCGAGTGTTATTTTTGTCATTCTTTTTCTTCTTACAGTTTCTCATTTTCGTTTAAAGGTGATGGTTGGGCAGGAATATTGGGTCCAAATCATATCAGGGTGCCAGAAACTCCAACATATTCCATAATTGCCATCCTAAGCAATAAAAAGAAATACATTCTGCAATCCACCTTCATCGCTCTCTCGTCACCGTTGAGACGATCTCAATCATGGAGCAAAACACTGTACTGCTCCTGAGACTAATTTATTGTGGCAGTTGCCCAAGGCATGACGAGTATGAGTTCCCTATTTCAACCACCAGGGAGTCCATGACAATGGCACATTGACCCACCCCTGGGTCCCAACTCTTGGGTTAAGAGCCAATGGATTATATATTTAGTCCATGCACATACCACTGGCAGTATAAAAAGAAGATTCTTGGTTTTCACTTCATTCTATGTTCCTCAGAGAGTTCCTCCAGCTCTTTCCAACACGGTTTCACATTACTCGTCTCTCCGGTGCTCTGCACGACTGATCATGGTATCTCTGTGTTTAACCCATTGCGACACGTACATCAGATTCATGAAGCAGTGATAGTTTCATGGTCATTGGTAGGGCGAGTTCATATGTTTAGGACATTACTGTGGAATTATTACCTGTCCAAACAAAGCCGCATTTTCATCATTTTTCCTGCTTGTGAATAGGTCATAAAGAAGTAATTTGCAAGACGTAGTGATGTGATAACCGAGCGAAAGCAATTTAATGTTCAATATGCTTGAAATACACATTAACTTCTATTCAGTGCCCGGCAACGGATTTGCAATCTATAGATTTACTCTCGGCTAAAATAATACAGAGAATATCCAGTTTACGACTTGCCTTTTATGTCCCTTCATTACATTAGAAAGGAAAAAAGAAAATGAAGAGCCCATCATAATTTAAAATGTTATCAGGACTCGTCAGTTCACCGAGAAAGAATCTTATAAAGACAGCTCAACCTGGAAATGAGCAGCGTTAACTGAAGATATCCAGCCAAGCTTAAGGCAGTGATTGTTTCAGATCTGGCCATTTCTCTCTCTCATAAACCTAAACTGTATTTGTTAAACTATGCTACAGCAATGTCATTGACATCCACAGCTTTAACGTAAAGGGTCATTACAAGCACTTTTTTTGAAAAATCATTAAGAAATTTAGAGCAATGTTCCAATGTTGACATTACGGTAAGCACTGGAGCCGTACAATATAATGGCTCGAGCACTTACAGGTCTATTCAATAAAGGTGAAACTCAGGAGAATTGGCAGGAGAAGAGGAAAATCCAGGACAAAATAGCCAAACCAGAAAAATTCTCCCATTCATCTCACTTTTCCAATCTATTTGGTCTAGATTGTTCTCTTCTCCTGCCAATTCTCCTGAGTTTTACCTTTTAGCGAATAGACCTGATCGTTTAATCTTCCCACGTCCAGGTTCCAACCCAGATGCAAGCTCAGCTTGTGGCTCGGACATCGCAGCTCCTTCCTGGAAATGAATGGCTCCTATATTTTATATAGGAAGAACCCTTAATGTGTACCAATCAGATGAACGCAAGCTATTCAAGCCTACCTCGTTCTTCATTTGCCCCCGCCGTTATTCAGTAAAAAATAACGACTTTTAAAGCCAGGTCTTAAAGGGCCACTACCACCTTATTGTGGTCCTTATTGCGTTTATTTTATGTTGCTGGTATCATGCATGTGCTTTGTTTTCTCTTGTTTGTTTAGTTAAGAGAATATGTTACACTATATGTATCACTGGGTGCATCCATTGTTTGATCTTTTGTGTTGTAAACTGCCCCCCCCCACAGTATCTTTACATAGAATGGAGTGAATTGGTGAAACCGATTCACATCATTGTATTTGTGTGGGATGTATTCAAAGGACATCACCTGGGGGTAGATTAGAAGTCTTTTAAGCTCCCTGTCATATCTCATTCAATTTACATCTCTTATCTCAGCAACACAATAGGCCCCTGCAGCCTTATCTTACTATTTCCTCCTGCATCCCATTGCCTCTAAAATACTGTAGAAGCAAAAACACAGCTGTAAAGTAAAACATTTGCACAGATTCGGGTAAACATTGCATCATGGGAAACCTCTGCGAAATGGAAACAGGAGATAAAAACCTAACTTTATTTTTCCTTTTTACACAAAACCTTTCACCATCTCAGCATGACCCAGTTCGAGCAGAGTGAAATCATATGGACTCCTAGAGCTGATAAGAGCGAAGGCAGGCAGCACCACTGCCATTATCTTAGTTCAACTCACAAGTAATACGACTCAAGCTGCTGACAAATTTGTCACTTGGAATACAGACATTATCGGTGACTTGCAAATGGAAAACGGCTTACGTACAATAGGCCTATACACAGGACACAAGGTCACCCATTTAGACTGGACAAAAGGAAATTCAGCCTAGAGCATATGAAGGGTTATTTTACAGTGAGAACAATAAAGCTGTGGAATTCTCTGCCTGTTGAGGTGGTTGGGTCAGAGTCTGCACAGACTTTTAAACAACGACTGGATGACTTCCTGCAGACACAGAATATTAAGGGTTATAATATTTAATATGTGGGTAAAAGCTGTTTGATCCAGGGAGAAATCTGACGCCATTCTGGGGTCAAGAAGGATTTTTGTCGAAACTAAATAAGTTCCGAGTCTACAAAATGAAATTCCGAGAACAATTTTTTTTTTCAAAGAAAGAAAATGAATTTTCCAGCCGTGCACACCTCTAGAAAAATTCTAAAACGTTGATGAATAAAGTTGCAGATTTCAATATTGTAAACATGAGGCTGTTTTTAGTGCGATGTAAAATGTCTGTTTCAAAGCATCCCAATGGTAAAAATGTACTTTTTAAGCAATATACCACAACGTAGTGCAGATTAATGTATAGCCATGAATCACTAGATCCCTTTAAACATAAAAAAGCATTGGTTACTGTGTTCCTGATGTTCCTCAAGGTTGCTTTCAAAAGATATTGTTGACTTTATTCTATTTATTTAGCATTTCCTATTTCATTCTACTTATTTGGGGAGTAGGGGGGTGACACACTGTGAAGGCTTTTTCAGGATTTACTCTCTCAAGGTCAGCGTAATGATGCAGCAGTTTATATGATCTCATTACAAGCTCCAGGAAACATAGAGCACTACTTCATTATTCTATTGCTAGTTTGCCTCCAGCATATTACAGAGAAATGAATGCTGGCTGCAAACACAAGGTAGGATACTGCGTCAGCATTTCATCTGCACATTTAATTAAAGTACGAACGCTAATGCAACAAACATAAACGTGATTAACTGGAAACAATATACAGATGTCTATCTTAAAGGCGTCTGGTGAAAGGGGGCAATAAAGACATTTTATGCGAGACCGACTGATGTCGCGTGGCTCCTATAGAGAAAAAATATGTTTTTGGGGGTAAGGAGGCAGCGCGATGGGAGATGACAAACTAAGAAATTACAGAAATGTGAAAAAATAAGAGTTTTCCATAAATCATGAGATTACACATAAATTTTTTTAATGCGCGGTAATGAATTTAACTCTTATTACACCAAATGATTCAATGGGATGATAACATAGAACATAAACAGGGCCAGGTGGCCGGATGGTGCCATGGCTCCAGGCAGCACTTTGCCTGCGGCAAGATTTTGGGCCAAATCACACATTACTGTGAGTTTTATTCCTGTGGGTTCTGTCTGGATACCCTGTACACCACACTAGGCACACTTGCTCGATGTGTCTAGCGTGGTGTCAGCTATACCCTCCTGACGAGGCCTAATAAGGCCGAAATGATCGTCGGGGGTTGCTGCTCCTCTCATGCAGGGATGATGTCCTTGGCATTCAGTACTGGCCACCCTTTCTGGGTGATTGCGTCTGATTTGCACAGTTGTCCCTGTAATGGCACAATTGAGCTAAAGCCTTGTGAGGCCTGAGCGGGCCCCACTGTAAAGCAAGACACTAGTGCCGTTGCTTGTTCTCAGGGCCCTCACAAACCTCTCTCTTCTCATTATTAATAAAGTGGCCTCAGAAAGGACTGATTTCAAATACGTGCATATAGATCCTGGCAGTTGTTGTCATTAGGGTTTATTGGGAAAGTGACAAAAAACCAACTACGTATTGCTACCCAAAATGAAGGAGCCACCACGGTTTCTCTGCATGTAGTGAACATAATGTTGAGTTCATCAAGTACTATGTGTAAGGATATAGAGTCACCCAGCACGCAGACAAAACCCAGAAAGGCAAGAAAGAACCCTAAACTGAGAAGCTGGTCCTTAGAATGGCCAGGTACTAATCTAAAATACATAGAAGTACAGATCAGGGACAGGAGAGATAACGTAGTAATAACAAGCCAGAGGTCGGTACACGAGATAAACATATGCCAAGGGATAATCACAGAAAACACAGTCAATATACAAGCCAGAAGTCAAACCAGAAAACCAATATGCAGAAGCTATACACACACGCTGAGGGCTAGAAATAACCACGTCAGGGCCCAAAGCACAGTCAGTGACTGATATTTAAAGGCCTAGATCCCTGACCAGATGCGGCATTCAAAGTGGCCTGATTCAGAGACTGGCGCCCTCTCTGTTGGGAAGGCCGCACTGCAGGAGCACCAGCAGGCATGACACTATGTGTGTCTGTAGAGGCGCTTATATGTTAAAAGTATATGTGGATTAGAATCTAGATTGCTGCCTAAAAGGGTATGACACAACAAAACTCAACCAAAAGTTGTATCTGATAGCATATACAAAAAAGAAGAAATAGTCCTTATGGCGCAATCCTGTGACCAATATTGGGATAGTATAATATGTGTATTAACCGGTTACTTGTTTATCTACATTTTCTCTTTCTGGTTAAGATATTTCACCCACCACTATTCCCACTTGCTATAGAATTTCTACTTGCATCCTTTCACGTAAATAAACACAGGATATGACAATTCTACTAACAACTGGTCATAAATCCATCTTTTCTGACTATACTCTATATATAGCAAAACACACATATAATTTATATTTTTTACCCTACCTTTAAATCCCTTCTTATCTCCCTTCCATCTACAACTGACATCTCTACGCTGCCTTCCTGCAGAAAAAAAAAATACAAAGGGAAAAAAAAAATCTGGTTTTATCCACAGGGCGTGCTGCTGCCTGGCACCAACGTGCAGGGAACAGCTGCCTATCACTTCACACTTTATTACTAAGCTCTGTATTTCCATCAAACAAACCACTTCGCTAAGTAGGTGCTCTCTAAACCAATTGTATCACTCAAGGCTCCTCACTGATTGACAGTATGGGTTTCTCGCGTTGGCTTGCTTCGCTCACTACATTCAGAATATTCGGTAAAATGGTTAAAGAAAAACTCAAAAGACAACACTCACATTTATTTATTTATTTTCAAGCATTGTCTCCGTTCTCGTACCTTTTCTTTTCTCCAAAATTCGGTCAACGTGACTATCAGCTGTCAGCATAACCTGATAACTTCGGATATGAATTGGGGAGGTGAGGGTTAATAAAAGTGTTAGAGCAGGAGCACTGTCTATTAGTAAAATATTAAGAATAAATTGATAGCTATCATAATAACCAAAATTGGGACAGATTGGGATTCCAGAGTAATCTCCTGTGCCTGGTTTACATTAGCCATTGGTGTGGAAAGCACAAATTGGGGGGAAGCCACTCACTGTAAGGCAGCGCAAAGGAAAATGGACAGTCTACGCGACCTGACATCTTTATGCTTTTATTGTGGTCAGGCAGTGTGGTTTATGTCCCTCCACCTGTCTTGGCAGGAAAAACTGTGAAGCAGAGGATTGCCCTTCACCAAGACGTGCGCCATCGGGCAGCCGGGTATTGGAATTTCCTGGCTCCCGGGCACCAGATCAGTTACTGGTGACACCATCAAGCTATGTGTGCAGACATCACCCTCTTGGTTGCCAGACAAAATCCCTACAGCCAGGTTCCCTAATGCCAACATCCCGACGGCCAACTTCCAGACAGAACAAGTGCCGGACATCCAAACTTCCCTACACGGCCAACTTCCAGACATCCATAATCCCAGCGGCTAACCCTAAAACTAACACCCTAACCCTAGATTTAAGGAGGTTAGGGCTAGGTTTAGGGGGTTTGGGTTAGGATTAGTTAGGGTGCTTAGGGTTATGGCTAGGTTTAGGGGAGCTAGGGCTAGGTTTAGGGGGTTAGGGCTAGGTTTAGGGGGTTAGGGTTAGGTTTAGGGGGTTAGGGTTACTGCTAGGTTTAGGGGTTAGGTTTAGGGGGTTAGGGTTAGGTTTAGGGGTTAGGGCTAGGTTTGGGGGGTTAGGGCTAGGTTTAGGGGTTAGGGTTAGTGCTAGGTTTAGGGGGGTGGGGTTAGGGTTAGGGCTAGGTTTAGGGGTCAGGTTTAGGGCTAGGTTTAGGGGGTTAGGGTTAGGTTTAGGGGGTTAGGGTTAGGGCTAGGTTTGGGGGGTTAGGGCTAGGTTTAGGGGTTAGGGTTAGTGCTAGGTTTAGGGGGGTTGGGGTTAGGGTTAGGGCTAGGTTTAGGGGTCAGGTTTAGGGCTAGGTTTAGGGGGTTAGGGTTAGGTTTAGGGGGTTAGGGTTAGGGCTAGGTTTGGGGGGTTAGGGCTAGGTTTAGGGGGTTAGGGTTAGTGCTAGGTTTAGGGGGTTAGGGTTAGGTTTAGGGGGTTAGTGAGTAGGGTTAGTGTTAACCGCTGGGATTTTGGATGTCTGGAAGTTGCTCATCTGGGAGTTGTCTGTGAAGGGAAGTTGGCCATGTAGGGAAGTTGGCCGTCAGGGAGTTGTCTGTGTAGGGAAGTTGGCCGTCAGGATTTTGGCATTAGGGAACCTGGTTATAGGGATTTCGACCCAAACCCCACTCTCTTAGACTTTGTACGATAGTAGTCGTTCCGAGTTAGGCAGCCAATGGTTCGGTTCTGCGCATGCATGCATAGCTCCGATCCATCATTCTGCACAGGTAATCCAGAACTAGAAATGCATGTTCCGAGTGATGCGCAATTTGTATACCCTATGCAACACAATATGAAAAGGTACACAAACGGCATAAAAAAGCTGCAGGGACTTCTGGATTTCAGAAGAAAAGGTGAGTATTTATAGCTAAAATTACAAAGGAAAGAATAATTGAGCAGATGCTGTCAGCAATATGCGCCAAATTACTTAAGGTATAAAAAAAGGGGGTAATTTTGATTAGAATATTCCTTGAAACCAGTCTCTCTGCTTTCATGAGATAATGCTAATTCCACACCAATATTGATATCCCAGGCTAATAATGTCAATTTTAGGCAGATCTATTTTTGGGGGGGGAGGTTATCACTGACCCAATTTTATTTCAAATTTGGGGACATTTTTCTGAATTTGTCTGGGGCCAAATCCGTTTGACTGAATCATTTGAAATTTCAAACAACGTATCTGTTGAAACTAGTCAGTTTTCTTTCTTTTTCTTTTTTTTTTTTAAAATGTGCGATCTAAGTAGACCTCAGTATCTTTCTAAACTTACAATGAGGGGTACATGATCTTACCCCAAATTATTATTATAGAATGACTGAAATTGAAACTTGAATCTATGTTGTAAAATTTCACTTTGGTTATTTGTCTTAGATAATAGCATGGTTTACAAAACATATCTGGGGTTTGTCAGGTTTTTTTTTAGATTTTTTTGTATTGTATGTATTTAGCAAAAGAGTAACAGGATTATTCAGAGAGAGTCGAACTAGCCCTGAAATTGCACCAAACCCCAACCCTTCTAGATTGTGAGTTCCTACGGGAATAGGGCCCTCATCTCCTCCTGTATAGGGATGAGCTGTTCGGGTTCAGACGGTTCGGAGATCGACCCGAACTTTGGCAGTTCGAAAGACACCGAACAGCAGTGAAATGTCAGTGAAATGACCTGATGTTCAGTGGTTTCATTCGGCAGGTTTAATCAGGCGAATCACATAGGTTTCAATGTTAAAAATATTCCCCTTTTTTATTCAATATCTATTAAAATGTTTATTCTTTTAATTTGCAGCAAAACGTCTCTTCAGTTAGTTTTTTAAGGATTTTTTCTGCATTTTTCGGGATTTTTTCGGCAAATTGTTTTTCCAATTCTTTTTTTTAAATAGCATTTTTTTCTAGAACAGACCTTTTTATTATTATTCATAAGACCTTATATATTAATTCCAGTCATTTTCGTTCAGTAGTTTTTTGCAAACAGCGTTTCAAATTTTTTATATTTCAATCATTTTATTGTTTTTTTTCTTTTTACCCCGTTCGTCGGCTTGTTGACTTTTTCCGGCGGCTGGTCGGCGCTGTGTTCAGCGGATCGTCAGCTTTTTTTTGGATGCGTTCGGCCGGTTTGCGACCTATCGTCCGGTACGTTCGGCAGGTTTGCTGCGGTGTTTCGGATCGCTCAGCTATTGGCAGATTTTCGGTGGATTTTCGGATCCGTTCCCTGCACTTTGGGGATCCTGCGGTGAATTCAGCATTCACCGCAGGGTCGAGGAATTTGATTCCCTGAAGTGCGGGGAACACAAGAGCACCGAAATGTTGGTGAATAACCCCTTTAGTAAATCTCCAATAGCAATAATTTGAGAGCACATCTTCATTGTATAAGGAAGCATGCTGTACGTCAACAATGTAACACCGTGACTCTAAACCCACTTGTTATTAAGCAGAAAAAGCAAATCCTTTTAGGAAGCAGCTTAATAGAATATTAATGCACAATGAAGAATGTTATTTCCACCAAACACTGTTCTCCATTAATAAATCATCTTTGTTTATACTTAAATGGATGACAGGAGGGATTATGGTATAAGCATTTCCCTACTGGTTTACCTGATCTGTCATTTGAAAAGGCAATAATATTGAGGATTTCTGGTGATGTAGCTAGAATTAGTTGACTGTTAAAGGAGAGCTTTCAAAATCTATAAAAGATTTAGTTACATCAAACAGTTTATGAATCATGATTTTTCCACTGCAACCATCTATATACAGTTGTGTTCAAAATTATTCAACCCCCAATGCTGAAAAGGGTTTTAGGGAATTTAGTGTACATTTGTAATTGTATTCAGAATGAAATCCTACAAGGACTTTTTAAAGAACCATATGCAACTAAAATGACATCAATTGGTTTTGTAATACAGTAGTAAATGTTTCTTTTGTGAATTCTCCATTGACACAATTATTCAACCCCTTAAAGACTACCACTCTGAAGAACAGAGGTTGATTCAAGTGTTTTCAATCAGGTATTGAAAACACCTGTGGATGTCACGGAGCAGCAATAAAGCATAATAAGCACCAATTAGGCAGCTTTAAAATGACTGTGATACTCAGCTCCTTCTAGACATTTACTGGTGTGGTTACAAACATGGTGAAGTCAAGAGAATGGTCCAGGAAGACAAGAGAAGAGGTGATTACTCTTCACAGGAAGGGCAATGGCTATAAGAAGATTGCAAAGATGTTAAACATACCAAGAGAGACCATAGGAAGCATCATTCGCAAATTCAAGGCAAAGGGCACTGTTGAAACGCTACCTGGTCGTGGCAGAAAGAAGATGCTGACTTCGACTGCTGTGCGCTACCTGAAGCGTAGAGTGGAGAAAAGTCCCCGTGTGACTGCTGAGGAACTGAGAAAAGATTTGTCAGATGTGGGTACTGAAGTTTCAGCTCAGACAATACGGCGCACACTGCGTAATGAAGGCCTCCATGCCAGAACTCCCAGGCGCACCCCCTTGCTGTCTCCAAAGAATAAGAAGAGTCGACTGCAGTATGCCAAAAGTCATGTGGACAAACCACAGAAGTTTTGGATAGTGTTCTGTGGACTGATGAAACAAAATTAGAACTGTTTGGGCCCATGGATCAACGCTATGTTTGGAGGAGGAAGAACAAGGCCTATGAAGAAAAGAACACCTTGCCTACTGTGAAGCATGGCGGGGGGTCAATCATGCTTTGGGGCTGTTTTGCTTCTGCAGGTACAGGGAAGCTTCAGCGTGTGCAAGGTACCATGAATTCTCTTCAGTACCAGGAGATATTGGATGACAATGTGATGCAGTCTGTCACAAACCTGAGGCTTGGGAGACGTTGGACCTTTCAACAGGACAATGATCCCAAGCATACCTCCAAGTTCACTAGAGCATGGTTGCAGACTAAAGGCTGGAACATTTTGGAGTGGCCATCGCAGTCACCTGACTTAAATCCGATTGAGAACCTCTGGTGGGACTTAAAGAAAGCAGTTGCAGTGCGCAAGCCTAAGAATGTGACTGAACTGGAGGCTTTTGCCCATGACGAATGGGTGAAGATACCCGTAGATCGCTGCAAGACACTTGTATCAAGCTATGCTTCACGTTTAAAAGCTGTTATAACTGTAAAAGGATGTTGTACTAAGTACTAAGATTGAATGTCACTTGGGGGTTGAATAAAACTGATAATGATGTGAGCACAGAAAAGACATTTGTGGTTATTTCATTATAAATGTTATGTTATATTTGTCTGACCTACACGTGCCTCTTTGATTTAATTGTAAGCAAGATGACTGAATGATCAAAATCAATGTCAAACTGGCCAAAACACTCAATTTCAGTGGGGGTTGAATAATTTTGAACACAACTGTATATATTAATATTTAAGGGCTTCCTTAAGTTTTTTTTAAAAAAAATGTGCTTGAATCAAAACCATTTCTTATAAAAATATTATAAAAATCAAAGCAGATTTTTTTTTCTCACATATTTGATATTTGTAATCAGGGTATTATTTTCAAAATATTTAAAAATATATATAGATTTTTCTTTTTGGTTATTAAAATGAATTAATATTAGTGTAATTTAAAAACGCACAATGTTGAGTCAACGAAGTGTTAAATAAATCGGCATTTAATTATTAGGGGCTTGGTGCCAGTGCGGCCGTTTGTATGTAAGATCAATTCACTAACTCTAGCAGCTTTACTTGTAGTCGTGAGGAGCGGCATGAAGGCAGGCTGCTCTTTATTTACACCATATATACTTTGCACAGGAAGCGCAAATGAAGAGCAAGTCAGAGACTACTAAGAAATGCCCAGCTGCTTGTATTCAAGTGTACAGCCTGTAAGAAGAAGAAACAAAATACTGTCACCCAAAGACTGGCGCACAGAAAAACAAATCTAAAACTCACCTCTAATCCTTCTGGAAGAGGAGGGTGCGATCCACCACCTGCCCTCATTGCACAGTGAAGAACATAGAGAACAAATAGTTCTCGGGTGTCCTTCCACAGTTTAACACAATCCCACAAGATCATGGCTAGGGCTCCTATGGACAGAAAAAAAGGCCAATGGCGTACAGCTTCACTTATGGTATTCATTAGTAGTGCTCAACAATTACAAATCTTGCCACTAATAAAGGGCCCAAATCAAATTAGGGAGTCACCATAATGGCAGTCACAGAATTTTAGTCCATGTGGCTCCCTATTCTATTCAGATTCAAAATAAGGGTAAAGAGTTACATATTATTTGTGGTCGCTATGCCCTTTCATTATTGCATTAAGACATTTTATATTACATGCTAGTAAATAAGAATATCTGTGCGCATGGATAAATTAATAGACATGTGCACAGCGCAAAATTTCGTTTTGTTATGACAGATTTCAAAATCCAAAATGTTAAGAGTTTAGAGAGTTTGCCAATTCGGATCGATCTGATTTTTCAGACAAATCTGAACTTTTTTGGAAATGTCCGAAATTTTGCACACATGTATTTTTAACCCATAAACCACGCTATACTCCTACTCCCCTTCTTCACCTCCTCCAACCCCTCCCCCTTTTTACTACCACCAATACCCCCTCTACATCCCAAAATGTTAGTTAGGGTTAAGTATAAATATACTTCTAGGGTCGGGTTGTTGTTAGAGTCACTTGTTTGGCTTACTGGTTCTCTTTGTGTTAGGATCAGCTGTTTTGTTTGTATTAGGGTTAGGGTTACAGCTAGTGCTAGTATTGCACAAAAGGTGCAATTCTTTTCATTTAGTGAAGTGTCTTTAAGTTGATTTGAATTTTTTTGTATCGCTTCGATAAAATATTATCATTTTCAGATGTTCCCAAATCACCGAAATGCTGATATTTTCCTCCAAAACAATTTCCGACGACAACAAATGCACATGTTTATAAATTAGTAAACAGAAAAGGAAGAGGTCAAAATAACAAATACAATCTTTGAACAGTTACATAAATGTAATTCACCTTGCCAACCTGAACATTTACTGTACATCCATAACTATTCCCCTCCTGCTTCAGCTACTTTGTATTACATTCTTAAAGCAAAAATCCTTGCGCAAAGTGAAAATCTTTGCGGCAAGCGTTAAAGTTTTGCGCGCGCAAATCACCGTAGGAATTACAATTCTTGCGTGTTTTTTCATCCGCCGATCTATTGTGCGTGCAAACAGGATGCACCCAAATGCACGCACAGTACCGTCTCGCGCCAAAATTTGCGCGAGCAGTCTTTTTTCAAGATTCAGCCAATCAGAATTAAGAACCACACCTGTCTCACGTTAACAAATTGCGTCTGCCATTGTCAATCTGAGGATATATACTGCAGCAATAATACATGCACACACAACATCATCCATTGTAGTGGTTTGGTATGATTTGAATGGGCCACTGCGGTTTTTATGGGCTTGGATATTTGGGGTTAGCCAGGTTGTTCAGATTTGCCATTAGCACCAGCTTTTAGGAGTTGCTAAAATTATGCGCGCAAAGGCCATGCGCTAATTACCGCAAAATAGATTATAATTCTATACTCGTACCAGCGCACATTCGCATTTGCGCTCACAATGTTAAGTATAGGACGCGCGAAGTACAGTAAACTCACGCAGGGTTCGCGCAGGATCACCAGCGGTAGACGATTGCACGCGGTTGTTGCGCTGACTATGTAAGACGGTAAGTAAAGCATTTCACAACTTTAATTTCTTAGCCTTGAAGATATATTATGAAAACTTTACATTTTGGATTTAACCTGAATATCAAGAGACATCAATAATATATTGACGAATGCTATATAGTTTTACACATTCTTAAGCTAACACTCTACTGAAAATTAGAATGTCCCTTCTTGAGCCCTTAAATAATCGGACAGAGGCTGCTGACAGTCTCTGCCCAATTATTATTATTATTTTATTATTATTTTGCCTCATTTTACTTACCTTTGCTCCCTCGCTGCACACAGCTCCTCCTCTTCAGCTCAGGGACTCTTAAACATGGAAGTCCCTGAGGCTTTTCTACGCAATTTCCTCTCCCTCCATTAATTGTGTAGGAAACACAAATTGTGCTCCGCATCGGAACTTGCGAACTTCACATACGCAAGTCCCATACCGCGTGCGTAGAGAGATGTATCGGATCTGCGTGCATGCACAGCTTCGATCCACCGCGACCTCTCTAAGACTGCTCACTAATGCGATTGGTCTCAAAGATAATGATGTCAATGTGCTCCCTATGTGCCAATGTCACTAGTAACGGAGTAGTAACTGGCAGCCAGGAAATTCAAGTTCCCCGGCCACTGGTGACGGTGGATGGAGTGGAGCAAACTCTTCCACGTCAACCAGCATTTTAAGCAAAACAGGGGGGGGGCTGAGAAGGGGGGCACTTCTCACATCCTGACCATTTTAAAAATATGAAGTGTTCAGGATCTGTACCTTTAAGTGTATTATATTGAACTATAATAGGTCTTTTGAACAAATCTCTGATACCGCCTGTTGGATTTCCAGAAGTCTTTATATTCCTCCACATAGTCGCATCTCTCCCTGCATTATTTACACTGACAAGGTCTTTGACTTTCTCCAAATGGAAACAGATCAATCACTTTCATTATTGTCCTTTCTTTTATGCAGAACAACATGCCCAGTGGTTCCGTGGGGATGCTCCATTTCCTACAAACACCACATGGATGCAACAATAAATGAACTCGGTGAGCTCCGAGCTGCATCCCATCAAAATTCAAAGCCCTCACCTTTCAATTCAGATAATTCACATCAAGCAGAAAAGGCAATAAAAGATTCTCTTACCGTGGCTGTTCGTGATTGGTAGTGCCCTTTTAAATACATGAAAACACTTTAAACGTTGGTATTTTCCATTTTCGGTACATGATGAAGAACATCATGTTTTATACAGAGAGAAAACAAGGTCTAGGAAAACAATCTTTACACTAGCCAAAGGTTGTGAATGTATTGGATTAAAAATTAAAAGACACGGAAAACTGTCTCTTGTTCACATCAATAAAAACAAAAAACCCTGAGATAATTTAAATCAGTGATGAGTAACCTTGGCACCCAGTATCTGCGAACTACAGTAAATCATCATAGCAACTGTTATTCACAAACCTTTGTTGAATGCATTCTGCTGCCACTTAATATAATTCATCGACTATATTTTGTTAGGAAAAATAATATCAGGGTTACAAAAAGAGAATCGAAAAGTCACCGCACGTTCGGTGACTTTTCGTTCTCTTCAATTCGGCATGATTTGGCGATCCCATTTCGGCGACCCTGCGGGGTATTCAGCAAGCACCACAGGGCCGTCGTAATGCATGGAAAAGTCGCCGCAAACCCGCCGAAAACTCACCGCAAAACCCAGCGAAGGCACACCGAAAACCCGCAAAAACATCTGGATTAACCCCGCCGAAAACGCCCAAGCAGGAGCCGAACACACGCAGCGCAGCCGCCGGAAAAACCCGACACCGCAGACAAATAGAGTGAAAAAAACCCAAGAATGTACGCTTGAATGTTTAAGTGAAACGCTGTTTGCAAAGAAACTACTGAGCGAAAATGTCTGAAATTTACATATGAGATCCAGGGAATGATAATAAAGAGGGCTGTTACAGAAAAAAGAAAAAAACGTTTAAAAAAAATAAAAAAATTAAAAATCGGAAAAAGAATTTTGGCAAATAAATCCCGAAAAATGCTTAAAATATCACAAAAAATCTAAACATAAAGAGACTTTTTACTGCAGAATATTATAATAAACGGTTTATTAGATATTGAATTAAAATGGGAATATTATTAACATTGAAGCCTATGGGATTCGCCTGAATAAATCTGCCGCATGAAGCCACCGAATGGAAGGGTAATTCGGCAACTTTTCACTGCTGGTTTTTGTTCTCTGAATAGACGAATCTATGGGGATTTCACTGCCCTCGAACAGGTACCGAACAGGCACCGTATGTGCAGACAATTCGCCAGGATTTGGCGAATTGCCTGCTCTCTGGATAGCCTAATGGCCAGGAAAGGTAACGTACTCTGAATTTCAGTGTTCGGTTACCTTTATCCAGCAATTCGGAGCTCTTTGAATAACCCTGTTAGTATTGATGTAAAATATAAACCAAATTTTATAGTTGATCAAAAGAACAAATTATCAGACCACAGATAGCCCTTCCACAGGATGATCTTTGATTCCAGTTGAAGACAGGAATACATCTACAGAAAATCTACCTTGCAGCTGTTACTTACCGTAGAGTATGGTGATAAGGGAAACAGGCATGACTAAAATTCCCACCAACATATCTGCCACGGCTAGAGACATCAAGAAGAAATTAGTCGCATTCTGAAGTTTCTTCTCCAGAGATACAGCCATAATGACAAGGATATTGCCTCCTATTGTCATGATTATAATAACCAAAGTCAGTAGGGCAGACCAATTTTTGTCTGTAATCGACAGGTGGGAAGTGTAATTCTGAGCCGACAAATTCACAGGTTGAGATGTAGGCACGCTCTGATTTAGAGTCACATTGCTATTTATGTGCCAGGCCATCAGTCCATTGTGTTTACTGATGTCTAGCGTTGCGGACACTGTCGTTAAGCTGATTAACATACCAGTGCCGCTCAAAAGTGATGATTATCTGAAGACCGTCTCTTCGTTTTGTGCTTCAGAGATGCATTTGAATTCAGAGGGACATTTTGGCTCAGTTGCGCAAAATAAAAATCAGTTCTCCACATCCAAATAACAATTTGATATTCCATAATGTTCTAGGTTTTATTGCAGATGCCTTCTGATTTTCCTTGGAGGTAACACCGGATGATAATTGATTGGTGACCCAGAAGGAAAGAAGTCTTTGCAACGTCCACTTCATTTTCTCACCAAGCATTCTGTCAAGAGAAACAGAATAGATAAATATATATTCATAATCTAAACCCTGACAATTACAGTGCCGAGTCATTTTATTATATTTTTCAGAGTAAACAAACACAATAAGGGCAAAGGCTATGTGCAATTTAAGAAATACTTAATAGATGTTGCTGGTTTTAAAGGGTCATTCTATTGATAACAAGATGACATGCCCTGCTTAGGCACACAACCAATCATTATGTGAGTCAGAAAATTCCAACTGCCGACACAGGATGACGCATACACTGACATAATAAGCACTTTTGTTTCACCGAACATTACTGTAGATGTAAACAATAGTAAAAATCATGGTTGCTGCAGCAACAGTGAACTTCAGCGATCCAGAGAAGCAGAAGTCAAAGGCAGGCCAAGTTGCGGAAAACAACACTGAACAATGGTACCCACATTATTTTACTGTAAAATAAGTAAACTGTGACTCACTCCTCCGCTTAACATTGTGCCATAAATGTAGTCGATTTTAAAGTGGCGATTTATTGAACTCCGACTGAAACTATGGTGAAAACGGTGGTAGAATACAAAGCAGGACAACTTCAACTGGAACTACTGAAACAGTATGAACCCCACTGAAAAGAACTTCGCAGAACATCTTCAGCAGAAACTACAGTGGAAAGCATGGTGAAACCTACGTCAAACTACAGTAGAACTTCCCTAAACAATGAATTCAGCGTAGTTTCCCTGTAGTTGATCTGTTTTAGATCCCTGACGTTCTATGAAGTAAACCCATTGTTATTTCAATATGACTATGAAAATGAGCCCTAGTGTGCGCCATTCAGAAGAGCTGTGTACACCAGAAACTGCATTTTCCAACCTCTTGAAATAATGACCAACGAGACCACCAGGGAAAAGAAGGTTTGGGTTACAGCACCTAGGGTTTGCTTTAGAGTCCTTAGAGATTGAGGGACACCCTTCATTTATCTATAGGGGTTATTCAAAGAGAGAGCCAATCTGGCCCTGAAATGGCACCAAACATGGAATTTCCCCATACGGTGCCATTTCGGGGCCATTCGGCTATTCAGAGAGCAGGCAGTTTGCCAAATTTTGGTGAACTGCCAGCAAGTACAGTGTCCTTTATCTTAGACAAAGGCATTTGGGGTCTGCATTATCAGCATACAGGCAAAATATCCTTTGTCTCAATCACAGTAATTATAAAGACAGATAATAAAATGGTCAGATCTCCTGCTTATGGGGATTTATAGTGATCATAATGAGATTATCAGCAATGTAACTTATAAAAATAGCAATAGAACATAAAAATAATATCTGCATGAGGCATAATGCCTGTATATGGAAATTACAGTAACACGTTGTATCTGTACTGCACAGGGTTTGTCAGCCATTATAACCCCCTGTATCTTATCACTGTACAGTAGCGAGTGACCTCAGAGCTCTCTTTGTGTTCTGCTCTCTCGTTGGCTATTGTTCAGCAACAGTAATGTGCTTGAAATTTTTGTTACATTGAGGATTGGGGCTGCAGTTGCAGCTTCTTTTATCTCTCTGCAGGGTGACTGGAGAAAGATAAGACAGTGAATATGGTTTCTCCAAGGGGGTACACTGATCTGGCTTTAAAAAGTTGTGGAAATGGAGTTCTGGTATGCTAATGAGTGCTTTTCAATGTATTACTATGCAAAATCGATTTACCTCGATTTTCCTTAAATATACTGTATTATGAAAAAAGATAGCAAATTTGAAACTTTATTAAAATTTCAGAGGAGGAAAGCTTCCTCTTTTTCACTGTGCCAATTCCCTTTTGCTCGGGACAGCTGATGGAAACTAATTATGCAAATCTCACAGCCTAGTGGGATCATCTACAGACCATTTTGTCTTCTAGACAGGAGTAAACTTGCAGTGTGGCAACAGCTGGCTTCATCTACTGGGAGAGGATCGTAAAGCAGAAACTGAAGCTGAAGGGGGAGAGTCAAGCAAGTACAACTCTTACCCAACTACGCTGTTATGCTGCCATCCAAGCCATGTTACTACAAGAATTTCCTGGGCTTTGTCTTTTTGAAATGACAATGTGCAAATTAAATGTTATATTTAGAGCTAGAAACCCCCATCTTCAACCTCATGTTTTCTTTACAGATTAAAAAAATAGATTTGCTTATAATTGCGATTTGATTACAAGAAAAATCAATAAAACAAAAATGATGATTAATATACTAATTTGATTGCCTTCAGTTACTCCAAACATTTCAATTCTTCGCGGTTACTGAACACGTGTAGGATTAACTTTGCAGCAAATTAAGATAATATAAGAAAAAATACATTAACTTCATAAATGTGTTTTTGTTCTGGATATATAAACATTCACATTGCATTGAAGACTATTCATGATTATATGCATCCCAGAAACATCTATAGGACCTGTTATTATGTTTTGCAGATGTCCTTCTCACCGGACACTAAGCATAAGCTCTTAATATATGTGACGGAACATGTGAATAATGTTATGGGAGTGATACAATTGTTAAAGGATAATGAAGGCAGTGAGAAGTTGACGGGGCAGTGCAAGTAGAGGAACAGAGGGGAAAGTGAAAAGTAGAAGAATAGATGGCTGGGAATGAAAACAGGAACTGAGTGAGGAACGAGGTGAAGAATGGAGGGGGTATAGCTAAGGAAAGGAATGGATTAGGTGGTGAGAATAGGAATGGAGGGGAAGAGAGAAGAATGGAGGGGGTATAGCTAATGAGAGGAATGGATTAGGTGGTGAGAATAGGAATGGAGAGGAAGAGAGAAGAATGGATCGGGTATAGCTAATGAGAGGAATGGATTAGGCAGTAAGAAGAAGAGTAAGGGAAGGAAAAAGAGTGTCAGGGCCGCTGGCCCGTCGGCGCCCGGTGCGGCCGCCTCTCCGGTTCCCGGCGCTGTCACTCGGGTCTCGGTGAGGTGGCCTGCGCGGGTGTCCGGTGGTGCCTGCGGACCAGGGTCAGGGCCTCACCTCCTGTTGGTGTCCCGGGGGGCTAGGATGCCGGCTCCCTCGAGGGCGACATCGCCGCAGCCGGGCAGCGGCCTCCGCTGCAGTGCTAGGCTCCAGGCCTTGCCTGGGCCTCTGGTCGGGTGCGCACGCACGACTGGGCTCCAACAAGATGGCGCCCGGGGCGTGGTGCACACTGATGACATCACAGGCCTCCGATTGGACCAGAGGGAGGTACAGGGTTTAAAAGGCCAGAATGCCATTCCATCCTCGCTCCAGTATTGAAGCAGTACTCCTTTCCCTAGCTCTGATTGTTTTCTTGCAGATTGATCCGTGTAGGACCTAGATTGTGACCACGACTACTGACTCCTGCTTAACCCTTTTTGTGCCTTGTTTCACACGATGTCCCTTGAGTTATTCACCATCACTAGAGGGGTAGACTTGACAAAGAGAAGGATGGAATGGTCAGAAGAAGAGAAGGGGCAGTAAGATGTAGAGGGATGGAGAGGCAGTGAGAAGGAAAGGAGCAGAGGGACAGTGCAAAAAGAGGAATGGAGAAGCATTGAGAAGAGGAATGGAGGAGCTGCGAGAAGATGAAAGTCAGGGGCAGTAAGACGTAGAGGAATGGAAGGGAGGTAATGCTAAGGAGGATAGAGAGAGCAGTGATAAGAGTAGCAGAGGTAGACATGCTAAGAAGGAATGGAGGAGCAGTGAGACGAAGAGGAATGAAGGGGCAATGAGAAGAAGAGGAATGAAGGGGCAGCAAGAAGGAGAAAGTAAGAGGCAGTAAGAAGTAGAGGAATGGAGGAGCAGTAATACTGAGGAGGATAGAGAGGGCAGTGATAAGAGGAGTGGAGGTACATGTGATAAGGGGAGGGATAGAGGAAAGTAATAAGGAAAGGAATTGATAAGGGGAGGAAAAGGGGGAAGTGATAATAGAAATGTAGGGCACAGTAACAGAAGAAAGTAACAGCAATTATAGACAGAGAACAGTAACATATAGAGAACTAGATAAACTGTAACACAGGAATGTGTTAGCAGTGACAGAGTTGTCAAGGATGTGACAATAACGAGTAGGATCAGTGACAGGGAGAGAAATAATGCTAAATAAGTTTCTTTTGTGCAGAGAACAAAGCTGTGTAGCACTACATACATAGACCTGTTACAGGCAAAAAAATACAATGGTACATTTCTACAATTATCAACATAATTAATTGGAAGTGCAGAGATATCAGAGTTAATGGTTAGAGCACTAGGAGTGGAATTATTTACTTTTTAATATCTCTAAAAATGCATAAAAATGAATACAAGCACAAATAGGGCCCTATTACAATCTTCACGCAAACGTTAGCATGCGCACAAAAACGCATTAACGCGAGGGGCAAAACCCTTTGCGCTGAACGTCGTATTACAATGTCAGCGCAACAAACGCACGTAATCATTTACCGCGGGTGAACCTGCGTGAACACTGCGCGAGCTTACTGTACTTTGCGCGTCCTATACTTAACATTGTGAGCGCAAATGCGTTTGTGCGTTGGTACGCGGATGGTATTACAATCTATGCGCAGTTTGTAACGCACAGCCTTTGCGCGCATAATTTTAGCAACTCCTAAAAGCTGGTGTTAATGCCAAATTCTATCAACCTGGCCGAAAACCAAATACACCAGCCCAAAAAAAATACGCAGCAAAGTATAGTTATACATTCTACACATACCAAACCAATAAATTTGAGAAGTTGTGTGTGCTTTTTTTATTGATGCAGCATATATGCGCAGATTGACTTTGACATGCGCAAAAACTTAACGTGAGAAAATTGTGATTCTTAATTCTGATTGGCTGAATCGCGTGAAAAAAACAGTCCGCACACTGATTGCTGCGCGCGCGTTCGTTTTACGCGCGTTATTTTTTGACGGATGAAAAAATGCGCGAGGATTGTAACACCAGCGTTGATTTATGCGCGTTAACATTTAATGATTCGCGCAGAAATTCACGTATTGCGCGTGCGTTTTTGCGTGAAGAATATAATAGGGCCCTTTGAGTTTATAAGAATCTTGCAAAATAAAAAGAATGAATCAGACAATGTAACGCTCACAAACACCCTCACGCCATGCAGATATACACACATGTTTGTTCTAGCTCACATTCTACTGTGATTCTGTTCACGAAATCTGAATAAATAGCCCTGAGTTCAACAGGAAAGCGTGTTGTGCAGAAGCTCAAGGCTAAAACATTACCTAGAGAGGAGCTGTGGCATCTTCCCTTGAAATCTGATTAATAACACCTTTTAAATATTGATTTATAAACTGAAACACACTAAATAGCTATGACAGGAAATGTCATACATTATTTGCTACTTGTCAAATGGAAATTGGAGAATGGAATTTTTATTTTTATTTTGTAACGTACGAAACACAGATATTAGACCTGCAATTAGCTCCAGGGTACCCTATGCAAATGTTATCTCAAATGATATGAGACCATTGTGTGTTTACATTGGATCAGTGTATATTGCAGTGTATTAGAAGAAAAGTCGACCCAGCAAAAATCTTGTCTGCAGCATTTTACACATGGTATAAGAAGTAAACCATGCTTTTCCTCCTTGTAATATAATCTAGATGTATTCGACCCCTTCACTACCAAGATGGAGATATCTCGGGCCTCAAAGGCACCATCCGGTGCCCCGAAATCGAGAATTTTTCTGGTTTGGCTATTTTGACATAGAATTTTCACTTCTCCAGTTATTCTCCTGCTTTTCACCGCTCTCTGAATAACCCTGTGAATGTTTAATCCCGAAGTGAAAAATAACATTGCTTTAGATGTTAAAAGCAGGCAATGAGGAAATTTTGTATTTTTTCACACAGCAGTTAAATGCCGCATATTAGGACGTTTTAGGAGGGAAATTACTCACTCAGAACAGAAGCAGACACCACACCTTCGTTCTACATAAAATGTATCAAATTGATTAGACCAGACAAAAACATCTGTTGTTGTTATGTTTGAAAAAAAAAAGGTCATTTAAAGGTGAAAATCATTGCACCTAGACATTAGTTTTTAATTCAATATCTAATAAACCGTTGCTTATAATATTCTGCAGTAAAGAGTCTCTTTATTTCTAGATTTTTTAGTATTTTTTAAGCACTTTTTATACTTTTTTCAAAATTTCTTTTTTTTCCCGAACCCGAACCGAACATGGCAAAATGTTCGGAGTTCACGATCTACCCGAACAGGCTAAGTTCGGGCCGAACTCCGAACCGTCCGAACCCGGACCGCTCATCCCTATATTCAAACAGGATAAGGAATATTGCAATAAATAATGGAGAAAAATGTCTTAGCTTAACCCCTTCACTACCAATATGTAGATCTCTCGTGTTTCGAAGGCATCATCTGGTGTCCCGATATCGAGATATCTCGATGTGCTGTTCTACAGCCCAAAAGCAAATTAAATTACGTTTGCTGCAAAGAAATTTCATCTGCTTTTGGGCTGCAGAAGGTGCCTTTTGGGCTGCAGAAAGTGCCCCCAACATTTTAGCCATGTGGGCATAATTCCCAAGGAGTTAAAACTGTGTAAGATCAGCAAAAATGAATTCAGAAACGGCATTCAGCAAGCTGATACATTGTAGCAGGGAAACATTCACTGCACCTGTCACTTAATTTGGCACCATCTACTGGTCAAATATATTAGTACAGTAGGAAAAAATAATATGGGAGTATTCAAAAAATAATAAGGGGTTCAAAAGTTTTATTGCTGGCTATTTTAATACCATGTGACGCATAATAAACATTGTTACCATTGAAGTTTCGTACTGACACTACTTAAAGTAGAAATTAATATTTTTCCCCAGCTTTGCAGCAACAAAAGCAGGAATTCTATGTCCTAAGAGCGATTATTAATTTTTTTTTATTTTTACTTCTTTTGGTTTTCACTCTTGTACTGAGCCAATTAAAATCAACACAAACAATTTAAGGGCTAATTTAAAAAAATCATATTAATAGAAAATTCTTTAATTTGTGATCAAAGCATCAAAAAAATCTATGTTGAGAAAATAACAGTATTCCCAGGCAAAATAAAGTGTATTTTTTAGCAAGAAAATCAGTCAAAAAGCCAAAATGGTTTACTTTTTTATGGTGTACTTTATTCTGCAATTCACTATTGAAGAAAACAAAATAAATTGCTGGCAGCAATTCAACCATTACTGTTCTCAGTAATTAGCAAACATGCCTCTGATATTTTGCTATCAATATATAACCTTTAATTTCAATCAAGTAAAATCAATCAGGGTTATTCAAAGAGATTCGAAAAGTGACTTTATGTTCTCTTCAATTCGGTTCGATTTGGCGATCCCATTTCGGCGACCCTGCGGTGTAATCAGCAAGCACCACAGGGTCCCCGAATTGCAGGGAAAAGTCACCGCAAACCCGCGGAAGGCACACCGAAAACCCGCAAAAATGTCTGGATTAACCCCGCCGAAAACGCCGGAAAAACCCTAGCAGGAGCCAATCACACGCAGCGCAGCCAGGGGCGGATCCAGAGCCTAGTCTCGGGAGGGGCAATGACCCCTGAGATCTATATACAAATCCTGGGTTCAGGTTTGGGTTCAGTGAAGTCAGTGACCCCCCCCACCACCCTTCCCCCCAGGTACCACACGTGACACAGGGCCAGGGCCCAGGAGGTACCTTGAGGCCGCTGCTTCAACTGCTTGAGGCTTCCAAAGTTGGGCCGGGGGGCCCTCTTGGGCACGATGATGGAGTGGCTCGCTGTGGACACTCAGACGCCTGTGGGTGGCTCGGCTCGGTCCTCGGATGGATATGGAAATGGTATCGTGGTTGGATGAGGTGGTCACGCCAGTTATGAGGATCAGGCTAGGCGGCTGGCTGCAGGGCAGGCAGGCACAATCACTCACTGTCTGTAATTCTCGGGTGACATGCGCACGTATCACTGACAGTCTGACTGGCTGCTCTGTGCGCAGAGACAGTGTGGAGCCTCCTGCTAGTTCCCGCCCATGTGACAGGCCTGCCTGGTGCGCAGGCGCACTGTCAGACTCAGTGAACTCCCCTCCAGTCTAGCGTCGGCCCGCCCCGAGACCGAGTAACACGTGATTGCTCAGTCTCACTGCCTGCCTGCTCGCACTGACTAACACCTGGCTGGCCTGGGGCCGGGCCTGGTACAGTGTGAGCAGCTGGCGGCGGCATTTAAAATTTTTTAGTTGAGCAGCGCGGGGGCCCAGACCGAGAGAGACTGAGTTGAGATGAGACGCAGAAATTCAGAATGAAATGAGATCGTCAGGCTGCAGGCACTGGCACAGTAAAAATTTTCTCCCGGAATCTCGGGGGGGGAAGGCAATTGCCCCGTTGCCCCCCCTGGATCCGCCCCTGAGCGCAGCCACCAGAAAAGCCCGACACCGCAGACGAATGGAGTGAATAAATTAAAAACACTGTTCACTTGAATGTTTGAAAAGTGAAACGCTGTTTGCAAACAAACTACTGAGCGAAAATGTCTGAAATTTACATATGAGGTCCAGGGAATGATAATAAAAAGGACTGTTACAGAAAAAAGAAAAAACGTTAAAAAAATATATTTTTAAAAAAATTTGAATTTTTTTTCCACAAAAATCCCGAAAAAAGCTCCTAAAAAATCTATAAATAAAGAGACTTCTTACTGCAGAATATTATAATAAACGGTTTATTAGATAATGAGTTAAAACAGGAATATTTTTTAACATTGAAGCCTATGGAATTCGCCTGAACAAACCTGTCGAATGAAGCAACTGAATGGCAGGGCATTTCGTCAAATTTTCACTGCTGGTTTTTGTTCTCTAAATAGACGAAGCTATGGGGATTCTCTGCCCTCGAACAGGCACCGTATGTGCAGGCAATTCGCAAACATTTGGCGAACTGCCTGCTCTCTGGATAGACTAATGGCTGATTTTCAGCGTTCGGTTACCTTTTGGCAGCCATTCGGATCTCTTTGAATAACCCTGTATGTAATTCATGACAATCTAAAAACATACAGGGTTATTCAGAGAGAGGTGAAAAGTAGGAGAGTGACTGGAGAATTGAAAATTCTAGGTCAAAATAGCCAAACCCTGAAAAATTCTCCCATTTATCTCACTTTCCAAATTGGCTATTTTGACCTAGAATTTTCCATTCTGCAGTCATTCTCCTGCTTTTCACCTCTCTCTGAATAACCCTGCTAATGATCATAGGTCAACAAACAGTGTTGGCATGTTAAGTCTGGTCACCATAAACCATGCCCTCAAATCACCAGCAAGGTTTATCACAAACCTCAAAGGTGCAAAAACATTCATTCATTTGTTCAAACAGCCTCTGTCTATGCACCGATACATTCACAATTCGACCGACCCAATAATTGTTAGAGGGTGGCCTTGAATTAGGTAGCGATAGACTTAATGACTGGCTAATCTATATACATTTATTAACAGGTATAGTCCCTGGCTATCACGCACTCAATACGCGTTTCGCCGTAAGGCTCGTCAGGAGTGCTAGCAGCAAGGTCAAATATGAAACATTTTAATACATATCTTAATTTTTTTTGCTCCTTATATAGATGTATTTCCAAAGCTCTATGAAACACAGCGATCTGTCATCAGGTGTTGGACTGATACAAAAGAGAGAAAACAAATAAAAATATGTATTGAACAAAATAAAAAAGTTGTACCTTGTTTGTTTTGTGAACGGCAGATAATTACTCCCCTAGGGTATTTAAACACATACAAAAATTATTCAGGAGATGGGAGGAAAAAAAAAAAGCAAACGATTTCAAAGAAAAAACCAAACCAACACATTTATAATTCAAAGGGCAAAATCAAAACCAATTATTTATTTCCCTTCCTGAGATGAGTTTTCTCTGTTTTGTTTTATTTGGCCTAGATCCATAAAATGGAAATAAATAATAAAAATGCTTTTGCATGGTCTAGACAAAACTTCAGCAACGCTAAGCATGAATCATACTGAACTAATAAACCAGAAGGATGATTTTATTTAGAACAAACGTGTGATTTATCCCATAAAATCCGAGTCTAAAAAACGTTTCTTAATGTGAAAGAACATGGAAAACCATATGAAAATCACACTTTCGCTTTTTTTCTTCTAAAAAGATCCTGAAATATAGCGCACATCTGCTCTAAATTTTAATTTGTCCATGGAAACATTGTGGTTTAAACAAGATGTTTCAGAATATGCTTCTGGCGATATAGTTGGCGGAGTAGCAATCTTCCCAACAAGCTAGAACAAATATTATTGCGTGGTTTTCAGTAGAAATGTCCACTGGAAAACATGAACATCTCTTGAACAACAGAAAACAAGGCATTTCTGTACTGGCCACCCTTTCTGGGTGAGAGCAGACTGATTTGCATATGGAGCAGTTGTCTCTGTAATGGCACAATCAAGCTAAAACCTTTTGAGATCTGAGCGGGCCCCACCGTAGAGAAGGCCACTAGTGCCGTTGCTCGTTCTCAGACAGGACCCTCACAAACCTCTCTGTTTCTCACTTTAAGTCTACAGGGCAATCCAGGCGTGGACCCCTTGCTAGATGTGCCTAGAGGGTGTCAGCTATACCCTTCTGATGAGGCCTAATAAAGCCCGAAACGATTGTCGAGGGTTGCTGCACCTCCCATGCAGGGATGATGTCCTTGGCATTCAGTACTGGTTACCCTTTCTGGGTGTTAACATCTGATTTGCATATGGAAAAGTTGTTCCTGTAATGGCACAATCAATCTAAAACCTTGCGAGACCTGAGCGGGCCCCACCGTAGAGCAGGCCACTAGTGCCGTTTCTTGTTCTCAAGACCCTCACAAACCTCTCTGTTTCTCACAGAAGACAAGGAATCTAAACACGCGGATATCAATATTCAATCTATGCATATTCTGTTATATTGGCGCTCGATTAAAGATTCTAGTGACCTTTTCAGATGAGTTTTGATGAACTACAGTACCTAGATCTTGTCACACTCCTGACACTACAGGGGCAAGTTTGAATAGAAAACTGTTATAGGTTGGAATCATTCCTGACCACTACCGACTGGATGGAGTAGAGGTAAAATCACAACATCACTGCTCTATAACCGTGGATGTACAGGATCGAATCCCGGCAAGAGCACCTCTCCAGTAAGTGTCCTTTGGCAAGACACCTGACGGTACATACCAGCCACCCAGCACATACTTGAAAACGAGAGAAATCTCAATGTATCCTTCCTGGTAAAATACTTTCTCAAAAAAAACAAAACAAAACATGTCCATACATCATGATACATGGACATTTGCACCAAGGTGCTGTAGGAATGGCTCTGAGTGGAGTGTTCCCCGTCAGAAATCATAGGACATAGCAAAGACACTGAGTCATCAGTCTGTGATTGCAAATCCATATTCTAGTTATTTGGGACACAAAGGTATTCCTGGGTACTGTATCAATATCACTGGTCAGTCAAGAAAAGGAAAAAATCATACAAATATGAACACCATTACAGTGAGTGATAGGGATGTGCATGGCTGAAAAATTTGTTTTGTTACGTATTTAATGTTTTCGGAATTTCGTAACTAATTTCGTTTCGTTTTTCATTTTGTTTCGGATTGAAATTTCGTATCGATTTGAAATTTCGAATCGATCTGAAATTTCGTATCTATTTCAAATTCGATAGCTGTTGATATCCATTTGATAGTTCATGTCAAATTCGATAGTTGATATCAATTATTCAAATTTTTCTTTTATGATGATGACACAGTGTAAAATGAAATACATTTTTTATATACCATTTCGTATAGAATTCGTATTGTATCGATTTGTTATTCGGAAGTACTTCCGAAATACGAAGGTCCCTATTACATACCTAACGCTAATGGTAGCGCTCACCTGCGTGAGCAGTGCACTACCGTTTGCTCCGGTATTAGTATGCTATTATGATCCAAACGCAAACGGGTTAAAAAATCCATTTGCGTTTGGTACCTTGCGCTTCTCAGCGCGAGGTCACTGCACTTTGCGCTCCCTATACTTAACATGGGGAGCACAAAGTGTTAATCAGCGCTGGATTACAATGTCCCAGCGCTGATTAACGCCTGGCTCTGGTCAACGAAAAGTTAACCAGAGCCAGGACCTGGCGTTAACGGATTCCGCTTCTGCACAAGCTTTAAAAATAAAAAAAACAACAACCAGATACTCACCCTCTGTCCCGCGGCGAGGACCGCGGCTCCGGTCGCCTCCTCCGGCCGGCGGAAGCAGGGAAAGACAGGGGGAAAAAGACCCCCTGTCTCTCCCTGCGTATCACTACGCCGACCGGCCGGATCTCACAATGCGAGATCCGACCGGTCACGTGACCGGCAGAGAGAAACTCAATGGAGTCCTATGGACTCCAGCGAGTGGATGCTCGCGGCTGCGTCAGCGCTGCCGCGAGCATCCTAAGTTTTAATGGCCGAAAACAATGCAGGCAGCATTTTTTGCGCCTGCATTGCAATCTGGCGTTAAAACGCGGGCGCAAGGCGGGAAACTGCGGGCGCAGTTTTTCCTCCCTTGCACCCGTGTTTTAACACACAGATTGTAATAGAGCCCGAATTATCAAATTTCATTTCAAATTCTGAATTTTTCTGAAATGAATGCACATCTCTAGTGAGTGAGTATTCATGGTATCAATCAGGTGTTGTCATTGCAGAACAACTGACAGATATTGGGTGATTGGTTGGGTTGAATATACTCTAAACTCTAGAATGTTATCCAGTTGGAGCTGACTGACAGCCTTCATAGTGGAGGAAAACTATGCACAACATGAGCAGTTAAATAATGTAGATATGTTGGCTAGGTCTCTTTAAGCATTATGATAAAATTGGTTGAAACAGGTGGTACATTGATTTTTGAAAATCTTACCCATAATAAACTGTGATATTTTGCTAAACAAGCCATCTCCTGTTGGCTGAATCTCCTTTTGTTTTGAGCCAATACAATAGTTATTATATTCTCGATATTGAAGCTCAAACAAAAGAAAAACTATGAGAATTCTACAGTCACCTTGGTGATGATTTCAGAAAAAAAGGCTAAAAGCAGCAATCCAAGCAATATATGGCTGTTAGTACTGTCTAGGTTTCGTACTGAAACTTAGAATTCTGTGCTTCACACAAACGTCCAATCAGTTACTTGATATATTCGATAAAAGACATACCATCAGTCTCTTCCAAGAAGCTTAATGCTCGCAGAAACAGAAAACGCAGGCTTAGTCCCAAAGCATTCTCTAAACCTAACGCTTTAATCACGGGGATCAAATGAGAGTATAGATCCTTATCCTTATGCAGCTTAGCCAAGATCTTCAGCCGTCTCTTCAAAAGGATCTTAACACACTTTTCTACCTTGTTATCATAGAGATTGTTTTAGGAGCTGGGTATTTTTTTATTCTTTTTATCATTGATCCAATTTGATATGATGTTTATATGCCAGTATAGGAGAAGGTATAGCCCCTTTGCTTCCCAAAATTATCCCCTTTGTTTTATAAAGGTGAAACTCTGGAGAACTTTTGGAGAAGTGAAAATCCTAGGTCAAAATTGCTGATTTGGAAAGTGAAATAAATGGGAGACTTTTTCTGGTTTGGCTATTTTGACCTATAATTTTCACTTCTCCAAAGGTTCTCCAGAGTTTCACCTTTCTCTGAATAATCCTGGATGTCATACAACAAATCCATATCCCTACTGATAGTGAAGGTGCCATTCCTAACAGCCTATAGTGCAGCCTACTAGCGATTATTGAAACATATACAGGATTATTCAATGAGATCCGAATGGCTGCCGAAAGGGAACCGAACGCTGACCTTTCTTGGCCATTCGGCTATTCAGAGAGCAGGCAATTCGTCAAATCCTGGCGAATTACTTGCACATACGGTGCCTGTTCGGTGCCTGTTCGAGGGCAGTGAATCCCCATAGTGAAGCAATGCTTCGGCTATTCACAGAACAAAAACCGGCAGTGAAAACTTGCTGAAATGCCCTGCCATTTGGTGGTTTCATGCGGCAGATTTATTCAGACCAATCCCATAGGCTTCAATGTTAACAATATTCCCGTTTTAATTCAATATCTAATAAACCGTTCATTATAATATTCTCCAGTAAAGAGTCTCTTTATTTATAGATTTTTTTAGGATATTTTAAGTATTTTTCGGGATTTCTCTTTTTTTAAAAAAAAAATTCTAATTTTTTAAAAAAATTTTTTTAACTTAGCTTATTTTTTCTGTAACAGCCCTTTTTATTATCATTCCCTGGACCTCATATGTAAATTTCAGAAATTTTCGCTCTGGAGTAGTTTCTTTGCAAACAGCGTTTTACTTTTCAAACATTCAAACAAACTGTTTTGCTATTTTTTCACTCCATTCGTCTGCGGTGTCGGGTTTTCCCGGCGGCTGCGCTGCATGTGATCAGCTCCTGCTCGGGTTTGTCTGGTGTTTCCGGCAGCGTTAATGCAGATGTTTTTATGGGTTTCGGTGTGCGTTCGCCCTTGTTTTGCGGTGGGTTTTCGGCGGGTTTGCGGTGACTTTTCCCTGCATTACGGCGGCCCTGTGGTGCTTGCTGAATACACCGCAGAGTCGCGGAAATGGGATTGCCAAATCGAACCGAATTGAAGAGAACGAAA
This sequence comes from Leptobrachium leishanense, assembly GCA_009667805.1. Taxonomy (NCBI): domain Eukaryota; kingdom Metazoa; phylum Chordata; class Amphibia; order Anura; family Megophryidae; genus Leptobrachium; species Leptobrachium leishanense. Next base: position 24,624,116 of record CM019071.1, on the reverse strand, counting down.
AGTCACCGAACGTGCGCTGACTTTTCGATGCTCTTTGAATAACCCTGATAAAGTTATCTTCAGAGCAGTGTGTTTTATCATTTCCATTATTGATTTCTAGTATTGATACAGCAATCCATATCCCCAGTGATACTATAATGCAGCATCCCTTACAGCCACAGGTTACTACGGATTATTGAAACATAACGTAACAAAAATAATAACTGAACTTGATGAATGACAGAAAAAACACATGTAGGAAAAATGTTCCATCTATTCATATGCTGGTATATTTATTGGCATAATAAAGACAATACTATTGTAGATACATGAAAGAAACATTGTTTCCTATAGATTTTAGCGAAACAGGTACAGTATGTATACGCTATAGTAATTACAATAAGGTCTTAAATAAATGGCTAACAGCGGATCTTTAAAAAAATGCTACTGCAAAGACAGAGCAAGGATAATGTTACTATCATTAGCAACATTCATGTCGAGGGTTGATTCAATTAAGGGTTGCTAATAAGGGAGAGGTCTCACGTGACCTAATTATCTCCTAGGCGTTCTGCCTTAGTTTTGAAAAGTTGGTTTAACACCTTAAACTTCTCCTCGAGGCAGTTACAATCTCCTGTGTTATTGAAAACGTACAAAATGTTAATAAAATAATGTGGGAGGTGAATTATTTTATATATATATATATATTTATTTATTTTTACAAAGTTTTTTTACCAGGAAGGATACATTGAGATTTCTATCCTTCTCAAGTATGTCCTGGGTGGCGAGTATGTACTGTTAGGTGTCTTGCCAAGGACACTTACTGGAGAGGTGCTCTTGGACCCCTTAAGCCCTTCACTACCAAGTGATTTTCCTAAAAAAACATTGTTAGAAACCAGTGTTTTTTTGAAAAATCATTTTTAATAAACCGTACAGTAATACCTATCTATTACTGTAATAACCACTTTGGCCACTAGATGGAGCCATCTACTACCAAATTGACTCTGCTCTTTCCTTCATCCCCCCACATCAAGTCTCTTTCCTCCTCCTGCCGATACCAACTGCGTAATATTTCCAGAATTCGGCCATTTCTTACCGCTGTCACCACAAAACAACTCATACACGCCCTGGTAATCTCCCGACTCGACTATTGCAATAATCTCTTATCTGGCCTCCCTCTGTCCCGCCTCTCCCCCCTACAATCCATCCTGAATGCCTCCGCCAGGCTAATTCACCTCACCCGCCGCTCTGTCTCTGCCGCTCCCCTCTGCGAGTCCCTTCACTGGCTCCCCATCCACTGCAGAATTAAGTTCAAAATCCTTATCCTTACCTACAAAACCCTCACTAACTCAGCTCCCCACTACCTGTCCTCACTAATCACCAAATACACCCCAGCCCGCTCCCTAAGGTCAAACAGTGACCTGCGCCTAGCTTCTCCCCGCATCACCTCTTCCCATGATAGACTGCAGGATTTCTCAGGCGCAGCCCCCACTCTCTGGAACGCTCTCCCTCATACTGTCAGACTTTCCCCTAACTTCTCTTCCTTCAAACGCTCCCTTAAAACATTCCTATTTAGGGAAGCCTACCACCCAACTCACTGACGCAACCATCAATCACTCTCACCTTACAGTCCTCTCCTCCTGTTTCCAACCCCAACCCTCCCAGATTGTGAGTTCCTACGGGAATAGGGCCCTCATCTCCTCCTGTACTGTTTGTCAAATGTTGTTCAATGTATTGTAACCCTGTCTATACTGTGCTTATTGTACAGCGCTGCGGAATATGCTGGCGCTTTATAAATAAAGAATAATAATAATAATAAATAATAATAATTGAGTTACAGAGGTTATACAGCAGATCTTTTTTCTTCTATTTCTCCTGCATTGGCTGCTGAGAGCTTCTGAAAGCTCGTTATTTCAGAGCTTTGCGCAGACAATTTTACAGTTTTCCAGCTCTTTGGGCATTATGTCCACAGGGCTAAAACTTTGGGGGCACCTTCTGCAGCCCAAAAGCTAACGTAATTTGTTTTCAGCAAATTAATTTCATTCGATTTTGGGCTGCAGATTAGCATATTGAGATATCTCGATATCGGGGCACCAGATGGTGCCTTTGAAGCCCAAGATATCTCGATCTCGGTAGTGAAGGGGTTAAACAAGGAAATTGCACATTAAGCAATAGTTGTAGAGAATTGATAAACTGTGTCCTAGAGCCAACTAGAAAAGACCAAATGGAAAAAAAAAACACCTTTTTTTCTCAAGTAATCTATTGAGATCCAGTAAAAGAAACTGGAAATTATGGAGGTGATAGAAGGATTGTTAGTGTCAAAGAAACATTTAGAGATTTGTTCATTAAATGGAAAGGCACTATTAATGTCTTGCATTAAATACTTAGGGCCCAATTACATTCTTCGCGCACAATAGTGTGCGCACGCAAAAACGCATTAACGCGAGGGGCAAAACCCTTTGCGCTGAACGTCGTATGAAAAACTGATGGTAACGGCAAATTGTAACAACCTGACCGTACCAAACTGCGGATTCACAACGGAGAACGTCGATGTGCACGTTTTTTTCTAGATCCGTCAAAAATGACGGCCACTACCTTGTCTTCCGTCAGAACGTGCGTCTGTTGTGCGCAGTCCACACAAATTGACGGACTCGTGTTAAAAATTACATTGAACTCACTGGTTTCTGCGCGTAACGGTACTTTGCGCGCATTTTTGCGTGTCGGTTTTACGAGTGCAATTTCCCGACGGATGAAAAAATGCGCGAGGAATGTAATTTCAGCGGTGATCTTCGTGCGTTAACGTTTAACGCTTTGCGCAAAAAACTCGCGTTCAGCATGCGTTTTTGCATTAAGAATGTAATAGGGCCCAAAGTATTTCTGTAACTACTGTAAAAATTCAATGTTCTTGAACTCAGGACATACTTTAAAACGAGAGAAACCTCCATGTATCCTCCCTGGTAAAACACTTTGTAAATAAATAAATAATCAAATTGAGCCAGTAAGCTACCAGCTGGAGTGGTTGTGCCTAGTGGCTCAGACGACCAGTCCGACCAAGCCACACGCTTTGCGGCTCAGACATTTCAGTTGCTTACTGTAAGTTAACCAAGTGACTAAAAGAACAAGAAAGATACCCCAAGGCCACCATACCAGTCATTATATTGACTGGTCACTCCTATTCCTTTATCCCATTTTGAATTAGCACTCTGGGTAGAAAGCAGATGTTCCCTTCTTCGTCTCCATTCTATCACCAAATGGGTTAAAGAGGTTTCTGAAATTTTTATTTGTATCTTATAATTCTATCAATATTTGAAGCAATGATATATATATAAATAAATATATATATATATATATATATATCGCCTGCCATAGCTTTCCCCTTATGTTGCACCATAGGTTGGATGATGAGGCATCTATAAACGACTTACAACTGTTATTTTATCGCCTTCACTACCAGGAGTGACAAAGATTGAGCATACTCGATCTGGTCTTATTCTGCAGTGATACAAAGGGATTTGTTTGCATACAGGCTCCAGGTTGTGCCCCATACATTCTAGCACATCAAATATTACACCGATGTGCTACAATGGTTTGAACAGTCTGTCTGTTTGAGATACGGCAGCCCCAGCTTCGTTGTAGCAATAGCACTTTTCAGACAGCAGATGGAGCCATCTGTGTCAAAAAGTGCATACAGTGTGGGAATGTGCTGCAGGGATTCTACAATAGATCTAATACTGTAGGGCTACTGTAAATGTGTTTTCCATAAAGCTATTGATTCCTGAGAAAACCAACTGGTGTTGAAGGGGTTAATGTATTTTATTCAACTATCAGCTCCGAGGTAAAGGTACAGACCACATACAGGGTAATTCAAAGAGATCCGAATTGCTTGAGAAAAATGAAAATCAGCGTTCGGTTACCTTTCTTGGACATTCGGCTATCCAGAGCAGGCAATTCGCCAAATCCTGGCGAATTGCCTAAACATACGGTGCCTGTTCGGTGCCTGTTCGAGGGCAGTGAAAACCCCATGAAAATGCACTGCTTCGGCTATTCAGAGAACACAAACCAGCAGTGAAATTTTTTTTTTTTTTAAAAGTCCGATTTTTTTTTTTTAAGTTTACTTATTTTTTCTGTAACAGCCCTTTTTATTATCATTCCCTGGACCTCATATGTAAATTTCAGACATTTTTGCTCAGTAGTTTCTTTGCAAACAGCGTTTCACTTTTCAATCATTCATGCAAACTGTTTTCCTAATTTATTCACTTCACTCTGTCTGCGATGTCGGCTTTTTCCGGCGGCTGCGCTGCGGGTGATCGGCTCCTGCTCGGGTTTTTCCATGGTTTCCGTCAGGTTAATCCAGATGTTTTTGAGGGTTTTCGGCGTGCATTCGCCAGGTTTTGCGGTTCGTTTTCGTGCGGCAGCTTTTCCCTGCAATTTGGGGACCCTGTGGTGTTTGCTGAATACACCGCAGGGTCACCGAAATGGGATCGGCAAAAGGAACCGAATTGAAGAGAACGAAAAGTCACCGAACGTGCGGTGACTTTTCGAATCTCTTTGAATTACCCTGATAGTTTATTTAAAAAAAAAAAATCTCCATTTTTTTTCCTCTGTTTTACTTACACAACACCAGAAGCTGCAGCCAGGCTCATTCAAGTATGCTACACAGTACTTTATAACTAGATTTAAAAAAAACTAATTTACCCCTCACATTATTAATTTATCTAACGCACTCAGAGGGGAAAAACTGCATTTACATTTCAAAACGCATTTTCCGATTTCCATTTTCCACCAGTACAATAAATTAGGCCGACTTTAATACATTTTGCTTCACGAAAAGAACGGTGAGAAAAACTTAAACTGCTGATGTTACAGTTGCAATTGTTATAAATTGGTCCGAGCAAAATTGAATAGTTTCTAAAGAATGTATGAAAATTAACTAAGTAGATCTCATTAAGCAGTCTGAAACTATCCTGGGAGAATGGAGCCAGCGTGAAGCGGAGGACATCTTTTTAATGCACATCTATTGTGCAATGTATATATTAGCCTATTTCATGCTAAAGTCGTCCTTAATTCACGTTTATTGCGCGACGCATATCTTTTGCAAGCTGTTTGTCAGGCAGACTGTGAAAAGGCAACTCTTATGGATTCCCCAAATGACGATGCAGTGACTGTGACATTGGTGTTTTGGTTAATTATGCTGCAGAAGGTTTGTTTTGAATGATTTTCAACAAAGTAAAATAGCTTTACAGCAGCTGTGATTCCATCTTTTTTGGTTTGTTGTTTGTAGAAGGTGATGGTTTGTGCTCTTGTTTAACCCCTTTACACCCAAAATCGAGTTATCTCGATTTTGTATTGTAATGCATTGAAAATCACTCATTAGTATATCAAAAGACCAGTTTCACACATTTTAAAGCAAGATTAGTGTGTCCTTGTGAAGAAACAAAATCCTTTGTTTTTTGTCTCTCCAAGCACCATGGAGAGACATAAAACCAGTTGCAAACAGCAGCCCTAAACCTCACTGTAACAAAAAGCTCAAATAGATTACTGCTGCATTACAGATGCCAGTGATTTGGCAGTATACAGGGAGTGAAGGGTTTAATAAGGATATTGGGAGTGGATATATGGAGGACCACTTGGATATCCAAGATAATTCTTTGTCTAGTAGTGATCACTTAAATACTCAATGTGCACCGGCAAAAAATTTGGTTCGGAATATCTGCAGATCCCAAAATCCTGAAACATTCAGAATAAGCCATTTCGAGATATTGGAAGGTCCCGATATATATTCAGCCATTTCCAATATTCAGAACTGCAAGGAAGTAAAATATAAAAGCCTACAAAATAAAGTTCTATTGGCTCCAAGATGATGCACAGAATGAAGCACGTGCTCCAAAAATGAAGTACATAATGACACATACAGGGTTATTCAAAGAGCGTGAAAAGCAGGAGAATCTGGAGAATGAAAAATTCTAGGTCAAAATAGCCGATTTGGAAAGTGAGATGAAAGTGAGAATTTTTCTGGTTTGGCTATTTTGACCTAGAATTTTTCGTTCTCCAGTGATTCTCCAGTCATTCTCCTGCTTTTCACGCTCTTTGAATAACCCTGATTGGCTGTTGTAGAGCTGTCATAATGCATCAGAATATATTCGATTACATTCGGATCTGGTGAATTATAAATCGGATAAATTCAGATCAATTCAATATTTTTTATTTGGAAAGAAATTCGGTTCTCATATCGGCAATTCGTAATTTGGATCGATCCAAACATTGTTCTTTTGGCCAATTTCTGAAATGATCCGAACCGAATGATACATGTCCAATCGCTCACCATGTTTAAGACAAATATAAGGAAACATGGAAATCAATATCATTTAAGGATTCCTCTGTAGTTACATTGGGTTATTATTCAACAGCAGAATAAAAAGCACAACCAGAACAGAAATTAAAAAACGAAACACTCAGACACTCCCTTGTGATAACTGTTCCATTTTCAAAGGAAGATATATTGAAAGTTCTGTATTAGAATGTGTAAAAGGACACTGGAGAAGGTGACTGGATTGAGAAGCCCTCACAATGAGAAATATATGGATCCAGAGAAAGTGTGGTATCCTGCACACTGTATTTAGAATAATCAGCAAAGGGTGCTCACCATCAATAATGACTCCTCAACAGTCCTCAATAAACCATAACAATACAATAATAGAGATGCATTATATAAGAAGTAAAAATAATTCTTTATTGAATACAACAAACAATAGCTGTCCAATGACACAGAGCAAAGAAAATAGGTAAATAAATAAAACACTATGGGCCAAATTACATTCCTAGCGGTAAAACGGGTGCACTACGGAGGAGAAACGGCGCTCGCAGTTTTCCCCCTAGCGCGCCTGTTTTACCGCTAGATTACAATGCAGGTGCAAACAGGATGCACACGTCAGTGTTAAGCGCAGCCGCACACGTCCTCTCAATGGAGTCCATAGGACTCCATTGAAGCAGACGCCGGCAGTCACATGACCAGCCAGATCTTGCCTCGTGAGGTCCGGCCGGTCAGCGTAGTGATATGCAGCGGGAGACTGAGGAACTTTTTCCTCAAGTCTTTCCCTGCTCCCCGCCAGACTGAGGAGGCAGAGCCGCGGTCTTCGCCACGGGACAGGAGGTGAGTATACGATTTGTTTTTTTATTTTTTTGGCTTGTGTTAACGGATTCTGCACCAGCGGAATCCGTTAGCACCAAGTCCTGGCTCTGGTTAACTTTTTGTTAACCGCAGCCAGACGTTAATCAGCGTTAGGACTTTGTAATCCAGCGCTGATTGACACTTTGCGCTCCCCATGTTAAGTATAGGAAGCGCAAAGTACAGTAACCTCGCGCAGGTTCATACGCAGTACACGATTCCGCGTGGTTGTATGTAATTCGCAAATGGTTTTACCCCACGCGTTAAAAATTACTTATGCCGGCGCAAACGTTGGCAACAAGATTGTAATGTGGCCCTATCACAACGTCACAAGGTACAAATGTTAACAACACAAATAATATAATAAGTATATATATCAGAGCGGCCAAGCTGATATTTGATGCAACGGTCTACACTTCTAGGCTCAGAAAGTAGCCAAAAGACCACATGCACAAAAGATACCTAACTGCATAAAGCACCAAGTAACAAAGTGATAAATAAATGGAAGCAGCTAAATCATAATTTGGGTCAGCACAAACTCCCAGACGCAGAGCCAAGGTTCCCAACGTTTCGGCGAGAATTCGCCCTTATCAAGGGATAAAGGGAGAAGGTGATTGGATTGAGAAGCTCTCACAATGAGAAAGAAAAATATGAATCCAACAATTAAGGATAATGGATCTACAAGGTTTGAATATTGTGTTATAATGTATATTACATAGTTATATAGCTGAAAAAAGACATGCGTCCATCGGGTTCAGCCTCTCCCACATAACCTACTGCTGTTGATCCAAAAGAAGCAAAAACCCAGTCTGAAATATGCAACATACGAAAAAAAATCCTTCTTTACCCAGAATGGCGTCAGAATTTCTCCTTGGATCAAGAAGCTTTTACCCACATTTTATAATTATAACCCTAATATTCTGGTCTGCAGGAAGTCATCCAGTCGTTTTTAAAAGTCTGTACAGACTCTGACCCAACACCTCAACAGGCAGAGAATTCCAGCTTTATTGTTCTCACCGTAAAATACCCTTCCTATGCTTTAAGCTAAATTTTCTTTCTTCCAGTCTAAATTGTGTTAATAAAATCCCATGTTCTTTTTTGCTATTAGCTTCCTTGTGTGTCTGCATTGGTGTTTATACCATATGCATATATGCATGAAGTGCACATTTTACCGAGTCGACATTGCACTAGACAAATTACTGAAGTTACTCCCGTAGGACTGAAATATTAAATTGTTGTACTATGGAGTAAATAAACTGCACCATACATTAGACTATTTGAGGGTCCTTCATTGTGTTTGCATTTATTTAGCCGAAGCAGCACTGCAAGGCTTCATGTTATATAAATATTAATATATAATATACACTGTATTCTTTATGATTTATGCATATTTATATGTATATTTACCAACTGCACCTCAATTCCATTATATTTTATGTATTAATTGAGCTGTTGGAAGATAAAAATAAATCTTTTTTCTCCGTGCTCCTGCTAATGGTCTACATGTAGTTTCAGGTTCCCAACAAATGTTTTTACTTATTTTACTTTTAATAACTAGGACAGTGGTGGTGAACCTTGGGACCTTAGATGTTTCTGAACTACATATCCCATGATGCTCAGCCAGTGTTAACCCCTTCACTACCAAGTGATTTAAAAAAAAAACATTGTCAGGAACCAGTGGTTTTTTTTTTCTAATTTTTTAATTAATTATACAGTAAGAAATATTTGGGCATATCCCCAGTGTATTTCTTAGTGTAATAACATATTTGGCCAGTAGATGGTGCCATCCGCTGCCAAATTGAGATACAGTTGTTACAGTTGCAGCTCGTGTTCCTTGCATCGGCTGCTCAATGTCCGATCTCAGTACATTCTGTTAGCTAAAACTGTGCAAAATCAGCTCTTTGGGCATTATGCCCACATTACTAAAACTTTGAACGCACCTTCTGCAGCCCAAAAGCAAACAAAGTTAGTTTAGAGCAAACAAATTTCATTTGCTTTTGGGCTGCAGATCGAGATGTCTCGATATTGGGCATTGAATGGTGCTTTTGAAGTCCGAGATATCTCGATCTCAGTAGTGAAGAGGCTAAGTGTAAGTAAGCATCATTGGACCTGTATTTCCGAAACATCTGGGATGCCAAAGTTCGCCACCACTGAACTAGAGTAACCGGAATCCACTCAGTTCTGACGGGAGAAAGGTCGGCACAGTGCAGACAATGACAAGCCGGATACGAGTCAATGGCAGGAAAGGCGTTCTTCATTGACGTCAAGTCTCAAGTTGGAATGTGTCGCAACACTTGAGTGCCCATCTCAGAATGGGTTTCAATTCTTATACATGAATACGTAAAAAGGTACATCCCAATAACCCACCCATGGGTGATTTGCCCTCCCCATATTATTTACACGTATGCCCCTTTCTGTCACTTTGCTCACATGACTTTTACGAAGCTGTATTGTTGCGTTGTACTGCCTACAGGCAGGGTCAATGCTCGTGCCCATTCTGAGATGTGACTGTGGTTTGTCTGAGTCTGCGGTCACGGTCATGCACTCGTGGGCTGTGTTGAAGTGACTTTTTTTGGATGCCAATGGTTTTATGTAAAATCACTTGGTAGGGAAAGGGTTAATGTCGTTCAAGTGTGTGGCCCTTGTTTCCAACACCGTTGTTGTAACTGCCTTTGCATATATTAAAGGCCTTGTAGCTGGATTAAAATACACACGTATTCTTCATACGAGAGCCGGAATATGGTCTGCATGGAGGTTGATTTGATTTGCTGCAATGTAAATGCCCAACTGCAATATATTTCTATATAGATTTCACGGAAGGAGAATTTCATGTTACGCTTTTATTACACACATCAAATGTAAAATACTGCTAAATAAATCTTCAAAGACTTGCTATGACATTGTGCAAGAGCCACATAAAGTTAATCTATAGGTAAAATTGTTAGCCACACTTTACAATCACATTGTCGATATATATTGCCGAGCTCCAGAGTTATTTTCATATGAATATTGTAAATCATACCCTAACATGCCAGAGTGACATTTGCAATAACACGATCGTGAATACATATGAAGTGAGAACATGGGGAAATCAAAAATATTATTGTATGCACACACGCGTACGTTTATACGTGTGTACTTGATACAATTATGGCTACATTGTAGCAGAAAAACAAAAGAAAACTAGCATTGTGGGGTATTTTACAGATAAATATTGCATATGGTCAATGTTTACGCCTCAAATGTGTTTGAGACACAGGGTTATTCAGAGAAAGGTGAAAATCAGGAGAATTCGCAGGAGAAGAGAACAATCTATTCTAGACTAAATAGTCGATTTGGAAAGTGAGTTAAATGGGAGAATTTTTCTGGTTTGGCTATTTTGACCTAGAATTTTCACTTCTCCAGTCATTCTCCTGCGTTTCACCTTTCTTTGAAAAGACCGGATAGGGTTATTCAGAAAGTGATGGGGTGTTTGCTGAATTTGCATACAATGACAACACAGTTCGACGTTTCAAAAAGAGAAGTTCAAACGACAGCAGGAGAAGCTTCACCCAACATTATTTGCATTTAATTTTTTGTGAAACGCTGAAATTTGTTGCCACTGCAACAGTGATTGTGTTTTTCTCTGCTTAGTTACTGTTTTGAGTCGAACTGGGCTAATTTAATTTTCAGTGTATTAGCGGTGACTCCATGTTCATGGTTCTGTCGCAGATCAACTCACATCTTTTGGTGAACACGGGCTCGTATACTCATGGAAAGGAGAACCCATATCTGCTGGTCTGTTTGTCCGCAGCTCATACCAAATTGTTGTTTTCTTGTAATTTTTTGAAGAATTATTTATCAGTGCAGGACCTAGCTCTCTCTTTGCTTTTGGGCTGCAGAAGCTGCTCCCAATGTTTTAGCCCTGTGGGCATAATACCCAAAGTGCTAAAACTGTGTAAAATCATCAGATGATGCCCTGACATCGGACATTCAGCAAGCCGATACAGTTGCGGCACGTGGTTCACTGCAACAGCTCACTTTGGCAGTAGATGGCACCATCTACTGGCCAAATATGTTAGTACAGTAAGAAATTCATTGGGAACATGGCCAAATATTTCTTACTGTATAATGAATTAAAAATAATTTTCCAAAAAAACACTGGTTCCTGACAATGTTTTTTTTTGGAAAATCACTTGGTAGTGAAGGGGTTAGGTGTTTAAGTCGGACTTGCCTTGCCCCATGCTATACCGCTGCTTTAGGCTAGGGTCAGACGAACGCATTTTTCACGTTGCCCGTGAAAAAGTGCGTTCGAACGAACGTACGTATTTTTTCCCGGAATACGCGATAGCGGTCATACGATGCGCCGTTTCGTCCGTGATTTTGTACGGATCATCAATAAAACACTTTTTGTGTCTGGACGTTATGTTAGCCGGACATTAGCAGCGTCTGACGTCTCCGAATCACGCACACACGCCTCTAGCGGACGCAGCGCACTCTGTACGTCAGTAGCAGCGGTTTGACGTTCTCGAAAAAATGCGTTCGTTGGCCACTTGCGTTGCACCAACGAACTGTCGTGCGGCCGTTCGTCGTATGTTCCCCGGCATTGGACGTCATTTGCTGCTAGCACGGCCGTGATTTCGTGCGGCTAAACGCACGTGAAAAATGCGTTCGTCTGACCCTAGCCTTACAGAACACACCACCATCACTGTAGGTTTGGCTCCTCCAAAATATTCCCCACATCTAATGATTTCATGACATGATTTATACTGCCGTGGCACTTTTGCAATTTGTTAAAAATGCTTACCTTATTCTTTTGTTATGTTTTATGTATATATATATATAAAAAATCTCTGTTGAATCAGCAGTTTTTGCTATAAAGGAATGTAAGAAAAAATTGAAAGGACCGGCAATTTCTACTCAAAACGTCACTAATTCAGATCCAGCACATTATATTTTTTAATAAAAGAAATTAAAAGGAAACAACTAGTCAACTTGTCTTTTACTTAATAATTGGCTGCAGATTTACTATGCTTTGCCAAATTAAAGTAACAAAAACCCTAACAATGAAATGATTATCAGTTCTATAACTGTAATGTCCGTTATTGTGGTCATGTTGGTTTCCTGCCTAACTCAGGGATATTCTCAGCATGACAGGAGGATCACCTTAGCAATCCTATAATTTATGCACTAGCATCCCTTCTAGATTGTGATGGCCTGTGGGTCACTGTGGATACATAAACTTATTTATATATGTGAGCTCACACAAAGAAAGTGTATAAACAGCAAAATCATGTGGTTTCCTTCAAATAACTGCCACGGCACAAAATCATACATTGAATCAGAATTCTTCTGTCGTTTATAGAAACGACTTCCCTTTAAGGCTAGCGTCAGACGAACGCAATCATCACGTCCGTGTCGCCGCACAGTTTAACATCCGCCGTAGCATTGATTTGTGACCAACACACAAAGTACGTGCGCACCGAAGTGCGCACACACCACGCAGGTGTCAATGGACGCCACTTAGGCCTCGACGTAAAAGCGCTAGGACGGACGCTCAGAGCGCGCCGCGTCCGTGTAATGGCCTGAGTGCGTGATGACGCGACGTCAGACGCAGCGCATTTGCAACGACCATCACGTTGACGCTCAGACGTTTTTTTGGTCTGGCTGACTGTACCTGTATTTTAATTATGATTAATTTTGTTTCCCATATTTCCCTTTTTTTCTACAACTGTCAAAAAAAACAGACCGTGTGGTGTCTACAGTATCTTGCGTCAGTACGTCCGTCTGTTATGCACGCACGCAGAGGACGCTCAGAATGCGTTCGTCTGACATAAGACTTAGAATGCACCTTTTTTGCACCCGTAATTCTTCGCCTACCTTATAGGCTTGGCGACAGGTTGAATACGATTTGCCTTTTTTTTTTTTGCATTCAATAAGTTTATTGAGTAAATAATAAAAAATAAAAATGGTACATACAGTATCAAATATATGGAATCAGGAAACATACAGGGTTATTCAAAGAGATTCGAAAAGTCACCGGACGTTCGGTGACTTTTCGTTCTCTTCAATTCGGTTTGTTTTGCTGATCCCATTTCGGTGACCCTGCGGTGTATTCAGCAAACACCACAGGGTTCCCGAATTGCAGGGAAAAGCTGCCGCAAACCTGCCGAAAACTAACCGCAAAACCTGGCGAATGCACGCCGAAAACCCGCAAAAACATCTGGATTAACCTGCCGAAAACCACAGAAAAACCCGAACAGGAGCCGATCACAGCCTTTGACACAGCAGAAGAGGCAGTGAATAAATTAGGAAAACAGTTTGTGTGAATGTGTGAAAAGTGAAACACTGTTTGCAAAGAAACTACTGAGCGAAAATGTCTGAAATTTACATATGAGGTCCAGGGAATGATAATAAAGAGGGCTGTTAGAGAAAAAATAAGTAAACTTAAAAAAAAAAAAAAAATCAGACTTTTAACAAAAAAAAAAAATAATCAGAAAAATGCTTAAAATATCCAAAAAAATCTATAAATAAAGAGACTCTTTACTGCAGAATTTTATAATGAACGGTTTATTAGATATTGAATTAAAACGGGAATATTTTTAACATTGAAGCCTATGGGATTCTCCTGAATAAATTTGCGGAATTAAACCACCGAATGGCAGGGCATTTCGGGAACCTTTCACTGCTGGTTTGTGTTCTCTGAATAGCCGAAGCATTGCTTCTTCATGGGGATTTCACTGCCCTCGAACAGGCACCGTATGTTCAGGCAATTCGCCAGGATTGGCGAATTGCCTGCTCTCTGGATAGCCGAATGGCCAAGAAAAGGTAACCGTACGCTGATTTTCAGCGTTCGGTTACCTTTCTCAAGAAATTCGGATCTCTTTGAATTACCCTGATAGTATAATGTGTATGAAGCATTCTATTCGACACGTCTAGTCAACATATTCCAGATAGCATTCGCGTCTGCTCTGCATCTGTAGCGCACGACATATAATAGCGCTATTATATATAAACCAGTCTTTCTAGTGAGTAGGGAAAAACCATCCTCATCTACATTGTAGTACTGTATAAAAAACGATGTATGAAAAATCAAAAAAACTAAGAAAAAGAAAAAAAGAAAAGGGGGGAAATAGCACAGAAAGAGGGAGAGAAGGGGAGAGAAAGGAGAATAGGGCAGCTGAAGGCGAGGTGGGTAGAGGTGAGTAGAAAAGAGAGACGAAAGCTGGAAAGGAAGAGGAGTAATGAAGGAAAAATGGTCAGGGAATGGAAATTGATGTTAGTGGCAGTAAAATAATAAAGAATAAATTCCCAGTGTGGGCCTGCATAAGCCGGTATACTATGCGTCCCCTAGAGCCATCCGGTTCCCAGGGCCGGATTAACATAGGGGCTGATGGAGCAGCAGCTCCAGGCCCATGCCCCAGAATAGGCCCACAGAAAAGATAACTAGATTTGCATTGATGGGCATTTGGACCACTGTATCCAGTGCCGGACTGGCCTACCGGGATAGCGGGAGGAATCCCGGTAGGCTATTTAGTTTTGGGGCCGCTGGGCTGAGCGGCCGTTGCAGAAATAAAAGTAGTTTCAAGTTTTTTGTTTTTTTCTCTCAATCGGCTGCCAGTAGCGTACTGCGGGGGGCGGAGCTATGGCCCCTGCTGACTGACAAGCTGAGAGGGGTGTGTACATGGCTGGGTGTCTCTGCGCAGCCTCCGATCCAAGCAGGAAGCCGCCGGTTTGAGTGCGTGCATGGCTGGCTTTTACCATGTGCAGAGTGTGCCCAGCACCTGGCCCTGTGATTTCAGCAGCCCAGCCCAGCTCAGCAGGTTGTCGGCTACTGTGTACAAGCACAGGTAGTGAGAGGGAGCCTGTGTATCCCGTTAATTAAGCCACTGGAGGTGTAAGAATCATTTGCTCCTGCTGCAGCTGAGTGAGCTCCACTCTCTCCGCATTCCTCATTGAGGGGCAGAGATCCAGCAGCAGATAACCGCACAGTGAAGCAAGTCTGTCCAGACACCCAGGAGACATCTCACACTTGAGTGTTCTAAAAAGGTGCCTTTTTTTTTTTTTTTGCTTTTAAAATGCTGGGAATTCTAGACTGATCAAAACCACATCCCAGCTGAAGCTGTTTTTATCAGCAGGGATGTGGTTAACAGCCCAATGCTCATGTTTTCTTTATATCCACAGATTGTCTTCGATCTATCTTTAAAAAAATATAAATGTTAAGATATTTGCTTTTCTCTATGCAGAGATAAGAAACCATATCCGCACTACCAGTGCCAAGAAACAGATTCCCCCCCATAATGTTCATTGTTTTGTTCTGGCAATTAAAGGGTTAAATGCCAGCAGCTATGTTAATAAGAAGAACCTGCAGTGCATGTAACTGTGTAAATTAACTATTATTCTCATAATTTAAAATCATTCTAAAAGGTTACTCATAGAGCACTGAAAATTCAACCTCAATTTGCCGACCCTGCGGTGAATTCATCCACCACAAGATTGCCGAAGGTAGCCACTGACTGAATAGCACTGAAAGACCAGCCAAACAGACCGCTGAACGCTGCCGGAAAAAGCCAAACAGCTGAACAGGGGGTAAAAAAACAAAAACCTGCAACTTTTAAAAGGCATTTAAAAGTAAGCTGCGTAAAGCATGGAAATAATATACAAGATCCAATGAATAATAATAAAAAGGTCTGTTACAGAATTTTAAAAAAAAAACACCAGGTAAACAAATCTGAATAAAATTTTTACTATTTTGCGCCCTAGGCAAGACCAGCTACTTGCACCCCCCCCCCAAAAAAAAGAAAGCTCACATGGGTATATTTGGCCCCAGCTCACACATGGAGATATTGCCCCAGCTCACACATGGAGATATTGCCCCAGCACACACATGGAGATATTGCCCCAGCACACACATGGAGATATTGCCCCAGCACACACATGGAGATATTGCCCCAGCACACACATGGAGATATTGCCCCAGCACACACATGGGTATCTGCCCCAGGCTCACACATGGTATTTGCCACTCCAGCTCCGTCTCCGCCTCCCTCCACCTCCTCGTAGCCAGTCCCAATACGTGCTGGTGTCGCCGCTGGCGTCAAGGAGACGGGTGCATGGACTTGGTGCTGGAAGCACAAAGTCCACGCCCCCTTCTCCTTGACGCCGGTGGCAACACGTGCATGTATTGGGGCTGGCTGCAGCACGCGGCTGCCCCACGGCCAATTTTTTTTTTAAGTGGTCGGGCCGGCTGCACCCTAGGCGGGCACTGCGCTCTAGGCGCCTGCCTAGCTGGCCTAGCGGCAGCGCCGGCCCTGACTGTACGGAAAACATGGAGCAGGTGATTTATGATATTAAAGTATGTGAAGATCTGCCAATGTGTGTCTTTGTAGCGGTTACTGTGTGGCTATTGGTTTGAGTGTGTGTGTGCATGTGTGTCACACTCAAATAATAACCCCCATCCTACTCCATGAACTATAAGCTCCTTTACATTTAACTCAACCACTCGTTTCTCACTTAGTTACATTCAACCAAAGGCCATAAAGTATTGTTACCAGGTCAGCCATGTTTTCCTGGACATACATTACTATTTCATGCAAAGGCGAGCACACGGAAAAGTGCTGCCCTGCAACATGTATAATTCATGTGCTGCAGGAAGGAAATAAAGGCAGGTCACCTGGGATTCCGCTATGATTTCTAACCTGCAGCAAATGAGTTATACATGCTGCGGGGTTACAGTTTTCATGTGCTGCCCATCAGCCTGAATAAATTGTGTCCAGGAAAACATGGTCAATCTGGCAACCGTACCAAAAAGATGAGCTGCAGACATCGGAGTTTGGCACACACAAACATAACTCTTCATGCACATATAGTATACTTTTGTACTTTAATGATAAATGTCATACTTATTTGCTAAACCTGGTAAGACATTTTCTAGAAAATAGTGGCCCCGCATTTTACCTGGCCCCACAAACATTGAAGCTGGCCCTGTGTGTAGAGTGCAATCAGCGCAATGGGGTGCCGTCAGTGAATGCAGGGTGAGGTGGGGTTTGGGATGCATCATGCAATGAGTGTAGTGGCGGAGCAGGCAGGGTGCAGTCAGTGACACAGTGAGCCCGGAATGTCACGCATGGTTCACACAGTGACGGATTGCACCAATATCTGGGTGTAGGATCTTTTGTACGGGAGCCTCACCCAGTTATCGGTGCAATCCGTGTGAACCATGCGTGAGATTCCGAGCTCACTGTGTCACTGACTGCACCCTGTCTGCTCCCCACTACATTCATTGCATCCCTAACACCACCTCACCCTGCATTCACTGACTGCACCCCACTGCGCTAATTGTACACTGCACCCTCCTCCCAATCGAGAGCACAGCCCGGCACTGGATGTCTCTGACTTGCGGATCTGGTATCCCTCTGTTCTGTATAGTGACATGTATGGATGCCTGCCTCTGTA
The DNA here is from genome assembly GCA_009667805.1 of Leptobrachium leishanense. Classification (NCBI taxonomy): domain Eukaryota; kingdom Metazoa; phylum Chordata; class Amphibia; order Anura; family Megophryidae; genus Leptobrachium; species Leptobrachium leishanense. Next base: position 24,606,541 of record CM019071.1, on the reverse strand, counting down.
TTTGGATATCCCCTATGGCAGGCCTCAAAATTTCAAGTCCCAAGCTACTAGCCAGGTCTTAAGAGTTACTCGCCACTAATGGCCACACCTAATCCCTATCCAGCCATGCCTCTGCATTCCCACTCTCCCTCATGTAATTTCGCCAAATGCGAGCAGGCGAGTGGAAATTTTGAGGCCTGCCCTATGGGCTCTGCTGTGTTTGTCCTGATTCACATTATTCCTGGTCCTGAATGTTATCTCTGAACTTCCTGGCTCTTCCATAGACGGGCAGAGTGTGGTCCAGCAGCTCCTGCATCCCTTTTCCCTGCTCTCCTCGGAGTGACAGCCGCTCGGGCAGTCTCACTTTCCCAGGCTGTTGCTTGATTTGACATTGTGCCCAGCTCTCCTATGGTTGCCTACTCTTTCTGGATGTCATATTATTGCCTGTGTGTCTCTCTGGAGGAAGCCTGCATCTTGCGGTCTCCCAGCTTTAGACATTGTATCTGAAATCCTTCGTTGGTGACAGCTGGAAGCTCAATTTCTTTGATTTACACAAAAAACAACACCCCCCCCCAAATAGTTTCAGCTTCACCCTGTCACAAGGGGGTAAGTGACGGTCTCTCACTCTGACATGGGGCCCTCTTCCCTACTTGCCGCTAATATGGGGACGCTAACATGGAAAACCTGTGTCTGCAGGTCAGTTTAACGCATCTGTGTGGTAATTAGCGCTAGCACTTTAATACCTCACTTATTCTAACGCTAATTACTTATTGCGCTCCCCATGTTAATTATAGGATGCGCAAAGTACAGTAAGCTCCCGCAAGCTAGCGCAATCATGGATGTGGTAACGGGTTTAGCGTTAGTGATGTAATATGGCTGGCATGTGCCAAAGTCACTTATCCTGACATTAACACTTACTCACCTGAACACCACAGTTAGCATTCACTATAGAATAGGGCGGCCCATGTTCTAATGTCTCATCATATCTCTGTCACCATGTATGTAAGATGCATGTTCTCCCTAGCAATACACAACCTGCATGACTAATTATAATTAATGTTGATACACAGCGCACATTAATGTAATTTTTATATACAGTATATAATCTCTGATGCGTATCGTTTTCATTTGCACTTATCACAATATAGGGCTGGTCAAATTTTTTTCCAGGGCTGTTTTTTATTCCCAGTCCGGCCCTGACTGTATCTCCAACTCCATAGCAGCTACAGGCTCAAGTGAGGTATCCCCTGAAAGGCCAGAGCATGGCCTTTCCAATGATACCAAACATGACCAGGTTTTATGTAACAATAAAAAAATATATTTTTTACTTTTTTTTTCTAGCACAGCAATATTTTTCACTTTTCAATTATAAAGTGAACATTGATGCTGCACTAACCCTCACATTCCTCATGTCACCAACAAGTGTGGAGGTGATGGCACAAATCATTGTTACGAATTGTTACATCAAAACCTAAACCACTGCACTGCAGCGAAGAGCACTGGGTTGACTTTGGACCCCTGCGTCACTAATCTTTACACTCCACAAGGTCAAGTGAGGTGTCATTGAACAGGTCAGAATCTGGCCTTTGCATTGATACCAAACGACCAGACCATACCAAACTAAAAAAAACAATTTTTGGTTCCAAAGCAATGGCATTGTCCATTTGTCACGTATAAAATGAGCAATACCACTGCCATTACTCACCTTTTAATTTCCCACTCTGGGAGCAAAAAATTATCTCTTGATAGTGGTTTATACATAGTCATATTATTCATAAAACAGCATCTTCCAAAACACAAGCGAAAATTTTAATTTTTTGGTTAAAATTGTATATTTTCTCAGAAAAAAGCAGTAACAGGTTCCCATTTCACTTTTTTTTTAACAAGAATTCCCTATAGACTATATAATCACAATGGTTTGGATGATAAAATGGGAAAAATTATTTTACACTCTGCAAATGATTGAAATCTTAATGAAAAAATTGATCACACAGTAACTGCCTGGTTAGATATACCCGTACCTGCACTATTAAATAACCAGACTATGTTTTCATTTCACTGAATTCCAAAAAAAGCCACCAAAATATTCAGCTCCAGGCCCATATAGATCTTAATCTGGCCCTGCCGGTTCCCTCCAGGAGACCCACCATCCAGCTCCCCAGCCCGGTCCCACTCCTCCCTCAGTGTTTTATACGATTTGCCTTTTTATCCATGAACAGATTCATTTGTGTATTCCCCATCCTTGCCAATTTTACAAGATCAATATCCTAACACAACCATGGTTATCATTAACGACGTGCACCATTGAGTGACAAACTAGCTTGTCGATTGTCAGTTTCTTATTCAGCAGAAACGTTTACTAGATCATGATGTTAATTTTGGTGCTCTCTCGTTCACCGCACTTCAGGGAATCAAATTTCCCAACCCTGCGGTGAATTCAGCATTCACCTGCAGAATCCCCGAAGTGCAGGGCAAAACCGCCCAAAACCGCCACATCGATCAGAAAAACTGCCAGAAATAAATTGGAGTGACCTGAAAAAAACCTCAGAGAAAAAAGCCAAACGCAACCGACGATCCGCCGCAAACCTACCGAACGGGTCTGAAAAAAGCCGATGATTCGTTAAGCATAGGGAGCGCAAAGTACATTACGCTCGCGCTGAAAAGTGCAAGATTCCAATCGATAACGGGTTTTTAAACCTGTTAGCGTTTGGATTGTAATACGGTGCGCCCGCGCTAGGGTCACCACGGCTACCATTAATGCTCACTCAGGTGCAATGGTGCCCTGAAACTTGCAAAATATGAAACTCTGCAAAATAACTACTGGACAAAAACATCTGGAATTAACATATAAGGTTCTATGACTAATAATAAAAAGGCCTGTTACAGAAAAAATAAAAAATGCTAATTTAAAAAAAAATTGGAAAAAAACATTTTGCCGAAAAAATCTCCAAAAAATGCCTAAAAAAATCCTAAAAGAAAAGAAAAAAAATTTGACTTTTTGCTGCAAATTAAAAGAATAAGCAGTTTAATAGACATTGAATAAAAACAGGAATATTTTTAACATTGCAACTATGGGATTAAACCTGCTGAATGAAATTACTGAACATCAGGGCATTTCACTGACATTTCTCTGCTGTTCGGTGTCTCTGAATAGATTAACCATTGCTTCTCTATGGAGGATTTCAATGCTGTGGATCAGCACAGTATTCTGCTGACAATTCGCCAAAGTTTGCCGAACTGCCTGCTTTGTGAATAGCTGAATGGCCCTGAAACTGAACAATACAGGGAAATTCATCGTTCGGTGTAATTTCGGGGCTAGTTCGGATCTCTCTGAATAACCCTTTATGTTGCTAAACAGTTAAAATGAAAGGAAAATTAACGAGCCTTTTTAATTATATTATCTAAGGTATGTTTTCAGCAACTTAAACATGTGTTATCTTGGAGAGGATAAGAGGAGTCATTATTACACGTCACTTGCATACACTGAAGTGTGTTTTCTACCACTTTAATCGTAGACTATAGAAACATAGAAACATAGAAAAATGTCGGCAGATAAGAACCTTTCGGCCCATCTAGTCTGCCCAATTACATGGATACTTTACCTGGATTTATCTTTTGTTTAGGATAGCCTTATGCCTATCCCATGCTTGCTTAAATTCAATTACTGTTTTGGCCTCTACCACTTCAACTGGAAGACTGTTCCATGTATCCACCACCCTCTCAGTAAAATAATGCTTCCTGATGTTACTTTTAAACCTTTGCCCCTCTAATCTAAGACTATGTCCTCTTGTTTTGCTATTTTGTTTCCTTTTAAATATACTCCCTTCCTCTACCTTGTGGATTCCCTTTACGTATTTAAATGTTTCTATCATATCTCCTCTGTCTCGTCTTTTTTCCAAGCTGTACTATGTTCGAAGGCGATGTACATTTTTCCCCACATATGAAATGAGAGAAAAGTGTTAAATTGATGCAAATTGATTTATCAAGCCAACCTACGGCAACTGACTCACAAATTAGATTTATTTGGTGGGAGGAAATGACATTCATAATTTGCAGACATCCTTCCAATGTGCCTGTTCCTTTGATATCACCTACATTACTCCAGGATATAGTAGACCCAGGAATAGTATTTCTTATTCTAGCAAGGAAATACTTATTATCGGAATCAATATTCATTTTGTGTCTGCACTTTAGCGACCTTGCCCTATCTTTTTTTTTCAGCGCCTTTCTGCTTTTACTCGATCAAGGACACATGGTGGATTAATTCCTGAATGGCGGGAGAGTTCATTTATATTACTGGATGGATCAGACGGTATTTATTTATAGTTACAATAGCCCTTATGCTGTTGAGTTGACATACTCTTCCTAGAAAGACTTTCATTGTTATTGATATTTATATATAAATGGTTTTGGACTAATAGCTTAGAGATAATGGAAAAATGTTTAATTGGAACGTGTGATGTGATGTGGACTGAGCCCAGCTAGCGGAGCATTTTATTGCTTATTATATTGTGTACAATTGAGATGACTGGAGAGGACAAACCAGAACAGCAAATAAACACCCTTGTTTCATGTGACTTTTGTCTTTGAGCTGAAAGAGGCCACAATGATGGTTTTTCTAAGAATCCCCAAAAAGGATTTGTTTGTCTGTTTTACCTGTAGGTGGGCTTACAATTTTTCCCACTATCGCAGCTCTTCTCCTCAATGGACAGGTTATAAAAAGGAAAAAGAAAAAAGGGGGGGAGAAAAAGGAGAAACAATAGTGCAGAGTGTTTCATGCAATTCAGGTGAGTATATACGAGAAAAACTCACTCACAGATTACAGAGCCTAGTGAATCCTGGCTCTGGGTTGAAGCACCTTACACCAGATATAGGGTGGCGTATCCCTTCTTTTTCGTATATACTCACCTGAATTGTATGAAACAGTCTGCACTATTGTTTCTCCTTTTTCTCCCCCCTTTTTTCTTTTTCCTTTTTATAACCTGTCCATTGAGGAGAAGAGCTGCGATAATGGGACGTTTTACTCTACAACATGGTTCCATATGCTGTGCAACGACTTGTGACCACAGAATCTGGTTTCATTTGTATTTTGCACATTTGCACGTGCACTTTACTGTGGTTTAGGACTTACCTATTTTTTTAGTCTGCCAGAGAACTATTAGCACCTTGTGTACCACTGCACATTTTGTGTACGCACTTTATTGATAAGTGGATTTATAAGCACATGCACTTTATTATCATACATCTTCCACACGGTTTAAGGACTTGATATTATCGATTGTACTGTGGATTGTGATTTTGCACACTTGATTGTTATTTGCACACTTAGTGCCACGTGCACGGCGCTCAGGACCTGATGGTTCTTTGCGATATATAGAGATACTTGATTCTAGGCTTTAATACGAGTACCCGGAGGGCCTTTTAGGCCAGGGTTTATGTGACTCACAGATTTACTACTGCGCCACTTGGACTCTTTTTTGTTTCTTCTATTGTATTTGCACATTTCGTTGAGGTTTATGTGTAACACCTTGTAGGCAGCAACCCCAAATTTTATAACAAATCAGCGCCTCCATAGACAACCCCCTCCTTACAATTTTTCCATCTGCACCATCAGATAGACGATGAAGTTCGTGAGGGTCCTGAGAGAATCAGCAACAGCACTTGTTGCCTGCCCTATGGTGGGTCAAAGCTCAGGTATCGGAAGATTTTAGCTCGATTGTGCCATTACAGAGAAGACTATTTAATATTAAAATCAGATGCTATCATCCAGAAAGGGCAGCCAGTACCTTCAGACAGCGTAATGTGGTAAAGTAAAGAGTATTTTATTGCAGTGAGCAGCAAAGGACAACATTTTGACACAGTGGTCTTTGTCAAGTCTTGACAAAGACCACTGTGTCGAAACATTGTCCTTTGCTGTTCTAGGGATGAGCTGTTCGGTTCGATCAGTTCGGAGTTCGATTCGAACATCGGCAGTTTGAAAGTTCGCAAACTTCGAACTTTTTGGCGTGTTCGGTTCGAGTTCGAAAAAAGAAATTTGAAAAAAGTATAAAAAATGCTTAAAAAAATACTAAAAAAATCTAGAAATAAAGAGACTCTTTACTGCAGAATATTATAAGCAACTGTTTATTAGATATTGAATTAAAAACTAATGTCTAGGTGCAAAGAGTCTCACCTCTAAATGACCTGTGCTGTCAAACGGCATAAACAACAGGTGTTTAATTAGAGTTTGGAAATAACATTTGCTTCTAATTAGTCCGGTCTCACGAATTTGATACATTGTATGCAGACTGGGAGTGCTAGGTGTCGTGTGTGGGTCTGTGATGGCGATGTTTCCATACATCCTACGAATCCGCCACTTCACGGGCAGGTTATGGGGACCTCCTAGGCACGATATTTGAAGGAATTTTTCATTTTTATTTTTAACCCTTATTTTACGGAAAACTCACTGTTCCTTTAACCCTTTCACTGCTGAGGCATTTCACCGCTGTGTGCTGAGCTAATTTTTACTGCTTTCGCTCATCATGTTTAAAGCGATTTGAAGCCACATTTTATTATACGACCCAGACATATTATATATCGTTCTTTCCGGCAGACTCGGCAGATTCATAATATATCATTTTTATATATATACGTCATGTTCTGCCTGTATATTATAACAAACAATACAATAAAACTTGAATTTTTAATCATCTGCAGCGTGTAAAGTGTTTTTTTCACCTTTTATCACATGAACATTTGCGGTTATATTTCTATGGGGTGCGCTTGTACAAAAATTAGAAATGGGGACTTATTAAATTTTTGGGGGGAACTATGTGATTTTTAGCAAACGCACACCATAGAAAAAAAAATTAGTGCAGCATCATTGTTCACATTATAATTGAAATGTGAACAATATTGCTGCATTAATAAAAATAACATACAAAAAAACATTTTTATTTCTTTATGTTTTTACTTTATACCTGGTCATGTTGGTTATCATTCGAAAGGCCATGCTCAGGCCCTTCGATTGACACCCTCCATGACCCCCTAGCTGCCACGGTTCTGGAGATATTGGGGTTCAAATGAACCGGCCATCTCCACCAGGGGATTCCAGGCAGCTAGGGGTACCCCGGCTAGCTGACGTCATCATGCTATGCGTGAGGACATCAGGCAGTGAGGGAGGACCCGGGGGTGGAGCTGTCATCCAAGATGGCAGCCCCCACCAGAGCTAGGCTGCACTTCGGCGCCGCAAGGCGCTGAAGTGCAACCCGGTGCCTAAGGGGTTAAAGCCAGGCACCGCTTAAAAGGGGAGACTCTCCCCTTTTAAGTGGTGCCTGGCTTTTTTTGTGGGACCTCCCGATCAGGAGGGAGAGGGATCCGAACGGATCCACCCCTCTCTTCCAGGCGATCTCCCGGCATTGCCGGGGGCAGGGCCGGCGCTAGCGTAAGGCGGCACAGGCGGCCGCCTTACTATCTGGCTTCCTGCCAGTTTGTGGGGGCAGAATTCCATGGCCCCGAGCGCCGCCATCTTGGTTGGCCGGGGGGGGGCCCGGCGCATCGCTAGGGGCTGAACCACCTGACCAGCGCCGCGCGCGATCTCGCTAGAACGTGGCTGCGCTGGTCATGTGGTTCCTGCCCGACAAGCGGCAAAGCTGCATCATATCTCCCCTTTTAAGCGGTGCCTGGCTTTTTTTTGTGGGACCTCCCGATCGGGAGGGAGAGGGATCCGAACGGTCCCTCCCCCTCCCTACCAGGCGATCTCCCGGCATTGCCGGGGGTCGCCTGGAAATGACGTCATCGAGGAGCTTGACTTCAGCATCTGAGGACGCTGAAGTCAGAACGCCGCGGGACCCCGGACAGAGAGGTGAGTATCTCCAAAGCTGATGACGTGTGGGACACGTCCTCCTCACCATACAGCGGGAGTAACTGAGGACGTGTCCCACTCGTCGTCAGCAGTGAAGGGGTTAAAAACTATTTTTTTTTAAACTTTTTGACCTTGTTTCCTGTCCCCCAGGGCACAACCCGGACCCGGACATTGTTTTTAAATGTTTCTATACATCCTAGAAATCCGCCACTTCACGGGCAGGTTATGGGGACCTCCTAGGTACGATATTTGAAGGAATTTTTTGTTTTTATTTTTAACCCTTATTTCATGGAAAACTCACTGTCCCTTTAAAAACTTTTTTTTACTTTTTGTCCTTGTTTCCTGTCCCCCAGGGCACTACCCAGACCCCCATACACCTTTTATGGCAAATATCTAGAATATATGCCCTCTTGGAGGGCACTCTAAAAATCGAACTTTGAGTCCCATTGACTTGTATTGAGTTTGTGTTCGTGTTCGAGTTCAAATTCGAACTTTTGAAAAGTTCGAGTTCGAATGCGACCCGAACTCGGGGGTGTTCGGCTCATCCCTATGCTGTTCACTGTGCAATAAAATCCTCTTCACCACATTAAGGAGTCGGTAACTATTTACTTCTGAAGTATTCTGGAATTGGAAGTGTGTCCAGTCCACGCCGACTGGTGGATTTTTTGCTGTGTGCGCAACATATGCTTGACTTTTAGTACCTTCAGACAGATGCCTGGGATAGGACGCCTCTCTTCCTCTGGGCATTGCTTATGTAGAACAGACATAGGTGTGCACAGCTTACTTTATTAAGGTGTGCATTCATGCTACAATACAGAATGTGAATAATATGTCATTTTTCATATTCTTTAACCTTAACCAAATAAGAAAGAGCCAAAATTATAGATAGGGACCCGAAATAAAGGCCATTTGCATTTATCTAGAGCATGCTATGATACAGACCAGCCTTGTCAAATCAAGTCACTGGGTCATGTCTATCAGGGGTTATTCAGGCGCAAAGAGGTAAATATGGAGCATTCACAAAAGAAACTCTAACAGTTTGTAGTTGTCTCTGAAGACAACCCTAACAACTGGCAATTTTATGTTCCGTTGCTATACTGCTCTTCATGAAAAGGCATCCAAGAGACTTGGCCTCTCCCAAAGTAGCATGTAACATGATGAATGCATGACTGCTCACAGGAAAGGTTTGCAAACGTAATATTGATCGAATGTGAAAGCGATGCTTTCTATACCAGACTTTTCCATTGTTCCACAGTCTGAAAAAAGGCATCAAATGAGGTACAAGTGCTGCATTATATTAAACGAGACCTAAACCTTGTATAACCTTGGAGAGCAACCTCTATTACTCCTCAGGGCTACACGTGTGATTCAGTTCAGTCTTATGCTCAATTATTGAATAGAAAAGATAGGAACAGCGCTCTAAATGACACTCTCAACAGTCTAGAGACAGTAGGTAAATAATAGATATAACACACCTTATGCCAGATAGCAAGTGGGTTATGGGTAGTAGTTCGTGTGAACCTCAAAAATAAAAAGGAGAATTACAACATAGCGTATAACTGTGTGATAAACGTTATACGCTATATTGTAATTCTCCCTTTTATTTTTGAGGTTCACACGAACTACTACCCATAACCCACTTGCTATCTGGCATAAGGTGTGTTATATCTATTATTTACCTACTGTCTCTAGACTGTTGAGAGTGTCATTTAGAGCGCTGTTCCTATCTTTTCTATTGAATACACGCATTGTTTGAGATTTTGGAAGGATATCTCTGAGGACATATATAGCGAACTTAAGATATAAGCGCACTACTTTCTTGTCCTATTGTTCATTATGCTCAATTATGCAGACCACATGAAAAAATCAGCACAAACCCAAAATATACAATTTTAGCCATCAGAAAGGTCAAATTCTGGGACTAGTTGCACCACATGGCAATACCATAAATGTGAGCATTTTGTTACGTCTAGAAACCAATGTTTTGCTGCATATCTGCTCTTGGAAGGCTCCGCCTACTAAACAGCTGAATTACCGTGCAGGAATATTCGGATCCTGAGTAGAAAATAGAAGCTGCATTTTGTATTTATAAATGCCTTGTTTCCCATCAGGACACACACACACACACACTTACACACATTCACACTTACGCGCATTCACACTTACGCGCATTAAATTTTCCCCACACACTTTCAAATAATCACAAATTGTCACTCACACTCACACACACATTGCAACGTCCACACAAGCTGAGCCTGTCGTGTCCATTTTCGCCGCATTGAAGATTTATTGTTGCAACTGACCATTGCTGGACTGGAAAACAAATCAGCCCTGGACTTCATCCAGACCGGCCCACTTTAATTATGCAAACCGGCACAAAAATGGTATGTAAACCAACCGGATCACTCAACTAATCGCTCTGCATAAACTGGAATTGCTTGCAGCGGCACTGAGGTTGAGTGTGCACCATGTCTTAAGGTAAGGTGGATGAGCAGCGGTTCTCAACGGCACGTCGTCCCCAATATGAGACTGTGGCAGACTGCGTCTGTTTTACAGAAGGTGGAAAACGTATCACCTCACCCATTAAGGGCAGCGTGAGTCGCGTGGTGAACCAGCATTCACACTGGCCCACTGAGCCATCAGACCACCACGAATCTCCCTGTAGTCCCAATGGCAAGTACATGCCTGCAACTGACCATATGTCTGTACACGGTAAGAAGATGACTTCTACTTCTATGGCACGTCTGCAGGGTTCAAAAGTCTCTTCTCACTGCAGTGCCACGGTCTAGGTTGTCGATGAAACAATACCATGCGTAATCAGCTCCACACTTGCTGACAGTGTGGGAAATAAGAAGGTGAGTTAGTGCAGCATCACTGTTCACTTTATTATTTTAAATAAAATTAAACTGGTTATATTTGGTAGCACTGGAAAGGTCATAATCTGGCTTTTCCAATGATACCTCATATGTTCCTCTAGCCCTTATGGATTCAGAAATACAGTGATCTAAACGATTTGTAAATTGCAATTAAATAAACACGTTTTTTTTACAGAGCAAGGCGCCCCCTTGTGACAGGCGCCTGTAAGCACATGCCTACTCTACCTAATTAGAAATCCGGCCTTGTGAAACATGTTAAAAAGTAGAATAGAAAATAGATAAAGGATTGAAAGGTTTAGCGTATACAATTAAGTACAGTTAAAAAACCCACTGTAATGCCCCGTCTACACAAGGTTTAATTCCAAATATATGCATACCACCCTCACAATAAAGGTACCTTTAAAGTTGGAGCGTGCGTTTGCTCGTTTCATCATATGAGCACCACATTTGCATTATTTTTCTGAAATACATGACAAAATTTCCAGTTGCATGACAAAGTCACATATCGGCTTCAAAGGATGATGTGCTATGAAGTCTGGTAATACCTATAGAGCTGCGTGCTAACCTCTTGTTCTACAAGGTAAAAATCATGCCTGTCATTTAATCCCGACAGACATGCTTTAAATACAACAGGTTTGATATCTGTCAGTGCTTACGTTGTGGCTGACAACTTTGTGCAGCCCACGCATTTGTCTTTAGCAATTTCTGTGAATTTATTACCATAAGTGAAGAAACACATTCCTTAATCATCTCATTCATTTTGACATGTCTTCAGCGCAGGAGATTCTCCAATTTGCCTTAAGTCGCCGACCGATGACCGAGTCGTACGCAGGGAGACAAGACATACACAACAATACACGAACACTTAACTGTGGAATAGTATATATTTATTATATATATACTGGCCACAGCTAAATACTCACGACACAATATACCCACCACCATGACATAAAAATTGCCATAGCAAATATAACAAAATAACACAGTGCTGAAAGGGGACTCCACACAACCACCACACACCTCCAAAACAACCAACCACAAAATCCTCCCATTTCCCAACCATCTGATCCAAAAATAACCTAAATAAAAGGAACCCTACCCAGCACTGCCTACAAGCCCCCGCCGTGACAAAAAAAGGGGCCCAACAAAACTAATACCCTAACTAAAAACCAACCCTACTCGTAACTAAATAAAAAAGGGGTGGGAGGGTGGGAATTTTCACCAGCTCTACCTCAGGAGAAAAAAGGCCCGCAGAGCCTCCCTTCACGCACCTTAAGTACCCTCCTTTGTAACTCCACCCCCACATCTCCCGCTCAAACCCCCACACGCGCTATAACTGTCCTAGAAAAATCCTCCCAGCGTCCTGGCATCGGAGGCAACTTAAGGGCCCTACGCCTTAGGTGCTTCAGGCCTTCATAATGGACAGTTATTTTATCCTCTGTAATAAACATTGGGAGGGGTTTAAAAGTCATTTGAGGGGAGATATTTAAAGTTTGAGGGCTTTAACTTTACAATATATGTTATATATTATTGCTAATGTCTCCACATAAGAAACTTGCTTCATAGCTGCTCGTCACCCAAAACCATCATTTGGTAATTTTGCTTTTAACCAGATAAAGGTAGTATGTGTTTAATTAGAAATGATAAAAATGCAATGTAGTTTTTTTTATATATTTTTAAAATATTTTATGTTATGTAGTAGGCAGAAAGCATACACTGAGTCAATGACTAGGTGTGCAATAGAATAAGTAGAAACAGGTGGATATGGAACATAGTGCCAGAGGTCTGGACACACAACATAATAGTTACAATGAATCTTGTGTAGCGCTGTGGTAGGATCTTGCTGTGGCAGTACCTATTTTTGGCCACAAGATGGAGACTATCGCGATCAGAGATACTGGATATTGGGACTACAATGCCCGGCATGCTTTGCAAGAAGACAGGAAGTGGGTGGGGCCTGGAGACTTACATCCTCTGCCTCGTGGAGAAAGTTCCAGAGCGCGCCAGGGAAGGGAAGAGAGCAGACGCATCGAAGAGATCACGAGAGGGCCTAGGCCAGAGACCAACAGAGACCAATAGAGACCAAGAGAGACCTGTTAGTCCAGAGAGGATCACCCAAGCTGAGGAGAAGAAGACCCGCCGGGATCCAGGCATTGCTGCAGACCGGAGGAATCGAACGGAGAGCAGGCGGTGAGCTGGAAAAGCTGTGTGGAGTCAGACAACGGATCGGGCCGCTAGTATCCCCAGTCAAAATCGGGTGGAGAGACGTCCTGGGTCAGCAGAGCCTAAAGAAATCGTCGGATGGGTGAGAGCCTCCAAGGCTGTTTTATGATTAAAGGACGCTCTGCTGTTTTCTCTTTAAAGTCCACAGGGCCCCAACTGACTAGTCGAAGACCTTCCTTTAATAAACTCACTGGCCAGTTGAACAGTACCCGGGTACCACACACACACAGATACACTTTTCACATTCTGGGACTTAACCTGTGCAGGACTCATTTCCTTTTGCGAATCGGAACGGGGGTTAAAGACAAAGATACGTTCCGAATACATTTTTCTCTTTTTCCGCTGCGCGTTTGCCGTAATACGAAGGGATTGTATGTTTGGGGTTTTGCTACGTGTCCCTTTTTCTGAACTATCGGGAAATTGCATTGCTTTTATGTTCGGTTGCGAATATTTTATTTTCCGAAATACGAAGCCTCGTGTTTCGTTTCTTTTCCGCTACGCGTTTTACCGCGATACGAAAATACTGTAATAATACTTGTGAATACCGTGTCTTAACATCTGCTCAAATATTTTAGTAAACTATATAAATATAAAAACTCACAACTGTGTTGGAGTATATTTATTCCCTAGTGCGGGGAGACTGACCCGTGGTTCATTTTCAGCGGCTCCTCCGGGAGTGAGCGCTACACGTGGGGGCTCGTTTCCGGGATCCAGTCTCTGGAAAAACCGCATCTAAAGGGTTAAATATGGATCCAGACACTGTTGCCGAGTGGTGTGGGGAGCACAGTAGCCAGTCAGAATGTTGTATAGTTATGGATATTCCAGCAGACACTTGGGCTGAAGATCAGATTCGCCAGGCCGTGGCCACGCTAGCACCAGATCATCGGGGGTTAATACTGGACATTGAAAAAAACCCAGATACTTCTCACATGTATGTTCTTCTCGAATGGAGAAAGGGTGTTCCGCCATGTTTTCAGGGCACGAGCGTGAAACTGGCCGAAGAGCTGGAAGTCCAACTAATTAAGCCAAGTACGCCACGTGGTGAATCCGCAAGTGTTTCCGCGCCTAGTCCGTTGGCCATGATAGGGCCTGAATTTATCGTGGCTATTGGAGATCTACTGGCTAAATGTCAGAAAACAAGCCCTCCTCACACTAACTTCGGTTATCGACGGTTAAGAAATTTTACAGGAAACGTACCAACTCCGGCGGGAGAAGAAACCTTTGAAGAATGGGTGGAACAGGCGATGCAGGCTCTGGATGAGTGGGATGTCCCTGAGGCCCAGAAAAAACAAAAGATCACAGAGAGCTTAAAGGGACCTGCGTCAGAAGCGGTGAGAAACCTAAAACTGAGTAGAAAAGATTGTACTGCTTTGGATTATTTAAACGTTCTTGAAGAAGTTTTTGGGCGAACTGAAAAGGCGGCCAAATTGGTATATCAGTACGAACACACCTATCAGAGAAGAGGTGAAAGGATGACCGAGTACATGAGGCGCCTGGATAAGATTCTACACCAGATACTCCTGAAGAAAGGGGCCGAACCGGCCGAAGTAGATAAGATCCGAATAAAACAGATCCTGAGGGGCTCTCAACCTCTAGATCCAGTGATGATGCAGCTGAGAAGCAGAGCAGGTAACCAAGAGTTAAAGTACCTGGAACTGATCCGAGTTGTACGAGAGGAAGAGGCTTTACTAGAAGAGAAATCTTTCAGGCGGGGGGAAAGGGCTTATGCACAACCTGTGAGACATAACGACGGTCTGCAGCCTGAAAGCGACTCTCTAGATACCTATGGATCTGATGAGGACGAACAAGAACACCTAGTTTTTAAATCTACAGAGAGGGCTGCTAAAGAATCGAACCTCCCTGAACAGGTGAATTGTCCAAAACCGTCAAGGAAGTTCAGGAAGCTCAAGTTGAATTGCAACAAGCGCACGCGGAACTGTGTCGGGTATTGATGAAGGTGACAGAGATGCAGGCAGAAATGCAGAAATTCCTCACAGGTATGCAGACGACGGGAGCTGCTGTGGCGTCTGGTCCAAACTCTTTAACCAAATCTCAACAAGCAACTACGTCTCCGCTCTATAAGAAGAGATGTTTTGGGTGTGGAGAAATGGGCCATTTTCGCGCACAGTGCAAAGGCCGAAAGCCTGAGAAGGATAGAGTCAAGGGACTGTTGGAAGCCCTGGAGGGACTGTTATCTACCTCACCGGCGGGAAACGCCAGAGGGCACCAGTGAAGGAGCAACCTGAGTGCCCGAGGGTTGAACCCCGCTCCAGAAATCAAGCAAAGGCTAAGAGGGCGAAAAGGCCCAAAGCCGAGCCGACTGTAGAGCCTGCCAGGACTGAAAGAGTCACTCCCTTAGCATCCGGGTCTACGTCATGGGGAAGCAATGCACACCCAAAACCTGCACGGGCCAAGAAAAAGGCCAGGGTACAGCAAACTGGGTCTAAGCGTCCGGATACCGCCACCAAGTTTCCCGACCAACTGATAGGTCCTTCTCCTATTGTGCCAATCCAAGTGGAAGGAGTCTACACCAAAGCCCTGTTGGATTCAGGGGCTCAAGTGACATTGATCTACAGAGACTTCTACGAGAAACACTTAAAGCACATTCCTCTGCAAGAATTGAAGGATTTGGAAATATGGGGTATCGGCACTGAGAAACTCCCTTATGACAGGTACCTGCAAGTGAAGTTGGAGATCGGATCTGAAGTCATCGGGCAGTCTGGGGGTTGTGATGCATTGGCTATTGTGTGTCCTCGACCCTCGGGTGCGAACAGAAGCTCCCTGATAGTGGGGACGAATACTGACCTAGTGCGGCGTCTCCTGACGCCTATCGTGTTGGAAGAAGGTTCAACTCAAGGAGTACACCCAATGTTACGTCCGGTCTATCAGAGGATGGTTGAAGAACGAAAGGCACCTGCCGAGGTGGGAAGACTGTGGAGACTGGGTGGAACAGAGAAGGTTCTGCAAGCAGGAGAAGTAGCGAGTTTCCGGGCTTCAGTCAAGTTGAATGGATCGCAACCAGGCCCCTATGTGGTGCTGGGAACCGATTGATCTTCATGGAGGTGAAACCGGAGTCGAAGTAATTCCTGAAATAATCTCCACCAAAGCTCTGAAGAGAGAACACGAGGAAGAGTCTCGGTCAGTGTGTGCACGTGACGGATTTTCCAGTAGTCCTTAAAGCACGAATGCCTATTGGGCAAGTAGAGTCTGCTACACCCCTCTCTACCGATTCAGGAGGGGAGGGTAAAGTAAAGAGATTCCAGATGAAAGATTCTACCCCAAGGACGCTCCTATTTCACCTGAATGGAAGAAACGTCTTCAGTCTCAAGTTCTAAAGTGGAAGGAATTGTTTTCAAAAGATGAGTTTAATGTGGGCTTAGCTAAGAGTACTGAACACCGCATTCGATTACAAGAAGACAAGCCGTTTCGCGAAAGATCAAGGCGAGTTCCGCTAGGAGACTTAGATGATCTGCGAGAGCAGTTGAACGAGTTACAGAGAACCAAGGTGATTCAAGAGTCCAGGAGCCCGTATGCATCTCCTATAGTGTTGGTCCGGAAGAAAAATGGTTCTGTCCGCTTATGCATAGACTATCGCACATTGAACCGGAGAACCATCCCCGATCAATATGCCACTCCTCGGATTGAAGATGCCCTACAGTGTTTGTCTGGAGCAAAGTGGTTTAGTGTACTAGACCTGCGAAGTGGGTATCACCAGATACCAATGCATCCTGAAGACAAGGAGAAAACTGCGTTCATCTGTCCACTGGGGTTCTTTGAATTCAACAGGATGCCTCAAGGCCTTACGGGGGCTCCAGCCACGTTCCAACGGTTGATGGAGAAGACAGTCGGGGATATGAATCTAATCAAAGTATTAGTGTACCTGGATGACATAATTGTGTTTGGGAAGACTC
Source organism: Leptobrachium leishanense (assembly GCA_009667805.1). NCBI lineage: Eukaryota > Metazoa > Chordata > Amphibia > Anura > Megophryidae > Leptobrachium > Leptobrachium leishanense. The sequence goes on along the minus strand of CM019071.1, from coordinate 24,589,709 downwards.
TGGAAGAACATGAGCAACATTTGGAGAAGGTCTTGAAGAGGCTCCATGAAGAGGGGCTGAAACTGTCCTTGGAGAAATGCCAATTCTGCCTACCATCTGTTACGTATCTGGGACATGTGGTCTCAGCGGAAGGTGTTTCAACAGACCCTCGGATGTTGGAGGCCGTAGCTTCTTGGCCTAGACCCCGAAACGTCACTGAGCTTAGATCTTTCTTGGGATTCTGTTCATACTATCGAAGATTTGTGGGAGGATTCGCGAAAATAGCCCAACCACTGAACAAACTCCTGCAGAAGGAAACCACAGAAGAAGGCTGCAAGGTCTCTGACAAAAACCCGTCAGCTCCGGGGCCAAGGAAAGCTCGAGAGTCTATACAAGGTGAATGGACCAGTCAATGCGAAGGAGCTTTCGTAAAGCTGAAAGAGAGCCTAACCCGAGCTCCTGTTTTGGCCTATGCGGACCCTCACAAGCCGTATGAACTACATGTGGATGCCAGCCGAGAAGGTCTGGGAGGAGTCCTATATCAGGAGTATGGTGGATTGCTGAGGCCTGTGGCGTACGTGAGCCGGAGCCTTACGCCTTCAGAGAAGAACTATCCTACTCACAAGCTGGAGTTCCTAGCCTTGAAGTGGGCAGTGGTGGACAAGTTGAAAGACTATCTGTATGGAGCTGAGTTCGTGATCAAGACGAATAATAATCCTCTTACCTACATCCTTACTACCGCAAAACTGGACGCAACGGGACATCGGTGGTTGGCCGCTCTGTCAGGGTTTCGGTTCAGCCTGAAGTATCGCCCTGGGGTGAATAATCGAGATGCTGATGCGTTATCGAGAAGACCCTACACTGCAGAATGGACTCAGTTGACTGCAGACGGGGTGCAACCTTTGTGCCAAGGAACAGAGCGCCGGGTCAAAGGAGGGATTGAAGCAGAGGCCATAGGAGTTATGGCTGCGGCTGTTCCTGAGTTCTACTGTAACCCTACGCAGTTAAGGGATGAAAGTTTACCTACCTTTTCGAGACAGGACCTGAAAGCGGATCAGGCCAGAGACCCTTTAATTGCCTTGACCATAAAGGCCCTGTCTGCAAACCAGCGAGAGATTTTGTTGACCAACTCCCCGAGTGGAGCCAGATTGGTCTACAAGGAGTGGGAGCGGTTAAAGATGTTGGATGGGGTGGTCTACCGAAGGGGCCCCTCAACCAACTCTGAAGAGATTCAACAGTTATTCCTCCCTACTAAACATAGGGAGAGTGTGCTGCGATCACTACATGATGAGCATGGACATTTGGGTGCAGAGAGAACTTTTAAGCTGGTGCGAGATAGGTTCTATTGGCCTTGTATGAGGGCTGAAGTAGAAAGCTATTGTCATTCCTGTCTGAGGTGTATTCAGAGAAAGACTCTACCGACCCGAACTGCTCCAATGAGCCATCTGCAGAGCCAGGGACCCATGGATTTGGTGTGCATTGACTTCTTGTGCTTAGAGCCGGATGCTAGTGGGCAAGGGAACATTCTAATAGTGACTGATCATTTCACTCGTTACGCCCAAGCTTTTTCCACGAAAGATCAACGTGCTCCGACTGTAGCCAAGGTGTTGATGGAAAAGTTCTTTGTTCACTACGGACTGCCAAGGAGGATACACTCTGATCAGGGTAGAGACTTTGAAAGCAGACTGGTGGGGCAGTTGTTAGAGTTGTTGGGAATCCAAAAGACCCGAACCACACCATATCACCCTCAAGGTGATGCTCAGCCTGAAAGGTTTAATCGCACACTGCTAAACATGCTGGGGACCTTGTCGAATGTGGAGAAGCAGAGTTGGAGTCATCACATAGCTACTCTGGTGCATGCATATAACAGTACGGAGAGCGATGCAACTGGATATTCACCGTACCGTCTTATGTTCGGAAGGGAGGCTCGACTGCCGGTTGATTTGGCATTTGGGTTATCTTCGGAAAAATTTGGCTTCTGCATTTGAACAGGCCCGGTTGACCTCGGGAAACAGGGAGCAAAGAAACAAAAGGAACTATGACTTGAAGGTCCAGATACAAGATCTACAACCCGGTGATAGGGTCCTATTGAAGAACTTGGGTGTTGCTGCAAGACACAAGTTGGCGGATAGGTGGAGTTCCCAGGTTTACATTGTCTGCAAACAGCTACCAGGTCTACCAGTGTATCAGATTCGCCCGGATGGAAAGGCTGGGCCTCTCAAGAACTGGCACCGGAATCATTTGTTACCTTTGAGGGAGGCTGTGAGAATGCCAGTTGGGGATGAACTGCCTCTGCCAAATCCGCCTGTTCCATGTTTGCCTCCTGTTACCCGGTCTCAACAGACTCGGGTTGTCGAAGAGAGCGAAAGGGACAGTGAGGAAGAAAGTTTCTGTCTGGACTGGATATGTTCACCGGAGCCTGAAGAGATTACCTCAGTTCCTGAACGATGGGAGAGTAATTTGAGGCCTGAAGCTCCTGAATTCTTGTTGGAAGTCCCTGAGACTGTTGATATCCCTGAGCCTCTTGAATTTCAGTTGGAAGTCCCTGAGGATGTGGGGATCTCGGTAGTTCCGGAAGCTTACTCAGGTGATTATAGTTCTATGCCTTCACTGGAGGGATCATACTCTGAAGAAACGTCTGCTCCAGTGATAGAGAGAAGAATTGAGCCAACGCCTATAGTACTTCCACCTGAAGAGGAACTGATTGAGCCAGAACCAAAACGCTCTGTTCGACCGCCCCAACGACTCACCTACGACTCACCAGGACATAGCACCGAAGAGGCCATCACCACGGTGCGGAGGTTGCCCGAAGTGTCTGCTATGCTAGCTGAGGTAGCCCAAAATATGAGTCAACTTGAGGAAGTGTTTCTAACCCACTGCCTGTATGCTGCTGAACCTGTACACGTTGTGTAAATTGTATTTAAATATTGTGGAAATGTAATGTAACTGTTGTACCTCCTTGGAGAGACCCAAGAGTTTTAGGAGGGGGAGAGTGTAGCGCTGTGGTAGAATCTTGCTGTGGCAGTACCTATTTTTGGCCACAAGATGGAGACTATCGCGATCAGAGATACTGGATATTGGGACTACAATGCCCGGCATGCTTTGCAAGAAGACAGGAAGTGGGTGGGGCCTGGAGACTTACATCCTCTGCCTCGTGGAGAAAGTTCCAGAGCGCGCCAGGGAAGGGAAGAGAGCAGACGCATCGAAGAGATCACGAGAGGGCCTAGGCCAGAGACCAACAGAGACCAATAGAGACCAAGAGAGACCTGTTAGTCCAGAGAGGATCACCCAAGCTGAGGAGAAGAAGACCCGCCGGGATCCAGGCATTGCTGCAGACCGGAGGAATCGAACGGAGAGCAGGCGGTGAGCTGGAAAAGCTGTGTGGAGTCAGACAACGGATCGGGCCGCTAGTATCCCCAGTCAAAATCGGGTGGAGAGACGTCCTGGGTCAGCAGAGCCTAAAGAAATCGTCGGATGGGTGAGAGGCCTCCAAGGCTGTTTTATGATTAAAGGACGCTCTGCTGTTTTCTCTTTAAAGTCCACAGGGCCCCAACTGACTAGTCGAAGACCTTCCTTTAATAAACTCACTGGCCAGTTGAACAGTACCCGGGTACCACACACACACAGATACACTTTTCACATTCTGGGACTTAACCTGTGCAGGACTCATTTCCTTTTGCGAATCGGAACGGGGGTTAAAGACAAAGATACGTTCCGAATACATTTTTCTCTTTTTCCGCTGCGCGTTTGCCGTAATACGAAGGGATTGTATGTTTGGGGTTTTGCTACGTGTCCCTTTTTCTGAACTATCGGGAAATTGCATTGCTTTTATGTTCGGTTGCGAATATTTTATTTTCCGAAATACGAAGCCTCGTGTTTCGTTTCTTTTCCGCTACGCGTTTTACCGGGATACGAAAATACTGTAATAATACTTGTGAATACCGTGTCTTAACATCTGCTCAAATATTTTAGTAAACTATATAAATATAAAAACTCACAACTGTGTTGGAGTATATTTATTCCCTAGTGTGGGGAGACTGACCCGTGGTTCATTTTCAGCGGCTCCTCCGGGAGTGAGCGCTACACTTGTGTAGAAAAACAAGGGGGGTGTTTGTGAGGGTCCTGAGAACGAGCAACAGCACAATGGCCTGCTCTACGGTGGGTGCCCGCTCAGGTCTCACAAACAAGGTTTTAGCTTGCTTGTGCCATTACAGGGATGAATTTTCCATATGCAAATCAGCCTGCTCTCACCCAGAAAGGGTGGCCAGTGCTGACTGCCAAGGACGTCATCCCTGCACGAGATGTGCAGCAACCCCCGATGATCGTTTCGGCCTTATTGGGCCTCGTCAGGAGGGTATAGCTGACACCCCTCTAGGCACATCAAGCAAGGGGTCCACGTCTGGATGACCCTTTACAATTATAGTGAAAAACAAAGGGGGTGTCTGTGAGGGTCCTGAGAACGAGCAACAGCACAATGGCCTGCTCTACGGTGGGTGCCCGCTCAGGTCTCACAAACAAGGTTTTTAGCTTGCTTGTGCCATTACAGTAATGAATTTTCCATATGCAAATCAGCCTGCTCTCACCCAGAAAGGGTGGCCAGTGCTGACTGCCAAGGACATCATCCCTGCACGAGAGGTGCAGCAACCCCCGACGATCGTTTCGGCCTTCTTGGGCCTCGTCAGGAGGGTATAGCTGACACCCCTCTAGGCACATCAAGCAAGGGGTCCATGTCTGGATGACCCTTTACAATTATAGTGAAAAACAAGGGGGGTGTTTGTGGGTCGTCGGGGGTTGCTGCACCTCTCGTGCAGGGATGACGTCCTTGGCAGTCAGCACTGGCCACCCTTTCTGGGTGAGAGCAGGCTGATTTGCATATGGAAAATTCATCCCTGTAATGGCACAAGCAAGCTAAAACTTTGTTTGTGAGACCTGAGCGGGCACCCACCGTAGAGCAGGCCATTGTGCTGTTGCTCGTTCTCAGGACCCTCACAAACACCCCCCTTGCTTCTAATCTTGTGTAGAAAGTCGCAAAATATTTCGACCATGTGCCCCTACAGTACAGAGTGTCGTGGCTCATCATCACTGGACTGGAGAGTTTCAGGCATAGGTGTGCACACAGGGTGTGCTGGGTGTGCCCAGGCACATCCTAATGTTGGGTGATGAGGTCCTCTTTCACCTCCCACATTGACATTTTAGATTTCCCTTATCTAGTTCATGAAAAACAGCATAAAATATGTCTGTATCTCTGAATAAAGGCTTGTTATTTCTAATGAAAACCGCGCATTTTGCGAAAAAATCTTCTAAACATACGTTTTTCAATTAATAAATGTTCCATGGGTGTAAACTCTAAGGGAACGTATTGCGCACGCCAGTGTCTGAACACACTAATCGGGCTTGACAAATTTGTTTTGAATCTATAAGCCAGCTACAAAAGTTAAGAGCCAACGTTTCGGCGAGAATTCGCCTTTATCAGGGTATACCTTGATAAAGGTGAATCCTTGCCGAATCGTTGGGAACCTTGCCTCTGCACCTGGGATTTGGTTTGTGCTGACCCAAATTATGATTTTAGCTGCTTCTATTTATCACTTTGTTACCTGGTGCTTTTTGCTGTATTTTTTGTGCATGTGGTCTTTTGGTTACTTTTTTGAGCCTAGAAGTGTAGAGCGTCGCTTCTAATATCAGTTTGGCCGCTCTGATATACATACATACATATTATTTGTGTTGTTAACATCAGTACATTGTGACGTTGTGATATTGTTTTATTTGTTTACTTTTTTTTTTGCTCTGTTGTCATTGGACACCATATTTACCCACTGCAAGCACAGACACAGAGACACGCACACACACAACAGACCTCGTATAAAAATACATACACCAGGGCTGGATATATTTACATTAAATGTAGGAGACAGGAAGAAAACACTGAAGTCAACTAGATGTTTTTAGATGCCAAAGACTGCTTTTAGATTGGTGTAAAATAAACTGGAAATTTAGGAGTAATATTCTAGGAGTCAGTGGCTACCAGGCTCCTGGCTTTGTCAAGCCTTGCACTAATGTGATGGGCGGCGCACCCCAGTGTCTGCACACCCTAATGTAACGGACTGCTCAAGCCATTGTCTGCACACCCTAATGCAGCGGACTGCGCACGCCAGTGGTTTCAGGCTATTCCTAGAGGTCTGAAGTGGAAAACAGTTAATAAAACATCTCTTTTAGGAACCATTAGGAGCTTCGAATTGCTTTATTGATTGGATGCAGAGCCACGCTATCTACGTCGAAGAACATAGTACACGGGATCACTGTAGAGAATCCTTCAAAACTTGAAATGAGGCATCTCGCAGTCCTTCCCAATCAACCTGCAGGCTGACTGATCCGGCCGGAGCCAATATCACCACCTGCGTACTTTAAATGACACTGGTATATTGATTGTGACAGCAAACACTTCAAGTCTAAGGATATGGTTAAGGGCAGGGTTAGCAGGGTTAGCTATTAAGACAGTACAGTCCACAGCACTAGTGGCCTGCCCTACAGTTAGTCTCTACTCAGGTCACACAAGGTTTTAGCTCAATGGTACCATTAAAAGAGAAGACTATCACCTAGAAAGGATGGCCAGTCTGAAATGCTAAAGCGAGTCTCTCTGCACAAGAGATGCATAAACCCCCTGATAATAGTCTCGGCCTCGATAGGGGGTTTGGCTGACACCCTTTCTGGGTGATAGCAGTCTGATTTACATATGGTTCAGTATTCTTTGTAACGGCACCATTGAGCTAAAGCTCGTGAGACCTGAGCGAGGACCCACCGCAGGCCACTTCTGCTCTTGCACGTTCTGAGTTCCCTCACACAGCTTGTGTTGTTGCCCATACTCAGGGCCTTCGCAAGCCTTGCTATTGCTTCATTTTATTATTAAGACCGACAAAGAGATGGGAAGTGGCACACTGTGGGCCCTATTTCATTCCTAACGCAAAAAACGCTCCCGCAGCACAGGATTTTTTTGCACACAGCATTAAGCATTAACACGCGAAAATTAACGATGGTATTACAATCATCAAGAATTTTTTCATCCGTCAAAAGACGACGTTCGTAAAACCGACGCGCAAAAATGCGCGCAAAGTACCGTTTTCTGACGCGCGTCATTTTTTTTCGCACATCCGCAATTTTTTTTACACGAGTCCGTCAATTTTTTACGCGCATCCGTCATATTTACGCGCGTCTGTCAATTTTACGCGCATCCGTCATTTTTTACGCGAGTCCGTCCATTTCTTTATGCGCATCTGTCATTTATTTTAAGCGCATCCATCATTTTCTACGCGCGGCCGTAATTTTTGTGCGGACTGCGCACAACAGATGTACGTTTTAATGGAAGACAAAGTAGTGGTCATCATTTTTGACGGATCTAGTAAAAAAACGGTGCGCATCGACGTTCTCCGTTGTGAATCCGCAGTTTGGTACGGTCAGGTTGCTACAATTTGCCGTTACAACCAGCTTTTCAAAGACGTTAAAATTATGCGTGCAAACGTTGTCTGTTAAATTTTGCGCTAAGGCCTCATTCACGCCTTAGCGTTTTACAGCACTTTCCTGAGCGCTGTAAAACGCTCAACCCCGGAAATCCCATGATTTCCTATGGGGCTGGTTCACACCTGGACGTTTTACAGCACGCAGGAATGCGCTGTAAAACGTCCGACGCCCAAAGAAGTACGGGAGCTTCTTTGGGGCGTATAGCAGCACGTTTGCAGCCATAGACATAGCCGCGTAAAAAAACGCGCAATTACGCACGTTTGAAAAATGCTGAGGTGTGAACCCAGCCTTAGATTGTAATACCATGCGCGTACCAGCGCTCAAACGCATTTGTGCTCACAATGTTAAGTAGGACGCGCACAGTTCATTATACTCGTGCAGGTCCATCTACCTGACGTTGTAATACAACGTTCAGCGCAAATGGTTTTGCACCTTGCGTTAACGTGTCTTTGCGCCCACGCAAAATTGTGCTCGAGGAATGTAATAGGGCCCTGTATGTCCACAAAGCACTTTATTTGGAAAGCAACGTTTCATTTGCCAGTGCAGGCTTTCTCAAATTTGAGAAACTTGAGAAGATACAGAACGCTGGTTCCCATTTCTTTACCTGTCACTATACCAAGGAGCTGGTGCCTCTATCGGTCTATTGAGCGCCTGTCTTCAGATACTGCTACAGAGTATTAAGTAGACTTGTGCACCGATTTTTTTTTCGGTTCGATTCGGTTCGATTTGTTCGGATGTTTAAAATTTTCGATTCCGCTCGTTTCGACCGATTTCTGTTTCGATTCGGTTCGGTTCAGCTCGTTTTTCGTGTACATTTTTTTTTCGGAATATCGACCATTTTTCGTGTTTCCAGGTCACTTTGCTCGTTTTTTGTATCGACTTTTCGTGATTTCGGAAATTTTCGTTTTTTTCGGAACGTCTGTTCTCCTCGTTTCAAAGTGTCTAACTCTATTCGTTTTGACGTAAACTACTATGGTTTACTTTTTTTATACTTTATATATTTTTTTATAATAAATTTTTGGTTTGTTTTTACGGATCCGATAATTCATTCTGTCGATACGATAATTCTGGCGATTCTCTCGTGTTTTTTTTTATTAAATAAAGATCTTTTTTTCTTATGAATATACATTTCACAACTTTATTTAATCATATTAAAATGCTATGAAAGCCAAGGAACAAAAAAAATGAACAAAACCATTTAAAAAACGCTAAACTGACGCAAATGGTCTGACTTCAAAAATAAAAACCAGAACAAAAGGTTTTAAAACGGAAAAATAGTTGATCAAAAATACGCATTTACAAATACAAAATTTACAGAATCAGCGATATAACCGATAATAGTTAAATATACGATGTCCAGAATTACCGAAATGGAACCGAAATCACAAATGGAACCGAAATCATGAATAGAGCGAAAATAAATTTTGATTTGACACATTTCAACTCAAGTCCATTCGAAAATTCCAAAAATATTTTGTTTCGGCTCGGAAAACTTTTCGGATCTGTCGGTTTTCGGGTCCGATCCGATTCGGAAAATCGTCCGAATCCGAAAACACGAATCGGGAAATTTCGTGAAAATTCCGAAACCCGAAACGCACATCCCTAGTATTAAGGCTGAGTGTTACATGATTTTTCTCTACCAGGTTTCATATTAAGGTCAGAATTACAGAAGTGATATTATGTATCAGGTTTAATTTAGAATTAGGCATAATATTAGGATTAAGTTTAAAGCTATGAAAGTCTTATTTGATTTGTTAGCAAACAGTGTATTTATGGGTGTATACAACAAGACAGGGAGTAGGGAAATTATGGCAAAAATCAAAGCAAATCATTTTGGCAGATAATATGCTGCCATTTACACACGAGTCATGTTTCTAAACAGTGGAAGATCAATTTAAATGTTTCCTAGAGAAAACATTGCAATTACTCTATCCAAAGGAGCACAGTTATATTCTGTCACCAGCCGAACAACCACCTCTTCAACGTCTGTGCTGGCATTCTCTAAAATGCCATTTCTGAAAGAAAAGTTGACATGTTGAGAACACGTTTAATCCCATATTAAAGATGGATTTGTGCTTGTTTAGGGTGGCTGGGCACATTTACATCTGCAACGTTTCCAATTTATTTCACTGAGGTCTGAATTATGTGGCAGGTTCTGAATTTTAATATGTATAAGCAAACGTTTTTAAGGAATATTTCAGTAAGAAAAAAACAATGTCAGGCTTTTCTCTGAGGTTACTAATGGCAGATAATGGGCTCTATTACATTCCCTGCGCAAAAAAGCTTGATCAGCGCAATTTGTTTTCTGCGCGCAGCATTAAACTTTAACGCATGTAAATTAACGCTGGTATTACGATCCGAGTGCATTTTTTCATCCGTCTGAAAACTCACGCGCATTAACGTTGCGCGCAGAAATCGGTGTGCGGACTGTTTTTTCACACGATTCAGCCAATCTGAATTAAGAACCACAATTGTCTCCCGTTCAGTTTTTGCGCCTGTCAAAATCAATCTGAGTATACATGCTGCAGCAATAATAAAAACATGCACAACCTCTCAATTTTGTTGTTTGGGTATGTGTAGAATGTGTAACTATACCGTATTTTTTTTTTTTGGGCTGGTGTATTTGGTTTTGGCCAGAACGTTCAGGTTTGCAGTTACCAAGAGCTTTTAAAAGGCGTTAAAATTATGCACGCAAACGCTGTTTGTTAAAATTTGTGTATCGATAGTAATACCATCCTCGTCCCAGCGCACAAATGCATTTGCGCCCACAATGTTAAGTATGGGATGTGCGCACGAACTTTCGTTCGCGCAGGGTCACTCGCATTAGACGCTAACGCGCATTTTGTGCACGAATGTCGTAATACGACGTTCAGCACAAAGGGTTTTTCCCCTCGCGTTAATGCGTTTTTGCGCGACAAAGGTAATAGAGCCCATTATCTGTATTACTGGAGATCTCTGCAGAATTTGGATTTCAGAATATAATATGCGTATATTTTGCAAAACCTGCACTAGGAACATAGTATCGTTCATATACATTTCTGTGTAGTTTTTAGTAACAGCACATGATAGATTGGAGACACCTGCTCGTTATGGCACCTGGATACTAGTAAATGGATCTGTTTTACTGGGAACATTAATTTTCTATGTGAGATGGCTTTATGTGACTGAAATGTCCAATAAACATGTCCTCGCGAAAACAGTTCTATGCACACCTGCAAAAGATGTAAATTCTTCCATATTGTAACATATCTTTCCTAATTTCCCTCTATCCATAATCTATTAGTTCCTTTATCATATTCAATCCATATTTCTTTGACCACTCCGATCCCCTTTTAATAGCAAGATAGAATATACGCTAACTTCAAAACACCTCTTGGTGCCATGATATTGAATATACATGATTTGATATAGTTACGGAGCAATGCAAACAAATTTCATTGATTGCAAACGGGCTCCAGAGGTGCTTAAACAGTTTGAACAGCCGGGACTATCATACAGATTTCAAGCTGATTCAGTATGGAGCCCCGGCTGCAGTAGCACTTTTTGGCCAGCAGATGGCAATGTCTGCCTGTAAAATAAAGATACTGCAGTAAAAAAAAAAAAACACACACACACATTGTGAATTCTCCCAATGATTCTATTTTTTTTCTGTGTAAATAATGAAAAGGGATGCATAAAAATAAAAATCTGTGGTTCCTGACAGTGTTTTATGGAAACTCAGTACTGAAAGGGTTAATGCCCCACCTTGGGCACTATTACAAACTGAGGGTTAACGCTAGCTTAAGTGAGTGTAGCGCACGCCCATATTACATATTACATTCCCCCATATCACATTCTGAATGCTAACGGGTTAAAAAAAAATCGTTAGCACATTGTAGATTGCACTCGCTTCCATGAGGTTACTGTACTTTGTGCTCCCTATACTTAACATGGGGAGCGCAAAGAGTAATTAGCGTTAAGATTACAAAATCCTGACGGTAATTACGCACCGCTGCAGCTACCTGAAAAGCTAACCACAGCTGGAAGCTGGTGCTAACGGATACTGCTGAATCATTTAGCACCAGCTTAAAATCCCCTCAAAAATCAGATACTCGCCTCTCATCCCGCAGCTTTAACGGTGGCCCGATCCACCACTTCTGGCCATCGGGAACAGAGTGAAACTGGGGACAAATAGTCCCCAGGCTTCCTCCCTGAATCCCTCCGCTGTCCTGCACTCTCTCGAGAGAGTGAAATTGTGCAGGTCATGTGACCCCACAGCACATGCCACCATGGAGTCCTATGGCGCTAGTGCTGCCGCAAATATCCCGGAGGTTAGCGTTGCAATATGGGGCAGGCTGCCGAGTCAGCACCTGCCCCGTAATAGGGTCCTAAAACAGGGACACTAAGGGGAAACCTGCAGGCACAGGTTTTCCACCTTAGCGTCCCTGTTTTAGCGGGAACTATGTAATAGTGCCCCTTACGTTTTTATGTCCCATTTTCTCTACCCTATATTGGTCACTCTTGGCATTGCCCCTGCCTCTCTCCCAGTCTTCCATGATTCATGTTAGGCCCTAAACTGCTGGTTAAACATTCAGGGCTAAATTACGATCTTGGCGTTAAAACGCGAGCGCAAGGGAGGAAAAACTGCGCCCACATTTTTCCCCCGTGGGGCCGCGTTTTAACGCTGGATTACAATGCAGGCAAAAAAATGCTGCCTGCATTGTTACCGCGCGTTAAAACCCTGGATACTCACAGCAGCACTGAGCGCAGCCGCAAGCATCCACTCGATGGGCTACATAGGACTCCATTGAGTTCCCCCTGTCATTCACATGACCAGCCGGATCTCGCCTCGCTAGATCCAGCCGGTCTGCGTAGTGATACACAGGGAGAGACTGGGGGGACATTTCCCCCCTGACTTTCCCTGCTCCCGCCGGATGGAGGAGGCGGTCCGAGCCGCGGGACAGAGGGTGAGTATTATATGCAATTTTTTAATTTTTTTAGGCTGGTGTTAACGGATTCTGCAGAAGCGGAATCCGTTAACACCAAGTCCTGGCTGTGGTTATCTTTCCGCTAACCACAGCCAGACGGTAATCAGTGCTGGGACTTTGTAATCCTAACGCTGATTAACACTTTGCGCTCCCCATGTTAAACATAGGGAGCGCAAAGTACAGTAACCTCGTGCTGAAAAGCGCAAGATACCAAACTTAACCCGTTTGCATTTGGATTGTAATATGCGGTAAACAACAAAGCAAATGCTAATGCTCACGCAAGTGAGCGTTAACGTTTGCGTGTAGATCGTAATTTAACCCTCAGATTTTGAAATGAAACCAAAAGATCTGACCCTAAAGTATTGCCAGCACTTGCTGCACTCTTCAAAGGTGTGTGAAGAAAAATATAAATATTGCAGAGTAAATGTACTTGTTTTGACCTATCGCAATCAGTGGTGCAATTCTCACAAGAACGTTTATTCACTAGAGTAGTATCAGTTACAGGTGCGAGCTTCAAAACATGCTGCAGAGAAATGTGGTAGAAATCATTACCTGCCATGAAGAGTAACCTGGGAGTTTTAACTGTCACTTATCTAATATCAAATTTACCTCATTCTAGAAAGCCCAAGAGTTCTTTAAAAAGCATAACTAAACATCACAACACCGTGACGAGCAGAGAGCTTTCACAACAACCTCGCAACAATAAGGTTCTACTGAGGAAGCTCAGTGTGAGCCAGTTATAAATGTTACCTGCTGGATCTACCGTGTATATAGACGCAAATCAAGTATCATTGAGCATGTTCCTTAAAGGATAGCAGAATCAAAACACAGATAGAAGCCCTTGATGTGACTTAATGCCTTGAACGTGATGCTACATTGTTTATACTGTAGTTTGAAGGGATAAATGAAGTTCATTAAAACAGGCAGTTGGAAAATTTCCAAGAAGGCTGCACAAATAAATCCCAATCCACAAACAAAATTATTTGAGCTACTGGGCACAGTCTGATTTATACGACATTAAATATTAAAGAAAAAAAATGTTTTATCCCTATAGTCATGAATGCTTTGTTTTTGTTTTCTTACCCACAAAGTAATGTTATTTTCCATTGTTATTTATTTATGTGCATGGTGGGTGCCGTGCGTCACATCCCAATGAAAGGTACATAAAAACGAGTATCGGGGTTGCAGCTGGTGCTTCTGCTCTGACAGCAAATTGTCAGATCAATAGATGAGCAGAATGTAACTTTCACTCACCCTAAAAATTACCATTTACATCATCTGGATGGTAACTAGAGATGTGCATTCGTTTCGGAAAAATTCGGTATTTGTAACAAAACTTGATAATTCGTAGTTCGGAAGTACTTCCGAATAACGAATCGATATGATACAAATTCTAAACGAAAGGAAATGGTATATAATGAATTTATTTCATTTTACCCTGTCATCATCATAAAAGAAAAATTTGAATACTTGATATCAACTATCGAATTGATCTTAACTTAAAATACAAGTAATAGTCAGCATAGGACTTTATGAAACAAACTAAATTTGTTTCACTGTTTAATTTGACTCAAATACTAACAGGGTTATTCAAAGAGATCCGAATTGCTTGAGAAAGGTAACCGAATGCTGAAAATCAGTGCTCGGTTACCTTTCTTGGCCATTCGGCTATCCAGAGAGCAGCAATTCGCCAAATCCTGGTGAATTGCCTGAACATATGGTGCCTGTTCGAGGGCAGTGAAAACCCCATGAAAAAGCACTGCTTCGGCTATTCAGAGAACACAAACCAGCAGTGAAAGGTTCCCCTAATGCCCTGCCATTCGGTGGTTTAATTCAGCAAGTTTATTCAGGAGAATCCCATAGGCTTCAATGTTAAAAATATTCCCGTTTTAATTCAATATCTAATAAACCGTTCATTATAAAATTCTGCAGTAAAGAGTCTCTTTATTTATAGATTTTTTAGGATATTTTAAGCATTTTTCTGAATTTTTTTTTTACTTTTAGAAGTCCGATTTTTTTTTAAGTTTACTTATTTTTTCTGTAACAGCCCTTTTTATTATCATTCCCTGGATCTCATATGTAAATTTCAGACATTTTCGCTCAGTAGTTTCTTTGCAAACAGCGTTTCAGTTTTCAATCATTCATGCAAACTGTTTTCCTAATTTATTCACTTCACTCTGTCTGCGGTCTCGGCTTTCTCGGCTTTTTCCGGCAGCTTCGCTGTGTGTGATCGGCTCCTGCTCGGGTTTTTCGGCAGGTTAATCCAGATGTTTTTGAGGGTTTTCGGCGTGCATTCGCCGGGTTTTGCGGTTAGTTTTCGTCAGGTTTGCGGCAGCTTTTCCCTACAATTCGGGGACCCTGTGGTGTTTGCTGAATACACCGCAGGGTCACCGAAATGGGATCGGCAAAAGGAACCGAATTGAAGAGAACGAAAAGTCACCGAACGTGCGGTGACTTTTCGAATCTCTTTGAATAACCCTGTAAATCTGTGACACAACTTAAAATTTAACCCCAGTTTTTCTTTTAACAGCAAAATTTGATTAATTGGAGTTTTATTTAGTGATCCAAAATTCGAATTGATATCAACTATCGAATTGATATATGAAATTCAAAATCGATTCGAAATTTCAAATCGATCCAAATCGAAAATAAACAAAACGAAAATAAACAAAATAAATTTTTCAGCCATGCACATTCCTAATGGTAACGTCCATGTATCCGTGGACTCCAAACCTTTGTTGGATCAATGCTCATTTCTTAGGTGGATATCAGGAATTTACTTAAAGGGAGCACAGACTTAGAACATGGATGGTTACAAGAAGGAAAACCATGTAATCACAATAAACAAGTCATAAGAATCTAGATATAATAATTATTTTTACTAGCTCTTAATAGTTGGTATTTATTGTGTAACTTAATCAATTATTTGTGGTAGCTCTTAACTCTTTCACTACTAACAGGGTTATTCAGAGAGAGTGAAAAGCAGGAGAATGACTGGAGAATGAAAAATTCTAGGTCAAAATAGCCAAACCAGAAACATTCTCCCTTTCATCTCACTTTCCAAATCGGCTATTTTGACCTAGAATTTTTCATTCTCCACTAATTCTCCAGTCATTCTCCTGCTTTTCACGCTCTCTGAATAACCCTGTATGTGTTTTTTTTTAAAAGTTCTGAAACATGGAGGGCCCTATTACAATACTGACGCTAACGTTAGCCCTCACCTGTGTGAGCGTTAACGTTAGCATTGGTTGCCCTGGCGTGGGCCGACCATATTACAATCCCAACGATAACGGGTTGAAAAACCCGTTAGCAATTTGGATCTTGCACTTTTCAGCGTGAGGTTACTGAACTTTGCGTTCCCTATGGTTAACATGGAGAGTGCAAAGTGTTACTTAGAGTTAGGATTACATTGTACTAACACTATTAACCGTCAACTCGAAAGTTAACCACAGCCAGGACTTGGTGCTAACGGATTCCGCTTCTGCAGAATCCATCAGCACCAGCCAGAAAATCCTATACTCAACTTCCATCCGGCGTCCAGAACGGCGGCTCCATCCGCCTCTTCTTGCCGCCGGGAGCAGGGAGATACTGGGGGAAAAGTCCCCCAGTCTTCCTCTGCGGATCACTACACCGACCTGCCGGATCTTGCGAAACGAGATCCTGCAGATCATTTGACTGGCAGCATCAGCCTCAATGGAGTCCTCAATGGGTTTTTTTAACCGTTAGCGTTCAGATCGTAACATGGTGCACCCGCGCTAGGGCCACCAATGCTAATGTTATCGCTTACACAGGTGAGCGATAACGATAGCGTTAACATTGTAATAGGGCCTTGATGGGGTCGTTATCTTGCCCACTCTCAAATGGGGTCTGCACTATCAGCATACAGGCAGAAATGTCCTCTGTGTCAAATACAGAAAATGTGATAAAGATAAATAAAAATGGTCAGATCTCCTGTTTACGGGGATTTGCAGTGATCATAATGAGATTATTAGCAATGCGGATTCTAAAAATACCAATAGAACATAACACTAATATCCATATGTCTGTAGCCTTGCATTAAATGTTATGCAAAAGTTGTATTATATATCAAATTTCTTTTTTCATCATAGGACAATGCAAAATAGAGTATCCATGTTTCTGGTAATGAAAGGGTTAAGGGTAGGCTGTATTACTTCCTTTAGATTGGTTTGCTTTAATTGTTTCTTTGCATCTAGTTATACATCTGTATTGACTTAAATTTCCCAACAGACTTCCAGGTTAGATGTGGGCTATGGATTTATCTGTAGCTAGGAACTCAATTATGACTTATGGGTTATATGCAAGGCCACATGTCAGCAAAAAAAAAAAAGTAATTATGGGGAGCATTCTGAAAATAGATTCCAGAATATAAATTAATATGAAAATGAGTGCATAGATTAGAAATGCCTTGTTTTTGCGAACCCGTGTATTTAATTACATTTTTTATTTGCTTTTACTTAAAGGGACACTCTAGGCAACATGACCACCTAAGCTATTTTAGGTGGTCATGATGCCCAGAGTATCCTGCCCTCTGTCCCCCCTCCCTCCGCTCAGCGGTTCAGCTGAAAATGCTGAAAACAGCTGAGAGAGGAGGAGAACTTTACTCCGCCCTCCCAGCTGTCAGTCAGCAGAGCGGGATTCATATTTCCCGCTTCTGCCGACTTTTGCCGAGTAGGAGACGTCATCGCTCTTTCAGCGCGATGACGTCTCCAACTCACCGCAGAAGCTGGCGGCTCCCTCTGAGGGTTAGTGTTGCGCGCATCCTCTTGCGCGCAACAATAATCCTCAGAGGGAGCCGGGAGGAAGCCTGCCGATTGGCTGGTTTACGTGAAAGGCGCGCATGCGCGCTTCTCACGTAAACCAGAAGGCAAGAAGACGCAAGAAGGTCGGAAGCGGAAGAGGAGGGAGGTGAGTATGAAAAAAAAAAAAAGACACCGCTGGAAACAAGAGGATTTTAGGGTAACTATTACAGTTACAAAAAAAAAAAAACGATTTATTAAGGGAATAGGGATAGATTAAGATTAGAAAACGGGGGGGGGTGATTTTTTATTAGAGTGTTCCTTTAAACGTTTGAAATAAAATGCAAATGTGAGCAATGCCTCTGTATCATCTCTCTGGTACTCGATCAGTGAATCCTCTAAAGCAGAAACAGTTGGTTGAGTCATGATGGATGACATCATATTAATGTACACCTTTTAATAAGTACCGTTTTATATTTCTCCAGGCTGTGACTAAATGTTGCAGCAGTATCATAAATACCAGACCGAGCCAATCCGGCAGAATGTGTGTTTGCAGTATTGCAAATTGCTCTATTGTTGCGTCAATGCTTTTTTTTTCCTTGTTACATTTTGAAAGACTTTCAGAAATATGAGATTAAGGAGCAAGTATTATGGTTAGCTTTCATGTGCTTACAGATTAAGGAGAGATTCACTATATGTATCTCATGTCTGCAGTGATGTTTCTCTATAGCGCAGTGTGGGAGTTAAAAGATATTCACTAACTATTGTCTCCAGTGTGATCTGAGAACATCGGGTGAGTAATGGTAAAAACTGCAAGGAACGGTCCTTGATGGGCATACACTTTATGGGAAACCTGGTAATGAAGGGGTTAAAGCCAGTTGGCTCTCGTCCAATTCTAGACAAAATACACACATACAAAATCCGTCCAAAAATTTACGTCGAAAAGGATAAGATCAGTGCATTTTTTCTGGAAAAACAGGTGGGGGTACTCTCTCACTTCCAGGGAAAAACTGATTATTATGACGATTTTTCATGTCCTAATAAATACTCCTTTATTAACCCTTTAGGGACAGAGGGAATTTTACAAATATGAGTGTACCACAGAATCCACATCAATAAAACTCACAGTAATGTATGGTGTGTATGAGCGCATCACAGAGCTCCACAGCTATTTTTTTACACCCCTGGCCAATCCCATTCTTCATTACACCCCCCCATGGCCCCCTCCATTCTTTTTACGCAGGCCCCCCCCATTTTTGTTTCTAGGCAGGTACCGTTTTTTTAAACTAGGCAGGTCCTGTTTTTTTTTTCTAGGTAGGTCCTGTTTTTTTAAACTAGGCAGGTCCTGTTTTTTTTCTAGGCAAGTCCCGTTTTGTTTATTTTTCAACCTAGGCAGGTCCTGATTTTTTAAACTAGGCAGGTCCCGGTTTTTCAGACTAGGCAGGTCCTCTCTTTTAAAATAGGCAGGTCCCCTTTTTTTAAATAGGCAGGACCCGATATTTTTAATAGGCAGGTTCCCATTTTTTTTTAATAGACAGGTCCCGTTTGTTTTAATAGGCAGGTCCGAGAGTCCGATGATCAGGTCTGAGAGTCCGATACCAGAGCTGTCGAATAAGAAGGCAGCAGAAATAAAAAGCAATGGGCTGCTTGCTCTGAGGTGCCGGTATGGCGTACCGGCGCCTACCGCCTCAAAAGATAAGGATAAGATAAAGGTTCTCGTAGAGAAAGTGATTCAGAAAGACATACCCCTAGACCCATGGTTGTTTCCGCTCTCTCGCACTCTTGTTTCTTTAACCCCTTAAGGACGGGAGTAATTTTACAACTTCGGCGCTGTTTCGGAAGTAGAAGTTTGCTGAGCGCATTTTGACCATTTTTAAGTCACGTATTCTTATACCACCCAGACAAATTATATATCGTTCTTTCCGTCAGACTCGGCAGATTAATAATATATCATTATTATATGTATATGTCATGCCCTGCCAAAATGCTATAACAAAAAATGTAAAAAAATGTGAATTTTCAATAAAATTTCAATCTTCCACAGTGTGTAAAGTGTTTTTTTTTTAAAATTTTATTATCCGAGGCTCTGCGGTCATATTCTATTGGGTAGATTTGTTAAAAAATTAGGACGGGGAACCCATTTTTTTTTTGGGGAGAAATTGCGTGATTTTAGCTAAACCCCCCAAAAAAAAAAATCATTAGTGAAGCATCATTGTTCACATTATAATTGAAATGTGAACAATAGTGCTGCATTAAAAAAAACAAATTTTTTTTTTTATTATTATATTTATTATTTTTTTATTATTTATTTATTATTTTTTTATTATTTTTATTTTTACTTTTTTTACACTTTTATTTTACATATAACATGGTCATGTTTGATATCATTGGAAAGGCCATGCTCTGGCCTTTCCAGCAATATCAACCATGGCCCCCTAGCTGCCACCGATCAGGAGATAAAGGGGTTCAAAGAACCCCCCTATCTCCTGCAAGGGATTTCCATGGGAAATCCCTTTGCAGCTAGGGGGTTCCCGGTTAACTGACATCATCGCGCATGGCGCGATGAGTCAGTTGACCGGGGGGTGACCCAGAGGTGGGGGCTGCCATCCAAGATGGCGGCCCCCACCGGAAATAGGCCGCGATCGGGCACAAATTAGTGCCCGTCGCGACCTGGCAACTAAGGGGTTAACCCCCCATACATCGCTGGAAGGTCAGGCTGTGACCCTTCCAGCGATGCTGGCCACAGCCGCCGGGGACCAGGCGATCGGGAGATAGAGGGATCCAAAGGATCCCTCCCCTCCCCTCCAGGCGCTTCCCCTGCTCCGGCGGGGACGCCTGAAACTGACGTCATCGCGCCACCGGCGCGATGACGTCACAACGCCGGAGGAGGGATCACACTGATCTGACTCCGCGGGAGTCAGATCCAGCGTGGGAGCGACCGGAGAAGGTGAGTATCTCCCGGGGGGGCTCTAAACGCGGAGGACGTACATTTACGTCCTGCGGCGGCAAAGCCCGCCTAATGCAGGGCGTAAATGTACGTCCTGCGGCGTTAAGGGGTTAACCAGGACAGAGAACCAGCTTTGGATGAAAATATTTTTGGCAGCAAGGAAAGCAGTGGCAGAGAAATGGAAAGCGGTAGAAACACCCAAAATTGTCCAAGTTTACAACATTATTGAACATATTAAATTAATGGATATATTAACAGCTAAGATTCATCACCCTCAGAATCCAAACGAGGAGTTTTGGGAAATATGGGAGGAAAACAATCATAGATTTGAGTAGAGATTTGATAATTCGTATTAGGGAGTACTTCAGAATAACGAATCGATACGATACGAAAACAAAACAATATGATACGAAACTAAACGAAATGGTATATAACAAATTTATTTAGTTTTACACTGTGTCATCATCATAAAAGAAAAATTTGAATAATTGATATCAACTATCGAAATTGAAATGAACTATCAAATGGATATCAACTATCGAATTTGATTTGATACGATATGATACGAATCCGATACGATAGGAATTGAAATGAACTATCAAATGGATATCAACTATTGCATATCACCTATCAAATTTGAAATGAACTATCAACTGGAGATCAGCTATCGAATTCAATTCGATACAAATCTGATACGATATGATACAAATCAATCCGCAATGAAACAAAATACGAAACACAAAACGAAATTAGTTACAAAATTTCGAAAACAAAATTATTTAAAAACGTAACGAAACGTAACTAAACAAAACAAATTTTTCAGCCATGCACATCCCTGGATTTGAGTAATTGCGATGTTAAACAAAACTAAAAAAATGGGTATGAAAAAACAGGAAATGTAGGTATGGCTGTATGTTTTCTTTTGTTTGTTTTGTTTGTTTTTCTTTTCCTTCTGAATGATTTAATTTGAGACCAGCAAGATAAAATTTGGCTTATTTTGTTTCACTGTATATTTGTATGTAAAAACAAGTGTGAAAAGGATACTTACAGTACATATACAAAATTCTATATGTAAGATATCATTATTTAATGGGAAAAAAATCTAAAAACAATATATGCAACAATGTAATAGGTAAATAATAGAGTCCTGTTATTCAGACAATAATAATAATGTAAATACGTAATCATCATGGGATAGATCAATAAACAAGCCTTCCTTTCTATAATCATAAGAAGCAATCTACCTCAACAGCCTTAAATAGAGGACAATGGCACCTACAATAGAATGAAACCACCGAACAGCAGGGCACTTCGGCAACTTTTCACTGCTGTTCGGTGTCTCTGAATAGATTAACCATTGCTTCTCTAGGGGGGATTTCACTGCCTTCGAACAGGCACCGTACTTGCTGGCAGTTCTCCAAAATTTGGTGATCTGCCTGCTCTCTGAATAACCGAATGACCCAGAAATGTCACCTGAATTTGGCGAACTGCCTGCTCTCTGAATAACCCCTTATATCTCTTTTTAGCACTGTTAGCATCTTCCTACTGTACATGAAAGTCTTTGTAAACAGCAATTTTTTCAGGTAATACTGAAATATTAAAGCATTCTCCCTTAATTTTCTACTAAACGCATTTTAATTATTATTAGGAAATTCACTTGGAAGTAATACTTGGCAGAATCGCATGGTGGAAAATATAATGCTTGTACAATTCACAGCGATGCCCTAAATTTGTACATTGAAATAGCCTGAGAACATTCATTTACCTAGATTGTTTTATAATAGGCTTATATTATCCACTCGGCTTAAATGACCATGTGGTTATCAATGATTTATTGCTTGCACTTTGAATAAAATGCCATTTTACTACTTTACTTTATTCCAGTGCCATTGACAGTCCCCTCAATGTCACCAAAAACAATGTTTTTACATATTTTTCCTGTAACCTAAAAGAGTTGAAAAACAATTATTTGATAAGCAAGAAAGGATAAAAAAAAAAAAAGCCATGTATAATATCCTCGTTTCCTCCTCGTGAACAGGATTCTGATTCTTATAATTTTTTATAGCTCTCACCTTAAATAGTTGTCAGCAGGTCAAACAAAGTTTGGAAAGAAATTAAAGAGCCATGGAGTATTTCTGAGAAGATCCATCAGATATTTGCCAGCTGAGCTCGGAGCTCACACCTAAAAAGGAAAGACAAATACGTAAATAAAGCCAACTATAAAAATGCAAGATTTTGATATTAGGATATTAGATTAATACGCTGCAGCATGGCATGCTTACGTCACACTAGATCAGCAACGTTTTTGCAACAATGCCAATTTGTAAACCATACAACAGAATAAATCATATGGCGCATCGAATAATAAAACAGTGAAAACAATGTATAGGGCAATATGTAGTGCAATAATGCTTAACCCCTTCACTACCAAGTGATTTTCCAAAAACACATTGTCAGAAACCACTGGTTTTTTTTATATCATTTTTAATTAATTTTAAAGTAAGAAATAATTGAGCTTATACCCAGTGTGTTTCTTACTGTAAATAACCTATATATGGCCAGTAGATGGTGCCATCTACTGCCAAATTGAGTTAGAGCGGCGGGTCTATTTTTTTTATTTCTCCCTGCATCGGCTGCTAAATAGACATGCGGCATCAAACACGCTTTGCCTATTTAGAACTATCAGTATACGTGGAGGAGTTTTGTTTATGCATTTTTTTTCTTTTGTTGCTTTCTTTCAGATGTTCTTT
Organism: Leptobrachium leishanense; assembly: GCA_009667805.1. Taxonomy (NCBI): domain Eukaryota; kingdom Metazoa; phylum Chordata; class Amphibia; order Anura; family Megophryidae; genus Leptobrachium; species Leptobrachium leishanense. The sequence continues at coordinate 24,566,797 of CM019071.1, read as the reverse complement.
CATCATTTTCACAAATCAATCGAGTTAAATTGCTTTCAATGTCACCTTGGTGGCTAGTACTAGGAGCAGAGCGACATGATGAAATACATTATATTAATATAAGCTATATTTCAAAGTAAATACTTCTTGTTAGTCGTCTCATAAAGAATAATATTTCACAGAAACCAAATCTTGCCAAAAGAATGCCATTTTTGAAAACACTTGACACACTTTCGGACACATGAGAACTGATTGAGGAAGGCTATAATAGCCGAAACGCATCTCTGGATACTACGGGCACTATTACATTCTTTGCGCAAACGTTAATGCTGACAGAGGCTGAAAGCCCGATATTTCAGAGCTTTGAGCAGCCGATTTTACAGTTTTAGTTCTTTGGGCATTATGCCCACAGCGCAAAACGCATTAACGCGAGGGACAAAACCCTTCGCGCAGAACGTCATATTACAATGTCCACGCAAAAAATGCGCGTTAACGTCTAACGCGGGTGGACCTTCGCAAACCCTTTGCGAGTGCAATGTACTTTGCGTGTCCTATGCTTAACATTGTGAGCGCAAATGCATTTGTGCGCTGGTGTGCGTAAGGTATTACAATCTTAGCGTAAACTTTAACAGACAACGATTGCGCGCATAATTTTAACGTCTTTGAAAAGCTTGTGGTAATGGCAAATCTGAAAGTTCTGGCCGAAACCAAATACACCAGCCCAAAAAAAAAAATACAGCAATGTATAGTTACACATTCTACACATACCCAAACAATAAAACTGATAAGTTGTGCGTGTTTTTATTATTGCTGCAGCATATATACTCTGATTTTGACAGGCGCAAAAACTTAACGGGAGACAATTGTGGTTCGTAATTCAGATTGGCTGAATCGCGTGAAAAAACAGTCCGCCCACCGATTTCTGCGCGCAGCGTTAATGCGCACGCGTTTTTGCGTGACTTTTTTAAGCTCAGTATTTTTGACGGATTAAAAAATGCACTCGGATGGTAATACCAGCGTTAATTTATGCACGTTAATGTTTAACGCTACGTGCAAAAAAAGTTCTGCGCGTGCGTTTTTGCGCAAAGAATGTAATAGAGCCCAAAGTGTCTACTATTTTAGATTTTATACTTTTAATAAATAATTTTGTTATTTTTAACCCTGCATTGACCAGCTTACTTTTGTTCCTGCATACAACAGCACTTCGGGACCCGAGGATTGGCATATCAAAGGGGGTTTGAGCACCCACCCTAAGGGTGACTGATGCTGTATCCACTGAGCCTATAAGACCTATGAGGCTCCTGGATCACGATCTGCACCAAACAAGAAGGATTTATATACCAGAGGCATATATACCTAGAGACGGGATCCACTAAGACTCTTTTAAGTGTGAGTTTCTGTCTTGCTTATGTAAGGAGTGGGGGTCAATTGCTGCATCATTCTGCACTATTGTTGTATCTGTTTTGTGAGGATCGTGACTACGAAGATCTACACATCAAGGAGGATCCCACTATTTTTTTATGAGTATTTTTATGACTATTTCTATTGAACAAAAGAACACTTTCAAAACACTGGACTATTGCTAACCACATATGAGGCTAGCCTCACGGACTTAACCTCTTCACTACTGATATCGAGATAACTCGGGCTTCAAAGACACCATCTGGTGCCTCAGTGTCGAGATATCTCAGTATTGTGATCTGCAGCCCAAAAACAAATGAATTTAGTTTGCTGCAATCAAATTTTGTTTTCTTTTGGGCTGCAGAAAGCGCCCCCAAAGTTTTAGCCCTGTGGGCATAATGCCCAAAGAACTAAAACTGTAAAATCGGCTGCTCAAAGCTCTGAAATATCGGGCTTTCAGCCTCTGTCAGCATTAACGTTTGCGCAAAGAATGTAATAGTGCCCGTAGTATCCAGAGATGCGTTTCGGCTATTATAGCCTTCCTCAATCAGTTCTCATGTGTCCGAAAGTGTGTCAAGTGTTTTCAAAAATGGCATTCTTTTGGCAAGATTTGGTTTCTGTGAAATATTATTCTTTATGAGACGACTAACAAGAAGTATTTACTTTGAAATATAGCTTATATTAATATAATGTATTTCATCATGTCGCTCTGCTCCTAGTACTAGCCACCAAGGTGACATTGAAAGCAAGTTAACTCAATTAATTTGTGATAATGATGAAAGAACATCTGAAAGAAAGCAACAAAAGAAAAAAAATGCATAAACCAAACTCCTCCACGTATACTGATAGTTCTAAGTAGGCAAAGCGTGTTTGATGCCGCATGTCTATTTAGCAGTCGGTAATTGTTATCTCTGAACAAATCTTCATGGACTTTTAGAAAATGTTTTTCTCACAAAGAGCTACTAGTAGAAAATATAAAAATATAATAATGTATAAAAAACCCGTGGGATCCACAAGGGTCATCTTAAATATTGTGTCAGGTCACGTGGTACTGGGGGGGTCTCATGCCGCTCTTGGGGATGCCCGGCACCCGGCTGAGCCTTCCCCGCTGTTAGCTGACTGGGTGCCAGACGCTGCGCCGGCTGATCAGGAGGTGGGGCGCGGCGTTATGACGCGTAGCCGCAGAGTTTAAAAGCAGACCATGCAAACTAACTCATTGCCCTGTCGTGGAGTTACTTCCGAATCGTTCGACTCTTTGATTATATTGCTTCTACTACTGACTCGGCATTTCTAAGAACCCTCTATGTGTACCGACTCGGCGATTCCTGACTACCCTGACATGTGTAACGATTTGGCTTTGTAAGAGAACCACGGTATGTGTACTGTCTCCATATTGCTGCTTTAAGGGTTTATCTGATAAGGCCCGTGTCTTACTTGTCTCCTGGGGCATGTTAACCCTTGCTGGTTATTGTTTCCCTGCAGTTAGTCAGTTTACCGACCATTCAAGGATCAGAGGGATAGATAGGGCTCTGTATACAGGGACCAGAATCATAGTATCGGCGGGGGGGGGGATCCGTGACATATTGTCCGGGTGATATTCTAGGTCAAGTTGGATATTTCCATTTTGTCCCTCAGAAAGGCATATCGTCTGAATAACATGGACAGAGAATCATTCATCTTGGCTGAAGTATAATTTAGAAATATCATTTACAGTGCTGAGGCTTGGCATTAGCCGAGACATTGTACTTACTATATACTTAGCCTCCAAATATACGTTTGACACTTTAGTCACCTGTGTGGCCGTCAGACCAGTGGTGAGATGCAGCACAGACACAAGAACCATTACGCATTATTTGGAAGTTATTTATTCTTTCAATCATGCCATGTCAAATTCCAGAAATAATGTTTGTAAGACAGAACAGTTTTACCTACAAATAAATCAACACACAAAAAACATGCATTCTAAAAGGGTTATTAAAATACTTCCATCTTAAAAAAGATATACTAGATACTTTTTGAGAAGATGCAATGTGAATATACCAAGTGAAAAACTTAGATATATTTATGGAAAACATGCGATATCTGGATATATGTGTAACAATTTTGATAAATGTGTAACCCCTAGAGTATAGTAATTCTACTACCCTGCAGTTTCTATGTAGTAACCAGCAGATGGCGACCTTCTGCTTGCTCTGGAGATTCAAGACTGTGTGGCTCTATGGTTTTGTGTGTGGAGGCAGGGCTGCTAGAGAGGAAGCAAGAGGGAGGAAGCTGGAAGATGATGGTGGCTGAGATTTGTGGTATTGTGTCCAGTGCTGAAGCATCCTGCATGAAGGCTCCCAGCAGACTCTGTATCCAGATCAAAGCACAGAACTGTTCCTGGCAGTGATTGTTCTGCAGAAAGAAGGAATCCCAGTGGAGCAGCTTCTCCCCTTCCTGGACAAAATCTGATTGCAGACTGTGGAGTGGTAAGCTGAAACCTCTCCCCTTGGTTTTACAACAAGGCACTCTGACACTGGTTACTAAAGCAGCAGTCTGACTTCTCTGATCCCTGGAACACCCCAGCATATTACAAACAAAGTGGATTACAATTATTCTGGGCCACAACAATGTGCACCACCTACCTCTGGTACCATTAGGGAAAAGACTAGGGTGGGCCTCAGTATTGTTTGTGGGTGGGTAAACTCATCCTGACTCTTGCGTTATTTACTTATTCCACTGCATTATGTTTATTTACACCGTTACATTTATTTTTGCATAGAGTTTTGCTCTGCAATACAAACTTCTATAATAGACAGCTCTGTGTTGATTTATTGCTTGTTTAAATATGTTCCCAACTGGATCTCACACCCAAAGCCTGGATGTCCAGTTGGGTGGAGGCACTGCCGCAGTCATGTACCCCAACTTCCAGGTAGCGGAGACTCAGGATCGGCTTGCAGAGCGCTTGAAGGTAACTGAGGTAAAAGACCACAGGGGTATTTGTGGGACTACACAAAAACCCGTTAGAAATGGAGGCACTGCTGAGATGAATTGGGGTACAACCAACAAGGATATATTAATCCCACGGCCCACGCTCTTATTTGCGACAGAATGGGCCCAGCAACAGAAGATACCATTACACCATGCAGTGATGATATGTCAAGTACCTCCCTACAGCGAGCTGAAGCATGTCACCAAGTGTTAGGAGATTTTACTGGGAATAGAGATTGTTACCATCAGGGATATCTTGCAGGATTTAAATGGTCAAATTTATATGTTAATATATGCCCATACAGATTTGAGAAGCCGCCAGAGGGCCACAAGCCTACACCTTCTTGGAGCAGCACCCGAAGGTTCGTGAAGGACTACTCGAAGATTGCTCGAGAGTTACATAATTTGTTAAAGCTTACCTCTGTTATAGAAGGTGCTAAGGTACCCAGTCCTAAAGACTCCTTCGGAAACAAATGGACTTCAGGATGTGAAGAAGCCTTTTTAACCTTGAAGGAAAGACTTACAGAAGCCCCAGTCTTAGCGTAAGCAGACCCCAAGAAGCAGTATGTGCTCCATGTCGATGCCAGTATGGAGGCCCTAGGGGGTGTATTCAGTGGCGTCACTAGGGTTGGTGTCACCCGGTGCGGTAACTTATGGTGTCACCCCCCCCCCCCGAGTTTTACGGATTTTTTTTTAACTACTCTAACTCCTAAATCAGTACTCCCATATAACACTGAATGCTCATACACACAGCGCACATTACTGTGAGGTTTATTGCTGTGGAGCTCTCTCATATGCTCACACAAATGTTTGCCAACTGCCAGCAAGTACGTTGCCTGTTTGAAGGCAGTGAAAGCACACATGGATATATATTGCCCCCAGCAGCTCTGGATATATTGCCCCAAGCAGCTCACCCATGGATATATATTGCCCCAGCTCACATATGGATATATTGCGCCTCAGCTCACATATGGATATATTGCGCCTCAGCTCACACATGGATATATTGCCCCAGACCAGCTCACACATGGATATATTGCCCCAGACCAGCTCACACATGGATATTGCCCCAGCTCTCATGGATACTGCCCCAGCTCTCATTGATACTGCCCCCAGCACACATGTATATTGCCCCAGCTCCTCTCATGGATATATTGTCCCAGCTCCTCTCATGGATATACTGCCCCAGCTCCTCTCATGGATATACTGCCCCAGCTCCTCTCATGCATATACTGCCCCAGCTGCTCTCATTGATAATGCTCCAGCTCCTCTTATGGATTTTGCCCCAGCTCATGGATATGCCCCAGCTCATGGATATGCCCCAGCTCATGGATATGCCCCAGCACATGGATATTGCCCCAGCTCATGGATATACTGCCCCAGCTCATGGATACTGCCCCAGCTCAAGGATATACTGCCCCAGCTGCTCTCATGGATTTTGCCCCAGCTCATGGATATGCCCCAGCTCATGGATACTGCCCCAGCTCATGGATACTGCCCCAGCCCATGGATAATGCCCCAGCTCATGGATAATGCCCCAGCAGCTCATGGCTATACCCCAGCATCTCATGGATATGCCCCAGCACCTCATGGATATGCCCCAGCAGCTCATGGATATGCCCCAGCACCTCATGGATAATGGCCCAGCAGCTCATGGATATGCCCCAGCACCTCATGGATAATGGCCCAGCAGCTCATGGATATGCCCAGCACCTCATGGATAATGGCCCAGCAGCCCATGGATAATGGCCCAGCAGCTCATGGATATGCCCCAGCTCCTCATGGATATGCCCCAGCACCTCATTGATATGCCCCAGCTCCTCATGGATATGCCCCAGCAGCTCATGGATATGCCCCAGCAGCTCATGGATATGCCCCAGCAGCTCATGGATATGCCCCAGCTCCTCATGGGTATGCCCCAGCAGCTCATGGATATGCCCCAGCAGCTCATGGATATGCCCCAGCAGCTCATGGATATGCCCCAGCACCTCATGTATATGCCCCAGCAGCTCATGGATATGCCCCAGCACCTCATGGATAATGGCCCAGCAGCTCATGGATATGCCCCAGCTCCTCATGGATATGCCCCAGCAGCTTATGGATATGCCCCAGCAGCTCATGGATATGCCCCAGCAGCTCATGGATATGCCCCAGCTCCTCATGGATTTGCCCCAGCTCCTCATGGATTTGCCCCAGCTCCTCATGGATTTGCCCCAGCTCCTCATGGATTTGCCCCAGCTCCTCATGGATTTGCCCCAGCTCCTCATGGATATGCCCCAGCACCTCATTGATATGCCCCAGCTCCTCATGGATTTGCCCCAGCGCCTCATGGATTTGCCCCAGCTCCTCATGGATTTTCCCCAGCGGCTCATGGATTTGCCCCAGCTCCTCATGGATATGCCCCAGCACCTCATTGATATGCCCCAGCTCCTCATGGATTTGCCTCAGCTCCTCATGGATATGCCCCAGCAGCTCATGGATATGCCCCAGCACACATGGATATTGCCCCAGCTCCTCTCATGGATATATTGTCCCAGCTCCTCTCATGGATATACTGCCCCAGCTCCTCTCATGGATATACTGCCCCAGCTCCTCTCATGCATATACTGCCCCAGCTGCTCTCATTGATAATGCTCCAGCTCCTCTTATGGATTTTGCCCCAGCTCATGGATATGCCCCAGCTCATGGATATGCCCCAGCACATGGATATTGCCCTAGCTCATGGATATACTGCCCCAGCTCATGGATACTGCCCCAGCTCAAGGATATACTGCCCCAGCTGCTCTCATGGATTTTGCCCCAGCTCATGGATTCCCCAGCTCATGGATACTGCCCCAGCTCATGGATACTGCCCCAGCTCATGGATAATGCCCCAGCATCTCATGGCTATACCCCAGCATCTCATGGATATGCCCCAGCACCTCATGGATATGCCCCAGCAGCTAATGGATATGCCCCAGCACCTCATGGATAATGGCCCAGCAGCTCATGGATATGCCCCAGCACCTCATGGATAATGGCCCAGCAGCTCATGGATATGCCCCAGCACCTCATGGATAATGGCCCAGCAGCTCATGGATAATGGCCCAGCAGCTCATGGATATGCCCCAGCTCCTCATGGATATGCCCCAGCACCTCATTGATATGCCCCAGCTCCTCATGGATATGCCCCAGCAGCTCATGGATATGCCCCAGCAGCTCATGGATATGCCCCAGCAGCTCATGGATATGCCCCAGCTCCTCATGGGTATGCCCCAGCAGCTCATGGATATGCCCCAGCTCCTCATGGATATGCCCCAGCACCTCATTGATATGCCCCAGCTCCTCATGGATATGCCCCAGCAGCTCATGGATATGCCCCAGCACCTCATGGATAATGGCCCAGCAGCTCATGGATATGCCCCAGCTCCTCATGGATATGCCCAGCTCCTCATGGATATTCCCCAGCAGCTCATGGATATGCCCCAGCAGCTCATGGATATGCCCCAGCTCTTCATGGATATGCCCCAGCTCTCATGGATATGCCCCAGCACTCATTGATATGCCCAGCTCCTCATGGATATGCCCCAGCACCTCATGGATAATGGCCCAGCTCCTCATGGATATGCCCAGCAGCTCATGGATATGCCCAGCAGCTCATGGATATGCCCCAGCTCCTCATGGATATGCCCCAGCTCCTCATGGATATGCCCCAGCACCTCATGGATAATGGCCCAGCAGCTCATGGATAATGGCCCAGCAGCTCATGGATATGCCCCAGCACCTCATTGATATGCCCCAGCTCCTCATGGATATGCCCAGCAGCTCATGGATATGCCCCAGCAGCTCATGGATATGCCAGCAGCTCATGGATATGCCCCAGCTCCTCATGGGTATGCCCCAGCAGCTCATGGATATGCCCCAGCAGCTCATGGATATGCCCCAGCAGCTCATGGATATTGCCCCAGCACCTCATTATATGCCCCAGCAGCTCATGGATATGCCCCAGCACCTCATGGATAATGGCCCAGCCTCATGGATATGCCCCAGCTCCTCATGGATATGCCCAGCAGCTTATGGATATGCCCCAGCAGCTCATGGATATGCCCCAGCAGCTCATGGATATGCCCCAGCTCCTCATGGATTTGCCCCAGCTCCTCATGGATTTGCCCCAGCTCCTCATGGATTTGCCCCAGCTCCTCATGGATTTGCCCCAGCGGCTCATGGATTTGCCCCAGCTCCTCATGGATATGCCCCAGCACCTCATTGATATGCCCCAGCTCCTCATGGATTTGCCCCAGCGCCTCATGGATTTGCCCCAGCTCCTCATGGATTTTCCCCAGCGGCTCATGGATTTGCCCCAGCTCCTCATGGATATGCCCCAGCACCTCATTGATATGCCCCAGCTCCTCATGGATTTGCCTCAGCTCCTCATGGATATGCCCCAGCAGCTCATGGATATGCCCCAGCACACATGGATATTGCCCCAGCTCCTCTCATGGATATATTGTCCCAGCTCCTCTCATGGATATACTGCCCCAGCTCCTCTCATGGATATACTGCCCCAGCTCCTCTCATGCATATACTGCCCCAGCTGCTCTCATTGATAATGCTCCAGCTCCTCTTATGGATTTTGCCCCAGCTCATGGATATGCCCCAGCTCATGGATATGCCCCAGCACATGGATATTGCCCTAGCTCATGGATATACTGCCCCAGCTCATGGATACTGCCCCAGCTCAAGGATATACTGCCCCAGCTGCTCTCATGGATTTTGCCCCAGCTCATGGATATGCCCCAGCTCATGGATACTGCCCCAGCTCATGGATACTGCCCCAGCTCATGGATAATGCCCCAGCATCTCATGGCTATACCCCAGCATCTCATGGATATGCCCCAGCACCTCATGGATATGCCCAGCAGCTATGGATATGCCCCAGCACCTCATGGATAATGGCCAGCAGCTCATGGATATGCCCCAGCACCTCATGGATAATGGCCCAGCAGCTCATGGATAATGGCCCAGCAGCTCATGGATATGCCCCAGCTCCTCATGGATATGCCCCAGCACCTCATTGATATGCCCCAGCTCCTCATGGATATGCCCCAGCAGCTCATGGATATGCCCCAGCTCATGGATATGCCCCAGCAGCTCATGGATATGCCCCAGCTCCTCATGGGTATGCCCCAGCAGCTCATGGATATGCCCCAGCTCCTCATGGATATGCCCCAGCACCTCATTGATATGCCCAGCTCCTCATGGATATGCCCAGCAGCTCATGGATATGCCCCAGCAGCTCATGGATATGCCCCAGCAGCTCATGGATATGCCCCAGCTCCTCATGGGTATGCCCCAGCAGCTCATGGATATGCCCCAGCTCCTCATGGATATGCCCCAGCACCTCATTGATATGCCCCAGCTCCTCATGGATATGCCCCAGCAGCTCATGGATATGCCCCAGCACCTCATGGATAATGGCCCAGCAGCTCATGGATATGCCCCAGCTCCTCATGGATATGCCCCAGCTCCTCATGGATATTCCCCAGCAGCTCATGGATATGCCCCAGCAGCTCATGGATATGCCCCAGCTCCTCATGGATATGCCCCAGCTCTCATGGATATGCCCCAGCACCTCATTGATATGCCCCAGCTCCTCATGGATATGCCCCAGCACCTCATGGATAATGGCCCAGCTCCTCATGGATATGCCCCAGCAGCTCATGGATATGCCCCAGCAGCTCATGGATATGCCCCAGCAGCTCATGGATATGCCCCAGCTCCTCATGGATATGCCCCAGCTCCTCATGGATTTGCCCCAGCTCCTCATGGATTTGCCCCAGCTCCTCATGGATTTGCCCCAGCTCCTCATGGATTGCCCCAGTGGCTCATGGATTTGCCCCAGCTCCTCATTCATATGCCCCAGCACCTCATTGATATGCCCAGCTCCTCATGGATTTGCCCCAGCGCCTCATGGATTTGCCCCAGCAGCTCCTCATGGATTTGCCCCAGCTCCTCATGGATATGCCCCAGCTCCTCATTGATATGCCCCAGCTCCTCATGGATTTGCCCCAGCTCCTCATGGATATCCCCAGCAGCTCATGATATGCCCCAGCTCTCATGGATTTGCCCCAGCTCCTCATGGATTTGCCCCAGCTCCTCATGGATATGCCCAGCACCTCATTGATATGCCCAAGCTCCTCATGGATATGCCCAGCACCTCATGGATAATGGCCCAGCTCCTCATGGATATGCCCCAGCAGCTCATGGATATGCCCCAGCAGCTCATGGATATGCCCCAGCTCCTCATGGATATGCCCCAGCTCCTCATGGATTTGCCCCAGCTCCTCATGGATTTGCCCCAGCTCCTCATGGATTTGCCCCAGTGGCTCATGGATTTGCCCCAGCTCCTCATGCATATGCCCCAGCACCTCATTGATATGCCCCAGCTCCTCATGGATTTGCCCCAGCGCCTCATGGATTTGCCCCAGCTCCTCATGGATTTGCCCCAGCTCCTCATGGATATGCCCCAGCTCCTCATTGATATGCCCCAGCTCCTCATGGATTTGCCCCAGCTCCTCATGGATATGCCCCAGCAGCTCATGGATATGCCCCAGCTCCTCATGGATTTGCCCCAGCTCCTCATGGATATGCCCCAGCACCTCATTGATATGCCCCAGCTCCTCATGGATTTGCCCCAGCTGCTCATGGATTTGCCCCAGCAGCTCATGGATTTGCCCCAGCTCCTCATTGATATGCCCCAGCAGCTCATGGATATGCCCCAGCTCCTCATGGATTTGCCCCAGCTCCTCATGGATTTGCCCCAGTGGCTCATAGATTTGCCCCAGCTCCTCATGGATTTGCCCCAGGCCCCCATGGATATGCCCCAGCTCACCTCCTGGATATGGCCCAGCTCACCTCCGCCGCGTGTTCGTTCCCTCTGAGCGTCCGGCGGCGCGCAGCTTGGGCGCTCGTCTGGGGGAGCCACGTGACCAGCCGCGATTGGCTGGTGACGTGTTTCCCCCAGGCGAGCGCCGAAGCTGCATGCTTCGGACGCTTTCAGGGAGCGAACAGGCGGCGGAGGGTGAGACACCCGCCCTTAGGGTGACGGTGTCACCCTAAAGGCGGGTGTCACCTGGTGCGGGCCGCACCCCCTGCCCCCAAGTTACGACGCCACTGGGTGTATTACATCAAAGCTACCCAGAAGGGTTAAGACCCGTGGCATACATAAGCAGAAGTCTAACTGGTGCAGAGAAAAACTATCCAGTCCACAAGCTAGAATTCTTGGCTCTTAAGTGGGCAATTGTAGACAAATTGCATGACTATTTATATGGTACAACATTTGAAGTAAGGACAGATAATAATCCACTTACATATATTCAAACTATGGCTAAGCTAGATGCCACAGGACACAGGTGTCTGGCAGCGTTGTCGAGCTATAATTTCAGCCTTAAATACAAGCCAGGCCCCAAGAATGTCAGTGCAGATGCTCTATCTCGCAGACCTGGACTGCTTCCTCATGAAGAAAAGGAAGAATGGGAAGAAATTCCTGGGCCAGGGGTAGGGGCTTTTTGCCACACCTATGTAGTGGCAGAGAAACAGGAGGAGTTCTCTGACCTTAGAGAAATAGATTCCATCAGTTACTCCTCAGAAGCAGTACCAGAGATATTTTGTGCTCCAGTCATCCTTCAACATTGGTCTCAAATAACCAATGAAGAAAAAAAGAAAGCCCAATCACAGGATTGGTAGATAGGGACAGTCCTCAAGGCGATGAGAGTTAAGAATCCTAAATTGCTGAGCTCCCTTCCAATAGGACAAAGAGACGTGTACCGGAGAGAGTGGAGTAAACTACATCTGGAAGATGGGATCCTTTATAGAATTTTGAAATACCATGACCACCCAGGTCGAAAGCAGCTGGTACTACCTCATAGATACCGAGGAATAGTCATGAGAGCTCTCCATGATCAACATGGTCATCTTGGAGTTGACAAAACCTACGGACTGATACAAGACTGGTTCTATTGGCCGCGTATGAGGGAATGTGTTGAACATTATGTGAAAACCTGCAGAAGATGTATTCAGAGAAAGACCCTACCTGTGAGAGCTGCCCCTATGGGCCACCTTAAAAGCACAGGGCCCCTGGATCTTGTGTGCATGGACTATCTATGTATTGAGAATGATACTACTGGAATCGGGAATGTTCTAGTGGTTACAGATCATTTTACCAGATACGCTCAGGCCTTTCCTACTAAAGACCAGAAGGCTGTGACCGTAGCTAAAGTCCTGTGGCAGAAGTATTTCATGCACTACGGTCTACACAATCGAATACATTCTGATCAAGGTAGAGACTTTGAGAGCAAGTTGATCAAAGAGCTGCTGGATATGTTGCAGGTTCAGAAGTCCAGAACAACACCCTACCACCCAGAGGGTGATGCTCAGCCTGAGCGTTTTAATAGGACCCTCCTAGATATGCTTGGGACTCTGAAAACAGTGGAGAAGCGGTCTTGGAGTAAGCACGTGGAAACCATGGTCCACGCATATAATTGCAGAAGAAATGAGTCTACAGGATTTTCACCCTACTTCCTGATGTTTGGAAGGGAAGCTAGACTACCAATAGATGTCCGGATGGGGTGACCCCTGATGGGACAACTTCAAGCTCACACTCCCATTATGTGAGGACCCTCAAGCAAAACCTCCACAGGGCCTATGAGTTGGCTACTCAAGCTGCGACTAGAATGGAGGAGCGGAACAAGAGAAGATACAATACCAAAGTCAAGTATCGGGAAATACAAACATATTGTACAAACATAAAACATTTATTAGAAAGGTAAAATATTGAGGCATTTAGTTACACCATCTGGTCATACATATGATCGTCCACTATGTCACAGTCCTGCCAAGTCTGTGACTCCTAACCTAAATTAACATTTGGAAGAACCTCTGGGTGGAGAAGAGGTAACATCACTGCTCTACAAGGAGAGAGCCTGTGGAGTGGGGTTCGATCCCGACAAGCACCTCTCCAGTAAGTGTCCTTGGGCAAGACACCTAACGGTACATGCTCGCCACCCAGGATATACTCGAAAATGAGAGAAATCTCAATGTATCCTTCCTGGTAAAATCCTTTCTCAAAAAAAAAACCTTTTACGATATATGATGTCAAGGACGCTTGTTATGGGGCACCCAAGTATTGAGGGTTGGACTGCTTATCCCTGTTACAACCAAAGTCAAGTTAACTCGATTTTGCATTGTAACACATTGAAACGCAATCATTTGCATATCAAAACCATGTTTGAATGTCTTTATAAGATAGGATTAGTGTTCCCCCCTGGAGAAACAAAATTCCCTCCATTCCCTCTGTAATACTGAAAAACAAGCTGCAAAGAGTAACCCCAAACCTCACTGTAACAAAAGTTAAATGTTGCTGCTGCCTTAGAACGGCCAGGGAGAGGGCTGATTACAGGGGTTGGAGTCACTCGCTGCTGTACAGGGATATGATTCAGGGGATTATAATGATTGAAAATCCCTGTACAGCACAGATACAAGGTGTTGCTGTAATTTCCATACACAGGCATTATGCCAGATACAGATATTATTATATTCTATTGGTGTTTTTTGGAAGCTGCATTGCTAATAATCTCATTATGATCACTACAAATCCCCATAAGCAGGAGATCTGACCAGTGTTAGCTTTATCATATTTACTGTATCTGACACAAAGGCCATTTTTGCCTGTTTTCCAATAATGCAGACCCCTTGAGGACTTGCGTAATAAGAGGGATGTCATCTAGAATTCAGAACCTTTCACTACAGCAATATTTCTGTTACAGTTAAACGAATCATGGAAAATTAGAACTGAGCAAATATCCAATGATTTTATATGTTTTTTTAGCCATTTTAGAAAAACTGTCTCTGTGCAAAATTTCTATTTTACCCTAGATTTAATGGTTAACTTTGCATCCCATGTTTGAGATTAATGTGAATATTTTAGTTTTTATTTAAGTGCTTGGTAGTGAAGGAGTTAATCAAAAGACCCTGATCAGGGCCCAGAAAAAAATATATACAAAATGTTTATTTTCTATTTTATTACATTATATATATACAAGGTGGAAAGCCTGCCCAGAGGGCAGTCTATTGTGGATATTGCCCCAGCTCGTGGATATTGCCCCAGCTCGTGGATATATGCCCCAGCTCGTGGAAATATGCCCCAGCTCGTGGATATTGCCCCAGCGTGTGGATACTGCCCCAGCGCGTGGATACTGCCCCAGCGCGTGGATACTGCCCCCAGCTCGTGGATACTGCCCCAGCTCGTGGATACTCCCCCAGCTCGTGGATACTGCCCCAGCGTGTGGATACTGCCCCAGCGTGTGGATACTGCCCCATCACATGGATATTGCCCCAGCGTGAGGATACTGCCCCATCACATGGATATTGCCCCAGCGTGTGGATACTGCCCCATCACATGGATATTGCCCCATCACATGGATATTGCCCCATCACGTGGATTTTGCCCCAGCGTGTGGATACTGCCCCATCACATGGATATTGCCCCAGCGTGTGGATACTGCTCCATCACATGGATATTGCCCCAGCGTGAGGATACTGCCCCATCACATGGATATTGCCCCAGCGTGTGGATACTGCCCCATCACATGGATATTGCCCCATCACATGGATATTGCCCCATCACATGGATATTGCCCCATCACATGGATTTTGCCCCAACGTGTGGATACTGCCCCATCACATGGATATTGCCCCAGCGTGTGGATACTGCCCCATCACATGGATATTGCCCCAGCGTGAGGATACTGCCCCATCACATGGATATTGCCCCAGCATGTGGATACTGCCCCATCACATGGATATTGCCCCAGCGTGAGGATACTGCCCATCACATGGATATTGCCCCAGCGTGTGGATACTGCCCCATCACATGGATATTGCCCCATCACATGGATATTGCCCCATCACGTGGATTTTGCCCCAGCGTGTGGATACTGCCCCATCACATGGATATTGCCCCAGCGTGAGGATACTGCCCCATCACATGGATATTGCCCCAGCGTGTGGATACTGCCCCATCACATGGATATTGCCCCATCACATGGATATTGCCCCATCACATGGATATTGCCCCATCACATGGATTTTGCCCCAACGTGTGGATACTGCCCCATCACATGGATATTGCCCCAGCGTGTGGATACTGCCCCATCACATGGATATTGCCCCAGCGTGAGGATACTGCCCCATCACATGGATATTGCCCCAGCATGTGGATACTGCCCCATCACATGGATATTGCCCCATCACATGGATATTGCCCCATCACGTGGATATTGCCCCATCACATGGATTTTGCCCCAGCGTGTGGATACTGCCCCATCACATGGATATTGCCCCAGCGTGTGGATACTGCCCCATCACATGGATATTGCCCCAGCGTGAGGATACTGCCCCATCACATGGATATTGCCCCAGCGTGTGGATACTGCCCCATCACATGGATATTGCCCCATCACATGGATATTGCCCCATCACATGGATATTGCCCCATCACGTGGATATTGCCCCATCACGTGGATTTTGCCCCAGCGTGTGGATACTGCCCCATCACATGGATATTGCCCCAGCGTGTGGATACTGCCCCATCACATGGATATTGCCCCAGCGTGTGGATACTGCCCCATCACATGGATATTGCCCCATCACATGGATATTGCCCCTTCACATGGATATTGCCCCCAAGCTCAGACCGCAGACCAGACATGGGGCGGCTGTTCGAATGCTCTATCGCCATTCGGACAGCCGCCCCATGAGATCCTCATACTTACCTTCCCGAGCGGCGAAGTGGAAGTTTCCCCGCTTCCGGTCTTTGAAGGACCCAAGCCGCGGTCACGTGGGACTCCCACGTGACCGGGGCTTGGGTCCTTCAAAGAGCGGAAGCGAGGGAACTTTCCCTTCGCCGCTCGGGGGACGGGTTGGATGCGCACGGCAGTGCTGTGCGCATCTTGTAACCGCCGCGGCGAGCGCACAGCCGGCTCGTGCCGCGGCGGTTGCATGCGCGCGCAACCAACCGCCGCTGGTTGCGCGCGCATGCGCAGAGTAAGGCTTGGCGACGGACACGCCAAGCCTTACTCAATTATAGTATAGATATATTAATTACACTAAAACAGACAAGAGAAATTAACCTTTTGAGGCAAACTATAAGTTTTGATAAATATGGATTTTTATTAAAAAAAGGTTTACTTCACCTATGAGCCCTGTAACTGTAAATATGTTTCTAAAGCAGAGATACGACAAAAAGGAGCACTGAGTTCCTTCTATTTTGTTTTAGAAGTAAGGATCTTTAAAATGTTACTATTACATTAATTTACAGCGCATATATATCGATTACATAAGAATAGAGAACACAAACACATCTTTGGAGACAAATTATAGGTTTTGGAAAATATGGATTTTTAAATAAAAATTTTTACTTTACCTACGAGCCCAAGATCTGTAAATATAATATATTTCTAAAGCAGAGATGCGACAAAAGGAGCACGGAGTTCCTTTTATTTTTTTAAGAAATATGAATTCTGTATGTTAGAATTATGTTAATTTACAGCTCATCACCCTTTTTAGCTGTTTCTAAATATCAGTATTTGTTTCTCTGCCTGATACACATTTCATGTTTCAGATCAGTGGTTTTCAGTGATGGGTTTATTAAGGAAATATCGTTATCCTTTTGTCAATAATATCAAGTAACTTGTCCGCTTTAATTTTAAAAACTTACTGGTTCTTCTCTGCCATCTCCCCATGTTTGATGAGGATCAGGCACAACAAAAAAGTGCAGATTTTGATTCTTATCTTTCATACTGTAGATGTGACTTTTCTTTTGAATCAGCAGCTATTCCAAAAGCTTAATACGCTCCATTATCTAAAATGTTCATGTTTCACAGATCAAAAAACATACCATCAATTTGCAAATTCAGAGAACTGTGTGGATTGGAACATCTTTAATCTCTCGCACTCTGAGAGTATTCTTTTCATATTGTACATCTGTTTTCTAACAGTATATATCTAGATTGGAGTAAACCTAGTGGATAAAGTTAATCTGAATAATGAGTAAATACAAAAGTTTAAAAGCGAATGTGTATTTCCGAAGGAAATAAAAAAACTTCTACCACTAACGAGAACATTTATAGAGTATGACATGGGACAACTTTGTCATAAAGTAAAAAATGAATATATTTAAAGCAGGAAAATTTAAGCAATCGTTTAACTTGGCAGCTCCAATGCATAAAGTTCAGGTGAAATTAGGGTTGAGTTTGACCTTGGTCTAACGCTATTGTGGTCTACTCCCTTACAGTTCCTGCAGGTAAATCGTCAGACACCTGCAAAAATAAAGTTTCTCTTCACCAAGTATAGTGAACTTGCACCTTGCAGGGTCACCTATGCTCAAGCTATATGCTATTAAACACACACAGTCGGTGGAACGCATCTGATTGCCAGACTGTGGCACCCGCGCATTTCGATGACATATGCAGGGGGTCACAAGTCTGTCAGCTCGAGTCCAATGCATGCAAGGCACACAAACGTGGCACTTGAATAACCACAAAGCACCTCTGGGAGATGTCCCAGCTGCCGAATGGACATGGACACGTGGCTGGAACCCAGAAGAGGAATACGACGATACTGCTGTATATGAGAGGACCAATACAAACGGCAGACTTTCCTTTTTACGTTTGCTTTGCACGGCCTAGATGCCAAATGTCTTTTATGGACACTTGGTAAGAAGAAGGGTTTTTATGCCGAATCGCACCTCAGTGCTTATGTGTCTGTATTTATTATTTTATATACTCCTTAAATAGCACCGTCTCCCCTCATCTTCTGTTTCATTTAGGCTAGGGTCAGACGAATGCATTTTTCACATCTACCGTCAAAAAGTGCATTGATGCGTTCGTACACTTTTTTTCACGGAAGACGCGATAGCCGTCATACGATGCGCAATTTCGGCTGTGATTTTTTTACGGATCCAAACCAGGAAACTTTGGGTGTCTGGACGTTATGTTGGCCAGACATGAGCAGCGTCTGACGTCTCCTAATCACGCACACATGCCGCTATGCGGACGCAGCGCACTCTGTACGTCAGTACTAGCGGTTCGACGTTCTTGCAAAAATGCGTTCGTTTGCTGCTTGCGTTGCACGGCCTAACTTTTGTGCGGCCATACTTTGTGTGTGGGCCTGCTTTGGACGTGATTTGCTGCTACCACGGCTGTAATAAAGTTCGGCTAAACGCACGTTCGCACTGCGTTCGTCTGACCCCAGTCTTAAATGATCAACACCAACAAAGAAGCCACTCTTTATTTGGCCAGAGACACGATAACCTAGAGCCAGGATTCATTAAGGCTTTTGGCAATGTGAGTTTTTTCCTTACACAGCGAAGGATTGGACTGGCTTGATCCTACATATTGCACTATTTTTTTGTGTTTGTTTATCTTTCCCTTTGAAAGACATCGAGAGAAGAGAAAGGAAGCACCAGCACTTTCATAAGGAAACTTACTGACTTTATAAGTACTTTTATTGACTTTGCTACACGTTTACCCACTGGATTGTATGCACTTACATGTGTTTTATTATCACCACTTTTTTTTTTTGAGAAAGGATTTTACCAGGAAGGATACATTGATATTTCTCTCGTTTTCAAGTATGTCCTGGGTGGCGAGTATGTACCGTTAGGTGTCTTGCCCAAGGACTCTTACTGGAGAGGTGCTCTTGCTGGGATCGAACCCATGTCTCCACAGGCTCTCTCCACGCAGAGCAGTGATATTACCTCTACTCCACCCACACTACTTTATGGTTTTATATTCATTGTTTTATTGTCACTTTATTTTATGCACCATATGGATTGTTCACTATGATGACAGGTTCACCTATGCATCTGCCAAACTATAGTGGTGATAAAAAAATAAATATAAAGAAAATAATAATAACACTACACAGCAGAATAACGTGCTATTACGGAAACACACGCCCAAACATGTAAGGTGTCCTTTAGAATGGGCATATTCTTATTTATAGTAATAGTACGTATCTGGTGGCGCGATGGTAATCGCTTTTGGGTATCTGGTGGTTCTCTTAATTCATTTTATCCATATGGATCACATAAAAAGAAGCAAGCAATATAATAGTGCAGAATGTTTTATACAAAATTAGTAAAAACTGTTATGCAATAGTTCCACTCACATTTTGCATAACAGTTTTTACTAATTTTGTATAAAACACTCTGCACTATTATATTGCTTGCTTCTTTTTATGTGATCCATATGGATAAAATGAATTAAGAGAACCACCAGATACCCAAAAGCGATTACCATCGCGCCACCAGATACGTACTATTACTATTGTTTTCTACACTGGTTTGGGGGAAACCACTGATTTTCTGGTTTGGCATTGGTTAATTGGTGGCGGTACAAGTTTGGACGCCGTCCACTCTCTGTTTTTATATTCTTATATTCTTTATTTTATTATTATTTTAAATAATATAAAATAAAGAATGTAGCACATACTAAGAGGCATCTTTCACATAACTATGTGTTCATATTTAAAAAGGTAAACATATATTGCCTGTTATTATTATTTTTTCCAATAGGCCTGTATTGTTTGTGTTCAATAAGTGGGGAAGGGAATTGGCACTCTTGGAAACAATTTACCAATAATTGGAACACTGATTTTCATAAAAGCCCTGAGTGTGAAATAGTTTGAATATCTCTATCGACAAACACATCTTCATCTCATTTTATTTTATCTGTGCTTTGAGGTCCTCTGACTCCAATTTTCTGAATTCTTAAGTTACATTATGTCTGGATATATAACGACAAACACAATATTAACATGTTTTTTTTCAAAACAAATGAAAATGAAACGTGGATAGGAAGAGATGAGAAGAGATAGAAACAGACAGCTGGCCAAGTAAGGTCACACGAGAAATTATACAGTTTCTGCTCGTCAACATAGAGAAATTCAGCTATTCGGGGGGAAAAAATACAATGAAGTAATTATATGAACATCTAACAATACAAAGCCAAATTAACTATAAATTATAGTCTTACCAAAACGTACTTACATGTTTTTCTGACCATGAACCCTATTCCGAATGCGCCTCTCCTGCCCAATTATCCCTTTCTATAACAACATCCCCCTAATTCCATCTGTGTAATGCCCATAAAACGTCTTCAAAGTCTTGTCTCCGAAAACCCATGCTTGACATTATCCCCTCTCCGTCCCTCACCTTTCTTCTCCGGTCCCTATGCTTATCCCATATTCTATTTATGACCTGCTATTCATTGCAATGCTCTGGTTCTGGTAATCTTGCTCCTGTGAATGTCTCTTTAATGTTCCTTGTTGACATCCCTCCCATTGCTACTGCCCACCCATTTAGTTGTACTTGAAGATCAAGTGGAAAGCAAACGCTTCACTACCAAGATCAATTTTAGCAAAAGCACCTGCAGGGACCCTGAAAAACACACAGGGTTATTCAAAGAGAATCGAAAAGTCACCGCACGTTCGATGACTTTTAGTTCTCTTCAATTCAGTGTGATTTGGCGATCCCATTTCAGCGACCCTGCAGTGTATTCAGCAAGCACCACAGGGCCGCCGTAATGCAGGGAAAAGTCGCCGCAAACCTGCCGAAAACTCACTGCAAAACCTGGCGAAGGCTCACCGAAACCCGCAAAAACATCTGGATTAATCCCGCCGAACACGCCGGAGAAACCCAAGCAGGAGCCGATCACAGTGCAGAGCAGCCGCCGGAAAAAGCCGACACCGCAGACGAAAGGAGTGAAAAAAAAAAAACAGTACGCTTGAATCTTTGAAAAGTGAAACGCTGTTTTCAAAGAAACTACAGGACAAAAATGACTGAAATTTACATATTAGATCCAATGAGTGATAATAAAAAGGGCTGTTACAGAAAAAAGAAAAAATGATTTAAAAAACAAACGGAATTTTTTTTTAGCTAAAAAATCCCGAAAAATGCCTAAAAGATCCTAAAAGATCTATAAATAAAGAGACTTTATACTGCAGAATATTATAATTAACTGTTTATTAGATATTGAATTAAAATGGGAATATTTTTAATATTGAAGCCTATGGGATTCTCCTGAATAAACCTGTCGAATGAAACCACCGAATGGCAGGGCATTTCGGCAACTTTTCACTGCTGGCACGTTCTCTGAATAGACGAAGCATTGCTTCTCTATGGGGATTTCACTGCCCTCGAACAGGCACCGTATGTGCAGGCAATTCGCAAAACTTTGGTGAACTGCCTGCTCTCTGGATAGCCGAATGGCCAGGAAAGGTAACCGTACGCTGAATTTCACTGTTCGGTTACCTTTCGCCAGCAATTCGGATCTCTTTGAATAACCCTGCTGGTGTGAAAACATTATTTGTTGCATATGGGCTCCAGATTGTGCCCATAAAGTTCGAGTTCCATCAGGTATGACAGCCGATGTGCTAGAATGGGATGAACAGCTGGGACATGTCTTAGTCTATCATACACGGCCGTTTTGTTTGCACTGTAGTGGTAGTAGCACGTTTTTGGCCAGCAGATGGAGTCATCTGCCTGTCAAATAGTGCATACGGTATGGGAAAGTGCTTCAGGGAATTTACAGCAGATTTATACTGTATGGCTCCTGTAAAATGGTTTTCCATAAAACCACTCGTTACTTCTAGTGGTTTTACAGAAAACCACCACATAGTGAAGAGGTTAACATTTTTTATGTGTTTATGAGATCTGGACTGTAAACAAGTCATTTTTGACAGTAAGCCCTGTCAGACCTTTTTAGATATAAAATTTCTATAACGCAGGAATGTTTAAATTTGGGGCCAGGAATTGCGTCATGCAAACAACTTGTCTGCGTCGTTAATATATAACAAGAACAAGAGACAAGCTAAACTCGTTAGTGTTACGCATACAAGAAAGGACATTTAACATTGATCAAAGACAGTCTAATGGACTCTGTTTATTCTATTTATTTGTTACAACCAAACAGGGTTTAGATCAAATGGTTTAAAAGTAGGGGACACACACTGAGAAAAGCTCGGGGAGAGACCTGAGGGACGCTTGGAGGGAAGAGAGGCAATCACCATCGGCCGCCCCTTTAAGACCGACCACACCCTAATCTTCCACCACTCTATCTTCACTAACCAGATGGTAAAGTATACCTGAATAATATGATATCTATTTTCTAATTGCATAGTCCTGACTTTAGATGTCCATCACAAACTAAAGGAATATAAATGAATTATTTTGCTGTTTGAGCCTAATAATCAGTAGAATAGAAATTCTGCCTTTACAGTTCACTGCAGAGGACTGCTAAGGGAGAAACCTATTACCGGCTGCATACTTGAGCCATAATTTAGTGAAATTATTTATATTCCAAGAATACTGTTTGTGGACATCTAAAGATCAATTATATACCTATAGTGAGATACGCTGGGACCGTGAAATAGCTTTTATATGTCAAGTGCCGTCAGCCCCATTCGTAACCTAGCATAACTCCTTCCATATCCATCTTGCAGCCCTTCCGAATGAATGCATGCACTGTAAGTCATTAAGAAGCGTTAGGTTAACGTATATCGAATGAAGTGCTGTGATTGATCTGTGGAAGAGATAGTCTCCCTATCGAGTGTGTTATGTATCTCCCTGAAGGAAGTTGCATTTAGTGAATAGGCCCCCACAATAATAAATTGTGCTGCAGGTGATGCCCAGTAACAGAGTGTTTATCTTAGCCAGGTGGAGGATTGGTTTATAATGGGAAAGGTTTAAGTGAATAGAATAGAGTTTGGTGTTTAAGAATTGAGGCGTGTATATCTGTGGTGCGGTCTATAAACCTAAAATATCTGTCCATTAGATTATTACGTGTCGCAGTATCGCTACTAATCACAATCTATAATCACTTGTAAATTGTAGTTTGCTAATCCGTTGATAACATACGATTGTATGAAACTTGACGTGTGAATAAATTTTGGTTTGAATTGTTTTACCGTTACGCAGTCTCATATCTTTATTGATTTTATTGTGTTTTAAAAATATCTAGAGAGCATCAAAAGAACTCGGGATAACGCGCCATATATTTGTTAAGACGTATATTCATTGATTGGTTATTAATCCCTATTTTAGGGGTTAAATACCAATTTATACCGCTGGTATTGGAGGCACTGTCAATAATATATATATATCTATGTATATCAACAATAAGAAAAATATGCGTCATAATTAATATATCCCTGACCTATTAAAGAAGTCAATAATCTCTAACAGCCCTTTACAGATATTACTTTTAATTTGTCCTCCATCACAGCCAGGATTTGTTATTAGTAATAATTAGATTTACTTTAGTGCACACTGCTGTTACATGTTCTAAATATAAATACACATTACTTTATGTTCTTTTATGATAAAGATATTGCAAGCAACACAGGAGAAGTGCCAAAAGAAAAAATATTTTCTGAAGGTTAGTTTAGTCTAATCATTCCATCCATAGATGAACAACCTTGGCTTTGTAAGACATGCATCACGACTCACTGTTAATAAATATATCAAATAGACCATAGCATTAAAACATACAGGGTTATCCAAAGAGATTCGAATTGCTTGAGAAAGGTAACCGAATGCTGAAAATCAGGGTTCGGTTACCTTTCCTGGCCATTCGGCTATCCAGAGAGCAGGCAATTCGCCAAATCCTGTCGAATTGCCTGCACATACGGTGCCTGTTCGGTCCCTGTTCGAGGGCAGTGAAATCCCCATCAAAAAGCACTGCTTCGGCTATTCAGAGAACACAAACCAGCAGTGAAAGGTTCCCCTAATGCCCTGCCATTCGGTGGTTTAATTCGGCAAATTTATTCAGGAGAATCCCATAGACTTCAATGTTAAAAATATTCCCGTTTTAATTCAATATCTAATAAACCGTTTATTATAAAATTCTGCAGCAAAAAGTCTCTTTATTTATAGATTTTTTAGGATACTTTAAGCATTTTTCTGAATTTTTTTTTTTTTTATTAAAAGTCCGATTTTTTTTTTTTTTTTTTTTTCAGTTTACTGATTTTTTTTGTAACAGCCCTCTTTATTATCATTCCCTGGACCTCCTGTGAAAATTTCAGACATTTTCGCTCAGTAGTTTCTTTGCAAACAGCGTTTCTTTTTCCCAGATTCATACAAATGGTTTTTCTAATTTATTCACTGCCTCCTCTACGTCACAGCTGCTTCGGCTCTGTGTGATTCGGCTCATGTTCGGCTCCTTTTCGGCTCCTGTTCGTCTTTTTCAAAGGTTAATCCAGATGTTTTTGCTTGTTTTCAGCGTGCATTCGGTTAGTTTTCGTCAGGTTTTCGGCAGCTTTTCCCTGCAATTCGGGGACCCTGTGCTGTTTGCTGAATACACCGCAGGGTCACCGAAATGCAATCGGCAAAAGGAACCGAATTGAAGAGAACGAAAAGTCACCGAACGTGCGGTGACTTTTCGAATCTCTTTGGATAACCCTGATAGTTCATCTTACAAAATGTAAACCTCTCTACGACTCACAAGAGGTGACGCAAATATATTAAACATTAATGGTAGAAAGTGGATGGCCGGAGAGTAGAGCCACTGCCATTGTAAGTGCAGAGAAATGAGAGGTCTACTATGACAATATCTGAGAATCTACCTTTTGGTCGGCCCTATGACAGATTGTGGTCATATTATATAGCCACATCGAAAAGCTAAACAGCCAAGCCCCACACAGTTCAAATTCTCTCCTGGCGGCTGACAGTATTGAGCTTTAAACACATTCTTCGCTTGACAGATCTGGCTCCAAATAAACAGAATGTGTCATAATGTTTAGGGACAAACTAATGTTTTCTGACAGAGGAACATATGGCACAGGGCTGGTGGGATGCATCTCTGGTGCACGAAAACATTTCAGAAATGGAAGTAATGAGGAAGCGTGCAATACAAAGTGATTTTAAATGCCCATACAAATCACTTAAGAATTCACTCGTGCCCAGGTGATTCCGAAGATTCTGCTCTTTTACAAGAACTAAAGGGGCATATATTAAATCATATCATTCAATTTTTAGTTATTGTCCTGCAGATAACCTCTTGGATAATCACTGTTTTCATCGCACAGTTTGCACATAAATCATACAGAAACCTCCTTAAAAGTGCTTTTATTAAAAAGTACAAGAGGAAAACAAAGAAAATCAAAAGCAAATAGAAGTGGTATTTCATTTCAGGGCTCTGCACGCAAACAACTGATCCGTTTAGTACTCCCAACTCCAACTGCAAGCATACCATAGAATCTAAAATCCCACTCCTTTGTATTCCACAGAAACATTTTGGAATAAATTTAAAGGCTGTTGAGCCTGCGGTCATGTGAGGAGTTTCTAAGCACACTGTATAAGTTCGCCCATAGCCTACATCCTTCCACACATGGGAAAAAGGGTAGTTTGTCTCCACCCAGGGCCGGTGCTCCCACTAGGCAAGCTAGGCAACCGCCTAGGGCGCACTGCCACCTAGGGGCACAATCTGCCTCAACCCGGGTTCCATTATTGTACTCGTTCCTTATTATCAGCTCGCAGACCCCTGCTAGCGACAGGCACCAGCAGAGGCGGATTAAAGAAAATAAGAGGCTGAAGAAAGATAGAGAAAGAATGGCACAAAAGAAAAGAGGCACAGAAGAAAGAAAGTAAAAAAGGGGCAGATGAAAGAAAGGAGGAAAGAAAGAGGCACAGAAGGAAGAAAGAAAGAGTCACAGAGGGCAGAGGAAAGAAAGAGGCACAGACCAATCCTGGGCCCGACCAGCAAGGGGAGGATAAGATAGGCACTGATTGACCGTGTGCGGCCCCTGTGCACAGTGTGTGCCCCCCACCCCTCGCGCACAGTGTGTGTGTGTCTCCCGCATTTCAAAAGTTAACAATTTTTTCTGGGGGGGACACAAGTAGCTGGTCTTGCCTAGGGCGCAAAATAGTCTAGCACCGGCCCTGTCTCCACCCTTCCTCTTTACAAATTAGATTGTGACAAAATCAGGTCTGCCATGCCTTCCTTAACCCCTTAAGGAAGGGCGTGCGTCGCTGGTCAGGCGGGGGTTAACGCTGGCGATCTGTACAGGTACGCCTCGCCGACAGGTGCCGCCACAAGCTACTGATTTCAGCCTGCCCCACAATCGACCCACGTCATTGGCTGCAAGGGGATGCGCCAAGGTGGCGCATTGAAGTCAGTGGGGCATACATGTATGCCCTGCAGCTTCAAAGCCCTCCCACCGCAAAGATGGCATATCACGTCCCGCGGCATCAAAGGGTTAAGGTTTCCCCCATATGTTGGCACTGGCACACTTTATCTGTCTTGTCATTTATCTGTATTTGCAAGGTTCATGTATTTTGTCTGTTGACCATAATGCTGTCATGAAACCCCTTGATCCCTACATGCAGACACTGCCTACCTATGACCTTAGAATAGCCGACAAAGCTAAACACAGGACAGACAAACAGAATAGAAAAGTAAAAACAAGCCAAAGTTAGGAAAAAGAGCACATAATCAAACAAAACCAGGGGTCAGTACCAGAATGGGTAGACATACAAAGCCTGGAGTCAGAACCAGAATGGGTAGTAACACAGAGCCAGTAGTGGGTACACAAGAAAATCAAGAAGAGCAAGGGTTGACTCTAGAGAGTAGTCAGGAAACAAAGCCAGAGTCCGTACACAGTACTGTATACCATAAATACTAGAACAGAATGGAAATTGCACTGATCAGGTTAAACCACAACAGGGCAACGAGACTTACTCAATGCTGGGTTTTTAAATCCAGCGGGCAGCATGTCATCACACTGCGCCCCACCAGCTTCCCTGACCCATGGCCGTAATCGGCAGCCATATCACTCGGCAGCACTGCTGACTGCCGGGCATCCGGGGGGCAGGGCAAATGCATTGCAAATTGAGAAATTGCTAGAAATGACTAGTCTTCTCACTGCTGATTTATATTTTGATATGTGTGGTACATGATTTGAGTGAAATCTATGTAGATTTATTTATTCATTCATTCAGTAGTGAAGGAGTTTTAAATAAAAACACTGTCAGGATGCAGTGGATTTATGGAAAACTACTTTCTATTGCAGACATTGTCAACGTCTATTTACTTTTTCATACTTTTTAGAGACACTCAGTTTATTTGACAGAGGGATCCCGCTGCTGGCCAAAAAGTGCTAATATCAGGGTAATTCAAAGAGATTCGAAAAGTCACCGCACGTTCGGTGACTTTTCGTTCTCTTCAAGTCGGTGCGAATCGGCTGTCCCATTTCGGCCACCCTGCGGTGTATTCAGCAAGCACCACAGGGCTGTTGAAGTGCAGGGAAAAGCTGGCGAAAACCCGGCGATTGCACGCCGAAAACCCGCAAAAACATCTGGATTAACCCGCCGAAGACGCCAGAAAATCCCAAGCAGGATCCGATCACACGCAGCCAAGCCTCTGGAAAAGCCGACACCGCAGACGAAGGCAGTGAATAAATTAGCAAAACAGTTTGCTTGAATGTTTGAAAAGTGAAACACTGTTTGCAGAGAAACTAATGAGCGAAAATGTCTGAAATTTACATATGAGATTCAGGGAATGATAATAAAAAGGGCTGTTACAGAAAAAATAAGTAAAGTTAAAAAAATAAATAATCGCAATTTTTTAAAAAAAAAAATCCAGAAAAATGCTTAAAATATCCTAAAGACTCTATAAATAAAAAAAAAATCTTTACTGCAGAATTTTATAATGAACGGTTTATTAGATATTGAACTAAAACGGGAATATTTTTAATATTGAAGCCTGAATAATTCTCCTGAATAAACCTGTTGAATGAAACCACCGAATGGCAGGGCATTTCGGGAACCTTTCACTGCTGGTTTGTGTTCTCTGAATAGCCGAAGCAGTGCTTTTTTATGGGGATTTCACTGCCCTCGAACAGGCACCGAACAGGCACCGTATGTTCAGGCAGTTCGCCAGGATATAACGAATTGCCTGCTCTCTGAATAGCCGAATGGCCAAGAAAGGTAACCGAACGCTGATTTTCAGCATTCAGTTAACTTTCTCCAGCAATTCGGATCTCTTTGAATAACCCTGTATATGTATAATACAGCTGGAGCTCAGTTTTTCTATGAAAACGGAACTCCAAGCGGATCAAACTGTTTCAGTACTTCAGCAGGTTTGTCCTAGGTACTGAAAATTTTGGGGCGCATCCTGAATCACATTTGCGGGAAAATTTGCAATGTATGAAATTCCTTTGCTTTGTTCCAGAATATGATCAGATAGAGTTTACCCTATGTTGGGTTCCTGCAGGTGCTTTTTTTTTTTTTTTTTTTTTTGTATTTAAGATTTTATTTTGTAAATAAAGTCAGCAGAAAATCAAACAAATATAAGCAGGGGCCACGCAGGGCCAACTACAGCAGTATTACCACGTGTGGAAAATAACAACCAAACAGCTCCCGATAGGGAGGGTCTCAGCGTATAATAATAATCAATAAGGGGGGAGGGGAAGGGGGGATGGCATGGTGTGGTGCGAACAAGGCCGACGATAGCGTCTTCACACGCAGGGTCAATACGTTTGCAGGTGGGGGGGGGGTCGTAAAGAAAAAGGGGGGTGTCTCAAAAAGAAAACTCCAAGAAACGCAGAAAAACAAGGAAATGGGAAGGGGTTAATAGGCAAAACTCAAAGTCTCAGCAGTGGTGGGTCAAGAGAAAATGCGTCATAAAATGGGGCGGCTCGGATATACAGTCCAACTGTCCCTTCAGCCCACATCTAGAAATAAAGTCGGGCGGGGTGCAGGTAGCGCGACCGCCAGTAGGCCACGGCACCCCACAGCCGCCCGACCCTCAGCATAGGAGAAAAAATTAGGGCCTTGCAACGCTCGTGCCGTTCCGTATTGACCGCCTCCAAGATTCCTGGGCAGAACTCCCCGGTACTTCGATGCATGTATCTGCGCCTTCCCTACCGTCAACTTGGGGGGAAGCGGTGTCCCAGATCCGCTGGAGAACAAGACTCGTCGTGGGGACCAGGTCAGCCCGTGGGCACCTCCGCTGGATCTCCTCCGTTGGGCTGCTTGACGTCGCCGCGTGTGCGGCCGTGCTTTTCTGATCGCCCACCTAGCGGGACCGCCTGTCCCGGGTCCCCGAGGGGGCACCATCGACATCCAACTCGCCAACTTGACTGCTCTCCAGGGTGTGTGGGTAGAGATCCTAACACAAGCAGGTAGGCACCTCTGGAGGGGGCGAGCTTCAGGAACCGGAATCCCATCTAGGCCGTTAATCTTGTCGCCCTTCTCCTCGGGCGTAGCAGCAGCAGGGCAGGGTACCGCGGCATGTTGCAGCGAATTAATCCCCAGCACTGACGTCAGCCGGTGCCATGTACCACGTGTCATCGGGCGCTCATCGTCTGCCCCGAGCAGCAACTCCAGGCAGGCTTCAAGTTCTGCCAGGGCGGCCTCCATGCTTCTGGCGGGGGAAGGGTGAACCAGCCGCCGCTGGTCCACGTTCATCCCCACAATCTCTGCTGTAGGCACAGCCTCAGCAGCCAGGGGACAGGGGCCCTCCATCCCCACGGCTCGCCGCAGCTGTGTTCCCCGATATGTAGGCTGCAGGTGGATCGGGTTGCACTCGTGCTGGGGCCTAGGCCCCAAGATGGCCGACGACAGAGCAGGCCCGGCAGGCAACAGAGACCCAAAACGGCTCGTCTCTGGTCCGGAGGGGGGACTAAACGGGCTCCGGACAGTATAACTCCGGTGGCCAGCCATGGTGGTACCTCAATTTATGAAAATCGTCCTGTAACTGTCAGCTGGAGGTCCCCAAAAGCGGCAGAAGTGTGGAGCTCCACGAAAACACGTCTGCCTCCGCTGGTAGCCGGCCACGCCCCCCCTGCAGGTGCTTTTGAACATCGAGTGAAGGAGTTAAATGTTTGCAGTTTTTCTGTGCTACATTAATGGATACTGTATGCAACATGGTTTTATCTCCTGCTAGACAGTGTCAAGTGACACACCATTTAAGACCATTCTCTTGATCCATGTAATCAGATTCAATTATTCTAGTAAGCTCTAGCTATATTTTTATCCTACCTTGTCACTTTCTGCAATGTTTATTGAAGGTTCTTCTTCAATCAATATCTAAAATCAATAGGATGCGCTGTGTAGAGGAGCGCTCCAACTCCAAATGGAAATAAAGGAACTTGTCGTTTTATCAGCTTGTTAAAATGTTTTTTCCACGAACATAAGTTGTAACAAACAGTGGCACGAACGTTTCTATCAACTAATTGATGTCAATTACAGCTCAGCCTTTAAAATACAGAATCAGTAGCTTTCTCAATAAGTAGAGATCAGAGGTCAGTATATAATATTATTCAATTACATTAATTTGTACTCTCACAGGCAAATGAAAAGTCAAATAAAGAGTCAAATGAAAGTCAAGAACATCAGTACATCAAATTCTCACACATTGCTCCCAATTTTTTTTTAAAAAAAAATCACTTTTCCTTAAATGGGGATTTTTTTTTATATTTATACAGTATGTCAGGCCACCAGGGCCACACCTGGCTGAATCAACTCAGAAATACACACAAATGAAGATGAATGCGTCAATAAGCGTAACACCAAGCATGGATCAAACCATGTTGTGCCACATATAACCATACAACAACAACGCAACAGATAAAGAAAACAACCAGGGGAAACCTGCAGGACAGCAAGACAGCAGAGAGCAGCTAACCCAACGTTTCGGTCAAAGACCTTTATCAAGGGTATATATCAAGGGCACACTTGTTGCCAATTAATTAAGCAACAGGTAAATTCTCAGGCTGTTGACTTCTGGGCAGAAGGGTTTAATCAGACCAATAAGAGCAGGACAGGGAAAATTAAGACGTCCAAGAAAAGCTGTGATTTTCTTTTGTTTATTAGATGATGTTACCTGGATAGTTAGGATCGCTGTATGTTTAGTAAGTGCTCTAATTGAGCTAGGGTTTTGTTTGTGGTTTTTCACCTGCAATACTGATTCAAAGCCAAGTGTGACGTTTGTTTATGCTGGAATAAAAGACCTCTCATTTGCACAACTTCAAGTCAGAACACATGTGAGTTTCATTTCATTTTTTTTTTTTTAAACATATTTTTATTCATCTTGGTTCAACATACATCAAAAACAGATAAATAGACGTCTCAGTAAACATCAGTATCAAATATTCAACTAATACATATACATGGCATCCAGTGTCCGAAAAAATTACTGTGCAACTCCCTTTAAAACCCATGAGATCCACATGGAGGTCGGTTAAGTGCGGGCATCTACCGGATCTGAGGGGGTGGAAGCCAGAAAACGGGACAAGGAGTGATCAGGGGGACCTTGCGGGATGGGTGGGGCATCTCGCAACATCTGTAGTGAGTACCATGGGGTGCAGAAAAAGGCATGACGTAAGGAGTCCTTAGTTTCGCATGGCAGGGTGCGAATAAGGGGGGTCCAATTGGTAAAGAAAGACTGAGTCTTCTTTTCTTGCTGCATCGCAGCCTCGGTCCAGTCCGCCAAAAATATGGCGTATATTCTGTCATAAACCATGCGAAAGGAAGGAGGGGTAGCGGAGATCCATTGGGACAAGATCGCCTTCTTGCCTGTTGCAGCTAACAGGGTGAGCCAAAAT
Organism: Leptobrachium leishanense; assembly: GCA_009667805.1. Lineage (NCBI taxonomy): Eukaryota > Metazoa > Chordata > Amphibia > Anura > Megophryidae > Leptobrachium > Leptobrachium leishanense. The sequence goes on along the minus strand of CM019071.1, from coordinate 24,534,805 downwards.
CGATGTAACTTACCAAAAGGTCTGGGGGTGTGAGGGGTCGGACGATTAAAGATGGCCCATTCCGGGGTAAAGGGGATTTCTAGACGCAGAACCTGTGAACCAAATCGTCGTATTGTGTCCCAAAACAGCGTAATAAAAGGACATGACCATAAACAATGCCGCAAGTCAGCATTAGTACCTTGACATTCTAAACAGTTTGCATTTGGTGACAGTCCCGCTCGAGCCATTCTGTCAGGCGCCATATACGCTCGATGAAGTATTCTATAGAACATGTCCCAGTAGTTAGCAGAGGGTAGAGAGTGCCTGGACAGTAAGGTGGTCCCTATCAAATCTTGTACGGAAAGCTCGGGAAAAATTGTGGTCCATCTAGTTATTGCTGCCCAAGGGAGTTTAGTGGGTAACGCGGATTGTAGAAGTGCGTATATAGTAGAGGTAGAGGGAGGGGACAGAGGGCGGGCAAACAGGAGTGTGTCGAGCGAATTAGCTAGGTCATTTGGGGACAATGTGCTCAACTGGGTAAGGAGAAATTGCTTTAATTGCAAGTAAAATACCGGGTGAATATCTAAGGGCATAATTCGGTTTTTCAAGGTCGTGTAGGAAAACGGCAAGCCTGACAGTCCATCAATGTAGTGGTGCATCTGAGTAAAACCGCGGTGGGCCAGAGTATGGAAGATTGGAGCAGGGGAGGCATTTTGGAAGTGAGGGTTTGTACAGTATAGGTGACCACAAAGTCGTTCGCCATGTGAGCTGAAGGCGCCTGCGAATCTTAATCCAGGCCGCTTTCGTGGAGGACAATAGTGGGTTAGAACGCAGACTAGGGGGGACATTGGGTGAGCTTTGATGGAGGAACGCCGATAAGGAAGAGGAAGGAAGCAATGCCTGCTCACCTGTAAGGGCACAAAGTGCGAGGTATCATTCAGCCAGTCGACAGCATAACGGTAAAGGGCCGCCAAATTATAGTCAATTATGTTCGGAAAGTTAATACCTCCCCTCGCCAGCGACTGTTGGAGCGCGGGAAGTGGAATACGTGCTCGTTTACCTTGCCAAATGAATGCCGCGTATAGTCTATTTAATATACGGAGATCTGTGGGCTTCAATAATAGAGGCAGAACCTGTAGGGGATAGAGTAATTTGGGAAATAAAGTCATTTTAATAAGCGCGGCCCTTCCCATGTACGACAACGGGAGAGAGCTCCATGCCTCCAAGAGAAATTTAGTTTGGTTGAGGTGGGGGTCAATATTGAGGCTGTACATTTGAGAAAGGTCCGTCGGTAGGATGATTCCTAGGTATTTAATGAAAGGTGTGGGAGCCCAAGAGAAGGGGAACTGTCTGAGCCAATCTCCCCGAGGTTTTAATCCCAGGGGTAGAGCGACAGACTTTACGTAGTTAATTTGGAAACCAGAGGCTGTGTGAAATGAATCAAATAAGGCCATCAATGGCGTAATAGCAGACTCTGGGTTCGAAAGAAACAATAGCAGATCGTCTGCAAAAGCCACCACTTTTAGCGTCACCGAAGAGGACAAACTAATACCCGTAATAGCCGGGCACGTCTCTATAATGCGAAGGAGGGGTTCCAGGGCAAGATTAAACAATAATGGTGATAAGGGACACCCCTGTCTGGTTCCTCTCCCTAGTACAAAGGAGTAGAATTAAGGCCATTCGCTGTGATTACTGTGGAAGGGTTATTGTAGAGCGCGCGGAATAGGGACAAGAAGACCTTTCCGAAGTGGTGGAACTTAATGAATCTCTCTATATAGGCCCAGGATATCCTATCGAACGCGTTATCGGCGTCGCAACTCAATAGAAGGTTTGAGGCTTGTGGTGTAAGGGAGGAGGACCATATGGCCGCTATAGCCTTGCGTATGTTTGTGGTAGAGTGTCGGCCCGCAAGGAAACCGGTTTGTTGAGGGCCCACTAGTCGAGCCATCGGTCTCTGTAGACGTCCAGCCATGATGGTAGATAACAGTTTCAAGTCATTGTTTAATAATGCAATAGGCCGATAGGAAGTGACCAAGGTAGGATCCCTTCCCGGCTTGGGGAGCACCACTACTCTGGCTGCGTTAAAAGTCGGGGGGGGTTCTTCCCCTTGTAGAATGTTATTATAAAGTGAGACCAAGTGTGGGACCACCGAGCCCGAAAGGAGTTTGTAATATTCTGCCCCAAATCCATCTGGTCCTGGGGTTTTCCCATTTTTGAGCAAAGTTATCGCTTTTTGGACTTCGATGTGCGAAATCGGCGCTGAAAGGGCATCTCTCTCAGTTGGGGATAATTTAGGAATTTGTGCTTTATGAAAGATATTTAATTGTGTCGGACAATCGTCAGGGCCTGTCTTGTAGAAGTCAGAAAAACATTGCCGGAAATACCCAACAATATCTACTGGGTCAGTAAGTAGGTACCATCCGTGGTTTTAATTTGGGAGATAAAGGGTCTGGTTTGAGTCTGGGAGCGAACCAGGTTGGCCAGGAGGCGACCATGCTTGTTACCAAAGCGATAGAACCGGGATTTCTGATGCTGCCAGGAGCGCTGTGCTTGGGTGGTAGCTAGAGTGTCGTATCTGGCTTTGTCTTGTTTATACGTCTGCAATGCATCAGGGGTTGGGTCAGTCAAATAAGCTCTGTAACTCCTGAGCAAATCCGAATGGGCCTCAGTAAGATGCAGGGCGTCTTCCCTCCGTTTCCGGGCCGTAAACTCCATAATCTGTCCCCGTAGCACTGCTTTTGACGCCGACCAAAATAAATTGACATCCTCTACATGTTCAATGTTGTCGTCGGTGTAGTTGTGCCAAGCAAGCTCAACGTGTGATGTAAATTTACCGGACGTCATGAGATGGAAGGGAAACGCCAGTTCCGTGAATAGGACCGTGGGCTTCCCAGTTTCATCTCCATTGAGACCGGGGCGTGATCAGTGAGTGTAATCGGGCCAATCTCAGTGCCTAAAGCACGGGAGTAAGAGTGTCCGAAATTAAAAAGAGGTCTAGGCGCGAAAATGATTTGTGGGGTCGGAATAAAATGTAAAGTCCCTGCCCGTTGGGTTGTGCACGCGCCATATGTCAACCAAATCAAAATGCGTCATAAGATAGGTCGGACAGTGAGTTGCGAGCGCCCTCTAGGTGTCACACGGCTTGGGGCTCGGTCGAGTATCAAGTCCGGTACGTCGTTAAGGTCCCCTCCCACTATTCTGTGAGAAGCGTCGTGAAGATGGAGCAACGGGAGTAGCGTTCTATAGAATGGTAAATTCGGGCCATTAGGGGCATAGATATTGAGTAATTGAAAGTGTTCCTGTCCAATCATAAGCGTGAGGAGGGAGTACCTGCCGTCCGCATCATTAACCGCTACCGTGTCAGTGTATGGAAGTCTCTTATTTAAGAGAATTGCAGTGCCTCTAGATTTTTGAGTGTAAACCGAGGAAGTTTGATATCCCACCCAGGGGGCCCGCAGGGTTTGGTCCGATTTAGTCCAGTGAGTTTCTTGGAGGAAAACGATATCAGGGTCTAACCTCTTTAAATATTGGATTACTTTCTTACGTTTAATTGGCGAATTAAGACCCTCAACATTCCAGGATACTACCTTAAAAGAATTACGTGTGAATATTTGAGGTTCAACAGAGGACGGGAGTGAGGTATTAGTGTCATGTATTATGGTGGATGCCATAATCGAATTCGAGAGGATGTAAAGGAATAAGCAACATTAAAGGGGGTTAGGGCCCGTCCCAGCAGCGGTCCCCGCACCTCAAGCACAATATAAGACGTCAATATCCGTAGGTGTATCAGTAGAAGAGCGAACCAAGACATTTTAATTATAAACAACAAATTAACCAAGTATCTAACAGAAAAGATATGAACCATATAACAGAAGAAAATCAAAAAGGCTCCGTTTGGGGAGTGGAAGTCCATCTCCTCCATGGCGATTTTGTCCAATGACACGTCGCTGAGTGGTGGAGTTGTCTGTGTAGCACATAGAGAAATCGCAAACTACTATAAGAACACAATAAAGAAAAACGCAAACCAACATTAGTGGATGTTAATGTTCGTGGTATATCCATGACACAGCTTTTGCAACCATCATTGGGGAGGTGTAGATTGGCGTCGTTGCTGCTGATCTGATCCATCTCCCAAGATTGCTGAAGCGTCGAACGGTGTGTCGTAGAACGTAACCTGACCGTGAAGGTGCACTCGAAGACGCGCCGGATATTGTAGGGTGAATCTGATGTTGGCCGCCGCCAATTTTGTACAGACAGGGGCAAACGCCCTACGACGGGCAGCTAAAGATGCCGAAAAGTCCTGGAAAAGACGCAATGTAGTTCCCTGATAATCCAAAGCGCCGGCTTTTCTGTACGCTTGTAGAATGTTGGTTTTATCCATGAAGTTGAGCAATTTAAATATGACCGTGCGAGGGCGGGTCAACGATGGGGAGAGATCAGGCCCCAATCTGTGGACTCGCTCAACCACCAGTGGTACATTGGTAGCGATGCCCAAGGCTGTGGAAGCCAAGTACTAACAAAGTGTTGAAGTTGCGGGCCTTTCACAGTCTCAGGGAGTCCCACAATGCGTAAATTATTTCTGCGGCTTCTGTTTTCGAGGTCATCAATTTTGTCCAGTAAGGTGGAAAGCAAGGAGTCATGAGAGTCCACAGTTGTTTGAAGAGGAGTAAGCCCATCCTCCAATGTAGACACTCTGTCCTCTACCTCCGTCAAACGTTGGGCTTGAGAGGTAAGTTGGGAAAGCGCCAGTTCGAGGGACGCTGAGAGACGGCCCAGTTTTTCATCCAGTAGTGGCGATAGTATGGCTGTAAACTCAGCCATTTGAGCGGTGGTTACGGGCGTAGGTGTAAGCGCCAATTGTGGGCTAGACGGAGCGCTACCCAGGTCCGATGTCGAGTGGGTCGGAGATCTGGCCTGCGCAAGGGCACTCTTTCCCTGTCCTTTGGTCGTTTGCCGTCTGGAGGATTTAGACGTTGAAGCAATGAATTTGTCCATGGTGACGGGAGTTACCAGATCTAGTAGTGTCCAGAAAATTTGAAAAAACGCAGATAGTGCAGAGTGTCCAGAGAAATTATAACCCGCAGACAGTGCGGAGTGTCCAGAAAAATTATAACCCGCAGACAGGGCGGAGTGTCCAGAAAAATTGTAATTGTGGGCAATTTAAATGTATGTGGTGCCTATCCTCACCGAATGGAAAGTCAGGACAGCAACCCAAAAGAAAAAATTACTGAGCTTGACGCAGAGTCTAGAAAAAATTAACACGTGGGCCTCCAAGACGGGGAGCCAAGATAAATTGTGTTATGCGTTTTTCACCTTAGTGATTTGTACTGTTTCTTCAGTATAGACAGCGCAGAGTTTCCAGAAAAATTATAATGTATAGACAGCGGAGAGTGTCCAGAAAAATTATAATGTATAGACAGCGGAGAGTGTCCAGAAAAATTATAATGTATAGACAGCGGAGAGTGTCCAGAAAAATTATAATGTATAGACAGCGGAGAGTGTCCAGAAAAATTATTATGCGGACTATCAAAAAAAATAAAAAAAAAATAATGTTTTGAGACGGTGGGCTGCGCAGGGCCCACCAGAAAAATTGAATATGCGTGGGTATAGGGTCTCCCAAGGGTCACCACAAAAATTGAAAGTATAGGATCAGTGGGCCTCCTAGGGGTCAACAAAAAGTGCCAATGTAGAGTGTTCTCCTGTTTAACACAGCAGGATGGCATGTAGGTAGTGGGATACACGGCCTGGGTCCAGGACTGAGCCCTCCGAGGACGGTGAGGGGCGAGAGCACTCCCGCCGGAAGCTTCCGGCAACTGTTCACGTGCGCCGGATCAGGTGCCGCCAAACTGACCCCAGCAAACGGCGCTGAGGAAGCGCAAGAAGAGGAAGCCGGCGCCTCAACACAGGGGTCCGAGGCAGCGGAGGGTAAAGGAAATGGCGCACTCACCCCAACGGGCGTGATAGCAGCGCGTTCGAGCGCAGCGTCAGGCTTCAGTCCGGGCCTGTAGAAGGGTCACGCACCCGCACAGCCGTGCGGGTTATGGAACGGCCAAAATCTGGCCACGGACCTCCGGGGATGAAGAGGGCGACAATTCAGTTAGTCAGCAGCGGCGTGGCAGGCAGGGATGCCTCAGATGCCATCAGATGGGAAACCTCTTCGAATGGAGCTGTCTTAAAATGCGGCCATTACTTAGGCCCGCCTCCCGGAAGTCGTTTCATTTCATTTTAAATTTATAGCTATACATTTGTTCATTGGAGTTCTGTACAGTTCAGTAATGAATGGTTTCATTGCACCAGATTATTCCACTGACAGCAATAATTTTTAATATTATTATAGTATATAAACAAAAAAATTATATATTATCTAATTTATATATATGTATATATATGACTTATTTAGAACAAATTGTATAATATTTAAATATTAAAATCTCTTTATGCTTATTGTATGAATGTTGTGTCTGTGCTTGCAAAAGCAAAATTAAACTTGGAAAATTAATGGAAGTAAACGTAATAACAATAGCATGTCATTTTTATCGATTAGATTCTCCCGACAGTAAAGAATGTTTGAGGGGGGTTAGAAAAAAAAGCTTACTAAAAATAAAATCAGGTTTACAAAAGCAAGAAAAATCCCATTGAAAGCAATTGACATTTTTAGATAAATCCTGCTCTATCTGTTCTTTCGTCATGCAGCTTGCAGACTTTTAAGAATAATCCTCTTAGTAGGGGCTTAGATGAGACAGGTATCCTTAACCCCTCACTCAGGAGGTGCCCTGGTAACTACCATGCCTGAAGCAGGGCCCGTCTGAATGAGCTTTAGGATTATAGAGGGTAAAGTAATATGCTTGATAGTTACAACTATGCATCTAGAACAATCATTTCAATTAGGGGATCAATGTTCTGAGAGGTAACATTTAATAAAAAGGGAAAAAATTCAAGTGACTGTTCTGACATTATTATGCCTTTCTCCTGTTTTAGGAATACAGGATTTTTTGCAAAATACTTAAGTCAAAACATGGTATCAAACACTGTCTCATCCTCATCAATATTTTATTAAACACATGTTAGCGGCTGGATGGAGTAGATGTAACATCACTGCTCTATAACCACGGTGACATTTTTGAATCCCAGCCAGAGCACCTCTCCAGTAAGTGTCTTTGGGCAAGACACCTAACGGTACATACTCACCACCCAGGACATACTTGAAAACGAGAGAAATCTCAATGTATCCTTCCTGGTAAAATCCTTTCTTAAAAAAAAAAAAACACGTATAGGAAGTGATGTGGTTGATGCAACGGGATACAGGTACCCGGCATTAGGAGGCAGACTTACACCAGGTATAAATATTAGGGATGTGCGTTTCGGGTTTCGGAATTTCGGAATTTTCACGAAATTTCCCGATTCGTGTTTTCGGATGCGGCCGAATTTCCGAAAAATTTTAGATCCGAAAATTTCAGATCCGAAATGTTTTCCGAGCCGAAACGAAATATTTTCGGATTTTTCGAATGGACTTGAAATGTGTCAAACGAGGAGAACAGATGTTCGGAAAAACGAAAATTTTCCGAAAAACGAAAATTTTCCGAAAAACGAAAATTTTGTAAAAACGAAAATTTTCTGAAAAACGAAAATTTTTCGAAAAAACGAAAAGTCGATACAAAAAACGGTCAAAATGACACAAAAAACACGAAAAATGGTCGATATTCCCGAAAAATGTGCAATTCCGAAAAAAGAAAATTTCCGAAATTACGAAAAGTCGATACAAAAACACCGAGCACAGTGACACGAAAATACGAAAAATGGTCGATATTCCGAAAAAAAAATGTACCCGAAAAACGGGCCGAACCGAATCGAATCGAAACCGAAATCGGTCGAAACGAGCCGAATCGAAAAGTTTAAAAATCCGAAAAATCGAACCGAATCGAACCGAAAAAAAAATCGGTGCACAAGCCTAATAAATATATAAAAGAGAATGATCAAAGAGTTCATTATAAACTGAAGAAGCCAGTTTTACTTTCAAAATTAATTTCTACTGCTTATTGCTGTGTTGAATTGGAGGGTTTTAATAAATTTGTATTGGTGTGTGGAACTCAGAAGGCAGTTGTTATAAACACCACAGAAAAGGGGAAGGACACGCCTTCAATAAATTCCTCAGCATCTATACTGAGCCACCTACAGCATAGGAGGCTCCAACTCATGTGAGTGCATTTATTAACGGATGCCGACAGACTCTGTCCACTTATCTAGAATTTCTTTTGGTGATTTTACTCACCTTTCCTCCCTTGCTGCATGCAGCGTCTCCTCTTCAGCACCCGGGCCTAGAAACATGGAAGTCCCTGAAGCTTTTCTGCGAAATCTGTGCTCCTAAGCAGCTTGCGCACCACTATGGGGCATGTTCTGGAGTACTTGTGGAGAACAATGAAGCATGGTGTCAGTGCACTCTCTGTGTGCTGATGTCACTAGCGACTGATCTGGAGACAGACAGGCAGAAAACTCAAAATTCCCGGTAGCTGGTACCCCTGGGTGGGATGGTGGAAACTCCTCCACTTCACTTCGTGATTTCACCAGATCGGGGGAGACTCTACACATTCTGATTGTTTTAAAGCCATAAAGTGGTCAGGGTGATTAACAGGATGTTTGTTGGATACCTACAGAGTTTAAAATAATTTATTGGTGCACAACATTGCGTTATTGTCTCCTGTTTGTGTTTTGAGGAGTATAACAGTGATCCTCCACCATGTTTTATACAGGAAGGTCTGCTGTATTATCCAACTGTGTTATGGCTCCACCCTTATAAATAATATACCAAAGTATATGGGAGCGCATAAAAACATATACAACATAACATAGAAATGAAACACAACAAATGAATAGTTGAATTAATCAAAAAATATATAAATATAAAATAGAATATAAAAAATAATAAAAATGAATAATAGTCCGTGAGTCAAACGGGGAGTCTTCAAGATATTAGATGCACGCCTTTGAGTCTCTTGTGGGGGACTCCTCCCATATATCGATTCCTCTTTCTTGATGGTAAATATATCTCAGACAAGAGAGAAAGGGTACATAGTACAGTTCTGCAGTGAACGAAATATACTGTGTATAAAAGAGAGACCCACTCACGTGTTCTAGAACCTCCTCTTATGGGTGGTTCTGTAATAGCGCCCAGGACCTCTTGACATCTGAGGGGGTCCCACTTCATAGATCCCGGTTAGATCCAGAGTCCTGCAGACTTCATTAGTAGATTAGTACCACTTAAGCATATGAAATATATGAAAATGTGGCAACAGTGTACCAAAAAGGAATTGCGTCAAAAAAGAATATAAATAAAATAAAATAAAATAAATTGGGGAATCTGGAAAGTAATTTAAAAGGGTTTAATACAAATATAATACATAAAACTGGACGCATTTCGCCCGCTACTGCAGGCCTTATCAATCGGGTTGAGTTTAAATTCCAGAAATCCCCACTTTTATATTTCCAGATGAATCAAAAATAAAAAAAACGTGTAAATTTGCATGTGGGTCACAATACTATACATTGTGTGTCATTGCAGTGACGTACTTCCGTCTCTGGCGCCATTACGGTGATGCATTTCCGCCTCCATTCTCGGCTCCCAACGATGACACCAGACCGATCTGAGTGCCAAGTACTTTTGTTTTCTTCTATGAGGCCGTCCACGCTGCCAAACCAGCTGGGCCATCCACACTCTCACCAGATGTCCCACGGCTGCTCCACCTCAATTATCCGACCATCGGCAACAAAAACAAAACAAAAACAAAAAAAGGGGTGGTTTCATAAAAAGGGGAAAACCACCCCCTCTTTTTGTTTTTGTTTTGTTTTTGTTGCCGATGGCCGGATAATTGAATATAAATTTCTGGAATTTAAACTCAACCCAATTGATAAGGCCTGCAGTAGCGGGCGAAACGCGTCCGGTTTTATGTATTATATTTGTATTAAACACTTTTAAATTACTTTCCAGATTCCCCAATTTATTTTATATTATTTTATTTATTTATATTCTTTTTTGACGCAATTCCTTTTTGGTACACTGTTGCCACATTTTCATATATTTCATATGCTGAAGTGGTACTAATCTACTAATGAAGTCTGCAGGACTCTGGATCTAACCGGGATCTATGAGGTGGGACCCCCTCAGATGTTAAGAGGTCCTGGGCGCTATTACAGAACCACCCATAAGAGGAGGTTCTAGAGCACGTGATTGTGTCTCTCTTTTATACACAGTATATTTTGTTCACTGCAGAACTGTACTATGTACCCTTTCTCTCTCCTTTGAGATATACTGTATTTACCATCAAGAAAGAGGAATCGATATATGGGAGGAGTCCCCCACTAGAGACTCAAAGACGTGCATCTAGTGTCTTGAAGACTCCCCGTTTGACTCACAGACTATTATTCATTTTTATTATTTTTTCTTTTTTATATACTATTTTTTATTTATATATTTTTTGATTAATTCAACTATTCATTTGTTGTGTTTCATTTCTATGTTATGTTGTATATGTTTTTATGCGCTCCCATATACTTTGGTATATTATTTATAATTTGTTAGGAGTGGAGGATACACTTATCTGGTGAGCTGAAATTGTTATTGATTCTAATATAACAACCGAGCGCCTATACACTTACCTTTTCAGGCTGTTCTATTAATGGCTCTACCTTTGTTTGTCTTTAAATTAATCCTTAACAATTCTGGGGCCCTATTCCAACTGAGTTATAATTAATGAGTGACTCGTTACGTACAATGGCACCACTCTAATCATTGCAAGAAAAGGGTGAATGGCTGAGGACTAGTTTGTGTTTGTATTTCATTTGGGTTACCCCATATGGTGGTTTAATGAATGGCTGACACTTTCTGTGTTACTTTTCTCCTATTTTTGTTACATTTCACTATAGAGCCAATGTTTATTGTATCCACCACTCTTATCCATACAGATTCCAGTCATGCCACAAATATTCCTCCTGGCTTTGCATGTGCAGCTGCCAACTGTAACAGCAATAAACAAACTTTGTACAGGAGGTGCTAAATTGTGTTGACTTGAATAACAAGTGATACCAAGGTCGCTCGTTATTCTCATCTCAAATCAGTATTTCAGAAAAAAATCCCAGTGTTAATCCCATTTCTTTAGCAACCTTCAGACCTCAGCCATGGCTCATCTAGCTTGTTTGTAGAGGATCGGGGGGGATGGGGACGGACAGACAGAAGGTTGCAGAACAAAAAGGTTTCTGGAAACCAGATTAAAGTGCAGGAAATAGACCTCCAAATGTAATTTGTTAAGAGACTCATGATACGCTTTGCGGGACAATATAAAAAAATATTACATGTCAACTGGAACGGATCCTGCCAGACCCATATAGGGCTCTATCACCTCCTTCAAGCTAACACTAGCATCAGCGTTAGCGCTAGGGATGTGCATTTCGGGTTTCGGAATTTTCACGAAATTTCCCGATTCGTGTCTTCGGATTCGGCCGAATTTCCGAATCGGATCGGACCCGAAAACCGACAGATCCGAAAAGTTTTCCGAGCCGAAACGAAAAATTTTCGGATTTTTCGAATGGACTTGAAATGTGTCAAATCGAAATTTATTTTTGCTCTATTCATGATTTCGGTTCCATTCGTGATTTTGGTTCCATTTCGGTAATCCTGGACATCGTATATTTAACTATTATCGGTTATATCGCTGATTCTGTAAATTTTGTATTTGTAAATGCGTATCACTTGTTTCTTGTGGCATTCGGGTCAGTTTAGCGTTTTTTAAATCGTTTTGTTCATTTTTTTTGTTCCTTGGCTTTCATACCATTTTAATATGATTAAATAAAGTTGTGAAATGTATATTCATAAGAAAAAAAGGATCTTTATTTAATAAAAAAAAAACACGATAGAATCGCCAGAATTATCGTATCGACGGAATGAATTATCGGATCCGAAAAACAAACCAAAAATTTATTATAAAAAAAGATATAAAGTAAAAAAAAGTAAACCATAGTAGTTTACGTCAAAACGAATAGAGTTAGACACTTTGAAACGAGGAGAACAGACGTTCCGAAAAAACGAAAATTTCCGAAATCACGAAAAGTCGATACAAAAAACGAGCAAAGTGACCCGAAAACACGAAAAATGGTCGATATTCCGAAAAAAAAATGTACACGAAAAACGAGCCGAACCGAACCGAATCGAAACAGAAATCAGTCGAAACGAGCCGAATCGAAAATTTTAAACATCCGAACAAATCGAACCGAATCGAACCGAAAAAAAAATTGGTGCACAAGCCTAGTTAGCGCTAGCTTAAAGGAGGTTATAGCACTGCACCCACATCGCCTTCGAAACGCTAACGGGTTTAAAAAAACATTAGCGCTCATTAATTTGCGATTTGTAGCACGAGTTTACTGTACTTTGCGCTCCCTATACCTAACATGGAGAGCGCAAAGTGAAAGCACAGATTAACTAGCCTTAGCATCACTTGGTCCTAACACTAGTTAATAAGAGCTGGCACTAACTGAAGAAGTTATCGCCAGCTCAGAGCTCTAGGTAACGGATTGCGCTGCTGCAGAATCCGTCACCTTCTGCTCAAAACCCCCCAACAATCACATACTCATCTCTTATCCCGCGGTGAGAACGGTGGCCCGATCCTTTGCTTCTATCCGGCTGAAGAAAGTCCCTGTCTCCCTCTATGATCACTCCACCGACCAGCAAGATTTCACAAGAGGCGAGATCCTGACAGTCATGTGACCCGGCAGCACAATCCTCCATGGATTCCTATAGACGTCACGAAGGGTTTGCTGGAGACGGCGCTGCCCCAGCATCTGCGAGCTTATCGATCTCTAAGGGGCAGGCTGCCGGACTCGGCACCTGCCCCACGATCTGCTGGGGAAACCGGGATGCTGAGGGGAAGTTAGCGAACACTAATTTTTCCCCTTACCGTCCTGGTTTTAGCTCAGGGCAGCTGATAGTGCCCCTAGTGCTTAAGATATTTCTGATATGGTTACTCAATTCTGAAGCTTTAATCTCCCTGGTGGTCTATTTATTATGAAATTTCCTGTCTGAAAGCAGTCAGTTTGTTTTTTTTGCCCCCCTAGCGGCATCCGGGGTTAAATTCCTATGTTGGAAGCGGTAACCCCGAGCAACACTCGGGATGCCGCTGCCACATCTCCCTGCACTCCCTCGATGTCCCCAGCTGCCTCCTCCGGCGACCGCGACCTCATTACTTCCTGGTTTCTTCCTCGCGAGAAGGAATCCAGGAAGTAAAACGCCGCGATCGCCTGAGGAGACTGCAGAGATCAGTGAGAGAGCGCACAGAGAGGTATTGTATACAGCCCGAGTGTGTCTCGGGGTTACCGCTCTTAGCGGTGAAAGTTAACCCCGAGACAAACTAGGGAACACCATCAGGGAGGTTAAAGAAAGAAAAAACAAAAAAACACCCATTAGCCTCCTTTATAGTTTTTGGGAAACATAGCATGCTAAGTCGATATGACTCTTCAGCAGTGGCGTAGCGTGGGGGGGCTGGGGGGGCCGTGGCTCCGGGCACAGTTTTCTTGGGGGTGCATAATTTCAAAAGAAATTTGCGCCCCTAAAACTTGAGGCCCGAACTGACCCGCCGGGCCCGTGGGTTGAGGGGACCCAGATGCCGGGCAGCGGGAGTGCCTGCCCGGTCCTGAACAGTGAGTCCATCCATGTTGAAGGGGAGGCAGCTGCGTGCAGGCGCAGCCGGTCACGTGGTCCGGCTAATCAGGTGGTACTGAGTCTCTGTACCACCTGACTGGCCGGACCGCGTGACCTGCTCATGCACGCAGCCGCCTCCCCTTCAACACGGACAGACTCATATGCTGTTCAGGACCGGGCAGGCACTCCCGCTGCATGGCATCTGGGTCCCAACCCCTGCTGGATCCGGAGCTGGGGCAATATCCATCTGTATGAGCTGGCTGCCGCTGGGGCAATATCCATGTGAGAGCTGGGGCATATCCATGTGTAAGCTGGGGCATATCCATGTGTGAGCTGGGGGCAAATCCATGTGTGAGCTGGGGGCAAATCCATGAGCTGGGGCATATCCATGTGTGAGCTGGGGCATATCCATGTGTGAGCTGGGGGCAAATCCATGAGCTGGGGCATATCCATGTGTGAGCTGGGGCATATCCATGTGTGAGCTGGGGCATATCCATGTGTGAGCTGGGGGCAAATCCATGAGCTGGGGCAAATCCATGAACTGGGGCAAATCCATGTGTGAGCAGGGGCATATCCATGAGCTGGGGCATATCCATGAGCTGGGGCAAATCCATGTGTGAGCTGGGGCATATCCATGTGTGAGCTGGGGCAGTATCCATGTGTGAGCTGGGGCAGTATCCATGTGTTAGCTGGGGCAGTATCCATGTGAGAGCTGGCTGGGGCAGTATCCATGTGAGAGCTGGCTGGGGCAATATCCATGTGAGAGCTGGCTGGGGCAATATCCATGTGAGAGCTGGCTGGGGCAATATCCATGTGAGAGCTGGCTGTGGTAATATCCATGTGAGAGCTGGGGCAATATCGATAACGTGTCCACAGGTTGGGGGGGCGCACAATTCTTGGCTGGCCCCGGGCGCTGACAACCCACGCTACGCCACTGCTCTTCAGGATGTGCTATAACCCCAAAACACTATTGATTAAAGTTGTGATCATGCCCCCCCCTCATCAATAAAGATAAAGCAAACATAGGGTCATCTCAAATATGCACCATCTGATGTCCCATGTTCATTCTTTTTAATGTTGGATGACATGGTCTTTTATGAAACGCATCAAGTTGAGAGATATACTTACCTATAGTACCACACCGCAGTGAACACTACAATCCTCCATCCTCCTCTTGCTGCCTGTAAAAGAAAACTAGCAATTAGTAGTTCGCAGTGTCCGATGGCCATCTTTAGAGGGTCTCTGCCAGTAAAGGATAGTGCTTCCATAAATTACAAATTACTGCCGGCAATAGGGATCCGCTAAGAGTTAACAGAACGCTCCTCATTTTCCCATCAGCAGCTCCCTATTACCAGCTCAGCCAGAATCACCTTGGTTTCATGATTATTTTTGCCACAGGGGACTGTTCATTAGTCGTGAAAGACGTAATTGAATAAACGTGTCTCAAAACTAACCAATCGATCAACATATAGGATCTGTTTAAATGCGCGTTTCATTATTTAAAAAGAAAAAAAACACCTAAGGCTAGGTTCAGACGAACGCATTTTTCACGTTGTCCGTGAAAAAGTGCGTTTGAACGAATGGACGTATTTTTTCATGGAATACGTGATAGCGGTCATACGATGCGCATTTTTGTCCGTGATTTTGTATGGATCATCAATAAAACCCTTTTGCGTCTGGACGTTATGTTGGCCGGACGTGTGCAGCGTCTGACGTCTCCCAAACACGCCGCTATGCGGCCGCAGCGCACTCTGTACGTCAGTAGTAGCGGTTTGACGTTCTCGAAAAAATGCGTTCGTTTGCCACTTGCGTTGCACGGACGAACTTTCGTGCGGCCGTTCGTCGTATGTTCCCCGGCATTGGACGTCATTTGCTGCTAGCACGGCCGTGATTTCGTGCGGCTAAACGCACGTTAAAACTGCTTTCGTCTGACCTTAGCCTAAGGTTTAACACCGTCATGACTTATTTCTATTCGGCCTTTTCCAAATACAGGTGTAAGTGCCCTATCTGTTCCAGAACATATTTTCAAATACTTTGGAGGTTATTTTCTAATCCAGAAATTGCAGAGAACTGTCAAGGGAATTGCAGGTTATAGCCTGAAAAAGGTTTCAAACCATTAGAGTTTCTTCTTCCTCCAGCTTTTTTTTGGGGGGGGGGGTCTTTTTTTTTATTACAAAAAAGGTAATCTTTGTCTATAGTCTTCAAATGCACCTGTTTCGACCAAAAACATAAATCAATTCTTGATTTAGCGAATAACCAAATTCTAAAAGGGGTTATTCAGAGAGATCCAAAATGTTGACGAAATGTGACTGGACACTGAAATTCAGCGAACAGGGACATTTCAGGGCCATTCGGCTATTCAGAGAGCAAGGCAATTCGCCAAATGTTGGCGAATTGCTTGCACATACGGTGCTTTTCGATGGCAGTGAAATCCCCCAAAGAGAAGCAATGGTTAATCTATTCAGAGACACCAAACAGCAGTGAAATGTCGGCGAAATGTCCTGCTGTTCGGTGCTTTCATTCATCAGGTTTATTCAGGCGAATTCCATAGGCTTCAATGTTAAAAATATTCACGTTTTAATTCAATATCTAATAAACTGTTTATTATTTTAATCTGCAGTAAAAAGTCAATTTACTTATAGATTTTTTTTAGGATCTTTTAGGCATTTTTTTGTCAAAATTGTTTTCCCGTTTTTTTTTTTAAATCGTTTTTTCCTTTTTCTGTAACAGACCTTTTTATTATCATTCATTGGACTTTATATGTAAATTTCAGACATTTTCGTTCTGTAGTTTATTTGCAAACAGCGTTTCACTTTTCAAACATTCAAGCAAACTGTTTTTTTTTTCTCACTCCATTCGTCTGCGGTGTTGGGTTTTTCCGGCGGCTGCTCGGATTTTTCTGGCATGTTCGGCTTGGTTTTTGCGGCGGTGTCTGCAGGTTTTTGGTGAGTGTTCGGTGGGTTTGCGGTGGGTTTTCCCTACACTACGGGGGGCCCTTCGGTGCATGTCGAATATACAGCAGGGTTGGTGAACTAGAATCGCCGAATCGCCCCGAAGTGCAGGGAAGGAAAGGTCACCGAATGTGCGGTGACTTTTCAAATCTCTCTGAATAACCCCTTAACAGTTTGGAGGCAAAGGTGGAAGGAAGAATGCGTAAGAAAAGCAGTTATTTATCAATTCTAACATTTTCAGAAACGGGGTTTGCATTTAATAGTCCATTATTTAATAGTCCACATGTCCATTATGGTAGTTGCTGGTTTATATTCTTGTCACATAGGGTTTTGGAAGTTAATTTACTTTCAACACCCGAGTGAAAAGCAAGGACAGGTGGATATGAGACCGCCAACTCCTCCAGGACTATTTAGAACTTTTACCAGCTTGATGAAAACATGTCTGGGCTGAAGACAGAGATAAACCCGCGAGACTGCCAATCTATTATGCACATGGTGTTAAATGCGTCTTCAAGGATTACTCTGCAGATTAAGATATAGGAACAAAGAATCACTATGAGCTAAAAAGCAACGTGTTAAATTAAAAAAATAAAAAAAAGAAGAAAACAAAAAAAAGGAAATGTAACGTTATGGAACATTGCCGTAAAAATACAAATTATATAAAAAAAAAAGAATAAATTACATCCATCGGAATTTGTTTGTTTGAGGTGTTGTAAAATTAACGAGTAAAAATGGGAAAAGAAGAAATCCTGCAGCAGTTTAAGGTCTGTCATTTTTTTTAATATCCATCTTTTTTGAAGATGTGTAGCCATGAAAAGAAGAAAGATAATCGCTTATTGATTTCTGCCCGGCCTCGAGATAAAAGGTGACGTACAAAGGGAAAGAAGAAAATCCAAAATTTTCAAAATGCTTTTGAAAGAGCGAACGACTTGATCTTGTCAAGCACCAGGAGAAATATATTGAGAAACATATTTACACAGACACGTGCAGAGGCAGGCTGGGATTTTGCCGGGAGTGTTCCAGTGGAGTTAATGATTGAATAAGAAATCATTATCCTTTACGTCAATTTTCAAATTTATAGAGTAGTGACGAGTGTGGCTCTTCCAGCACTTCTTAATGTCATCCTCCCGTGCAGTCAGTGTCTGCCATTATTTACAAATAGTGAAAGCCAGAGCCAGAGGGTCCTATTCCGGCTAAGCCGGCAGCTGAATTGAAAAACTGCTAACCATTAGTGCGTCCCTATTACCGGCTCTGCTGCAAGTAAGCCACTGCGTTAGCAGCGTGACTCATTATATGGAAGCCACCAACAGCATCAACTGGTGTCATAGGATGTCAATGAAATGAGACAGGAGCCTCTGCAAGATCATGTGTATGATTCCAATAACTAAAGAATACACATTATTTGGATGGCATTCTATTGGGACACATAACAAGTTGACACATTACGGGCTCTATTACATTCTTAACACAAAAACGCACGCTAAATGCGTGTTTTTTGCGCGAAGTGTTAAACGTTAACGCACGAAAATCACCGCTGGAATTACATTCCTCACGCATTTTTTCATCCATCGGGAGATTGTGCTCGTAAAACCGACGCGCAAAAACATACGTGCAGGTACTTTGCGCGCAGAAATCAGTGAGCAAAATGTAATTTTTAATGCGAGTCTGTCATTTTGTGCGGACTGTGCACAACAGACGCATGTTCTGACGGAAGACAAGGTAGTGGCCGTCATTTTTGACAGATCTAGTTAAAAATAAAGTGCACATCGACGTTCTCCGTTGTGAATCCGCAGTTTGGTACGGTCAGGTTGTTAGAATTTGCTGTTACCACCAGCTTTTCAAAGACGTTAAAACAATGCGCGCAAACGTTGTCCGTTAAATTTTGCGCTAATATTGTAATACCATGCGTGCACCAGCGCACAAACGCACAAACGCATTTGCGCTCACAATGTTAAGTGTAGGATGCGCGCACTAAATTGCGCTTGCAAAGTGTTCACGCAGGGTCACTCGCATTAGATGTTAACACGCATTTTGTGCACGAACGTCGTAATACGACGTTCAGCGCAAAGGGTTTTGCCCCTCATGTTAATGCGTTTTTGCGCGCAAAGAATGTAATAGGGCCCTACAACATTATTCTAAACATATAGGGCTTCACAAAGTGAAGTGAACACTTAGTGACAGCTAACCAGTCCTTAACCCTTTCCCGCCGGGAAGGTGGTGTCCAGCGGGAGTGAACTTAACGCTGGCTAGGAGTACTAGTATGCCCCGCTAGCCAGCTGCTGAGGCAGGCCCCTCCTTTGGTACACCCACGCAGTGGTCGCACATCATTGGCTGCTGGTGGACGACCTGAACCAGGCTGTCCTGCAGCAAGCAGCAAATGGTGCGAGGCATGTGCCAGCTAGTATGCGTGGCAGGAGTAGTCCCATTGAAGTCAGTGGGGCATATTATGCCACCCCGCGGTTTCAATGCCCACCCGCCGCAGGGACGGCAAAGAACGCTCTGTGACGCGAAAGGGTTTATCTTTAAAATCATAAAAGTACCAGAACGCAAAATGCATGAGAGCAGAGGGGTGATGAGGCGGGGACAGGTCCCAGGAACATGTACATCACACTGTGCTGAAAATAAAATGCTGTGTGTCCACAAGCGACAGCTTACTAATAATTTGCATGACATAAATGTTATGGCAACAACAAAAAATGTATATATTTGGATTTATACCACATTAGGTACCCGATCTGCCCAAATAGGAACACAGTAAAAAATAAATAAAACTAGAGGTCCCGGATCCTGTTCCCAGGGACCCCCCACAAATTATGCCCTGCGGGGAACCTGGTTGAAACATCAGCTAATGCGCCTGAGTTAGCTAGGATTTCTCTATATGACTGTAATAGATTACTATAAATATCATTATAATGCATAAATAAACCTGCCGAATGAAAACACCGAACAGCAGGGCACTTCGGCAACTTTTCTCTGCTGTTCGGTGTCTCTGAATATATTAACCATTGCCTCTCTATGGGGATTTCACTTCCTTCGAACAGGCACCGAACATGCAGGCAATACGCCAAAATTTGGTGAACTGCTTGCTCTCTGAATAGCTGAATGGCTCCGAAATGTCACCGTACGGGGAAATTTCCTGTTCAGTGACATTTTGGGGCCAGATCAACTCTTTCTGAATAACACACAGAAGAAATGGTCACACCCAAGCCTGACCCACCACCAGTTAACCGATGCCTAAACCAGAAAATCAGTGGTTTCCCCCAAACCAGTGTGTCAACAATGTTAAAGTACGTATCTGGTGGCGCGATGGTGGTCGCTCTTGGGTATCCGGTGGTTCTCTTAATTCATATTGTCCTTATGGATCACATAAAAAGAAGCAAACAACATAATAGTGCAGAGCGTACAGCAAAATTATATACAAGAAAACTGTTATACAATGGTACCACTCACAAATATAGAGCCCCAACACTGGTTCTGAGTGGATAGACGCATTCGGGTACTTTACGTCTTCACTCTTAAGGTGACCCACACCTTTTTGGTGAAAGGACTTTCTTCCAATGTAGAGTATATGTGAAAATATAAAAAAACAAGGAGACTTCCTAGTGTAGAGCCTCCAAATTCAATATTACAATTGTAAAATATGGAATGCCAACTCACATTTAAAGGAGCTTAAGACCAAGCTCTTGGTTGGATGTGCCTTTTTTTGTTTTTCTTTTGTTATTGCAGCAATATTGTTCCCATTTCAATTATAATGTGAACAATGATGCTGCACTAACGATTTTTGTATGCGGTGCGTTTGTTAAAAATAGCGAAATTTTCCCCAAAAAAAATGTAACGACTCCCCATTTCTAATTTTTTTAACAAGCACACCCCATAGAAAATATAACCGCAAATGCTCGCATGTTAAAATGTGAAAAAAAAAACACTTTACACGTTGTAAATTATTGAAAATTCAAATCTTATTGCATTTTTTGTTATAATATACAGACAGGACATGACGTATACATATAATAATGACATATTATGAATCTGCCGAGTCTGCCGGAAAGAACGATATATAATATGTCTGGGTCATCTATCAAAATATGGCTTCAAAACGCGGTTAAACATGATGAGCGAAACCGGTAAAAATGACCTCAGCACAGAGGTGTGAAAAGCCTCAGCAGCGAAAGGGTTAAGCTCCATCAAATGTGAGTTGGCATTCCATATTTTACAATTGTAATATTGGATTTGGAGGATCTACACTAGGAAGTCTCCATGTTTTTCTATATTTTCACATATACTCTACATTGGTAGAAAGTCCTTTCACCAAATAGGTGTGGGTCACCTTAAGAGTGAAGAAGTAAAGTACCCGAATGCATCTGTCCACTCAGAGCCAGTGTTGGGGCTCTATATTTGTGAGTGGAATCATTGTATAACAGTTTTCCTGTATATAATTTTACAGTACGCTCTGCACTATTATGTTGTTTGCTTCTTTCTGAAAAAACCCTATTATCTTCATTGAACGACAAATATTTAAGAATGAGAGCTTGATTTTTTTACATAGACTAACACATGTGGTTATTGCTGTATTTCATGGTATAGTGAACTTATTTCAGCGTCAAATACCAAATATTAATTCAATTTTGGAAGGAGAGGGCTATTTGGTACCAAAACATTAAAATAAGCAAAACACATGTTGCCCGGGTCATAATTACTTATGCATCTTCATAGAATTACAAGAGGAGATCTATCATGTTTCTTGAAGTCTGAACTGCTGTCACAGAAATATGGAAATACAACATAATGGTTTTAAAAATTTCTAGCGTGTCATATTCAAGTATAAACCAAGAAGTTGTATATTCATGACAATGACATACATTTATTTACTGCACATTAAACTGGGGATATTTAAAGAGGCAGATGCACAGGCTACATACAGCACATTAGTATATTTTCCATTGAACCAAGAGATTTGTTGCAAGACCGCCTTGATGTGGTTAATTGAAGCCATCATATCATATATTGTGTCTGAAGCTAAATGGTGTGCAGTTACCAATGTGCAGTCACATCTGATACACATTTTACAAATCCTGAGTGACAGTAATTAAAGAATGATCTGTACAGGTAATTGGATACATTTTAATTATTGCAAATTATAAATTGAACTGAGCCATCTAGGTTAAATACACAGGATTAAACAAAGAGCAGTCCCCGTGCAATGCATGAGACAGCACACCTCTTAATAACCCGTGATACTGCTTATAAACCTCCCATTTTCTTCTTCATTGTGTCCCAGCATCCACCTTCCAGAAGCTATGAAAATGATTACTCCAAGTCACTGTATTTATAAATCAAGGACTGCTCCAAGACTATTTAACAAATTCTTAGGAAGTCACTATCCAGCCTTTATTGGATAAATAAGACATCTACATGCCAGCATTTTCCAAGTAACATAAGGGGTTATTCAAAGAGCGTCGAACTGGCCCCGAAATTGCACCAAACAATGAATTTCCCCGTACGGTGCAATTTTTTGGCCGTTCGGCTATTCAAAAGCAGGCAGTTCGCCAAATTTTGGCAAATTGCCAGTGAAATACGGTGCCTGTTCGACGGCAGTGAAATCCCCCTCAGAGAAGCAATGGTTAATCTATTCAGAGAACACCGAACAGCAGCGAAATGCCCAGCTGTTCGGTGGTTTCATTCGGCAGGTTTAATCAGACAGACAAGACAAATAAGGGGGAGGGAGATAGAGAAGAAAAAGGGGGGATGTAGGGGAAGAGATGAGAAGAAGAAGAGGAAGAGGATGGCACCTCAAATCGTGGTCCCTCTATGGGAGCATAACCTCCCAGCTACTCCACGCCTTATAAAAAGATTATCAAACATTTTTAAACTGAATTGTTTGCCACGTTGTAATCACAAAGTAGTGACAGTGCCACAGGATATCAGGAGGGCTCTATTACTTTCTTTGAGCAATAACGCTCGCGCAGCGCGTTAATTTGTGCGCGAAGCATTAAACGTTAACACGTGTAAATTAACGCTGGTATTACAATCCGAGCACATTTTTTTATCCGTCAAAAAATAACACACATAAAAAAGACATGCAAAAACGCGCGCGCATTAACGCTGCGTGCGGAAATCGGTGGACAGACTGTTTTTTCACGCGATTCAGCCAATCAGAATTAAGAACCACATTTGTCTCCCGTTAAGTTTTTGCGCCTGTCAAAATCAATCTGCGTATATATGCTGCAGCAATAATAAAAACACGCACAACTTCTCAATTTTATTGTTTGGGTATGTGTAGAATGTGTAACTATACTGTGCTGTATTTTTTTTTTTCGGGCTGGTGTATTTGATTTGGGCCAGAACGTTCAGATTTGCCATTAAAACCAGCTTTTAAAAGACGTTAAAACTATGCGCGCAAACGCTGTGCATTAAAAACTGCGCATAGATTGTAATACCATCCGCGTACCGGCACACAAACGCATTTGCGCACACAATGTTAAGTATAGCGCGCAGGACAGTACGCTCGCACAGGGTTCGCACAGGTCCACCCGCAAAAGGTATTGCCCATCGCGTTAATACGTTTTTGCGCAGGTTGTAGACATGTGGACAAGGTTAGAGGCATTACATCGATACAGGACCAGTCCGGGACATCTTTCAATCACCTCATATACCTGTTTTGCTGCAGTAGTATTAAAAACAATATGTAACTATAGTATAAAAGAGATACCTTCAAGCAACCTTCAATGTATCCTTCCTGGTAAAATACATTCAGGGCTATTCAGAAAGAGGTGAAAACCTTGAGAATGACTGGAGAAGTGAAAATTCGAGGTCAAAATAGTCATCCAGAACAATTCTCCCATTTATCTCACTTTCCAAATTGTTCATTCTCCTGGCAATTCTCCAGGTTTTCACCTCTCTCTGAATAGCCCTGTTTCTAAATAAATGTGTCAATACTGTGGTTGCTGTACACACAAGACCAGACAAAGCCGGTTCCCTCGAATACATGTTAAGATCTCAATTTAACTTCGAAGACAGGGGGATCTGAATCAATAAGGATTTAAAGATAATGATTAAAAGATTCTTCCTCTAATCAGCCATTAATAAAATATTCCTAGGTCTTTAGTAATGGAGCTGAGTCATCTTCCAAAAACCTGGCGTTTATTGAAATTATTCTTAGGAAAGTGAAGAGTTTCCAGACAGTATCACTGACACTTCTCGCTGCTGCTTTTATTTCCACATTTATAGGAGGAACACTGGAAAACTGCATCGTCTGCAAAATATTATGCATCAAAAGTGATTGAACGCCCCGGATAAGGGCAGCTTAGAGGACAGAAGGGATAGTAGTGAAATGAAAGCAGCCACCATATAGCTTGATGGATGTAACAACCTCCTAAAGCGGATAGAATCACAGTTTGCCCATTTATGGAATAAGCCTAGATATGAAGTTTGAAGCCCTGTTCACACTGTGCGATTTATCGCGTGGATTTTGCCGCGACGTCGCACTGTGTAGCTTCTCCAATGCATTGCAATGGAGCTGTTCACATCTTGCCGCGCGACGTCGCACGTCGCGCGTCGCAGAAGCGTGTCACAGGTACATGACCCTTTTTTTGCGATTTGCTATCTGCGATTTTGCGATTTGTATTGGTGGTGCTTTGCAAAAATCGCACAAAACAGTGATGTCGCGCGACATTATCGCACCATGTCGCGAATATGAAAATCGCGCGGAAAGTCGCGCTTTTTTCAAATCGCACAGTGTGAACGGGGCCTTAATGGCAGAAGCAAAATAAATAACTATATCAAATAAATTTGAAAAAAAAATCAGTTTCTACCCCCCCATCCACTTTTCAGGAAAAACCTGAAGATTTATTACGGAAGAAAAGGGGGGGGGAGGGTGCAGACTGAGTACTCTTAAAGTCATTTTGTTATATTGTGAATATTAAAATGCGGCGTATCGGTATTATGCTTGAATTAAAAATACTGCTTACTCAGTAAATAATTGTAGCAGATAAATTTGTTGAAAAGAAAATTTAAGTTTTTGTTAAAAAAAACTTCAAGGTGCGGATATGTTACGTAAAGGAAAACAGGCATCCCTCCCTACCCAATGATAAACTGGAGAGAATGTCAACATAATTAAATAAAGAAATAAATAAACCAATATTTGTATATTAATGCCAATTTTTCATTACAAATAACAAGCCTGGAATCAGATACACAGTCACTTTTTATGGTATTCATCATGAACCAGATAAGAGACATCTAAAATGTCAATGTAGGAGGGAAAAATTACGTTTTCACCCAACATTATAGTGTGCCTAGTGTGCCCTGCACACGCCTATGATACCAAGCATAGAAAACACTCATTGCCATTAAAGAGACTCTCTGGAACTCCAAAGCTCTGCAGAGTCAGTGAGCACAAGAGCTTACACTCTTAATGGCCATTAAAAGAAACCAAAGCCTCTAATTGTGTTTTGTTTCACACGGTGTAATAGGAATAAGCGCAGATGACACCTTTTTTTCTTGTTATGTTTTATACATGTTGCTGGGCTGGATACATTTGGTGGTTGCAGCCGCCCCATCGGGAAATAGACGCGACCCCACCCCTCCTGTACTATGTATGTTTTATTGTACCTCCAGCCAGGTCATCATTGCAGTATGTTCCGTTCCGTGTCTTTGTTTTTTGATCCCAAGGTGGATTTTGTTTCTGGGAGGGCATAAATAAAAGCCTACCAGTCTACCTCATGACTGAAAAGCAGCGTGAGCAGTGATGGTTGGCTACACAGCAGCCTGTGGCTTCATTTTTGGATAGGACTCGCCTTCACTAGAGTGCCTTGATGTTGGCAAGTGAGCTTACACTCTTAACGGCCATTAATAGAAACCAAAGACTCTAATTGTGTTTTGTTTCACACGGTGTAACAGGAATAAGCGCAGATGACACGTTTTTTCTTGTTATGTTTACTCTGTTTATGGCATCCATTATACTCTGCTTATCCTTGACTACAGATAAAATACATATTTTCAAAATGAATCACTCCAAGTAAAAGCAATTTATTATGGAATGATTGTACTAAAGTATATATATATATATAATCACTTATTAAAATGCTGATTAAGAGTACACAATGCCCAGCATACATCTGCACAACTGATAAAACACCCATAGAAATGCTTACACAGCGCTCCAGAAATGTATTATGAAATCATTGTGCTATGTGCCATGTAATGAATGCCCATTTAGAGTGAATTGATCATTTAGAATCCACCTGCACGCCACAGAAGGGATGTTACATAGAACATATGGGTTCTTTATTATATAGAGGCAGCGTATGATTTTTCTACCTATTCCAAGGGTTATTCTGTAACTGTAACACTTCAATGTTCTTGAACCCAGGACATGCTTGAAAACGAGAGAAATCTCAATGTATCCTTCCTGGTAAAATCCTTTATAAATAAATAAATAAATAAATAAGTTGGTTTCTGTCTCTTCTCTTTCTTCCACTAAGAGAAACATGGCTCCTACGTAATCTGTTACAATCTATACGCCAAAAGACAGTGACACACAATGGTGAAATACATAGGATAAATGTAACAGTGTACTGTGTTTAACAACTCTATGCTTCTATCCGTAATGCTACCGACTATCAGGACCCCAAGTTATGCGACTCTACCGACCCCTTCCCCAAAATACTCTGCTGCCACCATGGAAAAAAAAAACTTAAGGAGTTTTTGATACCCCTTTAACTATATACCACCCCAATCCAGGGCCCTACCATAAAAAGGATGCTGTATAAATTAAGTCTTTTATCTGGTCCCATGTTCATGACATAAAAAGGGCTGCCCTACAGTCAAAAACTCATTTGAATCTATCAAGAGCTTCTGAAATTTTTGAAAGCCGAATCCTAATTGCCGCTTTCCAAAGACAAAACATCCACAATCCGAGGTATGCCAAACAGGATTATTTGGCTTTGGACGTGTCTAAAACAGTGTGAATCGGAGCTCTTTCCTGTTCAGAGTGTACTGTATATACAAGCTGTGTCTAAAAAATTTGGGGAATTGTATCAGTAGTAGGGATGTGCGTTTCGGGTTTCGGAATTTCGGAATTTTCACGAAATTTCCCGATTCGGGTCTTTCGACGCGGCCGAAATTCCAAAATTTTTTAGATCCGAAAAAGTCGAATCCGAAATGTTTTCCGAGCCGAATCGAAAATTTTTCGGAATTTTCGAATGGACTTGAAATGTGTCAAATCGAAATTTATTTTCCCTCTATTCATGATTTCGGTTCCATTCGGGATTTCGGTTCCATTTCGGTAATTCTGAACATCGTTTATTTAACTATTATCGGTTATATCGCTGATTCTGTAAATTTTGTCTTTGTAAATGTGCTGGGGCAAATCAATGTGCTGGAGCAAATCCATGTGCTGGGGCAAATCAATGTGCTGGGGCAATATCCTATGAGCTGGGGCAAATCCATGTGCTGGGGCAAATCCATGAGCTGGGGCATCCATGTGCTGGGGCAAATCCATGTGCTGGGGCAAATCCATGAGCTGGGGCAATATCCTATGAGCTGGGGCATCCATGTGCTGGGGCAACCGGCAAATCCATGTGCTGGGGCAAATCCATGTGCTGGGGCAAATCCATGTGCTGGGGCAAATCAATGTGCTGGGGCAAATCCGTGAGCTGGGGCAATATCCTATGAGCTGGGGCAAATCCATGTGCTGGGGCAAATCCATGAGCTGGGGCATCCATGTGCTGGGGCAAATCCATGTGCTGGGGCAAATCCATGAGCTGGGGCATCCATGTGCTGAGGCAAATCCATGTGCTGGGGCAAATCCATGAGCTGGGGCATCCATGTGCTGGGGCAAATCCATGTGCTGGGGCAATATCCTATGAGCTGGGGCATCCATGTGCTGTGGCAAATCCATGTGCTGGGGCAAATCCATGTGCTGGGGCAATATCCTATGAGCTGGGGCATCCATGTGCTGGGGCAAATCCATGAGCTGGGGCATCCATGTGCTGGGGCAAATCCATGTGCTGGGGCAAATCCATGTGCTGGGGCAAATCCATGTGCTGGGGCAATATCCTATGAGTTGGGGCAAATCCATGAGCTGGGGCAAATCCATGTGCTGGGGCAAATCCATGTGCTGGGGCAAATCAATGTGCTGGGGCAAATCAATGTGCTGGGGCAAATCCACGAGCTGGGGCAATATCCTATGAGCTGGGGCAAATCCATGTGCTGGGGCAAATCCATGTGCTGGGGCAAATCCATGAGCTGGGGCAAATCCATGTGTGAGCTGGGGCAATATCCTATGTGCTGGGGCAAATCCATGTGCTGGGGCAAATCCATGAGCTGGGGCAAATCCATGAGCTGGGGCAAATCCATGTGCTGGGGCAATATCCTATGAGCTGGGGCAAATCCATGAGCTGGGGCAAATCCATGTGCTGAAAATCCATGTGCTGGACTGCTGGGGCAATAGAGTTAGACAGCTTTGAACGAGGAGAACAGATGTTCCGAAAAAAAAGAAAATTTCCGAAATAGCGAAAAGCCGATAACCAAAAAACGAGCAAAGTGACACGAAAATACGAAAAATAGTCGATATATACCGAAAACCATGTACAATTCCGAAAAACGAAAATTTCCGAAATACCGAAAAGTCGATACAGAAACCTAGTAAAGTGACCCGAAAATACGAAAAATGGTCGATATTCCGAAAAATAAATGTACCCGAAAACCGAATCGAGCCGAACCGAATCGAAACAGAAAGCAGTCGAAACGAGCCGAATCGAAAAGTTTAAAAATTCGAAAAATCGAATCGAATCGAAAAAAAAATCGGTGCACATCCCTAATCAGTAGACAAACAAATCAGCAGAGACAAACAAATTACCTTTATTGGCTTTCAAAATAAACACCATTTCATTGACTGACGCTTGGATTCTGGATCGAACTGTTAGCACCAGGTCTCATCCGCTGTGACGATGGTTCGCAGAAAGGATGGATCCTGGGCACACATGGTAATGTAATCGTTAGAGGTTATCATCCGTTTTGCATTCTGTGCACCTGTCACAAACCAGGAATAGATCTTCCGTTTACCCAAATCTTCAGTCGATGGTGCGCCCTGTTTCTTTGCGAGCACCCAATTCCTCCGCCATCAATTGTAGAGTCAGTCGCTGATCTCGTGCCAGCATTTGTCGCACTCACTCGATTATGTCTGGGGTTCTGCCTGTAGATGGCTGACCTGAACGTGGCTCATCCTCAGTCGTTTCCTCCCCATCGCAAAAGCCTTTGAACTAGTCGTAAACATATTTTCTGCTCACTGCTTCCATCACGTACACTTGCATCAACATTTCATTTATCTCCTTCACCTTTTTCCCAATCTGTAGCAGAACTCGATGTTCACTCGTTGCTCCATTGCACTGTGACCCTACCTCTTACATTGACTATGTTCGACTGCCCGCAGCGGGTGGCGCTTCTCAACGTGTCTCTGGATAGTCATGTGCACTCTGAAGCTTCTGTTTAGGTTATCACCTTAATTCGTGATAAATATATATTTGTTATTATGATTATCATAATCATTGTCAAAAACTTGGTTGAAATGCACGAACATTAATATATCAGATTTGAGCATGGGGTGGTGAGTTATGTGCGAATTTCAGTGTTTCATTTGGGGAAGAAAGGTTGAGGAGTTCCCACACTTAATTTAGAACTTCTCCGCCGTCACCCACCAAACCTAAAGAAGATTAATCCTTTATAATAGAATGGGTCCCCAGGACCCCCACAGCTTCAGCCTATTTGCTCTGATATGTGGATGGGGGTTAAACATGGGCACAGACCAAAATTCCGATTTGAATTGTGTTGGAATCCAGAATTTCTGATTTTGGAATCTGCCAATTCAGATTTTTGTGAAGTATCTGAAATTTTGGCACTTTAAATATTTGTAGTCCATATACAACCCTAACTTCTCTTTACCTCCAGCCCCACCCCCGTACCCCTAAATGTTAGGTAGGGTTAGAGTTGGAGATAGGGCTAGATTACTGTTATGATTAGGGTTATAGTTTCTGCATGTATTAGGACTAGAGTTAGGGTTAGGTCTAGAATTGCATAAAAAATCATTACCGACATTATCATTTTCGTTTGTTTTTTGCGATTTGGAATTTCGTGTGAGACCAAATTGCCAAAAAAAAACTAATATTTCATCCAAAAATCCAAAACGAAATGCACATATCAGTTGGGGCATATAATGCTCTCTGGATCAGCATGGTCAAATATAACCAGTTCAGAGCTGAAGGACTACGTGGGACCGATGCAATACAATACAATTTTTTTATTATCATCATCATCTATGTAGCGCTAACAGATTACACAGCGCTTTACAATAACCAGTAGGAACGAGACAAAATTAAAACAAACAAAGGAACAGAAACAAATAATGTTACTTTCATTAGCAATGCAGCTTCCTATGTTATATCACAAATTTATTCACAATTTATCTTTGAATCCACTAACTTACAGGGTTATTCAAAGAGCACCGAAACTCCACTGGTGCTCATCGAATAACCCTGTAAGTTAGTGGATTCACTACTGTAAAACCACCGGAAAAAAAATCAAAGCGACCTGAAAAACCTCGGAAAAGAAGCTAAAACGCACCCGACGATCCAAAGTAAACGTGCCGAATGCTTCTGAAAAAAGACAATGATCCGCCGAACAGAGTGCCAACCAGCCGCCGGAAAAAGTCAACAAGCTGACCAACAGGGTAAAAAAGATTTAAAAAACGACTTTAAAAAGATGTTTGGCAAAAAAACTAGGGAATGAAAATGATTTGAAAATTACATATAAGATCCTATGAATAATAATAAAATGGTCTGTTAAAGAAAAAAAGCTGTTGAAAAAATCCTGAAAAGTGCCTTTTAAAATCCTAAAAAATAGAGACTTTTTGCTGCAGATTAAAAGAATGAATGATTTAATAAATCTTCAATAAAAATGGGAATATTTTTTACATTGAAACCTATTGTATTCGCCTGATTAAACCTGCCGAATGAAAGCACCGAAAATCACTGACATTTCACTCCTTTTTGGTGTTCTCTGAATAGATTAACCATTACTTCTCTGTGAGGGAGTTCACTGCTGCCGAAGCTCACCATATTTCGCTGGAAATTCCTCAAGATTTGTCAAATTGCCAGGTTTTGAATAGCCGAATGGCTGTGAAATTGCACTGTAAGGGGAAATTCACTGTTCGGTACAATTTCAGGGCCAGTTCAGCTCTCTTTGAATAATCCTGTTAATACACAGATCTATGGCAAATTTTATTTTGTTTAAACAGATTACAGATAGAATCACAGCAGGCATTCAGAGCAATTGCTTTATTATTACAACACTTGGAGATTCTAATCACATGAAGCAGTAATGCCAGAGATTACTTTACATTCCATTTGTGTACCAATACATTGCTGTAGTTTACACCCATTTGTTTGATGATTAATTCTGTAGTTAAATCCTTGTGTTCTCAAGGGCATTCTGACATATCATGTTGAGGAACAGCTGTGAGAGCAAAAGAAGATAATACAGGGGTCTAAGACCAGATTGGCATCACTAATATTAATGAAGTGACATTCATCTGCTATGAGGATAACAGAAAAATGATTTTTTGTCAGATTACGTGTATATATATATAATTATAAGAATTCTATAGACAAGTGCCAGTCTTTTCCACCAATGCCGCACTTTATAAAGTATGTTATTCCAAAAGAATTTATGCAAAAGTAATTTACGGAAATACATTTTGCACCAAAGCAGCTCATGGCCCAAGGCTAAGCCCTAGGTGACATTCTATTCCTAAATTTACAAGTTTCCCCAACTTTCCAGATGCTACTTAGCCGTCATGAACCAGGCCCAACATCCCTCACCATCTGCTGCTACTTGCAGGGCTTTGTGTCATTTGTCTGGCTCATGGTGTCATATTGCCGCAGTACTCCTCTCTGGTGGCATTAATGATGGTGGACGATTGTTGGCATTGATTTTTTATAGATCCCTCTAGATGCGTCATACGGCTGACGTGGTGCAATGATCACAGACGGTTTGGCGCAAGCTAATGGCGTGTTCCAGTAAAAGTAAGCCTAAGGCTATACAAGCCATGGGCTGCATTTCCATGGTGCCCTCTTGTGGTTTATAATTAACAGAGAATGCAATCTTTGTTGTCTATGGACCAATTTTTGTCTTATATTTTGCCCGTCTGATCTGCTACCTTGGCTTGTGCTACTCACCACACCGTTCAATGACCTTTGGCTTGTCTGACTGATTCTCTCTTTGTCCTTTCTTTGTGTGTCCATTCTTAGATCATACAGGGTTATTCAGAGAGAGGTGAAAACCAGGAGAATGACTGGAGAATGGAAATTCTAGGTAAAAAAAAAAACAAACAGAACAATTCTCCCATTTATCTCACTTTCCAAATCGGCTATTTTGACCTAGAATTTTCTCTTCTCCAGTCATTCTCCTGGTTTTCACCTCTCTCTGAAAAACCCTGTTTATCTTATTACCTGGCCATTCTAAAGACAGGTATCTGGGCTGTAGCTTAGCTTTTGAGTGTTAGAGTTTTCTCCTCCTGGTGTCCATGACAGTAGCAGATATACTAATATTTTATTCTTTAAAAATTTACTGAAGAAGTCCAATATTAACACGGTTATTCAAAGAGATCCGAATTGTGGACGAAAGGTAACCGAACAGTGAAATCCATACCTTTCCTGGCCATTCGGCTATTCAGAGAGCAGACAGTTCGCCAAATGTTGGCGAATTGCCTACACATACGGTGCCTGTTCGGTGCCTGTTCGAGGGCAGTGAAACCCCATAGAGAAGCAATGGTTTGTCTATTCAGAGAACAAAAACCAGCAGTGAAAATTTGCAGAATTGCCCTGCTGTTTGGTGGTTTCATGCGGCAGATTTATTCAGGCGAATCCCATAGGCTTCAATGTTAAAAATACTCCCGTTTTAATCCAATATCTAATAAACCGTTTATTATTTTATTCTGCTGTAAAAAGTCTCTTTATTCATAGATTTTTTAGAATCGTTTAGGCATTTTTCGGGATTTTTTTGCGAAAAGTTCTTATTTTGTAGGTTTTTTTAAATCGTTTTTTTTTCTTTTTCTGTAACAGCTTTTTTTATTATCATTCATTGGATCTTATATGTAAATTCCAGACATTTTCGTTCTGTAGTTTCTTTGCAAACAGCGTTTCACTTTTCAAACATTCAAGCGTACTTTTTCTTTTTCCGGCGGCTGCTCTGCTCTGTGATCAGTGGTTGCTTGGGTTTCTCCAGCGTGTTCGGCGGGGTTAATCCAGATGTTTTTGTGGTTTTCGGTGTGCGTTCGCGGGTTTTCTGGTGAATGTTTGGTGGGATTGCGGCGGCTTTTCCCTGCACTACGACAGTCCTGTGGTGTTTGCTGAATACACCGCAGGGTCGCCGAAATGGGATCGCCAAATTGAACGGAATTGAAGAGAACGAAAAGACACCGAACGTGAAGTGACTTTTCGATTTTCTCTGAATAACCCTGTAAGTTTTATCCCCTTCAATAATCAGCTGCTTTCCATAAAACCAATGTCAGAAACCAGTGGTTCTACGGCAAAGCATTTTACATGACAATAAAATCACTGAAAATCAGGGCATTTCACTGACACTACGGTGCAGTTTGGGGTTCTTGGAATAGATTAAGCATTACTTCTCTATGGGACAATTTCACTGCCGCCGAAGATCGGCAAATTGCGGCGATCTGCATCGTATTTCAATGTCATTTTGCAAGTATTTGGCAAACTGACAGCTTTCTGAATAGGAGAACTGCCACGAAAATTGCATCGTATGGTGAAATTCACAGTTCGGTACAATTTGGTGGCGAGTTCGGTGCTCTTTGAACAACCCTTCATGTCTCCACCCAATGAGTTAATACCCACAGGCTGCTACTTTAGGCTGGGGTCAGACGAGCGTAGTGTTCACGTCCGTGATTGCGCCTAAAAGTACGTCCGTGATAGCACGAAAGAAAGTCCATTGGAGCCTGTTACACAAAGTACATCCGCACTGAACTGCGGACGCACAACGGCCGCGGCCCACGGACTCAAGGCAGGCAAGAACGTACAACCACTAGAACGGCCGCACAAAGTGCGCTGCGTCTGCAACGTCCGCATAGCTTTGTGTGTGAGTGATGGAACGTGGTCAGACGGACTGCATTTATACGTCCAGCATTTTTCACGGACAAAATGGTTTTGCTTTTTAATTTATTTTCCCTCCTACATCCGTCAAAATATACGTCAGTGAATAAACGGACTGTGTGGCCACTACTGTGTCTTCCGTACTGACGTCCGTCCGTGTGCATGGACGTACAGTCCGTAGAAATCACGCTCGTCTGACCCCAGCCTTAAACAGGTTCAAGGTGCTTGCAGAAGAATTGAACTTTTCTAGGATTTTGGGGATTTTAGGTCATGCAAACTCAAGAAGCAAACATGATCAGAGAAATTGAAAACAAAGATTTATGTGTCTCTGAGATGCATGAGCACTTTGCAGGCAGGCCGCAGAGACACATTCCCTCGTGCATCCTTATATACATCACTCCATCTGCCATATTTAATTCATATTTAAAATATAAAGCCACAAAAGACATTACAGATACAATAATAAATTCACCTCACACTTGAATTTTTCTCTTTCCCCCCTTTCTTCTACATGAAATAGCTGGACAACTGTTCCAGGCGGTTGGCAGCTTCCTATCTCTCCGGGATCCCACTGTTTGGACAGAGACTGATACTACTTAGTCTGTAACTGTTTGCCAGACACCATGATGGTTTCCTCTGTCTAAAAGCATAGAAATCTGTGTGATAAAGAGGATCAGCTGCTCGGATTGATGTTTCCCTATTTGAGCACAGGAGGAAACCGTTTAATATAACTGATCTCCTTTCTGGCTGTCATATATTTATTTCTTTTTTGTGTGTTAATCGGCCGCTTATTTGAAGCACATGGAAAGATAGACATTCTGCGACGCGGACCCCCTGAGACACAGATATGTTTAATGCTATTAATTAGGAATCAATGTCGGGTTTTTTGTTTTTTTTACATTTTCAGCCTTTGTATCCTTTTGCTTTCAGGAAAAAAAAAAATTGTAGGTCAACCGACATAAATTTTACTGTAAGCACTTGAGAAAATGATTTCCATCGCATTCTAAGAACGCTTCTATGAGGGTCTTTCTTCTTTATACAAGAAGGCCGGGAATGCTGAAAGCGATCTGACTTCGTACAGTGTATTATAGAGATATTTTACTAATTCTTAACTGGAATGTTTGTAAATTTTAGTAAATCTGGACAAGCAGGGTCGGATTAAGATCTCTGTGGGCCTGGAGCTGAATATTATGGTGGGCTTTTTTTGGATATTACTGAAATGAAAACATATTTTAGGTTATTTAATAGGTATATCTAACCAGGCAGATACTGAGTGAGTAAATGTCCATTCAGATTGCATTTACAGCGTGTAAAATTATTTGTTCAGATTTTATCATCCAAACCTTTGTGGCTATACAGTATATTCTATAGGGAATTCTTAAAAAATATTAAAAAGGGAACCTGTTACTGCATTGTTCTGAGAAAATATAAAATTTTACCCAAAAATTGAAAAAAAAAATGAAATAGTTCACTTGTGTTTTGGAGGATGGTGTTTTATGAATAATATGACTATGTTTAAAACACCGACCTTGCTCCCAGCGTGGGAAAGGAGAAGGTAAGTAATAGCAGTGACAAATGTACAATGCCATCACTTTGGAACAAAAAATAAGTAAATAAAAAAGTTTTTTGTTTTATTCTCTTTTAGATTTTACATGGTCACGCTTGGTATCAATTCAAAGGCCAGACTCTGTCCCGTCCAATGACACCTCACTTGACCTTGCTTGTGAGGTGTAAAGATTAGTGATGTACTGTTCCAAATCCCCCCCCCAGTGCACTTCGCTACAGTGCGGCGGTTTAGGTTTTTGATGTAACAATGCGTAATAATTGATTGTGCTATCACCTCCACACTTGTTGGTGACATGAGAAATGAGATGGTGAGTTAGTGCAGCATTATTGATCCCTTTATAACTGAAAAATATTGCTGTGTTACAAAGAAAACCAAAATTATTATTCTATTTTTATTGTTAAATAACCTGGTCATGTTTGATATCATTGGAAAGGTCATGCTCTGGCATGTAGCTGCTACGGAATTGGAGATATTGTCCTTATTGTCCTCCTCACATCTCACCACGTGCCCGCTCGACCCCATTCCCTCACATCTAATTCCTCCCCTCTCCTCCTCCCTCACCCCTGCTCTCACACACATCTTCAACCTATCTCTCTCCACTGGCTCCTTTCCATCCGCCTTCAAACACGCGTTAGTTACCCCTTTAATAAAGAAACCATCCCTCGATCCCAACTCTCCATCCAACTACCGCCCTGTATCCCTGCTTCCCTTCACATCAAAGCTCTTAGAAAAACTAGTCTTCAACCGCCTCTCCCTCTTCCTGTCCTCCAATTCCCTACTTGACCACCTGCAATCTGGCTTCCGTCCCCTACACTCAACTGAAACTGCCCTCACCAAAGTCACCAATGACCTCCTAACTGCTAAAAAACACGGCCACTATTCTATTCTCATCCTGCTTGACCTCTCAGCTGCTTTTGACACTGTTGACCACCCCCTCCTTCTACAGACCCTCAACTCTCTGGGTCTCGGTGACACTGCACTTGCTTGGGTTGACTCCTATTTGTCCAACAGGTCCTTCTGTGTGTCCTTTGCTGGTAACTCCTCCTCTTCATTGCCTCTATCTGTTGGTGTACCTCAAGGCTCTGTCCTTGGTCCTCTGCTCTTTTCCATCTACACCTCCTCCCTGGGCAAAATCATCAACAGCTTTGGCTTTAATTACCACCTCTACGCTGATGACACTCAGATCTACCTCTCTACCCCTGATCTCTCTCCCCCTGTCCTTTCAAAAGTCAGTGACTGTTTATCTGGCATCTCCTCCTGGATGGCCTCCCACCACCTAAAGATCAACATGTCAAAGACTGAACTCCTACTTATTCCTCCCTCCAATGCCTCCCCACCTCCTGACTTCTCTATCACGGTGGAGGGTATCACCATCTCCCCATCAAACCAAGTTCGCTGTCTTGGAGTTACACTTGACTCTGCTCTTTCCTTCATCCCCCACATCAAGCCTCTTTCCTCCTCCTGCCGATACCAACTGTGTAATATTTACAGAATTCGGCCATTTCTCAACGCTGTCACCACAAAACAACTCATACACGCCCTGGTAATCTCCCGACTCGACTATTGCAATAATCTCTTATCTGGCCTCCCTCTGTCCCGCCTCTTCCCCCTACAATCCATCCTGAACGCCTCCGCCAGGCTAATTCACCTCACCCGCCGCTCTGTCTCTGCCGCTCCCCTCTGCGAGTCCCTTCACTGGCTCCCCATCCACTGCAGAATTAAGTTCAAAATCCTTATCCTTACCTACAAAACCCTCACTAACTCAGCTCCCCACTACCTGTCCTCACTAATCACCAAATACACCCCAGCCCGCTCCCTAAGGTCAAACAGTGACATGCGCCTAGCTTCTCCCCGCATCACCTCCTCCCATGATAGACTGCAGGATTTCTCACGCGCAGCCCCCACTCTCTGGAACGATCTCCCTCGTACTGTCAGACTTTCCCCTAACTTCTCTTCCTTCAAACGCTCCCTTAAAACGTTCCTATTTAGGGAAGCCTACCACCCAACTCACTGACGCAACCATCAATCACTCTCACCTTGCAGTCCTCTCCTCCTGTTTCCAACCCCAACCCTCCCAGATTGTGAGTTCCTACGGGAATAGGGCCCTCATCTCCTCCTGTACTGTTTGTCAAATGTTGTTCAATGTATTGTAACCCTGTCTATACTGTGCCTATTGTACAGCGCTGCGGAATATGCTGGCGCTTTATAAATAAAGAATAATAATCATAATAATAATAATATAGGGGTCCAAATGCCTATCAATGCAGACATAGTTATCCTTTCTCTGGGCCTATTCTGGGGCATGGGCCTGGAGCTGTTGCTCCATCAGCCCCTATGTTTATCCGGCCCTGTGGACAAGGGGTGCTCAGGGAGCTGCCGCTCAGGAGCCTAGCTTCAGAGTGCTGCAGCAGACTGTGGTACACGCTGGAAGCTTCTGGTGCCTGGAATTACACCATCTCTGGGTGTCATGTATGTGGTGAAGGCTGTAAATCGCTCCCAATGTGTGTACATGCTGGAAGCTGTAGAACGAAGGGAATTGTGGCTCTCCCACTGTAATCTCTTCCTCTCAGACATCGGCCAACCCAGTGAGTGACATTCTGCCCGGAGTCACTCTGGGACATATGTCAGTGAAGGCTTCAGAGTTGTCCTGAATCTGTCTGGTGGTATTGAGAGTGGCGTCCGGTGGCAACTGAGGGTACCGGAGGGAGAAGGAAGTGGAGTATGTTGAGTATGTATGAGATGAGGGACATATAATACTTTTATTTGTGCACTCCATTTTTATAATTGATGCATTTTTAGGAATTGGCCTCTGATTCAAATATCAAAAGCACAGTTTCAAATGCATACATTATTTGACAGGCAGATGGTGCCATCTGTTGGCCAAATAGCGAATTTATATCTCCATAGTACAGCTTGGGATCCGTTTTTTTCTTGCAGAAAAGAAAGGAATCCAAGATGTTTAAATTGAGTGGGACTTTGGAGATCATGCTCAAGCTGCTAAAACTTTGGGGGCACATTCTGGAAGGCCTTTGAAAATGTCGTTATTATTATTCTTTATTTATAAAGCGCCAGCATATTCCGCAGTGTTGTACAATGGGCACAATATAGACAGGGTTACAATACATTGAACAACATTTAATAAACCAGTACAGGAGGAAACTAAGGCCCTATTCATGTGGTAATTTACAATCTAGAAGGGTTGGGGAGGAAACAGGAGGAGGAGACTGCAAGGTGAGAGAGTGATGGACTGGTTGGGGCAGTGAGGTGTATCAGTGAGTCGGGTGGTAGGCTTGCCTGAATAGGAATGTCTTAAGCGAAAGCCGGACAGTACGGGGGAGAGCGTTCCAGAGGATGGGGGCTGCGGGGGAGAGCGTTCCAAAGGATGGGGGCTGCGGGATAGAGCGTTCCAGGGGATGGGGCTGCGGGGGAGAGCGTTCCAGAGGATGGGGGCTGCAGGAGAGAGCGTTCCAGAGGATGGGGGCTGCGGGGGAGAGCGTTCCAGAGGATGGGGGCTGCGGGAGAGAGCGTTCCAGGGGATGGGGCTGCGGGGGAGAGCGTTCCAGAGGATGGGGGCTGCGGGAGAGAGCGTTCCAGAGGATAGGGGCTGCGGGGGAGAGCGTTCCAGAGGATGGGGGCTGTGCATGAGAAATTCTGCAGTCTATCATGGGAATAGGTGATACGGGAACAAAATGTAATTCCTTTGCATTGCGGATTGAGCATATTCATTCTTGATATTGATGGGGTTAAAATGACTGTAATCTATTAGATTTGTTTTAAATTTGAAGAAACACAATAAGGTATGAGCACAACTACAGTGGAACTACAGTTGTGTTCAAAATTATTCAACCCCCAATGCTGTAAAGGGTTTTAGGGAATTTAGTGTACATTTGTAATTGTATTCAGAATGAAATCCTACAAGGACTTTTTAAAGAACCATTTGCAACTAAAATGACATCAATTGGTTTTGTAATACAGTAGTAAATGTTTCTTTTGTGAATTCTTCATTGACACAATTATTCAACCCCTTAAAGACTACCACTCTGAAGAACAGAGGTTTATTCAAGTGTTTTCAATCAGGTATTGAAAACACCTGTGGATGTCACGGAGCAGCAATAAAGCATAATAAGCACCAATTAGGCAGCTTTAAAATGACTGTGATACTCAGCTCCTTCTAGACATTTACTGGTGTGGTTACAAACATGGTGAAGTCAAGAGAATGGTCCAGGAAGACAAGAGAAGAGGTGATTACTCTTCACAGGAAGGGCAATGGCTATAAGAAGATTGCAAAGATGTTAAACATACCAAGAGAGACCATAGGAAGCATCATTCGCAAATTCAAGGCAAAGGGCACTGTTGAAACGCTACCTGGTCGTGGCAGAAAGAAGATGCGGACTTCGACTGCTGTGCGCTACCTGAAGCGTAGAGTGGAGAAAAGTCCCCGTGTGACTGCTGAGGAACTGAGAAAAGATTTGTCAGATGTGGGTACTGAGGTTTCAGCTCAGACAATACGGCGCACACTGCGTAATGAAGGCCTCCATGCCAGAACTCCCAGGCCCACCCCCTTGCTGTCTCCAAAGAATAAGAAGAGTCGACTGCAGTATGCCAAAAGTCATGTGGACAAACCACAGAAGTTTTGGGATAGTGTTCTGTGGACTGATGAAACAAAATTAGAACTGTTTGGGCCCATGGATCAACGCTATGTTTGGAGGAGGAAGAACAAGGCCTATGAAGAAAAGAACACCTTGCCTACTGTGAAGCATGGCGGGGGGTCAATCATGCTTTGGGGCTGTTTTGCTTCTGCAGGTACAGGGAAGCTTCAGCGTGTGCAAGGTACCATGAATTCTCTTCAGTACCAGGAGATATTGGATGACAATGTGATGCAGTCCGTCACAAACCTGAGGCTTGGGAGACGTTGGACCTTTCAACAGGACAATGATCCAAGCATACCTCCAAGTCCACTAGAGCATGGTTGCAGATTAAAGGCTGGAACATTTTGGAGTGGCCATCGCAGTCACCTGACTTAAATCCGATTGAGAACCTCTGGTGGGACTTAAAGAAAGCAGTTGCAGTGCGCAAGCCTAAGAATGTGACTGAACTGGAGGCTTTTGCCCATGACGAATGGGCGAAGATACCCGTAGATCGCTGCAAGACACTTGTGTCAAGCTATGCTTCACGTTTAAAAGCTGTTATAACTGTAAAAGGATGTTGTACTAAGTACTAAGATTGAATGTCACTTGGGGGTTGAATAAAACTGATAATGATGTGAGCACAGAAAAGACATTTGTGGTTATTTCACTATAAATGTTATGTTATATTTGTCTGACCTACACGTGCCTCTTTGATTTAATTGTAAGCAAGATGACTGAATGATCAAAATCAATGTCAAACTGGCCAAAACACTCAATTTCAGTGGGGGTTGAATAATTTTGAACACAACTGTATATACCAAGAGAACACGTGCACTTGAGATACAGAAATGAGTGATGTTGCGAAGCACCTGAAAATTTGTGTCTCCTCTACGGGGCAAAAAAATATGGGTTCAGCGCTTCACATCAGCTCAAGGAGAATCATCACTTAATAGTAGCAAGCAATTTAAAAGAACAGAAAAATCTAACACATTGAACAATCATGCTACATATAGAATTAAATTTGGACTAAGTCTCCAAAGCAACAATATGACAACAAATCCATATTAATTTGTTGTTATTATTAACAAAATGATACAGGCCTCCATGAGAAAGCCAATTAGAAATACAGGTAGAGTTTTATGGGGGCCTATTTCAACCCAGCTGTCATGACCTGACCCAGGAATCACCTGTGCTGGCTTAAGAGCAGGGCCGGCCCAAGACACTGTGCTGCCTGGGTCCAAGGATGAAATGCTGCCCCTCTCAAAAAAAAAAAAAACGTGCAGTGTGTGTGATCGAGTCACAGAGCTCCACAGCAATAAAACTCACAGTAATGTGCTGTGTGTATGAGCTTATCACAGAGTTCCACAGCAATAAAACTCATACAAACAGCACATTGATGTGAGCTTTATTGCTGTGGAGATCTGTGATACAGTAATGTGTGGTGTGTATGAGTGTGAGTGTATCACAGATCTCTACAGCAATAAAACTCACAGTAATGTGTGGTGTGCCTAGTTGAGGCTCAAAGTGCTGACCCTGGCAAAGTGCTGCCGGGAGCCATGACACCATCCGGCCCGCATGGATGGCCAGCCTTGCTTAGGAGACATTTGGGGGACTAAACCAACGATTAATTTAAATTTAGGTACGTCACAGAAAAATGATAAAGTTCAATCAAAACAAACAAAATGAGCGCAGCAAGCAGCTGAAAACAAGAATCCAGGTAAATTAGTTCATGAGGCAGAGGAACAGAATTGGAAGAGGTGTTCTGGAACGTGACAAGTTAGTATGGAAACAGCAGGAGATTCAGATGCTGAAGAGTGGCAATACAGAAAATGAGGATGGTGAATAGAGGTTGTAGTTGCAGGTACAGTAAGTAGCAGCAGAGGAGCAATACAGGAAAAGCAGACTGGAAGCTTGCAGGTTAACAGGTCGGCACCCAGAGATACATTGATTCAGGTAGGCAGGTAAATCATGCAGGTAGCGAGAGAGGAAATCCAGGAAATGGTATTTTAGCAGCAATATCCAGATTCCGGTCTAGGAGATGTGTAGAGGGCAGTCACATCACAACTTCACTGCAGAATGCTTCAACAACGCTTCATCCTCCCTTAAAAAAAGTCTGGCTCAGACGTACTTCTGAGGGTATGATCTGGACTGACATAATGAACGAGCACCTGGGGATCTTGCAGGTGCTGTGTCTCAGCAGTTTTCCAATGTAATTTTCCTGTCTTTTTTCCCTTCTGCGTCCTGTTTTATCACACCAGCCATTCAGTTAATGACTGGGACCGTTATACTTCATGGCTCCACTCGTTAACTTAATGGCTCGTTGCAATAGCATTAGGGACCTCTTACTGTAAATTAATGGCTCTTATATCGCACGTAGTAACCATTTACCATGGGTCATCTGGGAGAATAGCGTGCCATTCCCTTGTGGCTCTATAGTCTTGGCTCGTGCCAGTATTCAAGATTGAATCCAAACTTGAAGACCGTAGTGTTAAGTGATTTGCAAAAGCAAATCACTTAACACTTAAAAATAAATATATGATTGCATTGAGATCTATTGGGTGGATTTAAATTTTTTAAAATCTATGGAGTTGCTAAGTCTCCCAGAACTCAGGTTATGTTTACACCAGGCCGGGTATGTAGACCTGAGTTTTTAAAGATATTATACTGCCATTAAGAATGTTTAAAGGGACATTGTAGTTGTTTTGTTAAACTAAGCTTCACCGTTTCCAGTCTGGTAAAAGAAGCATTGTATCAGTTATAACTATTTACTTATTTTATGAATGCATTTATACTTGCTACCACGTATCAAAAGTAATTTTTTCCAGATACGTCCCCTTCACCCTATGTCTCGCGGCATATAAATGATGTCTCAAAGACATCGCTGCAGCGGTTACCACATCACTAAGCTCACAAATTTACTTCTATCCACCCCTTCCTATTCAGCAACCTGTGACTCCTATATCAGTGAGAGTTCAGTTGTGCTATTTTTTAAAAATGTTATACAGCAGATTGTACTCTGCATGAAGAATTATTACAGCTGGTTATCTCTCCGGTTCCCGCACAGCAATTTCATCTCTCTGAAATGTGGTGCAAAGATAGTATAAATCAACATGGCATACAATAGCGCAAAGCAGTTTCAAATCATATTTATAGCTGGAGAAGAGTGGATTTGATGTTCCGTTTTTAATGATAAAATGTGTTCCTGAATAATATGATCTTTTAAGCTTTTCTTGTCATTTCCTGGCTGCCCGGCTTCTTTAGGTTGAAAAAAAAAAAAAAGAATAATGTAAGTATTTAAATATATACCTAAAAGTGAATTGTGTTCCTTGATAATACACTGTAATCATGAGTAGTTGAAAATTGTATCTGTGCCATCATGATACAACTAGGATATTTATTTATGTAAACTTTAAGGGCCACTACCACCAAAAAATGAAATGTCCTTATTGTGCTTATGTTATGTTGCTGATATCTTACATGTGCTTTGTTTTTCTCTTGTATGTTTAGTTATGAAAATATTTTACTCGATATGTGTCCCCGGGTGTATCTGTTTTGTGATCTTTTGTGTTATAATCCCCACCCCCTTTATATTTACCTCACTTGATCTTCGCTCTGTGGCGTTGGTCATAGAATGGAGTCTATCAGGGTTATTCAGAGAAAGGTGAAACTCTGGAGAACTTCTGGAGAAGTGAAAATTCTCGGTCAAAATAGCCAAACCAGAAAAATTCTCCCATTTATCTCACTTTCCAAATCGGCTATTTTGACCTAGAATTTTCACAAACGTTCTTCAGAGTTTCACCTTTCTCTGAATAACCCTGTATGTGTCGATTACTCTCTCAAATCTCATTGTATTGTGTGGGATGTATTCAAACCACATCACCAGGGGGTAGATTAGAAGTCCTTTAAACTCTTATTTTATCTCATTCAGCTGTCATCTCTTATCTCGAGTAGCCAGTCATCGCAATACACCCCCTGCAGCATTATCTAATCATTCCATCCTCCTCCTCATTAACTGTTAAATACTGTAGATTAGCTATACCGCAGAAGTAAAGAAAAACTTTTGGTAAATGTTGCCTCATGGGAAAAATCAACAAAATGGTAGGGAGATTAAAAAAACTAATTATATTTTTCTTTTATACATGCAATTACTTCAAAGGAAAAAACAGCAGCATGTGTTTTATAATGTGGTTGTGTTTGCAATGCACAAGTAATCTAGTTACAGTTTATGGAAGTGATAGCGTCCCTTTAATTTAAACAGATTTTCAACCATTTGACAATAATCACAATCTATATATTTTTCTATATGCCTGTGTCTATTGCAGTGTGCAATTAGCAAAACAATGAATTTGGTAACAATCAGGGTTATCCAAAGAGATTCGAATTGCTTGAGAAAGGTAACCGAATGCTGAAAATCAGCGTTCGGTTACCTTTCCTGGCCATTCGGCTATCCAGAGAGCAGGCAATTCGCCAAATCCTGGCGAATTG
The DNA here is from genome assembly GCA_009667805.1 of Leptobrachium leishanense. Lineage (NCBI taxonomy): Eukaryota > Metazoa > Chordata > Amphibia > Anura > Megophryidae > Leptobrachium > Leptobrachium leishanense. The sequence goes on along the minus strand of CM019071.1, from coordinate 24,490,349 downwards.
CCTGCACATACGGTGACTGTTCGGTGCCTGTTCGAGGGCAGTGAAATCCCCATGAAAAAGCACTGCTTCGGCTATTCAGAGAACACAAACCAGCAGTGAAAGGTTCCCCTAATGCCCTGCCATTCGGTGGTTTAATTCGGCAAATTTATTCAGGAGAATCCCATAGGCTTCAATGTTAAAAATATTCCCGTTTTAATTCAATATCTAATAAACCGTTCATTATAAAATTCTGCAGCAAAAAGTCTCTTTATTTATAGATTTTTTAGGATACTTTAAGCATTTTTCTGAATTTTTAAAAAAAAAATTAAAAGTCCGATTTTTTTTTGATTTTTTTTCAGTTTGCTTATTTTTTTTGTAACAGCCCTCTTTATTATCATTCCCTGGACCTCCTGTGAAAATTTCAGACATTTTCGCTCAGTAGTTTCTTTGCAAACAGCGTTTCATTTTCCCAGATTCATACAAATGGTTTTTCTAATTTATTCACTGCCTCCTCTACGTCACAGCTGCTTCGGCTCTGTGTGATTCGGCTCCTTTTCGGCTCCTGTTCGGCTTTTTCGAAGGTTAATCCAGATGTTTTTGCTTGTTTTCAGCATGCATTCGGTTAGTTTTCGTCAGGTTTGCGGCAGCTTTTCCCTGCAATTCGGGGACCCTGTGGTGCTTGCTGAATACACCGCAGGGTCACCGAAATGCAATCGGCAAAAGGAACCGAATTGAAGAGAACGAAAAGTCACCGAACGTGCGGTGACTTTTCGAATCTCTTTGGATAACCCTGAATGTAATAATGTTAATAGACAATTAGTAAAATGTAATGTATTCATTGAAGGAGGCTAATTCGTGGAAGAACTTGGAACTCTGGACACATACAGGGTTATCCAAAGAGATTCGAATTGCTTGAGAAAGGTAACCGAACGCTGAAAATCAGCGTTCGGTTACCTTTCCTGGCCATTCGGCTATCCAGAGAGCAGGCAATTCGCCAAATCCTGTCGAATTGCCTGCACATACGGTGCCTGTTCGGTCCCTGTTCGAGGGCAGTGAAATCCCCATCAAAAAGCACTGCTTCGGCTATTCAGACAACACAAACCAGCAGTGAAAGGTTCCCCTAATGTCCTGCCATTCGGTGGTTTAATTCGGCAAGTTAATTCAGGAGAATCCCATAGACTTCAATGTTAAAAATATTCCTGTTTTAATTCAATATCTAATAAACCGTTCATTATAAAAGTCTGCAGCAAAAAGTCTCTTTATTTATAGATTTTTTAGGATACTTTAAGCATTTTTCTGAATTTTTTAAAAAAATTTAAAAGTCCGATTTTTTTTTAATTTTTTTTTCAGTTTACTTATTTTTTCTGTAACAGCCCTCTTTATTATCATTCCCTGGACCTCCTGTGAAAATTTCAGACATTTTCGCTTAGTAGTTTCTTTGCAAACAGCGTTTCATTTTCCCAGATTCATACAAATGGTTTTTCTAATTTATTCACTGCCTCCTCTACGTCACAGCTGCTTCGGCTCTGTGTGATTCGGCTCCTGTTCGGCTTCTTCGAAGGTTAATCCAGATGTTTTTGCTTGTTTTCAGCGTGCATTCGGTTAGTTTTCGTCAGGTTTGCGGCAGCTTTTCCCTGCAATTCGGGGACCCTGTGGTGTTTGCTGAATACACCGCAGGGTCACCGAAATGGGATCGGCAAAAGTAACCGAATTGAAGAGAACGAAAAGTCACCGAACGTGCGGTGACTTTTCGAATCTCTTTGGATAACCCTGTGTATAATAGATACGTTTAAAGCTCACCTGTCATACACATTTAAAGGTGCCGCAATCTTGGAAATAACAAAGACACGCCGATGCGCGGCCCAATCTGAGCTGCCGATGTTTTCATATCAAGTAAAATCAAAAGAGCCAGCCTATAGGAGACAGGCAACGGCAGAATCCAGCAGGTAAGTATGGCAGGTGCGCTTTAAGGCTAAAAGAATAGAGACATTAAAAAATTATTCAAAAATAATTGTTTAACCAAACTTTTTAAGCAAAAACATGTCATTTATTAATGTAATCCTAATTAGTCCTATTCTATAATTTCAAACAGTAACACAAACAGACTGAGGAGTTTGAGGAACTGCACAAATCTCGGACAGTTTAGTGCCTTTTTTGAATGAAACAAACATTGGCCAAACATTAGCAAATCGACAGTAAAATACAGGTGATCTTCGGCGGCAGTGAAATCCCCATAGAGAAGTAATGGTTAATCTATTCTGAGAACACTAAACTGCAAGGGAAAATTGTCAAAACGCTCTGATTTTCGGTGTTTCATTCGACAGGTTTAATCAGGCGAATCCCATTGATTTCAACGTAAAAATAATTCCACGTTTTTCTCAAATATTTATTCAACTGTTTATTTTTTTCATTTGCAGCAAAAAATCTCTTTATTAATTTATTTTTTTGAATTTTTTTAGGCATTTTTGGGATTTTTTTCAGCGAAATGTTTGATTCCGATTTTTTTAATGATTTTTTTTTATTCTGTAACAGACCTTTTTATTTTTATTCATAGGACCTCATGTATTGTTTCTAGGCATTTTCATGCACTAGTTGTTTTTAAAAGGCGTTTTAAAAGTTGTGTTTTTTTGGGAGGGTTCTACCCCTAACCGGCAGCTGGTCAGCTTTTTCTGGTGGCTGGTCGGCGGTCTGTTCCGCGGGTCGGCATCTCTTTTTGGCAGGTTTGTGGCTTAGCTTGGCGGTTTTTCGAATCAATTCGGTGGTTTTTCAGCGGTTTTTCAAATCGATTTGCCAGTTTTGCAAGTCGAATCGGCAGTTTTGCAGCGATTTATCGATTCGATTCTGCAGTTTTGCAGCAGTTTGAGGGTGTGTTCGGCGGGTCGATTTGGCGCACTTTAGGGACCCTGAGGTGAATGCTGAATTCACCACAGGGTTGGTGAATTTAACTCGCCAAAGTGTGGCAAACGAGAGAGCACCGAAGTGTTGGTGACAATTCTGTGCTCTCTGAATAACCCCTTTGACGAGGAATGGACGCCATCGGAAGTGTGATGAACAGACGGCATCTCGTGATTGATGCGGTATATTGGAAGGACAATGAGGATGCTCAAGAAAGTACGCAAAATAGGTTCTAGATAAATATATAACCTGGCAGTTTTTATTGTTTAGTATTCACCCGATGAAGTACTTTTGATTGTAAGGACGAAACGCGTCGGAATATTCATATTTTAACCCTTTCGCTGCTGAGGCTTTTCCCGCCCCTGTGCTGAGGTCATTTTTACCGGTTTTGCTCATCATGTTTAAACGTGTTTTGAAGGCTTATTTTAGTATATTACCCAGACATATTATATATCGTTCTTTCCGTCAGACTCGGTAGATTCATAATATGTCATTATTATATGTATACGTTATGTCATGTCTGTATATTATAACAAAAAATGCAATAAAATATGTATTTTCAATAATTTACAACGTGTAAAGTGTTTTTTTTCACATTTAAACATGCGAGCAATTGCGGTTATATTTTTTATGGGGTGCGCTTGTTAACAAAATTAGAGATGGGGTCTCGTTACATTTTTTTTTGGGGAAAATTACGCGATTTTTAACAAACGCACCGCATACAAAAATCGTTAGTGCAGCATCATTGTTCACATTATAATTGAAATGGGAACAATATTGCTGCATTAACGAACCAAAAAAAAGAAAAAAAAATGTTTATTTTTTTTTTTTTATAATTTTTTTTTTAAATATATTTTTATCTTTAATTTTAATTTAAATTGTTTTTTAAAAACTTTTTTCACTTTCGTGTTTGGTATCGTTGGAACGGCCATGCTCTGGCCGATCCAACCATACCAAACATTAACCCCTAACTGCCACGGATCGGGAGATAGGGAGTTCATTGGAACTCCCTATCTCCACCGTTGGTGGCAGTTAGGGGTTAACTCTAGGACTGGCGTCATCGTGCTATGCACGATGACGCCAGTCCTCAGGGGGAGTTCCCGGAGGCTTGGCCGACATCCAAGATGTCGGCCAGCTCCGGGAAAGGATCGCGAACCGGCGCTTTTCAGCGCCGATTCGCGATCCAGCTCCCCAGGGGTTAATGCCAGGCACCATTTGGAAGGGCAGGCTGTGCCCTTCCAAATGGTGCGTGGGTTAACCCCCGCAATGCCGCCGATCGGGAGGGAGAGAGGTCCGAAGGACCTCCCCCCCTCCCTTTCAGGCGCCTCCTCCGCACATGCGGGGGGGGCGCCTGAATTAGGTGTCATCGCGCTGCCGCGATGACACCTAATTCCAGCGGCTGCGGTTCCGGATGCCGGGCTGACATCGAGGATGTCAGCTCGCACTGGGGGGGCCAGCGATTGTCCGGAACCCGGCCGAACGCTGACCCCAATGGGAGGACGCGCTCAGCGCGTCCTCCGCATACCAGCAGTAATCCTCCGCATTGAAGTGGTTAACCTCCGCATTGAAGTGGTTAATGTTATATTCAATAAATCCACGTTTTAAATCTAACCATGTGGAGTCCTTTCTCGCGGAGAAACCAGTTTCCGGGTATGATGAATTCCATCTACAAGGTGCCCTGAGGATGCATGGAGAGGTATTTATGTGCCTATATATCTGCTATATCTAGTGAGTGAGGTCCAAAGGGGGGCTCTCATACACATTAGTGTCTCAACGTATTTGTTTTTCCAGATCCACCCCATTCTGTTTACATTTATTTTCTTGATAATTGACGTCATTTGGAGGGGACACCGGGGTGAGATCAGGTGCTATACTATTTCAGTATTATCTTCCACTTAACTTGTATTACACGTAACCCCTTTGATCTATCAGGAAAACATTTTACTTTTAAGCACTTCATTCTAGACTTGGCTAAGGCATGGATAATTACTTTATCTTCAAAATTGTTGTGTCAGGGATACTATTGGTAGGGCAGGTTATTATTATTATTCTTATTATTCTTTATTTATAAAGCGCCAGCATATTCCGCAGCGCTGTACAATAAGCACAGTATAGACAGGGTTACAATACATTGAACAACATTTGACAAACAGTACAGGAGGAGATGAGGGCCCTATTCCCGTAGGAACTCACAATCTGGGAGGGTTGGGGTTGGAAACAGGAGGAGAGGACTGTAAGGTGAGAGTGGTTGATGGTTGCGTCAGTGAGTTGGGTGGTAGGCTTCCCTAAATAGGAACGTTTTAAGGGAGCGTTTGAAGGAAGAGAAGTTAGGGGAAAGTCTGACAGTATGAGGGAGAGCGTTCCAGAGAGTGGGGGCTGCACGTGAGAAATCCTGCAGTCTATCATGGGAAGAGGTGATGCGGTGAGAAGCTAGGCGCAGGTCACTGTTTGACCTTAGGGAGCGGGCTGGGGTGTATTTGGTGATTAGTGAGGACAGGTAGTGGGGAGCTGAGTTAGTGAGGGTTTTGTAGGTAAGGATAAGGATTTTGAACTTAATTCTGCAGTGGATGGGGAGCCAGTGAAGGGACTCGCAGAGCGGAGCGGCAGAGACAGAGCGGCGGGTGAGGTGAATTAGTCTGGCGGAGGCGTTCAGGATGGATTGTAGGGGGAGAGGCGGGACAGAGGGAGGCCAGATAAGAGATTATTGCAATAGTCGAGTCGGGAGATTACCAGGGCGTGTATGAGTTGTTTTGTGGCGACAGCGGTAAGAAATGGCCGAATTCTGGAAATATTACGCAGTTGGTATCGGCAGGAGGAGGAAAGAGACTTGATGTGGGGGATGAAGGAAAGAGCAGAGTCAAGTGTAACTCCAAGACAGCGAACTTGGTTTGATGGGGAAATGGTGATACCCTCCACCGTGATAGAGAAGTCAGGAGGTGGGGAGGCATTGGAGGGAGGAATAAGTAGGAGTTCAGTCTTCGACATGTTGATCTTTAGGTGGTGGGAGGCCATCCAGGAGGAGATGCCAGATAAACAGTCACTGACTTTTGAAAGGACAGGGGGAGAGAGATCAGGGGTAGAGAGGTAGATCTGAGTGTCATCAGCGTAGAGGTGGTAATTGAAGCCAAAGCTGTTGATGATTTTGCCCAGGGAGGAGGTGTAGATGGAAAAGAGCAGAGGACCAAGGACAGAGCCTTGAGGTACACCAACAGATAGAGGCAATGAGGAGGAGGAGTTACCAGCAAAGGACACACACAGAAGGACCTGTTGGATAAATAGGATTCGACCCAAGAGAGTGCAGTGTCACCGAGACCCAGAGAGTTGAGGGTCTGTAGAAGGAGGGGGTGGTCAACAGTGTCAAAAGCAGCCGAGAGGTCAAGCAGGATGAGAATAGAATAGTGGCCGTGTTTTTTAGCAGTTAGGAGGTCGTTGGTGACTTTGGTGAGGGCAGTTTCAGTTGAGTGTAGGGGACGGAAGCCAGATTGCAGGGGGTCAAGTAGGGAATTGGAGGACAGGAAGAGGGAGAGGCGGTTGAAGACTAGTTTTTCTAAGAGCTTTGATGTGAAGGGAAGCAGGGATACAGGGCGGTAGTTGGATGGAGAGTTGGGATCTAGGGATGGTTTCTTTAGTAAAGGGGTAACTAGCGCGTGTTTGAAGGCGGATGGAAAGGAGCCAGTGGAGAGAGATAGGTTGAAGATGTGTGTGAGAGCAGGGGTGAGGGAGGAGGAGAGGGGAGGAATTAGATGTGAGGGAATGGGGTCGAGCGGGCACGTGGTGAGATGTGAGGAGGACAATAAGGAATTGACTTCCTCCTCAGTGGCTGGGAGGAAGCGGCAGAGGGTGGCAGAGGGGACCTGTGGGAGTGGAGGTGGCAGATAACTATCTTGTGTTGGGATGTTGCGTCTGATATTTAGAGTTTTACTGAGGAAGTAGTCTGCCAGGTCTTGAGCGCTGAAGGCAGCTGTGGGGGGAGGTGCAGGTGGGTAGAGGAGGGTGTTGAAGGTGGACCAGAGCCGTTTAGGGTTGGAGGACAGCGTAGATATAAGAGATGAGAAGAAGGATTGTTTGGCCAAGTGGAGGGCAGAGGTGTATGACCGGAGAATAAACTTGAAGTGAACAAAATCAGCTTCAGAGCGGGATTTCCTCCAGGCACGCTCTGCAGTGCGGGAGCATCTTTGCAGGTAGCGAGTCTGGAGGGTGTGCCAGGGCTGAAGCTGGCAGCGTGGGGCCTTACAGAGTCGAAGAGGAGCAAGAGTGTCTAGAGCAGAGATAAGAGTAGTGTTGTAGTGATTAGTGGCAGCATCAGGGCAGGTGAAGGATGAGGTATGAGGGAGGTGGTGAAGTAGGTTGGAGAATTGATGGGGGTCCACAGCATGTAGATTTCTGCGAGTGTGTGTGCGGGGTGGGGGAGCAGGGTGTTTAGGAAGTCCAGATAGGTTGAAAGAGAGAAGGTGGTGGTCAGAGATGGGGAAAGGGCGATAGTTGAACTCAGAAATGAAGCAGAGGTTGGAGAAGACAAGGTCAATAGCGTGACCATCGCGGTGGGTAGGGAGGAGGGAGGATTGTGTGAGTCCAAGGGAGGATGTGAGTGAAAGAAGTTTGGAGGCAGCAGGGGCGGAAGGATCGTCAATGGGAATGTTGAAGTCGCCGAGAATTAGGCATGGAAGATTAGAAGACAGGAAGTGAGAAAGCCAGGTAGCAAAGTGGTCAAAGAACTGGGAGGTTGGTCCCGGTGGGCGGTAGATGACTGCCACCCTGAGAGCCAGAGGAGAGAACAGGCGGATGCAGTGTGTCTCGAAGGAGGAGAAGGAGAGGGATGGAGGTGGAGGGAGATGCTGGTAGGTGCAGGTGGGAGAGAGCAGGATTCCGACCCCGCCACCATTTCTCTCACCCGGTCTGGGGGTATGGCTCAAGTGTAGACCGCCATGTGAGAGACTCTTTTATGCAAAACAGTACATTCACTACCTAGTATGCTAACTGACAAACAGTCCTCAAAGATGCATGAGTCTCATGACACAAATATAACATAATATATTGGCCCACTCTTACATAAAGTATCCCTCTTTAACCACGTCATGATGAGATACATGTGACCTCCTGAGGACGAGAAACCCTTCATGTAATATTAAATGTATGGATGTGACAGCTATTAAACTCATTGCAGTGGTGACTCATTTTTGCATTTTAATACATTGAAAATCAATCATTATGATATAAAAAACCCTTTTGCACACCTTTTTAACGCAAGAGAAGTGTACCCTCTATGGATAAATGAAATTCTTACTCACTCTTTTTGGTCACCCAGTATTACTGTAAACAAGCTGCAAATAGTAACCCCAAATCTCACACTAACAAAAGATTATATATATATATATGAAAAAACATTTCAACACTATTGCTGATGGATATTGCTGATGGATATTATGTGCATTTGTTGTCACATCGGTTCATCCATGACCTTAACATACAGGGTTATTCAGAGAGTAGTGAAAAGCAGGAGAATGACTGGAGAATGGAAAATTCTAGATCAAAATAGCCAAAGCAGAAAAATTCTCCCAATCATCTCACTTTCCAAATTGGCTATTTTGACCTAGAATTTTCCATTCTCCAGTCATTCTCCTGCTTTTCACCGCTCTCTGAATAACCCTAGTAGTGTCATTCTTTTGTCTACAGCATTGTCTGTAATGGCATATCTTCATGCTGAAATGACAACACTCATAAGAATGTTCATTTTATGCTCTCAGTTTACATTTCACTTTGTGTCCCATTTTTTCCAGTACCTAATAACAAGTCTACTCGAGAAGCACTTGTTTCAAGCAAAGTGCTCTACTGTTAATGTATGAAAAATCCATATATGCCTTTTTCCTCCCAACCTAGATACTAACTCTAAGTCTGCATCAGCTTGTCTTTATCTTTGTTATCTAGACATTCAGCCCACAGACACCAGTTTCAATCTATATCTGGTCATCAGTTCAGGTCTCAGTGTGTATATATATATATATAATATATATATATATATATATGTGCAGAAAATTCAGCACTCACAGGTTCAGGTACACACGCCCGTTGCAACGCCTACTATAATAAATCCAGAATGTAAATAGCGGCACTCTGGGTCTTTGAAATAAGATAATCTTTTTATCTGAGGAAAGCTTGTAGGGAGCAAGCTGAAACGTTGACCTTTAACTAATAAAAGATTATCTTATTTCAAAGACCCAGAGTGCCGCTATTTACATCCTGGATATATATATATATATACTGTATATATATATTATACACATATACATTTAGGTTATGGTGGAGGGCGAAAAGTGAGATTAAAAGCCTCCACATAGCAAATAATAAAGTTTATAATTGTATAATTGCTGAAACAGACCCTGGATGCAATAAAATTAGACGTTGGAGTCCTCATTTGCATGTCCAACCCAGAGTTCCTTGCTGCATATGGGGAATGTAGCAAATGAGCTCTGTAGGCAAAGCAGTTCTCTGAATTGCTGGGATGTGTAAATGTCTTCTACAATTATATATATATATATATATATATATATATATATATTTATTATTGCAGAAGCCACTTGCGCATCACAGCAATTCAAAGAATTGCATCCCAGAGCTCCTGTGTCACATTCCCCATATGCAGCAAGGAATTCTGGGTAGGATATGAAAATGACATCTGTCTCACTTTTATGCATCCTGGATCTGTTATTACACAGAACCCTAAAATCAATGCTATGATATACTATGGTTTTTTAGCAGAGATAAGGTTTATGCAACTGGCCATAAGATAATGTCTTCATTCACCTTTTATGTGTCAGCCAATGTTTTCGTTTTATCACGACATGTATTTATCATTCAGTGTCATCATATCATATGTGTTGTTATAAGTGCTGTCTGTCAGTCAGTTCTCATCAGGATACGCGGTATGGGTCCCGTCTTTTGTTCACGGTCTTTGTCATTTGCAATGAAAGGAAAGTGATAAGAATGGACAGCCGTTCAGCGCCCTCTGAAACCAGATATAAAGATTCCAAATATTCATGTGAAAGAATAAAGGCTAATAGACTAACAGGGTTATCCACTAAACGCCGGGGCTTCTCAACACTATAATCTCAACAGCAAAAGGAGAAGCTGCAATGTAAAACTTCTACTTTTTCTGTACTTACATATTATAGTTTTTAGAAGCTCCAGCGCTGCTCGGCACTGCAATATCAGCGATTTTAGATGGTTCTTGCAACACCAGTGCTTAGTGAATAACCCCGAAAATATTTTTTTTAAAAACATATTTTTTAAGACAAAATCTTTATTTATTTTTTTATCTGGAGCAGGAGCACAGTTTCTTTAAACCTTGATTATTATTCATTTTTAAACTTATAATTGCCCTAAACAGATAGCAAAATTCTAGATATTGTCCAAATAATTCTTCATTGTATCCATGGCAGTGATTTTGGTCTACATTTTACAAACTACGTTGTTACGTCTTTACAAATTATATTTTGTCCCAAAGTCTGATTAACATGCATTGATCTTGGCCTTCTGGATGATAATAAATACTTGGAGGGCTGAATTAGCCCTCTGGGACCTTCCTAGATGGTAGCAAAGGGTTAGCACACGCAGGTCCCTGTGACCATTTCATATGCACTCCTTTAAAGTGCTTTTAATGTGAATATACACATGTTGTTGCTCACACAAGTTTTAAAATCTAGTCTACCACTTTAACTCCTTCGCACCTAAGATCGAGATAACTCAGGTCTTCAAAGTCATCATCAAGTGCCTGATCATAAATTATCGCGATCTGCAGATGAGCAGGACAAAAGCAAATGAAATTAACTTTTTGCTAATTAATTTAGTTTGCTTTTCGGCTCCAGAACACCCCCATGTTTTAACACTGCAGGCATGATGCCCAAGGTGCCAAAACTGTTTAAAACCAGCTAGGAATATGTCAGACAATACACAGAGCCACGAGCTGCAGATGTGATTGCAGGAACTTTATTTGTTCTGTAGTTGCCGAACTGATAAATGGTAAAAAATGTGCCAAAAAAGGTCCCAATTTAGCCATTGGTCTGAATTAAATCGAGCCCCTAATTTGTTCATGGAAAATACAAGAATTACAGTACAGACATGGCATCATGAATAACATCTACCCCCACATCCCCATGTTCCCCGCATGGAATTCATTTCTGCCCTGTTAGTGGATGGTAAACTAATTAAACTATTAACACCGTAATCTGTCTTGCACTGTTGGTTCTTCTCTGTCCTGCTGAATTACTTGGTGGTTTGATACAATTGTTTTATTCCTTCTAGGTATAAATTGGAAGAAGTCCGGCTGTGTTACTTTTTTGGACTTTTCCTTCCAACTGTTAATTAAAAATGGAACCAGACTAAAAATAAATGCTGCAAACCATTGGTGTAAAAAATGTTGTATACTGCAAAGAACAAACTAATTTAATTGCTAAAAAAATGGCAAAATGGCAGATCAGCATCCACGGATAGTCCTTAAAATACTTTCAAGAAAAATACTCCAGTATATAGCAGGAATGTTTATGGTTTTATTCCATCAACAGTAGAACAATGTTTCGACCTGCAACCAGGTCTTTGTCAAGTCTACTAAACATATCTCTACACTTTCTTAAATACATCATGAGTAATTAACATCATTAAAAACAGCAGGTCAAAACGTTGTTCTACTGTTGATGGAATAAAACCAAAAAATTTCCTGCTATATACTGGTGTATTTTTCTTGATATTGTGCTACATCCTTGGAGTGATGACTTTCCAGTGGCAGCTCAAAGGTGGGTGGCAGCAACCTGAACTGAACTTTACTTAAAATACTTTCAGCTGTTTTGCAAACGATTCAGCCGACTGATCCACCTCAATGGTTTTCCATGATTTTTAATTGCAGAGACTCAATACTGTAGAGAGCAATATCTACTGATGTTCCAATCACTTTATAATGCGAGAAGTTCCTTTGCCTCTCTATGCTCATTTTCTAAGGCTGGGGTCAGACGAGCGTGATTTCTACGGACTGTACGTCCGTGCAGTACGGACATCGTCAGTACGGATGACGCAGTAGTGGTCACACAGTCCGTTTTTTCACTGAAGTTATTTTTTGACGGATGTAGGAGGGGAAAATAAATTACAATGAAAAAACATTCTGTCCGTCAAAAATGCTGGACGTATAAATGCAGTCCGTCTGACCATGCTCCATCACTCACACACAAAGCTATGTGGACGTTGTGGACGTGGCGCACTCCGCACGTCCGTTCTAGCAGTATTACGTTCTTGCCTAACCTGCGTCCGTTTGCCGCGGCCGTTGTGCGTCCGCAGTTCAGTGCGGACGTACTTCATGTGTCAGGCTCCAATGGACTTACTTTCATGCTATCACGGACGTACTTTTAGGCGCAATCACGGACGTGAACACTACGCTCGTCTGACCCCAGCCTAATATGTACGGCAGCTTTTCATAATACTGCCCAAGTTAATTCACTTTCTACCATTTCTTACGTCCCAACACAAAGTGAAAAAGGAAAGGTGCGCATGATAACAATGCAGATGAAGAGTTGGAACTACAAGCCGAGGAAGATAGGGCTTTATTCTCTATCGTACTATACCAGATAAAAAAGAATTACAGAGTCAAACTTTGGAATATGTCTTGGAATCGGTGTGTAATCAAAGCTTGTCAAAAATGGCCAAACCCCAGGCTATACAAAGATAACAAAGGACTCCTGCAACTGCACCTTATTGTATCAGCAGCCACACAGAGCTTACTGTATCACTAATATTCAAATGACTAACGATTTACATAGACAAGTTTAACATGGCACTGAAAGCACCGCGTCGGCTTCTGTGTCTCCTTTCTCTGCAAATAGAAATACAAATAGATAGATGTATCTAGAAAACAAAAAATACATACAAGGTACAGTACATAATAGATAAAAAGAAGATATGCCCCAATGGACCACACTCACAAAAAGAATGTAAAAAATACCACTCCATCTGCTCTTGCTGGATCCTAGGAACTGGCATCTGTGGTATCGTCACCAGAAATTCATCTGTCTCATGGATCACAGTGGTGGATAAAAACTGCTATAGAAGCACTTGTTGAGTGATATACCAGTACAAATCCAGGCTACTACTAGCAGATAAAACACATCCAACTTTTAATATAATTTAATAGTAAATTTCAACGCGTTTCGCCTCTCTCAAGACTTCATCAGGGAATAAATAAAACTATAACACCATCCAACAATTTATAACGCACATGTGCAGCACTTCCGGAACACCATGCATTCCACTCCTTTCTCTGCATCCCTGGACACAGTCTCTCATAACTGTAATGATTTTGGAAATACAAAGAAACAGGTGGATTACCAATTTACCAGCTATAAGGAAATAAAAAATCTCTCCAGAATTTTCAAAGGCTCTTTAAAAGAATACCATCAAAATAATTTCTAGACATAACTTACTAGACAATATAAAAATAAAATATATAAAATCAATTGAATGGAACTATTCTGAAGTACAGAACGCACAGCCGAGTTTCACATTTCTGAAGACATAATGCTCGTTCAAAATTCGGTATCTGAAACCAACGCAAAGACATCCCTGCTTCACTTCCTTCCATAAAAAAAACCATATAGTTTCATTTTCAAATACAAGATTTTTAATAAGTGTTAGTCTTCAGCCTCCTGAGTCTATAAATGCATTTTCTGTATCGACAATAAAACAATTGCTTGTTTTACCTGTTTTAGATATAGTCTGTCTTTTCTTATAAAACTTTCATTTCATTTTAGCCTGAAAATTAACTTCTGTAGATCTGGAAATATGGCAAACTCTGCAGACCAGAGGTGAGTAAGGGATTATTTATGTTTTTTTGTCAGAAGTGATTTTGCAAGCTGGTCCTTTTTTTAACCCTCTCACTACCTAATGTCTATAAAGCTACTGGCAAGATCCAGTTATTTACAGAAAATAACATTCCACTGCTGACATTGGAATGTATGAATGGATCCTTCATAAAATACATTTTAGGAGCATTTCATAAAACAATAAGATTATTTGCCGGACAGTGGGATTCCTCTGCTGGACAAAAATTGCTACTGCATGTATAATAATACAGCTGCAATCCTGTATTTCTGTAAAAGAAAAACAGAGCTCTAAAGCTGTCAAGCAGCTTCAGCAGCTTGGCTGACATGCCACAGCAGGTGTTGAATATTTGGAGGTATATTCTGGAGCCGATTTGCAAATAATTTTGTTTGCAGATAGTAAAATTCCTTTGCATTGCTCCAGAATATGACCAGATCGATCTTACTGGATGTTGGGCTCCTCCAGGAGCTTTTAAACAGTGAGTATACTCGACCATGGTAGCGAAGGGGTTAAGTACTGGCTGCAAGGGAGAATCATAAGGAACACTGGAATTGCTCTGTATTCTCTCCCTCCCAATAAATTTGTGCTTCCCATACAAAGTATAAGACTCTTTAATCTCCAGTAACCAGCTGTAACAGAGGTTTACAGCTTGATGTGAATAGCAAAAGTGCTGTTACCATTAATGGGTGACGTTATTATACTTAATGGCTCATTCATGAATGCCAACAGCTAAAGTGGAATAGGGGCCTCTAAAGTTACATAGAAGCCTTTACTGAAATTCCAGTTTTGTAACTTAAATATACGGGAGAGGAATTGTAACATGTATAATCATAATCTCAGGAGAATCAGGGGTTAACCTTCATAAATATGAACTTCTATTGTTCAGCCGAATAACCAGATTAACAACAACAACTTCTACCTGTGATAATAAAACATAACCTTTATCGAAACTCAAAATTCAATTAAAAATAAATTCACACAAAAAATGATCATGGTCAAAAACAACAAAAAATAAATTAAACACCAATATAAAAACAATAGTGCTGTATGTACACAGCAACACCTCTAAATATGCAAATGTGGTGCCTTAAAAATAGGTACTGCTATATGTTCAAAAATAACACATCAAGGTCACCAATTAACCATATCGTTATAGAGGAAAAAAGGAAAGAGTGGGATCAATGAACTATATCAAATTTAAAATAAATGTACTAAACAGATTGGCAGCATTCCATACCAGATGTCCTCCATGAACGTAAATCTACAAAGTAATCATCATACCTGGACACCATGGAAATGCACTAATATATAAATATACTGTATATGTTATGGGCTGCCTAGTGCTAGAATAATAGATTTTGATTTTTACATTTGGCCCTAACTCTAATGCACCCTGCGCGCATTTCGCTCGTTAAGGCTCGTCAGGAGTGCTTAAACTTTAAATTCACAACACCAAAGCACTATACAAAGACGACTTGCATCTAGGATTTTTCTATTAAGAGAGACAGAGAAGCAGATGGACAGTTAGAAGGATGGACATGTAGATAGAAAACAACTGTCTTCAATATCGCAATACTCAGGACATACTAGAAAACGAGAGAAATATCAATGTATCCTTCCTGGTAAAAATACTTTGCTAATATATAAATAAATAAGTATCATTAAAAAAATTAAATGAGGACTTTTTAAAATAAGCAAAAGTTGACTAAACTATAACTAAGAAAAGCCCCATTAAAATACAGTATTTACAAAAATGTAAGCAACAACCTGTTGCAAATTGTTAACCCCCCTTCACTACCAAGTGATTTAAAAAAGAAAAAACATTGTCTGAAACCAGTGTTTTTTTGTAAAATCATTCTTAATGAATTATACAGCAAAAAATAGCTATTACTTTAAATAACATATTTGGCCAGTAGATGGTACCATCTACTGCCAAATTGAGTTACAGAGGTTTGAGCTGCAGGTCTAATTTTTTTTCTCTCCTTGCGCCGCCTGCTGACTGCTGCTGAAACCCAGATATTTCACAGCATTCATCAGCAAATTTTTCAGTTTTAGCTCTTTGGGCATTATGCCTATAAGGCTAAAACTTTGGGGGTACCTTCTGCAGTCCAAAAGCCAACACAATTTGTTTGCAGCAAACAAATTTTCTTTGCTTTTGGGCTGCAGATCAGCAGATCAAGATATCTCGATATCGGGCACTAGGTGGTGCCTTTGAAGCCCGAGATATCTCGATCTCGGTAGTGAAGGAGTTAAGAATCAGGGTGATAGAGAATACTCCCAGGATATTTATGTAAAACTAAAGAATCAATTATGTGAAACCAGCTCCCACATTTATGTCAATATCAAAGACATTGTAAAAGCAGGCCAGTGTCGCAGAGTCTCTGTGTAACGGCGAAGTAATGTTTGTCAATATGAGAGGTCACAGAGCATGTGTGTTTGTTTATTTTGTGTTTAGTGAGGCTAGAAATACTACAGATAATGAGCATGTATTTTCTAATGTAGTGATGGAGCTGGTATCTAAAGGTCAAGAGTCAAGGTAACTGTTCAAGCCTTAATTAATAAAGGAAAGTTCAATAATGGATTATTTTTAACCTTACTAATTAGTATGTCCTATAGGTTTCTATTTCTTTGCTAAGATGTTTCAATTGATTTGAAAAAAATGAAAAAATGATGTAGATGGATTGCATGATAAAAACCCTGTAAAGTTACCTTTTTTTTATATTGCATGTCTCCCTTAACAGTAATCTCTGTAAAATTGCCTTTTGTTTTCATAATTGTATGTGTTTGCTTTTTTTTTTTTTACAAGAACATTTTTTTGAAGGCGATAGATGGACTATATGAATTAGTACATTACATATAAATTGACATAAAATGCAGTATTAAGTGTACAGCTCTGTATGAAGAACAAGGCTTTGTTACAATAAGTCCCTGCGTACACATTACTGTATCATATCCAAATAACTCTACTCTCGATACATTTTTGTGCTACCGAGAAATTTAATAAGTCTATGTAAAAATAATGGGTTTCAAACAACAAGTTGTTAATAATTATGTTTACTTTAAAATTTGTGAAATAGCCTGGATTGACTGAGAGCAGGAATTACGAAAGTCAATTTATTTATTCATTTATGCTGAGCACAACTAATAACCCATAAAAATAAATTTAAAAATGTCAAATCTATATAAAAATTTTATCCATACTGTTAAATTGTTCTTATTTTGCGATTTATCCCACTGGTTCTCAAAATGTTAAAAAAAAACACCTTATAAAAAAAAAAAACACCATCATAAATAAGGAAACAAAAATCAATGGTGTTTGAAACACCGTTTCACCAAAGATGTTTCTTTTCCCGAAAATCAAGTTCTTGTGTTTCAGGTGACCTTTTGTGAGAAGATTTCATAACAAAAGCTTGAAAGATAAATGTACAAAGTCAACCATAACGCTGAAAAGGGTATTGTTCATTCGCTGTTTGAAATAAATGTAGGGAGATAACAATTCCTCAGAGGGATGGATTTATTTGACTTTTAAAGGGGGATATCTGTTTTTGAGTCAATTAACTGATGAAGACGTGAATGGTATTCACGGGACCCGATTAAGGGCTCTATTAATTTCTTCGTGCAAACGTTAACACGTGCGCAAAAACCCATTAACGCGAGGGGAAAAACCCTTTGCGCAGAACGTCGTATTACAATGTACGCGCAAAAAATACGCGTTAACGTCTACCGCTGGTGAACCTGCGCGAACCCTGCGCGTGCGTAATGTACATTGCGGGTCCTATACTTAACATTGTGAGCGCAAATGCGTTTGTGTGCTGGTACGCGGACGGTATTACAATCTATGCGCAAATTTTAACGGACAACATTTGC
This sequence comes from Leptobrachium leishanense, assembly GCA_009667805.1. NCBI lineage: Eukaryota > Metazoa > Chordata > Amphibia > Anura > Megophryidae > Leptobrachium > Leptobrachium leishanense. Next base: position 24,472,751 of record CM019071.1, on the reverse strand, counting down.
GCGCATAATTTTAACTTTTTTTAAACCTGGTGTTAACGGCAAATCTGAACGTCCTGGCCGAAACCTAATACACCAGCCCGAAAATAAAATACAGCACAGTATAGTTACACATTCTACACATACCCAAACAATAAATGTGAGAAGTTGTGCGTGTTTTTATTATTGCTGCAGCATATATACTCAGATTGATTTTGACAGGCGCAAAAACTGAACGGGAGACAATTGTGGTTCTTAATTCTGATTGGCTGAATCACATGAAAAAACAGTCCGCACACCGATTTCTGCGCGCAGCGTTAATGCGTGCGCTTTTATGCGCAAAGAATTTAATAGAGCCCTAATATAGGGGCTATTGGAGCTGCAGCTCCAGACCCATGCTCCAAAATAAGGAAAGTTAACTGTATCAGCACCAATTATCACCAATATGACAAATGATTTAGGTAAACTAAAAAAATGGTGGGAGCTGTGGCAATTGAGTTTTAATGTGGATAAGTGCAAGATAATGCACCTGGGACGTAAAAACCCAAGGGCTGAATATAGAATATTTGATACAGTCCTAACCTCAACATCTGAGGAAAGGGATTTAGGGGTTATTATTGCAGAGGATCTAAGGGTAAGTAGTCAATGTAATAGAGCAGCAGGAAATGCTGGCAGAATGCTTGGTTGTGTAGGGAGAGGTATTAGCAGTAGGAAAAGGGAATTGCTCATGCCACTGTACAGAGCACTGGTGAGACCTCACTTGGAGTACTGTGTGCAGTACTGTGTGCAGTACTGGAGACCGTATCTAGACATATTAGAGAGAGTTCAGAAAGGGCTACTAAAATGGTGTACGGCTTGAAGGAGAAAAGTTACCAGGAAAGGCTTAATGATCTTAACATGTACAGCTTGGAAAAAAGACGAGACAGAGGAGATATGATAGAAACATTTAAATACGTAAAGGGAATCCACAAGGTAGAGGAAGGGAGTATATTTAAAAGGAAACAAAATAGCAAAACAAGAGGACATAGTCTTAGATTAGAGGGGCAAAGGTTTAAAAGTAACATCAGGAAGCATTATTTTACTGAGAGGGTGGTGGATACATGGAACAGCCTTCCAGTAGAAGTGGTAGAGGGCAAAACAGTAATTGAATTTAAGCAAGCATGGGATAGGCATAAGGCTATCCTAAACAAAAGATAAATCCAGGTAAAGTATCCATGTAATTGGGCAGACTATCCATGTAAATGGGCAGTTCTTATCTGCCGACATTTTTCTATGTTTCTAATATAATGATACTAAGAGGGACAGGACAGTGGCTTGGAGATGAGAAGGTGAGCAGAATTTTCAGGAAATAAATGGGAGGTGAGAAGATTGGGACAGATTCATAATAGAAGGTGATAAGAATTTGGCAGAAGAATATTCAAAGGTATGAAGAATGAGGCCGTGGCATACTTCATGGTGAAATGAATTGGGCAATAGAACAAAAAAAGTTGAGGAGAATTGGGCAAAGGCACAATGGAAGATGAGACAAATGTGACAGAGTTACAATTGAAGGTGGGGTGAGAGGAATTGGGCAGCATAACAGTAGGAGCTGACAAGAATTAGATAGAGACATAATGGAAGGTGAGAAGAATTGGGCAGAGGAACAGTGGAGTGCTGAGAGATGTGGCAGAGATACACAAGTATCATCAGCTCCAGGCCTTGAAAATGTAAATCCAGCACTGGGTATCTACATTGATCAGTCACACCATTAAAACAACCTGCCTAATATGATGTTGGTCCCCTTTGTGCTGCCAAAGCAGCTCTGACGTGTTGAGGCATGGATTCCACAAGACTTCTGAACATGTCCTGTGGAATCTGACACCAAGGGCCCTATTACATACTAACGCAAAAACGCACGCAAACCACGTGTTATTTTGCGCGAAGCGTTAAACGTTAACGCACGAAAATCACTGCTGGAATTACAGTCCTCGCACATTTTTTCATCCGTCGGGAAATTGCGCTCGTAAAACCGACGCGCAAAAATGCACGCAAAGTACCGTTGCGCGCAGAAATCAGTGAGCGCAATGTAATTTTTAACGCGAGTCCGTCAGACGAACGCAAATTTGTGCGGACTGCTCTCAACAGACGTACATTCTGATGGAAGACAAGGTTGGGGCCGTCATTTTTGACGGTTCTAGTAAAAAAAAAACTGCGCATCAACGTTCTCCAATGTGAATCCGCAGTTTGGTACGGTCAGGTTGTTACAAATTGCCGTTACCACCAGCTTTTCAAAGACATTGAACTTGTGCGCACAAAGGTTGTCCGTTAAATTTTGCGCTAAGATTGTAATACTATGCGCGCACCAGCGCACAAACGCATTTGCGCTCACAATGTTAAGTATAGAATGCGCGCACTAAATTGCGCTCGCAAAGGGTTCACGCAGGGTCACTCGCGTTAGATGTTAACGCGCATTTTGTGCGCGAACGTTGTAATACGACATTCAGCGCAAAGGGTTTTACCCCTCGCGTTAATGCGTTTTTGCGCACGCGCGAGGAATGTAATAGGGCCCCAAGACTTTAGTAGCAGATCATTTAACACCAGTGAGTTGCAGGGTGAGGCCTCCATGGATCGGATTTGTTGTTCTAGCACTTCCCAAAGATGCGCAATCGGATTGAGATCTGGGGAGTATGGAAACCAAGACAAAACCTTGAAATCTTTGTCAATTTTTGCACGGTGACAGGGTGCATTATCCTGCTGATAGAAGGGACTGTCATCAGGAACAACCTTTGCCATGAAGGGGTGTAAGCGGTCTGAAACAATCTCTAGGCAGGTGTTACGTTACAAGTGTGTACTGACCCCTTTGTGTCATGGCCAGCATTACGTTTTTCAGGTGTGTGAGCTACAGTAGCTCTGTCGTGTGATCGTTTTAGTTTTGTATTCTGTATTTTTCTCCTTGACCTTTAAAACGTCATAATTATTATTGGACATTCATGATTTTGTATAGTTAAAAGTAAAAAAATAAATCATTTGAATAATTTGGTGCAATGAGATATATATATATATATATTGCTTTATAGCTCTTCTTTGAGAAGATAAAACTCATGCAAGATACTTTTCTTATGTCAATTATTGTAAATGTCTTGGTACAGACGATAAGTAACTCTTGCTTTAATGTCAAGGGAAATGGGAATTATTGATTTACGTGCTCTCTGCTAGAATAATGTGAAACAGTCTATAACATTAGCCTTTGGATTATGTTTGATTTATCTCACCTTCTTATTCTTTATATGCTTTCATATAAGAATACTGTTTTTATAGAAAATAAATAAAGTATTATGCACCTGGGTCTCACATGTTTCCCAGCCCTCCCATTTTAATCCAGGCTCTGGCACCCCTGTCAACCTGGCATTTTTTATTGTTATTCATAGGACCTTGTATATTATTTGTATTTGTATATTATTTCCATGCATTTCATTAACTAGTTTTTAAAAAACAGATTTTAAAAGTTGTTATTTTTTTGTTTTTTCTACCCCTGTTTGGCGGCTGGTTGGCTTTTTTCGGTGGCTGGTCAGCGGTCTGTTCGGCAGGTCATCAGCTTTTTTCGACGGGTATACGGGTGTGTTCGGCAGTTTTTGGATTGCTTTGGCGGTGTTCGAATCCATTCAGCAGTTTTGCCGTGGTTTGAGGAGGCGCTCGGCGGTTTTCTAGCGGTTTATGCATTTGATTCAGCTTTTTATCAGATGCGTTCGGCAGGTCGATTCGGCTCTCTTCAGGGACCCTGCGGTGAATGCTGAGTTCACCTCTGGGTCGGCGATTTTAACTTGGAATATCCTGGCGCTTTATAAATAAATAATAATAATAACTCACTAAAGTGCGGCGAACGAGAGAGCACCGAATTGTTGGTGACAGTTCGGTGCTCTCTGCATAACCCCTTACGTTATGATGACTAAAACTAACAGGGTTATTCAAAGAGCTCCGAATTGCTTGAGAAAGGTAACCGAACGCTGAAAATCAGCGTTCGGTTACCTTTCCTGGCCATTCGGCTATCCAGAGAGCAGGCAATTCGCCAAATCCTAGCGAATTGCCTGAACATTCGGTGCCTGTTCAGTGCCTGTTCGAGGGCAGTGAAATCCCCATGAAAATGCACTGCTTCGGCTATTCAGAGAACACAAACCAGCAGTGAAAGGTTCCCCTAATGCCCTGCCATTCGGTGGTTTAATTCGGCAAGTTTATTCAGGAGAATCCCATAGGCTTCAATGTTAAAAATATTCCCGTTTTAATTCAATATCTAATAAACCGTTCATTATAAAATTCTGCAGTAAAGAGTCTCTTTATTTATAGATTTTTTAGGATATTTTAAGCATTTTTCTGATTTTTTTTTTTTTTAAAGTCCGATTTTTTTTTTTTTTTAAGTTTTCTTCTTTATTCTGTAACAGCCCTCTTTATTATCATTCCCTGGACCTCATGTGCACATTTCAGACATTTTCGCTCAGTAGTTTCTTTGCAAACAGCGTTTCATTTTCAAACATTCATACAAACTGTTTTGCTAATTTATTCACTGCTTCATCTGCGATCTCGGCTGCTTCGCTGCGTGTGATAGGCTCCTGCTCGGGTTTTTCGACGGGTTAATCCAGATGTTTTTGAGGGTTTTCGGCGTGCATTCGGTGGGTTTTGCGGTTAGTTTTCGTCAGGTTTGCGGTAGCTTCTCCCTGCAATTCGGGGACCCTGTGGTGCTTGCTGAATACACCGCAGGGTCGCTGAAATGGGATCGGCAAAAGGAACCGAATTGAAGAGAACGAAAAGTCACCGAATGTGCGGTGACTTTTCGAATCTCTTTTAATAACCCTATATGACAAAAATCTATTGATACTTTTGTTGACTAAAAATGAAAACTAAAAGAAAATGTTATCAAGGAACGAATTTTATTTTAGTTTTAGTCATAGTCCTTTGAGGAAGATGTCAATTAGCTTTAGTTATAGTTTAGTTAAAGACTTAAACTATGTTGAAAAATCTATTGACAATTGACTAAAACTATGATGAAAATTTATTGACAATTGACTAAAACTATGATGAAAATCTATTGACAATTGACTAAAACTATGATGAAAATTTATTGACAATTGACTAACACTATGATGAAAATCTATTGACAACTGACTAAAACTTTGATGAAAATTTATTGACAACTGACTAAAACTTTGATGAAAATTTATTGGCATTTTTGTAATAAAAACTAGATGAAAAGAAGACTAATTTGAATTCAGTTTTAGCCATACAGGGCTATTCAGAGAGAGGTGAAAGCCTGGAGAATTTCCAGGAGAATGAACAATCTAGACCATATAGCCGATTTGGAAAGTGAGTTAAATGGGAGAATTTTTCTGGTTTGACTATTTTGACCTAGAATTTTCAAATCTCCAGTCATTCTCAAGGTTTTCACCTCTTTCTGAATAGCCCTGATAGTCTTTTGACTAAAGTGCCATTTACCTTTAGACATATGTTATGCATTCATATTTTACCACCTGAACTCACTATATCCAGTATTAATATTTTCAGTTTTATTCATTTGTGTTTTTAATTTCAATTGTGGGGGTTTTTTTGCTCACGTTTTGTCGCAGAAGCGGAGTTTTGTATGGTGATCACTTAATTAAGCTTAGTTCACTCAATTAAGCTTGCTTTTAATGCATTGAACTTCTCGTTGGCAATATATACTGCAATTAAGGCTGTAATGATATGTTAGCTTTTAAACAAATAGAGTGGTCTTTTCCAGTTTGGTGCATAATTTGCATCTTTACACAAGCGGATATGATACTCATTGATCTCTCGGTCTCTCGGTGCTAAATCTCAATAATAGATGGAAGGATTTTAACAGGCTAAATATTTGAATAAATTCTCCATGTTGCTGGTCATTAGTTCTTTCTTAATTAGAAGTCAAAGCTTAATGAAATGGTTGTCCCAGTTCCTTCAGAACAGTGTCTTGGTACGTTAATATGACACTACAACCTAGCTTGCCTTTTGAAGGATAATTAGATTTTTATTACTCAGCTACCAGTATAACGCCTTCACAGATATTACATGTATAATAAGGCTATTAAAGGCTAATTAGAGCATAGGAAGAAATCAGTTCTTTGAAGTCATGTACTCTGAAAGTCAAGATATCTCATTACGGGCCGGACAGAATGGCAGAAATTTGCATTTCTATACATTTTGCTGAAACTAGCATCATATATGTCCTCTCGTCACTGCGGCTAAGGCTAAGGTCAGACGAAAGCAGTTTTAACGTGCGTTTAGCCGCACGAAATCACGGCCGTGCTAGCAGCAAATGACGTCCAATGCCGGGGAACATACGACGAACGGCCGCACGACAGTTCGTCCGGGCAACGCAAGTCGCAAACGAACGCATTTTTTCTAGAATGTCAAACCGCTAGTACGGACGTACAGAGTGCGCTGCGGCCGCATAGCGGCGTGTTTGCGTGATTGGGAGACGTCAGACGCTGCACACGTCCGGCCAACATAACGTCCAGACGCAAAAAGGGTTTTATTGATGATCCGTACAAAATCACGGACGAAAATGCGCATCGTATGACCGCTATCGCGTATTCCGTGAAAAAATACGTCCATTCGTTCGAACGCACTTTTTCACGGACAACGTGAAAAATGCGTTCGTCTGACCCTAGCCTAAGTGTTCAGAACTTGTTTTATGTGACGACTGTGTCTATGAATTAAGCGTTTATTGTGGGGAAAAAAGTGTGTCCTAAATGAATACTGTGAGTTTAATGAGTGGTAATTGGAAAGAAATAGAAGGAAATTAAAAGGTTAAGAATCCTTCGTGGGATCGTAGTTAAAGGGAGGGGGAGAGGGATCAATATGAGCTGTTTTAATGTTGCCTGCTAATACTTTAATTTATTTTACCTGATTCCATGCCTCCTTATGTGTTTAATGAATTTTGAAGCTGTCACAGGATGAGGAATGTATATGTAGAGTCTTCGCGCTTGTATTTCAATCATGCATTCTTTTCGTGTCCGTTTCAGGGCACAGAGGTTTATCCGCTTCTCTTCACCGTGCACCGCGATCTGACAAAATTCTCGAATGGTTCAATCCCAACCACTTCCTGGACGAGAATGGCAAATTCCAAAAGAACGACGCTTTCATGGCATTTTCGACGATGCTTCTCATAGAGGAGAGAGATAGTGGCTAGATGCATCTAGCCACTATCTCTCTCCTCTATGAGAAGCATCGTCGAAAATGCCATGAAAGCGTCGTTCTTTTGGAATTTGCCATTCTCGTCCAGGAAGTGGTTGGGATTGAACCTGTACGGAGTCGAGAATTTTGTCGGATCGCGGTGCACGGTGAAGAGAAGCGGATAAACCTCTGTGTCCTGAAACGGACACGAAAAGAATGCATGATTGAAATACAAGTGCAAAGACTCTACATATACTTTTCATATTCTATTTGTGGTATATCTCTGGGGAGCGAGATATATGGATTTTCGCTGCTGTAGTTTGATCTATTAATCACCTGCGCCAACTTTACCACTGGATTATACACGATGAGGAATATTTTCCATAATTGTGTTGATTGTCCTTAAATGAAAGTAATTGGAAGACTATATTAACGTGAACTATCAACGGTCAAACACTTGTATGATTATCTTTTATACTTCCATAGTATACGGCAGTATTTCCCTACCCTGGTCCTCAAGTCCCCCTACCAGGCCATGTTTGCCAGATTTCTGGAGCACAGCTCGGTTTATATGATTTGCTGCTCAGTGATTGCAGGATTCAGTCTGCATTTCCCCTTAAAACCTGTCAGGAATGGCACCGGGGTGGCATTGCAGGTATAGGGGTGTCTGAGCCCAAGATGCAGGAATACACACACTGAAAAGATGGAGGAGGGCAAACAGAAAACAGGGGAGATCCAGGTGAAGGAACAAGGGGGTAATCCAGAGAATGGTCAAGGGGCGATCTGTGGTCAAAGGGCTGGCGCAGTTCGGTAGTCAGTGGGCAAGCAGAGGGTCTGGTACACGGTATAACAGAGGAAGCATAGGACAGGTCTGCACACTTTCAGGATTAGACTCTAATGCTGAGCCAAGGTAGAGAGGGGGGGGGTGGACCTTTATTTCAGACAGGGGTGTGGTGTATGTGAGTTTTGCTTAACTGTTTAGTGATCGGGTGCTGGACAGGAAGGCAGTCAAGTGCTGCTTGGATTCAGTATGCAGGCATGGTACAGTAAGCTATGGGATCCTGACAAAACCTGGCCAGTTAGGGGTACTTGAGGACCAGGGTTGGGAAATGCTGTTGTTTAAGGGTATTGGTCCTTTGAGGGAAAAACAATAGCAAATGGCGAGAAGGCCCTCAACAAATTCTGTAGGTAAATGTAAAGTCCTCATATATACAGATATTTTTCTGGAGTTACCTCAATGACAGCTCTATTTGCTTCTGTATAACCTATAATAGTGTCTAAATATGATTTTTTTCACTCTAGTTGAGCATTGAGCAGACATGTGGGATGGGGTAATAAAATGAAGGTGTGTTTCTTGGAGTAAATATATATTATTCTTGTGAGCCAGAAATCAATGCCTGTACCAATAGACCCCTTTCTTTCAACTTACATATTTCATGACAATTTTTCAATTTAGCAGTTGCAGAGGTCAATAAATGCAATCATTATACATTGTTACCCCTCAAAGAAATGTTCAGCACTTTTTTGTATAAGGTGCCTACATTTAATGGTTTATGATACACTTCGCATTGGAGAATTCACAGATCCTACGACAGTATACAAAAACATAGGTCATTGCATCTACACTATTTCCAACAATCTCTACTTTTCTTATTTAGATATTTATACATGGATACATACACATACATACATGCAGTCACTCAGTTGTAGCGTTGCTAAACTTGCTACTATTTGCAGTGGATCACAGCCAAATGGTATCTAGCTGGATGCTCAATATGGAGATTTATAAACCTGCTGTCCTAGGCATATTTTTTCTGGATCGTACAACACCAATGACAGATTTGCTAATGTATCTTGTAATTTAAGTCCCTAGCAAGATTATCATATTTTATTATACACGTTTAAGGCCAGAAATCTCTGTGAAATTCAAAATACATTTTCTTATTTGGCGATTTGCTTATGTATGAGGCCAGAAAAAAATAATGTAATTTACCTATAAAAATGAAACAATTGTTGTAGACTGTAGCGCAATCTGCTCATCTAGATTTCCATGCATTAGGGATTAATTTTTTATTATAGCTATCTTTTTGTTGCGTATGGAAGACATTTTTTCTTGGTCATTGCAGAGGGAGTCTGTGGATCACACGCTTCGCTCGGTGACACGGTTTGGGGTGGTTATGGCTAATGGGAGGATTCACATTGTCACTTTATAAGAACTTCAGCTTGATTTACATGCACAATATGTTGCTAATCTATATACAAAGATTTTCGAACCACCTGAGAAGCCAAGTCAAGACAAAGTCATGTAGAAATAAATCTCACCGACAGCTGAACACGTATTTACCTTTATTATTCATGTGTATAAGGAAAAATAAGGAGGCCAAAAACCCTACTGGCAGGGAGAATGACATATAAAAGCAGGGATCCAAAGGGTTATCCGCTCATATTTCCCTCAGTCATGGTTATTCAGAGAAAGGTGAAAAACAGGAAAATGGCAAGAGAAGAGAACAATCTAGACCAAGTAGCCGATTTGGAAAGTGAGATAAATGGGAGATTTTTTCTGGTTTGGCTATTTTGACCTACAATTTTCGCTTCTCCAATCATTCTCCTGGTTTTCACCTCTCTCTGAATAACTCTGTAAGCCTCTCTGCTATGGGCAAGAGGGAAATAGAGCCATTTGTATTTTTGACAGCCATGTGACGTAGCAGCTGATGCGTGTTATTGGCTGCAGGGAGGCGGCCTGAGCTCAGGAGATCCTGCGGCAGCAAATGACGCGCGCCACACGACAACTAGTGGGTGGGCCTGAACGGCCCATAGACACAAGGGAGCGCGTTATGCCACCCTGCAGCATTGAGTCCCACCCACCGCGGGGACAGCAAAGTACGTCCCGTGGCATAATAAGCTTAAATTGAATGGAGAACAAAATACTATTAGAGCTGGGTAGATAAAAGGATATATTTATTATGTAAAATCCCTATTCTTAGCTCACAGTAAAAATCACAGCAAAATCATTATTCCTAGAAGAGTTAAAAATGTAATATTGTGCTGAAACACTTTTCTAATCTATACATCAATATGTAATTGCACACAAATCTATTTCCAGCACAGAGCAAACTAAACATAAAGAAGAAAAAAAAAATCATTTTCCTGTGTTGGAGATTATAATTTCATCATCTTTTTAATACAAGAGATTAAAAATCTGCAAAAAAGGGGCAGATGGAATTAAGCGAGAACTTTACATTTCATCACTTAGGTGAAATTGTTATTGTTTATTTAATTATTTTCTTATTATTCCTTAAACAATGCAGCTAGGAGCACAAAACATAGCTCTGCACAGCAAAAGACTTTTAAATCTAGCTCAAAAAATAGAAACTGCTATTGCCATCCGTTTAGTCGCAACATTTTGACATTTATCTGTTTTTGTAGGCTGTAGTCTAAATTTGTTCCGTGCATTATTTTGTCTAGGTGGTTTTTTTTTTATCACAGCTTTGCTTGTATGCTACAATATTATTATGCGTTAAAATGTAACCCTTTCAAGCAAACTGGCTTCAAACATTTTCAGATTGAACTCATTGGGGTTCCTCAAGGCTCTGTATACCAACTCTCTTGGCAAACTCATCTCTTTCTATAGTTTCCAGTATCCTCTCTATACTGATGACACCCAATTCGACCTTTCCTCTCCCGATCTCTCTCCTTCTATCGGCTGTCTCTGACTGGATGACTTCCCATTTGCTAAAGCTTCTGATCTTCCATCCCTCTAAAACCAACAATCCAGCGACCATATCCCTTCAGGGAAATGGTGCCACCATTACTTCTACCTCACAGGGTCATTGCCTCGGTTTCCTCCTTCACTCCTCACATTCAGTCGCTAAACAAATCCTGCTACTTCCACCTAAAAAAACATTGCACGCATCCTCCCCTTTCTTAATCAGGATTCTGCTAAAATACTCATCTAAGCTCTTATTATCTCCCGCCTTGACTACTGTAACCTCCCTCTCTCTGGTCTTAAAAGATCCCAGATTCTCCCTCTGCAGTCTGTAATGAACGCTGGTGCCAGACTCTTACACCTCACCTCCTGCACCTCTCACACCTCACCCCTTCTTCAATCTCAACATTGGCTCCCGGTTTCCTTTAGAATCCAATTCAAAATATTGGTGCTCACATACAAAGCTCTCCAGAATCGCTTCCCCTGCCTACATCTCCTCCCTTATTAACAGGTACATCCTGTCCCGGCCACTTTGCTCGGCCAGTGATCTGATGTTATCTGCTCCTCGTACCCGCACCCCCAACGCTGGCCTTCAAGACTTCTCCTGAGCTGCCCCCTTTCTATGGAACTCCCTCCCTCGTAACATCAGACTCTCCCCCTCTCTCTGAAAACACATTACTTTAGAAAAACCTATGGGCTCGCTTCATAATCCCACACTGTGCGTTTCTTGCATTATCTTCCCACCCAGCCCACCTGCACACACCACTACTCAGGTTCTTTATTTACCCTCACCTAGCGTGTTACCCCTCTCATCTTAGAGTGTAAGCTCTTGAGCAGGGCCCTCTCTCCTACTGCTCCGTGTTTTTAATTTGTATGTATATTTGTTATTCTTTCTCACCCATTGTACAGCGCTAGGGAACTTGCTTTATAAAAACTTGTAACGTTTAATGTCCAAGTTACATGAATGTGTTTCCTGTCTTTATTCATACAGATTTGTATAAAAATTACATGTTTATTTTCCAGTTTTAGTGTCAAGTGCCTGAACAGGTTAAACCCTTAAAAATGGTCTGAGGAGCCAAAATGTTGTTTTTTTAATTAATATTAAATAAATTGGATTTTTTTAACAAGTCCCTGAGTGCTCCCGTATGATAATTTGGATATACGATTTTTGGAAATTGCACTTGGGGCATTTCTATGAATTTTTTTTGCACCAATGTAATGCATGCCTTTCTATCATGGTTTTCTAAATATATATATATAATATATACGCGTCATCAGCATGTCGTGTTGCCAGATTGTAGCTCCACCCCGCATGTGGGTGGTCCGTGTTCCTCGGTGGAGGAGAAGGACTGAAGGGGTGAGTAAACTCTTTTTGTTATAAGTACTTGTGGTTTTGGTTCATGTTTTTATTGAGCCAAATAAAGTTTTGAAGTTTTTATGAAGACCCTGGAGAGCTGGCTTTTTATAATATGTATATATATATATATATATATATATATTCATTCTTTATAAAAAGCCAGCTCTCCAGGGTCTTCATAAAAACTATATAGCAACAGATATGTTCTGGGTGCACTCCCGGTCTTGTATAAAAAGCAAAAATTTATCCGTTTATTATTATTATCTTTTTTTTACATAGCGCAACATATTCTGCAGCACTTTACAGGGTGTTAATACATTAGAATACCACACGTAAATGATGGTCTGATTCAGGGGGTCCCTGTTCCCAAGAGAACTTGCAAACTATGAGATGTACAAGTATTTTGTGAGGTAGGCGCATCCATGTCGTTAGGTGTCATGTCAATGGACACTCGCTGGTAGCGTCTTCTGAGTGGGATCAGGTCATCTTTCCATGGTTGTAGAGCAGCGACCTGGTGGTTTGGTTGAACCTGCTTCTCGTAAAGTCGAGACTTCTCCACAGTTGTATTGGAGGGATGTGCTGCACGGGATTTGACTTGCTTCTCCACAGTTGTATTGGAGGGATGTGCTGCACGAGATTTGACTTGCTTCTCCACAGTTGTATTGGAGGGATGTGCTGCACGGGATTTGACTTGCTTCTCCACAGTTGTATTGGAGGGATGTGCTGCACGGGATTTGACCTGCTTCTCCACAGTTGTATTGGAGGGATGTGCTGAACGGGATTTGACTTGCTTCTTCACAGTTTTATTGGAGGGATGTGCTGCACGGGATTTGACTTGCTTCTCCACAGTTGTATTGGAGGGATGTGCTGCACGGGATTTGACCTGCTTCTCCACAGTTGTATTGGAGGGATGTGCTGAACGGGATTTGACTTGCTTCTTCACAGTTTTATTGGAGGGATGTGCTGCACGGGATTTGACTTGCTTCTCCACAGTTGTATTGGAGGGATGTGCTGCACGGGATTTGACTTGCTTCTCCACAGTTTTATTGGAGGGATGTGCTGAACGGGATTTGACTTGCTTCTCCACAGTTTTATTGGAGGGATATGCTGCACGGGATTTGACTTGCTTCTCCACAGTTGTATTGGAGGGATGTGCTGAACGGGATTTGACTTGCTTCTCCACAGTTGTATTGGAGGGATGTGCTGCACGGCATTTGACTTGCTTCTCCACAGTTGTATTGGAGGGATGTGCTGAACGGGATTTGACTTGCTTCTCCACAGTTTTATTGGAGGGATGTGCTGCACGGGATTTGACTTGCTTCTCCACAGTTGTATTGGAGGGATGTGCTGCACGGGATTTGACCTGCTTCTCCACAGTTGTATTGGAGGGATGTGCTGCACGGCATTTGACCTGCTTCTCCACAGTTGTATTGGAGGGATGTACTGAACGGGATTTGACTTGCTTCTCCACAGTCAAAGAGCAGAGACGTTAACACTGGACTCCACAGCCAATATTGTGCGGTAGACAAGTATGATCCTTGGTAAAGGCTCGTATCTCTGCCGAAACGTCGGCAATTTCAATGATTAACCAATACATTTTTGCATTTTATACAAGACCATGAGTGCTTCCATATCTGTTGCTATAGGACATGCTATTAGCACCACGGCACTAATAATTGTGGATCCAGAGCTAGAGTGCTGAGAAGATGGATCTGTTACATATATATATCCTTGAAGAGAGTCTTGAATGGGTTAAGAGCTGTTGTAATCCTGAAAGTGGTAAGGATTGTTGGAAGCTTTGAAGGGTTAAAATTTGGTAAAATCTTTAAATGTATAAGCTGCTGTTGAAGTCTTTGAATGAGTTAACTGGAGAGCTTTCTTTTTGGTTTGTTGTATTACATTGTCTTGAGAAGCACCCCCTCTCTGTGCTTAGTAAAGGTTGAGTGCTATCCGCCTTGTGTGTTATATATATATGTAGCTTTTTGTTTCTGCTCTTAAACAACATTCCAAATGTTGCCATTGCATTGTACATGCTGTTCTATTTATGTCTTTATGTCAAATATTCATATCATTCCTGTTGGTATTGATATTCTGCAGATATATTAAAGTTCCTATTTTTGTTATATTAAAATTATTCCTTGACCTGAACATATTTTATTGTTTTATACACATATATTACTGACATTCTCTAAGACGGCTGTCAATGCCACAGAAATATGTCCAGATAGAGAAAAAAGCAATATTGCTCTGACAAGGCACACATAATGTTGCGCGCACTGACAGAGAACTAAATCAAGTCCCTCAGGTACTTATAGAAATAAGTAACAACAAACAGTTTTATAATATCTGGGAAGAGTGTGTCAATGCTATCCATGGAAACGTTCTGAAAATATAAAGGCCGTATGTTTAGGGAGTAACTAGAAACAGACTGTACGCTATCAAAACCACTTAAGTCATTCCTCCTGGCATGTTACACAATTAAATCTCAAGCACTTTCTTTCTGTAACTTTATTTAATGGGGTACTCCAGTTTTAATCTTATAACATGTTTGAAGATGAAAACAGACTGCTATTGAAAGCTCGCACTTAGATTTTACTTAGATAATAAAAGTACAACAATTACTCTATTGGTTCTGTAATAAAATGTACGCAGTATTAAATTATATATATATGTTTGTTATCGCAGAAGCCATTTGCACATCACAGCAATTCAAAGAACTGTATCACAAATGGCTTCTGCGATAATAAACCTTATTGGTTATTGCGTGGAGGCTTTTTATCTCATTTTTTGTCCTCCACCACAACCCAAATAAGTATATATATATAATTTATTATTGCAGAAGCCATTTGCACATCACAGCAATTCAAAGAACTCCTATGCCACATTCTCCATATGTAGCACAGAACTCTGGGTAAGATATGCAAATGAGATTTGTCTCACTTTTTTGCATCCTGTGTCTGTTTTTACACAGAACCCTTCAATCAATGCCATGCCATACTAGATGGCTTATTTAGCAGAGATCAGGTTTATGCAACTGGTCGCAGCCACTCCTGGACAGCGCTGTTTCGGGTTTATTGGACCCTCATCAGCAGAGGCTAGGCATGACCAGTTGCAGTGTGATGCTTGGACCCGTGGGCTTTTTATTTCATTTTTTGCCCTCCACCACAACCCAAATAAGTACTATACTGTATATATCATGTAAGCATTTTGTTATTACCAACAAATGAAATCATGCCTCGGTGCAAAAAATCCTGTGTAAATATCCAGAATGTAGAAAAATAGGATGCACTCACAGGAAAGTCTCCTAATGGGCCAAAACGTTGGGAATGCTTACAGGAATCTTTTAAATGTTCATTTAATAAAGTACCGCTTTTCATTGTTTTTGTAAGTCCTGGAGTGCAGCCTATTTTTCTATTAAATATAAATAATATATGTATGTATGTATGTGTTTATATGTTATGTTCTTGCAAACACCAGCATTTCAGAAAAATAAAATTCAAAGAACAATAGGAGAACCTTCACAATAAAGCTTCACCTGTCACTCTTTGGATTGTCCTTTCGTAAAATGTCAGCATTTGACGGCATTGCAATACCTGTTAATTTTGCCGGTGTTTGAAAGAACAGCAAACAGCGGCACTTACTGAGTATCTGCTTCATTATCCTACTGTAATAATCAGTTTCTCAGCATGGGGAAACCCAGATTGCATTAATTGGTGTTGACGCTTGCTTCTCCTCCTAATGTCAGATAGTAATAAGAGCACTTGATTGGAACTGCGATTTTGATGGCCTGTTAGCTATAAGAGATAACTCTTGGATTGGTAAAAGGCCAAGATTCACTATAGATACATTGATTTGCATGGAGGGAACCCTTCCCAGGGGGGAGGAGAAAGTCAAAAGTCACAATATATTACATCGCAGGAACCTATGAGCGTATTGCTAGAAAGAAACTGTGAGGAAAAAAAATCGGTCTCCATTATAGCCCACCAAATGCATTGAGAGCTGTGATGACTATGTCATGTACAGTAGTATCATGGCCAGGAAACCTATAATGGTGCATCAGTTCTAAGTGACTTTTTTTCACGCAGTGAATTCCTTGCTTGGCAACCCTAGGCTAATGCACCATGGTTTCAGTTGGAAGCGTTGGATGTCTTGTAACTCAATATTTTCTCATTCAGATCCCTGAGAACAGAATATTTCTTCTGCCAAGGGTGCAGTCAACCATAAATAACAAAAATAAAGAGATAAATTATGTCTATACAATTGGAAAGTCCATCTGGATTTACTTTGATGCTATTGCAGAATGTCATTTGCAAAATAAATAAATACATTTAAAAATTAAATTCTCTTTTAATACATATATATATTGAATGTCAGTTCTCTGACCTGAGACAGAAGAGGTTTGGAGCTGGCTGGTGAGGGAACCAGAACGTTATGTACTAAAAAGCCCAGCCACAAGCTCACATCACCCTCTGCCACAGCGCCTGCTTCTGGACTCTGCTGTCCCACTCACCCACCCAGTGCTGGTCTGAAATTTGTAGCTTACTTTCCAGCTGCTTCCACTTTGCAAATCACCCTAATTAACCCAAGGGATCTGCACAAGGAAGTTTGCCTGTTTTTGTGTCTTTACATATATCAAAATTGGAAGAAGATTCTTTCATCTAAAGGGTGTGGGTCCCCTTTAACCCCTTAAGGACCGCTGACGTACCATGTACGTCCTGCCCACGGGTCTCCCTTAGACCCGTGGACGTACCTGGTACATCAGTGGCGCCTAACCCCCCTCCCGCCTGATACTTACCTCCCTCGCTGGATCCCTCGCAGATCTGGCAGGGAGGAAGCCTTCCCTCGAGATTTGCATGGGCCGGCGAGCTCGATGACGTCACCACGCTGCGTGGTGACGTCATCAGCAGGCGCCCCCATTGAAATCAATGGAGGGGAGGGGAGGCTCCTTCTGAACCCTCTATCTCCCCAACCATTGATGATATAGACATGCAAGTTGCACTGCTAGAAAGGGGAGAGTCTGTACTGCATTAACTGTTTCGCTGCCGGATCGCAATTCGGTGCCAATTTGTGCCTAATTGCGATCCAAACCTGGAGGGGGCTGACATCGTGGATGTCAGCCAAGCCTCCAGGTCACCCCCCACCCACTGACATCCTCACCATATGTGTGAGTATGTCAGTGGGCCAGTTAACCCCCTAGCTGCCATGTGGAGATAGGGGGATCATTTGGATCCCTTTATCTCCCGATCCGTGGCAGTGAGAGGGTCATGTTTGATATCATTGGAAAGGCCTGATCATGGCCTTTCCAATGATACCATACATGGCCAGGTTTGGTGTAAAATTAAAACTTACAAAAAAATATATATATATATATATATAATAAAAAAATAATAAAAATATTTGTTTTTGGTTTTTTTATTTTATTTTTTGTCTGGGGGGGTTAGTTAATTAGTACATAGGCTGTCATCTAAAAATAATTAGCAAAAACCGGTCAGAATGAGCGAACTGGCTCAGCAGTGAAGGGGTTAAAAAGCAAAAAACATGTAAAAATTGGGTATTTCTATTCTCGGGACAAAATTTTGAAACTATTTAGCTGGGGTCTTTTTTGGTGGTTGTAGATTTTGGGGATTAAATTACGAAAAAGTATTTTTACAATTTTTTCATCATATTTGATATTTTTTTTTATAGTAAATTATTCGATATGATGGAAATAATGGTATTTTTAGAAAGTACATTTAATGGCGGGAAAAACAGTGTATAATATGTGTGGGTTGAATAAACAAGTAAGAGGAAAATTTGACCTAAACACTAACAGCGCAGAAACGTAAAAACAGCAGCGGTCACTAAAGGACGGATTTGTGTAAAACCGCCCGGTCACTGAGGGGTTAAATACAAAAGCAAAGGACCCGAATGCGCCTACCCACTCAGAGCCAGTGCTGGGGCTCTTTATTTGTGAGTGGGATTAGTTTATAATCATTCACATTGTATATTGTATAATTCGCTCTGCACTATTATGTCATTTGCTTCTTTTTATGTTACCCATATGGATGATACAAAATAACACAACCACCATATGATCCAAGAGCGACTACCATCGCGCCGCCAGATACGTATTTCTTGTTATTTGATGTATGTTTAAATGTCATAATCATTAAAGTAATACAGAAAGCCTTCACTTTTCAGATTAAGCAATGAATTACTGTACAAATTGCGCTCTGTTTTATTTTCAATGTGCATCATTGTTATTGTTATTTTTAACGTGCATCGTGATAAGCAAGAGATTTTACACTCACGTAATGCTATTTTTATCAAGTCATATTATGTATTTTCAAACCTACAATTCTAAGCAGAGATATTGTTGCTATTCTCATCCGTAGAACAGATTTCTATGATAACATCATGTGTAACCCACACACATCCTCTCATAGAGTGCTGTGCTTATTTTTACCAAATCCAGTGCTCACAGCTAAAAAATGTAGACAGAACTCAACAAGTCGCTTTATTGAAATAAAGCGAAAAGGTAAACTTTCAAATGAACGAATTTATTGGCATCGACTATCTTTAGTTGAGATGATCTGAACACAGCAGATTAGTAATCTGACTGTCATGGTCGAGTGAAAATGAGGATGAATGGACAAGAATAATGTTATGATTCATTGCAAGAATATAACATCTGTTGGAATCTCTCCAAAATTACCCGATTAAGGATTTCATTGGTCTGGAGCTAAAAATCATGGTATGTCTCTACCCTGTTCATTCACTCCACAGTATGTCATTTCTTCATCATGCTCATTTCCATTGTGTCTCTGCCTCCTCCATCTCACCCTCATTTTGTATCTACCACATTCCGGTTACACTCATTTTGCCTCTGACCCATCTCTCACGCTTATCATGTATTAACTCATATGCAGTTAGTTAAATATAGTCATCTCTAAGTGCATCAGCAGCATTGGGAGCCAATATCCAAAATGTAGATACAATAAATGCCCAATGAACATCATCCAAAATGTAGATACAATACAGTCTCTTTGTGAATCAGCAGAAATGTGAAGAGGATCTCCAGTATAGGCTCAGAGACTATTAACTGGTACAGATGTCGGCAATCATGACATTGACCGCAGTGATGTATCAGTGATGTAGGACTGCGGGAGAGCTTAGATTATCTGTGTCTAATGAATTGACAGTGATGTGTTAGAAAGTGACTATGATAAACTAAGGTCAGGGTCATGGTGTAGCAAAGTGTGATCCTTATAGGGTAAATACAATGTGAATGTGGGGTCACTGTGGTATTTCTGGGCCATATTGCAATTCTACTAAGCATGGATTCTTTGGGTATAAGTTCACATTAAAATCAATGCTGCAGTTTTGGCACAACGGTGTCAAAGTGACAACACATGAGGCATTAAACGTACGAGGATATTGTGGATATCAACTGATCAATATATTCTAAGGAATTATGAGACAAGCAGTGATTGTAATTTAGTGGAATGTCACAATTATGGGGTGAATAAACATCAGGACAATATTTTGGAGAATTATACCATATGTGAAATTAATGTAAAATCGGTAAGGATTCCAGAAAGAAAAAAATTAAATAAACTGTTAGTTGGTGAAATGTGCATTGGTTCCTAGACATCAAAGGAAGAGTGGAAAGTGAGCCTGATCCTGAAAAGGTTAAACAGAATATAACTAAGGGCACTCACGTTAAAATGAAAACGTTCAGGCTAAGTAAATGTGAAGGCTGCAAATGTAAACCATGCAATATGGATCAATTGCAAGCAGTGATGAGAATATGTAGATAAAATGTTAAAGAGAAACTCAATGACGCAAAGCTCTGTTAGAAAGCCATTGGTTAAAGACTAGAAGTGCTTTGTTTGGCCCTCAATTTAAAGGTTTTGGAGTGGCTCTGTATATCCCTTTCATTAGGCATGTGCACAGCAAACAAATTTGTTTTCATTAGGACATATTGGAATCCAAATATTTTGGATTCGGAATTGTTCTATTGGGACCAATCCGAATTCAGAACACTATGGGAATTTTGGAATACTTGGAGGAGCCTTTACTTTTTTATCAGTATTTAGGATTAGAGTTAGTTTTAGCATTAAGGTGTCAGGCTCCCGCCACTGACTGTACGTATAATACCTGCCATTTTCCAGTGGGCAGCACATGAAGAGTGCTGCTCAGCCTCAGCACTGGCTGTCCAGACCAGACACAGTTAAACACAAAACATACACCACACCTCCCTGTTTGAATAGAACACCACTCCCCCTTCTATCAGGGCCTCAGCATTAAGAGCCTAATCCTGCTAGAGTTCAGACCTACTTCTGTCATACTGCTGATTATTCCTATGTATAAACCCAGCTTTCCTATTTGACCATGGCTTTCTGGATATTCCCTCTGTACTGCGAAAGGATCCCTCCTGTGTCTCAAGCCCTGCGTTTCCAGTACCCTTGTGGTCTCCTCCTCAAGGTTCCTCCAAAGTTCCCAGTGTCTCCAAAGTTCCCAAGTGTCCTGGTACCTTCAGTCTCATTGTGTCCCCCCCTCAAGTATACACAAGACCCTGCTGTATTCAAGAATCCCGGTATCCTCTCCTGTCATCCACCCTGCTCAACCCTCTGCAACCCCTGTATATCAACATTACTTGCTGGCTCTCCTGCTCCTATCTACACCCTTGTTCCTTCAAGTGTGTTTATTCC
The DNA here is from genome assembly GCA_009667805.1 of Leptobrachium leishanense. Classification (NCBI taxonomy): domain Eukaryota; kingdom Metazoa; phylum Chordata; class Amphibia; order Anura; family Megophryidae; genus Leptobrachium; species Leptobrachium leishanense. Next base: position 24,451,861 of record CM019071.1, on the reverse strand, counting down.
TTCAAGATATCACTGCATACCAGGCTCATACTTGTAAGGCCAGTACCCCTCTGGTGCTGATCTTGACATAAGGTTATTTTTAGGATAGGGGTTAGGGTTACTATCTCTGCTTGTTTTTAGATGAAGATTAGGCATTTTGCAATGCACGAGGAATGCATTTTTCCCCAATTATCCAAATAAATCCAAATTGATACAATTACATTAGGGTTACATTTGCATCAATTCAATAAATTTATTTTGGATGCAATATGTTTCATCATCTCAACAATTCAGAATTTCGGATGCTTCTGAATCACTGATATTCATCCAAATCCATATTTGGTCCCAACCGAATTGCAAAAAGTCTACCTTGTATCTCCTATGTGACTCCGTCCTATAACTCTCACCTTCTATGTTCCTTTCCATTCCCCCATCTGGTTTGGATGCCTTCATTCCAGTAACAGAAGATTTTGGCATGGGCCAAGCACTATAGCTCCAATATCTCCATTATTAACCCCTTCACTACCAAGTGATTTTGCAAAAAGCCATAGTCAGGAACCAGTGTTTTTTTGGAAAAAACATTTTTAATTAATTATACAGTAATACATGTTTGGGCATATTCCCAGTGTATTTCTTACTGTAATAAACCTATTTGACCAGCAGATGGTGCATCTACTGCCAAACTGAGCTGCAGCTGCAATTCAATCAGATTTTTTTTCCCCCTGTATCGGTTGCTGAATGTCCGATTTCAGGCATTCTTCAGCTGATTTTACAGTTCTAGCTCTTTGGGCGTTATGCCTACAGGGCTAAAACTTTGGGAGCACCTTCTGCAGCCCAAAAGCAAGTGAAATTTGTTTGCAGCAAACAAATTTCATCTGCCTTTAAGCTGCAGATCTGCAGATCGAGATATCTCGATATCGAGAACCCTATGGTACCTTTTGAAGCCTGAGAAATCTCGATCTCAGTAGTGAAGGAGAGTGCTGGCTGGGTGGAGTAGAGGTAACATCACTGCTCTGCATGGAGAGAGCCTGTGGAGACGTGGGCTCGATCCCGGCAAGAGCACCTCTCCAGTAAGTGTCCTTGGGCAAGACACCCAACGGTACATACACGCCACCCAGGACATACTTGAAAACGAGAGAAATCTCAATGTATCCTTCCTGGTAAAATACTTTCTCAAAATGCAGCCAGAAAAAAACTTTAAGATGGTGGTCAGCCATGGAATGCACTAAATACAGACCTAAATATACTGATTTTATAGAACATAATACACAAACAGTCTACAATACATCCACTATTTCTTTTTCTCTGATCATAACTAACGTGAAAGTCGAGAGGAATGAAGATGAATCTGTACAATCTCACATATTTCTGTAAACTCTTCTGGAGCTCTTTTTCTCTGATCTCTAGAATGCCAGGAATGTCATCCCTTCAGCATCTATTAAACAGGAATGGGTATAAGTAATGTGCTGTCTTGGGAAAAAGAAAACTTTAAGTAATGTACATTTCTTTAGTGAGTATAAACATGCTTTCAAACTGCTAAGACTAATGCAAATTGACTGCAAATGTTTCCCCTCAAAGGAAAACCATATCTCGGTATCCATGAAAATACCATACATCTGGATCTGTATTATTAAAGAGACTATCACTTGCTTGAGTTTTCACAGAATGCATTTTGCTGAATATTTGTCCTGAAGGCATCACGGTGCTCCAGCCCTGGATAGCTGTAAAATATTTGCCTTGACATTGTTTTTACGATCCCACTTTCCGAGCCATCGCTGTAACATTGTAAACCTGCTTTTCATTTGTACTCCCAAACAAACTGTCATTATTTCTTATACACCGTAAGGTTTTTGACTACTAAAAATAAAAAAGTAAAAACTATTCCAAATCTGTTTGTAAGACGAGATCACTGTTTCTGGCCTGAATAAATATTGCTTAATGCATGCGCAGCTAAGGTTAACACAGGACATTCGGAAAACAGTAAATCTATAAAATCTTTCGAGACCTTTTTGTTCTCTTCGCGCTCTCTATGTAGAAACACGCTTGTGCCGTCTTAATGGGAATTCATCTTATGTACTTACATATAAAATTTAATATCATAACAAATCAATGTAGTCAGTAGGAGAACTTTCATATGTGAAGGGAATGATTTGACCTTTGATTACACAAGGGCTCCCAGTGTCCATAGTTGAGGCTGTAGATCCTATTCCAGCTGAGCCAGAAATGGGAAGCTGCAAATTGCAGATTGCTGGGCGAGCCTTTAACCATTTGGACATCTCTATTAACTGCTTTATTACATAGACATGCACTATGCTAGTTACTTATGTTGGTGTGACCTTGGAATCGCTTGTTATTCTCCTACTATCTGAATAGACTGCTTCCCGAGCAGTTCCCTCATCCTATAACCTCCGATCCAGGACCAGCACCTTACTTACAATACCACAATACAAAAAGAAAGTGTCTCGATCCTCATTTTCCTACAGAGCACCGCAAATAAGGAATGACCTCCCAGACGCCATCAAATCTTCCCCCAGTCTAAAGTCCCTTAAGACTTCCCTATTAACATACCTCAATACAGAATGCACCTGTAAACATGTAACATAATGACTATCAGGGTTATTCAAAGAGATCCGAATTGTGGCCGAAAGGTAACCGAACAGTGAAATTCAGCATACGGTTACCTTTCCTGGCCATTCGGCTATCCAGAGAGCCGGCAGTTCGCCAAATCTTGGAAAATTGCCTGCACATAAGGTGCCTGTTCGATGCCTGTTCGAGGGCAGTGAAATCCCCATAGAGAAGCATTGCTTCGGCTATTCAGAGAGCAAAACCCAGCAGTGAAAAGTTTATTCAGGTTTATTGAGGCAAATCCCATAGGCTTCAATGTTAAAAATATTCCCGTTTTAAACCATTATCTAATAAACCATTGATTATAATATTCTGCAGTAAAAAGTCTCTTTATTTATAGATTTTTCTGGATCTTTTAGGCATTTTTTCAGCATTTTTTTGTGAAACAATTTTTTCCGTTTGTTTTTTAAATTGTTTTTTCTTTTTTCTGTAACAGCCCTTTTTACTATCATTCATTGGATCCTATATGTAAATTTCAGACATTTTCGTTCTGTAGTTTCTTTGCAAACAGCGTTTCACTTTTCAAACATTCAAGCGTACTGTTTTGGTTTTTTTCACTGCATTCGTCTGCAGTGTCAGCTTTTTCCGGCGGCGGCTGCTCTGCGCTGTGATCGGCGGCTGCTTGGGTTTCTCCGGCGTGTTTGGCGGGGTTAATCCAGATGTTTTTGCGGGTTTCGGTGTACGTTCGCCGGGTTTTGCGGTGAGTGTTCGTCGGTTTTGCGGCATCTTTTCCCTGCACTACGACGGCCATGTGGTGCTTGCTGAATACACCACAGGGTTGCCGAAATGGGATCACCAAATCCCACCGAATTGGAGAGAACGAAAAGTCACCGAACGTGCGGTGACTTTTCGATTCTCTTTGAATAACTCTGTATATTTCCTACATATTTATTTTCTGTGTTAATCTGTATATTTGTGTTTGGTTTTTTAATATCTTGCATTTTATTACTTTGTATTTCTGTAACCATTCAATGTTCTTAAACCCAGGACATACATTAAAACGAGAGAAATCTTAATGTATCCATCCTGGCAAAATACTTTATAAATAAAATAAAAGAACTAAATACTGCCTCCACCATTAGCACCTTCCATACAAGGTATTGGAAACATCAATGTACAGTAGGCAGCCGCAACAGCTGAGCAGCATGAGAAGTTTGCATCTCGGCTGAAATTAAATAGTGGGGTCATTAAACTTTAAGGTTTAATCATTAAAGATAACAAGACATGCCAGTGGCCAAAAATTTGAAAGGTTCAGGTCAAATTCTGGAATCTACAGTCAGGTCCAGATATATTGGGACATCGACACAATTCTAACATCTTTGACTTTATACACAACCACAACGGAGTTGGAATGAAACAAACACAATGTGCTTTAACTGCAGACTGTCAGCTTTAATTTGAGGGTATGTACATCCAACTCAGGTGAAAGGTGTAGGACTTACAGCAGTTTGCAGATGTGCCTCCCACTTGTTAAGGGACCAAAAGTAATGGGACAATTGGCTTCTCAGCTGTTCCATGGCCAGGTGTGTGATATTCCCTCATTACCCCAATTACAATTTGCAGATTAAAGGCCCAGAGTTAATTTCAAGTGTGCTATTTGCATTTGGAATCTGTTGCTGTCAACTCTCAAGATGAGATCCGAAGAGATGTCACTATCCGTGAAGCAAGCCATCAATAGGCTGAAGAAACAAAACAAACCCATCAGAGAGATAGCAAGAACATTAGGCGTGGCCAAAACAACTGTTTGGAACAGTCTCAAAAAGAAGGAACGCACCATGATCTCAGCAACACCAAAAGGCCTGGGAGACCATGGAAAACATGGACACTCTCCAGGAGGTAGGTGTATGTGTGTCAAAGTCAACAAACAAGAGAAGACTTCCCCAGAGTGAATACAGAGGGTTCACCACAAGATGTAAACCATTGGTGAGCCTCAAAAACAGGACGGCCACATTAGAGTTTGCCAAACAACACCTAACAAAGCCTTCACAGTTCTGGAACAAGATACTATGGACAGATGAGACCAAGATCAACTTGTACCAGAGTGATAGGAAGAGAAGAGTAAGGAGAAGGAAAGGAACTGCTCATGATCCTAAGCATACCACCTCATCACTGAAGCATGGTGGTGGTAGTGTCATGGCGTGGGCATGTATGGCTGCCAATGGAACTGGTTCTCTTGTATTTATTGATGATGTGACTGCTGACAAAAGCAGCAGGATGAATTCTGAAGTGTTTCAGGCAAAATATTATCTGCTCACATTCAGCCAAATGCTGCAGAACTCATTGGACAGCGCTTCACAGTGCAGATGGACAATGACTCAAAGCATACTGCAAAAACAACCAAAGAGTTTTTGAAGGGACAGAAGTGGAATGTTATGCAATGGCCAAGTTAATCACCTGACCTGAATCCCATTGAGCATGCATTTCCCTTGCTGAAGACAAAACTGAAGGGAAAATGCCCCAAGAACAAGCAGGAACTGAAGACCGTTGCAGTAGAAGCCTGGCAGAGCATCACCAGGGATGAAACCCAGCGTCTGGTGATGTCTATGCATTCCAGACTTCATGCTGTGATTGACTGCAAAGGATTTGCAACCAAGTATTAAGAAGGGAAAGTTTGATTTATGATTATTATTCTGTCCCATTACTTTTGGTCCCTTAACAAGTGGGAGGCACATCTGCAAACTGCTGTAAGTCCTACACCGTTCACTTGAGTTGGATGTACATACCCTCAAATTAAAGCTGACAGTCTGCAGTTAAAGCACATTGTGTTTGTTTCATTCCAACTCCATTGTGGTGGTGTATAGAGCCAAATATGTTAGAATTGTGTCGATGTCCCAATATTTCTGGACCTGACTGTATACGTTTTGGATTCGGAAATATTTCAGATTCTGAACTTACCTATTAGGATTTGACAACGGATTGGTTTGGAATATTCGAGAGAGTCATATTCAGAAGATTGTTACTTTTATGGTTGCGGTTACTTTTTAGCTTTAAGGCTACAGTTATGGATAGACTTACGTTTAGAGTTACTTTTCAGTTTAGAGTTAGGATTACATTTAGGGTTAAGGTTACTATTTCTGCTTGTTTTACGATAAGAGGGCAGTGATGGAGAACCCTGGCACCCCAGATGTTTCGAAACTTTGTGTCCCATAATGCTTAAGGAGTTATTTAGATTGTGTTACGTGGCGTGTGCGGTTCTGGTATGAGCCCAGCAGGCGGCGACACAGAGGGGAGGCCAGACAGGAATCACGTAATGAATATTCTTTAATGAAACATAAATGGGCCTTAACTGCAGGCACTTGAAAGAACAAAGGAATTATATAAAGTCGAGGGAGAGTTCTTGACTGGAGAGTCTGAGGATTGTGGGCAATGCAGACCCAGACTGCAGACAGGGCCCACCAAGGATAAGTCTGGACAGTGGACAGTGGTACCTTGATCAAAAGGTCAGAGACGGAGATGAACAGTAATCCACAGGTGGAGATCGCTGAGAGTCCCTTGCACAGACAGAGATGTATACAGGAACAACAGGGCAGATGGATGGATACTGGATACACAGGTTAAGCTGGAGCAGGTTTGCACACATCCAGATGACCTCAGTCAGGGAGTACAATGCAGAACCACTGCTGGCTGAGTCTCTCTGCCTTTTAACCACTTCAATGCTAAGGACGCGCTCAGCGCGTCTCAGCATTACCGCTGGTGTGCTGAGGGCGCTGAGCGCGTCCTCACATTGGGTCAGCGTTCGGACCGGTTCCGGCCGATCGCTGGCCCCTCCGGTGCGGGCTGACATCCTGGATGTCAGCCCCGGCATCCGGACCAGCAGACGCCATTATTAGGTGTCATCGCGGGGGCGCGATGACACCTAATTCAGGCGCCCCCCCGCATGTGCGGAGGAGGCGCTGAAAGGGAGGGGGGGAGGTCCTTCGGACCTCTCTCCCTCCCGATCGGCGGCGCACAGGGGGTTAACCCAGGCTCATTTGGAAGGGCACAGCCTGCCCTTCCAAATGATGCTGGCATTAACCCCTGGGGAGCTGGATCGCAAATCGGCGCGGAAAAGCGCCGATTCGCGATCCTCCCGGGAGCTGGCCGACATCTTGGATGTCGGTAAGCCTCCGGGAACTCCCCCAGAGGACTGGCGTCATCGTGCGTAGCACGATGACGCCAGTCCTACAGTTAACCCCTAACTGCCACCAACTGTGGAGATAGGGAGTCCAATGAACTCCCTATCTCCCGATCCGTGGCAGCTAGGGGTTAAATTTTGATATCGTTGGATCGGCCGAGCATGGCCGTTCCAACGATACCAAACATGAAGTTAAAAATGTTGTAAAAAAAAAAAAAAAAAAAAAAAAAAAAAAAAACACTTTTTTTTCTTTTTTTTGGTTTGTTAATGCAGCAATATTGTTCCCATTTCATTATTAATGTGAACAATGATGCTGCACTAACGATTTTGTATGCGGTGCGTTTGTTAAAAATAGTGTCATTTTCCCCAAAAAAAATGTAACGAGACCCATCTCTAATTTTTTTTAACAGCGCACCCCATACAAAATATAACCGCAATTGCTCGCATGTTAAAATGTGGAAAAAAAACACTTTACACGTTGTAAATTATTGAAAATACATATTTTTTGCATTTTTTGTTATATATACAGACATGACATAACGTATACATATAATAATGACATTTATGATCTACCGAGTCTGACGGAAAGAACGATATATATATGTCGGTGTATATACTAAAAATAAGCCTTCAAAACACGTTTAAACATGATGCGCAAAACAGGTTAAAAAATGACCTCAGCACAGGGGCGGGAAAGCTCAGCAGCGAAAGGGTTAAGGAGGTTAAATCATAGATGGGCCTCAGCTGGAACTCCTAGGCTGGACGGGAAAACCCAGGCTGGATCTCCAGGAGCCTGGACATGGCACTGGGCTGAGGTAAACCCCGGATTGGAACCCAATACAAAAGCATTCCAGGACAAAGGCTGTTAGGACCAGGCTGTGCAATATAGGTACCTCAGTAGGTACCCCGGGTGGACCGTGACAGAGAGCACCGAAATGTCATCGACATTTCAGTGCTCTTTCGTTCCCCCGAAGAAAAATCGCTGAATATCCGCTGACAAAGAGTCAGGGGACATCTCCCTACTGACCTATTTAAAGAATAAGTGATTAGGGTCGATATTCAAAGTTACAACCCATAAAGTTTCAATAATGCCTTATGGTCCAAAACATTAGGGGTTATTCAGAGAGGTCCGAAATGTCACCGAAATGTAACCAGATGCTGAAATTCAGCCTACGGTGACATTTCAGGTCCATTCGACTATTCATAGAGCAGGCAGTTCGCCAAAAGTATGGTGCTTTTTAGACAGCAGTGAAATCCCCCCATAGAGAAGCAATGGTTAATCTATTCAGAGACACCGAACAGCAGAGAAATGTAAGTGAAATGCCCCAGTGTTCAGTGTTTTCATTCGGCAGGTTTGTTCAGGCAGATCCCAAAGGCTTCAATTTTAAAAATATCCCCAATTTAATCCAATATCTATTAAATCACTTATTATTTTAATCTGCAGTAAAAAGGCTCTATTGATAGATATTTTAGGGTCATTTAGGCATTTTTCGGGATTTTTTCGGCAAAATATTTTTCAGGGTTTTTTTTTAAAAGCGATTTTTCTTTTTTCTTTAACAGACCTTTTTATTATAATTCATAGGATCTTACATGTAAATTCCAGATATTGAAATGCCTGTTTTAAATTACATATAATTGAAATAATAAAAAAATAATACTAATATTATCCCTTTAGAAAAACAAACTCTGTACATGCTTAGGATCTAACTTCACTTGTGTTGAAAACGCTGAAGAATGATATTATATATCTCTGCAGCGGGTTCCTCCATTATTTCCTGTGTCCGTACTGTATTTCTTAGTATATTTTTTATATTATATGACGACGGTTATGTATAGATTTAAATATTTTTTAATAGAAAAACCTACAATTATTATTTTGTTACATGGATTAGAATATTGCTACTATCTTTGTACATCCAAGCCGTATGATTTCTTCTTTGTAATATGGCAAGGATTTCCAACATTTGCCCTGCAGATATAATTGGACTACAATTTCCCCGCAACTATATGAACCGCCGCGTCTCAGCATAATTTGCAATGTCTAGAACTCCCAAGAGTCAGCACTGTGAACTGCGTAATGTGTAAAGAGACGAGGGATTTAAATACAATTTAAATATAATAAAGGTAGCCTAGTGGCAAAAGACTGCATGCATTCCATTTGTTGTTTTTTTCTTCTTCATTGTTGTAGCACGGTGAACCAGACTACATAGCCAGTAATACTGATATTTACAATAATTAGACTCCGGGGTTTGACTGCTACATTTGTACAGATCATAACAAAGTACTGGCTTGTGGTATGACACTGCACTGGGTATGATCCTAAAGAGACAGCAGGTTTAATCAGTAATGAGGGTAGAATAGTTATACACAGCTTTCACACTCAAATCATTCACATGGCTCCGAATGGAGATCAGATTAACCTCGAGATAATTCCAATATATTCTGGCTGCCACGGTAAGGAAATAGCAATATTAGAATACAGGAGTACGGTGGGAATTAGCTCGAACCAGTAGGAATCTCAGTAGTAACCTGATTTTCATATACAGTATATTTCTTATATATGGCTGTTTTGACATTATCACTTTTGCCATTTTGGTGGGAAAATTCCTTCTCTCTCATGTATCTCCTTATTCATTGACGACCTCTGTCAGTTTGTTTATTACAACTTTATAGTGACCTGTCACACTGCTATCCATTTTTGTAAAATATACTGCAAATGTTTACCTTGACCTTTTGACTGAACACGTGGTACCATCTCTACATGACCTTCAACCACCCATCATTTTCCAGCAAGATGCTGCAGCTCCACATTGGGGACTGCATGTTCGTGGGTTCCTAAATGAAACATTTCCAGACCGGTGGATTGGAAGGGGTGGCCCAATTCCCTGGTCACCTCGTTCACCAGATATCACTCCCCTCGACTTCTTTCTATTGGGTTATGTTAAAGATATTGTCAGGATCCCCATCGCTGACCACCCCAGGATCACATTCCTTGCTCAGGCAGCACATGTAAAGTGCTGCCCCCGTTCCAATCCAGCAAGGAGAGGGGTTAAACAGTAAAAGCACAAGCACCACACACACCACACCCTCCTGCTTGCAAATAAAGAGTCACTCCCACCTTTCTACCATGGCTTCGCATTGTAAGTCTATCCTGCAAACATAGCTGAACTATTGCTAAAGACTTACTGTGTATCAGACACCTGCTTGCTTCAACGACTATCCCGCTGTACCAGTCCCTCGACCTAGGATCGCCTGCTGACAATTCTCCTGGATAACCTCCATTGTACCACGCCTTGGATTACATAACATCAGCCTAACCAAGGTACCTTCAGAGCATCCCTGCATCCTGGGCTTAGACTCCCTGAACCTGTGGTGCCACCCCGGTGCCATTCCTGACAGATATGGTGTATGGAACAAAGGTACGGGACATCACTAATCTAAAGCAGAGGATCACTGATACCATTGCCACCATTGATGAGGGTATGCTACGGCCAACATGGCAAGAAATCGAGTACCGTCTTGATGTGCAACTAATGGTGCCCATATAGAGATGTATTAAATGAGGCAAAAAAACGTAAATATATACGTCTCATTTTGTAATAATTTTCACTTATCTGTCTTTTCATTTTCCTTTGTAATACATTTCTGAAATTGTAAAGAGACTTTATGGACACCCTGTATACTGTAGTGGCCAAACACTTCCCTCCTTTTGTCTCCACGTTCCCAACTCCCATATAGACTGCAAGTTCCCTGGGAATCATACTTCTTCAATCCTACTCTATCACCTTTTCAAGGTTTGCGCTGTTCAAATGTATTTATGTTCTGTTGTATTATCACCTTGTCTACCGAAAGGACAAGGTAAATGCAGACTTCGGTGAATATTGGCAGCAGTCCTATCCCCACTAGCAAACCTGAGGAACAGCTACGTTCTGCGCATTGATGTTTCAAGAAGGTCAGCAACCCCTCATCCACATATGAGAACGAGTCACCCAGAGAAAGAAAAATGAATGCGATCAACAGTGACACACTTTTCCAGAACAAGCTACAAACGCTGTACATGTCACATTTCAACAAGTCACCGAAGACACAAAATTAAATGTCTTTAACAATGTTTAAGTGAATTGAACATGAAGCTAACATAAGTAATATTGGTTTCTGAGCTGTTAGATTGTGCACGCAGTCATCCTGACTTTTGTAGCGAGGTTAGGGCTATAGTGTTTAGAACAGTCACTGGTGACTGAAATTTAGTGAATTTTTGGACTAAATTCAGCCACTTTTTGGTTTAGGAGACTTTAGTAATGGCATTCCAGCATCTCGGTTCCCGTAAACAAATGTGGCTTTATCATTGCTACTTGTGCCTATGCTCGCTAATAGAAATTTTGGGCTTGAATTAAAACCTATCGCTAAAATGAGGGTACTAATGGGGAAAACGTGCGCCTGCAGGTTTCCCCGTATTGTCCCCATTTTATCATTAGATTTCGGGGCAGGCGCTACTTCAGCACCCTGCCCCGATCGAAGCAATACCCTCGGTGATTCTCGTGGTAGCGCTTGCACTCCGCCACAAGTATCAGCTCTTGAAGTACATATGACTCCATGGAAGGTTGTGCTGCCGGACCTGAAAACCTAACCCTAACCTTAACTCTTAATAGAACTCTAACCCTAAGAATTATGAAAACTATTCCACTGAGTGTGTCATTGTGACCGCTCCTCCCTGCGTCTGTAGCAGGTTTGTGACAGGGTCGATGGGGAGGGCCACACGGTGCAGCCTGCACACTAGTTGAGCGTGCTACCACCAGACGTGCTTTCAGCCTCCCTGTCAAAAAGCTATGACAGATGTAGGAGGGGGCTACAAAGCACGATCCTCCATAGGAGGATCGAGCTTTGCAGAGCTGAACACACTTACTGCGCTCAGCGAGGTGGCCACACAGGCGTCAGAGTTGAAGGAAAGTCCACTCTCAAGGGCGCTCCTTCCACTCTAAAAAGACACTTGTGTGACCGCAGCCTCAAAGTCTTGAACAACAAAGAAACTTTTAGGGTTAGAGATACTAATTGGGCTTAATTAGGCAGACAATTTAGGGAGGGGGTGCTTTTACAGGCCCTAATTTTATCTAAAGAGGTCATTCATTGGACTATGGCTATGGCGGAATCTGTTCAATAATCCATTTAATACAGTATGTGGGTAAGCTTCTTGATCCAAGGAGAAATCTGCCGCCATTTTGGGGTCAAGAAGGATTTTTTTCACCAGTGTGTTGCATATTGGCGAGCGCTTCAGACTGGGTTTTTTGCCTTCTTTTGGATCAACAGCAGTAGATGATGTGTGAGAGGCTGAACCCGATGGAAGCATGTCTTTTTTCAGCCTATGTAACTATGTAATAAATGCAGCAGATATTTCAAAAAAAATATTGGTCCTAACTCACCAGCATTTTTTTCTGAAAATCTGATGTTGAAATTAGATTGAGCCTTAAATCAGGAGAACAGAAGAATATAAGCACAGATATATATGCAAAGAGAACAACAAAATGTTTACTAAAAAGAAAGAAAACTAATTTGTATCAGTATACATATTAATTCTTGGTGGACATGCTCAGATATAGCAAAGGCAAGAAAGAGATATGGCAAAAAATGTTTTACTTTGCAGTTTAGCTCTGAACGGATTTGACCTGTGCCCCCAATTACAGGATAAATAATGTGTTGCGGCATAGTTTAACAATGTGACTTTAAATTAAGTTTGTAAACACGGAATTAAAATAAAATTTCAGCTTGAATCCAAACGATTTGTGACTATTTACTGAATAGTTTATGACCAGGATGGATTAATGCAACACATACAATTTTCAAGCAAAAGTTGTGCATGGTGTTTGGTACTGAAATCTCCAAGTCCGTAGGGGATTGTTTGAAAGATTTTACAGGGGACATGTAACTATCTCTTGAACTGATTACACTATCTCTGTGTAGAACAATTCAAGCTGGTTCAATTTGCACAGCGGGAAAATGAAAAAGGTCAAAAAGGTCCAGGAAGAACATTCAATCAGAATATGTAGATTGGAGTATGTCTGTGTGGACAATCCAGTCCAGTCCACAAAGTTCCAAAAATTAATTTTTCACTCCATTCTAATACACGCTAATGAATAATATCCATTAAGATGATTCATTGCTATCCTTAAAATCCATGGCATTTCAGAGTAATTTTTTCTCGATTTTCCCCATTATAGGTTTCTATTCCACGACGATGTAGTAAATACAACACTGCATTGTTAAATTGACAAAATTATGATCAATATCCACAAACCTAAAACATTTCGCATTCATCACCGTGTTCCAAATGTTCAGCCCTGTAAAATGTGCCACGTTATTAATATTGATGGTGTCCTTTTTCAGATTAAATATCATTGCATTTTATCGTATTGAGCTTTTCCTCTTGTTTCACTTCATCATCGCAAATGTGCCATTCGCGCACTGTCAGCCGGCCCATCCGCAGTCGGAATGTTCATTAAGACAATGATTACTTTTCAAAGGTCAAGTTATTAATTAATTAAAAGCACAGCTTTGTAATCTTAATGTTAAATGGACCCTGGAGTTGATCAGGTTTAACTCATTACATGCAGAACGCATCACAAAAGTATATGAAAGATAATTATGAAACAAAAAAACGATTATCCTCGTTGAAGGTTCTTAAACTATTTTTATTCTGTATAGAGGAAACGTAAGAGCTGGAATGAAAGTCCAGTACTATAAACAGATTTTTGGCATTCAGACAAAAATGTATAGTTAGCCTGTGCTTGTGCAGTCTATAATCTTTACAGGTGAGCGCAAGACAACCTATGTTTCACATGCTTTAAAGCAGAGGCAGGCAACCTTGGCCGTCCAGATGTTTTCCCACGAGGCTCAACCAGCCTAATGAGAGGATTAGCATCATGAGAGATGTAGCTCCAAAACATCTGGAGGGACATGGATGAGCACCTCTGCCGTAGGAAAATCAACAAATGCCTGTGCCCTACATTTCTTTTTTTTATTACGTAATACAGGGCTGTGGAACTCACTCCACCCCAGATGTTAAAGTCTAGAATTCCCAGAATTCTTTATATGTAATAGATGGACAGGGAATCGTGGGAGTTGTAGTTCAGAAACATCTGGGGGACCGGAGTTTGACAGCCCTGACTTAATGTCATATTGTAGTATTTCTAGATAATTGCAGGTAATAACAGGTGAGGGTTAGCATTGAAATTATGGGGTTACATTGAACAAAAATACAAAGAACAATGTGTGGACTAGTACAATGCAGTGTTGAAAATAAAATAAAGTTGAGTGAAGACAAGCATTCATACACTACAGTATAAACAAATTAGTAAACCCTACATTGAGAAGTGCAGTATGAAATCCATTGACAAGTGGAATCGTGGTATACAGGCAAATTTCCCAAAATAGATCTGGCTGTTAGTTCCGTTGAAACAACTTGATCAACCAGTGGAGACAAGGCATAGAAATCAGGAGGAATTGTATTCTTCCAAACTCTAGTCAGGCGGAGGCAAGCAGCCAATAAAATAGTAGTACGGTAGTAAGAGTAGTAGTAGAATTTTTATCTCAAGAAGCGTATGCTCTAGAACAGTGGTTCCCAAACACGGTCCTCAACTACCCCTAACAGGCCAGATTTTGCAGATCACTTTGGAAATGCAGACTGAATCCTGCAATCAATGAGCAGCAAATCATGTCACCTGTGCTGTGCTTCAGATATCTGGCAAACCTGACCTGTTGGGGATACTTGAGAACCGCGGTTGGGAACCACTGCTCTAGAAAACCCCTAAAAAGAGCTAGAGACATACAGATAATAATTTGAAATAAGTCACTGCATTAATTAATGAATAAACATAAATCCAAAACAAAGTAATCATTGGACTTCACCAAAGAATGTGACAGAGTGTGCCAACATTCCCACATTGGCACCAACACAATAGAAAAGTGGAAGGATACATTTTGGCCAATTTTAAGGACATAGGATACCAACATCAGAATATCTTTTTAGTTGACTCTAGATAAGCTATACATTTAGTTGTATTTGTTACTTATAATATACAAAAAAAATACAAGAATATGTAGAAGTATGGGGTAACGTAAATGCAGAATAAGGTAAACTCAATTTCTAATATTTATCTCTGGCTGATATTTATTTATTTTATTTACTTATTTATAAAGGATTTTACCAGGAAGGATACATTTAGATTTCTCTCATTTTCAAGTATGTCCTGGGTTCAAGAACATTGAGTGGTTGCAGAAATACAAAATAGTAAAATGCAAGATATTAACACAAAACCAAATATACAGATTAACAGAAAAATAAATATGTAGGAAATAAAGTCATTATGTTACATGTTTACATGTGCATTGAGGTATGTTAATAGGGAACTCTTAAGGGACTTTAGACTAGGGGAAGATTTGATGGCGTCTGGGAGGTTATTCCATATTTGCGGTGCTCTGTAGGAAAATGAGGATCGAACCACTTTCTTTTTGTATTGCGATATTGCAAGTAAGATGCTGGTCCTGGATCTGAGGTTATAGGATGAGGGAACTGCTGGGTCAAGTAGGGTGGTAGCTTCCCAGAAAAGCTCTTAAACACCAGGTTGGAAAGGTGAAGAGTGCGTCTAGATTCCAGCGACGGCCAGTTTAGTTCTTTTAACATGTCACAATGGTGAGTCATGTAGTTACATTGTAGCACAAAGCGGCAGAATGAGTTATACAATGTGGTAAGTTTCTGGAGGTGTGTTTGAGGGGCAGCTGCATACACTACATCTCTGTATTCAATGGCTGGCATAAGCATTTGTTGTACAATCTGCTTTCTTACCGCGGGGCTCAGGCAGGATTTGTTTCTGTACAGGGCACCTAGTTTGGGGTAAAGTTTAGATGAGAGTTTTTCGATGTCAGGGCCAAAAGATGGATTTGGGTCTAACCACATACCTAGATATTTGAGAGAAGTGACTGTAGTCAGCGTGTCATTTGATCTTGTCCTGACACATAGATTGGGTGTTTGCAATTTGTGTAGTTTAGGTGCTGTTCCAAAGAGCATTGTAACAGTTTTGTCAGTATTTAGAAAAAGTTTGTTATCTGCGATCCACTTTTCTACCCCTGTGAATTGTTCTTGCAGCACGGCCTCCAGCTGTAGGAGATTTGGTTTGCTGGTATAGATTACAATGTCGTCTGCATACATGTGTACAGTTGAGGCTTTGCAGACATTGGCAGATCATTTATGAATATTGTGAGTAGCACGGGGCCGAGTATCGAGCCTTGGGGTACACCGCACGTGACTGGGAGGGGAAGGGAAGTGCTGTCAGAAATGGACACATATTGCGACCGATCAGACACATATGATTGGAACCAGGTTAGCGTGCTATCACCAATACCAGAGTTTTTAAGTTTTTGTAATAGGATGCCATGGTCTACTGTGTCAAAGGTCTTGGCTCCAGTTAGGTTTCCTTGTTCCATGACAGTTTGGATATCATTACAAACTTTAAAAGGGCAGTTGTAGTTGAATGATTTGGACAAAAGCCTGATTGATCTGGGGTTAAATAGTTCCGATACTGATAATAATCACGTAATTGAGTGTAGACACATTTTTCCAGAATTTTTGACATTACAGGGAGCAGTGATATTGGGCGGTAGTTGGATACCAAAGTATTGTCTCGGAGGCGTGGTCTGGACGCCGAGCCGAATGGCCGCTTAGAGAAGGAGCTCCCGCATACCTCCACATACAACCCTGCACCGCTTCCATAACCTCGACCATGGGACGTGGAAAAAAGCCCCCCGAGGCGCCGGAGACGCCAGGGACCGGAGGCGATCCCACCACACCTGGTATTAGGCAGTTTTTCGCCCCATCGCCAAGTCAGAATGAAGCCCCTGCCTCTCCCAACATGGCGCCGTCCTCACCATGCGGCTCTGTCTCACCCGCGACCTCCGCAGCAGGCCCATGGGACGCCCCCTCGGACGTATTACACCTCCTGTGCTCACTTTCCACTAAGGCCGACTTGATCAGTGCCACCACGGACCTAAGACAATCTCTGGCAGCAGAAATTCAGATGCTGCGCGGGGATATTGGGGGCCTACAGGAACGCCTGGAGCAGGTTGAAAATCGACAGGAGGCCCAGTCCACGACTGTCTCGGAGACGGCAGCGCGAGTCGAGACACACCACAATCTCCTGATCACACTGACACGCCACGTTGAAGACCTTGAGAACCGCGGCCGCAGACAGAATATACGAATCCGAGGCCTGCCTGAAGGAGAAGGGTCACCGGCAGAATTGGGTAGGATTTTGCTCCGTCTATTCAACTTTATTATGGGCCGTGAACACACTTCACATATTGATATTGAACGCTATCATAGAGCACTTTGCCCAAAAGGGCCAGCGGATGCCCCACCGAGGGACGTCATCTGCTTCCTCCTCCGCTTTGGCGTCAAAGAAGAGATTATGCGCCGCGCGCGTGAAAGACCCCACATCAAATTTGAAGGAGCCACTGTCTTCCTATACCACGACGTCTCGCCTATTACGTTGCACACCCGCAAAGCTCTGAAACCACTCACTATGGCTTTACAGAAGAACTTGCAGTACAGATGGCTACACCCTTTCGGGATCCAGGTACGCACCCCTCAGGGCCCGGTTACGGCCCACAACGAATATGAACTAGGAGGCTTCCTTCAGGCCCTAAACCTTCCATCTACCACCCTGACAGCGTGGCCTGACCCGACCGCTGCCTATGCCTCCGAGCCCCCCTCCCGCAGCGTAATCCACGTCCGCGGAGACCGAGAGGGGCGCCCCTACATTCACCTGTCTTCATGCCCTCCAGCTCCCAAGAAGGCTGAGACTTTGGTTATACGCACTCATGTGAAGTCTGGATGCCCGCCTGGCTGTGGATATATCCCTCATGGCTTGTTCTGACTGACAACCAGCGCTCATTGTTCTGGCCATGACTAATCTTTGAGACAGAAACATCACACCTGGAAGTTACAACTGTTTCCCACCTATGGAGGTAGCGGAGATTCTATACCACGTTACCCCTCGGACAAGACGTGCCGAAGTTGGTGAGGCGTTCACACCTCGTTCCCCACCGAGCTGCAACCCACCGCTATTTACGTGGCTTGACTGGTCTCTCCCGACACCTCGATTGGTGCCACGGGTCTGTATACCACGCGAGTTGCGATAGCTCTGTTGAATTGTTTTTATTTCATTATCTATTTGATTGTTCTTGATTTTGTTACTGACTCTGTTTCACTGGTTAGTGATTTCTATTCCACGCATTACCCTCAAGCGATCATAGGCTAATGGCGTTCACCCCAGACTGCCTCCGGGTACTGACATTAAATGCAGGGGGCTTAAACATCCCCACAAAAAGACACATTGCCTTGCGGGAACTTCTTAAACTACGCACCTCGGTGGCCCTAATACAAGAAACGCATTTTGCCCACGACAAAGCTCCAAGCTTTCGCAATCAACACTTCCCCATGGGTTATTTTGGGAATTGCAGGGAGGGAAAGGTGCGAGGCACTGCCATACTGATCTCCAGACATGTCCCCTTCACACTCATGGACGCCCAATACGACGAAGGGGGCAGATACACATTAATTAAGGGGTCAATAGGCTCCCAAACTTACACCTTCACATCGGTCTATCTCCCTAACAAGGGTCAACATCGGGCACTCCGTCACATATTACAAGCCATCATGTCATTCACAGAAGGAATACTTGTAATAGGTGGAGACATTAATCTAGCTCTCGATCAACGCATCGACACCTCCCGAGGCACATCCAGTGTGGCATCCTCAGTACACCGACAAGCCCGACTTCAACTCCACGATCATAAACTGATAGACTGCTGGCGAGCATTGCACCCGACTGTTAGGGATTACACCTTTTACAGCAACATTCATGACCGTTACTCTCGTATTGACTACCTGTTCCTGCCCTTTAATTTTGCACATCTTGCACAATCAATCACCATCGGCACCACAGCCTGGGCTGATCACTGCCCGGTCATTATGACCTTAGCCACCTCCCTCCACCGACCTAAATCCGCACACTGGTGCCTAAACGAGACTCTATTAAATGACCCTCAGATACTGGAGGGCCTACGAGACACGCTCCGACACTACTTCGTGGAGAACAATACTCCTGACGTCCCCATGCCAGTGATCTGGGAGGCACACAAAACAGTTGGGAGGGGCTACCTGATCACACAAGGCGCGCACCTCAAACGGGAACGGACCAACCACCTGGCCGAACTGAACTCCCTCATACACGACCTTGAATCCACACATAAGATAACACTCTCCGACCAGACTTACACTGAACTTCGGGGATACAAAGCGGAATTGCACTCCCTGCTTAATGTTAGCGCCCTGAATGCCATGAAACAAACCAAACAGCTCTTTTATGATCAGGGGAACAAATGCGGCAGACTTTTGGCACAGGCACTTCGCAAACGTAATCGCGCCATGTACATCTCTAAATTGCGCACGCCAACTGACGCACTGCTTACACACCCGTGAGATCTGATGGACTTACTGCTTCGACACTTTACAGACGCTTATAATATACCCACCTCACCGGCCCCGCAGATACAACCCAAAATAGATGCCTACTTAAAAACCCACCTCGACAAAACCCTTTCCCAAGAGACCGAACGACTGCTAGACCAACGGATCACAGTGGAAGAACTATCTGAGGCCATTCGACAGACCCCGACGGGTAAAGCCCCTGGCCCAGGCGGCCTCCCCCTAATATACTACAAATCCTTGAGGGATGTATTAGACCCCCAGTGGCTTGTGACCTTCAACTCCACTGCGAACGGAGACCCCCTGACTGCTCAGACCCTGATGGCCACAGTAACCCTTATCCCTAAGCCAGGCAAAGACCCGGAACTCTGTGGCAGTTACAGGCCCATCTCATTGTTGAATCAGGACGTCAAACTATTTGCTAAAATCCTTGCCAACCGTCTTAACCCCCTCATGCCGCAACTTATCCGCGATGACCAATCAGGATTTATCCCAGGGAGGGAGCGCAGGGCAAACACCGTGCGCGCCATTAACCTGATTCATACTGCCTCCGGACGCAAAGCGGACCCCATGCTTCTATTATCCACCGACGCGGACAAAGCATTTGACCGCGTCGGCTGGCAATTTCTTTTTGGCACTTTGAGACATATAGGATTGGGACGCAAGATGATGGCCTGGATAGAAGCACTCTACACCAACCCCTCGGCCCGACTTAATGTGAACGGGGCTCTTTCGACCCCCTTCCGCATCAACAACGGCACGAGACAGGGTTGCCCCCTTTCCCCCCTCCTGTTTGCCCTTACCCTAGAGCCTTTCTTGCAGGCGATCCGTACGCAGCCCCAATTCCACGGAGTTACGGTGGCGGGAGTGGAACACCGAGTGGCGGCATACGCCGACGACATGCTGTTTTTCATCCGCCGACCGGTCGAGACGTTACCACATTTAATTGACCTATTCACTGAATATGGCGCCATTAGTAATCTCCGCCTCAATATGGATAAATCAGAAATTCTGTCCCTAAACATCCCTGACGACCAGCGGTTACACATGAAGGGATTGTTTCCCTTCCAGTGGTGCACAACTGGCCTCCAATATCTGGGGATCACTCTCACGGTCACATGCAGGGACTTGTACCAGGCAAACTATAGGCCCCTGGTCGCGGCCCTGTCAAAAGACTTGCAACAATGGTCATACCCGCATATCTCATGGTTCGGACGCATTAATGTAGTGAAGATGAACATCCTGCCCTGTGTCCTGTATCTATTCCAAACGCTCCCTATCCTGCTACCACACTCTTTCTTTGCGCAGCTCCGCACCATGATCTCAACATATGTATGGAATTCTAAGAAACCGAGAACTAGTATGGCCCTACTGACAGCTCCCAAACAATTGGGAGGAGCTGCGCTTCCACACTTCTGGCACTACTATATAGCCTCGCACTTGCAACGCATTGTAGAGTGGACCACTGGCTCAGTAACCAGACTGTGGGTTGCTCTCGAACAGGCAACGGCACAGTGCCCCCTGCCCTGCCTCCCATGGCTTCCGATATCCGTCCAAAAATCCCTAATGGACCCGCACCCTCTGACACATGCTACCTTACGAGTCTGGCGCACCTTGACACACGGAGAGGGCATTGCCCCTTTTCCCTCACCACTCATGCCACTGCAATGGCTCCCGACCTTTTCTAGAACCCTGACATCGACGACCCCCGAAAGACAACCTATACCCTCCAGACCCAAGCATTTCCTGACCGAGACGGGACCCACTCCCTGTAGCCAGTTACCCGTACCACACGCGGGATCCTTTCTGACTCGATTTCATCACCATAGACTCTTACAAACACTGCGATCTCACGCCCCACTTCAGGACTATCTTAGACCACCCACACAATTTGAGGCATTGATAGAGAGAGGCAGATACCCACCACATTGCCTCTCCCTGATGTATGATATGCTACAAGCACTGACCCCTCTGACTAGCACCTCGCGCACTAACTGGGAACGTGAACTGAACCACGCATTTGAAGACCATCAATGGAGAGCAATCTGTCTACTAGCACACTCCAGCTCCACCGCAGTCAGGGTTCAGGAGGCTAATTACAAGGTACTGACGAGATGGCATAAGACGCCCCAAGTCTTAACCCATTACGCAGGTCAAGGAGTTGATAAATGCTGGAGATGTGATGCACCCGGTGCTTCTCCACTTCATATATGGTGGGATTGCCCCATTATATCGGACTTTTGGCACTCTGTACACAAATGTCTCTGCAACGTCACAGAACCCCTTCCCCCGTTCACCCCAGAATACTGCCTACTTAATCACACAGACGCCCCGCCTGAAGTTTTCCGAAAATCTATCGCCGTTACACTTCTACACGCTGCGCGCCTGGTTATACACCGGTTCTGGCGTAAACCCAGTGCTCCCCCTATGACTATGTGGCTGCACGAAGTAGAAAATATTAGATTGGCAGAAGAAAGGGTGGCCCTGCTCCAGGGTAAAACTGCAGAACACCACCAATCCTGGTACTATTGGATGACCACATGCCTGCCCTGTATACGGAGAGTCGCTCCCCAACCTTAGCGGGTCGACACCCAAATCCTCTGAGCCCCCCCTGCCCTCGTCCCACCAGGTCGAAACCCTCTTATAATCTAAGTAGCCCTGATCACTCTTACACCAAAGGTTACTCACAGTACCTACCCTAATGCAACCTCTCCTAGGCACTCGCCATGCTATGTTCGCCTATTTCTATGATTTTACATTGTAAAACCTGTACACACTGTTGCTGTTTTTTTTTTCATGTATGTACAACTTATTTTGCAATAAAGCACAATATGTTAAAAAAAAAAAAAGTATTGTCTCCACTTTTATGGATAGGTACCACCCTGCCATTTTAATGTTGGACTTTAGTCTTAGAGGACTTTTGCCATACGTCCTTTATTACTCTGTTTTTAATACATTTCAATATAAAAAAGTGGACTTTTAATATGATCCAAAGCCAAAGGTTATATCAGCAGGGCGATATTAAGTGTAGGCAAGTTGAATTGAAAATTAGACCTGACAAATTTCAATTCTTACGCTTACTAATAATTTATTACTTGCATAAATACCAAGAACACTTAAGTAATATCCTTTTATTAACTGAATTTATTGCATGCCGAGTCATCCAGTATAAAATAAGCATCCAAAAAAAAAGCAGAAGTGCAATTTTCAAGTTAATGTTTAAAGTAAGTGTTTCTGGGATGTCTAAAACATTTTAGTTTTCTTCAAGGAGGAAGATGCATTGTTGCAATGCCTGCACTTTGGACGCTAAGAGGAAAACTCAGAACTAGTAACCAAAGTGGGCAAAAAAGCTCAAATCAAGGACATTTGCCAAAGAAAGCTTTACATAAAATAAGTTGCTGTCACATAGCTTTTATAACTTGCTTGCATGTGATCAGGATAATATCTTAGATTGCTATGAGAATTGAAACAATCCCCCAGTTTATCAAAGTGGGATATAGGATTGCCCAAGGAGTCTGTCAGTTCATCGGTTGAATCGAGATTTCAGTTTGACTCTTATGTCATGTTAATATGGCTCTCAGTCTCTAATTAATGAATAATTTGGCCTGGGGGCTGCATGTACCAATGTAGATTTGACTTGTATTGCTTTAGGTTCTGAAATTATCACGTCTAAACATCTCGAATAAAATACAGAAAGCGCAGGGGTTATACAAACTTTACAGAGGGATGTATCTGAAGCATTCTACACGATACAACTAACTTACAATCAGATTGGGAATTGCATGTACGCATGTACTTTTAGTTGGAAGAAAGGAAATCTTATTACAGGGGAGAGAAGAATAAATTAGCTTTAATTAGACTGTAGAATTATGTTATTATGTATGAAGCTAGAGTCTGAAAATTGCTAGGTGCAGGAAGAAAATTAAATAGATAAATATATATACAATCGAAGCAACCCCGCACTTACGGATATAATTTGTATTTGCTTCAGTGCAAGTTTAACTGCCAGTCATATATCCATCAGAATGTAGACGCATCACAAAGTCTTCAAAAGAAAAATACTTTATTCCATAAAAAAGATAGACATTTCAGTCCCCACCGGGACTTTTCTCAAAATCTTATCTCTGCTAAAAAAGCTATCTAGAAAATAGAGGGGTTCGGTAGAGGCGCTCGTATCTAGATGGATCGGTTTAAGTCAATGCAGCCAACTGGGAGGTAGCACAGGCTCACGAGGGAATGTGCAAATACAGTCGAGAAAAAAGGTACGGGGGTTCCTAGTGGCGCAATAAATTGTGGATATACTCCTACTGTGACACGTCTTCTAAGAAAATCATATCAATAGCTAATTGCACGTTACAATATTGGTACAAAGTGCAAAAGCAAATCACAAAGAGTATAAAGTGCTAGTGCAACAATTTAGAGCGTGCAATAGTAAAATAGTAAAAATTACATAGCCCACAGGTATATGGTGCTCTATAATAGAAAAGAAATCCGGACCAAATGGGATGTCACCACCCTGAACAAATATGTTAAGGATAATATGGTACCAAGAGGACTACGATTCTCTAAGAGTCTGGCAGGTGACAACGAGGACACCATACTCCAGGACAGATGGGAAAAAATGCTAGAGGGCTTCTCCTTGCACAGTATGAAGGTTATTATAGAAAGAAGGAACGAGACCCTAGCAGAACTGAACACCAGTATTACTAAGATGCATGAGGAACTCTCAAGGGCGTCCTCAGAACAAGAGATGAGCTCTTATCTGGGATGACTTGAGAAAGATCTGGATAGACTGAATGAAGAAGTGAAAGAAAGAAAAAGGAAGAAGTATGCAAGAGACACCTCAGACTATAAGAGAGGGAACGTCTGGAAACAAGGCACCATTGAGGACCTTGACAATCTACACCCAGGTCCAATGAAGACACCGATGGATGCTGTACCCAACAGAACTCCCAAATGGAAAGAGCACCCTATAGAACACCACTACCCCAAAGGATGAAAAGGCAATACAACTACAATCGAGGCCCATATAACGGAAGAGCATTCTATGGCCCGTCAAATGGAAGATATCCGTACCCAACCAACCAATCAATTCAGAACTACCAACAACCAATGAACAACTATCAGGGATACAATCAGACCTATCAACCCCCACAAAGGAGAACATGGCAGAATAACCCAAGAGGCAGAGAGAACAATCACCATAACTATCAAAACTATTCAAATACTTCCACCAATAACAGATACGAAATTTTGGAAAATCATGCGGATTTTCATCAGGTCTACCAACCATCAACCAGGAACCTCAGCACTCTCAGACGAGGATGGTCCCCAGGCAAAAGATCTCATCAAGAAGGGGGTGTAGATCAGGAAGACTTAGAAGAAAATCGGAGCAGAAAAGGGAAACAAAGCAGAGTGGAGGCATCTATAATCTGACCGACACACCCCTCACAGACGCGCAAACGAAACTATTAAAGAAAGGTTTAAAATATGCGCCTACAACCCATATGGACCTCTTCGATGTCTACATAGATCTCCAGAAATTTAAAAAGAATCTTTGCCTGAAAAAATACTTTATGAAAAACCCTATAGAGAGAGCAAATACTGCACAATTTTACCAACATACACACTTGAAAGAAAAATCGACCTTTTTCCCCCAAGTCTCTTATCTCACAAGAGATTAACACTTTTGAGCAGATGGTGATGGCAGATCTAGGGAAGCTTAAGATGTCTACTAAAATGGACAATCTCACGAGGAGGGAAAAGGGAGCCCTTAAGGAACTAGTCTCGAATGAATCAATTGAAATTTAAACGGCAGATAAAGGCGGAGGAATAGTCATTATGACCGCAACCTATTATAAAGATGAAGCCGATAGGATCCTTGGGGACACAGGAACGTACAGACGACTAAATAAGAACTCGACGAAGGAGATCCAATGCAAATTTGATGAGTACCTGGAACAAGGACATACGGTGGGCATCCTTAACAACCACAAATTTAAGTACTTGAAGGTTGAACACCCAAGAACTCCAGTATTCTATTTTCTACCGAAGATACATAAAGATCTTAAGAAAACACCAGGCAGACCAATTATCTCCGGTGTCGGCTCAATATCAGAATATCTAGATCATCACCTCCAGCCCTATGTCGTGAGCACAACAGCACATTTAAAGGATACGACTGATATTTTGAACATTTTAAAAGTAATGACATGGCAAGATGATTTTTTACTAGTAACCAGCGACGTGCAACCTCTGTATACTATCATCCCGCACAAAAAAGGGATTGAGGCCATCGAACATTTTCTAAGAAAAGCTGACATATTGCAACCGGAACAAATTGTTTTTATCTCAGAAGGTATCCGATTGATTTTAGAGAATAACTATTTTTATTTTAAAGATGAATTTTATATGCAGCTCAATGATAATGCCATGGGAACCCGCTTTGCCCCGTCCTATGCTAACCTTTTTATGGCATATTGGGAGGAATTGTTTTTACCTATCTACAATGACAATTTGGTCTGCTATAAGAGATACATAGACAATATTTTTTTAATCTGGAAAGGGGGTGAAACCATCTTACGGGAATTTTTAGACAAACTGGATCAGAACAATAGGGGAATCAAGGTCACTACGACATGGAGCAACGAGCGCAATAACTTTCTAGACCTGAGCATCTACATTCAAGATAACAGGATAAGAACTGAAACATTTTTTAAGACAGTGGATGTAAAGTTTTATTGAGAAAACTAGTTGCCACCTACCACAGTGGCTCGACGGAGTACCAAAAGGACAGTTTCTTCGAATTGGAAGAAACTGCACAGACCTTAACACCTACGACAAGCAGTCAGTTAAGCTAAAAGAAGACTTTGTCGAAAAGGGATACGATATGGATATACTAGAAAAAACAAGATCTGAAATAAGAAGCCTGCAACAGAATGACCTACTGAATAAGAAGAAGATCAAAGAACCATCAGGCTTTAATTCTAATGTACCATTCATCTTCACGTATAACGCCCAGAATAGAACAATCAGGACCATAAGAAAATACTGGCCGATCTTAAGGAAAGACCCGATGCTGAAGGACCTCCTACCCGAGAATCCGAGGATGATTTGCTGTGGTGTGAATAATCTCAAAATGAAACTCACGCATAAGCACACACAGAAGAACACTATGCGATCCAACCATTTTAACATCCAAAAAGGCTCCCACCAGTGTGGCAACTGCCTAAACTGCCGAAACACACGGAGCAAGAAACAGGTCATCACAACATTGGATGGAATCACAGGACCCATAACGATCAAAGATGTGATCACCTGTTTTACGAAAAATGTAATATATCTACTGGCTTGCCCGTGCAGCCTAAAGTATGCAGGCAGAACCACTAGACCACTCAATGTCCGTATACAAGAACATATTAGGAATATCAGGAACGGACTTGAGAATCATAGTGTCCCACTACATTTTAAATTAAAGCACGCTCAAAATCCAGAAGGTCTAAAGTAGAGGTACCGTGGAGAGGTGGTAACTTCGAGAAAATAATCGAACAAATAGAAATGAGCCTCATTTTTAAGCTAGATACCATGCAACCTCAAGGCCTCAACGCCGATTTCGAACTCTGCCACTTTCTCAATTAATACCCCCCACCCATGGCAGGAGACCATACACATTATCATTCAAGGTCCCTTGCTTCATGCACCATTATCTATGATCATCTGAACTAGGGTATATACCTGCGATTTTATGATGTAATTTATGTGAATCCCCCTTCCCCCTTAGGGTTCTCCCTTCCCCCGCTTCTATCAACTATAGAGCACCATATACCTGTGGGCTATGTAATTTTTATCCAGTAAGTTTTATTCAGTAACTTTTATCCAATAACCTTTCATATTTTATTATTTTTTATTATTATTATATAATTTTCACATGTCTTGAATCATTTTTTACATGTCCTGGATCACTTGAATCCCCCTTCCCCCTCAGGATTCTCCCTTCGCCTGCTCTTATCGACTATCAGCTATTATGGATCACTTGAATCCCCCTTCCCCCTCAGGGTTCTCCCTTCGGCCGCTCTTATCGACTATCAGCTATTATGGAGCACCCTATGCTTGTGGGCTATGTAATTTGTATCCATTAATTTTTATATGAATTTTTTATATTTTTTATATGTATTCTATTGTTTTTATAATTTTTACATGTCCTGAATCATTTTTTTGTTTATGTAACATGCTCCCCCAAAACGGACAGACCGCTGACTATCCCCACTTGGGTCTTTAGGCTCTTATGCACCTGGTTGGCCCTGTTTTCTGAGATATTTTGAATTGGTATGGGCTTTAAATCACCCTGCGATCATGGCCAGCATCGTGATCCCTGTAATGGAACGCAAACAAATGGTGGAACGCAAATTCAAGATGGCCGCGGTGCAGAATGATGACGCGATCGAGACCATGTGATCGCAACACCACACGAACCCGGACGTCAACCGCGATTAGATGAGGGACACAATATTTGATCCCTAAATAAAAAGGAGGCTCTTGGAAGGCCTCAGATCCCCCCATTCTCTCACATATATCGACTGAGGAAGGTGCTGATAGCAAAAAAACGCGTCTCGACCCCCGCCTTTTTTGGTTTTCCCCTTCCCCATTTTTCTATGCACTTTAGATCACCCTAAGTGTAATTGTTATTTGCACAATAAACCTTATTTATTCTACTTGAGAAGTATCCAGTTGTTTATGAATTACCTTTATCCCATTTGAGGAGTATCCAGTCGTTATATTAATTTTTAACTCATCAATTCTGGTAAGAGGAGTTGCTGCACTACAGGTATACAGCAGACCACAACCTGGACGCGGAGTGAGCAGCCAAAGAGGTTCAGGGGCTCACTGTTAAGGAGTGCCATATGCCCAACAGTTGAGCCTGGATCAGTAAGGCTCCTGAATCGGTGAGTGTGACCATTTTATCTTTTAACACACGACTAAACGACTGGTATAATGCTATGAGAGCGCTGTCCTTCTGTCCTTATGTTCCCCATCTGAGGTGAAAAAGGAGACGCTGCAAAGAAGGGCAGTGACCACCCTATAATTTGGCACGAGGCATTCCACTCCAGAGCCTGGATTCAAAAGGCTCTGGAATCTGTAAGTGTGCAATTTTTAAACTCACTGTGCTTTAAATACACAGACGTTATTGCACCATCACCTTTCCCCTTTTATTTCCCGTTTATATCTTCTGCTGCGGAGTCCATCGAGAACGTAAGAGGAGCAGATACGTCCAAACAAGTTTGGTATATTTGTGGAAAAGGGTAATACTGACAATATTTTCAAGCACATTTGTGGCACTACCCACCCACTTAGGAACTGGAGAAACGATCGACAAAGACATCGGACCTCTAATACACATTGAGCATCGGCGCATAGTCCCCTTTTCGGACTTTCTTGGACGTTTTAGCCTGAACCCTATATCTTGTTTTAAACATTGATCTATCCGCACTATCTGTACTTTGTCGATGCACTTGCACCTTTACTATTGCACGCTCTAAATTGTTGCACTAGCACATTATACTCTTTGTGATTTGCTTTTGCACTTTGTACCAATATTGTAACGTGCAATTAGCTATTGATATGATTTTCTTAGAAGACGTGTCACAGTAGGAGTATATCCACAATTTATTGCGTCACTAGGAACCCCCATACCTTTTTTCTAAAAAAGCTATCTAGTATGGCGTGGCATTGATTTAAGGGTTATGTGTAATGACAGACCCAGGATGCATAAAAATGAGACAGATGTCATTTGCATGTCCTACCCAGAGTAACTTCCTTGCTGCATATGGGGAATGTAGCACAAGAGCTCTTTGATGCAGTTCTTTGAATTGCTGTGATGTGCAAATGGCTTCTGCAATAATACAAGTAATTAATTATTGCGTGGAAGATTTTTATCTCACTTTTTGTCCTTCACCACAACCCTTATATATATATATATATATATATATATATATATTTTTAAGCTGATAACAGCCAGCACTCCTGGGACTTCTTTATAATGCAATTTGTTGTCAAGTAAGTCAATGTTTCAGCTATTTGCGTTAGCTTTTATAAGGGCATAATGCACAATAAACGTAATGCCTGCTGTTATGACACTAACTCTTGCATATTACCAACTGCGTAATATTTCCAGAATTCGGCCATTTCTTACCGCTGTCGCCACAAAACAACTCATACACGCCCTGGTAATCTCCCGACTCGACTATTGCAATAATCTCTTATCTGGCCTCCCTCTGTCCCGCCTCTCCCTCCTACAATCCATCCTGAACGCCTCCGCCAGACTAATTCACCTCACCCGCCGCTCTGTCTCTGCCGCTCCCCTCTGCGAGTCCCTTCACTGGCTCCCCATCCACTGCAGAATTAAGTTCAAAATCCTTATCCTTACCTACAAAACCCTCACTAACTCAGCTCCCCACTACCTGTCCTCACTAATCACCAAATACACCCCAGCCCGCTCCCTTAAGGTCAAACAGTGACCTGCGCCTAGCTTCTCCCCGCATCACCTCTTCCCATGATAGACTGCAGGATTTCTCACGCGCAGCCCCACTCTCTGGAACGCTCTCCCTCATACTGTCAGACTTTCCCCTAACTTCTCTTCCTTCAAACGCTCCCTTAAAACGTTCCTATTTAGGGAAGCCTACCACCCAACTCACTGACACAATCATCAATCACTCTAACCTTACAGTCCTCTCCTCCTGTTTCCAACCCCAACCCTCCCAGATTGTGAGTTCCTACGGAATAGGGCCCTCATCTCCTCCTGTACTGTTTGTCAAATGTTGTTCAATGTATTGTAACCCTGTCTATACTGTGCTTATTGTACAGCGCTGCGGAATATGCTGGCGCTTTATAAATAAAGAATAATAAAGAATAATAATAATGGTATATACATCTTTCAGGAGCTCTCTGCAGTTTTAAAGGTGTACATAAGCCCGGCCATGAAGTACCTTTAAAGTTTAAACTATGTGACTGGGTCAGGGTGAAAACCCAACAGTTGGTCCTTCCTCCCACTATACACACATACTTCTCTGGTTTCCACTCCACACAAAGTCAGGAACGTTTTCATAGAGTAAAAGCTTACAGTAAAGCTAGAAGAGAATTGACAATGACAAGATTCTGAAGGTTTTTTATCATTGTTATAATTGTTTGAGTTATGTATGTATGTATGCAGCCTTTGGAGTGCTCTCCTCTCAGTTTGTTGCATCTATTTGTCTTGTGAGGCACATGACACCCTATTAGTCTTAAGAGTGCTGCCTCCCTGATTGCTGTTTTATGTATACTGTCACTAGCTACTTTATTAGGTACACCTGTTCACTTGCTTGATAACACAAATTGCTAATCAGCCAACACATAGCAGCAACTCAATGCATTTAGGAATCTAGACGTGGTGAAGACGACTTGCTGAAGTTCAAACTGAGCATCAGAATATGGAAAAAAGTGTATTTTAGGTGACTTTGAACATGGCATGGTTGTTGCTGCCAGACAGGCTGGTCTGAGTATTTCAAAACTGCTGATCTAGTGGGATTTTAATCACACAACCATCTCTAGGGTTTTCAGAGAATTGTCTGAAAAAGAGAAAATATCCAGTAAACGACAGTAGTGTGGATGAAAATGCCTTGTTGAGGTAAGAGGAGCATGGGCAGACTGGTTTGAGATGATAGAAAGACAACAGTAACTCAAATAACCACTTGTTACAACCAAGGTCTGCAGAATACCATCTCTGAACGCACAACGTGTCAAACCTTGAAGCAGATTGGCTACAGCAGCGGCAGACCACACCGGGAGCCACTGCTGTCAGCTAAGAACTGGAAACTGAAGCTACAATTCGGACAGGTCATCAAAATTGGACAACGGAAGATATGAAAAACATTGCCTGATCTGATGAGTCTCGATTTCAGCTGTGACTTTCTGATGGTAGGGTCAGAATTTAGTGTAAACAACATAAAAGCATGGATCCATCCTGCCTTGTACAACTCTTCAGGCTGGTGATGGTGGTGTAATGGTGTGGGGGTATTTTCTTGGCACACTTTGGACCTCTTAGTACCAATTGAGCATTATTTAATTGCCACAGTCTACCTGAGTATTGTTGCTGACCATGTCCATCCCCTTATCACCACAATGAATCCATCTTCTGATGGTTACTTCCAGCCGGATAATCCACAATGTCACAAAACTCAAATAATCTCAAATTGGTTTCTTGAGCATGACAATGAGTTCACTGTACTCCAATGGCCTCCTCAGTCACCAGATCTCACTCCAATGACACCTTTGGGATGTGGTGGAACGGGAGATTCGCATCCTGGATGTGCAGCCGACAAATCTGCAGCAGCTGCGTGACGCTATGATATCAATATGGACCAAAATCTCAAAGGAATGTTTCCAACACCTTGTTGAATCTATGCCATGAAGCATTAAGGCAGTTCTGAATGCAAAACTTGGCCCATATTGCAATAGCAATGCGTACCTAATAAAGTGGCCGGTGGTGTATAGGGATGAGCTGAACACCCCAGTGTTTGGTTCGCATTCGAACTTGAATAATTTCAAAAGTTCGAGTTCGGACGAGAACCGGATCCGAACGCAATGCAAGTCCATGGGACTTGAACTTTGATTTTTAGAGTGCCCTCCAAGAGGGCATATATGCTAGATATTTGCCATAAAAGGTGTATGGGGGTCCGGGTAGTGCCCTGGGGGACAGGAAACAAGGACAAAAAGTTTTTAAAAAAACGTTTTTAAAGGAAGAGTGAGTTTTCCATGAAATAAAGGTTAAGAATAAAAATGAAAAATTCCTTCAAATATCGTGCCTAGGAGGTCCCCATAACTTGTCCGTGAAGTGGCGGATTTGTAGGATGTATAGAAACATTTAAAAACAAAAAAAATGACATTTCAAATGATGGTAAATGGTTTTCCTTTAATCTATTCATAAACAACTGCTTGGGGCAGCAGCCTGTATGAAAAGAGGAGACGTTTT
This sequence comes from Leptobrachium leishanense, assembly GCA_009667805.1. Lineage (NCBI taxonomy): Eukaryota > Metazoa > Chordata > Amphibia > Anura > Megophryidae > Leptobrachium > Leptobrachium leishanense. The sequence continues at coordinate 24,419,605 of CM019071.1, read as the reverse complement.
AGAACACGCAGAACAAGTTTAGTGATTTTTTTGGCTAAATTATGGTGAAACTTATGCAGGCTTTGGATGAAAGTAACAATAGGTGCTTTAAAATTGGGCCTTTAGTGTCGGCAACAGTGCCGTCACACCGTAAACCTTCTGTGGTATTGTGGAAGAGTGCAGGGTTGGACCCTGCGGTCAAATATTAAAATGATATGAATCTGGTACAGGCGTCAGTGCACCCAAATATTTTGCCTTTGGTGGCAGCAAGTGCCTTCACACCGTAAACCCTCTGTGGTATTGTGGAAGAGTGCAGTGGTGGACCCTGCGGTCCAATATTAAAATGATATGAATCTGGTAGAGGCGTCAGTGGCAGTGCACCCAAATATTGTGCCTTTGGTGGCATCAAGTGCCTTCACACCGTAACCCCTCTGAGGTATTGTGGAAGAGTGCAGGGGTGGACTCTGCGTGCATTCAAATATTAAAATGATTGGAATCTGGTACACACGTCAGTGCACCCAAATATTGGGCCTTTGGTGGCAGCAAGTGCCTTCACACCGTAACCCCTGTGAGGTATTGTGGAAGAGTGCAGGGGTGGACTCTGAATTCAAATATTAAAATGATTGGATTCTGGTACACGCGTCAGTGCACCCAAATATTGGGCCTTTGGTGCCAGCTAGTGCCTTCACACCGTAACCCCTCTGAGGTATTGTGGAAGAGTGCAGGGGTGGACCCTGCCGTCAAATATTACAATGATATGAATCTGGTACACGCGTCAGTGGCAGTGCACCCAAATATTGGGCCTTTGGTGCCAGCTACTGCCGTCACACCATAACCCCTCTGAGGTATTGTGGAAGAGTGCAGTGGTGGAGGTTTTGGGAATGCAGAAGAGATCCCCGATCTATTCAGTTACATCAGCATCAGGGGAGTGATAGCTGCTGATCCAGGACTGATTCATTTTTATAAATGTCAGCCGGTCTACAGAGTCGGTGGACAGATGCACTCTTTTGTCTGTGACAAAACATCCAGCGGCACTGAACGTCCTTTCAGAAAGCACGCTGGATGAAGGGCAACCTAGTAGCTGCATAGCATATTGGCTAAGTTCTGGCCAGTGATTCAATCTCAACACCCAGTAAGCCAGTGGATCATCTGCTGTAAAGGTATCCAGGTCTGCCCTTGCCCCTAGGTAGTCCTGCAGCATATGGTGAAGACGCTGACAATGGGTGCCTACATTTGACGTCCCTGGGCGTTGTGAACTAAAATTTTTTAAAAAGGCATCAGTCAAGCGGCCCCAGCCTTCACCGCTCTTCCTCTGATCATCCGCATCCTCAGAAGCACCTGTGTCATCACTTGGTAACCTGCCAGTGCCTGGAAAGGTGTTACACAAGTGTCGCTTTAGAGTGTCCTCAAGTTGTTTCATCCTGTGCTCCCTCTGTGAGGGCAGGATGAGCACTGCAACCTTACCCTTGTATCGTGGATCAAGAAGGGTTGTCAACCGGTAGCAATCCCTCTCCTTGATAGCACGAATCCTGGGGTCCTTTATCAGTCTTTGCAGGATAAGGGAGCCCATGCAGCGTAGGTTGGAGGTGGCATTAGCTTCAGAGTGTTTCTGGTCGCTGAGGATGACCGTATGGTGCACTACCTCCTCCCAGCCATGTACTAGTCCTTGGGTTTCTGGGGACACAAAACCCTCCCTTGAGGAATCCCCACCTTCAATGCCCCCACAACTTAAATATTCCTCCTCTTCCTTATCCTCTTCATCCTCCTCCTGTCTGATCTGAGGACCTGCAGGAATGCTGTCGGCGGAAAGACTGGGGCCTTGAGAGATAGGGAAGTCCTCTTCCTCCCGCTGCTCTGCCTCTAGTGCCACATCTATAATTCCCCACAGAGTGCACTCCAGCAGGAAAACTAAAGGAATTGTGTCACTGATGCATGCACTGTCTCTGCTCACCATCCTCGTTGCCTCCTCAAATGGTGATAGTACAGTGCATGCATCCTTGATTATCAGCCACTGCGGGGGGGAAAAAAAACAAGTTGACCTGAACCTGTCCTTGTGTCATACTCACACAGGTACTCATTGATGGCCCTCTGCTGCTTGTGCAGACGCTGCAGCATTGCCAATGTCGAGTTCCACCTGGTGGGCATGTCACAGATCAGGCGGTTAGTGGGAAGGTAGAATTCTCTTTGAATTTCTGCCAGGCGAACACTTGCTGGGAATGGACCATCTGAAGTGGCTGCAGACTTTCTGGTCTGGCTAAGAAGCTCTTCCAGCCCTGGGTACCTGGTTAGGAAACGCTGTACCACCAGATTTAGGATGTGTGCTAGGCATGGTACATGCGTCAACTTACCCAGGCGTAGGGCGGAGAGAAGGTTGCCGCCATTATCACAGACAACCATTCCCAGCTCAAGCTGGCATGGTGTTAACCATCTCTGTGCCTGCCCCTACAGAGCTGACAGAATTTCTGGCCTGGTGTGGCTCCTGTCCCCTAAGCAAACCAGCTCAAGCACAGTATGGCATCTTTTTGCTTGAGCCATTGTGTAGCCCCTGCCACGTGTCGGTTTAACTGCCACTTCGCCAGAGACAGAGAAGGAGGAGGAAGAGGTGGTGGAGCAGACAGACCTCATATAAGCAGCTTTCTGGAGGCGTGGTGGATGAACAAGCTCCAGCACAGAGCCCCGTCTTGGATCCCTCCCAGCTGCAAGCAGAGTTACCCAGTGGGCCGTGAAAGAAATGTAATGGCCCTGTCCATGCTTGCTGGACCACGTGTCTAAAGTAATGTGCACATTGCTGCTGACTGCCTTTCCCAATGACTCCATAACATTGTCTTCCACGTGCTGGTATAGTGCTGGAATGGCCTACCATGGAAAGAAATGGCGTTTTGGAACCTGCCACTGTGGTACAGCACATTCGGCAAATTCACGGAAGGAAGCAGAGTCCACCAGCTGGAAAGGCAGCAGCTGTAATGCGAGTAATTTGGGGCAACAAAATCTGACTGCATAAATCTGCAGCTGATGGGATGCTGGCAGATTCAGAGGAAGGTCGTGGTACACCCATTACTGTAGCATGATCCCTGTCAGTGGAGGTTGTAGGCAATGACATGGCAGGACATATAATGGGGGTAGAGACAGATGAGGAGGAGGAGGACCTATGCAAAGAGTTGTGCCAACGGGATGCGTGGCAGGTGGTCATATGTCGCCTCAAGCACGTGGTACCTAAGTGTCTGATGTCTTTCCCATGCTTGATCCTCTTCCGACATAGCTTACAAATAGCAACGCTGCAATCTGCTGCACATGTTGTGAAGAACTCCCAGACAGCAGAGATCCTGGACGTGTGCTGCGAGACAACAGCGCTCTGCACCTGAGCAGCTCTGGCATCTGATGCCTTGGACTGGCTACGGTTGCTCATAGAGGACGTTTTGCCTCGTTTTTGTTGTGCCTCCACCTCCTCACTTGACTCCTCTGTTCAATCAGGCACCCAGGTGAAGTCAGTGACCTCATCATCTTTGTCATCACCCCTATCTCTTCGTCACTGGAGCCAACCTCGCAATATGCTGCAGCTGCTGGGGGAACATGAGTGCCAGTTCTTTGTGTGTCACTGGCTCCCCCTCCCTCTAGGCTGATTATACTCCCTTCCTCAACCTCAGAGTTTGAATCATAGCACTGGAGTTGCTGCGTATCCTCAAGCAGCATGTCACTGTCACTGTAGTCAAACAATTCAGCTGACTCCTCTGTGTGTGATAGCGAGGCTACGGCAGGAGTAGCTGTGGACATGGAGGCTGAATTAGATGTTTTGGCAGCTGAGGTGGACTGTAAACCACTACAAGCCTGGCTGGCAGAGGACTCGGAGGATGAGGATGGCCTGGTAAGCCAATCCTGCAAATCCTCTGTATGTTGCTGCTGCTTAAGACGGCCAACACCAGTTAGAACGGACAAGCGTGCCTTCCTCAACCTCAGAGTTTGAATCAGGGCATTGGAGTTGCTGCGCATCCTCAAGCAGCATGTCACTGTCACTGTAGTCAAACAATTCAGCTGACTCCTCCGTGTGTGATAGTGAGGCTACGGCAGGAGTAGCTGTGGACATGGAGGCTGAATTAGATGTTTTGGCAGCTGAGGTGGACTGTAAACTACTACAAGCCTGGCTGGCAGAGGACTCGGAAGATGAGGATGGCCTGGTAAGCCAATCCTGCAAATCCTCTGTATGTTGCGGCTGCTTAAGACGGCCAGCACCAGTTAGAATGGACAAGCGTGCCCCTGCAGAGGATGCACCACGTCCACGACGACCAGGGGCACAGCCTCCCGACACAGAGGCTGCTTGCCCTCTTACTGTGTCTGGGAGTGATATATAGATTAAAGTTATACAGATTTTCCAGAACAATGCTATAAGTCAGTGATACAGCCTGATAGCCTTTGCAGTGGCAACACGCAGATTCAAATTCACACAACTCTGGTATAAATCAGTGATACAGCCTTATAGCCTTTGCAGTGGCAACACACAGATTCAAATTCACACAACTCTGGTATAAGTCAGTGATACAGCCTGATAGCCTTTGCAGTGGCAACACACAGATTCAAATTTACACAACTGTGGTATAAGTCAGTGATATAGCCTGATAGCCTTTGCAGTGGAGGCAACACACAGATTCAAATTCACACAACTCTGGTATAAATCAGTGATACAGCCTGATAGCCTTTGCAGTGGCAACTCACAGATTCAAATTCACACAACTCTGGTATAAGTCAGTGATACAGGATGATAGCCTTTGCAGTGACAACACACAGATTCAAATTCACACAACTCTGGTATAAGTCAGTGATACAGCCTGATAGCCTGGCAGAAGCTGGCATTGAGAAGACACAGATTACAATTCCCAGATATCTGCTAGAAATATGTGGGACCCCCTGGTAGCTGGCAGTGAGAAGACACAGATTACAATTCCCAGATATCTGCTAGAAGTATGTGGCACCCCCTGATAGCTGGCAGTGAGAAGACACGGATTACAATTCCCAGATATCTGCTAGAAGAAAGTGAGACCCCAATAGCTGGCAGTGAGAAGACACAGATTACAATTCCCAGATATCTGCTATAAGTCTGTGAGACCCCAATAGATGGCAGTGAGAAGACACAGATTACAATTCCCAGATATCTGCTAGAAGTCTGTGAGACCCCCTGATAGCTGTCAGTGAGAAGACACAGATTACAATTCCCAGATATCTGCTAGAAGTCTGTGAGACCCCAATAGCTGGCAGTGAGAAGACACAGATTACAATTCCCAGATATCTGCTAGAAGAATGTGGGACCCCCTGATAGCTGGCAGTGAGAAGACACAGATTACAATTCTCAGATATCTTCTAGAAGTATGTGGGACCCCCTGATAGCTGGCAGTGAGAAGACACAGATTACAATTCCCAGATATCTGCCAGAAGAAACTGAGACCCCAATAGCTGGCAGTGAGAAGACACAGATTACAATTCACAGAAATCTGCTAGACATCTGTGAGACACACATAAAAGAACAATCTCCTCTCACTCCTGCAAAAAAAAACACGTGCTGGGGCTGCGGGGAACCCTTATATAGTGTGCTGCGGGACTTAGCTCTGTGAGCCCATGATTGGGCAAAATTTTCCCAATCAGGACTCTGAGCCGTGATTGGCATAGTCTTGCATCTGTCTTGCACCTGACCTGTGGTCCGGTGCAAGGCTGTAGCCAATTACAAGCTTCAGGCCAGTGGAAAAGTGCATTGTGGTCCATTGTGGTGCATTGTGGGCGAACACGCGGAAATGTGCAATGTTCGCCGAACGGCCGATCGGGCAATGTTCGAAACGAACTCATGTTCGGATCGAACCGCCAGCCCATCCCTAGTGGTGTATATCCTTGCTATAATAATACACAAGTTAGATAAAGATCTACTCTCACTCATCTATATCAGAAAGGAAAGGTACCTATACACAAGAATATATAGTGAAGACATGCCATGCACGAACATACTTCTACATTTAGTGAAAGAACCTGTACAAAACTATTTGCTGTAGCGATGATACCTCTATCCGTGCTTTATTCCGTGTTTTAATTTCTCTGGAATAAAAACTATTGCAGAGAACAAAACAATATGTCACCAAAAGCCCTGAGTCACTCTGCACACTCAGAGCAATGGGAACATTTGAAACAACATAATAGATACCGACACAAAATGTATTCAACGAGTTTCAATCTGCTGGAAAACACAATGTTTACATATTTTTCTGAAGTGTTTCGTTTCCAGTGTTTGAAGTAATTTTGTAATTTTATTAAAGGTTGACGCTATATAAAAATTTATGAAAAAAGATATGATGATAGAGGTATGCGAACGTCTGTAACAGTAAACTAAGAGGTGACTGGTCTCCGTCTTGAGGACAGAGCCTGTCCCTTCCCACCCATAAAGCAGACCTACAGCAGCTTTCCTTTCCTTCACAACCCTCAGCCAGAATTTAAGGGTGTGCAGGGTAATTTTGGGTAACTCTCTTCAAACACCAGGCACAGCTTAGTGCAGGGTAGGGATGTGCATGGCTGAAAAATTCATTTTGTTTAGTTTCGTTACGTTTTTAAATCATTTCATTTTCGGAATTTCGCAACTAATTTCGTTTCATATTTCGTTTAGTTTTGGATCGATTTGAAATTTCTAATCGATTCAAATTTCATATATCAATTCGATAGTTTATATCAATTCGAATTTTGGATTACAGGATAAAACCCCAATTAATCAAATTTTGCTGTTAAAAGAAAAGGTACGATTAAATTTTAAGCTGTGTCACAGATTTAGTATTTGAGTCAAATTAAACAGTGAAACAAAATTAATTTGTTTCATAAAGTCCTTTGCTGACTATTACTTGTATTGTAAGTTAAGATCAATTCGATAGTTGTTATCAATTTGATAGTTCATTTCAAATTCAATAGTTGATATCAGTTATTCAAATTTCTCTTTTATGATAATGACACAGTGTAAAATCAAATACATTTGTTATATACCGTTTTGTTTCATTTCAAATTTGTATCGTATCGATTCGTTATTCGGACTTCCGAATATGAATTATCAAATTTTGTTCCAAATTCCGAATTTTTCCGAAATGAATGCACATCTCTAGTGCAGGGAAGAATAATGATGTTAATCTGAAATGGGGACCAGTTTATATGGGAAACAGCGAGGGGGAGGTAAAATTACACAATCAACATAGCACACTGCCCACATGAGGGGAGATGAGAATCACTTAAATAGATACAGAAGAAACCTGATCAGTATAAAAGTGACAGGATTAACACATTATCAATAACAACTCAACATCAAATCAAACAAAGGACCAACAATCACACAGACAGGTACAGACATCACTAACAATAGTTCTTGAAAGGATTACGTAAACAAACCAAACTCTTCAGAAACAACCAGTTTTAAAATAGAATACATTTATCAACGTAACCCTTACATGCTCACTTATGCCAACTATCAGACTTGGCTTTGCCACATTGATCTGCGGTCCCTTGGCAGGAGGCCAACATCCACACTTGACTTTTCCAACAAGCACAGAGGCCATATATAGTGTGGGCAAGGGTGAAAAATCTGCCAAGAAGGTTGAGGGCACAAAGATGGAGGGAGCTAAGATTACAGTTTACTTTATTAAAGTAAGCTTTAAGAAATCAATCCAAAAAATAGGTATTTTAGCAATTTAAACTAATTATTTTCTGACTGCAAGGAGATAATCCTATAATGTCTACAGCAAAGCTTCTCCTGTCGATCTTTTGGTTTCTGTTTTGTGAAAAGCAAGCATTTGTCACAGTCGCAACACAGGCAATTTTCACCAGTGTTTGCAATTTCGTCAAATAACAACACTCTTTGACTAACCCCCTATTTGTTGAGCAACCTTCAGGAGCCTGCAGGATACAGCTCATTGATCCTGATTGTCCTTCTTCACAGAAGGGAAGGGGTATTTCTTCTGTTTTGTTCAGTGTTGAGGAGGTGACGACAGGAGCAGATTATTGTAACGAGAGTCACTTTGAACATGGGGGTACCTTTGCATTATGGTTGGGACATGTGGAACTATGGGTTCTGGGGGATCTGACATGATATTTTATTCCCCAACCCTTATGACCTAGTCACCCTGTCCTTATAAGGGTACAGGGTGTTTGTGTTATGTGTGAGTATTGCTACTGTTAATATCGGCGTTGTCTGTGTTTATATTGTATTGTTATTATTTCTATTTTCTAATGTCACTGCAGCCCTTTCCACCCCCTCCCTGTATAGAATATGTTTATGATCTGTGAATGGTTTGAATGATCATTGTTTGTCTCGTTTGTCTAACTTTGCCCCGTTATCAGAGAAGATCCAGGTTTGCCGCTCCAGGTACTGTTTGCATTGTCTTTTTGTTATTAGGTCAATGTTTTAATCGCTCCCTGAGTTATCAATACCATACTGTAAAATCTGAATCCCCCTACTTATCCTCTCAATATGCTATTGTTCTCTGGGAATATGAAGACCTTGTCCTGTGATTACACAACACCCTATTGTTTTACATCTGGAAAGTGGAATGGGCTCTGGCTAAGGGCAGTTGGTCACTTGAGGAGGAGGGGAAGCACCAAGGTGTCATCTTCCATTACCCTCGTAGCACTGTGTATATATTTGGCTCATATGATTCACTAGCTTTTGCCCGCGGCTTCGCTCACGTGGATTTTAGGATTTGTTAAAATTATTTTTTAAAAGAAACATGAGGTTTTTTTTGGTAGAGCCCCCTTTTCCCCCCCACTTGGGATTTTTGGAAAATTGTAAAACACGTGTTTTTTTATTTTTCAAGAAGAATGTAAGTGCCAAATTTCACACCTGTAACATCTTTGGTTTTGAAATATAGGTATACTGATAAAAGTATTCACATCCCTTTCCCCCACCCCCCTTAACTGGATGTTTGGAAAATGGTAAAATACGTGTTGTTTTATTCTCAATATGAATCTAAATACCAATTTTCACATCTGTAACGTCTTCTGTTTTTGAGATATAGGTATCCTCTTGAAAAGTATTCACCCCCTTTTTTCACCCACCACGTGGGATTCTTGGAAAATGGTAAAACATGTGTTTTTTAATTTTTCAAGAAGATTGTAAGTGCCAGATTTCACACCTGTAACATCTTTGGTTTTTGGAAATATAGGTATACTGATAAAATATTCAACCCCCCTTTTTTCCCGCTCCCACTGGATTTTTGGAAAATGGTAAAACAGGTGTTTTTTGTTTCTCAAGACAAATCTAAATACCAATTTTCACATCTGTAACATCTTCTGTTTTTGAGATGTAGGTATCCTCTTGAAAAGTATTCACCCCCTTTTTTCACCCACCACGTGGGATTCTTGGAAAATGGTAAAACACGTGTTTCTTTATTTTCAAAAGATTGTAATTACCAAACTTCACACCTGTAACATCTTGGTGTTTGAAATATAGATATACTGATAAAAGTATTCAGACCCCTTTCCCCCCGACCCCCAATTGGATTTGTGGAAGATGGCAAAAAACATGTTTGGTTTTTTTCACGAAGATTATAAATACCAAATTTCACATGTTACATCTTCTGTTTTTGAAATATAGGTATACTACTAAAAGTATTCAACCCCCCTTTTTGCCCTCCCAAGGAATTTTCAGAACATGGTAAAATACGTGTTGTTTTATTTTTCAAGACAAATCTAAATACCGATTTTCACATCTGTAGCTTCTTCTGTTTTTGAGCTATAGGTATCTTGTTTAAAATATTCAACCCCTTTTTCACCCCCTTATGGGTGGATTTTCCAAAAATCCTTCCTTAGTGGGCGCCTACATCATAAAAACAGTGCACCTTCAAAATGTCACGTTCCTAGGTTAAACGGTTTCAGCTGGGCATTGATGAGTCAGTCAGTCAGGACTTTCGCATTTATGATAAAAGTATTCAACCCCCCTTTTTGCCCCCAAGGAGTTTTCAGAAAATGGTAAAATACGTGTTGTTTTATTTTTCAAGACGAATCTAAATACCGATTTTCACATCTGTAGCTTCTTCTGTTTTTGAGCTATAGGTATCTTGTTTAAAATATTCAACCCCTTTTTCACCCCCTTATGGGTGGATTTTCCAAAAATCCTTCCTTAGTGGGCGCCTACATCATAAAAACAGTGCACCTTCAAAATGTCACGTTCCTAGGTTAAACGGTTTCAGCTGGGCATTGATGAGTCAGTCAGTCAGGACTTTCGCATTTATGATAAAAAAGTATTCAACCCCCCTTTTTGCCCCCAAGGAGTTTTCAGAAAATGGTAAAATACGTGTTGTTTTATTTTTCAAGACGAATCTAAATACCGATTTTCACATCTGTAGCTTCTTCTGTTTTTGAGCTATAGGTATCTTGTTTAAAATATTCAACCCCCTTTTTCACCCCCTTATGGGTGGATTTTTCAAAAATCCTTCCTTAGTGGGCGCCTACATCATAAAAACAGTGCACTTCAAAATGTCACGTTCTAGGTTAAACGGTTTCAGCTGGCATTGATGAGTCAGTCAGTCAGGACTTTCGCATTTATGATAAAAGTATTCAACCCCCCTTTTTGCCCCCAAGGAGTTTTCAGAAAATGGTAAAATGCGTGTTTTTTATTTTTCAAGAAGAAACTAAATACCAATTTTCACGTCTGTAACATCTTCTGTTTTTAAGATATACTGTTGGTATCCTGTTTAAAATATTTAAAATATTCAACCCCCTTTCTTCGCCCCCCAGTTGAATTTTTGAAAAACTGCAAATTACGTGTTTTTTTATTTTTCAAGAAGAATCTAAACACAGATTTTCACATCTGTAACATCTTCTGCTTTTGAGATATAGGTACGTGTTTAAAATATTCAACCCCCTTAGGGGTGGAGTTTCCAAAAATCCTTCCTTAGTGGGTGCCGACATCATAAAAACAGTACACCTTCAAAATTTCACGTTCCTAGGTTAAACGGTTTCAGCTAGGCGTTGATGAGTCAGTCAGTCAGGACTTTCGCGTTTATGATAAAAGTATTCAACCCCCCTTTATGCCCCCCCAAGGAATTTTCAGAAAAGGTAAAATACGTGTTTTTTTATTTGTGAAGATGAATCTAAATACCGATTTTCACGTCTGTACCATCTTCTGTTTTTAAGATATAGGTATCCTGTTTAAAATATTCAACCCCCTTTTTTTTGCCCCCCAGTTGAATTTTTGAAAAACGGTAAAATACGTGTTTTTTTAATTTTCAAGAAGAATCTAAATACCGATTTTCACGTCTGTAACATCTTCTGTTTTTAAGATATAGGTATCCTGTTTAAAATATTTAAAATATTCAACCCCCTTTTTCCGCCCCCAGTCGAATTTTTGAAAAACGGTAAAATACATGTTTTTTTAATTTTCAAGAAGAATCGAAATACCGATTTTCACGTCTGTAACATCTTCTGTTTTTGAGATATAGGTATCCTGTTTAAAATATTCAACCCCCTTTTTCACCCCCTTAGGGGCGGAGTTTCCAAAAATCCTTCCGTAGTGGGTGCCCACATCATAAAAACAGTGCACCTTCAAAATATCACATTCCTAGGATAAACGGTTTCAGCTGGGCGTTGATGAGTCAATCAGTCAGTCAGTCAGTCAGGACTATCGCGTTTATATATATAGATTAAAGCCAGTCTGTCTGTTCTTCCCCAATATCAGCTTGCTGCCTCATTTCTGGGGATTGCTATCACCAGTCTTTGAGTGAGTGAACCTGTTCTTTAGCTTCAGCTAAGACCTGGAGAAGGCATGAAAGACTGCTGGCGGGAGAACAGCGGTCCGACTCGGAAGCGGCATTAACAGATGTGACCCAGTTGACCCAGATGTGACACAGCTTATACAAATTTTATTATTTTACTTGCTCATTGTGTGTTTAGTATCATTACAACATTACATATTATGCAAATTAAGTCAATCATATTGCCTCTTAGTCATGTTTCATCTACTTCTAGATGAAGCTGCATTACCCTACATAAAGCTTCGGGCTGATGTCTGGGCGTAAAGACAATACCAAGCTAGAGGTTCAGTGGACAGAGTAGGGGAGGAAGCTTACTTTGGCATGATGTACCCACTTGGGTACAGGTATATATTATCTTACTAGGAAAAAAAATTAATGGAACAAGTAGAAATGATAAAATATTTCATTGTTTTTTCAAGTCTTTTAAACAAATCATAATATAATGACAGATAGGTTATATTTAAGCACAACTCAATACTAGATTTTATGTACAGACTTTTTGTATTTAAATAATTGTGGCTTATCATAAACGTGACAGTTCCTCTTTAATTAATCTAATATTATTTAAATTAAATAGCATACAATCGTAAATGTGAAATTTAACCTAATTTAATCCAGCAAAATAAATGATATATGTAGAGATACAATTCAGGTTGCCTTTTGTTATGTTCTGAATGCTGTTTGATAGGATAATATTCAGAAAATACAGACCTACCTGCTCGTTTCAAGAATGAACTAATCTGAATCTTTTTTTAATGCACTTTCTTAGCAATAGCAACTCAATTTCTTTGGTCTTTTCATAGTTTTGTCATTTTAATTTTTTCGATTTGATTCTTTTATTACTTGCTCCTCCTGGGGCTTCATGTCTCACAGATGAAACTTTATAATAAGGGAAAAAGGTGTACAATTATTGTAGAGATCTGTAATAATGCATTATCCCCCTTAAGATAGGAATAAGAGAATACAGAAAGCCAAATAATTCTTTCAGAACTTTATCATACTCAAAGAGTGAACTTGTGGATTGAGTTTACCTAGACTTCTTGACCATTAATGAAAAAGGTAACCAGCACACAAAGGATGCTTTTTTTCCCATGCCCAAAGGGGAAAAAAAGGAAACGTTTCCTATGTTTTATCATGTGCTTTTCACTAGGCATATGTTTATGCATTTATTTCAGCCAAATCTGTCAATTAAAATTCAGCCAAATATGGATTTGCATAATGTACAGTACATCGTAACTGAACAATTCACGCACTTGAGGCTCTATCACCTCATTAGCACTAGCGCTAGTGCTCATATAAATGAGGTGATAGGGAGGTGATTCAGGCGGAACACTAACGGGTTAAAAAAAATTAGTGAATCGTATAGCGCATTTTAGCATGAGCTTACGGTTCTCTGCACTCCCTATGCTTAAAATGGAGAGCACAAAGTGTAAGCGCAGAGTAACTAGAGTTAGGATCACAAGGTCCTAACGCTAATTACAGAGAGCTGTCAGCAGCTGAAACCTCCCTTCCAAAAAACAAATACTCCTCCCGCGGCCAGAACGGCAACCCGATCCGTCACTTCTGACAGCCGGGAGCAGAGTGAGACTGGGCGAAAAAAATCCTAAATATCCCTCCGGGATCACTCCACCGACCTGCAGGATCTTGCGAGAGGCGAGATCCTTCCAGTCATGTGACCCGGCTGCAAAAGCTCCCATGAAGTCCTATGGACTCCATGGAGGGGAGGCTTGGGACAGCACGCTAGCACTACCCAGTGCATCCAGAACCCTAGCTTCTGCTACGGGGAAGGCTGCTGGACTGCTTTCAGTACGAGACAGACTATACTCAATTTCCAAGGCACCTCCTGATGTCCTAATATTGATTATAGTCGATATGTTGTTCCACAGAAGCAATACAAGGGAATTTAGTTTATCACAAATTTGTTTGCATTTGGGCTCCAGGACATGTGCCCAAATGTTAAGCACTGTGAGCAAGATACCAGAGGAGCTAAGACTTTTTAAAACCAGGTGGGGATGTGTCTAAATGACATCTGTCCAGCTGATATTGCAGAGTCCAGAACTGCGACATCTGCCTGCCAAATAGGCCATTTTTAATTAAATCAGAATATTTGGGAATATTCCCAATGTTTCCCATGTATTCTGATTTAATTAAAAATGATTTTCCAAAAAAACACTGGTTCCTGAAAGTGGTTTTCAGGAAATTCTTTGGTAGTGAAGGGGTTAAGGAACAGGACCATTATTGATTAGAAACCTCCAAACAACAACATTATTAATTAATCCGTCAGCTGCTTGAAAGGTTTTAATACATCTCCTTGTAACTACAGGTTTCATTTAGTGGTAAAAAGCTTTACGTCTGTAGAGTTAAGATCCAGAAGATTAAGATGAGCCGATTCTCTATCATCTATTACTGTGTAGTACGTTTTACGGCATTTAGATGTTTTTTTCTGGTTGTGATTGCCATTATTAATGATTCTAATGAGATTAATGAGACTAGAGTATTCATCTCATTATCCATGGGGGATATCATCAACCCTCAGATGTGTTTTTATTTTTATAAGCAAAATAATATAACAGGTTAAAAATATACAGAGATGTCAACACAGATGGTATTTCTCCATTGCTTAGATTAAATGAAGTAGATCATTATGCATTTTTTCTGATCTTGGCCTTGATATTCCTTCAAGCAGGAGTTGACTGAAATCTTTTGGGTCCTTGGGCAATACTAGGAGATCATGGTGCCCCCAATTATACCAATCCACATACCGTACATGGAACACTCACATACACTCTCCACCTATATGTACAGTATAGTGCTGTACGGCAGAATTTAATCACAGCGGCTCTGGAGGCCCCCTCCTAGCTCACAGCCCTCAGACAATGCCCTACTGCCCTAATGGTCAGTCCATCGCTGTCTTCAATGACTAAGTAGTACCACTGCCGGAGTGTGAATATCATATATGTAAAGAATGACTTCAAAGAATATGGTGGTATAAATCAGTACAGGTTAAAACTTGGAAAGACGTACGTGTAGTACAGTAGAATGTACCTTATGACTTTTCCTCAAAAAGTTAATTTATTTTAATTTTGTTATAGGTTGACCTCGATGTCTATTCGGCAGGATACATCTCCCATAATTTTTACAGTGTAATAGTTAATCAGTGAAAGATATAACTTAAAATGTGTTTCCAGCTGCTGCCAACTTCTTTTACTCAATCTTCTAAGTCCAAGCTTCTTGTCATTACTATGCAATCCTTACTTTTCTCTCTCTAGCCACCGGCTCCACACTCCCCTGCTCACCTTTTGTTTCACTTACCTTTGTCCTTTAGATTGTAAATTCACGGGATGTCTAGCTGAGCACTTGGTTAAAGTGCTGTATTTCCTAGACTAGCTATCCTACGGGCAGGGTTGTCTTTTCCTTATTTATCATGTATGTCTCATGTTTGTGCTCCCCCGTTGTACAGCGCTGCGGAATATGTTGGCGCTTTATAAATAAAGATTAATAATAACAATAATTAATAATAAGGGCTTTTCCATCCAGATCACAAATTATTCTAGAGCAAGGTGCTGGAGCTCCCAGTAGGTCCAAGGCAAAACTTTATTCAAGATGAGGTATTATGGATAAAGGAGTGCTTAGGAGGATGGGGCATTGCAGATTCCTTGTAGCAGATTCCAGGACACTGCTAAGTATTTACTCTAGGCAATCAATGAATCACTTAGAACAAGAGCAAGCTATTCACTCAACCTAATGTCCAAGCTTACAGTGCTTTTTAACCCTTTCATTATCGAGCTGTCTTGTTTAAAACAAAATTATCATAACATTTACTTTAAATATGGAATGCATATGTCACATTTAAATGTAGGACGAAATGGCAAATTTGCAGGAAGATCATTATTCCGAGATAAAAAATTGAAATAATTTCAGTTTGCTAAATATTAATATATGATGTGTTCATTTATATTTTTTTAGAACTATTGCTAGGATTAAGGGTTGTAAGCTGTAGATGGTGGCTGCATTATTAGTGTGCAGACCGCAATGGCCTCTGTGTCAAATATAGCCAAAGTGATCAATGCAGATATTAGAAATTATTATTATTATTATTATTTATATTTATTTATATAGCGCCAGCATATTCCGCAGTGCTGAACAATGGGCACAATAGACAGGGTTACAATACACTGTGATTGAACAACATTTGATAAACCAGTACAGGAGGAAGCGAGGACCCTATTCCCGTGGGATCTCACAATCTAGAAATGGTCAGTATTGCTGCTTATCAGAATTTGGAATGATCGAAATTCAATTAATAGCAATGAAGTTTCCAAAAAAGCCAAAATAGAATATAAAAATAATATCTGTATGTAGGCATAACACCTGCATGTGGAAATCACAGTAACGCCTTGTCAGACAGTCAGCAACCACCTGAAATCTTATGCCCTCTCTCTAGCTGTTGTAAAGCAGCGTTAAAGTTTGTCAAAGTTTTTGTCACAAGAAAAGTTTATATTATATTTATGTAACTATATTATCTTTCTTGTGAAATCAACTCCAAGGACTCCAAAAGTAAAAGATGCCATTTGCTAATATAAAAACTATCATATAATGAAATATTCTCATACGGAAAGGAAACAGAGAACTATATAAACTGATTATTATCTGCATTTTTGCCTTGACTTAAAGTTAATGTTAGATAAATTGCACAAAGGTACAAAACTCTGAAGCCCCCCCCCCTTAACAGGGACAAACGCAAAGAGCAATTATAAATGGGATACTTTAAGAACAATTATAATCGCCAACCAGCTGATTTTCATATTGGTCAGATTGCATTCCTATCGTTTATCTCATTCTCTACAGCTTCATGCCAGCACATTATTCAGTTTAGACTCTGATAACTAGCTAATTAGTGTGCCCCTGTATGATGTAATTGTACAGGGAAAACCGAAATGTGAAGGGCTATACAAGGGTTGATTTGCAAGACATGATTGTAAATGTTTTTCATATTAAAGAATTGAAAGAACTCAATATATATAAATATAAAGATTTTTTGTAGATATGTGCACAACGAAAAAAATTGTTTAGTTTCGGATTGATTTGTTACGTTTTTCAATTAATTTTGGTGCATTTGTTATGTTACCGTGGTTCATATTTCAGATTCGGACGATCGACAATTCGTATTGTATTTCAGATTGATTCGCTATTTCGTTTTTATTGGTAATTCGTTTTTTGGATCAATTCGTATAAAATTTTTACTAGTCATTTAATTTTTATTAGTTATTTTGGAATGTGAAATAGATTAATTACTTAGATTAGGGGAAAAAAAGATACATAATCCCCCTGTCTTTGGTGCTGAAACCTATTCAGTACCAAGGACAGCAGCTATTCTTGGTGCTGAAACTTACTCAGCACCATGGATAGACGCTCCACTCGGCTCCGTAGTCCTGCGGGGCTGCTGTCCTTGGTACTGAATAGGTTTCAGCACCAAGAATAGCTGCTTTCCATGGTACTGAATAGTATTCAGCACCAAGAATAGCTTCTTTCCTTGGTACTGAATTGGATTCTGCACCATAGACAGCACACGCTGAACACAGCCAGACGGAAGGAAAGAAAAAAAAACTGCTGCATTTGGCAAAGAAAAAAAGCCATGTTTTAAAATAAATTAGGAATCAAGAAATTTCACCAAAAACTCCTGAAAAATGCCTACAAAATCCTAAAAAATAAATAGACTTTTTATTGCAAGCAAAAAAAATAAATGATTGAATAAATAATAAAAACGGGGAATATTTTTTACATTAAAACCTATGGGATTCACCTGGTTATAGCTGTCGAACGAACCACCAACTATCAGGGCATTTTGGTGCCCTTCAACATTCTCTGAATAGATTAGCCATTATGACACCATGGCGCTGTCCATGGCCTGTGGTGCTGAATACAACAGATTCAGCACCACAGCCAATGGACAGGGACGCGGTGCCGAGTTTAAGTGAAACGATATAACGAATTGATCCGTAAAAACAAAATCAATTTGTTTTATACCATTTTGTTCTTTGTGCCATTTCAGTCTGAATCGATGCATTTTCGTTCTGTTTTCAGACCATTTCAGACAGAACCGATCCGTATTTAGGAAGCACTTCCGAATTATGAATTGACAAAGTTTGAATTCGGAAAGAAGCGAATCGCACATCTCCAATTTTTTTATTAGTTTCATTTCAGCACCCTCCATTAGGATTAAATACTGCATTCGGACGCTAGTTTTCTGTATGATAGCTGGCAAAATGTTTGGCTTTGCAGGTAATGTTTTAACTTTTATCCACTGCGATACAAAGTCATACATATTTCAACGTACTTGAATGTAAGCACATCTTTCCTGTATGCCACTGGAGACTTGGCTTCGATCTTTCAGGACTTACTAAATTAGATGATCCACTTTAGGAGCTTTGTTTCAGCAGAGTATTAGCAGCTAAAGTGATAAATACACTGCTTCCTGAGCAATAAACTCATTACAGCTCTCCATGCATCTTGAAACTCAGGGTCCACTTAGAGTAACTTAATTACAGTTCAGATTTCAAGATTAAAAAAGAAATAAACAGAGAATATGCCTTTGTGTATACGAGCTGCAGGTCTGGAAGAAAATGTTCAATGTGGAAATATTTTGGTAATTACTGTCATGACAACCAATGAGTCCTAACAAAAACGAAATATTGAAACATAGTTTTCTCTTCATATAGAAATATGATATTGTGTATCACAATTCTCCTGTCACTTATGCACAATCTTTGAAATGTCACAGTGTTCTTCCTTGTAAATACATTTTCAATTAAATAAATCTATCCATCAACAGTGAAATGAAAAACACATCTGTGTAGCTGCCAAAAGTTAAAAATAAATACCAGTAAATAAAGCAAGAGTTTATGGTCGCTGTGTCTAATGTTATTACAGTCCCAGAAATAATGTCTACGCTAATAGCATCAATGTGATTAACATCGATTGACTTAGATTCACGCTTTAGATTTTTCTGGTTGAATAAGACATACTGAGAATACAGCAGCTTCATAACTTCAGAACCAAGGACATACTTGAAAACGAGAAAAATCTCAATGTATCCTTCATGGTAAAACACTTTATAAATAAATAAATAAACTTCTGATATTTTACAGAATGAGTTAAAGGAATATAGAATTGTAAATATTTTTAAACATTTATACACAGGGAAAACAAAACCACTTATGCTTGGAATAGGGTTGGCAAAAGTAAGGAGTAGCCTAATATTTAAAGAATATTTTGAAATGCAATCCCTCTGACCACCAGTTTCACCTTCCCTCTGCTCCCATTTGTTTCTGTTACCCTAGTCCCTTAGAGTGTAAGCTCATGGGATGTCTGCCTGAGCTTTTTGTTTAAAGTGATATATAACCTGGACAGTTATCTGATGTCCAGGGTTATTTCCTCTTGTATCATGTAAGTCTGCTGTTTGTGCATCCACATTGTAAAGCGCTATGGAATTTGTTGGCGCTGTATAAGTACTTGTAACTGTAACTTTGTATTTCTGTAACCACTCAATGTTCTTGAACCCAGGACATACTTGAAAACGAGAGAAATCTCAATGTATCCTTCCTGGTAAAATCCTTTATAAATAAATAAATAAATAAATAAATAAATTGAATATTTTGAATTATAAATAAGATAGATAAGTAGATCCATGAAAGAAAGGGGTACATAAAAGTCCTAGAATAAAGGAAAACATAATAGTGTAGCGCAATCTACTATATAATGAAAGGGAAAACGCTGATCCACGGGATCAGTACGAGCACGTAACAACCCTAGAATCTGCCATCATGGTTTCACACTGGAGAGTAGTCCAAGATGGACCGAGCAAACCAAGAAATAGTCCAGGAGCAGAAATGGAAAAAAAATATGGAATTGAGACAATAAGAATTAATAAGCTAAAGTGTCAGATGCATTTTGACACAAATTGGACTTTCTGAAGGGCTTGCTACGGAGCCCCGGTGGTGCCACGAGCAAATATTTCTTAATTCGAGCGCACAATGTGTTAAATTGCACGCTCAACCTATCAGAAAGAGGGAATCTGTTTTAGCCTTCGCGTGCACATGAGAAAGCTCCGTACTCCCACCTCAGCCAAAGCTGCAGCCACTCACAGCTCTCCCTGGCCAGCTGCAGGTGAGTGTTAAGAGTCCTGAAAGACCCCTGCCTTAGTAACCAGAGCTGGTGGCTCAGCCCATTAACATCCCTGTTTGGCATGCACGAGGTCCCTGGATTGATATCCTGCATGGCCATAGTACATTTTTTTTATATATACTTCTTCTCCCTGTCCCTTTTATAAATATTTATAATGCTGCTGCTATTAGAAGATTGTAATATAAATAATAGTAGCACTATAATAATATTAGGATTATTAAGTAAATAACACCTTTTTTTGTAAAAAGTTTTTATTATTTACTTAATAATCCTAATATTATAATGCTACTATTATTTATATTACAATCTTCGTATAATAGCAGCATTATAAATATGTATAAAGGGACAGGGAAAAGAAGTGTAGTAAAAAAAAAAAATACTATGACCATCCAGGGACCTCGTGCCCAAACAGGGATGTTAATGGGCTGAGCCACCAGCTCTGGTTACTAAGGCAAGGGTCTTTCAGGGCTCTTAACACTCACCTGCAGCTGGCCAGGGAGAGCTGTGAGTGGCTGCAGCTTTGGCTGAGGTGGGGGTACGGAGCTTTCTCATGTGCACGCCAAGGCTTAAAACGTTCCCGCGTTCTGATAGGTCGAGTGCGCGATTTAACAAATTGTGCACTCAAATTAAAAAAAAAAATCCACGTGACACCGTCGGGGCTCCGTAGCTTGCTCTTATTATTAAATAAGAAATATTTTTTATTCTCTCAAGAAAATAGCATGAAAATTATAATATACACTGCCTAGTCCAAAAAATTGTCACACACTCTAATTATTTGGTGGACCACCATTTGCGTTAAATACGGCACATATTCCTCATGGCATGTCTTTGATAAACGTATGCAATGTAACAACATTTATTTCCAGCCAGAGTTGCATCAATTTGTCGCCAAGATCTTGTAGCCCAGGTTTTCAATTTTCTATCCTTATTATAATTAATAGACTTTTTTTGCCCATGTAAGATACTTTTATAGGATCTTTCAAAAGTGGTGCTTATAAAACACATTTTTGTTAACATAAAACATTTCATTATAAATTGCAAAAAGTTAAGTTTATGCCATCTTTTACTGACATAAATTTTGAGAAAGTCTGTCCTTTACAACGTAAGTGTAAAGGATAGCTTTGTGCTAACTAGTAGAGAAGAGACACATTGTCATTTATAAAAAATATAAGAGTAAGTGCTGAGTTACAGACTTTATGGGTTGTTGAAGATGTTGGAGTAGCTCTGACCTATCTCTCCCATATCTCCCTTTGTGCAACTGCCTTGGTCATCTGTCATCTACATAGTGCATTTGCTTCATCTCTTCCATCCCGCCTCCTTATGGACCTTTGGCCTATCCCTCCAAAGTATCGCTGCGTCACTGCCATATCACTCTCTACTCTCATTGTGCCTTTCTTCTGTATCTCTCACAACCTTTGTTTCTTTGTCCTATTTCTTTGTAGGTTTGACGGAAAGGTTAGCAAATGTACAAGTTAAGGATACTCTATTGAATCCATGCTTCAAAGGGGGTTATATTGCTGTGAATGATTCAACTTGTCAATCTAATAGTGGATTATTAACCCATTATTTTACAGGGACTAGGCATATTGCTATATGATCCCTCTTTCCCAGGAATTTGTATAAAAGGCCTGCAAATACTAGCAGGGTTATTCAGAGAAAGGTGAAAACCAGGAGAACTGGCAGGAGAAGAGAACAATCTAGACCAAATAGCCGATTTGGAAAGTGAGATAAATGGGAGAATTTTTTTGGTTTGGCTATTTTGACCTAGAATTTTCACTTCTCCAGTCATTCTCCTGATTTTCACCTTTCTTTGAATAGACCCTTAGATAATTACCAATGATCAGTGTTTGCTCTTCTCTGCAGCGGGAAATCCTGTTATATTTTAGCCAATGTATACGTCAATATTGTTTAATACATTTGTAATACGTTACGAAAGATTGCCATATAAAACTGGTAGATATGTATCAGTGCGGACAATTTATTTATTTTAAATGGGTCCCAGGCATCACAATATAAAACATTAATTAATTGATATACTGATATATATCAATTGATTAATATATCAAATATAAGTTTCAATTAAAAAAAAAGTAACGACAAGAGAAGGTCTTCTATGAATTATGAATTGAGAAAGAACAATGTTGATAAATTGATATGAGACATACAAGATGCGAAATGTGGCACGCATGGGTTAAAAAGAAACTCTGGACAATATTCCAAAGTTGGTGCTAACTTAAGCAGAGCTGTAGTAAACTTAATTACTCCATAGATTATAATGGCTCTGGTACGTTTACAACAGCTCTGGTTAAGTTAGCACCAGTTATGAAATAGAACTTTCTGAAACTTAAAAAACGCTGAGCCAATAATCAAAATAAAAGCCCTTTCCCTCTACAGATTTTAAGATAGCATAATTACCAACAGCATAATTACATTTGTGATGTGTGTTCAGATCTTTCAGCTGTCAAAGGGCTGTCATTTTATCAGAATATCACCTTCAAAGCAATATCTAGATCCCAAAAATATATTTAAAAGGGGAAAAAAGAGAAAAAAAAAACATAAATGCAAGGTTCAATGTGCTCTAAAAGGTTTTTAAGAACCCATCATTTTAGTAGATATATGTCTTTCTCGTTTGATTTTCTCAGACATCAGGTTTTATTAAATGACATAAAAAAACCTAACCACTCTTCAATATCACCATGCTCTGTAATCAGTGACAAAACGAAAGGGTGAACTTATGAGGGAAGAGACATGAAGGAAGAACACGGCCATGATAGATAGAAGAAAATGATTTCCCATATCAGGAAGAAAAAAGAAATTTTATTACTATTATGATCAAGATCTATTAAAACCTCATATTTGAATTTGAATTGCTCATCGGGTGATACGTTCAGGTGTCGACACAGTCAATGCATGATATAAGTTGCACAAATATATTTAGTTTTATTCTGTAAAGTGCCTAGAATCAACTAACACGGAATTTAACCTTGCGCGGCATAAAAAAACTACAGGTTCTGCAAAATGTTTTGTGAATAACACAGAAATAATAAAAGGATGTTCAACAGATGTGAATAATGCATAGTAGAAAATATTTAGCAAAACTCAATACAGTCATGGCCGAAAATATTGGCACCCCAGAAATTTTTCCAGAAAATCAAGTATTTCTCACAGAAAAGTATTGCAGTAACACATGTTTTGCTATACACATGTTTATTCCCTTTGTGTGTAATGGAACAAAACAAACAAAGGGAGGAAAAAAAGCAAATTGGACATAATGTCACACAAAACTCCAAAAATGGTCTGGACAAAATTCTTGGCACCCTTTCAAAATTGTGGATAAATAAGATTGTTTCAAGCATGTGATGCTCCTGTAAACTCACCTGGGGCAAGTAACAAGTGTGGGCAATATAAAAATCACACCTGAAAGCAGATAAAAAATTTCTGGGGTGCCAACAATTTCAGCCATGACTGTATATACAGAGTTATTCAAAACTCACCGCAAAACCCGGCGAAGGCACACCGAAAACCCGCAAAAACATCTGGATTAACCCCGCCGAAAAAGCCGGAAAAAACCGAGCAGGAGCCGATTACACGCAGAGCAGTGGCCGGAAAAACCCGACACCGCAGACGAATGGAGTGAAAAAAAAAAAATGTTTGCTTGAATGTTTGAAAAGTAACACTGTTTGCAAAGAAACTGCTGAGCGAAAATGTCTGAAAATTACATATGAGGTCCAGGGAATGATAATAAAGAGGGCTGTTACAGGAAAAAGAAGAAAAGTTAAAAAAAAAAATTAACAAAAATCGAGAAACGTTTTTTTGAAAAAAAATCCTGAAAAATGCTTGGAAGATCCTAAAAAATCTATAAATAAAGAGACTCTTTACTGCAGAATATTATAATAAACGGTTTATTAGCTACTGAGTTAAAACGGGAATATTTTAAACATTGAAGCCTATGGGATTCGCCTGAATAAATCTGCCGCATGAAACCACAGAATGGCAGGGCATTTCGGCAACTTTTCACTGCTGGGTTTTGCTCTCTGAATAGCCGAAGCATTGCGTCTCTATGGGGATTCACTGCCCTCAAACAGGCACCGAACAGGCACCGTATGTGCAGGCAATTCGCCAGGATTTGGCGAATTGCCTGCTCTCTAGATAGCCGAATGGCCAAGAAAGGTAACCGAACGCTGATTTTCAGCCATTCGGATCTCTTTGAATAACCCTGATAGTGTTAAAGGTTTCCTCATGGAAACCATTGTCCAATATGATATCAGGTGGTAGCTCTTTACGGATTTATATATGCAATAGATACTTTTTGAGGGGTTGGCTTTGCTTAGGGATGTGTGTTTCGGAATTTCGGAATTTTCACGAAATTTCCCTATTCGTGCATTTGGATTTGGCCGATTTTCCGAAAATTTTCGGATCCGAAAACGGCAGATGCGAACAAATTTCCGAGCCGAAACGAAAATTTATTAGAATTTTCGAATGGACTAGAAATGTGTAAAATCGAAATTCATTTTCGTTCCATTCGTGATTTCGGTTCCATTTCAGTAATTTCGGACATCGTATTTTTCGGTTATATCGCTGATTCTGTAATTTTGTATCATTCCCATCTCAATGTATTCTTCCTGGAAAACCAGAGAAATCTCAATGTATCCTTCTTGTAAAACATGAGAAATCTCAATGTATCCTTCCTGGAAAACCAGAGAAATCTCAATGTTTCCTTCCCGGGAAACCAGAGAAATCTCAATGTATCCTTCTTGTAAAACATGAGAAATCCCAATGTATCCTTCTTGTAAAACATGAGAAATCTCAATGTATCCTTCCTGGAAAACCAGAGAAATCTCAATGTTTCCTTCCCGGGAAACCAGAGAAATCTCAATGTATCCTTCACGGGAAACCAGAGAAATCTCAATGTATCCTTCTTGTAAAACATGAGAAATCCCAATGTATCCTTCTTGTAAAACATGAGAAATCTCAATGTATCCTTCCCGGGAAATCAGAGAAATCTCAATGTATCCTTCTTGTAAAACATGAGAAATCTCAATGTATCCTTCTTGTAAAACATGAGAAATCCCAATGTATCCTTCTTGTAAAACATGAGAAATCTCAATGTATCCTTCCCGGGAAATCAGAGAAATCTCAATGTATCCTTCTTGTAAAACATGAGAAATCTTAATGTACCCTTCCCGGGAAACCAGAGAAATCTCAATGTATCCTTCTTGTAAAACCAGAGAAATCTCAATGTATCCTTCCTGGAAAACCAGAGAAATCTCAATGTATCCTTCTTGTAAAACATGAGAAATCTCAATGGCAGAATTATCGTATCGACAGAATTATCGTATCGACAGAAATATCGGATCCGAAAAAACATTAGTTTACGTCAAAACGAATAGACACTTTGAAACGAGGAGAATAGATGTTCCGAAAAACACACAAATTTCCGAAATCCCGAAAAAAAAGTTGATACGAAAAACGAACCGAAACAGAAATCGGCCGAAACTAAAATTTACAAAATCGGAACCAACCGAACCGAATCGAACCGAAAAAATAAATCTGTGCACAAGTCTAGTTTCGCTTGCTATAACGTTTTTAGATTGGTGTGCAGACCAGTTGATTTGTCTTTTATGGATATTTTTGCAGGATGCTGATGATCCATCTGACTTAAATGTTTTAAATGATATTATCTGATGTTTAACTTCATGACCAGCTCTGTTCATTTGCAGCACTGATTTATTCTAATGCTTTCTTTCATATTGTGACCCATCCCATTTATTTATATTGCCAAAACCATTTTCCACGTGTTCAATAAAGAAATGTTTGTGTATGTTTTTCAACTGTTACCATTTGATCATTAAGAACAAGAATAATAAATATCATGATTTGTAGGCTATCACTACAATTTATGTATTTTTATTTATCATCTGTATTTAATTTGCATATGCTAAATATTCCTGATTTTATCAACTATATTACTTCCTCTCTTACACGGTTTTCTTTCCCTGCTATTCACTATATACCTATTTAAATTAACAGCGCATTATTGTGGGCAGTGGCCTATTCACAAATGGTAACAGTTTAAATGTAGTCCAAAATGTCTATTTATGCCTTTTATTTCAAAACTATATTACTATCAGCTTATAGCTCCTTTTCTAATCGAGGTCTCAAGGTGCTGAAAACGCTAAGTGAAACACTCCAAGAAATATTGGGCACTATTACAAACTTAACGCTAGCGTCAGCGCTCAGCTATGTGAGCGTTAATGCTAGTAATTGACTTTACCGCATGACTCCTCTTATTACAAGAAGAAAGAGACACAGATTCTAACACTGAAAATAATAAAAAAAAAATGAAAAACCACAAGTAAATGTAAAACTTTTACATATGGAACAACTGGGTATCATAGAGCGAAGAGGTAATAAACAGTACCTGGGAGAGGCGTAGCAGCTGAGACTACCGAGACAGGGTAGCAGTGCTCCAGGAAAGAGGAGTCGATTAGCACTGAGGTGGTCCAGGCTGCCACTTAGTAGACCATACACAGAAACCCAAGTGCAGGATACAACCAAAAATACATAAATAAATGAATGCCAATTCATAAGGGGCTACCTAAAAACCTCAGCAGTTCATGCCGCCTCCTATACCCAAAAAGTCAGTAATAACAATCCGCTCGCCCCCTCACTTCAAGAATTTAGCCAATGGAGAACCAATGCTCAACCCAAATAGACAAACATCATCAACTGTTAAAGTATGCCGCTCATGACTCAACGCGTTTCGCCGTACCATAGGCTTTTTTGAGAGTTCGGAGAGTCGACTTTTTCCACTTATTACAACCCTAGCACTAACTGGTTAAAAAATCCATTAGCGCATTGGTCATTGCCCTCGCTTGCATGAGTTTACTGTACTTTGCACTCCCTATGCTTAACATGGGGAGCGCAATCAGTAATTAGAGTTAGGATTACATAGTTACATAGGCTGAAAAAAGACATGCATCCATTGGGTTCAGCCTCACAGGGTTACAAGTGTGCTAATGCTAATTACTGCACCGCTGTGGTACCTAAGAAGTTAACCACAGCTAAGAAACTGGTGCTAACTGATTCCGTGTCTGCATTATCAGTTAGCACCAGCTGAAAACCCACAAAAAATCAGATACTCACCTCTCATCCCCAGGCCCAATCTGCCGCTTCTGGCTGCCGGGAGGAGAGTGAGACTGGGGACAAACAGTCCCCAGTCTCCCTCTGCAAAATACCTCTGCGGCTCTGTATGGTCTCGCAAGAGCGAGATCGCACAGGGCTCGTTGCCTGGCAGGACAACCCTCCAGCACAACCTGATGGGCCGCCGCTAGTATCCCGAAGGTTCGCTCTGCATTCTGGGGCAGGCTGCTGAATTAGCGCCTGCCCCATAATATGGTGCTAAAATGCTAAGAGGAAACCTGTGGCATGGATTTTTCCTGTTAGCGTCCTCATTTAGAGTGCCGTGTTTATAATAGGGCCCATTATTTCTAAAAAGACATCTAAAGGGTGGTGTTGCCAATCTGTTTGTGTAGTACCTTTGTGTGATGTAACCTTTCTTCTCAGGTAAAATCCTTTTTTCTTTTAATGTTTAAAGGTGCAAGTGACTATGGGTCATTTATGCAAACCCACTGACTATTCTACTATTTTGCCAAATGTTAACACAGATAAATATCACCTCCGTGGAAGAGCAAAATATTCAGCCTTTTAAATGAGAGCAGATGTCTGCCCAATCTGTGTTTTAAAGCAGGAAAATTGCTTTGAAGACTTGCCAGTTTGCAAGCGCTAGCTGTATAAATGCAAGATACTGTTTGATAGAATAAAAATAATATACTTTAAATAAACACATATGTAGCTGGTGTGATACATATATATATATATACTATATATATATATATATATATATATATATATACGTTCCCAAAGATTCAGGCGCACACGGAGACTGGCTAAAATGAAAATGAAAAAGTATTTATTTAGAAAAACATCAACGTTTCAGTTCCCAATGGAACTTTCTTTTAAAGTTTATGATATATATATATATATACACAGTTGTGTTCAAAATTATTCAACCCCCAATGCTGTAAAGGGTTTGAGGGAATTTAGTGTACATTTGTAATTGTATTCAGAATGAAATCCTACAAGGACTTTTTAAAGAACCATATGCAACTAAAATGACATCAATTGGTTTTGTAATACAGTAGTAAATGTTTCATTTGTGAATTCTTCATTGACACAATTATTCAACCCCTTAAAGACTACCACTCTGAAGAACAGAGGTTCATTCAAGTGTTTTCAATCAGGTATTGAAAACACCTGTGGATGTCACGGAGCAGCAATAAAGCATAATAAGCACCAATTAGGCAGCTTTAAAATGACTGTGATACTCAGCTCCTTCTAGACATTTACTCAGGGCTCGAGTCCTGCAGGAACGCGTGGGAACGGCGTTCCCGCACTTTTTCTGCAGTGGGAACGCAGCAGGAACGCTGCTCCCGCGTTAAACTTTTCAAGTAGGCAGAGAGAGAAGCGCCCGCTCGATCACAGCTGCTCTAGAGCTCTCCTGGCCCACACTTTCGGCCTCGCGTCATTCAAAGATTTGCTGGCGCACTCAGACACATCTGCTCCAGTGGTGGCAGGGGGCGCAAAAATCAAAATCCCTAGTTACTGATTAGGGCTTTTGATTTCTGCACTCCCTCACTGGTGGAGCACTGCAGTCTGTGCATACAGATCGTATTTGCAAGGCGGAACGCCTGTTCAGACAGTGGGTCCAGCACACGGTGCACTCTGATGACGTATAGAGTGCCTGTAGGCGCCGGACTCACTGTCATGTGGCCAGTGTGAGAGGAGACAGCCAGGGTCCCTCCCACCCAATCCATCAGATCAGGGTTCCTCCCACCCAGGCATCAGATGAGGCTTCCTCCCACTCAGGCCATCAAATCTCAGGGAGGGGAGGGACCCGACTCAGACCACCAAAGAGGGAAGCACGTGCCCCCCCATCTCTGCACACCTCTGCCCTTTGAAAGAAGGACCACCAGCATGAAGTGATTTGGTGGCCCCCTCCCTGCACAGAAGGTAAACAGGAGAGGGGGCAAGAATTTACTAATTTCTGAATTAATATAGATTTTAAAATGTGTTTTTTTTTAATTGTACAGGGCTGGTTAGGTGTGTGTGTGTGTTTACATGTACAAGGCTGGTTAGGTGTGTGTGTGTGTGTTTACATGTACAAGGCTGGTTAGGTGTGTGTGTGTGTGTTTACATGTACAAGGCTGGTTAGGTGTGTGTGTGTGTTTTACATGTACAAGGCTGGTTAGGTGTGTGTGTGTGTTTACATGTACAAGGCTGGTTAGGTGTGTGTGTGTGTTTACATGTACAAGGCTGGTTAGGTGTGTGTGTGTGTGTTTACATGTACAAGGCTGGTTAGGTGTGTGTGTGTGTGTTTACATGTACAAGGCTGGTTAGGTGTGTGTGTGTGTGTT
The DNA here is from genome assembly GCA_009667805.1 of Leptobrachium leishanense. Lineage (NCBI taxonomy): Eukaryota > Metazoa > Chordata > Amphibia > Anura > Megophryidae > Leptobrachium > Leptobrachium leishanense. Next base: position 24,390,210 of record CM019071.1, on the reverse strand, counting down.
TACATGTACAAGGCTGGTTAGGTGTGTGTGTGTGTGTGTGTTTACATGTACAAGGCTGGTTAGGTGTGTGTGTGTGTGTGTTTACATGTACAAGGCTGGTTAGGTGTGTGTGTGTTTACATGTACAAGGCTGGTTAGGTGTGTGTGTGTGTGTTTACATGTACAAGGCTGGTTAGGTGTGTGTGTGTGTTTACATGTACAAGGCTGGTTAGGTGTGTGTGTGTGTGTTTACATGTACAAGGCTGGTTAGGTGTGTGTGTGTGTTTACATGTACAAGGCTGGTTAGGTGTGTGTGTGTGTGTTTACATGTACAAGGCTGGTTAGGTGTGTGTGTGTGTGTTTACATGTACAAGGCTGGTTAGGTGTGTGTGTGTGTTTACATGTACAAGGCTGGTTAGGTGTGTGTGTGTGTGTGTTTACATGTACAAGGCTGGTTAGGTGTGTGTGTGTGTGTTTACATGTACAAGGCTGGTTAGGTGTGTGTGTGTGTGTTTACATGTACAAGGCTGGTTAGGTGTGTGTGTGTGTGTTTACATGTACAAGGCTGGTTAGGTGTGTGTGTGTGTGTTTACATGTACAAGGCTGGTTAGGTGTGTGTTGTGTGTGTTTACATGTACAAGGCTGGTTAGGTGTGTGTGTGTGTGTGTGTTTACATGTACAAGGCTGGTTAGGTGTGTGTGTGTGTGTGTTTACATGTACAAGGCTGGTTAGGTGTGTGTGTGTGTGTTTACATGTACAAGGCTGGTTAGGTGTGTGTGTGTGTGTTTACATGTACAAGGCTGGTTAGGTGTGTGTGTGTGTGTTTACATGTACAAGGCTGGTTAGGTGTGTGTGTGTGTTTACATGTACAAGGCTGGTTAGGTGTGTGTGTGTTTACATGTACAAGGCTGGTTAGGTGTGTGTGTGTGTGTTTACATGTACAAGGCTGGTTAGGTGTGTGTGTGTTTACATGTACAAGGCTGGTTAGGTGTGTGTGTGTGTGTGTTTACATGTACAAGGCTGGTTAGGTGTGTGTGTGTGTGTTTACATGTACAAGGCTGGTTAGGTGTGTGTGTGTGTGTGTTTACATGTACAAGGCTGGTTAGGTGTGTGTGTGTGTGTTTACATGTACAAGGCTGGTTAGGTGTGTGTGTGTGTGTGTTTTACATGTACAAGGCTGGTTAGGTGTGTGTGTGTGTGTTTACATGTACAAGGCTGGTTAGGTGTGTGTGTGTTTACATGTACAAGGCTGGTTAGGTGTGTGTGTGTGTGTGTTTTACATGTACAAGGCTGGTTAGGTGTGTGTGTGTGTGTGTTTACATGTACAAGGCTGGTTAGGTGTGTGTGTGTGTGTTTACATGTACAAGGCTGGTTAGGTGTGTGTGTGTTTACATGTACAAGGCTGGTTAGGTGTGTGTGTGTGTTTACATGTACAAGGCTGGTTAGGTGTGTGTGTGTTTACATGTACAAGGCTGGTTAGGTGTGTGTGTGTTTACATGTACAAGGCTGGTTAGGTGTGTGTGTGTGTGTTTACATGTACAAGGCTGGTTAGGTGTGTGTGTGTGTTTACATGTACAAGGCTGGTTAGGTGTGTGTGTGTGTGTTTACATGTACAAGGCTGGTTAGGTGTGTGTGTGTGTGTTTACATGTACAAGGCTGGTTAGGTGTGTGTGTGTGTGTTTACATGTACAAGGCTGGTTAGGTGTGTGTGTGTGTTTAGATGCATGAGTCTGGTTAGGTGTGTGTGTGTGTGTGTGTGTGTGTTTAGATGCAGGAGTCTGGTTGGTGTGTGTGTGTGTGTGTGTGTTTAGATGCAGGAGTCTGGTTAGGTGTGTGTGTGTGTGTGTGTGTGTGTGTGTTTAGATGCAGGAGTCTGGTTAGGTGTGTGTGTGTGTGTGTTTAGATGCATGAGTCTGGTTAGGTGTGTGTGTGTGTGTTTAGATGCAGGAGTCTGGTTAGGTGTGTGTGTGTGTGTGTGTGTTTAGATGCATGAGTCTGGTTAGGTGTGTGTGTGTGTGTGTGTGTGTTTAGATGCAGGAGTCTGGTTAGGTGTGTGTGTGTGTGTGTTTAGATGCAGGAGTCTGGTTAGGTGTGTGTGTGTGTGTGTGTTTAGATGCATGAGTCTGGTTAGGTGTGTGTGTGTGTGTGTGTGTGTGTGTTTAGATGCAGGAGTCTGGTTAGGTGTGTGTGTGTGTGTTTAGATGCAGGAGTCTGGTTAGGTGTGTGTGTGTTTTAGATGCAGGAGTCTGGTTAGGTGTGTGTGTGTGTTTTAGATGCAGGAGTCTGGTTAGGTGTGTGTGTGTGTTTAGATGCAGGAGTCTGGTTAGGTGTGTGTGTGTGTTTAGATGCAGGAGTCTGGTTAGGTGTGTGTGTGTGTTTAGATGCAGGAGTCTGGTTAGGTGTGTGTGTGTGTTTAGATGCAGGAGTCTGGTTAGGAGTGTGTGTGTTTTAGATGTACGAGGCTGGTTAGGTGTGTGTTTCGGTTATATATATTGGGTGGTTAGTGTGTCGGTGCACATATAAATATGAGGGTGTAGGCGCACATAATGGTATGCAATAGGGGAGTGTAGGTGCACATATATGTATGTAGTGGGTTGTGTGGGCACACTTATATGAAAGGTGTGTGGGCACACATACTAGGTACATGTATGTGTAGGCTCCCATATACAGTATGTATGTATGTATAAATATATATATTTGTGTGTTTGTATCTCTGTATAGATAGATAGACAAAAGTGGTCTGGTCAGTTTAAAAAGCCCCGGCCTATTTTGCTTCCCAGTCCGGTCGTGGCTGGAGGACAGACTGAAGTGCCTGGCAAGCAGACACATCACGTGCAGGCACTGGCTGCATGAAGTCACACAGTGCGACCCTGCACAGGCCCTGTGGACCCCACTGCAGAGAACAGAAAAGGTAAGTATGTCATGTAAAATTTTATGATTTATGTAATAGTTATATTCATTATAAACTGACTGGGATTATTTCCCTAATTTTTTTCATGGTAAAAAAATAAACTGACAATAGGGTCTATTCATAAAGCACCGTAATTTCAGTGCTTTGATTTTTGCCTTACTTTGCAGATTCCACTTCACCAAAAATATAGTGAATTCACTATTTAGAGAATTGTCATTATATTTTGCAGAAATTGGAGTTGCTGAAGCAGTTATCGGCGTCGGCAAAAAACCAAAAAAAAACAACAAAAAACACCGGAACTCTATTCTTTTAATAGGTGTTTAAAATAATAAAAATGCATTAAATAATAAACAAGGTCCTTTAAAAATAATAAAAGGGCCAATTAGAGAATTAAAAAAAAAAGCAGTTTTAAAAAATTGGGAAACAAAACTTTCATCTTATAAATACAAAAAGATGTTCAAAAAAGAGTTTTTGATGAAAATGAAAAGAATAAATGGTCTTTAAATTTTTTTTGAAAACCGATATTACCTTTAATCCTATGTTATATATATATATATATATGCATGCCTGCATTTTTTTCAGGTAGTGGGGATAGTGGAAATCTTGGGTGAGTTCCCTCACTTTTTTTCCCAGGACTTGACCCCTGCATTTACTGGTGTGGTTACACAACATGGTGAAGTTAAGAGAATGGTCCAGGAAGACAAGAGGAGGTGATTACTCTTCACAGGAAGGGCAATGGCTATAAGAAGATTGCAAAGATGTTAAACATACCAAGAGAGACCATAGGAAGCATCATTCGCAAATTCAAGGCAAAGGGCACTGTTGAAACGCTACCTGGTCGTGGCAGAAAGAAGATGCTCACTTTGACTGCTGTGCGCTACCTGAAGCGTAGAGTGGAGAAAAGTCCCCGTGTGACTGCTGAGGAACTGAGAAAAGATTTGTCAGATGTGGGTACTGAAGTTTCAGCTCAGACAATACGGCGCACACTGCGTAATGAAGGCCTTCATGCCTGAACTCCCAGGCGCACCCCCTTGCTGTCTCCAAAGAATAAGAAGAGTCGACTGCAGTATGCCAAAAGTCATGTGGACAAACCACAGAAGTTTTGGGATAGTGTTCTGTGGACTGATGAAACAAAATTAGAACTGTTTGGGCCCATGGATCAACGCTATGTTTGGAGGAGGAAGAACAAGGCCTGTGAAGAAAAGAACGCCTTGCCTACTGTGAAGCATGGCGGGGGTCAATCATGCTTTGGGGCTGTTTTGCTTCTGCAGGTACAGGGAAGCTTCAGCGTGTGCAAGGTACCATGAATTCTCTTCAGTACCAGGAGATATTGGATGACAATGTGATGCAGTCCGTCACAAACCTGAGGCTTGGGAGACGTTGGACCTTTCAACAGGACAATGATCCCAAGCATACCTCCAAGTCCACTAGAGCATGGTTGCAGATTAAAGGCTGGAACATTTTGGAGTGGCCATCGCAGTCACCTGACTTAAATCCGATTGAGAACCTCTGGTGGGACTTAAAGAAAGCAGTTGCAGTGCGCAAGCCTAAGAATGTGACTGAACTGGAGGCTTTTGCCCATGACGAATGGGCGAAGATACCCGTAGATCGCTGCAAGACACTTGTGTCAAGCTATGCTTCACGTTTAAAAGCTGTTAGTACAACATCCTTTTACAGTTATAAGTACTAAGATTGAATGTCACTTGGGGGTTAAATAAAACTGATAATGATGTGAGCACAGAAAAGACATTTGTGGTTATTTCATTATAAATGTTATGTTATATTTGTCAGACCTACACGTGCCTCTTTGATTTAATTGTAAGCAAGATGACTGAATGATCAAAATCAATGTCAAACTGGCCAAAACACTCAATTTCAGTGGGGGTGGAATAATTTTGAACACAACTGTATATATATATATATATATATGTATATAAGCTTAGGCCTGTGAATTATTGTTGGATTTAATCCCCTACCTAAATTCAGCAACCTCTCATTTGAGATATAGCAACTAAAAATGTTAAAAATTTAATTTTTACTAGATGATAAAATATGATAATAATTATTATATGGAAGAGCCTTTATACTCTTATATTTGTATAATGTGTGCCTTTGCAGGTTGATATTGCATTGTGCACAGAATCCTTACAATTTACTCCATGTACACAAATCCTTCAGTCACCCGTCAGGTTTTTTTAAGGGGGGGGCTAAAGGAGCTTCCCCATTTACAGTGTCACCCTCCTACTTACTGTACACCTAGCTGGCACGCCAAAAGGTTACGCGCTATGGCTTACACCTCTTAAAAGGCCTTGCTGAAACTGCACATATGCTCAATGTGTTTCGCCATTATCTTGAGAGCAAAATCCTTCTGGGTAATTTGCAAAACAGATCAAACATTGGTACCCAGCCAGGGGAAGCAATAACGATGTGGCCCGGGGAAATCGCATTTCCTTCTTCACACCAAATGTCCATTATATTGGATTCTATTTGGTGGTTGTTGAATCATATTTTTTTTTCTGTTGATGGATTGCTTAACCTCCAATGATGTGCCCCCCCCCCGGTCTGCCATCCTGTTCATGGTTTGGTGGAAGGAACTCATGAAGCTTGAGCTCATACAGCGTTATTCAGAGAGTGTGAAAAGCAGGAGAATGACTGGAGAATGAAAAATTCTAGGTCAAAATAGCCGAACCAGAAAAATTCTCCCTTTCATCTCACTTTCCAAATCGGCTATTTTGACCTAGAATTTTTCATTCTCCAGTCATTCTCCTGCTTTTCACGCTCTCTGAATAACCTTGATATTTTTTATTTCGGATGGTATATCTATAATTTGCTCCTGATTCAAGTGACTGCAAAATTACATATCAGTATCATTTTATGTTTTTAACATTTTGTACTCTGCAGCAATGTTTCCTATTTTTGCTCGGTTTTACTTGTTCCCCCTTTGCTGCAGGCTCTTTATAATTTTGTTATATTATTTTTCTGCTTCCTTTTTTTAGCTTTCTTTTGGCATTCTATTTACTGTTTGATCTTTATTGGGAGAACTGCAGTGTTGGGTTAAATTGTTGAAGAAAGAGACACACTCTAGACTCACAGGGTAATTCAAAGAGAATTAAAGTCACTGCACGTTCGGTGACTTTTCGTTCTCTTCAATTCGGTTCCTTTTGCCGATCCCATTTCGGTGACCCTGCGGGGTATTCAGCAAACACCACAGGGTCCCCGAATTGCAGGGAAAAGCACCCGACGAAAACTAACCGCAAAACCAGGCGAAAACTAACCCGCAAAAACATCTGGATTAACCCGCCGAAAACCACGGAAAAACCCGAGCAGGAGCTGATCACACGCAGCGAAGCCGCCGGAAAAAGCCGAGACCGCAGACAGAGCGAAGTGAATAAATTAGGAAAACAGTTTGTATGAATGTTTGAAAAGTGAAACACTGTTTGCAAAGAAACTACTGAGCGAAAATGTCTGAAATTTACATATGAGGTCCAGGGAATGATAATAAAAAGGGCTGTTACAGAAAAAATAAGTAAACTTAAAAAAAAATAAAACCAAATCGGACTTTTAAAAAAAAAATAATAATCCAGAAAAATGCTTAAAATATCCTAAAAAATCCGTAAATAAAGAGACTCTTTACTTCAGAATATTATAATGAACGGTTTATTAGATATTGAATTAAAACTGGAATATTTTTAACATTGAAGCCTATGGGATTCTCCTGAATAAACTTGCCGAATTAAACCACCGAATGGCAGGGCATTAGGGGAACCTTTCACTGCTGGTTTTTGTTCTCTGAATAGCCGAAGCAGTGCTTCTCTATGGGGTTTTCACTGCCCTCGAACAGGCACCGAAAAGGCACCGTATGTGCAGGCAATTCGCCAGGATTTGGCGAATTTGCCTGCTCTCTGGATAGCCGAATGGCCACGAAAGGTAACCGAACGCTGAAAATCAGCGTTTGGTTACCTTTCTCCACCAATTCGGATCTCTTTGCATTACCCTGTATGAGCGCAAACTGGTACCTATTGATGAAATTACATATGCTAAAGAGGAGATTATCCCTCTGTGTGACAATGATTGCCTATGTACACACATTCTGATGCAAAAATATAATCATTAATCATATGACACATTTTCATACTATATCACAATTTACTTATGACGTAAATGGATTAAAAGTTTACTTGCACAATATAGGGTAGCTAGCACTTCTTATGCTGATAACCCATGTAATGCATTACAGTCCTGCTGCAGTCGCAGTATAGTAATAACTTATACTGGATAAAATGACGTCTCTTAATGTCTGTAATAAAAAATATCTTGCAATGTGAATTCTCATGCAGGACAATTTTTCATGTGTAGGGAATTCCTCCAGTTTATTCAAGTTGGCGGGTTCAAAAACACCTCCAATAAATTCCAGTGTTTTCTCTCCAGTGTCCAATGCGCCTCCAAGAGAGAGAGTGGAATTAGGGATATACTGTATATTACACTGGCTTCATGTTATGATTGAAAAAATTGGAGCACACTTACACAGATAAGGGCCCCTAGTACATTCTTCGCGCAGTGTGTTTTGCAAAGGCAAAACCCTTTGCGCTGAACGTCGTCTTACAATGTTCGCGCAAACGATGCGCGTTATCGTTTAACGCGGATGGACTTGCCCGAGCGTGATGAACTGTGCACGTCCTATACTTAACATTGTGAGCGCAAATTCGTTCGTGCGCTGGTACGCGGATGGTATTACAATTGATGCGCATCTTTTTACGAACGACGTTTGCTCGCATAATTTTAACGTCTTTGAAAAGCTGGTGGTAACTGCAAATGTGAACGTTCTGGCCGAAACCAAATACACCAGCAGGAAAAAAATAATACAGTACAGTAAAGTTACACATTCTACACATACCCAAACAAAAAAAATTGTGAATTCGTGCATGTTTTTTTAATTGCTGCAGCATGTATACTCAGATTTACTTTGACAGGCGCAAAAACTTATGCGAGTCAATTAAGGTAAATTGATGTCAATTAAGGTTCTTAATTGTGATTGGCTGAATCCCATGAAAAAAACAGTCCGCACACAGATTTACGTGCGCAACGTTACTGCGCGCGTATTACACTTCGTTTTGCGAGTCGTTTTTGCGAACGCTATTTTTTGACGGATGAGAAAATGCGTTCGGATCGTAATACCACCGTTAATTTTCACGCGATAACGCTAGACGATGCGCGCAAAAAAATTTGCGCTGCGCCAACGAAATTGCACGAAGAATGTAATAGGGGCCATGATGTCCAAACTGTAGGCTGCTAGAAGCGAAAACACGTTCCTCCCCTGGCGCTTCCTCCTCTGCTCCTGTTCTGGCTACTTACAGATCTTAATTTCGATGGATCCAAATCAACCCTTTTTTTGGGGTGCAAGGATTTCTCTGAGGTAGATCTTTTGGCCAAGAATAGCTGGACGCAGGGATTTACCAAATAAAAACGTGGGTTTATTCACATTTATGCTGCTATATAAGAAATATAAAGTTAAAATATATATATAAAGGGTGCTTCATTTTGGGTTAAATTGTTGTTGTTGTTACTTGTGAAGTCGTGTCTGACCCATGGACAATGTTCCTCCAGGCCTTCCTGTCCTCTACCATCTTCTGGAGTCCAATTAAAGCCCCGTTCACACTGTGCGATTTGAAAGTCGCGTGATTTTCCGCGCGATTTTCATATTTGCGACATAGTGCGATAATGTTGCACGATGTCACACGACGTCACGGTTTTGTGCGATTTTTGCAAAGCACCACCAATGCAAATCGCAGATAGCAAATCTCAAAAAAAGGGTCATGTACCAGCGACATGCTACCGCGACGCGCGACATGTGACGTCGCGCGGCAAGATGTGAACAGCTCCATTGAAATGCATTGGAGAAGCTATACAGTGCTGCAACGTTGTGGCAAAATCCACGAGATAAATCGCACAGTGTGAACGGGGCCTAAGGTTGGGTTAATTGAGTTAAATAGGTTGTTCCAATTCGGAAATTTTTCCATTTTTATGGTGGTTTGGTTTGGAAAGAAAATTCATTATTTTTAACTGGTTTGGAAGGAAAATTCATTATTTTTAACTGGTTTTCGTGTAGTAACTTGATTGGCAGCACTTTTTGAAAGTCTCGCTAGCAAGCATTCTATTCTCGGATTCCTTCTGCTGTACATTGCTCAACATGCTGGGCTTCAGACCTATTTTGGTTGAGAAATTCGTTTTTTGCAAGTTGTGTCGATGCAATTTGATTTGTAGTGTTGTTTGTTACTGCATTCCCATGGTTGTTACAGTGGCAACAAAACCCAGCTGTGAGCGTGGCCCGCAACAGGGACATCATTCAGTTTCATTCATTAATCAGTTACCCTGTACTTAAATTCTATATCTGGATGTATTCATACAAGTTTCTGTTCAGAGGTTGGGCTGCCAAGACCACATCTTTGTGTTCCCAGTGCACAAATCTAAAAGCCTCTGTAGAGATGCCTACAGACCGAATGAAGCATTGGCAGATAATTGAATTTTTCTTCCAGAGGAAATTAAGTACTGGAGTAAAAACAAAGATAAACGGTACGTAAGCTAAATCTCATTCTACATTGCTTGGAATTCTAATTTATTTCAGAAATGTACACATTTTTTTAAAGGACGAGGGTTACATAATTAAGTCAATACATAAAAGGTGCATTTAAGATAAGGAAAAATTTGGTTAATGTGTTCCTATTTTGGTTCGTTCCATTTCTGTTAAATGCAGAATTTGGTCTATTTCAATTTTGATATAAAGTTAATTCATACTTGAAAGGACTAAATTAATGTGAACCTGTAGTTGACCAGATCACTTACCCTGCGATAACCCATCAGGGGTGGATATCACATTGGTCATAAATATCAATGCAGTATCATGGACCTTTATGAGATATGGAAGACCCGGTTCCAGCGCCAGACACCCTCACGATTGTCCTCCATGGGCGTCACTGTCATGCATAACCATGGTATTTGGGTTGCAAGCTCCGATGAGGTCCTCTGGGTTTTCGTCATTCTGATGTCTTGCTCTACATCATTCCGATGATACTTGCATTACTCTGTGTCATTCTGACGATGAATCCCCCTTGAGCCCTCCACATCATCACTCACTTTCCAGTCCACGCCAACACTACGACCTAACAGCTGTTGCCTGGAGTTTTAAACATCTGTTCTTGGCTCTCTCTTTTGCCTTGTCATGGGTTTCCCTACATCACATCACTCTACTTGATATTCCTGACTTTGGCTTGTTCATCATTTGCCTATCTGTCTTTAATTCTTGACCATGACTACATTTACTTTGCGTCTTTCTTTTGCCTTTGTCCCCCGGCTAGATTATCTTGTGTCTGTTCTCTGTTGTCCAGGTTTTGGCTGTTTCTTTTAGTACTCGCTTTTCTAGCCTGGCCAATCAAGGACCGGTTATCTAGGCAGGATTTCCTACAATGCTCCTTGGGTTCAGCATGATCACCAGGCAATTAGAATTTTGGAAACAATGTGTCTTTGATCATACCAGAAAACATTATGAAAGTAACCCTCTGTAACCACCAGATTATTGTTATAAACATATCCCTGTACATTTATATAACTTCAGTTAGTTGGTAAGTATTGTTTATAATAATCTTTTGCTTTCATTATATGATTTGTTTAGTAAATACTTATGGAAAGTGACCAGTTTGTCAACTAAAGCATTTAAAACCTTTAGTTATAGACTAATTACGTGATAGTGCGGAGTTGCGATTTTGATCGGACCAGCAATACACGATGATTAATGGAGATCCATCTGGTGAAGAGCCTGTCTAAAGCTTCAATGTTCCTTCATGTCACCTTTGATTAGTAGGTGGTGTCATTGTTTTTGACAGGACCATGAAAGAGAAAATAATCAGAGCGCTTGGGGCTATTAGAAGGTGACTGAGCACTTAACACATGAGGAAGCCATATCTAATATCTAATAAATTCTCGAACCTCCTTAACACCAACACAGGAATAACTAAGCACACCACATGCATGGCATGAAACAAATAGGATCTTTAAGGCCAAAGCATATTAATAGGCATAGTTTTCCATAGTGATCTTGTGGGGTTAAAGTCATGAATGGGAAGGAATAAAGCAAGCGTCTAATTGGCAGCCAAGTGGGCCATGAAAATTTTTTAACAAATGCATAAGTCAATTAAAAAGTGACTCTTCTGTTGTGTCTGCTGTCTTCAAGGATTTGTGCAGCATTAGGCATGCTCGAAGAGTTTCTTCAAGGTTTCCTTGGTGCTTGTTTGTCATTAATTGAGTAAAATTAGCAAAAGAACAGAATAAATCAATTTGTATTGTAAAGGTATACCTACGTTTGTCTGTTTCTGTCTGCTAAGCAACATGTTGTTGTCATGAAGTGGAAAAGACCACAATTGAAATATTTAGATCTGCACTTATATTGTGTAGCACGTGACCCAGTGTCTACATTTTACAAATGTATAAAATGTATAAAACGTAGAGCAACGGGCATTGTAAGTAGTTTCACCAATAGTGTATTGACTGCACTCATATCTGCATGTGTACAATGACTAAAAAGCTCCTTTAAATCTACCAAATCTATAGTTATGTGTTGCAGGGGATTGTGTGTTACCTCGTAGAATACACAAAGTTGAAAATACCTCCCAATAGGTGCAGAATTCACAGACCCTATTTGTATGGAGCTTAAAAATGTCCGCGCTGTACCTTCCATTGTTTGTATAAAACAGACAAATAGATACTTTTAATAAAAGTATAACAATTCTGATCTTTTTGGATATATATATATATATATATTTGAAGACACAATAAATAAAAACACAAAGCTAGCACTAATATCTGTGCTAATATAAAACAAAAGATTAAATACATTTCTAAAATAAACAGCTCTATAAGACATACATTATATATTATGATACATTTCATTCATCAACATAATAAACATTCTCATTGACTCATGTTGAAGGGAGTTGCGTAGCTTTTGACATCTAAAATGTCCACATTGCATGCGCTGTGTAAGTGAGACAAATACACACAGCATGTACAATGAGGACAATTTAGAGTCATTTCCAGGTTCCACCACAGAAAAGCTCAGGTCTGACCAGAGCAGGATCATAACTTGAGAAAGTCTCCTTTATTTACAAGACAAAACGCGTTGAGTGTATCTAGCCTACAGCCTTCCTGGTCGGGCTTTTCCATTGCTGCGGGTGCTGGTCTGTCTCCTGAGATCCTGATTACAGAGTTTGAGAACTTCCTCCGAGGACTCCTTGAGGACGGACGGTACCTGTTGACAGCCTTGTTTGTTGATATGTTTTACCCATGCGAGTTTGCACACATATTCCTGTATGGTGTGCCACTTTTTTTGTGAGTGGGACATTCACTGTGTTTTAAAAGTTTATAAAATTTCACGGTTTCACACTATGCCAGGCTTTTCCTCTGCTTGTTAGCACAGAAGATTGCATGCGGTGGTTACCATTGATCCGCGTCCTATCAAGGGCGGTATTTTACCTCTGACTATTTATTGTCACCTTTGCTCATAATTGCTTTTTTTGTCCATCGCTGGAGAAGACAGCCTTGCATGGGTCTTAAATGATTATTTGCAACATTGAGTGAATTCCCTTCTGGGAATCCAGTGATACTTTGCAGGAAGCGAGATAAGACCTAAACACTAGGGATGGACCGAACACCCCCGTGTTCGGTTCGCATTCGAATGCGAACACGATTCAAACGCAATGCAAGTCAATGGGACTCAAAAGTTCAAAAATGAAGGTCCCCTCCAGAGGGCATATATGCAAGATATTGGTCATAAAAGGTGTGTGGGGGTCCGGGTACTGCCCTGGGGGACAGGAAACAATGAAAAACAATTTTTTTTAAAAAAAGCGTTTTTAACCCAAAAAAATTTTTTTGATCATTTCACCGCTGTGCGCTGAGCTAATTTTTAATGCTTTTGCTCATGTTTAAACGCGATTGGAAGCCATGGGAAATGTTTGAGCAGCAACGAGTGGGAAAAATTACGATCTTAACGCAAACATTAACGCTCACTTGCGTGAGCATTAATATTTACTGCGGCGTTCACCACACATTTGTAACTATTCCCCAGGACAGACCTGGTAGGATCTCTGGTAACAGATCTCTAACCCTCCGATCCTTAGGATGGTCGGGACTCGGGACCACTAAACCTAACCTCTAGCAGCCACACAGGCCAGGGAGAGAGCACCAACAATGTACACCACAGACTGAGATCAATATACCTTTGTACTGCGCTATAGTATATGGCAGGATGGAAGCGCACCAGCAGTGGAATATACCAGACAGGGGCGCAGAGCGAGAGTAGTTGTTATAATAAAACCGGGTCAGCAACGTTTATGCACTTGTACTGCGCTACTGTATATGGTGAGAATCGACGCACACCAGTAGCAACAGGAGGCAAACAGTAAAGAGTCTCTTTATTTTTAGATTTTTTAGGATTTTTTAAGCATTTTTTTAAAAAGTTTTCAAATTTATTTTTTTTCAAACTTTTTGCCAACGGCCTGAAAAGTTCGAAGTTAGCGAACTTTCGAACAGCCAATGTTCGATGCGAACATCGAACTGATTGGAACCGGCAGCCCATCCCTACTAAACACGTCGGCTATTTTTTCTTCTGGAACTTATAAAAAGGACTAATGGGATGAAAACCATGAGGATGGACAAAAGGCCAGGAGACAAAGCAGGGGAATTAAAGAGGAACATGGACCGGAAGGATTAATATAAATCCCAAAAGGACATTCATGCCAGTAATTCATTATGTGTCCAAATAAAATGTTGTGATTCAATTCAGAAATAAGAAAAGCTGGCTGCACTAGACAACTAGAAATGGCCAAAGATCTTTCCGACCTATTACTGAAAAGCAACCGGATTACTGGGTTATTATTGCAGAGGATCTAAGGGTAAGTAGTCAATGTAATAGAACAGCAGGAAATGCTGGCAGAATGCTTGGTTGTGTAGGGAGAGGTATTAGCAGTAGGAAAAGGGAAGTGCTCATGCCACTGTACAGAGCACTGGTGAGACCTCACTTGGAGTACTGTGTGCAGTACTGGAGACCGTATCTCCAGAAGGATATAGACATCTTAGAGAGAGTTCAGAGAAGGGCTACTAAAATGGTGTAAGGCTTGAAGGAGAAAAGTTACCAGGAAAGGCTTAATGATCTTAACATGTACAGCTTGGAAAAAAGACGAGACAGAGGAGATATGATAGAAACATTTAAATACGTAAAGGGAATCCACAAGGTAGAGGAAGGGAGTATATTTTAAAGGAAACAAAGTAGCAAAACAAGAGGACATAGTCTTAGATTAGAGGGGCAAAGGTTTAAAAGTAACATCAGGAAGCATTATTTTACTGAGAGGGTGGTGGATACATGGAACAGTCTTCCAGTAGAAGTGGTAGAGGCCAAAACAGTAATTGAATTTAAGCAGGCATGGGATAGGCATAAGGCTATCCTAAACAAAAGATAAATCCAGGTAAAGTATCCATGTAATTGGGCAGACTAGATGGGCCGAAAGGTTCTTATCTGCCAACATTTTCTATGTTTCTATTACATACTCATAAATATCTGGCAATGAACATAATGCCGCAAACCACAATCAGAGTGATGATAGCGCACAAAGCAAAGATGCCAGATAAAGCGAATATTACACAATAAATATGTGCTTACCAGACTGCTAAGTAATCTAATGATGATTTATAGCAGGTAAATCTGCTGTTGACATTCGCCTAGTCCCTAGATGTTTACTTGATGAAGGCGTAAAAAAAAAAAATCAACTGCAAAATTTTAACCGTAATAAATCTCTGTTAAATTATTTAATAGTCTCTTGGGTCATATGTGATTTCGGCTTTTTGTGTTCACGCAGTTAGAAGCATTGTGTAAGCAGTATACATACACGTGGTGAGATTTGAAAAAAGTAAAGAATTTAGCAAAATAATGTGGTGAGATTCAACGAAACGACTCAGTTTATTGACGTTCAGTAGCTTGACGGTTTGGATGTGAGCAGTGACGAAGCCTCAGTAATTTTCTCTACAAGCTTTTCCGTTTAACGATTGTGTCTTTACTAACTCATAAGAACTTCATAACTTCAGCAGAACGTCTGGAACTTAATAACGAGACCTTTACATTGCAGCCATATGTCAGGGGAACGTGGACGCTGACCACAAAAGGTCAGGAACCATAAAAGAAATTGCTTTCCCAAAAGTGCAGAATGCGCCAGGAACAAAGTAGTGTCAGAGTTTTCATAGATAACCAGCTCGTCATTTTGTATCTGTTGGGCCACAACATAAATAGAGCTGTTGGAGAAACAGCGAAAATGATTTTGCATGTGTCATGGTGACATAGAGGCCCAACACGCTGAGGACAGATTCTACAAAGAGAAGATTTGGTACATGGTGAGAACCATACCGTACAAGCAGTCTGCTGAGGGGTAACTAGACCCATGACAGTGAAATTAGACAGCTGAGAAACTACAGCTAAATTCCCCTTGGTTAGCTGCTATTGGGTGATGAAGGTAATTGAGGTGAGATGCTGAAACTGTTTAAATTCACATGGTGGAAACGACGCACGGTATCAACAATAGCAGCGGTGAACGAGGGGAGGTCCCGGAGGCAGGGCTGACATTCAAGATGTCAGATCAACAATAGCACCGAGAGATCACGGCTGTCGGCTAAAATATCAGCCGGTCACCGCTGCGAAGAGAGGATGCACCCATGCTGGAAGCGTTTGCGACGACGCGCTGAGCGACCGATCCTCTGCACCCAAGCGGTTGAACATAAAGTTAGTCCAATAAAAAAGGTATCTCTATGTACTTCTACTCTCTGGTGACTTGGCATCTAGACTAACACGGCCTATCCAATCAACACTATATAATATATGTATTGTCTGCAGGTGTATATTTTAATATATGTCTACCAAATAATAACCTTAGTAGCCTTAGTGGCTTTTTTCCAATAGGCAGTAAACAGCAGTGCTTCTGTGGGGCTATTATAAGGCTATTTACTGTCCTTTTATGACTATACCCTATAAATTATCCATAGCACAGTTGTAGTGGCTTTGACTGTTGAATGGTGGTGAAAGCAGACATATTTTCTTCCCCTCCAGTCCCATCTGTTTCTAATTTTTACTGTTTATTTATGTGTGTAGTAATATTAAAATACATAATTCAAGGTCCTGGTTATTAAAAAGGAGAATTTATAATAAGCAGTACATGTTTATAATTTTTTGTATTGTCTGGATCGACTTGCTTGTGGCACGCTTAAAATTATTGCTGAAATGTCTTGCACATGATCAACATAGGTGTATGTACGTGTTCTACATTACAGAATCAGTTGGTTTTATTGTATGGTTTTCCAGGAATAACAGGGATGTTCTACATAGCTTCAGCTACTTTAGTACTCATGGCTGATATTTTGTATCACATTATGGAGATTGTTTCCAACTGTTACATTGATTTCATTCACTGATCTGCTTAATGGTTCTGTGTAATTAAATTGCTGTAGAGCCTCTTGCCACAGTACTCATAAATGACATTTCTATAATTCAATGAAGTGACACACTGTGTGTTCAGATGTAGAATGCAACATCTACTGAACATTTTATGCTTAAAGCACAGCACATAATAGCACTCTAGAACACTGAGATTTCTCTGTATTAAAGCTTCACCATTAAAACTTTGTGATCTGAGCAATAGGAAGAATAAGATAACGTCACTTTTTTCATAAAATAAAAGGAATAAAAAGTAAACAATTCTGCATTATCATTAAAATCATTTATCATTAGAATTTTTAGAAAATGGAACGTTTTATTTAAATTGGAGTAGTATAAATATAATAGACAAAGATAGCTATAGACAGACATATAGAAAGATAGAAACACGCATATATAGACAGATCCTTTGAGCTGTTTATCAGTTTTGCTTTTATGTATTTATTTCTGGTATTTACTTTAAGTGTCTTGTTGACCTTTAACATATTCCTTATATTCTACAGAATTCCTTTTCCATTCTAGGATCACGGAAGATCTTATAAACTAATGTCAACAGATATGACCTTTTCATCTTTATCCCCCAGGTAAACGTTTTCTCGCTTTACTTCAAATAGATGATTAACCATAAATTAAGTATTTTATCAAGTAGGTCAGATTGCAGCAAAGTGACCCAAAATATAATGATGTAGCTTCTCTGAACATTGCAGCTATAATGTAGTTATAAACATATATCATTTCAATGTTAAACTACAAGCACAGTGATAATTTACCACTAGATGGCCCCTATTACGATCTTAGCGTTAAAACGCGGACGCAGGGGAGGAAAACTGCGCCCGCAGTTTCCCCCCTTGCGCCCGCGTTTTAGCACCAGATTACAATGCAGGCGCAAACAATGCTGCCTGCATTGTTATCGAGCGTTAAAAATCGGGATACTCGCGGCAGCGCTGAGCACCGGTGCACAAAGCAAGGTCCATAAAGACAAGGATGACAGAGTCTGGTGTGGATGAACTTGCCTAGCCTGCACAGAGTCCTGACCTCAACCCGATAGAACACCTTTGGGATGAATTAAAGCGGAGACTGAGAGCCAGGCCTTCTCGTCCAACATCAGTGTATGACCTCACAAATGTGCTTCTGGAAGAATGGTCAAAAATTCCCATAAACACACTCCTAAACCATGTGGACAGCCTTCCCAGAAGAGTTGAAGCTGTTATAGCTGCAAAGGGTGGACCAACGTCATATTGAACCCTATGGATTAGGAATGGGATGTCACTTAAGTTCATATGCGAGTCAAGGCAGGTGAGCGAATACTTTTGGCAATATAGTGTATGTCCTACCCAGAATTCACCGCTGCAAGCAAGAAGTGTAGCAAACGAACTCTGTGGGCAAAGCAAGTCTCCATGCTGGATCAATGTGCAGATGCTTTTCACAATGACTTTTTTCATTCCTTATATATAAATATATACACAATTGTTTTGTTAACATCTAAATGAAGCATGCTAGGGTGTATTATCTGTTTAGATCTATTCATACACACTGCTTTGATAGTATATTTTGTTTATATTTAATCCTTGCAGCACAACTGTGAATGAAAGCAGATGTATGGCAAGACAATTCATTTCGTTACAATGTGGCACACTATAAGCTGCTCCGGGATTGTGATGAATTAAATCTCCTGCAGTTTTGCAAATTACTTTTAAATCTCCTGTTAAAAATTGATTTTCATCATATGTACTAATGACTGTGTTTTCGAGGTTCTGGAAGAAAAGCCGGGGCATATGTGTGTGTTTGGAAGAGAAATGACATAGAATTGCTTGTTTCCAAATAGAGAAATCTGTGATACTCATTCTACAGATTGAAAACTATGACAAAAACCGCTTGAAAGCAGACATTCCCGGGCTCCCTAAACCCTCCAATTATTGATACATTCTGCTACAAAGAGAACAAAGAGCGTTAAACTTAATTGGCTAGTACTGCTAATAAATAGAATTACATATTTCTACTCCATTCCCTTCATGCCAAATATCACACCAGACACATTCTGCACAGAGAAATTAAAAAAGTCCGTTTGGCTTGAAAAAAAAAAAAAGCATGAAGTGCAGATTTAGAGTCAAATTTAGCCTCAGGCAGTCAGTGCCAAGAATGTTCTTAGACAGTGTTAAGTGGTGGCTAAGGCAATCTGCTGTTTATTTCGATCGCGTGAATGGAAACGATCAAGCTCTGCTGAACAGAATCTCAGCCTTACTAGCAGATGAAACTACTGAGGATATAGATGGCTGACGTTTTATTTTAACACCTTCACTAGCAAAATTGAGTAGACTCGATCCAAACACCAGCAGGTTCCCCAGTATTTAGTATACTCGATCTGGTCTAATTCTAGAACAATGAAACAGAATTTTATTTATTGCAAATAAAATTACAAAATTTACAAATGGGCCCCAGAACATTCTCTTGAAATTTCAGCACATTATCATAGACAATGGGGTCCAATTCAGTGCAGGGCCCAAATTAAACACCATCTATACAATACATCTATATGTAGTGCTAGAAATGATCAATATTTTCACCAACATCTTCTATAAGCAAGGGGGTATATGCTATTATCTATGTTAATTAGACCCATATCTTCTTGTTCACTCATAGTTTGTATCGATCACAACACTAGTTTGTAAGTACTTTGATTTGTAATTAATAAAGTTTGGATTTTTTAGTGCCCTTTTGGGAAATTTGTAATCATGGCATTTTGACACATGCTGTATTCTAGACATTTTTGCAGAAACTGTTAGTGTTATCCTCTAAGAGCTGGTGTTTGCCAACTTTGCACAAACCATTCAGTTTGAATTATGGTTTTGAGATGTGCTGGCGTTTCTTAGGAATGCAATTCCCAAAATCGTAGGTGTGACATAAGTCACTTTGGACTTGGGGTGCATGGGCATTGAGGCATATTTGTAGGGTGCAGGCCCCATAATCAATATCAGTTATTGGCCTTTCCTGTGCAGAATGTTTGTGTAATTTGTGATTATGCAAGAATGCTATTGTCTGTCTACTGTCTTGTACATGTGTATCTGTTATCTGTTGAGAGGATTAGCCGCACAATTTTGAGCAACTGCCTTAAGAAAGGATATCAAGGCGCCAGAAAAAGTGCAGAGACGGACAACTAAATTAATAAAGGGAATGAGGAAAGGTTAACGAGCTTAAACCTGTTTAGTTTAGAGAAACGGCGCCTTAGAGGGGATCTAATAAATTTATATAAATATATACGGGGCCTTTATAAACCATTGTCTGGAAACCTATTCATTAATAGGACTATACACAGGACACGGGGTCACCCATTTAGACTGGACGAAAGGAAATTCAGCCTAAAGCATAGGAAGGGTTATTTTACAGTGAGAGCAATAAAGCTGTGGAATTCTCTGCCTGTTGAGGTGTTTGAATCAGAGACTGTACAGTCTTTTAAACAACAACTTGATGATTTCCTGCAAAAACATAATATTAAAGGTTATAATATTTAATATGTGCGTAAAAGCTTCTTGATCCCGGGAGAAATCTGTTACCATTCTGGGGTCAAGAAGGAATTTTTTCCCAGTATGTTGCATATTGGCGAGCGCTTCAGACTGGGTTTTTTTGCCTTCTTTTGGATCAACAGCAGTAGGTGATGTGTGAGAGGCTGAACCCGATGAACGCATGTCTTTTTTCAGCCTATGTAACTATCTAACTATATAAGGTGCTATCCTAGTAATACCTAAACTACTACTGTATATTATCATCTATATGCATTTTACCTTTCTTAACTGGAAGCAGGCCTGCAATCAGCATTGTGTCCCATAAATTGTATAAATGCATGGTGTGATTTGTATCTGTTTGAGATTAATGGATACTGCTATGAGCCATCAGAATGTAAGTTTCTTTGCAATCTATAAACATTACCTCCCTTAGGGTACAAACTAATAAACATGTCAGCTTTGATTGTATCCGTACAAGACACAGAAAAATATAAATATCACGGATTTTGGAAAAGCTTTAAAATGCACATACCTGTTATTACTATTTGACACTTCTTTTATGTACAATCAAAAGAAATTGTGCTTTGCATGAAATAACTTGCAGCAACTGAAGAATTTGCTTTGAAACATTTACATAAAACAGAAACAATGTTTGCAAAACAGATGGGCTTTGATTCCTTTTAATCCCTTCACAACTAAGATAAAAAATTACAAGTTATTTAAACCAGGGGGGGCTCTATTACCTCCTTAAAGCTAACGCTATCGCTCACATAAATGAGAGTTAGCACCAGTGGCGTCACTAGGGTTGGTGTCACCCGGTGCGGCAACTTATGGTGTCACCCCCCCCCCCCCCCGAGTTTTCCGGCTTTTTTTTTTTTTAAACTACTCTTACTCCAGTCCTAAATCAGTACTCCCATATAACACTGAATGCTCATACACACAGCACACATTACTGTGAGGTTTATTGCTGTGGAGCTCTGCTCGCACAACTTTTTGCCAACTGCCAGCAAGTACGATGCCTGTTCGAAGGCAGTGAAAGCACACATGGATATATATTGCCCCCAGCAGCTCACCCATGGATATATATTGCCCCCAGCTCACATATGGATATATTGCCCCAGTTCACAATTATATATTGCCCCCAGCAGCTCACCCATGGATATATATTGCCCCAGCTCACATATGGATATATTGCCCCAGTTCACAATTATATATTGCCCCAGCAGCTCACCCATGGATATATATTGCCCCAGCTCACATATGGATATATTGCCCCAGTTCACAATTATATATTGCCCCCAGCAGCTCACCCATGGATATATATTGCCCCAGCTCACATATGGATATATTGCCCCAGTTCACAATTATATATTGCCCCCAGCAGCTCACCCATGGATATATATTGCCCCAGCTCACATATGGATATATTGCGCCTCAGCTCACATATGGATATATATTGCGACTCAGCTCACACATGGATATATTGTCCCAGACCAGCTCACACATGGATATTGCCCCAGCTCTCATGGATATGCCCCCAACACACATGGATACTGCCCCAAGCACACATGGATACTGCCCCCAGCACACATGGATATTGCCCCAGCTCCTCTCATGGATATTGCCCCAGCAGCTCTCATGGATTTTGCCCCAGCTCCTCTCATTGATATTGCCCCAGCACATGGATACTGCCCCAGCAGCTCATGGATATACTGCCCCAGCTCATGGATATACTGCCCCAGCTCATGGATATACTGCCCCAGCTCATGGATATGCCCCAGCTCATGGATATGCCCCAGCTCATGGATATGCCCCAGCTCATCCGTATTTAGAACAATGGAAAAACAAAGAACAAGCACACCAGATAAGGGGGAAAGGAAAGAAAGAGATTTTCCTTACAGCAAAGAAGTATATCTCCTTCTTTGTGATCTCCATAAGCTTCTTTCAATAGGAGAATGCGTATGTTATCTTGTATGTACCTCAAAAAGAGGGGAAAAGGTTACATAGCGTAATATGTTGGAATATTGCTTAAAAATGTTTAAACCGCCAAGTGTGCACTCACGGTTTGTGAGAGCTTCCAGCTCTCGTATGGTCGCCTCTCAAGTGTTAGATGGGCCGACTTGATTGCCCGTATCTCTGGATAGGTAGTACCCAGCTCATGGATATAGTGCGTGCCCCAGCTCATGGATAGCGATCGGGAGGTGATACGGGCATACGGGTTAAAAAACCCGTTAGTGAATCGGTGTTAGCGTTTTAGTGATTTGGAACCACCTGAACTGCTGATCCGATATAAAGTTTCCAAATATAATCCAATTGTAATCAGATCAATTCAGATTGATTCAAATGATTTGATTAAATTGCATTCACTGTGCAATGCAAATTCCGTAACCCTAATCATAATTCTAGCGTTACGCTAGTAAAATATCAGAAACCCTAAACCTAAACATAATCCTAGCCCTAAAACAAGCAGAAATAGTAATCAAAACCCTAAAAGTAACCTTAACCCTAAAACAAGTAGAAATAACAACCATAACCTTAAACCCTAAGGGCCCTATTGCAATCTTCACACAAACGTTTGCGCCGGTGCAAAAACGCATTAACGCGAGGGTAAAACCCTATGCGCTGAATGTCGTATTACAATGTCAGAGCAACAAACGCGCGTATACATCTACCACGGGTGAACCTGCGCAAACCCTGCCCGTGCGTACTGTACTGTGCGCGTCCTATACTTAACATTGTGAGCGCAAATGCGTTTGTGCGCTGGTACGCAGATGGTATTACAATCTATGCGCAGTTTGTAACGCACAGCCTTTGCGCGCATAGTTTTAGCAACTCCTAAAAGCTGGTGTTAATGGCAAATTCTATCAACTTGACCGAAACCAAATACACCAGCCCAAAAAAAAGAACGCAGCAAAGTATAGTTACACATTCTACACATACCAAACCAATAAAATGGAGAAGTTGTGCATGTTTTTATTATTGCTGCAGCATATATGCGCAGATTGACTTTGACAGGTGCAAAAACTTAACGGGAGACAAATGTGTTTCTTAATTCTGATTGGCTCAATCGCGTGAAAAAACAGTCTGCACACTGATTTCTAACAGTTAATAACCCTTCAAGAAGTCTCTGAAAACACATTACTTTAGAAAAGCCTATTGGCTCACTCCATGATTCCCCACTGTTCATTTCTTGCGCCATCTTTCCACCCAGTCCACATGCGCCAAATACTTCACATACTCTATTTACCCTCACCTAGCGTGTCACCCCTCTACTCTTAGATTGTAAACTCTTGAGCAAAGTCCTCTCTCCTATGGTTCTGAGTGTTTAGGCCAGACGAATGCAGTGATCACGTCCGTGTTGCCGCACAGTTTAACGTCCATCGTAGCATAGAATGATGAGCAATAGAGACCCACACACGAAGTATGTGTGCACCGAACTGCACACGCACAACGCACGTGGCAAACGGACGCAAGTTAAGCAAGAACATAAAAACACTAGACGGACGCGCAGAGTGCGCCACGTCAGCGTAGCGTTCTGTGTCAGTGATGAGATCTCAAACGCAGCGCATTTGCGACGTCCAGCACCTTGACGCACAAAATGGCTTTTCATATCCCTTTCAAATTTTTATCATTTTTCATATTAATTTTGTTTCCCATAGCTCCCTTTTTTTTCTACGTCCGTCAACAAAAACGGACCGTGTGGTGTCTACAGTAAATTTTGTCAGTACATCCATCCGTTGTGCACGCACGCAGAGTGCGTTCTGACTGCGTTCGTCTGACATTAGCCTTAACTTTGTATATTTATTTGTTGTTCTGTCTCACCCATTGTACGCCGCTTTGGAACTTGTTAACGCGTTATAAATACTTGGCACTGTAACAGTTAAATTGGGGGTGGAATAAAGTATTGAAAACTTTACGCCAGGGACGAATACATGTTATGGGTAAAATACAGAATAGAGCTAATAAAGTATCCTTGCTCTACTTAGTTTATTGAACGGAAGACAAAAGTTGGAATTTGTCAAGTACAAGTAACTGTATTATCAATGTGTCACAGACTAATTTAAAAATTAAATCTAACTCTGGATTCTCAATTGGCACATTTACACTTCAGTAGATTTTCATCTACTGGCAAAGATCCTGGATAAATATTTTCCCAATGGTGAGAAGCCATTCAATTACTGTAAAGGCGGTGAAAGAGGAATTATTGCTATTGAGTTTTATTTTCATTGACCAAGGTCAATCCTCTTGAATTTTTCGAACCTGTAAGGTAAGCAGAAGATGCAAGCAGCACACGTATCTAAAGACACCGGGTAGCCTCCATCTACTCATAAGGCTATATATCAATAATATTATTATTAATGTTGTGTGTTTTGTTGTTGGCTTGTAAATAATATGATCTCCGTATCATGGGATAAAAAGCACTTTACACTGCATTTTATTCTGTTCCACTTAAATTTGGAATCATAAGCTATTATAAAATGCAGGTGGAAGAGAATTAGGAAAAATGCGTAACAGATTCCCGACTTTTAGCTAATCTGTCAAACGAGCAGAGACGATAGTGCTTTTTATACAGTGTGAGTATGACACTGCTCTCTGCAATCTGCCACGCAAGTTCAAACACAGAATATTCACACTGTATTTACTCTACATCTAATTCTTCCCATGTTGCAGTGTCCTCGGGGAAAGCAGTAGTTATTAATTGTCAGAGAAATATAACAGTTAAAAAGCCTTACCTTTGCAGATCTCAAATGTAGCAAGCACTAGGTTTCCTTTTTAATAAAATAAGTGGGTACAGTGGTGAATCATTACTTATTTCCTAGATACATTGGGTTATCGTCAATATTTTCAAAGCATGTGTCTCCTGTTAAAAAAAAAGAAAAACAAGTACGTGTTGAGTACAACTGGTTCTTATTCTAACATTGATCTATTATATAGAATACTACAACTCTCCCCGTGTCTCCAATCTTTTAACAGGTCTCTAAAAATACATTACTTCAGAGGCACCTATCAGTTCACGCCATAATTCCCCCGTTGCACCTTTCCTAATCTATCTCCCGCACAACCCCCATGAATACCATTACTTCTCGTACACTATTTACTATCACCTCTGTGTCACCGAACTTGTCCTAGATTGTAAGCTCTTGAACAGGGTCTTCTTTTCAGATATTTCTCCTTGTCTCATACTTATTTGTTACGTTTATGTTTGCTCCACCCATTGTACAGCTCTATGGAATGTGTTGGCACTTTATAAATACAGTAATTGTTATAATATATAGTTATATATATATATAAAAATAATCAAAAAGGTTATGCACTCACGGTTCACCACTTGATCTCAGTACCCGGTGCTCAGCTATGGCCTCAATTGACACAAAACCGCAGGAAAGCCAGCACTCCAGGGATTCTCAAAATGTTTTCCTTTATTCATTCCATAAAAAAGTCAACGTTTCGGCTCACAATAATGAGCCTTCCTCAGGACATACATCTGTCCTGAGGAAGGCTCATTATTGTGAGCCGAAACGTTGACTTTTTATGGAATGAATAAAGGAAAACTTTTTGAGAATCCCTGGAGTGCTGGCTTTCCTGCGGTTTTATATATATATGTATATATATACAGTATATATACTCATTTAAGTTGTGGTGGAGGGCAAAAAAATGAGATTATAAGCATCCACACAGCAAATAATAAAGTTTATTATTGCAGAAGTCATTTACACATCTTAGCAATTCAGAGAACTGCTTCACAGAGCTCATGTGCTACATTCCCCATAAGCAGCATGGAACTCTGGTTAAGACATGCAAATGACGTTTACAATTTCCTATCTTTTTGCTTCCTGGGTCTGTTTTAACACAGAACCCTCTTATCAGTGCCTCGCCATAGTAAATGGCTTTTTTAGCAAAGGTCAGGTTTATGCAACATGTCGCAGCCACTCCTGAACAGCTGTTTTTGGCTTATTATGATATATCTAATAATAATATATATGTATGTGTATATATATATATATATATATATATATATATATAACACCAGGAAAGTGTTTTGTATTTAATGTATTACATGCACCCGCTTAGTTTAGGTTGAGTGCAACCTTTTTGCTGTTTATATATATACAGTGGTATAATTAGGTTTTGTGCTGCCCTAGGCCTGAGTAAACTCGTGCACCCCCCAATTTAAATTTGAGGCACCCCTTCCTGTCAAGGGCACACCTCTTCCTGGTTAATCCCCACCCTTCCTCTTTAAGCTCCACCTTTTCCTCTTAGAGCTCCGCCTTTTCCTCTCTTTATATTATAAGTGGATACCAAGTGCCTACTTGTATATTTTGTATACCATTTCAAATGTATCTATTGAGATAAATAAAATTGTAAAAATGCTTGAATTTAAACATTTCATATACTGTAGAACAGCCACGCATCTCAAGTATACTGGATCACAGCCGCTCTAATTGGTTGAACAATAAAATCCACAGAAACGTGCACTGCATATGAGCGTATCACAGAGCTGCACAGCAATAAAACCCACAGTAATGTGCATTGTGTATGAGCGTATCCCAGAGCTCCAGGGCAATAAAACTCACAGTAATATGCAGGGTGTATTACAGAATCCACAGCATTAAAACTCCCAGCAATGCAATGTGCAGTGTGTGTGTCAGCGTATCAAAATCCACAGCAATAAAACTCCCAGCAATGCAATGTGCAGTGTGTATGAGTGCATCAGAATCCACTGCAATAAAACTCCCAGCAAACCGAGTGTATATGAGCACACAGCAATTATTTATTCTATATTTACCGGCGTCAGCAGTGGGGTGCCACTGCCAGAGGGTGCACCGTGGCTTTGATTCCCTTCCCGGTGGGTGTTCAGTCCAGAATAGAGTGAGAGTCCATGTTAACGAAAGGGCGGGCAGCTGCATACGTGCGTGCGTGCGTGTCACGTGGTTCAGCCAATCAGGTGGTACTGAGACTCAGTATCACCTGACTGGCCGGACCACATGACCTGCACGCACGCAGCCTCACCAGGAGCCAGGCAGCTCAATGACAAATTTCTATCACTGCAGTGCTGGTTATGAAAAGGTCCACTTTAAACAGCAGTAAGCAGACAGGGCTTCATATTCTGATGAAACCCCCCCTTTACCTGCCGTTTACTGTCATCGTCTCTCTCTACACACAAATCACATCCCCCTCCCCTCTCCTAGAGCTGCTGCGGGGCAGGGGTGGAGCTATGGAGGGAGGAGAGGGGGATTTTTATTCTATTTGATTTTATTCCGTATGCAAACGCCCTGCTCCGCTGCTCATTGTTTGAGAAAACAGCTCAAAGCTGACACACAGTGACAGTGGCACTTCTTAGTACCCCCTAATGACACCCTAATAATCACTGGTACCTGGGGCAGCCCGGCCTCTGCCACTCCCCTAAGTACACCTCTGCTCTGTGATATGCTCACACACAAGTTTGGCGAACTGCCAGCAAGTATAGTGCTGTTTGAAGGCATTGCAAATCCCCATAGAGAAGTAATGGTTAATCTATTCAGAGAACACCAAACAGCAGAGAAATGGCAGTGAAATACCCTGATGTTCGGTGGTTTCAATCAGCAGGTTTATTCAGGCGAACTCCATATATATATATATATATATATATTTATTTGTGGGGAACCATTACAATAATCACGATATTTTTTATTATATTTACTGTGCCACAAATTACCTTTTATAATGTGTGGGTTATATCAGGATTCCACTCCCTGAAGAAACCATCAGCAATACAACATACAGAGAGTTTAAATAAAAATATGCTAAATAAATAAGTTGCTGATGCTGAACACAGAAACAGGGTCCAGTCAAGATCAGGAATTAGTGAAACCTAAATGCTCACAATTACATAATTCAGTCCTTTTTGAAGCGTTTACAATAATGAGTTTTACAAAGGAAGAGTTTTATGCGTTGTGTTTATGTGCCTGAGAATTTTAAACCGCATTACTCTGTGCCATGTCCATCTGTTATGCCAATGCTAAAGTCCTAAAGGTAATAAAATATCTACCAGAAACGTCAACACCTGTTCCAATTATGCAGTCGACAAAGCAGAGTATTGCAGCATTAATTTGTTTCCCTGTGTTTCCTTTTTATTTTGCAGAATTCAAGGTGTTATCACAATGTTTTATGACATAATAAAACCAGTTGATAGGTAATTAAATGTCCTGCTTGATCTGAATCGATAGTCAAGCAGCCTCCCCTTATAATCTATTAGCATGCAGAAGCCCCGCGATTGCAAATCAAGCTACCGTGGCCAGGAAGGGAGCGCGAGACGCATTTCACAGGGAGACGTTTCATAGAAATGAGGAGAGGTAATGATAATGTTAATCTTGTGAAATCACAATGAAAGCAAACCATAAGAATATCTGGAATCATAAAGACATAAATATTAGTATTGTGCTTACATTGACAGATAACGTATCTCCTTTATATGTGTCTAGACGTCTTCTTAAGCAGGGTTGTTTTACACAATATTTATCACATACTGTGCCCTGAAATATGAAAGGAATGCAAGAAGACTCATGCCAGCAATGTTTCAGACAAAACCAAAAGTGCTGCCGACACTTTTCCTGCCCTTGCCAACCCTACTATGTTTTTGACTTTTCCCTATGATCAGCCTTTTCTCTTTCCAGCTGGCTTCTGAATGACATTACGTTATTCTCTTTAAGTCCAGACCAGGTCTTTTTCACTCCACTTATTTAAGGGAGTTGCCCCTAACTCTCATTAAAAGTGTGCATTGGACTCTGACTTAAGGATGTACAATGTTCATAGAGTCAAGAGATTCACATGCAAACATGTAACATACAAAAAAAAAATCCAGAAAAATGCTTAAAATATCCTAAAAAAATCTATAAATAAAGAGACTCTTTACTGCAGAATGTTTTAATGAACAGTTTATTAGATATTGAATTAAAAGGGGAATATTTTTAACATTGAAGCCTATGGGATTCGCCTGAATAAACCTGCTGAATTAAAACACCAAATGGCAGGGCAATTCGGCAACTTTTCACTGCTGGTTTGTGTTCTCTGAATAGCCGAAGCAGTGCTTTTTCAGGGGGATTTTACTGCCCTCGAACAGGCACCGAACAGGCACCGTATGTGCAGGCAATTCACCAACATTTGGCAAACTGCCTGCTCTCTGGATAGCCGAATGGCCAAGAAAGGTAACCGAACGCTGAAAATCAGTGTTCGGTTACCTTTCTCCAGCCATTCGGATCTCTTTGAATTACCTTGATATGAACATATTTTCCTACATATTTATTTTCTGTTAATCTGTATATTTGTGTTGTTTTTAATATCTTGCATTTTATTACTTTGTATTTCTGTACCGGCTGTAACAATTCAGTGTTTTTGAACCCAGTACATACTTGAAAAAGAGAGTAATCTCAAATGTATCTTTCCTGGTAAAATACTTTATAAATAAATAAATATCTGAAAGGATATTCTGCTATTAACCCTTCTACACAAACACATGTAAATGCTTTCTCAAGAAAATACCCATAACTCTATATATAAATGGGTTTTTAACGCGTCCGTCGCCGTCGTTGGCTGCGCACGCACCCATCACAGTCGCTCACTCAGCCCTCCGTCTCGGCAGTTAGAAAAACTCCTCCCGCCGATGAGATGAAACCGCCCCCTTCTAAACAAGTCTGCAAACCACACTCTACAACAATAGACTGCCCTCTGGACAGGCTTAACACCTAGTAGCGTATAATATCCATTTACATACCTTACCGTGCACACAATTACTACAGTAGTTATAGGGTAGTTATATAGGTAGTTATACAGGGTAGGTATATAGGGTAGTTACAATTGCTTAAAGTCCCTGTACAGTACAGATACAAGGTGTTACTGTAATTTCCATACACAGGCATTAT
Organism: Leptobrachium leishanense; assembly: GCA_009667805.1. NCBI lineage: Eukaryota > Metazoa > Chordata > Amphibia > Anura > Megophryidae > Leptobrachium > Leptobrachium leishanense. The sequence goes on along the minus strand of CM019071.1, from coordinate 24,360,400 downwards.
GTCACATACAGGGGTGCCGGACAAAATCCAGACAGCCAGGTTCCCTAATGCCAACATCAGGACGGTCAACTTCCAGACAGAACAAGTGCTGGACATACCAAGTTCCCTACACGGCCAACTTCCAGACATCCATAATCCCAGCAGCTAACCCTAATACTAACACCCTAACCCTAGGTTTAAGGGGGTTAGGGCTAGGTTTATGGGGGTTAGGGCTTGGTTTAGGGGGATTAGGGCTAGGTTTAGGGGGATAGGGTTAGGACTATGTTTAGGGGATTAGGGCTAGATTTAGGGGGTTAGGGCTAGGTTTAGGGGGTTAGGGTTAGGACTAGGTATAGGGGGTTAGGGCTAGGTTTAGGGGGTTAAGGTTAGGTTTAGGGGGTTAGGGCTAGGTTTAGGGGGTTAGGGTTCGGGCTAGGTTTAGGGAGTTAGGGAGTAGGGCTAGTGTTAGCTGCACGGATTTTGGATGTCTGGAAGTTGGCTGTCAGGGAGTTGTCACTGTAGAGAAGTTGGCCGTCGGGATTTTGGCATTAGGGAACCTGGTTGCAGGGATTTCGACCCAAACCCCACATATAGATATTCTGTTTACATTCTATAGGTATTTTTTGGAAGCTGCATTGGTAATAACCTTATTATCAGGGCTCGAGTCCTGCAGGAACACGCGGGAACGGCTTCCTGCTGTGGCCCGAGCCCGTAAAAAAAGCTGGCCGCACATTGCCGGCGCCGCGGCCGCGTGGTTTCCTCCTACGACTAGCGGCCGCTGGCAGGAAGTGCGCCGCTCGCCTGGGATCCAACAGCCAGCCGCGATTGGCTGTTGGATCCCAGGCGAGCGGTGCACTTCCTGCCAGTGAGCGCAAGTCATAGGAGGAAAACACGCGGCTGCGGCGCCGGCAATGTGCGGCCAGGTTGTTTCGGGCCTGGCAGAGGTGAGCTGGGGGCCGGGGCAATATACCCATGTGAGAGCTGGGGCACTATATACATGTGAGAGCTGGGCACTACGTATATACATGTGAGAGCTGGGCACTATATACATGTGTGAGCTGCGCACTATATACATGTGAGAGCTGGGGCACTACATACATGTATGAACGGGGCACTACATACATGTGTGAGCTGGGGCAATATATACATGTGTCAGCTGGGGCACTATATACATGTGAGAGCTGGGGCAATATATACATGTGAGAGCTGGGACAATATATACATGTGTGAGCTGGGGGCAAATATATCCATATAACCAGTGCTGGGTATATTATTCTGGGGGTTCAGTGCTGGGTATATTATTCTGGGGGCTGAGTGCTGTGTATATTATTATTCTGGGGGCTCAGTGCTGTGTATATTATTATGGGGGCTCAGTGCTGTGCATATTATTCTTGGGGCTCAGTGCTGTGCATATTATTCTGGGGGCTCAGTGCTGGGTATATTATCCTGGGGGCTCAGTGCTGTGCATATTATTCTGGGGCTCAGTGCTGTGTATATAATTCTGGGGGCTCAGTGCTGTGCATATTATTCTGGGGGCTCAGTGCTGTGTATATAATTCTGGGGGCTCAGTGCTGTGCATATCATTCTGGGGGCTCAGTGCTGTGTATATAATTCTGGGGGCTCAGTGCTGTGTATATAATTCTGGGGGCTCAGTGCTGTGCATATAATTCTGGGGGCTCAGTGCTGTGCATATTATTCTGGGGGCTCAGTGCTGTGTATATAATTCTGGGGGCTCAGTGCTGGGTATATTATTCTGGGTGCTCAGTGCTGTGTATATAATTCTGGGGGCTCAGTGCTGGGTATATTATTCTGGGGGTACAATGCCTGTGTATATAATTCTGGGGGGTCTTTGCATGTATATATAATTCTGGGGGTCTGTGCCTGGATATATATATATATACAGTGGCAAGAAAAAGTATGTGAACCCATGGGATTACGTGGAGTTTTGCATGAATTGGTCATAAAATGTGCTCTGATCTTCATCTAAGTCACAACTATTTGAAAAACACAGTCTGCTTAAAATAATACAACACAAACATTATATGTTTTCATGTTTTTGTTGAACAGAACATGTAAACATTCACAGTGCAGGGTGGAAAAAGTATGTGAACCTTTGGACTTAATAACTGGTTGACCCTTCTTTGGCAGCAATAACCTCAACCAAACGTTTCCTGTAGTTGCAGATCAGACCTGCACAACGATCTGGAGTAATTTTGGACCACTCCTCTTTACAAAACTGTTTCAGTGTAGCAATATTCTTGGGATGTCTGGTGTGAATCGCTCTCTTAAGGTCATGCCACAGCATTTCAATCGGGTGGAGGTCAGGACTCTGACTGGGCCACTCCAGAAGGCGTATTTTGTTTTGTTGAAGCCATTCTTTTGTTGAATTACTTGTATGCTTTGGGTCATTGTCCTGTTGCATCACCCATCCTCTGCGGAGCTTCAGTTGGCGGACAGATGGTCTTACGTTTTCCTGCAAAATGTCTTGATAAACTCTGGAATTCATTTTTCCATCAATGACAACAATCTGTCCAGGCCCTGAGGCAGCAAAGCAACCCCAAACCATGATGCTCCCTCCACCATGTTTTACAGTGGGGATGAGGTTTTGATGTTGGTGTGCTGTGCCTTTTTTCTCCACACATAGTGTTGTGTGTTTTTTCCAAATAACTCAATTTTGGTTTCATCTGTCCACAGAATATTTTGCCAGTAGTGCTGTGGAACATCCAGGTGCTCTTTTGCAAACTTCAAACGTGCTGCAATGTTCTTTTTGGACAGCAATGGCTTCCTCCGTGGTGTCCTCCCATGTACTCCATTCTTGTTTAATGTTTTCCTTATTGTAGATGTGTCAACAAAAATGTTAGCATGTGCCAGAGATTTCTGTAAGTCTTTAGCTGACACTCTATGATTCTTCTTTACCTCATTAAGCATTCTGAGCTGTGCTCTTGCAGTCATCTTTACAGGACGACCACGCCTAGGGAGAGTAGCAACAGTGCTGAACTTTCTCCATTTGTAGACAGTCTGTCTTACTGTGGACACATGAACATCAGGCTTTTGGAGATACTTTTGTAACCCTTTCCAGCTTCATGCAAGTCAGCAATTCTTGATCGTAGGTCTTCTGAGAGCTCTTTTCTGCGAGGCATGGTTCACATCAGGCAGTGCTTCTTGAAACCAGTATACCCAAAACTGGTGTGTGTTTTTAAAGGGCAGGACAGCTTTCAGAAACACATCCAATAATATCACACTGATTGGACTCAAGGTTGGCTCACTCCTGGCTCCAATTAGCTCTTGGAGAAGTCATTAGGCTAGGGGTTCACATACTTTTTCCACCCTGCACTGTGAATGTTTACATGTTATGTTCAATAAAACACATGAAAACACATAATGTTTGTGTTGTATTATTTTAAGCAGACTGTGTTTTTCAAATTGTTGTGACTTAGATGTACATCAGAGCGCATTTTATGACCAATTCATGCAAAACTCCACGTAATCCCAAAGGGTTCACATACTTTTTCTTGCCACTGTATGTATGTGATATATATATTATATATAACGTGTTAGTCCAGTTGCCAAAATCACGAGTATACCTGTACAGAGTGATACCTTTCACCGATCAGTATAGTTTCCAGTTTACACTCTTGAAAGCTTGTCTTTTAAATGTAATGTTAACCCAATAAAAATGGTATCACTACGTACTGCTATACTCGTGATATATATATTTTTTCTTCGTGTAATAGGGGTTGTGGAATTCGTGGGTGAGTTCCCTCACTTTTTTTTCCAGGACTTGACCCCCTGCTTATTATGATTACTACAAATCCCCAAAAGCAGGAGATCTGACTATTTTTATTATCTAAAGAATACTCATAGATAGGGTGTAGCAATCTCAGTGTCCCCCCCTCCCGACAGTAGGGAGGTCAGTCAATTAATGTTCACAAATCTTCTGATATAACACCTCAAAAGAAAAAACATAAGATACATCCTAGTACAGTATGTAAAACAATATGGATGACAGACATATTATTTTACATACTTTACTAGGATGTATCTTATGTTTTTCTATTGAGGTGTTACATCATATGAAGAACTGTGAACACTAATTGACGACATCCCTACTGTCGGGGGGGGGGGGCACTGAGATTCCTACACCCTATCTATGAGTATTTTTTATATATATCGGTGTTAGGCTAGGGTCAGACGAACGCATTTATTCGCATCGTCCGTGAAAAAGCGTGTTCGAACAAATGGACGTATTTTTTCACGGAATACGCGATAGCGTTCATACGATGCGCATTTCCGTCCGTGATTTTGTACGGATCATAAATAAAACCCTTTTTGCGTCTGGACATTATGTTAGCCGGACATTAGCAGCGTCTGACGTCTCCTAATCACACACACATGCCGCTAGTGGAAGCAGCGCACTCTGTACGTCAGTACTAGCGGTATCACGTTCTCGAAAAAATGCGTTTGTTTGCCGCTTGCGTGCGCCCCTACTTCGTACATTGCCCGTCATTTGCTGCTACTACGGCCGTGATAAAGTGTGGCTGCACGCGCGTTCGCACTGCGTTCGTCTGATCCTAGCCTGTGGAGATAACACGTGTGGTGAAAGCAGATCGTGTTTTTAATTCTATTGTTCGTGCTCGTGCTATTGGTATTTTTATTATCTACCTTCACCACATTTTCTGTATTTGAGGCAAAGTCCATGTCTTCCTGTTTGCTAATAATGCGGACCCAAAGTGAAATTGTGCAAGAAAAGGGACACCATGTAGAGTTTAGAACCATTCATCCCTGCAATATTTTTGTAAACGATAAATGTTGTTTTCAAACTTTGATAAACCGAGGTCCGGTCTCAATGAAAATGGACAACTCTGCAGAGACAAAAATCTTCAGATGTCTTTTAGTGGTGTCTTGAACACAGAGCTATCCATCAAAATGTCCTGGAAATGACATTATTGATTAACCTGCCTTAGTGCACAGGAATCCAAGTGTAAAGAAGAACGGATTCTAATGAGGAATCCCCAAGGCATCACAACTGTTTTTGTGTGAAGAATCAATGGACAACACTTATTATGGAGAAAGTAATCATTAAATAAGAAAGAATGGAGTTTAACAGTATTTAAGGATGAGTTTTGCACGCACAGGCCATTCACATACCTACATGCACTGTTGCTGTCACACTGAAAATAGATAATCCTTTTCTCCATTTAATTTACTATTTTCTGACTAAAATAATGTTTTCTGTACTAGTTATGTTTATATCACGTATTACATTTCTGTTAACTGCCGTAATATAATAAGACGATGACTTTTTTTAACACTAACCCTGAAAGTAAACATTTTAGGGTGACAAACATAACTCTAAAACTAAAACAGTTGAAAAAAAATAAAAAATTTCTATTACGGCCACATCAAATTCAGTCTCTACCTAAAAGCGTTTCTGAAAAATGATAGGAGATGTTGAATTCAGAAGTGTCTGAATTGGAGTGTCTTTTTATTTCTTTTTATTTTGCGACTATATTGTTGAGTAATTTTGTTTACATGCCCAGAAGGGGGCGACGGGGTTTTGTATTAAGCCTGGGTATAATATATCTGTGTATAGGAATACATGCAAAATAGAAATCATAGGGCACTATCACCTGGTGAGAGCTAACCCTAGCGTCAGCATGTTTTTTTCGTTAGCGCCAGGTAAAATGAGTCTAGCGCCTGACCAACAGATCGTTTGCCTCCAGCTAGAAACGGCAAAAATCACTTAGCGCGTCGCCATTAGCGTTTTGTAGCGCGAGCTTACTGTACTAGAGATCTCTAGTGCTCTTGCAACTAACAGCGCTAATTTCTGGAGCGATGCTAATTGCAAAATTTTACCTACTGCTCAACCCTGGTGGTAACTCCAAAAAAACACAAAAAAGCAGGTCCACGCCCAAATTAACGGGCAATTAACAGGCAATTGAAAGGAATGCAGCACAGGTGTTCTCTTGGCCTGATACACCATAGTAATGGATCTGGTCAGCAATATCGCTGCTGTTGCAGTAAGCTCTATTATGATAGATATGTATCCTTTATCCCCAAATATCCTAGTTCTAATATATTGCCTGATTCTAAACATTTTTGCTGGGGATTATTTATAATATGTAAGCGGTTGATTATTAGGGTGACCGTTCGGACCATGTTTAAAGGGACAAATGGATAAGTCTTGCCCTGAAACATGTATTATTTATATGCTGCAGCAGGGAAATTATTGTCGCTCACCTGGCCTTCTTTTGGATCTATTAAATGCAGTGTAATATTTCTACATGCTGTTGGGTGGCATTTATCATGCAATGCCCAGCAGCCTTAATTAATATATGTGCATATGTACGTGGATGATACGGCCACCTTGGAGGATTTAATAATGCAGTGGTGTGAGGGCTCTTCTCTGGATGTGTTCATACTTATACAAGATTCTATCCTGTACACAACCGCATTAGCGCTGAGTCTCAGCCCGGGTCTTAGCATTTCTCTAGCGTGCTCTAAACGACCTTGTAAAAACAAATCGTAATGCAACAATCAAGGAAGACAGATATATATATATAACCTTATGATTCCCGGACAACTCTTCCCTAGACGTCTTGAAACAGCATACAATATAAAGATATAAGGAATTGATATTAAGCAGGAACCGGCCTCTTGAGAAGAAGAAAATCTGACAAACGTAAATTACAAAGGAAATTCGGCTTCGTCTGACATGGGGAAAGCCTCATATTCCAAGTCAGACCTTGTGACACCTGAAACAAACTGATCGTGCTGTGTCTCCCTCCCTGTCCCTCAGCTGTCTGGATCCGGCACTGATCCTGCTTAATATCAATTCCGCATATCTTTATTTTGTACGCTAAATGACCCTGTACACAGACTCCCGCAGCCAAGGTGATCTGTTAGTAGGTCGCCAGGCGCTACGTTTTAGCGACTCGTGCTCGATTTATTCTCTAGCGATGGCGTTTCAGCTCACAGCAGGTGATCGGGCCCTTACAGGGTTATTCAGAGAGCGTGAAAAGCAGGAGAATGACTGGAGAATGAAAAATTCTAGGTCAAAATAGCCGATTTGGAAAGTGAGATGAAAGGGAGAATTTTTCTGGTTTGGCTATTTTGACCTAGAATTTTTCATTCTCAAGTTATTCTCCTGCTTTTCACACTCTCTGAATAACCCTGTTAGTGTCCAATAAGTTATTTATTTATTTATAAAAGGATTTTACCAGGAAGGATACATTGAGATTTCTCTCGTTTTCAAGTATGTCCTGGGTTCAAGAACATTGAAGTGTTACAGTTACAGAAATACAAAGTAATACAATGCAAGATATTAAAAAAAACAACACAAATATACAGATTAACAGAAAATAAATATGTAGGAAACATAGTCACTAGGTTACATGTTTACAGGTGCATTCTGTATTGAGGTATGTTAGTAAGGAGCTCTTGAGTGACTTAAGACTGGGGGAAGATTTGATGGTGTCTGGGAGGTTATTCCATAATTGTGGTGCTCTGTAGGAAAATGAGGACCGAGCCGCTGTCTTTTTGTATTGTAGTATTGCAAGTAACGTGCTGGTCCTGGATCGGAGGTTATAGGATGAGGGAGCTGCTTGGGGAAGCAGCCTATTCAGGTAGGGTGGCAGCTTCCCAGAAATGCTCTTAGACACCAGGCTGGAGAGGTGAAGGGTGCGTTTAGACTCCAGCGATGGCCAGTCTAGCTCTTTTAACATGTCACAATGGTGGGTCATGTAGTTACATTGTGATGCAAGTTAGCATTAGACAGTTTGTCATGGTACCTCCTGAGGAAGAGATGATGAAACAAACTACAGCAAAGTATTAGCTGTCAACGTTTAAAACCAGTTCTGCATGAAGCTGTACCTTTCGTAGTGATTTTCGTTATCACAGGTTATCGACGGCAGTGTATGCAGATTACAGCTGGATCATTTCTAGATAATAAATCCACTTTTAATAAAATAATTTAAATGTCTGCTCACGGAGTACAGACTATTCCTATTAAGTGTTGTTCTATAAAACGAGATGAGTGTTTCCGAGCAGCCGCTGAGCGGTCAAAATTAGGCGGGCAGAGCGTTGTTATATGCCATTATAACCTTTGAAATGTGTGAAGCTATTCAGCCCGTACAATCCTAAACTAGAAAACAAGATCTTGCTGATGCGAGGCCATGTACAAATAGGTAACCTACAACAAAAAGGTCAAAAGAATTCTCAAATACCATTTGATTTGCCTGTGGACGACGGCTCGAGCGCACGGTTTAGGAGTTACAAACACCATCAGCAATTATAAAAAGAAACCCAGAGCAATCTTATCTCTACCTGTTTGGAGACGATAAAGGTTATATTTACATAGTTTTCTGTTTCAAAACTTTACAAAAGTAATGTAGAACGGAATTCAGCAATGTTATTCTTTTTATGAGGTTGATTGTGAGTTTCCTGAATCTCTCATTATCTTCGTTTCATTGATTTAACCCCTTCCTGCCGCAGGACGTTCCATGCCGTCCTGGTGGCAGGAGGGCTTTGAAGACCAGGGCATATATGTACGCCCCGCTGTCTTCAATGGGGCCGCATTGGCCCCTCCCTGCATCCTGCGTGCCGACTCGCGACGCGCATCATTGGCTGCACGGGGACAGCATGAAGTGAAGCCGTCCCCCTGCAGCCAAATGACGCGCTGCATGTTGGCTGTGGGGGGGGGCACAACCAGTGCCGCGCGACGGCACCTGTCGGCTGAGGCATAACAGCGAAAGCCACCTGTTAAGGGTGCCACCTGCACGTCCTTAAGGGGTTAAGGTCTATAATCAACACTTTGGGTTCGGTTCTTTGTGAATCACAATAGGGGTTACTGCAGGGGTTCAGTGAAATTTTGGTGCTCTTTCGTTCAGCACACTTCAGTGCGATTCAAGTTCCTCAACCCTGCGGTGAAGTACGCCGCACGGGAGCTGCCAAAGACTGATGAATACCGCCGATCAGCCTGCCGGACAGACTGGCGAACGCCAGCAAACTGTCCGCCGCACGCTGCCAAAAAAAGCTGATCACCCGCCGAGAAGGAGGGAAAAAAAATGATATTATTCAAAAGGTGTTAAAAGCAATGAAAATGCATGGAAATAATAAGAATTGATAAAATGGTCTGTTACAGATTAAATAAAAATGGCAAAACAAAAATGGGAATCAAAAATATCCTCTAAAAAAATCCAGGAAGATACCTAAAAACAATTCTAAAAAAATAACTAAATAAAAATGCTTTTTTTGCTGAAACTGAAAAGAATAAACGGTTGAATAAAAAAATAGTTAGAAACGGGGATTTTTTTTTACATTGAAACCAAGGGGATTTGCCTGTTTAAACCTGTCGAACTGACTCACTGAAAATCTGGGCATTTAACCAACATTTCGGTGCAGTTCGGCAATAGATTATCCATTATCATGCCACTGTACAGAGCACTGGTGAGACCTCACTTGGAGTACTGTGTGCAGTACTGGAGACCGTATCTCCAGAAGGATATAGACATCTTAGAGAGAGTTCAGAGAAGGGCTACTAAAATGGTGTACGGCTTGAAGGAGAAAAGTTACCAGGAAAGGCTTAATGATCTTAACATGTACAGCTTGGAAAAAAGACGAGACAGAGGAGATATGATAGAAACATTTAAATACGTAAAGGGAATCCACAAGGTAGAGGAAGGGAGTATATTTAAAAGGAAACAAAGTAGCAAAACAAGAGGACATAGTCTTAGATTAGAGGGGCAAAGGTTTAAAAGTAACATCAGGAAGCATTATTTTACTGAGAGGGTGGTGGATACATGGAACAGTCTTCCAGTTGAAGTGGTTGAGGCCAAAACAGTGATTGAATTTAAGCAAGCATGGGATAAGCATAAGGCTATCCTAAACAAAAGATAAATCCAGGTAAAGTATCCATGTAATTGGGCAGACTAATTCGGCTGAAAGGTTCTTATCTGCCGACATTTTCTATGTTTCTATTACTATTAACCATTACTTCTCTACGGCCGCCGAAGGTCATCGAATTGTGGCAATCTGTGGTGACCTGCTCTGTATTTTGCTGTTGATTCGCCAATATTTGGTGTATCAACATCTTTCTGAATAGCCGAACTGCCAAGAAATTGCACCATATGGGGAAATTCATCAATTTGGTGGCAAGTTCGGCACCTATTGAATAACCCTTCATGTATTAACAAAACTGTATAATTAGGTGCTTATACTTCAACGTTAAATTCGTCTGTTTGACATGGGTCAAGCCCAAAAAAAAAGGCATGGTAACTTGTCTAGATTTCTTCTACCAGCTTCACTGGAACATTGTTATATCTGTCCACCTACAGCTTATTTTCCTTCTTTTTTAAGGTATAAATGTCACATTTAAGTACATTCACGTCACCCATTTTACACCTTGCTACATTTCTTGCTATTTCACCTTTTCTCTGAGCGTTCAAGGTTAAACTGTTGAGCTAAAAGACAAGTTGCCAGTTCCATTTAAGCGATATATATCACAAATTCACAGGAGCATGACAAGAACAAGACCACTGACACCAGAATACAGCCGCAGAATTGGGAATACATGAGAAGTTTAACTTTAATTATAATGCTTTGAGACTGTACCGTTAATGCACATGCAATTACCAAGCAAGCAGGATAATATCTCGGCACCTGGTGTGAGTGGCTGCAGGAATTTTCCAAGCATCGGGTTCTTAAATGTGTTACTTCTATGTGTTAAAAGAACATTTCCTTTGATGTAACACAATTGATGACTATGGGTTTCAATTTCACATGTTAGAGCTTTTTATGAGAGCTGTGTCCCGGTGATCATTGCTTGAGTACTGTGCAAAGGTGAAAGCTTTTGTTATTGCAGAAAATTGCTTTCTTTAGTTTTTGGAACTGGTTTTTGTTCCTTTAAAAAAAATGTACCGTTTGCACGATTTAATGAAGCAAGGCTCACTTAGGCTAGGGTCAAACGAACGCATTATTCGCAGCCACCGTCAAAATGTGCGTCCGAACGCATTGACGTATTTTTTCACAGAATGCGCGAAAACGGTCAGACGACGCACATTTTCGTGCGTGATTTTTTACGGATCGTCAATAAAACACTTTTTGCGTCTGGACGTGATGTTGGCCGGACATTAGCAGCGTCTGACGTCTCCTAATCACGCAAACACGCCGCTAGTGGACGCAGCGCACTCTGTACGTCAGTACTAACGGTTCTTCGTTCTCGAAAAAATGCGTTCATTTTCCACTTGCGTTGCGCGGCCGGACTTACTTCGGTGCGGTCATACTTCGTATATTGGCCGTCATTGCCCGTCATTTGCTGCTACTGCGGCCGTGGTTAAGTGCACCTAAAAGCACGTTAAAAATGCCTTAGTCTGACCCCAGCCTAAACATGAAAATGATCTTAACTATGCATTCCCTCAACCCATTCACTAACCGTGATCTCCCCCAAAAAAGTCAGGAACCAGTGGATTTTTGGAAAATCATTTTAATTAATTATATAATAAGACTATTTGGGAATATTTCCAATTTGGCAGGTGGATGTTGCCATCTGCTGGCTAAATGGCTTTACTACAACTCTGAGTTCCGTGCAAGATCAGCTGGGGTAAGTCAGTCTGAGACAATCCCCAGCTAGTTTTAATAAGTGTTAGATCCTCACGCATCATTGCCATGGTGCTAAAACTCTAGCGCACCTTCTGGAGCCAAATGCAAATGAAATTTGTTGACAATAAATGAGTTTAATTGCAGTGTTGAGAAGGGAAATATTTCCTTTCCTGTGACCAATCTATCTATCTCTATATATATATATATATATTATACAAAAAAGAACACTCCGTATAAATGACCAGATTCTTCCAACATTCCATTTAAAAATAATTCCCATCATTTATTCCCTCAGTTAGGCAATTTGAATATTCTTAAAAAATATGGATATATAAAGGTCTACCCTGCCCTAACCATAGTAAACTACATTTGACATTTTTTGTACGTTTATTATTATTTCTTTTGTTTTGTTTTGTTTGTTATTATTATTATCTTTCACGTATTATTTATTTTATTGATTCACTGTTGTTATGTATCTGACTAATTTCAATAAACTTTTAATTCATAAATATTGGGACATCGTCACAATTCTAACATCTTTGGCTCTATACACCATCACAATGGAGTTGGAATGAAACAAACACAATGTGCTTTAACTGCAGACTGTCAGCTTTAATTTGAGGGTATGTACATGCAACTCAGGTGAACGGTGTAGGACAGCAGTTTGCAGATGTGCCTCCCACTTGTTAAGGGACCAAAAGTAATGGGACAGAATAATAATCATAAATCAAACTTTCCCTTCTTAATACTTGGTTGCAAATCCTTTGCAGTCAATCACAGCCTGAAGTCTGGAACGCATAGACATCACCAGACGCTGGGTTTCATCCCTGGTGATGCTCTGCCAGGCCTCTACTGCAACTATCTTCAGTTCCTGCTTGTTCTTGGGTCATTTTCCCTGCAGTTTTGTCTTCAGCAAGTGAAATGCATGCTCAATGGGATTCAGGTCAGGTGAGTGACTTGGCCATTGCATAACATTCCACTTCTGTCCCTTCAAAAACTCTTTGGTTGCTTTTGCAGAATGCTTTGGGTCATTGTCCATCTGCACTGTGAAGCGCCGTCCAATGAGTTCTGCAGCATTTGGCTGAATGTGAGCAGATAATATTGCCCGAAACACTTCAGAATTCATCCTGCTGCTTTTGTCAGAAGTCGCATCATCAATAAATACAAGAGAACCAGTTCCATTGGCAGCCATACATGCCCACGCCATGACACTACCACCACCATGCTTCACTGATGAGGTGATATGCTTAGGATCATGAGCAGTTCCTTTCCTTCTCCATACTCTTCTCTTCCCATCACTCTAGTACAAGTTGATCTTGGTCTCCTCTGTTCATAGGATCTTGTTCCAGAACTGTGAAGGCTTTGTTAGGTGTTATTTGGCAAACTCTAATCTGGCCTTCCTGTTTTTGAGGCTCACCAATGGTTTACATCTTGTGGTGAACCCTCTGTATTCACTCTGGTGAAGTCTTCTCTTGATTGTTGACTTTGACACACATACACCTACCTCCTGGAGAGTGTTCTTCATCTGGCCAACTGTTGTGAAGGGTGTTTTCTTCACCAGGGAAAGAATTCTTCGGTCATCCACCACAGTTGTTCTCCGTGGTCTCCCGTGTCTTTTGGTGTTGCTGAGCTCACCGGCGCGTTCCTTCTTTTGATAATGTTCCAAACAGTTGTTTTGGCCATGCCTAATGTTCTTGCTATCTCTCTGATGGGTTTTTTTTTTCTTCAGCCTAATGATGGCTTGCTTCACTGATAGTGACAGCTCTTTGGATCTCATCTTGAGAGTTGACAGCATCAGATTCCAAATGCAAATAGCACACTTGAAATGAACTATGGGCCTTTTATCTGCACATTGTAATTGGAGTAATGAGGGAATATCACACACCTGGCCATGGAACAGCTGAGAAGCCAATTGTCCCATTACTTTTGGTCCCTTAACAAGTGGGAGGCATATCTGCAAACTGCTGTCCTACACCGTTCACCTGAGTTGGATGTACATACCCTCAAATTAAAGCTGACAGTCTGCAGTTAAAGCACATTGTGTTTGTTTCATTCCAACTCCATTGTGGTGGTGTATAGAGCCAAAGATGTTAGAATTGTGTCGATGTCCCAATATTTCTGGACCTGACTGTATATACACACACATTTGTAACCTTGAAAATGGCTCCAGAGAGAGCCGAAACGTTGGTTCTATTTTAACAGATATCAATAAATATCTTTTTTTGTTTTATTTTTCCTGAGTGCAGCCAACATTCTTTTATATACATATACAGTATATAGTGTGTTTAATATTGCAGAAGCCACCTGCACATCATAGCAATTCAATGAATTGCATCCCAGAGCTCCTGTGCCACATTCCCCATCTGCAGCAAGGAATTCTGGGTAGGATATGCAAATGACCTCTGTCTCACCTTTATGCATCCTGGGTCTGTTATTATACAGAACCCTAAAATCAATGCTATGCCAAACTATGGCTTTCTAACAGAGATAAGGTTATGTAACTGGTCAAAGCCACTCCTAGGACAGTGCTGTTTCGTGTTTGTTGAACCCTCATCAGCTAGGAGGTAGGCATGACCAGTTGCAGTGGATGCTTGGACCATAGGTAAGTAAGTGTCTATAAGGGTTGTGGTGAAGGACTAAAAGTGAGATAAAAAGCCTCCACACTATAATATATATATATTATATATATATATGTTACATAAAATATTTAGTTAACCTAAACAGAGAGACAAAGAGGTAAATTTATTTTATAATAAAATAAAGATATGTTTAAAAGAAGTCAAGTGGTCAGTTTGCCTAGATGATCTGTATTTCACCATGCGCATAGTGAGGAATGATTAACGGTTAACGGGTCTGATAGGAAACTCAGCTAATTCTGTAGACACCAAATCCCATTTCAGAGAAACAGAAGAAAAAAATGTGATATACTAACAATACAATAACTTTGCAGACAGTAATTACATTTTCTTGCTTCAACGTTACCTAAGCAATTATATTTGTCATTACCCTGGGGAACATGGCCTCAAATATGTACAGGAACCACGTCTTCATAGTGATCAGTGCGAATTACAGAACGGAGGGGACCCTACAATAAGGGAAAATAAATGGCATTATACAAAATGTTCAATAATAGATGAAGGAATCTGTAAAAAGACCAGTTTGTTGGACTTGTAGCAACACTTCAGCTGATGCAACGGCCATTCTCAAACTCGGTATTAACATTTAGACAGCGGGTGTGACTGTGTAGGTTTGGGTGCGATGGTTACAGCGTTAAACGGTACCCACAAAGTGTTTTTCCATAAGAACCATTGGGTCCTGACAGTGGTTTTATGGTAAACCACTTGGTAGAGAAACGGTTAAAGACACTAACTACTAACACTACTGTAACTTTAAATTAAGGGGAAAATTAAAAAAAGCCACTTTTCGGCTAGGGTCAGACTGAGGCAGTGCGAACGCACGTTCTGGCGCACATAATCACGGCCGCACTAGCAGCAGATGACGGGCAATGACAGCCAATATACGAAGTACGGTCGCACGAAAGTCCGGCCGCGCAACGCAAGTGGAAAATGAACGCATTTTTTCGAGAACGTTAAACCGCTGGTACTGACGTACAGAGTGCGCTGCGGCCGCATAGCAGCGTCTGTGCGTGATTAGGAGATGTCAGACGCTGCTAGTGTGCGGCCAACATAACGTTCAAACAGCCGGATTTCCCTAGACTTCTTTTCACCCCATCGTCATGAAATACGTCCAGAATTGCGCATCGTCTGACCACTTAAGCGTATTCCGTGAAAAAATGCGTGCGCACGCATCGACGTACATTTTGACGGTGGCCGCAGAAAATGCGCTCATCTGTCCCTAGCCTTAGGAGCCATAAATATACATGCAATTTGTCAGACCTAAGAAGCATCTCAAATTGTTTAAAGGAAATATAGGGCCCTATTCCATTCTAGACGCTAACATGGAGATGGTTGGTAAGCAGGATAATGTGCGCTTGCAGATTTTCTCTTATCGTCTCCATGTTTAAACCTCCTATTCCAAGAAAGGTGCTATCTCAGCAAATCGCTCCGGAATGCAGAGTAAACATCCCTGATACTTGCATTGTCACGGAATCGCTACTGCGGGTATCAGCTCTTGGAATCCATAGGACTCCATAGAGGCTTGTGCTTCCGGGCTGCGAGATTGTGTAGGATCGCAAAGGGAGACTAGGAACTATTTGTTCCCAATCTCACTCTGCTCCCAGCGACAAGAAGCTGCGGATCGGGCCATCCTTTTCATTGCGGGTTGAGAGGTGAGTATGGGATTTTTAGGGGGGGTTTTGGAGCATGTTAAATGATTTTGCTTTTGCATAATCATTTAACACCAGCTTTTAAGAGTTGTTAAAATTTGGGCTTGCGCGTCCCAACTGCAAATTGTAATACCTCACTTATCAAGATGATAAAATTAGATTGCGCTCCCCATGTTAAAGATAGGAGAGGCGCAAAACATTTTTACCCGACTGTAGCGTCAAGATCGGAATATCGATGCCAGATATTAAACATACTTCTCCTGGCACTAACGATTATATAGCGAGACGCTACATTAGCAGCACCAGCTATGGAATAGAGCCATTTATAATAATAATAAAAGCAGTACAAAATCCAAGTAATCACTGATATTTTTCACCAGAGACTATCTGAGGACACTTACTGAGGAAGCCGGTAGGCGAAAATGCGTTTTAAGTGATCCCTTTTACGATTGCTTTTCAAATAACTTTTTTAATTATGCATACCATATGGTCTATTTTTATATGAATTTATGTGAATAAATTTTTGAATATAGTAGCATATCGTCCTGCTGTATATTTATTACTTTACCACCTGTCTATATAAGGTTTGCTCCCTCCTCTCCCTGGAATTTATATAGCACCTCCATATACCATCGAATGAGCTAATGAATAAACGAGTCACCATTGGGGGGGGGAAGCTAACTCCAGAGGATTTGCCAAGGAGGAAAGGAGGAAGATAAAGATACCATCATTACTAATATAAGTATTCTGATTTCTCAATTTTTTTGAATTTTTTGAGTGTTTTCAGTGTTAGGAGGAAAAAAACCCAAAAAAAACACATACTCAATATTTTTTACCCACTGTTCACTTACAATTGTATCATACATATTGTATTTTAAAACAATGTTCTAATATACAAGGTGCAGCAGGAATTTATGTTTTGTTCCTTTTACAGTATATTATTTGTGTCCTTGGAGGTGTGTGGACACTGCACATTCCACTACAGCAGCACCTACCCTAACTAATATCTATTTTGCACGGAAGCGCTGCCTTCACATATACACGCTTTTCCAAAATCCAAGTAAGAAAGAGTGTAAGGGGGAAACAGAACGGAAAGATTTTTTTTTTTAACCATCAATAATTATATTCTTCATATCTCAAAATGAATAAAACTAAAAACTGTGTGATATATTTAAATTATAGCATTTGTTATGCCCATCTCTCGATAGACGCATTGCTGGCAAACCGAGAACTACTTGATGGAAAGAAAGTGATTGCCAGATTTTATGAGATAAACAAATTCGAAATAATTAGCTTTTCATGCGAACCATAGAATTCACCTAAAGGCTTGCCTCAGGCAATGGTACATACCTTTAAGCTTTGTTGGTTTTTTGTTTTTTTTCCAATCGGTGAACTAACAATGAAAGCTAAATTATAATATTTAGCATTTAGAGAAAAGAGTACATCTACCATTATAATACACGAAAATAGCAGTTTGACACTTCAGTTCACATGAGAGATTCCCCGGCCAACATAAATATTCAATTTTTACTGAAAGACAAAGCCATTCTTGCTTTTGTTTGCTCTGTTGAATGCTGAGATTATTACTATTAATATTCTCCTTTTTGCAAGTGACAAAACAACACTGTTTACATAACTGTAAAAAGACACAACAGTGTACAGCTGTCAAGGCGAAGCTACGTGTGAGGCGTTGCCATATGTTTAGAAATAATGATGTGCATCTTTCAGAGAGACACCTATTTAAAAGTCCTGAGATCATGCGAAACATGCTCAATTCTATATTTATCTGTGCATTTGAAGAAATCAAGAAATTCCTAATCTTAATTTACGTAAAAGCGGATTGTGATTGGTCCAATGAAGAGAAGGAAGGTGACAAAATTCGCCTGATGTTATCAAATATTAAAAATCTGTCTGAGGAGGATGACAAAAGTTGAATTCTACAACCCCTCCGAGACAGGTATCTTGCAACACTGTATCTCTATAATCCCAACATTCTGCTAAACATTCTACCCGTAGGGCTCCATAAATCTAATCCCCATCACCCTAAAATAACCACCAACCCTGACTACATGTCACTCAAAACTGTAACAAAAAAAATGTTGCTTGCTCAACTCCCATCATTCTCGAAAGCATGGTATTGTTGTGCGCATTTCCACAGGGATGAGCAACAGAATGTTAGCAAGCCCAAAACTTACACAAGAAAAATCAAGGTTATATGTGCTCAGAATCCTGCAATGCCTACAAGTGAATTTTGGTTACTTACAATAGTCATTTAAGAGTACTGTATGTCCACTCGCCACTTAAATTATAGCCGTGCAACTAAAACGTGCTACATATACACCAATATACTGCTTAAGAATCAAATAATGTTTACAGACAGCTCACAAATGGGCTGAGACCCAATGCCCAATGGAGTGCCGGACAAAATCTCGTCAACCAGGATCCCGAATGCCAACATCCTGACGGCCAACTTCCTGACAGAACAAGTGCTCGACATATCAAGTTCCCGACACAGACAACTCCCCAACTTCCTGACATCTAATATCCCGACAGCCAATTTCCCGACATTCAAAATCCTGGACGGTTAGGGTTAGGGAGTAAGAGTTAGGGTTAGGGTTAGGGAGTTATAGTTAGAGGGTGAGTGTTAGAGTTAGGGTTAGTATTAGAGGGTGAGGGTTAGGTTTATGGTTACGGTTAGGGTTAACCCTCGGGACTTTGGATGTCAGACGTTGACCGTCGAGGAGTTGTCTCTGTTGGGAACTTGGTATGTCGGACACTTGTTCTATCAGGAAGTTCTGTCAGGATGTCGGCATTCGGGAACCTTGTTGTCGGGATTTCGATCCAAACCCTGCCCAATGCAAGGTCTGTTTCAACACAGAGACTGAACTGGTGTGGTATATTTATGTCCAATACAGGGTAACGTTGTGTTGCTACTCCCAAGAGTGATGGGAGTTGAGCAGGCAACATTTTTTTTCTTTTTGTTGCATTGCTCTTTTATCGGCCAACCCAGTCATGTTCTGCTCATGATGGCCAGACATTTTGGTTGACCCCAAACGAGGAGTTGCTGGTTTGAGCGTAAATATACCCCACAGGAGATGATCACATTAGAAAACCTTATAAAAAGGAAGAATGAAATATATAGCTTTACAGATTCTTGTACAGATGCATTCATGCGATCGCTCAGCCTTCCTGTTCTTTGTTTATGTCAAAGATAAACGTGATTCTAACAAATTAACAGTAGAATAGTATTAATGAAAACATATCACACATGGAATATGTAGCACACATTGTTATTCGGGTTCTTAATTAAATAAACCAGTAACAACTAGGCAATACTAGAAAGATGCTTAAGGTTGATTTCCTCCTGTGTTACAGAAAACCAGATGGTGACCCTTAATAATTGATAAAGGAATACATAGCGGAATGTTAATTAATTTATTTGTAACCCTTCATAATCAGGTACAAGCATGTGATACATTATTTTATGAGACTTTGACAGTGCAGTGAGGTGCATTGACAGTATTTCTAGGTTTTATGGGGAATATTATGTCTTATATTTAGTAAAATCTCATATGGGATCTATTAATTAAATCCAGAGCAGGGGTGAGATTTCTACATTTTTTTAATACTTATTAAAAAAAAAAGAACATATATATATATATATATACACAATATATATATATGCACAGTATTATTTGAATATATACGTACAGTATATTGAAAAAAAAATTGGCTATGATCTGAACTGTCCTTTTTTTCTGCAAATTTCTATTTTTAATAAAGAGACCCCATTGTGCATGCCTATTTTCTCACTCTCTCTCTTTATATCCTTTATAAATAAAATATATATATATATATATATATATATATTTGTTAAGCCTGCCTGGAGGGCAGTCTATTGTTGTTCTTGCCAGCTCAGAATGCGTGTCCACATATTTGCTTTTCAATGTCCTATCCAAGAGTATCTCCATATACAGTATAAATGCGTTTGTAACGCGTCCGCACTGTCCCGTCCGCAACAGGAGGGCCGAGTGAGCAGCTGTAATGGGTGCGCGCGGAGCTGACAGCGCATTACAAACGCATTTATATATTAGAGCAGGTTCCTCTTCCCTCTTAGATTGTAAGCTCACAGGAACAGGCTCCTCTTTTCCCTCTTAGATTGTAAGCTCATGGGAACAGGACCCCTTAGATTGTACGCTCATGCGAACAGGACCCCTTAGATTGTAAACTCACGAGAACAGGACCCCTTAGATTGTAAACTCACGGGAACAAGCCCCTCTTAGATTGTAAGCTCACGAGAACAGGACCCCTTAGATTGTAAACTCACAGGGACAGGACCCCTTAGATTGTAAACTCGTGGGACCCCTTAGATTGTAAACTCACGGGGACAGGACCCCTTAGATTGTAAACTCGTGGGACCCCTTAGATTGTAAGCTCATGGAACCCCTTGGATTGTAAAACCATGGGACCCCTTAGATTGTAAACTCATGGGACCCCTTGGATTGTAAACTCATGGGACCCCTTAGATTGTAGGCTTATGGGGACAGGACCACTTAGTTTGTAAACTCATGAGACCCCTTAAAATGTAAGATCATGGGACCCCTTAGATTGTAAGATAATGGGACCCCTTGGATTTTAAACTCATGGGACTCCTTGGATTGTAAATTCATGGGACCCCTTGGATTGTAAACTCATGGGACCCCTTGGATTGTAAACTCATGGGACCCCTTAGATTGTAAGCTCCTGGGAGCAGGCTCAAGATGGTGGTGCTGGTGGGGTGCCCAGTTGCAGGGAGGGCAATACTTACCTTTATCCAGCGCCGGGTCTTCGCTGCGCTTGTTCCAGCATGGGGCACTCAGAGCCTCCAGTGCACCAGCCGCCGGGGGAGACTCAGGGCAGGGAGGATCCGCGAGGGACAAAAAAACAAAAAAAACGGATCGTTGGAGAGGCGCTTTGTACACGCCTCTCCAACGGATTATTTTTGTCCCTCTCACAAGCCAGCTGGTAATCACCGCGCAAATGTGCAAGTAGCCTTGCGCATGGGCAATGCGTCCACCGCCTGCGGCGACGGTTGCAAACAGTTTTATATATATAGGTATATATATTGCAGACTTCATTTGTATGTCTTACCCAGAGTTCATTGCTATGTATGGAGAATGCAGCACATTCTCTAAAGCAGTTCTCTGAATTGCTGGGATGTGCAAATGTCTTCGTCAATTAAAAACATATATATATAGTGTAGGTTTGGTAAACCGTGTTAATCCAGATGCCAAAATCAGAGTATAGGAGTGTGTAGTGATACCTTTTTTAGTGGACACTCAAAAGCTTGTCTTTTAAATGTAACATTAGTCCAATAAAAAAGGTCTCACTACTATACTCTGACACATATATATATATATATACACACGCGGAAACAATATTAATATTTTCGATAGATGCCATTGTCTGACTAATGTGATATATTGGGTGAAACGGAGACTATACTCTTAAGAATTTATTTTTAAAGATATTTAATTGTAGTTTTTCATTTATCATATTTTTCAAATACAAAAATATGTTTAAGAAAGTAATTTAAATAATTCCTTGAAGTCTACAAAATAATGCGACTTTTGGAAATGCCTTTAGGGAAACAGGTAACTAATTGGAGAATAAAATACATTGTTCCATCATTCATGAATCTTATCTGGAATGTTTCTTTTCAGATAATGAGAAATTAAACAAACGTGTCACAAATGCAAAATAAATTATTCCTTTCAAGTGATAAATCCTACGCAGCGCACACTTCGATAGAAGATACTGTCAAGTCGAAGATAACATAGAAAATAAATTGAAGCAAGTGCTAGATAGGAAGATATTAATTAAAAGGGGTCAATCATTGTTTGTAGAAATAGAACTTTGCTTCCACAGTGCCATAATTTGCGAAGACCTTGAAAATTTAAAATCTGATTTCTCCCCTTTTAGCTGGAAACTGTGTCTCTTGACACAGAATGTGCTCTATTTGCAAACAGACATTGCCATCTGCTGTACAAAAGGTGCTACTGCAACAGGGGCTCTGTGCTGACTTAGCTGAGTATCTGCAGTTTGATACAGAGCCTCAGCTTTTCAAACTGCTTTTGCACCTCGGATGTAATGCTGAGGTGCTAAAGCCTTTGGGGGTACATTCTGGAGCCTATTTGGAAATGAATTTCAATGGCTATAATTAAAATTCCTTTGCATTGCTCCAAAATTATACCGAAACGAGTATATTCGACATCCATGCATCAGCAGGTTTACTTTGAAGATCCGGTATACTCGATTGTGGTTCACCTGTGCTTGTCTCTACATATATGAGGTACTCCGTCAAATTCCTTCAGTGAGGTGCACGCACTCTGGTGTGTGATGTCATCAGTGATAACATTCTGCAATTTATCATACACATGACAAATGGGCAATAGTATAAAGTACTTCTGGTTCAATCATTCCCTTGTCTAAAATTTCTGGTAATCCAAGTAAGGTGGGGAAAAGATACAAAACGATTTGAAGCATTTTTTGAAGTGTAGCATAAAAAGGACGAAGAGCGCATGTTGATTCCATAACATCAATCCGATTTCTCCTTGGATCTACGAGATGTTTATAAGTTTTTTATACTATTGTACGCCATTCTTTTAATGGATTTTGTTTTATCGGAACATGTAGATGAACTCCATTTAAACATAAATGCGGTTTTAGGCAGTAGACACACGTAAATGTTATATACAGCACTCACTTTGTGTTCATTGACATTACAGCATACTTAGAGCACATTATCATATCTCTTCTCTGTTTTTGCTGCTCTGTGCATGTTTTGAAAACGTTAAATGTAAACAGTTTAAAATCATTTAGCAGGAAACACATGTGCATACATTTCATGCATACAATTTTTGAAAAAAATAATTTTATATGGAAGAAGACGTAAGTGCCATAAATTAACTCAAAGATTACAATATTTGTAGCATGGCTTGTCATGGAAGAAGAGCGAGACCGCTACAGGAGAGCCTGAAAGGTAAGTACTTCAGAGGACGAGTGTCATCTGCACCCTAGATTTAAAGATGATGATACTCGCCATGTGTCCTACGCAGCAAACAGGTTAAACTAAAGGGATTATTCAAAGAGAGACACTCTGGCCCTGAACTGTAACCAGACACTGAAATTCAGCATACGGTAACATTTACTGGCCATTCGGCTATTCAGAGAGCAGGCAGTTTGCCAAATTTGGCGAATAGCCTGCATGTACGGTGCCTGTTCGAAGGCAGTGAAATCTCCCATAGAGAAGCAATGGTTAATCTATTCAGAGACCACCGAACAGCAGAGAAGTTGCCGAAATGTCCTGCTGTTCGGTGGTTTAATTCGACAGGTTTATTCAGGTGAATCCCATAGGCTTCAATGTTAAAAATATTCCCGTTTTAACCCGATATCTAATAAACCGTTTATTATTTTAATCTGCAGCAAAAAGTCTTTATTTATATATTTTTTAGTATCTTTAAGGCATTTTTCAGGATTTTTTTGGCAAATTTTTTTTTCCTGGCTGTTTTAAAAGTGTTTTTTCTTTTTCCTTTAACAGACCTTTTTGTTATCATTCATAGGATCTTCTACGTTAATTCCAGGCATTTTCGTTCAGTAGTTTTTTTGCAAACAGCGTTTAAATTTTGACACTTTCAAGTGTATTGTTTTTTTTTACCCCATTCATCAATTTGTCGGCTTTTTCCAGCGACTGGTCTGCGCTGTGATAGGCGGCTCGTCGGCTTTTTCTGGCATGTTCGGCGTATTTTTTTGCAGCAGTTCCGGCGGGTTTTCGGTGGGTGTCCGTCAGGATTGCAGCGGGTTTTCCCTGCACTCCGGGGGACCCTGCGGTGAATGCTGAATACACCGCAGGGTGGGGAACTTTGACTCCCCAAAGTGAGGGGAAATGTGGGGAAAGAGAAAGCACCGAAATACGGCATTTTGGTGCTTTCTGAATAACCCCCTAAACGTGTGCTGGCTGGGTGGAGTGGAGGTAACATCACTGTTCTGCGTGGAGAGAGCCTGTGGAGACATGGGTTCAATCCCGGCAAGAGCACTTCTCCAGTAAGTGTCCTTGGGCAAGACACCTAACGGTACCTACTCGCCACCCAGGACATACACTTGAAAACAAGAGAAATCTCAATGTATTCTTCCTGCTAAAATACTTTCTAACCCCCCCAAAAAAAAACCTAAGTCTCATGTTTGTGCTTCCCCATTGTATAAAGCTTCCGAATCTGTTGATGCTATATGAATGCTGTAGCTGTGAGATCATTTTAGTCATCAGAACTTAGGCTGGGGTCAGACTAACGCATTTTTAACGTGCGTTTAGGCACACTTAATCACGGCCGCAGTAGCAGCAAATAACGGCCAATATACGAAGTACGACCGCACGAAAGTACGGCCGCCCATCACAAGTGGAAAATGAACGTTTTTTTCCGAGAACGCAGAACCGCTAGTACTGACGCACAGAGTGCGCTGTGGCGGCATAGCAGCGTTTATGAGTGATTAGGAGATGTCAGACGCTGCTAATGTCCAGCCTACATAACGTCCAGACGCAAAAAGTGTTTTATTGATGATCCGTAAAAAATCACGCACGAAAATGCACGTCGTCTGACCGTTTTCGCGCATTCCGTGAAAAAATACGTCAATGCGTTCGGACGCACTTTTTGATGGTCGCTGCGAATAATGCGTTCGTTTGACCCTAGCCTTAGTCAATTATATTTTTTCAGTGACGAAAACTAAATTTAAAAAAAGGCTTTGAGGAAAAATATTTGTCTACTAAATTAACATTATCCTCAGTAGGTTATTACTCCTCCTGTTCTCCTCCATCCCACCTCCTGTAAATTGTAAGCTCATGTGAGCAGGTCCCTCTGCACCTCTTCTGGTTCTTTCATTAGTTTGTTTGCAATCTTGTTAGTTTAATTCCCTGTTCTTTAATAAAAAAAACTGTTGACACTAAATAAATAAAGATAATAAGCAAATACATGTACTGTTAAGAATGAAATGTTTTAAACATCCCTAATATTAAAAATCTGATAATAATGTAATATTATCTAAGATATTCTACAAGACGAACACATTAATCTATTATATTGATCTGGATGCTGCTTCCAATTTAGCAGTCACAGCACATTTGATGAGATCGTTATGCTGTTTTGTATCAGTGCTCTTAGTTTATAAACAAATAAAGTATCCTAAAAATGTTTATTGCACAATCTTTATGTAGGTTACAGATAGAATCCGATGAGTTTATTATAAACACATAATATTAAATTAATTATTAAATCTTCACATTTTTTATTTAAAAAATGGTTTTGATTATTATTTAATTCATTTCTAAATTGCAATTAATTCGAAGCATAAAAAAAGAAATCACGTGTACACATTACGGTCCATTCAGTAAATGTCAAGTTGATTCAGAGTTACTGCAACTCAGCTATTGTAACCAAGTTGCATTTCCTTGGTATCTGATCACCAAAACATAAACAGTATCATGTTCTGTGACAAGATATTCAGGAGAGAGCCACGATTGCAGGGTAAAAAATTCAGGAACACACAAGCAAATACTGTGTGTAGTCCAGGTGATTTATTTATACAACAAAATCACATTTTTTCTTGACAATAATGAGAATACAGGAACACAAGGCTGGGTGGAGTAGATGTAACGTCACTGCTCTATAACCGTGGAGACACAGGTTCGATCCCGGCAAGAGCACCTCTCCAGTAAGTGTCCTTGAGCTACACACCTAACGGTACATACTCGCCATCCAGGACATACTTGAAAACTAGAGAAATCTCAATGTATCCTTCCTGATAAATAAATAAAAGCAGAACTTAGCTGGACAATCAGGCAGGACGCACAAAACGTCAACGCACAAAGAGTATGTACACAGGAACAGGCAATATCAGCAGGATAGCTCAGGATACAAATCCACCGGTTCACTTCAAACACACAACATAAACTAGATGCAGAAGCCCTTAGCAGTAGGGGCTGAACTCCCTTAAAAAGGTGGAATGAAGCAAAAACCTGGTCTAGACATAGAAAATAACATGTGAACTGAAATGAAAACCTGTTCTGGACATAAAGACAATAACATAATGGGAACACAAAGCAAAACACAAGACAACTGCAGGGAAGTACGAGCGAAGCCTTGACATTGAGAAAAGTTGGACTTCCGGGAGGCGGCCTAGTGAATGACCGGTTGTATCATCGTGCTGCTTACCAATGGTGAAAATTGTCCACTGGTAGGTTATCCACAGCCCTGCCTGGTTTCTACAGGTCGGGAGTGCGCCTGAACGACAGCTGCACACATCGAGCTGTCCCTTTGTCGGCGTCTGAGATGCAGCATTACCCCGGAGCCCGAAGGCCTACAAGCGGCCGACCGTCCCAACACTGGAAAAGGCTAAACATTCATGACACTTTAGGTGACAAGGTCCGGAAAGGTGCTGGCAGCACTCAGGATTTAGCAGAAACTATGTAGACATGGGCCTTCCCGTGCCCCTTCAGTGGTCCATGCCACGATATGTGACAAAAGGAATTCATTTTGCTGACGCTAGGAGAGATTGCCAGAAAAATTTACCAACTCTTCCTTTTAAGATCGAATGAGCTGACTTCATGCAAGTGCAACACCACTACAACAACCCATTCACATTTACATGGAGATCACTCTCTTATCGGAAAGTATACCTAATATTTTGCATACGTGAATATTAAGGATGATGTCACATTGATGAGATCAGACTCTGTGTCTGTTTTTAGACTTTTTTGGAGTGAACAAATTGATAAGTATGCTGCCTTAGTTACAGATTAATCCATCTTCTCTAGATGCTACAGGAAAAACATCGAGATCCTCTGAATGCTCTAATAATGGAATTCCCTCACTTTAGCGCAGTCTCGCAGCACTACTCAATGGAGCTCTATGGAATCTAGAGATGTCACTGATAGTGTGGATCATTACTGCTAAAGGTATTAGTTGTTGGCATCAAATACTAGAGGTTAACATGGAATAAAGGTGGCATCCCGCTAACAGTTGTAGGTTTAATTGCATTATATTACAAATATAGCACCAACATATTCTGCAGCGATTTACAACTGGGTGATACAGATAAAATATACCAAGACAAACAGAACAAAGAGGTCTGTCCATGGGATAAAATCTAGCAAGAAAAGCACTTTAAAATGCATTGACAGGTGACCCATGAGTTTATATTCCAAGGAATTAAAGGGACAGGAGACAAAAGCGGAGAGTGAAGCTGGTGAACGGTGAAGCAGCAACAGGGAGTTGTAGAAGTACAGAGGTATTGGGGGTTTAATATGAGAGACACAGGCACCTGGAAATGAGAGCATAAGATAAGGTGATGGACAGAGTGTGTGGGACGGCAGTGAGAGTTTACACCAACCTATGGGCCCTATTCCATTGGGGATGATAACATGGAGACGGTAAGCAGGATAATGTGCGCCTGCTGCTTTTTCCCTACCACCTCCATGTTAACGTCATATTCTGGTGAAGGTACTATTTCAGCTTCCGCGCTACCATGAGTATCAGCTTCTGGAGTCCATAGGACTCCATGGAGACTTGCGCTTCCGGGACGCGAGCTCGCTTTTGCGAGATTGCACAGCACCACGGAGTGATCACAAAGGGAGACTAGGAACTTTTTGTTCCCAGCCTCACGCTGCTCCCAGGGAGAAGAAGTGGTGAAGAAGCCCCGCAAACACACCTCCAGAAACTTACTACATTGTATAACTCATTCTGTCGCTTTGTGCTACAATGTAACTACATGACACACCATTGTGACATGTTAAAAGAACTAAACTGGCCGTCACTGGACTCTAGACGCACCCTTCACCTTTCCAACCTGGTGTTTAAGAGCTTTTCTGGGAAGCTACCACCCTACCTGAATATGCTGCTTCCCCCGGCAGTTCCCTCATCCTATAACCTCCGATCCAGGACCAGCACCTTACTTTCCATACCGCAATACAAAAAGAAAGTGGCTCGATCCTCATTTTCCTACAGAGCACCGCAAATATGGAATAACCTCCCAGACACCGTCAAATCTTCCCCCAGTCTAAAGTCCCTTAAGACTTCCCTATTAACATACCTCAATACAAAATGCACCTGTAAACATGTAACATAATGACTTTATTTCCTACATATTTATTTTCTGTTAATCTGTATATTTGGTTTTGTGTTAATATCAAATCAAATTAAATCAAAATAAGCTTTATTGGCAGGACCAAATACATTTTAGCATTGCCAAAGCATATGGGGAGGAGGGGGGGTAGTGGGACATATATATGGGGGGGAATGGGCAAGTCCATGAACATTATCAGGGGTAAGGGATAATGTGAAGGGGGATGGGGGCGAGTCCATGTTGGGATTTATAAATCCAGGATCTCTCATGTTCCTCTCAGTCTGTGACATTCTGCTACGTATTGGGCAGATATTTTCACCGCCGGCTCCTCTTCTCCCAGTATGATGTGGAGTTTCCTCGTCTCTTCTATAGAGGTGAAGTCCGGGATGAGAGCGGAGAGTCTCTGGAAGGGAGTTTCCCTCAGTGCTGAGTACTTGGGGCACTGTAGGAGGAAGTGGACCTCATCTTCCAGGGCCTCCTGGTCACAATGCTGGCACAGTCTATTCTCCCTGGGCTTGTAGGTCTGTCTATGCTGCCCTGATTCAATTTCCAGGCTGTGGGCGCTCAGTCTGTACCGGCTCAGGATCTGTCTGTCCTTGGGGTCTTGTAGTACCTCCAGGTATGGGGCCAGTTTGTATTCCCTCTGTAAGGATTGGTAAATGGTGAGTTTCTTGGAGTTTGCTATATCATGTCTCCATTCTCTGATATAGTTTTCCCTGGAATCGTTAATTAGGGCCTTTATTTGATATTTTGTCAGGTTGCCTTCATGGGGGCTTTGGATGATCAGGGTGGATATGAGTTGTTGCAGCCCACATGGTTTTGGATGGTCCGTGTTGGCCAGTAGGGCTTTATGGTGGTATGAGTTGAGGCTGCTGATGTTTAGATGGTCCCAGTATGATAGCGCCCTCTTCTGTACTGCAAGAAGTAAGGGGAGTCTGCCCAGCTCGGCCCGGCAAGCATTGTTAGAGGTGCTCCGATGGACTTGGAGGAGGTGCTTGCAGAATTCCAGATGGAATATTTCTGTTGGGCTGATGTCCCATTTGGGTTGGTCAGGGTAGGTGATGGGGCCCCATACTTCACTGCCATAAAGGAGGATTGGAGTGATGACGCTATCAAAGATTTTAAGCCAGACTCTTACAGGCGGTTTTAGTTTGTAGAGGTTTCTCCTGATGGCATAGAAGGTTCTACGCGCCTTGTCTCTTAGGGCCTCTATGGCTGGTTTGAAACTTCCCGATCGGTTTGTTTCTAGGCCGAGGTATGTGTAGCTGTTGGCTTCATCAAGAGTGCAGTCATTAAGTGTGAAACAGGAACTCTTGGTTTTTGCGTTCTTCCTTTGGAAAACCATGACCTTTGTTTTCTTTTGGTTGATGGGTAGTGCCCATGCCGCACAGTATTTTTCCAGCACTTCCAGGCTGTCTTGTAGACCTCTCTCTGTTGGTGACAGTAATAGGAGGTCATCTGCATACAACAGGAACTTCACCTCGGTGTCATGTAGAGTTAGTCCTGGTGCTGAGGAGGATTCTAGAGCTTCAGCCAGTCCATTGATGTAGATGTTAAAGAGGGTTGGACTTAGGCTGCAGCCTTGTCTGACTCCACGAGCCTGCCGGAAGTACTCTGTTCTCTTCCCATTCACCTTTATGCTGCAGAAGTTCTCATTATATGAGCTCTTGATGACGTCATATGTTTTCCCTCCTATTCCACTCTCCAGTAGTTTGAGGAAAAGGCCTGGGTGCCACACTGAGTCAAAGGCCTTCTTAAAGTCCACAAAGCAAGCAAATATTTTCCCATGTTTTGTATTGTGGACATGGTCCTTGATGAGACTGTGCAGGTTGTAGATGTGATCTGTAGTGCGATGGTTTGGCATGAACCCTGCTTGACTTCTGTTGAGGACGTTATGCTGTGTCAGGAAGCTGAGGATTCTTTTGTTCTGGATGCTATTGAACAGTTTTCCCAGTGTGCTGCTGACACATATCCCTCTGTAGTTGGCTGGATCATATTGGTCTCCACTCTTATGGATGGGTGTTATGAGGCCTTGGTTCCATACTTGAGGGTAGAATCCAACGCTCAGGACCAGGTTGAAAACTTTACATATTGCGGCGTGTACTTCTGGAGAGCCGTGTTTAATCATCTCTGGAAGAATTCCATCCATCCCGCTGGCTTTTTTACTTTGCAGATCTTGAATTTTTTCTGCTACTTCTTGGGGTGTAATGGGTGTATCTAACGGGTTTTGGAAATCCTTGATTTTTTCCTCCAGTTCATGTAGACTTCTGATGATGTGTTCCTGTTCCCCAGTTAGCTCCTCTTTGGGAATGTCTTTGTACAGGCTCTTGAAGTAGTTGAGCCAGATGTTGCCATTTTGGATGTGGAGGTGTTTTTTCTTGGATCCTGAGCCTATTTGACTCCAGGTTTCCCAGAAAGAGTTATCCTGAAGAGCCTCTTCCAGTTGTTGAAGGTTTTGGGAGATGAGGTTTTGTTTTTTCTTTTTGAGGATTTGTTTATAGTTTTTCTGCAGGACACCATGTGTGATCCTCAGGTCAATGTTGTCGGGGTCTCTGTGTTTTTTATTTGAGACTGTTCGTAGGTTGTTTCTTAGTGTTCTGCATTCTTTGTCAAACCATTTATTGGGTTGTTTATTGGATGATTTCTTGAAGTTGACTTTTTTAATGTTGGAGGTCTCTGCGATGGTGTGTAGTATGCTGTGGAGGTCCTTTGCTGCTTGGTTCACCCCCTGGGGACTTAGTACATAGGTATGGTTTTGAAAGACTGTTAGCTGATCTTTGATGTCAGGTCTGTTGATGACCGCTTTGTAGGCTATGGTCCATTTGAACGATGGTGGGAGGTTGTACAGTCCGCTCTGATGGGGTTTTGAGGATGGTTTGTTTGAGGATTTAATATAGAGCAGTAGTTAGCTGTGGTCTGACAGGTGTGTTTGTGGGGTGACGGTGAAGGCGTTGATGTGAGTGGAGTTCATATCCGTGATTGCATAGTCGACCACACTGTTTCCTACATGGGAGCTTAATGTATACCTTCCCAGAGAGTCTCCCTTGGTGCGGCCATTAAGGATGTAAAGCCCGAGACTCCGACACAAATTCAGCAATTTTCTTCCACTCTTGTTGGTTGTATTGTCATAGCTGTTTCTTTGCACCTGTATTGACTCCTGACAGTAGTTTGCGGCTCCCAAAATGTATGTGTAGCGCTGTGTTTAAAACCTTACTGTGGCAGTACCTATTTTTGGCCACCAGAGGGAGACAAGCGCGATAAGAGACACTGAACATTGGGACTACATTTCCCGGCATGGTCCGGGAACGGACACAGGAAGTGGGTGTGGCACGCCGAGGTACATCCTGAGCCTCGTGGAGATAGCTGGCAGAGCGCACCAGGGAGTGAAAGAGACAGGACACAGTGCTGCAGAGTGGAACAGTGACTAGGCCGGAGCGCAAGTGCGGCCTATCAGGATTCCAAGTGGGGTTATCCAGCCTTGTAAGAAGGAGACCCAGTGATCCACAGGCATTACCCAAGCTGCTGTCAAGGAAGCGGAGGACCCCCGAGTTAGGAGTACCGCAGGTCCATTGGATGGGAGAGCAGGCGGTAGCTGGACCAGTCACTGTCGGAGCAAAGAGAGCCAGACAACGGATCCAGTAGCCAGTATCCCAGCAAGGCACCGAGCGGAGGGACGTCCTGGGTCAGAGGAACCTTGGTGATCGAGCGGATGGATGAGAGGCCTCCAAGGCCGGTTTTATAAAGTCAAGAAAGCACGCTGCTGTTTATTTCTAAAACCCACAGGGCCCCAACTTCACTAGTCGAAGACATCGTTTAAGAGATTCACTGGCAAGTTGAATAGTACCCGTGTACCATAACACACACATACACTTACAGTTCGGGGCTTAACCTGTGCGGGACTCACTCCCTAATATCCCAAAAAGGGGTAAAGATTTGCATATTATTTTGTTTTCCGCTGCACGTTTCTCGAAATTACGAAGCATTGTATTCTTTTCTGTTCGGCTGCGCATTTTCCCGAAATACGAAGCCTCGTATTTCTTTTTCCGCTGTGTTCCCATCTGAGGTCACATAGTCCTTTTCTCTTCCTGTCCTGGCTTTGAGGTCTCCATAGAGAAGCACGTGTCCTAGGGACTGGAAGTGGGAGGCCTCACTCTGTACCACCTCATAGGTGTCTGTTTTGGAGTATGGAGACTCTGGTGGTGCAATGTAAGCTGCACATAGGAAGATGTCTGACTGAGAGGTGAGGATGGAGCTACTTATTTTTATCCAGATGTGGCTGTCTCCTTTCTTGATTGCTTTGATGTTCTCGTGTAGCTTCTCCTTATACCAGATTAATATTCCTCCTGAATGGCGACCCTGTTTGATGCTTTTATCCTTCTGGGCAGGCACGGAAAATTCTCTGTGGCCCACAGGTGTTTGTGGGTCATCCTGTGCCCGGCTCCATGTTTCCAGCAGGATTTGTATGTCCACGTTGTGCAGTCTATGTTTGAAGTCTGGATCGTTTACTTTGGATCCAAAGGCTGAAGCATTCAGACCCTGAATGTTCCAGCTACTGATTGTTAGTGATGTCATTTTATGTTGTTATACCTTGTAATGAGCAAAATTACATGGGACAACCAGGTTGTGGATGGTTGTCATTGCAGTTCATTATGAGATCGATTCACATTAATTTGTTGTATAGTGTGCCGAGGAGGGTCCGTATCTCCTCCAAGTCTCTGTTCTGTGGAGGTCTTGATGTCCATCTTGGGGCGGGTGGTTTCCGCCATTCCTGCCATCTGTTTTGTCCTGTTCTTGGTTTAAATGCGGTGTTCTTTTCTTGGTGCGGTGCGATTTGAGGTCGTCTTGTGGTGGTTGTTGTTGTGTTAGTTTGGGTTTGGTTTGTGCCAGGTTCGGGGATATGGGTTCTGTTCAGTACAATGTCTTTAAATTCTCTTGCCAGGTGACTCACCCCTTGTTTGTTGAGGTGTTTGTTATCGTAGAGGTGTTCAGGGGTTATGGAAGGGTGCTGGGCCAGATGAATGTTGGGTTTTGAGCTAGTTTTAGCCGCCAGTTCTGTGTTGATGTTCTGGATGATGTGGTTCGATATGTCCTTCCTCGGAAGTAGACAGGATAGGATTATTTTGGAGTGCGGGGAACTTTTGCTGTGCAGTGTCTGTTAGTTGTGACAGTTTGTCTGCAATGCCTTTCTGTTCTGTCTGAATGTTGTTCGTACCTGTGTGTATGATGATTTGTTTGGGGTTCGTGAAGTATGGATTTGTGAGGACTTCCATTGTCTGTTCAATGGTAGCACAATGGATTTTGGTGACGTTTTTTCCTGGGAAGAGCCTTCTTGTGTTTAAGTACTTCCCATTTGAATCCATTATTATTACAGTTTCAGGGGTTTGTTGTCTGGGATTTGTTGGCTGGCTGGTTGTGGGTTCAGGATTTTGTGAGTGGTTTTGGCTGTCACTGATCTCTGTGTTGTTGATGTATGGAGTTTTATTTGTCTCATGTTCATTTTCAGGCACTTTGTCTATATTAATCATTGTTGATTCTCTCTCCTGGTTGATGGGCTGTGTTTGTGTTTTAAGTTTCCTCATCTCTTCTCTCAGCTGGATATTTTCCTCTTGAAGTTCTTGGATCTTCAGTTGGATGTCCTGTATGGCAGACCTGTGTTCAGATTTCAGGGTGTTAATTTCTTCTCTGAGTTGGTAATCTGCATTTCTGTCACCTGGTTCCCTTTGAAGCTGTTCCTTAAATTGAATGAAGTCTCTTTCTAATTGGGATATGCAGTCTCTGAGGATTTCGGGTGAGGGGAGATCTTGACTGGGGCATAATGCAGACATGACTCTGGGGGATTTCTTTGCTGTAATGTGTTCCTCACAGGTCTTACTAGCTGGACTTTCAAGGTTAATATATTGCATTTTACTATTTTGTATTTCTGTAACCACTCAAATGCTCTTGAACCCAGGACATACTTGAAAACGAGAGAAATCTCAATGTATCCTTCCTGGTAAAATCCTTTATAAATAAATAAATAAATCGGGCCACCCTTTTCGCCACGGGATGAGAGGCGAGTATGGGAATTTTAGGGGGGTTTAAAGCATGATAAATGATTTGCATTTGCAGAATCTTAGGAGTTGTTAAATTTAGTTTTATGCGTCCCGACGGTAATATGCACCTGCACTTTGTAAAACCTCACTCGTCGAGACGCTAAAAATAGATTGCACATCCTATACCTAACATGGGGAGCGCAAAGTACAGTAAGCTTGCACAAGCTGCGAGACACAAAACTTTTTCTCCTCAGTTTAGCGTCAGTATCGAATATCGATGCCAGATCTTAAAATTCCTAATCCTAGCGCTAACGATTACACACAGGGTAATTCAAAGAGAATCGAAAAGTCACTGCACGTTCGAGGACTTTTCGCTCTCCTCAATTCGGTTCGATTTGGCGATCCCATTTCGGTGACCCTGCGGGGTGTTCAGCAAGCACCACAGGGTCCCCGAATTGCAGGGAAAAGTCACCGCAAACCCGCCGAAAACTCACAGCAAATCCCGGCGAATGCACGCCGAAACTTGCAAAAACATCTGGATTAACTCCGCCGAAAACGCCGGAAAAACCCGAGCAGGAGCCGATCTCATGCAGTAAAGCCGCCGGAAAAACTCAACACCGCAGACGAATTTGAGTGAACAAGAAAAAAAACAGTTTGCTTGAATGTTTGAAAAGTGAAACGCTGTTTGCAAAGAAACTACTGAGCGAAAATGTCTGAAATTTACATATGAGATCCAGGGAATGATAATAAAGAGGGCTGTTACAGAAAAAATAACAAACGTTTAAAAAAAAAAAAAACATCGGAAATATTTTTTGGAAAAAAATTCCAGAAAAATGCTTAAAATATCCCAAACAGTCTATAAATAAAGAGATGTGTTTTATAGAGCTTGCTTGCCGTGTGGGTTTCAGGGGAGCAGATGTGTTTTATAGAGCTTGCTTGCTTGCCGTGTGGGTTTCAGGGGAGCAGATGTGTTTTATAGCGCTTGCTTGCCGTGTGGGTTTCAGGGGAGCAGATGTGTTTTATAGAGCTTGCTTGCAGTGTGGGTTTCAGGGGAGCAGATGTGTTTTATAGAGCTTGCTTGCAGTGTGGGTTTCAGGGGAGCAGATGTGTTTTATAGTGCTTGCTTGCTTGCAGTGTGGGTTTCAGGGGAGCAGATGTGTTTTATAGTGCTTGCTTGCCGTGTGGGTTTCAGGGGAGCAGATGTGTTTTATAGTGCTTGCTTGCTTGCCGTGTGGGTTTCAGGGGAGCAGATGTGTTTTATAGAGCTTGCTTGCCGTGTGGGTTTCAAGGGAGCAGATGTGTTTTATAGTGCTTGCTTGCAGTGTGGGTTTCAGGGGAGCAGATGTGTTTTATAGTGCTTGCTTGCAGTGTGGGTTTCAGGGGAGCAGATGTGTTTTATAGTGCTTGCTTGCAGTGTGGGTTTCAGGGGAGCAGATGTGTTTTATAGAGCTTGCTTGCTTGCAGTGTGGGTTTCAGGGGAGCAGATGTGTTTTATAGCGCTTGCTTGCTTGCAGTGTGGGTTTCAGGGGAGCAGATGTGTTTTATAGCGCTTGCTTGCCGTGTGGGTTTCAGGGGAGCAGATGTGTTTTATAGAGCTTGCTTGCCGTGTGGGTTTCAAGGGAGCAGATGTGTTTTATAGTGCTTGCTTGCTATTTGGGTTTCAGGGGAGCAGATGTGTTTTATAGAGCTTGCTTGCTTGCCGTGTGGGTTTCAGGGGAGCAGATGTGTTTTATAGAGCTTGCTTGCTTGCCGTGTGGGTTTCAGGGGAGCAGATGTGTTTTATAGCGCTTGCTTGCCGTGTGGGTTTCAGGGGAGCAGATGTGTTTTATAGAGCTTGCTTGCAGTGTGGGTTTCAGGGGAGCAGATGTGTTTTATAGAGCTTGCTTGCAGTGTGGGTTTCAGGGGAGCAGATGTGTTTTATAGTGCTTGCTTGCTTGCAGTGTGGGTTTCAGGGGAGCAGATGTGTTTTATAGTGCTTGCTTGCCGTGTGGGTTTCAGGGGAGCAGATGTGTTTTATAGTGCTTGCTTGCTTGCCGTGTGGGTTTCAGGGGAGCAGATGTGTTTTATAGAGCTTGCTTGCCGTGTGGGTTTCAAGGAGCAGATGTTTTTATAGTGCTTGCTTGCAGTGTGGGTTTCAGGGGAGCAGATGTGTTTTATAGTGCTTGCTTGCAGTGTGGGTTTCAGGGGAGCAGATGTGTTTTATAGTGCTTGCTTGCAGTGTGGGTTTCAGGGGAGCAGATGTGTTTTATAGAGCTTGCTTGCTTGCAGTGTGGGTTTCAGGGGAGCAGATGTGTTTTATAGCGCTTGCTTGCTTGCAGTGTGGGTTTCAGGGGAGCAGATGTGTTTTATAGCGCTTGCTTGCCGTGTGGGTTTCAGGGGAGCAGATGTGTTTTATAGAGCTTGCTTGCCGTGTGGGTTTCAAGGGAGCAGATGTGTTTTATAGTGCTTGCTTGCTATTTGGGTTTCAGGGGAGCAGATGTGTTTTATAGAGCTTGCTTGCCGTGTGGGTTTCAGGGGAGCAGATGTGTTTTAGGCTAGGGACAGATGAGCGCATTTTCTGCGGCCACCGTCAAAATGTACGTCGATGCGTGCGCACGCATTTTTTCACGGAATACGCTTAAGTGGTCAGACGATGCGCAATTCTGGACGTATTTCATGACGATGGGGTGAAAAGAAGTCTAGGGAAATCCGGCTGTTTGAACGTTATGTTGGCCGCACACTAGCAGCGTCTGACATCTCCTAATCACGCACACACTCTGCCATGCGGCCGCAGCGCACTCTGTACGTCAGTACCAGCGGTTTAACGTTCTCGAAAAAATGCGTTCATTTTCCACTTGCGTTGCGCGGCCGGACTTTTGTGCGACCGTACTTCGTATATTGGCTGTCATTGCCCGTCATCTGCTGCTAGTGCGGCCGTGATTATGTGCGCCAGAACGCGCGTTCGCACTGCCTCAGTCTGACCCTAGCCTTATAGTGCTTGCTTGCTATTTGGGTTTCAGGGGAGCAGATGTGTTTTATAGTGCTTGCTTGCAGTGTGGGTTTCAGGGGAGCAGATGTGTTTTATAGTGCTTGCTTGCAGTGTGGGTTTCAGGGGAGCAGATGTGTTTTATAGAGCTTGCTTGCCGTGTGGGTTTCAGGGGAGCAGATGTGTTTTATAGTGCTTGCTTGCCGTGTGGGTTTCAGGGGAGCAGATGTGTTTTATAGTGCTTGCTTGCCATGTGGGTTTCAAGGGAGCAGATGTGTTTTATAGTGCTTGCTTGCTTGCAGTGTGGGTTTCAGGGGAGCAGATGTGTTTTAGGCTGGGGTCAGATGAGAGTAGTGTTCACGTCCGTGATTGCGCCTAAAAGTACGTCCGTGATAGCATGACAGAAAGTCCATTGGAGCCTGACACATGAAGTACGTCCGCACTGAACTGCGGACGCACAACGGCCGCGGCAAACGGACGCAAGGCAGGCAAGAACGTACAACCCCTAGAACAGCCGCACAAAGTGTGCTGCGTCCGCAACGTCTGCATAGCTTTGTGTGTGAGTGATGGAACGTGGTCAGACGGGCTGCATTTATATGTCCAGCATTTTTTTCACGGACAAAATGGTTTTGCTTTTTAATTTATTTTCCTTCCTACATCCGTCAAAATATACATCAGTGAATAAACGGACTGTGTGGCCACTACTGTGTCTTCCGTACTGACGTACGTCCGTGTGCACGGACGTACAGTCCGTAGAAATCACGCTCGTCTGACCCTAGCCTTATAGTGCTTGCTTGCTTGCCGTGTGGGTTTCAGGGGAGCAGATGTGTTTTATAGTGCTTGCTTGCCATGTGGGTTTCAAGGGAGCAGATGTGTTTTATAGTGCTTGCTTGCCGTGTGGGTTTCAAGGGAGCAGATGTGTTTTATAGCGCTTGCTTGCCGTGTGGGTTTCAAGGGAGCAGATGTGTTTTATAGAGCTTGCTTGCCGTGTGGGTTTCAGGGGAGCAGATGTGTTTTATAGAGCTTGCTTGCCGTGTGGGTTTCAGGGGAGCAGATGTGTTTTATAGCGCTTGCTTGCCGTGTGGGTTTCAGGGGAGCAGATGTGTTTTATAGAGCTTGCTTGCCGTGTGGGTTTCAGGGGAGCAGATGTGTTTTATAGTGCTTTCTTGCCGTGTGGGTTTCAGGGGAGCAGATGTGTTTTATAGTGCTTGCTTGCTTGCTTGCCGTGTGGGTTTCAGGGGAGCAGATGTGTTTTATAGTGCTTGCTTGCCGTGTGGGTTTCAAGGGAGCAGATGTGTTTTATAGCGCTTGCTTGCTTGCTTGCCGTGTGGGTTTCAAGGGAGCAGATGTGTTTTATAGCGCTTGCTTGCTTGCTTGCCGTGTGGGTTTCAAGGGAGCAGATGTGTTTTATAGTGCTTGCTTGCCGTGTGGGTTTCAAGGGAGCAGATGTGTTTTATAGCGCTTGCTTGCTTGCTTGCCGTGTGGGTTTCAAGGGAGCAGATGTGTTTTATAGCGCTTGCTTGCCGTGTGGGTTTCAAGGGAGCAGATGTGTTTTATAGCGCTTGCTTGCTTGCTTGCCGTGTGGGTTTCAAGGGAGCAGATGTGTTTTATAGAGCTTGCTTGCAGTGTGGGTTTCAGGGGAGCAGATGTGTTTTATAGAGCTTGCTTGCCGTGTGGGTTTCAGGGGAGCAGATGTGTTTTATAGCGCTTGCTTGCTTGCCGTGTGGGTTTCAGGGGAGCAGATGTGTTTTATAGCGCTTGCTTGCCGTGTGGGTTTCAAGGGAGCAGATGTGTTTTATAGAGCTTGCTTGCCGTGTGGGTTTCAAGGGCGCAGATGTGTTTTATAGAGCTTGCTTGCCGTGTGGGTTTCAGGGGAGCAGATGTGTTTTATAGAGCTTGCTTGCCGTGTGGGTTTCAGGGCAGCAGATGTGTTTTATAGCGCTTGCTTGCCGTGTGGGTTTCAAGGGAGCAGATGTGTTTTATAGAGCTTGCTTGCCGTGTGGGTTTCAGGGGAGCAGATGTGTTTTATAGAGCTTGCTTGCCGTGTGGGTTCAGGGGAGCAGATGTGTTTTATAGCGCTTGCTTGCTTGCTTGCAGTGTGGGTTTCAGGGCAGCAGATGTGTTTTATAGCGCTTGCTTGCCGTGTGGGTTTCAAGGGAGCAGATGTGTTTTATAGAGCTTGCTTGCCGTGTGGGTTTCAGGGGAGCAGATGTGTTTTATAGAGCTTGCTTGCCGTGTGGGTTTCAGGGGAGCAGATGTGTTTTATAGCGCTTGCTTGCTATTTGGGTTTCAGGGGAGCAGATGTGTTTTATAGAGCTTGCTTGCCGTGTGGGTTTCAGGGGAGCAGATGTGTTTTATAGCGCTTGCTTGCCGTGTGGGTTTCAGGGGAGCAGATGTGTTTTATAGAGCTTGCTTGCCGTGTGGGTTTCAGGGGAGCAGATGTGTTTTATAGCGCTTGCTTGCCGTGTGGGTTTCAGGGGAGCAGATGTGTTTTATAGTGCTTGCTTGCTATTTGGGTTTCAGGGGAGCAGATGTGTTTTATAGAGCTTGCTTGCAGTGTGGGTTTCAGGGGAGCAGATGTGTTTTATAGAGCTTGCTTGCTTGCTTGCCGTGTGGGTTTCAGGGGAGCAGATGTGTTTTATAGAGCTTGCTTGCAGTGTGGGTTTCAGGGGAGCAGATGAAATACTGCTGATTCCACAAACTAACTTAGAATTAAGTCCCATTATTGTGGAATAGATAATCTAAATCAACCAGGCTGTTTGCATATACAGGACAAGCTAATTATTTATATATTAACGGTGCTAATTAATAAAGCAAAGCAGCAATCTAAATTCCCATGTTAAAAATGACACAGTAAACACATTTCTTGGGACGCTTGTAGAACGAAAGACGTCTGTTAATTTAGCTTAATTAATTTCACTGTGCGTAAAGGCCAATGTAATTGCATTTCCATAGAAATTGTAAGATTATAAAGACAGGTAGTTCACTGAGAACGTAAACTATCTGCCACCTCCATCATAGAAATAAATTGTGCAAAACTTTGACTGCGAAAAGAGAATATTTGCAATTAGCTCAGCTGACTGTACGCCATTCTCATGCAATACAATGGAAGATGGATGAAAACTCAATTTAATTTCTGGAGATAAAAATGAAATGATTAAAGTGAAAAGACTAGCGAAGTCAAACTTTGCATAAAGTGTATTTGAGGGCAAGCTGAAGAGCCGAAGGCTTTTCGTTTAATCACTGAGTACAGAATTAAGGAATGCTGTCTCATAATAAATGTGCATAGCTCTCAGACTTTCAGTCACTAAACGGCACAGATTAGTGCTTCGATTGTGCTGAGCCAGGTATCCGTGTGACCTAGAGAACCTGGCTACTGGATTGGTGTGAATGGGAATTTACAAGTCACTTTGTGGGTTATTCATAAAGCACTGCTGGTCACTATTGTTGCAACTATGGTAAACTACCGCAATCCACAGAGGGAAATTCAAACAGCGGCAGGCGAAGTTTCATCAAAGGCAGTGGAGGTCCATACATTGGGCAGTATGGGCAGCGTCCCACCAGAAGAAAAAAAAAAGATATAAAAAATCTTTTGTACTGAGTGTCAAGATTAGGATTTTTTTCCTCCTGGGAGGAGGGGTGGATATAGGTTTGTACAGAAACTGCAGCCCCCCCCCAGATCTATATACTGTTATACTAGGCTGCTCCTGTTCCCCAGCTGTCACATATGGATGTTTTGTCTTCTGTCCTACCTGGGGGCATTTGACACATGCTCTTTGTGTCTATACTTGAAGGTTCTGCCCCCAAGCCATTGAATTGCCATTAGGTTATCCACAGCAATAAAACTCACAATAATGTGCAGTGTGTATGAGTGTATCACAGAGCTCTGTGGGGCCAAATCAAAAGATTGTCTCAGGCGCCCCCCACGTTCAGACTTCACAAGCCGCCACTGATCAAAGGCGAACAATGCTAAACCATCGTACCAGAATTGTGCTTGCGTAACATGCATAAACTCTGGATACTCTTTGTTTAGTCTGGTTCCACCAGTGTTTGGCACCATTGTGGATATGGATATACTTTGGCCATTTCAAGGTGGTGATTTCCACAGACCTCCCATACAAACTATGGTGAAAACCTAAAGCGAAACAGTGAATGCGCAGTAGTTGAGGGATCGCAGACTCTCGTCCCCAGATATTTATTGCCTACGATTCACAGAATTCCATTAATTAAAGAGAAAGCCAGAGACTCATTGGAGCTGTAGTTCAAAATCATCTGGTGGCCAGAGTTTAGATCCCTGCTGCAGTTGGCTGGAAAAGAAGTCCATATTTTTTTTTATTACATTTCCTGTAATCCCCATGAACCTGACACTGACAGCCATATGTTAAAATGCATGCTGGAATGTAGAAAGATTACTCCAAAGCTCTATCAACCTAAACGCTGCCCACTATACACTCGAAAAGGGGTGTGAATTGGAGAGAACTGTCCACAACATTACAGATTTCCCAACATTGATAATTTGAGTGAATATTTGGAGAATTTGGATTTACACAAAAGAAGGCAGAAGTCACATTTTTATTTTGTATCCATCAAACACATTTGGAAAGCATTAATTTGTTACAGGAACTTTGAGAAAATATTTATTTAATATATAACAGTTCAGACTCTCCAAATGTTTTTATTATGGCAGAGCAACAATGTGATTTAATGAAAAACAAGCAGATGGCAATATTTTAGCGATCATGGCGCACACTTGGTAGAAGCAGCTTGGTGAAAAGCTGCCATAATAAATCACAAAATCAAAGTTATAATTGTACCATGTGTGCTGCTGTCAGAGAAACATTGTCTGTATTTATGTGTTCTACGTCTTAGCTGAAATTGTAGAAATAAAAATGTATACTGACTGCACCCATATTTATTTATTTATTTATTTATTTATAAAGGATTTTACCAGGAAGGATACATTGAGATTTCTCTCGTTTTCAAGTATGTCCTGGGTTCGAGAACATTGAGTGGTTACAGAAATACAAAATAGTAAAATGCAAGATATTAACACAAAACCAAATATACAGATTAACAGAAAAAATAAATATGGAGGAAATGTAGTCATTATGTTACATGTTTACATGTGCATTTTGTATTGAGGTATGCTAATAGGGAGCTCTTAAGGGACTTTAGACTGGGGGAAGATTTGACGGCGTCTGGGAGGTTATTCCATATTTGCGGTGCTCTGTAGGAAAATGAGGATCGAGCCATTTTCTTTTTGTATTGCGGTATTGCAAGTAAGGTGCTGGTCCTGGATCTGAGGTTATAGGATGAGGGAACTGCCGGGGGAAGCAGCATATTCAGGTAGGGTGGTAGCTTCCCAGAAAAGCTCTTAAACACCAGGTTGGAAAGGTGAAGGGTGCGTCTAGAGTCCAGCGATGGCCAGTTTAGTTCTTTTAACATGTCACAATGGTGGGTCATGTAGTTACATTGTAGCACAAAGCGACAGAATGAGTTATACAATGTAGTAAGTTTCTGGAGGTGTGTTTGCGGGGCGGCTGCATACACTACATCTCCGTATTCAATGGCTGGCATAAGCATTTGTTGTACAATCTGCTTTCTTACCGCGGGGCTCAGGCAGGATTTGTTTCTGTACAGGGCACCTAGTTTGGGGTAAAGTTTAGATGAGAGTTTTTCGATGTGGGGGCCAAAAGATAGATTTGGGTCTAACCACATACCTAGGTCTTTGAGAGAGGTGACTGTGGTCAGTGTGCCGTTTGATTTTGTCCCAATACATAGATGGGGTGTTTGCAATTTGTGTAGTTTAGGTGCGGTTCCAAAGAGCATTGTAACCGTTTTGTCAGTATTTAGAAAAAGTTTGTTATTTGCTATCCACTTTTCTACCCCTGTGAATTCTTCTTGCAGCACGGCCTCCAGCTGCGGGAGATTTGGTTTGCTGGTATAGATTACCGTGTCGTCTGCGTACATGTGTACAGTTGAAGCTTTGCAGACATTGGGCAGATCGTTTATGAATATTGTGAATAGCAGGGGGCCAAGTATCGAGCCTTGGGGTACACCGCACGTGATATAGTCC
Source organism: Leptobrachium leishanense (assembly GCA_009667805.1). Classification (NCBI taxonomy): domain Eukaryota; kingdom Metazoa; phylum Chordata; class Amphibia; order Anura; family Megophryidae; genus Leptobrachium; species Leptobrachium leishanense. The sequence goes on along the minus strand of CM019071.1, from coordinate 24,317,315 downwards.
CAGGAAGGCTTCAAGCAGGGCATACCTTAAGGCTGGGGTCAGACTAATGCATTTTTAATGTGCGTTTAGGCGCACTTAATCACGGCCGCAGTAGCAGCAAATGACGGGCAATGACGGCCAATATACGAAGTACGGCCGCACGAAAGTCCGGCAGCGCAGGTCAAGTGGAAAAGGAAAGCATTTTTTCGAGAACGCAGAACCGCTAGTACTGACGTACAGAGTGCCCTGCGGCGGCATAGCGGCGTGTGTGCGTGATTAGGAGACGTCAGACGCTGCTAATGTCCGGCCAACATAACGTCCAGACGCAAAAAGTATTTTATTGATGATCCGTAAAAAAACACGCACGAAAATGCGCGTCGTCTGACCGTTTTTGCGCATTCCGTGAAAAAATACGTCAATGCGTTCGGACGCACTTTTTGACGGTCGCTGCGAATAATGCGTTCGTTTGACCCTAGCTTTATCCTTATGGTTTGCTCTGAAACAGTGGTTCCCGACTCTGGTCATCAAATGTTCTTAATGGGCAGGTTTGCCATATTTCTGAAGCACAGTACAGGTGATATGATTTGCTGCTCAGTGATTACAGGATTCAGACTGCATTTCCCCTTTCACTACCAAGCGATTTTCGTTGAATTTTTTTATCATAACATTTATTTGAAAAATGGGATGTGAAGTTAATCATTAACTATAGGGTGAAATAGAGGTTTTGCACAAAAATATTTATTCTAAGATAGATAAAAATGGAAAAAACCTTAATTTGCTCATTTTGAATTTTTCATGTAATCGTTTATCCTTCACAGAAATATTGTTGAAATGCAAGAGTCTGAGCTCTAAATTTTGTCCTTATCTTACACAATTTCACACAGAGTCTGCGTTATTATCATAGAAAAGACCTTTGTGCTAGATAACGTAACTGTGATAAATAAAAGTAGCAAAAAATGGTCAGATCTCCTGCTTATGGGGGCTTGTATTGATCATAATGAGATTATTAGCAATGCAGCTTCCAAAAGATACCAATAGAATATAAAAATAATATCTGTATGTGGCGTAATGCCTATATATGGAAATGACAGTAACACCTTGTATCTGTACTGTAGAGATTTTCAGTCAGTATAACCCCCTGAATCTTATCCCTGCACAGCAGTGAGTGTCCCCAGAGCTCTCCCTGTATTCTGTCCTCTCCCTGGCAGCTGTAATGCAGCAGTAATCTCTTTGAAATTTTTGTTACAGTGAGGTTTGGGGCTGTTGCAATTTGCAGCTGATATTATTTCTCCCCATGGTGCTTGGGGAGCCATAAAACAAAGGATTTATTTCATTTCTCCACAGGGGACATGCTAATCCTACTTTAAAAAGGCTACTTTTGATATGCTAATGAGTGATTTTTAATGATTACAATGCAAAATCGAGATAACTCGATTTTGGATGTGAAGGGGTTAATATCTGGCCTGTTAGGGGTACATGAGGTCCAGGGTTGGGAAACACTGCTCTAAAAAAAAAACAGTTTATCCCACCAAGTTCTTTTTAATAATAATTTTTAAAAACATTATACTAAAGCAGTAGTAGCATTCATGCAACAATATAATATAGAAATGTTGGGTTTATTTCCATTCTGTTGCTAATTTTGAAGCTGATTGGCTAATAATGTCATTGCATTTAATACCAATGTCAGTAAGCAGGGGCTCATTTTTATCCAACTACCTTTATAACATTTACTGTATTTGACACAAAGACCATTTCTGCCTGTATGCTTATAATGCCGAACCTGTCTGAAATTGTGAACGATAAGGGACACCATCTAGAGTTCAGAGCTTTTCATCTCAGCAATATTTCTGTAAAGGATGAAGAAATAAAAATATATCAAAATGTGTAAATTAACATAATTTAACTGTGTAACTATCTAATAATCTATGGATAACCTTTATCCTTCATTTAAGTTGTAACGACACATTAAGCGCTTAAAAATAATGTTATCCTTTTTTTTTTCTTACAAAAAGTACTTATTAATAAATTATTGTTGGGATTGATATAGGAACAGACACCACACTGCTTGGTCAACCATTAAGAGTAAGAGGTTTTAAATGAGTAAGTTACTCTTTTATGAAAGATATTCTATTTTCCAAAATGTAATAATTATGTGTCTCACAAAGTTTGGAAATTTATACTAAATGTTGTTTCTAGAACTTTTTTTTTGTAACATACAATTTCCATTTTCTCCCCTTTTGCCTGTCTCTCTTGAACTGCTATTAGAGCTGCCTTTTTCTTAATTCATAACTTTCCTCTATGATATTATGCTTTTCCTCTACATATAAAATTGTTATGCATTAGAGTAAATGCAATTACCCTGCTCTTCTCTGTCTTATTTGTGATTCACTGTATTATTTGCTGGAAGATTAATGCTAGTGCATAAAATCTGCAATGATTTGTTTCCAGAATGGCGCAGTAAATTACACCAGGAAGCCTTTCTGTAAGGAAAAAAAAGGAAGTGAAGAGAAACATAATGTATTTGATTTATTTTACTGTAAGTAACATATGTGATTTTTAATATACAATGCCCCCTTTTGTCCTTTACAGTATGTATTTTTTGTGCCTATCAGAAGAGATCTATTGTTCTGCCTGATAGGGTTATCCTTAAGTGTTCAGACTGAGTGACCGGTAAAACATTTTAAGTGATTTTATTTGTAGGGTTAAAACAGCCATGTCACCTACAACAACTTTACATTAATCATTACGGCATAAAAACCTCAGAGTGTGAACGACGCTATTAATAATACATGTTTCTTCTTTCCTCCCTTGGGGATTATTATGCTACTTTGCAAAAACCACTACCAATTAACCCTACTTATCATTTGAAATTCATTCCTGTTACAAACAAATATCCCATTATATCTTTAACCCCTTTCACTACCATGACTGAGTTAACTCAATCTTCAAAAGCACCGTCAGGTTCCCGAGGTCGAGTTTGTTCTGGAGAAATGCAAACAAATGTCATTTTCCAGAATTAGTCCCACAATTTGCAGCACATCAAACATCACAGCCTGTCACATATTGAGCCAGTGGACACATAGGTGCCTCTATAGGGCCTGTGCCTAAGCTAGTGCTGCTTCCACCTAAACCTTGGCAACAGCTTCTATTCCATTCTCCTGTTGGCTTTTGAGGTCCCATGCTCCACTTCAGGTTCCCAGTCTCCACCACTGGTGTTATCCATCTATTGCATAGAAGCCGGATGTACCTACTTGAGATAACAAACTTCCTTTATAAGGGGTCATGCCTTCAGGACCTTGCTTCAACATTATGTGGGCATTCACCGTGGGCATTCACCATGTGGGCGTCTTATCTCTCCTCTGTTCCCGCCACCATGTGCCATAGTAGCCAGCTCCTGCCAGTCATCCCCTCCTGCTTTGCCTCCTGTTCCTACCAGCCTGCTCTGAACCTCCTGCTGCTACCATCCTCCATGCTTTCTGTTCCTGCCAACCTCGGTGCCTCTGTTCCAGCCAATATCTATGCCCATCCTCGCCCCTGTCTCTCGTGTGTCTTCATGTGAGTCTCCTTTGCATCCCGATGGTAATTTGCACCTGCACTTTGCAATACCTCACTTATCGAGATGCTAAAATTTGATTGCGTGTCCTATACTTATCTTGCGGAGCGCAATGTACAGTAAGCTCACGCAAGCTGCGAAGCGCTAACTGGTTTCACCCCAGTGTAGCATCAACTATGGAATATCGATGCCACACGTTAAACCTACTTCCTAGCACTAATTCTTACATATCAAGATGCAGCATTAGCATCAACAATGGAATCGATCCCTATCTCGGGCTGCTGTATCTGTTACTGTTGATTGTGTATACACGATCTCGGTAGTGAAGGGGTTAAAATATGGCTCTTGCTAAAACAACAGTAAACCCTCTCCCCAGTAATTTTAAGTAATAAACCTAATATAAAGATTCTGGTCCATTATGTCACCAATGGCCCAGACAGCTAAACACTCTGCGCACTATTACATTCTTCGTGCAAACGTTAACGGGTGCGTAAAAACGCATTAACGTGAGGGACAAAACCCTTCGCGCAGAACGTCGTATTACAATGTCCGTGCAAAAAATGTGAGTTAATGTCTACCGCGAGTGAACCTGCGCGAACCTTTTGCGAGCGTAATGTACTGCGCGCGTCCTATACTTAACATTGTGAGCGCAAATGCGTTTGTGCTCTGGTACAGGGACGGTATTACAATCAAATACCAATTCTGAGCAAAATTTAACGCCCAATGTTTGCGTGCATAATTTTAACGTCTTTGAAAAGCTGGTGTTAATGGCAAATCTGAATGTCCTGGCCGAAACCAAATACACCAGCCTGAAAAAAAAAAATACAACACAGTATAGTTACACATTCTACGCATACCCAAACAATAAAATTGAGGAGTTGTGTCTGTTTTTTATATTGCTGCAGCATATATACTCAGGTTGATTTTGACAGACGCAAAAACTGAACGGGAGACAATTGTGGATCTTAATCCAGATTGTCTGAATCGCGTGAAAAAACAGTCCGTCCACCGATTTCTGCGTGCAGCGTTAATTTGCGCATGTTTTTGCGCGTCTTTTTTACACGCAGTATTTTTTGACGGATGAAAAAATGCGCTCGGATTGTAATACCAGCGTTAATTTACGCGCGTTAACGTTTAACGCTTTGCGCAAAAAAATATATACATATCTGATCAGTAATATATCTGATTTATATTCACTTTAGAAAGCGCCACTTGCAAGTCTCTTATATGCTATGAAATACCTTTTTTTCGCTGTTGCAAGAAAAAAAATACAGAAGACAGAATTCTAATTTGGGGATCTGACAACAAATATTGTGTATTGATTAAATGCAACAGGGCACAGGCAATCATTACGTTACACAACATTGGGCATCAACATTTAACGCATAGACTCCACAAGGCTGGACAGAGAAGATTGAGCCATTATTCACTGTTTACCGTAGTAAGCGCCAGGTCATCCTGAAACGACCTATACGCGACCTTCAAAGAATTACAGTATAAGCTTTCATTCCGAGAGAGTGTTAGGATTAAAACACAAAGCAGTGGACATGTGCGAAGACAAGAAGTAAATGTAGTATTTGGCTTACATGAAATGATTGAAAATTGGTAAATAAAGTAAATATGTATTTTTTTTCTGTATTCTCACACGTAACTGAGCATGAGGTTCTTTGTAATTCTGGAACTTTAATGAAGAATTTCGGTTTCCGCACAATAATTTGAATGAATGTCGCTATAAAGGCAGGAGCTCTCCTACGTATTAATCTCGGCTAAGTGATTATTCTGTCACAGCTCTAACCATTTTAAATATTTCAGAACAGTTCACAGATTTATGATATTTTCCAGCAACAGCACTAGGAGAAGGATAATATATTAAGAACCTTTTTTTACTTTGTTTTTGTCCTTTTTAGTAAGAAAGTAATGATAATAATTATTACCTTGATTGTTGACCTGGAAGATGAGTTGACTTGTCTAAGTGTAAACGTTTGGCTTTATAACCCTGCTATACATTTGTGTGTTTATATCATATTTTCTCAGTTGTATAAATTTTAAGTACTTATTTATTTTGAATAAATAATTACTTTTTAATTAAGGGTATTCTGGGGATAAAGCAACTTTTGATTATGTTTTGCTCCCTTTTAATCCCTTTACAGATTAATTAAAATGCACTTTTTAATTTAATTATCATATTACATTCACTCTTTAGCAGGGAGGGTGATACTATCGACGAAGCAACACAGAAAGTAGAGAAATAGGTTGCAAATTATTTTATCTGATAAATGATTACACAGCCCAACAAAAAAAAAACATTTTGTATGTGATTTTAGGGTATTTTGAGGGTGCTGAATAAAAAAAAAATAAAGACATTAGTTTTTCTGAATTGGCTCTGGTTTGGGAGATAATTGACAGCCGTCAAAATATGATTTTACCCTAATATGACCCATAGCTGCAAACATGTGCAGGAGTTCTTGGACTGTCTCTCACCGCTTTCGCACTGGTTTTATCTCATTGATGGTCCTCAAATTCATAAACCCATCAGCGATTCCCATTTCATAGAATTTATGACTGGTGTTGAAGCATCTGCCTGGTGCAGTTACAGTTATGTCTCCGTTATTAAGAACGTCTTGGGATTCCTCAAAGAAGACAATTACAAAGAATTGGTGCAAAACATGCTATTTTAAAAAAAATTGTGCTAGTGTGAGCATAAAGGTAAACCTTCTCCATAGCCGTTTCTCCATAGACAGATTTCTGGATAATCTTGGTGATTTTAGTGAGGAACAAGGCAAGTGGTTCCACCAAGATATAGGGATGAGCCGAACACCCCCGTGTTCGGTTCGCATTCGAACTCGAACAATTTCAAAAGTTCGAGTTCGAACGCGAACACGAACTCAATGCAAGTCAGTGGGAGTCAAAAGTTTGGTTTTTAGAGTGCCCTCCAAGAGGGCATATATGCAAGATATTTGCCATAAAAGGTGTATGGGGGTCCTGGTAGTGCCCTGGGGGACAGGAAACAAGGACAAAAAGTTTTAAAAGAGACGTTTTTAAAGGAACAGTGAGTAGGGATGAGCTGTTCGGGTTCGGACGGTTCAGGGTTCGACCCGAACTTAGCCTGTTCGAGCGGATCGCGAACCCCGAACATTTCCGGGTGTTCGCCGCATGTTTGACCACAATGGACCACAATGCATTTTCCCACTGCCTGAAGCTCCTAATTGGCTACAGCCTTGACCTGACCACAGGTCTGGTGCAAGACTGGTTGAACACTATGCCAATCACCGCTCAGAGTCCTGATTGGGCAAATTTTGCCCAATCATGGGCTCACAGAGCTAAGTCCCGCAGCACACTATATAAGGTTTCCATGCAGCGCTTCTGCACGCATTTCAGAGGAGATTTCAAAGGAGATAGTTGTGTGTTGTTACTGCCGGTCTGCCACGCTACTGGGGGGTCTGGGGAGGGTCTCATTTCGACCAAATATCAGGGAATTTAGGTGATGTGTGTCTTGTCACTGTGCCAGCAAGTTTTTTTGGGGTTTACAACTTTATTTAAAACATTTGTGAATTGAGGTGATTTTCTGGGTCTTGTCACTGTGCCAGCAAATCTTTTTGGGGCTCACTAATTTCTTTAAAACACTTGTGATTTAAGTTGATCTGTGTCTCATCATACAAATAGTACCACGCTGTATTTTGGGGCTCACTAATTTCTTTAAAACACTTGTGAATTAAGGTGATCTGTGTCTCATCATACAAACAGTACCACGCTGTATTTTGGGGCTCACTAATTTCTTTAAAACACTTGTGAATTAAGGTGATCTTCTGTGTCTCGTCACACAGCCAGCAAGTTTTTTTGGGGCTCACTAATTTCTTTATAACACTTGGGAATTAAGGTGATCTGTGTCTCGTCATATAAACAGTACCACGCTGTATTTTGGGGCTCACTAATTTCTTTAAAACACTTGGGAATTAAGGTGATCTGTCTCTTGTCACTGGCTGCCAGCTATCAGTGTGTCTCACAGAGTTATACCAGAGTTCTTTAAATCTTTATACCAGAGTTGAATCAGAGTTCTGTATATATTAATCTATATATCACTCACCATGTCTGAAAGAACAAAAAGGACAGGCAGACGCTCCCAGCCACAGATAAGAGGGCAAGCAGCCCCTGTGTCAGGAGGCTGTGTCTCTGGTCGTGGTGGACGTGGTGCATCCTCTGCAGGGGCTGGACGTATAAATGCAGTCCGTCTGACCTTGTTGCATCACTCACACACAAAGCTATGCAGACGTTGTGGACGTGGCGCACTCTGCACGTCCGTTCTAGCAGTATTACGTTCTTGCCTAACCTGTGTCCATTTGCAGCGTCCGTCAGCCTCCGCACTTCTGTGCGGACGTACTTCGTGTGTGGGGCTCCATTTAACACAATTGTATGCTATCACAGACGTACTTATGTGCGGGAAACACGGACGTTAACACTGCGTTTGTCTGACCCCAGCCTTACTGTATGATGATACTTGCTGGCCTGGCAGTCTTGCACCAAAGGCAGAATATCTGGGTGCACTGACACCTTAACCAGATGCATATCTTTTTAATATAGGACCGCAAGGTTCACTCCTGCACTCTTCCACAATAACATAGAGGAGTTACTGTATGATGATACTTGCTGGCCTGGCATAAAAGGCACAATATCTGGGTGCACTGACGCCCATTAACAGATAAAAAAAGCACTTTTCAATATAGGACCACATGGTCCACCCCTGCACTCTTCCACAATACCACAGAAGGGTTACTGTATTATGATGGCACTTGCAGGCCTGGCACCAAAAGCACAATATCTGGGTGCACTGACGCCTTGACCAGAATCATATCTTTTCAATATAGGACCACATGGTCCACAACTGCATTCTTCCACAATACCACAGAGGGGTTACTGTATGATGATACTTGCTGGCCTGGCATTAAAGGCACAATATCTGGGTGCACTGCCATTGACGCCTGTATCAGATTCATATCCTCAGAGGGGTTACGGTGTGACGGCACTGTTGCTGACGCTAAAAGCCCAATTTTAAAGCACCTATTGTTACTTTCATCCAAAGCCTGCATAAGTTTCACAATAATTTAGCCCAAAAAAACACTAAACTTTTTCTGCGCGTCCTAAAATGTCTTTTCATACAGGCTGCCGCCCCAAGCAGTTGTTTATGGATAGATTAAAGGAAAAGCATTTACCATCATATGAAACATCATTTTTTTGTTTTTAAGTGTTTCTATACATCCTAGAAATCCGCCACTTCACGGGCAGGTTATGGGGACCTCCTAGGCACAATATTTGAAGGAATTTTTCGTTTTTATTTTTAACCCTTATTTCATGGAAAACTCACTTTCCCTTTAAAAACGTTTTTTTAAAACTTTTTGTCCTTGTTTCCTGTCCCCCAGGGCACTACCCGGACCCCCATACACCTTTTATGGCAAATATGTAGCATATATGCCCTCTTGGAGGGCACTCTAAAAAACCGAATTTTCAGCCCCATTGACTTGCATGGGGGTTCGGGTTCAGGATCGGTCCCGAACAAATGGGAAGTTCGGTTCGGGCTCGAACCGAACTCGGGGAGTGTTCGACTCATCCCTAAGAGTGAGTTTTCCATAAAATAAGGGTTAAAAATAAAAACAAAAAATTCCTTCAAATATCGTGTCTAGGAGGTCCCCATAACCTACCCGTGAAGTGGTGGATTTTTCAGATGTATAGAAACACTGCCATCAGAGACCCACACACGACACCTAGCCACTCTTAAGGGGTTAAAATGCACAGGGACTGGCTACTATCCTGTTAGATGAGGGAATGTATTATATGTATAAAGCAAGGTATATATGACAATGGATAGTCAGAGACTCTAGAGACTCAGCTTGAACGCTTTGTGATAGACATTTCTAACACAATAATAATTGTATGCTCACATAGGCCCTTTGGGAGAGGTATATAGGGCAGTGGCGACTCTAGGAACAATATTTAGGGGGGGCACAGAAGATACCGCAGTCAAAACTGGGGGGGCACTAATAATTTTCACCACTAAATCATACCACTGAATAAAACTAAGGGCCCTTTCACCTGGTGTGAGCTAAAACACCATCACTAAAGGGAAAATTACCGCGAGTCGCTAAAACTTAGTGCCTGACGACCTACTAACAGATCACCTTGACTGCAGTAGTCCATGAACAAGGTCGTTTGGCGCACGCTAGGAAAACTCTAAGACCCGAGCTGAGACCCAGCGCTAATGCGGTTGTGTACAGGATAGAACTGTTTTTTCTCCCAGTGCAGAGTGCCGGGCCATACCTATCCCCTGCCCTCACAAGCTTGAATATGCACACATCCAGTGAATAACCTCACACCCCTGCATTATTAAAATCCTCCAAGGTGGCCGTATCATCCATGTTTTGATGCACATATATATTAAAGCTGATGGACATTGCATGATAAATGCCACCCGACAGCATGTAGAATCTTTACACTGCATTTTATAGATCCAAAAAAGGAAGGCCAGGTGAGAGACAAAAAATTTCCTGCTGCAGCATATAAATATTACATGTTTCAGGGCAAGACTTATTCACGTGTCCCTTTAAACATGGTCCACACAGTCACCCTAATAATCAACCGCTTCCATACTATGATATAATAACCCAGCATAAAATGTTTAAAAATTAGGCAATATATTAGAATTAGGATATATGTGGATAAAGGATACATATAATAGAGCCGACTGCAACAGCAACGACAATGCGGACCAGATCCATTGCTATGGTGTATGGGGCCAAGAGAAAAACCTGCGCTGCATTCCTTTCAATTGCCTGTTAATTTGGGCGAAGATCTGTTTTTTTGGAGTTAGCACCAGGGTTGTGCAGTAGGTAAAATGTTGCAATTAGCGCCCCTCAAAAAATTAGCGCTGGCACCAAAGTGATCTGCTAGCTGCAAAAGCACTAGAGATCTCTAGCGCTCCCCGTGTTAAGTAATAGGGCGTGGAAAGTACAGTAAGCTCGCGGTACAAATCGCTAATAGCAACGCACTAAGGGATTTTTCCCTTTTGTACGGGAGGCAAACGATCTGTTAGTCAGCCGCTAGACTCAATAACCTGGCGCTAACGCAAAACCATGTGAACGCAAGGGTTAACCCACACCAGGTAATAGTGCCCTAAATAAGTATATATAAATAAGATTCCAAACCCCCAGAGTAATGTGATGCAATGAGTAATGTGATGCAATGAGTAATGTGATGCAATGATGCCTTTTTATTGTACCAACCTGATAATTTATTTGCCGCAATACGGCAGTTTTCGCTGAATGTCTGATTGCTCCTTCAGCGACTCCACTTTTAGCAAATTATAGTGACCATTCGCAAAATAGGGAATTCACTATATTTTCAGCGAAATTAATTCCCCGAAATGTGACGAAAAGCAAAGGATCTAAAGATGATTAGACCCTTTTGATTCTAACTTCCAGAATAACCCGTCAAATGCCATAAACCCAGGGAACTACAATAAAAATAATAAACAATGTGGCATTTAGCTACCCCTGAACCCCTTAGTGACCGGGCGGTTTTACATGAATCCGTCCGTTCGTGACCGCTGCTGTTTTTACGTTTCTGCGCTCTTAGTGTTTACGTCAAATTTTCCTCTTACTCGTTTATTCAACCCACACATATTTTACACTGTTTTTCTCGTCACTAAATGGACTTTATAAAGATACCATTTTTTTCATCATTTCATATAATTTACTATAAAAAATATTGTGAAATATGACACAAAAATTGAAAAAACACCACTTTTCGAACTTTGACCCCAAAATTTCTTATGTATCAACAACCGTCAAAAAAAAATTAATTCCTTAGTAGTTTCTAAATTTAGTACTGAGTTTAGCAATACCCAATGTTTACATATTCCTCACTTTTTCCTTATTTTATGCAACAATAAGTGCAAGTAGCACTTTGCCATTTCCAAAGAGTTTATTTTCAAAACTAGTGATAGTGACATTGTAACACTGATATCTGTCACTAATTCCTGAATAACCCTCCACATATACATATTTTTTTTAAAGTACACAAATCAAGGTATTAAACTTGGGTATTTTGACTCTTTCCATGCAAACCATTTTACCACAAATCTATGCCAAAGTTTGAGAAAAAAAAAAAATTTGGTGATTTTTTTTTTGAACGCAATTTAAGAATACATGTACTGTGAACTTTAAGGTTTACTGCCAAAAAGCACCCCAAAATATGTTCAGCAACATCTTCTGAGTAAATTGATACCACCCAAGTATAGGTATGTCGGGTCATTTGGGGGCTAAAAGGCCTTATTTGGGGGTGCGCATTTCAGTTTTCCAACTTGGAATTTTCACATTTCGTCATCATGCACCCATGTCCTATTGGGACATTTTTGAAGCCGGCCAAAGTAATTTACCCCCATCAAACCATATATTTTTAGAAAGGGCACACCCTGGGTGCTTCAAAGAGTTGTATTTTAACACTTTCCATGCACTAGCTCTATGTCAAACTTTCAGGTAGTCACTTTTTGTGTTATTTTTTCACACACATTGTACTTTAGGCATGAATTGTCAAATCCAGTTATGGGTTACTGCCAAAAAACACCCCAAAATATGTTCAGCAACATCTTCTGAGTAAATTGATACCACCCATGTATAGGTATGTCGGGTCATTTGTGGGCTAATAGGCCTTATTTGGGGGGTGCGCATTTCAGTTTCCAACTTGGAATTTTCACATTTCGTCATCATGCACCCATGTCCTATTTGGGACATTTTTGAAGCCGGCCAAAGTAATTTACCCCCATCAAACCATATATTTTAGAAAGGGCACACCCTAGGGTGCTTCAAAGAGTTGTATTTTAACACTTTCCATGCACTAGCTCTATGTCAAACTTTCAGGTAGTCACTTTTTGTGTTATTTTTTCACACACATTGTACTTTAGGCATGAATTGTCAAATCCAGTTATGGGTTACTGCCAAAAAAACACCCCAAAATATGTTCAGCAACATCTTCTGAGTAAATTGATACCACCCATGTATAGGTATGTCGGGTCATTTGGGGGCTAAATAGGCCTTATTTGGGGGGTGCGCATTTCAGTTTTCCAACTTGGAATTTTCACATTTCGTCATCATGCACCCATGTCCTATTTGGGACATTTTTGAAGCCGGCCAAAGTAATTTACCCCATCAAACCATATATTTTTAGAAAGGGCACACCCTGGGTGCTTCAAAGAGTTGTATTTTAACACTTCCATGCACTAGCTCTATGTCAAACTTTCAGGTAGTCACTTTTTGTGTTATTTTTTCACACACATTGTACTTTAGGCATGAATTGTCAAATCCAGTTATGGGTTACTGCCAAAAAACACCCCAAAATATGTTCAGCAACATCTTCTGAGTAAATTGATACCACCCATGTATAGGTATGTCGGGTCATTTGGGGCTAATAGGCCTTATTTGGGGGTGCGCATTTCAGTTTTCCAACTTGGAATTTTCACATTTCGTCATCATGCACCCATGTCCTATTTGGACATTTTTGAAGCCGGCCAAAGTAATTTACCCCCATCAAACCATATATTTTTAGAAAGGGCACACCCTAGGGTGCTTCAAAGAGTTGTATTTTAACACTTTCCATGCACTAGCTCTATGTCAAACTTTCAGGTAGTCACTTTTGTGTTATTTTTTCACACACATTGTACTTTAGGCATGAATTGTCAAATCCAGTTATGGGTTACTGCCAAAAAACACCCCAAAATATGTTCAGCAACATCTTCTGAGTAAATTGATACCACCCATGTATAGGTATGTCGGGTCATTTGGGGCTAATAGGCCTTATTTGGGTGCGCATTTCAGTTTTCCAACTTGGAATTTTCACATTTCGTCATCATGCACCCATGTCCTATTTGGGACATTTTTGAAGCCGGCCAAAGTAATTTACCCCCATCAAACCATATATTTTTAGAAAGGGCACACCCTGGGGTGCTTCAAAGAGTTGTATTTTAACACTTTCCATGCACTAGCTCTATGTCAAACTTTCAGGTAGTCACTTTTTGTGTTATTTTTTCACACACATTGTACTTTAGGCATGAATTGTCAAATCCAGTTATGGGTTACTGCCAAAAAACACCCCAAAATATGTTCAGCAACATCTTCTGAGTAAATTGATACCACCCATGTATAGGTATGTCGGGTCATTTGGGGCTAATAGGCCTTATTTGGGGGTGCGCATTTCAGTTTTCCAACTTGGAATTTTCACATTTCGTCATCATGCATCCATGTCCTATTTGGACATTTTTGAAGCCGGCCAAAGTAATTTACCCCCATCAAACCATATATTTTTAGAAAGGGCACACCCTAGGGTGCTTCAAAGAGTTGTATTTTAACACTTTCCATGCACTAGCTCTATGTCAAACTTTCAGGTAGTCACTTTTTGTGTTATTTTTTCACACACATTGTACTTTAGGCATGAATTGTCAAATCCAGTTATGGGTTACTGCCAAAAAACACCCCAAAATATGTTCAGCAACATCTTCTGAGTAAATTGATACCACCCATGTATAGGTATGTCGGGTCATTTGGGGCTAATAGGCCTTATTTGGGGGGTGCGCATTTCAGTTTTCCAACTTGGAATTTTCACATTTCGTCATCATGCACCCATGTCCTATTTGGGACATTTTTGAAGCCGGCCAAAGTAATTTACCCCCATCAAACCATATATTTTTAGAAAGGGCACACCCTGGGGTGCTTCAAAGAGTTGTATTTTAACACTTTCCATGCACTAGCTCTATGTCAAACTTTCAGGTAGTCACTTTTTGTGTTATTTTTTCACACACATTGTACTTTAGGCATGAATTGTCAAATCCAGTTATGGGTTACTGCCAAAAAACACCCAAAATATGTTCAGCAACATCTTCTGAGTAAATTGATACCACCCATGTATAGGTATGTCGGGTCATTTGGGGCTAATAGGCCTTATTGGGGGGTGCGCATTTCAGTTTTCCAACTTGGAATTTTCACATTTCGTCATCATGCACCCATGTCCTATTTGGGACATTTTTGAAGCCGGCCAAAGTAATTTACCCCCATCAAACCATATATTTTTAGAAAGGGCACACCCTAGGGTGCTTCAAAGAGTTGTATTTTAACACTTTCCATGCACTAGCTCTATGTCAAACTTTCAGGTAGTCACTTTTTTGTGTTATTTTTTCACACACATTGTACTTTAGGCATGAATTGTCAAATCCAGTTATGGGTTACTGCCAAAAAACACCCCAAAATATGTTCAGCAACATCTTCTGAGTAAATTGATACCACCCATGTATAGGTATGTCGGGTCATTTGGGGCTAATAGGCCTTATTTGGGGGGTGCGCATTTCAGTTTTCCAACTTGGAATTTTCACATTTCGTCATCATGCACCCATGTCCTATTTGGGACATTTTTGAAGCCGGCCAAAGTAATTTACCCCCATCAAACCATATATTTTTAGAAAGGGCACACCCTAGGGTGCTTCAAAGAGTTGTATTTTAACACTTTCCATGCACTAGCTCTATGTCAAACTTTCAGGTAGTCACTTTTTGTGTTATTTTTTCACACACATTGTACTTTAGGCATGAATTGTCAAATCCAGTTATGGGTTACTGCCAAAAAACACCCCAAAATATGTTCAGTAACATCTTCTGAGTAAATTGATACCACCCATGTATAGGTATGTCGGGTCATTTGGGGGCTAATAGGCCTTATTTGGGGGGTGCGCATTTCAGTTTTCCAACTTGGAATTTCACATTTCGTCATCATGCACCCATGTCCTATTTGGGACATTTTTGAAGCCGGCCAAAGTAATTTACCCCCATCAAACCATATATTTTTAGAAAGGGCACACCCTGGGTGCTTCAAAGAGTTGTATTTTAACACTTTCCATGCACTAGCTCTATGTCAAACTTTCAGGTAGTCACTTTTTGGTTATTTTTTCACACACATTGTACTTTAGGCATGAATTGTCAAATCCAGTTATGGGTTACTGCCAAAAAACACCCCAAAATATGTTCAGCAACATCTTCTGAGTAAATTGATACCACCCATGTATAGGTATGTCGGGTCATTTGGGGCTAATAGGCTTATTTGGGGGTGCGCATTTCAGTTTTCCAACTTGGAATTTTCACATTTTCGTCATCATGCACCCATGTCCTATTTGGGACATTTTTGAAGCCGCCAAAGTAATTTACCCCATCAAACCATATATTTTTAGAAAGGGCACACCCTGGGGTGCTTCAAAGAGTTGTATTTTAACACTTTCCATGCACTAGCTCTATGTCAAACTTTCAGGTAGTCACTTTTTGGGTTATTTTTTCACACACATTGTACTTTAGGCATGAATTGTCAAATCCAGTTATGGGTTACTGCCAAAAAACACCCCAAAATATGTTCAGCAACATCTCTGAGTAAATTGATACCACCCATATATAGATTTGTTCTGTTATTTTGGGGTGCTACGCCAATCTTTGACATGTGCTTGTCAATTTTCTAATTTGACATACAGTATCTTCTTTGCTTATCTTCTTTTTAGGGGCCTTTTACATACCCCAGTTTTATGAACGTGCATATATTTGGTAAGCTAACACCCCAAAGTATTGTAAATGGAGTGTTTTTATGCTATGGATGCATCCGTTTGCTCCAAACAAATTGGATACAGTTTGGTGGTCATTTTTCATTTTCACACCCACATCAGTTTTGGACTGTGATTTAGGAGACACTGTTGTTTGTTACTGCATGAAAACTCTCCAGGTTGTTTTCTGCAAGGTCTCCTGAGTACACCCATGCCCCCCATGCATAGGTTTGCCAGGATTTTGGGAAGGTTCAAATACAATTTTTATGACTTTGTCATTGGAGTTGAAATTGAGATTATTTCTTCAGCTAGGCCTATCTTTGGTTTTGGTCTACCGCATACCCCAGTTTGAATTATTGCCAGAAAATTGTTTATATTTGTTATGTTGACACCCTAAGTATTGCATATGGAGTGCTTTGATGCCATGGATGCAACGGTTTTAGCCCAAAACATTTGAGAAGGTGTGTGGCGGTAATTTTTCAATTTTCAGATTTTTTACGCCCACAGTAGTTTTGGACTGTGATTTAGGAGACACTGTTGTTTGTTACTGCATGAAAACTCTCCAGGTTGTTTTCTGCAAGATCTCCTGAGTACACCCATGCCCCCCATGCATAGGTTTGCCAGGATTTTGGGAAGGTTCAAATACAATTTTTATGACTTTGTCATTAGAGTTGAAATTGAGATTATTTCTTCAGCTAGGCCTATCTTTGGTTTTGGGTCTTCCGCATACCCCAGTTTGAATTATTGCCAGAAAATTGTTTATATTTGTTATGTTGACACCCTAAGGTATTGCATATGGAGTGCTTTGATGCCATGGATGCAACGGTTTTAGCCCAAAACATTTGAGAAAGGTGTGGCGGTAATTTTTCAATTTTCAGATTTTTACACCCACAGTAGTTTTGGACTGTGATTTAGGAGACACTGTTGTTTGTTACTGCATGAAAACTCTCCAGGTTGTTTTCTGCAAGATCTCCTGAGTACACCCATGCCCCCATGCATAGGTGTGCAAAGATTTTGGCAAAATACAGCACCAATTGTAGAACATAAAAATGTACGAATAAAATGTAAAAGTCTGGTGCCTGTCAAACTGGGGATGCTCTCTAGGGGGCACAGGCTGTTGTCACTGAAGTGCATGAAACGCAAAAATTTTCATACCTTCTACGTGACATTGATTGGGGTAAATGGGGGTAGAGCAGATGGGGCTACTGCTCCAGTAGGAGCGAATTGAGGGCTTCTTTATGATGCCCTCAGCATAGTAAGTGCCCAGAATTTCAGAAATTCTGGCACATCTAGCGGGTCCATTGCTGCCTTGCCAAGTAGGAGTCTGGCTTCGCAGCACAATGCTGATGGGCATACAGATTTGATTGGGCCACGATGTGGCCCAACAAATCATCCCCCATAAACACCTGCAAAAACTGTGTGGCGGTAAATCCTGCAACATCAATATTGATGCCAGGATTTGCCGTGAAAGGAGGGATATCTGGCCTCTGGCGATGAGGCACTACCCACTCCTCAGCTGGAGCTGTACGTCTCCTGCTGGCAGGTGGGTGACCCAGGATCTGCATCAGAAACATCACTAGATACATCAGCCAGCGTAGATAATGTATCTAGCGACGTCTCTGAGCAGTTAGCGGGGTCGAAATGAGGGTCTGAGTCTGACGCAGATGCCTCAGATTCTGACGCCAGGATGGCATATGCCTCCTCGGCGCTGTACACCCTCTCAGACATTATATATAATAGATTATAAAATTTTATAATTATTATATATATATAAGCGGATTGTTGGTTCTTAGAAGAACGTTTGGTTTCACAAGAAAATACAAATAAACACCTAAATCTCTCTAAATCCCTCTAAACCTGCCTCAATTCTTCTAAATCTCCCTAAAATCTCTCTAAATCTGCCTCAATTTTTCTAATCTCACTAAATCTCACTAAAATCTCTAACCTGTCAAATCTGATCTCTCTCTCTCGCTCACCAAAACACAAGTGAGGAGAGGGAGGGAGAATCACAGAGGTCAGAGCCAATATTTACAAAATATTGACCTGACCTGACAAATTAGAAATTTTATTTTGATTTTTTCTAACTTCTGATTGGATGTTGCTAGCCTGCCTCTCTGATGAGGCAGGCTAGGAACATCCCACTCAGCCCCAAGATAACCCTGCCCTTAGAACCCTAACCCTAGCCCTAACCCTAGCCCTAACCCTAGCCCTAACCCTAACCCTAACCCTACCCCTACCCCTAACCCTACCCCTAACCCTACCCCTAACCCTAACCCTAACCCTAACCCTACCCCCTAACCCTACCCTAACCCTAACCCTACCCCTAACCCTACCCCTACCCTAACCCTAACCCTAACCCTACCCCTAACCCTACCCCTACCCCTAACCCTACCCCTAACCCTAACCCTACCCCTAACCCTACCCCTACCCCTAACCCTACCCCTAACCCTACCCCTAACCCTAACCCTAACCCTACCCTAACCCTACCCCTAACCCTAACCCTACCCCTAACCCTAACCCTAACCGTCAGTTTATTTATTTTATTTTTATTTTTATTTTACTTTTTACTTTTTTTTCACTTTTTTTTTACACTTTTTTTTTACTCTGCTGGGTGCCTTGATCCCTCGAGGCACCCAGCAGAGCATCTGATCACTGATGTGATCGTTTTTGTACTGAGTGCCACGATACCTCGTGGCACTCAGTACTTCCTGCCGCTACCGGAAGTGATCGCTCGGGGGGAGCGATCACGGACGGACCGGCGGCAGGTAAGCATATTGCAAGGATGCCTCGATGTCGAGGCATCCTTGTAATATACTCAGAGCAGCTGGAAGCGATCCGATCGCTTTCAGCGCTCTCTAGAAGTGCGGGGCACCTCTCCGGTGAAACCGGATGTTTGATCGCTCCCGGGGAGCGATCACATGGTGCCCCGGCACTTCTAACCGCCATTGCACGGCTGCCTGGACTCCCAGGCAGCCTGCAATGGCGTCTGAGCTGCTGGAAGCGATCCGATCGCTTCCAGCGCTCAAAAAACGGCAGGACGTACCATGTACGTCAGCGGGTCTAAGAGAGACCCGCTGCAATGACGTACATGGTACGTCCTCGGTCCTTAAGGGGTTAACCCCTAATATGCCATTAATCAAGGTAAAACATGAAATCAATACACTGGGAGGCATGTAGCTACAGATTAACCCCTACAATGCCATTAATCAAGGAAAAATAAATGTATACCATGAGGGATGAAACATACCCATATACCCATAACCCTTAATATACAACTAAACCAAGGCTAAAACTAACGTAATACACTAATGTATAGTCTGAACATTAACCACTTTACTGCTGAGACATTTCAACCCTGTGAAAATGCTTAAGTTTAAGTGCCCGCTATTATTTAATGTTTTATGACTTTTATTTCAAATTGAATATGGTCATGTTGGATATCATTGGAAAGGCCAGAATCTGCCCTTTCCAATGACACCTATATCATCCATATACGATGCACAGGGACGGAGATACAGTGGTCCGAATAAGTGTGGTAGGCTGGATGCTGATTTTTGGTGGGGGGGCACATGGGGGGGCAAGGAATAACCTAGGGGGGGCAATTGCCCCCCCTTGCCCCCCTGTAGAGTCGCCTATGATATAGGGTTCCCACCTGTCCGTTTTTGACCTGGACTGTCCGGGTTTGGAGTCATGTGTCCGGGTTTGACACCCTCTGCCACCCGGACACATGAATCCAAGGTTATACTTACATTTCCTGCGTTCCCCCGGCGCCACGGTCTTTTCCTCCTTCCATTTTTTCCAGGCTGAAGAGGGATTGGCTGGTCTGCATCACGTGTCGTCCTCTGAGCCGCTGTCATGGTTGCACAGGCGCAACGGGCTCACTCTCACTTGACGCTGTTTCACGTGGTTACTCGTGCGACTGCGAGCTGCTCCCTTCCTCGGCCTCCCAGCCGGGCAGTGTGCAGAGCGAGCAGCTAAGGAGAGGACGTGCTCTGTGATGTCTTCATCTGGATTCCGGACCTGGAACGTGGATGCGGTTGATCTTGCCAGACCAGCCAGCAGCTCTCCACTCCATCCACTCTGACGCCGCCGCCTGCCGGTCAACTCAAGGGAGGCTCGCAGACAGTGAGTGTGCCAGCCTTTGTTTCCAGTCTGCTGCAGCATAATAAATAATACCAGTGTGTGCCATAAAGTGTGCCAGCCTTACCAGCCTGACATAAGTGTGCCAGCCTTTCCAGTCTGCCATGTATACCAGTGTGTGCCATACAGTGTGCCAGCCTTTCCAGTCTGCCAAGTATAATACCAGTGTGTGCCATAACAGTGTGCCAGCCTTTCCAGTCTGCCATGTATAATACCAGTGTGTGCCATACCAGTTTGCCAGCCATACTAGTCTGCCATGCAGTATAATACCAGTGTGTGCCATAACAGTGTGCCTGCCTTTCCAGTCTGCCATGTATAATACCAGTGTGTGCCATAAGTGTGCCAGCCTTTTCAGTCTGCCATAACAGTGTGCCAGCCTTTCCAGTCTGCCACGCAGCATACCAGTTTGTGCCATAACAGTGTGTCATCCTTTCCAGTCTGCCATGTATAATACCAGTGTGTGCCATAAGTGTGCCAGCCTTTTCATTCTGCCATAACAGTGTGCAAGCCTTTCCAGTCACTAGTGTGTGCTATACCAGTTTGCCAGCCATACTAGTCTGCCATAAGTGTGCCAGCCTTTCCAGTCTGCCATGCAGCATAATACCAGTGTGTGCCATAACAGTGTGCCAGCCTTTCCAGTCTGCCATGTATAATACCAGGTGTGCCATAAGTGTGCCAGCCTTTCCAGTCTGCCATGTATAATACCAGTGTGTGCCATAAGTGTGCCAGCCTTTTCAGTCTGCCATAACAGTGTGCAAGCCTTTCCAGTCTGCCATGCAGCATACCAGTTTGTGCCATAACAGTGTGCCAGCCTTTCCAGTCTGCCATGCAGCATAATACCAGTGTGTGCCATAACAGTGTGCCAGCCTTTCCAGTCTGCCATGTATAATACCAGTGTGTGCCAGCCTTTCCAGTCTGCCATCCATACCAGTGTGCCATGCATAATACCAGTCTGCCATGCATAATACCAGTCTTCCATGCATAATACCAGTCTGCCATGCATACCATGTGCCATAATTTATACTCTACAAAAAAAAATATGTCCGCTCGAACCCAACACTAGAGTGTTCGGGTTTGGCTTGATGAAAAGGTGGTAACCCTAGAGGTACATGACATACAAATACTGGAATATTACGTTTAAATCTAAGGAGTGTGATAAAGATTTTATTAAGCCCTTGATGACAAATGACGTAACATCTACATCATTATTGATTGGCTTTGCAGAGCCCTGGTCCTTAAGGGGTTAAACCGCATATCAGAGAGGATCATATAGTAGAAATGAACACTTCTTAGAATTCAAAACAGTGTTTGTTCATACATGTGCAGGAGCCCCCACCCAGTGAGGAGCCCCCAGCCAGTCTGCAAGCAATGTATCAAATTCTAATTGATAATTAGAAGCACATGTTATTTCCAAACACTAATTAAACACCTGTTGTTTACGCCGTTTGAGAGCACAGGTCATTTAGAGGTGAGAATCTTTGCACCTAGACAACGACATTAGATATTTTTTTAATTCAATATCTAATAAACCGTTGCTTATAATATTCTGCAGTAAAGAGTCTCTTTATTTCTAGATTTTTTAGCATTTTTTAAGCATTTTTTATACTTTTCAAAAAAAAAATTGAACTCGAACCAAACACTCCAAAAAGTTCGAAGTTCGCGAACCTGCGAACGGCCAAAGTTCGAATCGAACTCCGAACTGATCGAACCGAACAGCTCATCCCTACCAAGGTATAGAGATAGTGGAGAAAAGGTCTCAAGCCAGATAGGATGGACATATGATGACGTCCTGTCCTGTTCCATTGTAGATGCTAACATGGAGACGGTAAGCAGGATAATATGCACTTGCAGATTTTCCCTTACCATCTCCATATTAACATCCTATTCCAGGGAAGGTGCTATCTCAGCACCTTGCCCCGGAACACAGTGCTAACCACCCTGATACCCACAGTAGCACTTCTGCGACACCACGAGAATCAGCTACTGGAGTCCATAGGACTCCATGGAGGCTTGCACCTCCAGGCTGTGAGCTCTGTGCGTGTTCACTCTTGCGAGATCGCAGAGCGCTGTGGAGTGATCACTGAGGGTGACTAGGAAATATTTTTTCCCAGTCTCCCTCTGCTCCGGCAAGAATAAGTGGCGGATTGAGCCACCTTTTTCACCGCAGGATGAGAGGTAAGTGGAGGTATTGGGGGGTTGCATTTGCAGAATCATTTAACAAGAGCTTTTAGGAGTAAATTGCGTCCGCACTTTAACTCACTTGTTGAAATGCTAAAAAATGATTGCGCTCACCACGTTAAGTATAGGAGCGCAAAGTACGGTAAGCTTGCGCAAGCTGTGAGGCTCAAAACCTTTTCACCCCAGTTTAGCGTCAAGATCAGAATATTGATACCAGGCGTTAAGCTTACTAATACTAGCGCTAACGATTACATATCGAGATGCCATATTAGCACCAACTATGGAATAGAGCCCACTGTCTGGAACCAGTGGCCTTTTTTTTTTTTAGAAAATAATGATTGATTAATTATACAGTGAAAAATATTTGGGAATATACCCAATGTATTTGTTTCTATTATTGTCACGGTTCCCCCTAGGATCTATGGTACTGGTCCCTATACACAGAACACTATCTACCCTTCCGATCCTTGGATGATCGACAAAGCTACCTACAGGTAGTGAGCAGACAGATACGTACCCAGAAAGGGTTAACAGACACCAGATAATAACAATATACGTAGTCAGTAGAATAGCGAGGATCTTAACACCAGGAGAGGTAGTCAGCCGTATGCCAAGGTCAGTACACAGAAGGGTTCTCAGAAAATCCAGAATTGCTACACAGAGCGGGTTCTCAGACTTGGCAGGTATGATACACATAGAGGGTTGTCAGGAAAAGCTGAGGTCCATTCACAGAGCAGGATGTCAGGAATAGCCAACGTCAATACGCAGAGAGGGTTGTCAGGAACAGCCGAGGTCAATACACAGAGTGGGTTGCCAGGAATAGCAGAAGTTGGTACACAAAGCAGTTAGCAATAGAGAGCACTGAAGGAATGTGTTAACTACCTCAGGGCACCGGACGGACTGAGACGCTGGGCATTAAACCTGGTGGGCGTCACATCATCAGGCTGCGCCCCGCCGACTCACCTGATCTGTGTCCGTTACGGATTCCCTTATCAGTTAGCACCTGGCCAGTGAGCAGCAAGGAACGTACTGCCGGGCGCTGGCTGAACTGAACAGCGTGGGACGTGACAGTTATACTCTATTTGGCATGCAGATGTCTCCATCTGCTGGTCAAATGGAGTTACTACACTTCAGAGCTCCGTGCTAGATCAGCTGAAGAAGTGTCATTTAGACATATTCCCAGCTGACTTTAAAAACTGTTAATGCCTCAGACATCATGCCCAGGAGCTAACACATTGGGGACACTTACTGGAGCACAAATGCAAATGAAATTAAATTTCAACAAAATTTTTTATTTGCAATGATATAGCTGCTGTGTCTGCTAGTGCTGATCGTGCACACACAATCAAGGTAGTGAAGAGGTTAAATGTTTACTATAAATTATCCGCACGCACGTTTTAGCATTAGTATGGTAGTGTTTGATGGTTTGCAACAGCGAGAGAGGCCTTTAATTTCTAATGCCCCCCCACACTCCCTGCCCCAGGGTGTATAATATGTTAGACACGCATCATACGCTACTCATGCCTGCTTTCTAAAACAGTATCATAACCAGATATAGCAGGTAAGCAATGTTCACACTTAGGACTTAGCCCTGTACATAGAAATTATGCCATAAATACTATCTTCTGTGTTTCAGTAATTAAAAACAAATTTAAAAAATGATTTTAAAGTAAATCGCAAAGAAAGTAGATTAAAGGTTTCCGCGGCTCATGAATAACACACCGCAGAATGTTCTCAAATGAAGACAAGGCGTATTCATTTGCATGTAATATACTTTAATTCAAGCACAAAAGTCCATACTTTAACCATAAAAAAGAAACAGATACTACGTGATTACATGTGTTTTATGAAGCTTGAATAATTTATCTGCGGCACCTACTCTACATAAAAGAAAAGATAAAAATCCTTGACGCTTTGTTATTTCTTCTCTAAGGTGATGACCTTTCTTTAAAATTGCCGCCAGCTGAATAGGGGTACTCAAATAACCTTTATACGGCAAGTTTGAATCAGAGCCAAACACTCAATTAGATTATACATATAAAATAAGATGTATATCTGCTTATACTCAAACAGTCTACAGATACACAACAGAGCTTTCTGGGTCAACATTCACAATAAGAAAATACGTTTATACAGTGATGTTACACTTCACCATAGAAATAAGTACTAAAAACGGGTCATGGCCCACTGCATAAAATGTAAATGTGAATAACGTTCATGGCCAGTTTGAAGCATAGATATACAATAGATAGAAAGACGAACAGCTACATAACCGCGGACGACTTTACATACTGAAGGTGTAGCTTCGGCTCCAGATTTCCAAGCAGTGCACTGGAAGCTGGGCTATAGAAGGGCTAACACTAGGGATGTGCATGACTTTTTTTTCGTTTCGGTTTTTTTTCGGGTCTTTTTTTCGTTTTGGGTCAATTTTTGTTTCGTTTCGGATTGTTTCGGTTTGGATCGAATTCA
Source organism: Leptobrachium leishanense (assembly GCA_009667805.1). NCBI lineage: Eukaryota > Metazoa > Chordata > Amphibia > Anura > Megophryidae > Leptobrachium > Leptobrachium leishanense. The sequence continues at coordinate 24,292,386 of CM019071.1, read as the reverse complement.
GTGATTCGGATAATTCAGATCAGTTGGTTTTTCATTTTTTTAGGAGTTATTTTGTTTTTTATTGCTTATTTAAGAATGGGAAGTAGATTACTACCAATAGAATGAAAGTTTCTTACTTACTTATTTTTTTATGATTTTTTTGGGGTAAAATTTTAGGTTTCCTTAACATTTTTTAAAGAAACAAGGCTTTTTAACCCATAGGTTTCAATGCAGCATATGAATCCACACACTGCTGGGAAGCACCTCTCTGCTGTATAATTAATGCAGCATATGAATCCACACACTGCTGAGAAGTGCCTCTCTGCAGTATAATTAATGCAGCATATGAATCCACACACTGCTGGGAAGCACCTCTCTGCAGTATAATTAATGCAGCATATGAATCCACACACTGCTGAGAAGTGCCTCTCTGCAGTATAATTAATACAGCATATGAATCCACACACTGCTGAGAAGTGCCTCTCTGCAGTATAATTAATGCAGCATATGAATCCACACACTGCTGGGAAGCGCCTCTCTGCAGTATAATTAATGCAGCATATGAATCCACACACTGCTGAGAAGTGCCTCTCTGCAGTATAATTAATGCAGCATATGAATCCACACACTGCTAGGAAGCGCCTCTCTGCAGTATAATTAATGCAGCATATGAATCCACACACTGCTGGGAAGCGCCTCTCTGCAGTATAATTAATGCAGCATATGAATCCACACACTGCTGAGAAGTGCCTCTCTGCAGTATAATTAATGCAGCATATGAATCCACACACTGCTGAGAAGTGCCTCTCTGCAGTATAATTAATGCAGCATATGAATCCACACACTGCTGGGAAGCGCCTCTCTGCAGTATAATTAATGCAGCATATGAATCCACACACTGCTGAGAAGTGCCTCTACAGTATAATTAATGCAGCATATGAATCTGCACACTGCGGGGAAGCACCTCTCTGCAGTACAATTAATGCAGCATATGAATCCACACACTGCTGGGAACAAGCGCCTCTCTGCAGTATAATTAATGCAGCATATGAATCCACACACTGCTGGGAACAAGTGCCTCTCTGCTGTATAATTAATGCAGCATATGAATCCACACACTGCTGGGAACAAGCGCCTCTCTGCAGTATAATTAATGCAGCATATGAATCCACACACTGCTGGAACAAGTGCCTCTCTGCAGTATAATTAATGCAGCATATGAATCCACACACTGCTGGGAACAAGTGCCTCTCTGCTGTATAATTAATGCAGCATATGAATCCACACACTGCAGGGAAGCACCTCTCTGCAGTATAATTAATGCAGCATATGGATCCACACACTGCTGAGAAGTGCCTCTCTGCAGTATAATTAATGCAGCATATGAATCCACACACTGCTGGGAAGCGCCTCTCTGCAGTATAATTAATTCAGTATATGAATCCGCACACTGCAGGGCAGCACATCTCTGCAGTTTACTTAAAGTTTACTTAATGCAGCATATTAATCCACACACTGCTGGGAAGTGCCTCTCTGCAGTATAATTAATGCAGCATATGAATCCACACACTGCTGGGAAGCGCCTCTCTGCAGTATAATTAATGCAGCATATGAATCCACACACTGCTAGGAAGCGCCTCTCTGCAGTATAATTAATGCAGCATATGAATCCACACACTGCTGGGAAGCGCCTCTCTACAGTATAATTAATGCAGCATATGAATCTGCACACTGCGGGGAAGCACCTCTCTGCAGTACAATTAATGCAGCATATGAATCCACACACTGCTGGGAACAAGCGCCTCTCTGCAGTATAATTAATGCAGCATATGAATCCACACACTGCTGGGAACAAGTGCCTCTCTGCTGTATAATTAATGCAGCATATGAATCCACACACTGCTGGGAACAAGCGCCTCTCTGCAGTATAATTAATGCAGCATATGAATCCACACACTGCTGGGAACAAGTGCCTCTCTGCAGTATAATTAATGCAGCATATGAATCCACACACTGCTGGGAACAAGTGCCTCTCTGCAGTATAATTAATGCAGCATATGAATCCACACACTGCGGGGAAGCACCTCTCTGCAGTATAATTAATGCAGCATATGGATCCACACACTGCTGGGAACAAGTGCCTCTCTGCAGTATAATTAATGCAGCATATGAATCCACACACTGCTGGGAAGCGCCTCTCTGCAGTATAATTAATTCAGTATATGAATCCGCACACTGCAGGGCAGCACATCTCTGCAGTTTACTTAAAGTTTACTTAATGCAGCATATGAATCCACACACTGCTGGGAACTTTCCAGCACTGTGTTGATTCATATGCTGCATTTATTATAACTCATAAAAAACAAAAAACTAACTGATCCGAAAAATTCATCGATCCGAATAGATCCAAATCACCAAATCGAAGTGCCGAAATTTCAGATCGATCCGAATTTTTAGATGGCCAATATTTTGAAATGCTCCCGAAATAAGAAAATGGTGATTTTAATTTGAATTTGCATTCAGAAAGAAACAAATTGCACATCTCTAGCTAACATGGTGTTTGCCCTGGTATCATGGGGCCACATTAACAATGAAAATATTCCCAGTGCACCCACAAATAAGTCTAAACAATTTCACTGCCGCTGAAGATCACCGATCTGCAGCGAACTGCACCGTATTTTGCTGTTAATTTGCCAGCATTCGGCGAATTGACAGCTCTCTGAAAAGACGAACTGCCAAGAAATTGCAGCGTTCGGGGAAATTCACTGTTCGCTGCGATTCAGTGGCAAGTTCATCGCTTATTGAATAATCCCTCAAGAGTTTTCCTATATTTGTTTGTCAATGCAAATATATGTGCGTGTATTTCCATTATTTTGTGTATGTGTTTATCACAATCAAGGCCTACATGTGTGTGTTTGTCAAAGCGTACATGTCTGTATCACTCTGCGTCTGCATATGTTCGTTTGTCATTGTAATTATTATTGTCATCATTTATATAGCGCCAACAGTTTCCGCAGCGCTTTACAATAACCAAAGGGAACGAGATACAGATAAATGGACATATTGTGGAAACAAGAGGTGTAGAGGGCCCTGCTCATAGGAGCTTACAGTCTAGAGGGATTGGGGTTGAGGAAGACAAGGGGAATTTTACTGGACGGCAGGCCCATTAGTGCCAGTGGTTTGGGAATGTTGAGGCCATAGAAGCAGCTTCAATCGTGTGAGTAGGTGAGCAAATGCATGAGTTGCATCAGTGATGTGGTACGCTAATCTGAAGAGATGGGTTTTGAGGGATTTCTTGAAGGCCTGAAGGTCAGGGGAGAGTTTGATAGGGTGAGGCAAGTCATGCCACAGGACCGGTGCTGCCCTTGAGAAGTCTTGGAGGCGAGAGTTGGCCCTGCGTGTGTAGACAGATAACAGGTGGAGATCACCTGCTGACCGGAGTTGTCTAGATGGGACGTGTTTGCATAGTAACAAAGACATGTAGGGAGGAGTTGAGTTATTGAGCGATTTAAATGTGAGCGGCAATATTTTAAACTGTATCCTGAAACGTACAGGAAGCCAATGGAGGGACTGGCAAAGTGGGGAGGTACGCGAGGTCCGTTTGGTGGGAAAAATAAGCCTGGCCCCTGCATTCATTACAGATTGTAAAGGGGAGTTGTGGAGGCCAATAAAGGAGCGAGTTGCAGTAATCAAGTTGTGAAATTACAAGAGTATGAACCAGCACCTTTGCGGTATCTTGTGTCAGAAAGGGGTGGACACGGGCAATGTTTTTGAGTTGAAAGTAACAGGATTTGGACACTGTCTAGATGTGGGGAGAGAATGTTAGGTCAGAATTAGGGATGAGCCGAACACCCCTGTGTTCGGTTTGCATTCGAACTCGAACAATTTCAAAAGTTCGAGTTCCGACGCGAACACGATCCGAACTCAATGCAAGTCAATGGGACTCGAAAGGTCGCTTTTTAGAGTGCCCTGCAAGAGGGCATATATGCAAGATATTTGCCATAAAAGGTGTATGGGGTTCCGGGTAGTGCCCTGGCGGACAGGAAACAAGGAAAAAAAAGTTTAAAAAAATACATTTTTAAAGGAACAGTGATTTTTCCATGAAATAAAGGTTAAGAATAAAAACGAAAAATTCCTTCAAATATCGTGCCTAGGAGGTCCCCATAACCTGCCCGTGAAGTGGCGGATTTGTAGGATGTATAGAAACATTTAAAAATGAGCATTAACATTTGCTGCGGCGTTCACCACATATTTGTAACGATTCCCCAGTACAGACCTGGTAGGATCCCTGGTAACACACCTCTAACCCTCCTATCCTAAGGAGGGTCGGGACTCAGTTGGGACCACTAAACCTAACCTCTAGCAGCCACACAGGCCAGGGAGACAGCACCAACAATATACACCAAAGACTGAGATCAATATACTGTATGTTTGTACTGCGCTATAGTATATGGCAGGATGTAAGCGCACTAGCAGTAACAAGCAGCAGATATACCAGACAGGGGCACAGATCGAGAGTAGTCGTTATAACAAAACCGAGTCATCAACGTTTAGGCACTTGTACTGCGCGACTGTATATGGCAGGCCTCAAAATTTCAAGTCCCAAGCTACTAGCCAGGCCTTAAGAGTTACTCGCCACTAGTTGCCCCACCTAACCCCTATCCAGCCATGCCTCTGCATTCCCACTCGCCCTCATGTAATTTCCACTCGCCAAATGCGAGCAGGCGAGTGGAAATTTTGAGGCCTGGTATATGGTGAGAATCGGCGCACACCAGTAGCAACAGGCAGGGAGTACACAGAGAGAATAGTCAAATGGCAGGCAAAGCCAGCAACAGATCGGGTCCTCAGAACAAGCAGGGTAAGTAACAAGTATACAAACTGATTCGGTAAACTAGCGATGTGGGAATGAAACTCCACGGCAAGGCGAGGTGTAAGCGCGCGCTCCTGATTTAAAGTTCCCAGCGGCTCCGCGTCATCATGCCGCGCCCTGCCCCCTGATCACTCACAGCTGCGCCGGTGCCACCGGAGCTCCTGGCATTCGGCCAGCTGGCGGCACCATGCATCTGGGGGCCCCCGATCGCCACCCGGGGCCCTGGATGTCACAAACAATATTACAATCCAAACGCAAACGGGTTAAGTAACCAAATTTGTAAGAAGAATAATTAATGCAGCATATGAATCCTCACACTGCCGCGCAGCACCTCTACAGTCTGATACTAGCTTTAACCAGTGCACTGTGTGCAGCTTCTGAGAAGATACGCTATTAGTGTAGCAGGGAAGCCGGCTGCGCATTTTGCATCGCTCCCTCTACACTAATAGCGTATCTTCACAGAAGCTGCACACAGCGCGCCGGTGTATGCAGCGTCTAACAGCGTGGGAGACGGGAGGCTGCGCTTGTTGGTGGATCCAGGAATCGGGTGAGTAATAGAAAGAAAAAAAAAAGTTTTATTTTATGTTCCTTGAGACATTTAAAAATGTGCTCGGATTTTATTTTTTTTAGAAATGTATTGCCTTACCTTAGCCTGGTGGTTAGTCAGTGGAGGCTCCCTGGATCCTGGTTGTGGGGGGGTCTGCCGTGGCCGCAGGTGCAGTGGCTCCCTCCCTGCGCCATCTCTCTGCCACATGCACCTGGCCAGCCTGCCCGCACAGTCGCAGCTGTCATCCGGCGGCCGTATGCTCCTCAAGGGATCCTTGGGAGGCCCCGGTGGGCTGCCCTCTACAGTGCCTGATTAGAGGGCCTCATCTGCCTGATGTTTTAGCAACAAGATTGTTTTATCCCATAGGCTTCAATGTTAAAAATATTTCCATTTTAATTCAATATCTAATAAACGTTGCTTATAATATTCTGCAGTAAAGAGTCTCTTTATTTTTTGATTTTTTAGTATTTTTAAGCATTTTTTTTTAAAATGCCAATTTTTTTTAGAACTTTTGGTGAACAGCCTGAAAAGTTCGAAGTTCGCCGAACGGCCGAACGGGCAATGTTCTAATCGAACTCATGTTCGGATCGAACCGCCAGCCCATCCCTAGTCAGAATCAAAAGTGACACCAAGGCAGCGAGAAAGGTGGTAGTGGGTTCTTCTTGGAGGGAGGAATAACGAGAATTTCAGTTTTGGCAAGATTGAGTTTAAGGAAGCGGGAAGCCATCCAATTCGAGACGGCGGAGAGACACTCAATGACTCGAACCAGGAGAGCCGGAGAGAGATCAGGGGAGGAGAGGTAAATTTCATTTATTTATTTATTTATAAAAGGATTTTACCAGGAAGGATACATTGAGATTTCTCTCGTTTTCAAGTATGTCCTGGGTTGTAGAACATTGAAGTGTTACAGTTACAGAAATACAAAGTAATACAATGCAAGATATTAAAAAAAAAACAACACAAATATACAGATTAACAGAAAATAAATATGTAGAAAAATAGTCATTATGTTACATGTTTACAGGTGCATTCTGTATTGAGGTATGTTAGTAAGGAGCTCTTGAGTGACATAAGACTGGAAGATTTGATGGTGTCTGGGAGGTTATTCCATAATTGTGGTGCTCTGTAGGAAAATGAGGATCGAGCCACTGTCTTTTTGTATTGTGGTATTGCAAGCAAGGTGCTGGTCCTGGATCGGAAGTTATAGGATGAGGGAGCTGCTGGGGGAAGCAGTCTATTCAGATAGGGAGGCAGCTTCCCAGAAATGCTCTTAAACACCAGGCTGGAAAGGTGAAGGGTGCGTCTAGATTCCAGCGATGGCCAGTTTAGCTCTTTTAACATGTCACAATGGTGGGTCATGTAGTTACATTGTAATGCAAAGCGGCAGAATGAGTTATATAATGTAGTAAGTTTCTGAAGATGCGTTTGCGGGGTGGCTGCGTACACTATCTCCGTAATCAATAGCCGGCATAAGCATTTGTTGTACAATCTGCTTTCTTACCGCGGGGCTCAGGCAGGATTTGTTTCTGTACAGGGCACCTAGTTTGGGGTAAAGTTTAGATGAGTTTTTCGATGTGAGGGCCAAAGGATAGATTAGGGTCCAACCACATACCTAGATATTTGAGAGAAGTGACTGTGGTCAGCGTGCCATTTGATTTTGTCCCCACACATAGATGGGGATTTTGCAATTTGTGTAGTTTAGGTTTTGTTCCAAAGAGCATCGTTACAGTTTTGTCATTATTTAAAAAAAGTTTGTTGTGTTTGATCCACTTTTCTACCTCTGTGAATTGTTCTTGCAGCACGGCTTCCAGCTGCCGGAGAGTTGGTTTGCTGGTATAGATTACGGTGTCGTCTGCGTACATGTGTACAGTTGAGGCTTTGCAGACGTTGGGCAGATCATTTATGAATATTGAGAATAGTAGGGGGCCGAGTATTGAGTGTCATCAGCGTATATGTGTCACGTGTAGTGCCACAGGTCGAGGTTGTAAGCCCAGGATGCAAGTGATACACAGGAAATACTTGATATGTTGCAAATCAAATGGGGATTTATTAACGGAAAACAATAAACATGGAGAAGCAATACTGGAAAGTCTCTGGTTGGGGTGTGCAGAAGGGAAGTCTTGGGACAGGTGTAAGAAAGGGGTCTCGAAGCACAATACCAGTAGGGATGATCCAGAATGCAGAGTCCAGGGGGAAAGCCAGGGGTTCGGTACACGGATATGAGAACAGCTATGGAGCTTCTGGACAGGCTTGATGTCAGACTGGGAGTCTTGGCACTTTGCAAGCAAAATGCAGAAGCATCCTAGGACAGGCGTGCCTCTGCTAAATAGTCACTGCAGGTGACTCATTAGGTGCACCTGCTGATCCTGCAAGTGTGAGTCTCTGGAAGCAAATTCCAGCAAGACAGGGCTTGAAGGGTGCTGCCTGGGGAAATCAGGATGGTGCAGGACCAGATCTGCCTTTCTTCCGCCGGTGGCGGCGTGGCACGTGACAATAGGTGGTACTGGAATCCAAAGGAGCTGATCAGTTTTCCTAGAGAGGCCGTGTAGATTGAAAAAAGTAGAGAACCTTGGGGCACCCAAACAGAGACTGGCTGCCAGGAGGAGGTACTTCCAGAAAATGAGACACTAAATGATCGTTGGGACAGGTAGGAAGCAAACCATGAACGAACAATACTTTGAAGGACTATAATTGTGTGCATTTCAAATATTTTTCTGTATGTGTTTGATTGTGACTGTCAGCACCTGCATGTGTGTGTTTGTCAGTGTCGGCATGTGTATATCTGTCAGTGTTGAAGATGAAGTTATATTAAAATATTGAAAATAATACATTCAGGAAGCAGGTGGGAGACTGTCAGAACCAACAGAGCATGAAATAATGAAGCAAGAGGAAGAGAGAATTCTAATGCGTATAAGGCAACCTGTATGTCATAGGACAATTATGCAATAATCTATCCAGATTGCATACTGCATATGTATTTACTGTATGATGCATGTAATATGAATTTTTTTATTTTTTTATTTGGATGCCCTCTACCCCATCACCTCATGCCAGCACAAAAAGGAAGGAGGCAGCGTATGAGCTAGCGTATCGAGATTTTCTGCAATAGTTTTGTTTAATGCTTTACAAAGCGAGATAGTGATTTTACTATAGAGAGAAAAACAAGAAAAGGGAAACTGCCTCTTAGGCTAGGGTCAGACGAAAGCAGTTTTAACGTGCGTTTAGACGCACAAAATCACGGCCGTGCTAGCAGCAAATGACGGGCAATGACGGCCAATATACGAAGTACGGTCGCACGAAAGTCCGGCCGCGCAACGCAAGTGGCAAACGAACGCATTTTGTCGAGAACGTCAAACCGCTAGCAAGGTCGTACAGAGTGCGCTGCGGCCGCATAGCGGCGTGTGTGCGTGATTTTGAGATGTCAGACACTGCTAATGTCCGGCCAACATAACGTCCAGACGCAAAAAGTGTTTTATTGATGATCCGTACAAAATCACGAAACGCAAATGCGCATCGTATGACCGTTATCGCGTACTCCGTGAAAAAATGCGTCCATTCGTTCGAACGCACTTTTTCACAGACAACGCGAAAATGCGTTCATCTGACCCTAGCCTTAAATGGTCAAGTTTAGAAGTAATAGAAGTATTCATAAGTGTCAATATCGATCCAGCGTTACATGAAATCTGTGCGTTTTGTTGGGGATTGATTTTGCTTGGACTGATCGCCAAAATTAGCCGCTTTTTCTCCTGCAAACTCAGCCATTTTTCAAGTTGTGAGATTTACGTTAGGGCTTACTACACTTATTTTTTTTAATTCTATATTTTTTTACCAAAGTTTTGTAATGTAAATTTAGAAGTAATAAAAGTATTCATAAGTGTCAATATCGATCCAGCGTTACATGAAAGCTGTGCATTTTCTTGGGGCTTGATTTTGCGTGGATTGATCGCCAAAATTAGCTGCTTCGTCTTCTGCAAACTCGGCCATTTTTTAAGTTGTGAGATTTACATTGGGGCTTACCAGAATTTTTTTTTAATTCTACAGTTTTTAACTATATTTTTAATGTAAGCTGATTTCTGAAGAAAAATTCAAGCGTTGAAAGGGATTGCTAAATGTATTTTAAGGCAGGGACAGAAAATCAGACAGAAACATTTATTTTAAACATTATGGACCCTATTACAATCTTCGCGTTAAAACTCTTGCGCAGTGCGTGAACTTGTGCGCCCTGCATTAAACGTTAACGCGCGTAAATAAACGCTGGTATTACAATCCTCGCGCATTTTTTAATCCGTCGAGCAATAACTCGCGTAAAACGGACACCCAAAAACGTGCGCGCAGCAACGTTGCGTGTAGAAATCAGTGTGCAGACTGTTTTTTTCACGTGATTCAGCCAATCAGAATTAAGAACCACAATTGTCTCACGTTAAGTTTTTGCGCCTGTCAAAATCAATCTGAGTATATATATGCTGCAGCAATAATAAATGCACGCACAACCTCTCCATTTTATTAGTTTAGTATGAGTAGAATGTGTAACTATACTTTGCTGCGTATTTTTTTTTGGGCTGGTGTATTTGGATTTGGCCAGGTTGATAGAATTTGCCATTAACACCAGCTTTTAGGAGTTGCTAAAATTATGCGCGCAACGTCTATCCGTTAATTCCTGCGCATAGATTGTAATACCATCCGCTTACCAGTGCACAAACGCATTTGCGCTCACAATGTTAAGTATAGGACGCTCGACGTACAGTAAGCTCGCGCAGCGTTAGAGCAGGTTCACCCGCGGTAGACGTATACGTGCGTTTGTTGCGCTGACATTGTAATACGTCATTAAGCGCAAAGGGTTTTGCCCCTCGCGATAATGCGTTTTTGCGCGGACTCAAACGTTTGCACGAAGATTGTAATATGGCCCTATATTTTTCAAATAGGCATGTGTAATAACAACAATCAATATGGTGCTGATTAGGGAAGAGCCGAACGCCCCCGTGTTCGGTTCGCATTCGAACTCGAACAATTTCAAAAGTTTGAGTTCGAACACGAACCGAACTCAATGCAAGTCAATGGGACTCAAAAGTTCGATTTTTAGAGTGCCCTGCAAGAGGGCATATATACAAGATATTTGCCATAAAAGGTGTATGGAGGTTCGGTTAGTGCCCTGGGGGACAGGAAACAAGGACAAAAAGTAAAAAAAAAAACGTTTTTAAAGGAACAGTGAGTTTTCCATGAAATAAGGGTTAAAAATAAAAATGAAAAAAACATTTCAAATGACAGTAAACGGTTTTCCTTTAATCTATTCATAAACAACTGCTTGGGGCGGCAGCCTGTATGAAAAGAGGAGACATTTTAGGACACACAGAACAAGTTTAGTGATTTTTTGGCTAAATTATGGTGAAACTTATGCAGGCTTTGGATGAAAGTAACAATAGGTGTTTTAAAATTGGGCCTTTAGTGTCAGCAACAGTGCCGTCACACCGTAACCCCTCTGTGGCATTGTGGAAGAGTGCAGGGTTGGACTCTGCGGTCCAATATTAAAATGATATGAATCTGGTACAGGCGTCAGTGCACCCAAATATTGTGCCTTTGGTGGCAGCAAGTGCCTTTACACCATAAGTAACCCCTCTGTGGTATTGTGGAAGAGTGCAGGGTTGGACCCTGCGGTCCAATATTAAAATGATATGAATCTGGTACAGGCATCAGTGCACCCAATTATTGTGCCTTTTGGTGGCAGCAAGTGCCTTCAGACCGTAACCCTTTTGTGGTATTGTGGAAGAGTGCAGGGTTGGACCATGCGGTCCTATATTAAAAAGATATGAATCTGGTAAAGGTGTCAGTGCACCCAATTATTGTGCCTTTTGGTGGCAGCAAGTGCCTTCACACCGTAACCCTTTTGTGGTATTGTGGAAGAGTGCAGGGTTGGACCATGCGGTCCTATATTAAAAGGATATGAATCTGGTAAAGGCGTCAGTGCACCCAAATATTGTGCCTTTGGTGGCAGCAAGTGCATTCACACCGTAAGTAACCCCTCTGTGGTATTGTGGAATAGTGCAGGGTTGGACCACAATTCCCAGATATTTTGTAGTAATGAAACCCCCACAATTGCTGGTGGCAGTGAGAACACAAAGATTAGAACAATTCCCAGATATTTTGTAGAAATGAGACCCCCCCAATAGCTGGTGGCAGACTGGCAGTAAGAACACACACTAACACAACAATCTCCTCTCAAAAACCATGTGCTGAAGGCCGTGTGAAGCCTTATATAGTGTGCTGCGGGACTTAGTTCTGTGACCCCATGATTGGGCAAAATGTGCCCAATCAGGACTCTAAGCCGTGATTGGCATAGTCTTGCACCTGTCTTGCACCTAAACTGTGGTCAGGTGCAAGGCTGTAGCCAATTACAAGCTTCAGGCCAGTGGAAAAGTGCATTGTGGTCCATTGTGGTGCATTGTGGGCGAACACGCGGGAATGTTCGTAGTTCGCGAACATGCGAACAGGCGATGTTCGAATTGAACTCCAAACCGATCGAACCGAACAGCTCATCCCTAGTGCTGATCGAAGATATGCTTTTTTGGGCATTTTACCGCTTTTTTCTTTTTGGACCAGCATCTTTTATCAATATACAGCCCTGGACAAACTTTTTCAATTGAATCAGCTGATATTTCAGAAAAAGATAACGTATGAAAATCGCCAATATATATTTGAAATATCTGCCTGTGGAATTCAAGTGAAGCCTTGATTAACAAAAACACTTGCTCTAAATTTAAAATATGCAATCTGCTGTATTATTAGAATTTACCGGGCCCTATTACATTCATAACGCTAACGTTAGCGCTCACTTTGTGAGCGCTAACGTTAGATCTGGTGGCCCTAGCGTGGGCACACCATATTACAATCCGAACGCTAACGGGTTAAAAAACCTGTTAGCGATTCAGATCTTGCTCTTTTCAGCGCGAGGTTACTGTACTTTGCGCTCCCTATGCTTAACATGGGGAGCGCAAAGTGTTAATCAGCGTTAGGATTACAAAGTCCTAACGCTAATTACCATCCGGCTGCGGTTACTGAAAAGTTACCCACAGCTAGGAGCTGGTGCTAACGGATTCCGCTTCTGGGAAACCAGTCAGCACCAGCAGAACCCCCCCCCCAAAAAAAATCACATACTCACCCCCTATCCTGCGGCGAGGACAGCGGCTCCATCCGCTTCTTCTTGCTGCTGGGAGCAGAGATAGACTTGGGAAAAAGGCCCTCAATCTCCATCTGTGAATTACTACGCTGACCTGCCGGATCTCACGAGGTCAGTTCATGCAGGTCATGTGACCGTCAGCGTTAGCCTCAATGGGGTTCTATGGACTCCATGGAGGGGATGCTCGTAGCGACGCTTAGTGCTCCCGCGAGCATCCCGAGGCTTAGCGCCGTGTTACGGTGCAGGCTGATGGATTAACGCCTGCACTGTAATATCAGGTCATGTGACCGTCAGCATTAGCCTCAATGGGGTTCTATGGACTCCATGGAGGGGATGCTCGTAGTGACGCTTAGTGCTCCCGCGAGCATCCCGAGGCCTAGCGCTGTGTTACGGTGCAGGCTGCTGGATTAGCGCCTGCACCGTAATATCACTCTAAAACGGGGACGCTAAGGAGAAATCTGCATGCGCAGGTTATCCTCCGCAGCGTCCCCGTTTTGGCGTGATCATCGTAATATAGACCATTGTACATTAGCACTGCCTTCAATATCAACTAAAATTACCATTTTTTTAAATTAAATTTTGATTGTATTTAATTAGAATATGGTAAGTGTTGTGTATGGTAAACCTTGTGGTTGAATCCATTGTGCCGCATTCTACACAAAGTTGAAATCCCTTACCTAGTAGCGTAAAGGAAGTGTTTATTCTTATTTCCATCTAGCATTCACTTTGCACCATAAAGTGTTTATGAAAATTTATGTGTGAGATCTGTCACAAGTCAATGGCAAATGTTTGTTTCCTGCACAGGAAATTTGCGTGTAAATTTTAGTGATTGGATTTCCACTCGAAAGACTTTTAGTTGAAGGAAATTAATGATTTCTCCTGGGAAATACCTCTTCATTTCTAATGTAATTTTCTGCCTGTTTCTGCACATTTTTAACAATTTGTTTTTCACACACGGGAAACCTGTTGACAGGTGTTTTTGTAGGGAATCCAGCTGGATTCTAACAGTGCTACTTTTCACATGTTTCATTATCCCTTCCCTGTACTTACTGCTCAGCCCTGTACTTAATCACTAAACTGTTTCTAATGTCTCTCCATTTGCAAGAACACAATAATGGAGTTTAGGACGTTCGGAGCATTCTGTAAATAACCATAAATTATTCTAATTAATCTATAGTTATACAATTTCCATTCGATATCATGAAAAACAGATAAGCTCTAGATCTAGATAAATAAACCATTAACTCCAAATTACTTTGTCGCCTTGTGTTGAAATATATGTTCAAATAGATACTCAGAATAAACTCACAGAAGCACTTTTACCAAACCCAGAGAACAGCATAATCATAAACACGTCCCTCCATTAATTTATCATATGATCAATAGAAAATGATTAGGTTAATGTAACTGATACAGCATAGCCTGAAAGATTAAAGGGGTTATTTACAGAGCACTGCTCTCTCGTTCCTCACACTTCGGGGAATCAAATTCCCAGACTGTGCGGCGAATTCAACATTCACTGCAGGGTGCTTGGAGATAGGCTAGGGTCAGACGAACGCAGTGCGAAAGCGCGTGCAGCCGCACTTTATCACGGCCGTAGTAGCAGCAAATGACGGCCAATAATGGGCAATGTACAAAGTACCGCCGCACAAAAGTGCGGCCGCGCAACGCAAGCGGCAAACAAATGCATTTTTTTCGAGAACGTGATACCGCTAGTACTGAAGTACAGAGTGCGCTGCGTCTGCTAGCGGCGTGTGTGCGTGATTAGGAGACGTCAGACGCTGCTAATGTCCGGCCAATATAACGTCCAGACGCAAAAAGGGTTTAATTGATGATCCGTACAAAATCACGGACGAAAATGCGCATCGTATGACCGATATCGCGTATTCCGTGAAAAAATACGTCCATTCGTTCGAACACACATTTTCACGAACGACGCGAAAAATGCGTTAGTCTGACCCTAGCCTAAAGGGAACGGAGCCGAAAATCAGCTGCAAAACCGCCAAAACTCCACTGAAAGCACGCTGAAAAATGCCGCTGATACGAACCAAAATTTCAGATCGATCCAATAACCGCCAATAAAATCCTAAAGGTACCCGACGAACTGCTGCCAACGCGTCTGATAAAAGGTGACGACCCGCTGAACCCAGCGCCGACCAACCGCTAGAAAGAGCCGATAGGCCAACGAATGGGATAAAAAAAACAAAAAACAACAAAACGATTGAAAGTGTCAAAATTGAAACGCTGTTTGCAAAAAAACTACTGAACGAAAATGTCTGGAATTAACATATAAGGCTAATGTCAGACGAACGCAGTCTGAGCGCACTCTGCGTGCGTGCACAACGGATGGGCGTTCTGACGGAAAATACTGTAGACTCCACACGGTCTGTTTTTTATGACGGACGTAGAAAAAAAGGGAAATATGGGAAACAAAATTAATATGAAATAGGATATGAAAAGGCATTTTGTGCGTCAAGGTGCTAGACGTCGCAAATGCACTGCGTCTGACGTCTCCTCATCACGCACACAGAACACTACGCGGACGTGGTGAACTTGGCGCACTCTGCGCGTCCGTAGTAGCGGTTTTACTTTCTTACCTAACTTGCGTGCGTTTACCACGTGCGTTGTGTGTGCGCAGTTCCATGCGGACGCACTTAGGCCCCTATTACATTCTTTGCGCATTTGTTTTGCGTGAGCGCAAATGCGCATTTGCGCGAGTGCAAAACCATTTGCGCAGAACGTCGTATTACGACGTTCGCGCAAAGGATGCACGTAATCGTCTACCGCGATTGACCCTGCGTGAATGAATTTTTCTGCGCACATCCTATACTTAACATTGTCAGCGCAAATGCATTCGTGCGCTGGTACGCGGGTGGTATTACAATCTTCGCACAATGAAAGTGCATTTTGCGCGCATTTTCGTAACGTCTTTGAAAAGCAGGTGGTAACTGTAAATGTGATCGTTCTGGGCGAAACAAATACACCAGCACGGAAAAAAAATACAACACAGTACAGTTACACATTCTACACATACCCAAACATTAAAATTTATAAATTGTGTCATCGTTAATTTTTTTTTCTTAGTTTGTAAATATTTTATTGAAAATGGGTGATTGATGTTGACTGAATCCCGTGACAAATCCAGTGACAAAACAGTCTGCCCACCGATTTCCTGCGCACAACGTTCATTAGCGAACGGCTTTGCGCGTCGGATTTGCGCACGAAAAATCTTGAAAGAAAAAATGCGCTCTGATCGTAATACCACGTTAATTTTCACGCAGTCAAGTTTTTTTCGTGCGCAAAACAAATTGCGCTGTGCGAGCGCAGTTACGCAGAGAATGTAATAGGGCCCTTAGTGTGTGGGTCTCTATTGCTCATGATTCTATGCTACGATGGACGTTAAACTGTGCGGCAACACGGACGTGATCACTAGGGATGAGCCGAACACCCCCGTGTTCGGTACGCATTCGAACTCAAACAATTTCAAAAGTTCGAGTTTGAACTCGCCGAACTCAATGCAAGTCAATGGGACTCAAAAGTTCGATTTTTAGAGTGCCCTCCAAGAGGGCATATATGCAAGATATATGCCATAAAAGGTGTATTGGGTCCGGGTAGTGCCCTGGGGGACAGGAAACAAGGACAAAAAGTTTAAAAAAAAATGTTTTTAAAGGAACAGTGAGTTTTCCATAAAATAAGGGTTAAATATATAAACGAAAAATTCCTTAAAATATCGTGCCTAGGAGGTCCCCATAATCTGCCCGTGAAGTGGCGGATTTGTAGGATGTATAGAAACATCGCCATCAGAGACCTACACACGACACCTAGCCACCCTTAAGGGGTTAAAATGCACAGGGACTGGCTACTATCCTGTTAGATGAGGGAATGTATTATATGTATAAAGCAAGGTATATATGACAATGGATAGTCAGAGACTCTAGGGACTCAGCTTGTATGCTTTATGATAGACATTTCTAACACAATAATAATTGTATGCTCACGTAGGCCCTTCGGGAGAGGTACATGACATACAAATACGGAATGGAATATTACGTTTAAATCTAAGGAGTGTGAAAAAGATTTTATTAAGCCCTTGATGACAAATGACGTAACATCTACATCATTAATGTTTGGCTTTACAGAGCCCTGGTCCTTAAGGGGTTAAACAGCATATCAGAGGAACATGTAGTAGAAATGAACACTTCTTAGAATTCAAAACAAGCACAGTGTTTGTTCATACATGTGCAGGAGCCCCCAGCCCCCCGTCCAGTCTGCAGGCAATGTATAAAGTGTAATTTCCAACTGGCATTCTTAAGTGGACGTTCAGAGTTGATTCCTGGAGTTGCGGGACTGGAGAAAGGAACTGCAACACTGCAAGGCCCACTTTTTACTCTGGTAAACACACGTCTATATCATGTTTTCTCTCACGCTTCTGCTCTTTACTTCTACCTTTCTCCTTAAATGGAACTCCTGCCCCTCTACCACCGACCCCTACACAATCTGCATCTCTCCCTCCCTCCTCTCGTCCCACATGATGGCCTCGCATGAGCTCCTTTGTTTCCTCAGAACATGGTCTCCCTCTAACTCTCGTGCTGCCAATCACTCCCACAAATCCCATTCCCACCTTCTCTTTCTCACCCTCCTGCTGTTACTCTATTCAGGTGACATATCCCCTAACCCTGGCCCCACAACACATCCAATACTTCCCTCTCATCCTATCTCCATCGCACATAAATCACCTCCCTGCAAGCCCAGCAACCTCATTCCCATAATCCCTCAGCGCCTGTCCTCTTTCTCCTGCGCCCTCTGGAACGCTTGCTCTGTGTGCAACAAACTCACAGCCGGCCATGACCTCTTCCTTTAAAACTCCTTCAACCTCCTAGCTTTAACTGAAACCTGGCTAACTCCCTCTGACACGGCCTCCGTTGCTGCTCTCTCACATGGCGGTCTACACTTGAGCCATACCCCCAGACCGGGTGAGAGAAATGGTGGCGGGGTCGGACTCCTGCTCTCTCCCACCTGCACCTACCAGCATCTCCCTCCACCCCCATCCCTCTCCTTCTCCTCCTTCGAGACACACTGCATCCGCCTGTTCTCTCCTCTGGCTCTCAGGGTGGCAGTCATCTACTGCCCACCGGGACCAACCTCCCAGTTCTTTGACCACTTCGCTACCTGGCTTTCTCACTTCCTGTCTTCTAATCTTCCATGCCTAATTCTCGGGGACTTCAACATTCCCATTGATGATCCTTCCGCTCCTGCTGCCTCCAAACTTCTTTCACTCACGTCCTCCCTTGGACTCACACAATCCTCCCTCCTCCCTACCCACCGCGATGGTCACGTTATTGACCTGGTCTTTTCCAACCTCTGCTCCATTTCTGAGTTCAAATGTCGCCCTTTCCCCATCTCTGACCACCACCTTCTCTCTTTCAACCTATCTGGACTTCCTAAACACCCTGCTCCCCCACCCCGCACACACACTCGCAGAAATCTACATGCTGTGGACCCCCATCAATTCTCCAACCTACTTCACCATCTCCCTCATACCTCATCCTTCACCTGCCCTGATGCTGCCACTAATCACTACAACACTACGCTTATCTCTGCTCTAGACACTCTTGCTCCTCTTCGACTCTGTAAGCCCCACGCCGCCAGCTTCAGCCCTGGCACACCCTCCAGACTCGCTACCTGCAAAGATGCTCCCGCACCGCAGAGCGTGCCTGGAGGAAATCCCGCTCTGAAGCTGATTTTGTTCACTTCAAGTTTATTCTCCGGTCATACACCTCTGCCCTCCACTTGGCCAAACAATCCTTCTTCTCATCTCTTATATCTACGCTGTCCTCCAACCCTAAACGGCTCTGGTCCACCTTCAACACCCTCCTCTACCCACCTGCACCTCCCCCCTCAGCTGCCTTCAGCGCTCAAGACCTGGCAGACTACTTCCTCAGTAAAACTCTAACTATCAGAAGCAACATCCCAACACAAGATAGTTATCTGCCACCTCCACTCCCACAGGTCCCCTCTGCCACCCTCTGCCGCTTCCTCCCAGCCACTGAGGAGGAAGTCAATTCCTTATTGTCCTCCTCACATCTCACCACGTGCCCGCTCGACCCCATTCCCTCACATCTAATTCCTCCCCTCTCCTCCTCCCTCACCCCTGCTCTCACACAAATCTTCAACCTATCTCTCTCCACTGGCTCCTTTCCATCCGCCTTCAAACACGCGCTAGTTACCCCTTTACTAAAGAAACCATCCCTAGACCCCAACTCTCCATCCAACTACCGCCCTGTATCCCTGCTTCCCTTCACATCAAAGCTCTTAGAAAAACTAGTCTTCAACCGCCTCTCCCTCTTCCTGTCCTCCAATTCCCTACTTGACCCCCTGCAATCTGGCTTCCGTCCCCTACACTCAACTGAAACTGCCCTCACCAAAGTCACCAACGACCTCCTAACTGCTAAAAAACACGGCCACTATTCTATTCTCATCCTGCTTGACCTCTCGGCTGCTTTTGACACTGTTGACCACCCCCTCCTTCTACAGACCCTCAACTCTCTGGGTCTCGGTGACACTGCACTTGCTTGGGTTGACTCCTATTTATCCAACAGGTCCTTCTGTGTGTCCTTTGCTGGTAACTCCTCCTCTTCATTGCCTCTATCTGTTGGTGTACCTCAAGGCTCTGTCCTTGGTCCTCTGCTCTTTTCCATCTACACCTCCTACCTGGGCAAAATCATCAACAGCTTTGGCTTTAATTACCACCTCTACGCTGATGACACTCAGATCTACCTCTCTACCCCTGATCTCTCTCCCCTTGTCCTTTCAAAAGTCAGTGACTGTTTATCTGGCATCTCCTCCTGGATGGCCTCCCACCACCTAAAGATCAACATGTCAAAGACTGAGCTCCTACTTATTCCTCCCTCCAATGCCTCCCCACCTCCTGACTTCTCTATCACGGTGGAGGGTATCACCATCTCCCCATCAAACCAAGTTCGCTGTCTTGGAGTTACACTTGACTCTGCTCTTTCCTTCATCCCCACATCCAGTCTCTTTCCTCCTCCTGTCGATACCAACTGCGTAATATTTCCAGAATTCGGCCATTTCTTACCGCTGTCACCACAAAACAACTCATACACGCCCTGGTAATCTCCCGACTCGACTATTGCAATAATCTCTTATCTGGCCTCCCTCTGTCGCGCCTCTCCCCCCTACAATCCATCCTGAACGCCTCCGCCAGGCTAATTCACCTCACCCGCCGCTCTGTCTCTGCCGCTCCCCTCTGCGAGTCCCGTCACTGGCTCCCCATCCACTGCAGAATTAAGTTCAAAATCCTTATCCTTACCTACAAAACCCTCACTAACTCAGCGCCCCACTACCTGTCCTCACTAATCACCAGATACACCCCAGCCCGCTCCCTAAGGTCAAACAGTGACCTGCGCCTAGCTTCTCCCCGCATCACCTCTTCCCATGATAGACTGCAGGATTTCTCACGCGCAGCCCCCACTCTCTGGAACACTCTCTCTCATACTGTCAGACTTTCCCCTAACTTCTCTTCCTTCAAACGTTCCCTTAAAACATTCCTATTTAGGGAAGCCTACCACCCAACTCACTGACACAACCAGGGCCGGATTAACATAGGGGCAGATGGAGCAGCAGCTCCAGGCCCATGCCTCAGAATAGGCCCAGAGAAAGTATAACTATGTCTGCATTTGGACCACTGTATCTCCAACTTCATAGCAGCTACAGGTTCAAGTGAGATATCACTGAAAGGCCAGAGCATGCCAGAGGCAGAAGGATGGTGGGTTTTATTTGTACACGCACCAAACACTTCCCATTTGGGGTTAAAAACAAAAAATATGGAAAAAGGAACAGCAGCAAAATGACGAGCTTACGTTGCAATGGCCATTGAAACAAACTAAAACCTCATAGTGTTTTGTTGTACATGAAATACATAGAAATGAGCGCAGATGACACCTTTTTTCTCTTGTTATGTTTTATACATTAACTGGGCTGTTACTCCTGGCTGTTGCAGCCGCTCCGGGTGAGTATGGGCGCGACACCATTTTTTCTGTATGTATGTATATTATGCTTGTAACACCAGTTCCTCATTTTGCTGCTGTTCCTTTTTCCATGTTTTTGTTTTTAACCCCAAATGGGAAGTGTTTGGTGCGTGTATAAATAAAACCCACCATCTTTCTGCCTCTCCTTAGCTGAAAAGCAGCAGGAGGGCATGGAGCTACTCAGTAAAGCGGCTTTTGGTACATTGGTTAGGTACTCACTCTACAAAGAGGTGCCTTGAAGGGGAGAGTGAGCTTACGTTGCAATGGCCATTGAAACAAACTAAAACCTCATAGTTTTTGTGTACATGGAAATACATAGAAATGAGCGCAGATGACACCTTTTTTATCTTGTTATGTTTTATAGATTAACTGGGCTGTTACTCCTGGCTGTTGCAGCCGCTCCGGGTGAGTATGGGCGCGACACCATTTTTTCTGTATGTATGAATAAATAAATAATTAATCACACAGTCTCTGCCTGGTTAGATATATCTGTATCTGCACTATTAAATAACCAAAAATATGTTTTCATTTCACTAAATTACAAAAAAAGCCACCAAAATATTCAGCTCCAGGCCCATAGAGATCTTAATCCGGGCCTGGACACAACCATCAATCACTCTCACCTTACAGTCCTCTCCTCCTGTTTCCAACCCCAACCCTCCTAGATTGTGAGTTCCTACGGGAATAGGGCCCTCATCTCCTCCTGTATGTTTGTCAAATGTTGTTCAATGTATTGTAACCCTGTCTATACTGTGCCTATTGTACATCGCTGCGGAATATGCTGTCGCTTTATAAATAAAGAATAATAAATAATAATAAAGTTCTAATTGCTAATTAGAAGCACATGGTATTTCCAAACACTAATTAAACACCTGTTGTTTACGCCGTTTGAGAGCACAGGTCATTTAGAGGTGAGAATGTTTGCACCTAGACATTAGGTATTTTTTAAATTCAATATCTAATAAACCGTTGCTTATAATATTCTGCAGTAAAGTCTCTTTATTTCTAGATTTTTTTGTATTTTTTTAAGCATTTTCTTTTAAAAAAATTCGAACTCGAACCGAACACGCCAAAAAGTTGAAGTTTGTGAACTTTCGAACTGCCAATGTTTGAGTCATACTCCGAACTGATCGAACCAAACAGCTCATCCCTAGTGATCACTGCGTTCGTCTGACACGGGCATAAGGTCTATGCATTCAGTAAGACATTCTATGATAATGACCTTGTGATTAATTTCAGAAAGAGTTACCTCTATGCATAAGTACATGCTTTCTGAAGAAGCAACTCGGGACATCAGGTGTACACGCACAGTGTTTTACTGATGCAGTCAAAGTTACATGTAAAACTTTGTTACACTTTATTGACACTCCAAGAATTAGAAGATTTTATACAGATTGTTTTCTTTATTTCGAGGTTCAAACAGGTAGTACACCACAGAGTGCATTTTTTCAGATAATACATTAATTTGGGTGACCTTTCCAAGGTAATAAATGTCTTTGACAATATGTAGAACCGGACAACTTATAAAAAATAAAAGTAATGGGCATCCGAACCATAGAACACCATCAATGTACTCCTTCGCCTTTGCAGTTATTCTATAAATTATAATCATTCTACATTCAGTTAGTGTAGATAGGTAATTATTTTTTCTTATATTACGCTAGAAAAAAAAGCTGGATTGAATCTTCAAGTTTTACATTCCTGTTGAACTTCTCATAACCGCAAGGAAAGAAATGGATTAGCTCTAAGTAATTGCACGGAACGGTTCCTGAAAGTCTGTGTTTTATCAAATGAGGTTGCAGATCAAAATGAATGAATATAGATTCTTAAATTCAATGTTCTTGATTAAGATTGCAGATGTACCGCATTATGCCGAGTTCTGTGATGCATAAAATCATATAATTTTCATGTAAATTTTAAAAAATTACACATGTCAGCTGTATTCACCTCTACGAACTGCAATATAGTTTAATCAAAAAGAAGACAGGAAGATGGTCATTTCCAAACTCTAAAGCAATCAGCTTTCTCTAAATTGAATGTGTGTAAAATTTGTAAAGTTTAGTCACATATCCTACTTTTTTCTGTAGGACGATAGCCAGTGAATTTATGAGCATAAAAAGATGCCGCATACATCATTTCCCGCTCAAGGAAGAGATCATGCAAGCGGCCAGAAAGAAACGCTCGATCACACATGACGGACACACGGTGGAAGTCTACCAAGACCTCTCCAGATTCACTTTGCAAGACACCTTAAGCCGATCACAGATGTCCTCAGAGCTCAAGACATTAGATACAGGTGGGGCTACCCTTTTGCTCTTACTGTACGTAAGGACAATCAGCTCATGACCATCATAGAACCCGGAGACGTGCCTGAATTTATACGTGCCCTGGATCTACCGCAGGTGGAAGTTGCAAACTGGCATGGAGGTGACTTCCTGGATTTCCCCCCTCCCAAACCGCAAAGGCAAAAGTAGCAAGCAGTCCGTAGACAGAAACACCGCCAACCACTCAGGGATGAGGCAACGAATACGGGACTCCACTCGACCTTTGGCCCGACACGGCAGGACCCTTGAGAGGTTGAATTTTTTTTTTTTTTTGGCTAAAGTGACCGGCTGGTCCATCTTGACACCTCCATCCTGAGGACCGAGGTCCACAGCCCTTGGGACTGTCCACATTTCTCTTTCCCATTGCAACAAGCAACTGGATGACGGGACGAGTCCTGAGGTTACGTCCGTCTGTTGAAGACGACACTCGAAGGTTACGCTTACTTCATATTTGCCCGGGTGTGGCAGAATTAGGAGGCTCATAGCCTAATTTAACTGTAGTGTTTCACATAGTTCATTATACACATACCAAGGTTTCCATGTTAAGTACTTTACTTGAGTTCTACACCATCCCCCCTGCGGTGTTTGAATTTATCCAGTATGCCAGGAACGGCTGTTTCTTATTCTCATCTCGCTGGCTCGACCCCATATGGGTCTGTACCCTATTCAGGTACCCACACCGATCTTTGCTATGTGTTATGCACTGTAAGGTGCGGTTTATGATTTTACTTCTGTTTGTATTTTTGTTTCAATTATTGTATGTCTATTTGGGTCTATGCAACCTGTACATCTTGTTCATGTCCGAACTGCTTGTGTTGAGCCCGCGCAGGAGAATGCATTCTCTCCAACACTGCTATTTCTTTAGGGACAAATTTTTAGATTATGGCTAGGATACGATTTATATCCCTGAACGTCAGGGGACTGAACCACAGGTCTAAACGGCGGATCGCTATGGCTGATCTTCGTAAACAAAAATGTGATTTTGCCTTTTTGCAAGAAACCCACTTTAGGTTAGATAGTGCTCCAACTTTGCGCTCAAATTACTTTACACAGGGCTTTTACAGTAACTTTGAGACGTCAAAATCTAGAGGGGTGGCCATTCTGGTGGCCTCACATGTTCCATTCACATGCACCTCTCAGATTGAAGACCCACAGGGCCGTTTCATTTTCTTGAAGGGAGGGACATATTGGTTCTAGATTGGTCACGCTGGAAAATATATACCTCCCCAACACTCAACAGTGCGCTGCGCTCAGTAGAATTTTGAATAAACTCGCTAAGTTTGCTGAAGGCCTTCTATTATGTAGAGAAGATTTCAACATCTCCCCGGACTCCCCGAAGGAAGCTGCCCCTTCCCCTGGCACGCCACAACCATCTAAATGACGTAGATTCCACCAACTATTGCAGATGTTTCAATTAGTAGATTGTTGGAGAGCGATGCATCCCGCTGGGCGTGACTACACATTTTACTCGCATGCTGCCCAAGTTTACTCCCGTTTGGACCTTTTCCTCATGTCTCACCATACACTTCATTTAATTCGCACAGTGTCCATAGGGAGTATTACTTGGTCAGACCAAGCCCCAGTGTTGTTGGACCTCGATGTTCCCGACCTGCCCTCTAGACATTACCAATGGCGTCTTAACGAATCCCTACTGAAGGATGTGGTTCACCGAGAGTATCTCTCAGATGACATTACCCAATATTTTGATGTAAATGATAATGGGGAAATCTCTGATCCCATACTGTGGGAGGCACACAAGAGCGTACTCCGGGGTCAGCTGATCCAACTGGGGGCCCGATGTAAATGGGACAGGGGAGACAAGATTCAATCCTTGCTTGCGGATATACAGACCTTTGAGACTCTTCATAAGGCCACCCCATCCGCTGAACACTACTCCTCCTTATCCTCCCTCCGATCAGAATTGAGGCATTTGCTCCAACACCATGCCTGTAAGTCGCTCCTCCTCACTAAATGCTCTTATTACCTTCATGGTAACAGATGTGGCAAACTTTTAGCGAGAGCCGTATGCCAGAAGTACCAGTCTACCTACATCCCTAAACTTAGACGTTCCGACGGCTCAATCACACATCTCAATGACGAAATTCTAGCTGAGTTCCATACCTACTATCACTCTCTATATAATCTTCGGGACTCACCCCCTCCAGCTAAGCTTATGGCTGATTACTTGGCTAAATCCCTGAATGTCACTATCTCCCCAGAACAGGCTGAGGCGCTGGACGTCCCTTTCACATCTGAGGAACTGGCGGAGGCCCTTAAGGCTACCCCGACGGGGAAAAGCCCGGGCCCGGATGGCTTCTCTATCAGGTACTAACGGACCTTTCTGAAGCTATTGGGCCCTTACCTTCTCCGCTCCTTCAATGCGATTGGCGAAGAGACTAGTTTCCCCACAGAAGCTCTCCGAGCAACAATTTCGCTTATACCGAAACCTGGTAAAGACCCTTTATTATGTTCTAACTACCGTCCCATCTCTCTAATAAATAATGACATAAAGCTTATGGCAAAGATGTTAGCTCGGAGACTTAACCCCATACTCCCCTCTATGATTCATCCCGATCAAGTGGGTTTTGTCCCTCTTAGAGGCGCTCGGGACAACACTCTGAGAGCCATAAATCTTCTCCACATATCTCGGGTCAATTCTACTCCATGCTTTTTCTCTCGGTGGACGCCGAAAAGGCGTTCGACCGAGTAGATTGGTCATTTTTAATAATGGTACTAGCAAAACTGGGTTTAGGTCCTCGCTGGCTAGCCTGGGTTTCAGCACTCTACAGTAATCCGACAGCCCTCCTCCGAGTAAACAGCACTCTCTCCAACCCCATATCGGTCCGGAACGGAATGCGTCAGGGATGTCCACTCTCCCCGATACTGTTTATCCTTACGCTAGAACCTTTTCTACAGAGATTGCGGGACAATGAGTGCATTAAAGGATACAATGCCCCCCTACATGAATATAAAGTGTCTGCTTTTGCGGACGACGTGTTATTGACGATCACGGATCCCCTACACTCTCTCCCTGCGTTCCTGCAGGAAGTCCATTTATATGCCGCGGTCTCCAATTTCAAGATTAATGCTACTAAGTGCAAGGCACTTGGAGTGGACATCCCTGAGGCCATTCGCATTCAGATCAGATCCCTCTTCCCCTTCTCGCGGCAATCAGAAGCTATCACATATTTAGGCCTTTGACTCCCCTCTGACCTTACTTCACTATACACTCTTAACTATGAGCCTCTCCTACATAAGGTACGGAGTGACTTACAGGCATGGGACAAGCCCCACTTCTCTTGGTTTGGAAGGATTAATATAATAAAGATGTAAATTTTGCCTAAGTTCCTTTACTTATTCCAGACTCTCCCTATTCATATTGCCCCTTCTTTCTTCAACACGCTGCGTAGTCTATTTGAAAAGTTCATATGGGCTGTCAAACGTCCCAGGCTGGCCTTTCACTTATTGACTCGCCCTAAACACCGGGGAGGATTAAGTGCACCTCACATGGAATACTACTATGTGGCCGCACTGCTCCTTCGCCTGCCAGACTGGTCTGTGTCACTTCCCCATAAACTGTGGGTCCCCCTCGAGCAAAAATTCCTTCAAGTTCCATTGTCTCAACACCCTGGCAAACGACCGATCACACCACTATATGCCCAACGTTCCACCCGACGATATCTCTGACCTTAAGGTTATGGTGCCGCTACCGCCATAGACTGGACCTATCCCCGCTCCCCTCTCCCCTTACTCCTGTGACCAGCAGCCCTGACTTCCCGCCTGGCCGCCAACCCTCATTCCTAGACATCGCCTATGACGGCCCATATTTAGCGATCCAGATGTGCACTTCTGAGGGAACACTTCTACCCCTTGAGAAATTGGTGCCACAACGAAAATTGTCCCCCTTGGCTGCATATCGCTATCTTCAGCTCAAACACTTCTGGTCCAGCCTGACAGCACACCAACCATACAGACCTACCCTATCCTCTTTTGAAAGCCTTTGTACTAAAGACCCCCTCCCCCACATCTCCTCTCACTAATATATGCCCTTTTGATGGCCGCGGAATACCCAGACCTACCCTCTTACACTGCTAAATGGGACACTGAGACACCCCCTCCTTTGACCGAGCGTGCATGGTTAGATGTATTCCATATCACCTTCCATTCCTCTAGAGACCTGAAAGTACAAGAGATGAATTATAAATTGCTCTCACGATGGTACCTCATACCTAATAGATTGGCGTTGATGCACCCAGGAGTGTCCCCGGACTGTTGGAGGTGTGGGCTATCGAAGGGAACGTTCATTCATATCTGGTGGACCTGCCCGTTTATAGTACCCTACTGGGAGGTATTGTTCACCTACGTTAAGGAAATCACCTCTCTGGAGGTCCCATTTACACCACAAGCTGCTCTCCTCCATGTGGTCCCCCTATCCCCGAATAGATATATTAAGTCTCTAGCGATACACTTGTTTAACTCAGCAAAATCTCTGATACCCAGACACTGGAGATCACAATCGCCACCGTCGATTTTTGAATGGATAGACCAGGTCAACAGTGTTAGGGAAATGGAAGAACTCCACCTCTCACTGGATAACAAATACGATATTTACTTTAAAACATGGTATTGGTGGTCTGACTTTGTCATGAAACACCGTAAAGGTAACCCGGAGGCCCTAGCCAGGTCCCTTGAACGGCAAACCATACCCCCCATATTCCCTTTGATGGATTGACCCTTCTGACTGCTACTGCGATTCTGGACTTACAGATGAGCAAGACCCTCAATGTGAGCTTATAGAACTCACGACCCAATTTTTGTTTATTGTCTTTATGGTTTTTGGTTTCCTTTTTTTTGTTTTTGTTTTCTTTTTCTTTTTCTTTTTCTTCTTCTTTTTCTTAGAATACCTTAAAATTGTTTGTATAAGCTTTTTTTTTCTTGGTTCTTCTATCTTTTTTAACATTTGCTGAGATACATGAGAAATACTCGACCCTTATGCTCTCCACACAGAAAGCCCTAGAGAATGTATCTCCCACATGATTACTGAACATTAGTGGATTTGTTTATTACTTATTATTCTGTAACTGAACCGAATATGCCTTGTTTTATACTGTACCTTATTTTATACCAATAAAAAAGATATTATACAAAAAAAACAGTAATAACAAATACACAATATATCGCGATACTATGCCTTGATGTCATGACCTTTGGATGATCATTGCTGTTTCAAGATATGCCTGTGTGGCAGGTTAATTGAGGACTGATATATTAACAGGCGGCTGGAAAAAACGCTCTGTTCCTGCTTATAGAGTTAAGATCAGTAGCACCTTGACCTGTAGCTAATTGGACATTACCCAGCCCATATACTCTGCTGACATTTCTCATTAGGATCCAAGACAGCAAGAGAAGCAAGTGTAGCAGAGAGCCGGGTGATGAGAAAACAAGGAACCTTTTTATTTCTCTATGCTGTTTTGTGACTGGTTACTAACTATCAGGAATAGGTAGCTAAGCTAAAGAAATCTATGTTTAGGTACCCTCCACCAGGGAGTAGGTTTTTGTTTGTTTTTAGGTTTCATTTTACGAAAAATATTACCCTAGCTGTAATCCTTGTTTGACGTGAAAATAGACGTGCTGCAAATAATTCAAATGAACTCAGCAGTGGAAACATCACAACTGTGGCAAACTAAATTTTCTTCCTTTTTCCCACTTTTAAATCTTTTATTCTTTTATTCAGACTTCTTATGATGTTATGTACACAAAAAGAGTGTCAGAAGTTTGAACAGGATATCTCAAGTGATCCCCTTGTTTCTGTTAAGTAAAAAACACTGTTTATGAACACATAGGGCCCTATTACATTCTTTGCGCATTAACGCGAGGGTCAAAACCCTTTGCGCAGGGAATAAATCTTCTTACATTTATGATATGAAACCATCAACAGTCAACTATGGTCTATGCAGTCCTTTAACGAGCTCTTGTGATTGAGAATGCCTTGCTTGTTAAGTTGGTTCAGGGCCTAGAGATGAAGAGTCAGCATATTCCATCCTAGCAGAGGATCTTTAGAGATCTTTAGAGATACAGGTTGGCATGAAACATCAGCGGTCCATTAGTAGTTACATAGGAAACAATTCCGATTTACTGTACTGATACAAAAATGTAACATTGTGTCATTTTGTAACGTTAAATACTGTTACCGGCAATGCATTAAGAAATTTAGCCTCATATTAGCTACGTGGGACAATGATATTACCCTCCAGGCATCAAATAGACGGCTGGTGGCCAGAAGGGCAGCATTGTGTTGAGGTGTTGATTACTGCAAATGTATGTTGGCATTTTTTTTACTATATTCATGTTCAAGCACTTCAAATTCCAGTTTCCTAGATCTCCCGCACTCCAAGTAATGTCTCTATCTATAGATATACAGCCTTTTATAAACAATACTTGATTCAAGTGATTGCACAGGTATTCCTAATGCTGAATTCCAAATTAGGTGACACTAACACACTGTATCTATAGTTTTTCATAAAAAAAAATGGTAAAAAACTGTAAAGTTATGCAGGATGTGATGAATCAAGCTCCATTGTCTAGAACTTTGACATTTGAAGCGAGGAAGAAAACCCAAGAGTCAGTTCAGGACATTTTTTAATGAATATCCAGTGTTAACGCTCTTCTGAGTATACTGTACTAATATATTATAGCAGAGAATCATAAATAAAGTAGATGTTCCACAAGACAAGATAACGCAAGGCTAGTTTTATTTCATCCAGCTATTAGGAGCATAAATCAACCTGCCTGAGGAAGTGCAGAGTAAGTTATTAGCGATCATGATTAACTTAAATTTGTGTCACTACATTTATAAAGGTAGTTAGCCATTCCATGTTGCAATATATAACTGTATATCACGCTGGAACAAAAATAGGGAGAGATAGGCTTTGAATCATAAACAGTTTTCCTCATCTGGTTTCAAGGTGATGCTTTGCAAATATATTTGACCTCAAAGTCTACTGTCCTTGAAGGAGGAGGTAGAAAAATTTATCAATCTTATATTCTTTTTAAGTGAAGGTGTATTTTAACGTATTCTGTATTAAAAAGGACACAAAGTCTACATAAATGAGAAGGGTAATGGCTGCTTCAAAGGATCATCATGTGTCATAGGAAAAAGTGAACTATAGGGCTCTATACCAATCTTAACTCTACCGTGGGGCCGCTAATTGGGAAAATCTGCGCTAGCACAGCACCTCTCCCCGAAACGCAGCGCAATTCGCAGTGATACCCGCGGTAGCGCTTCCGCACCATTGCAAATATCATCTTCTGGAGTCCATAGAACTCCATGGAGGGTTGCGCTTCCGGGCCGTGAGCCCTGCACGATCTAGCAGTGCCGTGGAGTGACCGTGGAGGGAGACTGGGAACTATTTGTTCCCAGTCTCACTCTGCTCACAGACAGAAGAAGAAGTGCATCGGGCCACCATTCTCGCTGTGGCATGAAAGGTGAGTTTGGGATTTAATGAGGCGGTTTAGGTGTGTTAAATTATTTTGCAGTTAATGCAGAATCATTTAACACCAGCTTTTAGGAGGTGCTGTTTTGGCTCGCCACGTCCTGATGTTACTTAACGCTAGCACTTAGTAATACCTTATTTATCGAAACACTAATGATTGTTTTTGCTCCCCCTGTTAGGTATAGGATGTGCAAAGTAGGGTAAGATTGTGCAAGCTGCAAGGCGCTCACTGATTTCACCCCAGTTTAGCATAAATTCCATGCCTTAAACCTACTTATGCTTGCGCTAACGCTTACATATCTAAATGCTACATTAGCACCAACTGTGGAATAGTGCTCATACAGGTCTATTCACTAAAAGGGACAGGAGAAGAGAACAATCTAGATCAGACTTTACTAAACCAGTTATGTAAGCTTGCTTTGGGACGTGTATAAGTACGAAAGAAAGAGTTGCATAAAAGTTGATTAAGTATGCCGATATCATCCTTTAAAAAAAATAGCTTCTGTATAAAACAATGAAATGAGTGAATGCCCTACAAACTGGAGATTATTAATGTTATTATCATGGAAATGAGCAACTTAAACCGACCATGAAATAAGAGGCTAGAGCTATTTATTAACATTCACTTCAACATTTTTTCGTTATTTCTAAGAAAGGACACCAAAAATGAGACAACAACAAAATATTTATATGAAAACCGTAAAACCAATATTAGATCTTTCACAATAACAAGCCATAAGAAGTAGGAAAGACCCCTGGCCATCCAGCCATTTTGTATGTAGGATATATAATGTGTGTATATATACAGTTGTACTCATAAGTTGTCATACCCTGGCAGAATTTATGATTTCTTGGCCATTATTCAGAGAATATGAATGATAACACAAAAGCATTTCTTTCACTCATGGTTAGTGTTTGGCTGAAGCCATTTATTATCAATCAAGTGTGTTTACTCTTTTTAAATCATAATGACAACAGAAACTCCCCAAATGACCCTGATCAAAAGTTTACATACCCTGGTGATTTTAGCCTCATCACATGCACACAAGTTGACACGAACGGGTTTGAATGGCTAATAAAAGTAACCATCCTCAACTTTGATCTCTTTGCTTGTAATAAGTGTGTGTGTATAAAAGGTCAATGAGTTTCTGGACTCCTGACAGACCCTTGCATCTTTCATCCAGTGCTGCACTGACGTTTCTGGATTCTGAGTCATGGGGAAAGAAAAAGAAATGTCAAAAAATCTGCGGGAAAAGGTAGTTGAACTGTATAAAACAGAAAACGGATATAAAAAGATATCCAAGGAATTGAGAATGCCAATCAGCAGTGTTCAAACTCTAATTAAGAAGTGGAAAATGAGGGGTTCTGTTGAAACCAAACCACGGTCAGGTAGACCAACTAGAATTTCAGCCACAACTGCCAGGAAAATTGTTCAGAATGCAAAGAAAAACACACAAATAACTTCAGATTAAATACAGGACACTCTGACAACATGTGGTGTGGCTGTTTCAAGATGCACAATGAAGAGGCACTTGAAGAAAGATGGGTTGCATGGTCGAGTCGCAGAAGAAAGCCATTACTACGCAAATGCCATAAAGTATCCCGCTTACAATACCCAAACAGCACAGAGGCAAGCCTCAAACCTTCTGGCACAAAGTCATTTGGAGTGATGAAACCAAAATTGAACTTTCTGGTCACAACCATAAACACTGCATTCGGAGAGGAGTCAACAAGGCTTATGATGAAAGGTACACCATTCCTACTGTGAAACACAGAGGTGGATTGCTGATGTTTTGGGGATATGTGAGCTACAAAGGCACAGGAAATTTGGTCAAAATTGATGGCAGAATGAATGCAGTATGTTATCAAAAAATACTGTAAGGAAAATTTGCATTCATCAGCCTGGAAGCTGCGCATGGGACGTACTTGGACATTCCAACATGACAATGATCCAAAACACAAGGCCAAGTTGACCTGTCATTGGCTACAGCAGCATAAAGTGAAGGAACTGGTGCGGCCATCTCAGTTTCCTGCCCTCAATATCATTGAGCCACTCAAAAAAGAAAGGACAAAATCAAAAACATAAATCAGTCCATTTTTTTTCCTTCAAGTTGTCACGATCCTATCACTGTTGTTAAATGGGCCAAGATCTCCCATGTGTTTATTTTCCTATTTTGAACATACCGTTTGACTCTCACTTTTTACTAGGGATGTGCAACGATTATTTTTTTTCGGTTTGTTCCAGTTCGGCTCGTTCGGGTTTTGAAAATTTTCGTTTCGGATCTTTTCGGCCGATAGAAACAAGTTGCTACTATCCAAGGTCCTGATGTGTAGAAAATAGATGGCTGATGTGGATAATGGCAGACTTACTCTATCCAAGGTCCCGATGTGAAAAGAAATAAATCGATGAAGTCTATCCAAGGTCCCGATGTGAAAAAAAATAGACTTCATTTTTTTTTTTTCACATCGGGACCTTGGATAGAGTAAGTCTGCCGTTATCCACATCAGCCGTCTATTTTCTACACATCAAGACCTTGGATAGTAACAACTTGTTACTATCCAAGGTCCTAATGTGTAGAAAATAGACGGCTGATGTGGATAATGGCAGACTTACTCTATACAAGGTCCCGATGTGAAATAAAAATAGATGAAGTGTTTCATCATCGACTACTGTCCAGGGTGCTGAACCTTGGACAGTCACCGATATTGAAACATTTCATCAGACTATTTCAGCAAAGAAAAAAGCAGACCTCGTTATTAGATTTAAAAATAGTTAGGAAACCTAAAGATTAACCAAAAATTTCATGAAAAATTCCAAAAAATCCTAAAAAATAAATTAAAAAAATATCTGTTTGCTGCAGATGAAACTAAAAAATGTTTTAAGAGATATTTAATAAAAAGTTAAAAACGCAACTAAAATTTTACATTGAAAAGTAAAGTATGGAGGAATAAAGCCTAGCTTTGTTTAAAATTAGTTAGAAACCCTAAATTAACACAAAAATCTCCGAAAAATGCCAAAAAATTTTTTAAAAAATATAAATAAGTAAGGAGACTTTTATTTTATTGGTAGTATAGTATCAATATCTTGTACTGTTAGACTGGGGATTTAGGGAAAAGCTAATTAAATATTTTAAATAATATATTATTGATGTAGAAATGAAAGAAAGCACTGGAACAAGTGAAAAAAGTGACTGACATTACGAAATCAGCAACGGAACTGAAACGTACTCGAAACGATACGAAATTAAGGAATCAGCAATGAAACCGAAAAATGCATGTCTGAAATGACCGAAATGGAACCGAAATCACGAATAGAAAGAAAATGACTTGCGATTTTACAAATTTCACATCCATACGAAATAACACAATTATTTCGTTTCGTATCGGAAATTATTTCGGATGCTGTGTATTTCGGTGCCGATCAAACATTAGACGAATCCGAAGCACCGAATCGGCCCGTTTCGTGAAAAACACGAATCGGTCAGAATCGAAACGCACATCCCTACTTTTTACGACATCTCATTCCCCACCCATGTGACCCTTAATGTCTTAATGTTCAATTTTAGTATACTGATTAGTATAGCTTCCAGACCTGAAGAAGAGAGGAACACTCTCGAAAGCTTGTCCTTTAAATGTAACATTAGTCTAATAAACAAGTTGTCCCCACGTACTGATATACTCATGATTTTGGCATCTGGACTAACACGGCCTATCCAATCTATATCTGTATATATATTTTTTCTTAGACAAAAACTTAAAGCATGCAAAGGCCTTTTGAAACTATGGTTTCAAATACTTCAACATTTAAACAAATCTCTCTCAACATGTAGGATTAACAATCAAATATCTCGAAGTATAAGTATAAATGTTGCATGAGCAGAACATTTTAAAATGCTCTATGAATATTCAGGAAAAAATAAAAAGATGCAATATACAAAAGTACAATGACACCTCATACACTATTTCTGCCAAAATTCAACATAAAAAAAGAATTAAAGCAATATCAAACATAATTATGAGTATGGCTCCCCCATTATATCAGCCCACGCTGTCTCTGTGCTTTGTTAAAGTGCCTAAACATGTCTTTATTTAAAAAAGCAGTAGCTCATCTCTTAATATTTCTATTCTACCCTTGAAAAGGTAAAGTATTAGGCACATTTTTATAAAGTGTATTGTATAAAGTGTTTAATTTCGTGCGTTTGCCTGTCACTGATAGGAAAATATTACTGAGCTGTTCAAATCTGTAAAATTCTTGCAAACAACAAACGCCGTAATAATTATAGGGCTCTATTACGATCCCCGCGCTAAACCGGGGGCGGTAGGGGGAAAAATCTGCGCCTGCGGTATTCCCCCTACCGCCCCCAAAAAAATGCTGCCTGCATTGTAGCGCTCGTTTAAAATCAGGATGCTCGCGGCAGCGCTGAGCGCAGCCGCAAACATCCACTTGTTGGAGCCATTAGACTCCATTGAATTCCTCTCTGCCGGTTGGCATAGGGATACGCTGGGAGAGACTGGGGGGACTTTTTCCCCCTGTCTTTCCCTGCTCCTGCCGGCCGGAGGCGATCGGAGCCGCGGTCCTCGCCACGGTCCTCGCCGCGGGACAGAGGGTAAGAATCAGATTTTTTTTTTTACTTTTTTAAGCTGGTGTTAACGGATTCTGCACCAGCGGAATCCGTTAACATCAGGTCCTGGCTCTGGTTAACTTTTCGTTGACCAGAGCCAGGCGTTAATCAGTGCTGGGACTTTGTAATCTAGCGCTGATTAACACTTTGCGCTCCCCATGTTAAGTATAGGGAGCGCAAAGTGCAGTAACCTCGCGCAGAGGAGCGCAAGGTACCAAATGCAAACGGGTTTTTTATCCTGTTTGCGTTTGGATTGTAATATGTGGCAAATACCGCAGCTAACGGTAGGGCTCACGCAGGTGAGCGCTACCGTTAGCGTGAAGATCGTAATAGGAGTCATACAGAGTTATTCAAAGAGATTCGAAAAGTCACCGCACGTTCGGTGACTTTTCGTTCTCTTCAATTCGGTTCCTTTTGCCGATCCGATTTTGGTGACCCTGCGGTGTATTCAGCAAGCACCACAGGGTCCCCGAATTGCAGGGAAAAGCTGCCGCAAACCTGACGAAAACTAACCGCAAAACCCACCGAATGCACACCGAAAACACGCAAAAACATCTGGATTAACCATCGAAAAACCGAGCAGGAGCCGATCACACGCAGCAAAGCAGCCGAACAGGAGCCGATCACACACAGCCGAAGCAGCTGAGACCTCAGATGAGGCAGTGAATAAATTAGCAAAACCGTTTGTATGAATGTATGAAAGTGAAAAGCTGTTTGCAAAGAAACTTCTGAGCGAAAATGTCTGAAATTTGCATATGAGGTCCAGGGAATGATAATAAAAAGGGCTGTTACAAAAAAAAGAAGGAAACTTAAAAAAATCAAAAAAAAAAATCGGACTTTTAAAAAAAAAAAAAAAAAAAAATGCTTAAAGTATCCTAAAAAATCTATAAATAAAGAGACTCTTTACTGCAGAATTTTATAATGAACGGTTTATTAGATATTGAATTAAAACGGGAATATTTTTAACATTGAAGCCTATGGGATTCTCCTGAATAAACTTGCCGAATTAAACCACCGAATGGCAGGGCATTAGGGGAACCTTTCACTGCTGGTTTCTGTTCTCTGAATAGTCGAAGCAGTGGTTTTTCATGGGGTTTTCACTGCCCTCAAACAGGCACCGAACAGGCACCGTATGTGCAGGCAATTCGCCAGGATTTGGCGAATTGCCTGCTCTCTGGCTAGCCGCATGGTAAGGAAAGGTAACCGAACGCTGACCTTTCTCAAGCAATTCGGAGCTCTTTGAATAACCCTGATAATGAATAAGATTCCACTTTACTGTCGTGGATCAGGGGTGTAGGATGTATTTAGACTTTGTGAGATTCACGCTTTGCCCATGATACGTTAATGACACATATATAGTTGTACTTGTATGCTTAATATACAAAGCAAAGGAGAAACAAAAGATTTTCTGCTTTTACATTACTATTTTCCACAACATCGGTTCAAGACATTTTAAATAGGAATGAGCTACTACGGTTGTTTTGTATCTTGCTTGGCAGGAGATTCATCTGTTATAGAATACATATATTCACAGTAATAATAAATATATTTAATATATATTTATATAGTTATTGTTAATATAGTTTTTATACTTAATTTTTTTCTGTTTTCTCAACTGACTCAAACTGACCTTTCTATCAATCCGAGTATAATTTTATGATTTCACATAATGCACTTTATATTTAAATATTTCTTTCTATTGAGTTCTGTTTTTAAATGTGAAAAAAAGTCTTTGCTTGAGCTCGTTATCGCATGTTCTTGACTGATACACAGCCCTATGGACGGAGCTTAACAGCATAGATATTCATATGCGTTGGTCCTATACTGAAAATTACCCGGACGCCTGCGCTGTCACATCCCTCTAATAAGATCACTTTTTCCATCTGAGCAGAATAATGACTCTTGCGACCTGGCTGCTACCTGCAATGTGTTCGCCTTTTGGATTTCCAGATAATTTTGTAGCCGGAGGGATTCACGTGCAGAGCTTGTATTTTACTATAGCCTTTTACCTTTTTTTCTTTTTCCTATATCGACATCAATTTCGCATCATTATGGCATCATTATTTCTAATAAATAAATATATTTATTTATTATAAATGGCCGCTATTAATCGCCATGTTTGAATCAAGTACTCCCAAAAACACACACGTATGTGCATTCAACCAAGAGAACTCTGTAAATCCTACATATCGATCATGGGAATGTTGTCTGAGAAGAATGTTTGACTCCAAGTCTGACATCATAGCTGACCATGCCATTTCACATGTTCGTGGACTCGTTTTTTCCCTTCTTAGGGCCCTATTATATTCTTCACGCACAATTGTGCGCGAGCGCAAAAACGCATTAACACGAGGGTCAAAATCCTTTGCGCTGAACGTCGCGCTGAACATTCGCGCACAAAATGCGCGTTAACGTCTAACACGAGTGACCCTGCGCGAACCCTTTGCGAGCGCAATTTAGTGCGCGCATCCCATACTTAACATTGTGAGCACAAATGCGTTTGTGCGCTGGTACGCGCATGGTATTACAATCTTAGCGCAAAATTTAACGGACAACGTTTGCGCGCAGAATTTTAACGTCTTTGAAAAGCTGATGGTAACGGCAAATTGTAACAACCTGACCGTACCAAACTGCGGATTCACAACGTAGAACGTCGATGCGCACGTTTTTTTTACTAGATCCGTCAAAAATGACGGCCACTACCTTGTCTTCCGTCAGAACGTGCGTCTGTTGTGCACAGTCCGTACAAAATGCGTTCGTCTGACGGACTCGCGTTAAAAATTACATTGCGCTCACTGAATTCTG
The DNA here is from genome assembly GCA_009667805.1 of Leptobrachium leishanense. Taxonomy (NCBI): domain Eukaryota; kingdom Metazoa; phylum Chordata; class Amphibia; order Anura; family Megophryidae; genus Leptobrachium; species Leptobrachium leishanense. The sequence continues at coordinate 24,254,527 of CM019071.1, read as the reverse complement.
CGTGAAAAGTACCTTGCGCTTCAGTTTTACGAGTGCAATTTCCCGATGGATGAAAAAATGCGCGAGGAATGTAATTCCAGTGGTGATTTTCATGCGTTACCGTTTAACGCTTGGCGCAAAAAAACACGCGTTTAGCATGCATTTTTGCGTTAAGAATGTAATAGGACCCTTAAAGGGTAATTCAAAGAGATCCGAATTGCTTGAGAAAGGTAATCGACCGCTGAAAATCAAATTCGGCTATCCAGAGAGCAGGCAATTCGACAAATCCTGGCGAATTGCCTGCACATACGGTGCCTGTTCGGTGCCTGTTCGAGGGCAGTGAAATCCCCATGAAAAGCACTGCTTCGGTTAATTAGAGAACAAAAACCAGCAGTGAAAGGTTCCCGAAATGCCCTGCCATTCGGTGGTTTAATTCGGCAGGTTTATTCAGGAGAATCCCATAGGCTTCAATGTTAAAAATATTCCCGTTTTAATTAAATATCTAATAAACCGTTCATTATAGAATTCTGCGGTAAAGAGTCTCTTTATTTATAGATTTTTTAGGATATTTTAAGCATTTTTCTGGATTTTTTTTTTTAAAAAACTCCGATTTTGTTTTTTGATTTTTTTTTTTAAGTTTTACTTCTTTTTTCTGTAACAGCCATTTTTATTATCATTCCCTGGACCTCATATGTAAATTTCAGATATTTTCGCTCAGTAGTTTCTTTGCAAACAGCGTTTCACTTTTCAATCATTCATGCAAACTGTTTTGCTAATTTATTCACTGCCTCTTCTGCGGTGTCGGCTTTTTCCAGAGGCAGCGATCCGTGGTCTTCCGCAGGTTAATCCAGATGTTTTTGCGGGTTTTCGGCGTGCATTCGCCAGGTTTTGCGGTTAGTTTTCGTCAGGTTTGCAGCAGCTTTTCCCTGCAATTCGGGGGGCCTGTGGTGTTTGCTGAATATACCGCAGGGTCACCGAAATGGAATCGGCAAAAGGAACCGAATTGAAGAGAACGAAAAGTCACCGAACGTGCGGTGACTTTTTGAATTACCCTGTTAGTTTATCTTCATGGAAATGTAGTATAGATGTAGTGTACAGCATTTATAACCAGATTATTTTGTGATAAGTATCAGAAAGTTGGTTCTACTCAAGTGAGTGATCATAATAGATTTCTGGTGGATTTTTATCTTGATACATTCTAGTTTTTTGTGTTTGAGCTTTTCACCCAACTTTTGAGTTTTCACTCAAGGCTAATGGGAAGACCAGTCTATCCTAAGCCAGTTCTGTCAGATACCCCCATGCCTCTGTCCTGATAGCTATCAATGAACCTAACCTTCCTTTGTTCCAATGATCATCTTTGGCCTCTAACTTAACTCATAATTAGAAACAGAAAAGAGCAATCATCCCAGTCACGGTAGACACCATGGGCACTATTATGTGCCTTGAGCTAAAACTCGGACACTAAGTGTCTTACACTTACACTTGCAAATTTCTCCATTTTACAAACAGATTACGAGGCAGGCGCTTAATTCAGCAGTCTGCCCCGTAACGGCCTCTAACCCTACAGGAAACACGCGACAGCGCTGATGCACGGGCATGCATATCCCCTCCTGGAGTCCATAGGACTCCATAAAGAGTTGTGCTGTCGGATCACGTGACCTGCAAGAGCTCACTCTCGCAAGATCATGCAGGTACGGGAGTGATCGCGGAGGGAGTCCCCGGGACTATTTCTCCCCAGTCTCACTCTGCTCCCGGCGGCAGGAAGCAGCGGATCGGGCCAACGTTCTTGCCACAGGATGAGAGGTGAGCATCTGTTTTTTGCGGGGTTCCAGCTGGTGCTGACTGATTCTGCAGAAGCGTAACCAGTTAGCACAAGCTTAGAGTGGAGGCTAACATCAGTCGTGGCGGTGCATAATTAGCGTTAGGACTTTGTGATTCTAAATCAAATTACTCCTGTTTGCGCTCCCCATGTTAAGGATAGGGAGCACAAAGTAGAGTAAACTCACGTTATAAAATACTATTACCGATGCGCTAACGGATTTTTTAATCCGTTAGCGATCGGGATGTGATCTGGGCCTCCCGCTATGACCTCTTTTAACCGCATGAATGTGAGCGCTAGCATTAGCGTTAAGGAGGTGATAGAGCCCCATGTATGTACTATGCGGAGAGGGAGTATATAGAATCCATGGGTTATAGTAGTTGCAGGGTGAGAAGGAATAGAAGAAGAGAGGAGAGGAGAAGGAGAAAAATATCAGGAGGTTAAAAGTAACACAAGCACAGGAAAGGAACATCATCACAATGATAGAAGACAGGTACCTGTGTTTGAAGCTTGAGTATGTCCATATTATGGTTCCCATAGTGGGGAAAGGGGGTGGGAGCCCATTTACAAGGGCTTATCTGCCTGTAGTAGGTTAGCATAGGGTTTGGTACATATGTGTGAGAATTGGACTCTCTGTTATTTTTTGGGATAATTTATGTGTTGCCCACCCTCTTTATAACAACCAATTATGCTAGCATTGGCATGTATATATACACCCTTACATGTGTTTCATATATCACTATGTATGTGTGTTAGGTCTGACCTCCAATCATCTTACTAATAAAAGTTAAGTTTTAAATTGGTACACTAATTACCTTTCTGTGGTTCCTTGTACCAACTCCTTCTTTCTTATGATATACGAGTATTTTCTCGGGGTTACGTCCCCTCTCTGTAATTATTAACCCTGTGGTACTTTTGTGTACCTACTTCTTTTTGTTTTAACTACTCACACATACACACAAACAGATTAGATTTGGCAAATCTAATCTGTTTGTGTGTATGTGTATAGACACTCTTGTCTTTTACTCCTGATGATGCTGAGTATATCAGTGAAACGCGTTGAGTTTATGTATCGTGATTGACTTAGCATGGGGTGGCGGTGACCCCCTAGGGAAAGAATAGAAAAAATCATTACTAGTTTTTTGCAAGAAATGACGTACCCTTGAAGATCTTGCTGCTGGAGCTGCTCATTAGAATAACAAAGAATCTGAGCCTGTTTGAGATACTGCATACCCGATTTACCTTCTGTTTGTGAGTTAAAGAATTGGCATATCACTAAAGTTACATTGTTAAGGGGTTTTACCCTATGGTTTTCTATTTTCCCAAGAACCTCAGTCTGTACCTTTCCTGGAATCCCAGCCAATTCCTTACTGGAATCCCAGCCAATTCCTTACTTTAATTCCTGTCCCATGCAACCCCATTCCTGTCTTGTCCATCTGGAGCCTCCTGTAAGTTCCCTCTGTGTCTAGCGCTCTGTTCCTGCCTTGTCCCTGTCTCTGTTTTCTATATCGTGAAACAGATGGTAAGCGCCACACAACACGCCGTGATCACCCCAACTCCAATGCTAAACCAGCAAATAGTGGTTTCCCCCACACCATAGAATATGAACAAAATAAAACGTAACTGGTGAGCGCAAAAGATGCTCTGGAGTCTGGATGTCTCATGTAGATCCGCAACACATCATGTGGTTATGTGGAAGAAGCATATATAGAAAACATCATAGTGCTAAACTGTAAAAATTATGTTCATCAGTCTACTGTAAGGTTGTACCAGTCACAAATATGGAGCCCTGGCACCGGCTCAGAGTGGGAAATTGCCTCTGGGTGATTTTCTTCCTCCCTGTTGGCAGGTGACCCCCACCTTAGGCATGGAAGTTCTCTTTAAACACCGTTGAATATTGGAAACATGGAGAAAAAGTGGGAAATACAAGCTTTCCTAGTGTAAATCTCTTAATTAAAGGGTACAGTGCTCTATTTCTGCCGATTGGAGACTTACGTAAGGTGGAGCTTCCAGAGCTCAGATCGAATCACCCATGGATTTTTTTTGGAAAAAAAATCCAAATAAAAACCAATCTGGAACAGGAATAGTGGTCTTTAAAAAGGTTTTAATAAAACACATTAACCCTTTCAATGCGGTGGACGCGCTCAGCGCGTCCAACCGCATTGCTACTTGGCTGCGGAGGACGCGCTGAGCGCGTCCTCCCTTTGCAGCCCGCGATCAGCCGGTATTCCGGCTGATCGCTCGGCCCCCCGGTGTGGGCTGACATCATCGATGTCAGCCCAACCTCCGGGACCCAGGCGGGCACGATAGGCATCATCGCGCATGCGTGATGACGTCTATTTCAGGCACCCCCCCCCCGCCATTGCAGGGAAGGTGCCTGAAGGGGAGGGGGGGAGGTCCTTCGGACCTCTCCCCCTCCCCATCCGTGCGGGCCAGAGATTAAAGACAGGCACCGCCTGGAAAGGCACAGCCTGCCCTTCCAAGCGGCGGCTGTCTTTAACCCTTAGGGGGCTGGATCGCGATAAGGCGCCAACATGCGCCGTATCGCGGTCCCCTCCCGGAGCTGGCCGACATCTTGGATGTCGGCCAAGCTTCCGGGATATCCCCATAATGACTGGCGTCATCGCGCAGAGCGCGATGGCGCCAGTTTTCAAATTAACCCCTTGCTGCCACCTATAGTGGAGATAGGGGGTTCCAATGAACCCCCTATCTCCTGATCCGTGACAGCTAGGGGTTAATGTTTACTATCATTGGAAAGCCAGAGCGTGGCCTTTCCAATGATACCAAACATGACCATGTAAAAAGTAAAAAAAAATAAAAAAAAAATAAATAAAATAAAAAAAAAAAAAAAAAAGGTTTTTTTTTTTTTTTAGATTTATTAGTGCAACAATATTGTTCCCATTTCAATTATAATGTGAACAATGATGCTGCACTAACGAATTTTTCTATGGGGGGCGTTTGCTAAAAAACACGTAATTTTCCCCAAAAAAAGTAACGATTTCTAATTTTTTTAACAAGCGCACCCCATAGAAAATATAACCGCAAACGATCGCATTTTAAAATGTGAAAAAAAACACTTTACACATTGTAAATTATTGAAAATTCTAATTTTATTGCATTTTTTGTTATAATATACAGACATGACATAATGTATACATATAATAATGGCATATTATGAATCTGCACAGTCTGCCGGAAAGAACGATATATAATATGTCTGGGTCATATATTAAAATAAGGCTTCAAAACGCGGTTAAACATGATGAGGCTCTGTCCTTGGTCCTCTGCTCTTTTCCATCTACACCTCCTCCCTGGGCAAAATCATCAACAGCTTTGGCTTCAATTACCACCTCTACGCTGATGACACTCAGATCTACCTCTCTACCCCTGATCTCTCTCCCCCTGTCCTTTCAAAAGTCAGTGACTGTTTATCTGGCATCTCCTCCTGGATGGCCTCCCACCACCTAAAGATCAACATGTCAAAGACTGAACTCCTACTTATTCCTCCCTCCAATGCCTCCCCACCTCCTGACTTCTCTATCACGGTGGAGGGTATCACCATCTCCCCATCAAACCAAGTTCGCTGTCTTGGAGTTACACTTGACTCTGCTCTTTCCTTCATCCAGCACATCAAGTCTCTTTCCTCCTCCTGCCGATACCAACTGCGTAATATTTCCAGAATTCGGCCATTTCTTACCGCTGTCACCACAAAACAACTCATACACGCCCTGGTAATCTCCCGACTCGACTACTGCAATAATCTCTTATCTGGCCTCCCTCTGTCCCGCCTCTCCCCCCTACAATCCATCCTGAACGCCTCTGCCAGGCTAATTCACCTCACCCGCCGCTCTGTCTCTGCCACTCCCCTCTGCGAGTCCCTTCACTGGCTCCCCTTCCACTGCAGAATTAAGTTCAAAATCCTTATCCTTACCTACAAAACCCTCACTAACTCAGCTCCCCACTACCTGTCCTCACTAATCACCAAATACACCCCAGCCCGCTCCCTAAGGTCAAACAGTGACCTGCGCCTAGCTTCTCCCCGCATCACCTCTTCCCATGATAGACTGCAGGATTTCTCACGCGCAGCCCCCACTCTCTGGAACGCTCTCCCTCGTACTGTCAGACTTTCCCCTAACTTCTCTTCCTTCAAACGCTCCCTTAAAACGTTCCTATTTAGGGAAGCCTACCACCCAACTCACTGACGCAACCATCAATCACTCTCACCTTACAGTCCTCTCCTCCTGTTTCCAACCCCAACCCTCCCAGATTGTGAGTTCCTACGGGAATAGGGCCCTCATCTCCTCCTGTACTGTTTGTCAAATGTTGTTCAATGTATTGTAACCCTGTCTATACTGTGCTTATTGTACAGCGCTGCGGAATATGCTGGCGCTTTATAAATAAAGAATAATAATAATAATAATGAGCAAAACCGGTAAAAATGAGCTCAGCACAGGGGCAGGAAAAGGCTCAGCAGCGAAAGGGTTAAAAGATAAACCATAAAATTATGGCCCCAGAACGCGTTTCGCTGCTGTACAGCAGCTTCCTCAGCTAACCAGCTAACCAGCTAACAAGCTACGGGCCTTGTGTACGTCAGGGCAGAGCACAGTGTGAAAGCCCAACAGCATCATTTTACTATACTCGAAAGTAGTTAAGGGGTTAATAAGGGAAGGAAGGACATCAGGATTCATATTCAATGATCTGTATCAACCAAAATATGTTTCACTTGACTAGGAGAAGTAACAACTAGCAAAACGTGTGCACCTGTTCACGGCAATATTTTACAGTAAATGTCCTATTTTATGCCGAATCCATTGCAGAATAATTAAAGCTATAAAACAAAGGCTTTAATATGCTACTCTGATTGTTATTTTATTATTTTTTTTCCCCTAACTTCTAAAACTCAAATATTTAGCTGCCATTTTAACAGAATGTTACCATGGCAACCTGATATGAGAGAAAAATGCCCATGATTTGGTTTGCAAAATAATTCACAGGACCTGCAGTGTTTAAGGATGCGCAGATTATCTGTGGGCAAAATTGTGCAAAGTGATCATGCAGAAAAAGTTTTATGTTTCTCTGGGCGAATAATAGAAATGACCTGAATTTTGTCATTAACCTGCAATAAAATGTCACTTCTTTTATACCGCTCACAGTGTGTCCAAATAATTCATACCGTAAACGCGTTCTTTTTTTTGAATTCTGATCCCATTGCTTATGTTAATGTAAGGAATAATGATGCGGAGGCTGGATATTTTGCGGAATGCTGGCGGAATTCACGGCATTACAACTTTTAGACTTTGAATATATTGACGGGTAGCAGCACATGCACAGCAATAAATGACAATATAACTACTTTACTATAAATCAGTTTTGGGTCACATACCAGAACACGGCCCCCCTCCCCTTCTTATTTAGATCTACAGTATTTCCATGTAGTTTAAATACAGATATTCCTCAGTACACAGTCTAGCCCCATCATGAATTGTTTATTGATGCAAACCCTATATAATACCCTATATAATAGGTAACATAGTGAATATATTTCTTACTCATTTATTGGCTGTTATTCTGTATATTTGTGTTGTTTTTTACTATCTTGCATTTATTACTCTGTATTTCTGTAACAACTGTAACAATTCAATGTTCTTGAACCCGGGACATACTTGAAAACAAGAGAAATCTTAATGTATCCTTCCTGGTAAATTCTTTATAAATAAATAAATAAATATAACAAAGGACATTATGAAGGTTTTGTGTTAATACATGTATTGTAACTTAATAATTAATCTTAAAATAATATTGTACATATTTTGAGTCAATACAAACCAACTAGGGTGGGAATCTATGAAAAAAAAGCAGTAAACCTATTTATGCTGTAAATGCAGATAGAGTTCTATTTTGCTACTATCACTTATGTAATATATCATGTTCCTCTCCATCAGCTTTCGGCACAGTAGGATGCATACAACAGTGATGCCCAATCATTAAATATTTAAGGATGTCCATTAACTCCAATGCATTCCATTGCACTGCATTGTCTTAACCCCTTCAATACCAAGATTGAGTATATTCGATCTGCAAAGCATATGCTGGTGCCTCAAGATGAAGTATACTCACGTGGGCTAATGCTGGAGCAATACAAAGGAATTTTGTTTCTTTGCAAAAACATTTTTGAAAATGGGCTCCAAAATATGCCCCCCACAGTTGTAGCACCTTGGGCACGACACCTAAGATGCCAAAACACTTTAAATAGCTTGGATTCCTTTTTTGCTCCTCAAGAATGAACGGATCCCAAGCTGCACAATGCAAGTGCAGTAGAGCTATTTGGCCAGCAGATGGTGCACTCTGCCTGTCAGATTATGCAGACATTTGAAAAATATGCTTTTGATATTTTCAAGTGCAGTAACAATGCATGTAAAATGCAAATTTGTTTACTATAAAGCCAATGAGTCCTGGCAGTGGACAGATGGAAAACAGCTTGGCAGTGAAGGGGTTAATGCTATATTGATACTTTACTGGCCTTTATGTAGCAATATTTCCATTACAACTGAACCTTGACACACTCTATAGAACTTTGGTTGTGTTACTGCAATATGTGTTGATGCAAATTTGCAAAGGATACCAATGACCTATTTGACCTTGGTGTCCTTCTGGCAGTGGAAAAAGCAAGTAGAAGATTCTGCACTCCTCTATCACTGAGGACTACAAGAAAGTGTAAAGTAGTTACTACCTCCCCCCCTTACACGGTAATGTCACTTTTGTGTGTTTTTCAGTTTTTTGCTGTATTCTTTTGTAGCACTTGTCTGAATACGAAGTGAATCTGATGTGGGCAGACAATTTCCAATCTTCTTAAAAGTGGAAGGACCATGTGCAACTCAGCAGTATTGTAGGGTTATCAGTTGATGCTGTAGCTGACATTCATTTGAACGCTGACACCAAGAGAAACCAAAGACAGACACCACTATTTAAATAGAGATGTGACAGCGTCCTTTTGCAGCACCCAAGCAATTGTGATCACTGCGCACAGGAAGTGATTGCTTCCCTATAATTCTTGCTCTTTGCTGTAGGTCAAACCATGTTCATGACAATCAATCTACCAATGCCAGGCTGCTGTGAGAAAGCTGCGTGCCAGAGAGTCCATTAGGAAATCATGTTTATGCATATAGCAAATATAAGTGTAGGTACAAGACGGGGCAAAGAGACAAATTCAATAAAGCAGCACCAGTATAAGGCAATCAAATCCATTACCAAAACAATACAATGTAACATTTCCCGCACGAGTACTAGGGCAGTCACTTGTAAGACTTTTTTTATTGTTTTTTTGAGAAAAGGTTAAATCTATAGGATTCATTTTTTTTTGATAATCACTTAGTTGACAAAAATCAAAAATACATGTATAGACTCTTTTCATGTATGATTGTGTACTGTTTGTTAAAGAATGCTGTTATTTGAACATTTTGTTTATGAAATGTGATACTTGGCGTACTTTTGTATCTATCAATCGCTGATATCGAATGTCTGCTTTGAAGATTTTCACATCGCTCAGTGCCAAAATCATGTATACACGAGTTTGCATTGAAAAACATTAAAAAGAAGAATTCAGCCCATGAAACCCCTCCCCCTTAAATATCTCTTTTCTCTTTTTTAGCAGGGTTGACATTATCTCTATACAAAAACAAAATTCTTACAAATCAACACATTTAGGGCACTATTACATTCTTCACGCTTGACGCGGTGTTTACCGCATATTACAATCCAAACACAAACAGGTTGAAAAACCCGTTTGCGTTTGGTACCTTGCGCTTTTCAGCATGAGGTTACTGTACTTTGTGCTCCCTATGCTTAACATGGGGAGTGCAAAGTGTTAATCAGTGCTGGTATTACAAAGTCCCAGCGCTGAGTAACGCCTGGCTCTGGTTAACGAAAAGTTAACCAGAGCCAGGACTTGGTGTTAACGGATTCCGCTTCTGCAGAATCCGTTAACACCAGCTTTAAAAATAAAAAAACAGAACAGATACTCAGCCTCTGTCCCGTGACGAGGACCGCGGCTCTGTCCGCCTCCTCCGGCCAGCGGGAGCAGGGAAAGTCCCCCCCAGTCTCTCCCTGCGTATCACTATGCCGACCGGCCCGGATCTCGCGATGCGAGATCCGGCTGGTCACGTGACCGGCAGAGAGGAACTCAATGGAGTCCTATGGACTCCATCGAGTGGATGCTGCCGCAAGCATCCAAGTTATAACGCACGATAACAATGCAGGCAGCATTTTTTGCGTCTGCATTGTAATCCAGTGTTAAAATGCGGGCGCAAGGGGGAAAACTGCGGGCACAGTTTTTCCTCCCTTGCGCCCGCGTTTTAACGCTAAGAGCGTAATAGAGCCCTTAAAGATTTTGTCTCATGGGCATTTCCGATCAGAATGGTAAGAAAGCAGACAATCTTTTTTAAATTGTGCATAATAAGGGACATCATCCAGTGTCTAGAGCCTTTAATCTCTACAACATTTCTGTAAAGGAAAAACTAAAAATGCACAAGTTTGACTTTTTTTTAATTTATTTTACTCTCAGAAGAATACTCTGCATGCAAAATTTTTATTTTCTCGGCATTTAGGTGTTTTTTTCCCCAGTTTCTTGCATATTTGGAGAGCACACCAAACTGGGTTTTTTCCATCTTTTGGATCAACAGCAGTACAGTAGGTGATGTGTACCGGCTGGATGGAGTAAAGGTAACATCACTGCTCTATATTCGTGAAGACCCAGGTTCAAATCCCGGCCAGAGCACCTCTCCAGTAAGTGTCCTTGGGAAAGACACCTAACTGTACATACTTACCTACCACACACAATATTGGCTGGGGAGTCCAGTGGTAACATCTCTACCCTTCGACCGTGGAGAAGCAAGTCAAATACCGTTCGGCACATCCCTCCAATACAACTGTGGAGAAGCAAGTCTCGACTTTACAATAAGCGGGTTCAACCTAACCACCAGGTCGCTGCTCTACAATCATGGAAAACAGACTCCATCCCACTCAGAAGACGCCACCAGTGAGTGTCCTTGGGCAAGACACCTAACGATATGGATGCGCCTACCTTACAAAATACTTGTACATCTCATAGATTGTAAGTTCCATTGGGAAAACGGGCCCAATGAATCAGGTCATCATCCATGTGTGGTATTCCAATGTATCAACTCCTTGAGAAAACTGATATTGTAAAGCAGGAATCTGTGGCGCTTTATAAATAAAGGATAATAATGTGTGAAAAGCTCAACTTGATGGACGTAGATCTTTGTTCAGCCTGTGTAACTATAGGTAGCTATGCATCCCATGTCTACAATAATATTTTTATCAACATAAAAGCATAAAAACACAAAAAAAGTAGGTAGTGAAACATTTAAAGCTTTAAGCTTATTCCTTTTCATTGGAGTAATGTTTTCCCCTCGTTGTTTTCTATTTATAAATATAACTGGTATGAGGCACATATATACATACTGGAACAAGAAGTATTGAAAAGCTCGGCTCATACATAGAAAATATTTAAAACATTCAATTTATTATTACAATTTGAATAAAAGCAGATTATTTGCTCCAAACCACTTCTAGAATCATTACATCAAAAGAAATTGTAATGTTTACAGCTTTAATTCCATGGAACAATTACTTTGTTTAATCTACTGAAAGCCAAGCAGGCATTTTAACAAATATTGCCTTTTTCATACAATTTATTTGATATGCAATAAAGGAACTCATTCTGCAGAGAAATACAGAACCATTTTCTACCGCTACAGATTTAGGGAGAATAATAAAATTCAATGTGACTGGCTTACAAGTGTGAGCCATATGGTAGCCAAACATTAATCCTCCTTTTTCAGATTTCAAAGACAAGAAGTAATTGTTTTACACAAAGCACTGAATTATTTTTGAAATGTTGTATAAAATGCGCATCTTTTCAGAGCTTTCCTTTTTAGCACACAAAAAAAGCCTTATTATGAGGCAGTTGACTGTTTTTGAAATAATTTTAGGAATTAACACAATGCAAACATTAAGGACCCTATACAATCTTCGCGTTAAAACGCTTGCGCAACACGTAAATTTGTGCGGCAAGCGCTAAACGTTAACGCGCGTAAATCAACACTGGAATTACAATCCTCGCACATTTTTTCATCCGTTGAGCAATAACGCATGTAAAACGGACGCGCACAAATACGCGCGCAGTAACGTTGCGCGCAGAAATCAATGTGCGCATTGTTTTTTTCATGCGATTCAGCCAATCAGAATTAAGAACCACAATTATCTCACGTTAAGTTTTTGCGCCTGTCAAAGTCAATCTGAGCATATATGCTGCAGCAATAATAAGTGCACGCACAACTTCTCCATTTTATTGGTTTGGTATGTGTAGAATGTGTAACTATACTTTGCTGCATTTTATTTTGGGCTGGTGTATTTGGGTTCAGCCAGGTCGTTCAGATTTGCCATTAACGCCAGCTTTTAGGAGTTGCTAAAATTATGCTCGCAACGGCTATGTGTTATATCCTGTGCATAGATTGTAATACCATCCGTGTACCAGCGCACAAACGCATTTGCGCTCACGATGTTAAGTATAGGACGCGTGCAGTACAGTAAGTTCACGCAGGTTCACCCGCGGTAGACAAATACGCGCGTTTGTTGCACTGACATTGTAATATGACGTTCACGCAAAAGGTTTTACCCCTTGCGTTAATGCGTTTTCGCGAAGTTTGTAATAGGGCCCTAAGTTATAGCAAAGTGTGGCATTATATGTGCAATAGAAAAAGCTTTTTGTCTCTACATATGCAGGTTTATTCAAGGAGAACAAAATCGGTTCCAAAATTGCACCGAACAGTGAATGTCCCAATACGGTGCAATTCGGCTATTCAAATATTGTTGAATTGCCAGCGAAGCACGGTGCTGTTCGACGGCAGTGAATTCCTCATAGAGAAGTAATGGTTAATCTATTTAGAGAACACCAAACAGCAGACAAATGTCAGTGAAATGCCCTGATGTTTGGTGCTTTCATTCAGTAGGTTTAATCAGGCAAATCCCATAGGTTTCAATGTTAAAAATATTCCTGTTTTTATTGAATATTTATTAAAATGTTTATTCTTTTAATCTGCAGCAAAAATTCTATTAGGATTTTTTTTACGCATTTCTCTGAATTTTTTCGGCAATTTTTTTCCCCTATTTTTTAAATATTGGGTTATTTTTCTGCAGCAGACCTTTTTATTATTATTCATAGGACTTTATATATTAATTCCAGGCATTTTCATCCAGTAGTTTTTTTTTGCAAACAGCTTTTAAAAGTTGAGGTATTTTTTTATTTATCCCTTTCGTCGGCTTGTTTTTTTCTGGCGGCTGGTCGGGACTCTGTTCGGCGGATCATCGGCGGATTTGCAGTTGATCTTTGAGTGCGTTCGGCTTTTTTTCGGCGGTTTATTGGATCACTTCAATTTTTTCCAGCGGCATTTGCGTAGAAATCGGTGGTTTTGCGGTGGGTTTTCAGATGCGGTCAGTGGCTTTTCCCTGCAATTCGGGGACCCTGCGGTGAATGCCGAATTCACTGCAGGGTCGGGGAATTTGATTTCCCGAAGTGCGGGGAATGTGCCCTTTGAATAACCTCTATAATCTCAAATTAATTATGATGGCACAGGACAAAGACAGTCAACGAACGGCACATTTCGTAATTTTATCTTAGTTTTTGACAGTAGTGTGTTGTTTCAAAAAAATGTTAACCTCATTATATTTATCCCTCTATCCTTTTTAGTCAATTTCTTATCCCTTTATTTTTATCCCTTTATCATTTTATATGTAGAAAAATATTTCTATTTTCGGTTTATTTATTTGTTAGAGAAATCAATCTCCAAACAATGATTTTAGTGCAAATCAATATTTATTGTGTTTCACGCCTAATGTACTACTCTTCATTTCAACGCACAGTACACGAAGGAGACCTGGAATGTGGCAATACGGTTATCTAATTAAATCTTTATATGTTGGAATACATCCAAAGTAATCAAAGAGGACTTAAGCAGAGCATTAAAAAATAAAAAAAAACTTCATTACGTAATGAATAACTCACGATCATTACTGCATAAATACACAAAGGCACTTGAATAGGAAAGCCGCACAAAATAAATAAAGAGAAAGTCAATAGAATAAAGCCACAAACAAAGCTTACAATATAAGTCAGCCAAGTGAAGGGGGCACCAGAGATACCCCAACATTCTGACAACACTTGCTGACTTTCAAGGGGTGAATGAGCAGACTGGGTAGTAGGCTCCCCCTTTACTAACAGCTCTGTCTAACTGTCCAAAAATGGAATGAATAGGTGAAAGCAGAACTCTATTAAAGGGGCAGACTGAGCATGTGTACTATGCGCTCAGAGAGGACAGATGTCAAACAGTCATACCAAACTTCTTATTGTTCCCAAATAAACAATCATGCGCATGTATGTCTTGAAGTTACACTTGACTCAGCTCTTTCCTTCATCCCCCATATTCCGGCTATTTCCTCCTCCTGCCGCTACCAACTACCCAATATTTCCAGAATTCAGCCAATTCTTACCGCTGACACCACAAAGCAACTCATCCACGCCCTTGTATTCTCCCAACTTGACTATTGTAATAATCTTCTAGCCTGTAATAATCCTCTCTCCCGCCTCCCCCCCTACAATCCGTTCTAAATTCCTCATCCACCTCACCCGCCGCTATGTCTCTGCTTCTCCTCTCTGCGAGTCCCTTCACTGGCTCCCCATTCACTGTAGAATTAAATTCAAAATCCTTACCCTGACCTACAAAGCTCTCACTAACTCAGCTCCCCACTACCTGTCCTCACTAATCACTAAATACACCCCAGAAAGAAGATATATATATATATATATATATATCATACAGTGTAGGCGCCTATTTATAAACCAGATTACTATAGTGTTAAAAGTAGTTAAATTATAACTAATAGGTAGTGAGATGCTGCCCAAAGGGGTAAGCGCAATATACAGAAAAAACAACCAAAATCTGCATTAACCAAAAATGAAATTATAGATAGAACCTTTGTAGTGCATCAAAAATAGATTTAAAGGTAGACGTCAACAAAGAGGTATATCAAACATAAAGTGCTTCAGTCTTAAAGTGCTTCAATCTTAAGGTGACAAATTTTCAATCAATGTACTCATATAAAAGGGCAATGTGCCATAGAACACAGTAAAGTGCAACAATATATAAAATTCCAGCAGTGCGATGGGTATAAGAGAGTCAATAAAGTGCAACAGTGTCCAAATGTGCAAAATGTGCAAATCCAATGATATCCAATACAACAGTATGAATACCAGTGGGAAAAAATCCTTAAAATGTACTTCTCTTTATGTTCAAGCGATGCACAAATACAGTCCTCCTTTCTTGGTCTGTGTATCTCTTGCCGTCTCTCAATAATGGAGAGGATAGTCAGAAAGGAGAAAAAAGTGAGAGGAAAAAAAAGATTCGAGGGGAGAGAAAAAATGAAGAAATAATCGTGCAGAAAATCCCAATTAAATATGGCAAATAAATCACTCGTAGGAATATGGAAACTCACATTTATAAGAGCCCAAAAAATCCCTGGCTCTAGGTTTAGGGGCTTCCAGCCATATAGAGGGTGGTGTATCCCTTCTTAAATCTTCAACTCTGGTTACGATGGCTACAATAAGATAATAGACAGGGCTCCCATAGTATATTACCGTATTATGATAAAAAGAGGTAATAATGTATTGAACTCACCAGACATGGAGCCTCTTCCACACAGGCTCACTCAATACAGCATCAGGTACACTATGGTGGATACCCAGAACCTCTTCCCAACTGTCTGAGGGCCAGATATCAGGAGCTTTCAAGCAGTGGCAAGTATATATCCAAGGAGAGTAGTCAATAGAATATAAACCATATAAAATTTCTTATGTATTAAAAAATTAAAAAATCAATTGCATATTAAAGAATGGACAGATGCGTTACCGAGACGCGTTTCGGCATTAACAGCCTTTCTCAGTCGGTATATTTAGGTGCACTATTGTCCAAATAGTGGAGTTTGGAGATTTTTTTGGACAATAGTGCACCTAAATATACTGACTGAGGAAGGCTGTTAATGCCGAAACGCGTCTCGGTAACGCATCTGTCCATTCTTTAATATGCAATTGATTTTTACATTTTTTAATACATAATAAATTTTATATGGTTTATATTCTATTGACTACTCTCCTTGGACATATACTTGCCACCGCTTGAAAGCTCCTGATATCTGGCCCTCAGACGGTTGGGAAGAGGTTCTGGGTATCCACCATAGTGTACCTGATGCTGTATTGAGTGAGCCTGTGTGGAAGAGGCTCCATATCTGGTGAGTTCAATAAATTATTACCTCTTTTTATCATAATACGGTAATATACTATGGGAGCGCTGTCTATTATCTTATTGTAGCCATCGTAACCAGAGTTGAAGATTTAAGAAGGGATACACCACCCTCTATATGGCTGGAAGCCCCTAAACCTAGAGCCAGGGATTTTTTTGTCTCTTATAAATGTGAGTTTCCATATTCCTATGAGTGATTTATTTGCCATATTTAATTGGGATTTTCTGCACGATTATTTCTTCATTTTTTCTCTCCCCTCGAATCTTTCTTTTTTTTTTTCCTCTCACTTTTTTCTCCTTTCTGGCTATCCTCTCCATTATTGAGAGACGGCAAGACATACACAGACCAAGAAAGGAGGACTATATTTGTGCATTGCTTGAACATAAAGAGAAGTAAATTTTAAGGAATTTTTCCCACTGGTATTCATACTGTTGTATTGGATATCATTGGATTTGCACATTTTGCACATTTGGACACTGTTGCACTTTATAGACTCTCTTATACCCATCGCACTGCTGGAATTTTATATATTGTTGCACTTTACTGTGTTCTATGGCACATTGCACTTTTATATGTGTACATTGATTGAATATTTGTCACCTTAAGATTGAAGCACTTTAAGACTGAAGCACTTTATGTTTGATATACCTCTTTGTTGAAGTCTACCTTTAAATCTATTTTTGATGCGCTACAAAGGTTCTATCTATAATTTCACTAAATACACCCCAGCCCGCTCCCTGAGATCAAACAGTGACCTGTGCCTAGCTTCTCCCTGCATCACCTCTTCCCATGACAGAATACAGAATTTCTCACTCGCAGCCCCACCCATCCTATGGAACACTCTCCCTCATACAGTCAGACTTTCCCCTAGTTTCCCTTCTTTCAAACGCTCCCTTAAGACATTCCTATTCAGGCAAGCCTACCTACTGACTCACTGATGTAACCAGTCCATCACTCTCACCAGTCCATCACTCTCACCTTGCAGTCCTCTCCTCCTGTTTCCACCCCTAACCCTTCTAGATTGCAAGTTCCCACGGGAATAGGGTCCTCGTTTCCTCCTGTACTGGTTTGTCAAAATGTTGTTCAATGTATTGTAACCCTGTCTATATTGTGCCCATTGTACAGTGCAGCGGAATATGCTGGCCCTTCATAATTGAATAATAATAATGTGTAGTAAAGAGATCAAGAGGTTTTTTCCCCTTTCTGGATATACTCGAGAGAATCATCATATTGAAAGGGTACTTACGGATTTTCTTTTAATGAAAGAAATTATTGACTTATTTTAAATCTGTTTGTAAATTTCATGCTGCATTTTAAATACTTGTATTAAAAATTATACTGAAAATTTAATGACAAAAAAGTGCTTAATATCAACTGCAAAATCAATAAATACAAAGTAGTTTCGCTAAATGGATTTTACTTGTGTCATCATTGAAGGAACAAATGTGTAGGTATGTGCCAATTTATCTCCTGGCTCATCACTACATACGACTCGAGAAGAATATGCGACATACCAAGTGATGTTGGTTCCATTAGCCAATGATTTAGAACTCAAGTTAGCAGAGATGTAGTTCCAAAACATTTTGGGAAGGCCAAGGTTGCTGAATCTTGCTTCATGGGATTACACGGATTATTATGTTACATTGTTATTTACATTTACTGTATCCATTTTTGTTGATTAGATTCAACCCAGGACATACTTGAAAACGAGAGAAATCTCAATGTTTTTCCTGGTTAAAAAAACCTATAGATAAATAACTTCTGTAATAGGAGACATTACGTGTAGTCACGTCAATATTTGTTTTTCAGATACAGTGAGAGGATCATGTCTGAATAGCAGCAAGCTATCGTTTGAAGGTAGTATTGGATTCCAAAACTATTCACATTTTCATTTTCAAGAGATTTTTTGTTTTCTTCCTTTCAAGAGCACTATATCTATTCTATTATAGACATATCTTTAATTATAGAATAAGTGCAGGACTGGGATCAGTTCATGTGTACCTAGCAATAATGTATCCCTAGTTGGGTTGCAGTGTAATTTGTACTAATGCTGAAATGACAATAATAAAAAGTAAAATAGAGATGGGTAGAGTTGGTGTCTTGCTGATAAGGTCCAGAGGGATTCTGCAGCAGAATCACAGCTGTTAACGATTACAAAATTACACTGGTGGAAAAGACAAATCTGTTTCAATTTTAGCACTGAAAATACCCATTCTGATGAGCTGATTTGCATCTATATTATATCTTTATAAATCTCAGTAAGTTCAGAAGTCTGTATGTAAAATGCAATAACTGAGGAATATGTGAAGTGAGAGAACCAGTTCAAGATATGAATGTATAAATCTCTTCTCTACATTGTATTTCTACCCACTCTCTATCCATTTTTTTCATCTGTGCTTTTATTGTACCAAGGCAGAACATCAATAAGTGTGTGTGTCATTGAGTTAACATAAACACACAGTTGTAAAGTTCTCCGCACTTCACACACTGTTGTGATGAGTGGAGAACAAACATTCCAAATAATGGCGATAATTCTGGAGACGTTTTCCAGGTCTTATATCTTGGACATATCAGCTATGAGCTCATCATAAATGATGCAAATGAAATGTTCAAGTATTTGCAGGACTAACAATAGACCCAAAATAGAGTCTGTCATATAAACAGAGACAGAGGAACGAGGAAGCGTCTGAAAGTATAAATATTTATTTTCTCTCTCTATCCTCTTTCTTTTTTCTCTCTATTTCTATCCTCTCTCTCTTTCCTCTCTATTTCTTCCCTCTCTTTCTTATTTTTTTTTTCTCTCTTTCCTGCCTATCTTTTCTCAATTTCCTTCTTTCTTTTCTCTCCCTTTCCGTTCTCTATTTTTTCTCTTTTTTACTTACTATTTTCTTCTCTTCTTTTCTCTTCTTTATTTACTATTTTCTACTCTTTTTCTCTTTATTATTTTCTTCTCTTTTTTCCCTTACTGCTTTCTTCTCTTTTTTCTACTCTTTTCTCTCTCTCTTTCTTTCTCCCTTCCCTGTCTCTTTTTTCTCTTTCTCTTCTTTCTTTCCTCTCTTTCATTCTCCTTCTTTTCTCTCTCTTTTTTTCTCTCTCTCTCAAAATGAAACCACATCCATTTAAAAAGTGAAATGTGAACATGTAGAATGGGGGGCAGGGGAGGAGATTAGCCCCCCATCCTATGGAACACTCTCCCTCATACAGTCAGACTTCCCCTAGTTTCCCTTCTTTCAAACGCTCCCTTAAGACATTCATATTCAGGCAAGCCCTACCTACTGACTCACTGATGTAACCAGTCCATCACTCTCACCAGTCCATCACTCACACCTTGCAGTCCTCTCCTCCTGTTTCCACCCCTAACCCTTCTAGATTGTAAATTCCCATGGGAATAGGGCCCTCGTTTCCTCCTGTACTGGTTTGTCAAAATGTTGTTCAATGTATTGTAACCCTGTCTATATTGTGCCCATTGTACAGCGCTGCGGAATATGCTGGCCCTTCATAATTGAATAATAATAATGTGTAGTAAAGAGATCAAGAGGTTTTTTAAAAAGTGAAATGTGAACATGTAGAATGGGGGGCAGGGGAGGAGATTAAAAAAAAAATCTGGAATCTTCCGGTATCTATGTAAATATTCATATAGCAAATTATTTACTAAATATCTGTGTTATCAAAGCATAATACGTGATTATTACAGGTATTACATTTTAATTAAGTATATTATAACAAACCCCATTTCTATAGTAATATGAATGCACAGTGTAAGAAACAGGAAACCCACAACTACACTGGATTAAGGTCTTACAAAGCATTTCTATGAGATGTATTTTTAATTAAATCTAATGCAGCTGGCTTGCCATGTGTTCCATGCAGCGTTTGGGCAGAGCAGCAGACCGCACAAGGCACAGCTGTGGGGACCCAGATCCAAAATTTGTCATTGGTTGTATGTGTTCACATACTTATCACCAGCTATTTTTAGGAGAGTCATAACTGCTGAAAGGGGCATTTTTGGGGAGTTTGACAGTAACCTAAATCAATTTTGACCAAAAAAAAAAAGGATTTTTCTATCTTACATTCATTATGTATTTTGAACCTGTAGTAATTATTCCTACGTAAAAGAAGAATCTATGGACATCTACCATAGATTGGAAATATGTGGACACCTAAATTATAGAGGAATAAATTGATAAATTTAGAATCTTCTCTTAACATGCTGAATTGAGTCAGGTAACGTTGAAAACCCAATAGAATGTCCCTTTAACCCTTTCACTGCTGAGGACGTGTGGGGAACGTCCTCATTGACTCCTAAGGAAAGATAGGGGTGGAGATAGGGGGTTCCTTTGAACCCAGATATCTCCTGACTGTTGGCAGCTAGCAGGGTCTTTCCAATGATACCAAACATGACCATGTTAAAGTAAAGAAAAAAAATAATAAAAAAAGAAAACACGTTTTTCTTTTTTATTATTAAGACGTGAAATGGCTAAGCAGTGAAGGGGTTAACTCTAAAAATGGGCTTGATTTATTCGTATGAGCCATTTTTTTAAATATAAAAAAATGATATATGTATGTACCACCTACATGCTGTAACGTTGGGGGCTTCCAGCCTCTCCAGTGTGCTTGAAGGCAGCATGTCTGATGCTGCTCGCTGACCAACACCCGGTTTAAATAGAGACAGGCAGGGAGGTGGCTGCATGAGGCGCGGCTTGAGAGGGGGGCGCGGTCTGGGGAAGGTCTTTAAAAACCCACAGTTCCTTCTCAGCAGTGCCAGATCGTGGTTATCCATGCCTGAGCTCCCTGTACCCTCTCGTGATTTAACCTGTTATTGACCTCTGCTTGTTTTCTGACCATTCTGCCTTCTGTTGCCCCAAACTATTTTCCTTGTACTCAGTGGCGTAGCGTGGGGGGGGCTGGGGGGGCCTGTGGCCCCGGGCGCAGTTTTGTTAGGGGCGCATTTGCGCCCCTAAAACTGGCCCGGGGGTTGAGGGACCCAGATGCCGGGCAGTGCGGGAGCGCCTGCCCGGTCTTGAACAGTCCGTCCTGTGAAGTGGATGCGGCTGTGTGCGTGCGCAGCCGGTCACGTGGTCCGGCTAATCAGGTGGTACTGAGTCTCTGTACCACCTGATTGGCCGGACCGCGTGACCGGCTGCGCACGCACACAGCCGCATCCACTTCACAGGACGGACTGTTCAAGACCGGGCAGGCGCTCCCGCACTGCCCGGCATCTGGGTCCCTCAACCCCCTGCCGGAGCTGGGGCAACAATCCAGGTGAGAGCTGGGGCAAATCCATGACCTGGGGGCAAATCCATGTGTGACCTGGGGGCAAATCCATGAGCTGGGGGCAAATCCATGAGCTGAGGGGCAAATCCATGAGCTGGGGGCAAATCCATGAGTGAGCTGGGGGCAAATCCATGAGCTGAGGGGCAAATCCATGACCTGGGGGCAAATCCATGTGTGACCTGGGGGCAAATCCATGAGCAGTGGGGCAAATCCATGAGCTGGGGGCAAATCCATGAGCTGGGGGCAAATCCATGAGTGAGCTGGGGCAAATCCATGAGTGAGCTGGGGCAAATCCATGAGCTGGGGGCAAATCCATGAGTGAGCTGGGGCAAATCCATGAGTGAGCTGGGGCAAATCCATGAGTGAGCTGGGGCAAATCCATGAGCTGGGGCAAATCCATGAGTGAGCTGGGGCAAATCCATGAGTGAGCTGGGGCAAATCCATGAGCTGGGGGCAAATCCATGAGTGAGCTGGGGCAAATCCATGAGTGAGCTGGGGCAAATCCATGAGCTGGGGGCAAATCCATGAGTGAGCTGGGGCAAATCCATGAGTGAGCTGGGGCAAATCCATGAGTGAGCTGGGGCAAATCCATGAGTGAGCTGGGGCAAATCCATGAGCTGGGGGCAAATCCATGAGTGAGCTGGGGCAAATCCATGAGTGAGCTGGGGCAAATCCATGAGCTGGGGGCAAATCCATGAGTGAGCTGGGGCAAATCCATGAGTGAGCTGGGGCAAATCCATGAGCTGGGGGCAAATCCATGAGCTGGGGCAAATCCATGAGCTGGGGCAAATCCATGAGTGACCTGGGGGCAAATCCATGAGCTGAGGGGCAAATCCATGAGCTGGGGGCAAATCCATGAGTGAGCTGGGGGCAAATCCATGAGTGAGCTGGGGCAAATCCATGAGCTGGGGGCAAATCCATGAGTGAGCTGGGGCAAATCCATGAGTGAGCTGGGGCAAATCCATGAGTGAGCTGGGGCAAATCCATGAGTGAGCTGGGGCAAATCCATGAGCTGGGGGCAAATCCATGAGTGAGCTGGGGGCAAATCCATGAGCTGGGGCATGTCCATGAGCTGGGGGCAAATCCATGTGTAAGCTGGGGCAAATCCATGTGTAAACTGGGGGCAAATCCATGTGTAAGCTGGGGCAAATCCATGAGCTGGGGGCAAATCCATGAGCTGGGGGCAAATCCATGAGCTGGGGCAAATCCATGTGTGAGCTGGGGCAAATTCATGAGCTGGGGCAATATCCATGTGTGAGCTGGGGCAATATCCATGTGTGAGCTAGGGCAATATCGATAACGTGTCCACAGGTTGGGGGGGGGCGCACAATTTTTGGCTGGCCCCGGGCGCTAACAACCCACGCTACGCCACTGCTTGTACTACGCTACTGCACTGATATCGACCCGGCTATTCCATTTGACTATTCTATTCTCTGTATTCCTGACTCTGGCTCGTCTGACTACCCCCGTGTTGCTGACCTGGTTTTGTATTACGACATTGTCTTTGATTAACCCTTTCTGTCTAGCTAGTATACTTATAGCTGGCCAATTTTTAAGGACCAGACAGTTAGGGATTGTTCCACGGCTACTCTGTTGGTAGCTTTTTGGCTCTGTGGAGTGTTGGGCTTTAAGGGCTGCGTGGTGGGATCCGGGAACCGTGACACATGCATACATTTGGATAGATTGATTTGTGTTCAGTGTGAGGGGCAGAAATATCTTTTTGAACAGGAGAAATCATTGTCAGAGCTAAGCATCTCTTTTTTTGTTTGTATCCCGTTTCTCTGGATTATTCTTTACCTTTTTCATCTTTGTTAGTCCTAGAGGATGCCCTAGTGAGCAACATTTTACTTTGAAGACATTCTTCCTGTCTATATTGTGCAAGTGCATAAAAGTTGAAAAATAAATATGTTGAGAATGGTATAAATTGGTATTCTGAACATTACCGTGGCACAAAATATTAGGTCAATAGTATTTAACATGTAAAGCATGTTTTTAATCTATTTCCGTGGGAAGGTTAATCAACAGAAAGCAACAAATCTGGGCATGTTTGATATATTTCAGATGATCAATATTTAATTTCTTGCTGATAAATTGATATCTCATGAGCTTTAATCCCGGTGTAAGCATGTAATTCACTTTTACACAATTATCATTCTGCACAAGGATAAATTAAAGGTACAGAACACTGCATTTGCTGAGGAAATATATTTCGTGTACAGCTAATCAGAGTTGCAATTTGAAAGAATAATAATAATAATAATAATAATAATGTATAGTAAAGAGATCAAGAGTTTTTTTTTTCCTTTCTGGATAAACTCGAGAGAATCATCATATTAAAAAAGTGCTTAGGGATTTTTTTCTAATGAAAGAAATTATTGACTTATTTTAAATATTTTTATACATTTCATGTTGTATTTTAAATGCTAGAAAAGTACAGGACAGGCCCTACTCTTCGCTTCCACTCGGACTCTCACTAACTCCGGAATCATGCCTGCGGTGGAAGGATGCAGAACACCGGCGTGTGCACGCGACAATCCTTTCCATAAAGACTGCGGGGTAGAAAGGAGAATAAACAGGAAATTATCCCCCTACCTTTCTGCTCTAACCTCAAAATACTTCCCACCCTGCCCTCTACAACTACTTCATGAACTACTCCTAAGCCTAACTTCTTCTGTCATCACCTCCTTGTGTGCCAGACTTCAACAATTCCCTTGAGTTGCTAGTTTTCTGTGGAATTCCTATCCTCATCCCATTAGACTTTCATACTATGCACCAGGGCTGGACTGGGACAAAAAATCAGCTCTGGACTTCATCCTGACCGGCCCACTTTATACTATGCAAACACACAAAAATAGTATATAAACCAACCGGATCGCTCAGCCAATCACTCTACAGAGTTGCTGCAGAGCAGCAGCGGCACCGAGGTTGAGTGCGCACCATGTCTTAAGCTGAGGTGGATGTGTAGTGGGTCTCACAGCCACAGTGGCCCCAATATAAGACTTGGCAGACTGTTCAGTTTTACAGATGGTGAGGAAATTCTCACCTCACCCATTAAGGGTAGTGCGATCCGTGCGGTGAACCAGCATTCGCACCGGCCCATTGAGCCATCGGCAGACCTGGAATCTCCCTGTAGTTCCTATGGCCAGTACCTGCCTGTCATACACCCTTAAATGCTCTCTGAAAACCCATTTATTCTGAGACGTCTACTACTACTTGTTCACTCATCTCCTACAGACCTGCGGAATACACTGGTGCTATATAAGGTATAATAATAACAATATAAAGGTTAATAAGGCCACTTTCCAAGAGTCTCCCAGTCTCATTTATTCCATGATTCATTGCCACCTTGTTTTGCCATTAATGATTTAGTAAGACCTTGCATCAACTTTGTCATACACCATTCCTTCAAAAATGATTTGACTTATGATGGTTCCCTTAGTAGATCACCCAATAAAAGTGACAGAAAAACTGCATAATGAGAAAGCGTTGTTATATCATTTTCAATAAAGCACAGAACGGCTTGCTACATCAGTGTCACTAATATGCACCAAGGGCCATATTACGATGATCATGCTAAACGGGGACGCTAAGGAGGAAAGCCTGCACCTGCAGGTTTCTACTTAGGGTCCCCGTTTTAGCGTGAAATTGCGGTGCAGACGTTAATCCAGCAGCCTGCACTGTAACGCGGTGCTAAGCATCGGGATGCTCCCAGCAGCGCTAAGTGCTAACGCGAGCATCCCCTCCATGGAGTCCATAGGACTCCATTGAGACTTGCGATCGCGAGATTCTGCAGGTGGGTGCCAGGTGGACTGATTCGCAGAGGGAGACTGGGGGACTCTTTTCTGCCCCAGTCTCCCTCTGCTCACGGCGGCAAGAAGAAGCGGATGGAGCCCCCATTCCCGCTGCGGAATGAGAGGTGAGTATCTGATTGAGAACAAAAAAGAAGAAATTAGAATTGTGGCTATTTTATCATGCCTATTGGCTGTTAATACTGATGCCACTTGTGCTGATGTAGTGATATAATTTTAACAACAACTGTACATAAACACTAATGGCTAACTTTATTAAACAACATTCAAAAATAAAGAAAATAAATAAATAAACATGAAATTAATGGTTCACAATATGTTTGGATAGTAGTTGGTGAGTCCCAGTGTGAAGCCAATTGGCAGTCTTATATGACAGAGGAGTGTGAAATTGACTCTACGACCCCAAATATATAGGGATAATGGTCTTAAGTCATACGTGAAGTTCAGTAAGTGTATATCTACAACCTCCTGTGGGGATAGCATATAATCAGTTGATAATTAGATCCTTCCCTTTAATGAAATATCCTCAAGTGCAGTGATATAGTAGCACTCACTAGCGTTAATGGATTTTAAAATTCGTAACAGTATGTCTATAAAATCCATTAAGGTGATAGTTTGTACATATATAGTACCAGATGACCAATAATGTATATGGTCATTAAGTGATGCATGAACCTAAGACGTCAATACCCTGTGAAAATAAATGTATAATATAATCTAGAGCAGGGTTTCTCAACTCCAGTCCTCGAGACCCACTACAGGCCAGATTTTGCAGATCACCCTGGGGAAATGCAGACTGAATACTGCAATCACTGAGCACCTAATTAGATCACCTGTGCTGTGCTTTGGATATCCCATAAACCAGGCCTGTTAGTGGGTCCTGAGGATACTAGGGATGTGCGTTTCGGGTTTCTGAATTTCGGAATTTTCACGAAATTTCCCGATTTGTGTTTTCGGATGCGGCCGAATTTCCTAAAATTTTTAGATCCGAAAATGGCAGATCCGAAAAGTTTTCCGAGCCGAAACGAAATATTTTCGGAATTTTCGAATGGACTTGAAATGTGTCAAATCGAAATTTATTGCTTTGAAATGAGGAGAACAGACGTTTCGAAAAAACGAAAATTTCCGAAGTTACGAAAAGTCGATACAAAAAACGAGCAAAGCGACACGAAAATACGAAAAACGGTCGACATTCCGAAAACATGTACAATTCCGAAAAATGAAAATTTCCGAAATTACGAAAAGTCGATACAAAAACGAGCAAAGTGACACGAAAATACGAAAAATGGTCGATATTCCGAAAAAATATATACACGAAAAACGAATCGAGCCGAACCGAATCGAAAAGTTTAAAAATCCGAAAAATAGAACCGAATCGAACCGAAAAAAAAATCGGTGCACAAGCCTAGAGGATACGAGTTGAGAAACACTGATTTAGAGCCTCCGTCATTTAAATGAAATAGTCCAGCATGCCATTTTAACCCATTGGGTAACACGGGTACAATAATAAGTACAAAATCCGCTAATTGACTGTTCTTTATAATTAGAATACTAAGTGAATTTGCAGTAGTCTAATGGAGCTACTCCGATTTGAAAATTAACGGGTTAAACCACAGATAACAATGTATGTATGGTAAAAGATAAAACCTCCGTCAACTAACTGGAGTTGGACCATATACAATTTAAACCCTTAGGGTAGCGTGGATTCAGTACTATGTACAGAATACCGCTGCTCGTCCGTTCGTAGCTCTAAAATAGATTATCACAATAGTCAAAATGTCACCATTAAACACATTAAAGTGCACTAATACCAATTCCTACACTACTAATTAGTAAGGGTAGCGATACAATTATGTAATACTGATAGAATCCATCAGCAAATTAGCTGAGTCCACGTGATAATTAGTATCCCTCAGACAAACTGATTAGAAGTGTTATTCGTATCACCACCAGTCCAATTACTGAAAATATGTATATGATGGGCTAGTCGAATTCCAATAACCAAATAAATCTGTACCAAAAATTTGAATCATTGAAATATATGCATGTATAATACGATATTAGACCTCCATCATTTGGCTTAAATTGACCCGTATGCAATTTATTACCCCTCTAGATGGCATGGGTGCAGTGTTATATGCAGATACGCCCAAAGTATTAGCCAATAGAGTCTTTCCTATGAGAACCAGATCTAAAGTTCACCGATTATAATAATAGGTGGAAACTACAAGTAGGTAATATATAATGCGAATTCCAGCATACCATTTAGTTGTGTACCTAGTTTATATAGCAGTACAGACTTGGAGAAATTAATTGGTATAATACAAAATATAATCCTTCATCAACTGGTTAGAATTATCACGTACAATATTGTCCCTTTAAATGGCGCGGGCTCAGTATAGCCCAACATTGGGGGAATATCTGTATATCGTTCAATTGAACAATTGATGATAAATTCACCTATTGCAAGTAGTGGACCATGTACACTCCATAGATGCTAATAGCAGATTTAAGTTACAGGTAATCGATGTTATGTATAGAGATAACCCTCCATCAATAGTGATAAAAAACCAGCAACCAATTTGACACGGATTCAATAAGAGTTCAATATGGAGTTAGGAATCCTCCTAACTTTACAAATTTCAATACTATCCTCAAGATGTCATATGAGCATAATTAAGTGCAGATTAGATCAACTAGGGTCCAATACCCAAAACCAAACATATCGCCAATGAGGAAGTGCGATCAGTTAAAAACAATTGGCCATCACCAAAGTAAAAAACGCCGTATTATCACGGCTTCGTCCAGAGCCTGAATGTACACCCACCTCTATTCCATATTTATACTAGTTCAAATGTAGAAGATTGATCCACAGACCAGCACCTCCAAAATGATTTGCATAATTTAGTTTCCGTTGTGGTGTCCGATCACGTGGTCATTGCTCCACCAATAGAGTTCATTGTCTTTTCACATCAGCCTAAACCCTTTAGTATGTATATAGGGCAGTTACATTTAATGTTCAGTGGAGGTCAGGTGACAATAAAATGATCTATCAGGTAGTATCACACATGCTGCCTCTTCACCACCTCAATTCCAAATAAGTTAACCCTTGTAAGAGGTCTCTCCTCAGTGGGCTAAAGAAAAGATCGGTGGTTTTGACGGCCACTATAAACCTCCAACATCTACATAATGTGAATGGGAGCAATGACTATTCGAATTCATAATAGAATTCCGATTTGGGAATCTTTACACAAGAAAAACAAGGGGACTAGACAATCGACAGGTGTAAGGTGACAATTAGAAAAAGAGAAAGCAAGAAAAGATATATTTAGAAGTACTGTTGACTGCGATGTAAATTGAGAACCAAATGTATGTTGTCAAAATAAAAAAGATTACTTGGTACAGAAGTAATATAAATCCAAATAGTTCATTCCTTTCTTTTGTCTTTGTTATTTTAATTATGATGAGATCATTAAATAAAGGGAGTAAAAGTAAATCCCTCATTTAGGCCTTCTGGGGCCAAAGTATGTAGGGTGTAGATCCAATAACATTCCCTACGTCTTAGTTTGAGATCAAAGTCCCCCCCCCCTGTGGTCGTTTGACCAATTCAATTCCGCAGAATTTTATGTGGCTGGTATTCCCTCCTTGGCATTGTCTCACATGTCTTGCCACCGGGGAATCAATATGCCCACCGACGGACCTAATATGTTCTCTGATCCTATGTTTAAATGGTCAGAAGGTTTTACCTACATATTTTTTGCCACATCCACATAAAATCATGTAGACCAGGCTGGTCGTGTTACAATTGAAAAATGTTTGAATCTCAAAATCCTTTTCTTTTCTAGCATCCTGAATTGTTTTGGAATCTTTCAGGATGTTGGCACAGCTTTTACATCTACCACAACTATAGGTCCCTTTCAGATTATTTCGTAGCCAATTAGTTGTCTGTGTTGCTTTTTTCTCATAATGGCTGTGAACTAGTAAATCCTTGAGATTCTTACATCTTCTATTTCTTATTGTTGCATGAGTGCCTATTGATTCCTTCAAATGCGGGTCCAGAACCAGTAGGGGCCAGTATCTATCCATGATTTTTTTAATTGTGCTATTGCCAGTGTCGTAGTTTCCGATGCAACGGATCAACTGAGAATCAGTTTTTGATTTGTCTAGGAGAAGAATTTCTCTCCGATTATCTGCTGCCTTCTGATATGCTCGTTTAAGGACCCTATTAGGATATCCCTTCTCTTTAAAATTCTTTCGTAGGATTTTAGCTTGTTTTTCATATTCGATGTTAGATGAGCAGGTTCGCTTTAACCTCAAGTATTGACCATATGGTATTCCCAATTTAAGTGGTCTCGGATGGAAACTTGACCAGTTGAGCAGATTGTTCGTAGCTGTCTCTTTTCGGTAAATGGTTGCATTGACCTGTTCTACATTACGTACAATCGTCACATCCAGAAAATTAAGAGAATCTTGATGGATCTCATATGTGAAGTGTAAGTTCAGAGTATTTCCATTAAGGAAAGTGGTTAGTTCAAGAAATTCCTCTGGGGTCCCCCCCATACCAGGAAAATGTCGTCTATATATCTCCTCCAAAATAGAATTTTAGGACGAAAGGGATTCTGATCTGAGAGCACTGTTTGTTTCTCCCATATGCCAAGATATATATTGGCATAGGCTGGGGCACAGGTAGTGCCCATTGCTGTGCCCTGTATTTGGTGGTAAAATTTCCGATCAAAGACGAAATAATTGTGTTTTAGAATAAATGCCAGGCGGTCCCCAATGAAACCGATAACTTCCTCTGAAAGAGCATTTGAATCACAGAGGGCCAATTTAACATGTGACAGCCCCTCAGTATGAGGTATGGAGCTATATAATGACTCAATATCCAGGCTACATAGCCATGCATCTTTGGGAAGTGTAAAGTTATTCAATAATTGTAGTAATTGTTTAGTGTCACGAAGATATGAAGGGAAATTCTTCACTATATTCTGTAGAATCTGGTCTAGATATTGACTACAATTTTGCGTAAGGTTTCCGACACCCGAAACTATCGGTCTACCCGGTGGCTTCTCTAAATTTTTATGCACTTTAGGCAGTGCATAGAATGTTGAAATGACAGGTTTATCTGTCCTAAGAAATTTATATTCATCCTCTGAGATGAGACCCTTCTCATAACCATGGCTCAAGATTTTACCTAACTGATCCATAAATCTTTTAGTCGGATCTTGTGGTAATCTCATATAGATTCTGTTGTCATCTAATAGTGTTCTCACCATATCTTCAAATTGGACCTTGGACATAATGACTACATTCCCCCCTTTGTCGGAAGGTTTTATAATCAGATTTGTATTCATAGTTAGTTCTCTGAGTCCTTTTCTCTCCATTACAGTGAGATTATCCTCAACTAGTTCTGCAGCAGGATTTGAGCCTAGACTTTCTATATCCTGACATACCAGTTTTCTAAAAAGTTCTAGATTTTCATATACTTTTATTGAAGGGGTAAAGGTGGTTTTAGGTTTCAAATTTGAATAAGGTGGACCCTTTTCAGGGATTTCATTCTCAATCAAAAGTTGAATTAAAGTTTCCAAACACTCCAGTTCATTTACCTCTAAACCTCTCATTCTTGCCAGTTTCTCTCTTCTCAACATATGATATTTTTTCAGGGCCAGCTTTCGTGTAAATAAGTTAATGTCCTTGATCCAGTTAAAGGGGTTAAATTTAGGTTTCGGCACAAAGGACAAGCCTTTCATTAGTACTACCTCCTGTTCTTTTGTAATGTGGACCCCAGACATGTTAATTATACGTAGCTTTGGTTCTAATAATTGTCCCTTTGTAAAGTTAGGAGGATTCCTAACTCCATATTGAACTCTTATTGAATCCGTGTCAAATTGGTTGCTGGTTTTTTATCACTATTGATGGAGGGTTATCTCTATACATAACATCGATTACCTGTAACTTAAACCTGCTATTAGCATCTATGGAATGTACATGGTCCACTACTTGCAATAGGCGAATTTATCATCAATTGTTCAATTGAACGATATACAGATATTCCCCCAATTTTGGGCTATACTGAGCCTGCGCCATTTAAAGGGACAATATTGTACGTGATAATTCTAACCAGTTGATGAAAGAT
Source organism: Leptobrachium leishanense (assembly GCA_009667805.1). NCBI lineage: Eukaryota > Metazoa > Chordata > Amphibia > Anura > Megophryidae > Leptobrachium > Leptobrachium leishanense. Next base: position 24,223,137 of record CM019071.1, on the reverse strand, counting down.
TATATTTTGTATTATACCAATTAATTTCTCCAAGTCTGTACTGCTATATAAACTAGGTACACAACTAAATGGTATGCTGGAATTCGCATTATATATTACCTACTTGTAGTTTCCACCTATTATTATAATCGGTGAACTTTAGATCTGGTTCTCATAGGAACGACTCTATTGGCTAATACTTTGGGCATACTGTATCTGCATATAACACTGCACCCATGCCATCTAGAGGGGTAATAAATTGCATACGGGTCAATTTAAGCCAAATGATGGAGGTCTAATATCGTATTATACATGCATATATTTCACTGATTCAAATTTTTGGTACAGATTTATTGGGTTATTGGAATTTGACTAGCTCATCATATACATATGTTCAGTAATTGGACTGGTGGTGATACGAATAATACTTCTAATCAGTTTGTCTGAGGGATACTAATTATCACGTGGACTCAGCTAATTTGCTGATGGATTCTATCGGTATTACATAATTGTATCGTTACCCTTACTAATTAGTAGTGTAGGAATTGGTATTAGTGCACTTTAATGTGTTTAATGGTGACATTTTTACTATTGTGATAATCTATCTTAGAGCTACGAACGGATGAGCAGCGGTATTCTGTACATAGTACTGAATCCACGCTACCCTAAGGGTTTAAATTGTATATGGTCCAACTCCAGTTAGTTGACGGAGGTTTTATCTTTTACCATACATACATTGTTATCTGTGGTTTAACCCGTTAATTTTCAAATCGGAGTAGCTCCATTAGACTACTGCAAATTCACTTAGTATTCTAATTATAAAGAACAGTCAATTAGCGGATTTTCTACTTATTATTGTACCCGTGTTACCCAATGGGTTAAAATGGCATGCTGGACTATTTCATTTAAATGACGGAGGCTCTAGATTGTATTATACATTTATTTTCACAGGGCATCGACGTCTTAGGTTCATGCATCACTTAATGACCATATACATTATTGGTCATCTGGTACTATATATGTACAATCTATCACCTTAGTGGATCAACCTTAGGTTCTCTATGTGGGTAAAGTTTTGAGTTAACCGTAGCGAAACGTAATTAGCATTAGGACTTTGTAATTTTTTTAACCCGTTAGTGTTCAGAATGTAATATGTTCACCTGCGCTAGGGCGACCAGAGCTAATGTTAATGCCCCCACACAGCTGAGCGCTAACATTAGCGTTAGGAACATAATATGGCCCCAAACCGTGTCTTTAATTTAGAAGCTTTGATAACTACAAATAAATCATGGTCTGTTATTGATGATTCTGAAACATGAAGCTTAATAAACAGTTCAACAAAACATAATCATGACAGTTCGTTTCCATATTTTGTAATAGTATGTATCCATGAGTGGCAAGAAAGTGGTAACATTTCCTAAAGTGACTTCTACGACACATTAACCCAAATTATCTGCGCTTAGCTTTGAATAGATTTGCATGTAAAGGCAAATTATTAAAATTATCTGCAATGTTTTAAGTGACGCTTTTTGAATAATGCAGAGTCCATCAAAGGAAATGCAGAAAAATTTTCTATGAAACAGAAGCCTTGGATTTTTTTCCTCCAGGTTTAGAGGCTGTTAGGGGATTCCTATACGAAAGGTACCAGAGAGTAAGTCAGCAAATAAGCAGATAAATTTCAGGATTTCAGGGTATGAAACTAAACGGGAATACAGAGACTCTGAGATTTACAATGAAAAGCTCATAAAAACAGAATATAGATGAACGCATCTGGATATGAAAGGAAGGGTATCACCATAAAACGTCACTGTATTAAAAGTTGTAAAGTTTTAAAACGTACAGAATGTTTCTTAAAAATAATTTAAAATATCCAGAGAAATGAATATATGTAGTAAATGCAGGATTTGCAATTCAATTTTCATTACAATACGGGCAGGCAACGCATCAGCAAAATCCTCAAAGTTCAGGGCAAGTCACGTGATAACTAGTGATGGGCCGAACATCCTCGTGTTCGGTTTGCATTCGAACTCGAACACCCAAAAAAGTTTGACCGCGAACTCGAACACAATTCGAACACCATGCAAGTCAATGGGACTCGAACGTTCGAAAATTAAGGTCCCCTCCAAGAGGGCATATTTGCAAGATATTGGTCATAAAAGGTGTATGGGGTCCGGGTACTGCCCTGGGGGACAGGAAGCTATGATTTTTTTTTAAAAAAACATTTTTTTTAACCCTTTCACTGCTGAGTGTTGAGCCATTTCACCGCTGTGCGCTGAGCTAATTTTTGCCACTTTTTCTCATGTTTAAATGCGATTTGAAGCAGTGGGAAATGTTTGTCCAACAAGGAGTGGGAAATGTTTGTCCAACAAGGAGTGGGAAATGTTTGCCCAACAATGAGTGGGAAATGTATGACCAACAAGGATTTGGAAATTTTTGACCAACAATCAGTGGTAAATGTTTATGAATCCCATAGGCTTCAATTTTAAAAATATGCCCGTTTTAAGTCAATATCTAATAAACCGCTTATCATTATATTCTGCAGTAAAGAGTCTCTTTATTTTTAGATTTTTTAGGATCTTTTAAGCATTTTTTGGAATTTTTCTGAAATTTTTTTTTCTCAAACTTTCTGTGAACGGCCCAAAAAGTCCGAAGTTCGCAAATTTTCGAACAACCGATGTTCGAATCGAACTTCGAACCAATTCGAACTGGCAGCCCATCCCTAGTGATAACTTGGCTTTTTATAGAGCTGAGATTGGAATAAGAGGGAAATAAGGTTTTCTTTAAAGTAATAATGTGATAGACGTCCAGCTCTAGGTCCGAAAATATGCATGCACGCCTAGTAGCTCCTTCAATTGAGAATAGTTGGTGTATAAAAAAAATCTGGCAGGTAATGCTGGAAAAATTATTATTCCTTATGCCCATTAACCACCACATATGCAGTGGCGTAACTAGGGTATGGAAGGAGTAGTACTCTGCCTTAGGTGCCACTTGAAAGGGTGACACTCTTGGGCCCAACTGGCCACATTTCATTAGGACAGCAATCGGGCCCCTTCATTCGTTTTCATGTTCCTCTAATATGTGAACAGGCCACGGTTGGCAGTGCCTTGCTCAATGCGATTTGTGCTTTCATCAATGTGCAGGAGCGAGGGCTTGTGGAAACCGAACCCATGGACTGGGTCTGAGCGCAAATGGTGCCCCACAGCACTAATCCCATAACTTACATGTGAGAGGGACACCAGACTGCAGTAGTTTCTGTAGGTGCCATTATATATCTAGGTACCCGTCTGCCCATATGTTCCTGTAATACACAGTTACTAAACAAATTGAGTTTGGGAAGAAATCAAAAACTACTGGGAATCTTGGCGCCACCTGATCTTTATGAGAATATAGCATACAAAATATGTATCTCATGTAGACAAGGGAGGAAAGATCAACATGTACAAACCTGACTTGTAAAGATCAGTCTGATCAGCAAATCACATTTTCAGATCTATTCAAAGAAAGGTGAAACTCAGGAGAATGACTGGAGAAGTGAAAAATCCAGGTCAAAATAGACAAAACAAAAAAATTCTCTCACTTTCCAAATAGGCTATTTGGTCTAGATTGTTCTCTTCTCCTGCCAATTCTCCTGATTTTCACCATTAGTGAAAAGACCTGTTTGTGTTAAAAATGGGACGTGGCTAATGGATAAATTGTACGTGAACCAATAGCCATCAACAGCTCGCTAAAAACAGCTGTATTCCAACCAAATCGCTATCTTAGAGGCTCGAGGTTTAATAGTTGGAAGTTGCCGAATGATACTGAGAGCAGTGGATCATGCCTCCACTTGTGTTTGATCCTGGGAATCCTCCATGTACAGAAACAATACCCCGAGCGAGCTCTGCATGAGCCACGTATGCAGGAACTAAACTATAGTGTTCTGCTGCCTACAGAAAGAGGAAGAAGCGGATCGTGCCACAGAGACACTGTGAGACTTGAAGTAAGTGATGGATGTTTTCCCATTATTTACTTTAATGTGTTAAGTAGGGATGTGCGTTTCGGGTTTCGGAATTTCGGAATTTTCACGAAATTTCCCGATTCGTGTTTTCGGATGCGGCCGAATTTCCGAAAATTTTTAGATCCGAAAATGTAAGATCCGAAACGTTTTCCGAGCCGAAACAAAATATTTTCGGATTTTTCGAATGGACTTGAAATGTGTCAAACGAGGAGAACAGACGTTCCGAAAAAACGAAAATTTTCCGAAAAACGAAAATTTTCCAAAAAACGAAAATTTTCTGAAAAACGAAAATTTTCTGAAAACGAAAATTTTCCGAAAAAACGGAAAGTCGATACAAAAAACGAGCAAAGTGACACGAAAAATACGAAAAATGGTCGATATTCCGAAAAATGTACAATTCCCAAAAACGAAAATTTCCGAAATCACGAAAAGTCGATACAAAAACCGAGCACAGTGACACGAAAATACGAAAAATGGTTGATATTCCAAAAAAAAATGTACCTGAAAAACGAGTCGAACCGAATCGAATCGAAACCGAAATCGGTCGAAACGAGCCGAATCGAAAATTTAAAAAATCCGAAAAATCGAACCGAATCGAACCGAAAAAAAAATCGGTGCACAAGCCTAGTGTTAAGTGATTTAAATACTCTTAAACCTAGTATCTTTGCAAAATACCCGCTCAAGCCAGTGATGGTTAGTTGCCAGGGAATGGCTTGCTAGTTTCATGCTGAGTCAATGTTAACTCTTTCAATACTGTATGATTTTCCAAAAAAAAAAACACTTTCAGGAACCAGCGGTTTGTTTTTTTTAAATAATTTTTAGGTAATTCTACAGTAAGAAATATTTGGGAATATTCCCAATGCATTCCTTACTTGTATAACCTGTTTGGCAGGCAGATGTCACCATCTGCTGGACAAATGGAGTTACTACATTCTGAGCTTGCTGCAGGATCAGCGGAAGAGTCTAGATAGAGACATTCCACAGCTGGTTTTAAGAAATGTTAGCACCTTGTGCATCATGCCCACAGTGCTAAAACTTTGGAGGCACCTTCTGGTGTCCAAATGCAAGTGAAATTCAATTGCAACAAACAGTTGCAATGATACAGCATAGCTCCAGCTCATGTTAAAGGGACACTCTAGGCAACATGACCACCTAAGCTATTTTAGGTAGTCGTGATGCCCAGAGTATGCCGCCCTCTGTCCCCCCTCCCTCCGCTCAGCGGTTCAGCTGTAAATGCTGAAAACAGCTGAGAGAGGCGGAGAACTTTACTCCGCCCTCCCAGCTGTCAGTCAGCAGAGCGGGAATCATATTTCCCACTTCTGCCGACTTTTGCTGAGTAGGAGACATCTCTAGGAGACGTCTCTAACTCACCGCAGAAGCTGGCGGCTCCCTCTGAGAGTTAGTGTTGCGCGCATCCTCTTGCGCGCAACACTAATCCTCAGAGGGAGCCGGGAGGAAGCCTGCCGATTGGCTGGCTTACGTGAGAGGCGCGCATGCGCGCTTCTCACGTAAACCAGAAGGCAATTTCAATGCAAGAAGGACGGGAGCGGAAGAGGAGGGAGGTGAGTATAAAAAATAAAAAAAACACCGCTGGAAACAAGAGGATTTTAGGGTAAGTACTACAGTTACAAGTAAAAAAATTAAAAATAAAGATTTATTAAGGGAATAGGGATAGGTTAGGATAAAAAAACGGGGGGGGGGTGATTTTTGAGTAGAGTGTTCCTTTAAATTGATCTTAGGCAGCTGTGTCTGCCACTGTTGATTGTGTATAACAGGGTTAATTGTGCTTATGTAAAGTATAGGAACTGTTAACTTACCGTAAGCAGTAGCAACATCCAAGATGTGAGCAAAACATGCACTTCGTCAGAATAGCAACTTGTGTCTTTAATATTGCAGCTGCTGGTGCAATCATTGATGCCTCAAGCCATTGATGCCCATCAAGCAATAATAATGTAAAAAATTAAGATCTTTATTTAATCTAACAAAGTAAAGCTGCTACAATGTAAACCGCTGCCTTGCATTTCCAGTCTGTCTGCAACTGTGCTCCTTGATGCTGAAATGTCTACTCATTTTGCCGTTTTCCTCTCTGATTTGCTTGTAATTCTGTCGCCTGATACTATGAAGGATGGCACTGCGACAAAAGACACGCTGCTTGCCTATTTTAATGCGAGAGGTTGAGCTGTTCCAGTACATAGTAAATGCACGATGTGAGAAATTTCTTCTAGGAGCCGACCAAACCCAACACTACCAAGGGATTTCCTATGCAACCATTGTCAGGAACCACTGTTTGGAAAATCACTTTTCATTAGAGATGTGCATTCGTTTCGGAAAAAGTTGGAACGAAATTTGATAATTCGTATTCGGAAGTACTTCCGAATAACGAATCGATACGATATGAATTCGAAACGTTATATAACGAATTTATTTCGTTTTACACTGTGTCATCATCATAAAAGAAAAATTTTAATAACTGATATCAATTATCGAATTTGAAATGAACTATCAAATTGATATCAACTATCGAATTGATCTTAACTTACAATACAAGTAATAGTCAGCAAAGGACTTTATGAAACAAATTAATTTTATTTCACTGTTTAAATTGACTCAAATACTAACAGGGTTATTCAAAGAGATTCGAAAAGTCACCGCACGTTCAGTGACTTTTCGTTCTCTTCAATTCGGTTCCTTTTGCCGATCCCATTTCGGTGACCCTGCGGTGTATTCAGCAAACACCACAGGGTCCCCAAATTGCAGGGAAAAGATGCCGCAAACCTGACGAAAACTAACCGCAAAACCCACCGAATGCACGTCGAAAACCCCCTAAAACATCTGGATTAACATGCCGAAAACCACGGAAAAAGCCGAGCAGAAGCCGGTCGCAGCCATTCGGAAAAAGCCGATACCGCAGAAGAGGCAGTGAATAAATTAGAAAAACAGTTTGCATGAATGTTTGAAAACTGAAACGCTGTTTGCAAAGAAACTACTGAGCGAAAATGTCTGAAATTTGCATATGAGGTCCAGGGAATGATAATAAAGAGGGCTGTTACAGAAAAAAGAAGTAAACGTAATGAAAAAAAAAAAATCGGACTTTTAAAAAAATAAATAAATCCAGAAAAATGCTTAAAATATCCGAAAAATCTATAAATAAAGAGACTCTTTACTGCAGAATTTTATAATGAACGGTTTATTAGATATTTAATTAAAACAGGAATATTTTTAACATTGAAGCCTATGGGATTCTCCTGAATAAACTTGCCGAATTAAACCACCGAATGGCAGGGCATTTCGGGAACCTTTCACTGCTGGTTTGTGATCTCTGAATAGCCGAAGCAGTGCTTTTTCATGGGGTTTTCACTGCCCTTGAACAGGCACCGAACAGGCACCGTATGTGCAGGCAATTCACCAGGATTTGGCGAATTGCCTGCTCTCTGGATAGCCGAATGGCCAAGAAAGGTAACCGAACGCTGATTATCAGCGTTCGTTACCTTTCTCAAGCAATTCGGATCTCTTTGAATTATCCTGTAAATCTGTGACACAGCTTAAAATTTAACCCTAGCTTTTCTTTTAACAGCAAAATTGGATTAATTGGGGTTTTATTTAGTGGTCCAAAATTCGAATTGATATCAACTATTGAATTGATATATGAAATTCGAATCGATTCAAAATTTCAAATCGATTCAAAATTTCAAATCGATCCGAAACGAAACACGAAACTAAATTAGTTACAAAATTCCGAAAACAAAATGATTTAAAAACATAACGAAACAAAACTAAACTAAACAAATTTTTCAGCCATGCACATCCTTACTTTTCATCACTTTCACAATCATTTTTACTGCAGTAGATCTATTTGACTGGCAGATGTCACCATCTGCTGGCCAAAAAACCCCACTGCAGCTGGGGCTCTGTGCTGAATCTGCTGGGAATCTGTGTTTCAGACACAGAGTCCCAGATTTACAAACTGTTTTAGCGCCTCTGCTCGGGGGCACATTCAACAGTCCATTAACAAACAAATTTTGTTTTCAATAAAAAAAATTCCTTCGCATTGCTTCTAACGGTTTGGTTGCAATAGGGCTCCCTGTGGGCACTTGAACATCAAACAGAAGTACACTCATTTATTCTAAAATCATTGTGTGCCTCTAAATACAGGTCTAGTGTTCACCAATTCCACATACTACTGATAACCACTAATATTGTTCAAAATAGTGACATGACCATCACAGTGACTAGATTTGTGTTGGGAATTGGAGTCAGACGTCAATAATCCGTGCTTTGCCAGTTTTAGCTTGTTACACTATTTCCACCGTTTTGCATCGATTGTGCCATATGCAGGTTGTCCTTTCACCTTAGCACCCTATTGCTTTCCCAATAAATGTTATTTCACCTCTGTTACCACGCAGCTACTAATTTAGTGCACCTTCGCAAAAAATGTAACAGATGTTAAAAAAGTCATAAAAATATCCGTCTGCATTATTATGTGCGCTGAATTACAAAACGTACCGTAGCTGCAACAATGCCATAAAAAACTCGTTTTGATGCCGAGCCAGAGATGAAATAAATTGGAAAGATTTACCAAATGTTTGCAGCAATTTAGCACTGAAAGGAATGGTTTAGTAATGAAAATACACATGTTTAAAGATGAACGCTTTAGACAGAACCTTGGCATAAAGTAAATGCGGCCTTAAAATACAATAAATAAGATTTGCGTGCTTTATGTCAGTGATGTATTCTTCACTTTCCCAGCCAACTGAAACATCATGCATTAAGTTATAAGTACGTGAACTTTTGTTCATGGAAGCTTTACTTTTTTTTGGCAATGAAGTTCTTTCGCATAAAGGAAACAATTTCAAGTATTTTTAAGTCTTAAACCGCGAGGAACGGGATATGCCTCAATTTTATCTTAAATAAATTCATTTGGTTTGACATTTGTAATCCCAAATCTCCAGAATTGTCAGAAATCATTGTTTTTTTTTAATTGCCAACGATCTGGTATCTACTATCCCATACCCACATCATCACTCGCACCCATAGGGTTTTTCCCTAGCTGCCCCCTATTTACGTAGCACCCTGGCCACATTCGACTCTCCTCGTGCCTCCAATCTTTCAAGGCATTGCTAAAGACACATTACTATAGAGAGGCCAATCAGCTCACTCCATAATCCCCCCCATTGTGTCTTTCCTGATGTATCTCCCACACAGTCGCCATTACATCTCATACTCTGCTATTTACCCTCACCTCTGTGTGTCACCCCACTCCTCTTAAAGTGTAAGCTCTTGAGCAGGGTCATCTTTTCCTGTCGTTCTGCGTATGTCAAACGGGTTTGTTAATTTTATGTTTGTTTTTTCCACCCATTGCACAGTGCTGCAAAATCTGATAGCACTTGTTAAATAATTGTGAATAAAAGCAGTGGAACTGCAAAATAAAATATTTGTGAGTAAAACCTAAACTAAAATATTCCATGGGCAGTGGTGGCCTGGGCAGAATAATAAAGGTTTGGGCAAATAATAATAATATAATAATAAATAATAATAAAAAATAATAAAGATTTGGGCAAGTAATAAGAATATACTAATAAATAATAATAAAAAATAATAATGGTTTGGGAAAGAAATAATAATATAATAATAAATAGTAATAAAAAAAAATAATAAAGGTTTGCGCACGTAATAATAATATAATTATAAATAATAATAAAAATAATAAAGGTTTGGGAAAGTAATAATAATATATAATAATAAAAAATAATAAAGGTTTGGGCAAGTAATAATAATATAATAATAAATAATAATAAAAAATACTAAAGTTTTTGGCAAGTAATAATAATATAATAATAAATAATAATAAAAAATAATAAAGGTTTGGGCAAGTAATAATAATATAATAATAAATAATAATAAAGGTTTGGGCAAGTAATAATAAAATAATAATAAATAATAATAAAAAATAATAAAGGTTTGGGCAAGTAATAATAAATAATAATAAAAAATAAAAAATGTTTGGGCAAGTAAATTCGCCAGCCAGCCTGGTTTAAGGTCAAGTGAGATATCATTGAAAAGGACAGTCTGGCCATGCTCTGATTATATCACGACTTGATTACTGTAATTCTCTCCTAATTGGCCTCCACATCACCTGCATTGCCCCCTTCCAATCTGCAATGAATGCAGCTGCCAAGCTTATATTTCTCACTCATCGCTCCTTGCATACCTCCCCCTGTACAACTCAGGTTTCTCTTCCTATGTTTGTTTGTAGTTTTGTCTCAGTCCCCATTGCTTTATTGTAAAGTGTTTCAAAAACTGTTGACGCTATATAAATGATAATAATAATAATGTAAAAAATTAAGATCTTTATTTAATCTAACAAAGTAAAGCTACTACAGTGTAAACCGCTGCCTTGCATTTCCAGTCCCAAATTGGCTTCTCGGCTGTTCCGAAATTGCAGTCCGAAATTGGCTTCTCAGCTGTTCCATGGCCAGGTCTGTGATATTCCCTCATTACCCCAATTACAATGTGCAGATAAAAGGCCCAGAGTTCATTTCAAGTGTGCTATTTGCATTTGGAATCTGTTGCTATCAACTCTCAAGATGAGATGCAAAGAGCTGTCTCTATCAGTGAAGCAAGCCATCATTAGGCTGAATAAACAAAACAAACCCATCAGAGAGATAGCAAGAACATTAGGCATGGCCAAAACAACTGTTTGGAACATTCTCATAAATAAGGAACGCACCGGTGAGCTCAGCAACACCAAAAGACATGGGAGACCACGGAAAACAACTGTAGTGGATGACCGAAGAATTCTTTGCCTGGTGAAGAAAACACCCTTCACAACAGTTGGCCAGATCAAGAACACTCTCCAGGAGGTAGGTGTATGTGTGTCAAAGTCAACAATCAAGAGAAGACTTCATCAGAGTGAATACAGAGGGTTCACCACAAGATGTAAACCATTGGTGAGCCTCAAAAACAGGAAGGCCAGATAAGAGTTTGCCAAACAACACCTAACAAAGCCTTCACAGTTCTGGAACAAGATCCTATGGACAGATGAGACCAAGATCAACTTGTACCAGAGTGATGGGAAGAGAAGAGTATGGAGAAGGAAAGGAACTGCTCATGATCCTAAGCATATCACCTCATCAGGGAAGCATGGTGGTGGTAGTGTCATTGCGTGGGCATGTATGGCTGCCAATGGAACTGGTTCTCTTGTATTTATAGATGATGTGACTGCTGACAAAAGCAGCAGGATGAATTCTGAAGTGTTTCGGGCAATATTATCTGCTCACATTCAGCCAAATGCTGCAGAACTCATTGGATGGCGCTTCACAGTGCAGATGGACAATGACCCAAAGCATACTGCAAAAGCATCCAAAGAGTTTTTGAAGGGACAGAAGTGGAATGTTATGCAATGGCCAAGTCGATCACCTGACCTGAATCCCATTGAGCATGCATTTCACTTGCTAAAGACAAAACTGAAGGGAAAATGCCCCAAGAACAAGCAGGAACTGAAGACAGTTGCAGTAGAGGCCTGGCAGAGCATCACCAGGGATGAAACCCAGCGTCTGGTGATGTCTATGCGTTCCAGACTTCAGGCTGTGATTGACTGCAAAGGATTTGCAACCAAGAATTAAGAAGGGAAAGTTTGAGTAATGATTATTATTCTGTCCCATTACTTTTGGTCCCTTAACAAGTGGGAGGCACATCTGCAAATTGCTGTAAGACCTACACCGTTCATCTGAGTTGGATGTACATACCCTCAAATTAAAGCTGACAGTCTGCAGTTAAAGCACATTGTGTTTGTTTCATTCCAACTCCATTGTGGTGGTGTATAGAGCCAAATATGTTAGAATTGTGTCGGTGTCCCAATATTTATGGACCTGACTGTATGGGGCGAGCAGGTGCTTTGAAGATCGAGTATACACAATCTTGGTAGTGAAGGGCCTGAGCAAGCTGAATTAGCCTCAGAAGGGTTAGTTTTCAATATTATCCAAGACCTTAACATGCTTAGTTATTCTATACATCTTCACCAGACATCATCCATCAGAGGATGGGAGTTGATATTCTGCAAAATTGTAATTGATTGAAAAACATGCATAGCACAGGTTTTGAAAGAGTTATGTCTCATAGATATATGTTTACTCTGTTTTAATACAAAAAAATAATTAAGAACAAAATCTGTTCAGTGAAAGAATCAGCTATGATTGGTCAAAGTTAATTTTAATGTTATGTGCTGTGCACGAATCAGAAAAAGATATATATCTTTGAATATTTATAAAATGCAGTATTTTCCATTTTTTTGCCAAATATGCTTTAGATTTTCCTCTTCATTTAGCTAGTATGCAGATATTAAACACAAGCTATTTTAGCCTACAACAAATGCAAATGACTTCTCCATATTGCCTAAAAATATCCAGAAAAGGACTCGCTTCGCTTTTTGATATCTTAGGTCATTCTTGTTATACTTTCCGTTACGTTTGAATTAAAGAATGACAGCCAAATCAAGGCTGATAATGAGTTTGCAATATTCATTTCAAGGATATTTGATCACTTCGATGGTACAATAATGAAGACGTCTAATAAAATACCCGAAGAGTTTCAGTGCCTAATAAAAGGTAGCACAATGTAACCCCTCAAGAGCCATTTTACGACTTGTTACAAATGTTACTCATAATAAACACTCTCATATCCCCACTCATAAACACGCTACTATGTGAGCAGGTATTAACTGTTAGAAACTCACCCTTTTAAGAAGAACTTGGTTTAAAAGCCACTGGAGTAGCCTTTTTTTAGGTACAGTATTTATGAACTCAAAGTCAATTTGCAATCTGTCCCTCGCTGCTAAGGATTAGTACTGATTTTGAAGAGCAGACCAAACTGGAGATGTCAGCTGAGCTCACTGGCGGATCCAGAGAGGGGGTACATGGGGGGGTTGCCCTCCCCAAGCTGTTGTCCCATTGTAGGTGATACAGGGGACTTTTGGATGTTTGAAACAGAGTATCTCCAGTTCCACACATCCTATACAGACAGTTGAGATTTCATTGGAAAGGTCAGATTCTGGCCTTTCCACTGATACCAAATATGACTATGCACAGTGTAAATAGTAAAAATAAAACGTAAGAGATACTAGTGTTTTATTTATCAATTTGTTTAAAATTGTGTATTTCCTTAGATGCAGGATGGGAAGTTAAATGGCTCATAAGCAGAAGCAGTTAGCTATGTATCTAACCACTGGAGTTCACTTGACAAGGCTATTTCCTGGATACACTCAAAATATATAAACCTCTGTAGTGCGTACCCCGTATGTCCAAGCCTTTGTGTGTCTGTGTATTTGGTATATGAATTTTATATAGCTATGTATGTCTTTTGAGGGTATATCAATAAGTGTGTGTCTGTATATAGCTGTGTATGAGTGTGTATCTGGGTGCATATCTCCCAATGTCCCTGTTTTGAGGGACAGTCCCCATTTTGGGCTCAAATCCCCCTTTCCCTCTTTTTTTATAATGTTCCTCCTTTTAAGAACTCCTCAGTAGTGGCTGGGTGGAGTAGAGATAACATCACTGCTCTATAACCGTGGAGACTGTGGAGACACAGGTTTGAATCCCGGCAAGAGCACCTCTCCAGTAAGTGCCCTTGGGCAAGACGTACATACTCGCCACTCGGGAAATACTTGAAAACGAGTGAAATCTCAATGTATCCCTCCTGATAAAATACTTTCTCAAAAAAACCTATGAACTCCAGGAGGTGACACTCGTGGCAGCACGTTAGCACTGCAGCGAGTATACAGTGGCTTAGCGCAGCATTACGTGGCAGGCTGCTGAATCAGCAGGTTTTCCACCATAGTGTTCCTGTTTTAGCGGGCAGTATGTAATATTTGCCCCTTGTGTTTTAACCTATTACAATTCGTAATGGTTCACACTGTTGTTGCAGTAAAAGGGTTAAGAAAAAGTGAAATACTAAAAAAGCACATTTACTTTCCAAGGATAAAGGTTGCTGATGAAGAGTCTATGATCTCGCATTACACAGCTGGCATGATCTGTACAAAGTGGTCGATGCTTGAAATTGATCACAATTTGCTCTTGCTTTAATTATACTCTTCAAACAAAACAAATAGTCCCAACATTAGCACAGTCCGCTGCTACTGACAATACAAAAAAAAAAATCTGCATTATTACAGACCAAGTGAGTGTCGGTTAAATCATCATTTTTTCCTCAAACAATCAAAACTTCAGAAATAAAAGGCTATTTAATAACTGCTATATTCTCATTTATTTTTAAAGTGACTTTACATACCTGCACTATTTTATAATTACTTTTTTGCCTAGCAGGTTAGATAAATATTTATTTCAGCATAAGAATTTTAGTATTAATTAAAGTCAGCAAGCAGGGGCGTAACTAGATCTCCCTAGGTCCCAACCCTCATTACTCCTGCTCCTCCCCAGAGTATTGGCAATGCATATATTTACAAACAATCCCTCACCATGCATTTGCACACAGATATATATATATTTCAACAAACTGAAAGCACTCAAGGGTCTTCACATAAATGTCCAATTAGTATTGTAAATGCATCAACGTTTCGGCTCGCTCGAGCCTTTATCAAGATAATTTGCTCTCAGTTTGTTGAAACTGTATCTACTGTGGAGGTGGCCCCGGGGCCAAATCGCTTAATGGTGATTTTTAAAGCAGAGTGCCTGCTTTTGGATATATACAGGGCCGGATTAACATAGGGGCTGATGGAGCAGCAGCTCCAGGCCCATGCCCCAGAATAGGCCCAGAGAAAGGACAACTATGTCTGCATTGGTGGGCATTTGGAGCCCTGTATCTCCACCTCAATAGCAGCTAAAGGGTCGTGTGAGGTATCACTGGAAAGGCCAGAGCATGACCTTCCCAATGATACCTCTGCACCCCTTGTAGTTACTCCTCTGTTAGCATGGGATATAGACACAGAGTTACACAATGGTCATGTCCAATAACATTTTATGCCTGATATTTAACTGATCAGTATTCTTGGTATAACGTTTATCAGAGAGGCTGGGGGGGTTAAACATAGATAAAAATTTATACAGCATTTTCCAATTTCCTTTTATCCAGCAGATTTTTTTTCATGAAAGTGTATTTTCATATAAAGGTCCTCACTATAGACGGTTTTAATAAGGCCTGAAGCACCTAGGGCGTAGGGCCCTTAAGTTGCCTCTGATGCCAGGACGCAGGGAGGATTTTTCTAGAAGGTTTTTGCAGCGCGTGAGGAGATTGAGCGGGAGTGGTGTGGGAGGAGTCGACAGGAGGCTACTTAAGGCGCGTGTGGAGAGGCTCTGCGCACCTTTTTCTCCTGAGGTAGAGCGGTGATAATCCCCACCCTCCCTCCCTGTTTTATTTAATTTTAGGTGGGTTGGTTTTTTCGTTAGAATAGTATTTTGTTGGGCTCCTTTGTCACGGCGGGGGCTTGTAGGCAGTGCTGGCTAGGGGTTCCTTTTTAGTTAGGATTACTTTGTCAGATGGTTGGGAGTTGGGTAGATTTTTGGTGGTTGGTTGGTTTGGAGGTGTGTGGGGGTTGTGGGGAGTCCTCTTTCAGCACTGGATTATTGTTTTAATTTGTTATGAGAATTGTTATGTTATTATGGTGGGTTTTAGTGTGGAGTTTTTAGCTGTAGCCTATATATAATAAATATATATATTATTCCACAGTTATGTGTTGCGTATTTTTTGTGTGTTTTTGTCTCCCGGAGTCCGATCCGGTCATCAGTAGGCGACTTAATGTAAATAGGTGTGTTGAGGAAGGCTCAGAAATGTGAATGAAAGCTACGGATTTCCGCGATGTAAGATGAAATTCATCTCAAAGAAATAAGACAAGGAGTCAAAGGGCCACATCACAATCTCAACACTAATGTTAACGCTCACCTCACGATAGCCGCGGTGTCTACCGCATATTACAATCCAAACGCAAACAGGTTGAGTAACCCGTTTGCGTTTGGTACCTAGCGCTTTTCAGCACGAGGTTACTGCACTTTGCGCTCCCTATATTTAACATGGGGAGCGCAAAGTGTTAATCAGACCTGGATTACAAAGTCCTAACACTGATTAATGTCCGGCTCTGGTTAGTGGAAGGTTAACCACAGCCAGGATTTGGTGTTCACGGATTCCGCTTCTGCAGGATCCATTAACACCATCCACAAAAATAAAAAAAGGAATCGTATACTCACCTCCTGTCCCACAGCGAGGACCGCGGCTCCAACCGTCTCCTCCGTCCGGCGGGAGCAGGGAAAGACTGGGGGAAAAACTCCCCCCAGTCTCTCCCTGCATATCACTACGCTGACTGGCCGGATCTCGCTGTCATGCCCACCTGGGTGTTGTCACGGTCCTGACCCTCTGACGCACCTTTTTGTTTTTCTTTTTGCCGTGTCCTGCATAACATGCAGATTCCAGGACTTTGTTTTGTTTTTGTGTTTTGGTTTTTCTGTTTTTTTCCCCACGTTCAGTTCAGGACTTGATTACTGGCATTCTAATCTACCTTCACCTGCTAATCATCCTGCCCAGCCTCCTTGTGTTCATAAGGAGGCCTCTCTCCTGTAGCTGGACTTCCTGATTGAAGTCTGAACCTGTAGTCAGAACCTGAAGTCTACCTTGCATCACGCTGACCTGTTTGGATAAGCTCCTGGATCCGTTGTACCCCCATCTGTTTCCTTCTGGACTATCTCTACACTTCTGATAAACCATTTGTTTTCTATCCAGTCCCCATATTGATTCCTCGTGTATGACCCCTGGCTATGGACTTTGGCATATTCTGATTTCTGTACCCCACGATATCTGCTTGGTACCTGACCACGAGACTGGCTCACCCTTTGCTTGGATACCTTGTTTTGGACTTTATCAACTCTCAGTTCTGTTTATAATTTTGTTTTTTTAGTAGAATAAAGACCGTGTTTAAAATCCTTAACCTGCATGTTCCATGGCTCACTGCACATTAGGCTCACACCTACAATCCTTGCATGGTTCCCATGACACTCGCGAGATCCGGCAGGTCATATGACCGCCGGCGTCTGGCTCAATGGAGTCCTAGGGACTCCATCGAGAGATGCTCGCGGCTGCGCTCAGCGCTGCTGCGAGCATCGCGGAGCTGTAGCGCGTGGTAACAATGCAGGCAGCTTTTTAAGCGCCTGCATTGTAATTCCAAGCTAAAACGGGGGCGGTGGGGGAAAACTGCGGGTGCAGTTTTTTCTCCCTACCGCCCCCGTTTTAGCGTGGAAATTGTAATTTAGCCCAAAGCATATAAAAAACAACACATTTGAAAAAAAACAAACATACATAGGCATGAGAAAAGGGCTGCTTACAACTACGAAACACAAGATTCCTGGAGAAACAAAACCTGCTTCTTTCCTATAAGCTGAACTTAAGGGAACACTTTGAAATGGTAAAAATGGGAGGTGGGTGCGCTGTAGAAGCACTGTCAGTGGTATTAAAGCTTTGAGATGCATTGGCTGGTCAGAAGCGCACAGAGTTGTACCTTCCTGATGTACCTGCTGGATGGAGTAGCGGTAACACCACTGCTCTGTAGCAGTGGAGACCCAGGTTCGAATCCCGGCCAGAGCACCTCTCCAGTAAGTGTCCTTGGGCAAGACACCTAACGGTACATACTTGCCTACTACACAGTATCGGCTGTGGAGTCCAGTGATGATGTCTCCACCCTTCGACCGTGGAGAAGCAAGTCAAAATCCCATTCAGCACATCCCTCCAATAGAACTGTGGAGAAGCAAGTCTCGACTTTATGAGAAGCGGGTTCAACCTAACCACCAGGTTGCTGCTCTATAAGCATGGAAAGCAGACTCTGATACCACTCAGAAGACCCCACCAGCGAGTGTCCTTGGGCAAGACACCTAACGGTAAATACTTGCCTTCCACACAACATCGGCTATGGAGTCCCATACATTACAATGATGTGAGTCGGTGACTGACCCATAGATTCCACTGTATGGCCATTGCCACACAGTGAGGAGCAAGTGATGTAAAGATACTGTGGGGGGTGGGCAGTTTAAACCACAATGACTTGGGGAGCCACTGAATATTCGAGAGGGTTGGCAGCTTGGCAGCCCACCCATCCTCCCTATTAATCCCTCACTTGCTGCCATAGAGTGAGGGTCTAATTAGATAATTAGTTTTGTGTAGAGACTTTGATGATGTACACAGACACGTTTGTCAACCTCTAATCACTATCGGCAGTGCCACAAGTGAAATCATATATAGAAAAATATGGCAAGCATGATTGATGGCCAAG
Source organism: Leptobrachium leishanense (assembly GCA_009667805.1). NCBI lineage: Eukaryota > Metazoa > Chordata > Amphibia > Anura > Megophryidae > Leptobrachium > Leptobrachium leishanense. The sequence goes on along the minus strand of CM019071.1, from coordinate 24,204,901 downwards.
GACCTAAGAAAATATTTTATGTGAGTGGCACATTACATTAAGAATAATCACATTTACTCTAACTCCCCAAGACTACTTATTTTTTTACTAAAAATGCCAAATTATGTACGTCTGTTTCATAATCAACATTGTGAGCATCATCCAATGAAGTTGCAGATTTTCTGTATTCATGTGAGAACATAGATGAGCAGCAAATCTTTGATACTTTATATGGGAGACAAAAATAAATCTCTATTCTTTTTTCCCCCACTTTGCTTTTTCATAAGAGCCCGTTTATTATTAGTATTTATTTATCATAAACGTCTTCTAAAAACCCTCCTGTGTTGGTGGTTTCAAGACTTGCGCCAACAAGAAGTCTTCTCCTGAGCATGGAACATGCAGAGAAAGTGGAAGCATACCCCTACGTATAAGGCTAGGGTCAGACTGAGGCAGTGCGAACGCGCGTTCTGGCGCACATAATCACGGCCGCACTAGCAGCAGATGACGGGCAATGACAGCCAATATACGAAGTACGGTCGCACAAAAGTCCGGCCGCGCAACGCAAGTGGAAAATGAACGCATTTTTTCGAGAACGTTAAACCGCTGGTACTGACGTACAGAGTGCGCTGCGGCCGCATAGCAGCGTGTGTGCGTGATTAGGAGATGTCAGACGCTGCTAGTGTGCGGCCTACATAACGTTCAAACAGCCGGATTTCCCTAGACTTCTTTTCACCCCATCGTCATGAAATACGTCCAGAATTGCGCATCGTCTGACCACTTAAGCGTATTCCGTTAAAAAATGCGTGCGCACGCATCGACGTACATTTTGACGGTGGCCGCAGAAAATGCGCTCATCTGTCCCTAGCCTAAATCAGAAGATCCCATATGGAAGTCGATTCTTGGTATCAGGGTCGGCCTCTCAGGTTACTGGAATCATCTCCTGAATGACACAGGATCCACAATAAATGATAGACTGTTGGTGGAATACAGGCTATATAACAAGCCTGTGCAGCATACCCCAAAAAATGGCCTATGAGACCCGAAGATGAAAAATAAACAGAAATTTTATTGAAAATTCACTATAAATAAAAAATAATAGACAAAGATAAAATAAGCCCGATGCGTTTCGCCTATGTAAAGACTTTCTCGAGGGCAAACAAATATGTGCAATAGAAAGTCCTGTAAAAAAAAAATTCCAAACAAAATCACTGTCTTTTGTTGGATGGGAAACCCAGATGTCGAGGAACACCTACAGAGTTATTCAGAGAGCGGTGAAAAGCAGGAGAATGACTGGAGAATGGAAAATGCTAGCTCAAAATAGCCGATTTGGAAAGTGAGATGAATGGGAGAATTTTTCTGGTTTGGATATTTTGACCTAGAATTTTACATTCTCCAGTCATTCTCCTTCTTTTCACCTCTCTTTGAATAACCCTGATAAAAAAAACAAATATGGAAAAACGCCATGAAATTAAGGACCAGCCAATCATCGCTTAGAAGGGAACTATATATGGCATCATGTGAAAAATGTTTTTTTTTGCATGATTACTTGTAATTGCATGCATTTTCGGTGCTTTATGTTTCGCCGCAATTCGGCTCACTTAAGTAATTACAATTCGCCAAAAATGCCGTGAATACACTATTTAGTGAATGGTCACCGTATTTTTCCAAATTGGAGTCGCCAAAGCAGTTATTGGATGTCGACAAAAACAGTCAAATTGCGCCAATAACCGCCGAATTACGCAGCATTGGCATCGGTGATTTACACTGAACTTTAAAATTAAAAAAAAAGGAAATCTCCTGTTGTAATGGGAGACTAAATAAGTAAAAGTGTAGCAAAAATGTATCCAAATAACAAAAAAGGTTCTTTAAAAATAACAAAAAGGTCTGTTAGAAAATAAAAAAAATGTCTAAAACAATAAAAAAAATATTGTCTAAAAAAAGAAACAAAAGAAAAACGGATTTTTGCAAAAAAAATTGAAAAGAATCAATGGTGTTTAAAAAAATGAAAGAGGATATTACATTTTTACATTGATACCTATGGAAATTGTCAGTTTAAATCTGTCGTCTTGAAACACTAAGAATCAGGGAATTTCTATTACAATTTTGGTGCAATTCAGCGTTCTGTGAATAGAAAACATGAAAGCTATTGGACAAGCTTGGTGCCGCCAAATGGTGGCAAATTATGGCGGAATGCACTGAATTTTGATGTCGATTTGCTGTATTTGGCGAATTGACAGCTTAGTAAAAAGTCGAAATGCCCCGAAATTGCACCGAATGGCAAAATTCCCTGTTCGGTGCAATTTGGGGCCAAATCGGAGGTTAGTGACTAACCCCTTCAGTCTCTTAAAAGCATATTTGTATGGTTATGTGCACTGCTATTCTTTTTGCCTTATGCTAAAGTAAGACTTGCTGCAGCATGGCAATGAGAGATACATTCCATCACCTCTATGTTCTGAAATGAGGGTCAACAAGCCACCAGTAGAAAAGCTGCAGAAACATCCATTTCCGCCTGGTCTGCGATATATCTTTGCTTCAATTGGAAATAGGAAAATTCTTTAAACAAAGGTAAAGTAATCTATTCTCAGTGCTGCATCCCATGCTAATATCTGCAGAATGACTCCTCAAACCCACGGCATCACAGCACTGAGCATCTTACTCCCTCTACTGACACTACAGTGCGAATCATTTACTCCGGTAACCAGGTATATCCCAAAAACACAGAGGCATCTTATTTATTGATGACTGGGATACATTGTAAAATGCAATATATCGCCTTTCTGTGTGTATTGACATAGCAGAGGTGTTCAGGACAGTGCAGGGCGCGCAACATTTTATATATTCGATGCTACTGAATGAATTGCGTATTAATTGCAGAAAGGAAAAGAATGTGCAATCACATCATTTTATGTCTCTCAGCGTGCAGATGCAAAAAGCTTTTATTTCAAATATTTCTCGTAAAAACATTGAGGCAATAGCTTGAAATAGAACGAGTTCCCAATTGTAATCCTCGATACATCATCACATTAATTTCATTTACAGGGGGCACTTTATTACTTGTACACACATATGGACCCAGAGACTGCAAAGAAGTATTCCAAAAAAATATCACTCATTTAACCTCCAATATTAACAATAAGACGTCAGTCAGGATTTATTGACAGCGGTTTGTTAAAAATAGTCTAAAAATGATGCAATTCTATGACTGGTTAAATATATCAATATTTTTATTAATAAAAGATACACAGAGTATTGATCTCCCTCCAAAACTTGGATACATCTTCCCCATCACCCCCACCTTGCACTGTTTTGTTTTGCATTTCCTTGTATATTTAAAAACATGATATTTACCCAAAGTTGTTTTGCCTTTCAGCTATTATATACAGTTAGATTTTTTTGGTGTATATATATATATATATATATGTATGCATGCACACTCTCTATATATGTATAAGTAGACTGATAAAATATTTAAAAAATCAAGCTACATACACAAAATTTAAGTAAATAGTAAATCTATGCATCATCGTATAAAAAGAACTCGATCATGAGCTGCGCTGTGATATGTTTGTGTATTTTTTCTGTGTCCAAAACCCCTAGCTGCAAAGTGAGTTAATACCTGCTGCCCCTGTAATGACACTAAAACATGTTATTCCAGTAGTAAGCAAATAGACGCCACCACCATGGCTGCTATCAAGAGAAGATATGATCTGTAGCAATTTCCCTCAAACACCAGTGATTTAGCAGACTGACAAGTGACAAAAATATAGGAAAACCCAAAAGAATATTGACTATTATATCAAAGAAAACACCTAAAAGATATGTTAAGATACATACCATAAATACACACAGATATACACAGATACATAGATAGTTAGACAGACATACAGAAATATGGAAACAGAGATGGACACAATTTGACAGCAAATAGAATGGACACAACAATTTCAAGAGAAACATTTACCTTCACCCATAAATGGATAAACAGATACTGTATATAGATACAGAGGTAGATAGATACAGAGATAAATAGACAGATACAGAGATAAATAGACAGACAGATGCAGAGATAGTCAGACAGACAGACAGATGCAGAGATAGACAGACAGATGCAGAGACAGACAGACAGATGCAGAGACATACAGACAGTGTGCAGTCACATATAAAACTTCATTAAATAAAATAAATTATTGGAATCCACTTCATATAAATGTACAGGTTATGCTTCCCTTGTTCTCTTTTCTAACCTCAGACAGGACATAAACATTTGTATGTGTAAGTTTGTTTCCATGGCATGGGATAACAATGCACACTGGAGAACACAGAACTGTGATGTGATGCCATGCAGTACTGCATACCACCCTCTACCTGGCATCCCCTGCCTGTCTGCCCTGACAACTCAGGATCTCCTGGTGGGAAATAAAGCAGCCTACCTGTGCTGCAGACCCTCAGGAAGTGGTCCACTGATTGCACCTGCTGCCTGGTCCATGTCCTGAAGGGAGTACTCTGTCTTTCCTGGTGAGTCTTCCAACGTTTCCCTGTCTGTGATACAGTGCAGACTATAATCCCTGAAGGCAGAGAACAAGCCCCGGTCTGCTGTCCTGGATCCTGCACACAGACACACAGCTCTGTCCTGGTCCCATCATCTCCTTCACCTCCCCCCCATCCTCAGTGTCTGGTACCCTGCATGCTGAATAAAATGTAAGGTGGGTGGCAGCTGACAGACTCTTCTTGTTCTTCCAGAGCCTTCAGAGCTTTTCATACTCACAGACCACACTAACACCTCCTGCTAACAGCTCCCGAATAGCTGTAGAAACACATGTATCTCTGCAGACATTCTCTCTCCAGGAGCTGCAGCATACCACAGCATTCCACAGGCAGGTAGTACAGTCACACAATCCACACTTGCCCTTTCACAAATTCATACAGTTCCCATAGCAGGGGTGCCCAGCTGTGTTTTCCACAATCAATCTTGATAAATATTAATGTCACTTCCCCTTCAGATATTACTAGCTTGTTATCCGCAGGCTACTCACACATCTGTTTTGTCTTCTTTTCTTTTTTTTTTTTTCTTGGCTTGGGTTTATTCCACGATAAACCCTGACAGCCAAGAAATGACTTTAAACCATTGTCTGGCTTTGTGATTACATATAGAACGTCACAGAATAAAGCTAACCCAAAGCAATTACAGCATCACACTTTTTTTCTTTCAGGGCTTTCACACTATTTCTCTATTTTTGTTTCACGACTGTAAAGGTAATAAACAAGACAGGTGATGTTTCCTCTCTTAATGGCAATAATATAATATATATATATTTATTTATAAAGTATTTTACCTGGAAGGATACATTGAGATTTCTCATATACCGTGTTTCCCCGAAAATAAGACACTGTCAGGGTAATTCAAAGAGAATCGAAAAGTCTCCGCACGTTCGGTGACTTTTCGTTCTCTTCAATTTGGTTCGATTTGCCAATCCCATTTCGGCGTCCCTGCGGTGTATTCAGCAAGCACCACAGGGACCCCGAATTGCAGGGAAAAGCCACCGCAAATACGCCGAAAACTCACCTGCAAAACCTGGCGAATGCACACCGAAAACTCGCAAAAACATCTGGCTTAACCCTGCCGAAAACGCCGGAAAAACCCGAGCAGGAGCTGATAACACGCAGCGCAGCCGCCGGAAAAAGTCGACACTGCAGACGAATGGAGTGAAAAAAAAACCCAGTTCGCTTGAACGTTTGAAAAGTGAAACACTGTTTGCAAAGAAACTGCAGAACGAAAATGTCAGAAATTTACATATGAGATCCAATGAATGATAATAAAAAGGGCTGTTACAGAAAAAATAATAAACGTTTAAAAAAATATTTTTAAAAAAAATCGGGAAAAAATCCCGAAAAATGCTTAAAACATCCCAAAATATCTATAAGTAAAGAGACTCTTTACTGCAGAATATTATAATCAACGGTTTATTAGATATTGGATTAAAACGGGAATATTTTTAACATTGAAGCCTATGGGATTCGCCTGAAAAACCTGCCAAATTAAACCACCGAATGGCAGGGCAATTCGGCAACTTTTCACTGCTGGGCTTTGTTCTCTGAATAGCCGAAGCATTGCTTCTCTATGGGGATTTCACTGCCCTCGAACAGGCACCGAACAGGCACCGTATGTGCAGGCAATTCGCCAGGATTTGGCAAATTGCCTGCTCTCTGGATAGCCGAATGAGCAAGAAAGGTAACTGAAAGCTGATTTTCAGCGTTCGGTTCCCTTTCGGCAGCCATTCGGATCTCTTTGAATAATCCTGTGTCTTACATTTTTTTGCATTTCTCAAACATATTGTAACATAGCAACAAACAACTGTGTGTATTCGTATGGTATTTAAAATTATTATATAATGGGCCACATTACATTCCTAGCATTAAAACGCGGGTGCTAGGGAGGAAAAACTGCGCCCGCAGTTTTCCCCCTAGCGCCCGCGTTTTAACGCTAGCTTACAATGCAGGTGCAAAAAATGCAGCCTGCATTGTTTGCGGGCGTTAACCCCCGGGATACGCGCGGCAGCGTTAAGCACAGCCACGCGCATCCTCTCAATGGAGTCCATAATACTCCAATGAAGCAGATGCCGGCGGTCACATGACTGTTCAGCGTAGTGATACGCAGGGGGAGATTGGGGGGACTTTTCCCCCCAATCTTTCCCTGCTCCCGCCGGACTGAGGAGGCGGACAGAGCCGCGGTCCTCGCCGCGGGACAGGAGGTGAGTATACGATTTTTAATAAAAAAATTTTGGCTGGTGTTAACGGATTCTGCAGAAGCGGAATCCGTTAACACCAAGTCCTGGCTGTGGTTAATGTTTTGTTAACCGCGTCCGGACGTTAATCAGCGCTGGGACTTTGTAATCCTAATGCTAATTAACACTTTGCGCTCCCCATGTTAAGTATAGGGAGCGCAAAGTACAGTAACCTCGCACTGCAAAGCACAAGGTACCAAACGTAATCGGGTTACTTAACCGTTAGCGTTTGGATTGTAATTTGCGTTAAATATTTGGGCTAACGTTAACGTTCACGCAGGTGAGCGCCAACGTTATTACCAAGTATGTAATGTGGCCCAATGTGTTTCCGTTACATTGGAAACACTACAAGCTCAAAGCTAATAGTCAAGTGTTTTATTATATGTCTGGATTTTCTTTCAGTAGTTTGGGGTTTAAGACAAAAATAAATAAGTTTAGGACGATTTTTCTTCCCCTGTATATTTTTAATGAAATAAGGATCATGGTTGGCTTGTATAGAAAATAACACCAACTGCCACCCAAGGGCATTCCAGTCAAGAGGCATAAAAAAGGAATTTTCTAATGGGTAGCACCCCCCAGGTGACCAGATTGTTCTGGGACACTGGCTGTGTCCTCCATAGGAGAAGAATGTCCCATCCGTCCAAAGTTCTCATTCAAACCGTAGGCAGAACTAGTGTCGGAAGAGTTATTCAATGTTGCCTCTGTGAGTGTGTTTGGATGGTAATTCTGTGCAGTGTGTCCCCATATCTCTTTTTCACAGCCAACGTTTGATTGGATTCCGGCAACAAGTAGCATTCCTGCCATTCATTCCGTCCTATCTACAAGTCTGGACTCTGCTATAGTGTCACAGGTGAACTAGTTGTTCGCATTGGGAAGGAGCGAGTCGATGGAGCAATGACAGGTTATGCTCACTATGGGCCCTATTACATTCTTTGCGCAAATTCGTCCGCGCAGCGCAATTTGTTTTGCGCACAGTGTTAAGCGTTATCGCGCGAAAATTAACGGCGGTATTCCGATCTGAATGCATTTTCTCATCCGTCAAAAAATAACGTTCGTAAAAATGACACGTAAAACGAAGAGTAATACGCACGCAGTTCCGTTGCGCATGTAAATCAGTGTGCGGACTGTTTTTTTCACGGGATTCAGCCAATCAGAATTAAGAATCTTAATTGACATCAATTTACCTTTATTGACTCACTTAAGTTTTTGCGCCTGTCAAAGTAAATCTGAGTATACATGCTGCAGCAATAATAAAAACACGCACGAATTCGCAATTTTATTGTTTGGGTATGTGTAGAATGTGTAACTATACTGTGCTGTATTTTTTTTTGGGGCTGGTGTATTTGGTTTCGGCCAGAATGTTCCGATTTGCAGTTACCACCAGCTTTTCAAAGACGTTAAAAAAATGCACGCAAACGTCGTTCGTAAAAAGATGGGCATCGATTGTAATACCATCCGCGTACCAGCGCACAAACGAATTTGCGCTCAAAATGTTAAGTATAGGACACGCACAGTTCATCACGCTTGCGCAGGTCCATCCTCGTTAAACGATAACGCGCATCGTTTGCGCAAATGTTGTAATACGACGTTCAGCGCACAGGGTTTTGCCCCTCGCACAAATGTGCATTTGCGCACGCAAATCCAAATGTGCCAGGAATGTAATAGGGGCCTATGTCGGGGTACTCTAGAGTAGCCATCAGAATAGCAAAAATACAGTATAGACCATGGGGTAACCCAAAATTATTTAAAAACACAGCGATTTCGGATCAGGCTACGAGCAGACGTTCCACTAGTGTCTGTCCAAGCAGGGCTTAAACAAACTACTAGATTCATATATATACAGGGTTATCCAAAGAGATTCGAAAAGTCACCGCACGTTCGGTGACTTTTCGTTCTCTTCAATTCGGTTCCTTTTGCCGATCCCATTTCGGTGACCCTGCGGTGTATTCAGCAAACAGCACAGGGTCCCCGAATTGCAGGGAAAAGCTGCCGCAAACCTGACGAAAACTAACCGAATGCACGCTGAAAACAAGCAAAAACATCTGGATTAACCTTCGAAAAAGCCGAACAGGAGCCGAAAAGGAGCCAATCACACAGAGCCGAAGCAGCTGTGACGTAGAGGAGGCAGTGAATAAATTAGAAAAACCATTTGTATGAATCTGGGAAAATAAAACGCTGTTTGCAAAGAAACTACTAAGCGAAAATGTCTGAAATTTACACAGGAGGTCCAGGGAATGATAATAAAGAGGGCTGTTACAAAAAAAATAAGCAAACTGAAAAAAAAAAAAAAAAAAAATCGGACTTTTAATTTTTTTTTAAAAAATTCAGAAAAATGCTTAAAGTATCCTAAAAAATCTATAAATAAAGAGACTTTTTGCTGCAGAATTTTATAATGAACGGTTTATTAGATATTGAATTAAAACGGGAATATTTTTAACATTGAAGCCTATGGGATTCTCCTGAATAAATCTGTCGAATTAAACCACCGAATGGCAGGGCATTAGGGGAACCTTTCACTGCTGGTTTGTGTTCTCTGAATAGCCGAAGCAGTGCTTTTTCATGGGGATTTCACTGCCCTCGAACAGGCACCGAACAGGCACCGTATGTTCAGGCAATTCGCCAGGATTTGGCGAATTGCCTGCTCTCTGGATAGCCGAATGGCCAGGAAAGGTAACCGAACGCTGATTTTCAGCGTTCGGTTACCTTTCTCAAGCAATTCGAATCTCTTTGGATAACCCTGTTAGTATATATTCTGATATATCTAAATTATATTGAATCTAGTTTTTTGGTTTAAGCCCTACTTGGACAGACACGAGTGGTTATGTCTGATCGTAGCCTGATCCGAATTCACTGTGTTTACCCTAGAGAAGCCACCTGGTCCTCCGTTGATGTGCCAGCCTGAAGCATTACTTAAGATTGGATGTGTAAGTAAAAAAACATGTTAAAAAAATCCTAATACTTTCACAAAAATTAAAGAGATAAGGGACTTTTCCAAATACAACTGTATGGGAAACTTTTACCCACCATAACTAAATTAAGGTGAAGTGATTGAGGTGCCTGGGATATCCCTTTAACCTAGCCGTAATGTTTTAGTATGCGGGAGAGGTATTGGACATCAATACACATAACAAACGCTTATTTGTCGTGCTCTGCCAGCAGAATCATTAATACTCATTTGAATGTGATGAATTAAATATGTCATTTCAGCCAGTGTTTAAAATATCAGTTTAGTCTCTGTAACAAGTATCAAAAGGGATCATTTTCATGCAAATCCTACCTTCATTTTTTATTTTTTTTCTTCCTTCCTGCCCAGCCGTCTGAATGCATAAGGCGTTAAGATAATATAGAGAGGATAGAAAATTACATTATAAATCAAAAGGTGATACATCGCCAACACAAAGAAACGATCATAAATGTAACTGGCTCGATGGATGCAAGAGATATCATTACAAAAAGATATGTGTGAACCCAGAGGTGTAACTAGAAACCTCAGGGCCCAGGTGCAGGAACCATGACGGGCCCCCCTCCCGACCCTAGGCAAAAACATATCCCCCTCCCGTTAAAATGCATTGATCCCCTCCTGGTCCACAATTTTGAGTCCAGACAGTATTGCATTATTTCCAGGTCCATTATGACCTCTTCAGTCCATCCCATTTTTAATATAATGTGCGCTATGTGTTTCTCACAGAGCTCCACAGCAATAAACCTCACTGTAATGTGCGCAGTGTATGAATGTATCACAGAGCTCTACAGAAATACAACTCAAAGTAATGTGCAGTGTGTATGAAACGTATCACAGAGCTCCACAGCAATAAAACTCACAGTAATGTGCAGTGTGTGTGAGCGTATCACAGAAACCACAGCAATAAAACTCACAGTAATCTGCAGTGTGTATCGGTGTAAATCCGAGGTTTGCAGCAACAAAACTTACAGTAATATGTGGTGTGTATGATCGTATCACAGAGCTCCAAAGTATAACTCACAAATAAGTATAAAATAAATTTTAAAAAATAATTATATATATATATTATAGGCAAGCCCCCAGGCCCAGACAGGCAAGTGTGCCCCCCCGGACTCAAGGGCCCGGGTGCAGTGGCACCCTCTGCACCCCTGGTAGTTACGCCCCTGTGTGAAACCACTAATCAGGACACAAAAGAAATAGGTTTTCCTTTTAATTTATTTAATTTAAACACCAGTGATAGACAGGTAAATCTGAACTATGTCCGAACTGTATAGGTCAATCACACGGATGAGTTAGTATTTAATTTACATTTTATACATGTAGCAAAGGATAGGAAACTATGTATAATATCTTAAAATCTGCTATTTGCAACACATTTAGTTACATGTTATTTGAGCTTACATTAAAGTGTACTAGACAGAAAAAAATGCAGTATTGTCATGATGGCTGGAGACCTGATAAGGATATTCTTATTTTGTTTAATTGTATTGTAACCTGAATGTAAAGTCAATTGTACATTTGCAGATCACTAACATTGGCTCAATTAAGAGTCACACACTTTACTAGCAGCAATTTTCAAAACTTTTCCACCCGGCAAAATAAAACAATATTGTATTAATGATCAGAATGACCGAGGTGTCACCTCCTCTTCTCCCACAAGGGTCCCAAAAAATGTATAATAATACACTCTGAGCAGGATTTATACCCCATGCAGAAGGTCAATGTTCAGCTCTTGCATCTGCTTACTCAGAAAAAGGCCAGTAGTGTACAGTAGTACATTCCCAGCTAGCCAATGGTTCTCACTGATCTCTTTTTGAGGGCCTTTGAGTTGACTGGACACTTGTTCAAGCATCTAGTCCACTCCTGATCACATAAGCTGGGTCAGATATGGGCCAGCCCTGAGGGAACCTAGTGCTGGATTGAAGGTCAGCCATACCGGCTTGATGGAGTAGAGGTACCATCACTGCTCTTTAACCGTGGAGACTCAGGTTCAAGTCCCAGCCAGAGCACCTCTCCAGTAAGTGACCTTGGGCAAGACACCTAATGGTACATACTCGCCTGCTACACAGCATCGGCTGTGGAGTCCAGTGGCAACATCTCTACCCTTCAACCGTGGAGTTAAATTACCATTCAGCACATCCCTCCAATACAACTGTGGAGAAGCAAGTCTCAACTTTACAAGCTAGTTAAACCTAACCACTAGGTCGCTGATCTACAATCATGAAAAGACAACTTGATACCACTCAGAAGACACCACCAGCGAGTGTCCTTGGGCAAAACACATAATGAAATGGATGCGCCTAACTCAGAAAATACTTGTACATCTCATAGATTGTAAGTTCCTTTGGGAACAGGGTCCCCCTGAATCAGCTCATCATCCATGTATGGTATTCCAATGTATCAACCCATTGTACACTGATCATGTAAAGCGCTGCAGAATTTGTGGCGCTACATAAATAAAAGATAATAATAATAATTAGAGGGGAAAAGGGATGGAGGGTGCGAGGAGGGTCAGGACACGTTCGATAGACTGTAAGCTCCTATGACCAGGGCCCTCTACACCTATTGATTCCATCCTATGTCCATTTATCTGTATCTTTTTCACTTTGGTTATTGTAAAGTGCTACAGAATTTGTTGCCATTATATAAATGATTATAATAATAATAAGATAATGTTTAACTCCTCCATCTCTACCCAGCCCGTTTTACCTCTAGAGTGTCCCGTGAATGGCTCACCTGGAATCAAGGCCAGCTTCCTTCATCCATAAAAGGTTGTATATGGCATATTATATTTCAACACAGTATGTTGCGTTTACATGGATTTCCTGGGGAATTTGTGTGTTTTATTCCTCTCATAGAAACATAACCATCCAGTAAAGCAGAGTGCGCCGAGCAGCGAGAGCCTCCAACTGCTGGCCAGTGCAACTTGGTGCTCCACCGCAGGAGAGGCATTTCTCCCACACATACTAATATAAAAAAACAGGTCTGTGGCAGCCCAGTGATGACAATAACGTGGGAAGGGAAACAAAACTAATCAGTTCATTCTTGTGACTTGCACGCTTACGGCTCAATTTAACTCAGCCCAATGGATGAAATCGGGACCTTTCTTGATGGGTTTTCAGCCATTTTTTGGTGCGGGAGATTCAAATGTAGGTGTATCGGTATTTGGATTCCCAATAATAATTCAGGTCGACTATCAGCTGTCGCTGCTATAGTTTTCAATGGAAAAATCGTCTATATATCGATTCAATTCAAATTTACTGGTATGCCGATTTCCGATAAAATTTCAAATGCTAAAAGTGTTGATTAAATGGATTTTCAGGCAGGAAGAATCGTGGAAATAAGACTGAAATCTTTTTTTTTTAAAAAAATCAGATTTTTCTAATTGATATTTTTAATGGTACTAATCTGTATAATGATGGCCAAACTAAGCTTTTTCGGGTGTTTTTACTGGCCAAACTTTTTTCGTACCAGTGACATTTTTAGAATATCGACTCAGGTCGAATTTTTTTGAATCAGACGATATTTTCGATTAAAATATCGTTCACAAGCAATTGACATTATTTTCGAAAAGTCAGCCGATAGAATTAAATCGAGTTCTTATTGTCTACCTCCTGATCAGAGTGAAACTGTGTAAATCGCTATGAGGCGTTACAGCGCGCAATAGAAACATAAAAACATAGAAAAAATGTCGGCAGATAAGAACCTTTCGGCCCATCTAGTCTGCCCAATTACATGGATACTTAACCTGGATTTATCTTTTGTTTAGGATAGCCTTATGCCTATCCCATGCTTGCTTAAATTCAATTACTGTTTTGGCCTCTACCACTTCTACTGGAAGACTGTTCCATGTATCCACCACCCTCTCAGTAAAATAATGCTTCCTGATGTTACTTTTAAACCTTTGCCCCTCTAATCTAAGACTATGTCCTCTTGTTTTGCTATTTTGTTTCCTTTTAAATATACTCCCTTCCTCTACCTTGTGGATTCCCTTTACGTATTTAAATGTTTCTATCATATCTCCTCTGTCTCGTCTTTTTTCCAAGCTGTACATGTTAAGATCATTAAGCCTTCCCTGAGCCTTCCCTGACCGTTCACTTGTACAGAACCTATAATGAGTAAATCCAATTACTCTATGAACTCTCTCCTGAATTAATGGAATATTATAGTACATTCTGCACCATATAATTATCCTGAGTGTTTTCATAACACCGTGTCACTGTACGTTTGCTCTTCAAAGTGGACATTTATTATAGTCCTTGTTCAGAGTGACACTTACATTCTTTTATCAGGTCGGGGGGAATCGGTTGGAAAAACTATTTCACAAAGTGGAGGTATTTTACATTTCAGTCTCTTCCACTTCAAAGTAGCGGTCAAGACATAGCTGAATATTAAATTTATTAGAGTAGGGATCTCAAACTCTGGCCCCTAGATGTTTATTCCCTACAATTCCCAGAATTCCTTGAATACAATAACTGGCCAGAGAATCATGGGAAGTGTCGATCAGAAACATCTGTTGAGGCCAGAGTTTGCGATCCCTGTATTAACATACTGTCACGGGTCCCCCGTGGGTCTACAGTACTGGTCCCTGTACACAGTATACTATCAACACTTCCGATCCTTGGATGGTTGGTAAAGCGAACTACCTTCAGGGAATTGATCTTGTAGCACCCATCAAGGGTTAACTGGCCCCAGAATAAGAGAACAGGAGAACACACTTGTCCCCGATAGCTTAGGTCTTATTGTCGGGAGAGATGGTCAGCCTTATACCAGGAGTTACACTCAGAGCAGGGTTGTCAGGAAAAGCGAGGATTGCACACAAAGAAGAGTTCTCAGAAATAGCCGTGGTCCTACACACATCAGGGTTCTCAGATATAGCTGTGGTCATACACAGTGAGGGCAACTCACGTCAGGGCAATGAGTCTGCCCGAGCAGACTGGTTTTGAACCTGGCGGTGCAACGTCATCATGCTGTGCCCGCCTCCTGACCACCCACATGACCACCGTGAGTGTGTACTTTACTCGGTGCCTGGCCAGCGAGCAGCGAGGATGGTGATGCCAAGCACCGGATCTAATCCCTGGCAGAGGATGTGACACATACCGAACATCATAGGCATATCTGCAGGGGAACAAGGGTGACAATCCCCCCTAGATTATTCCTTACCCTCCATGTGCCCCACCCACCACCAGAAATCAGCATCCAGCTTCCCCCCACGCAGGGCCGGTGCAAGCATTTTTGTCTAGTCAGGCGAAGGTGCGTTTTGGTGCCCCCCCATCCGTGTCATGTCAAGCCAATCAGGATAGAAGTGCCATAATAATCTCTATATATGCACACATACATATATACACACTCTAGTGTCGCACCGATACCACTTTAAGACCGAGTACAAGTACCAATACGTTTTTTCAGGTATTCACCAATATCATGCCCACTCAGATACATATATACAGACCAGAACATGTCCAGATAAATATATATATACACACAGAGACCTCAGACCAGAACATGTCCAGATATATATATATATTGCCCCCAGCTCACATGGATATATTTGCCCCAGCTCACAAGGGTATATATATTGCCCCCAGCTCACATGGATATATATATATATATATCCCCAGCTCACAAGGGTATATTTGCCCCCAGCTCACATATGGGTATATTTGCCCCCATCTCACATATGGGTATATTTACCACAGCTCACACATGGGTATATTTGTCCCCAGAGCTCACACATGGGTATATTTGCCCCAGCTCACATATGGATATATTTGCCCCAACTCACACATGGGTATATTTGCCCCAGCTCACATATGGGTATATTTGCCCCAACTCACATATGGGTATATTTGCCCCAACTCACATATGGGTATATTTGCCCCAACTCACATATGGGTATATTTGTCCCAGCTCACACATGGGTATATTTGCCCCCTGCTCACATATGGGTATATTTGCCCCCAGAGCTCACACATGGATATATTTGCCCCCAGAGCTCACACATGGGTAAATTTGCCCCCAGAGCTCACACATGGATATATTTGCCCCCAGAGCTCACACATGGATATATTTGCCCCCAGAGCTCACACATGGGTAAATTTGCCCCAGCTCACATCATTCTTCCCCTCAATTAATTTCACCCCCTCAATTCATTCTCCCCCTCAATTCCTCCACCCCTTCAATTCATTCTCCCCTTTAATTCATTTCATACCCCTGCTCACACGCGCACATCACCCCTGATCACACATCACCCCAGCTCACACACACACACACACACACATCACCCCTGCTCACACACGCACATCACCCCTGATCAGACATCACCCCTGCTCACACACATCACCCCTGCTCACACACATCACCCCTGCTCACACACACACACATCACCCCTGCTCACACACATCACCCCTGCTCACACACATCACCCCTGCTCACACACACACATCACCCCTGCTCACGCATCACCCCTGCTCACACGCACACATCACCCCTGCTCACACGCGCACATCACCCCTGCTCACACACATCACCCCTGCTCACACATCACCCCTGCTCACACATCACCCCTGCTCACACACACATCACCCCTGCTCACACACACACATCACCCCTGCTCACACATCACCCCTGCTCACACGCACACATCACCCCTGCTCACACGTGCACATCACCCCTGCTCACACGCGCACATCACCCCTGCTCACACACATCACCCCTGCTCACACATCACCCCTGCTCACACACACACACATCACCCCTGCTCACACACATCACCCCTGCTCACACACATCACCCCTGCTCACACGCACACATCACCCCTGCTCACACGCACACATCACCCCTGCTCACACGCACACATCACCCCTGCTCACACATCACCCCTGCTCACACATCACCCCTGCTCACACGCACACATCACCCCTGCTCACACGCGCACATCACCCCTGCTCACACACATCACCCCTGCTCACACATCACCCCTGCTCACACACACACACACACACATCACCCCTTTTCACACACACACATCACCCCTGCTCACACATCACCCCTGCTCACACATCACCCCTGCTCACACATCACCCCTGCTCACACGCACACATCACCCCTGCTCACACGCGCACATCACCCCTGCTCACACACATCACCCCTGCTCACACATCACCCCTGCTCACACACACACACACATCACCCCTGCTCACACACATCACCCCTGCTCACACACATCACCCCTGCTCACACATCACCCCTGCTCACACACACACACACACACATCACCCCTGCTCACACACATCACCCCTGCTCATGAAATAGGAATCAGATTTGTAGGGATTTCGTGCCGCGGCGGAGAAATAATAACCAGACAGAGATTCTTCAGGAAGGCAGGATTTATTCACCAAGACTCAGTGGCATCATGGAAGGACGGCCAGCACTGAGTCCAGATGCACCTTTGCATATACATTTTTATGCCCCCGATGACACACCTTTCAGTTGGTAGTATAGATTTACAGATAACAGATAACAAAAGACCAGAATCTCATTAGCGGCCGTTCCCTCGAATCTATTCAGGAATCCTGGTTTCGGCTCATGCCCTGAGGGGTCTTGCTTGCTGGACACCTGGACAAACTTCTTTTGCACACGGTTTAAGACTTTGCACACGGTTCACTGCTTTGCACACGTTCAGTTTAACCCTTTGTATACTGTATTAAGTTGTATCAGTTTAAGGTTACATAATCATTTTAATACAAAGCATATTTCGCCAACCCATTCCTCCTTCATTCCCCCCTTTTGGCCATGAGTCCATGCTTTCATGGGCTCCTAGCCAAATATAAAATACCCGGGTACCAAAGGATAACAGCAATGCTGAGTCTGTGTGCCCTGTATTCGGGTGCTACACCATGAGGGATCTATAATTAGGTTGGGGTTGATTTTTCTCGTTGGCCGTGCAGTGGGCCAGGATACATAAAATGACTTTATACCCCAAATAACAGACCAAGATAACAATACCAATCATGAGAATAACAGAAACAGTGTTGTAGGGACCCAAAATGGAACCAAAGAATCTTCAATTAAATAACTACATATAAAGTGGGTGGAAATCCCTCACAGCGGCCACTAGTGTATAATTAAATAACTAGAGTGGCATATTTCATATCTAGGGATTTGGATCACTCTTTTTAAATTTTTTTCAACGACTGAGTAAACACTGTATGTGATTAAAGCAGAGAACACAAGACTAGATCAGGAGTACTATCATGGTTGCAGGGTACAGTTTTACTACAGACCCAGCAGTCTTACAGCCCAAGTGGTTAGTAACCACATATTTATATTAACAGATTCTGGGGTACCAGGCTTCATTTGTCACGGTGCTGCACAAGGCTAGCAGTTGGATTTACGGGCTGGTATACATGGGGTATTCTCGGATCAATCGAGGGAATACATAACTCAATATACAGAAAACTCAGTTATCGATACATTTACAAGGGAACCAATTACAACTGCTCCCTTGTGTTTCTCCAGAACTCCTTTTCCGCTTGGTTTCCATTCTTCAACTGTGCGACGGCACCTCAGCTTCCGGAGTGAGGGCTGCAGAGTAGACGATCTGTGAAGAATAGTTTCGCGGGCAGCCCTTTGGGCTAAAAACCCGTCTTTCCCTCGTTGGCAAGTGACCAGGCGTTATTATGTCCTTCGAAATCACTCGCTAGCGGATATGAGAAGGTCGGTAAAAAGAGAGTGTGAGGCACAATTTTTCATGGGTAACCTCTTGGCTACCCGTCTTTCCCTCGCTGGCAGGTGGTCAGGCCTTATTGTGTCCCTCAAAACCACCTACTTGCTGATATCAGAAGGTAGCTGTGAGACGCAGTCTCAGAGGATTGTCTGGATCAGGAGGACTTCTCCACTTTGGATCCGCAGATAGCAGAGGAGGTGCAGGTGGTTTCAGACGAGAGTGGTGTATCCAGGGAACACTTCTGGAACTTTTACGGCCATCTGTGCAGGACGGACAAGGAGCGGACTAACTGGATCACTTGGTGACAGAGGTTGCTTTCACCCAGAGTCCTTTAGTCATGGTTTTTATCAGCGGATTAGGAAGTCCAAACAACAATTTAGAGACTGAGGTTCAGAGGAGCACTTGGACTTCACCGGATGTGGAACAGGACCATAGGTAAGGCTTCCAGCCACTTCAGAGAAGTTACTTGGCACATTTTTGCAAGCCATTTTTTTTTTTTTCAGAGCTTTGAGACGGTAGGCTGTACTCAACTTCCACCTGATCTGTAGGGCTTAGGCCAAAGCCTGTAGTATTTGATGGACAAAGGCGGGCCCATTATCAGAGCCGATCTCCGAAGATATCACATATTGTGGAATGATCTCATACATGAGACATCGGACTACTTCTGTGGTCTTTTCTGTACAGGTGTGGTGCTCTTCTACCCAGCCGTTTAAGGTACAGATGAACACCAGGAGGTATTTGTAGCCTTTACAGAGGGGCATAACTGTGAAGTCCACCTGTAGAAATAACATTGTATCAGTCCTACAGAGACTCTACCCGGAGGCAAGATAGGTCTCTGTCTGGGGTTGTTTTTGGCACAAGTGGGGCATTGCTGAGTCACAGTCTTACAGAGGGATGGCAGGTGTGGCACATAGAACTTGAACTCTAACTGTTTCTCCATAGCAGTCTTTCCGCTGTGCGTACTATTATGCAGACTCCAGACTAACTCTGGGGCTATGGTAGAGGGTACCACAATACTGTTGTCTTTCAGAATATACCATCCACTGGAGTCGTAGGCACCAGGCTCAGAAATTAACCATTCATGATCCGTTTCAGAGTATACAGAAACTCATTCCATCAGTGGTGCAGGAATCAGGGTGGCCACAACTGGCAGCTTCCTTGGCGGCTTAGTCAGCTTTACGGTTTTCTCGGGGGAACAACTTCTTTTCCCTTCTGATGTCCCTGGCAGTGGATAACACTCACTGCTTCAGGTATCCAGATGGCTTCCAAAAGGACTAGAACCTCGGAGGCATACTTGGCTTGTTTTTCATGTCCCCCCCCCCTTTGTGGATTCATACAGAGGTTTTGCTGTTACTGCGTAGAATCTGATGTCTACTCTTAGGGGGTGGGTATACGGCAGACCTCTTCTTTCTGGACGGCCAACTGGGGCGTATTCCACGATGAGACACAGAACTTCAGAACCCCATATTTGAGAAGGCACTGCAGGGTGCCATCAATCACCACCTCATTAGAGTCACCTGGCATTTTACAGAACAGAATTCAGTTTTTCATTAGTCTTTCAGCGGGTCGTGTTCGTTTCTTTTCCAGTCTCTTTAGCATGGTGGAAGAAGAAATAACACTATTTGCACTGTCTCTTTCCAAAAGCTGTCTTTGGAGGCAAAGTAACATGTTTCACTTTTTGGGGGCTACAATAGTGTCTGGGGTCATTTTTGCTGCAACTGTGTCTGCACTCTACACCCGGTCCATCTTTGACAATGTGCTTGGTAGGGTTTCCCCAAAAACATCACCACATCCACACTCACAACTGCTCTATTTTCTTCTCTATTCCCTTTGTTTCCAGTCACTCCCCATCCCTTACATTCATATGAATCAGGACCCCCAGAGGCTGAGGGTGGGGCTCTCCACCAGTTGCTCTTTTCATGAAGGGGTATGGGATTTCGGAGATACCTGGAATAGGGGCGTTTATCTGAGTGGGACCAGGGCTGGCAGGGCTCTATCAGGGAGGATACCATCAATTTCATTCTTAGACACACCCGACCTTGTCAATTTATGCCATACTTGCCGCCTAGACATTTACATCTGATAGTTCTCACGTTCACTCCTAACCTTCTCCATCAAGTCAATTTTACACCCATTTTAACAATCTTGTTCTCATACAAGCAGTGAAATCTTCCATATCAGGTCCCTCCCAGTTCTTTGCAGTCAATCCCACCACACATCCCGCATCATGTGAACCCTGTGAATGACATCTTCCATTATAATACAGGGGGATGTGGACTCTAATCTGCATGTAAAGGGAACACATGGGCCTGTCTGATGACATCCATTAAAAAGGGACATTAACTCTCACAGATCTGGATCGCCTGAAGGCATTTCTAACTTGTGAACATGGGACAGCTTAACCTTACATCCCCAACTTCTGATGCATTGAAACACACACAAATATTCTTAAAAATCTACTCGGCTGGTTTAACCAGCTTATTTAACAGTAACTGGGCAATTCATCTTCTTATCAGGACAATCAAATCACCTCTTGGTTTTAATGGACTTCAAACATTCCTCAGCAGTCAAAACCAGTTTTTCTTTTTATTAATTGCAGGTCTCTAATTTATTCCTTTCATTCACTGCCTTCTGTACACGGTTCATTATCATCCATCCAATCTTAGCAGCACATTTACGTTCACTTTTACTGTATGTACTGAAATTTAAGCTGCGATTCACCTAAATCTGGATCAGAATCTGAAATAGCACCTAAGAATTGATCCATATTTTGCAATACAATTTGCAACTTTCTTTCCAAATAAAGGCAACGTAACAAACTTAAAAACAGCAGCAATTCTAAAGCAGACTAGTGAAACCGTCTT
Source organism: Leptobrachium leishanense (assembly GCA_009667805.1). Lineage (NCBI taxonomy): Eukaryota > Metazoa > Chordata > Amphibia > Anura > Megophryidae > Leptobrachium > Leptobrachium leishanense. Next base: position 24,183,586 of record CM019071.1, on the reverse strand, counting down.
AATTATCAAACGCACATCACTCGCTAGAGCTTTTTAATATTAGGTGATATCCTGCTTGATATGCCTTTTAAAATACTTTGCGTTGCTATGGATGAACTATTTGCGCCACGGTTGTACAATTATAGCAAAGTCATCAGCATGTGGCTATGCCCAAAATGGCGGACAGCTATGTGCTTGCCATGCGGCCTTAAAATGGCGGACAGCCACTTGCTTAATGAAAAGCAACAAGCGACATTGTACAGAGCCATAAATGCACTTAATATCATCCAAAAAAAACAATGCAATATCTTGTATTCAGGCAGGGTATCTCTAATCGCAGAACCTATACATAGATTCAGGGCATTTCACAACCTTCATAAAGGACCCCTTATTAGTACAAAATATATATATATATACACATATATCCAACCAGACTTTATGCAAACACAAAAAGAACTCTTAGGGTAGTTAACCCTTTCTTGTATCACATTAATGCACAATGTGGCAGCAAAGCATAAGGAATCCTAGCGAATCCCCAGCACAGTATTTTGTGGATATATGAAGCGCTGCATTACGCTCTTTTGGACATTTGTTATATGCACCTTATACAGTCACAAGCATTTACAAAGCGCCAACAAGTTCTGTAGCGTTGTACAAAGGGAGAGTCAGAATAACAAATATGCATACATTACACACTGTGAACTATATATCATTTTTTTAAAAAACCTTTTTGATATCTGTTTTATTACCTGCGCAGGTTTTTATTACTTGCTAAAGCTCCTGTTTTATATGTATAATACTTGTACATTATGGAGCTCATTATACAGTATTTAGCAGCTTGATGGGTTTTTTCATATTTTAATACTGGAACAGAAACAATACATCACTTCAGATTTTTACTAATTATTAGGGGGGCACCCGGCGCGAGCCAAGGTGGGCCCTTTATACTGGATATTTAACCACCCTTAAGGTAGGTTTTTCTGCAGCTACATAAACAGACCACACAGCTACATAGACAGACCACACAGATACATAGACAGACCAGACAGCTACATAGACAGACCAGACAGATACATAGACAGACCAGACAGATACATAGACAGAGCACACAGATACATAGACCGACCAGACAGCTACATAGACAGACCAGACAGATACATAGACAGACCAGACAGCTACATAGACAGACCAGACAGATACATAGACAGACCAGACAGCTACATAGACAGACCAGACAGATACATAGACAGAGCACACAGATACATAGACAGACCAGACAGCTACATAGACAGACCAGACAGATACATAGACAGACCAGACAGCTACATAGACAGACCAGACAGATACATAGACAGACCACACAGATACATAGACAGACCACACAGCTACATAGACAGACCACACAGCTACATAGACAGACCACACACTAGACAAGAATAATAACGAACAACTAAAGGGATCCCTAAACACTAGGACAGACAGAAAGGACTTAATACGAACTGAATATAATGTTGCTGGGTTATACACAGACAGGACACAAGCAACATTCAATAGAATTGTCAGAACCGGAGCCAAAGGATCAAGAACCAGGAGAGAATGTCAGACAAGCCAAGATCAGATACCAGAGAGGGAAGTCAGAACAGCCAGGAAACGGTACACAGAATATCAGTAAATATCACACGAGGCTTACACAGGAGAAACGTCAGAAACAAACCAAAATCATACACAGGATTACCAAGACTGCGCTCTTATACAGAGAGCAGACACCAAGCGCTTATACAGAGGCACTGATACAGTTGTGTTCAAAATTATTCAACCCCCACTGAAATTGAGTGTTTTGGCCAGTTTGACATTGATTTGGATCATTCAGTCACCTTGCTTACAATTAAATCAAAGAGGCACGTGTAGGTCAGACAAATATAACATAACATTTATAATGAAATAACCACAAATGTCTTTTCTGTGCTCACATCATTATCAGTTTTATTCAACCCCCAAGTGACATTCAATCTTAGTACTTAGTACAACATCCTTTTACAGTTATAACAGCTTTAAATGTGAAGCATAGCTTGACACAAGTGTCTTGCAGCGATCCACGGGTATCTTCGCCCATTCGTCATGGGCAAAAGCCTCCAGTTCAGTCACATTCTTAGGCTTGCGCACTGCAACTGCTTTCTTTAAGTCCCACCAGAGCTTCTCAATCGGATTTAAGTCAGGTGACTGCGATGGCCACTCCAAAATGTTCCAGACTTTAATCTGCAACCATGCTCTAGTGGACTTGGAGGTATGCTTGGGATCATTGTCCTGTTGAAAGGTCCAACATCTCCCAAGCCTCAGGTTTGTGACGGACTGCATCACATTGTCATCCAATATCTCCTGGTACTGAAGAGAATTCATGGTACCTTGCACACGCTGAAGCTTCCCTGAACCTGCAGAAGCAAAACAGCCCCAAAGCATGATTGACCCCCCGCCATGCTTCACAGTAGGCAAGGTGTTCTTTTCTTCATAGGCCTTGTTCTTCCTCCTCCAAACATAGCGTTGATCCATGGGCCCAAACAGTTCTAATTTTGTTTCATCAGTCCACAGAACACTATCCCAAAACTTCTGTGGTTTGTCCACATGACTTTTGGCATACTGCAGTCGACTCTTCTTATTCTTTGGAGACAGCAAGGGGGTGCGCCTGGGAGTTCTGGCATGGAGGCCTTCATTACACAGTGTGCGCCGTATTGTCTGAGCTGAAACTTCAGTACCCACATCTGACAAATCTTTTCTCAGTTCCTCAGCAGTCACACGGGGACTTTTCTCCACTCTACGCTTCAGGTAGCGCACAGCAGTCGAAGTCAGCATCTTCTTTCTGCCACGACCAGGTTGCATTTCAACAGTGCCCTTTGCCTTGAATTTGCGAATGATGCTTCCTATGGTCTCTCTTGGTATGTTTAACATCTTTGTAATCTTCTTATAGCCATTGCTCTTCCTGTGAAGAGTAATCACCTCTTCTCTTGTCTTCCTGGACCATTCTCTTGACTTCACCATGTTTGTAACCACACCAGTAAATGTCTAGAAGGAGCTGAGTATCACAGTCATTTTAAAGCTGCCTAATTGGTGCTTATTATGTTTTATTGCTGCTCCGTGACATCCACAGGTGTTTTCAATACCTGATTGAAAACACTTGAATGAACCTCTGTTCTTCAGAGTGGTAGTCTTTAAGGGGTTGAATAATTGTGTCAATGAAGAATTCACAAAAGAAACATTTACTACTGTATTACAAAACCAATTGATGTCATTTTAGTTGCATATGGTTCTTTAAAAAGTCCTTGTAGGATTTCATTCTGAATACAATTACAAATGTACACTAAATTCCCTAAAACCCTTTACAGCATTGGGGGTTGAATAATTTTGAACACAACTGTATATACTCAGAGTCGACACTGAGCACTATACAGAGAGCAGCGCTTATACAGAAACACTGATAGCAGATACAGACCTGGATGAGCTTTCACACATATACACACTTCATGCACTTCTCGGAGTTTGCTTCAGAAAACACATCACAGCAGCCCATCCAGAAATACTCCAGAACCAACAACATGTCCCAAGGCGTCCCCTTGTACTGGGAAAACTTCCGACCCATAATAATACACTCTATGCTGTTCAACAGTTCGCTCTTAGATTGGCTTCCCCACTATCTGGGTAGGCTCGCAAGCATACACACGGACTCTCTCACACACAATACCAAGACCAGAACCTGCAAAGGGAGGGTGATCAAGTCTCCCCTCTTCTCCAGATAGGAGAAGGCACAGACAAACAGACAGATGCAGTATACTGACCATTCAGACGCTAGCGCTGGACTGACTTCCTGAAGACTCATAATGGATATCAGCCTGGATCACAGAGATAGGGAGAACCGGGGAGCAGGTGAAGATCCCGATTCAGACAAAACGTCTGTGGCGGCAACCGAAGACATTCAACCCACCCCGGTCCTCGAAGTCGCTGCCATCAGGAATCCTCAACGCACGCGGCAGGAGATCCTCAGGTGCCCCGATCAAAAAGACAGGGCAGTGGTTTCCCGGCCAACGCACCATATGAAATAGGAATCAGATTTGTAGGGATTTCGTGCCGCGGCGGAGAAATAATAACCAGACAGAGATTCTTCAGGAAGGCAGGATTTATTCACCGAGACTCAGTGGCATCATGGAAGGCGGCCAGCACTGAGTCCAGATGCACCTTTGCATATACATTTTATAGCCCCCGATGACACACCTTTCAGTTGGTAGTATAGATTTACAGATAACAGATAAAAAAAAGACCAGAATCTCATTTAGCGGCCGTTCCCTCGAATCTATTCGGAATCCTGGTTTCGGCTCATGCCCTGAGGGGTCTTGCTTGCTGGACACCTGGACAAACTTCTTTTGCACACGGTTTAAGACTTTGCACATGGTTCACTGCTTTGCACACGTTCAGTTTAACCCTTTGTATACTGTATTAAGTTGTATCAGTTTAAGGTTACATAATCATTTTAATACAAAGCATATTTCGCCAACCCATTGTCACGGTGGCTCAGGGGATGGGGCGCCTGGCAGCAGCTTCCTCGCTGCTCGCTGGCCAGGCGCCGAATGTAAGCGCTTCCGGGCCCGCTCACGTGGGACGCCGAGGGGCGGGGCCTGGCGCTGTGACGCGGACCCGCCGGGTTTAAAACCCAGTCTCTCCCATACACCGGTGCCCTGACGTGGTATTCACCTCCCGCAGAGCTCTTGTGATTTTTGGCTATCTCCTGTGTATGATCCTTGGCATTGGCAAACGAATCCTCTTGTGTATAACCCTTGGCATTGGCAAACGAACCCTCCTGTGTATGACCCTTGGCATTGGCAAACGAACCCTCCTGTGTATGACCCTTGGCATTGGCAAACGAACCCTCCTGTGTATGACCCTTGGCATTGGCAAACGAACCCTCCTGTGTATGACCCTTGGCATTGGCAAACGAACCCTCCTGTGTATGACCCCTGGTATTGGCATTTACTCTGCTCTAGGTTCTGCCCTTAACGTTGGTACCGAGGTCAGTCTATGTGGCATCCTAAGCACGCATCAGATTACCTCTGCTATTACTAAAGTCCTAGGGAGGACTTGTGATCTGTTCTGTACCCCTGTCTGGTATTTCCTTTCTTTGTCTGTTACCTGCTTCATTGTCTACATAGCTTTGCCGACCATTCAAGGATCGGAAGAGTAGAAAGGGAGCTACAGAAAGAGATATATATCTTGGTAGTCAGAAGGATTCGTGACGATACTCTATTCCATACCTCTGTCTGGTGTTACCCCTTGTCTATCTATTGTCTGGTTAATTGTCTTTCTAGTTTCGCCGACCATTCAAGGATCGGAAGGGTAGAGAGCGGTCTGCGTAAAGGGACCACACTTCTGGTAATCAGAGGGATCCGTGACATTACGTCAGGGCCAATGGATCCCGCAGACCTCTCTAACCAGCTGGCACGTATCGCAGCCAGACAAGAGGAACAAGACCATAGGATGGACCAGATTTCTCTCGCTCTGCAAACCCTGTTAAATCGGTCCAATACAGGTATCACAAACCCTCCAGATCCAGTGTTACCTAGGGTCAGTCCCGTCCCCCCTGAAGGACATAGGCTTAGTATGAAGGCACCCCTACGCTATGATGGTACACCAAGCCTATGTCGGGGTTTTTTGACTCAACTCGAGATTTTGTTTGAGAACAATCCAGGTTCTTGTATGTCTGATAAAGCCAAAGTAGGATATCTGATTAATCATTTAACAGAAAAAGCTTTATTGTGGGCTACGCCGTTGTGGGAAAATAAGAAACCCATCATTTATGACTATGAGGGTTTTACCTCTGAGTTAAAACGTACCTTTGATCCCTCTAGAAGGGCTACCAATGCGGGTAGGTCCTTGTTTCACATCAAACAAGGTAATAAGAGGGTCGCCGATTATGCCATAGAGTTTAAGACTTTGGTTTCTGAAGTACTTTGCCGAACGACGTTTTTAACCTTAGCCTTTACCGAAGGCTTGAACGAGGCTTTTATGTTTGAACTGGCTCCCTTAAAATTACCAGAAAGTCTGGACCACCTGATAGATTTCTGTATGGCCATGGACGATCAAATCAGGGAAAGGAGACACCCCAGAGATAGACCCAGAAGGGTCTTGCCTCCTTTACCCTCGTTACCCAGACACCCAGTACATCAGGTGGTTCGGAGAATGTAAAAACAGATTTACCGGTCGTTGAACCCATGCAAATAGGGAGGACAGGTATTTCAGAAGCAGAAAAAGCTCACAGAAGAGAAAAGGGGCTCTGCTTTTATTGTGCAGGGGCAGATCACTTCCGCCTTCAATGTCCTCAGAGACCCAGGGTTGGCAGGACTGAACATAGCAGAGTGGGATTCAGAACAGGAGACACCCAGGTTGTCGTTCTCTGTGTGCCTCCTTTGTGGATAATGAGAAAAAAAAATCCAGGATTCTGTTACCGGTCTCCCTAACCTGGGAGGGGGTTCACCTCAAGACTGAGGCGTTTTTGGACTCTGGGGCCTCAGGCAATTTTATGGATAAGAATTTTGCTGCCAAAAACCTCATACCACTGGTTCTCAGGGAAAGACCTCTAAGGGTGGAGGCCATAGATGGTAACCCCCTGGCATGTCCACATATCACTCACGATACAGTCGATGTATGTATGAAAGTAGGAGTTTTACACCAGGAGACAATAAGATTTCAAATCATTGAATCACCCTCATGTCCTGTCGTCCTTGGGTTTCCATGGCTAACAGAGCACAACCCAGTAGTCGATTGGGTCCAGAGAGACATAAAATGTTGGGCTCAGAGTTGTCAGTCTAAGTGCCTAGGCACAGTTAATGTGATTGGTAGCCTCAATATTGCCACAGCTCCTCCTTTGTCCACGGAGGTTCCGGAATGTTACCTGGCATTAAGGAGGTGTTCTCTAAAGCCAGGACTGAGGTCCTACCACCACATCGTCCATATGACTGTGCCATTGACTTGCTCCCCGGTACGATGCCTCCTAGGGGTCACGTATACCCTTTGTCACAAAGGGAGAACGACATTATGGAGGAATATATAAGGGAGAATCTGGACCGAGGATTCATTAGACGGTCCTCCTCTCCAGCAGGAGCAGGTTTCTTTTTTGTTTCCAAGAAAGAGGGAGATCTGCGACCTTGCATCGACTATAGGGGTTTAAATAGGATCACTATAAGAAATGCATATCCCATACCTCTCATAACAGAATTGTTTGACCGATTAAAAGGGGCTCGTGTCTATACTAAGCTTGATTTACGCGGAGCGTACAACCTGGTCAGGGTTAAAAAGGGAGACGAATGGAAAACGGCTTTTAATACACGTAGCGGGCATTATGAATACCTGGTGATGCCTTTTGGGTTGTGTAATGCGCCAGCCGTCTTTCAGGACCTTATAAACGACACTCTAAGGGATTTTCTGCAAGAATTCGTCATAGTATATCTGGATGATATCCTGATATACTCTCCTGATGTGGACACTCATCATGTCCACGTGAAACAAGTGTTGAAAAAACTATTGAAGGCTGGATTGTACTGTAAGCTAGAAAAATGTCTATTCGACATAGTAACTGTGCAATTCCTTGGTTATATTATAACTCCTGGGGGTTTTCAAATGGATCCCAAGAAGCTCTCAGCTATTCTTGACTGGCCTCTACCCCAAGGACTTAAAGCCATTCAGAGGTTTCTGGGGTTTACGAACTATTACCGAAGGTTCATTAAAGATTTTTCGGCCTTGGTGGCCCCCTCACGGCTATGACAAAGAAAGGGGTGGGAAACCAGAAATGGACACCTCAAGCCACTCAAGCCTTTGAGGCACTAAAACAAGCCTTTACTACTGCCCCTGTTCTCCGGCATCCAGATCCGGCTCTGCCTTTCCAATTAGAAGTTGACGCCTCCGAACTAGGTCTTGGTGCAGTCTTGTCCCAAAGGGAGGCTCCTGACAAACCCTTGCATCCATGCGGCTTCTATTCTCGGAAGTTGTCCCCGGCAGAGAAGAACTATGACATTGGAAATAGAGAATTGTTAGCAGTCATAGCGGCCTTGGCTGAATGGAGATACTTATTAGAAGGGTCTAAGGACCCCATTGTTATCATAACCGACCATAAGAATCTCACGTACATTGGAGATGCCAAACGTTTAAACTCCAGACAAGCGAGATGGTCATTGTTTCTTTCAAGTTTTAATTTCGTACTTACCTATAGACCTGGGTCCAGAAACATCAAAGCAGACGCATTGTCGAGACAGTATGAGTCTTATGAACATAATATCCAAGATCAGCATCCCATTGTACCCCAGGAGAGGATTATAGCCGCTACCACGATTAGTGTTTCGTCTCCTCTAATGAAAAGGTTGCAGACCGTCCAGGGCGCAGCTCCTGGGGGAAAACCTCCTGCGAGACTCTTTGTACCTGAGAACGAAAGAGAGGAAGTACTTAACATCTATCATGATAATAAAACTTCCGGGCATATGGGTATCACCAAGACTGTGTCTAGTATCAGTAAACTCCTCTGGTGGCCCACATTGCGCCGAGATGTCAAAGATTACATTGCCGTGTGCGAAGTGTGCACAAGGCAGAAAAGTCCAAAACAGCACCCATTGGCTTACTCCAGCCTTTGCCGATCCCCGAACGACCCTGGTCACATGTAGCCATGGATTTTATCGTAGAGTTACCTGAGTCAAGAGGGAATACAGTGATACTTACGATCATAGATCGATTTTCCAAGATGGGTCACTATGTTCCTCTTCAGAAACTACCTTCGGCAGCTGAACTGGTGCCCATATTCATTGCCAATGTGGTCCGCATTCACGGTGTCCCTCGGGAGATAGTCTCTGATAGGGGGACCCAATTCATCTCAGGATTCTGGAGAGGGTTTTGTAAGAACGTGGGGATAGACCTCTCTTTCTCTTCGGCCTATCACCCCCAGAGACCAACGGAGCAGCAGAACGAGCAAACCAAAACGTAGAGAAATATCTCAGGTGCTTCATCTCAGAACAACAAGATAACTGGTCAGATCTGCTACCGTGGGCAGAATATGCTATTAACAGCGCAGTAAGTGAATCCACAGGTCATTCTCCTTTCTTCACTGTTTATGGCTTTGATCCTCCCGTGCTCCCCGATACGTTTCCTGATTCCACGATTCCTGCTTTAGATAAACAACTGGCATCATTGAAAGAGACTTGGGGGAGAGTGAGACGGGCACTGGAGGAAAGTAGTGCCATCCAGAAAACTAAGGCCGACAGACACAGGAGGCAGGCACCCGTGTATCAAGTTGGGGACAGGGTTTGGCTGTCTTCACGTAACATCAAGCTCTTAGTGCCTTCCATGAAGTTGGCTCCTAGGTATATCGGCCCCTATAAGATACTACGGCGACTCAACCCTGTCTCCTATGCTTTGGCGTTACCCCCCCATTTTAAAATACACAATGTATTCCATGTGAACCTTTTGAAGCCGCTGTTATGTAACCGGTACACCAAAGTCCATGCTCCACCGCCTCCTGTCTCTGTGGAGGGCGAGGAGGAATTCGAAGTTCAGGCCATTCTGGGTGCCAGGCTGTCTAGGGGGTCCTTGCAGTATTTGGTCGATTGGGTGGGGTACGGTCCGGAGGATCGTTCTTGGGTACCGGCTGCGGAAGTCCATGCTCCTAGGCTAGTGAAGGCCTTCTATTTAGCGCATCCCCGTGCCCTGGGGGTCGTCCAGTGGCCGCCCCTGGAGGGGGGGTTCTGTCACGGTGGCTCAGGGGATGGGGCGCCTGGCAGCAGCTTCCTCGCTGCTCGCTGGCCAGGCGCCGAATGTAAGCGCTTCCGGGCCCGCTCACGTGTGACGCCGAGGGGCGGGGCCTGGCGCTGTGACGCGGACCCGCCGGGTTTAAAACCCAGTCTCTCCCATACACCGGTGCCCTGACGTGGTATTCACCTCCCGCAGAGCTCTTGTGATTTTTGGCTATCTCCTGTGTATGATCCTTGGCATTGGCAAACGAATCCTCTTGTGTATAACCCTTGGCATTGGCAAACGAACCCTCCTGTGTATGACCCTTGGCATTGGCAAACGAACCCTCCTGTGTATGACCCTTGGCATTGGCAAACGAACCCTCCTGTGTATGACCCTTGGCATTGGCAAACGAACCCTCCTGTGTATGACCCTTGGCATTGGCAAACGAACCCTCCTGTGTATGACCCCTGGTATTGGCATTTACTCTGCTCTAGGTTCTGCCCTTAACGTTGGTACCGAGGTCAGTCTATGTGGCATCCTAAGCACGCATCAGATTACCTCTGCTATTACTAAAGTCCTAGGGAGGACTTGTGATCTGTTCTGTACCCCTGTCTGGTATTTCCCTTTCTTTGTCTGTTACCTGCTTCATTGTCTACATAGCTTTGCCGACCATTCAAGGATCGGAAGAGTAGAAAGGGAGCTACAGAAAGAGATATATATCTTGGTAGTCAGAAGGATTCGTGACGATACTCTATTCCATACCTCTGTCTGGTGTTACCCCTTGTCTATCTATTGTCTGGTTAATTGGTCTTTCTAGTTTCGCCGACCATTCAAGGATCGGAAGGGTAGAGAGCGGTCTGCGTAAAGGGACCACACTTCTGGTAATCAGAGGGATCCGTGACACCCATTCCTCCTTCACTCACACATCACCCCTGCTCACACACACACACACATCACCCCTGCTCACACATCACCCCTGCTCACACACACATCACCCCTGCTCACACACACACACATCACCCCTGCTCACACAAACAAACATCACCCCTGCTCACACACACATACATCACCCCTGCTCACACACACATACATCACCCCTGCTCACACACACATACATCACCCCTGCACACACACACCCACCCCCATACTCACACCCACCTCCCCATACTCACACCCACCTCCCCATGCTCACACACACCTCCCCATGCTCACACACACCCAATGCTCTCATTCACCCATGCTCACACACACAGACACACACTCCATGCTTACACACCCACCTCCCCATGCTCACCCCCATACTCACACCCCCTGCTTGCTACTTACCCTAGGATTCAAATCCCTGGCTGCCTCCATGTTACAGCTCAGCTGGTCTCTCTCCACTCCCCCCACCCTGCACGTGCTGGACACTTCCTGCACATGAGCAGGGGAGGGAGGCTCTGCTAGCTGCTGTGAGGAGGAAGGGGGTGGATGGGCGGGGCCAGCATCTTCCCATGTGAGCTGTGGTCTGGCAGCCTCGTCTTCCTCCTCCCCTGCACCCCCCCCGCAGGGCCTTTACTTCCGGTGCAGCGTGTGGGAGTGGGATCCCACACGCTGCCGAGTAAATGGGAAACCTTGTGCCTGATCCTTGCAAGGCCTCCGCTCGCTGGGTGGTCCAGATTTTTCCGCCCCTCAACTGGCAGAAAGCCAGAATAGTAAGGCAGCCGCCTGTGCTGCCTTACACTAGCGCCGGCCCTGCCCCCACGTCTTCGGACCGCTGTATCTCCATCTCTGTGCACTTTATATGGTTGATTTGAGATGTCATTGGAAATGGCAGAGTCTGGCCTTTCCAACATAACCATATTCAGTTTAAAATAAAAGTCATAAATTTTTTTATAAAAACATATTTTTTTTTTCACAGGGCTGAAATGGCTCGGCAGTGAAGGGGTTGACGGTCAGACTATATATTACACCAGGCCTCAAAATTTCCACTCGCCTGCTCGCATTTGGCGAGTGGAAGTTACATGACGGCGAGTGGGAATGCAGAGGTATGGCTGTATAGGAGTTAGGTGGGGCAACTAGTGGCGAGTAACTCTTAAGGCCTGGCTAATAGCTTGGAACATGAAATTTTGAGGCCTGTATTACACTGTATATTACATTTTGTTTTCCTTTGGTTTAGTTGTGTATTAAGGGCTAATGGGCTGGCTTCATCCCTCACAGTGTATACATTTTATGTTTTCCCTCGATTAATGGCATTTTAGGGGTTAATGGGTAGGTTACATGCCACGCTGTTTATTATTTTTATTTTATTTCCCTGGTTTTATGGCATTTTAGGGGTTATTACGGAAGTTACAATCTAAAGGATCTATTCATCTTTAGATCCTTTGTTTTTGTCACATTTCGGGGAATCCATTTCGCCGAAAATATGGTGAATTCCCTATTTAGTGAGTGGTCATCATAATTTGCGAAAAATGAAGTTGCTGAAGCAGTTATCGGACGTCAGCGTAAACTGCCGAATTGCGGAAAATAAAATATTGAATTTAAGTATCAGGGCGCCACTTTACTCTGAGATTTTGGAATATCTGGCATCTCCTCCTGGATGGCCTCCCACCACCTAAAGATCAACATGTCAAAGACTGAGCTCCTACTTATTCCTCCCTCTAATGCCTCCCCACCTCCTGACTTCTCTATCACGGTGGAGGGTATCACCATCTCCCCATCAAACCAAGCTCGCTGTCTTGGAGTTACACTGGACTCTGCTCTTTCCTTCATCCCCCACATCAAGTCTCTTTCCTCCTCCTGCCGATACCAACTGCGTAATATTTCCAGAATTCGGCCATTTCTTACCGCGGTCACCACAAAACAACTCATACACGCCCTGGTAATCTCCCGACTCGACTATTGCAATAATCTCTTATCTGGCCTCCCTCTGTCCCGCCTCTCCCCCCTACAATCCATCCTGAACGCCTCCGCCAGGCTAATTCACCTCACCCGCCGCTCTGTCTCTGCCGCTCCCTCTGCGAGTCCCTTCACTGGCTCCCCATCCACTGCAGAATTAAGTTCAAAATCCTTATCCTTACCTACAAAACCCTCACTAACTCAGCGCCCCACTACCTGTCCTCACTAATCACCAAATACACCCCAGCCCGCTCCCTAAGGTCAAACAGTGACCTGCGCCTAGCTTCTCCCCGCATCACCTCTTCCCATGATAGACTGCAGGATTTCTCACACGCAGCCCCCACTCTCTGGAACGCTCTCCCTCGTGCTGTCAGACTTTCCCCTAACTTCTCTTCTTTCAAACGCTCCCTGAAAACATTCCTATTTAGGGAAGCCTACCACCCAACTCACTGACGCAACCATCAATCACTCTCACCTTACAGTCCTCTCCTCCTGTTTCCAACCCCAACCCTCCTAGATTGTGAGTTCCTACGGGAATAGGGCCCTCATCTCCTCCTGTACTGTTTGTCAAACGTTGTTCAATGTATTGTAACCCTGTCTGTACTGTGCTTATTGTACAGCGCTGCGGAATATGCTGGCGCTTTATAAATAAATAATAATAATAATAATAATCTTATTTATATATACTTATTTAGTTTTTTTTAGTGGTATGATTTAGTGGCAAAAAGTATTAGTGCCCCCCAGATTTGACTGTGGTATCTTATGAGCCCCCCCAATACATAGTTCCTAGAGTTGCCACCTCGTAACATACAGTACACATTGAATTCACACATGAAACTTGTACACGCAGGCTTGTCTGGACATAAGATGCTCTTCCTATTGCTTAAGATCCTAATCAATACAGCTCGCACCACCATACAGTGTTTAGAAATCCGTGTGTGCACACAGATTAATGCGTGCAATGAGTGCTTTAACCACCTACAATTTAGAGCAGTCCTGGTAGATTAATCCATGCTCAGTTCAATATTTATTTTCGTTGTTATCAGGAGTGTAACTACTGTAATAAATCTAAATGACTCGAACACTCCAGATGTTTGATAAGAGTGCTTTTTTAATGATACATTTTTCAAAGGCAGAAAAAAGAGCAGCAGTCGATTTGCTCTCTCTGTGTCGCTGGTCAATATTTAACCATAATGGAAATAATTTATTTTTACGATATACTTTAATAAATGAGCACCTTGAAAAATAAAAATGCAATTTATGCAAAAAAATCAATAAAACATATAAATTAAATCTCAGAAATTGTCATCAGCGTGCAAAGGAAACTCAATCTTTCGACAGGTTCTAGAACTGTAGGGCTGTATTCCAGCCATGCCGTTAGTATCGGTGAGAGAGTGTAAAGACCCCACCTGTTAAATCTAATGGTTCATCCACATCTGTATTGTCTAAACAACAGAACACAAAGCTGATTTGTGTCAAAGCAGATAGTTAGCTTTATTGACAATATACAGTTGTGTTCAAAATTATTCAACCCCCAATGCTGTAAAGGGTTTTAGGGAATTTAGTGTACATTATTATTTATTATTATTATTCTTTATTTATAAAGCGCCAGCATATTCCGCAGCGCTGTACAATAAGCACAGTATAGACAGGGTTACAATACATTGAACAACATTTGACAAACAGTACAGGAGGAGATGAGGGCCCTATTCCCGTAGGAACTCACAATCTGGGAGGGTTGGGGTTGGAAACAGGAGGAGAGGACTGTAAGGTGAGAGTGATTGATGGTTGCATTTGTAATTGTATTCAGAATGAAATCCTACAAGGACTTTTTAAAGAACCATATGCAACTAAAATGACATCAATTGGTTTTGTAATACAGTAGTAAATGTTTCTTTTGTGAATTCTTCATTGACACAATTATTCAACCCCTTAAAGACTACCACTCTGAAGAACAGAGGTTCATTCAAGTGTTTTCAATCAGGTATTGAAAACACCTGTGGATGTCACTGAGCAGCAATAAAGCATAATAAGCACCAATTAGGCAGCTTTAAAATTACTGTGATACTCAGCTCCTTCTAGACATTTACTGGTGTGGTTACAAACATGGTGAAGTCAAGAGAATGGTCCAGGAAGACAAGAGAAGAGGTGATTACTCTTCACAGGAAGGGCAATGGCTATAAGAAGATTGCAAAGATGTTAAACATACCAAGAGAGACCATAGGAAGCATCATTCGCAAATTCAAGGCAAAGGGCACTGTTGAAACGCTACCTGGTCGTGGCAGAAAGAAGATGCTGACTTCGACTGCTGTGCGCTACCTGAAGCGTAGAGTGGAGAAAAGTCCCTGTGTGATTGCTGAGGAACTGAGAAAAGATTTGTCCGATGTGGGTACTGAAGTTTCAGCTCAAACAATACGGCGCACACTGCGTAATGAAGGCCTCCATGCCAGAACTCCCAGGCGCACCCCCTTGCTGTCTCCAAAGAATAAGAAGAGTCGACTGCAGTATGCCAAAAGTCATGTGGACAAACCACAGAAGTTTTGGGATAGTGTTCTGTGGACTGATGAAACAAAATTAGAACTGTTTGGGCCCATGGATCAACGCTATGTTTGGAGGAGGAAGAACAAGGCCTATGAAGAAAAGAACACCTTGCCTACTGTGAAGCATGGCAGGGGGTCATTCATGCTTTGGGGCTGTTTTGCTTCTGCAGGTACAGGGAAGCTTCAGCGTTTGCAAGGTACCATGAATTCTCTTCAGTACCAGGAGATATTGGATGACAATGTGATGCAGTCCGTCACAAACCTGAGGCTTGGGAGACGTTGGACCTTTCAACAGGACAATGATCCCAAGCATACCTCCAAGTCCACTAGAGCATGGTTGCAGATTAAAGGCTGGAACATTTTGGAGTGGCCATTGCAGTCACCTGACTTAAATCCGATTGAGAACCTCTGGTGGGACTTAAAGAAAGCAGTTGCAGTGCGCAAGCCTAAGAATGTGACTGAACTGGAGGCTTTTGCCCATGACAAATGGGCGAAGATACCCGTAGATCGCTGCAAGACACTTGTGTCAAGCTATGCTTCACGTTTAAAAGCTGTTATAACTGTAAAAGGATGTTGTACTAAGTATTAAGATTGAATGTCACTTGGGGTTGAGTAAAACTGATAATGATATGAGCACAGAAAAGACATTTGTGGTTATTTCATTATAAATGTTATGTTATATTTGTCTGACCTACACGTGCCTCTTTGATTTAATTGTAAGCAAGATGACTGAATGATCAAAATCAATGTCAAACTGGCCAAAACACTCAATTTCAGTGGGGGTTGAATAATTTTGAACACAACTGTATATATGAATATAACTCAATATAAGTCAAACACTTCAGGGGTTATTCAAAGAGGTCCGAAATGTCGCTGAAATGTAACCGGACACTGTCAGGGTTATTCGAAGAGAATCAAAAAGCCACCGCACGTTCGGTGACTTTTCGTTCTCTTCAATTCGGTGTGATTTGGGGATCAGCAAGCACCACAGAGGCGTCATAGTGCAAATAAAATCTGCCGCAAACCTGCCGAACAATCACCGCAAAACCCAGGCGAATGCACACCGAAACCTGCAAAAACATCTGGATTAACCCCGCCGAACACGCCGGAGAAACCCGAGCAGGAACCGATCACAGCGCAGAGCAGCCGCCAGAAATAGCTGACTCCGCAGACGAATGGAGTGAAAAAAACAAAAACAGTACGCTTGAATGTTTGAAAAGTGAAACGCTGTTTGCAAAGAAACTACAGAACGAAAATGTCTGAAATTTACACATAAGATCCAAAGAATGATAATAAAAAGGTCTGTTACAGAAAAAAGGAAAAACGATTTAAAAAACAAAACGGAAAAAAAATGTTTGCTACAGAATGCCAAAAAATGCTTAAAAGATCCTAAAAAATCTATAAATAAAGAGACTTTTTACTGAAGAATAAAATAATAAACGGTTTATTAGATATTGAATTAAAACGGGAATATTTTTAACATTGAAGCTTATGGGAATCGCCTGAATAAACCTGTCGAATGAAACCACCGAACAGCAGGGCATTTCGGCAACTTTTCACTGCTGGTTTTTGTTCCCTGAATAGACAAAGCATTGCTTCTCTATGGGGATTTCACTGCCCTCGAACAGGTAACGAACAGGCACCGTATGTGCAGGCAATTCGCCAACATTTGGCGAACTGCCTGCTCTATGAATAGCCGCATGGCCAGGAAAGGTAACCGTACGCTGAATTTCACTGTTCGGTTACCTTTCACCAGCAATTCAGAGCTCTTTGAATAACCCTGTGAAATTCAGGGTACGGCGACATTTCGGGGCCATTCGGCTACTCAGAGAGCAGGCAGTTCGCTGAATTTTGGCGAATTTCCTGCCCATACGGTGCCTGTTCGAGGGCAGTGAAATCCCCCGTAGAGAAGCAAAGGTTCATCTATTCAGAGACACCGAACAGCTGAGAAATGTACCCAAAATACCCTGCCGTTAGGTGGTTTCATTCGGCAGGTTTATTCAGGAGAATCCCATAGGCTTCAATGTTAAAATATTCCCGTTTTAATCCAATATCTAATAAACCGTTTATTATTTTATTCTGCAGGGAAAAGTCACTTTATTTATAGATCTTTTTAGAATCTATTAGCCATTTTTTGGGCAAATTTTTTTTTCTGTGTTTTTTTTTAAATCGTTTTTTCTTTTTTCTGTAACAGACCTTTTTATTATCATTCATAGCACCTTATATGTAAATTCCAGACATTTTTGTTCAGTAGTTTTTTTGCAAAGAGCTTTTGAAACTTTCAAGCGTATTGTTTTTTTTTACCCTGTTCGTCAGCTTGTTGGCTTTTTCCAACAGCTGCTCTGCGTTGTGATTGGCAGCTCATCGACTTTTTACAGTGTGCTCGGCATGGTTTTTCTGGCGGTTTCGGCGGGATTGCGGCAAATTTTCCCTGCGCTCCAGGCAGTGGCGTCACTAGGGTTGGTACAAAGAGATTGCAGAACGTGAGGGACACGAGGAACCCAATTATGAAAAGACGTTATACGTGTATGTCTGCAGAGTTGGTAACCATCTGGCCCTCCTAAGGGCAGGTGTCACCTGGTGCGGGGTGGGGAACTTTGATTCCCTGAAGTGCAGGGAAGTGTGGGGAGCAAGAGAACACCGAAATGTCGGCGTCGTTTTGGTGCTCTCTGAATTACCCCTTTTACTAGCAGCAATTTTCAAAATTTTTCTTTTTAAAATTTAGATGAGAGTTTTTCTATGTGAGGGCCAAAGGATAGATTAGGGTCCAACCACATACCTTATATATATATATTTGAGAGAAGTGACTGTGGTCAGCGTGCCATTTGATTTTGTCCCCATACATAGATGGGGATTTTGCAATTTGTGTAGTTTAGGTTTTGTTCCAAAGAGCATCGTTACAGTTTTGTCATTATTTAAAAAAAGTTTGTTGTGTTTGATCCACTTTTCTACCTCTGTGAATTGGTCTTGCAGCACGGCCTCCAGCTGCCGGAGAGTTGGTTTGCTGGTATAGATTACGGTGTCGTCTGCGTACATGTGTACAGATGAGACTTTGCAGATGTTAGGCATTTATGAACATTGTGAAAAACAAGGAGGGGTGTTTGTGAGGGTCCTGAGAACGAGCAACAGCACAATGGCCTGCTCTACGGTTGGTGCCCGCTCAGGTCTCACAAACAAGGTTTTTAGCTTGCTTGTGCCATTACAGGGATGAATTTTCCATATGCAAATCAGCCTGCTCTCACCCAGAAAGGGTGGCCAGTACTGATTGCCAAGGACGTCATCCCTGCACGAGAGGTGCAGCAACCCCCGACGATCGTTTCGGCCTTCTTGGGCCTCGTCAGGAGGGTATAGCTGACACCCCTCTAGGCACATCAAGCAAGGGGTCCACGTCTGGATGACCCTTTTCAACCTGACCCGCTCAGGTCTCACAAACAAGGTTTTTAGCTTGCTTGTGCTTGATGTGCCTAGAGGGGTGTCAGCTATACCCTCCTGACGAGGCCCAAGAAGGCCGAAACGATCGTCGGGGGTTGCTGCACCTCTCGTGTAGGGATGACGTCCTTGGCAGTCAGCACTGGCCACCCTTTCTGGGTGAGAGCAGGCTGATTTGCATATGGAAAATTCATCCCTGTAATGGCACAAGCAAGCTAAAACCTTGTTTGTGAGACCTGAGCGGGCACCCACCGTAGAGCAGGCCATTGTGCTGTTGCTCGTTCTCAGGACCCTCACAAACACCCCCCTTGTTTTTCACTATAATTGAAAAGGGTCATCCAGAGGTGGACCCCTTGCTTGATGTGCCTAGAGGGGTGTCAGTTATACTCTCCTGACGAGGCCCAAGAAGGCCGAAACGATCATCGGGGGTTGCTGCACCTCTCGTGCAGGCATGACATCCTTGGCAATCAGTACTGGCCACCCTTTCTGGGTTAGAGCAGGCTGATTTGCATATGGAAAATTCATCCCTGTAATGGCACAAGCAAGCTAAAACCTTGTTTGTGAGACCTGAGCGGGCACCCACCGTAGAGCCGGCCATTGTGCTGTTGCTCGTTCTCAGGACCCTCACAAACACCCCCCTTGTTTTTCACTATAATTGTAAAGGGTCATCCAGACGTGGACCCCTTGCTTGATGTGCCTAGAGGGGTGTCAGCTATACCCTCCTGACGAGGCCCAAGAAGGCCGAAACGATAGTCGGGGGTTGCTGCACCTCTCGTGTAGGGATGACTTCCTTGGCAGTCAGCACTGGCCACCCTTTCTGGGTGAGAGCAGGCTGATTTCCATATGGAAAATTCATCCCTGTAATGGCACAAGCAAGCTAAAACCTTGTTTGTGAGACCTGAGCGGGCACCCACCGTAGAGCAGGCCATTGTGCTGTTGCTCGTTCTCAGGACCCTCACAAACACCCCTCTTGCTTCTCACTGTAATTGTAAAGGGTCATCCAGACGTGGACCCCTTGCTTGATGTGCCTAGAGGGGTGTCAGCTATACCCTCCTGACGAGGCCCAAGAAAGTCGAAACGATCGTCGGGGGTTGCTGCACCTCTTGTATAGGGATGACGTCCTTGGCAGTCAGCACTGGCCACCCTTTCTGGGTGAGAGCAGGCTGATTTGCATATGGAAAATTCATCCCTGTAATGGCACAAGCAAGCTAAAACCTTGTTTGTGAGACCTGAGCAGGCACCCACCGTAGAGCAGGCCATTGTGCTGTTGCTCGTTCTCAGGACCCTCACAAACTCACTGTAATTGTAAAGGGTCATCCAGACATGGACCCCTTGCTTGATGTGCCTAGAGGGGTGTCAGCTATACCCTCCGGACGAGGCCAAGAAGGCCGAAACGATCGTCGGGGGTTGCTGCACCTCTCGTGTAGGGATGACGTCCTTGGCAGTCAGCACTGGCCACCCTTTCTGGGTGAGAGCAGGCTGATTTGCATATGGAAAATTCATCCCTGTAATGGCACAAGCAAGCTAAAATCTTGTTTGTGAGACCTGAGCGGGCACCCACCGTAGAGCAGGCCATTGTGCTGTTGCTCGTTCTCAGGACCCTCACAAACACCCCTCTTGCTTCTCACTGTAATTGTAAAGGGTCATCCAGACGTGGACCCCTTGCTTGATGTGCCTAGAGAGGTGTCAACTATACCCTCCTGACGAGGCCCAAGAAGGCCGAAACGATCGTCGGGGGTTGCTGCACCTCTCGTGTAGGGATGACGTCCTTGGCAGTCAGCACTGGCCACCCTTTCTGGGTGAGAGCAGGCTGATTTGCATATGGAAAATTCATCCCTGTAATGGCACAAGCAAGCTAAAACCTTGTTTGTGAGACCTGAGCAGGCACCCACCGTAGAGCAGGCCATTGTGCTGTTGCTCATTCTCAGGACCCTCACAAACTCACTGTAATTGTAAAGGGTCATCCAGACATGGACCCCTTGCTTGATGTGCCTAGAGGGGTGTCAGCTATACCCTCCGGACGAGGCCCAAGAAGGCCGAAACGATCGTCGGGGGTTGCTGCACCTCTCGTGTAGGGATGACGTCCTTGGCAGTCAGCACTGGCCACCCTTTCTGGGTGAGAGCAGGCTGATTTGCATATGGAAAATTCATCCCTGTAATGGCACAAGCAAGCTAAAACCTTGTTTGTGAGACCTGAGCGGGCACCCACCGTAGAGCAGGCCATTGTGCTGTTGCTCGTTCTCAGGACCCTCACAAACACCCCTCTTGCTTCTCACTGTAATTGTAAAGGGTCATCCAGACGTGGACCCCTTGCTTGATGTGCCTAGAGGGGTGTCAGCTATACCCTCCTGACGAGGCCCAAGAAGGCCGAAACGGTCGTCGGGGGTTGCTGCACCTCTCGTGCAGGGATGACGTCCTTGGCAATCAGTACTGGCCACCCTTTCTGGGTGAGAGCAGGCTGATTTGCATATGGAAAATTCATCCCTGTAATGGCACAAGCAAGCTAAAACCTTGTTTGTGAGACCTGAGCGGGCACCCACCGTAGAGCAGGCCATTGTGCTGTTGCTCGTTCTCAGGACTCTCACAAACACCCCTCTTGCTTCTATTTATGAACATTGGAATAGCAGGGGTCGAGTATCGAGCCTTGGGGTACACCGCACGCGATGGAAGAGAAGCGCTGTCAGAGATGGACAGTTGGAAACATATTGCGAACGATCCAATACATATGATCGAAACCAGGTTATCGTGCGATCACCAATACCACCAACCAATAGGGATGTGCGTTTCGGGTTTCGGAATTTCGGAATTTTCACGAAATTTCCCGATTCGTGTTCTCGGATGCGGCCGATTTTCCGAAAATTTTTTAGATCCGAAAATGGCAGATCCGAAAACTTTTCCGAGCCGAAACGAAATATTTATGGAGTTTTCGAATGTACTTGAAATGTGTCAAATCGAAATTTATTGCTTTGAAACGAGGAGAACAGACGTTCCGAAAAAACGAAAATTTCCGAAAATACGAAAAGTCGATACAAAAAACGAGCTAAGTGACACGAAAATACGAAAAATGGTCGAAATTCCGAAAAAAAAATGTACCCAAAAAACGAGTCGAGCTGAACCGAATCGAAACAGAAATCGGTCGAAACGAGCCGAATCGAAAAGTTTAAAAATCCGAAAAATCGAATCGAATGGAACCGAAAAAAAAATCGGTGCACAAGCCTACCAACCAATAGCACTTCACTTCAAACAAAATAAATATTGTAAAAAAAATGAATAAATACTTTGTCCTCATCCACCAGCGAAGGCGATTTGCTGCCTCCTATGTCCGCAGATCAAATAGTTCTTCTGTGTCTTTATGTTGACCCTCTGCAGGAGCATGTTTGCAGATGACTTCTTTTGCAATAAATGGAATTTGCTTGGGACTATCCTTAATAAAAGCAGTTAACTATTAGCAGTAGGAGTCCTAATGCCAAGAGAAGTGCTCATGCCACTGTACAGAGCACTAGTGAGACCTCACTTGGAGTACTGTGTGCAGTACTGGAGACCGTATCTCCAGAAGGATATAGACATCTTAGAGAGAGTTCAGAGAAGGGCTACTAAAATGGTGTACGGCTTGAAGGAGAAAAGTTACCAGGAAGGCTTAATGATCTTAACATGTACAGCTTGGCAAAAGACGAGACAGAGGAGATATGATAGAAACATTTAAATACGTAAAGGGAATCCACAAGGTAGAGGAAGGGAGTATATTTAAACGGAAACAAAGTAGCAAAACAAGAGGACATAGTCTTAGATTAGAGGGGCAAAGGTTTAAAAGTAACATCAGGAAGCATTATTTTACTGAGAGGGTGGTGGATACATGGAACAGTCTTCCAGTAGAAGTGGTAGAGGCCAAAACAGTAATTGAATTTAAGCAAGCATGGGATAGGCATAAGGCTATCCTAAACAAAAGATAAATCCAGGTAAAGTATCCATGTAATTGGGCAGACTAGATGGGCCGAAAGGTTCTTATCTGCCGACATTTTTCTATGTTTCTAACTCGGTTTTTGGGCACCTGATCGGGCTTTTGAAAATCATGTTAGCATGACCAGGGTACTGAAAGGGTTAATACAAGTGCACTGTAGCCTATGGTTTACCTTCATTTCACCTTATAAATCATCCTTATTGCACTGCAGGATATCATTTTTAGTAACCATTGGTTTTGTAATTTTTTCTTGTTATCGTGATGTACGTGTTTATGTCAAAATCTATATTTTTATAGAAGATCCAGGAGAACAAAGCAAACTAAGTAAAGTCGCTGAAGCTTTATGACACAAGTTGGCAGCAATGGGTTGTAAATCCATTCTAGCGCGTTGGATACATCCCAATCCTCCCTAATTTTCTGACGTTTGTTCTCGTTTAATGGAGATATTCCATAACGACTTGGTTGAAGCGATGTATTATCCAGAACAGGCGTCAACAACCTTGACCTTCCAGAAGGTTTGGAACTACCTTTCCCATTAGTCTCCACCAACCTAATGAGTGACTGAGCATCTTGGGAGATGTAGTTCCAAGACATCTGGAGGGCCAGATGGTTACCGACTCTGCAGACATACACGTAACAACATCTTTTCATAATTGGGTTCCTTGTGTCCCTCATGTTCTGCAATCTATTTGTACAGCCCCTCTTATCAAATTTCAGTTTACAGCATGGTACTTGGAAAGTCATATCAGATATATTTAACCCATCCCAGCAAGTGTGAACTGTTCAGCATTATCCCTTTTCTTTCATGAACCAGAGCTTAACACTTCTTCTGAGGTGGCCTGATCTATATGTCATTATTTAACGTATAAATATTATTATATTGTTATTATTGTCATTTATATAGCACCAACAGTTTTCGCAGCGTGTTACAATAACCAAAGGGAACAAGATACAGATAAACGGACATAGAATGGAAACACGAACAGTGAAATTCAGTGTACGGTTACCTTTCCTGGCCATTCGGCTATTCAGAGAGCAGGCAGTTCGCCAAATCCTGGCGAATTGCCTGCACATGCGGTGCCTGTTCGTTGCCTGTTCGAGGGCAGTGAATTTCCCATAGAGAAGCAATGCTTCGTCTATTCAGAGAACAAGAACCAGCAGTGAAAAGTTGCCGAATTGTCCTGCCATTCGGTGGTTTCATTCGACAGGTTTATTCAGGTAAATCCCATAGGCTTCAATGTAAAAAATATTCCCGTTCTAATACAATATCTAATAAACCGTTGATTATAATATTCTGCAGCAAAAAGTCTCTTTATGTATAGATTTTTTAGGATCTTTTAGGCATTGTTTGGCAATTTTTTGTTGTTCTTTTTTTTAATCGTTTTTTCTTTTTTCTGTAACAGCCCTTTTTATTATCATTCATTGGATCTTATATGTAAATTTCAGACATTATCGTTCTGTAGTTTCTTTGCAAACAGCGTTTCACTTTTCAAACATAAACATTCAAGTGTACTGTTTTGTTTATTTTCCATTCCATTCGTCTGCAGTGTCTGTTTTTTCCGGCGGCTGCTCTGCGCTGTGATCGGCGGCTGCTCGGGTTTCTCTGGCGTGTTCGGCGGGGTTAATCCAGATATTTTTGTGGGTTTTGGTTTTTGCGGTGAGTGTTCGGCGGGTTTGCGGCGGCTTTTCCCTGCAGTACGGCGACCCTGTGGCGCTTGCTGAATACACCGTAGGGTCACCAAATGGGATCGCCAAATCGTGCGAATTGAAGAGAACGAAAAGTCACTGAACTTGCGGTGACTTTTCGATTCTTTCTCTTTGAATAACCCTGTTGGTGTGGAGGACCCTGCTCATAGGAACTTAAAATCTAGAGGGATTAGGGTTGAGGAAGACAAGGAAAATTTTACTGGACAGAAGGATCATGAGTGCCAGTGGTTTGGGAAGGGTGGGTGTCATGCCCGGGTACCGGGGTGGCACCGGGATGTAGGGGATACGAACCCAGTATGCAGTTTCCTGCACAGATGACCAGGTGGGTAAGGTTTGGAAGGGGATGAAATATGGAAATTGACCGGATGAATTCTGCAGGATGGAGGGAAGCGTGGTGGAAACAAATACAGGAACCAGGAAAACAAAAGGAATAGGTTTTTGCAGAGCAACAGGACTTCACTCTAGGCATTCAAGAGCTGTAATGATTCAGCAATTGGTCAGTGTGGGGTGGAGTACTTTATTTCGTGTGTGTGGTGTGACGTGCTTTGGTGTTAACTGTTTAACTGCCGGATGTAGGATGCAGGTTACAGGGCAGGAAGTACACCACAGGGGGGGGGGGGGGGTTCTAGGATGAAAGCTGGTTTGCAGAGAATGAATGTTGAATGCAGGTTCAGGGGTCCCCAGGATGGAACATGACAGCTGGATGCAGGTTGCAGGGCAGGAAATGTACCATCAGGGGGTTGTCAGGATGGCTGCTGCCATGGGGCATGACACTACCCCCCTCCTAACGATCGCACTCCGTGCGATAAAGATTGGCAGCAGCTGGGCATCAGCGTACAGGCTGCAGTGTCCATTCTCCAGATACAGGGTCCTGGACAGGTATAACAAAAGTTCCTTGTACGGTGTAACAGCCTGGTTCTCCAGGTGGGGGTTCTGGACCTGTAGGAGTGTCACGGTCACGTAGACTCCTGGAGACAGAGTGACACAGGTAGGAGGCAGGGTTACCCGAAAACATATTGCTTACATAGGCAGATGGCATCGGCTCAGATGTTGTCTGTAAACCGTCCTGGATCTCTTCAGCAATAACGTTGGTTTGGCGGTGCTTTTTTCTCTGCCGTCTTCGGGCCTTAGATCTTGAGGTTTTACAGGTCTCACCCTTTAGGTTTACAGGAATAGAAGACTCTGCGATGAGAGTGGTGCCCATATAACTGGTTGGCTGTAGTATAGGCATCTCTTCTTCTCCAGGTTCACTGTCATCGCTAAAGGAGGAAAAGAGTTTCAGACGGGATGTACGGTCCTCTTCTTCCTCATCCTCTTCGCCACCTTCTCCTTCTGATATAGAGTCCTGGCTGTAAGAGGAACATATGCCTCGCCACACCTTCATGGTGGTGTCAGACCCCGCATGTTGACTCGGGGGTCCTTCTGCGACAACGGCGTTCTCTTGATCTGACTCCTCAGAGGGTATATAACCAAATGGAACAACATCATACAGAGGGTCATAACCAGAACTTTCAAATCCACAGATGGTCGGATCTTGTTGGCTGTGAGTGATGGGAGTTGTCACGTTTGGAACCTGTGTGCACAGAATCTCCATCGGCTCTGGTTCCACCGAAG
Organism: Leptobrachium leishanense; assembly: GCA_009667805.1. Lineage (NCBI taxonomy): Eukaryota > Metazoa > Chordata > Amphibia > Anura > Megophryidae > Leptobrachium > Leptobrachium leishanense. Next base: position 24,157,729 of record CM019071.1, on the reverse strand, counting down.
CAGGTTCCACATCCATAGGATGGACAGGTTCAGGCTCCCTGGGCAAGGGTATGGAGGCCGCTACGTCCATGGGAATGTCAGACTCCTCTTCAGAGCTGGACGTCGGTGGCACCGCGATTCTGGGCACAGCTCTCCTAGGAGTAGGTCTGGGTACAGGAGGTCTCCTGGATGCGGGTGGCTTCCTGGGTACAGGTTTGGGGGGAGGTGGAGGTTTTGGGGACCTCTTGGGTACAGGTGGCTTTCTGGGTGTACCCACTCGTGCAGCAGACCCCCTGGGGGCCGGTTTGGGCAAGGGTACCGGCGTAGGCGCTGCAGGTCTCTTTGAAGCTGACTCCACATCAGGGACTTGTTTGGAGACAGCAGTAGGCCTGGGAGCTCGTGGTTGCTGCAGAGTTCTACGCACTGGAGCCTGCTTGGAGGTAGTAGCAGGCTTAGAAACCACAGTAGATTTCAGGGGTCTTAGTGGGCAGTCCACGAGCCAATGGGTGGGGTCCCCACAATAGAGGCACAGATCGGTGGTCTGTCTCCTGGCCCGTTCCTCGGGAGACAGAGGGCCTCTGTGTCTGCTGGTCGTAGGTGCACATTTCATGGGTGCGGTTGACTGTAGATTGTGCAGCAAGCCCCCCACTAGGGTAGCAAGGCTTCTCAGCATCTCCTGGAGGCATAGCAAGGTGGAGTGCAGGACTGCGGGTTCATTTAATTTTGGCTGAATCATTCTGTCATGCCCGGGTACCGGGGTGGCACCGGGATGTAGGGGATATGAACCCAGTATGCAGTTTCCTGCACAGATGACCAGGTGGGTAAGGTTTGGAAGGGGATGAAATATGGAAACTGACCGGATGAATTCTGCAGGATGGAGGGAAGCGTGGTGGAAACAAATGCAGGAACCAGGAAAACAAAAGGAATAGGTTTTTGCAGAGCAACAGGTAACAGGACTTCACTCTAGGCATTCAAGAGCTGTAATGATTCAGCAATTGGTCAGTGTGGGGTGGAGTACTTTATTTCGTGTGTGTGTGGTGTGACGTGCTTTGGTGTTAACTGTTTAACTGCTGGATGTAGGATGCAGGTTACAGGGCAGGAAGTACACCACCAGGGGGGGGGGGGTTCTAGGATGAAAGCTGGTTTGCAGAGAATGAATGTTGAATGCAGGTTCAGGGGTCCCCAGGATGGAACATGACAGCTGGATGCAGGTTGCAGGGCAGGAAATGTACCATCAGGGGGTTGTCAGGATGGCTGCTGCCATGGGGCTTGACAGTGGGGCCATAGAAGCAGCTTCAATCGTGTGAGTAGGTGAGCAGAGGAATGAGTTGCATCAGTGATGTGGTACGCTAATCTGAAGAGATGGGTTTTGAGGGATTTCTTGAAGGCCTGAAGGTCAGGGGAGAGTTTGATAGGGCGAAACAAATCATTCCACAGGACCGGAGCTGCCCTTGAGAAGTCTTGGAGGAGAGAGTTGGCCATGCGTGTGTAGACAGATAACAGGTGGAGATCACCTGCTGACTGGAGTTGTCTAGATGGGACGTGTTTGCATAGTACCAAAGACATGTAGGGAGGGGTTGAGTTATTGAGCGATTTCAATGTGAGTGGCAGTATTTTAAACTGTAACCTGGAACGTACAGGAAGCCAATGGAGGGACCGGCAAGAGGGGGGAGGTACGCATTGTGCATCTGGTGAGAAAAATAAGCCTGGCGCCTGCATTCTTTACAGATTCCATAGAGGCAATATGGGAGTTGGGGAGGCCAATAAGGAGCGAGTTGCAGTAACCAAGTCGTGAAATGACAAGAGCATGAACCAGCACCTTTGCGGTATCTTGCGACAGAAAGGGGCGGACGCAGGCAATTTTCTTGAGTTGATAGTAACAAGATTTGGTCACTGGACGTGGGGAGAGAACGTTAGGTCAGAATCAAAAGTGACACCAAGGCAGCGAACTTGAGGCGTCGGGCTAATAAGCTTTCCATTTACTCGCAGAGAGATAGGCGGCATTGGGTTTTTCTTGGAGGGAGGAACAACGAGAATTTTAGTTTTGGCAAGATCGAGTTTAAGGAAGGGGAAAGACATCCGCTGAAGGACATACATTGTACTTTCTGTATTTCAATATATATTCAAATCCATTTATCTACTATGCCTGCCTTCAATAAAAAAATGAAATGTTAAAAGAAAAAAAAGAATTTATTTTTGACAGCGTGACCACTCATGTAATCAACTGTAATTGTTTAATGCACAGGTCTATGCTTTGCTGTTTACTATGGATCAGTTAAATATTCCCCAGATTCATGTTTCCATGATTTCATGTCTTCTATATTAGTAATACAAATGTGATTATTGAATAGCCCTAATCAAGCTTCCTCAATTCATTTGCAGCATCCTTAATTCCCATTACCCTGTCATTAGAGAACCATTTACTCCGCGTCATTCATTAGCTTTTCTTTATTTAACAGAATGAAAATGCATAGCCGCTGACAATACTACAAATTCATGAAATTATGCATATTTCAAACAATAATGTAGCGTGAATGTCAAGACACTCAAATATTGTGATGTTTTTGATGTACACAGGATATCATTTAACTTTAGCATTTCAAGATTTTTCTAAAATGGTTATATACTAACGCAGTGCTGCTCACTGACACCTCAGGAACAGATAATTCCTCTGTCTGGCACGTTTCAGCCTAATGATTGAGTAACAAACACAATTATTATTATTATTATTCTTTATTTATAAAGCGCCAGCATATTCCGCAGCGCTGTACAATAAGCACAGTATAGACAGGGTTACAATACATTGAACAACATTTGACAAACAGTACAGGAGGAGATGAGGGCCCTATTCCCGTAGGAACTCACACTCTGGGACAACAAGACAACAATAAGGTACTAAAACAAAGCGATGTCCAGTGCACGCTCGCTACTATTTTTTTTTTTATAAAATAAAGTCTCGACCTGGCATCCACTAAAATAATTATAATTAGAGGTGCCGAATGAATAGATAATTCTGATGCAATTCAAACCTAAAGCATCCCTACATATCTGACATCTGGTGATGGGATCTCTGATGGGTAAATGTCAGAAAATAATAAAGCGACAGATGAACTCATTACATGCACTGTATTAAATACAATCTCATTAACATAAAAAAAAAATCTGTAGTTTGTGCTAAACTTTTTGTGATGCAAGAATGAGATAAACTGACAGGGTTATTCGAAGAGATCCGAATGGCTGCCGAAAGGGAACTGAACGCTGAAAATCAGCATTCGGTTACCTTTCCTGGCCATTCGGCTATTTAGAGAGCAGGCAGTTCGCCAAATGTTGGCGAATTGCCTGCACATACGGTGCCTGTTCGAGGGCAGTGACATCCCCATAGCTTCGTCTATTCAGAGAACAAAAACCAGCAGTGAAAAGTTGCCAAAATGCCCTGCCATTCGGTTGCTTCATTAGACAGATTTATTCAGGAGAATCCCATAGGCTTCAATGTCAATATTAAAAATATTCCCATTTTAATCCAATATCTAATAAACCGTTTATTATAATATTTTGCAGTAAAGAGTCTCTTTATTTATAGATTTTTTAGGATCTTTTAAGCACTTTTTGGGATTTTTTTGCAAAAAAATTCCGATTTTTTTTTAAAAAGAATTTTTAAAACTGTTTTCTTTTTTCTGTAACAGCCCTTTTTATTATCATTCATTCGATCTTATATGTAAATTTCAGACATTTCTTTGTAGTTTCTTTGTAGTTTCTTTGCAAACAGCATTTTACTTTTCAATCATTCAAGTGTACTGTTTTTTTTTTTTTTTTTTACTCCATTCGTATGCGGTGTCGGGTTTTTCCGACGGCTGCTCTGCGCTGTGATCGGCTCCTGTTCGGGTTTCTCCGGCGTCTTCGGCGGAGTTAATCCAGATGTTTTTGCAGGTTTCGGTGTGCATTTGCCTGGCTTTTGCGATGAGTGTTCGGCAGGTTTTCGGCGACTTTCCCTGCACTACGACCGCTCTGTGGTGCTTGCTGAATACACCGCAGGGTCGCCGAAGTGGGATCGCCAAATTGCACCGAATTGAAGAGAACGAAAAGTCAGCGAACGTGCGGTGACTTTTCGATTCTCTTTGAATAACCCTGTATGTATGGAGCATTCCAAATGCTGTGTGGAAATAGGATACAATGTATCGAACCTCTTTGTTTATGCCACGATGTTCTTACACAGCCTTAAGGTTCAAGATTCATAGAGCTCATTTGCATTTATTAATGATTATCCTGTATCTAAATGCTATCCGTTTGTTTGATACAATTTATTTTTGACATTGTTACGATTGTGACTAATTTCTTTAGATTTTTCTATTGCTGAATGTCGTATTTGTATCAAACGATATGTTTCCTTTTTCAGGTGCTGTCACTTTGAAGTGACTGAGGGATCTTACTGCAATCAAGATGCCTTCTGTTTCTTTATCTCTTTTTTTTAATTTTTTTGGTGAGAAAGAATTTTCCAATAACGCTTTGTTCTAGAATTGTATTGTAAAATTGTATGATTTTTTTTTTCTGTGCTCACTGATTTTTTTGACTCCCTTGATTGGTTAAGTACCGATACTCTTCATCAGATCTCATTCAGTCGCTCTTCCCGGTTACAATCCCCAGACAACTTACTTATTCATTTAAGTCAGCAATAGGCCACTTCCAGGAAGGAGAGAGTGGGCAGGTGGAAAACAATGGCATGATTGAAAGCCACATCCACCTATAGAGGTAGAAATCAAATCATCACACTTTACACTAACAGGATTATTCAAAGAGAACCCAACTGGTCATGAAATTGCACCGAACAGTGAATTCCCCCGTATGGGGCCATTTCAGGACCATTCGGCTATTCAAAAAGCTGACAGTTTGACAAATATTGTAATACTTAATCTATTCAGAGAACACCGAACAGAACCAAAATATCAGTGAAACGCCCTGCTGTTCGGTGGTTTCATTTGACAGGTTTAATAGGTGAATCCCGTAGGTTTCAATGTGAAAAAAAATCCCCTTTTTTTCTAAACCTTTATTCAACTGTATATTCTTATTTCATTTGCATCACATACAGGGTTATTCAAAGAGCTCCGAGTTGTGGCCAAAAGGTAACCGAACAGTGAAATTCTGCGTTCGGTTACCTTTCCTGGCCATTCGGCTATTCAGAGATCAGGCAGTTGGCCAAATGTTGGCGAATTGCCTGCACATACGGTGCCTGTTCGGTGCCTGTTCGAGGGCAGTGAATCCCCATAGAGAAGCAATGCTTCGTTTATTCAGAGAACAAAAACCAGCAGTGAAAAGTTGCCGAATTGCCCTGCTGTTCGGTGGTTTTATTCAACAGGTTTATTCAGGAGAATCCCATAGGCTTCAATGTTAAAAATATTCCCGTTTTAATTCAATATCTAATAAATCGTTGATTATAATATTTTGCAGTATGAAGTCTCTTTATTTATAGATTTTTTACGATCTTTTAGGCATTTCTTGGGATTTTTTTGTGAATTTTTTTAATCGTTCTTTCTTTTTTCTGTAACAGCCCTTTTTATTATCATTCATTGGATCTTATGTGTAAATTTCAGACATTTTCGCTCAGTAGTTTCTTTGCAAACAGCATTTCACTTTTCAAACATTCAAGCGTACTATTTTTTCCCCCACTCCATTCGTCTGCGGTGTCGGCTTTATCCGGCGGCTGCTCTGCGCTGTGATCGGCGGCTGCTCGGGTTTCTCCGGCGTGTTTGGCGGGGTTAATCCAGATGTTTTTGCTGGCTTCGGTGTGCGTTCGCCAGGTTTTGCGGTGAGTGTTCGGTGGGTTTGCGGCGGCTTTTTCCTGCATTACGACGGGCCTGTGGTGCTTGCTGAATACACCGCAGGGTCGCCGAAATGGGATCGCCAAATCGCACCGAATTGAAGAGAACGGAAAGTCACTGAACATGCGTTGACTTTTCGATTCTCTTTGAATAACCCTGAAAGTCTTTATTTTATTTACTTTTTAGAATTTTTTTAGGCTATTTTGGGGATTTTTTTAAAATAGCTTTTTCCCCCCGTAACAGACCTTTTTATTATTATTCATAGGACCTTATATATTATTTCCAGGCATTTTCATGCAGTACTTTGAAAACACCTTTTAAAATTTGCAGTATTTTTTGGGGGCTTTTTTACTCCTGTTCCGCGGCTTGTCGGCTTAAATCAGTGACTGGTCGGCGCTCTGTTTGCATTGTTGGCATTTTTCAGATCGATTCAGTGGTTTTGCGGTGGATTGTTGGGTGCATTCAGCAGGTTTTCAGCGTTTTTTCGAATCGATTCGGTGTTTTTTTGGATCGATTCGTCGTTTTTTTCCGTCCACTTTTCCGATCGATTAGTCAGTTTTGCAGCGGTTTTTCAGATGCGTTCAGCGGCTTGTTCACTGCACTTCGGGGACCCTGCGGTGAAATTTCGGTGCTCTCAGAACAACCCAGTATGGCTTGGCTGGTAGAAGGTAGAAAGTAGAATACTTTCACTTTATCTTATAAATATATATTGTCCTTGAAATGACTAACCACCTTTTAGATGGTGGAAAAGAGTTAACCATAAACTATATTAACAATAATGACTTGTATTTAGCAGAATAAATAAATACATGCATAACACCTTCACAACTAAGTTGTTTTTCCACTGCCGGGACCTAGTGGATTTATGAAAAACTGTTTTCCATGTCAGACAATGTACCGTTCAAAAATTACATTCTGGAGACTGTAGGTTTATTTGACAGACAGAGCACTCCCCCTGCTGGCCAAAAAGTGATTCTACAGTGCTGTCCAAGATAGGTGAACGAGGGGATGATACAATTGAACATCTCACATAGCATTATCAGTGGTGCGAGCTGTTATTATTCAGCCACACTTCACATTTAAGAAATATTTCTAACTTCTTGGTCAAAGTCATCTTTGTGAATAGAATACCAAACAACCTGGAGATTTCTTCCAGTTATTAGGGGAGCAGTAAAGTAATCAATCAGGGTGAATGGGGGCAGTTATGGCCATCCGAATAACCTAATGATTGCTCACATAGGTTTTTGCTTCGTAATAAAGGGTGTCTGATGCCATAGCACCATCAGGGTTATTCAAAGAGAATCGAAAAAGTCACCGCACGTTCAGTGACTTTTCGTTCTCTTCAATTCGGTGCGATTTGGCGATCCCATTTCGGCGACCCTGCGGTGTATTCAGCAAGCATCACAGGGCCGCCGTAATGCAGGGAAAAGTCGCCGCAAACCCGCCGAAAACTCACCGCAAAACCCAAGGAAGACACACCGAAACTGACAAAAACATCTGGCTTAACCCCGCCGAAGACGGCGGAAAAACCCGAGCAGGAACCGATCACAGCGCAGAGCAGCCGCCAGAAAAACCCGACGTTGCAGACGAATGGAATGAAAAAAAAAAACAGTACGCATGAATATTTGAAAAGTGAAACGCTGTTTGCAAAGAAACTACAGAACGAAAATGTCTGGTATTTACATATGAGGTTCAATGAATGATAATAAAAAGGGCTGTTACAGAAAAATGAAAAAACGATTTAAACAAAAATGTTTGCAAAAAAATACCAAAAAATGCCTAAAAGATCCTACAAAATCTAAAAAATAAAGAGACTTTTACTGCAGAATATTATAATCAACGGTTTATTAGATATTGAGTTAAAACGGGAATATTTTTAACAATGAAGCCTATGGGATTCGCCTGAATAAACCTGTCCAATTAAACCACTGAACAGCAGGGCAATTCGGCAACTTTTCACTGCTGGTTTTGTGTTCTCTGAATAGACGAAGCATTGCTTCTCTATGGGGATTCACTGCCCTCGAACAGGCACCGAACAGGCACCCTATGTGTGAACTGCCTGCTCTCTGAATAGCCGAATGGCCAGGAAAGGTAACCGTACTCTGAATTTCAGCATTCGGTTACCTTTCGCCAGCAATTCGTATCTCTTTGAATAACCCTGCTTGTGTACATGTTTTGAATAACTTTGCTGAAATATAAATCTTCACAGGGAAGAAACAACAGAGCAAAAGGCAAATATAAATGGGGGACACCAGACACTCAACATGCAACCAATGGTTGGCAAAGCGAGCAGCACGAGAGAGATTTTAACGTCTTAATGATTTTTCTATGCACCATTGCACCATGTCCTTTTCTATAAACGAATAACATAAAGCAGTCTTTCATAAAAACATACATAGAAGCGGCTCATAACCACACATATCAGCCAACCATAAGCTGGGGCATATCCATGTGCTGGGGCATATCCATGAGCTGGGGCAAAATACATGAGAGGAGCTGGGGCAAAATCCATGAGAGCAGCTGGGGCATTATCAATGAGAGCAGCTGGGGCAGTATATCCTTGAGCTGGGGCAGTATATCCATGAGCTGGGGCAGTATATCCATGAGCTGGGGCAGTATATCCATGAGCTGAGGCAGTATCCATGAGCTGGGGCAATATCCATGAGCTGGGGCAATATCCATGTGCTGGGGCATATCCATGTGCTGGGGCATATCCATGAGCTGGGGCAAAATACATGAGAGGAGCTGGGGCAAAATCCATGAGAGCAGCTGGGGCATTATCAATGAGAGCAGCTGGGGCAGTATATCCTTGAGCTGGGGCAGTATATCCTTGAGCTGGGGCAGTATATCCATGAGCTGGGGCAATATCCATGAGCTGGGGCAGTATATCCATGAGCTGGGGCAGTATATCCATGTGCTGGGCAGTATCCATGAGCTGGGGCAGTATCCATGAGCTGGGGCAATATCCATGTGCTGGGGCATATCCATGAGCTGGGGCAAAATCCATGAGAGGAGCTGGGGCAAAATCCATGAGAGCAGCTGGGGCATTATCAATGAGAGCAGCTGGGGCAGTATATCCATGAGAGGAGCTGGGGCAGTATCCATGAGAGGAGCTGGGGCAATATCCATGAGAGGAGCTGGGGCAGTATCCATGAGAGCTGCTGGGGCATATCCATGTGTGCTGGGGGCTGTATCCATGAGAGTTGGGGCAATATCCATGTGTGAGCTGGTCTGGGGCAATATATCCATGTGTGAGCTGGTATGGGGCAATATATCCATGTGTGAGCTGAGGTGCAATATATCCATATGTGAGCTGAGGCGCAATATATCCATATGTGAGCTGGGGCAATATATATCCATGGGTGAGCTGCTGGGGGCAATATATAACTGTGAACTGGGGCAATATATCCATATGTGAGCTGGGGGCAATATATATCCATGGGTGAGCTGCTGGGGGCAATATATCCAGAGCTGCTGGGGGCAATATATATCCATGTGTGCTTTCACTGCCTTCGAACAGGCAACGTACTTGCTGGCAGTTGGCAAAAATTTGTGTGAGCATATGAGAGAGCTCCACAGCAATAAACCTCACAGTAATGTGCGCTGTGTGTATGAGCATTCAGTGTTATATGGGAGTACTGATTTAGGAGTAAGAGTAGTTAAAAAAATTGTCTGTAAAACTCGGGGGGGGTGACACCATAAGTTACCTCACCGGGTGACACCAACCCTAGTGACGCCACTGGTTCAGTTACCTTTCTTGGCCATTCGGCTATCCAGAGAGCCAGGGGCGGATCCAGGGGGGCAACGGGGCAATTGCCCCCCCTCCGAGCAGTGCAGATGCCAGGCTGACCCCCAGAACTCAAATCACGATGTTTGCAGTGAATGCAGACATGGTGATTTGCAAAGGCACACACTGCGCAGAAGCACTGTGGATTGCCCCTCCCAGTCATGTGTCAGGGGCGTGTCACGTGGTGATCCTTTTCCCGGTGACCATGTGGCTGAGCCTGTCTCCTTCCATGCCTGCCTGACAGCCACAGGAGAGGGCTGGATCTGAGGCTGCACTGAGCAACAGGGTCAGAGGAGAGGGGGCTGGAGCCTCAATGCAGGGACACCAGGGAGGTAAGTAATTGATCCTTCCTCCAGGGTGTATAACAAAGCTAGAGCTGCACAGTAATAAACCTCTCAGATATGAGTCTGTAAACTGCTCCTCTAGATTGTAAGCTTCTGGGTGCTCTCTGCTCCTCTAGATTGTAAGCTCCTGGATGCCCTCTGCTCCTACAGATTGAAACTCCTGGGTGCTCTCTGCTCCTCTAGATTGTAAACTCCTGGGTGCCCTCTGCTCCTCCAGATTGTAAACTCCTGGGTGCTCTCTGCTCCTCTAGATTGTAAACTCCTGGGTGCTCTCTGCTCCTCTAGATTGTAAACTCCTGGGTGCTCTCTGCTCCTCCAGATTGTAAACTCCTGTGTGCTCTCTGCTCCTCTAGATTGTAAACTCCTGGGTGTCCTCTGCTCCTCCAGATTGTACGCTCCTGGGTGCTCTCTGCTCCTCTAGATTGTAAACTCCTGGGTGTCCTCTGCTCCTCCAGATTGTACGCTCCTGGGTGCTCTCTGCTCCTCTAGATTGTAAGCTCCTGGGTGCTCTCTGCTCCTCTAGATTGTAAGCTCCTGGGTGCTCTCTGCTCCTCCAGATTGTAAACTCCTGGGTGCTCTCTGCTCCTCCAGATTGTAAACTCCTGGGTGCTCTCTGCTCCTCTAGATTGTAAGCTCCTGGGTGCTCTCTGCTCCTCTAGATTGTAAACTCTTGGGTGCTCTCTGCTCCTCTAGATTGTAAACTCCTGGGTGCCTTCTGGTCCTCTATATTGTAAACTCCTGGGTGTCCTTTGCTCCTCTAGTTTGTAAACTCCTGGGTGTCCTCTGCTCCTCCAGATTGTAAACTCCTGGGTGCTCTCTGCTCCTCTAGATTGTAAGCTCCTGGGTGTCCTCTGCTCCTCTAGATTGTAAACTCCTGGGTGCTCTCTGCTCCTCTAGATTGTAAATTCCTGGGTGTCCTCTGCTCCTCCAGATTGTAAGCTCCTGGGTGCTCTCTGCTCCGCTAGATTGTAAGCTCCTGGGTGTCCTCTGCTCCTCCAGATTGAAACTCCTGGGTGCTCTCTCCTCCTCTAGATTGTAAACTCCTGGGTGCTCTCTGCTCCTCTAGATTGTAAGCTCCTGGGTGTCCTCTACTCCTCTAGATTGTAAAATCCTGGGTGCCCTCTGCTCCTCTAGATTGTAAACTCCTGGGTGTCCTCTGCTCCTCTAGATTGTAAGCTCCTGGGTGTCCTCTGCTCCTCTAGATTGTAAGCTCCTGGGTGCCCTCTGCTCCTCTAGATTGTAAACTCCTGGGTGTCCTCTGCTCCTCTAGATTGTAAGCTCCTGTGTGTCCTCTGCTCCTCTAGATTGTAAACTCCTGGGTGCCCTCTGCTCCTCTAGATTGTAAACTCCTGGGTGCCCTCTGCTCCTCTAGATTGTAAACTCATGTGAGCCGGACCCTCTGCTCCTCTAGATTGTAAGCTCCTGTGAGCCGGGCCCTATGCTCCTCTAGATTGTAAACTCCTGTGAGCCAGGCCCTCTGCTCCTCTAGATTGTAAACTCCTGTGAGCCGGGCCCTCTGCTCCTCTAGATTGTAACCTCCTGTGAGCCGGGCCCTCTGCTCCTCTAGATTGTAACCTCCTGTGAGCCGGGCCCTCTGTAAATTCTCGTGAGTCGGGCCCTCTGCTAAAACACCTTATTTTCTGTCAGTGCCCCTCCCGAAACTAGTCTCTGGATCCGCCCCTGCAGAGAGCAGGCAATTCGCCAAATCCTGGCAAATTGCCTGCACATACGGTGCCTGTCCAAGGGCAGTGAAATCCCCATAGAGAAGCAATGCTTCGTCTATTCAGAGAACAAAACCCAGCTGTGAAAAGTTGCCGAATTGCCCTGCTGTTCGGTGGTTTCATTCAACAGGTTTATTCAGGCCAGGTTTATTATCCCATAGGCTTCAATGTTAAAAATATTCCCGTTTTAATTCAATATCTAATAAACCGTTCATTATAATATTCTGCAGTAAAAAGTCTCTTTATTTATAGTCTTTCTAGGACCTTTTAGGCATTTTCTGGGATTTTTTTTCCGATTTTTTTTTATTTAAATCGTTTTCTCTTTTTTCTGTCACAGCCCTTTTTATTATCATTCATTGTATCTTATATGTGAATTTCAGACATTTTCGCTCAGTAGTTTGTTTGCAAACCGCATTTCACTTTTCAAACATTCAAGCGTACTGTTTTTTATTTTTTTCTCACTCCATTCTTCTGCGTGTCGGGTTTTTCCGGCTGCTGCTCTGCGCTGTGATCGGCTCCTGCTCGGGTTTCTCCGGCATCTTCGGCGGGTTAAACCAGATGTTTTTGCAGGTTTCGGTGTGCGTACGCCCTCGTAATGCGGTGAGTTTTCGTCGGGTTTGCGGCAGCTTTTCCCTGCACTACGACGCTTGGTGAATACACCGCAGGGTCGCCGAAATGGGATCGCCAAATCGCACCGAATTGAGGAGAACGAAAAGTCACTGAACGTGCGGTGACTTTTTGATTTTCTTTCAATAACCCTGTATGTGATCTTCAGTAGCTCATGTTGCTGCCCAGTTATCACGTAAACAAAATCCGGTCATATTCTGGCGCAATGCAAAGGAATTTTATTGATTGTAAATGAAATTAATTTGCAAATGCACTACAGATCGTGCCCCAGAAATTTTAAGACAACAGACATGACAGTCGATGTGTTGAAATCATTTGAAAAGCTTGCAGGTCCATTTTTCCTTCAAGGAAACACAGGGCCCAAGTTATAATGTAAATGTACTATCACTTTTTGGCCAACAGAGGGAGCCCTCTGCATGTCAATAAGACCTTACCTAGAGTGAACACATACAGTGGGATGCCTCTGTATATATTTACTGTGTGGACATGGTGTAATGATGCCATGAAGTCATTTTCCATAAAACCACTGGGTCCTGCCAGTGATGTTATAGAAAATTACTTCTGTGTGAAGGGGTTAATCAGTCCGTCAATATCAACATTAAGGTATTAAGGCTTGTGAAACACGATAAAACCATGCATGTTTATACAGTAGCAGTGACACACTTGATTTACCTTTTATTTGTAACTTAGAAGAAAATTAAATATTGAACCATGACTTACAAGCAGAGGTCTCGTAAAAGGAAATCATACCTGATGCTATGCTGACAGGCTTGCCTTTATGATGCATAAAGTGGTTTTCTAGCAGCTTTGATATCTGCTTTTTTGCAATCTTTTGATATCTGTAACATTAGGAGACATCTAATGGAAACAGTCATCTTCTGCTTTTAGTGAAAAGTGACATTAGGGGCAGTACCATATGTTTTGTGAACATCAATAATGTTTTCATTTTAGTAGAGTATGTGTATGCAAGAGACTTAAACAAGGTTATGAGACTGAAAAGATGCTGAAACTATAAAGGTTTTATTTGCATCCTGCAGTTATCCAACCCCCGGAGAATAAAAACATTTCGGCATGCCATCTAAACTAGTGTATGTGGCTAAACGGAGTATGTTCGCCATGGTAAGAGTGAGGTACATTGACGTTGTGGCAGGTTTATGCAATATATGATGACATTTGGTAACCAAACACTTATCAGTTTAAGACCTATGGGCCCTATTACAAACTAAACGCTATAGCATTAGCGCTCAGATATGTGACCATTAGCGCTGGCTTATTTGACTTTAACACAAGCCCCCCATATTACATTCCAAGTGCTAACAGATTGAAATATCCAGTAGCGCATCAATGATTGCACTCGTTTGTGCGAGCTTACTGTACTTTGTGCTCCCCTTGCTTAACATGGGGAGCACAATCAGTAATTAGCGTTCAGATTACAATGTCCTAACGCTAACCAATGCACCAATGTGGTGACTGGAAAGTTAACCACAGGTAGAAGCTGGTGCTAACTGATTCCAGCACCAGCTGAACCCTCCCCAAAATCAGATACTCATCTCTCATCCCGCGACGCGAACGGTGGCCCAATCTGCCTCTACTGGCCGCTGGGAGCAGAGTAATACCATGGACAAATAGTCTCCAGTCTCCCTTTGCGAATCACTCCGCAGCCCTAATCTAATGAGAGATAACTCTCGTGTCCTGGCAGCACAAGCCTCCATGGAGTCCTATGGACTCTAGGAGGTGATACCTGCAGCGGCAACCCCTTTAAAGAAACTCCTTCACTACCAGAACCGACTTAAGTCGATCTTCAAAAGCTCCTGCAGGGGCCAAAGATCGAGTTACGTTGATCTGGTCTTATTCTGGAGCAAAGTGCTGAAGCTGTTTGAATAACTGGGACTCCTGTGTCTGAAAGACAGAGCCCTAGGTGATTGTAAAGACGCTATGGCTGCTTCAGCTATAGAAAAATGTATTTAAAAATTGAATATAGAAAAAATTATACAGGTGTACAATAATGTTTACTGTGTAATTACTGTGAAGTGGTTTTCTAAACAGCCACTGGGTCCTGCCAGTAGTTTTATAGAAAACCACCTGGTAGTGGAGGGTTTAAGGTTATACATCTACTTTCTTATGGTCGATTTTTTTTTATTTTTTATTTTGTCATATGTGCTAATATGGACTCACATGGAAATTCGATTAACAGTTTCCTTATATTGAGTGCGATGAGATATTCCCTATATATACATTGGACGGTAAGCAACGAAGCATAAAACAATTATTTAATTTTTTTTTACGGTTTTACAAAGTTTATTTTGGAAAGTATTGTTTTGTTTTTTTTAAGTTTTTTCTCCTTTCCTCTATAATTCTTTAATGATACAATAAAGGATGCTTCAAGTCTAGCGTGCATGACCTGAGACAAGCACCCCCATCCCTCACTTGCTTTAAATCTCCAATATTCTAATTTATTCCTCTCAATAAACTACAAGGCAAGCAACTAAGTGAAATGAAGTGCTTTGGAGAATGTATTGACGGAGTTTGCAATTCATTTCTATTATTTCACTCTGGGTACATCGTATCTTTTCAACAGGATCTGAGATTACTTGTCACTAAGTTGCCTTTTCATATCACAGTGAAACTTTGAGAGGTGTGTTTTTATATATTTATTAAAGTCTTTATTTAGTTTGATAAAAATTGGAGTTCGAATAGGAGCAGCTATTCTTTCTCCTGTAGAACATATGTACGTGCTATTTATATTAGCTTTTCAAGTAGAAATGAAAGAAATCTCTTCTAAATACACATAAGGGATTTCGAAGATTGCGAGATTGCATTAGGAGGGTGGATTGTGAGATTTTTTTTTCTTCTCATTTTCATTAAATAGCAGTTCTTCTGTGCAAACAGATTTTTGAGTGTCACTGGTGTGAAAACGCCGAGATAACGAAATATGTCATGCTTTAAACATTTGTTTCATGGCTTTCTATATGCTTGGTAGCATTTTAAAAGTAAGTCTCTAGCACACAATCCAGATAAAACTGTTGCAAATGCCAAGAGACAGGTAATCTTTACTGCTTCTGACAAGGCACAGCAGAAAAAAATGCAGATGCAATCACATTTGTGATACAATGATCACTTATAAATATACTGTATGTCAAATCCCTCAGTGCTTCATGCTTGCAACACTAAGTGTATACATTTATCAAGGCTGTTATATATAAATATATATATTTGTGGCAAAAGAAGGGGACACACTCGCTGGTGCATAAAATAAAAACTATGGTATAATAAAGTCATGTTTTGATTTTCTGTGCCAGTGTGTACATCCCCCTTCTTTTCTCCTAAATATTATTTTGGACTACCACACCCTGATATGAGCACTTTTTGTATGTAAACAGGGACACCTTGGGGAATGAGTGCTGGACTTTTGTGTATATAGTGTGTGTGTGTGTGTGTGTGTGTATATGTATATATATAAAATTTGATAGGCCGTTTTAGTCCAGATGCCAAAATCACGAGTATAGCAGTCCGTAGTGATACCTTTTTTATTGGACTAACGTTACATTTAAAAGACAAGCTTTCGAGAGTATTCCTCTCTTCCTCAGGTCTGGATGCTTACTGATCAGTTCCTAGAATTGAACATTAGGACATTAAGGGTCACATGGGTGGGGGGATTAGATGTCGTAAAAAGTGAGAGTCAAATGGTATGTACAAAATGGGAAAATAAACGCATGAGGGATCTTGGGCCCATAATAAAAACAACAGAGATGAGATCATACAAACTAGAATGAAAAAAGGGAAAGGAAAAACACAAAAACACAAAACAGTTTAAGGCTGGTTTCACCAATATAGCAGCCCTTATCACACGCCGTGCACTGGATCATGTATACCACATTGGCAGACGTGCAAAGGTGCGAGCCCTTGATGTTGTGTGTAGCGTTGTTGTGCCGTGCAGTGCTGCTGTCACATATTTGTGGGCACAGTTTGCAGCAGGATTTGTTGCAGCGTTTGGTCCCATTCCACCAGGAAAATCCATATTGTACCCCAGTGGGACATCACTTCAATCTAATAGGCCACTCCATCCAAAACCTCAAAATTAAAATCCTCAAAGGACATTTTAAAGACCACCGTGAACGCAAAACATATGAAATGAAAATGATCACATATTTTAACACTATAAACGATGGCCTCAATGTCTATTCTGGGTTTTTAACCCATTATCATACCATCACATAACATTCTAAATTCTGGCTGATGTTTTGTTTATTCTTGGTTTCCTTTTTTTTTTCCATGTCTCTTTCAGCCTTCACTGTTTTGTGTTTTTGTTTTTTTTCTTTGTCTGATGCTGCTCGCTTACCAACGCCCGGTTTAAATAGAGACAGGCAGGGAGGTGGTTGCATAAGGCATGGCTTGAGAGGGGGACGCGGTCTGGTGACGCAGACCTATCAGAGGAGTCCAGGTCTTATAAAATCCAACAGTTCCATCTAAGCAGTGCCAGATCGTGGTTATCCATACCTGAGCTCCCTGTACTTGTATTCTATCGTGATTGAACCTGTTATTGACCTCTGCTTGTATTCTGACTATTCTGCCTTCCGTTGCCCTAGACTATTTTCTTACTACGCTCCTGCACTGATATCGACCCGGCTATTCCCTTTGACTATTCTATACTCTGTATTCCTGATTCTGGCTCGTCCGACTACCCCCGTGTTGCTGACCTTTTTTTGTATTACGCCATTGTCTTTGATTAACCCTTTCTGTCTAGCTAGTATACCTGGCCAATTCTAAGGACCAGACAGTTAGGGATTCTTCTATGGCTACCCTGTTGGTAGCTTTTGGGCTCTGTGGAGTGTTGGGCTTTAAGGATTGCGTGATGGGATCCGGGAACCGTGACAGCATCCAGACCTGAGGAAGAGAGGAATACGGTCGAAAGCTCATTTTTTAAATGTAACGTTAGTCCAATAAAAAAGGTATCACTGCACTGCGTACTGCTATACTCGTGATTTATATATATATATATATATATATATATATATATATATAAATCACGAGTATAGCATTACGCAGTGATACCTTTTTATTGGACTAACGTTACATTTAAAAGACAAGCTTTTGAGAGGATTCCTCTCTTCTACAGGTATGGAAGCTATATTAATCGGTATCCTAGAACTGAACATTAAGGGGCACATGGGTGGGGGGTTAGATGTCATAAATAGTGAGGGTCAAATGGTATGGTCAAAATGGGAAAATAAACACTTGAGATATCTTAGGCCCATAACACAACAGTGATAAGATCATGACAATATATATGTATATATATATATATATATATATATATATATATATATATATACACACAGTATATTCTCATTTAAGTTATGGTGGAGGGCAAAAAGTGATATTGAAAGCCTCCTATAGCAAATAATAGTTTATAATTGTGGAAGACATCCCAGCAATTCAGAGAACTGCTTTACAGAGCTCATGTGTTACATTTCCCATATGCAGCAGGGAATTCTGGGAAGGACATGCAAATGAAGTCCGCAATATCCCACTTTTTTGCATCCTGGTGTTTTTTAACACGGAACTCTCCTTGCCAGTGCATGCAATACTAGATGGCTTTTTTTTAGCAAAGGTCAGGTTACGCAACGATGTCAGAAAATCTCAGCAGTAACTATCCTTCGGCAAGACTCCTCATGATACATACTCGCCTTCATCACAATATTTATTTAATATACCCTTATAAAGTGTAAGTTCCCTTGGAACACAAGTCTTCAACCAGACCATACCATCAGCTATGCTATGTGGTTTTTGAGTGTATTATCTGCCTACCTTGTACAGTGCTACAGAATCTGTTGGCACTATGTAAAGCATAATAATAACAATAACAACTAGCTCTGTTGTAAACTTTGTTTGCTAAAGCCGTACAGTCTGTAAAGGAGGAATCTCAAACGTTGCTGCCCCCCAGATGTTTATTGCCTACAATTAAGAGGAATTCTTTGAATGCGATAATTGGCCAGAGAATCATGGGAGACGTAGTTCAGAAACATCGGAGAGGCTGGAGTTTGAGATCCCTGCTGTGGAGTATGTGCGTCATAAAAAGCCATCATGGATATCCCACCAATTGTGAAGATTTCAATTGTTGATTTCATAGTTGTTTATTTTATCGTCTTGTAATTGCTTGTCTCCCTGTGTCTCTGGTGTTTGATTGGCTGTGAATAGTTGGTGATCTATTCTACATCAGTTTGTATGAACAAAAACAGGCATTTCCATACCTTGTACAAAAAATAAAAAATAATATAATCCCCCACTGCACCTTTCCTGATCTACCTCCCAAACACCCCACACATCCCATTACTTCTCATAAGGGGTTATTCAGAGAGAGTCGATCTGGCCCCGAAATGTCACCAAACAGTGAATTTCCCCGTGCGGTGCCATTTCGGAGCCATTTGGCTATTAAGAGAGCAGACAGTTTGCCAAAATTTGGTGAACTGTCAGCAAGTACGGTGCCTGTTCGACAGCAGTGACATCCCCCCTAGAGAAGCAATGGTTAATCTATTCAGAGAACACCAAACAGCAGTGAAAAGTTGCCAAAGTGCCCTGCTGTTCGATGTTTTCATTCGGCCAGTTTATTCAGGCAAATTCCATAGGCTTCAATGATAAAAATATTCCTGTTTTAGTTCAATATCTAATAAACCATTTATTATTTTATTCTGCAGTAAAAACCTTTTTTTATTTATTTTTTTATTAGTATCCTTTAGGCATTTCTCAGGATTTTCTCGGCAACATTTTTTTTTCGTTTCAAAAGCGTTTTTTTTTTTCTGTAACAGTCATTTTTATTATTATTCATAGGACATTATATGTGAATTCCAGACATTTTCGTTCAGTAGTTTATTTGCAAACAGCGTTTCAATTTTGACACTTATAGGTCCAGTTCGCACTGTGCGATGTATCGCGCGGATTTTGCCACGAAATTGCGGCAAAATCTGCGCGATGTCGCGCTATGTAGCATCTCCAATGCATTTCAATGGAGCTGTTCACATCTTGCCGCGATGTCACATGTCGCGCGTCGCAGTAGCATGTCGCTGGTACATGACCCTTATTTTGCGATTTGCGTTTTGCGACTTTGCGATTTCCATTGGTGGTGTTTTGCAAAATTGCGATGTCGCGCAACGTCGCGAATATGGAAATCGCGCGGAAAAAACGCGCGATTTTCAAATCGCACAGTGTGAACGGGGCCTTAATCATATTTTTATTTTTTTTATTACCCTTCCAGCCTCTTGGTGGCTTTTTCCGGCGGCTAGTCTGTACTGTGTTCGGTGACTCGTCGGCTTTTTCAACGCTTTCAGCTTTTTTTTGTTGTTGTTCCATTTTTTTTGGTGGTTTTTCGGCGCGTTTTCGGTGCTCTCTGAATAACCCCCTTAGTCTGCTATTTACCCTCACTTCAGTGTGTCAGTGTGTTTGTGAGCACGTCTGCTTCCCCCATTGTTCTCAGCGTGTTTAACTTGTTTCTTGATTTGGTTTGTTTTGTCCTACACATTGTGCAGCCCTACAGAATT
This sequence comes from Leptobrachium leishanense, assembly GCA_009667805.1. Taxonomy (NCBI): domain Eukaryota; kingdom Metazoa; phylum Chordata; class Amphibia; order Anura; family Megophryidae; genus Leptobrachium; species Leptobrachium leishanense. The sequence continues at coordinate 24,137,923 of CM019071.1, read as the reverse complement.
TGTTAGCGCTTTTTATATGCTTGTAATTGTACTGATAACTATTTCCCTTTATTTCCTCTCTTTCCCTCAATCCAGATGAACTCACATACACAGACACACAGGCATATACATATATTCATACATTGACTGCACCTATCCACTCTGCACAAATAAAAAGTCATATGAATGTCCAGCTTGCGGGAAACTTGTAGCGTCTTCTTTCTACTAGTCTTTATTTTTAGCATTACTCAGCCGTCCATTTCTCTTCAAATACGTTCATTTATTAATTCCTTGACACCCAGACCATCACTTAAGTGTTACAAAGCCACGAAATGTCACTGCCGACTGTTTTATGAAAAATACTTCATAATTGCAGACATTGATTTTTGTGCACTTCTCATGCAGCATTAATTTTATTGGATCCTTACGACATTCATTTAAATTCCACGGCCATCGCTATGCAGTGGTTGACTCAAATGTTTCCAGAATTAACTCGTATGTCAATATATTAGCTCCTGCAATTAAACAATTCAACAGGAATGTGTGGGCAATAACAAAATATAAACACATAATTAAATATTAAGATTAAAAATAGAATGTCTTGCTGAATCTAGAAGAAAATGCCCTTTTCTTTATTTCTATAGATGCTGACTTTCCATTTTAAAAAAAAAGAGTGTTTGGATAATCTGCAATCTGATTTTGATGTGAATGCACAAAAGATTGATAATAGATATATTATATATTTTTTTTTGTTTATCTAAGTTTAGCATGACTTTTGGAATGTCAGTACTTTCTTCTTTCTGCTTAATATAAGTCACTGTAAGGGATTCCAAAGTTCCCCTCTGAAGTTCATAAAAGAAACCCACATCTTTCCGTTCGTTCTACCATCCATTACTCTGATATGGCTACTCTTCTTTTATGTCGATCTGATGGAGCACCACTACCAGCAAACCAATCTAGCAACACTGTATCAGAGGTGCATTGTTTGTATACTAAGGGCAAGAAGACTCAGACATTCCACCCTTCTATTTGCCTAGACCAGTGGTTCACAACCACCAATATGTAGACTGGTGCCTTTCTGTGAAATGTTCTGGTCGCTCCCACTGTCAATAGCCTGGCAGCCACCTAGGGCACGTAGAAAGGCGGGGACCCCCTACGGGAACCATGCTGCTGTATTTGGGGGCCACTTCATGATAATCACATTCTAAAGATGGCTGCCACACTTGGTGTGTTTGATTTAGTTGTTTCTCCTTGTCCCTAGCTAGTTTGCGGACAGTTCATCCATTATAAGGACTTACAGTCCAATAAGAATCACAATGATCTTTAACCCTTTCACTGCAGAGGACTTGTGGGGAACGTCCTCATTGACTCCTAAGGAGATAGGGGGTTCATTTGAACCCCCATATCTCCCGACTGTTGGCAGCTAGCAGGGTGATGTTTGGTAGCATTGGAAAGGCGAGAGCATGGCCTTTCCAATGATACCAAAAATGACCATGTTTAAATTAAAGAAAAAAATAATAAAAAATAATTTAAAAAAACGTGTTTTTTTTAAGACGTGAAATGGCTCAGCAGTGAAGGGGTTAAGAGATTAAAGTCATAATTACTCACTGTTCCTCTCTACATGAATGACTTCATTATATTCCAAAACTGGTATCTACCACAATAGAGCCCAATGTAGGAAGGGCTATACTGTCGCCCATTCCCATAGCCCTCATATATTTTGCTCACTATTAGTGTACAAGGTTATCCAGACATGGACCCCTTGCTCAGAGTGTCTAGAGAGGTATCCGCTATGCACTCCTTACAAGGCCTAAAAAGGCTGAAATGATTATCAGAGGCTGTAGTTCCTCTCGCGCAGAGGAGGCAGCCTTGGCGTTTCAGTTCTAGACACCCTTTTTTGGGTGATTAAAAACTGATTTGCATATGGTTCAGCTTCCCCTGTAATGGCATCAACGAGCCAAAAATCTTGTGAGAACTGAGCGGGGAAACCATTGTAGGACAGGCTCCTTATCCTGTTGCCCTCTCCCAGGACCCAAACAAACCTTGTGATGTTGCCCGTTCTCAGGGCCCTCACATACACAATAGAATGCAGTCTTTAGAAAAACTGAATCTCCAATCATAAGAAACAAGAAGGTTATCAAGCTTGGAAAATATTCTTGATGTAGTTTTGACATCACCTGGGGGTAGTGTTAAAATGATCATCCTACTACTATATTTGTTGATAGAATCCCAGTGGTCTGAGCCAAATGTCAAGGTTCCATTTGGACAACTGCCAAAGGAGAGTCTCCGTGCCAACAGAATGAGCAAAAGTCACCCTTCTGTCTTCGGAATGTTAGAAAATAAAGCATATGTGAAGAAAAACACAAAACAGAAATTAGTCACGGCATACATTTTCATTTAGTAATCCTAAACTACTTTCAAATTTATTTTACATTCAAGGAAAATTACATACAAATATCTGACAAGCAGCTACTGGAAATTTCTAGATAACAATCAAAATAAAATTGAATAACGGAGAAAGAATAATAAAATCAAATATTGCAAATTATACAGTTGACGTAATTAACCCCATTCCCTAATAAATTGTATAAATCCACTGCCAGGACCCAGTGGATTTATGTAAAAGAAATTGCATTATTCATGCATTGAAAATATGCTTCAAATATAGTTTCAAATATGAAAAGCACATTTTCAAATCTATGCATTTTTTAGCAGGCAAATGCCTCCATCTGCTGGCCAAAGAGCTCTACTACATCCCTATAGTACTGCTTGGGAACCATTTATTTTCTTTTTGGGGAAAAAAAAGGAGTCCCAGCTGTTTAAGCTGTATTGGCACCTTAGTTATAATTGGGGGCACAATCTGGAGCCTATCTGCAAAAGATTTGTTTGCAAAAAATAAATTCCGTAGCATTGCTCCAGTATTAGCCCACTTCAAGTATACTTCATATTGGGACTGCAGTAGGTGCTTTGCAGACAGCGTATACTCCCAGGGTTATTCCAAGAGAATCGAAAAGCCACCGCACGTTCGGTGACTTTTCGTTCTGTTCAATTCGGTGCGATTTGGCGATCCCATTTCGGCGACCCTGCGTTGTATTCAGCAAGCACCACAGGGCCGCCGTAATGCAGGGAAAAGTCGCCTCAAACCCGCCGAAAACTCACTGCAAAACGAGGGCGAACGCACATCGAAACCCGCAAAAACATCTGGTTTAACACGCCGGAGAAAATCGAGCAGGAGCCGATCACAGCGCAGGGCAGCCGCCAGAAAAACCCAACACCGCAGACAAAGGAGGTAAAGAAAAAAAAAAAACAGTACGCTTGAATGTTTTAAAAGTGAAACGCTGTTTGCAAACAAACTACTGAGCGAAAATGTCTGAAATTTACATATAAGATCCAATGAATGATAATAAAAAGGGCTGTTACAGAAAAAAGACAAAACGATTTTAAAAAAGAACGAAAAAAAATGTTTGCAAAAAAATCCCTAAAGAGACTTTTTACTGCAGAATTTTATAATGAACGGTTTATTAGATATTGAATTAGAACGGGAATATTTTTTAACATTGAAGCTTATGGGATTCGCCTGAATAAACCTGCCGAATTAAACCACCGAATGGCAGGGCAATTCGGAAACTTTTCACTGCTGGTTTTTGTTCTCTGAATAGCCGAAGCAGTGCTTCTCTATGGGGATTCACTGCCCTCGAACAGGCACCGAACAGCCACCGTATGTGCAGGCAATTCGCCAACATTTGGCGAATTGTCTGCTCTCTGAATAGCCAAATGGCCAAGAAAGGTAACCGAATGCTGATTTTCAGCATTCAGTTACCTTTTGGCAGCCATTCGGATCTCTTTGAATAACCCTGTCCTTCTTGGTTAATTAAAGGGTTAATGAACATTTACATTAAATATATGTCTAGCAATACTAAACGAGGGCACTGGTGCAGCCATGCAATGAAAGATGATAATGAAATTCTGAGCTCATGTACAGTTACATAAACATTACTGTAAAACTGTATTTTATGGATTGATAACGTAAGTCATTTACTGCCAGTATTTCATGATATTAATAGTGACAGGTCATTTTTATGAACATGCAACATTGTGACAGAATTCCTCAACTGCCTTGTACATGGCAGCAGGTCACTAGCACCAACACATAAACTGGCTGCTGTTTATTATAAAAAAATAATTATCTGATTAAACGTAGACAGCGGTGATAGCTGCAATGTGCTATAATTGCAACATGTAAAATAAATAAAACATTAAAAAAAAGGAATAAAGGTGACCTAAGTTTGATTTGTTGACCCTGTGAGTTCATGAGTAGAGATTTACTTGCGGATCATCAGGATCCATGCTTGAAAATTATACATTGCCATGTCTATGTAAATATCATTAAATTTAACAGTAATTGTAACCATTATATGCAAAATGGTGTAAATGAAGGAGAAATGGAATTGCAAGTGTGTTGACATGGTGATCAGCCAGTATTTCCCATATTATTAAAGGGACACTATCACTTACATAAGCTGTAACTAGATTGCTTTTGCATTACAAGTAAACCACCTTATAAAACACATGCAGATGTTTTTTTTCCTTGTTTGAAATAATTGTATGTAACAAGGAAAAATATATATATTTAGATTTTTACCGAGAGCCAACATTTAGCAAAGGTTTTTCTTTACTATTATGGCTTATCTAATCTACAGTATTTAACAGTTTAATGAGATGGAGGATGGAATGTTTACATAAGGCTGCAGGGGTCTATTGTTCTTCAGGCTACTCAAGATAAGCGATGGCAGCTGCATAAGATAAAACAGAGAGCTTTAAAGTCTTCTACTCTACCCCCCCCCCCCGGTGAAGTCCTTTGAATACATCCCACACATTACAATTACTTAAGTCAGTGATCTTCCCATAGACTCCATTGTATGGCTGAAGCCACACACAGTGAGGAGCGAGTGATGGAAAGATACGGGGGGGGGGGGGCTTTGGCCATAGAAGGGAGTCTAATCACTGACTCAAATCATTGTATTGGGGGCAGTGACACATATAGAGTAAAATATTTTCTTAACTAAACAAACAAGAGAAAAAAAGCACATGTAAGATATCTGCAACATAAAATAAACACAATAAGGACATTTCATTTTTTGGTGGTAGTGGCCCTTTAAAGGCGATCATTATACTGAATAAGTCACCAGATACTGGACAACATATTTTATTTACATTCTCCAAGCACGTGAATGCTCATATTTAATGTATTCTATTTGCTTTTAAATGTTATCAGGATACTGTAGCCACCATGAAAACAAGCTAATTTAAGTTGTTATGGTCGCAGGAGTAGGTCTCCCTTATTTATTTATTTATTATTATTATTTATTAAGCGCCAACACATTCCGCAGCGCTGTACAAGTTGTCATGGGTAAAGACAGGACAATTCTACAATACATACAGGAGACAGGTCAGTCAGTATTCCTGCCAGCAGATACATGAGGATTTGAGGACCCTATTCCCGTGGGAATTTACAATCTAGATGAGTGAGGGGATTAGAAACAGGAGGGGGTGGGCTGCAGTGATGAGTTAATGCGGGGAGAGGTGAGGACTGTTTTTGGGTCGGTCGGATGTCTTGTTACGGAGTCGGGTGGTAGGCTTCCCTAAATAGAAGGGAGCGTTTAAATAAAGCCAGATTTGGGGACAGTCCTTTCCACAGCTGTCCCTCACCACTGGGTTGGTGATGCCATGCAGCCGCTGGACAACCTTCTGGGAGAGTCGTGCAGAGTCAAATTTACGACAGTAGAGGTTGGATGGTTGAACAAGCTTTAAACCTGGCAAGTGATAATGTGTCTCGAAGGAAAAAGCATTGATAGGCATCTGGTGGGCAGCCTGCATGCAAGGCATGCACGGACCGATTGTCAAGGGGGCTGGAATCTAGCTGCTTCCTGAAGTCACACACCAGCACCCGCTATAACCGCATGGAGACCATGGCACTTGATTAAAGGCACGTTTTAGCACTCTATGGCAAAAACAGGGGAAAACAAAACACAATGGGCATCAGCAGAGGTAAAAATTAACCCTGTCCATTTTTGTCTTTTTTTGCCTCGAATGTGCCTTTAAATCTCTTCATAGCGCCATTTACTATATATAATTAAAACATTTATCTGGTTCATGTTGGTCATTCAGTACCAGGGACTTTGAGAATGTGTGCTTTTAGACATGGCCCATTATCCAATGCATTTGCCATATTCAAGATTTACATCTTACGTTCAAGGTTATTATAACGAACAGAAAGAGGCATCGGAGCGGAATGCTTACAAAGTTAATCCTTCTCTCCAGTTCATACGATAAGTTATTACTCGGCAAAGAATTCTCTATTCCCAAGTGAACCGTGTTGGTACGACTAAAAACTGTGCAGATATTTTTTTGCTGTTTTTTTTTATTTATATGAGGATTCTGTAAATCTGTGCATTAAGAGCAGATAGCAGCGATTCAGTGAAGGGAAACAACAGGAGCTCCAGTAATGAATAGCAATATATAATCTAACAACGGCTGGAAAAGCTGAAATACAGCTCTTTACAGATGTAAACTGAAAACGAGGAGATAAATCTGGAAATCCTTTGTTAAGAAGCCTTTTTGTTCTTCTAATGATATTTACAACATTTCTTATCCTTAACATACTGTTGTATTTTCATGGCAGTTGAAGACACTTAAATGTAAGAAGCATGGCATTTCTATACAGCTGTCTAACAGGGTTCTTTAACTTCATAACATGCTTATACAGGTTCAAATATTATATATTTAGGACATTTAAAAACGTTTATTGCATACAAGGTTTGAAAAGCCCATAATAAAAAATGTGTGTTCTAAGTTGCGTACATAGTTACATAGTTACATAGGCTGAAAAAAGACATGCGTCCATCGGGTTCAGCCTCTCCCACATCACCTACTGCTGTTGATCCAAAAGAAGGCAAAAACCCAGTCTGAATGCTTGCCAATATGCAACATACTGGGAACAAATTCCTTCTTGACCCCAGAATGGCGTCAGATTTCTCCTTGGATCAAGAAGCTTTTACCCACATATTAAATATTATAACCTTTAATATTCTGTGTCTGCAGGAAGTCATCCAGTCGCTTTTTAAAAGTCTGTACGGTCTCTGACGCAACCACCTCAACAGGCAGAGAATTCCACAGCTTTATTGTTCTCACCGTAAAATAACGCTTCCTATGCTTTAGGCTGAATTTTCTTTCTTCCAGTCTAAATGGGTGACCTTGTGTCCTGTGTATAGTCCTGTTAATGAATAGGTTATCAGACAATGGTTGATAATGGCCCCGTATATATTTATATAAGGTTATCAGATCCCCTCTAAGGCGCCGTTTGTATAAACTAAACAGGTTTAAGCTTGTTAGTCTTTCCTCATAACTTAACCCTTCCATTCCCCTTATTAATTTAGTTGCCCGTCTCTGCACTTTTTCTAACGCTATAATATCTTTTTTTAAGTCAGGCGCCCAAAATCACAAGGCATATTCAAGGTGCAGCCTGACCATTGATTTATACAGAGGCAAAATTATGTTTTCATCCCGAGAGTGAACTCCCCTTTTAATGCATGCCAATACCTTGCTGGCCTTGGCGGCTGCTGTTTGACATTGCACATTGTTACTTATTTTGAAGTCTATGATTATTCCCAAATCCTTCTCCTGCTTGGATTTCCCTAACTCCGTACCATTTAGGGTATAAGTTGCTTGTGTGTTCTTCACTCCAAAGTGCATATTAGTGTTGGGTACCATCCTGGTATGCAAAGTATGAGAAGGTGATGATTTAATATGGAAATGAGGATCCATGGTCCATTCACCACTTTTATGACACTACCCCACATACCTTGAATATTGGATTGAGTGAAATAAATGCTTAAAATATTATTATTTTTTTAATTCTGTAATTTATTAAGGTTTTACATTAGAAAAATACAATAGGTACTTTACAGATGAAAATGTCAGACAACTGAAACATGCCAAAAGGAAGAGAGAAGAGAGAGAAAAGAAAAAAAAAGAGAAAAAAAAGGGGAAAAGAATAGGAAGAAAGAGGAAAAAAGGGGGCATGAGGGGGGGAAGACATCGGGCACCAGAAGTGAGGAACGCACCACACTGTTCAACCATTCAGGGTAAGGCCGGGCACCCAAGCCAGGGAGCCCAGATCTTTAGGAAGATGTGAGGAGTATCATGAAGCAGGGCTGTGAGCTGCTCCATCATACGCACCTCTGAGAACATTTCAAAGATTTCTGGATAGGAGGGGAAAGAATATTATTAAAACTTAATTGAATCTATATGGGTATAGGGAAGACGGAAGAGGAGGAATCTTGGCTTAGCCAAGTATGGATTTCAGGTTTCTATGATGCCATAATCTAAGAAGAGGAGACAAAAGCAGAAAAAGCCCATAAATGGTTGTATATATTCTTCGTCCTCAAACTCATATATTATGCGAAGATAATGTGAATGAACATCATACCTGGGATTATGATTGCGTAGCCTTTTATTAGCTGCATGGTAACAATAAAGATGGTCAGTTAAGCTGTTCCGTAGTCCCTTTAATTCGAACATTCATTGGAAACCAAAATGATAGTGGGTATTTGCTACGTCTCTGCTGGGGAGTCTTTTCTGGCATTTTGGTTGAGAGCATCCCATTAGGTGGGATTAGATTGATATGAGAATGGCTTAGGTTTCCTCTGAAATGGCACAAGTGTAATAGAATGTCTTTGAGACATGAGTGGGGACCCATCAGCCGGAATTCTGTTGATCCTGAAATGATATCACCCTCCCCTCATAAATGTACTGAGGTTATATACAAGCAGTCAGTTGGAATGAAAACTGAGGATGGCCCTCCATTGTCATCAACAAGCCTTACATTACAGCATATGGGTGGAAATTTCCAGTTTCATATAATCATACATAGAGTGTCCTGTACAGTTTAGTAGGACTGCGTGGTGTCCAAGAATCGCACTCACTAGCATTCACCCATCCTTATTTACCTTGCTCTTCCCCATCAAAGTCAAAGTATACACAGGTAACTAATACTTTCACAATGATAGTGTATTTGGACAATAAGGAAAGGTGCATGCCTGACTGGATGAGTTTAACCACTCTAATGGGTGCTTATGCAAGTCCCAGTATAGACAGTAAAGAAGAGAGTCTGAGTACTCATATAAGTTTCAGGTAGCGATAGTCTATTAGGAAATCAGCAATGTTGCATCCATAAAATGGGCTTTCTCAATGCTTGAGAAAGACCATTATATGGCTGAAAGATTACTCATGTGGAGTGCCTGGACTTTTTTATTTAATGTGCATGCGCGGTGTTGTGCCAAACTAATTTGCCATCTTTAGATTACATGCTGTGTAGGCCACAAAGGGCCCTATTACATTCTCCGCCAAATTCGTACGCGCAGCGCAATTTTTTTTGCGTGCAGCGTCAAGCGTTATCGCGCGAAAATTAACGGTGGTATTACAATCCGAATGCATTTTTTCATCCGTCAAAAAATAATGTTCGTAAAACCGACGCGCAAAATGAAGAGTAATACGCGCGCAGTAACGTAGCATACGTAAATCAGTGTGCGGACTGTTTTATTTGCGGGATTCAGCCTATCAGAATTAAGAACATTAATTTACATTAATTTACCTTAATTGACTCACTTAAGTTTTTGCGCTTGTCAAAGTAAATCTGCGTATATATGCTGCAGCAATAATAAAAACACGCACAAATTCACAATTTTATTGTTTGGGTATGTGTAGAATGTGTAACTATATTGTGCTGTATTTTTTTTTTCGTGCTGGTGTTTTTCGTTTCGGCCAGAACGTTCCGACTTGCAGTTACCACCAGCTTTTCAAAGACGTTAAAATAATGCGCGCAAACGTTCGTAAAAAGATGCGCATTGATTGTAATACCATCCGCTTACCAGTGCACGAACGCATTTGCGCTCACAATGTTAAGTATAGGACGCGCACAGTTCATCACGCTCGCACAGGTCCATCCGCGTTAAACGTTAACGTGCATCGTTTGCGCGAACGTTGTAATACGACATTCTGCGCAAAGGGTTTTGCCCCTCGCGGTAATGCGTTTTTGCGCACGCGCATTTTTTTGCGCAAAGAATGTAATAGGGCCCAAAGTGTTTTGCATTATTATGAAAATCTGCCAAGCCTTGGAGTAAAATACATTACATCACGCCTTATCGTTGATCCATGCACACTGTCTCTGTTTTCCATTTTATTCTTGCAGGGTTATTCAGAGAGAGGTGAAAACCAGGAGAATGACTGGAGAAGTGGAAATTCTAGGTCAAAATAGCCGATTTGGAAAGTGAGATAAATGGGAGAATTTGTCTGGTTTGGCTATTTTGACCTAGAAATTTCACTTCTCCAGTCATTCTCCTGGTTTTCACCTCTCTCTGACTAACCCTGTTGGTCAATAAACACCTATACGTGTCTACAACTATAATATTTTTAGAGCATAAATGGAAGCAACTGAAGAGAATCATAACAACTGAAACATTTACTTGTATCTATTTTTGTAAAGGCTACATGGGACATATTTCAGCAATGTATCAGAATTTGCAAACTATTTACATTTTGTGTTCAATTGCTACTTTTCAAAATTTTCTTTGAATTAAACACCTCTGATTTGTTGCTCGTGTCTTTTTCAAGGCAAGCCACGCTAAACGTACTTTTCTGAGACATTTCCTAAATCAGTCTCTTTTAGAAGCCAGACCTTTCGGTTGTTTCGTGGGATTACAGTAACCTATGAGATAAGACTTATTCACATAAAATTCTGCTGTACCTAGAAAATGTTTTGTTCTCTATAATGTACAGTATATAGTATATATCTACACACAATTCCCTACAGTTTGCACTCCTTCATTACTTGCAACAGTTTCTACTTTTATATCCAATATCTGTCAGAGAGATCCTTGCAAGGCAGTTTTCCCCTGTGTACTATTTGCACAAAAACACACATATTGCTCTTTTTTTCGTCACTCTAGTATGCAAGTACAAAGACATGATAAAAGAAACGTAGCTCTTTCCGCGCCGACTGATGCCTCCCAGGTAAGCATTATTCAGAGGTTTATAAAATAAGGGAAGTATTGAAATAAAGAACTGCTCTGGCCACAAGGAAAATATTGAGGATGGATATTGATTGGATTTTACGGCTCTTTATCTGATGGTATGTCTCTTGCCAAAGGCTTCTCACATACACTTTATGTTTCTAAGTTCTCAGAAAACAAAATAAAATAATGTTAGGGAGCACAGATTATATTGTGTTTAACAGAAGATCGTTGTACGCTATCTTATTGGAAAAGGAAGCATAAAGAATTCATTGTTCAATCATCTGAGAGTCATTCACTCCACAGATATGCGTTGGAGATTTGATGGTAGATTTAAAGAATGGCGGGTGGAATATAAAAATTTGTATTGTTTCCCTTTATTTTGTTTCTTCTAACCTTTTCCGTTCCGCCATTTGGTCCGGGATATTGTTTTAGGCGTGTCGGCTTGGAAAACCTCTACAGTCTGAGAATCACGGGATTATGATGAAACCAGCGATTCTATGTATGACTTCAATTGGGGAAAACAAAATTCAAAACATTCCAGCTAAAGATTTTATATCAGCGGTAACTACCAGTTATAGTTAGAAGCATTTATATAGCACCAACAAGTTCAGTAGCGCTGTACAATGGAACAATGCATACACATTACACACAGAACAGTAGGAGAGAGGAGCCTGCTCGAGAGGTGACACACTAGGTGAGGGTGAGTATAGAGCATAAAGTATTGGGGCACATGTGGGCTGTGTGGGAAGATGGAGCAGGAAATGAACCATGGGGGATTATGGAGTGAGCCGATAGGCTTCTCTAAAGTAATGTGTTTTCAGAGACTTCTTGAAGGACTGGAGAGATGAGAAGAGTCTGATGTTGCGGGGGAGGGAGTTCCATAGAAAGGGGGCAGCTTGGGAGAAGTCTTGAAGGCGGGAGTTCGTGGTATGTGTACGAGGAATTGATAGTGTCAGGTCATTGGCAGAGCGAAGTAGTCGGGATGTGATGCACTTGTTAATTAGGGAGGAGATGTAGGCAGGGGCGTGGTTATGGAAAGCTTTGTACGTGAGGACTAGCATTTTAAAGTGGATTCTAGAGGAAACAGGAAGCCAGTGTAGAGATTGGCAAAGGGGAGAGGTGTGAGAGGTGCAGGAGGTGAGGTGTATGAGCGGCACAGGCATTCATAACAGACTGCAGAGGGAGAATCTGGAATCTTTTTAAGGCCAGAGAGAAGGAGGTTACAGTAGTCAAGACGGGAGATAATAAGAGCTTGGATAAGCATTTTAGTAGAGTCCTGATTAGGGAAGGATGTGTGCAATGTTTTTCAGGTGGAAGTGGCAAGATTTGGTGAGTGACTGACTCTGAGGAGTAAAGGATAGATCGGAGTCCAAGAGGACCCCGAGACAAAGAGCCTGAGAGGTAGAAGTAATGGTGGCACCATTCACCTGAAGAGAAATGGGTGCAAGAATGGAGGATTTGGAGGGAGGGAAGACGTGATGTTCCATTTTAGAGAGGTTGAGCTTTAGGAAACGGGAGGTCATCCAGTCAGAGACAGCCGATAGGCCGGCTATAACACGGTCCAACACAGGAAGAGAGAGATCGAGGGAGGAAAGGTAGATTTGTCAATGTACCTCACTGGCGACAGTTCCTTCCTATGCCAACCTAATGCCTGCTCATATGGCACTATTCCACTTACTGGGGAAATGGCTCCACCCAGGATGCTCTGCAGTACAAGGTTTTAAAGGAAACAGGAATGAGGAACCTGTAACCCATTTCACAGATTGGGATGCGAAACCTGGGACATGGTCCAGGCCTCCCACTATAAATACACATGCCACCTCTGCACTCATCCAAAATATGCGTATTTCGTAACGTTGCATCTGAGAAAACCAAACAGAACACAAAGAATTCAGAGCTACTAAACTACTTAGTGACTGTTTGCAAAAACTCTATATTGGAATTAGTACCTCTCTCTTTCATTTCGATTTAAAAAGAAAATGTAAAGAAGGTAAGCTCAAAAAATAGAACAAAAAAAAAAACCTAAATGCTACTGTGCAGATTGTGAATGAATAGCACTATTAAAAAGAAGAACAAACAATTCAACCAGGCACATAACATTATCTTAATGTATGTCTCTATTAAATGCATTAAGGTACTAAATAACCATCTTTCATAATGGATTTCCATTACATCGAAAGGAAATAAAAGAATGAATATAAGATTAGCACATTACAGAGCTGTAAAGTATCACAGCTTTCACCAAAAAGGTTTGTTGGTTTTCTGGAATCTGCAGGATATTTCATTTTCTTAGCTCTTTGGTCTGTGATACAACTCTTATAAAAACATATTTAACGCGATCAATTGCAGATATGCTCAATTCCAGGCAATAAAATTACCGCCAGAATAGTTAGTAAAATAAAAAAGTTTATGTATTAACCCCTTCACTAGTAAGAGCTTTTTGTTGAAAAAAAATATTATTACAACATTGGTTGCGTAGATAACAATTACATGTAGAGCGAAATGGTAATTGTTATTACAAGATATGTAGCTAATTTACATTATTTTAATCCTTTAACAGATCTTTTTTCTTTAACGTTTTCGTTTATCCCTTACAGAAATATTGATGGGATGAAAGGTTCTTGAAGGCTAATATATTACTTTGTATTTCTGTAACGACTGTAACATTTCTATGATCTTGAACCCAGGACATACTTGAAAACGAGAGAAATCTCAATGTATCCTCCCTGGTAAAATCATTTATAAATAAATAAATAAAATAATAATATAGGTAACACTGATCAATAATATACCAATCAATAATATATAAATATATATTATGAATATTAATAGATAAATGTAGCTGTTAATAAGTTTTGTTTCTCATGACCTTCTCTGTAACCGCATAAGTTTATTATATTGTAAAATATCCTTGATAGATTGCTTCTCCCATAGCTCTTGGTCTCCCGTCCGGTATTTGTTACTTTTTTTTCAAACCACTAAATCAAGTGACACTTGTTACCATTGGTCACTTTATAATTAACCAGAATAGTCCTGCTCTTTTTCAGATTTTAGCGCCTGTCTTCGTAATGTGATTGGTTGATGCAATAAAACACCCCTACCTCTCAAAACTATCAGGGATATTCAAAGAGAATCGAAAAGTCACCGCACGTTCGGTGACTTTTCATTCTCTTCAATTCGGCACGATTTGGCGATCCCATTTCGGCGACCCTGCGGTGTATTCAGCAAGCACCACAGGGCCACAGTAATGCAGGAAAAGTCGCCGCAAACCTGCCGAAAACTCACCGCAAAACCCGGCGAAGGCACACCGAAAACCTGCAAAAACATCTGGATTAACCCTGCCGAAAATGTCAGAAAAACCCAAGCAGGAGCCGATCACACGCAGCGCAGCCGCTGGAAAAACCCGACACCGCAGACGAATGGAGTTAAAAAAAAAAAAACGTTTGCTTGAATGTTTGAAAAGTGAAACGCTGTTTGCAAAGAAACTACTGAGCGAAAATGTCTGAAATTTACATATGATCCAATGAATGATAATAAAAAGGGCTGCTACAGAAAAAAGAACAAACGTTAAAAAAAAATAAAACAAATTCGGCAAAAATGTTTTTGGCAAAAAAATTCCAAAAAATGCTTAATATATCCCAAAATAATTGATAAATAAAGAGACTCTCTACTGCAGAATATTATAATAAATGGTTTATTAGATATTGAATTAAAATGGGAATATTTTTAACATTGAAGCCTATGGGATTCGCCTGAATAAATCTGCCGCATGAAGTCACCGAATGGCAGGGCAATTCGTCAACTTTTCACTGCTGGTTTTTGTTCTCCGAATAGACAAAGCTATGGAGATTTTACTGCCCTCGAACAGGCAACGAACAGGCACTGTATGTGCAGGCAATTCGCCAACATTTGGCGAATTGCCTGCTCTCTGGATAGCCGAATGGCCAAGAAAGGTAACCGAACGCTGATTTTCAGTGGTCGGTTACCCTTCGGCAGCCATTCGGATCTCTTTGAATAACCCTGTATATCCTGCTATGCAATAAACAACAGCTTTGAGGCTGCTGAGAGAGAAGTCCACTGAGCGTGTCTTGTGTATTGATTTATCTCGCGGCCTCTCAAGATCCCGTAAGAGAAGGCATTGATCTATCTGGCTGAACACACTGAAGGGTTAAAAGCCCACCGCAGTGGCTGCTGACCTCATCAGTTTTAAACTCTGGATGGTGTCCCCGATCTTGAACAATTTCAAAGGCAATACATTATTACCATACATGCAGAAATGGCCTTTGTGTCAAATACAGTAAATTTGCTAAAGTTATATAATACAAATGGTCAGATCTGCATTTTATGGGGATTTGTCATGATTATAATGAGATTATTAGCAAGTGAAGCTTCCAAAAACAGCTATAGCATATAGAAATACTCTCTGTAATTGGCATAATGCCTGTGTGTGGAAATTACAGAAACACATTGTATCTGTACTTTACTGGGATTTTTTATCAAAAATAACCACCTTATTCTTATCCATGTACAATAGTGAGTGACCTCAGAGCTCTCCCTTTAGTCTACCCACTTCCTGGCTGTTGTAATGCAAGAGTAAAATGTGTTGAACTTTTTGTTACAGTGAGGGCGAGTGCTGCTCCTTCAAGTTTCTGTACTTAATACATTGTGACAGAAGTGATCTCTTCCCGGTGGGCACACTAATCTTGTATTAACCTGTTTTGTAAAAAGGGATATTGTATACAAAAAAATTTTTCACTGTAGCACGACGTTAAATCAAGTTTACACGATTTTGGTAGTGAAAGGGTTACGATGAGAATGTTAATAATTCACAAGGGAATTGTAGAGTTTCTCCACAATTCCCGATTTCGTCAATAACCCCTGGGACCATATTATATTTCATATTGCTGTCCCTGACACTGGCTACGTAAGGTTTGTGACTAAAGCCAATTTCTTCAGGTACTTTTTCTAGGCATTTTTCCAAGTGCTCGGCAGCAATATTAAATAATCTTGACTCCTCTGATTATATTGCTCTGTTGGACATAAGCCTGGATATGTGTAGGAGCCGCAACTGGAGACACACTTTAGTGTAAACTGTGCGTGGTTACCATTTTAAAAAAAATACTTTGCACCAAGTAGATGTAATAGGTTGGTACGTCAATGTCATTTTATAAATCAACCAGATCACACTATTTCCACATTAGCCCCAAATCAGAATTTATCAATAGAGGTTCTAGAATCAGGCTTTTCGATCCCTCTAGGAAACTGCAGTTCAAAAAATGTGATGTCCAGTAAGATCCAAGTCTTTACACATAAGCCTCGTCTTCTCATTATTATAAGCATTGGAACCTGCTTGTGCAAGCTAAACTTCACAAAGATGAACATCCATCACAACTTAAAACCACGACCAATGCAACGATCGGCCAAAATGTAAGCAGCTTTCACATAAAAAAAAAATCATAATTTAAAATCATTCTTAGAACAATATTATATGGTATGAATACATGTAAAAATCACAATAAATACATTAGTGCCGACACATTGCAGACTCAGAGAAGCCGGGGTTGGAACACAAGAACAGACTGTCGATGTTCACAATGGGAATGCGAGAACATTTTAATTGATCATTAAGGCCAACGAAGCAATTAATAAACACTTTTAACATCATTGTTGCAGTTTTTAAAATGAACTCAATCTTAATTGCGAGCTACGGGAATGAGTATTTGCCATGTTTAATTCCTTTCTCAATTGCGATTTTTACTAAAGACGCAAGTGCGGTGCGTTTTATAGTTCCTGTACAGTTTGAGTAAACTTAAATTACTCCACTATTGGGGATTATTATTATTATTTTTTATTTATAAAGCGCCAGCATATTCCGCAGCGCTGTACAATAAGCACAGTATAGACAGGGTTACAATACATTGAACAACATTTGACAAACAGTACAGGAGGAGATGAGGGCCCTATTCCCGTAGGAACTCACAATCTAGGAGGGTTGGGGTTGGAAACAGGAGGAGAGGACTGTAAGGTGAGAGTGATTGATGGTTGTGTCAGTGAGTTGGGTGGTAGGCTTCCCTAAATAGGAATGTTTTCAGGGAGCGTTTGAAGGAAGAGAAGTTAGGGGAAGGTCTGACAGTTCCAGAGAGTGGGGGCTGCGCGTGAGAAATCCTGCAGTCTATCATGGGAAGAGGTGATGCGGGGAGAAGCTAGGCGCAGGTCACTGTTTGACCTTAGGGAGCGGGCTGGGGTGTATTTGGTGATTAGTGAGGACAGGTAGTGGGGAGCTGAGTTAGTGAGGATTTTGTAGGTAAGGATAAGGATTTTGAACTTAATTCTGCAGTGGATGGGGAGCCAGTGAAGGGACTCGCAGAGGGGAGTGGCAGAGACAGAGCGGCGGGTGAGGTGAATTAGCCTGGCGGAGGCATTCAGGATGGATTGTAGGGGGGAGAGGCGGGACAGAGGGAGGCCAGATAAGAGATTATTGCATTAGTCGAGTCGGGAGATTACCAGGGCGTGTATGAGTTGTTTTGTGGTGACAGCGGTAAGAAATGGCCG
The DNA here is from genome assembly GCA_009667805.1 of Leptobrachium leishanense. NCBI lineage: Eukaryota > Metazoa > Chordata > Amphibia > Anura > Megophryidae > Leptobrachium > Leptobrachium leishanense. The sequence continues at coordinate 24,120,320 of CM019071.1, read as the reverse complement.
AATTCTGGAAATATTACGCAGTTGGTATCGGCAGGAGGAGGAAAGAGACTGGATGTGGGGGATGAAGGAAAGAGCAGAGTCAAGTGTAACTCCAAGACAGCGAACTTGGTTTGATGGGGAGATGGTGATACCCTCCACCGTGATAGAGAAGTCAGGAGGTGGGGAGGCATTGGAGGGAGGAATAAGTAGGAGTTCAGTCTTTGACATGTTGATCTTTAGGTGGTGGGAGGCCATCCAGGAGGAGATGCCAGATAAACAGTCTATTACAACCCCACGTAGCATGCAATTTAGACTTAGCCTATACTCATCAGAGGCAGCTACTGTAGTAGTGTGTTATAAAGATACTTTAGGATGTTTTCAAATTGAACATGGTAACTAGACTGCAATCAGAATTCTCAGGGTCACTTACTTAGGGCCCACCTTCCCTCAGCTGCCCATTTCTAAACCAATCTAATCATTTTGCCTCCTCTCCTGCTTTCCTTATTTTACAGGGAGTTGGTTAAATCCTTGGTGGCCCTGCATGGGGTTATGATTTATTTCTGGTGGTCCGGTGGGAGAGCTCCGTCTAGCGCAGACAATATTAATTGCTTCCTAAGTGAGTGCTAGCGCTCTGACCAGATCCAGATTCCACAGCCCACTCAGAACTTTTCTGTTATACCAGCAGACATTCATTCTTGGTTGACCTTTACATCTGTTTCAATTGGTGGGCCTGTTCTGGGTGGCATGGAGGGGCCCTTCCATCTGTGATACTAAGACAAACTGCATACGGTTTGGCAAGGGTGAGGGCTTCCCTTGATTACAGCCCTATATGGTAATGTATTTAACTGTCTAGTTGTCACAGAGGCACCCAGCATGAGCCAAGGTGGGCCTTTTATACTGTGTGTTAAGCCCTTGAGGCAGGTTTGTTGCTGGCTGCATTGATGCAGAACACAGCACACAGACTATAAGACAGATGCTGGACACGAATAACAGAACTGGAGCACCAAAATAGCACACACGCACACACAAACACCCGAGGAAATCCTGGTCTGGGGCAAGGTCCTTATACCGGCCTTCTAATGCTAGACAGGGTACAGGGCACAAGGAATAAATGCAACACAGGGATTCCTGAACTTGGATGAGGTCCTTGCAATGGCCTCCAACACTGACAGTTATAATATAATGCTGCTGGTTAAATACAGAGAGACAAGAGAACAGGTCACAAAGAACATATAATAGAAAAGTCAGGGAATGCAAGAGGGTCTAAACGCCAGGGTACTGTGTCAGCCGTATGCCAGGGATCAAGAGCCAGGAGAGCCGATCAGACAAGCAGAGGTCGGTACACAAGATATCAATAATACAGAGTACAGGGAGCAGACAAGAGAATAGTCAAAACCAAGCCAATATCATACACAGAGTAACACAGAACCTAAACAGCATCAGCAGAATCAGAGGAAATTAATGGCTCATGCAGGAGCCAGAAGCTATTTCACTCCTAGCAATATTTATGGGACCTGGGCAGACCATGTGACCTCAGGCCAGATCAGCCACACAGAAGTCCAGGGGCGGAGAGCCTGGACTGGCTAGCCCAGACAATGCAAGCACTGGCCCGGATCGCTCTCACCACCAGGGGGCCTGGCTGAAAAGTGGAAACGTGACACTAATTCACTTTTCTGTCCAATCATTATGTATAGTCAGTCTTAGCCATTGTATATCTGCTTTAATTTCAGGTGGCTATCAAAGTTACACAGAAAGCTTAAAGATTCATTCAGTCATCCTTTGCCAGGGACTGATTCATGGGTCAAGTCGACTAGGAACAATCAAGAACGCAGTTTCTCCACTCTTGTTTCAGGAGGATCAGAGTTCCCTTTTGTCCCACGCACTGCAAAGCTTTTATTAAGTTTCAATCATATGTTTTCTTATTAAGTCACCAGGAATATATTATATTTATTACAACTATCATAATGATTCCGTAAAACCCAGCTTACTAACTATTATATTTAAACATTGATATCAAACTTGAATGTGGGGATGTAGGTTAATTGCAACATGTCCATGTTTAATTGTGGAGAAGAAATCTTTGAGAGTTCCCACACTTATGTTTTTAGGACTAGACCCTTAGACTGATGCAAACAAACAAATATATAAAAATCATATAGAGTGAAACTGTGAGTGAAAAAAAGCATATAATGTTTTAATACTAGAAGCATTCAATAAAAATGATTCTGAATCATTTTGTTTAACATATAGAATAATACCGTATTCCCATTAACACAGACGGAAGACAGAACTTCACCGTGTATAATGTTTCAGACAAGCGTAACAGTGTAATTAGAGAAACAGTCCACAACAACTGAAAAATACTGTAAGAACATAAACACAGATAAAGATCAAGCCGAGCATATGTCACACTGCAAATTGCACGCAGACTTATTTAATGGGTTATTAAATTGGCTTTATTAAGATAATTAGAGAAGACATCACAAATTAACCAATGCATTATCGACCCTTTATAATGCGATTTGGTGGAAATTGCTACTTTTAGCTCTGTCTTATATAGCAATCATCATAGCTTAGTTACTCAGCACACAAAGATTGTGTTACATCGTGTATATGTCTCCTTTTATGGGTTTCCACAGGGGATATTCAATAACTGTTCGCGTTTGGCAAAAATGACCAGTGTCGCAACTCCAACAAACACCGGCATTTATCAAAAGTTAAATCCAAAGAGTAACAAGGAGACGCTTCACTGTGAAGCTTCTTCTGGAAGTTTTTTTTTTTTAAAAAAAAAAAGTTTTTTAAAGTTTTTTAAAAAACTCTGTCATTTGTCGGACTTGTAACACCGATGATTATCGCAACTTCCATAAGCACATTGGCTATTTAATAAATCCTGTGGTTATTTAACCTCCCTGGCGGTGTTCCCGAGTGTGTCTCGGGGTTAAATTTCACCGCTGAGAGTGGTAACCCCGAGACACACTCGGGTTGTATACATTACCTCTCTATGCTCTCCCTCGCTGATCTCTGCAGTCTCCTCCGGTGATCGCGACCTCATACTTCCTGGATTCCTTCTCGCGAGGAGGAAACCAGGAAGTATAAGGTCTTTGTCGCCGGAGGAGGCTGCGGGGGACATCAAGGGAGCGCAGGAAGAGGTGATGTATCCAGCGGCATCCCGAGTGTTGCTCGGGGTTACCGCTTCCAACATAGGAATTTAACCCTGAGCCACACTCGGGATGCCGCTAGGGGGGGCAAAAAAAAACTGACCGCTTTCAGTAAAGAATTTGCTGAATCAATAGACCGCCAGGGAGGTTAATAACCCCCAGAGTAACATGTAATCATTACACATGCACATACTCAGAGGGAGCATTCAGGGTGTTTTCACATTCACAGAGAGTGAATCTGGGGCGGTGCGCATGCGCATGGGGATAGCTGGCATGCCTCTAGGTGGGAAAGATTTCTGATTTCGGTTTCTTTAAATGTGATTATATCTATATAATTGTTGTATGGTCATCCCGAAAAAAGTTTGAGGTACAAACCGAATGTCAACAAACTTTTACATGAGTTGAAAATAAAGTTACGGTTTGAGTATCTCTTTTCTGAAATCTTCCAAAAATCTTCCAGTTTATTACAACATTGTGTATAAGGGGTATATGAAACATAAATGAATATCATGTTTACATTCAGGTTCCATAATCAAGCTATTTCATTATTTTATTTATAAAAAAAAGCAAAACATTCCTGACGTCAAGAATTTTGGATAAAGGATATTCTAACATGTATAACCTTTATAAGAGTGTGTAACCGCTTATGAATGTATCGATATGGCTGGTTGCAGCACTTGGCATTTTTCCTCTGAAGCAGATATCCCAAGGTTACTTTTAAAAAAATATATGTATATCCACTGACTAACCTATTAGTAAGCATTACAGGAGCATTAAGTTGATAAATTGATGGAAGGAAACATTAATTTATAGTTTAACGCCTGCGCTGTAAATGTAGAATTCTAATGTATACTTTAATCAATTTTTTTAAGGATCAATTCTGATCTGATTATAAACATGCATGTTTGTCTTTGCAGACTGTTCCGTGAAATGTAATCTATGGTGGATTTCTTTTTTAATTAAATTAATGGCTTTTCATATGAATTTTCCACCCCAGGGCAGCTCTATTTCATTAATGTTATTGGATCACATTCCTCAACATGTGTTATAATTATGCCATGACAAATAAGGGATATGTTATTTCACGACATTGCTGACCGAGGCTCATAATTCAAACTGGTCTATTTAAAACCGAAAACATTATAAGATTTGAGACGGAATGGCTTCATATTAATGACATAAATCTTTAAAAAAAAAACATGGGCTCTATTACATTCTTCACGCAAAAACACATGCAGAACGCGTGAATTTGTGTGCGCAGCGTTAAACGTTAACGTGCGTAAAACAACGCTGGTATTACAATCCGCACGCATTTTTTCATCCGTTAAAAAATTACGCATGTAAAATGGACGCACAAAACGCGCGCGCAGCAATGTTGCGCGCAGAAATCAGTGTGCGGACTGTTTTTTCACGCGATTCAGCCAATCAGAATTAAGAATCACAATTGTCTCCCGTTAAGTTTTTGCGCCTGTCAAAGTCAATCTGCGCATATATGCTGCATCAATAAAAAAAACACGCACAACTTCTCAATTGTATTGTTTGGGTATGTGTAGAATGTGTAACTATACTGCGCTGTATTTTTTTTTTCGGGCTGGTGTATTTGGGTTCGGCCAGGACGTTCAGATTTGCCATTAACACCAGCGTTTCAAAGACGTTAAAATTATGCGCGCAAACGCTGTGCGTTAAATTTTGCGCATAGATTGTAATACCATCCACGTACCAGCGCACAAGCGAATTTGCGCTCACAATGTTAAGTATAGGACGCGCACAGCAGAGTACGCTTGCGCAACATTCGTGCAGGTTCACCTGCAGTAGACGCTAACGCGCATTTTTTGCACGGACATTGTAATGCGACGTTCAACGCAAAGGGTTTTGCCCCTCGCGTTAATGCATTTTTGTGCACGCGTTAACGTTTGTGCAAAGAATGTAATAGAGCCCCATATATTTTAAACATTTAGGTCTTCTAAATAAAAATATACCTTACAATCACTGTGTAACTAATAGGTAATACATGAGCACTTCCGCTTTCCACTGTGAAGAATGTTTTTCAAAATAAAATTGATAATTTGTCCAAATTTGGGAATTCTAAAAAAAGTTTCCAATAGTAAATAAGAATGAAGAAGAGAGTAGGAGAAATGATACTGTAGGTGTCACTTGTGCCTCACCTTTAGTACAAACAAAGATGGATTTAGCAGAGATACACTGTATTTACTAATAGTTGTATCTAAACAGAAATGAGCCAAGGTCGAATCATTTAAGTAACAAGTTCATCAGCTCTATGTAAAAAAATCATTAAACAAGTCTGATTGAATATGCAAAGAAGACAAAGGAAACATAAAGATAATCCCTGAACACTCTGACAGAAAAATTGCTTACAGTTAACCCACTGCTATCACTTCGTAAATCCATCAATATTCCTAACTGAATTAACACCTGCCCCGGAATACGGTGCTAAAATAGGGACGCTAAGGGGAAACCTGCAGGTGCATCCCCATTTTAGTGCTGGGCACAGACTAGTGCCCTCTATATCCTCAGCCTTATCTCTGTCTCAATGACTTTCTCCTTCCATCCAACTCTTGATAACAATAGAATATCCAGCCCATGTAACATCCAGTGATAGTTTTTCCAGATTTTCTTTCCTCACCAGATACTTAGTTAAAGGGTAATTATGTTGCTATAGGGCAATTATATCTAAGAAAAGTGAGGCAAAATTGGAATACTTACGCAACTCAAGGCACTATTCCGTGCCAGGCACTAAAGCAGATTTCCCCATAGCGTCCCATTTTAGCACCATATTCTGGGGCAGGCACTAATTCAGCAGCGCAACCATCCATGAAACTCGATGCAGTGTTTCCACGCGGCCGTGAGTATCACCACCTATAGGACTACATGGAGGGTTGCACTGCTGGGCTGCAAGACCTGCTCTCATGAGATCACACAGGTGCACGGAGTGATTTGCGGAGGGAGACTGGGGACTATTTGTCCCCAGTTTCACTCTGCTCCCAGCGGTCAGAAGCAGAGGATCGGCCCACCATTCTCTCCGCGTGGTGAGAGGTGAGTATCTGATTTATTAGGCGGGCGTGAGCTGATGTTAGCTGATTCGGCAGAAGTGTAATCAGTTAGCACCAGCTTTTATAAGGTTTGAAGGTGGTAAATTTTAGGTTTACGTTGCGGTAATTAGTGTTAGAATTTTGTAATATCTAGCTATGATCTAAATAGTTTCAGACTGATTCACGGCGATATGTAAAACCCCTCTATTGAGGGTTTTTCAGTTAGCGAAATTATTGGGAACCCTTTGCCGTATTATTATTATTATTATCGTGCCTGGTTGCTGACGAGTTCACGCGAAAGTCTTACACATAGGTCAGGCTCTGTTAACATGAGGACACCTGGTTATCCATTCATTTGATTGGTCCAGAATTATCACGTTCGTCCAATGACGTGGCATCCCTAGTGAAGGGATTTCACCCTTGATTCCCCTCCCCTACACAGTTAAACATCCAAAAGCCCTTATGTATCTAAATAATAAAACTCATGTTTTACGCAAGATCACTGTAGGTTTAGGAATGCGGCCCGCGGCTGTATCTCTGCAAAAGGTTGCGCGTTCTCTTTATTATCTTTGCAAGCAGCTCACGTCCTTGCAGACTATGTCCTTGTATCCGTACACGCCAAGGCAGTAATCAGCTTAACTATAACACATAGAAAAGACCGGTCAATGTGTCCGTACAGTTGAAACCATAATATGAACTTTAGAAAACTTATTAAGAATGTGTATTTCTCAGAACTTCTGCAAACGCTTACGTGTGAAAGTAACCAACAATAATTTGTTTATGCCGCATGAGATATGTTACCTCCGCCTCAGTGTGTCACGACTGATTAATGTGGTATTTTGTATATGTTGCAGGATGTATGACGCATATTGCTTTTCCACTTGCGTAAGTGGTTTTTACAATATAAAGCTAGCGTCTTGAAAATATTAAAGCAGAGAGATTTGACCAACTGAGCATCGGTTGTCTGTGTGTTCTTTCTGGTCCATTCTCTCTCCCAGCGCTGGACGAGTGTTTCCTCTACCGAGTGTCCATCCCACCAAAGGGTCAAGCGACCAGTTAACCCCTTCACTTGGAGGCACTGCTGAGATCTCCGACAGGCTCTGCTCATTTGCCCGGGTAAGTACCATATGTACTCCGGCACATGACAGAGACCGCTGTGAGATAAAACGAACTCGGGGTTAACACTAAAGTTCTAAAGTTCTAAAGTTCTAAAGATAAAAGGGAGGTCTGGGACTACCTTTACTAAAGAAGAGAATGTTATATTTGGGAGGACGCTCGGTGTGGAACCTCGTGAATCATTGTTTTATTTGTTTGTCTATGATTTAAAGTATAAGTGTATGGTATAATCAGGTGAATTAGTAGATGGTAAGACGAACATTCCCTGACTGTTGTTATATTTTGTCTGTTTGTAACTTGTTTGTATAAAGCATAAGAATATGGGGAATAATAACAGTTATAAAGAATATCCACCCCCAGAGACAGGAGAATCATGCAAGGATTATGTAATTAGAGTAGGGGGCACAGATAGATACCTGGTAGATCCATGTAGTACCTGGTAGATCCAGAGTTGTGATCCCTTCCCACGAGAAGGAGACAACAGTCCATTTCATATGGATATGGTGAAAGGTCTCTGTCTTGGAGACTCAGAAGCATTTCCATATTACGAAGGAGATCCCGCATGGGATAAACAGTATATGCAATTAGGAGGAGAACAATGGCTTCTAACCCCAACTCACTGGTAAATGGCGAGATGACCCAAGGATTACTTTGTATATACATGGCAAATCTATCGCATTTATGGTAGATACAAGTGCAACCACCAGTACTCTGGAGGCTTGTCACTACAAGGGTCCCTTTTCTGAGTCAGAACCTTCCACGGATATCAATGGCGTATCCACACCTATATACACCACTGTTCCTCTCTCTTTAACCTCCGATGACGGCACAACCTTGTTACAACATTGTTTTACAATTATCAAAGATTGCCCTGTTAGCCTACTGGGAAGGGTCTACTGGCTCTTTTACAACTGTTCATACATAACACACCAGATGGCATCCACATTGAAAGCTCGGTGATACCCACTCTATGCAGAACACGTCATTTCTACCTAACCCCAGCCACTGCTCCGTCTGAGTTGAAAGGAGTTCACCTCCCTATGGTCACAAGGTCCTTTCAACACCGGAATGATACCATGCACCCCTTGTAAGGCCCGAGTGCACAAGAATGTTGACCCCGTATACCAAAAACAGTACCCCTTGTCCCATGAGAAGATTGAGGGTATTAAACCCATGCTGCAACAGTTTTTGACAGACGGTATCCTGGAAGAGGTGATTTCCCCCTTTTCCACCCCCATCAACCCTGTTCGCAAACCTGATGGGTCGGTTAGGTTTGTCCAGGACCTGCGCGCCATAAACTCACTGATGATTCCCATTGCTCCTATAGTCCCTGACGTTACAACGCTCTTTCCTCTATCCCTGCAACGCACAGTCATTTCACAGTCATCGACCTAAAGAAACGCATTTTTTAGCATTCCTGTGGACCCTGACACGGCACTACTATTTGTTTTTTCTTTTGAGGGTTGTTAGTATACACGGAAGCGTCTCCCTCAGGGGTATATTAATGCCCCAGTGGTCTTTGCCATCGTGCTTCAAACTGCTTTAAAATCGTGGCACCCCAGCCAAGGTTCGGTCCTGCTACAGTACGCGGATGATCTCCTCCTCTGTAGTCCATCAGGCGAAGCCGCCAAGGCTGACGGACTGTCACTCCTACACTGGTGACACATAAGGTTTCACTTGAAAAATTACAATGGTGTCAAACACAGGTTGAATACCTGGGTTTTGTTTTACGGCAGGGGGAAAGGAGTAGCAGTCACAAAAGGATCCAGTCTGTCATGGGCCTGGTCACCCCAAGTACCAGAAAAGAAATGCTGTCTTTCCTGGGAATGATAAACTACTGCAGACAATGGATACCTGACTACTCCTACTATGATAACATCCTGAGACAACACACTGTGGGGAACCCAGGCAAGCTCACCTGGACCCCGGAAATGACAAACGCATATGAGGCTCTCAGAACGCTCTTATGTCCAGTCCAGCCTTGGGGCTCCCTGACTACATGTTACTATTTTATTTGTTTGCAAGGGACAACTGTAAAACCATGGCCGGCGTTCTCACCCAGGAACATGGGGGCCGCTTGCGTCCCGTAGCCTTTTTCTCTAAAGTTATGCCAACGCCAGTCCAAGGTATGCCCTCTTGCCTACGCTCTCTGGCAGCTAGCTCGATGGCGGTGCAAATGGCTACTCAGTTCACCTTAGGTCATGAAACCCATTTACACACCTCCCATGACGTACTAACCCTCCTCAAAGGTATACACACCCAACATATGATATCACAAAGACTCTCAGGCTATGAAGTGACTCTTCTCAGCAACCCAACCCTACATATAGAATATAGTATTTTAATTGTAGGTCCTTCCGCTATCCTTAACGCTCTCCTGGGACTTAAGGGCACTGGTGACAATACCCCCCGACCATGACTGCCTCCTTACCATTGACTCTGATACATCCCCCCGCCCAGACATGTGCACAACCCCCGTTCCAGAAGCTGACGTAGTATTCGTAGACGGTTCATGTACCCGTCCCACAGACACCACCTACCATGCAGGTTATGCCATAGTCTCCCTGCATAATATTATCCACGAGGCAGAACCTATCCCCTACCGCTCTGCACAAGCTGCCGAGCTCATTGCTCTCACACGCGCTTGCGTTCTGTACACATGTATGCCCGTTACTATCTACACTGATTCTAAATACGCCTTCGGCATTGTCCACGACCACGGTAAGATATGGCAGAAACGCGGCTACGTAGCAGCGGATGGTAAACCCATATCACACTCATCCCTTGTGGATGATCTCCTAAGTGACCTCATGCTCCCCTCTGCCCTCACTGTTCTGCACTGTAGAGCACACACACGTAACAATGATGTCGTCTCCCAGGGGACTGAGTTAGCTGACATGGCTGCTAAACGTGCGGCCTCCACCGGCAATAGCCACCTACATCTTCCCATGTTAAAACCCCTTTCTATTGCTAATGAGTTTCTCTTCTGTGAGCTACAGCGGTACGCCATAGACACAGAGTTAGAAGACTGGTGCTATCCCACTCTACACAAGAATCTTATCTCTGGTTTGATTACCAAGAACGGTAAAGTATGCATACCCCAATCCAGTGCCACATTTTTCATTGATCAATTTCACGGCGCCAGCCACCACAGCATCAAAACTACCAAACGGTTGCTTGAGTCTCATTTTTATATCACTGATCTTCTAGCCCTCACGAAGGATTATGTTTCCCGCTGTCTCACTTGTCTCCGCAACCATCCCAACAACCCTCACCGTATCGCACATCAGTATCTAGAGTACCCCACGACTTTTTTCACACATCTGCAGATTGATTTCACATATATCCCCAGGGTTGCTGGTAGGGCTCAGGAGTACGCACTTGTCATGATGGTAGATATGTTCTCCCGTTGGCCAGAAGTATTTCCCACTAAGGCAGAGGATGCTAAAACAGTGGTTCGCATTTTGACTCGAGAGATAATCCCCGCTGGGGGATTCCTCTCCAGCTCAATTCTGACAGAGGCCCCGCATTTACCTCCAGATTGACGAAGAGCCTTTGTAAGGCCCTTCAGGTGGACTGGAAGTATCATATCCCTTGGCACCCGCAGAGTTCTGGCCTTGTCAAGCGCAAGAACCGTCTGCGGAAAGCTACGGGGGGCACCTTTCATAACTGGAAGTCTGTCCTCCCGATAGTTTTGGCGGAAATCCGTATGTCCGTCAATCGGAATACAAGGTTTTCTCCATTTGAGATCCTAATGGGTAGACCGTTCCCCAGCCCCTGGGCCCGTCATCAGGTACTCACTGACCTCGGGGACCTCCAGCAGGTTAGGGATGAGTATGTCAGGCAGTTGATTACTTCTTTAAAAACCACCAGAGACGAAGTTACGTTCAGATCTCCTTCCCAGGTACACCGACCCATCCTTTCCAGGAGGGGGACCGGATCCTCCTCAAGCACCTACAGAAGGGGAAACGTCCCGAGGATTTCGCCTACGGACCTCCCACCACTATTGTTGCCATCACCAGGACCGCCATTCTCACGGAGGCCAGCCCTACTTGGATCCACGCCTCTCACGCCAAACTGGTTCCGTCAAGGCAAAGGCAAAGACAAAGACAAAGACAAAGGCAAAGACAAAGGCAAAGACAAAGACAAAGGCAAAGGCAAAGACAAAGACAAAGGCAAAGACAAAGACAAAGGCAAAGCAAAGGGGAGTCAAGCCCACGACAGCACCAAAGAGGTACTAGCGGACACCCCAGCACCCGATAACGGGGACCTAAAGGTCCCGACCTCCTACGCCATGATGGGACAAAGGGAGAGTATCGAGACCTCCGAAGATACAGAACCACCAACTACGGCCCATACCCCTAGACAGGATGATGACACACCCCATGCCACCCAGCCTCACCAGTCATCCACTGGTTGGGTGGAAACTATTATCATGTACCTTCTTTTGGCCTTTTTTTCATCTCTACGTTGACCCTCACCATTATGACGATTATGTTGCCCTCCGCTGATACATACGCAACCTCTCCAACCTCCAACAACAGGGAAACAATCTAGTGAGATGCAATAAAAAGAGGGGCCGGAGTATCCGGAGTAGATGCATTTGCGTGTTACCCCTTCCGCAAATGATATTTCCCACTATTCCGATGTGCTCCACCTGACATATGTGAGGTTTCCTGGTGAAATCCCATATGTCACCATCTCGCTAGATTCATCATATGTTCTTATTTAACATATGAGGAAAAGAGGGGATTGAAGGGATTTCACCCTTGATTCCCCTCCCCTACACAGTTAAACATCCAAAAGCCCTTATGTATCTAAATAATAAAACTCATGTTTTACGCAAGATCACTGTAGGTTTAGGAATGCGGCCCGCGGCTGTATCTCTGCAAAAGGTTGCGCGTTCTCTTTATTATCTTTGCAAGCAGCTCACGTCCTTGCAGACTATGTCCTTGTATCCGTACACGCCAAGGCAGTAATCAGCTTAACTATAACACATAGAAAAGACCGGTCAATGTGTCCGTACAGTTGAAACCATAATATGAACTTTAGAAAACTTATTAAGAATGTGTATTTCTCAGAACTTCTGCAAACGCTTACGTGTGAAAGTAACCAACAATAATTTGTTTATGCCGCATGAGATATGTTACCTCCGCCTCAGTGTGTCACGACTGATTAATGTGGTATTTTGTATATGTTGCAGGATGTATGACGCATATTGCTTTTCCACTTGCGTAAGTGGTTTTTACAATATAAAGCTAGCGTCTTGAAAATATTAAAGCAGAGAGATTTGACCAACTGAGCATCGGTTGTCTGTGTGTTCTTTCTGGTCCATTCTCTCTCCCAGCGCTGGACGAGTGTTTCCTCTACCGAGTGTCCATCCCACCAAAGGGTCAAGCGACCAGTTAACCCCTTCACCTAGTAAGAAAGACACGTGATCATCGTGTTGGAACTGATTGACCAATCCTCAGATTAGACGTGGAAATAAAAAAGGAGGGAGGTACATACAGCAGTACCAACTGTTTTCTTGCTCCAGATGAAGCCGACGTGCAGCCGGCGAAACATATGTCGAGCTAATGTACAACTTTGTTTTTAAGTTGTGAGTGTGGTGTTGCATCTGTAGGGTTCAGTATAGAATCTTTGAGCATGAGCTCAACCAGCTTAGGACTAGCATTGGCGTGCTTACTTTGAATGGTTTCCTCTTTGACTGCAAGTCTCTGCGTAATCACTCCTTTGGCTTTGAGATTTTACCAAGCGGGGGAGGTAAAATCACTGTGATTTATATTGGAACCATCTTTTCACAGCCTCACTATACTAGTCATGCTTCCAATATACCCCACGATGCCTGTTGTCTATGTGTGTTTTTAAAGTTCAGCATCTGGGAGTGTCTATTATTGATTTAATAAAGTTAACAATCTTTTGCTTGCCAGTTGCCACTCCTCGGTTATCAGTTGACAGTTTTATTTGAGCTGTTTAACTGGTTTATTGGTCTGCAGAACTTTGTAATAACTTACTTATCCTAACGCTAATTGCTGATTTTGCTCCCCATGTTAAGTATAGGGTGCGCAAAGTACAGTAAGCTCACGCACGCTAGCGCAATCACTGATACGCTAACGGATTTCTCACGGGTTTAGCGTCAGGAATGTAATATGGAGGGCATGCGTTAAAGTCGCTTATCCTGACGTTAACGTTTACTCACCCAAATCTGCAGTTAGCTTTCACTAGAGAATAGTGTCCTCATACATGTCAGGGCTAAAGAAGGGCTATAGTGTCTAGAGACCCTCTGGTGTTTAAAAGGGACAGGAGGATATCTTCATTTTACAGGTTATTCTCTAACCACCATTTAGTTAGAACGGTGGACTTAGTTTGGTGAGCTTCAGAGAGCTATGGTGGATCAGTACAGTGAATTCACTAGTTTGGGAACTGCCAGCACAGGTCTCTTCACTTAACACTTCTTTAACGCCGAACAGCAGTGAAATGTCAGTGAAATGCCCTGCTGTTTGGTGGTTTCATTCGGCAGGTTTAATCAGGCAAATCCCTTAGGTTTTCATTAAATATCTATTAAACCCTTTATTCTTATTATTTTTCATTTAGGTTTTTTTTTCAGGATGTTTCCGGGATTTTTTGGAGAATTTTTTTTTAGGATTTTTTTTAAATAGCTTTTTTTTTGCACATGTTCAGCTGGTTTGTGGTGGATCGTCGGTTGCATTCGGCGGATTTTCAATGACTTATCCCATCAAATCCAATATTTTCTGGTGGTTTTGTGGCGACTTTTCGGATCCAATCAGATGTTTTCGGCGGTTTTGTAGTGGCTTTAATTTTCGATTCGGCAATTGTTCAGCAGCTTGTTGCTTTCACCGTAGGGTTGGGGAATTTGATTTCCCCGAAGTGCGGGGAATGAAAGAGCACAGAAATTCCAGTGGAATTTTGGTGCTATATGAATAAACTTGCATTTTTTTCCGCTATTTGTTTTAATTTTTTTCCCCATAACAATTTAAATTTTATGCATCTGCTGACCATTGGATTGATTTTGATCAAAAAATATATATATATATATTCTCGTTTATTATTTTTATGGATCTCATGAGCGACCAACAAATAGTTCTAGTAGAATTGAGGTTTATTGATCTGTTGTCAAAGCAAAATTGTACTTTGTTGACAAAAGCACTTTTGAGCTTCGGCTGAAGCCCTTTTATATAGCCTTTCAGATGGCCTAAAATGCAATGCTCATTTGTTTTCTTCTTTGGAAAAGAATTCCCAAGCTTCTGCTCGTTTTTGTAATTACACTCCCTAATGCAGATATAAATTATTTGTCAAATCAAAATAAGAAAATGGAATATACTGTCATTTCCCGGGTACGCCACATGATTATCTTTTAAGGGAGTTGTCAAACAGTTGGATATACATGAATTCAGGCATTTTTTCTGTTTTCTTACTTTGCTCCATGCAATTTTGCAAAGTAATGACTTTCCAGCAGAGATGGGACCAAGCCATTGTTTTGCAAGTTACAAGTACGTCTCAAGTCTTTGTATTCAAGTCCTGAGTAATGTCAGGCAAATCCCGTATCAAGTCCAGAGTCAAGACAGGCAAGTCTAGCAGGGTTATTCAAAGAGATCCGAATTGCTGGCGAAAGGTAACCGACGCTGAAATTCAGCGTACGGTTACCTTTCCTGGCCATTCGGCTATCCAGAGAGCATGCAGTTCGCCAAATGTTGGCGAATTGCCTGCACATACGGTGCCTGTTCGGTGCCTGTTTGAGGGCAGTGAAATCCCCATTGAGAAGCAATGCTTCGTCTATTCAGAGAACAAAAAACCAGCAGTGAAAAGTTGCCGAATTGCCCTGCTGTTCGGTGGTTTAATTTGGCAAGTTTATTCAGGCGAATCCCATAGGCTTCAATGTTAAAAATATTCCCGTTTTAATTCAATATCTAATAAACCGCTGATTATAATATTCTGCAGTAAAAAGTCTCCTTATTTGAATATTTCTTTAGGATCTTTTAGGCATTTTTTTGGATTTTTTTGCAAGCACTTTTTTCCAAGCACTTTTTTCCGTTCTTTTTTTCATTTTTTCAATCATTTTTTCTTTTTTCTGTAACAGCCCTTTTTATTATCATTCATTGGATCTCATATGTAAATTTCAGACATTTTCGCTCAGTAGTTTCTTTGCAAACAGCGTTTCACTTTTCAAACATTCAAGCAAACTGCTTTTTTTTTTTCTCACTCCATTCGTCTGCGGTGTCTGGTTTTATCGGCGGCTGCTCTGCGCTGTGATCGGCTCCTGTTCGGGTTTTTCCAGCATGTTTGGCAGGGTTAATCCAGATGTTTTTGCGGGTTTCGGTGTGCCTTCGCCGGGTTTTGCGGTGAGTTTTTGGCGGGTTTGCGGCGACTTTTCCCTGCATTAAGACGGCCCTGCGGTGCTTGCTGAATACCCTGCAGGGTCGCCGAAATGGGATCGCTGAATTGAAGAGAAGGAAAAGTCACCGAACGTGCGGTGAATTTTCGATTCTCTTTGAATAACCCTGTAGGTCAAGCTTTAAACTTCAAGTATTCAACAAGTGATTAGTTCTCTTTGTATAATTTCATTTTTGAGTATTAATTACTCAGGAAGGCGTTTTAAGTATGTTTATCTTTTCCCAGTTGAATTTCATGTAAGATTAAAATTTTAAGTTGTCACATACACTCATTGCTCTGTTCTCTTCTTAGCACTACAATGAGGACACTAACAGGGAAAACCTGCACCTGCAGGTCTCCCCGTAGCGTCACCATTTTAGCTTGATATTCTGGGGGCAGGAGCTACCTCGGCACTTTTGCCCCAGAACACAGCGCTACCCGTAGTGGTACTCTTAGTAGCGCTTCCGAACCGCCATGAGTATCACCTCCTGGAGTCCATAGGACTCCATGGAGGGTTGTGGTGCCAGCCCGCGAGAGCGTGCAGCGCGTGGAGTGATCGCGCAGGGAGACTGGGAACTATTTCTTCCCAGTGGCACTCTGCTCCAAGCAACAAGAAGCAGTGTATCGGGCCACCTCTCTCGCTGCGGGATGAGAGTTGCGTATTGGGTTTTTTTCTGGGGGGGGTTAGAGGTGTTATATGATTTTGCAAAAGCGGGATCAGTTAGTACCAGCTGTTAGGTGTAGCTAAAATTTTTGTTTACGCATCAGTGCGGTAAATAGTGCTTCCACTTTGTAATAACTTACTTATCCCAACGCTAAGCAATGATTGCGCTTCCCATGTTAAGTATAGGATGCGCAAAGTACAGTAAGCTCACGGAAGTTACCGCAATCAATGGATTTTTCACGAATGAGCAGGTTTTCCTATCAGTGGGATTTTTCTTCCCTGATGACTCGGCCATATTCCAAAATGGCAATGCCAGGATTCATCGGGCTAAAATTGTGCAAGAGTGGTTCAGGGAGCATGAGACATGATTTTCACACATGGATTGGCCACCACACAGTCCGGACCTTAACCCCATTGAGAATCTTTGTGACAAAGTGCTGGAGAAGACTTTTACGCAGCGTCTGACTTTCCCATCATCAATACAAAATCTTGGCCACAAATTAATGTGACTCCGGACAGAACTAAATGTCGTGACATTGCAAAAACTTATTGAAACGATGGCGCAGAGAGTCTCATGCCTTAATCACAGCAAAAGGTGGTGCAACAAGATATCAGTGTGTGACTTTTTTTATTACAGGCAGCGCATATATATAATATGTGAAATTATGTTGCTGGAGTTTATGTGCAAAATGATAAACCCTATAAAAAGAAATTCTATGTGGAAGGAATTGCATTTAAATAGTACAGAAATACCTTGGATTACGAGCATAATTCGTTCTGGAAGCTTGCTTGTAATCCAAAGCACTCGTATATCAAAGCGAATTTCCCCATAAGAAATAATGGAAACTCTGACAATTGGTTCCATAACCATTTATTCATATGAAAATGATTACAGTAATAGAAAATACTGTACAGTAAAAAGTAAATATAAAACAAATTAACCCACACATTGCCTTTGAGAAGAATTGTGGCTGGTGGGAGGAGAGAGAGGAAGAGGAGGAGGGTTATTGTGCAGCATGTTTATCATTAACGGGATCACTGCTATCTGTTGGGGGAGGATTTCAGCACGTCCGGTATAATGTGCAATACTATTACGCATGTTACACCATGTGGCGCTCACCGTCAAGCTGCCAGAATGCTGCCATTGAGAGGAATCGTCGCTGATGGGAGGAGAGAGAGGAGGAGGAGGAGGAAGGTTATTGCGCAGGACGTTTATCACTAATGGGATGAGATCACTTCTATCTGTTGGGGAGGGTTTCAGCACGTCCGGTATAATGTGCAATACTATTACGCATGTTACACCATGTGGCGCTCCCCGTCAAGCTGCCAGAATGCTGCCATTGAGAGGAATTGTGGCTGGTGGGAGGAGAGAGAGGAGGAGGAGGAGGAGGGTTATTCCGCAGGACATTTATCGCTAATGGGATCACTACTTTCTGTTAGGGAGGGTTTCAGCACGTCCGGTATAATGTGCAATACTATTACGCATGTTACACCATGTGGCGCTCCCCGTCAAGCTGCCAGAATGCTGCCATTGAGAGGAATTGTGGCTGATGGGAGGAGAGAGAGGAGGAGGAGGAGGAGGTTATTGCGCAGGACGTTTATCACTAATGGGATGAGATCACTTCTATCTGTTGGGGAGGGTTTCAGCACGTCCGGTATAATGTGCAATACTATTACGCATGTTACACCATGTGGCGCTCCCCGTCAAGCTGCCAGAATGCTGCCATTGAGAGGAATCGTCGCTGATGGGAGGAGAGAGAGGAGGAGGAGGAGGAGGAGGAGGGTTATTGCGCAGGACGTTTATCACTAATGGGATGAGATCACTTCTATCTGTTGGGGAGGGTTTCAGCACGTCCGGTATAATGTGCAATACTATTACGCATGTTACACCATGTGGCGCTCCCCGTCAAGCTGCCAGAATGCTGCCATTGAGAGGAATCGTCGCTGATGGGAGGAGAGAGAGGAGGAGGAGGAGGAGGAGGAGGAGGAGGAGGGTTATTGCGCAGGACGTTTATCACTAATGGGATGAGATCACTTCTATCTGTTGGGGAGTGTTTCAGCACGTCCGGTATAATGTGCGGTACTATTACGCATGTTACACCGTGTGGCCCTCCCCGTCAAGCTGCCAGAATGCTGCCACAGACGCATGGAGGAAAGGTGACCATGGCCTCAGTTGTGACGTGACGCCCGGCAGACAAAGCGTACATACTTTGACATCGCTTGTATATCAAGTCAAGATTTATAAAAAAAAATTGCTCTTCTTGCAAAACGCTCTCAAACCAAGTTACTTTCAATCCAAGGTTTTACTGTATATCCATAAGTAATCGGCAAAGACAAGTAGATGACTGTATGATACAGATGATCAAACAATAGACAGAGGTGCATCCTGTACTGACTTTACAAATGTGTGGTTTCTTCTTGAATGAGTATACGGGTACTAGTCTCAATATGAAAATGTGATTTCTGCTTCATGTTTCATGCCTTATCTTATTCTGTGATGCTATGAAATATACCATCTGTTATTTGCGATCTGATAATTAGTTCTATCTCTGAAAACATGTGTTCCATTTACTCTCATTACTGAAATGAATTGGCTTTTCCAGCCTAGGTGTTGTAATAACTCAGTGGTGTCTTTTTATTTTTTATCTTGGAAACATGAATGGTCGCTTTTCTCAGACTCAAAACTTCGATGCTGACCCCTCCGAATAGTCAGGGGATTTTATACATTATTAGGGAAGCAGCTTGCTCTGAAATACAAGAAGAAGAAAGGTGTGCTGGTTATTATTGCATAAATGAACGTGCTCTGAGTCGAGAATCCTCGGCAATCTGCAATTTGTTCTTATTATTGCTTTCTACATGCCCTCAAGATCGCTCAAGCTGTAATGTAAAAATAAAGTGACTAAAAGGGTCTGGTTTGCGTTTGTAATGCTCTCGAATGCATCTCTTATGCAGATCTTGTCTCAATTATGGTATTTTACTAGGACATGTAGACTGGATTTTTCTAAGCCTCTATGAAACTTTTTTTTTCTACCGTTCACAATTTATTCTACTTTTCTGTAATTCTATTAAGCAGATCAAGCAGACGTACACAGTTCCTTAATTACTTCGAAATAATTGCGTTAATCCACTAATATGTAATTGGTTTTAAAATCTCTCTTCCATTCCGCCAGTATTTTTAATGTTTTTGTTTAATCTATCATGTGAGCATGATGCACATTCTGATATATTCCTTATATTGCTTTTAATATGTCACGTCTTGTAGTTTTCTGTTACTATTTACGAATGGTTTATCGCGTCGCTCGCAATATGTTTTGGTGGAAATTTTAAATAAAATTAATGCGTTCATTATACAGGGTGTCCATAAAGTCTCTTTACGATTTCAAAAATGGATTACAAAGGCAAAGACAGATAAGTGAAAATTATTACCAAATGAGACGTAAATATTTAAAAAAAAATTGCCTCATTTAATACATCTATATATGGGCACCATTAGTTGCATGAAGCAGATCAAGATGGTACTGTATTTCGTGCCATGTTGGCTGTAGCATACTCTCATCAATGGTGGCGATGGCATCAGTGATCCTCTGCTTTAGATTAGTGATGTCCCTTTGTTCCATACACGATATCTTTAACATGACCCCATAGAAAGAAGTGGAGGGGAGTGATATCTAGTGAACGAGGTGGCCAGGGAATTGGGCCACCCCTTCCAATCCACCGGTCTGGAAATGTTTAGTTTAGGAACCCACGAACATGCAGTCCCCAATGTGGAGGTGCACCATCTTGCTCGAAAATGATGGTTGGTTGAAGGTCATGTAGTTGTGGTGCCACATATTCAGTCAAAAGGTAAAGGTAAACATTTGCAGTAATTGATGTCTCGCCGAAGAAAAACAACTTCTTTCTATGGGGTTATGTTAAAGATATTGTGTATGGAACAAAGGTACGGGACATCACTAATATAAAGCAGAGGATCACTGAGGTCACCATTGATGAGGGGATGCTACAGCCAACATGGCAAGAAATCGAGTACCATCTTGATGTGCTTCGTGCAACTAATGTTGCCCATATAGAGGTGTATTAAATGAGGCAAAAAACACGTAAATATATATATCTCATTTTGTAATAATTTTCACTTATCTGTCTTTGCAATACATTTTTGAAACTGTAAAGAGACTTTATGGACACCCTGTATATAAATATATATATTTATATACGTTATTGAAGGAAAATTAGTTAGTCCATACTAGGGTATCTCTATTTGGGATGTGTTTGACAGGAGATGGATTGCATTGTACAACAAAGAACCTGGAGTCATGAAAAGACTCTGTTAATGTCGCTATCCATAATTATCAATAGTCACATCAAAACCCATTAATCCATTAAGTTTATTCAATAACACAGCTGTGCAAAACCATCCTCTGTCATATACTGTCAGCAATGGCGTGCGCAGCAAATTTCATTAGGGTGTGCACCCATGGATTATTTATTAATTACACATTTATGTTTAGATCATTTAGTACACAAGTTATTTTTAGTTGGGAATAATCAATGTTTATGCAATGATACAGTCAATTTTCATAGTATTTTTCAAGAACCAGATAAGGAGCATCCACAATATCAATGTAGGGGGTCAAAGATGACTCTCTCTCCCAACATTAGGGTGTGCCTGGGCACACCTGGCACACCCTGTATGAACACCTATGACTTTCAGCTATATACTGCCCTTTACGTAGGATCCCCACCTACACCTGTACCATACTGTTACCTTGTCATTAAATTGCCATATTTTTATATTCCTCATCCTATAAACCCCACTTTAACCACATACAGTTGCCTGATGGTTGTGTCACTGCATCCTGGCTGGGCTCATGCCTTCGCCCCCTGGTACACCGTATGTGACAACATGAGAGATGTTGTTGCTGTAAACCACTTTCATAATTCCGCAATAAAACCACAATGGATTGGAGTGTCTGTTCACCCATCATCATTCTTTGTAACATTGAGCTGGCCACTCTGGAGCCTCTGAGCACCCTTCCTTAATATGATACGTACCTGCTGTATAGTGAACCATTTATTGTTTTCATTTGCAGCAAAAATTCTCTTTATTTTTTAGGATTTTTTTAGGCGTCTTTCAGGATTTTTTCAGCATAATTTTTTTTCTGATTTTGTTTTAAATAGTGTTTTTGTTCTGTAACAAACCTTTTTATTATTATTCATAGGACCTTATATATTATTGTCAGACATGTTCGTGCAGTAGTTTTTTTTGAAAATGCATTTTAAAAGTTACGTTGTTTTTGTTTTTTTACCCCTGTTTGGCGGCTTGTCAGCTTTTTATGATGGCTGGTCGGCACTCTGTTAGGTGGGTCATCTACTCTTTTCGGATCAATTCAGCAATTTTGCGGTGGTTTGTCGAATGCATTCAGTGGTTTTTCAGCATTTTTTCAGAATGATTCAGTGTTTTATCAGCGGTTTGGCGGTTCGGCGGTTTTTGCGGCGGATCGTCGAATGCATTTGGCGATTTTTCAGATGGATTCAATGTTTTTTT
The DNA here is from genome assembly GCA_009667805.1 of Leptobrachium leishanense. Classification (NCBI taxonomy): domain Eukaryota; kingdom Metazoa; phylum Chordata; class Amphibia; order Anura; family Megophryidae; genus Leptobrachium; species Leptobrachium leishanense. Next base: position 24,098,420 of record CM019071.1, on the reverse strand, counting down.
GGCAGTTTTTCTGATCTATTTGGCAGTTTTGCGGCGGTTTTTCAGATGCGTTCAGCGGGTCGTTCCCTGCACTTCGGAGACCCTGCGGGGAATGTTCAATTCACCACATGTACGGCACATTTGATTCCCCAAAGTGTGGCGAACGGTTGAGCATCGAATTGTCGGTTACATGTCGGTGCTCTCTGAATAACCCTGTTTGTCTTTGACACCAATAAAACAATAACGTGTTATTATTCAATTATTTGTATCGTTCCATCATATTCCACAATGCACTTATGTTACAGTATATATACACAATAATATATTATCAGCTCTATTCCAATCTTGGTGTGAACTTAACCAAAGCTCTTGTAACCTTACCAGAGCCATTATAGGGCCAAATTACAATCTATGTGCTAACGTTAACGCTCACCTGCGTGAGCATTAACGTTAGCCGCGGTGTCTACCATATATTACAATCCAAACACAAACGGGTTAAGTAATCCGTTTGCATTTGGTACTTTGCGCTTTTCAGCGCGAGGTTACTGTACTTTGTGCTCCCTATACTTAACATGGGGAACGTAAAGTGTTAATCAGCGTTAGGATTACAAAGTCCTAGCGCTGATTAATGCCTGGCTCTGGTTAGCGGAAAGTTAACCAGAGCCGGGTCTTGGTGTTAACGGATTCCGCTTCTGCAGAATCCGCTAACACCAGCCCAAAAATTTAAAAAACAATCAGATTCTCACCTCCTGTCCCGCGACGAGGACCGCGGCTCTAACCACCTCTGTCCGGCAGGAGCAGAGAAAGACTGGGGGAAAAAGTTCCTCAGTCTCCCCCTGCGTATCACTACGCCAACCGGCCGGATCTCGCAAGGCGTCTGTCTCAATGGTGTCTTATGGACTCCATCGAGTGGATGCTCGCGGCTGCGCTCAGTGCTGCCGCGAGCATCCCGGGCATAGCGCTCGCTACAAATGCAGGCAGCATTTTTTGCGCCTGCATTGAAATCCCCCGTTAAAATGGGGGCTGTAGGGGGAAAACTACAGGCACAGTTTTTTTCTCCCTACCGCCCCCGTTTTAACTCAGGGATTGTAATATAGCCCATAGTCTATGAAGTTGTTGCGTTTACAAGAGTTGTGGTTAAGCTTACACCAAGGTTGGAATAGGGCCCTATGTATTTTAGACAGCCATGTTTTAATGCATAAAAAGTTGAGTAACAAATATGTGACATTGCTCTCATCTTGGAAATGCATTTCTTTTTATAGAGGTGCTGACTATGCTCTGTGTACACCGTGCCCTTAATGAGAGATCTGAAATGTCCTTTGCTTAGTGAAACTTATCCGTATTCCTAAATAGTTTTGTACATTTGGATTTGCTCTTAGAAGGCTCCTCATGCACTTCCTGGATTAGATTACTTTGAAACATAAACAGTGGAAGAGAAAAGATTTAACTTTCAAGAACAAATTGAACTCTGTTTTTGGCTTCGTTGTGTTTTCTTTACTGCTGTTTAGAGCAGCACTCTTATCTTTAAACATCTATTGTACTATTTTTAACTTTTAGTAGACATAAATACACTCCTGTTTTGTAGAAGTGATAGAATATTTCCAGAATTTGGCCATTTCTTACCGCTGACACCACAAAGCAACTCATCCACGCTCTAGTAATCTCCCGACTAGACTATTGTAATAATCTAGCTTCCCTCTCTCTTGCCTCTCCCCCTACAATCCATTCTGAATGCCTCTGCCAGGCTCATCCACCTCACCCGCCGCTCTGTCTCTGCTGCCCCTCTCTTCGAGTCCCTTCACTGGCTCCCCATCCACTGCAGAATTAAATTCAAAATCCTTACCCTGACCTACAAAGCTCTCACTAACTCAGCTCCCCACTACCTGTCCTCACTAATCACCAAATACACCCAGCCCACTCCCTGAGGTCAAATAGTGACCTGCGCCTAGCTTCTCCCCGCATCACCTCTTTCCATGATAGACTGCCGGATTTCACACGCGCAGCCCCCATCCTCTGGAACACTCTCCCTTGTACTGTCAGACTTTCCCCTAGTTTCCCTTCCTTCAAACGCTCCCTTAAGACATTCCTATTTAGGGAAGCCTACCACCCAACTCACTGACGCCACCAGTCCATCACTCTCACCTTGCAGCCCATCACTCCCACCTTGCAGTTCATCACTCCCACCTTGCAGTTCATCACTCCCACCTTGCAGTTCATCACTCTCACCTTGCAGTCCATCACTCTCACCTTGCAGTCCATCACGCTCACCATGCAGTCCTCTCCTTCTGTTTCCACCCCCAACCCTTCTAGATTGTTCCCATAGGGCTCTTGTTTCCCCCTGTAATGGTTTGTCAAAATGTTGTTCAATGTATTGTAACTCTGTCTATACTGTGCCCATTGTACAGCGCTGCGGAATATGCTGTCGCTTTTTAAATAAAGATATATTAATAATAATATGAAAAGTTCATTAGTTTAATTTAATTAGATATTTTAATATGAAATAATAAAAACACATCACTGATATACAAGTATTTTGTGAGGTAGGCGCATCCATATCTTTAGGTGTGTTTCCCTGCATACTGGACTCAGACCCCCTGAACCTTGGGTCCCACCACGGCCCATGCCAAGTGCCACCCTGACAACCTAATTGTTTGTACACGTCTTTGTAGAAATAATGTAGTTACAGGGTGTAATGTAGACAGTTTCTTGGGGGCTATAAATAATTGACAATGTCAGAAATGTCAAGTTCCTGGGTTTTATTGTTGTTGTTTTTCACAGATCCTATCATTTGCTAAAAAAAATATAGGTTATTAATGCTCATTCACATCTCTCAGTTTTATATTGTAAGAATTAAAAATGATTTGCGTAATTATCTCTTGACGCAATGGTAATAATTCAATAAAACCTTTGAAATGGTGAAATATTTGAGATGAATAAAAGCACACCAGAATCTATTCAAAGAAGAATTATTTCATGACATGTATGAAAAGAGGTCCTAGCCTAACAAATCTAAGGGTGTTACTATCCTTTGTGAATTGTTTCCGTTTAAGGCTTCAACCTTATTTAATAACATAATCATTTTCCATAAAAGAAAATATTTTATTATTAAAGCTTTAAGAAAAAATATGCCTTTGGAATGTTGCATTCTTTCACTTACACACATATTCATCAAGTGTTTGAATATTTTACATATGATTAATATGTTAATTTTCCCCCGTTTCATTAGTTAATTATTATGTAATCCAGGAAGACAGACAGACTAGTCTTATTGTTCTCTTTCCACTGTGATTAGCGAATATTAATATTAATGAACACACTTCTTACATCAAAATAATATCGCCATGTATTTCACCTTTAGTAGCACCGGAATATTTTCAATAACATATTATAAATAACAAAGTTCAAGAACAAATTTCATTTGTCATGCAGTGACTCTCCGTCAAATCGGGCACATAGGTGCTCTTTTATTCTAACACAATGAAAAAAAGAATTAATCTTCATTTGATCAAAGAAGAAATTGTATATTGAGTGACTGTACTGGCGTTCTGAGACAAGGTGTAAATGGAAAGAAGGAAAAGGATGGCGTAATGTTTTGCTCTGATACCTCGGATTTTTAAAAAAAATGGGATTTCATTTCCAAACCACATTTAATAACCCCTTCGATACTGGTGGTTCTTCAAAGAGAGCCTAATTGGCTCCAAAATTGCACCGAACAGTGAGTTTCCTCGTACGGTGCAATTTCGAAGTTATTCGGCTATTCACAAAGCTGTCAGTTCCCCAAATTTTGGCGAATTTTCAGCGAAACAGTGATTTTCGGCGGCAGTGAAGTCCCCATAGAGAAGTAATGGTTAATCTAATCAGAGAACACCGAACAACGCTGAAAAAATGTCCGTGAAATTCCCTGATTTTCAGGGGTTTCATTCAAGGTTTAATCAGGCAAATAACCATAGGTTTCAATTTCAAAAATATTCCCGATTTTTATTAAATATTTATTTAACGTTTATTCTTTTCACTTGCGGCAAAAAGTCTCTTTATTTATTAGGATTTTTTTAGGTGTTTTTCAGGATTTTTTCAGCCAAATTGTTTTTATCTGATATTTTAAAAATGCATTTTTTTTTCTGCAACAAACCTTTTTAATATTATTCACAGGACCTGATATATTATTTCCAGGCATATTGTGCAGTATATTTTTTAAATATACTATATTATATTTTTTATTTTTTTTTAAAAGTTGCAGGTTTTTTTTTTTTACCCGGATTGTCAGCTTTTGCAGTGGCTGGTCGACACTCTGTTCGGCGGGTCGACAGCTTTTTTTGGATCGATTTTTTTTTTTCTGCGTTTTTTCAGATGCAGCGCTTTTTCCAATCGATTCAGTGGTTTTGCAGTGGTTTTTTGGATGCGTTCGGTGGCTTGTTTCCTGCACTTCAGGGACCCTGTGGTGAATGCTGACTTCACTGCAGTGTTGGTGAATCGGACTCACCGAGGTCTGGGACATTTCAGAGCTCTCTGAATAACCCTGGAAGTGATTTTTCCATAAAACTACTGGTAAGACCCAAGGGTTTTACAGAAAATCCCTTTCCAAAATGTATTTCCATTACCTACACAGTATATATGTGTCCCACTGTATATGTTCACTGTAGGTAAGTCTGTTTTGACAGGTAGAGGGTTCTCTCTGCTAGCCACAAAGTGATACTACACGTACATTTTAACCTGAGCTTTTTGGATCCGTGTGGGAAAACCAGATCTCAAAAGCATTTCAAAATAATTTCAATGCATCAGCATCCAAAGAACAAACCAATAATGTCCTTAGAGCGTCGCCCATTGATAAAAATATCTACTGCATCTGTTCGTTCTTAAGCAATCACTGGTTATGATGTAGTCACTATATATTCTCAATGAATGCGCCTCTGTCCTATCCAGAAACTCCAACAGGAATAGGTAAGATAATAAAATATCCTTCATAGATGGTCAGGATTCCCGCTGCTATTGATTCTTTCATGATAGGTCTCCAGCTGTCCTGATCTGATGTTCTGTCGTGTTGTTCTTTCGAAGAAGATGCTTTCCTGTCAACGCAAGATGACATAACCCCTCGCTCATTTCATTACGCTTCACTTGGCCAGAGTTGGCATAGCAGGATGTTCCTCTCTATCTGTTGTCCTCTGGCAGGAGTGGCATATCTGGATAACACCGGAGCAAATCAATACACATAGTATAGAACACATCCCATCCAATTTGCGTTCCAAAAGGTCACATCTGATGTTCCACTGACAAATCCTACAATCAACACCAAAGAATGATAACTTTAAAAAAAAGACATAAGAAGCCAATAACAAACACAATAAGGATGGTAACATGATTGCCAGGACCAGACCAAGATTTATAATGGAAATGACATTTACCTTCATTAAACTATATTTTATTTAAAATGGTCTTTTCATTGTTTCCTTTGGAAAATATTTTTTTCTCCTATTAATAAACTTACTGAAACGATGCCTAAAAAGTTTTATTATTAAAAGAGAAATTAAGAAATGATATATTATATATGTTGTAAACCAGAAAGTTTGCTTTTCAACACTCAAGAGTTCAGCCAGATTTTAAAGTTGATCATCATACTAATTTTCGAACATTTTGTGTAATAAAATAATTGGCATAGAAGGACAATGAGTTTTTAAGACCAGTTTATGAGTTGTAAAATTGATATTGCTTTGTAACAAGTATCAATGTGACAATAGAGGGCTCTATTCCACAGTTGGTGGAACTTAACCAGAGCTGTTGTAAACTTACCAGAGCCATTATACGGCCCTATTCCCAACTTGAAGCTAAAATGGGGACGGTACTGGGCAAAACCTACGCCTGCAGGTTTTCCTGTAGCGTCCCCATTTTAGCACCATATTCCGCACTGCCATGAATATTGCCTCCTGGAGTCCATAGGACTCCATGGAGGGTTTTGCTGCCAGCCGCGAGACCTGCGCGATCTCGAGAGATCTAGCAAGATCAAGCAGCAGAACAGAGTGATCACTCTGTTCCCAGTAGGCAGAAGCAGTGGCTCGGGCCACTGTTCTCCCCACGGATGCGAGGTGAGTGTCTGAATTAATGGCACGATTTTAGCTGGTGCAGAAACAGAATAATTTAGCACCAGCTTCTAGGTGACGGTAAAAATCTGTTTGACCCATTGGTAAGGTAATTAACATTAGGACTTGTAATACCTTACTCATCCTAATGCTAATTACTCATTGCGCTCCCTATGTTAAATGTAGGGTGTGCAAAGTACAGTAAGCTCACGCAAGCTAGCGCAGTCACTAATGTGCTAATGGATTTTTACAGGGCTTAGCGTTAGGAAGGTAATATGGGGGCATGCGTTAAAGTCACTCATCCTGACAGTAACACTTACTCACCCGAACACTAGAGCTAGCGTTTGCAATGGAATAGTGCCCTCAGTCTATGGAGTTGTTAAGCTTACAACAGCTCTGGTTAAGCTAGAACCAACAATTTTGGAATATTTCCCAGAATTTTTTGGAACACCAGATTGTCTTGTCAGGGCTATGTTGAAGACCTGCAGGCAATACTACGTCTAGTGCTTTGGGATGTCTTGGAAAGTGTCATTCAAGCAACTGGCATGAGTGGAAGGATCTTCCGCTTTTTGAATATTCATAGTTGATCATTAGTCAGGCTTAGTGGTATTGTTTTTACCTGACTAATATCAGTTAGATCCTTAGAAAATAGTATCCAGCTCTAATAAAATAGACCACTAACGTTCGCTGTCATTTACATTATTAATGAATGTTTTTTTATCCTAGTGAAACCACATTAAAGTGCTGCTTCATGATGTACTCCATGCATTTCAATAGAGACGCTGATATAAAACAACTAATAAATAATGAAGTAATGTCATTATATACAAACCACGTCCATTTCCCGTTATGGTTTCATGTCTCGAAAGCATTTTGTCAAGTTCGTCCGTTTTAAGTGGAAAAATCAGTCATCGGAATCAAAAGCATCAAATCAAACCTGACTTCATTGTGCGCTCTCTTTCTACAGCACCCAAGCATGAAAATTTCTGTAAGGCATTGTAAGTCCACGATGCAGAAAAGAGATTTGATTTCTCATTTTTTTTATAAATCTATTTGTATTCCTGTTTTGAATCACGCCTTTTTTTTTTAAATTTTACTAAAGTAACAAAAAAAAATAATATTCTGTGCAACTTTTATGGCTTAAATGCGTCTCTTTTTCTCCCGAATCAAAACGTGTAAACAAATACTTCCTAGGACACATTTTGGTAAATGAGAAGTTTTAAAACCACGCAGCAATCTAAAAGACAGCTGCTCCTTCCTCTAACTTCATCTGTTTCAGAAGATAAATGAAAGCATTTGCTTAGTAGCTCGGTCTGAAAGGATTGTTGAACACTTTCTCGGGCGGAAAATAGTTTAATAGTGTATGAAATATCAAAGGGAAGACATTACCGAGAAAAAGCTATGTAAATTATATTTATTTATTTCATATGAATTCCATTGAAACAATGTACATTGGTTGCAGTGACAAATTAGCAACAGATGGAACTGTTTTCTGTGTGATACTACCAGGTTCCAAGCATACAGTATATCTTGTTCAATCCACTGATTATATAAAGGAGATTAAGCATTTTTATTATTATGACTTTGATCTTACTACATAAACTATACCTGGAAAACGTCACAATATTTTCACTAAACCTATACTTCTGTGCAATACATATATCCACAGCAAGTGATATACAGTGGCAAGAAAAAGTATGTGAACCCTTTGGGATTACGTGGAGTTTTGCATGAATTGGTCATAAAATGTGCTCTGATCTTCATCTAAGTCACAACAATTTGAAAAACACAGTCTGCTTAAAATAATACAACACAAACATTATATGTTTTCATGTGTTTATTGAACAGAACATGTAAACATTCACAGTGCAGGGTGGAAAAAGTATGTGAACCTTTGGACTTAGTAACTGGTTGACCCTCCTGTGGCAGCAATAACCTCAACCAAACGTTTCTTGTAGTTGCAGATCAGACCTGCACAACGATCTGGAGTAATTTTGGACCACTCCTCTTCACAAAACGGTTTCAGTGTAGCAATATTCTTGGGATGTCTGGTGTGAATCTCTCTCTTAAGGTCATGCCACAACATTTCAATCGGGTTGAGGTCAGGACTCTGACTGGGCCACTCCAGAAGGCGTATTTTGTTTTGTTGAAGCCATTCTTTTGTTGAATTACTTGTATGCTTTGGGTCATTGTCCTGTTGCATCACCCATCCTCTGCGGAGCTTCAGTTGGCGGACAGATGGTCTTACGTTTTCCTGCAAAATGTCTTGATAAACTCTGGAATTCATTTTTCCATCAATGACAACAATCCGTCCAGGACCTGACGCAACAAAGCAGCCCCAAACCATGATGCTCCCTCCGCCATGTTTTACAGTGGGGATGAGGTTTTGATGGTGTGCTGTGCCTTTTTTTCTCCACACATAGTGTTGTGTGTTTTTTTCCAAACAACTCAATTTTGGTCTTGGTTTCATCTGTCCACAGAATATTTTGCCAGTAGTGCTGTGGAACATCCAGGTGCTCTTTTGCAAACTTCAAACGTACTGCAATATTCTTTTTGGACAGCAATGGCTTCCTCCGTGGTGTCTTCCCATGTACTCCATTCTTGTTTAATGTTTTCCTTATTGTAGATGTGTCAACAAAAATGTTAGGATGTGCCAGAGATTTCTATAAGTTTTTAGCTGACACTCTAGGATTCTTCTTTACCTCATTAAGCATTCTGCGCTGTGCTCTTGCAGTCATCTTTACAGGACGACCACGCCTAGGGAGAGTAGCAACAGTGCTGAACTTTCTCCATTTGTAGACTGTCTTACCGTGGACACATGAACATCAAGGCTTTTGGAGATACTTTGTAACCCTTTCCAGCTTCATGCAAGTCAACTATTCTTGATCGTAGGTCTTCTGAGAGCTCTTTTCTGCGAGGCATGGTTCACATCAGGCAGTGCTTCTTGAAACCAGTAAACCCAAAACTGGTGTGTGTTTCTAAAGGGCAGGACAGCTTTCATCAACACATCCAATAATATCACACTGATTGGACTCAAGGTTGGCTCACTCCTGGCTCCAATTAGCTCTTGGAGAAGTCATTAGGCTAGGGGTTCACATACTTTATTCACCCTACACTGTGAATGTTTACATGTTCTGTTCAATAAACACATGAAAACATATGTTTGTGTTGTATTATTTTAAGCAGACTGTGTTTTTCAAATTGTTGTGACTTAGATGAAGATCAGAGCACATTTTATGACCAATTCATGCAAAACTCCACATAATCCCAAAGGGTTCACATACTTTTTCTTGCCACTGTATAATGTAACATAATGCTCATGCTTTGTCAACTGGACATATCAACCCTTATATTTATTTAATTCCCTAGAACTATTTTATATATATTGCTTCTGACCTAAAGAAGAGACTCTCGTAATCTTGCCTTGTATTATGTATAGTTAATCCACTTGTATCCTTCACTATGCTGATTATTGCATCAAATGAACTTCTGGACTAACACAGCTTCTCCAAACTACCTGAACATGGGCCCCTATCCCAACTAGAAAAGTCATTTTACTTGATTACTTACTACTTATATGTGCAAAATGACATAACAACTTCACCCCTTATCGCTGGGGCAACTTGAGAGTCAGACGGGACTGAATGCCATGGGATGGCTTAGCACAGGCCTCAAAGTTTCCACTCGCTTGCTAGCATTTGGCGAGTGGAAATTAAGTGAGAGCGAGTGGGAATGCAGATGCAGGCAGCACAATAAATTATTTTGTGCTGCCTGAGCTGCTGTAAGGTACCAGCGTGGCAGGCAAGGTTCCGAGCCCAGGATGCAGTGACACAACGGAAACCAGGTGAGGGAAAACAGGGGTTTATTGCCGGATTCAGATAAAATAATAAATCCAGATTATGCAGGGTGAAGGGCAGAATTTAAATGAGGAACCAAAGGGAGGATATGCAATACTCGGGACACAATAGGAATGTAGGAAACACGATACAGGGAGACACAGAGGGCAGATACACGTAGGAGACTTACTGGGGATACGAGACAGGACAGGAAAAGGGCTGAAGGGAATCTTGATTTGCAGAGGAACTCAGGATGCAGATAATCAAAAGGAACGGGAATCCAGGATGATGGGGTCTTGGAAGCAGTCTCTGGAGGGCAGAGGATGAACACGGGGAACAGGATACTGGAGGCAGGGGTTTCACCGGATAGTCTTGGGATAGCAGACTGGGCTTGCTGGCTTAGTGAAACAAATGCAGAAGCATTGCCTTCTGGGTGCTCCACCCTTAAGTAGGAAAACAGTCTGGTGATTAGAGGCACCTGTTAGGCCTGCAGTGCTGTGAACAAAGTTGGTACAAGAAAGTGCTGCCCTGCACTCAGGACAACGCAACACCAGGTTTGCCTTTCTTGCGTTTGCGGCGGGCTTTACGTGGGGTGCTGGAGGGCTCCAGACAGGGGTCCTGACAGCTGCATATTCTGGCGGCAGCCATGCTTTTTTGTTTTTAGGCCCTCCTGCCGGCCGGGGAATCCAAGATGGCAGCCAGCCCCCTCTGATGACATCAGAGAGGGTGTGCCGGACATCTGCCACCTATGGCTGTTCTGGCGGTTCTCATCTGGTCCCTCGCTCTGCTCACACTGGGTCTGATGTATGGGTATGCCTGCATCTGGGGTCTAATTTCTGGGTATGCCTGTATCTGGGTTCTGATTTCTGGGTATCCCTGTATCCGGGGTCTGATTTCTGGGTATGCCTGTATCCGGGGTCTGATTTCTGGGTATGCCTGTATCTGGGGTCTGATTTCTGGGTATGCTTGTATTTGGGGTCTGATTTCTGGGTATGCCTATTTCTAGTTTCTGATTTGTGGGTATGCATGTATCTGGGGTCTGATGTGTCTGGGTATACATGTATCTGGAGTGATTGTGAAGATGGAAAAAATGCACGAAGTTTATTTACACTTAATGGTTTGCTTGCATCCCCATTGATGTAAAGCACATATTTTTCTTTAGGTTTACATTGCTTTATGTTAATGTTATTTATTTTTGTAATTTTATTCTGAATAAAACATTTAACAGTGTCATTACATAAGATAATTTGAGGGGGTGTTTGGTGGCAGATTTATGGTCAGGGTAGGGGTTAGGTGGGGCAACTGATGGTGAGTAACTCTTAAGGCCTAGCTAATAACTCGGGATTTTAAATTTTGAGCCCTGGCTTAGCATGCCCCGCAGCTCTTCAGCAACTCCCCTGGCCTGCTTCCCTTTCCTGCAGCTGATTGCCAAAATTGGCTGCAGGCAGGGCTGTCTGCAGCCAATTACGGCAAACAGCCACTGGCAAGGAAAGCAGGACGCGGGAACAGTCGAAGAGTCGCGGGGCGTGCTGTGCCATCCTGCGCATTCGGGCGCACCCGTTGCTGGGACAGCAAAACATGCCTGGCAGCATTAAGGGATTATAATAAGCACCTCAAAAAAAAAGATCACTTACCACTGGTTCCATAGGCAGGATGATCCACCACCTCTTCTGTACTTTTGTATCCAAAAACTGGAGTTGGTTCGCAGCCCCAATGCTGGTTTTGCAAGTTCGCAGAGAACTCGCACGAGCTTGTGCTTCTCACTATGCAGTCTTATGGACTCCAGGTGCCAATACCAGTGTTTGCAGGTGTCGCCACTGCCAGGACCTGTTTGCAGCTCCCTAATCTCAAGCCACGAATACAGAAACTCAGTTGTTATAAAGTCGGTAATGGGGAGCTACAAAGGGCTGTTTGCTCACACTGATGTTTACCCTTAGTGGCTCCCTGTAACCATCTAGGGGCTTGAGTTCATTGAGCTCAGTCCCTGACATTTACCGCATGTTCGGTAGCAATTCAGCAATGTTTTTGGTTGGGCATATTTAATTAAGGGTTTACTGGGATTTTTATTCCCATTAAACTACCAGCAATGCAAGAATCCAAGGCCAAAGGTCCTTTGACGGAGTTGTACTGATTATTTGATTGGGGGAATTTTTAATGATGGGATTTTGTGCTATATTGTGTACAATCTATTGCTGATGTCAACGTTTCTGTGGTGTCTTTTTAATGGTTTACCTTTGAGAAAAGATTCAATATTTAACATAGTAAATGTGATAAAGTAGTTAAAGTGTTAAAGAACATGTAAAATATAAGGCTTCTTGAATTTGAAGATGTTCATGAATTGAAAACATGATAATACTTCTGGAATATTAAAGAAAGGGTTGCAGGCTTCCAATTACAAAGCAATGACTAATGAGCGTAGTTAAAGCATATGATAGATATAAGGACTACCTGCTGAGATGCCGATGCGCAGGGTAATAATTTTAATTCCCTACTAGAAGGCATATTGAATAATACATAGACTCTGATTCAGATGTTCACCAATACATTGACTAAAATGGAACTCTAAGAATGAGGTCAATTTAAAGTAAATTTCATAAAGAAGTTAAATTCATGGACTTGTCAAGGAACTCATCGTGTCTCCTGCTTCTATTTTACAATAACCTACATGCTAATTAATTTTGATAGATGGATTTCAAGCAGAGTTATTTAAATATGGAAAATAGTCATATCTTGATAGAAAATGTTACAAATTTCCTTGCATCATTATTATTATTAAAACAAGAGGACATAGTCTTAGATTAGAGGGGCAAAGGTTTAAAAGTAACATCAGGAAGCATTATTTTACTGAGAGGGTGGTGGATACATGGAACAGCCTTCCAGTAGAAGTGGTAGAGACTAAACCAGTGATTGAATTTAAGCAGGCATGGGATAGGCATAAGGCTATCCTAAACAAAAGATAAATCCAGGTAAAGTATCCATGTAATTGGGCAGACTAGATGGGCCGAAAGGTCCTTATCTGCCGACATTTTTCTATGTTTCTATCTATGTTTCTATTACCTTTATCCATCATTTAAAACTATTTTTCAAATGAAGTATCTGACAAGTTATAGTACACACAATATTTCTGAAAATTCATTTAGCATAGCATAAATATAAACTGAAGTCTCCGCAGGGGAAGATTAACCCTTTCGCTGCTGAGGCTTTTCCCGCCCCTGTGCTGAGGTCATTTTTACTGGTTTTGCTCATCATGTTTAAATGTGTTTTGAAGGCTTATTTTAGTATATGACCCAGACATATTATATATTGTTCTTTCCGTCAGACTCGGCAGATTCATAATATGTCATTATTATATGTATATGTCATGACCTGTCTGTATATTATAACAAAAAGTGCAATAAAATATGATTTTTCAATAATTTACAATGTGTAAAGTGTTTTTTTTCACATTTTAACATGCGAGCAATTGCGGTTATATTTTGTATGGGGTGCGCTTGTTAAAAAAATTAGAGATGGGGTCTCGTTACATTTTTTTTTGGGGAAAATTACACGATTTTTAACAAACGCACCGCATACAAAAATCGTTAGTGCAGCATCATTGTTCACATTATAATTGAAATGGGAACAATATTGCTACACTAACAAACCAAAAAAAAGAAAAAAAATGTATATTTTTTTTTACAATTTTTTTTAATTTTTTTTAAATTTTTATTTTTCATTTTTTTTTTTACAAAAATTTTCACAGTCGTGTTTGGTATCGTTGGAACGGCCATGCTCTGGCCGATCCAACAGTACCAAACTTTAACCCCTAGCTGCCACGGATCGGGAGATAGGGAGTTCATTGGAACCCCCTATCTCCACCGTTGGTGGCAGCTAGGGGTTAACTCCAGGACTGGCGTCATCGTGCTATGCACGATGACGCCAGTCCTCAGGGGGAGTTCCCGGAGGCTTGGCCAACATCCAAGATGTCGGCCAGCTCCGGGTAAGGATCACGAACCGGCACTTTTCAGCGCCGATTCGTGATCCGGCTCCCCAGGGGTTAATGCCAGGTACCATTTGGAAGGGCAGGCTGTGCCCTTCCAAACGGTGCCTGGGTTAACCCCCGCAACACTGCCAATCGGGAGGGAGAGAGGTCCGAAGGACCTCCCCCCCTCCCTTTCAGGCGCCTCCTCCGCACATGCGGGGGGCGCCTGAATTAGGTGTCATCGCGCCCCCGCGATGACACCTAATTAGCCCGGCGGTGGTTCCGGATGCTGGGCTGACATCGAGGATGTCAGCCCGCACCGGGGGGGCCAGCGATCGGCCGGAACCCGGCCGAACGCTGACCCCAAAGGCTGGACGCACTCAGCGCGTCCACCGCATGGAACGTGACATGCGGTTGGACGCGCTGAGCGCGTCCACCGCAGCGAAGTGGTTAAACAGGCCAGAGCCCTGGATGGACTCTTGGAAAGCCTGGGTTGGATATTGGTTATTAACCAACGCAAGTCTCTGGCTCCATGGATGGTTGACTCCCAGGTTTTAGGTAGCCATAGATCTCAGTTGCCTCCCTATTGTCGGGTGAGTATTCACATTACAGTTACTCTGTTACAAAAGGGCTACTGGAATTAGATGTTTGATTTCCTCACCAACAGCAAGAGCAGCATCTTCTCACTGAATGGAAGAGTAATATGTGCCTAGGTAAACATGGCAGATAAGCCCACCAGATGCATTTCCTAACTTATATAAGCAGTAAATGGATTTTTGTGTTTGAGTATGAAATATGTCAGGTTGCAAAGCCTATGGGCCATATTGCATTCCATTTGTGCAGAACGTCGTATTTCAACGTTCGCGCAAACGATGCGCGTTATCGTTTAACGCGGTTGGACTTGCGCGAGCGTGATGAACTGTGCGTGTCCTATACTTAACATTGTGAGCGCAAATGCGTTAAGCGGATGGTATTTCAATAGATGCGCAACTTTCTACGAACGACGTTTGCGCGCATAATTTTAACGTCTTTGAAAACTTGGTGGTAACTGCAAATCTGAACCTTCTGGCCGAAACAAAATACACCAGCAGAAAAGAAAAAATACAGCACAGTATAGTTACACATTCTACACATACCCAAACAAAAAAATTGTGAATTCGTGCATATTTTTTTATTGCTGCAGCATGTATACTCAGATTTATTTTGACAGGCGCAAAAACATTAGTGAGTCAATTAAGGTGAATTGATGTCAATTAAGGTTCTTAATTCTGATTGGCTGAATCCCGCGAAAAAAACAGTCCGCGCACTGATTTACATGCGCAACGTTACTGCACGCGTATTACACTTCGTTTTGCGCGTTTTTTTTTACTAACGTTATTTTTTGACGGATGAGAAAAAGCGTTCGGATCCGAATATCAGGTTAATTTTCACGCGATAACGCTGGACACTGCGCACAAAAAAAATTGCGCTACGCAAGCACATTTGCGCGTAGAATGTAATATGGCCCTATGTGTTTCTGTAATGGTGTTTCATTTATGTATATTTTGTGGGTATGTCCTGATTATTTGATTGGACAATGATCAAGAGACCACAGCAATTCTGGATGATGTTCAAGTGGGTGGCTCAGTCTGGAGGCTGTGCAAATGGATTAAACATACACTGCCTGGCCAAAAAAAGTTACGCACTCTCATATTTGGTTAGATTGCCTTTTGCTTTGATTATGACATGCATTTTCTGTGTCATCATTTTGATAAACATATACAATGTCACAACATTTATTTCCATCTGGAGTTGCATTAATTTGTGGCCAAGATCTGGAATTGATGATGGAAGAGTCAGAGCTCTGCATAAAGTCTTCTCCAGCTCATCCCAAAAATTCTCAATGGGGTGAAGGTGTGAACTGTTCGGTGGCCAAATGATGTCTCATGGTCCCTGAACCACTCGTGCACAATTTGAGCCCAATGAATCCTTGCATTCCATCTTGGAATATGCCCTCACCATCAGAAAAAATAGAAACCCATTGATGGAAATATCAGCTCATTCAGTATATTCAGGGAGTCACATGACCTAATTTTTTGCTGCTGAAACATATTAATCACTGTAGTAATTAAGCCATGATTTCTTTTTGGCCAGGCAGTGTATGGTTCAAGCTCCTATTTCTTTCATTTTTTCATAGGCAATATGGCCGTTCATCTTTCCTTTGTTTTTGGATTAGTTCAGTGCGTGTTTTCCATTCAAAAATGATCATCTAAAGTAACGGGAATATATTTCTTGTTAATTATAAACAATAAAAGGAATTGATTTAAACCTCATTCTCAAATTCTCATTTATAAGTATAATTCACCAACTCACTTTTGTTAATTATATGTTGGAAACAGAAAATAACATAACGTTAGTTCTTTTCTCCTTTTGTTATAATAATGCTTGAATATGATGTGCATGATTAAGGATATGTTTGATGAAGGTTTTGAGTAATAATAAAATAAATATTTCAAGTCTAAATTTTAGAAATGATATAAGATGGAGATCAAAATGAAAATATAATTAAGATAAAAAATACAATTAGGATAAATTAGCAAATCCAAACTTATTTTTATAACATAAAATGATTTAAAAAAACAAATACGGGGGCGTGGCTGGCTGCTGAGGAGAGAGGACGCGTGTCTGTGGAGCTCCGACCCGTCCTCTCTCTGAAGAGATCTTTAAGACGCTTTATAGACGCCAAGAATTTATGCTACTAGCCCTGAGTGGCTGGCCATCGGGGTGTATTGTCCGGGGCCCGTTCTGTCCCCCCCACCGGACCTGAGACAGCCACGTGCCGGGCGATTTGCTTAATGGAGGACGTTGCCGGCGGCCATCTTGGGGCCTACCCTCCGGCACCGGTTACACGCTTGCTTTGTCCAACTGTAGATGCCTACCATGCTGGGACCGTGAGGGGAGCTACGGAGACAGAGGGCCCCTGTCTCCCGCCGACTGATCGGGACGGATGGCTGAGGACCGGTGAGTTTGGGCGCTGGGCCGCTTCCCCTCCCCCCACTGTAGTGAAAATGGCCGCGATTGAGGCCTTAGAGGCCTGTTTGGAGTTGCTGGAGGGGGACGACCTGAGCCCACTCACGAAGGGGACATGGCGCCGGATGATGGCCATACTGGGAGGCTGCGGGACGCCATCGGCTTCCTGCCCGCGCATGCCGGAAGAGGACATACTTGTTCCAGACGACGACGGTGCAGCTTTTCAGGAGCCTGACGTACCGGATCAGTTGGCTGTGCCGCTGCTTGACCCTCCATGTCCGGGAGCAGAACCGAGGCCAAGCGGTGGTGAAATCACGCCTTCTGGTGAGCCTGCGAATGGAGTGGAAGAGGCAGCGACGTTCTACGGGGGGGCCCCGACTGCTCTTGCACCACCCGGTGACCCGTTCGTGGTGGATTCCCCCACTCTAAATGAGGTCTGCCTTGCTGAAGACACGGTGGTACCTATAGCGAAGGAGGTTGAAGCGGAGATCCCTGAGGCACCTCGATCCCCCGATGATGCAGTGGCCTGGGCAGCATGAATCGGCCTTCCGTGGATCGAGCTACCTGCCAAGCAAGTACCCCCTTTTAGAGACACGGGTTGATGGGACACCTGAGACTGTTTTTTATTTTCTCTTGATGTTTTTTGGTCCTCTCATACCCACCTCTGATGACAACCCCCGGCTGGGGATACTGAGACTTTTTTTTATTTTTTATTCATGATTTCACTTCGCAACATGCAGTGATCTATGATGCTATTTGTTTTGCGTTCTTTTACTTTATTTTTTATTTTCTATCTTTGTTTTCCTTTCCCCATCTCTCCTTTTATTATTTGAGATTTTGCTGATTCCCTATGAAACCCCCCCCCCCATGCATTATGTGCTTTTGATGCCTATTGGGCCCTGCGAGGCCTATTATGCTGGTCAATATGTGACATTTTTGAGTGCAAAATAAAAACTTTAAATATAAAAAAAAAAAATACATACTCGACTTGAATGTTTGCATTGATTCTTCATTCTGAATAAACATTCTTCTTAAAAGTATATATATATATATAAGCAAAACTGTCAATTAAATACACCATCAGGGATATTCAAAGAGAATCGAAAAGTCACTGCATGTTCGGTGACTTTTCGTTCTCTTCAATTCGGTGTGATTCGGTGATCCTATTTCAGCGACCCTGCGGTGTATTCAGCAAGCACCACAGGGCCATCGTAGTGCAGGGAAAAGCCGCCGCAAACTCGACAAGCACTCACCGCAAAACATGGCGAACGCACACCGAAACCCGCAAAAACTTCTGGATTAACCCTGCCGAACATGCCGGAGAAACCCGACTAGCCGCCGAACACGCCGGAGAAACCCGACTAGCTGCCGATCACAGCGCAGAGCAGCTGCCGGAAAAATCCGACATGCAGACGAAGGAGTTGAAAAAAAAACAGTACGCTTGAAAGTTGGAAAATTGAAAAGCTGTTTGCAAAAAAACGACTGAGCGAAAATGCCTGGAATTTACATTCCAGGTACGGAATGTACGGTTACCTTTCCTGGCCATTGGACTATTCAGAGAGGCTGAATTTCAGTGTTCGGTTACCTTTCGGCCACACTTCGGATCTTTTTGAATAACCCTGATTGTTGTGAGAAAATTTTGATACAAGATAAGTGTAAATAATGAATTGTGACTTTGCAGTTAGTCCAGAAAACCATATTTTAAATCACCACCATTGTGACATGTTAAAAGAGCTAAACTGGCCGTTGCTGGAATCTAGACGCACCCTTCACCTTTCCAACATGGTGTTTAAGAGCTTTTCTGGGAAGCTACCACCCTATCTGAATAGGCTTCCCCCAGCAGTGCCCTCATCCTATAACCTCCGATCCAGGACCGGCACCTTACTTGCAATACCACAATACAAAAAGAAAGTGGCTCGATCCTCATTTTCCTACAGAGCACCACAGTTATGGAATAACCTCCCAGACGCCATCAAATCTTCCCCCAGTCTAAAGTCCCTTAAGAGATCTCTATTAACATACCTGGATACAGAATGCACCTGTAAACATGTAACATAATGACTATATTTCCTACATATTTATTTTCTGTGTTAATCTGTATATTTGTGTTTTGTTTTTAATATCTTGCATTTTATTACTTTGTTTTTCTTTACCCTGCTGTAAAAATTTCAATGTTCTTGAACCCAGGACATACTTGAAAACAAGCGAAATCTCAGTGTATCCTTCCTGGTAAAATACTTTATAAATAAATAAATAAATAAAATAAATCACTATTAGTTTTATAGTACTGGATAATATAATGATATAAATGTTAAAACAATATATCATCTTAGTTATCCAAAAATCCAACAAATTAACAGTGTTGGGAGCAAAGGTAATTTTCTTAGATGTTGAATACAATTGACTGCATTACTGGTGTGATCAAACTTTTTTTTATTTGTGCTGGATTTTTCAAGCAGTGATTTGTTCTTTGTTGTTCCATTTTGGAACCTGGCAAACTATCATTGATAAGAGTTTTATTGTGATCACACAACAAAGGCACATAATGACTATTTCACTTATATAAGATCGGAGATCTCATAGCCTATATAAATTAGACTTGTGCATAGCCAAAAATTTACAATGTCTCCATTCATCCAAATTTTGTTCATGGCAAGATTTGCTTTATCTAAATTTCATCAATGAAATTAATTTTGGACTTAATAAATAGCACCTGTGGCTGGCACCCTTAGTTGGGGGCAGGAGGGGGAAAGTTCTTCCTCCTTACGATAATAGACCAGGTAGAGGCACCCATGTTTATTATTAGTCACATGGCAGCAATAGCTGCTCACTTGCTAATATTTAACCCCAGTGGTGCTGGAATATTATCGGAATGGTCTTTTTACAATGTCGGCTGCTTATAAAGCACTGTTAAGCCTTCATTTAACCTCCCTGGCGGTCTATTTATTTTGAAAATTCTAGACTGTAAACGGTCTATTTTTTTTTTGTTTGCCCCCCCCCCAGCGGCATCCCGAGTGTGGTTCGGGGTTAAATTCTTATGTTGGAAGCGGTAACCCCGAGCAACACTTGGGATGCCGCTGGATACATCACCTCACCCTGCGCTCCCTCGGTGTCCCCAGCTGTCTCCTCCGGCGATCGCGACCTCATTACTTCCTGGTTCCCTCCTCGCGAGAAGGAATCCAGGAAGTAAAACTCCACGATCGCAGGAGGAGACTGCAGAGGTCAGCGAGGGAGCGCAGGGAGAGATACTGTATACAGCCCGAGTGTGTCTTGGGGTTACCACTCTCAGTTAAAAATTTAACCCCGAGACACACTCAGGAACACCGCCAGGGATGTTAATGCAGCATTTACAAAAAAAAAATTAACCGATGCATGGTATTAATTCGCAATTTGTTCATTGTTTCCTTCATCCATGTGGTGCTTCATTAATTCAATATTCGGATGAATTCAATGAATTGTGGTTCATTCAAATGTATATGCACATTCTAAGAAATATTGATACAGGCCGTTCTCATGCTCTCTGCAGTCAATCATTTTTTGCCTAGAACCCAACTAAGCACTCTGGAACATGATGTTCATGCATGGTGATGTATCTCATTGTTATGTGACTTACATCAAGCAATGAGGTATCACATTGTTATCAGTGCAATATCTGGTGAGATATCCCGTGAGTGATTAACTTTTCCATTACAATTATGACAAGGTCGCTTTAAAGTCTGTGACTTATGTTCCAATAAAAAGAGGCTATCCAAGAAGTCCGATATATGACACCCATTCTCAAGATCAATTATCACCATTTTCAGTATTTACTTATAATTCATTTCAGTCTACAAACACATTATTTGAACTCATCCGTGATCCCTGTTACCACTTGGTATTCTTAGATTACATATATGACAGTTTCCTCTTACCATAAAACATATCAATCTTCCTATCAGCATCTCGTTTTGGACATGATTTTAATTTCCTTGTTGACCTACCTGAGGCAAAGGTCTGGTAAATCACTTTGACGGAATCACGAAAAGTATCTCAGTAACACTTTAATGTCATACCCAGTCTACGACCCATGAAATTATGCTGCTGTGGGGTTTGATCAATAAATGTCAAGCAGGTTTAGAAACTATGTAATCAGTGAAAATAATCAATCATTAAAAATGTTTTAAAAATAAATGGAAAAATGACTTTTAGGGTCTTCAAACAAATACATGAATAAATCTAATATGTATACCAGGGATAAATAAATGGTATTATATATTATATGGTAGTATATATATATGTTACAGGTAAGGCTAGGGTCAGACGAACGCATTTTCACGTTGTCTGTGAAAAAGTGCGTTCGAACGAATGGACGCATTTTTTCACGGAGTACGCGATAGCGGTCATACGATGCGCATTTTCATTCGTGATTTTGTACGGTTATCAATAAAACACCTTTTGCCTCTGGACGTTATGTTGGCCGGACATTAGCAGTGTCTGACGTCTCCTAATCACGCACACATGCCACTAGCGGACGCAGCGCACTCTGTACAACCGTACTAGAGGTTTTACGTTCTCGACAAAATGCGTTCGTTTCCCACTTGCGTTGCGCAGCCGGACTTTTGTGCGACCGTACTTCGTACATTGCCCGTCATTGCCTGGCACTTGCTGCTAGTGCGGCCGTGATTAAGTGCGCCTGCACGCGCGTTCGCACTGCCTCAGTCTGACCCTAGCCTAAAGCCCGAAGTGCGGTTAATCCTTGGATTACCTGGGTAATCCTGACTAGGGATGAGCTGTTCGGTTCGATCAGTTCGGAGTTCGATTCGAACTTTGGCCGTTCGCAAGTTCACAAACTTCGAACTTTTTGGCGTGTTCGGTTCGAGTTCGGAAAAAAAAAATATTTTGAAAAAAGTATTAAAATGCTTAAAAAATACTACAAAATCTAGAAATAAAGAGACTCTTTACTGCAGAATATTATAAGCAATGGTTTATTAGATATTGAATTAAAAAATAATGTCTACGTGCAAAGATTCTCACCTCTAAATGACCTGTGTTCTCAAACGGCGTAAACAACAGGTGTTTAATTAGTGTTTGAAAATAACATGTGCTTTTAATTAGTCTGGTCTGATGAATTTGATACATTGTCTGGTGAGGGTGTGGTGCCTCCTGATCTGAACATGTATCAAACAACACCTGTGCTTCTGAGAAGTGTTCATTTCTCTACTAAATCTTCCTCTGATATGCTGTTTAAACCCTTAGCTAATTTTTACCGCTTTCGCTCATCATGTTTAAACGCGATTTGAAGCCATATTTTATTAAATGACCCAGACATATTAGATATCGTTCTTTCTGTCAGACTCCGCAGATTCATAATATATCATTTTTATATGTATACGTCATGTCCTGCCTGTATATTATGACAAAAAATGCAATAAAAATTGAATTTCTAATCATCTGCAGTGTGTAAAGTGTTTTTTTTTCACATTTTAGCACATGAGCGTTTGTGGTTATGTTTTCTATGGGGTGGGCTTGTACAAAAATTAGAAATGGGGACTTGTTACATTTTGTGGGGGGAATTACGTGATTTATAGCAAACGCACCCCATAGAAAAAAATTATTAGTGCAGCATCATTGTTCACATTATAATTGAAGTGTGAAAAATATTGCTGCATTAATAAAAATAACACACAAAAAAATACGTTTTTTTTTTTAAATTAATTTTTTTACTTTATACCTGGTCATGTTGGGTATCATGCTCAGGCCTTTCGAATGACACCCTCCATGACCCCCTAGCTGCCATGGTTCTAGAGATATCGGAGTTCAAATGAACCCCCTATCTCCACCAGGGGATTCCGGGCAGCTAGGGGTTCCCCGGCTATCTGACGTCATCACGCTATGCGTGAGGACATCAGGCAGTGAGGGAGGACACGGGAGTGGAGCCGCCATCCAAGATGGCGGCCCCCACCGGAGCTAGGCCGCACTTCGGTGCCACAAGGCATCTCTATACACAGCCCCATCAGCATCTCTATACACAGCCTCACAGCATCTCTATACACAACCTCACAGCATCTCTATACACAATCTCACAGCATCTCTATACACAGCCCCATCAGCATCTCTATCCACAGCAGCTCTATACACAACCCCATCAGCATCTCTAAACACAGCCTCACAGCATCTCTACACACAACCTCACAGCATCTCTATACACAGCCTCACAGCATCTCTATACACCACCCCATCAGCATCTCTATACACAAACAGCATCTCTATACACAACCCCATCAGCATCTCTATACACAAACAGCATCTCTATACACAACCCCATCAGCATCTCTATACACAACATCTCTATACACAGCCTCACAGCATCTCTATACACAACCCCATCAGCATCTCTATACACAGCCTCACAGCATCTCTATACACAACCTCACAGCATCTCTATACAGAGCCTCACAGCATCTTTGTGAACCCTCAAATAAACCCCCTATCTCCACCAGGGGATTCCGGGCAGCTAGGGGTTCCCCGGCTATCTGACATCATCACGCTATGCGTGAGGACGTCAGGCAGTGAGGGGGGACCCGGGAGTGGAGCCGCCATCCAAGATGGCGGCCCCCACCGGAGCTAGGCCGCACTTCGGTGCCGCAAGGCATCTCTATACACAGCCTCACAGCATCTTTGTGAACCCTCAAATAAACCCCCTATCTCCACCAGGGGATTCCGGGCAGCTAGGGGTTCCCCGGCTATCTGACATCATCACGCTATGCGTGAGGACGTCAGGCAGTGAGGGGGGACCCGGGGTGGAGCCACCATCCAAGATGGTGGCCCCCACCAGAGCTAGGCCGCCCTTTGGCGCCGTAAGGTGCCGAAGTGCGACCCAGTGCCTAAGGGGTTAAAGCCAGGCACCGCTTAAAAGGAGAGATTCTCTCCTTTTAAGCGGTGCCTGGCTTTTTTGAGGGACCTCCCGATCGGGAGGGAGAGGGATCCGAACGGATCCCCCCTCCCTTCCAGGCGATCTCCCGATCGGGGGGTCGCCTGCAAATGTCGCGATGACGTAATTTACGTCGGGAGGAGCTTGGGAACGCCGCGGGACCCCGGACAGAGAGGTGAGTATCTCCGCCGGGGGTCCCGCAAAGCTGATGACGTGTCAGTTAAAAACATCTTTTTTTTTACTTTTTGTCCTTGTTTCCTGTCCCCCAGGGCACTACCCGGACCCGGACATTGTTTTTAAATGTTTCTATACATCCTAGAAATCCGCCACTTCACGGGCAGGTTATGGGGACCTCCTAGGCATGATATTTGAAGGAATTTTTCGTTTTTATTTCTAACCCTTATTTCATGGAAAACTCACTGTCCCTTTAAAAATGTTTTTTTTTAAAACTTTTTGTCCTTGTTTCCTGTCCCCCAGGGCACTACCCGGACCCCCATACACCTTTTATGGCAAATATCTAGCATATATGCCCTCTTGGAGGGCACTCTAAAAATCTAATTTTGAGTCCCATTGACTTGCATTGAGTTCGAGTTCGAATTCGAACTTTTGAAAAGTTCGAGTTCGAATGTGAACCGAACTCGGGGGTGTTCGGCTCATCCCTAATCCTGACATTACCCAAAACCGCTGGGTAAAGCTGCCAAAAAATGAAAATTTTGGACTTTACCCGGGTAATTTTAGGACTAACCAACTGCCCTTGGGTAACAGTCTGGAAGAGCTGAAAAATCCGCACTTTACCGGATAATGTGCAAGTCTGAAGCTTCACCCAGGTAATCTGAGGACTATCCACAGCTTCACCTGGGTAATCTGCAGAGCATCCAACCCCACTTGGGTAAAAGTGAATTTTGCTATTATCTATGGATATTATCAATGAAAATGGCAAAAGACAAACATTAAAATGTATTGCGGATATAATGAATATACAGAGTAACAGGATATGTTTCTTATATGAATGTGAAAAAGTTACATGATCTTTATTATGTGTCATATGTGCTTATATATCATTTATAAACCATAATAACCATTAGGTTACTCTTTATATAATATCTTTACCTTCATAAATTAATTTTCAGACCATTAACGCACAGAGTTACATGACAGTTATTTAGTGGGGTTTGTGACTGTGGTTACAATTTTATTAAAAATAATAAACAAACACAATTTTGTTATCGGTCAGATAACAGTTTGCAGCTTTATCTGGGTAATTCTCGGAATTCAGTCATCTGTAACCTGCTGAAAACCCAAGAAAAGCGGAGAACCCAGAGGCGTTTGGATATTTTGCAGATTACCCGGATAAAGTACGATGTTTCGTTGCACATCACACTTTATCCAGCAACACTAGGATAATGTGCGAATTACCCGGTTAAAACAGAGCAGAAAACCGGAGTACCCAGAGGCCTCTGGATACTTTGCAGATTACCCGGGTAAAGTCCGAAATTTAATTTCCCTTCGGATTTTGGCTAA
Source organism: Leptobrachium leishanense (assembly GCA_009667805.1). NCBI lineage: Eukaryota > Metazoa > Chordata > Amphibia > Anura > Megophryidae > Leptobrachium > Leptobrachium leishanense. Next base: position 24,073,133 of record CM019071.1, on the reverse strand, counting down.
TGATGCCTGGGTAATGTCAGGATTACCCGGGTAATCCTAGGATTAACTGCACTTGGGGATTTACCTGTAACAAATATATATAATCTATAGTACAGGAGGAGCGAGGTCGCGCCTATTCCCCAATGGGGCGGCTGCAACCACCAAATGTATCCGGCCCAGCAACATGTATAAAATATAACAAGAAAAAAAGGTGTCATCTGTGCTCATTCCCATTACACCATGTGAAACAAAACAGAATTAGCGGCTTTGGTTTCTTTTAATGGCCACTAAGAGAGTAAGCTCACCTGCTGATGTCAAGGCATCTCTAGTGAAGGTGAGTCCTATCCAAAAACGAAACCACAGGCTGCTGTTTAGCAAACCATAACTGCTCACGCTGCTTTTCAGTCATAAGGTAGGCTGGTGGGCCTTTATTTATGCCCTCCCAGAAACAAATCCACCTTGGATAGGACTCACCTTCACTAGAGGTGCCTTGATGTTGGCAGGTGAGCTTACACTCTTTTTTTTCCATATAAAGAATTTTTATTGGAGTTCACACAGAAATTGGTACATACATTTAACTGAGAGAACCATGCAAGGGAAGAGGCATAAATGAGCAGCAGTGGCAATAAACAGTGTAATTCAAGTGGGTTATCGTTGTAAACTGAAAAAGGGATCAGTTGTGCAGACTCCATTTTCTAATAACTTATAAATTCCTAAACTAACATAAAACAGAAAACATAAAACAGAAAACATGGCAGCACTATCATCTTACAGGTCGCAATATCTTATATCAGAGTTCCAGATTCAACAAACACCCTCCATCCCTCCCACGTATCATGTAATAGGCACATAGAATTATTCGCGGTGTGAAACATTTCCTCATATTTAAAAACATTTTCAAGGGCCTCCATAACCTCCTTCATAGAGGGACAGATAGAGGACCGCCAGTGTCTAGCTATAACAATTTTAGCTGTACCAAGTACCATGGATATAAACCTCCTATGATGGGTCTGGGTTGTAACGGGTATAAGGTGTAATAGGTACATTTTCGGGCAAAGTGGGAGTTTAAGTGAAGTACAATGGGAGATCAGTCTATTTATTCTTTCCCAATATCCCCCAATATGGGACAGAGCCAGAATGTGTGCAATAAGGAGCCAGGGCCGGTAAGACATCTTCAACAGAGGCCTGAGTTCCCTGAAATATGGGCCAACCGGGAGGGTGTTAAATACCATCTACACAGCAGTTTGATATGGGCTTCTCGTAAATTGGTACTTCTAGAATATTTATAAATCGTTTCCATGGCATATGACCAATCTTCTATGGAAAGTGTTAAAGCTAAGTCTTTTTCCCATTTAACCATATAGGGTAGTTTTTTTGGCGGGGTCGGAGTTAGGAGACTGTTGTAACAAAGGGACAGCGGTTTCCTTTGACATTTTCGTCCCATACACAATTTATGAAAAGCTGAGAGGTTCACCTCGGTGAAAGAGGTGAGGCCCTTCTGGGTCAAAGCATGTTTCACACGAAGATATGTGAAACATTCCTTTGATGGGATGGTGACCTCCTGTACCAAATCGGGGAAGGTTTTCATGGAGCGTGGCGTGAAGAGCTGCCACACATGAGTCAAGCCTCGTCTGAGCCAGGAGTCTAAGGTTAAATCGGGAATAAAGCGACACAGAACCCCCAAGGGAGCGAGGCATAGTAAGTCATAAGGCCTTACCAATTGACGAACCCACAGTCGCCATGCCATGAGGGAGAGCATCGAGACGGGCAACAGACCCGTGATACTATTCCTCGGTAGAAACGTAAGCCACATCAGGTCATGAAGTCTGTATGGGAAAATCATGGCATTCTCCAGCTGCAGCCATAGTGGTGGTTCTTTTTGATGCATTGATGACAACAGTTGGACTAGTAAGGCCGCTTTATAATAAGATTGCAGATCCAGAAATCCCAACCCACCATTACGCCGCGGCATGGTAACCGTGGAGGCCGACACTCGAGGAGGTTTCCCTTTCCAGATGTGTGCATGGAGTAGTTTTTGCAGCCGGAGCAATAAATGTGCCGGGATGAAAACCGGGATATTCCTGAAATAATATAAAATTTGGGGTAAGATACACATCTTTATGGCCGCCATACGGCCCAGCCAAGATGAGTCGTTTGTGCTCCATTTGGAGAGCTGTGTCCCTATAGAGGTCAAGAGTGGCGTAAAATTTTCCTTAAGGATGGTTCCTCGCGATTTAGAGAGGGATATACCCAGATATTTTAAAGAGGTAGAACGCCAGTCAAAAGGGTATTTACTACACATAGATCTAAGGGATGAAGCATCAATATTTATGGGGAGAGCTTGCGTTTTACTCATGTTATTTTTATAATAAGATATCGCACCAAAACTATCGAGGAGGTTAAACAGTGTAGGGAGCGAGGTCTCCGGTGTGGTCAGAAAAAGCAGTATGTCGTCCGCAAACAGTGCCAATTTATGTTCCCCATTCGGGGTTGATAAGCCCTTAATAGCCGGAGCTGTTTTAATCTGCAACGCCAGAGGTTCTAAGGCCAGAATGAATATTAACGGGGATAAAGGGCAACCCTGACGGGTGCCATTGGTTATATGGAAAGCGGAGGATAGAAACCCCGAAGCCAATACTTTCGCCGACGGATCTGAGTAGAGGGCCATAACACTGTTTATAAATTGTTCTGGGAAGACAAACTTTAGCAACACCGTCCGCATATACCCCCAGTGCAGGCGATCAAACGCCTTCTCAGCATCTAATGCCAACAAGAGTCCAGAAATATTAGTCCTATGGGCCAGGTCGAGTATATCGTAAAAACGTCGGGTGTTGTCACACATTTGGCGGCCCGGAACAAAGCCAGTCTGCTCATTCGCAATCAAAGAAGGAAGTAAAGGAGCCAATCTATTTGCCAGTAATTTAGCATATAACTTGGCATCTACATTCAACAGGGAGATAGGACGGAAATTGGCACAATGTGTCGGGGGTTTACCGGGTTTAGGCAGGGTGACTATCGTCGCTTGCAGCATCTCCGATGGGATAATGCCGGTATCCTTAATATCATTAAAAACCAGGGTAAGAATCGGGACTAGAAAGGAAGCAAATTTCTGGTAGTACAGATTCGTAAAACCGTCAGGGCCTGGAGCTTTATTTTTTGGAAGCGCATTAATAGCCTTATGTACCTCCTCCTCTGTAAACGGAGCAAGCAAACCTGTAGCCTGAGAGGTAGATATAGAAGGGAGATTAGCCGTCTGGAGAAAGAGCTCTATGTCGTCTAATGCAGGGGTCGGCACGGTATTGTTTAGTCCCAGGTTATACAAGGAGGCATAATAGCGTGCGAATTCATCAGTGATAAAGGCTGGATTATAAATCTTCACGCCATTAGCATCCAAAAGGAACGGTATGTTAGTTTGCATTCTTTTCCCTTTCAATTTGGACGCCAGCAGTTTCCCCGGTTTATTCCCTTGGGTATAGTGAGCATAGTTAAGCCGTCTAAGTGAGCGCACCGTGACCTGTAGCATAAGATGCTCCAACTCGCGGCGCTGTAAAGTCAACTGAGCAGTAATATGTGGGGCAGGAGAGGTTTTATTCTGGGATTCCAATTCAGTAATTCGTCGTAGTAAAGCAGTCGTCTGAGCATTAAAACGTCTCTTCCGCTGCGCTCCTTTCTTTATAAAATGTCCTCACAGAACAGCCTCGTGGGCCAACCAAACCGATGATGTCGCAACATCCTCAGTCATGTTCGCCGTGAAATACTCCTGAAGGAGTTGTATAGTGGTTGTCACGTCATCTCTATTCACAATAAGCGAGTCGTTAAGTCTCCAGTTCTCCATACCCCTTGGCGGAAAGGCCGCCTCAAAGGTAAGCGTAAGTGGAACATGGTCAGACCACGTGATAATGCCGATGGTCGCCTCTAATAGGCGGGACAGAGCCGAACTATGAATCAAACATAAGTAAATTCTACTATAAGAGGAATGAACATGAGAGAAAAAAGTGTAATCGCGAGTAGCAGGGTGACATATCCGTCAAGTATCATATAGTTCAAACGAATGCATGAATTCCCGTAGTTGTTTACTAGAGGCTGGGGAGGAGCGGGCTTGGGAGCGGGGTTTGCTTGATTGGGTGTCAACGTCAGGGTCAGGAGTGCAATTAAAGTCCCCACATAGAAACAACGTACCACTAGATATTTTTTCCACTCTACCATAAGCTTTCCGAAGATAAGAAATTGGGTTTTCATTAGGAAGATATAAATTTGCTATAGTAATTGGTAATTCGTTCAGCGTGCCCACAAGAATCACTAGGCGGCCCAACGGATCAACATACTGAGCCGAACACGCAAAGGTCCAGTCTTTATGGAACAGGATCGAGACACCTTTAGACTTCGTTTGAGCAGTGGAGTGATACGCCTCAGTATACATGCGCGATTTTAGAAACGGTGGGCGTCTCTTACAAAAATGAGTCTCTTGCAAACATACAATAGCTGGTTGAGATTTAGGCAGGTCGCGAAATAAAGCATGTCGTTTATACGGAGTATTCAAGCCTCGAACATTTAAGGAGTAAATTTGGAATTGAGGTTTACTCATCATTAATTGCCCCCACCCCTCTGGTACTCACAGCGGTCATGACATACAATTTCCGTGGGAGGATGGAGGGACTCCTCTGCGCACAATAACGCCTAGAATGATATATTACAGTGCATACCAATGAGACAAACAATACATACAAGACAAACATAAGACGAACCAGAAAAAGAAATCAAAAAGAAAAATAAAAACAGAAGAAAAACCCCAGACCAAAAAGGAAAAAAAAACTGCACTCCATGAATGCAGTTGAGTGGGGTCAATCAACACAGCAGAATGGTATAATTGGAGAAAAAACACGTTCAAGAAAAAACCCCAGCAGGGGAAAAACACAGTCCCAACTTCATCCGTGAAGGTGACTGCGCCAATATACAGGCCATTAAAAGGCCTCGGGGCTATTTGGTCGAAGGAACAGAACCCCAGAGGGCGCCACCCAAGGGACGAATCAAAGGGGATGAGTCCCGAAACCATGATAAAGCACCTGGCGTAATAAAAAAAACACGCCCATAGGCTAGAAAATGCAGGACCATGGCATCTCACTTAGGCCGGACCCGGTGCCACTCCGGAGAGACTTTCAACGGCGAAGATGATTCCTCACGAGGGGGAGTAAACTCAGACACCACCTTCCATTCTGTCAGCAGACGCATGCCAGTGATGGGCTCAGGAATAATTTATTTATTTATTTATTTATAAAGGATTTTACCAGGAAGGATACATTGAGATTTCTCTCGTTTTCAAGTATGTCCTGGGTTCAAGAACATTGAATTGTTACAAAAATACAAAGTTACAGTTACAAGTACTTATACAGCACCAACAAATTCCATAGCGCTTTACAATGGGAGAAGCACAAACAGCAGATTTACATGATACAAGAGGAAATAAAACCCTGGTCGTTGGATAACTGTCCAGGTTATATCACTTTAAACCAAAAGCTCAGGCAGACATCCTGAATGACGTGCAGGACTCCCTCCCGCCATAGCAAGATCTTTGTAGGAAATCCCCAACGATACGCCATGTTGTGGTCACGCGAAATTTTGGTGAACGACGAAAATTCCCGTCTCTTAGACATAGTAGCCGCTGATAGGTCCGCATAGAAAGAAACTTCGGCATACGGAGACTGTAGAGGCATAGATTTCCGTGACGCTCACATTAACGCTTCTTTAACGTGAAAAAAGTGCACCCGGACCAAAACATCTCTAGAGGCCGAGGGCGGCAGGTTTTTTGCACGCGGCAATCTGTGTGCTCGATCCATCAGGAAATCCTGCGATGAATATGTAGGTGCCAGGATCTGGAAAAGTTCCATAATATAAGGCTGGAGATCAACAGAGCCCATTGCCTCTGGAATGCCCCGGATCCGTATATTATTACGCCGTGAGCGATCTTCCATATTGGCTAGTTTCGTTGCCATGGTGTCATGTGCTGTTTGCAAAGCTATGTGACGGTCCACCAGGTCATTATGGGCTAAGCATAAGTCGTCTGTCTTAGATTCTAAAGAGTCAGTCCTCTCACCCAGGTCTTGTACATCGCGCCTCAGCTCCTGCAGCGCCTCTTTAAGATCCGCTTGGATGGTAGATCGGAGTTCTTGCAGCATGGCATGAAGTCTGCTTTCCGATGGTGGTGATATGTCAGACATGCAGGAAGGGCCCGCAGCAGCTGCCTCCAGCGTGGGAGAGGAAACAGATGAGGGAGATCCGCCATCTTGGGCCTCACGGACCCGATCTTTTTTTGCCGATTTTAGCGGCTCCAGCGCCCGCTGTGCCTTAGGTGGCACCATCTGGGTGCTAGGAAGTATCCCCCACCTGTGGGTGAAGTTTCAGCCCCGGGGTTGCAATATTAGAGCCGTTGGGATTAGAAATTCAGCGCCGGTCACAGGAGCTCTCTCTACATGCGACCGCGTGCTGCAATGTCCGGCCACGCCCCCAAGCTTACACTCTTAATGGCCATTAATAGATACCAAAGCCTCTAATTGTGTTTTGTTTCACACGGTGTAATAGGTATAAGCGCAGATGACACTCTTTTTTCTTGTTATATACTGTATATAATCTGTCTAATTTATATCTATTGGTTGTCTATCTTTGTGCTGTTTGTGTCTATCTACTTTCGAGTGACTAAAATTAGCACAAAAGATACTGCACCGAAAAGCGATTTTCATTCATGCAATCATTGGGGTGTTCTAGGTATTTATACCTGAAAATATAAATTGTTGCCTTGGTATAAATGATATTCATGAACAGTTCCATAAGTGTGTTATATGTTTACTCAGGCAATCTAGTTGCTATATAACATGTCGGTATTGGCTAAAATAATTGTGCTTTAATTTGTTTATAAATAATCAATGGCCCCTATTCCAGCTGAGGTGCCAATAGGGGGCCACAATTGCTGAAAGTCATCCGAAGTAAGCATTATTGGCTCCGTATTACCAGCTCTACATCAAGCGAGCTGCTTTGTTAGCGGCACACATAATATTAAAGGGGTCTTGCAACTGATACTGGCACTGTGGGCCACCACTGGTATCCCCTCCTGGAGTCCAAAGTAAAATGCCTTAACACCGAAAAACAAAATAATACAAAGAACTGCACACAATAAATAAAATATATATGTAGATATACTGTATATATACAAAACCACAGGAATTCCTTCAGTGCTCCTTCCAAAAGGACTCAAAGTAAATCACATACACAACAAATAAAGAATCCTGTGGAATATCAGGATAAAGCAAAATAGAGCAACTCTGTAAAGGTGAACTTCACTACAGATTATGTGCACCAGATATAAAATCAAGCAGGCTTATTTTAATAGTAGGGCTCGGATCCATGTCGCTTAACCTCAGCGTTCCCTGTCGATGGAATGACGAGAGATGCGCTGTGTTCTCATTTGACTTTGAAACTTTTATTCACATACAAATAGGAATTAAACATCCATATAGTAAAACCCCCAAACGCTTTTTGTGAGTATATGACTTGTATTTAGAACTTCTTGGAAATACAGTTGTTCCATTCTCAATCCCCTCTTTAAAATACAAAAGTCTGTGGAATCGCCATCTTTTTCGACCCTGTCTTCGATAAACTGGCTTCCGGATTTAATGTTCGTCATGACACATCCCCAAGTTACTGCATACCCAGATATTAGATGCATTGTCTGTTACGTCGTTTCCTTTACATCCTGGCGCACATGTGTGGAAACAGTTGCTTGTGTTTGATGGGAGAGGAATTTGTGTTCTGTGTGTACAGTTACAGTTTCAAGCATTTATAAAGCGCCAACAGATTCCTTAGCGCTCTACAATGGGAGAGACAGAATAACAAATATACATACACGTTCCACACATAGACCAGTAGGAGGGAAGGACACTGCTCGAGATCTGGAATCCTATAGATCTGACGGAAACCAAACGCATATATGAGGGGTTATTCAGAGAGAGACGATCTGGCCCCGAAATGGCCCCGAACAGTGAATTTCCCCATAAGGTGCATTTTAGTGGCCATTCGCTATTCAGAAAGCAGGCAGTTCGCCAAATTTTGGTGAATTGCCCGCTAAATATGGTGCCTGTTCAACGGCAGAGAAATCCCCATAGAGAAGCAATGGTTAATCTATTCAAAGAACACCGAACAGCAGAGAAATGTCAGAGACATGCCCTGCTGTTCGGTGTTTTCATTCGGCAGGTTTAACCAGTCAAATCCCATAGGCTTCAATTTTAAAAATATTCCTGGTTTGACTCAATATCTAATAAACTGTTTATTCTTTTAGATTCAGGAAAATGGTGTCGCGCCCGAGCCGTACCAGGGCGACTTAGTCTTTTAATCTGCAGCAAAAAGTCTATTTATTTATTTTTTTAAAGATTATTTAGGCATTTTTCGGGATTTTTTTAAATAGTGTTTTTTCTTTTTTTCTGTAATAGACCTCTTTATTATTATTCATAGGACCTTATATGTTAATTCCAGTCATTTTCGTCCAGTAGTTGCTTCTCTTGCAAACAGCGTTTCAAATTTGACACTTTTGATTAATTTATTAATTTTTTTTTCCCCATTTATCGACTTGATGGCTTTTTCCGGCAGGTGGTCATCTCTGTGTCAAGCGGATCATTGGCTTTTTCCAGACGCGGATCAGTGGGTTTGTGGTAGCTCATCGGATTGGATCCGATTCGATAATTTATCAAGTCGGATCGGATCCGAAAAAATTATCAAAAAAACCTGACACAAACTTTATGCACAGGTACCTGCTCAGTCTCTTGCCTGATACCCCCCGGAACACTGTTTATTTGACAGGGTACACAGAGCCTTAAGACCCCGTCCACACCCTGGAGAAAGCCCTAGAGATATCATCGCTAAATTTCATTATTACGGGATAAAGGACGCGGTGGTCGCAGCTGCTAGAACGCAAACTCCGGCCATTGACAACGTTATGCCGAAACTATTTATCGATCTTTCTCCAACTACTTTACAAAATCGTCGCTCATTTAAACCTATCACGGACCAACTGATTGCGCAAAACATCAGATATCGCTGGGGGTTCCCGTTTAAACTTGTGATATCCCATCACGGATCTACGCATGTTCTGGAAGACCTGCAGAGGGCTGACCGTTTTCTTCATGCTCTGGGCCTGGCAGACACGCGAGCCTCCCCGCCACGAGAGAGGTCCTTTACACCGCAGAGGATGGAGACTGAATGGTCTCAGGCCTCGCTAAACGAGCGCCGGTCGCGACCCTCGCCGCCTCCTCCACCATGACTGTTGTCTCCTCACTCGGCCACATGAGGCCTACACGTGGTTGCAGGGACTTTGCTGTTATTGTAGATCATTTGGATACGGAACTTATCTAAGTTTTTGCACTACAACTTCATTGGGATGATGAGCATCCGTTGGATCCTAACGGGATCAGGATTTTGTCCTAGGTGACGCCACTTGGTGGATGTCGCTGACCATCCCTCCGCCCAGGGCTCTGGGCGCCCTTCTAGGTTACCCGCCAGAAGTGGCGTATTACCAGGATTGGACGAATCCCGAGACTGTTTCCCTAATGGATGGGATCTTCGCCAGATTGCTTTTTTCTTTTGCAATCCGAGTTAAAATGTGTGTGTACTCCTTTTTTCTGCAAGTTATTTTTTCCTTTTTGATTTTTTTTTTCTTTTTCTCTCTTTTTGCAAACATTTTTACCTTTTGGTTTTCTTGTTCTCATTTTTTCTTTTTCTTCCTTTTCTTTTCCGATCAAGGTCTCGAAAGGTCAGGTAAACTGTGTCATATGTTGATGTATGTGAATTGGTATACCGCTCGGGTGTTCTAGGTTGTCTACTGCCATTTTCTCCTGCCTTCACTCTTCTGCCCTGTTTAAGCGTGACAGAGACAGTTAGCTCCCAGCTGCTTTCCCTATATTTTTCTATGCAATGCCGCTACATGTAATTTCGCATAATGTAAAAGGGTTTAATAATCCAATGAAACGGCGTAAGGCGATGCGATCCTACGTTTCTCTGGGAGCGGACATTCTCCTCCTACAGGAAACGCATTTCGCTCAGGGTAAATCCCCTAGATTTTTTGATAAACAATTCCCGCTGCATTACCATGCCTGTGCCGATACGAAACATCGGGGAACCTCCATATTTTTCCGATCCCACATTAATTTTGTACTTCGTAGAAAAGTGTCGGATAAGGAGGGAAGGTTTCTGTTGCTTCAGGGCACTATTGACAATAGATCGATAACAATACTCAATGTCTACGCTCCTAACACCAGGGATCCTGCTTTCTATGACCGGCTCCTGACTCTGTTAGAACCCTTCCCTGGGGGGGAGGTGATCATCGGGGCGACTTTAACTCCATCCTTGACCGGGTTTTAGATAGATCTACCACCCCTACTCAGTCTGAGTCTCATCCTAACAGACCACTCCTTAAAGATTTCTTGGTACAAACCCAAATAGTAGATGCATGGCGCCTCTTACACCCCACGACAAGAGACTACACATTTTACTCCCACCCGAACACAACATACACGAGAATTGATTTTGTCTTTGTCCCCCAACGGGCGGTGAGAGATGTGCTATCTGCTAAGATCCATGAGATAACATGGTCAGATCATGCCCCTCTCAGTGTGGTCTTGGCGGATGGATCCAGGGGCTCCCCCCACCCTCCCTGGCGCCTTCCAGATGCCCTGTTGTTGAGACCGGAAGTCGCTACTGAATTGGACCTAGCGTTGGCGAACTTCGTTCTGGATAACAACCCCGAACACTATCTTCCAGATCTGTTGTGGACCACCCATAACGCGGTCTTAAGGGGCCGACTAATAGGTCTACAAGCGGCCCATTATAAGAAACTGCGCTCCCAAATGACGGACCTGACTGCTACTCTCGCTACTTTAGAGAGATCACATAAAGCTCAACCTGACCCATTGATCTGGCACAGAATAGTGGCTACCAGGGGGGAACTGAATTCCCTACAGACGGAGAGGGCACTAGGCGACCTACGTAGGGTCGGACAGCTATTTTTTGAGAAGGGTAACAAGCCAGACGCCATGCTAGCCCGCAAACTGCGCGCCCTGCGTAAGCATAACTCTATAGCCAAAATCCAGAGATCAGGGGATTCCCCAGCAGTAACTCCGTCAGAAATAGCTGAAGAATTTGCGCGCTATTATTCTAAGTTATATGACGGTACGACAGCCCCATCTGATGGCCAGAAACAACAAAAGATTTGCTAATTTTTAGAACAATTGCCACTACGATCTTTGACCCGACCGCAGGCGAATGCGTTGGCGACTCCAATTACTACCGAGGAGATTCTCCCATTACTGAAAGAACTCCGAACATCTAAAGCCCCAGGCCCGGACGGGTTTAGCCCCCTATAATATAAGAAATTCCGAACTCAATTAGCCCCACTCCTAGCTAATTTGTATAACGGCTTCCTGGAAGGCAAAACCCCTCCCAAAGAGCTGCTGGCCGCCTCCATAGTGGTGATTCCCAAGGAAGGGAAGGATCCTTCTACGTGCGCTACCGCCCAATATCACTCCTGAATGTAGACATGAAAATTTATGCAAAGGTCTTAGCTACGCGTCTGAGCCGCCATCTGCCATCCCTAGTGCATCCTGACCAGGTCGGTTTTATCCCGTCTCGTGGAGCCCCAGATAATATCCGCCGCGCGGTGAACCTACTCTCTATAGCGCATGCCTCCAAACAACCGTCACTACTGCTTTCCCTCGACGCTGAGAAGGCTTTTGATCGAGTGGACTGGACATATTTATGGGAGGTCTTGAGGAGGTTTGGTGTGGGAGATGGGATGATAAGGGGTATTCGTGCACTTTACACTTCGCCAACGGCCTCAGTTACGACTATGGGAGGGAGGTCCAGACCATTCGACATTTTAAATGGTACGCGTCAGGGTTGCCCCCTGTCCCCACTTCTGTTCGCCTTATGCCTCGAACCCCTGGCGGAACAGATAAGGGGTCACCCAGATATTTCAGGAATAGCAGCGGGCAACAAAAACTATAAGCTAAGTCTTTTCGCAGACGATATCTTACTCACGATAACCCGACCACTTGTTTCATTACCGAACCTATACAGTTGCCTCTCCTCCTTCGGTGCCCTCTCTGGTTCCAAAATTAATATTGCTAAATCTGAAGCTTTAAATATTTCATTACCTCAGGAGGTTGTTACACACTTACGGGAATCATTTACCTTTCGTCGGTGTCCCCAACGACTTAAATACCTGGGGATCTACCTCACCGCTCACGTATCGCAGCTCTACTCCTCTAACTACCCTGACATGATTAAGCACATCAAATCCCTACTGCGGCAATGGTCCTCCTACTCCATCTCCTGGATGGGCCGTATTTATGCCCTTAAAATGACAGCACTCCCGAAACTTCTGTATCTTTTCCGCACCTTACCGGTCCCCCTACCACTGACGATCCTACCCGACCTCCAGTCAGCCTTTTACCGCTATGTGTGGCAGGGGAAGAAACCGAGAGTTTCCAGACTGATACTACGCCGTCCTAAATTACATGGGGGCCTTGCAGTCCCTGACCTAGCCCTGTACTATAAATCGGCACAGTTGACGCAGCTCCTCCAATGGTCCGCTAGAAGAGGTAGGATCTGTTGGGTTGACATAGAGAACGACTATGTTGCCCCTTCATGCTTATCACAGGTTCCCTGGAGACAGATCTCCTTTACAGAAAGAGGGCGTCTTTTGCCCACCACTACTCATTCATTGGATATATGGTCAAAGGTCAAATACCGTATGTCCCTCACCACCACTACATCTGGTCTGCTACCCCTGCGTGATAACCCGCTCTTCCCCCCATGGTGTGGGAAGGAGGGCCGAGCTTTTGATTGGTGGCGAGGGAAGGGTTTTACGACACTAGGAGCGGTACTATTGCAGGGGAAATTCCCCCGTTGGGAATACTTTAGAGAGTCACATGATATCCCTTTACGAGAGTTTTATAGGTATTCTCAAATTCGACATTTTGTATGTAGCCGTCTGACTATGGGCACCCCTGTAGAGACCTCTTTTGAAAGTCTAGTAATGAGAAGCTCAAGCACAGCAGGAGCGATATCCCAAATATATAATCTTCTCCTCCGCCCATCTCTCGAATGCCCGTGCTCATACCAGCTCCTATGGGAAATAGATCTGTGTCGCCACCTAACCAGGGAGGAATGGGAGGCAATAAAGGAGTCCTCGATGGGGATAACAACATGTACTCTGATAAAAGAAAATTGTTATAAGCTACTTACCAGGTGGTACCTGGACCCGGTCCGCTTACAGAAAATCTATCCTGCGCTATCTGACTTGTGCACTAGGGGTTGCGGCAAACGTGGAACGTTTTATCACATGTGGTGGGAGTGTGGGCTGGTAACAGTACCGTGGTCCTCAGTTTTCGCTATGATCTCCAGAGCTCTTGGTTTTCCAGTTCCCCCTGACCCCGCTTTGGCCTTGCTTAATAGTCCGTCCCGACGTCATGGCCTATCTCGCTCTTCCCTCCGACTAGCCCATCGTATTTGTACTTCCACTCGCATATGCATAGCTCGCTCATGGAAACGAGACCTCCCCCCCGTTCCGGAGATAGTTGCGAAGGTGTGGTATATCTATAAAATGGAATGTCTAACGGCTCAACTACATGATACGCTCCAACAATGCACAACGATCTGGGAACCTTGGCTTACGATGCAGACCATCACGTAGTTGGGTATAGAACTGTTGGACCTAGAGACCTTGATCTAAAAAACAGAATTTTCACACTTTTTTTTTTTTTTCCTCTTTCTTCTCTCTGTTTATTATTTTTGTAGTTCATAATGTAAGTTTTATATAATTGATTCGCAATTCCTTGCGAGGCATCGTTATGTCTCAGGGAAAGAAAGCAGGTTCTGATTCTTTATATTATTTGTTTAATCTTGTTACTGCCTCCCTGAGATTATGCATCGCTCTATGGGCTTCCAGGAGCGCCTTGTTGCTGTATTACTGAAAAACCAATAAAAATTGTGTTTATAAAAAAAAAAAACTGACACAAAACTACCGAAATCATCAGATCCGATAATTTTGGCATGTTCCTGGCAATTTATCAAATCGTATTAGATTCAATAATCCACCAGACCTGCCGAAATGGTCAAATCCAATAATTTTTGGCGGTTTTGCGTCGTTTTTTTTTCTGATCAGTGGTTTTGCTGCCACTTTTCCCTGCACTTCGGGGACCCTACGGTGAATGCAGAATTCACTGTAGGCGGTGCGGGGAACGAGAGGGCACCGAAATGTCTGAATAACCCCTATAATATCTAGAATAGGAAAATTCCGTGATAATTTAATGTCCATAAAAATAACATTTTTCTCTCTTTTTATGTGTGGACTAAGAGGGAAAGAAAAGAAAAAAATAACTCACTCGTAACCCACTTAAAACGTATGAGCAAATGTCCGAAAAATTAATTTTGTGGTTAATAATTTTAAGAGCGAATATAGCAAAAATATTAATCACAAAACAAGATAAAAACTAGGGATGTGCATGGCTGAAAAATTAGTTTAGTTCAGTTTAGTTTAGTTACGTTTTCAACCCCTTAGTGACTGGGTGGTTTTACACAAATCCGTCCTTTAGTGACCGCTGCTGTTTTTACGTTTCTGCGCTGTTCGTGTTTAGGTCAAATTTTCCTCTTACTCGTTTATGCAACCCACACATATTATACACCTTTTGTCCCGAGAATAGAAATACCAAATTTTTACATGTTTTTGCTTTTTAACCCCTTCATTGCTGAGCCAGTTCACCTATGTGCGCTGAGCTCGTTCTGACTGTTTTATGCTCATTATTTTTAGATGACAGCCTAGGTCCTATTTAACTAAACCCCCCCAGACAAAAACATTTTTTAGAAAAAAAACAATTTTGTTTTAATTTTTTTTTGTTTAGCTTTTTTTTTAAAACAAACCTAGCCATGTTTGGTATCATTGGAAAGGCCAGACCTTTCCAACGATGTCCAGCATGAGCCTCTAGCTGCCACGGATATGCCTCTAGCTGCCATATGGTGGGGATGTCAGTGTGGGTGGGGGGTGACCTGGAGGCTTGGCTGACATCCACGATGTCAGCCCCCTCCATGTTTGAATCATGATTTGGCGCAAATCCGGCAATTTCAATAGGGGCGCCTGCTGATGATGTCACCACGCAGCGTGGTGACGTCATCGAGCTCACCGGCCCATTTTAATCACAGGGGCAGGCTTCCTCCCTGCCAGATCTGCGAGGGATCCAGCGAGGGAGGTAAGTATCGAGTAGGGAGGGAGGTTAGGAGCCGCTGACGTACTATGTACGTCCGCGGGTCTAAGGGAGACCCATGGGCAGGACGTACATAGTACTTCAGTGGTCATTAAGGGGTTAAATCATTTCATTTTCGGAATTTCATTTTCGGAATTTCGTAACTAATTTTGTTTCGTATTTCGCTTTGTTTAATTTCTATTTGAAATTTTGAATCGATTTGAAATTTCAAATCGATTCAAATTTCATATATCAGTTCGATAGTTGATATCAATTCGAATTTTGTATCACTAGATAAAACCCCAATTAATCAAATTTTACTGTTAAAAGAAAAGCTAGGGTTAAATTTTAAGCTGTGTCACAGATTTAGTATTTGAGTCAATTTTAACAGTGAAACAAAATTAATTTGTTTCATAAAGTCCTTTGCTGACTATTACGTGCATTTTAAGTTAAGATCAATTCGATAGTTGATAGTTAATTTCAAATTCAATAGTTAAAACCAGTTATTAAAATTTCTTTTATGATGATGACAGTGTAAAACGAAATAAATTTGTTATATACCGTTTCGTTTCGCATTCGTATCGTATCGATTTGTTATTCAGAAGTACTTCCGAATACGAATTATCAAATTTCGTTCCAAATTCTGAATTTTTCCGAAACGAATGCACATCTCTATTAAAAACCCTGAGTATACAAACTCCAATAATCCCTCTAAAATACGACAGAGACTTGCCTGATGCCTGTGACTAATTATCCCAGAAGCATCGCTATGATTTTCCACAGTAAATTGTTTATTGATCTCCTGTTTAAATTGCTGACAAAGAAATGGATTTGTTTTCCTAACTTAGCTTTTCTTAATGTTACAATTAATATTGTAAGCAATTAACAGCTGCTAACTTATTTTTCCCAAATACGGGAGAGATTTTGAAGTAAAAGACCCACCTGCAATCTAGAACATACAGCTGGAACACTGTCTACATGCAAGACACTTTAAACAGATGTGATATCTACTTCAGATCCTGTCTCACAAAAAAATATTGAATTAATATGTGTAAATAAATATATACTGTATATATATACTTACTACACAATCGCGACAGGGCAAAAAAATGAAATATGAATGCAGAGGTATATTTGTCTAGATTATTAATGTGTTGATATGCATACGTGCAGGTGTTATAAACAGTACCAGGGAACGCAGAATACCTATGAATGGCACTTTCTTGTTTCCAGTAAATGGAATTGGAATTTCAGACTTTGAGAAAGGATTTTACCAGGAAGGATACAGTACATTGAGATTTCTCTCGTTTTCAAGTATGTCCTGGGTGGCGAGTATGTACCGTTAGGTGTCTTGCCAAGGACACTTACTGGAGAGGTTGCTCGTACAGCAAGCCCTTGTATTTTTCAACCCCTTCTCTACCAAGTGATTTTCTCAAAAAAACATTGTCAGGAACCAGTGTTTATTTGTAAAATATTTTTAAATTTTTTATACAGTAAGAAATATTTGGGCATATTCCCATTGACTTTCTTACTGTAAATAACCTATTTTGCCAGTAGATGGCGCCATTTACTGACAAATTGAGTTACAGCCTTTACAGCTGCAGCTCTATTGTTTTTTTTCCCCTGCATCAGCTCCTGAATTCCCGATGTCAGGGCATCATCAGCCGATTTTACACACTTTTAGCTCTTTGGGCATTATGCCCACAGAGCCTAAACTTTGGGGCACCTTCTGCAGCCCAAAAGCAAATGAAATTAATTTGTAGTAAACAAATTAAATTTGCTTTTGGGCTGCAGATATGCAGATCGAGATATCTCGATATCAGGGCACCGGATGGTGCCTTTGAAGCCCCAGATAAACCCCCCCCCCCACTCCCGAGAACGAGATAAGTATGTTTTTATGTGTTATATGTATATTGCTATGTATTTATTCTGAACACCTCCCAGAAGCAGACACATTTTTTAATAATTAACATAGTATTTATGTCTGTTATTTATTGGTAAAGGTAATTTTTTGAATGTCGAAAAAAAGATACTAGGATGATGGCATCATCAGGCTGCATCAACGTAAAATGAAGAAATGGCTCTATTACCATTTGAGATAGTTCATTAAGAAAAGACTGTGTCCCTATTATACTCTGATATACTGCATTCTGTTACGATATTCTATTACCTCTGCATTAATTCAATTATTTTAAAAATCATAGTTTTTGGATAATTTAAGAATTTAAAATTATCCTTATACAACATTGTAAAAATGCAATAGATGCTGCGGCATGTCTTTTTAACGGTAACATTTAATTTGCGTCAGTAGATCGCTAGAGCTTTGCATTTGTGCCTTTTACAATTAAATGTAACAAACCCTGTCATTGTGTTTACAATATATTCATTCGGAGGCAGCCAGACTATTTTTTTTTTTGCAAAGAAAATTAGTCAGAGAACAAAGTGAATCACTTGATTAAAGCTCATTTAAATAAAACAATAAATCAGCATTTTAGGACTCCAGCTGAGAATGTTATGTTGACTTCCAGTTGGGCTAATAAGCTAAACTGAGAATGTTGTTTTAGAACAATAACACTTTATTGGTTTTCGTCTTACTTAGATGCTGTGTATATACATGATCTAAATGCTACCTTCATCAGGACACTATCAGACAGAAATTAGCTAGGAAAGATGGTAAAGTGTTAAAAATGCACATATAGGTCAGCAAACTCTAAGGCTGGGTTCACACCACGGCGTAGCGCAGCGTCGCTCAATGCGCGCGTTTTTTTTACGCGTGTTCGCGCATACAAAAAAACGCGCAAACGTGCGTTGCAGTGCGTTCGCGGCTATGATATGGCCGCGAACGCGCTGATAACTGCCCCAAAGAAGCTCCCGCACTTCTTTGGACGTAGGCCATTTCTCAGCGCGTTCATGCGCGCTGAGAAACGGCCAGGTGTGATATGCCCACATAGGGAATAATGGTATTTCACTGTTTGAGCGTTTTACAGCGCGCAGGAGTGCGCTGTAAAACGCTTAGGTGTGAACCCAGTCTAAGATCAGGTAAGGTTTGGACAAGAATGAAGCCACATGCTGTGTGTTTGGTTTACAGCAATATGTGGGCTCTATTATAATCTTGGCGCATACGTTTGCGCTCGCGCAAAAATGCATTAACGCGAAGGGCAAAACCCTGTGCGCTGAACGTCGTATTACAATATCAGCTCAACAAACGCACGTATACGTCTACCGCGGTGAACCTGCGCGAACGCCGCGCGAGCTTACTGTACTTCGCGTGTCCTATACTTAACATTGTGAGCGCAAATGCGTTTGTGCGCTGGTACGCGGATGGTATTACAATCTATGCGCAGTTTGTAACGCACAGCCTTTGCGCGCATAATTTTAGCAACTCCTGAAAGCTGGTGTTAATGGCAAATTCTATCAACCTGGCCGAAACCAAATACACCAGCCCAAAAAAAAATACGCAGCAAAGTATAGTTACTCATTCTACGCATACCCAAACCAATAAAATGGAGAAGTTGTGCGTGTTTTTTATTGATGCAGCATATATGCCCCGATTGACTTTGACAGGCGCAAAAACTTAACGTGAGACAATTGTGGTTCTTTATTCTGATTGGCTGAATTGCGTGAAAAAAACAGTCTGCATACCGATTTCTGCGCGCAACGTTGCTGCGCGCGCGTTCGTACACGTCCGTTTAATGCGCGTTATTGATCGACGGATGAAAAAATGCGTGAGGATTGTAATTCCAGCGTTGATTTACGCGCATTAACGTTTAATGCTTGGTGCACCTGCATTTTTATGTGAAGAATGTAATAGGGCCCTTAGAGTGGTGTGTGCCTTGTGGATGCTAAAATACTCCAGCGCCAATACTCAGAATAACGCACCACTGCTGACAAGTCTAGAACACACACAAAAGAGCTTATTCACTAACCTCTGAATTGGTCACTGAACTGAACCAAACGGAGAATTTCACAGTTTGGTGCAAATTCGGGCCAATTCGTCTATTCACTAAACTGTCACTTCACCAAATAAAGGCGAATTGATGGCGAAATACAGTGCGGTTCGTTGCAGTTGGGCTGATTTCAATGGTGTGCGAAATAGTCCCATAGAGAAGTAATGGTTTGCCTATTAACAGAACACCGAACTGCACCGAAGTGTCAGCGAAATGACCTGATTTTCAGTGATCCAGTTTGACTGGTTAAACAGGTGAATCTCATAGGATTCAATGTAAAAAAAAAAAGTAATATCCTTTTAAACTTTTTAAAAAAACATTAATTCTTTTTATCTTCAGCTAAAACCACTTTTATTTTTTAGATCAACATTTTTTGTATTTTTTT
This sequence comes from Leptobrachium leishanense, assembly GCA_009667805.1. Taxonomy (NCBI): domain Eukaryota; kingdom Metazoa; phylum Chordata; class Amphibia; order Anura; family Megophryidae; genus Leptobrachium; species Leptobrachium leishanense. The sequence continues at coordinate 24,053,544 of CM019071.1, read as the reverse complement.
GTATTTTTTAGAGGAAATTTTTGTTTTCAAATTTTTTTAAAAGGCGTTTATTTTATTCTTACATACAGAAAAACCAGTGTGGCGCCTGATCCCTACCAGGGTGGCTGCCACTACTAGAAGTATCCAGCCCAGTAACATGTATAAAACATAACAAGAAAAAAAGTTGTGTTCTGCGCTTATTCCTATGACTCCATGTGAAACAAAACACAGTCAGAGACTTTGGTTTACTTGAATGGCCACTGAAGTTTAAGCTCACCTGCCACGTCACGGCACCTCTGGTAAGTGAGTCCTTCCTATTGAAACCAAAAGCTGCTTTCTAAGCAAGGCACATATGCTCATGCTGCTTCTCAGTCATGAGAGAGACTGGTGGGTTCTCATTTATACCCTCCCCAGAAACGATTCCACTATGGGATTAAAAACAAAAACACGGAACGGGACAGCTGCAAGGATGACCTGGCTGGCAATACGACAAAATATGCATACATGCAGAAAAAACGGTGTCGTGCCTGATCCTTTCGAAGCTAGCTGCACCTACCAGACGTATCCAGCCCAGTAACATGTATAAAACATAACAAGAAAAAAAGATGTCTTCTGCACTTATCCCTATAACTCCATGTGAAACGAAACACAACCAGAGGTTTTGGTTTACTTGAATGGCCACTGAAGTTTAAGCTCACCTGTCACATCACGGCAACTCTGGTAGGTGAATCAAATGACATTTATTTTATTCAGTAACAGACGTTTCTATTATTCTTTAACCCCTTAGGGACCAGGCGGTTTTATCATTGTCCGTCCGAAAGTACCCACTGCTGTTTTTACATTTCAAAGCTGTTTGTGTTTAGCTGTAATTTCCCTCTTACTCCTTTACACACCAAGGCCACTTTGGTGCTCTTCGGTGCTTTTCGGTGTTCTTCAGCGACGTTCTCCAACTTTTCCATGAGGCTTCGGTGACTCCATCTTTGGTGCACTACGGTGATCAGCCGGTTAATAGTGACTTCACGGTACTGTCGGTGAAATAGAATCACTGAACTGCACAAAAGTCAAAAGCACCAAAATGTTGCTGAAATTTCGATGCTAGTGCTAAATTTCGGTGCTAAAGTGTCTATAGAAATAAGGCAAGTTGCTCGTAACGTGCATCAGCAGAAATGATGCCCTGAAATTGCAGGGTTATTGCTGAAGAGGACCTAAGCCATAGCTCTCATTTGAAAAGTGACGGAAGAAAAATAATTATTTGTCTCTCTTCAAATAAAAGCGCCTTTAGAAACATAGAAACATAGAAAATGTCGGCAGATAAGAACCTTTCGGCCCATCTAGTCTGCCCAATTACATGGATACTTTACCTGGATTTATCTTTTGTTTAGGATAGCCTTATGCCTATCCCATGCTTGCTTAAATTCAATCACTGTTTTGGCCTCTACCACTTCTACTGGAAGACTGTTCCATGTATCCACCACCCTCTCAGTAAAATAATGCTTCCTGATGTTACTTTTAAACCTTTGCCCCTCTAATCTAAGACTATGTCCTCTTGTTTTGCTACTTTGTTTCCGTTTAAATATACTCCCTTCCTCTACCTTGTGGATTCCCTTTACGTATTTAAATGTTTCTATCATATCTCCTCTGTCTCGTCTTTTTTCCAAGCTGTACATGTTAAGATCATTAAGCTTTTCCTGGTAACTTTTCTCCTTCAAGCCGTACACCATTTTAGTAGCCCTTCTCTGAACTCTCTCTAAGATGTCTATATCCTTCTGGAGATACGGTCTCCAGTACTGCACACAGTACTCCAAGTGAGGTCTCACCAGTGCTCTGTACAGTGGCATGAGCACTTCGCTTTTCCTACTGCTAATACCTCTCCCTACACAACCAAGCATTCTGCCAGCATTTCCTGCTGCTCTATTACATTGACTACTTACCCTGAGATCCTCTGAAATAATAACCCCTAAATCTCAACCCTCAGATGTTGAGGTTAGGACTGTATCAAATATTCTAGATTCTATATTCGTTGGATTATGCCTAAATCCCATCGGTCTCCTCTGGATTCACTGAGGTGGTGGTTACTCCAGGACCCACTGCAACCCAATAATCAGTAACATCATTGCTCTGCATGGAGAGAGCCTGTGGACTCATGGGTTTGATCCCGACAAGCACCTCTCCAGTAAGTGTCCTTGGACAAGACATCTAACGGTACATACTCGCCACCCAGGACATACTTGAAAACGAGAGAAATCTCAATGTATCCTTCCTGGTAAAATACTTTCTAAAAAAAAAAAATTGTATTAATTTATTTGTAAGGCGGCAGGCCTATGTGCAGGCAGTCCATTTCCTGTATCGTGACTGACATAAAAGAAGATATTTGTTTCTTTCTGCTTCTTCTATGTTTTTCTATCTACTCCCAGTTCTTTACTAAACCTACTTTTCATTCGTTGCCTTTGTTCCTCGTTTCTGCTTTCCTATAGTCCTTTCTTCACTACCTTTTTATGAATATCCACCTCTTCCCCTTCCCTTTTCCTCCTCTCATGTTCTTTTTTGTTATCTATTTATGCCTTTTTGTCAAAATGTGCATCAATTAACCCAACCATTCACTTTCCTCCACCCACAAACCAATCAGTCCATAATGGTTGGAGCATTGGTTGGTCACATAAACCAGGCTTTATTTGCTGCAATCAATAGGCTGTTTTGATAAGTTTATTGTTACATTTCTAAATGTGTTTTATCTCCTGGGATATCTCTTTTTTCTTGAATGGGAAGCTCTAATGATCATGCTCTATAACATGCCTGTAAATAGTGAGAAGGATAATTTGGTGGACATAAGACATGACCCTAGTCCACATGTCTCTGAAACCAGTCACTGTGATTTATTACGTATATAGTCATCCATTCATCTTTATCAGTCCTAATTGGTTTCTTATCAATAACTGACCTGTGACTCCGGCACTTCTCCCAATCAATCGCTTCATAATATTCATTTTTTGGTAGTTTTTCACAAGTGCAATGTCGCACAGGATAAATATCTGAAAGATGTCATCAGTCATTATCGAAAAAGCATAACTTAAATTAATGTAGCTGAATGCAAATTACTTTATGTCTGGTGCTCCTCTAGTGTAATAAAAAAAAATCTTCTGTCGATTCTCAGGTAGTTTGCGATTAATTACACTTTTCTTACACACACAAGACAATGGGTTAAATTCTGGATAAAGAGGCAAGAGAGACAACGAGTTTCATTAATCCTCATTTCCCAGTTTGCTATATGGATCTCACAATGGACCATGAACCAGACATGAAGATAGAGTCACTTACAATATTTGAATTCAACATAATAAATGAAATAGCGAATGGCAATTATGACAACATTTCGAAAAGCTTTTTAGATGGCATTTTGGAACATTCATATGTGAGTCTCGACATATAGGACTGCTCTATGAATATCAGGGTAATTCAAAGAGAATTGAAAAACCACTGCACGTTCGGTGACTTTTCGTTGTCTTCAATTCGGTTCGATTTGGCAATCCCATTTCGGCCCGCCTCTCCCCCCTACAATCAATCCTGAACGCCTCCGCCAGGCTAATTCACCTCACCCGCCGCTCTGTCTCTGCCGCTCCCCTCTGCGAGTCCCTTCACTGGCTCCCCATCCACTGCAGAATTAAGTTCAAAGTCCTTATCCTTACCTACAAAACCCTCACTAACTCAGCGCCCCACTACCTGTCCTCACTAATCACCAGATACACCCCAGCCCGCTCCCTAAGGTCAAACAGTGACCTGCGCCTAGCTTCTCCCCGCATCACCTCTTCCCATGATAGACTGCAGGACTTCACACGCGCAGCCCCCACTCTCTGGAACGCTCTCCCTCGTACTGTCAGACTTTCCCCTAACTTCTCTTCCTTCAAACGCTCCCTTAAAACATTCCTATTTAGGGAAGCCTACCACCCAACTCACTGACGCAACCATCAATCACTCTCACCTTACAGTCCTCTCCTCCTGTTTCCAACCCCAACCCTCCCCGATTGTGAGTTCCTAAGGGAATAGGGCCCTCATCTCCTCCTGTACTGTTTGTCAAATGTTGTTCAATGTATTGTAACCCTGTCCATACTGTGCCTATTGTACAGCGCTGCGGAATATGCTGGCGCTTTATAAATAAAGAATAATAATAATAATAATAATTTCGGCGACCCTGCGGTGTATTCAGCTAGCACCACAGGGCCACCGTAATGCAGGGAAAAGTCACTGCAAAACCGCCGAAATACTCACCGCAAAACGAGGGCGAACGCACACCGAAACCTGCATAAACATCTGGATTAACCTGCCGAAAGCGCCGGAAAATCACAGCGCAGAGCAGCTGCCAGAAAAAGCCGACACTGCAGACGAATGCAGTGAATAAATTAGAAAAACAGTACGCTTGAATGTTTGAAAAGTGAAACGCTGTTTGCAAACAAATTACTAAGCGGAATTGTCTGAAATTTACATATAAGGTCCAATGAATGATAATAAAAAGGGCTGTTACAGAAAAAATAATTAAAGTTAAAAAAAATTTTTAAAAAAATCTGAATATTATTTTTAAAAAAATCCCTAAAAATGTTTAAATATCCTAAAAAAATCTATGAATAAAGAGACTCTTTACTGCAGAATTTTATAATGAACGATTTACTAGATATTGAATTAAAACAGGAATATTTTTAACATTGAAGTCTATGGGATTCGCCTGAATAAACTTGCCGAATTAAACCACCAAATGACAGGGCATTTCGGGAACTTTTCACTGCTGGTTTTCGTTCTCTGAATAGCCAAAGCATTGCTTCTCTATGTGGATTTCACTGCCCTCGAACAGGCACCGTATGTGCAGACAATTCGCAAAGATTTGGCGAATTGCCTGCTCTCTGGATAGCCGAATGGCCAGAAAAGGTAACCGAACGCTGATTTTCAACGTTCGGTTCCCTTTTGGCAGCAATTCGGATCTCTTTGAGTAACCCTGTATATGTCAGTTTTTTTTGTTCTTTGGATATCCATGCATGTGTACAGCATAAATATATATATTTTGTGTTCCTTATGTATGTTTTGTAGATGAGCACTGGAGTCAATTGTAATACACTGTATAATGTTGAATATTATTGTAAACTATACAGACCCCCATAATAGAGCATTTTTATGAAATTGCAGTAAATTATAATGGATTAAAGAGCAAACCATTATAAGTTTTAACTTCGATGCCTCGATAGAATATATATACTTCCCAGGACAATAATAAGGAATAAATACTGGGATGCACCTTACATCCAGTGTGGTGCAATTTAAAGAACAATAGGTCCTACGGACATTCCGGTTTTGTATCTGAGAAACTGTTTCTCAACAACATCTTAACGCTATTTCTATTTTGCAGGTCCTCTCCTTTCAGAAAACAAGTTCAGGAATTAAATAGAGGAGCATTCAAGTTAGAATTGGTCAAGTTACCCTGAGCTTTACTAAATTGAATTTTTGTTGATCTTGATTAGAGTTGAAATATACAGGGTTATTCAAAGAGAATCGAAAAGTCGCCGCACGTTCGGTGACTTTTCGTTCTCTTCAATTCGGTGCAATTTGGCGATCCCATTTGGGTGACCCTGCGGTGTATTCAGCAAGCACCACAGGGCAGTCGTAGTGTAGGGAAAAGCTGCCGAAAAGCTGCCAAACACTCACCGCAAAAACCCAGGCGAATGCACACCGAAACCGGCAAAAACATCTGGATTAAACCCGCGAACACGCCGAAGAAACCCGAGCAGGAGCCGATCAGAACGCAGAGCAGCCGCCGGAAAAACCCAACAACGCAGACGAATGGAGTGAAAAAAAAATATAAACAGTACGCTTGAATGTTTAAAAAGTGAAACACTGTTTGCAAACAAACTACTGAGCAAAAATGTCTGAAATGTACATATGAGTTCCAATGAATGATAATAAAAAGGGCTGTTACAGAAAAAAGAAAAAAAAATTCTGCAAAAAAATCCCCAAAAATTATTAAAAAATCCTAAAATATCTAAAAATAAAGAAAATTTTTACTGCGGAATATTATAATAAACGGTTTATTAGATACTGAATTAAAACAAAAATATTTTTAACATTGAAGCCTATGGGATTCGCCTGAATAAACCTGTCTAATGAAGCAACTGAATGGCAGGGCATTTCGTCAACTTTTAACTGCTGGTTTTTGTTCTCTGAATAGACGAAGCTATGGGGATGTCACTGCCCTCGAACAGGCACCGAACAGGCACCGAACAGGCACCGTATGTGCAGGCAATTCGCCAACATTTGGCGAACTGCCTGTTCTCTGGATAGCCGAATGGCCAAGAAGGGTAACCGAATGCTGAATTTCAGTGTTCGGTTACCTTTCGGCAGCCATTCGGATCTCTTTGAATAACCCTGATAGAGAGCACAATGAGTGTAACGAGAGACCTCGATCCACTTGGAGGAGTCGACTCACCGTGGAATACAGCAAAGTACTGTTCATCCACGGTAGTTACTGATATTCCTGAATTCAACTTACCTAAGTGCATTTGAGATTCTTCTGTCTCACTACTGGAACACAGAAATCTTACGCCAATTTCAACAAGGACCACTGGAGCTCTGTCCCATTTTCTTCCTTCGGGTGCCTGTATGTTCTTACGGATACCCAAAAGATCTTCCACAGGTTCCAGGCTGTTCTTAAGGTTGCCACTAGTATTTTTCTCAAGCAACTCTTCTGTTTACTGTTTGACGTATTATAATTTTTAAACGAGCACATTCCGATCTTTATTCTTGTTATTTGTTCTGATCTGACTTGTTTTTTAATATTTTCCAGTTTCTGGATTCCTGACTTTAGCGAGCATTCCCAGATTTTCCTGTTTTCCCAAGTGCCCCTTGACTCGCTAATTTTTCACTATTCTACGGGGTTGGGTTCTTGACCTTAAATATCATAGCATCTTCGGGTCTTTTCTCTTCTAGCCCATAGTGGATTCTTGTAAAAAAAATAAAACTAACACATCCACTTTAAGAACGGCTAACACTCTCTGGCCGCTTTTCTTCTCTAATTGACAGTTGCTACAAGAGATCATTACCTCTGGCACATTGTCACAACTCAGAGTAACACAATTGTGCAAAATACTACACAAAATCTGTGGCAGGCTGTACTGTAATTGTACATGGATCTTTCAAGTTCTAGAAAAAATTGTGCACAAATTGTAACAGAACTTCGAAAAGATAGGCCAAGTTGTTCCTAAAGTACCATTAGCAAATAACCCCAGATATGATTGGTGCAGGTTGAGTATCCCTTACATGAAATTCCAAACCAAAAAAAAACCCAGAAATGTGTGAGATCTTAATACCAATGCTAAAAATATATATGTATATTTTTCTGGGCTCCCGGAGCATTCCTCCCTTGTACGCTTGAACATCAAAATAGAAAAAGAATGTGAAGAAGTGGCTTGGGCCACGAAACGCGTCGAGTGTTATACCTTTAATTTGTTTTAATATTTTTTTTTATATGCGAAACCAAGAGTGCTCCGTACTTTACCCCGCACTAAGGGAGGAAAAATTTTCGAGTACCCCGAAAATCAAGCAACACGAGGGACCCTTCCAATCTGTGGTATGCCGATCTGTTGACGGAACCTGGAGGAGGGTAACATCTTGATATACAATCAGGTGCAGAAATATTGGGACATCGACACAATTCTAACATCTTTGGCTCTATACACCACCACAATTGAGTTGGAATGAAACAAACACAATGTGCTTTAACTGCAGACTGTCAGCTTTAATTTGAGGGTATGTACATCCAACTCAGGTGAACGGTGTAGGACTTACAGAAGTTTGCAGATGTGCCTCCCACTTGTTAAGGGACCAAAAGTAATGGGACAGAATAATAATCATAAATCAAACTTTCCCTTCTTAATACTTGGTTGCAAATCCTTTGCAGTCAATCACAGCCTGAAGTCTGGAACGCATAGACATCACCAGACGCTGGGTTTCATCCCTGGTGATGCTCTGCCAGGCCTCTACTGCAACTGTCTTCAGTTCCTGCTTGTTCTTGGGGCATTTCACCTTCAGTTTTGTCTTCAGCAAGTGAAATGCATGCTCAATGAATTTCAGGTCAGGTGATTGACTTGGCCATTGCATAACATTCCACTTCTGTCCCTTCAAAAACTCTTTGGATGCTTTTGCAGTATGCTTTGGGTCATTGTCCATCTGCACTGTGAAGCGCCGTCCTATGAGTTCTGCAGCATTTGGCTGAATGTGAGCAGATAATATTGCCTGAAACACTTCAGAATTCATCCTGCTGCTTTTGTCAGCAGTCACATCATCAATAAATACAAGAGAACCAGTTCCATTGGCAGCCATACATGCCCACACCATGACACTACCACCACCATGCTTCACTGATGAGGTGGTATGCTTAGGATCATGAGCAGTTCCTTTCCTTCTCCATACTCTTCTCTTCCCATCACTCTGGTACAAGTTGATCTTGGTCTCATCTGTCCATAGGATCTTGTTCCAGAACTGTGAAGGCTTTGTTAGGTGTTATTTGGCAAACTCTAATCTGGCCTTCCTGTTTTTGAGGCTCACCAATGGTTTACATCTTGTGGTGAACCCTCTGTATTCACTCTGGTGAAGTCTTCTCTTGATTGTTGACTTTGACACACATACACCTACCTCCTGGAGAGTGTTCTTGATCTGGCCAACTGTTGTGAAGGGTGTTTTATTCACCAGGGAAAGAATTCTTCGGTCATCCACCACAGTTGTTTTCCGTGGTCTCCCGGGTCTTTTGGTATTGCTGAGCTCACCGGTGCGTGCCTTCTTTTTGAGAATGTTCCAAACAGTTGTTTTGGCCACACCTAATGTTCTTGCTATCTCTCTGATGGGTTTGTTTTGTTTCTTCAGCCTAATGATGGCTTGCGTCACTAATAGTGACAGCTCTTTGGATCTCATCTTGAGAGTTGACAGCAACAGATTCCAAATGCAAATAGCACAGTTGAAATTAACTCTGGGCCTTTTATCTGCACATTGTAATTGGGGTAATGAGTGAATATCACACACCTGGCCATGGAACAGCTGAGAAGCCAATTGTCCCATTACCTTTGGTCCCTTAACAAGTGGGAGGCACATCTGCAAACTGCTGTACGTCCTACCCGTTCACCTGAGTTGGATGTACATACCCTCAAATTAAAGCTGACAGTCTGCAGTTAAAGCACATTGTGTTTGTTTCATTCCAACTCCATTGGGGTGGTGTATAGAGCCAAAGATGTTAGAATTGTGTCGATATCCCAATATTTCTGGACCTGACTGTATGACACGCTTTATTTACAACGGCATCTAGTGAGTGAGACCTGTAGGGGGGCCCGATACTTAACATTGTGTTGAAACTGTATCACACTATTGTTGTATTTTATGTATCTAGGTGATGCTCCCATCTGTGTTATACACATTCTTTTTCTATTATGAAATTCCAAAAGTTGTTTTGTTTGCTGATATGACACCGTATGTAAAAGATTCCACGGCTGACCTCATAAGATGGGGACATAATTAATAATAAAAATGTTGTATACAAATTACGGGCTCTATTACGCTCTTCACGTTAAATCGCGGGCGCAAGGGAGGAAAAACTGCACCCGCAGTTTTCCCCCTTGCGCCCGCGTTTTAATGCTGGATTACAATGTAGGCGCAAAAAATGCTGCCTGCATTGTTTCCGAGCGTAAAATTCCTGATGCTCGCGGCAGCGCTAAGAGCAGCCACGAGGACCCACTCGATGGAGTCCATAGGACTCCATTGAGTTCCTCCCTGCCGGTCACATGACTAGCCGGATCTCGCCTCGTAAGATCTGGCCGGTCGGTGTAGTGATATGCAGGGAGAGACTGGGGGGACTTTTTCCCCCTGTCTTTCCCTACTCCCGCTGGCCGGAGGAGGTGAACAGAGCCGCGGTCATCACTGCGAGACAGAGGGTGAGTATGCGATTTGTTTTTTATTTTTTTAGCCTGATGTTAACGGATTCTGCAGAAGCGAAATCCATTAACACCAAGTCCTGCCTCTGGTTAACTTTTCGTTGACCAGAGCCAGGCGTTAATTAGCGTTAGGACTTTGTAATCCAGCGCTGATTAACACTTTGCTCTCCCCATGTTAAGTATAGGGAGCGCAAAGTGCAGTAACCTCGTGCTGGAAAGCGCAAGGTACCAAACGCAAATGGGTTTCTTAACCCGTTTGGATTCTAATATGCGGTAAATACCGCATCAAACGTTGATGCTGAAGCAGGTGAGCATTAACGTTTGTGTGTAGATTGGAATAGATCCCTACATTTTGTGTTATCAATTAGTTTGTGTAAGGGTTAAGCACTAGTTTGTGTAACTGAGACTGTTGGAAAAATAATTGTTCAATTAACAGGGTGGAACATTAGGCAAATGTGGGTGCACTTGTAATTCACACAAATATTGACCTATGTGTGTATGAAACACAAATGAATTTCCTATGAAGACATGGGTATTCCAAAATAGGAAAAAAGGTCCAAACTCCAAAAAGTTCAGGGGACAAGAATTTCGAATATGGAATACTCAATCTGTGTCTATTAACCCCTTGATGACAGGGCAGCGCTGGGACGCAGGCGGGTATGAATGTCACGCTGCGGCATAACACATTCCGCGGCTCTCCGACAATTCCCCCGGGCCGCCTCCTCTGTGGCCGATTGCTTCAATTGGCTGCAGGCGGGACTGCCTAATGCAAGCAAAGGGGTTGGGTATAGCATGCCCGGCATCATCAAGGGGTTAAATTAGTATTGCCAATGTGCCAAAAAATTTATAAGTGAAGTTGACTCTATATTCACTACTATATCTTTTTGGTTTAAGTTTAAACATAACCTTAGTCTGCTTCAAGTTCAGATAAGGTTTAGGAGAATACTGTTATTTCACAATAATGATTTGTAAACATCACTCTCTCTATGCTCAGGTGAACCGTTTTTCCTAATACAGGCCACTGGACCTCTACAACAGCATTTTTTAAATTTAATTTTTAATTGACGGCCACAGCAGGCACTGGTTTAATAAACACCTTCATCGTTTTATTTTGCATGAAAAACATAACAAGTTCATATAATCATGTTCGAAACAGCGTAGAATGAAAGCGCTTGCCATAGCTGAAAAATTAAGAAAAATAAAACAGCCTGGCATTAATAAGACTGTCTTACTGCTCCTTGATAAGAAAATCATCGTTAATCATTACGTTAAATAAGGACACAGAGAGAGAGTTATACCCTGCTCAATAGAACCCCGCGAACGTTAGATTGTGTTTCTCAGCACAGCCTCGTAAAGCTGGCTTTATTCTAATCATAAAGTGTAGCAGATTTTAGAGGTGAATTCCCCGTATAAATGTATTGGTATGCTGCACACTCAACATACATTCTCTTTACCCAGATTACTAAACAGCTTTCAGGATGTAAGGATTTTCTGTCACTCACAATGAGCTGGCATTAAAGAAAATGCTACTCTATTCAGGCAGAGCATCACTTTTTCCTTTTTTTTGTGTTGTGATGTTTACACGTGGCTCGAGGACATCATTAATTATACTTTAAAATTATATGAGTACTGGGGCTGGAAGTAGGACATGTGGAATCAAGGTGGCTATGTGCTGAATGACCGTTATTTAAATATTATGTGATTGCAGCTGTAAATGATTAACCTGTAATTAATTTAATTAGCATGGTAATTATTAATTGTAGAAAGAAATTGTAAAAAAATAATTTAATTAATTTTGTGGTTGTAAAAAGAGGGGACCAGTTTCTTAATGACCTAACTATCACTTTATAATGTGCTTTAATGCAGTGTAGAGATGGTGACCGGTATATATTCATGACGTAACGCCTCCGTGGGAGATCTGAGGACATGGCAAACGAGCTCTAACTTAATAGCATACAGGAAATAAGCTACAGCATCCATACACTAAATCAACATCAGTTGCAGGTTTATTATTCCTGGATTAGTGTTGCTTTTGAACTGTGAAATGCAGTGCTATTGTCAGTTTATTAAAACCAGCAATTGCCATACATTTTAAAGGGACACACTAGCCACCGTGACCAATTCAACTCCATTAAAGGGATACTAGAGGGTTAAAACAGGTGGTTGATAGGAACCAAAAGGGTGAACATTAACCTCTACTGACCTCTTCCATGTTCCTCTTCTCATTTTAACCCTGTAGTTTCATTTAAAAACCCAATTGAATCCAGTGCTGGACTCCCTCTGAGCCCTGCAGGATATGACATGCTTCTAGCTTAGCATGTCACATGACTGCAGGGGAGATGGGTGCTCAATATAGAAGAAAAAGGGACTTCAGCTTCTAATGGAACCCCCAGCAGGCCAGATGGATATCCCAGTGTTGGCACTTTAGATAGCCACAATCGGAATGATGAGAAATCAAGTGTATATTAAAAAGTAAAAAACTTTTATTCCAAATAAAATATCGCAAAGATAAAAGCCCAACGCATTTCGTCTATTACTAGACTTTCTCAAGGGAAGTAGTAATGCACAATGAATCAAATAAAAAAATGATACATATCTATACTTATTATTAATTTTATTTGATTCATTGTGCATTACTACTGGCCTTGAGAAAGTGGCTATCGATTGTGGCTATCTAAAGTGCCAACACTGGGAATCCATTTGGCCTGCTGGTGGTTCCATTAGAAGCTGAAGTCCCCTTTTCTTCTATATTTTCGTGTGGAGTAGTGGACCATCTCCTGGGAACAACTTCAGCACCTTTATTCAGCTAAGTACCAATTCTCCTACCACCGATTGTGTTTTTGCAAGTGGCTCTCAATGTAGGAAAGCTTTGATACCATTGGATGTGGATGGTATCTGAAATATTCAAGCCCAGGAAACCTGAGTTGGCGGTCTGGTTGATGGCTAAATGAACCCTCCATGTCTCACCTCAGAGGGGCGCTCACAGCAGTGTGACTGCTCATATAAAATTTAGTGTTTACACTGTATAGAGTGTCTCTTTAATTGATCATGTTGAGGTTATTGTCCCCTCTACACCCCTCGGACTGTGACAGCATCAACATAGAGAGTTTTAATCCTCCCAGAAGGCTGTCAATCATCTCACAATGGACAGTCTTCTGGGGTTCCACAAAGCAATGCACACCTAGCGCATCTCTGATCAGTCAGTTGAGTGACATCCATTTGGCTGAGTTATCGAGTACAGAGCCTCTGTTTCATGGAAAAAGACAGACACCAACAAAAACAACAATTTGTGGTGTAGAGAAGAAAAGAATGGTTTAAACTGTTAAGACCAGCAGTGAAAAGATACTACAAAAATGGTCTGGGAAGATGGAATCTTTTGTGCATTATATATGGCAACTTCCAACACAACAGGATGTTGACAAAGGGCTTTGGCAGCTAGCTGGACTAGGACACATACAAGTGAAGACTGATTTTAGTTTAGGGGTCAACAAGAGAGTAAAGGCTGCAAATGTCAAAAACATACACTACAGCAGTTTCCTGTATAAATGCGCATTGTGAATTGATTTTACTCTGATATTGTGTTGAAATGTTTTCGCATATAAATGTTGCATCGAAAGCTGAGCACTGCATTATCTAATATTGGCACAGAAAGTCATTATTCATCAAGTCAGTGCGGTGACATCAAGTGTCACTTTGCTACATTTTAGTAATGGAGGTAAATGTGTTTTATAATTGTTATATAATTATGAGAAATTGTCCCTAGTGGTTTTTGGATGACACAATTTGCTAATGTAGCATAATTTGTGAGGCAGTGAAGGTCATTTTTTCATGTAAACAGAATCGATATTTTACAAAATCAGGTGGAAGCTAGCAAAGACTAACTAGGAATGAACAAGATACTATGTATATACATACAGATATCAGATGAGGGGGCTGGCTGGTCTGGTCTGAAGCGCAATATGTAGGAATAAAAAAAACAGGTTCTCAAACAGAAATAACAGGGTCAGAAATCAAGCAGCTGTTACCCAGGTAGTAAACAAGCAATGCTAATTATGACAGCAAATTTTTATTTAGTTTTAGTCATATTTTAGTCATCCAAATTGTTTTAGTTGTAGTCTAGTATTTCTCTAAGACTTGTCTAGTTTTCTACAATAGATTTAGTCAACTAAAATCTAATGGGTTTAACGTGTATTTTGCATTATTTAAGCATTTCTCTAGGAGTTTTAAACTCAATAAAAACTCCTGGAGTAAACCTCTATTAACCCCTTCACTAGAGAGATCGAGATAACTTGGGGCATCAAAGGCACCATCAGGTCTCAATATCGAGATATCTCGAGCTGCAGCTCTGCATTTGCTGCAAACAAATTTGTTTGCTTTTGGGCTGCAGAAGGTGCCCCCAACTTTTTAGCCCTGTGGGCATAATGCCAGAGGAACTAAAACTGTTTAAAATTGGCTGAAGAATGCCCTGACATATCAGACTTTCAGCAGCCGATGCTGGGAACCTTTTGCTGCAGCTGAAGCTAGTGTAACTCCATTTGGCCAGTAGATGGCACCTCTGCCTGTCAAATAGGTTATTACACTGGGAATATTCCCAAATATTTCTTACTGTGTAATTAATTAAAATGATTTTTCAAAAAAGCACTGGTTCCTGACAATGTTTTTTTGGAAAATCACTTGGTAGTGAAGGGGTTAACCTGTTATTATACAGTTGTGTTCAAAATTATTCAACCCCCAATGCTGTAAAGGGTTTTAGGGAATTTAGTGTACATTTGTAATTGTATTCAGAATGAAATCCTACAAGGACTTTTTAAAGAACCATATGCAACTAAAATGACATCAATTGGTTTTGTAATACAGTAGTAAATGTTTCTTTTGTGAATTCTTCATTGACACAATTATTCAACCCCTTAAAGACTACCACTCTGAAGAACAGAGGTTCTTTCAAGTGTTTTCAATCAGGTATTGAAAACACCTGTGGATGTCACAGAGCAGCAATAAAGCATAATAAGCACCAATTAGGCAGCTTTAAAATGACTGTGATACTCAGCTCCTTATAGACATTTACTGGTGTGGTTACAAACATGGTGAAGTCAAGAGAATGGTCCAGGAAGACAAGAGAAGAGGTGATTACTCTTCACAGGAAAGGCAATGGCTATAAGAAGATTGCAAAGATGTTAAACATACCAAGAGAGACCATAGGAAGCATCATTCGCAAATTCAAGGGAAAGGGCACTTTTGAAACGCTACCTGGTCGTGGCAGAAAGAAGATGCTGACTTCGACTGCTGTGCGCTACCTGAAGCGTAGAGTGAAGAAAAGTCCCCGTGTGACTGCTGAGGAACTGAGAAAAGATTTGTCAGATGTGGGTACTGAAGTTTCAGCTCAGACAATACAGCGCACACTGCGTAATGAAGGCCTCCATGCCAGAACTCCCAGGCGCACCCCCTTGCTGTCTCCAAAGAATAAAAAGAGTCGACTGCAGTATGCCAAAAGTCATGTGGACAAACCACAGAAGTTTTGGGATAGTGTTCTGTGGACTGATGAAACAAAATTAGAACTGTTTGGGCCCATGAATCAACGCTATGTTTGGAGGAGGAAGAACAAAGCCTATGAAGAAAAGAACACCTTGCCTACTGTGAAGCATGGCGGGGGGACAATCATGCTTTGGGGCTGTTTTGCTTCTGCAGGTACAGAGAAGCTTCAGCGTGTGCAAGGTACCATGAATTCTCTTCAGTACCAGGAGATATTGGATGACAATGTGATGCAGTCCGTCAAAACCTGAGGCTTGGGAGACGTTGGACCTTTCAACAGGACAATGATCCCAAGCATACCTCCAAGTCCACTAGAGCATGGTTGCAGATTAAAGGCTGGAACATTTTGGAGTGGCCATCGCAGTCACCTGACTTAAATCCGATTGAGAACTTCTGGTGGGACTTAAAGAAAGCAGTTGCAGTGCGCAAGCCTAAGAATGTGACTGAACTGGAGGCTTTTGCCCATGACGAATGGACGAAGATACCCGTAGATCGCTGCAAGACACTTGTGTCAAGCTATGCTTCACGTTTAAAAGCTGTTATAACTGTAAAAGGATGTTGTACTAAGTACTAAGATTGAATGTCACTTGGGGGTTGAATAAAACTGAAAATGATGTGAGCACAGAAAAGACATTTGTGGTTATTTCATTATAAATGTTATGTTATATTTGTCTGACCTACACGTGCCTCTTTGATTTAATTGTAAGCAAGATGACTGAATGATCAAAATCAATGTCAAACTGGCCAAAACACTCAATTTCAGTGGGGGTTGAATAATTTTGAACACAACTGTATATGGTATTAAAGATTGCAGTGCAGACACAAATTTAACTG
This sequence comes from Leptobrachium leishanense, assembly GCA_009667805.1. Classification (NCBI taxonomy): domain Eukaryota; kingdom Metazoa; phylum Chordata; class Amphibia; order Anura; family Megophryidae; genus Leptobrachium; species Leptobrachium leishanense. The sequence continues at coordinate 24,037,249 of CM019071.1, read as the reverse complement.
TTGTGCTATATACCATTTCTATATTTATCATGCAAACAAATAAAATCAAGTCTCACAAGAAACAAGAATATGACATTGTATTTTCACACAAGTCCAGTAATTAGAAATAGATTGAATATAACACCTTGCATGTGACATTCTTCATTCTTTCAAGCAGAATTGCAACTCTAAAATAGTAAAAACTTGTATTGGTTGTAATAGCATTGCACATGTAATCGGAATATAGAAAATGATTTGGTTCTCTCTTACTTTCTACTTATTTTCATGACTAACTGAACACAACTGATATAATCTTTTGGGAACGCACAAACCTCCCACCTCACAGAGAGATTAGTTCTGATTGGATCTCTTCCCAAATAGTCCCTCTCTAACATTTTAGTCTAGTTTACTAGTCAACGAAATTGTCAGTGGGTTTTCATCATAGTTTTAGTCATCACAAATTAGTTTCCATTTAGTTTTAGTTTAGTTTTAGTCACTGAAAAAATGTAGTCGACTAAGTCGAAGACAAAAATTATTAGTCTAAGTCATTAACACTGAAAGCAAGCAGGATCAGAAATCAAAAGACAAATGAGCAATTCAGGAAAGTTGTTTCCTGTATTTAAGGGCTTGTCTTGATGATTGTCAGCAGGTGACGGTGAAGATTTACTCACATGCAAAGAGACTATATCAGGTTATCCATCTAGTGAGGGGTGCTTGTCGGTATCATTACTGGAAAGGAGGAGTTCGCTAGCACCCTCTTGTGAAGGCCACTCATCAGTGCCATACTGGGGCTGGTGACGGCTGAATATGTTGGCCGAATGATGGCGAGAGAACCCCAATAGTGGAGTCACTGGACTGGACTGAGTGTTACCTGGCTGTGTGGTCCACCGATGGAAATATAATTCTGTTATTTATAAATGTTAAATGTGCTTTTAGTGGCGTCATATACATTGAAAACTGAACCGTGGCTCCTCCTTGGACCAATCAGGTCTTGTCATTGTGCTATAAAATAAACCAAACAAAGCCAAATGTGATCTTTCTACCAATCATCAAAATGCAATTATGTAACCAACAAATCGTCTTTTATATGGCTTCGCAAGGTGGGTTAATTTACAGTTTAGGCTGCCATTTTGAACACATTTTGCACAGACCCAATAAATAAACCTACTGAAATTGCAAGTCTGAGTTTTTTAAAAGATCAAGTTTCATATTTTGCCCTATATTCTCCAATTTTAATGTGATAATCAATAAATGTGGGGTATTGTCAACTACTTAGTGCACACCCTGACGACAACAGTCTTTAGAAATATAAAAGGAAACAATCATAGGGTAAAACCCGTTAAAAATAGATACTAGGTGGCATACCAATTGGCCACTCACAAGTGATGGACAAATCAGTAGACATGTGCATTCGTTTTAGTACTAAAACGATTTAGCCCGAATTTTGGGATAACTTAGTTTTAGTATGACTCAAGAGATACGAAACTGCTCAGTACAAAAAACGAAAGAAACTAAAATAAAATGCACTACATTTTAGTTTGTCCTTTTTGTGATATTACATTGATGAGTGAAGGAGACCAGCAATGAAGAGCGCAACATCGCAAAGCTACAGAAAAGGTTTGTATGTGTAATCCTTCCCAACCCCTATCCGAAAATCTGACAGTGATAGAGCTCCAGAATACTCACTCGCAGCACAGACAGCCAGCACAGGAAACCTTTACTTAACCCTTGCATGTCTATGAGGCAGACAAGATGATAAAAGCAGCTGGAGAATGAAAACATTCAAATAAATCACACTGAAAGCTAATGACAGAGGAGGGCTGGATAGTAAAAAACCCTTTATAACAAGCAGCGCTGGGAGAAGAGAGGGACTTTATAAAACGTGTGTTATCTCCCCTCCCGCTCTGCATAATACGGGCTTAGGTCTGATACATTTTATATTATCCAGGAGCACTATCCTCCTTTCCTCATCTATAATACACGTTTTATATAAAGTCCCTCTCCTCTCCCAGTGCTGCTTGTTATAAAGGTTTTTTTACGTCTGATACATTTAGTATCCAGCTCTTATCCAGTCATCTCTTCTCTGAGCTTTCAGACCGATTTACGTTATTTTCCATTTTCCCTGCTTTTATATTCCTGTCTCTCTCCCCCACAGAGATACAAAGTTTAAGTAAAAGTTCCCTCTCCTGTGCTGGATAAGCATTGCATTCCGAAGTTCTGCACCCTCCACATGCCAATGCAGTAGGTCCTACTGAGTAGGATGTTCTATACAGAGAGGGGCATTAATTAATGCAGGAAGATGTTCTATACATTATACAGAGAGGGGTATTAATTAATGCAGGTGGATGTTGTATACATTATACAGAGTGGGGTATTAATTAATGCAGGAGGATGTTCTATACATTATAAAGATAGGAGCCTTTTTTTTTAGCCCTTTAAATCCAGTGGCTGTGAGTGCTGAGATTGGCTGCTTGTTATATTATCTCTCAGTACAATGTATCAGGCTCAGCTGTTACAGTAACTGACTGTAACAGCGTTCAGAGTTTCAGTAAAACAAGGAAATAATATTGTTATAACCTCTTATATATAAAAATATTATTTTCTAGTTTTACTGAAACTCTGGGCGCTGTGATGAGCAGCAGTCAGTTACTGTAACAGCTTTGCCTGACAAATTGTGTTGAGAGTGAGAGATACTGTAACAAGCAGCGATCTCAGCGATCTGAGGAGCCACTACAATAGTAATTGTATTCACTGGTTTTCGGATGAATGAAATTAGTTTTCATACTAAAGAACTGAAAACTAATTTCTTTAGCAACTAAATAAATTGCATTTTAGGACTAATCCTTTAGTTCAAAATGAAATTTTGTGCTGTTCACATGTCTACAAATCAGGCATGTAACATCTCGATGTCTTCTTTATTCTGATAAGCGGCTCCAGCAACAAGCCCTCATAGAGAAGACAAAGGAAGAAAAGACCATAGTGAAGGATCCAAGGTGTAAATAATATCAACCAAATTTATTGCGCTTACAGTGTAAAAAAAATCATGCTGCATATAAAATCCTTTGTCACCCGGTCCCAAGCTGTAGACGGCTCACTGCCTCTATTAAGACCACACTGCGGCTGGACCGGACCTGATCACTTGACGCGTTTCATCCAGCTGACTATTTCAAGAATGTCATACACTGGCTTGTGTTTGTGTGTGAAGGCGCAGCTGTAAAAAAATCATGCCCCATGGCAGCAGTCATCCTTGAACCCCCTCTTCCTGTGGTGTTCCTCTGCAACTATCCTCTGAACCCCTGGCAGCACTTTTCCTGCACTGCAACTCTGAACCAGCATTGGAAACACACAAACAGTTCAACACAAACCACGTCACACATCATAAAGTGCTTTAAGCCCCCAGATCTCCAGTGCCCGATCATTATAGTTCACTCCTGATAGAGTATAGTCGTACACTCTGTTGCTCTGAATTATCAGCTTCCCCTATACCCAATACCTGTTCCTGTTTCCGGATTCCTATATTCCCACCACATCTCCAGATTCCAGCTCCAGCAACCTCCTTCTCACCATCTGCAGAATTCAATCATGTAAGTCCACCCATACCTACCTATCTGTGTGTGCAGACAAGGGCTCATATTTCCCTTACCCTGGTGCCACCCCGTTACCATCACCTGACAAAATGAAAGAAAACCATAATATATTCCTACGTGTCTGAGTATGCAAATATAACACATCCTTTCCTCAAATATCAGTTTTATTCTTATGTGTAATTCCCTAAATTTTCAATGTAATTTTACTTTTTAGAGTAGCTTTAGAGTAGCTTCATCAGTCAATCGCATCAACCACTTTTTTTGAATTTTGAAATTAAGTGTTAAATTTATCTTTAGCAGAAAATGAAAGAATTTAATGAGAAAAAAATGTCATTACGCTCTTCCAAGTAAGGTGTTTTTCTCTTTGCATGTAGTTTGCATTTTAAAGCAGACATACGGTAATTTAGAGTTCTTAAACGCATTTGTTGGAGATGATAGCTCTTATTTTAAGTATTCATTCTTGTTCTCATATCGCTGGTTTCCCAGTATCTACACTGCACGGATAAAAATCAGATAATGAGGAAAACAATCAAAATTTCATTAAGATTAGCTCTCATAAAATATGCAATAAAGGCATATCTGGTATTGAAAAATTGTGTGGTATTATGTCTCCAGGGAAGTCCATTAACAGCAATGGTTTAAACAGTGCGGGAATCTCCCTCGAAAAGTGTGTATAGAACATTCTGGTCTGAAACATCACTTTATAGTATGTTTCATTGAGAAAAAAAATCTAGTTTCATTGCTGGTAAGCCATTATATTAAACTCTTAAAATAATTTTCTCTAATGATGTTCTCAGTCATCTGAAAGGCACCTGTAAGTAATATTTTCTATACTATTAAGCATCACCAGATGAACATTTAACAGCCCATGCAATTACTGTATGTAAGTCTTAAATGTACTAAAATGACCTGATTTCTCTTGGAATAAATATTAACCCCTTCCGGACACAGGACATACCATGCCATCCTGCATTAGGTGGACTTTAACGCCGCTGGACGGCATGGTACGCCCTGGGCTTCAGAAGACCGCCTCCCACCCATACTCACATTTCCCGGCGGTTCCAGCACTGATCGGACTTCTATGAAGTCAGCAGACGCGTTTTTATGCCTTCCTGGGCACACTGACGTCAGTTTCAGGCCCCCCCCCCGCTGGAGAAGTGGGAGCGACTGAAAGAGAGGAGGGATCCTTTGGATCCCTCTATCTCCCCATCGCTGGGGGTACAAGTTAATGCCAGACATCCCTGGAAAGGTCAAAGTATGTCCTTTCTAGGAATGCATTGCATTAACCCCTTGGCAGTAAGACCGCAATCGGGCAATAATCAGCCCCAGATCGCGGCCTATTACCGTTGAGGGCCACCATCTTGGATGGTAGCCCCACCTCCAGGTCTCTCCACATCCACTGATGTCATCGGGTGAGGAGCGATTATGTCGGTTAACCAGGAAACTCCTAGCTGCCCATGGATTTCCTAAGGAAATCCTGTAGTGGAAATAGGGGGGTTATTTGACCCCCATATCTCCCGATCCCTGGCAGCTAGAAGGTCATGTGTGATATCATTGGAAATACCAGAGCATGGCCTTTCCAATGATACCAAACATGACCATGTTAAAAGTAACACATGTTTTTTGTTTTGTTGTTTATTAATGCAGCATTATTGTTCACATTTCAATTATAATGTGAACAATGATGCTGCACTAACGATTTTCTTTTGGGGGGGAACCACACTGGTTCTTGATACTGGTATATTGAAAATCCCTTGGTAGTGAAGGGGTTAAAAAGTAGGAGAGTGGAAGGTTATAAGTTAAAATTTATATTCTTAATGCAAAAATGTTCTTACACGTCTTCGGTGTTATGGAGTTAATACTTCAGTGAAACTCCTTAGACTTCTCTTAGAACCCTCAGGAATGTATTTCAATCATTACTAAAAATATTACTTGCATATTTCCCGTTCCCTTTTGTTTCAACAAAATTATCTTAAGATTTATGCAAATTACAGGGTGATACTTAGCTGTTTCATAAAAGTGGAATATAGCAGCAGTTCCAGATAGAATTCAGTTTATATCTAAAAATTGAGTTTATGCAGACTTACCATATATTAATTTTACATATTTTCCATCGTGTTGAATATCCTGCCAAAAACTGACACAATACGCACATAAAGCACCAATTTATACACATACCTTAGGTATGACAAAGATAAACAAAAATAGTGAAAATTTTCTGAATAAATGATCTTTTTCACCATGTAGAGGTAACATCACTGCTCTATAAATGTGGAGAGAGACTGTGGAGACACAGGTTCGATCCTGGCAAGAGCACCTCTTCAGTAAGTGTCCTTGGGCAAAACACCTAACGGTACAGACTCACCACCCAGGACATACTTGAAAATGAGAGAAATCTCAATATATCCTTCCTGGTAAAATACTTTCTCAAAAAAAAAAAGGGTTTGTTTTGAGCCCAAAGTCGTGTATGCACATTTGCTGCATTTATAGTGCATTTGTTAACAAACTGCCAGCTTTTTTGAACGGCTCCGAAATGGCACTGTACGGGGAAATTCACCGTTCGGTGCAGTTTTGTAGCCAATTCGGTTCTCTTTGAATAACCCTGATAACTTGCTGGAGGAAAAGGAACATTGCATTTCCCTTTATTGATACATTAAAAATCTTTCCATGATACACCCCTCATTGACATAGATCCCCATTGTAGCATTATAATGTATAGATTTTTTTGGATATTAAGTAAACTTTTTTCTTTAACTCAATAGAACACACTACTATATTAACAAGGAAGCCACTTCCCTTTGCAGGAGCGGGGAAACTTATCAACAACATATAAACCTTTGCTGGAATTTGATTCATTTTAGTAGAACTTGGAAATTACAAACTGTCCATTTTTTTTATATAATCTTCAAACAATGCATGAGAAAACCTTCTGCATACACTAAATTACCATTTGTGCCAGAGGCACTTCTCTTCATGTTAGTTAAAAACAGACTTGCTATATGACATCAATGGAACACATATAGCGGTGGGATTTGAGGGAAAAAACACTGATTATTCTATGCAAAGCGAAGTTCTTTAACTTTTATATAAAAGAGTAAATGCTGACATTTTTAGTTGACCGTACGTTTGCACATTTCATGATCACATTTATTGGAATCAATCTCTGAAAATTTGAATAGGGTTGTGCGTTCTGTTTCGTACCGATTCATTTTTCTCACGAAACAGGCCAATTTGGTGCTTCCGATTCATCCGATGTTCCGAACCGGATCTGCAACAAAATACACACCATCCGAAATATTTCCCGATACGAAACGAAAAAATGTCATTATTTCGTATGGACATGAAATTTGTAAAATCGCAAGTCATTTTCGTTCTATTCGCAATTTCGGTTATTTTTCGGACAACGTATTTTCGTATCGTTTCGAGTCAGTTTCGGTTCCATTGCTGATTTCGTAATTTTGTATCGTCAGTCACTTTTTCCACTTGTTCCAGTGCTTTCTGCATCGATAATATATTTATTTTAAATATTTGTAATGGAACCGTTCCCTTCCATCTGTCCTGACTCTCCAGACACCCCTTCATTGCGGTCAGCCCGGCTACTGGGAGCACTGTCCTCAGCGCCTCGAGCAGCTTGACCCACCTGCTTCTGTTCCTCTGCCCTGGAGCCGTTAGGAATCTCCAGAAGGCCGCTCGGTACCTCTCTGAGCTCTGAGAGTTCTCTGACTTTTTAGTGAACAAAACGCCACCATTTATGCTGAAGTCCAACAGTCATAATTTGCATAAAATGACGCACCTCGCCCTACCCATACTAATAACATTATGTCAGTTATTTAAAACATTCTTCACATTCTTTAGCCTTCAGCTCACACAACATTTGTATATCCATTGTTCTAACACATCAGATTAAACACACACTATCAGAGATCCCTTGAATTAAACATGCAGCTAGATAATGGGAAAAGCCCTGGTGCATAAATTACACAGCAGTAAAGCTTGTTTACTGTATACACAAAAACACATTTACCTACAGGAATATAAGTATTTTTAAAACCAAAGCTATGCCATTTTACACTAAACTAAATTAAACTAAAACCAAACGATGTAAAATATATCTAAAATCACACGATATAAATGAACATAAAGTCTCTTGGGGTTTGAAGCATGGAGCGTTACATCAGCTCCTTGACAATATTTAATTAGCTTTTCCCCAAATCCCCAGTTTAAATAAAGTTGTGCAATGCATAATTATAAGAAAAAACAGGATCTTTCATAAAAAAAAGATAAGTCCGAAGGAACGAATCGGTAGAATTACTGTATCGACCGAAATATCGGAGTATCCGAAATAACATACGATTAAAGTCAAAACGAAAATCCGAGGATGGACCCTTTGAAACGGAGAGAACAGACGATCCGAAAGACCGAAATTCCCCGATTTCACGAAACAAAAATCTATATGAAACACCAAGCCGAAACGAAAATGGTCCGAAACTATCCGAAACAAAACTTTTGAAAAACCGAACATGCCGACACGAAACGACACGAAAAAAAAACTGTGCACATCTCTAATTTTGAATAACAACATGGAATGCTGCATCAAAAAAACTTTAATTTGAGTTGATTTGCAAAAATCGCAAGTCGTTTAAACGTCTTCCAATTATCAAGCATTCTTAAGAACCAACCAGGTCAAATCAAAAACAAATCCCCACTTCACAGACATTAATCGTAATCACTTAAATGCTTGCTTATTAACTTGATTGTTGATTATGTAAAAGTTCAGATGAGCCAATTTCTTATTCCTGCTTCTCACGAAATAATGACGTTTTAAAAGAATATATTTATATTCAATACATCAGTACAAAGGAAGGATTGGAAACAATTCCTATATTGCACGTAAATCATGGTTTTAAAAAAAAGTTATTTGTGAATTGAATAGACAGGAATGGTCAGAATTAATATATATTTTTTATTTTTTAGTTATAAGGTTTTATAACTAGACAGCAAAGGGCAATCATAGTAAAAAAAAAAAAGGTATTGCATATGATGACAGGATCACACAATTAAAAAACAAACACAGCAGACAGAGAGCATGTCATCGAATTGACAAACATGAAATCCGATGACAGATTTTGTATTTCTTGCCGCAGTGTGGGTGGTAAAAGACAGTGCTTGGCATCATGTGACTACATGTCATAAACTCCAGACACCTGATCCATCCTGGGATTTGTGGTTTCTGTGTCTTGTCATACAAGTGTATTAGATCTGTCTCTACAAGAATACATTTTTGACCGTCTGTAAGAAAAAAAAGGCAGATTTTTTTAACTCTGATGGTAGGGTCGGATCTTTCACTAAGAATTGACAATTATCTTTAATGATTTTCTGTATTTCTTCTGTGTCATTGTGAATACTCTCCGACAGGGACGTATTTTTTGGTTGATTGTCATGTTGTTTGCATTTTGTTAATTCTGTGTTCAGTTTTCGGTTACTACTGTAGATACTCGAGTACACCGTTAGATTTTGGTGACAAAAATTTACCTTAAAATTGGAGGGGTCGCGTTATATTCGAGACATCTACATCGCGTGTAAAAAAAAAAAAACTTGACTTGCTCAGGGATCACAAGTCTCCCAGAAGTTCCGGTAGTCGCCCTGAATTGAATGTGGGCTTCCTGATGCCCGCAAACACTTCAGGAACTCCCAGATTCAGGAGAGATGGGATCCATCACGGTCAGAGGGCACGCCCGGATTAAGCCAATCATTCAAGATCGGCTTAAAACCGAGCATGCACCCTCGCTCCACGATGTGGTGGTTGATCCTGCCTGCTGGAGCCGGAGGTGAGAAAATGACACCTCCCGGCGTACTGGCTATTGGTGAATGATTCACTGGGTTGGTCATCTTGCTCCGCCAGCCATCTTATCGCAAGTAAAGAAGACGGGTGGCTGACGGCTTCATACTTAGTAACAACTACAATCATTCTAGAGCAGAGCACCCTGGCCTGAGGGGGAGCCTGTCTGTGTTAAGAGAAGTTCGAAGAATTTTAATTGTTTACCGGTACAGTATACTTCTATAATTTTGCTCCTCACGTTATATTCGAGTGTTGAGCATTCTCTCATTTCCACAATAAACCTCTATCCATCGCGTTATATTCGGGTCGCGCTATACTTGAGTATCTACGGGTATATCCTCGATTCTGGACCTTCTTCCAAATGAATCTTGATCTGTCCTTTGGCTTTATCTAAGTCAGAGTTGCAACAAAAGTTATGAATATGGAACAGTTTCAATTTAATTGAATGTAAGCTGTGGGCAGGGCTGGACTGGGACAAAAAAGCGGCGTTGGACTTCATCCATGAGAGTGGCCCACTCCGATATGCAAACACGCAGGGTCAGATTAAGAACTCTATGAGCTGGAGCTAAAGATTTTCTTTGGATTTTTTGGCATTTAGTGAAATGAAAGCATATTTTATGTTCTTTTAAATTGCATACAATTTCAGTGCTTTGTGTTTTGCTGAATTTCGACGCTCTTCGGTGATTCCATTTCACCGAAAATAAAGTGAATTCACTATTTAGTGACTGTTCATTGTGCTTTGCTAAAAAAGACACCTGCACATCCTGAATACATGGAGAAGACCCTATTACAGACACCCACACTCTAAAAACAGGAATGGAATTAATGGAAACCAGAATAGCGCCTGTCCTGTCTATGCGTGGTATGACTTGGGTGGTATGCAGGCACCAATCACCTGCACAACACAATACAGTACAGTTTATTATGGCACCAAACACAGCGCGCAAGGTATTCATAAATTTTAATTAAACACAGGCCAAGCGGAGACTCCATAAGGTTTAGAACTACAACTCCCATGATGCCAGATGGCTACCGGGTAGCAACAGCAGCAGCAACAATCCAAAAATTAAGAAATAGGATTTCTAAGGATGAAATAGGAAAGCATCAAAAGGAAATGTAGTTCACAAGGCTCTGGGGTGACCAGATTGGACAAATAGATCAGGAAATGATGTAAAGAGACAGTTTCATAGAGACTGAGGGGTTAATCCACCTCCCAGCACAGGTGGTGAAACAGAACACACAGAGTAAATACACAGGGTAACCGATTACTAAGCTTCCAGGTCCACTGACACCAGCCCAGGGCTGTAAGCACTGGCTCTGGGGCTGCTGTACTGACTACATTTCCCATGATCCCCAGACAGCTGCTTTCAACAAAGAGGGCAAGTAACACTGGAGTTTGGTGTAAATAATAACTAGACACCGGTAGGAGGAAATCAGGGAAGGCCTGCAAACTCACCGGCTGCACCATCATGCAGGGAGGGCGGCTTGTGGTGCCCTACAGCAGCGTTGGTGTCGTCGATAAGGTTCTGGGCAGGATCCTCACTCCCAGCCATTCTAGGCAGGCTCCTCAATCTGAGGCTCGAGTGGCTGCTCCCCCTCCTCTACCACCCCCAGCCGAGATCCAAATATGGCGCCCGTTAGCTGGTTAACCCTTTCTGAGGCCCCTGAGGGCACCCAACTATTCTGTGAGAAGGCAGTCACCGTGCACTGGGCACAGAGGGGTTAACTCTCTGCGTTCTCTGTAGCCGCTGCTTGGGGAGACGGGGCCCAGTCCAGGTGATTCCCAGGCCCTTATCCCGCAGGATGTCGGGGATGCAGATGAAGGCGTGCTGGTTCCGGAGGCAGCTCTCCATCTGCAGTGACTGGTTGCCCCGAAAGGTGGATGAGCTCCATCACCGGGTCGGACCAGTTACTGCCGCGCTCGTACTTTTGACCATGGAAATCCATGTCTAACACCACCATAAGGCACACAAAATATGGCCCCAGGCTCGGCCGCCAGCCAGGCCCAGGCTTGGAAGGCACCTCTGCCCACTGAGCCATCGGCCCACCGGGAATCTCCTGGTGGTCCCGATGGCAAGTACATGCCTGGCTGTGGGCGCCATCTACCTGCCAAATAGGTTATTACAGTATGAAATACATTGGGAATATTCCCAAATATTTCTTACAAAGTAATTTATTTTAAAAAAAAATTATTAAAAAAAACACTGGTTCCTGACAATGTTTTTTTGGAAAATACTTTGGTAGTAAAGGCGTTAAAGCTAAGCTGAAGTTGGTTTCAGATTTCAATTTAGATCTCTAATTAGTGCAGTTACTGACAATTACCTCTCCTTTTTTTCCCATAAACCGATAGCTCTAGCTTATTTATTGCATTTTTCTACTTTCTTTTTGTACTTTCTTTTATTTTAATAAATATTTGTCACTTCCATTACCCATATAAATCATATTTTATTAAAAAAATGAATTGTAGTTTAGCAAATAATGTTGTCTTTAGCATTTCACAAACAGTTTATTGTAGCAATCCAACAGCTTGCTTTGAGCTTAGAGGCAAAGCCGCTAATGAGGCAGAACTGGGTTATTCTATAGAAACCGACAGAATAATTAGACCTACATATTAAATATATGTACAGGTAGGCAGCTGCACTGCTAACAAGATGAAAATATATTCATATAATCTAGCCCCGAACTGAAACTCCTATCACTACTATCACTCAGCGTTGGTTTTGGGACCATGGCAGTCAAGCTGTAAATAATTACATTGTAAAATAATCCATCATTACATCATTATAAATTCTGCCTCTGATCACAAAGGATATCACTTTAAGCATTTAAGATCAAAAAGGAGATGTCTAGAGATTTATCCTAACTTAATCAGGTGAGAATACAATCTATATCAGTGTCTAACAGTTGTTATATTATATTGTTTATTTCTGTCTCTGCATATTCCCTTTCACACACGTTATATGTATTTCAAATTATCACAATCTTGCCAAAACATGAACAAAAATAAAAATCGATATTAACGAAAGTGTACCCACAATCCAAAATAAAACTCATATAACCAGGACATTCTTATAAGGTCACTATGCTCACCCCGATCGCTTTAGCTTTTTAATGTGGTCAAACTTTGTGGAGTGACCCTTCCTTCTTCCCCCTCCGACCAATGTCATTACGGAGATATTCATGTATGAAGAGGAGGAGTTTCCTTGACCAGCACAACCAACATCATGCAGATTGAATTTGAATATCCCACCTTTCGGTTACGAAGTGGGTCACCGATGATGTCTGCACTCTCTGCATGGTGACATCATCCTGTCTCTGAACGCCAGCAGTGTTCTGGGAGACAGAAGTCGATGGATTGGTTCTGCACGTGCACGATTATCACCAGTCCATCGTTCTATGCAGTTACAAGAGAGGCGCAATTTGTGTTAAAATGTGCATTTACATTTATTTGGAAACCCTGAGCGGAAATGCAGGAGTAGGAAGGAAAGAAGGAACGATGAAGTAACAACCACAAGAGGAGGAGCTACTCGATGACAGGGTATCAAAGTAAAGCTAGGCTTAACCATAACTCGGGGAGGAGTTCGCCTGCCAGGCCAGCGCCAACCATTCTACCAATCAAAAGCGTGTTCATATTATTATTATTATTTTTTATTGTCATCATTTATATAGCGTCCACAGTTTCCGCAGCACTTTACAATAACCAAAGGGAACGAAATACATATAAACAGACATAGGATGGAAACTAGAGGTGCAGAGGGCTGGGCTCATAGGAGTTTACAGTCTAGAGGATGAAAGGAACCTGCTAACAAAGTATGACTGCAATGGATTCTAGTCTATATCTGAGAGAAAGAAAGAAAAAAGGGGACATTTTACAATGGGGGAAGATCTACTACAGCTGCATTTGCCACCCGAGTATGAAATGCGGACCAGGTTCGGTAAGTGTCCCAGTAATACCGTCAAAGAAGATGGTCAGGGGTTTTATCGTCTTGCAAAGCCACCAAAAGATCAATGGCTCTCAACGTCTCCACCATCTCAGCTCAATCCTTAAAACTAGGTACTGTCGTGGACTCCAATGCAGGGGCACAAACGTCTAGCAGCCAGGATGAGGCATTGGGCAACGGACTTGCGTAACTGACGCCCAGGGCCCGGTAGTTGTAGCAACAGGTATATGGTTGGCGAAAATAACACGGTCAGCTCTGTTGACCTCTGTAATCAGAGAGGTGCGAAATATTTTGGGCAACTGAAATTAATTTTTGCATTCATCCTAAGAGCCTCAAATGTCCAGTGACGCGCTACTTAATTATGTTTTAATTAAACCCTTTGAATTTAAAGTATTTTAAAAATCATTTTGTATTTTATCTCTGATTTATTATACTTGCAGCATGCTTGGCTATTCTTTTTCTCTCATCCTGAGGTGATTTTGCTACTGCAGGCAGCCAAGCTATTAGATAGATCATCTCAAACGAATTACTAGTTAGACTCTCTATTCACTTTCAGTTTGTTGCCGAGTATAATAATTCACCTCATGACTTCCTTCACTTTGATTTACTGCATCGGTTTGCTATGTTATTTTCTCTTTCCAGTTTGCCGTACTTATTTTGGTAACTATTGTATTAAAGCCTTAAGAGTAGCTTTGGGATCTAAGAAAAATATGAAAGGTAACCGTAATGTTTTATGCATTGTGTTCATTCCGTGAATGATGTGTGATTATTTCATATCTAGAGGTATAAAAAAAATCACCGCACTGCATAATTTGCTATTAAAATGTTATATATATATATATATATTGGTGATCAGGGTGAAGCCCTGAATATATAAAAATACTTTAAGTCTGTTGAAGTGTGCCAAAAAGACACCAAAGTAAACTGGAAAGTGGACTTATGTTGCCGAATTCCAGCTAGCGGGGCATACTAGCATGTCCCACCAGCGTTAAAGCCCTCCCGCCGGGCACAACCCACCCGGCGGTAAAGGGTTAATAAGTTGTTATGGACAAGAATATGTATCTGCTTTAATAATATTCAAAGGCCTAGAAAAATGCTCATTTAAGTTTAATATGTCTTTAAAAGATGATTAATACAATTGTCTTTTTAGAGAGAATCAAAATATATCTTGCGTAACTCCGCTGTTTCGACAGAATAAGCTAACCACAAAGTCATGAGGAGTCTTATTCCGGTATCAAGCCACCCTGCATCCTAGAACAGAACATCCACACACACCCATGATGGAGAAAAATGGCTGACACTTGTCGATGACGCATGATACCTTGACCTTTTGAAATATCTGATATTTGATTCTTATATAGTTAATAAAATAATCTGTATGTGTATAATTTTATGCTGAAGTTGATCAAAATGTTAAATTGACTCCCACTCGCTTACTCACCAAACGGCTATAAAACATGTATCGAAATCTAATAAAAGACAGAGAGATCACTGGCTTTGTCCAGAGAGGCTGTGGCCTGTGTGATTTCTTTAAGTGCGCACCTTAACTTACCTGATTTCTCCACCGATTAGAACAGAGACTGGCATCCGAAGGAAGAGGATATTGTCCTCCATCACAAAGTTAATATACACTGACCTCACAACTTCAGACTATAACATCCATCATTTAATTACAGTTACAAGTATTTATAGAGCGCCAACAAATTCTGAAGCGCTGTACAGGTGAGACAGAATAACAAATATACATACACGTTAAACACACAGAGCAGTCGGAGAGATGACCCTGCTTCAGAGGTTACAATCTCCCATTTATCTCACTTTCCAAATCGGCTATTTTGGCCTAGAATTTTCACTTCTCCAAAAGTTCTCCAGAGTTTCACCTTTCTCTGAATAACCATGTAGGTGAGGGTAATAGATTATCAGGGTTATTCAAAGAGAATCGAAAAGTCACCGCACGTACAGGGACTTTTCGTTCTTCAATTCGGTGCAATTTTGGCGACCCTGCAGTGTATTCAGCAAGCACCACAGGGCCGTCGTAATGCAGGGAAAAGTCACCGCAAACCCGCCAAAAACTCACAGCAAAACTCGGCGAACGCTCACCGAAACCCGCAAAAATCATCTGGATTAACCCCGCCAAAGACACGCCGGAAAAACCCGAGCAGGAGCCGATTACAGCGTAGAGCAGCCGCCAAAAAAACCCGACACCGCAGACGAATAGAGTGAAAAAAAAAACAGTTTGCTTGAATGTTGGAAAAAAAGAAAAACGCTATTTGCAAAGAAACCACAGAACAAAAATGTCTGAAATTCACATATAAGATCCAATGAATGATAATAAAAAGGGCTGTTACAGAAAAAAGAAAAAACAAACGGAAAAAAAATGTTTGCAAAAAAATCCCAAAAAATGACTAAAAGATCCTAAAAAAATCTATAAATAAAGAGACGGCAGAATATCATAATCAACGGTTTATTAGATATTGGATTAAAACGGGAATATTTTTAACATTGAAGCCTATGGGATTCGCCTGAATAATCCTGTCGAATGAAATGCACCGAATGGCAGGGCATTTCGGCAACTTTTCACTGCTGGTTTTTGTTCTCTGAATAGACGAAGCATTGCTTCTCTATGGGGATTTCACTGCCCTCGAACAGGCGCCATATGTGCAGGTAATTCGCCAACATTTGGCGAACTGCCTGCTCTATGGATAGCCGAATGGCCAGGAAAGGTAACCGAACTCTGAATTTCAGCGTTCGTTACCTTTCGCCAGCAATTCAGATCTCTTTGAATAACCCTGTATGTGAAGTAGCAGGATGCGTGTGGGCTGTGCGGGAAGATGGATCAAGAAATGTTTAACGGGGGAATCATGGAGTGAGTTTATAGGATTCTCTAAAGTAATGTGTTTACAGAGACTTCTTGAATTTACCAACAGCGCCCAAAGCTGCTCTATCCTATTCGAATGCTACCGATTATACTACAAAAAAAATGTAGAAAAAAGATGGAAAAGAGCTAAATAAAACCTTCCAGTAATATATATTGTTGTGGAAAAAAATAAGAGTATTAATGCTCACTCTACAGTAAAACAAATCCAGTAATCCTCAGGAGTGAACAATGGAATGAAAATGAGACATTTTTGGTCCTCAGCCGGCAATGGATGGTTTCTTCAAGAGCAGCCATTGACATTCCTGAGAATTTTCCTTTAGTCAATGGGATGGATTCAAAATGAAGATCAATGAGGCTCGCTGGCTTAACCCTTACTGGTGTAAAGTTGAGGACTTTAATGCATGCGCGGTTTGCTCAGTCGTCCAACTGCTGTTTTTTCCCTTTGTATAATTTTGCAATTTATACAGGAAAATAAGCTCTTCTGATCCAGGACAATTATCAGTGCATTATCAGTGCCCTCCTGTGTTATCCACATGTATATTAAAACTTTAGAGTGTATACAGGGAAAAGGGACAATAATCTGCTAACAATGTACACATGTAAGAGAAAGAGTACATTGTTAGTACATTTTTGTCCCTCCCCCTATACACTCTACCTATCCGAAGGTTACCCCCACTTTCACTTGGGAAGGTGCAATTGATTGAAACAACTCCTGACGGCTGATCCTTTTCAACTTAATGGTCAATTCCACTTTACTATTATATTAAAACTTTAGCATATACGTTATTTCACATATCTCTAAGAATCATACATTTTACTATTACTATTGTTCACTATTAACCCCTTCACTACCAATTGATTAAAAAAAAACACATTGTCAAGAACCAGAGTTTTTTTGAAAAATCATTTTAAATTAATTATACATTAGGAAATATTTGGACATATTCCCAATGAATTTCTTACTGCACTAACATATTTGGCCAGTAGATGGCACCGTCTACTGCCAAACTGAGTTACAGCTGTTGCAGTGAACCATGGGCTGCAACTTTATCGGCTTGCT
This sequence comes from Leptobrachium leishanense, assembly GCA_009667805.1. Classification (NCBI taxonomy): domain Eukaryota; kingdom Metazoa; phylum Chordata; class Amphibia; order Anura; family Megophryidae; genus Leptobrachium; species Leptobrachium leishanense. Next base: position 24,019,965 of record CM019071.1, on the reverse strand, counting down.
GAATGTCCGATGTCAGGGCATTCAGTTAGCTGATTTTTTTAGACAGAGTTTTAGCTCTTTGGGCATTATGCCCACAGGGCTAAAACTTTGGGGGCACCTTCTGCAGCCCAAAAGCAAATGAAATTTGTTTGCAGCAAATTAATTTCATTTGATTTTTGGCTGCAGAGCTGCAGATCAAGATATCTCAATATCGTGGCACCGGATGGTGCCTGTAAAGCCCGAGATATCTCAATCTCGGTAGTGAAGGGATTAAAAGCAAAACAACGACAGTTATCATATGTGTAACCTGCATTATTTCATTTACATGTCCTGTACCTCTGTATCTTATTCCTTTTAAATATGTCCTCTGGTTTTGTTTAACTTTGGGAAAGGTTTCCTTTCAAATATAAGCTCATAACCCTAAAAAAAACAGCTGGAAGTTACCTTTAAGGTTATTCTTTTACTGCCATTGTTAAGCATTGTTGCAAACTGTGGCAAAAATTGCCGTTATAGCAACTGCAAACAACCTTTGTTGATCCGGATAGGGAGATACAAAGAATGTCAGGCAATTTTTTTTTATCAATTAATTTCTCTAAAGATCACCAAAATTTAACATGGTTGCAACAACGCAAAACAATGGCGGTTAATGGATAACCCACCATGTTGAAATTCAATAATAATTTGTTTTGACCCAAACTTTGCAAGCTACGTATTCATTTAATTTGTTACATGTTCTGAGTTGTTTTATAACTTTCATTAACATCCTTATGCGTTTTAATCCCAACGCGCAATATCCAGTCTCTGGTTAAAATTATTTATTTAACATTCAATATATTTGCTTACATTTCTGCAGTAGTATAGGCTGAACGCTGGACTTAAAGCGAATAATTATAATTTAATGGCCATTAGCTACTTTCAGTAAGCTGACGTAAATCTGTGGGAGAAAAAAAATCAAAGTATAATAAAAAATGAATCAAGGATGAAATTAAGTAATTTAAAAACCTGCAATCTTGGCATTTCTGAATATAGAAGGCATTTTTATTCTTCTAAAACTAATAAAGAGGGACTGGAATAATCAGTTTCAAATGTAACATTAACATTATACACTAATTTACTACGTGTTATCTGTGACTACAAACAGGCACTTTGTTCTGTACCATGGACAATGTAAATGTTTTATGTTCCCAAAAAATTTAGCTTCTTCACTACAAAGTGATTTTCAAAACAAATTGGAAAAAAAAATTATTTAAATTATACAGTAAGAAATATTTGGGTATATTCCCAATGTATTCTTTACTGTAATATACTAGGCAGATATCACCACCTATTGGCCAAATGGAGTTACTGCAGGTAGAACTGCAAGGTTATGTGCATCAGCTTGGAGAAAGCCTGTGATATCGGGACATTCCCTAGCTGATTTTAAACAGTTATAGCACCTTGGACATTATGCCCACAGAGCTAAAACTTTGAGGGTACCATGTGGAGCCCAAAAGCTAAGAATTTAATTTGCAACAAATGAATTTCATTTGCATTTGCCCTGCCCTGCTGCAGATCGAGATAACTCAATATTGGGCACCTGATGGTACCTTTGAACACCTGAGTGATCTCCATCTCGGGAGTAAAGGGGTTAAAGCTGAAATATGTAATACATTTAGGGCTCTATTACAATCTGGGCGTTAAAACGCGGGCGCAAGGGAGGAAAAACTGCGAATGGAATTTTGCCTTCCTAACCCAGTTTAGTGGTAGGAGAAGGGAGATTAAGAATGCCCTCAGTAAATGTTGGCCTATCCTCCAAAATGATCAGGTTTTGGCTAAACATTTACCAGGTTTTCCAAAACTGATTTTTAAAAAAGCTAATTCCATCAAAAACATTTTGGTGCCAAGTGTTTTACCAATAAATAAAAATTCGGTACTAGGGGAAACTGCAACACCTCCAATGTGATTTATCTCGTACAATGTGGGTGTGGAGCCCAATATATAGGGAAAACTAAGAGAAAGTTGAAGGCGCACATATATGAACACTTTTATAACATAAGAAAATGTAGTGATAAGCATAGTGTCCCTAGACACTGTTGCAAATGCCCTTTGTTCAGCTTTACCACGTTCATGTGGATGGGGATCGAAAAAGTTTCACAAAATTGGAGGGGAGGCGATGTTGCTAAATCTTTATCCCAAGCAGAGACAAAGTGGATTTTTTATTTGGATACGTTGAAACCTCCGGGTTTAAATGTAGATATAGATCTTCAATCTGTACTATAGAGTGTATGATTCTTAGAGTTTTCTCCCTCTCTTTCTCTAACTCTCTATAATATCACGTTAGATACTGGTTCTTATTTTTATGGTTGGGGCACCGAAATTATTTATTGCGTCTGATATAGATATGTATCATCATTGGATATGTGTTCTGTCACCATATTTTGTTGTTTTTTAGGTTCCTCAATTGTCATTCCTTCCACCACAATAAAATTATTGGGCATATGATTGCAGTGGTTTTATAAATATATATGCATTTGACACTGTTGCCCACACTCTGCATATTGGGTTGTGCAGAGTATGCCCATTTCCAATATGGACGCTCGAGTAAGTCGGCGTCACTTCCGGAGCGCCCAGTGAGGCTGCCGGGAGATGAGACCGCCTCTAATGCGTTACACGTGAATAGGGCTTATCTGTGGACTTTAATGGACTATTTAAGAGAACGTTATTTGTTTGCAAGTCAGCTCATGAGGAAGTCGTGAAGACGAAACGCGTCGAGCTGACTTGCTTTTGTTTGGTTGCTATATTCTCCCGGTATTCACGTCTGGATTGGATGCTCTAAAGTCGGGTCCTGAAAGCGAATTCTAAAGCTTGAAACCATCTTACAGCAGAACCGTCTTAACATCACGGAGGTTATCCTGGCCAGTCCATCCTGAGAGACCTTTCCATTGACTACGATCCCCAGAGACACGGTGACTATCGGATGTTGATTTTAATATGCTGTTTTGCACACTTTTAATTCATTGTGTGCCACTGCCTTTGTGAGTGGTTCCTTTGTAGGTTTTATTGCTTGTATTAAATGCCCTACAGTTATACGCTATGATGTGTCTGTATGTCTTATATGTTTTTAGAGATAAAGTACTTGCCACTCTACAAATCAATGGTTCCATCTAGGAAGTACTGACCCTTTTCAAGGTTGTATATACTGCATGCTCCAATTGTGTGTGTGTGTATTCTGATCTATAGCACATTGTTGTGGAGAAGTGCTGTGAGCTGCAGTTTTAGGCTTTTGGGTCTTCACATTTCACTATCTGTCTGTTATTGAAAAATATTAAAAGGACACTTAAAACAAACATGAGAAAACCATTATATCATATGTGCTCATATGAAATGCCTACAACAAGAGATTTTTGGTTACATACGATGGCCATTACAAGTGTAAGTCTACTCTTTTTTGTTGCAGTACTTAAAACACATGTGTTTTGATTTTATGGTTCAGTTTTTTGGCCCCACCTTTTGCGACTTAATTACGACCTCTACCTAGTCCTTTCTCCACTGTTTCTTTTTATTTTTGTCCCGTGCGTTTTGTTATGTAATGTTCTGCTGAGTGCTCTTGAGCCTATTCTGTCGGCCCTGCGTGGCCGCCCCCATGTTTGATTTCGTGAGTCTCTTTATATAATTCTATGAATAAAGAATTTAAATAAATAAATAACTTTGGACGGTCATTAAAAAGTACGATTCCTCCACCCTGGTGCCATGCTATAACAAGCTGCAAAATATTCATAAAACAGAATATTAACAGCAAATAAACAAACAAAACAAAATATCTCTGCATAAGTTACAACGTGAAATACTAAAAGCAATGAGATTTTTTTCTGACATATATCCCAAGAATTGATTTTCAAATTCAAGATATGTCAGTCATTCAGTGAATTTAATAAAATAATAAAATAAAAACATTCATGTGTTAGCAAGTGAGTCCAAAGGCTGGCTTCGGTTCAGTAACTTAGTTTAAGCTTCCTAATTCAACATCAATCTAAAGTGAACTCAACCATACCTTTTAGTGATATTTTTAAAATATGCCCAGAGTTTGAGCAATCACATATGAGTCAGAGCGATTCCATTTTATTTTTTTTGGTAAAAAAAAAATCAATATGTATTCCTCAATGCTGCCTGAAAATAAAAAAATAATGAAATTATACAAACTGCACGCAATGCAGACTTCAGGCTTTTTGAAGTATAAACCACCTATGACTTCACTTTTATCTCGGATTCTAATATAGAACCTTTTTACGATAACATAACAAGGCATGAAATAACAGTCTGGCCGTGGACAATACAAAGTTGTAATGCAGCAGAAAGTCTAAAATTGACATCATGCTATTGCCGTTTGTGACTTACAAGGTCTCATAATAAATGTAGATTGGAATTACCCCTCTGAATCAGAATGAGGCCATAGCGTATAGAGCCATAGAAACTAAGCCATCCTGTTTCCTGGGCAACGGAATGCTGGGAAATATCAGCATCTAGGTGACAGTGTGGCACCTACTCTCTTTAGTATCGTACATTCTTTCTACAGTCTTGAGTTTTTGAGAAAGTATTTTACCAGGAAGGATACATTGAGATTTCTCTCGTTTTCAAGTATGTCCTGGGTGTCTTGCCCAAGGACACTTACTGGAGAGGTGCTCCATCCAGGATTCAAACCTGTGTCTCCACAGTCATAGAGCAGTGATGTTACCCTACTCCACCCAGCCGGTACTTGATTGTTTCTATCATTTTTAACAATCTCGCAAGGGTTGAACATTGTGATTCCTTTCCAAGATAGCGTACTCAACACTAAAACACTATAGATCTTGATTGGTTAGCCAGACATCCCATTCCCAACCTGCAAAAAATCATTTCAAGGAAGCTGATCGCCTGCTCGCCCCCTCCCCTTTTGATGGTGTTTTTGATGAGGGTTTTTTCCCCACAATTTTTTTTATTCAAACAAAAATTTAAAGTAATTGGAAAATTTATAATTCATAATTATATAAAATAGATAAATCATAAGGATATAATAAGTCCCAGAAAAGGTATGGGAGGATTCTAGATCAAATCTGAGTGGCTTAAATATTTTATTAGATATATATTTTGGATATTTTAGATATATATCTCTCACACACACACAATTAAGATTAACCTCTCTGAGATCACAAACACAGTCAGAATTTAACCCTTCTGAAGCTCACAAACACAGTCAGGATTTAACCCCTTTGAGGCTCACAAACACAGTCAGGATTACCCCTCTGCGGGTCACAGACGCAGTCAAGATTTAACCCCTTTGAGGCTCACAAACACAGTCACGTTTAAATGTTTCTCTCATATCTCCTCTGTCTCATCTTTTTTCCAAGCTATACATAGAAACATAGAAATGTCGGCAGATAAGAACCTTTCGGCCCATCTAGTCTGCCCAATTACATGGATACTTTACCTGGATTTATCTTTTGTTTAGGATAGCCTTATGCCTATCCCATGCTTGCTTAAATTCAATCACTGTTTTGGCCTCTACCACTTCAACTGGAAGACTGTTCCATGTATCCAGCACCCTCTCAGTAAAATAATGCTTCCTGATGTTACTTTTAAACCTTTGCCCCTCTAATCTAAGACTATCAGGGTAATTCAAAGAGATCCGAATTGCTTGAGAAAAGTAACCGAATGCTGAAAATTACCTTTCCCGGCCATTCGGCTATCCAGAGAGCAGGCAATTCGCCAAATCCTGGCGAATTGCCTGCACATACGGTGCCTGTTCGGTGCCTGTTTGAGGGCAGTGAAAACCCCATGTAAAAGCACTGCTTCGGCTATTCAGAGAACGTGCCAGCAGTGAAAGGTTCCCCTAATGCCCTGCCATTCGGTGGTTTCATGCGGCAAATTTATTCAGGAGAATCCCATAGGCTTCAATGTTAAAAATATTCCCGATTTAATTCAATATCTAATAAACCGTTCATTATAAAATTCTGCAGTAAAGAGTCTCTTTATTTATAGATTTTTTAGGATATTTTAATCATTTTTCTGAATTTTTTTTTTTCAAAGTCCGATTTTTTTTATTTCTTTTTAAGTTTACTTATTTTTTCTGTAACAGCCCTCTTTATTATCATTCCCTGGACCTCATATGCCAATTTCAGACATTTTCGCTCAGTAGTTTCTTTGCAAACAGCGTTTCACTTTTCAATCATTCATGCAAACTATTTTCCTAATTTATTCACTTCTGCGGTGTCGGCTTTCTCTGCTTTCTCCAGAGGCTTCGGCTGCGTGTGATCGGCTCCTGCTCGGGTTTTCCGTGGTATTCGGCAGGTTAATCCAGATGTTTTTGAGGGTTTTCGGCGTGCATTCGCTGGGTTTTGCGGTGAGTTTTCGTCGGGTTTGCGGTAGCTTTTCCCTGCAATTCGGGGACCCTGTGGTGCTTGCTGAATACACCGCAGGGTCACCGAAATGGGATCGGCAAAAGGAACCGAATTGAAGAGAACGAAAAGTCACCGAATGTGCGGTGACTTTTCGAATCTCTTTGAATAGCCCTGTATGTCCCTGTTGTTTTGCTACTTTGTTTCCTTTTAAATATACTCCCTTCCTCTACCTTGTGGATTCCCTTTATGTATTTAAATGAAAAATTGGAATCTATCTCAATCGTTTTTAGACATTTTGGAATAATGTTACATTTTACAATATGGTTAGGAATACACCTTTAAGTATGATAAGTTTTGACAGAAACAATTTAGAAAGCATCATTTGCATCTAGCTAGGAGGAATACACGAGGAAGATGGGATTTGAACCCATGCATGCAGAGCACAATGGATTAGCAGTCCATCGCCTTAACTACTCTGCCACCTCATCACCTTTTACTTTAACCCCTCTGAGGCTCACAAAGTCAGGATTTAACCCCTCTGAGGCTCACAAAGAAACACAGTCAGGATTAACCCCTCTGAGGCTCACAGACACAGTCAGAATTAAACCCCTTTGAGGCTCCCAAGGAAACACAGTCAGGATTAACCCCTTTGAGGCTCACAAACACAGTCAGGATTTAACCCCTCTGAGGCTCACAAAGAAACACAGTCAGGATTAAACCCTTTGAGATCACAAACACAGTCAGGATTAAACCCTTTGAGGCTCACAAACACAGTCAGGATTAACCCCTCTGAGGCTCACAAACACAGTCAGGATTTAACCCCTCTGAGGCTCACAAAGAAACACAGTCAGGATTAACCCCTTTGAGGCTCACAGACACAGTCAGGATTAACCCCTCTGCGGCTCACAGACACAGTCAGAATTAAACCCCTTTGAGGCTCCCAAGGAAACACAGTCAGGATTAACCCCTTTGAGGCTCACAAACACAGTCAGGATTTAACCCCTCTGAGGCTCACAAAGAAACACAGTCAGGATTAACCCCTCTGAGGCTCACAGACACAGTCAGAATTAAACCCCTTTGAGGCTCCCAAGGAAACACAGTCAGGATTAACCCCTTTGAGGCTCACAAACACAGTCAGGATTAACCCCTCTGAGGCTCAGAAAGAAACACAGTCAGGATTAACCCCTCTGAGGCTCAGAAAGAAACACAGTCAGGATTAACCCCTCTGAGGCTCACAAAGAAACACAGTCAGGATTAACCCCTCTGAGGCTCACAAACACAGTCAGGATTTATCCCCTTTGAGGCTCACAAACACAGTCAGCCCCCTCTGAGGCCACAGTCAGATTCACTCAGCTATGTCCCCTAGATAGAATGATACTTAAATGTGCAGCCGATCGCAACGGCTATTAGAGCTCTCCAGCCGCCAGAGAAAAGGAGATGGTGATTCGAGCAGTGACGACGCAGACAGAGATTGTGAGGAGTTTGCGTGATGATGTCCCCCGTCCGCAACGACGGGTGGCGTCTGTGAACACTTCCGGGGCGGGCTGACTATCGGCGGATGTGGAGGACCCCGAGAGAAGAGCCTCATCCTGGTCAGGATGGAATTAAAAGAGAGAGAGGCAAAAGCCAGACGACTTGTCGTGCCATAAGTAAATTAGTTTCCTCCATGCATGATAGGTTCTTGTGATCCGTGAGGCTCATTATCAGTGTTTGAGTACCATGAAAAAGATGTCTTCGTTCCTTGAGGGCCAACATGATCGCAAGTTGCTCCCTATCTCATACCTCCCTTCAGTTACTGTTAGTTTTTTTGTCAGTTTTAATAGTAACGGATATACCCTGGAAAATGTTTCAAAATCTGACTTTTCTGCAATATTATAAAATAGTATATATTTGACAATGCTATGTAGAAGCACCTTTGGAAACTTTAAATTCAGCGACATCCGGCACATACAGAAAAAGTGCAACATTTCGAGGATCTCTTGTATTTAAATATTTAATCCAAAGTAATAGTAGTATTCATTAGCCGTACTGCTGCAGACACTGGTTCATTGCCTTTTCCATATTCCTGTTCTTTAACTATTATTAACATAGGAATTGCCTCTCAGAGCGATGAATCCACAAGCACCGGCCATGAAACTTTTAATAAGAGATTCCCAGGAAGGTTACACATGATTGTTCTTACCTATATTTCAAATTAGAAGAATATGAGTGCGCGAGACAGAACATCATACCGCTTAATATTTTATTCGGCACTAGACTTGATGTATGTTTTTAAAGGTTTCTCTGACCTTATCGATCACATGCTCATCTGCACTTTTTTTCTCAAGCAAAAAGAATAGAAATCAATAATACCACCAGGGGTGAATAGAGTGAATGGTCCTAAATAGGAAGCACGTTTCTACTTTTGTAGCTAATCATTTTTTATCTATATCTTACAACTTCCAGCTCTATTAACCTGTTATTCCATTCTCCGGTACTTGATCGGTGCCTTTGACCCAACAAGTCTACTGGAAGTACGGAAGACATAAAAAAGAAAAGTCTTATAAATGAAGACAAATAGATTCTCATGGCTCTTTTTTTTAAATATATATGTATTTGCATATGGCTTACCCTAAGCATTAAGGCTAGGGTCAGACGAAAGCATTTTTCCCCGCGAACGTGAAAAAGTGCGTCCGAACGCATTGACGTATTTTATCACGGAATGCGCAAAAACGGACAGACGACGCGCATTTTCGGGCGTGATTTTGTACGGATTGTCAATAAAACTCTTTTTGCGTCTGGAAGTTATGTAGGCTGGACATTAGCAGCGTCTGACATCTCCTAATCACGCAAACACGCCGCTATGCCGCAGCCGCGCACTCAGTACGTCAGTACTAGCGGTTCAGCGTTCTCAAAAAAATGCGTTCAAATTCCACTTGCGTTGCACGGCCGGACTTTTGTGCGGCCGTACATCGTATATTGTCCGTCATTGCCCGTCATCTGCTGCTAGTGCGGCCATAATTATGTGCGCCAGAACGCACGTTAAAAGTGCGCTGGTCTGACCCCAGCCTAAGGGCACTATTCCCTGTTCACAGTAAAGGGGAGATGCTAAGTGTGACGATCTGGGCCCCTGGTGCCCCCTCTGATATATGTGAACATTGCCCTTTAAGTTCTGGACTTTCGTTTCATTTTGGGACTTCTCGCCTTGGTGCCTCACCTGGACTCAATTGTTCTAAATTAACTATGTTTTTAAGGAGGCATCACCCTAGGAAGGGCGCTGCCTCATTTTGATCTGATTCATTTTTATCTAAGCCTCATTTTGATCTGATCTCAGAGCTCACTCCTGCACTTCATGTCATTCCTGGTTAGGTGCAGTTTTGCTTCTGGATTTCCTGTCTGATTTCAGGTTACTCTCTAGGACTTCTGTGTTAGGTTCATTCTTAGCAATTCCCCTGCTTAGATCTGTTAATTTACTGGACTCCCTTTTACTGCACCAATTCCACACCAGAAGCTTTATTAGCGGTTGGGCATGGAACGAATTGTTGGTGGAGCCCGATACCAGCAGTGGCACCATCACTGCCATAGGTATTGGCTCCTGGAGTCCATCGGACTACATGAAGCCCAGCGCAGGAGCACAGGAACTACCGATGAAGTGCAGGGGGCAGAGGGAATTACTTGTTCCCACTCTCCCGCTGCTCGGGGTGAGAGGAAGCAGTGGATCATGCCACCCTGTCCACCACAGGATGAGATGCCACAAAAGTGATTTTTTTTTTTAGGGGGTCACCCCTTACAGTTTTAACCCTTTCGCTGCTGAGGCATTTCACGCCTCTGTGCTGAGCTCATTTTTACCTGTTTCGCTCATCATGTTTAAACATTTTGAAGCCTTATTTTAGTATATGACCCAGACATATTATATATCGTTCTTTCCGGCAGACTCGGCAGATTCATAATATGTCATTATTATATGTATACGTCATGCCCTGTCTGTATAACAAAAAATGCAATAAAATTAGAATTTTCAATAATTCACAACGTGTAAAGTGTTTTTTTCACATTTTAACCACTTCGATGCGGAGGACGCACTCAGCGCGTCCTCCGCATGGCTCCTGCTGTGCTGAGGACGCGCTGAGCGCGTCCTCCCTTTGGGGTCAGCGTTCGACCGGGTTCCGGCCGATCGCTGGCCCCCCCGGTGCGGGCTGACATCCTCGATGTCAGCCCAGCATCCGGAACCGCCGCCGGTGAAATTAGGTGTCATCGCGGCAGCGCGATGACACCTAATTCAGGCGCCCCCCCCGCATGTGCGGAGGAGGCGCCTGAAAGGGAGGGGGGAGGTCCTTCGGACCTCTCTCCCTCCCGATCGGCAGCGTTGCAGGGGTTAACCCAGGCACCATTTGGAAGGGCACAGCCTGTCCTTCCAAATGGTACCTGGCATTAACCCCTGGGGAGCTGGATCACGAATCGGCGCTGAAAAGCGCCGGTTCGTGATCCTATCCCGGAGCTGGCCGACATCTTGGATGTCGGCCAAGCCTCCGGGAACTCCCCCTGAGGACTGGCGTCATCGTGCATAGCACGATGATGCCAGTCCTGGAGTTAACCCCTAACTGCCACCAACGGTGGAGATAGGGAGTTCATTGGAACTCCCTATCTCCCGATCCGTGGCAGCTAGGGGTTAACGTTTGGTATTGTTGGATCGGCCAGAGCATGGCCGTTCCAACGATACCAAATTCGAATGTGAAAAAAGTTTGTAAAAATAAATAAATAAATAAAATAAAAATAAAAAAATATTTTAAAAAAAATTATAAAAAAAAATAAACACTTTTTTTTTCTTTTTTTTGGTTTGTTAATGCAGCAATATTGTTCCCATTTCAATTATAATGTGAACAATGATGCTGCACTAAAGATTTCTGTATGCGGTGCGTTTGTTAAAAATCGTGTAATTTTCCCCAAAACAAAATGTAACGAGACCCCATCTCTAATTTTTTTAACAAGCGCACCCCATACAAAATATAACCGCAATTGCTCGCATGTTAAAATGTGGAAAAAAACCACTTTACACGCTGTAAATTATTGAAAATTCATATTTTATTGCATTTTTTGTTATAATATACAGACAGGTCATGACGTATACATATAATAATGACATATTATTAATCTGCCGAGTCTGACGGAAAGAACGATATATAATATGTCTGGGTCATATACTAAAATAAGCCTTAAAAACACGTTTAAACATGATGAGCAAAACCGGTAAAAATGACCTCAGCACAGAGGCGGGAAAAGCCTCAGCAGCGAAAGGGTTAACATGAGAGCGATTGCGGTTATATTTTCTATGGGGTGCAACGGTGGAGATAGGGAGTTCATTGGAACTCCCTATCTCCCGATCCGTGGCAGCTAGGGGTTAACGTTTGGTATTGTTGGATCGGCCAGAGCATGGCCGTTCCAACGATACCAAATTCGAATGTGAAAAAAGTTTGTAAAAATAAATAAATAAAATAAAAATAAAAAAATATTTTAAAAAAAATTATAAAAAAAAATAAACACTTTTTTTTTCTTTTTTTTGGTTTGTTAATGCAGCAATATTGTTCCCATTTCAATTATAATGTGAACAATGATGCTGCACTAAAGATTTCTGTATGCGGTGCGTTTGTTAAAAATCGTGTAATTTTCCCCAAAACAAAATGTAACGAGACCCCATCTCTAATTTTTTTAACAAGCGCACCCCATACAAAATATAACCGCAATTGCTCGCATGTTAAAATGTGGAAAAAAACCACTTTACACGCTGTAAATTATTGAAAATTCATATTTTATTGCATTTTTTGTTATAATATACAGACAGGTCATGACGTATACATATAATAATGACATATTATTAATCTGCCGAGTCTGACGGAAAGAACGATATATAATATGTCTGGGTCATATACTAAAATAAGCCTTAAAAACACGTTTAAACATGATGAGCAAAACCGGTAAAAATGACCTCAGCACAGAGGCGGGAAAAGCCTCAGCAGCGAAAGGGTTAACATGAGAGCGATTGCGGTTATATTTTCTATGGGGTGCACTTGTTAAAAAAATTAGAAATGGGGTCTCGTTACATTTTTTTTGGGGAAAATTACGCGATTTTTAACAAACGCACCCCAAACAAAAATCGTTAGTGCAGCATCATTGTTTGCATTATAATTGAAATGGGAACAATATTGCTGCATTAACAAGGCAAAAAAAACAAAAAAATTCTACATGGTCAGGTTTGGTATCACTGGAAAGGCCATGCTCTGGCCGATCCAACGATATCAAACATTAACCCCTAGCTGCCACGGATCGGGAGATAGGGGGTTCCAATGAACCCCCTATCTCCACCATTGCTGGCAGCTAGGGGTTAACTCCAGGACTGGCGTCATTGTGCTATGCACAATTACGGCAGTCATTGGGGGAGTTCCTGGAGGCTTGACCAACATCCAAGATGTCTGCCAGCTCCGGGAGAGGATCACGATCCGGCGCTTTTAGGTGCCGAATCGTGATCCGGCTCCCCAGGGGTTAATGTCTGCCACCGTTTGGAAGGGCAGGCTGTGCCCTTCCAAACGGTGCCTGCCTTAACCCTGTGGCCCCCGGCGATCGGGAGGGAGAGAGGTCCGAAGGACCTCCCCCCTCCCTTCCAGGCACCTCCTCCGCACTCGCGGGGGAAGCGCCTGAATTAGATGTCATCGCGCCGCCGACATCCAAGATGTCAGCCCGCACTGGGGGGGCCAGCAATCGGCCGGAATCCCGGCCAATTGCTGCCTCCTGTGCATGGACGCGCTCAGCGCTTCCATAGCACAGGAGAACCACTTGGCAGGACGCGCTCAGCGCGTCCTTAGCAGCCAAGTGGTTAAGTGATTTTGCAAAAGCAGAATGACTTAACACCAGGTCATGACGAGAAGAAAGAGCTACCATGGAACAGTTGGTTCTTCTAGTCCAAGGCCCAAATGATCATCTCTGAAACAAAGTATAGGAGACGTTAGTTTACAATATGGATGCGCTATGTCCAAGCAACAAGCAAAGGAATAGCATGTCCAGTTGATAAGCTATACACATCGACTCCAGCTGATATCTTAACGGTGATAGGGCTCTAGGTGCCTATGTTCTTCGTGCACCAAGAAAAACAAATAAATAATTATTTATTCAGATAAAGAGTAGCAATCGCAAAGCATAATGCAGAAGCGAGCCGGCTTTATTTAATATTTCCAGCAGATACATTTTAACAATCCAAAGAATAAAATTGTTCGTGAAGTAGCAATTGTATGTATGAAGGTCAAAGCTGATTAATAGCTTATTTAGAAACCAGCAATTAACATGTGTGTTAAAGAAATGGGATTACTAAACTCACCATCCATCAAGCAATACAAAAAGTGAATTCTATAACAAATTACAACTCTGTGCGGAGAAAAAAAATTCACTGTGAAATAACGACGATCTATTTAGAACAACTTCTGTAAAATCCCATTTCCATTCTGTGACCTTAGGAAGCAGCTCGCTGTAAGAGATGGCTGTGGCATTACACAGTAAATCTGAAAATGGCAATTGTCACAGTTCGACATAATTGCATAATTTTAGATTATAAAAGTAAACATAAGGGGAACTTTTGTCAAGAGGTGTGATATACAATTATTTAAAGGTTGTCACAGCCCGTCAAGTAAATTGACTTGATTTCACACTTAGAGAGGTTCTGTCTTGCGTTTGTTTTCCACAAACTAACACTCTATATTAAAATCTTCCCTTTATTTTTTTCTTTTTGAAGGTTCTCCTTTTTAAATCTTATGTTCACTTGATGAACGACTGTGCCTCCTGAAGGAAAATTGGTTTTATAACTGTCCTGATAGCAGAAGTCAACTAGGGGTAAACCAGATTAGAAAGCAGTCCCTACACATAGGGGGTCATTCAAAGAGCACCAGTTTTTGCCAAAGTTGTAGACACTGGCAGGAATCTGTTTTTTCAACTGTGACAAATGTCAGCGTGTCACTAGAAGGGAAATCCAAACAGACCTAGGAGAAGCTTCACTTTGAAGCTCCTTCTGCCACTGTTTGGAATTTTCTTTTGAAGTGAAACAAAGGTGTTTTCAACTTCGGCAAACATGTTCATTCTTTGAGTAATTTATTTAGTGAAAAGAGAAAATGGGCTTTAATCACAAGAAACACATTTAACTCCTCTTGCAATGCCTTGGAAAGAAGGGTAATAGTACGGAATATTCTATTAATATTTATTATATATTTAAGACATTTACATGTTGGACTTGCCCATTCATTTCCAACCATAATCATTTTACATTTCTGATGATTCGTGTTTCGCTCATCTAGCGAAAAGCTGGTCCTCTGCATCGATGTCATTAACTAAAGCAAACCACTGTTGTTAATTAATTAATTAATTCTTGCAGTATGCAGAGGTAACAGCAGTGGCTGACCAGGGCTAGCAAGCCACCACAGTAAAAAGTTATAAAAAGTTAAAATAAGCAAATACATTTAGATGGGGCCATAACACCCGAAGCCTTAACCCTACAAGGAGTTGGTGGGACTTCAGGAACGTCATATCACCTAATTTTCTGCTCACCACTAGCTTCCCAGTGCTACTGGGGTGGTAAAATATTAGCGACTGGGTAACTATATACATATTTGTGGAGCAGTAATCTAAATACTGGGTGGGGACATGGAAGTTTAGCAGCCCCACTAATTACTAACAGGGGGAGTTTACTTTGGACTTGCCAGTCCCCTCCCCCTCAGTACTTGTTCACCAGTGGCCATTGGTGGCGTGTATACAATAGCATGGGAAGGAACATGCAAATTTCCCCAATCTGCACTCATGGCCAGTGGAAAGAAGCTGTTAGTAAAACAGATGGTGGGGAAATGCAATTGCCCCCCTCTTCACCCCCTTCCAACCCTGGGCATTGGATGGGAGGTACAATACAGTAATGGGGGTGGACATTCTTTGTCCACCCAAGCCCTTGTCCATGGCAATTGGGTGAGAGCTATTATAACAGGAGGAGTATGCCAATGTTCCTACGCAACCTTCACCCATGGGCATTGCATGGTGCTAGTCAAATCCTGTTGGCTGATCATGCCTTTGTGCATGGCAAAAAGGAAAATAATTTAACTACATGGTGTCTGAGTTGATGGCTTGAGTTACTGGCTTTAGTTACTGGCTTGAGTCGAGAATAAGGAGCCAGGTTGGGACAGCTCGGTATTCTCCAGGTGATCCATTATTAATGGCTCCTCTGCAATACATAAGAGTTGCTAAATGCTAACATACAGTAAGCGGCTGCTGAAGCAAAGCTTGAGGCTCGATCACTATAGTTGCTTAAGCCATGATGTTAACGATTGGAGCCATTATGTAAAACAGGGCCAGTCACTAATTTGCTGTGTTGGAATAAGACCTTTGGTGTCGCTAAAAAAATAATTTGTAGAGGCTAAATGGCAGCTGTGGCTTAACTCTGGAAGCAGATGATACAATGTATGACCGACCTAAAATAAATTTTCACTCAAAAAGAAAACATTCAACAATTCTTTGAAAAGTAGATCTTTGCGAAAACACCCACTAAATGGTTAAAGCAGAGATCTCAAACTCTGGCCCCCCAGATGTTAAATGCCTACAATTCCCAGAATTCTTTGAATATGATAGATGGCCAAAAGCATTTGCTCACCCATCCAAATAATCAGCTGTTCCAATCACTTCCATGGCCACAGGTGTATAAAATCAAGCACCTAGGCATGCAGACTGTTTTACAAACATTTGTGAAAGAATGCTCTCAGGAGCTCAGTGAATTCCAGCGAGGAACTGTGATAGGATGCCACCTGTGCAACAAATCCAGTCGTGAAATTTCCTCGCTCCTAAATATTCCACAGTCAACTGTCAGCTGTATTATTAGAACGTGGAAGTGTTTGGGAACAACAGCAACTCAGCCACGAAGTGGTAGGCCACGTAAACTGACGGAGCGGGGTCAGCGGATGCTGAGGCACGTAGTGTGAAGAGGTCGCCTACTTTCTGCAGAGTCAATCGCTACAGACCTCCAAACTTCATGTGGCCTTCAGATTAGCTCAAGAACAGTGCACAGAGAGCTTCATGGAATGGGTTTCCATGGCCGAGCAGCTGCATCCAAGCCATACATCACCAAGTGCAATACAAAGCATCGGATGCATTGGTGTAAAGCACACCGCCACTGGACTCTAGAGCAGTGGAGACGCGTTCTCTGGAGTGACGAATTGTGCTTCTCCATCTGGCAATTTGGTGGACGAGTCTGGGTTTGGCGGTTGCCAGGAGAACGGTACTTGTCTGACTGCATTGTGCCAAGTGTAAACTTTGGTGGAGGGGGCATTATGGTGTGGGGTTGTTTTTCAGGAGCTGGGCTTGGCCCCTTAGTTCCCGTGAAAGGAACTCTGAAAGCTTCAGTATACCAAGACATTTTGGACAATTCCATGCTCCCAACTTTGTGGGACCAGTTTAGAGCTGGCCCCTTCCTCTTCCAACCACCAGTGCACAAAGCAAGGTCCATAAAGACATGGATGATAGAGTCTGGTGTGGATGAACTTGACTGGCCTGCACAGAGTCCTGACCTCAACCCGATAGAACACCTTTGGGATGAATTAGAGTGAAGACTGAGAGCCAGGCCTTCTCATCCAACATCAGTGTGTGACCTCAGAAATGCGCTTCTGGAAGAATGGTCAAAAATTCCCATAAACACACTCCTAAACCTTGTGGACAGCCTTCCCAGAAGAGTTGAAGCTGTTAATAGCTGCAAAGGGTGGACCGACGTCATATTGAACCCTATGGATTAGGAATGGGATGTCACTTAAGTTCATATGCAAGTCAAGGCATGTGAGTGAATACTTTTGGCAATATAGTGTACATATATATATATATTATAACACAGTAAGAAATATTTGGGAATATTCCCAGTGTATTTCTTACTGTAATAAGAATAATGTAATAAGCTTGTGGTTCTCTGCATCAGCTGCTGAAAGTTTGACATGTCAGGGCATTCTTTAGCTGATTTTAAACCATTTTGCCACCTCTGGCATTATGTCCATACTGCTAAATCTTTGGGGGCACCATCTGCAGCCCAAAAGCAAATGAACTTCATTTGCAGCACACAAATGTCCTTTGCTTTTTTCCTTCAGAGCTGCAGGTCAAGATATCGGGAGCCGATGGTGCCTTTGAAGTCCCAAGTTATCTCGTTCTGAGAGTGAAGGAGTTAATCAATATTTTAAACACAATGGGCCCTATTACACTCTGCACGCTAACGGTAGCGCTCACCTGCGTGAGCACTACCGTTAGCTGCGGTATTCAGGGCATATTACAATCCAATCGCAAACGGGTTAAAAAAACCTGTTTGAGTTTGGTACCTTGCGCTCCTCTGCGCGAAGTTACTGTACTTTGCGCTCCCTATACTTAACATGGGGAGCGCAAAGTGTTAATCAGCGCTGGTATTACAAAGTCCCAGCGCTGATTAACGCCTGGCTCTGGTCAACGAAAAGTTAAACAGAGCCAGGACCTGGTGTTAACGGATTCCGCTGGTGCAGAATCCGTTAACACCAGCTTGAAAAAATAAAAAAAACGCATCATATACTCACCCTCTGTCCCGCGGCGAGGACCGCGGCTCCGGTCGCCTCCTCCGGCCAGCGGGAGCAGGGAAAGACAGGGGGAAAAAGTCTCTCCCTGTGTATCACTACGCCGACTGGCCGGATCTCGCGATGCGAGATCTGGCCGGTCACGTGACTGGCAGAGAGGAACTCAATGGAGTCCTATGGACTCCAACAAGTGGATGCTCGTGGCTGCGCTCAGCGCTGCCGCGAGCATCCTGATTTTTAACGCTCGATAACAATGCAGGCAGCATTGTTTGCCCCTGCATTGTAATCTGGCGTTAAAACGCGGGTGCAAGGAGGGAAACTGCGGGCGCAGTTTTTCCTCCCCTGCGCCCGCCTTATAACGCTAAGAGCATAATAGGGGCCAATTTATTTCATATCTTAACTGTTGAAATGATTTTCTGTACATTACATGAGTTGGGTACAGCTTTTATATGTCAAGTTTAAATCCCATGGCAAGTGAGTGTGTTTATAAACCTACATTAACGTTTTGCTTTTTATAAATCACATACATTTCACGTAAGCATAAACCATGCTGCTCTTTCAGAATCATAATAAAAGCCGCTGTTTCTGTCTGATTTAACTCCGTCACATATTTGCAGTGGCTTCTCCTGACAGGGTATACAGTTACCACCCTTTACAATGTCCTCGATTCTCAAGGAGAAGCAATATTTTGTTGAAAACCTTGACTTTATCACTGCACTACTGAGGTACATCACAGCAAACGTATTTAGTGAATTTCAACTGTAGACACATTTCTCACCATCCTAAAACATTTTATAAGACTGCTTACAAATTCTTATTTTTTTTTTCTGAAGTTGCTGTGATTATTATAAGGTTTTTATGAATTTTTGAATAGCAAATTTTAGCATACGTGAGTCATTATTAGTTGGTATTTATCCAGTTTTAGAGTATAAATAATATTAAAAAGGACCGTGTGCAATGTTTTGCTAAATGTTAAGAATACTTCGGCCCATGGTCATCATTTATTTATCCAGCTTTCCTTTTTTTTCTTGAGAAAGTATTTTACCAGGAAGGATACATTGAGATTTCTCTTGTTTTCAAGTATGTCCTGGGTGGCGAGCATGTACCGTTAGGTGTCTTGTCCAAGGACACTTACTGGAGAGGTGCTCTTGCTGGGATTTGAACCTGTGTCTCCACAGTTATAGAGCAGTGATGTTACCTCTACTCCAACCAGCATACAGTTAGATTATGTAGTTATAAATCGCTCTACTGTGATGGGGACCAACCCCAAACAATCATAAGGCAACAAAGAAATAAAAGTGGGGTGTGATTTCCAAACAATCGGCTCAAATTTATAACTTTTATATATTTTCATATTTTTTTAAATATTGTGTTCCATTATTGAAACATTTACACGTTGACATGTTTAAAATGAAATATGTTTATCCATTAAAGACTTTAATAGTATAATATATACAGTATATACTGTATTGTTGTGGACAAGAATATGTATCTGCTTTAATAATATTCAAAGGCCTAGAAAAAGGCCTAGAAAAATGCTCATTTAAGTTTAGTTTGCTATGTCTTTAAAAGGAAATTAATATAACTGTCTTTTCAGATTAAACCAAAATGTATCTTGCGTAAGTTCGCTGTTTCTGCAGAATAGTTGACCACAAGCTGGGTGGAGGACCCATTTTGCATCCTGTTACAGGACATTACAGGACATCACAGGACATCACCCAGGACGTAGAAAAACTGTTGACTACGCTGATGACGCATGATACCTTGACCTTTGGAAATAGCTGATGTTTGATTCTCATTTATTTAATAAATAAACTGTATGGCCACAATTTTATGCTGAAGTCAATCAAAATGTTAAGTTGACTCCCACCTGCTTACGTATAGAACTGCTATAAAACATATCAAAATCTAATAAAGTATCAGAGAGATCACTGGTTTCGTCCAGAGAGGCTGCATAGACCCATTCATTGTCTGTGTGATTTCTTTAAGCACGCACCGTAACTTACCTGATTTCTCCACCGATTAGAACAGAGACTGGCATCCAAGGAAGGACTTTATTGTCCACTTCAATCTGGCGCCTGCACTGTGGGGCCCTGGGTTACATGCCTTAGCCAGTGTGCCACCAATGAGGATTTCCTGGCGGGACCACACCAGAACCGGAGCCTGATCAACTTCGTAACCTCACAGGTAAGATACATTTTGCTATCCTGCCGGTGACGTGTTCTGGTTTGTGATCCTACCCCGGGAAACCCCAGTGTGACACTTGGGAAAGGCATCAAAAGTGGGGTTTTATTTAACTTTGCCCAGGTGCCCGTTATACTGACCCACGAATCGCATGCCAGTTGTCTGATTGTTTGTACATCTGTTCACGGTTCGTTGAATTGATAGCATATTTTCTGATAAGATATTGTGATTTGGTTGTTAGTCAGAGAGATTATCGCGATCCTGTGGTAACAAGTGGGGTGTACCTGGTTAGCTATCTCCAGACGGTAACAGGTGATGTGATGTAATAGACGCATACCTGGTAGTAGGACTTTCCTAACAGTAACAGGTGAACACAAGCTTGGTAGTAGGACACGATATATCTCTGATTGAAGTATAGTTTGATTGACAGTCAGAGGAGTTTTTGTGGGTACCGGTATATAGATGATGCATTAGGCGTATCTAGTAGTAACTCACAAGAATATATATATCTAGTAGGAACAGGTGACGTGGTAAAGGAAGCACCTGTAGGATATATATGCTGCGATAGAGAGGTGCTACCTACACCTCCTAGCAGGGTCCTATATTTTGAATATAGGAGAGGACGAGACGCTTTATTGTCGTGGTTAAAATAGGACACGATAGATATAGGTCTATCCTCATTTCTGACTGTTGATAAACTACGTGAATTGTTTTAAAAATTGAACGGGAAAAAGAGCTAACAATCGAGAATGGGAAATGAACAGAGTGGCCATGCTGGTTGGTTGTCGCCATGCAAGTTAGTTGAGGAAAGGACAGGCAAAAGAAATGTGACAAAACTAAAGATTTTAGGTAGGATTTGCGAATTATGGGAAAGGGGAGTACAGTGGAGGTGCTAATATAGTGAATGTGTTTATGTTGTGCAGCCGACTGGGATTATAACACAAAACCTTGACAGAAATGTGCAAAAACAGTAGGAAAAGAGAGAGGGGATCCTAGTGGCGCAGTCTCTTTAGAGAGTGGTCTATAAGGCGGGTACAAGTTATAGTTGGGTATGGTATTCCCACTAATCCAATCAGTGCACGGTCGAAAGGACCACTAGAGTGCTTCTATGAATAGAGCTATGTGCAGTCTTCCACTGTGCAAAAAAATGACAGTTGATGTCCTGTTACATACAAATTGCAAAGTGCAAAGTGACAATAAGTATCCTGATACAATCAAGGAAATTGCATATAAAGTGCAAATGCAAAAAAGAGAGGAAAGTGCATATATGAGTGCATGTAGTGCAAATTAAAGGTCTCTCAAAAAAGTCTCGTTTTCCAGTTCGCTTGTGAAGGCAGAAAAAACAGTCCAACCGACCGTATATTCTGTTTTGAAGACAGAGATAGTCTGGTTGAGTCTCCGCTGGGGCAGTCTAGAGGCTTTACGCGAAGTCCTGGAGTACTGTCCTCACCTAAGTCCTATGTAGACTCCCAGTTCCCAAAAAATGGGAAGAAAGGGGAGAAGAATAGAGGGGAAACAGAAAGAGAAAAAAATGGTGCAATATTGATTGATATAAATTTAAGTGCCCATAGACAAGGAGGATTTGTGAATTAGATAGTCCCATACTACAGGTAGAGGAATGGAGAAATGTATTGAAGACTAAAAAAGGAATGTTGATGGATAATGGATTATGGAATGTAGCACAGGCATGGTATAGGGTTGCAAAAGAAATTGCGAACGAAGGGTGGATAGAAACAGTAGAAAAGAAGAAAGGAAAAACTAATTACTATTATCTCACCCCAAGATCTGAGCCTCCTTCATATGACGAGATTTCCAAAAGGAAAACAGAAAAATCAGCCCCCACGAGTCTTTACCCTGTTTTAAGTACAGATGAGGCATACTACACCCCCGGTTCTGCCACATCCCCATCAGCAACCGCAAGTCAGGCACCGACTATATCACCTACTATGCCTCACTTACCCAATTTAGATACCACCCTCCAAACGATAGACCGGACCCGTGACCCGGGTCAACCACCGTTCTCCAGTCATTCTTATGACTCAGTAAATTGTTCCGATGATTCCCTAACGTCCCACATAGGGTTACCTGCAACCATGCCACAGGTCACCCGTAGCCGGCCCACGACTTTTCCACCCCAGCACCAAGATCTCATGACCTTTCCACCCCACCAAACCGACACCACGTACCCTTTCTACCAAAACACCCACGACATCCCTCTGACTCCCAAAAATAATGTAACCTGGACGCTCCCAGCTGCCCCAGTACCGGGACCATCTCCCCGACTGGGAGATTTCACTTCCCCTGACGTCCCCATTATGTATGTCACCTTCACACCATCTCAAGCCTCCTCCCTAGTAGGCACATTACCTGACCCGGAAAAACAACCTATCCCCTTTTATAGACGCATAGTTCAGATCCAGAAGACTTACTCTGCAGCATGGAGAGTTCTTTTAAGCTTGTGTGAAATAAAAGCAGGCGATGGGTATTGGCCCATAATGGAAAAAGGATTTACTTCTGCGCGCTTAGTATCTGATGTCTCATACCAGTTAGGTATAGAATTTTGCGAACAACTCAGAGAGTGGGCAAAGGACAGATTAGCTGACCAAGCAACTACTACAAATGTAATATATATTTGTGTATATAGTGTGTGTATTTGTATTTATGGATGTATATGTGTATATAAAGTATGAGACGAAAAAGGTATAAATTTAATCGGCGGTTGGACAGGGACGCCTGTTCCAACTCGTGTAAATGGATACAAAATATGATGAATTTTTATAAGTGGGATGAAAGATATTTTAAACCAGAATCTGATAATCTATAGGATGCGGATGATAGTTTTGAGTCAATGTGAGAAGAGGTTAGGAAAGCCTATCCTAGATATGGCAACTACAGGTTGCTTTCCAGTAGAGAGCATTAAGAAGGATGTAGGTGAATAGTATGTATGTATGTATGTACAGTATGTCAGAGATGTAAAGCACGGTAAGCAAAGACCAAAAGCAAAGTAGACAGATGAGACATGACACCTGCTTTGTTTGTGACATGATTCCATTGTTAGGTGCTTGCCAAGAGACTCTGCGTTGTTTACTGTTGTAGTGTATATGTGAAGTACAAGACGTACGTATGCGGAATTATTATTCTTGTAGATAGAATCGTTTCTCTATATTAATGGAGGGAGTTTTTGCTAACGACCTAATGTTTTATTATTTTAGTAGAAAATAGTTTTATACAAAATATTCTCGGGATAGAGAGGCTACGCATTCTATCAGTATTGCTCTGCAGGACAGAGTGCTACGGAGCCCGGTAGAGTTAAGTGTTCAGAAAAGAAAAAAAAAGTGAGCTTTAAAATATCCCGTATTATGTTTTTTTTATGTAGGAAAAAAAAGGAAGCAGGACGCAGACCAGAAAGTGAAACTAGAAAGATTAAAGTGGTTCCTCTTTTTTTTCTATGAACATGCAGATATTTTAACCCTGTAGAGAGAGGAAAAAAAAAAGAAGAAATATACAACTCTATGCAGTTTAAAGGTAGAGCAAGTTTTTTTTACCTCCTGCAATAGCTTATTTTGGTTTAATATGGATAATATGCAAACAGTCGGTATCAGAGGATTGCAAGTTTTTATTTTCTAGTTAATTTAGATGATTTTCTAGTTAATGACAACCCCACAAACAGAGTGTGATCTAGCTATGTACATGATAAAGTTGCTAATGCCAGAAAAGTTTTGTCCCCCAATTCAATAACAGCTCAAGATATTAGTTGCAACAGTCTAGTGATGCCTGCTGATTAAGTATTAATTTGCATAATAAAAAGAAAGACATGAGCGTCCCCGAGCATTGGCACCGCATGACGTTTCTGCCTGCCTCCAAAAAAAACCAGCACAAATAACTGTCCTCTGCAAGACACCTGCGCCTGCAATGTTCCCTCCTGCTCCCTGATAATGACACTCTCACCAGATGCCAGTGTCTCAACCTGGCTGCTCTCTTTCATTTTCCTGAGGGGGGAGGGGACGATGCTGATAGTTCCCAGAAACAGCACACCTGCCCTTTGTGTGCAATACGCCTCTCACAAGCCCCTTACCTGACACTGTATGGCTCCCGCTTTGCAGACGAGTCCAGGAAATATCACGCCGAATTTTCAATTCTGTTCAACTTTCCCCCTCGCCCCCACCCTTTCTGCCCGAAAAAAAAAAGTTGAACTACACGCAGTGGTGTATTTAGGATTTGTGCTGCCCTAGGCCTGACTAAACTCATGCACCCCCTAATTTAAATTTGACGCACCCCTTCCTGTCAAGGGCACACCTCTTCCTGGTTAATCCCCACCCTTCCTCTTTAAGCTCCACCTTTTCCTCTTAGAGCTCCGCCTTTTCCTCTCTTTATATTAAAAGTGGATACCAAGTGCCTACTTGTATATTTTGTATACCATTTCAAATGTTGTATCTATTGAGATAAAGAAAATTATGAAATGTTTAAATTCAAGCATTTTTACAAAGAACAGCCACGCATGTCAATTAAACGGGATCACAGCCGCTCTAATTGGTTGAACAATAAAATCCACAGAAACGTGCACTGCATATGAGCGTATCACAGAGCTGCACAGTAATAAAACCCACAGAAATGGGCACTGTGTATGAGCATATCACAGAACTGCACAGCAATAAAACTCACAGTAATGTGCAGTGTGTATGAGCGTATCCCAGAGCTCCAGGGCAATAAAACTCACAGTAACATGCAGTGTGTATCACAGAATCCACAGCAATAAAACTCCCAGCAATGCAATGTTTGGTGTGTGTCAGCGTATCAGAATCCAGAGCAAAAAAACTTCCAGCAATGCAATGTGCGGTGTATATGAGTGCAACAGAATTCACAGCAATAAAACTCACAGCAATGCAATGTGTGGTGTGTGTCAGCGTATCAGAATCCACAGCAATAAAACTCCCAGCAATGCAATGTGCGGTGTGTATGAGTGCATCAGAATCCACTGCAGTAAAACTCCCAGCAAACCGAGTGTATATGAGCACACAGCAATTATGCTGTGGAGCCATCTTGTCAGCAGTGGGGTGCCACTGTCAGAGGGTGCACTGTAGCTTTGATTCCCTTCCCGGTGGGTGTTCAGTCCAGAATAGAGTCTGTGTTAACGAAAGGGCGGGCAGCTGCGCGTGTGCGTTTCACGTGGTTCAGCCAGTCATGTGGTACTGAGACTCAGAAATGGCAGTGAAAATCCCTGATGTTCGGTGGTTTCAATCAGCAGGTTTATTCAGGCGAACCCCATAGGTTTCAATGTTAAAAATATTCCCATTTTTATGCAATATCTAATAAATCATTTATTATTTTAATCTGCAGTAAAAAGTCTTTACTTATTGATTTTTTTTTTAGTACCTTTTAGTAAATTTTCTGATTTATTTGGGCAAAATTCACCCCCCCTTTTTTTTAATAGCAGTTTTTCTTTTTTCTGTAACAGAACTTTTTATTATCAATCATAGGATCTTATATGTAAATTCCAGACATTTTCGTTCAGTAGTTCTTTTGAAAACAGCAGGCCACGGGTTTGCGGTGGCAGCATTCAGCGGCCGACTCCTTGCACTTTGGGGACCCTGCGGTGAATGGTGAATTCACTGCAGGGTGGGGAAATTTTATTCTCCTAAGTGCAGGGAACTACAGAACACCAAAAAGTTGGCATCATTTCGGTGCTCTGTGAGTAACCCATTTAGTGGTGAGGTTTTTTGCTGCCCCCTGGAAAGTGAAATTGAAAGTGTAAATTAGTGAAATCTCAATGTATTCTTCCTGGTAAAATACTTTGCAAAAGTTTTTAGGGGTGGGGCCACCCAGTGCGGGCCGCTGCCCCCTTGAAAGTGCCGCCCTAGGCCTGGGCCTAGTCGGCCTAGGCCAAAATACACCAGTGACTACACGCACTTACACAGGCCTGCATAATCAGTGCTCAAAAGACAGCCAATATATACACAGACCTATGCGTACGGGGTCACCCATGATTTTGGCGTGCTTGGGCGAAATCGGGGTTTCCTGATAGCAGCAGGCACACCTGTTAAACATGAGAAAGCCATACAGTCCCTTATGTACGCTCTCCTTCTACCCCAACATGTTACAGTGCTAAAAGTAAAAGCACATGGCAAGCTTAATACACCTGAAGCAAGAGGAAATCATCTAGCAGACCAGGCAGCAAAACAAGCAGCCATTCAGACATAGGAAAAGGAATTCGAGCAGCTTGTCCCACTACTAGTACAGACTCCTGTCTCAGAACTACAAATAACACAGTTGCAGGGCTCTGCATCACACAGTGAGAAGGGAGACTGGGAAAAAAGGGGGGCCACAAGCATGCACGGGCTCCTCTGCATAAGAAATAAAGTGTGCTTACCTAAGGCACTCTATCCGGCTGTAGTACAATAGGCACATGGACCCTCACACCTTTCAAAAACATTGATGAATGCCCTAATCGGTCTACACAATCTGTCACCTTTTGAAATACTGTTCGGCACGGCCCCCAGGCTAGGGTGCTATTTCCCTCAACAATTACAGTTACAATCTGACAGCCTAGTAAAATATGTCACCAGTGTTTCAAAACATTAACTGATATCTATGGTCAGGTGTTCTCTTGTATTCCAGACCCTGAAAGTATTGATGGCACTCATCAACTAGTCCCGGGAGATTGGGTACTAGTGAAGAAGTTTCTTTGGAAAAATCCACTTGAGCCCAGATACGACGGTCCTTTCCAGGTCCTCCTCACAACAGCAATGTCAGTAAAGCTGGAAGGAAAATCCACCTGGATCCACGCGTCCCACTGTAAAAAGACCTGTACACCAGAAACAGACCAGACAACAACCCAACCATGATTATGTATATCCTTCTCATTTGGGGGTTGGGAATCCAGGGGCAAAATGTGGCTGTCATAATGGGACAAGCGGCTGTTGCTATGGTGGAAGAAGTTGTGGGGGAACAGGTGGGCATTGACATAATTCCACAGGTTGTCAAACAGAATGCTGATGGCACGGCAGTTTCTGCCGCCGAAAACAAACTAACCACTTTCTGGTACAATTCCTCTATCACTCGAGTGGCCACTTACACCTTTAACTATTGTGATGTAAACCCTTGCCCAGGCCCCCGCCTGCAGTGTATCTGGAGAAATGGGATCCCACACAATTATGATATATATGTGCGTTACCAATAGCTATTGGGGACAGGAGTGTGGTAGTTGGGGATCAGTGGGATGGAATACTGGGGTTTCCTGGGGACACAAACCACAAAGCATCCTAGACAAGAAAGATAACCATGGTAAATCACTTCTTGCTCGCATGACACTGAAAATGGCCCCAAACACATGCTCCGCCCAAGAATTGCAGGAATCAGATGATGACACAGTATTTAAATCTAGAACAGGGGCGACGGCACTGAAACTAATCCTAACCCCAGAAAATCCTGGACCCGGGGATGCCGGTACCTATATTCTGGAAA
Organism: Leptobrachium leishanense; assembly: GCA_009667805.1. Lineage (NCBI taxonomy): Eukaryota > Metazoa > Chordata > Amphibia > Anura > Megophryidae > Leptobrachium > Leptobrachium leishanense. The sequence continues at coordinate 23,992,415 of CM019071.1, read as the reverse complement.
TATGGGAAAAAGGGGGGGTCAGAGAATCCCTGGAGCCTGGAAAAATTCCGCCTACGAGATATGTACCTTGCCCCTGACTGGGTCCCTCCACACCAACAGTCCAAACCCCTTAATCACCACATGATGATCTCTTCCAATGGTATAGTAGCCATCACTGATCCCACATTCGAGGATACTATGGCCATTGAAACAGGATACTCAGATATGAATGTTTGGTTAGAATGGATGAAATATAGCGCTCAATCCCACAACAGAACCAATTGCTATGTGTGTGGTACTGCTAGGCCTCATCTAGGTACGGTACCTCTCAATATCCCCGAGGATATCGAGGAATGTTTTCTCAGTTTGTTTACCAACACCACTCTAAATCACGATGCTTGCAAAGAATGGAAATCCAAATACCCCCTCCAGACACAAAACCCCAGACTCTCACAGAGTATCACTATCTACCCCGGAACTAAACCTGTTACTCCTCTTGGGGGACCGGTGCCCAGGTAGTTGGGAACTTCACAGAAGGTTATTGTGCGCAGTACAGCGCTGTGGAGAAGGAGAAAGTGCAAAACCAGGTGATATCCCTGGGAGATGTCTATTGGATCTGCGGTGACCTGCGAGTCCGCTCCCGCTTGGTAGGTGCGTGGGATGGTGAGTGTGCTCTGGCTAAAGCCATCATGCCCCTCCACATCCTGCCCTTTGGTGATTATCTGCCAATAGCCCACACCCCCGGACTCACTAGACAAAGGAGACAGGTGAAACCTGTACCTGGCAGTATCGATCCCCACGTCTACCTTGATGTCATAGGAGTGCCAAGGGGGGTGCCTAATGAGTTCAAAGCTAGAGACCAGGTAAAGGCAGGATTCAAATCTTTAATCCCCATGATAACCATCAACAAGAATTTGATTGGATTAACTACATCTATTACAACCAGCAGAGGTTTGTTAACTATACCCGAGATGCCCTCCAGGGTTTGGCCGACCAGCTAGGCCCGACCTCTGCGATGACTTTCCAGAACCGCATGGCCCTCGATATGCTACTGGCAGAGAAGGGTGGGGTCTGTAAGATGCTGAAAGGTACTGGTGGCTCCTGTTGCACCTTTATCCCGGATAACACAGGCCCCACTGGTAAGGTCCCTAAAGCCATTAAACAATTGGAAGACCTGTCTGAAGAACTGAAGAAGAACTCTGGTATTACTGATCCATGGGATCAGTGTTTTAGTTGGATGAATGGCTGGCAGAAAATCCTCACACAAATAGGGATAGTTATCCTGCTAGTAATGGTTCTGTTGGCGGTGATTGGATGTTGTGTTTTACCCTGCATTAAAAAGGTTGTAGAAAGAACTGTGGAATCCACTACCCCTGTTATGCTTAGTCACTTGTGTGGGGACACTGGGGAGAATATTGACACTTCCTATGGTAGTCTACAATTTATGGAGATACCTAAGAATGAGATTTATGACAAACTCCACCCACCAGTGATGAAGCAACCACAGAGTTATGAATCCATGCACCCCCTCCCTTGGGAAACCCGTATGTGATTTAACTTTGAGACAAGGTTAGTGACCCATTGAAAGACGAGTTGAAGTCCTGATTCTTGACCCACCAGTCTAGTCATGCCGTAGTCCAAGGTACAAAGGGGTTGGATCAATAGGATTCTTCATCTCAAACTTGGTGAAGATTTGGGATGGCTGGCGAGACTATTAGGGGAACGGATGAAGGCGCGGCTCGTCTCCAAGGGGACACTTGAGAAATGTGCATTTTTAGGGGGGACTGTTGTGGACAAGAATATGTATCTGCTTTAATAATATTCAAAGGCCTAGAAAAAGGCCTAGAAAAATGCTCATTTAAGTTTAGTTTGCTATGTCTTTAAGAGGAAATTAATATAACTGTCTTTTCAGATAAAACCAAAATGTATCTTGTGTAAGTTCGCTGTTTCTGCAGAATAGTTGACCACAAGCTGGGTGGAGGACCCATTTTGCATCCTGTTACAGGACATTACAGGACATCACAGGACATCACCTAGGACGTAGAAAAACTGCTGACTACGCTGATGACGCATGATACCTTGACCTTTGGAAATAGCTGATGTTTGATTCTCATTTATTTAATAAATAAACTGTATGTCCATAATTTTATGCTGAAGTCAATCAAAATGTTAAGTTGACTCCCACCTGCTTACGTATAGAACTGCTATAAAACATATCAAAATCTAATAAAGTATCAGAGGGATCACTGGTTTCGTCCAGAGAGGCTGCATAGACCCATTCATTGTCTGTGTGATTTCTTTAAGCGCGCACCGTAACTTACCTGATTTCTCCACCGATTAGAACAGAGACTGGCACCCGAGGAAGGACTTTATTGTCCACTTCAGTATATATATAAATGTGGTTCCATTGGTTGCCTTTTAGCTTCTCATGACTAGGGATGAGAAAATGTTTCAGCTCAAATTCACAGTTTCGTAGATGATTGAGTTCAAGTGTGATGAAACTAGTTAGCACTGAGCGCACATTTATGGTTAAATAAAGCTACAAATTTAAAAGCCATTCATCATTTTTCACTACTTTAAAATTTGCGTATAAATGACATGGCAATTGCCAAGTTCATTGCTAAACTGTTGAGATGGCAATGTAACTGAGTTGGAGAATATATTTTGTGTTTATATTACCAATTTATTCCGATGGGCGTTCTATGGGGTTGTGCCATGTGAACAATCCCTGTGTGATAAGGTGGAGCCCCATTATTTGGTTCTACTAAAAGGGTCAAAGAGCATAGAACTTGCCACCGAACGATGAATTTCACTGTACGGTGCAATTTCGTGACACTTCGGCTGTTCATTAAAATATCAATTCCCAAAGCCCCTCAGTGCTCAATTAGCCAGCAGCAGGGGGGATGATGACAGCTGCAGTTTGTCATTCTAAGATCTTCCTATAAAGACCTTAGCAGATTTCTGGACACTGGTCAAGGACAAATAATCACGTAATCTTTTTTTTCCTTACTCTGCATAGCAACATTTAAGGAGACAATGACACTGCTTAAAGGGACATAACACATTTTATTAATCAGGCACATGTTAAATTACACAAAAACCAAACACAAAAATATATATATATAGTTTACATTTATTTTAAATTTGTCCCAAAAATTTTGTTAGGGAGCTGCCCCTTTAGCCCTATGGATGAGCCACCATTGCTCGGTTAAATGGGGCCTGTTAACATAAGGTGACCATGTCAGCCATGTTTAAAGGGACACTTAATACCAATTCGTGCACAGGGAATAGTGCTGCTCTGCAACATGGATAATTCATATGCTGCAGGAAGGAAATCAAGGCAGGTCACCTGGGAATCCTCTTTGATTTCTTACCTGCAGCATTTGGATTCTTCATGCACTGCCCAACAGAACAAATAAATTATGTGTGTTCCTTTAAACAGGGCCGATATGGTCACCCTATCTTAGCAACATTGTGCCTCAATATTTGCCTCCCACCCCCTCCGTGCCAGTGTCCACACCTCTCACACCCCATTGAACCTCTACTCCATCAGTCTCACCTAGATTGTGTTTCTCCGTCCTTGTTAGTCCCATTGTGCTTTTTGTGTCATGCCTTGCATTATCATTCTGCTCCTTTGATATGCCTATCACCTCCATTGTACCTCTGCTCCCAGGTGCTTCCACTAGGCAAGCTAGGCAGCCACCTAGGGTGCACTGCCACCTAGGGGGCTCAGTCGGCCCCAACTGGGGATCCATTATTGTACCCCTTCCTCATTGTCTGCTTGTGTAGCTGGCAGTGGCGGCTTGGAAAGTGGACCCACACTAGTGGCACAGAAGGTGGGTGAAAGAGACACAGAGGAAAGAAAGAAAAAAGAGGCAGAAGAAAGAAAAAGGAGGCAGATGAAAGAAAAGAAAGGGCAGATCAAAGAAAGAAAGCAGCAGATAAAAGAAAAGAAAGAGGCCTATGAAAGAAAAGAAAGAGGCAGATGAAAGAAAAGAAAGAGGCAGATGAAAGAAAAGGCAAAAGAAAGAGACAAGAAAGAAAGAAAGGAAGAAAGAGGCACAGAGGGCAGAGGAAAGAAAGAAAGAGGCAGAGGAGAGAAGAGGGGAAAGAAAGAGGCACAGAGGATAGAAAGAGGCACAGATTGATCCCAGGCTCGACCAGTGGAAGGGTAAGATGGGCACCGAACAGTCGTGTGCGGCCCCCATGCACCATGTGTGTGTCCCCCGACCGCAGTGTGTGTGTCCCTGTGCGCAGTTTGTCACCCTATCTTAACAGCATTGTGCCTCAATATTTGCCTCCCATCCCCACCGTGCCAGTGTCCCACCCCTCACACCCCATTGAACCTCTGCTCCATCAGTCTCACCTAGATTGTGTTTCTCCGTCCTTGTTAGTCCCATTGTGTGTGTTTCCCTGTGCACAGTTTGTGTCTCCCCCCGCATGCACAGGTGTGTATGTTCCCCACGCATTTCAACAGTTGACAATTTTCTCTGGGGTGGGGTGCAAGTAGCTGATCTTGCCTAGGGTGCAAAATAGGCTTGCACCGGCCCTGTCTGCTCCATCTCTCCCATCTACACTGTACCTCTGCTCACTCCTCTCACTACAGTTTTCATCCCCATTGCAATTCTGTTCCAAATCTGTCAAACAGTGTGTCCTCCTTGAAGCCTTGGCTGGCTTTGTACGCATAGAAAATAAGACACATGACATCATATCACAAATTTTCTATGGCTCACGGCCTCCGTGAAAATCACTATTAAAGCAACAACTTCATACAGCCAAATTCTCCCTGGGATAGAGGAACATGGTGCTGGAATACGTCTGCACTGGGTGTTTTTGTGGCATTTTACCAAAGCTACATTTTCACTAGCACCTGTGCGAATCCAGCCCTGACGGTAATTGGTATTTAAAAAAAACCTCCTTTCTCACTTTTAAGCCTGTGTTTTATGATTGAATAAATCATTTTATCTCATGATCAGATACTTTAACACGCTTGATTAGTATGCTGCAACCAAAGCATTCTTCTAATTCACAGACATTTTACCACGGTAAACCTTATTTTCCAAGGGTCTAGTCCTTTATATTTGATGAGATGCATCGATCTTAGTTAGCAAACTGCAATTGAATAATTTAGCCTTAATTTGCAACAACAGAACGACTGCAAGGCCGTTTTTGCTATTCAAAACATATATTCACTTAAACGTTATGAATAGACAATTTATTTATGGTCGTGACTCTGTATAACTACACTACGCAGTTTAAATGTGGCCAAAATAATACTTTTCAGCTGTTGATAAGAAGGATACACAACAGTTTTATGGCTTAAGTATCGAACGGGAATATATGGTTGGTTGATTTATTCAATTTCATAAACTAGATGTAGCAACATCAAAAACATATTATAAAGCTAAATTAAAAAGATAAAACTTCCCAGGCACCACAGCATGTGATAGGAGGCAGGAGATGGGTTGGAGGTGCCACGCGCTGGGCTTGTCCGTTGCTGTCAGGGTTGTTCAAAGAGATCCGAATGGCTGCCGAAATGGAACCAAATGCTGAAATTTGCTGGCCATTAGGCTATTCAGAGAGCAGGCAATTCGCCAAATCCTGGCGAATTGCCTGCACATACGGTGCCTGTTCGGTGCCTGTTCGAGGACAGTGAATCCCCATAGAGAAGCAATGCATTGTCTATTCAGAGAACACAAACCAGCAGTGAAAGGTTCCCGATATGCCCTGCTATTCGGTGGTTTAATTCAGCAGGTTTATTCAGGCGAATCCCATAGGCTTCAATGTTAAAAATATTCCCGTTTTAATTCAATATCTAATAAACGGTTCATTATAATATTCTGCGGTAAAGAGTCTCTTTATCGTTCGATTTTTTGGGATATTTTAAGCATTTTTCGGGATTTGTTTGCCAAACACTTTTTGCTGATTTTTTTAAAAAAAATCTTTTAAACGTTTGTTCTTTTTTCTGTAACAGACCTTTATATGATCATTCATTGGACCTCATTTGTAAATTTCAGACATTTTCGCTCTGTAGTTTGTTTGCAAACAGCGTTTCACTTTTCAAACATTCAAGCGGACTGTTTTTTTAATTTATCAACTCCATTCGTCTGCGGTGTCGGCTTTTTCCGGGGGCTGCGCCGCGTGTGATCAGCTCCTGCTAGGGTTTTTCCGGTGTTTTCGGCGGGATTAATCCAGATGTTTTTGCAGGTTTTCGGTGTGCCTTCGCCAGGTTTTGCGGTGAGTTGTCGGCGGGTTTGCAGTGACTTTTGCCTGCAATTCGGGGACCCTGTGGTGCTTGCTGAATACACCGCAGGGTCGCCGAAATGGGATCGCCAAATCACACCGAATTGAAAAGTCACCGAACGTGCGGTGACTTTTCGACTCTTTTTGAATAACCCTGTGTGTTTTATCTTACCATCCCAAAACATGAGTGAAATGATTCCAGGCAACAATTAAAAGAGTAGGGATGAGTTGCTAATGGCAGAACATGGAGCAAGTCTTTAAGCATTCGCAGCTCCCAATAACTGGATCTATTACAAACCAGCCTCTGTCTAGACTGGTATTATCAGAGAGCCAGTAAAAGCTGCTGGCCGTGGTGCTGAACACTGCCACAGGAAGCATCTTCTGGATCCATAGGACTCTACAAGCATCAGAAAGAGCTTTCCGCGAGACCACGTGAACGCAATCTTGCAGGGCCATTGGAAGGACACCTGGGACTATTTGTTCTTAGTGTCCTTCTGCTTGTGGCGAGAAGAGGTAGCAGATATCACTGTGGGACCTGTGATAATTAAAGTTTTTCTCAATTTATTCCTGTAATGCGATTTTGCAAATGCTAAATCGCTTAACATCAACCTTTGAAAGCATGTAATTTTAGTATCGGTTGCAGACAAGAATAGCAGGTAACATCGGATTTGCTCGTTACTCCCCAGCAGGGCCGCCATCAGGGCATTACAGCCCATGCTGTGGTATGGGGCCCGGGGACTGGGGGGGCCCGCCGTCGGCGGCTACATTTACTATAGGCCGCAGGCCTCGGAGGAGGTACTGCGGCCTACCTGGGCCCAGCCGCCGAGTAGAGACACCAAGATGGCCGCTGACAGCCGACGGGCCCCCTCTGATGATGGATGGACGGATGGACACACTGGATGGACACACTAAAGGCAACGAGTATGAATGTACACAGAATTCCTGTGTACGTTCATACTCCCTGCCTTTACCATTAGAGGTCTCTTGCTGTGGATTCTGTGTACATTTATACTTACTGCCTTTACCATTGGAGGTCTATTGCTGTGGATTCTGTGTACATTTATACTCATTGCCCTTACCATTAGAGGTCTATTGCTGTGGATTCTGTGTACGTTCATACTCACTGCCTTTACCGTGTGAGTTCTATTGCTGTGGTGCTCTGATATGCTTAACCAGTGGAATAATCTAATTGTAGTTTATGCTACATTGTTTGCACCAATACACATTTTTTGTGATTTAAGGTATTGGGAGCAACACTCTAATACGTTCTTGATTCATATTTTTTAATCACAATTTTTTTTTTTTAATTCTTTAAAGTTTTTCATGCCACAATAAAAGGCAAATCAAAAGTAAGACCCCGCAGGGCCAGTACAAGAAACGGTAAACACATAAAGGTAACACATCACTCTTCAAGGAAATATAAGGGTGCATATAGTTCAGAGTTAAAGTCGGTCATGTCATAATAAAAGGCACATCAAAAGTAAGACCCCGTCTTAAATTATTTGAACCAGATTTTTTTTTGTGTTAAATGTGCTGTTGTGCGAGCAATCTGTGTGATTTTAAGATATATTGGGACTAACACTCTGTAATGTGACCATGATTCACACTAAATATTGATTTCCTATGGGAAGAGGGGATCGTGGGGGGGGCCCTTTCTGAGGGTCAGTAAGGGGCCCCAAAATTTCTGATGGCTGGCCTGCTCCCCAGCTCCCACTGCACTTACACTTCAAATACAAAGTATAGAAGGCAAAATTAAATTTCTATGTTGGTCAACTCCTGGAAACACCCTTCAAGCTTGCAGAGACATGTGTGAACCGAAAGACCCTTTTCCAACCGAGTCGTTGATTGTGGAGGAATTGTGCACAAGCTGTTATATTATACTGTAGCAGCTCTTTAGTAACAGCAAAAGCAAAACCACTTAATTCCAGGGTTTGTATTATAAGTCGAATAAACCTCTTGAGTCAAGGTTACGATGGAATAGCTTGATATTCATCTATAGTGCAGAGGCAGAAAAACGTGGCTAACGCAGTGGGAGCAAACCTGTCGTTTGGTAATCCTCTGGATGCTCCACCAAGGGGTCCGCTGTACCATACCAAACTTTCACAGAAACAATGGGCCACACCAAAGTAACCATAAAAGGAATCTTTATTCACCGCCCAAGGGGGCTAAAATTGCAATGTTTCGGCTCTAGGTCTTAGTCAGTTTGATATTCAACTAGCCACAAATGAACGGCTCCTATACAAAGTATTGAAGCTGTTACTTTACAGTAAGCAGCAAAGCTTTATGATTGGTTGGAATAGTGTCTTGAGGCTGCATTTGAAAATGTTATGGCTCGAGCCATAGGATATGTATTTATAGTGTTCTCATTGAAAAGGTTTTGATTGTTTTGCTTGGTAGCAGCAGCACATTAAACGCTTTATAGGGTGTGAGTGGAGTGGGAACTCTATTTGTATGTAAACATAGGTCAAATATGTTCCCAAAGTCTCGTGCTCAGTTTGACATCAGGTTAATGTGCTGTTATGAAAACCCGTCTTTGAAAATAAAGACAGTAGACATATTTTTCACTGGGAACTGCCTGTACTGTGATTCTACCCTTAGATTTGCTACAGGTTCAAAGGACCTGATGATAAAGATCTGGGACTGAAAGCTAAAAAGTGTTATTGTAAAGATGGTACTGGGAGCTGGTTTGACCTCCTTAATAGTCTTTGTAAAGGCTGAAGCACAATCACTTGGCTTGTGAGCCTCAGTAGCCTTGGTAAAGGCTTGTTTTGGAGGCAGCAGAGGGATCGATATTTGCCTAGAAGAAGAAAGATGGGCAGATGATTCAAAACCTGCCCAGAAGAACGAGGATGGGCAGATACATTGATTTCTGCCCTAGAAGAAGAAGGACAGGCTGAGGAATTGATTAGGTGAGATATGGCTACTGGTTTGACCCCACATTAAGCAATAATCTCACCTTCTGCAGTGGCATACCCACACCTCCGATGACATGTCATCACATATATTTGAAACGGTTTGCTGCTTTGCAGAAAGCTAGGTGATGAAACTGAAACCTGCTTTGTGTTTTAGGTGCCAGCTACTACTGGAAATTGCAGTGTCCTCTCTAAGTAATTTGGCTGACGAGCACGTAAATCCACTGTTTAGTCCTGGCAATTATGTAGCAATTTTGAGCATAATATTACATACATACTACAATTAAATTACATAAAAAGTCAGAATACCCAGAGGCTAGACTCGTGTTCTTTAATAAAACATGCAACATTAGAAGGACATAAAGGGACGGCTAATCAGCGTCTTAGTAAGCATAATTAGAATTACACTTGAGATGATTTTTTTTTCTTCCAAACTGTCAAATGTATCAGGGGTTTCCTGGTTCGTCAGCACTAGATCTGTACAGCTGATTGATATGTATTGTGTAAGGGCGTGTGGATGTTCCCATCTACCATCTATTGTTATAATAGCTGCCACGCATTATGTATGGATCTTTGGGGGTGGCTAGGCATGTCCTCCTCCCATGATTTCAATATTTTTCAAACTGATGCCCATGGCTATTCAAGGGCATGTACTTTGGACTATATACCCTCATGGGTGGGGAAAGGAGGCCCAATCAGAGGTACCCCCCATACATTACAAGCAAATCAGCTAAATCATTCTAACCCTCAAATGATTTTGTTTTAATTGTACACTAGTGCCTGCTAGTTGGTGCTTGCAAGCCACCACTTTAACACTCATGCTCTGCCAGCACGCTTCTTCCCACAATATGATAGCGATATGAAAGAATCATCAGAAAGTTCCACAAAGTTTCTTGCTGAACAATTCTGCCTCACACATGCATGTGTAAATTCTTAAGTCACCTTGTTGGATGTCCTCCTGGAATAAGTTAGTGATTTGGGGTATTTGGAGAGTCTTGAAATTACAGAGATACATTAAGCTTTTGAGTTTTTTTGCAAAAGAAGTGATGAAAGTTTATATTTTCTCATATGACTCAAGAGCAGGTCAGAACTGGCCATTGGGAAACCAGACAAATACCCATTGGGTCACAGTAGCCATTGCTTGATCCAATAAAGTCATTACATTTAAACCCTTCACTGCTCACGACATGTGGGGAACGTTATGGGGTTTTCCCCTGCTGTATACGGAGGATGTTCCCCACACGTCATCCATTGAGCGAGTTATTCTAAGGAATACGTACCTCTCTGTCTTTTATACCCCCTCCCGGTGTGACAGACGCAATCATGTCAGTTTCAGGTGCCTGCCCAGAAAAGCCGAAAGGGTGCCTGAAAAGAGGAGGGGATCCTTTGGACCCCTCTCCCTTACAATAGGGAGAAGATCCAGCTTCAAGAGAGGCATCTCTGGAAAGGTCAGTGTCTGACCTTTCCAACAATGTCTCCCTTTAATCCCTTAGATGCCAGCCGGTGATCCAGCGTCAATTAACAGGACCTCCCCCACTCAATGACTTCATCGCGCATGGTCACAATGATGTCAGTTGGGGGACTTAACCCCTAGCTGTCCAGGGATTTCCTATGAACCCCCCTATCTCCCGATCAGTGGCAGCTAGAGGGTCATGTTTGGTATCAATGGAAAGACCACGGAATGGCCTTTCTGATGGTATCAAGCATGAATATGTTCCCTTTAAACAAAGTTTTTAAAAAAATAATAAATAAATAAAATTAATTAAATAAATATATCTATTTTTCCTAAATTTATTAATAAAACACTATTGTTCACTTTTCAATTATAATGTGAACAATAATGCTGCACTAATGGAAAATGCTGTTTTTAATTTTAAGCTAAAATCACGTATTTTCTCTGAAAAATACAGTAACGAGTTCCCATTTCTAATTTTTTTTTAACACGTGTACTCCATAGAATATGTAACCGTAAAGGCTTGAATTATAAAATGTGAAAAAATAACTTAACATGCTGTAGATTATTGAAATTTTAATGGAAATTCACATGAATCCGCTGAGTCTGTCGTAAAAAAGGATATATAATTGGTGTGGGTCGTAAAATAAAACATGACTTCAAATCGCGTTTAAACATGATGAGCACAAATGGTAAAAATTAGCTCAGCACACACAAGGTGAAATTACTCAGCAGTGAAGGGGTTAAATCAGAGGTCATATATTTTGCTGGTCTGTGTTTTCACTTATGCTGTGGTGCTTTTTTAATTAACTAACGTGAATCTTAGAAATGAATATACGTCACAAAATTCATTTTTCTAAAAGATGTCTATAATAGAGAGTCTTTCAAATACTTACATTTTCAGGAATCATCCAGGAAGGGATTAGACTAAGCACTTGACTTTGGATAGCTTTCTGTGCATATGCTGGACAAAAATCCGTTTTAATGGATGGTTACAATCAGCAAACGCAAAGGAAAGTTACTTCCGTAATCCAATTGCAATGCAGTCATTGGATTTTAAAGAAAAAACATTTATATAAAGTGTATTAAAAATAACAAAATATAAAATTTAATGTTCATTAACCCATTAACTACCAAATGATTTTTTTTAAAATAAATAATATCATTTGTTTGAAAAATACAGTATGATGCATAGAGAACACTTATAGGGTAAAATGCAATTTTGGATAGAGATTGTTGTTGTAGCATAGATAAAATTAAACATTAAAATAATGTAAATTTGCTCATGTTTAATTTTTTAAAATATTTGTAAACCCCTTTTAGAAATATTGCTTGGATAAAAGGTTCTACACTCTATGTTGTTTCCCATAACTTGCTTTATGTCACACGGGGGCTGCACTATTAGCATACAAGCAGGCATGTCCTTTGTGTAAAAATACTGTAAATGTGATACAGATAGATGATAAACTGGTCAGATCTCCTGCTCATGGGGATATGTAGTGATCATAAAGAAGTTATTAGCAATGCAGCTTTCAAATAATATCAATAGAATGTAAAAATAATAGCTGTATGTGGCCTAATGCCTGTGCATGGAAATTACAGTAACACCTTGCATCTGTACTGTACAGGGATTTTCAGCAAATAAACCCCTATGAATCTTATAGCTATACAGTACGAATACTGAATTCACTGATTGTCGGCATCGGCAAAATGGAATCGCCAAAGTGCACCGAACTGTGCCGAACTGAAAAGGAGAGAAATTTCCCTGAAATTTTGGTGCTTGGTGATTAGACTCTTAAGTGTTTTTTGCATCACTGGTAAAGCACTATATGGGTGTTTTGGCTCGATATCGCTTACAGGTGATAATCCTGCACGATATGCCTTTTATTTTAGTTGCGTCGCTTTGAATGAATTGTTTGTGCAGAAGGTTGTACATTTACTGCTGTGTCACTTCAAAAATGGCTGCAGACCAGGTGACTTATTGAGTCTTAAGATGGCCACCAGTCACGTGGTCAATGACCCCTAAAATGGCCACCGACCACGATGTGGCTACAGTGATCACCAAGATGGCCACTGACCATGCAACCACAATGAGTAATAACACAAGCACAATTGTACAGAACCCAAAATGCACTTAATAGCAGCCAAAAACAAAGCAATTTCTGGTATTCTGGCAGAGCTACGGTATATCTGATCACCCAGAGCCTATACAACACTGCTTAGTTTCTAAGCCTCTGCAGCAATGATATTTACTTATCAACTGTTAAATATATATAACTCCATCTACACAATATGTAATTTTAAAAGGTATATCAGCCGATAACGTGGGACGTATTATCGCAATTAAAGTGACACATAGATGGAGGGTTATAATGAATTTACTTTAGTAAAAGTCAAAAGGTAATTAATAAAGCGACAATGTTATAATTGTCTGGTCTGGAGCAAACAGTACTATATGATTAATATTATACTATTAATCAAGGCTCGCCACAGAGATTACAATGTAATAACCCCATGGTCCGGAGTTTAATAATAATGGCTTTCCCCAGAGTTTAACATAAGAAAATGAAACATTAGTTAACATAAAAACTAAATACAATACCCTAAGGAAAAGAAAAGACATGCATAGGTGATTTTTAAATGCAAAAGGGATTACGAAGCAGCAGTCATTTACCCATCTAAATAAGGACCTAACATCACTTGTTCAGTGGATGTGTTCCCTTCATCAGGTCACTTTCTGTGTTTCTCTGAATCAATCGATAGGAAGTTGAGCTACAGTCTTGTCTCGACCCATGTGGGTGGATCTTAGTGGCTAAATGAATGTCATGTGACCTTCCTGGGAGGGGGTGTAGCTTGCTGATGTCACATTCTGGCAAAGGCATATGTCTAGACAAAGAATGTTTTGCTCTTTAGTGACATATAGTGGTGGTCACTAAATGTTACAGGCCATTTGGGGGTTATTCACAATTTTTTATTTATTGTTCATTGGAGTATATAACCATAACTTTGTGTCCTTAACAATGGGCAACCACAACTTAATATGTATTTAGAACCTGGAAACAGGGGTCCAACTACTGAAGGTGCAGTGGTTGCCATGGCAACAGGGCACATTCCCAGGAAAAGAGATTATATTGTCTACTTAAATGGCCATTGAAGTACTAAGTCCACCACTATATCAAGGCAAATCTCAAAAAGGTGGGACCTAACCTAGTAAAACATTCAATGAAAAAACAAAAAATGAATTAAAACACAATAAAATAAATTGCCCGTTAAGGAGACATAGCCCCTAACAGGTAAAGTGTCTCTTTTTCACTTGTGTAGAAAACCCGCTTTTTTTTTTAAGAGACTCTATTGGAAAATGACAAAATGACATGCCATGTTTCAAATTATATTTTGTTCAGAATTGCCCCAGGATGTTTGTGTCTTAACAAAGGGTTTAAAAAACAGACTTAAACTACACACTCAAAAAACAGCACGCAGTGAGTCAGTTCACGAGTTGGCCATAGTTGGCCACAGGATACAGCTGACTACGGCCCTAGTTGGTTACGTTGGCTGTGTTGAAATAGAGAATGTCACTTTTCTATGAGATTAATTCGTTAAAGGGGCAATCCAGATTGGAAATGACACCCTTCAGTTTGTGGAGGCCAAGCACATATCTCTAAATCAATTCTTAGCAGTGGTGAATTTGATTTGTAGCTTATTCCCCAGAAGCAATTCCATTCAAGGCATCAGACAAAGCAAGTGCATTGCCTTTAATACACTTAACTACGAGAGACAGCTCCAAGCAACAAAGTATATTTACAAATGCATACAACCAATGTCTGGTCCTGCTATAGCAATGCAGGGATATCAAACTCTGTCCCCCCCCCCAGAAGTCAATGGCCTACAATTCCCATAAATCTTTGAATGCAATAAATGGCCGGAGAATCACAGGAGTTGTAGTTCAACATCTGGGGTCCGTGGTTTGAAATCCCATCACTAGGCACCGCAACCATTTAATTGAAATTGAGTGGTCACTTATTTGGTGAGGTATCGCAGACAAAGTGCACCTGGGCAGTAGAAATGCATTCTAATCTTTGCATCAATAAGTAAATATAAAATAATAAATATACATTGACTACTGTTACTTACTATGTCCTCTCTGCTTCAAATAATTCTGTGTTGCATTAGAACATGTTACCTTCCAAATACTTACAAAATACAAACACTTTATTATTTCTTAATGGAAACTTTAGTTCATGTTTCAATCTATTTTTCCATTTTTTCCATCATCTTTTTTTAAAATTTGTATTAGAAAACAAATGTAAGTGTATTTATAAAATTCTTCTCATTTTTATTTTTTTGTGCTTAGCATATGTTTGTAATACACAGATGGCTTTGTAACAGTGCTAAACATTGAAATTATAACTGGTTTTAGGCAATGTATAGATTTCTACACATGAAATATATCAAGTTTACAATTCCTCCATATGGTATGTTATAAAAGAGGATTACAGAATACTTGCGTTCATGTGATATCTCTATTAAAATATTTCTGACAGTTCACAAAGTGTCATTGGATAGCAAAACTTTTGGTTTCTTCATGTTAACGTGTTTTTTGTGGAGGGGGTGGTTCCTCAAATTCAAGGTTTATGAACAATAACCACAGAGAATGGAATAACAGAAGAAGTAATGTGAAAACAGCATTCAAATAGCAGCAACTATCAGAGGTACGTAGCATTTTCTAGCTTTTGACGTGTTTTCAGGGAAAATGTTCATTATGTCCATGAAAATATAGATCAACTTTGGGCTCAATTTAATTACTTTGAAAGATTTTTCAAAAAAATATCAGCTGCTTGCAGCTGATGCTTTGGTCGTAATATCGGCTATTCATTCAAAACAATTTGGCTGGAGTTCATATCTGAAAAATGCAGTTGGTCGAAAAAAAAGTTGGCTTGTATATGGCCGAAACAGCTTATTTTTGGCCAGCATCATTAAATTTGTGCCTTTAACCCTTTCGCTGCTGAGGCTTTTCCCGCCCCTGTGCTGAGGTCATTTTTACTGGTTTTGCTCATCATGTTTAAACGTGTTTTGAAGGCTTATTTTAGTATATGACCCAGACATATTATATATCGTTCTTTCCGTCAGACTCGGCAGATTCAGAATATGTCATTATTATATGTATACGTCATGACCTGTCTGTATATTATAACAAAAAATGCAATAAAATATGATTTTTCAATAATTTACAATGTGTAAAGTGTTTTTTTTCACATTTTAACATGCGAGCAATTGCGGTTATATTTTGTATGGGGTGCGCTTGTTAAAAAAATTAGAGATGGGGTCTCGTTACATTTTTTTTTGGGGAAAATTACACGATTTTTAACAAACGCACCGCATTCAAAAATCGTTAGTGCAGCATCATTGTTCACATTATAATTGAAATGGGAACAATATTGCTGCATTAACAAACCAAAAAAAAGAAAAAAAACTTGTTTATTTTTTTTTTTTATAATTTTTTTTAAAATATATATATTTTTTTATTTTAAATTTTTTTTTTTAACAAACTTTTTCACTTTCGTGTTTGGTATCGTTGGAACGGCCATGCTCTGGCCGATACAACAATACCAAACTTTAACCCCTAGCTGCCATGGATCGGGAGATAGGGAGTTCATTGGAACTCCCTATCTCCACCATTGGTGGCAGCTAGGGGTTAACTCCAGGACTGGCGTCATCGTGCTATGCACGATGACGCCAGTCCTCAGGGGGAGTTCCCGGAGGCTTGGCCGACATCCAAGATGTCGGCCAACTCCGGGAAAGGATCACGAACCGGCGCTTTTCAGCGCCGATTCGTGATCCGGCTCCCCAGGGGTTAATGCCAGGTACCATTTGGAAGGGCAGGCTGTGCCCTTCCAAATGGTGCCTGGGTTAACCCCCGCAACGCCACCGATCGGGAGGGAGAGAGGTCCGAAGGACCTCCCCCCTCCCTTTCAGGCGCCTCCTCCGCACATGCGGGGGGGCGCCTGAATTAGGTGTCATCGCGCCCCCGCGATGACACCTAATTAGCCCGGCGGCGGTTCCGGATGCTGGGCTGACATCGAGGATGTCAGCCCGCACCGGGGGGGCCAGCGATCGGCCAGAACCCGGCCGAACGCTGACCCCAAAGGCTGGACGCGCTCAGCGCGTCCACCGCATGGAACGTGACATGCGGTTGGACGCGCTGAGCGCGTCCACCACAGCGAAGTGGTTAAACAAGACTATTAGAAATATCCAAAGTTTAAGAAAAGATCCTTTTTTAGATTTCCGTCTTTCAGTCTAAAGCCCTCTATTTTCCCTAGATGAAAATCCATTTATCAACACCTTTTAGCATTTGAATTGTTTTTTCAGAAATCTGCATAACGATAAATTTTTTATTTTTTTTGAGAAAGGATTTAACCATTGAGATTTCTTTCGTTTTCAAGTATGCCTGGGTGGCGAGTATGTACCGTTAGGTGTCTTGCCCAAGGACACTTACTGGAGAGGTGCTCTTGCTGGGATTGATCCCATGTCTCCACAGGCTCTCTCCATGCAGAGCAGTGATGTTACCTCTACTCCACCTAGCGGGTGTATTGAATCTATATAGCAAATATTTCCATTAAAAGTATAGCTGCGAAAGCCGATACTCGATTCAAATTTTTATTAGAATAGAAATGTGGCAGCTGCCAGCCTCTTCGGATTGGGAAGCGACACGCTCACCACCACCAGCAGCCCGGAGTGAGCTGAACGAAGGCTACCCGCCTGCACCACAGGGTGATCTCTCTTCACAGACCGGGACACCTATTTGACGGCACCTCTCACGGCGACCTAAGGTAGCCTCCCGCCGAGAGATCACCCCTTTCCCCCCACTTTATTCTCTCTCTTTTCCCGCTATCCACCGGGAGCCTACGGGGGGAGCGAGTGGAGGCCTCAATTTCCATTAATAAGGCCCACGAGCATAGAGCTCGCTTGTCCCTAGACGCCTTGATCGGGAGGGAACGGACACCGGCCTGCACATCCTTCCACCTAGTGCCCTAGAGTTATACCTCCTCATGACTCTGCTGTCTGCCACCTAACAATAAGAATTTTTCTGGGTGACCCACTGTGGCCTATCTGCCCCCCTTTATCAGAAAGGGAAAAACACTCATAATTTTTTGGTACACCTGTATAAAAAAAATTCTGGTGGGCCTCGAGGGGTCCACTACACCTATATTTTATCCCTCATAATTTTTCCGGTGGGCCTTGAGGGGTCCACTACACCTGCATTTTTTCCTCATAATTTTTCCAGTGGGCCTTGAGGGGTCCACTACACCTGCATTTTTTCCTCATAATTTTTCCGGTGGGCCTTGAGGGGTCCACTACACCTGCATTTTTTCCTCATAATTTTTCCGGTGGGCCTTGAGGGGTCCACTACACCTGCATTTTTTCCTCATAATTTTTCCGGTGGGCCTTGAGGGGTCCACTACACCTCCATTTTGTACTTCATAATTTTTCCTGGTGGACCTCTGGGGATCCACTACACCTATATTTTTGTATCTCTTAATTCTTATGGGAGAATCTTTGCTGACTGATATGGCTACCTAAAGATTCCCGCTTGCCTCCAGTTTCTCTCCAGCACAGGGTGCTTGAAGAGTGGCCATGGGCCGTGGAAAGAAAAGCTCCCAAGCACCGGAGACTCCCGGGACCAACGGGGACCCCTCCACTCCTGGCATCCGGCAGTTTTTCGCCCCGTCGACGGGACAGCCAGAGGCCCCGTCCTCTCCCAACATGGCACCGGACTCACCATGTGGCTCCGCGTCGCCCCTAAACCCCGCGGACGACGCATGGGATGCACCCACGGACGTCCTCCAACTTTTACGCTCCCTCCCGACGAGGGCGGATCTGACGGTGGCGACCACCGCCCTCCGTCAATCGCTAGCAGCGGATATACAGATGCTGCGCGACGACATAGGGGGTCTCCAGGGCCGCTTGGATCGGGTGGAGACTGGACAGAGGGATCAGACCACGTATAACACGGAGATCTCAACGCGCGTGGAGGCACACCATCACTTATTGATCACACTGACACGCCACGTGGAAGATCTCGAAAACCGCGGTCGCAGACAAAACATCAGAATTAGGGGCCTCCCGGAAGGAGAAGCGTCACCCGCAGAGCTGGGTAGGATCTTGCTACGTCTCTTTAACTCCATTTTGGGCCGAGACCACACCTCACATATTGATATTGAACGCTGCCACAGAGCACTACGTCCAAAAGGGCCAGCGGATGCCCCGCCGAGGGATATCATTTGCTTTTTCCTTCGCTTTGGCATCAAGGAAGAGATTATGCGCCGAGCACGCGAACGACAGCACATCAAATTTGAAGGGGTCACTGTTGCCTTGTTCCACGATGTCTCACCTATCACACTGCACACCCGTAAAGCCTTTCGGCCACTCACGATAGCACTGCAAAAGGAAAATATACAATACCGCTGGCTACACCCCTTTGGGATTCAGGTACGCACCCCACAAGGCCCGGTCACGGCTCGAAACGAGTCCGAGCTAGAGGGCTTTTTGCAGGCCTTGCATCTTCCACCCACCACTTTGACATCGTGGCCGGATCCAACGGCTGCCTATGCGCCCGACCCTCTTCCACAATGCAACCCTAGACCGGGAAGACCGCGAAGGGCTTCGTTCCGTTCGCCAAACTTTACTCCCTCCGGCTCTCAAGATAGCTGACTTCAGAGGCCACAGGCGCCTCACCCTAGAGCCGCTCTCTCTTTCTCTTTTGTCCACCGCACATGGAGGTAGTGACTTGACACTCCCTTTTGTCTCCTAGCTTTGAAGTTAGTGAGACGCTCATTCCACGTACCCCACCGAGCTGCAACCCACCCCGGTGTTGGTGGTACGTGTGGTCTCTCCCGACACCTCGTTAGGTGCCACGGGTTTGTATACCACACAAGTTGCATCAGCTCTTTTGACTTTCTTCTGATTGTTCTACGTATTATTGTCGCTTTTGGTTTTACCGGTTGGTTTACTTTCTTACGCATTCATAGTTAACTCTAACTTTAGCCGATGGCGTTCACCCCAGACACCCTTAAGGTGCTGACTTTAAATGCAGGTGGCTTGAATATACCCACGAAACGACACATAGCCCTCCGGGAATTTTTTAAATTACGTGTCTCAGTGGCCCTGATACAGGAGACGCACTTCGCATCTGACAAGGCACCGAGCTTTCGTAATCAACACTTCCCTACGGGCTATTTCGGGAATTGTAAAGAGAGCAAAGTCCGTGGTACTGCTATCCTGTTTTCCAGACATGTCCCCTTTACGCTCCTGGAAACCAAATATGACGAAGGAGGTAGATATACCCTGGTTAAAGGTACCATAGGCACTCAGACATATACCTTCGCATCTGTCTACTTACCAAACAAGGGTCAACATCATGCACTTCGGGACATACTCCGCATAGTCATGTCATTTACAGAGGGGATACTTCTAATGGGAGGCGACCTTAACCTGGCACTTGACCCCCGAGTAGATACCTCCCGAGGCACATCCAGTGTGGCACCCTCAGTACACCGACAGGCTCGACTTCACCTACACGACAACAGACTGATTGACTGCTGGCGGGCTTTGCACCCAACAGTTAAGGACTACACGTACTACAGCAACATACACGACCGATATTCCCGAATCGACTATCTATTTCTGCCATCCAACTTTGCGCACCTCATGCAGTCGATCACCATAGGTGCCACGGCCTGGACGGACCACTGTCCGGTCCTCATGACCTTAGCAACCTCACTTTACCGCCCTAAATCTGCGCATTGGCGACTAAATGAAACACTCCTGAACGACCCTGACATACTAGAGGGACTACGCGACACGCTCAGACATTACTTCATAGAGAACACCACCCCTGACTCCTCGCCCCCAATAGTCTGGGAAGCACATAAGACGGTTGCAAGGGGTTACCTGATCTCACAAGGCGCGCGCCTTAAACGGGAACGGACCCAACGCGAAACTGAACTAAACACCCTCATCCGTGACCTTGAATTGACGCACAAGACTACACTCTCTGATCAGACTTACGCGGAACTTACGAGACACAAGGCAGAACTACATTCCCTACTTAATATCAGTGCTTTAAGCTCCATGAAACGCACCAAACAACTTTTTCATGACCAAGGGAACAAATGCGGTAGGCTCCTGGCCCATGCCCTGCGCAAACGCAATCGTGCCATGTACATCCCTAAGCTGCGCATGCCAACAAACGCAGTACTTACACACCCGCGGGAACTGATGGACCTTTTACTCACCCACTTCACAGACGCATACAATATCCCCGCCCCCCCTGCCCCTCAGATACAACCCGCTATTGACACTTACTTACGGACCCACCTTGACAAATCCCTCCCCCTTGAGACTAGAAGACTGCTGGAACAGCCGATTACGGACTCAGAGCTATCTGATGCCATTAAACAGACGCCGGCAGGAAAGGCTCCCGGACCTGACAGATTACCCCTCCTGTATTATAAAACTCTTCGGGAAATACTCGGCCCACAATGGCTTGTGACCTTTAACTCCCTATCAGAAGGGGCCCCACTGACCGCCCAAACACTGATGGCAACAGTAACCCTTATCCCTAAACCGGGAAAGGACACGGAGCGCTGTGGCAACTATAGGCCCATATCCCTGCTAAACCAAGATGTGAAATTATTTGCTAAAATACTCGCTACTCGCCTCAACCCATACATTCCGCAGCTTATCCACAACCACCAGTCAGGCTTTATCCTGGGGAGGGAGGGCAGGGCAAATACTGTGGGGGCAATTGACCTGATTCACTTAGCATCCAAGACTAAAAATGAACCCACGCTGCTCTTATCCACTGACGCGGAGAAGGCCTTTGATCGCGTTAGTTGGCGTTTCCTCTTCAGCACACTGGGCTACATAGGCCTGGGCCGTAACATGTTGACGTGGATAGGAGCATTGTACACTAACCCCTCTGCCAGACTTAATGTGAACGGGGCCCTCTCACCCCCCTTCCGCATCAACAACGGCACGAGACAGGGCTGCCCCCTTTCCCCGCTACTGTTTGCCCTCACCCTTGAGCCCTTCCTACAGGCGATACGCTCGCACCCACAACTGCACGGAATGACGGCGGCGGGAGTGGAGCACCGTGTGGCGGCATACGCCGACGACATGTTGTTCTTCGTCCGTAAACCGGCGGAGTCACTGCAGCACTTAATAAAACTTTTCCAGGACTATGGCTCCATTAGCAACCTCCGTATTAATATGGAAAAATCGGAAATCCTACCCATATATATCCCTGATGACCAACAGGTAACCCTTAAGCGCTTGTTCCCTTTCAGATGGTGCACCACTGGCCTCAAATACCTGGGGATCACCCTCACAGCGGCCTGTAGGGACTTATACAATGCAAACTATAGACCTCTGCTGGCCGCACTACTGGTAGATCTGCAAAACTGGTCCTTCCCACATATCTCATGGTTCGGCCGTGTCAATGTAGTTAAGATGAACATCTTGCCCCGAGTCCTTTATCTCTTTCAGACACTCCCTATCTTCTTACCGACCGCCTTCTTTGCGCAGCTCCGCACAATGATCTCCACTTATGTATGGAATTCTAAGAAACCGCGCATCAGCTTGACCTTGCTGATGGCTCCGAAACAGCTGGGGGGCGTTGCGCTCCCGCACTTCAGGCACTACTATGTGGCCTCACATTTACAACGCATAGTGGAATGGTCCACCAGCTCGCTAACTAGGGCCTGGGTCACAATAGAACAGGAAGCGGCGCGGTGTCCCCTGCCCTGCCTCCCCTGGTTGCCAATATCCACACAAAAAACCATGGTAGAACCACATCCCCTAATACACGCCACCCTGAAAGCCTGGCGCTCCTTGCAGCGCACTGCCGGCATTGCTCCCTTTCCTTCGCCTCTCCTGCCCCTACAGTGGTTGCCGGCTTTCTCAAGGTCTCTATCCCCAACGACCACGGACAGCCATCCAACCCCTCCACGACCTAACCACTTCCTGAACGAGTCAGGCCCAATCCCTTATGATCAATTGCCCATACCGAATGCAGACTCTTTCCTAACACGGTTCCACCACCACCGACTCATTCAATCATTGCGATCCATTGCCCCACTTCCAGACTACAACAGACCGTTAACACAATATGAGATGCTGATAGAAAGGGGCAGATACCCATCGCACTGCCTCTCTTTAATGTATGATATGCTCCAGGCCACATCTTCTCAGAACAGTCCCGCCCACGCTAGCTGGGAACGTGAATTAAATTTTGCTTTTGAAGACCATCAATGGCGCGCAATATGTCAACTAACACATTCCAGTTCCACAGTAGTGAGAGTTCAGGAAGCCAACTATAAAGTGCTCATGCGATGGCACAGGACTCCCCAAGTTCTGGGCCATTACACTGATGGGGAGGCCAGCAAATGCTGGAGGTGTGACACACCTGATGCATCAACACTCCATATATGGTGGGACTGCCCGGCTCTTACTGAGTTTTGGCGCTCCGTCCATAACTGTCTCTGCGACGTCACAGAACCACCGCCCCCATTTACCCCAGAATACTGCCTACTTAACCACACTGAAGCCCCACCCGAGGAATTTCGGAAATCAATCACCATCAGACTTTTACTCGCCGCGCGCCTGGTTATACCTATGTTCTGGCGTAAACCCACTGCTTCACCCCTCTCTGTATGGCTACACGAAGTAGAGAGTATTCGATCGGCGGAGGAAAGGGTCGCCCTGTCCCTAGGTAAGGCCCCTGAGCATTATCGCTCCTGGTACTACTGGCTGCACACATGCCTGCCCCGTATAGGCAGGTCCACCGCCTGACCCTGTTAGGTCTCCCCCACATGGGAAGTACTCTCCGCATGGTCTCCGCCCCCCGTCGGGACCCCATACGGTTCATGCCACCCACACACAGACGCTTGCCTGCCACTCACGCCCCGGGTACTGTATTGTATTGTATTTACTGCAATAGTCGTATTTTATGCTATGTTTTCTGCTTTCTGCCTTCTTTATTGATATATTATGTTCTGATGATATTGCTTCTGTATAACTTTTTCAATTTATCAATAAAGCACAATATGTAAAAAAAAAAAAGAGAATTGAAATGTTAGTAAACCCAAATTTTAATCTTCTAAACTGAAAAATGGCAGAAGATTGGCCAAGAAAGTTCCTGATTTTAGCCATTCGGGCCGTATTAAATTAGTTCAACATAACTCAAATTGTCAAAGGTGAAGAATATTGAATTGATGACAATTTTAAATTAAATATATTATCCAAACCCACTTCTATGTGTATCACTCTTAGAAATACCCCTAAATATCCACTTAGCCCCCTATTCTGCTGCAAAATCTGTCTCGTTAATTGTCCCACTTGCTCGTTCATTATTTTAGACTTGGGCATCTACATTATCCAAGCCTCCCAAAATAAGCCATTTATCTGTAATCATAAATAATTAGCAATATATTTGATAATGATCTAATGCCAATTTCTCTGGTTGTTAATCACTAGGGATGAGCCGAACACCCCCAAGTTCGGTTCGCATTCGAACTCCAACTTTTCAAAAGTTTGAATTCGAACACGAAGACGAACTCAATACAAGTCAATGGGACTCAAAGTTCAATTTTTAGAGTGCCCTCCAAGAGGGCATATATGCTAGATATTTGACATAAAAGGTATAAAAGGTGTATGGGGGTCCGGGTAGTGCCCTAGGGGACAGGAAACAAGGACAAAAAGTTTAAAAAAAAAGTTTTTAACGGGACAGTGAGTTTTCCATGAAATAAGGGTTAAAAAAAAAAAAAAAATCCTTCAAATATCGTGCCTAGGAGGTCCCCATAACCTGCCCGTGAAGTGGCGGATTTCTAGGATGTATCGAAACATTTAAAAACAATGTCCGGGTCCGGGTAGTGCCCTGGGGGACAGGAAACAAGGACAAAAAGTTTTAAAAAAGACATTTTTAACCCCTTCACTGCTGACGATGTGTGGGACACGTCCTCAGTTACTCCCGCTGTATGCTGAGGAGGACGTGTCCCACACGTCATCAGCTTTGCGGGACCCCCGGTGGAGATACTCCCCTCTCTGTCCGGGGTCCCACGGCGTTCTGACTTCAGCATCCTCAGACGCTGAAATCAAGCTCCTCCCGACGTAAATGACGTCATCGCACCATGCGCGATGATGTCATTTCCAGGCGACCCCCGGCAATGCCGGGAGATCACCTGGAAGGGAGGGGGGGTTCCGTTCGGATCCCTCTCCCTCCCGATCGGGAGGTCCCACAAAAAAAAGCCAGGCACCGCTTAAAAGGGGAGAGTCTCCCCTTTTAAGCGGTGCCTGGCTTTAACCCCTTAGGCACCGGGTTGCACTTCGGCACCTTGCTGCGCCGAAGTGCGCCTAGCTCCGGTGGGGGCTGCCATCTTGGATGGCGGCTCCACCCCCGGGTCCCCCCTCACTGCCTGAAGTCCTCACGCATAGCGTGATGACGTCAGATAGCCGGGGAAGCCCTAGCTGCCCGGAATCCCCTGGTGGAGATAGGGGGTTCATTTGAACCCCAATATCTCCAGAACCATGGCAGCTAGGGGGTCATGGAGGGTATCAATCGAAAGGCCTGAGCATGGCCTTTCGAATTATACCCAACATGACCAGGTATAAAGTAAAATAATAAAAATAAAAAAATAAAAAACATGTATTTTTTGGTGTGTTATTTTTATTAATGCAGCAATATTGTTCACATTTCAATTATAATGTGAACAATGATGCTGCACTAATGATTTTTTTCTATTGTGCGTTTGCTAAAAATCACATAATTCCCCCCAAAAAATGTAATAAGTCCCCATTTCTAATTTTTGTACAAGCACACCCCATAGAAAATATAACCGCAAATGTTCATGTGATGAAAGGTGAAAAAAACACTTTACACGCTGCAGATGATTAAAAATTCAAGTTTTATTGCATTTTTTGTTATAATATACAGGCAGAACATGACGTATACATATAAAAATGATATATTATGAATCTGCCGAGTCTGTCAGAAAGAACAATATATAATATGTCTGGGTCGTATAATAAAATGTGGCTTCAAATCGCGTTTAAAAATGATGAGCGAAAGCGGTAAAAATTAGCTCAGCACACAGCAGTGAAATGCCTCAGCAGTGAAAGGGTTAAACGAACAGTGAGTTTTCCATAAAATAAGGGTTAAAAATAAAAATGAAAAATTCCTTCAAATATCATGCCTATGAGGTCCCCATAACCTGCCCGTGAAGTGGCGGATTTGTAGGATGTATGGAAACATCGCCATCACAGACCCACACACGACACCTAGCACTTCCAGTCTGCATACAATGTATCAAATTCATGAGACCGGACTTATTAGAAGCACATGTTATTTCCAAACACTAATTAAACACCTGTTGTTTATGCCGTTTTTAGAGCACAGGTCATTTAGAGGTGAGAATCTTTGCACCTAGACATTAGTTTTTAATTCAATATCTAATAAACCGTTGCTTATAATATTCTGCAGTAAAGAGTCTCTTTATTTCTAGATTTTTTAGTATTTTTTATACTATTTAAAAGAAAAAAACATTTTCGAACTCGAGCCGAACACGCCAAAATGTTCGAAGTTCGCGAACTTTCGAACTGCCGATGTTCAAATCGAACTCCGAACTGATCGAACCGAACAGCTCATCCCTATTAATCACAATGTCAATGACGCTTTGGTACCTTCATGAGGAAGAGTGTAAGGAAAAAACTTGGAGAAAAGGAGCACTTCATTGGCATGTTTACTAAAAATGGACCATAAGATAAAGTGTGGATTCTTTTATGAGATATTCCTTAACCGACATCTCTATGATATCTATCACTATTGTAAGGTAGCTACAGTCACAAAGTTATATGCTTGGCTGGCTGGATGTATAGATAGATTTCAGAGATCCTCCAATTTTTTTAATAGGTGTCACCTTATAGATCTTTCTTTAATCAGATTGCCTGTCTTATTATAAAAACACATCTGCTGCTTAGTGATGGCTATACGTGAGTGACTAAGAATCAGAGGAATTGTGGGCTGTCAGAGCATTAATGGTAACATGGGTCACCTTGGACATTTGTACCGGCTTATCTGTGTTTCCTGACATGCGATGGTCTATTTGCGGTAATATCCTTCATGATATTTACAGTTTATGGATTCAATGTGTGTAATGTTCAGTGAGCATCAAATTATGTGAGGGAATTTCATGTATCAGTATTCTAATGCAGAACTTTTTAAGCCATTTTAATCTGTGGATAATTTCATGGGGAGATTTATTTAGTTTTCTGAGTCTTGGGATTTACTGTCTTAAAGATGAGTTAACCATGCACTAGTGCAATCACATATACAGGATTTATAGAGTCTCTGTACAGATGCCAATTCCATGTATACAGATTGTTTGCAAATGTGCTTTACGTTCATAGCATATTGGCAAACCGTTAAGACCATAAGCGATAAGCTCCTTCAGCCACCGTCACTGCACTCTGTGTATGTAGAGAACTGTGCAGACCGACCTGCAAGATATAGTCAGGGCAGGTGATGATCCATAAGTCAGTCTGTATGGTGTTCCAACACAAAGTACAACACATCAGTTATTCTAGCTCCAGAAGTCAGTCACAGCTGATGAAACGCGTTGCCAGAACCTGATATGACTAGCAGTACCTTGATTGATATGCCTTAACCTTTTTTCAGTTGTGAATAGCAATGAATGGTAATTTTCATTTAATATGAGTAGCAGTCTGGACTATTCTTTGTTTTCTTTTGTTCCTTTTAATGTTGAGTAGTGATTAGCCGAACACCCCCGTGTTCGGTTCGCATTCAAATTTGAACAATTTCAAAAGTTCGAGTTCGAACTCGAACACGAACCGAACTCAATGCAAGTCAATGGGACTCGAAAGTTCAATTTTTAGAGTGCCCTCCAAGAGGGCATATATGCAAGATATTTGCCATAAAAGGTGTATGGGAGTCCGGGTAGTGCCCTGGGGGACAGGAAACAAGGACAAAAAGTTTTAAAAAAAACATTTTTAAAGGAACAGTGAGTTTTCCATGAAATAAAGGTTAAGAATAGAAACAAAAAATTCCTTCAAATATCGTGCCTAGGAGGTCCCCGTAACCTGCCCGTGAAGTGGCGGATTTGTAGGATGTATAGAAACATTTAAAAACAAAAAAATTAAATTTCAAATGATGGTAAATGGTTTTCCTTTAATCTATTCATAAACAACTTATAGGGGCGGCAGTCTGTATGAAAAGAGGAGACATTTTAGGACACGCAGAACAAGTTTAGTGATTTTTTGGCTAAATTATTGTGAAACTTATGCAGGCTTTGGATGAAAGTAACAATAGGTGCTTTAAAATTGGGCCTTTAGTGTCGGCAACAGTGCAGTCACACCGTAACCCCTCTGTGGTATTGTTGAAGAGTGCAGGGTTGGACCCTGCGGTCAAATATTAAAATGATATGAATCTGGTATAGGTGTCAGTGGCAGTGCACCCAAATATTGTGCCTTTGGTGGCAGCAAGTGCATTCACACCGTAAGTAACCCCTCTGTGGTATTGTGGAAGAGTGCAGTGGTGGAGGTTTTGGTAATGCAGAAGAGATCTCCGATCTATTCAGTTACATCAGCAGCTATAACAAAACCGGGTCAGCAATGTTTAGGGACTTGTACTGCGCTACTGTATAAGGTGAGAATCGGCGCACACCAGTAGCAACAGGAAGCAAACAGAACAGGCAGGGAATACACAGAGAGAATAGTCAAATGGCAGGCAAAGTCGGCAACAGATTGGGTCCTCAGAACAAGCAGGGTCAGTAACAAGTATACAAACTGATTCGGAAGCTACCGATGTGGGAATAAAGGCTGAGACACACTGAGCGTGTAGCGACGCACAGCATAGCGAAGCGAAGAGAAGCAAACATTTTGACTTCACTCCGCTCCGCCTCGCAGCGTGTCTACACTACATTACGTTTGCTTCTCACCACACTGGACAGGAATCCACTAACTAAATTAAAATGTACACACAATACCATTTTATTTTCACAAAGCACATGTTATATAGGCAAAAAAAGTTTCTACTGAATAAAATACATCAAAAATTACTGTTAATTTAATAGGAATAGTATAAAAATATTTAAAAAAAGGTAACCCCTGATCATATATATTATAGGGACACGGAGCGCCGTGTATAGAGTAGGGATGCATTGATAACACACACAGACATATACGTATATATCAACACGCAGACCTATATATACGTATATATCAAAAAGCAGATACATATATACACCCACCCACAGACCTCAGACCATATATACACATACACACATGGGGGGGTGGCATGTGAACAATCTCAAATAAATGTGCCCCCCCATTTGGCTGATCCCTCCAGAAGAAATGTTGAACCCGACAGAGCAGAGAATATATATATTATTCTGGAGGGATCAGCCAAATTGGGGGGGGGGCAATTAGTTGCCAAACTATGTGTGTGTAATACAAGTCTGGATATGTATATTTATAAGAATATAGATATGTATCTTATCTATATATATATATATATATATATATATATCATACCTGCCCTTACCTTCCCCTATAAATTTGCTAAATATATACACACAAAAAAACAAACCACTGCCTGAGACCCCGCGCAGCCCACATGCCACCCCCTCTACCTGGCTGAATGTATCTAATAAATATAATTGAATACATTCAGCCAGGTAGAGAAAGAAAAAAAAAGTTTTATTTTATGTTCCCAGGGACATTTAAAAATGTCCTTGGATTTTATTTTTTTTAGAAATGTGCCTTACCTTAGCCTGGTGGTCAGTGGGGGCTCCCTGGATCCTGGTTGTGGGTGGGGGTCTGCCATGGCCACAGGTGCAGTGGCTCCCTCCCTGCGCTGCCTGTCTCTGCCACAAGCACCTGGGCGGCTAGCCCGCACAGTCCGGCGGCTGCATGCTCTTCAAGGGGATCCTTGGGAGGCCCCTACAGGCTGCCCTCTACAGTGCCTGATTAGGCTTCAATGTTAAAAATATTCCCGTTTTAATTCAATATCTAATAAACCGTTGCTTACAATATTCTGCAGTAAAGAGTCTCTTTATTTCTAGATTTTTTTGTATTTTTTAAGCATTTTTTATACTTTTTTTAAAAAAAAAAAAAAATTTGGGCGAACGTCCCAAAAATTTCAAAGTTCGCGAACTGTCGAACGGCCGATGTTCGATGCGAACTCTGAACAGATCGAACCGAACAGCTCATCCCTAATGTTGAGTACATTTTGAAGCTAGGGACTTGCAGGCTTCCAGTGATCTTCAGTATCTCTAGTGTGTCGTGTGACTAAGGGTGAACACATAGAACATCTAGAATTCCCCTAGAATTCTGTCACAGGTAGCATAAAATATCTTATATTGTTATTATTTTATAGTACGCTCAAACTGTATATGAATCACCCTGTATTATTGTTTATAATTTATTATTCATATCTATTATTTATGTATATGTTTAAATATTTATACACTGTATTCCCCGTGTATTCTGTATGACAAGGGATGACACCCCTTGGGCAGGCACCTCTCCCTGTCACCGGTAGGGATGAGCCGAACACTCCCCGAGTTCGGTTCGAAGCCGAACCCGAACTTTCCAAATGTTCGGATCCGAACCCGAAATCGAACTCCATACAAGTCAATGGGGCTGAAAATTCGGTTTTTAGAGTGCCCTCCAAGAGGGCATATATGCTAGATATTTGCCATAAAAAGTGTATGGAGGTCCGGGTAGTGCCCTGGGGGACAGGAAACAAGGACAAAAAGTAAAAAAAAAAACGTTTTTAACCCTTTCGCTGCTGAGGCTTTTCCCGCCTCTGTGCTGAGCTCATTTTTACTGATTTTGCTCATCATGTTTGAATGCGTTTTGAAGGCATATTTTAGTATATGACCCAGACATATTATATATCGTTCTTTCCGTCAGACTCGGCAGATTCATAATATGTCATTATTATATGTATACGTTATGTCATGTCTGTATATTATAACAAAAAATGCAATAAAATATGAATTTTCAATAATTTACAACGTGTACAGTGGTTTTTTTTCACATTTTAACATGCGAGCAATTGCGGTTATATTTTGTATGGGGTGCGCGTGTTAAAAAAATTAGAGATGGGGTCTTGTTACATTTTTTTTGGGGAAAATTATGCGATTTTTAACAAACGCACCGCATACAAAATCGTTAGTGCAGCATTATTGTTCACATTATAATTGAAATGGGAACAATATTGCTGCATTAACGAACCAAAAAAAAGAAAAAAAAACTTGTTTATTTTTTTTTTATAATTTTTCTTTAAATATTTTTTTTTAAAAAAAACTTTTTTCATACTCATGTTTGGTATTGTTGGAACGGCCATGCTCTGGCCGATCCAACAATACCAAAAATTAACCCCTAACTACCACGGATCGGGAGATAGGGGTTCATTGGAACCCCCTATCTCCACCATTGGTGGCAGTTAGGGGTTAACTCCAGGACTGGCGTCATCGTGCTATGCACGATGACGCCAGGCCTCAGGGGGCATTCCCGGAAGCTTGGCCGACATCCAAGATGTCGGCCAGCTCCGGGAAAGGATCACGAACCGCGCTTTTCGGTGCCGATTCGTGATCCGGCCCCCATGGGGTTAATGCCAGGTACCATTTGGAAGGGCAGGCTGTGCCCTTCCAAACGGTGCCTGGGTTAACCCCCTGCACGCCGCCGATCGGGAGGGAGAGAGGTCCGAAGGACCCCTCCCTTTCAGGCGCCTCCTCCGCACATGCGGGGGGGGCGCCTGAATTAGGTGTCATCGCGCCCCCGCGATGACACCTAATTACTCCGGCGGTGGTTCCAGGTGCTGGGCTGACATCGAGGATGTCAGCCCTCACCGGGGGGGCCAGCGATCGGCCGAAACCCGGCCGAACGCTGGCCCCAAAGGGAGAACGCGCTCAGCGTCCATAGCAGCGCCCGCCCGCATAGCACGATGACGCCAGTCCTGGAGTTAACCCCTAGCTGCCACCAATGGTGGAGATAGGGGGTTCCAATGAATCCCCTATCTCGCGATCCGTGGCAGCTAGGGGTTAATGTTTGATATCGTTGGATCGGCCAGAGCATGGCCTTTCCAAGGATATCAAACATGAGCATGAAAAATGTTTTTTAAAAAAAATAAAAAATAAAAAAATAAATATATTTAAAAAAAATTCTAAAAAAAATAAACAAGTTTTTTTGTTTGTTTTTGTTTTGTTAATGCAGCAATATTGTTCCCATTTCAATTATAATGTGAACAATAATGCTGCACTAACGATTTTTTTATGCCGTGCGTTTGTTAAAAAAGCAAACTTTTCCCCAAAAAAAATGTAACGAGACTCCATTTCTAATTTTTTTAACAAGCGCACCCCATACAAAATATAACCGCAAACGATCGCATGTTAAAATGTGAAAAAAAACACTTTACACATAATAAATTGTTGAAAATTCAAATTTTATTGCATTTTTTGTTATAATATACAGACATGACATAACGTATACATATAATAATGACATATTATGAATCTGCCAAGTCTGCCGGAAAGAACGATATATAATATGTCTGGGTCATATATCAAAATATGGCTACAAAACACGGTTAAACATGATGAGTGAAAGCGGTAAAAATGACCTCAGCACAGAGGTGTGAAAAGCCTCAGCAGCGAAAGGGTTAAATGCAACATATTAGGATGTTTTAGGAGGGAAATTAATTCTCAAATCTCAATCAGAAGCAGATACCACCCCACCCCCTCAGTATAGTGTACAATGTATCAAATTGATTACCAGACTAAAAACACATGGTGTTATGCCCGTTTGTGAACAGAGGTCATTTAGAGTTGATAATCTTTCCACGTACACATTAGTTTTTAATTCAATATCTAATAAACCGTTGCTTATAATATTCTGCAGTAAAGAGTCTCTTTATTTCTAGATTTTTTAGTATTTTTTAAGCATTTTCTATACTTTTTTCAATTATTTTTTTTTTTCGAACTCGAACCGAACACACCCAAAAAGTTCGAAGTTTGCAAACTTTCAAACTGCCAAAGTTCGGGTCGAACTCCGAACCGTCCGAACCCGGACAGCTCATCCCTAGTCACCGGTGTTCCACCCACAGGTTCTATTTAACCTTGAACTGCACGGAGCTCCAGAAAGGTCTCAGTCCTCAGTAAGCGAGTTGATCTCATAAGAGCAGTCATTAGGTAAGAAGGATAGGACCTGCCAAAAGGTGGGTTCACAAAGCTGTGAATATCTAACCTGGAAGTCTGTCCAACCCAGGCTGTTAATGTTTTTCTCCATTATAATCACAGGGCCCTATTATAATCTTCGCGCAAACGTCAGCGCGTGCGCAAAAACGCATTAACGCGAGGGGCACAAGCCTTTGCGCTGAACGTCGTATTACAATGTCAGAGCAAAAAACGCACGTATACGTCTACCGAAGGTGAACCTGCGCAAATGCTGAGCGAACTTAATGTACTTCAGCGGGTCTTATACTTAACATTGTGAGCGCAAATGCGTTTGTGTGCTGGTACGGGGATGGTATTACAATCTATGCACAGTTTGTAACGCACAGCCTTTGCGCGTATAATTTTAGCAACTCCTAAAAGCTGGTGGCAAATTCTATCAACCTGGCCGAAACCAAATACACCAGCCCAAAAATAATACGCAGCAAAGTATAGTTACACATTCTACACATACCAAACCAATAAATTTGAGAAGATGTGCGTGTTTTTTTTATTGATGCAGCATATATGCGCAGATTGACTTTGACAGGCGCAAAACTTAACGTGAGACAATTGTGGTTCTTAATTCTGATTGGCGGAATCGCGTGAAAAAAACAGTCCGCACACTGATTTCTACGCGCAACGTTGCTGTGCTCGCGTTTGTGCGCGTCCGTTTTACGCTCATTATTTTTTGACGGATGAAAAAAATGCGCAAGGATTGTAATACCTGCGGTGATTTACGCGCGTTAACGTTTAACGCTTCGCACAAAAATTCACGCGTTGCGCGTGCGTTTTTGCGTGAAGCATGTAATAGGGCCCACAGTATATAGTATATACAGAAACTAAACTGACAAAAGGAAAAACATTCAAGGGTTCTTAACCCTTTAATGCAGCAGGATGTTCCATGACGTTCTGGCGGCAGGCGGGCTTTGAAGGCGAAGGGCGTACATGTACACCCATGGTCTTCAATGGGGCCCACTCGGCCCCTCCCCACAGCCTACTCGCGGCAGGCATCATTGGCTGCACGGGGACGGCCTGAACTCAAGCCATCCCCTGCAGCCAATGACGCTCGCTGCATGTCGGCTGCGGGGAGGGCTCGAAATCAGTGCCGCGCAACGGCACCTGTCGGCAAGGCGTACCTGTACGTCTCGCTGGCGAAATCAACCCCTTAAGGGCGCCACCCGCTCGTCCTTAAGGGGTTAAAGGAAATCTGTTATTTTGAGTGCATTTTTTGATATTGGTGAATAAGCAAAGCATGAATACATTTAAAAAATACATAAAAATATTAAATATTATCACATATTAATGGTTGTGTTCTATGGGAAAAGAAACTAGCCAAAAAGTTGCTTTAATATTTTAAATTTTATTTGCTTTATGCTTTTGTACTGTGCTTTCGGCACTGCATCTACAGTTGTGTTCAAAATTATTCAACCCCCACTGAAATTGAGTGTTTTGGCCAGTTTGACATAGATTTTGATCATTCAGTCATCTTGCTTACAATTAAATCAAAGAGGCACGTGTAGGTCAGACAAATATAACATAACATTTATAATGAAATAACTACAAATGTCTTTTCTGTGCTCACATCATTATCAGTTTTATTCAACCCCCAAGTGACATTCAATCTTAGTACTTAGTACAACATCCTTTTACAGTTATAACAGCTTTTAAACGTGAAGCATAGCTTGACACAAGTGTCTTGCAGCGATCTACGGGTATCTTCGCCCATTCGTCATGGGCAAAAGCCTCCAGTTCAGTCACATTCTTAGGCTTGCGCACTGCAACTGCTTTCTTTAAGTCCCACCAGAGGTTCTCAATCAGATTTAAGTCAGGTGACTGCGATGGCCACTCCAAAATGTTCCAGCCTTTAATCTGCAACCATGCTCTAGTGGACTTGGAGGTATGCTTGGGATCATTGTCCTGTTGAAAGGTCCAACGTCTCCCAAGCCTCAGGTTTGTGACGGACTGCATCACATTGTCATCCAATATCTAATGGTACTGAAGAGAATTCATGGTACCTTGCACACGCTGAAGCTTCCCTGTACCTGCAGAAGCAAAACAGCCCCAAAGCATGATTGACCCCCTGCCATGCTACACAGTAGGCAAGGTGTTCTTTTCTTCATAGGCCTTGTTCTTCCTCCTCCAAACATAGCGTTGATCCATGGGCCCAAACAGTTCTAATTTTGTTTCATCAGTCCACAGAACACTATCACAAAACTTCTGTGGTTTGTCCACATGACTTTTGGCATACTGCAGTCGACTCTTCTTATTCTTTGGAGACAGCAAGGGGGTGCGCCTGGGAGTTCTGGCATGGAGGCCTTCATTACGCAGTGTGCGCCGTATTGTCTGAGCTGAAACTTCAGTACCCACATCTGACAAATCTTTTCTCAGTTCCTCAGCAGTCACACGGGGACTTTTCTCCACTCTACGCTTCAGGTAGCGCACAGCAGTCGAAATCAGCATCTTCTTTCTGCCACGACCAGGTAGCGTTTCAACAGTGCCCTTTGCCTTGAATTTGCGAATGATGCTTCCTATGGTCTCTCTTGGTATGTTTAACATCTTTGCAATCTTCTTATAGCCATTGCCCTTCCTGTGAAGAGTAATCACCTCTTCTCTTGTCTTCCTGGACCATTCTCTTGACTTCACCATGTTTGTAACCACACCAGTAAATGTCTAGAAGGAGCTGAGTATCACAGTCATTTTAAAGCTGCCTAATTGGTGCTTATTATGATTTATTGCTGCTCCGTGACATCCACAGGGTTTTCAATACCTGATTGAAAACACTTGAATGAACCTCTGTTCTTCAGAGTGGTAGTCTTTAAGGGGTTGAATAATTGTGTCAATGAATAATTCACAAAAGAAACATTTACTACTGTATTACAAAACCAATTGATGTCATTTTAGTTGCATATGGTTCTTTAAAAAGTCCTTGTAGGATTTCATTCTGAATACAATTACAAATGTACACTAAATTCCCTAAAACCCTTTACAGCATTGGGGGTTGAATAATTTTGAACACAACTGTATATAAATGCCAGGTGTGAATGCCAAAAAGCACTAAGAAAAACAAGATAATAAATATAGCCAGTGGTGATCGACACCTGACAGAGAAATAAGGTGGCAATCACTTAAAATTTTAAATATACAATATTATTTTAGTGTTTATTTTTAAAGACTTTCATGATTCATTACTGCTAAAACAGGAAACAAGCTGGATTATACAATTTTTCATGAGAAAATAAGATGTGAACACTTATCATCATAGTGTCTAATCAATAGCACAAGCGAAAACAATTAACTGTGATAATGATTAATGTGTGCATTTATGACGCGTTTGTAGATTTACTAAAGAAAAATCGAAATTAAACCAGATTCCTGATACTTCAAAAGGAAAAGGAAATTAAAATAGGAGGCTCAATATGAAGCGCTAAATCCAAAGAACTGATCAATCAAATACATTTGAACACAATAAAAGACAAATGTGTAGAAACCGCCACATAATAACTCCATCATCTTACAGGTGTTTTTCAAGAGGAGCAAGAAGGACATACTAATAGCCATAAGGATTAGGTTTTGTGTCTATTAATGGCTGTGTATCGTAAAGGTAACATTATTGGTCCACAACCATGGAGACGCAGGATCGAATCCCATTCATAGCACCTCTCCAGCAAGTGTCCGTGGGCAAGACACCAAACGATACATACTTGCCTGCCACATGATATTAGCTGTGTAGCATAACGGCAACTTCTCTGCTCTACAACCATGGAAAAGCAGGTTTGAATCCCGACCAGAACACCTGACCAGCATGTCTCTCCTCTACAACAATGGAGAAGCAGGTTTCTACCTTACAACTGTGGAGACACAGGTTCCACCTCAATACCATGTCTCTTCTATACAATCTTGGTCAGAACACTTCACCAGAAATGTCCCTGGGTAAGACACGTAACAGTATGTACCTGCCTAGTTCATAATTTGTACCCTTAGAGACAGTGAATTCCCAGTATATTCTGTCATCCTGGTTAAGCCATGTCTTCTGCTGGAGCTACATAAAAGAAATTTAAAAAAAGTCAAACTATTAATGTATGCCAATTTGGATTCTAAAACTGATATGCTTTCACTTTGTTGCTTTTAATTTTTCTGTACATTGAATCCAGATATATTGCATGTGTTACTAAGAAGGCACTTATTGTTAGTAGCTGATATCATACAAATTATACTTGTCAATAGAGCCCAAAAAGAGAAAATGACATCTAACAGCTCCGTCCCCAACACATGAATGGTGTGAGGCCACTTCCACTGGCCTCAGGAATACACTAAAGAGTCAGCTTAGGAGGACCCTATTCCTTAATTAACCAGTGCCTGCAGGTTTCCCTTTAACGTCCACATTTTAGCAGCATATTCCGGGGCAGGAGCTAATACAGCAGCTTCCCTAGAAAGCAGCAGTACTCTGGGAGACGTCCACACCGACACAAGTATCATATCCTGGAGTCCATAGGTCCCCATAGGTGGTTGCGTTGGGTACCGCGAGCACTGCAAGATCTCGCTCGCGTGAGATCACGCAGGGCCACTGAGAGATTGCGGAGGGAGACTGGAGGACTTATTGTCCCCAGTCTCACTCTGCTCATGGCGGCCAGAAGAAGTGGATCAGGCCGCCGTTTTCCCTGGGGGATGAGAGATGAGTATCGAATTTATTGGGGGGGTTAGCTGGTGTTAACTGATTCTGCAAAAGTGGAATCAGTTAGTGGAATCAGTTAGCAACAGCTGTTAGTTGCTGCAAAATTTTAGGTTTGCGCATCTGTGGGATAATTAACGCTAGCACTTCGTAATGCCTTACTCATCCGAACACTAATTACTTAATGCCTTCCACATGTTAAGTATAGGAAGCGCAAAGTACAGTAAGCTTGCGTAAACTTGCGCAATCACGCACAAACTGAATTCTCACGGGTGTAACGTCACAAAGGTCATATGGGGGCATGAGTTAATGTCACTTATCCTGACATTAACACCTACTCACCCGAACGCTACAGTTAGAGTTTGGTATGGAATAGTGCCCTCAGAGGGCCCTTGAGATTGTACTTGCCATCCTAGAGGGTGGAGGGCACTTTGGAAAAGAGGGTCTTTCATACATTTGAG
Source organism: Leptobrachium leishanense (assembly GCA_009667805.1). Classification (NCBI taxonomy): domain Eukaryota; kingdom Metazoa; phylum Chordata; class Amphibia; order Anura; family Megophryidae; genus Leptobrachium; species Leptobrachium leishanense. The sequence goes on along the minus strand of CM019071.1, from coordinate 23,954,409 downwards.
ACTGTACTGCGCGATTGTATTTTTGTTTTAAGTTTGCTTTTTCAGAGAAGCTCATACAGCTGCTTCCTGAGATCAATCAGGAATCTAGGTATATTTTAATATCATTTTCACATTTTTGGGTTTTGCGATAATTTATTGCTTCTTGCACATTGCGCACGAAGTGAAAAGAATTTCGCTGATGTTTGTGAATTTTTTTGCGCCTTTGAAGATACTTTGCTTGTTGTCACTGTTACAATATTTCGGCCTAACGTCCCATTCGCATTTCATTACACTTCACAAGTAGCACATTGTTTCCCAGCCTGACACTGTGTTTCATAACATGGCCCTACCAAGCTCATCACTGAAAGAAGTGACTCACATTTCCTTAGGGCAGAGCTACAGGTGCGGGAATGATAAATGACCTGTCCTGCACCACTTTTCGGATGCCAATGAATCCTTTATTTTAGACTTAAAAAGACATACATAACTTTTGTATTTGTTCCATGACGGCAAAAATAAAATGAAACCGTTAAAATACGACTCTTGCTTCAGCAGAAATAGCTTTCTAAATGTAACGTGCGCTCTGACAGTTCAGCTGAGATGCTGTGCTTTGAACAACAGGACCATGCTAGCCTAAGCCCTGGGTTCTACAAGTCAGTTTTATCCGAGCAGTAATTTCATTGTTCTCTGGCAAGAGATTCAGTTTAGGGTCCCTAGGCACCGTTCACATTTTTCGAGACAGCTGATGATGACAACATAGGATTTATAGCTAGGGGTTCTGGTTGAAGCCTTGAGATAAAATCAACTATTTTTTAGGAAGTAACTAAAATCCACAGTTCGTCCAGATAAACACAAGCGTGACCTATCTACATGAATTAATGGAGAAATAGTAAGATCTTTGGCTTTATCTTACACATGCTGGAGGTGCTTATTTGAGTTCCTACTAGCCAAACACACGTTTACATTTATTACAGCATTTTCTGTTATGAATTATAATACTAGGCTTATTATTAAACAAGAAATTATATTAATCTGGACTTAACGGTGTTACAGAAGTAGCAATAAGGATTCTACATGGTTTTTAAAACTTTTATCGGTGAACTTTGAACTGAAAGAGAAACACCATAATAAACACATATTTTGGTTTAGTTTTTCCTGCAGAATCTATGGAATTTTCTGCAGACTCGGTTGGATTCATCTATAGAACCAGATTGCTGTAATGTCTTCTGTCAGCAGCTACTTTATTAATTCATGAGAAACCAGGCTCCACTGAAGTAACACTGTCATGAATTGGGCTCATTTGACAGTAATTACGCCATATACTGTATATCATATTTATGTGAGATATATTTTTTGTAACACATATATGGGAAACTATTGAGTTATTCCATCTTAAAGTTATGCTGTCACTCACATCTGCTGGCACGCCACCAGAATGATAGCTGTGAGTGAACCTCCAGGACAGCCTTCCACGTACTCTTACTCAAAGATTGTACAGTACATCTTTACATGACATGATGACTGACAGGTCAGCAAACAAACATGAGAACCACCAACTGCGGAAGCCACATTCCTTGGCGAAACGCGTTTTAAGTTTTTTTTATCCCATGTAATTGAAAACGTTGACGCTATATAAGGTACAGCCCCTGTTTATGTGGCGCAGAGCCAAGTGAGTAGTGTTGGATGAGACCCATTTCCTATTCGCCATTTTGTTCACACCCTCTGCACTAACTTTGTTTATTTAGCTGTTTGTATGTATACACTGTTTGGCCTGACAATATGAGGGAAACTACACTTAGTCCATAGGAGAGGAGGCTGATGGGTACGTCTTAAAGAATCCATATCTGTGGAACTGTGAGCCTAGTAGCAGGCTGAAGGAAATGTAAGTGGGCAGTTGGCCTATTTTTTTCCCCTTGCTAAATTACATCATAGGATACACTATGTGGTGAATCTCTTATTTTTTCTTTGAAATCCATGAAGTATATGAATTAATAAAAGAACTCCAGGATGTATCGCTGTAAATGTGAACTGTATCTTGGGAACAAATGTGAGGCCTGAGGGCCAAATGTACATCACTTTCCGATGGCTGACGTCAAGTAGTACCCAAGAATCAAGACAATGGCAGCACCTTGGCACTAGAATAGGGTTGCAGGTAGCTATATCTCATCAAGGGATGAGAGATGATAATGACTAAAGGGATATCCAGAATTTATTGAGATATTGAAAGGAAACCTGACCACTACGGGTTCACATGAAAGCCTGGCTTCTACAGGACAAATACTGGGCAGGGTAGAACAAGGTTAAAATAAGGAAGACCAGAACAGGGTACTGAATATTGTGAGCACAAAGCATGTTAGCTCTGTAGTGTTAGCTCTGCATGTTAGCTCTGTAGTGACCTCAGTATGAGAAAATTGGAAAGTTAAGCCACTAAAACACATGAGGGCATGAAACATATCCCAGCAATGCTACAAAAATATAGAGATAAAAGCAAAAAGGCAGCAAGGGCATCATACATATCGACACAGTTGGCATAGCCATACAGACTTAAAACCAGCCACAGAAAGAGATCCTATTTATACTGGTCCTGATAATGGCCAGGTTAACACAGGAAAATAGTATAATATACAAGTCAAGTCTGGGACAGGAGAAAGGCACAAGGTTTATATTACAAGACATGGTACGCCGACAAGTCGAGTCAAACAATAGAGAGTGCAGGAGAGATGAGAATGAAGCTGAGGTCAAAACCAGAAAATCCAGGACAGCAAAACACACACAATGACAGCCAAAACCACGAGAAAAAAAGAACCTAATGGAAGGGTGCATATAAATTCCTTAAGGGAAGCCATGATTGGATGAAGAAGTAGAAATGCACTAGGCGTTCTGTGATGAATGATGCAAGTGCGTCGGAACACTGGTCAAAAGACGTGGGTGCAAGGATGCATCACTGAAATGGCGCAACAATTGATGTGGCCCATTGTCGTTGCCAGAATAATGCAAGATCTCAGGCGACAAATCCACTATAACTGCTGCACTAAGCTGCAATAATTCTGGTGTTTGGGGGTGTTTCTTTAGCTGTGATTTAATACACTATTCACAATGTCTGTAAATAAAGCAGTGGTGTAGTGGAAACAGCTTTGTTGTACAGTCATCAAGCAGAGCTTCTTCCGACACAAAATGGTCTGTGACAAGTTACAGTTATTGGCACTAAAGATCATTGTTAAAACGTACCATTATAAAAGAGCTTCTTCTGAAACATTGTTGTCATACCATCTGTAAAATGAGATTACATGATGAAAGTATCCGCATCGTCACCACACATTTCTCTATAAAATTAAGATAAAACATATCAGAAACTCAGAACTGACACTGAGATCTTGACATATACAGTAACCTTTTTAATTTCATTGCCACTTACTTGCAATTTGTCTCAATGCCAATACCTGTCATTTGTGCTCATCATAATTTTTAAAATAGGTTTAATTGGGTCTCTTTTGAGGTTGGCTGACATTACAGAGATTGTGTTTCATTAGAAAGATACTTCAGCTGAATATATTTTGACTGTAATGGTGAAAGTGAACAGAACAAATTGTGAGACATCTCCAATTCAGCACTCCCCTAATGTACAAGATGAACTGGATACATTTGTTCATTTTAGAGAGTAATAAATTGCTTATTTCGCTGTTTTGTCCTTGGATTGCGACTGCTTGGAGAAAGAGAGAGGAACAAATATATTTTATATGAGTAAAGTCTGTTAACATTTGTTTGTGCTTATGGAAGGCAGCCACTGCATTTCTATGCTCTGTGCAGGATCAGCTGGGGAAAAGTCCATTAGAGACATTCCCCACCTGGTTTTAAAAAGTGTTAGTACCTTCGGCATCATGCCCACATTGCTAAAATTTTGGGGGCATGTTCTAGAGCTCAAATGCAAACAAAATTGGTTTGCAGCACACAATTTTCATCTGCAGTGATACAGCATAGTCCCAGATCATGTTAATACGATAATGGGCTACTATGTCTGCTACTTCTGATCATGTTTGCATGCTCACGGTAGTGAAGGGGTTAAGAGACTGAGGGCAGTATTACATACTGCCCACTAAAACAGGGATGCTAAGAAGGAAAACCTGCGCCTGCAGTAATGCCTTAACGCAGTGCTAAGGCTCAGGATGCTCGAGGCAGCGCTAAGCGATGCCGTAAGCATCCCCTCCATGGAGTCCATAGGACTCTATTGAGGCTTTGACTGCTGGTCAGATGACCTGCAGGATCGCGCCACTCAAGAGATCCTGCAGGTCAGCGAAGTGATTCATCTAGGGAGACTGAGGGACTTTTAACCCTCGGGCTCACTCTGCTCCCGGCAGCCAGAAGAGGCGGATCGAGCCGCTGGTCTCGCCGTGGGATGAGAGGTGAGTATCTGATTTTTGAGGGGGATTTGTAGCTGGTGATAAGTGATTCCACAGAAGCCGAATCAGCACCAGCTCCTAGCTGTGGGTAACTTTTCAGTTAACCGCAGCTTGGCGTAATTAACGTTAGGACTTTGTAATCCTAATGATAATTAATCTTTTGCACTCCCCATGTAAAGCATAGGGAGCACAAAGTATAGTAAGCTCGCGCTGAAAAGCACAAGCTCCGAATTGCTAACGGGTTTTTTAACCCATTGACATTGAGAATGTAATATGGTCGGCCCGCGTTAGGGCCACTTAACCTAACATTACCGCTCACACAGCTGAGCGCTAATGTTACTGTTAAGTATGTAATAGGGCCATGAATCCTCCATGCAACCATTCAGGGGCGGATCCAGGGGGGCAACGGGGCAATTGCCCCCCCCCCAAGAAAATATCACCCACCCGGCCAGCGCCAGAAGAAGCTTCAATTAGTTCTCTATGCTCGCTGGGTAAGTTGTGCCGTGATCCGGCTATTTCCCATCCTTTGATCAGCACCCACAGTATCACAGTACTGCCTCTGCTGATTGGCTGGCAGTAGGAGAAATGCTCCTCCTCCCTTGTCTCCTGAGGCGCGTTCAATACCTCAGCCGCTGCAAGTGCTAAGTTAGCAACTTGCCATTGAACGCCGTTCAGCCACTCAGCACTGCTAACTTAGCACTTGCAGCGACCCGAGGAGATGCTGCGAGTAGCTGAGTGTGACGTATTAAAGATGGCCGCCGCCATGAAGCAAGTAACAATTCCGTACAGCAAGATGGCCGCCACGAAGCAAGTAACAATTCCGTACAGCAATGTTAATTTTGAGGTTTGTGTTCACCAAAGCACAAAATATTTATTTATTATTTACCCCATGCACATAGACATATAGTACAGTTCAATTTATATTTTGTTTCAGAAGTAAACATAACGTTTATTCAATAAAAGCTATCATTTGTGGTGTGTGCATACAAAACGGAATTGTGCTGACTGCTTTACGTTATCATATTTTGTCCAAGTGATATGAAAAACAATCTGAATCTTTAATTAAAAAATCGTCGGCCATTTTGGATTCAAAATTCGCATCCAAAGCGTTCAATGACACTGCTGCAGCAAACTGAATTGCTGCGCTGCAGCAATTCAGCAGCTGCTGAGGTATTGAACAGGGCTCAGTTCTCAGCTCTCAGTTCTCTGACAAGTTGAACAGATTCCTGTGGTGACTCTCTGGCCTGCAGATCTCCTGTTTCTGGCCAGCCTTCCACTTACATGAGGTCAAATGTCTTTTTTTTTCTGTCTTTCTTTCTTTCATTCAGGGTTAGCAGGGGGCAGGGAGGCTTGAGACGGGTCCTGACTCCTGCACCATCAGAAGGCTCAGTGCTGGTTTACAATGCCCATAAATCAGCAAACTCCTGTGATAAGGGCTGTCCTGAGCTCAGCCCAGCAAGAGATAAGGGGACATATTTCCATCCCTCTTCAGTTTGAATTGAGCTGTTGTAGTATTGTGCTCTGCTGCAACCCACTGGCAGCTCCTTGCGCTGGCCATGCTGAATAGAGGGAGAGTGGGTGCATGCCACGCTCTGTCTACCCATGCCATTCGTACCCATAGAGGTGGGCAAGAGAGTGTCCTCAACCCCATCATGAGCACATTAAGCTCTGCACAAGGGTAGGGGGTTATTGGTCTATGCAGAGGAGGGTTGGGGACTATGTGTGTGTTTTGAGCACTTTGAGCAGAGGTTTGTGTCTTTAAAGGATTGTCTCTGGGTCTGTGTGTCTTCAATGGGTTGATCAGGGTCTGGGTGCGAGCACTGTGGGATAGTCAGCTTCTGTATGTGTTTACGGTGTGGTGTGTTGGTTAGGGTCTGTTTTAGAGGTGATGAAATACTACTGGAAAATGGTTGTGAGTAGGGCTGGAACAATTATTTTCATATTCAAGTTATCCAAATATTATTTTGAATTTAATATTGTCATCGGATAAAAAAATATACAAAATTGTTTCCCCACTGTCATTTCCTCCTCTTCGCATTCAGCCCTCATGCAACCCACCACTTCACTTACCCTATTCACCCTCACCTAATGGGTCACCCCCCCTCCTCTTAGATTGTAAGCTCTCAAGCAGGGTGACTTGAAACGCCCTGTTCATTTAAATTAAACCCAGTTTAGTAGACTGAGCAGAGCTTAATAAAAGGAGTATTTATTAATACTCTCACGCCCAGGGAAAAACAGATTATGACAATTTTTTTCGTGTAAGTAAAATATTGTTAGTTCTGTAAGCAACACCTTATTTTCTGTCAGTTCCCCTCCCGAGACTAGGCTCTGGATCCGCCCCTGCAACCATTACTGTTAACACAATCTTAAGGATGCAAAGTGCACTGAATAATCCACAAAAGAGTCACAAGTAGATAGAGATGTAAAACGTAAAGAAATGGATGAAATCCGATTAGCTGCCTAGCAGGAACAACAGGTAAAATGATTGAAACACCTAAACAAAGCAGGGGTGCAAACGGATGAAAGCAAGCAAGAAAAGCCCAGCTAAAAAATAAATCACATCAATTGACCGCTGAATAACTGGGCTTTGATAAATCTCCTCCAGTGTGTTGTCACTTCTTCTATGTAATTTTCATGGTCAACTCTGGAGAAATACAGGATGCAGTTGACCGTTGCCTTCATATGAAAAGGACACTTGCAATCCTAGGTCAAGAAGACATAATTAATTCTATTACTGACTTCCATTTTCATGAAAATATACTGTATATATTACTCATACTTGCTTGAATATACAAAATACCCAATCTTCAGCTTTAGCTATTTCCAGCAGGTGTATGTTCCTGATTATGCATGAAAATCCTTTCTTATTGTGTTACATAAAAATATTCATGTTTCAAAATGACAGGCTCCTAGGGCACTCCGTATTACATGCTCATGGTGTATCCCATATTAAATCAACCTTTTGTACACTTTCCTGCCGTAATATAAACTATACAAAATTCTGACCAAGAGGAAACAAAAGGGATTTATGGTCAATTTGGAAAAGAAAGCTCCATTTATCAAATGATGAATGTTTTCTTATGTCGTGAAAAGGCTTGATGCTGTATTGTTTCATGGACCTGATTCATCAACCATTGCAGGAGTTCAGACGTTTTGATGAATCATTCAGTTCAAATAACTCGGCAGGAAGTCTTTTTTTTCCATGAAAAACGGGGGGAAAAATCTCCATGTAATGTACCTATCAACTTGGTGATATGGAAAAAGGCAGGATTCTAGAACCTCACTGATTAGTCTTCTATTCAACATATTACTTTACCGCCTGTGGCAGAAAAGGTCACTGCCAAGAAGGAAAATATGTACACAGGCATGTAAATGGCACCAAGAAAATGTGCAAGTAAATTATAGGGATGATCCATTGATGTCTGGTAACCTGGTTAACTTCAATGAACTCAACAGGTATCCAAATAACGTATGTTGCTCACATTTACCTAAAGATTGACTTAACGTAAATAAACACTTAAGAGCAATTTTCAATATCAGATTAGCTATTGTTGATAATTTCTTGAGTCAAACAACAACATTGAGGGTCAAATACTTGGTTTAATAAAATGAAGTTACCTTAAACAAACAAGGTTATTCAAAGAGAATCGAAAAGCCACCGTACATTTAGTGACTTTTCGTTCTCTTCGGTTCGATTTGGCAATCCCATTTCGGCGACCCTGCGGTGTATTCAGCAAGCACCACAGGGCCGCCATAATGCAGGGAAAAGTCGCGGCAAACCCGCTGAAAGCTCACCGCAAAACGAGGGCGAACGCACACCGAAACCCGCAAAAACATCTGGATTAACCCCGCCGAACACGCCGGAGAAACCCGAGCAGGAGCCGATCACAGCGCAGAGCAGCCGCCAGAAAAAGCCGACACCGCAGACGAAGGAGGTGAAGAAAAAAAAAAGAGTACGCTTGAATGTTTGAAAAGTGAAACGCTGTTTGCAAAGAAACTACTGAGCAAAAATGTCTGAAATTCACATATGAGGTCCAATGAATGATAAAGAAAAAACTATTAAAAAAAACAAACGGAAAAAAAATGTTTGCAAAAAAATCCCAAAAAATGCCGACAAGCTCCTAAAAAATCTAAAAATAAAGAGACTTTTTACTGCAGAATATTATAATCAACGGCTTATTAGATATTGAATTAAAACAGGAATATTTTTAACATTGAAGCCTATGGGATTCGCCTGAATAAACCTGCCGAATTAAACCACTGAATGGCAGGGCAATTCGGCAACTTTTCACTGCTGGGTTTTGCTCTGTGAATAGCTGAAGCATTGCTTCTCTATGGGGATTTACTGCCCTCAAACAGGCACCAAACAGGCACCGTATGTTCAGGCAATTCGCCAGGATTTAGCGAATTGCCTGCTCTCTGGATAGCCGAATGGCCAGGAAAGGTTACCGAACGCTGAATTTCAGCATTCGTTACCTTTCGGCCCCAATTCGGAGCTCTTTGAAGAACCCTGAAAGTAATCAGCTTGGAATAGCTTTACGACAATAACTATACTATTCTGTTCAACGCTGATAGACATCTTGATATGGATTGCCTATTAACTGTGAGAAAAGAAAACCTCAGATCAATTTTAAAAATAGAAACAAATATATTTTAAGATTATTATACATTTTAAAAAGACTCTGGACTTGTGAAATGTCAATCTTATGGCCCCAAAAAATGTGAGGTAAGGCCGGGGTCACACGAGTTGTTTTCAGAGCGGAAGGAACGTCCGTGAGAGTGGACCTTCCTTCCACTCTGAAGTCCACGAGGCCACCTCGCTGAACGCAGTTAGTGCGCTCAGCGCTACAAAGCTCAATCCTTCTATGGAGGATCATGCTTTGTAGCCCCGTCAGTGTCTGTTGTAGCTTCTTGACGGGGAGAGTCTTTTGATGTATGGAGGTAGCACGCTCAATTTGTGCGTGCTACCCTATGTAGCCCTCCCCGTCGATCCGTCAAAAAGCTGCAACGGACGAAGAGAAGTGCGGTCACATGGACGCACTCAGTGTGCGCAGTGTTACAGAAATTGCATGTCCTTTCCTACGTGGCTCATCAAGAGTTCAAAATGATTTAGTTAATAGTGTTGCACAACCCTTCGATGAGGAAACCTCTCTGTCAGACTTCAAGAAGCATGAAGCGAAGGACATGACTTTCTGTAAACAAGGGATCTCAAACTCTTGCCCCCAGATGTTGAATGCGTACAATTCCCAGAATTGTTTGAATACAATAGATGGGCAGAGAATCATATGAGTTGTAGTTTAGAACTATATGAAGGGGGCAAAGTTTGAGATCCCTGCTGCAAACCATATGGAAAGTAAATTACAGATCTTCACTCATCAATGAAGTCATCAAGCACAACTAAGCCCCAGACACCCCTTCAAAAAAAGAAAACCATGATGTGGTCTAAAAGTACCATTATCTTGGGATGAGGATGACCAATACTGAACTAGGAAAGTTTAGACATCATTTAGGATAGGTACAGCAAGAAATGCAAACCTAAAATATGATTTTGATAAAAAGGGAGGTTTGTAAGTTCTGCTCTATGGTGGGGGGCCACTCAGGTCTCACAAGGTTTTAATTAAAAAGTGTGTATACGGGTATACACTATACAGTGTGGGCGCTTGTTAATTTAAGTTAATTAAAGTGCTATGTGAATAAATAATCAATTGCAGCCTAAGTATGGTAAAAAGCACATAAAAAACAACCAAAATACGTGCCAAGATTAAGACAAAAGGATAAACAAGACCATACGGCGCATAAAACAGTGAACAGTTGATTAAATGAACAACTGGTTAATAGAAGTAAAATGTGAAAGGTGTCCTTTAAGGTATAAAAAGTGTCCTTTAAAATGCAAGAAGTGTCCTTTAAAATACCAAACAGAGGAGGTAAAAGAGTACAAAAAAAGTTTCAGAAAAATTATTAAGTCAATTTGTGCAAAATAAGTGTTCAAAAAGTGCAATGATTTAATACTCAAAGAGTGTTGTTGATTGAAGACAAATGCAACAATCTTCTCTGTGGTGTGGATATCAAATCTTCTCTTTAAAGGTGTCCCTCAGAGAGAAAATAAAGGCAATAATAGTGCAGATGGTCATACTGGGATGAAGTAATTTAATAAAATGAATGTATCACTCACATTTATTAGAGCCTAAGAGAAATCCAGGCTCAAGGAAAATAGCTTGCGGCCAAGTATAGGGTGGCACGTCCCTCCTTTCATCTGTGGTGGTTACTAGATAAAGCAGAGAAGATCGGGAGACGGCACTCCCATAGCGTAACTCTGTGCAATACAGGTGGAGGATTAAATTAAAATTGGTCACACTCACCAGTTATAGAGCCTCTCAATTCCAGGCTCAAGGAGTATCGCCTTGGGTCCTCTTAAGGTGGGGGCCCAAACCTCTTTGGTGTAGCAGCAGTTGGTCCAGATGTCCAAAAAAAGGTAGGGAGATAAGGAAAAGTGGCGAATGCAAAAAATATATAGGTAATGAATTTATTGGAATTAATAAAATCCTGGACAAATTGTACCGAGACGCGTTTCGGCTAAAAGCCTTCCTCAGTCGGTATATTTAGTGTCCATAAAGTGCAAATAAAGTAAAAGTGAAAATGAAAGTGTCCTCTTATATAGTATCATTTCCTGCCACATTCGAATTGTTAACTCCCTATTTCCTGTTGGCCGATTTCCGTTCGTTCGGATTTACCCAGAGATGCTTTGCGGTCGTTTCGAAATAAAAACGAAAATGAATACAATACATTGGACGATCGCGGAAAATCCGAATCTTTTGGACGATCGCAGCAATTACGAATCTTTAAAGCAATAATCTTATGGGGAGAATTTAAAACACGACTTAAAACCAAATTGTAGCCTATGTAAAATACAGAGATTCGGAAAAACGGACAACATTTCGCATCGGAAGTAAACAAAAAAGTCGACCAATAGAATTCTGCGCATATTCGTAAAAGTTGTTATCATGATCGAAATGCACACATAGTCCTAGCATATTAAAATCAGATGAAATGCAGGTCAGGTATATATATACGATACGAAAAAGAAAAAAAGAAGAAAGAAAATTTCTTTCTTTGGTTTCACCATGCATGAACTGGACAAGCCCTTTTTACCCAGAAGTGCTTTGCGAGAATTTTCTTAGTTTCGTTTTCGTTCGTATCCATAGTCTGGGGTTTTACCCAGAGAGACCTTGCGAATACTTTCTAGTCTCGTTTTCGTTCGTATAATGAACTTGACTTTTTACCCAAAATTTGCTCGATTTTTTAGGGCATAGTAGTTAATGACGATTCATCTTTCGTATATAAGAAACGAAAAAGACGGGAAAAAGGACGAGAAGAAATATATAAATTTTCTTTTCGTATATAAGAATAAAAAATGGAAAATGTGTATATGCTAGAAAACAAGGGTGTATTATTAGATAGGTATATTCAGATAAAAATAGGGTAGGGGAATTTTATCTAATAATGTCTTATCATGATCATTCTGTATCCACATTTACTATTCTAATATAAAGTAGATTGGGAGGTTGATCATAGGGAAGTTATTAGAATCGCATAAAAATTGGCTCGAATTATAGAATATATAAATGATGGTAAAAATTGTTATTAATGGAACCTAAAAATGGAGAGCTGAGTATCATAAAAATTGAGCAAATTTTGGGTAAAAAGTCAAGTTCATTATACGAACGAAAACGAGACTAGAAAGTATTCGCAAGGTCTCTCTGGGTAAAACCCCAGACTATGGATACGAACGAAAACGAAACTAAGAAAATTCTCGCAAAGCACTTCTGGGTAAAAAGGGCTTGTCCAGTTCATGCATGGTGAAACCAAAGAAAGAAATTTTCTTTCTTCTTTTTTTCTTTTTCGTATCGTATATATATACCTGACCTGCATTTCATCTGATTTTAATATGCTAGGACTATGTGTGCATTTCGATCATGATAACAACTTTTACGAATATGCGCAGAATTCTATTGGTCGACTTTTTTGTTTACTTCCGATGCGAAATGTTGTCCGTTTTTCCGAATCTCTGTATTTTACATAGGCTACAATTTGGTTTTAAGTCGTGTTTTAAATTCTCCACATAAGATTATTGCTTTAAAGATTCGTAATTGCTGCGATCGTCCAAAAGATTCGGATTTTCCGCGATCGTCCAATGTATTGTATTCATTTTCGTTTTTATTTCGAAACGACCGCAAAGCATCTCTGGGTAAATCCGAACGAACGGAAATCGGCCAACAGGAAATAGGGAGTTAACAATTCGAATGTGGCAGGAAATGATACTATATAAGAGGACACTTTCATTTTCACTTTTACTTTATTTGCACTTTATGGACACTAAATATACCGACTGAGGAAGGCTTTTAGCCGAAACGCGTCTCGGTACAATTTGTCCAGGATTTTATTAATTCCAATAAATTCATTACCTATATATTTTTTGCATTCGCCACTTTTCCTTATCTCCCTACCTTTTTTTGGACATCTGGACCAACTGCTGCTACACCAAAGAGGTTTGGGCCCCCACCTTAAGAGGACCCAAGGCGATACTCCTTGAGCCTGGAATTGAGAGGCTCTATAACTGGTGAGTGTGACCAATTTTAATTTAATCCTCCACCTGTATTGCACAGAGTTACGCTATGGGAGTGCCGTCTCCCGATCTTCTCTGCTTTATCTAGTAACCACCACAGATGAAAGGAGGGACGTGCCACCCTATACTTGGCCGCAAGCTATTTTCCTTGAGCCTGGATTTCTCTTAGGCTCTAATAAATGTGAGTGATACATTCATTTTATTAAATTACTTCATCCCAGTATGACCATCTGCACTATTATTGCCTTTATTTTCTCTCTGAGGGACACCTTTAAAGAGAAGATTTGATATCCACACCACAGAGAAGATTGTTGCATTTGTCTTCAATCAACAACACTCTTTGAGTATTAAATCATTGCACTTTTTGAACACTTATTTTGCACAAATTGACTTAATAATTTTTCTGAAACTTTTTTTGTACTCTTTTACCTCCTCTGTTTGGTATTTTAAAGGACACTTCTTGCATTTTAAAGGACACTTTTTATACCTTAAAGGACACCTTTCACATTTTACTTCTATTAACCAGTTGTTCATTTAATCAACTGTTCACTGTTTTATGCGCCGTATGGTCTTGTTTATCCTCACAAGGTTTTAGCTTGATTATGCCATAAGAGGGACAACTGCTTCATATGCAAATCAGATGCAATCACCCAGAAAGGGTGACCAGTACTGAAATGCCAAGGACATCATCCCTGCACAAGAGATGCAGCAACCCCCGACGATTGTTTTGGTCTTGTTAGGTCTTGTAAGGAATGTATAGCTCACACCCCCTCTAGACACATAGAGCCAGGGGTCTACGTCTGCATGCCCCTGTATACTTAAAGTGAGAAAAATATAGGTTTGTGAGGGTCCTGGGAACGAACAACAGCACTAGTGGCCTGCTCTACGGTGGTTGCCCATGTGTGTACAGCTCCAATCCATTGCTCGGCACAGGTGCTACGGAATTTACGTACGGAAAGTGTGCAAGTCCGTAGTGGTGAGCAATTTGCGGTTTCTACACTACGCAAGTTGCGTAGGAGCACAAATTGCATTACATAGCTGCAGGGACTTCCAGTTTTGGAAGCCCCTGAGAAGAAGAGGAGGAGCTGAGTGCGCTGAAGGACAAAAGGTGAGTAAAATCACCAAAACTTTTTTTTAAATAATTGGGCAGATGTTGCTTATTTACAGCAAAAAAGGGACTCTATTTTTCAAGAGTATCCTTTAAAGATTTATATATTTTTACATACTAAACATTAAGTCAATATATTCTTTTGTTCTCATATTTTGTTTAAAAAATTATTGAAAGTTAACAAATAAAATCTGTGAGTTATAGAAAGTTTATTTAGGTTTTAACTTTTAAAAGTTCTTTAATTTAGCTGTGGGACAAGATTAAGCACTTTTTGCTTCCTATAAGGTCACCGAACTGGATAAGATCCATATTTTGTTATCAAAGTCTATAAATGTGCAGTTCCAGTTGTTTTTTTGACTTTGTCGTCTGACTTTAATGCAGAAATGGATTTCGGTTATCTGAAACTAGCTTTTAAAATAAAATGCATTTGTGCATTTTTGTGAGAGCTCTGAAGTACAGTTTCAAGTTAAACTGCAATAATTCACGGTCAAACTCTATCTTCAAGGGCCTGTCATAATATTAGACTTTTCAAACACACACGTACAGTTAAGCAATTAAATAAAGTGTAACACTTGAAGCAAATATTTAAATTAAAATGAGAGTTATTATTCACCGCGCATATAAATTGTACCAACATGGAAAAGGAATGCACATGATTTGGAACATTTGGAATGTAGCAAACATGGAAATATGTATGAGTTGGGTTAATTTATCTAAATCGCTTTACTGAACTTTTTACTAAATGGTGTTTCAGTTCTATATCGTCGTCATCCATTGAATAGACTAGACTCCAATGTGAATTTATGGCCACTGAAGGGAACTGGACTCCAACAGTTGTGTCTTAACTGACCATAATATGAACAAATATTTTTCATTCATCGGGTTCCAAGCAGTCCGGATAAAGTGTGCTCAACCTGTATAGGTTAAGCACCCTCAATATGGGCTGCTTTGAGCCCTGAGCATTCCAGATTTCAGATTCTTCCAAATTTCAGAATGCCTCTGTCACGCCGCCTCGCGGCATATCGCCGGCCAGGACGCTCACCTCAAGCGGCGGCTGGCACCGGGCAAGTGACGCTGCGGCGGTCCCAATGGTCTGTGCACGGGCTGGGAGCTTCCCGGAGTCCTGCATCGCCTCTAGGGGGCTCTGCCGCGTCTGCTCCGTTGGGGTCGGCGACGCCATGCCATTCCATCCATCCTGGGCGGGCCAGTGATCAGTGTCTGACGTCACGGGGGCGGGCGTGGAGGCCTGGATTGGTGGTTCAACCTCAGGGGGAAGGCCCTAAATCCCGGCGTACCAGATGGGGAACTGCCCCAGCCGCTTCCGGTCCCTGATTGGCTGTCTCAGTGAGGTGAGTTGATTGGTTGATAGGAGTGCTCTCGGGAGGGGTTAGACTACCTCTTCACCTATATAAGGGTTTTGTGGTCAGTCCATCGTTGCTTCAGCAGCGTTGTATCACTCCTGCTAGTGTTACTTTAGAAGCTCTGTTTCATAATATTCCTGTGTATCAGTTCCTGGCTCAGTACCCAACCATTCTTGATCCGCCAACATTCCCTGACCTCGATTACGACCCTGACTATGTCCCTTGGATTATCCTTTGGTACCGCGTTAGTCAACCTTCTGTCTAAGCTCTGCACCTGGGTTCTTCCCTCCCACCAGACACCCCTGACAGCCACGATCTGCTGCTGCACTCGTGAGCCATGTCTCTGAGAAAAGCGACACATCTGAAGTGTCCCTAATTCAGAATTACTAAAATCCTTCCGGCTCTGAAAATTCTGGTATTCTTCTGGATTTTAGAATTTCGGATTAGGGGTGCCCACGTCTTTATCTAGTCTTAACAGGCATGGCAATCGCTTAAATCCTCCTCCCTTATTGTCACTTTTCTTCCCTCACTTAACTTAACAAATCCAGAGTGTCACCAATAGCGCTTTACGTGACTAGCCGAACTGACCTGGATAAGTACAATATGGAGATTACAGATAATTTCCCTTGTTCTCAACCACATGAACTCAACCCATGACACATCAATAGTCATTGCTCCACTTCTGGAAATTTTCCTCATTTTTCACTTAACATTTGTATAACAAAACTACTCATTAGATGCAAAAAAACATTTTATTAAAAATATACATAAAAAGGGTTTCTCAATAAGAGCCGAACTTGCCATCAAATTGTATGGAGCAATTTTGTGGCAGTTCAGAAATTCACAAAGCTGACAATTCACCAAATATTGGTGAATTGTTAACGAAATACGGTGCAGTTTGCCTCAGATCGCCGCAATTCAGTGACCGTCAGCGGCAGTGAAATTGTCCCTTAGAGAAGTAATGGTTAATCTACTCAGAGAACCCGAACTGCACCTAAATGTTGGTAAAATGCCCAGATTTTAGGTGCTTCAGTTCGACAGGTTTAAACAGGCGACTCAATAATATTTGAGTTTTTATTAATTTTTCATTTAACCATTTATTCTTTCCATTTGCAGCAAAATTAGAAGAGAAATTACAATAACGGCTTTAGTAAAAAAAAAAATCTAACTGAAACTAACTTAGATTCTGAAGAACTTTAATAATTTGCTGAGGAAACAGATCGTATTATTATACGTAGAAGAGGAAAATGTAAAAATTATTAAAAAATTCCAGTGAGAATAAAAAATAGAAGCCTCTGGCCATCCCTAGTCACAATAGACAGGCATCTGGTCATTACCATTTATATTATCAAAATTAATTAATTGTAGCTTAAAAATGCTTGGAAACATGTAAAATGTTGGTGTATCGGGATGATAATTAATGTAATACATTTTTCACCAATTAAACATTTTAATTGAGTGACTTTGTTGCCGATTTCATTCATTGATCTACATATTCTTGAACTTGTTCACAACAAGAAAAATAATGTGACTTCCTGTGAATGCTTCAAAGTATTGATACTTTTATGAGAACATGTAATGAAAGGTTCCCTTGGGAAGCCCTCATTCGTCTTTGATGATATACTTAAGTAGTAGTATCTTATTCTTCGCTCTTTCTTTCGGTATCTTTGACACTTCGTCTTTGGCCTGTGGTTTCTCGTACTTCAAACCCTATCATATACATATATAAAGTCAGTTCGCTTTTTTTCTATGGGCTTTTTTGTTTTTTAACGTGCGTTGTATTTGTATGAAATGCTAAGCAGATTGAATATTGAAACTGACCAATAAGAACTATACGCAGGTTAACAAATAACTAATGCAATCAACTCATTTTTTGCCATGTTGCTACTGCTGCTAGTTTACTTATGATTATTATTTTTCCTTCCCTCCCTTTCTGTTAAATTCTGTGCTGATTCTCAGCCTGCTATTGTAAATACTCTGTATGGACAAATGGTGACTACCTCTAAACTCTGTATTTCTTTTATCCACAGTCACTCACCACCACTTTTCCCCTCTGCTGTCCAGCCGCCGTCCTATCCACCCTCCCACCCAGCCCCTATCCTAATTATACAGTCTCCTCTTTTCAGCTGCTTCAATCCTCGCTCGGTTTAACCTCATCATTCCCAAGCTCTTGGTCTATCATTATGCAGTGTCTGCTATACTCTCTCTGGTAATTATCTCCACACTCCCCCTGTTCCCTTTTGTTTCACTTACCTTAGTTCCTTAGATTGTAAACTCACGGGATGTCTAGCTGAGCATTCGTATAAAGTGCTACAATTGCAGGACAATTATCCTATGGGCAGGACCGTCTGTTCCTTATGTTTTATTATTTATTTTGTCACCTGTCTGTATTTTCCCCATTGCAAAGCACTATGGAATCTGTTGACACTGTATAAGTACCTGTATCTCTATCTATATACATTTTGTACAGTATGTATCATGGTACACGTGCATTTGATTTATGAATCATTTTACAAATTTATATTTTTGTATGCCCTTGCTAAAATGAATTAAACTAAATCTGCCAACCTATAATGATCCAACTTGATTTTTATTCCTCTTGTACCTTTTTACTAGATTAATTAAAACTCTAGAAAAATAAAACAAAGCAGTCTTTCTCTAAAGAGGTCTGGCAACAAGTTTGTTTTTCAAATATCTCCTCAGTCTCCATTCCAGGAACCCACAGCTATTGCCAGGTTTAAATACTAGCGCGGAACACGATTCTTTTCAGAACATCACAGTGTCATAAATTTACAAAGAGAATCATCTTGATCAGAAACTGTATGAAAAATAAAGATTTTTTAAAATGGGTAATTTGACCTCAAGTGGTTGGATTGAGATTGATAAGTATTAATTGCAATTGTAAGAGGACATGTTTAGGCATTTTCTGCTTTTTTCAAGCTAATTTTAAATAGGATTCGGTAAAACTCTCCTCTTTTTTAATCCTTTCACTGATGAAATCGAGTTAACTCGGGACTTGAAAGGCACCATCAGGTCCCTATAGAGTTATCTCTATCTGCATCTCTGAAGAACAAAAGCAAATGAGATTTGTTTCCTTTTGGGCTGCAGAAGGGGCCCCCAAAGTTTTAGCCTTGTGGGCATAATGCCCGAGGTGCTAAAACGGTTTAAAAATCGTCTGATGAATGCCCTGACATAGTTACATAGTATAGTTACATAGTTATATAGGCTGAAAAAAGACATGCGTCCATCGGGTTCAGCCTCTCCCACATAACCTACTGCTGTTGATCCAAAAGAAGGCAAAAAACCCAGTCTGAAGCGCTCGCCAATATGCAACATACTGGGAAAAAATTCCTTCTTGACCCCAGAATGGCAGTCAGATTTCTCCTTGGATCAAGAAGCTTTTACCCACATATTAAATATTATAACCCTTAATATTCTGTGTTTTGTATGCCCTTGCTAAAATGAATTAAACTAAATCTGCCAACCTATAATGATCCAACTTGATTTTTATTCCTCTTGTACCTTTTTACTAGATTAATTAAAACTCTAGAAAAATAAAACAAAGCAGTCTTTCTCTAAAGAGGTCTGGCAACAAGTTTGTTTTTCAAATATCTCCTCAGTCTCCATTCCAGGAACCCACAGGCTTTCAGCAGCCGATGCAGGGAAGCTGCAGCTCAAACCAGTGTAATTCCATTTGGCCAGTAGATGGCGCCATCTGCCTGCCCAGTAGGTTATTACAGTAAGAAATACGCTGGGAATATTCCCAAATATTTCTTACTGTATAATTAATTAAAAATGATTTTTTTTAAAAAAACTGGTTCCTGTCAATGTTTTTTTGGAAGATCACTTAGTAGTGAAGGGGTTACAGTCCCTCTCTCCACTGTACAGCTTCTCTATTGAAAATCACAGATATTCCAAATTAGCAGTGTTTTTACATGTTTATTGATGTTTTTATGCACATTTTCTTGTGTATGCAAAAGTAAGAAATATTAGAAATGCGCGTTTAGTTTCGGCCTGAAACAAATTTCGGACGAAATTTACCGATTCATATTTTGGAAGTGCTCATGTCTAAAATATATAATATTACAGGTTTTCGTGCATTGTAAAAATAATACATTTGGGCTGCAAAGTGTTTTTTTCACTTTTACGATTTATCTGAAGCTATAGTTTCTGAGCTGTCTGTAAGACCAAAAACACAGCTGTTTGTGAGTAAATGTTTTTGAGAAGGCTCTAATGGAATCTCAAAATTTTGAACCCCAAACTCTTCAAAAGAACCTAGAAACACTCACATTCTCACATTATGCAGGAAGGAAGCTAGCCGAGTGAGGTCTGAGGCCTGGTTCACACCTGGTCATTTTACAGCGCGTTCCTGCGTGCTGTAAAACTCTCAAACACTGAAATATCATTATTTCATATGGGCATGGTTCCCACCTGGGCGTATTACAGCGCGTAGGACCGTGCTGTAAAACGTCCTACGCCTAAAGAAGTACAGGAGCTTCTTTGGGGTGTATTACAACGCCTTTGCGACCATAGACTTCAACATGAACGCGCTGAAATGGCCATTTGCGTGTTTTCGTCATCAGAAATGCGCATATGAACACGCGATCCGCACATGGCAACAGGCACAAAAGGCACTAAAAGTCTTTTTCATTGGACGCCTCTGTAGTCAATCAAAAAAACGCACGTATGACACGCGTTTCTAATTGTCAAAAACGCCAGGTCATACGCTCATAAAACGCCAGACAAAAACGCACGTAAAACGCACATATGAAATACGCTCAGGTGTGAACCAAGCCTAAAAGACTTCAAACATGCAATGAAAATGAGATCTAAAATACCTCAGATAAATTTTTAATAAAGTCAGATTTTAGGCTACCATGGCTCTCTACCTCCTAATGTGTTTTTCAATAATTCACTGCAAAATTTCACCTTTCACAATATGAACAGCCCAATATTTTGCCCATAAGAGAGCACAACTAAACCAATGACACTACCACCATCAAGCTGGAGATTTAAAACAAAATCTAGGGTGTGTTCCGCCAAATAGAACCCTCAAGATCATTTATTAGCAATGGACTGTTGTTACATCTACGGTGAGCTTTGGCAATCCAGATGGAAAATCAGAAAGCAGGAGGTTTCAACAAACATTTGTGAACAATGCTGGCAATGGTAACTGGGATGTTAATATATAAGAAGCGTAAATTGCACCTATTCTCACTTTACCACTGCTTCAATAGTATGTGAAACAATGGTGGACATACCTTAGCAATTTTAAGGTTTTAGTCTCAATATACATCCTTGCAAACTAAGATGACAACAATGGTAAAAACTATCCTCAGGCAATGTCACTTGAAACAGTGCTGGAAACAATGGTGAAATTTACACGCTCTACATGGGCAGCAACTATTGTGGAATCATGGTGGAAATCCCACTGAAACCTAACACTAGCACGAGGAATCTAACAAGGGCAGGAACCCCATTGGCAAGAATGGCAAACTCTGGTGACAGTTCACAAAACTGTGCCTTCGACATAGTTATGCCTTACGTGATCGCCATTGTTTGCTGAAGATAGAATGGTGGCTAGTGAAGAACCCTTATAATCTCACTTCACCCTGTGTTAATCGGATCTTACATTTAGCCTAATGGTTTAGAAAGTTGTGGAAAAATAATCAAGAAGACCAAAATGATTGAAAACACATCTGTTTTAAGAACTCTTTTGCACAATTGAACTATGCCCACCTGAAGTGTTCCAGGTTAAGCTCCTTGGAATATATTTGTACTCGGTGTCAAAATTATTGCTATTTTAACGTCAGCATTGCTCTAGATTGTCAAAACGTTGTTACTAATGATTATTATGTAATTTTGTGCATTTTTGAACATTTGTACACTATATAGTAAATCAGTAACTCAACAAGCAAGACATTTTGATTTTATTTTTGTGTATTTAATCAGGCAACAAACCTATGGAAGCGTCAACCCATTCGGCGTAAGTAACTTTAATGAAAATGTCATCCCGGAATACTTTATTGCTCTATGAAGCTTTGTATCTCAATCATTTCCTGCATTAATAAGACAGTAAATAATGCACCGCTCAGTGCCTACGCAATCAGAGACTGCACAACTCAAAGTGCTCACTCTAATTATAGACAAAACCTAATAAAAATTGAGAAGAATGCTTGTCCTGGTCAGGTGGCCTAAGGCTACAGGCTGGCTCATGTCTTCTCACCCAAAGAATGGGTTCTGCTACATGTCTGGAGGACTTTGATTAGTTGCTCCTGACTGTTTTTCTTTAAAATGCTCAGTTCATTTTTGGAAATAGATATGGCCATATATTTTATATATATATATATCGTGAAAGGTGTTACATTTGAAATTGATCTTAACCCCTTATTGAAGAGTTTGTTGAACTATTCTTCTTCTACATTGAGCTAAACATAACTGTATATATCACTTTCAAAGAGGGTTTATTTTTTGCATATTTGTTTCTTGTAAGTATTAATAAGGAAATTATACATCTATATCTCACTTTTCTGAGACAATAATCTGGCCGACACCTTAACCTCTTTGTGTTGGTGTCACGTTTGACTCTAACCTTACTTTTACTTCCCACGTTCACCAAATCTTATTCTTTTGATTTGAAACCCACCCACTCATATCCAGTCTTTTTCGGCACAAGTTACAACTAAAGGACTAGGGTAATATCCCAGTGATGTGAGATGGGGTGAATAAAAATGGCCACTCACATATGAACAACAGAAAACATGCCTAGCATTACACCAGGGATACTGCAGATCACAAAAAGCATGGCATTTGGAGTACTTGGTTGCAAAGTACACTCCATATGGAGAGAAACAGATTAAGCAGAGGATAACACAAACTGGTTATAAATCAAAGGTAAGTATTTATTAAACTTTCAAGAGTAAAATGGATAAAACCATTTTACTGAAAGTGCCGCTAGCTGGCCATTCTTTGTGGAAGGTGGGTGGTGATTCGTTTGTCCTATCTTGATGGAGTAGTGGTACTCCGTTTGACATGTTTCATCATTCATGGCTCACTTCCTTAGAAGCAAAAGTGGTAATAGACCTTATGTTACAATACTAGAAAATATGGTGTCCAGGAAAAGGATTCCTAGGTCCTATGACTAGGGGTGAGCTGTTCGGTTCGATGTGTTCAGAGTTCGATTCGAACATCGCCAGTTCGTATGTTCGCGAACTTCGAACATTTCCGTGTGTTTGCAGCATGATCGCCCACAATGTACCACAATGGACCACAATGCACTTTTCCACTGGCCTGAAGCTTGTAATTGGCTACAGCCTGCACCTGACCACAGTTTTGGTGCAAGACAGGTGCAAGACTATGCCAATCATGGCTCAGAGTCCTGATTGGGCAAATTTTGCCCAATCATGGGCTCACAGAGCTAAGTCCTGCAGCACACTATATAAGGCGTCCCTTGCAGCCCCAGCATGTGTTTTTTGAGAGGAGATTGTTAGTGTGTGTTCTCACTGCCAGTCTGCCAGCAGCTATTGGGGGGGTCTCATTTCTATCTGGGAATTGTTCTAATCTTTGTGTTCTCACTGCCACCAACTATTTTGGGGGTCAGTCATTTATACAATATATCTGGGAATTGTTCTAATCTGTGTGTTATCACTGCCACTAGCAATTGTAGGGGTCTCATTTATACAAAATATCTGGGAATTTTTCTAATCTTCGTGTTCTCACTGCCACCAACTATTTTGGGGATCAGTCATTTATACAAAATATCTGGGAATTGTTGTAATCTTTGTGTTCTCACTGCCACCAACTATTTTGGGGGTCAGTCATTTATACAAAATATCTGGGAATTGTGGTAATCTGTGTGTTCTCACTGCCACCAACTATTGTGGGGGTCAGTCATTTATACCAAATATCTGGGAATTGTGGTAATCTGTGTGTTCTCACTGCCACCAGAAATTTTGGGGGTCAGTCATTTATACAAAATATCTGGAAATTGTTGTAATCTTTGTGTTCTCACTGCCACCAACTATTTTGGGGGTCTCATTTATACAAAATATCTGGGAATTGTTCTAATCTTTGTGCTCTCACTGCCACCAGCAATTGTGGGGGTCTCATTTCGCCAAAATATCTGGGAATTGTTCTAATATGTGTGTTCTCACTGCCACCAACTATTTTGGGGGTCTCATTTATACAAAATATCTGGGAATTGTTCTAATCTTTGTGCTCTCACTGCCACCAGCAATTTTGGGGGTCAGTGATTTATACAAAATATCTGTGAATTGTTCTAATCTTTGTGTTCTCACTGCCACCAGCAATTGTGGGGGTCTCATTTCGCCAAAATATCTGGGAATTGTTCTAATATGTGTGTTCTCACTGCCACCCATCAGGGGGTCTCACTGATTTATACGAGGTTTCTGGGAATTGTAATCTGTGTCTTCTCACTGCCAGCTATCAGGGGGTCCCACATACTTCTATCAGATTTCTGCGAATTGTAATCTGTGTCTTGTTACGGTTGCCAGCTATCAGGGGGTCCTATCAGGGGGTCTCACTGACTTGTAGGTGGTTTCTGGGAATTGTAATCTTTGTCTTGTCACTGTTGCCAGCTATCAGGGGGTCCTATCAGGGGGTCTCACTGACTTGTAGGTGGTTTCTGGGAATTGTAATCTGTGTCTTGTCACTGGCTGCCAGCTATCAGGGTGTCTCACTGAGTTATACCAGAGTTCTGGAAATATTTAATCTTTATACCAGAGTTGAATCAGAGTTCTGCAGCATCTCTCCAATTTTTATAACAGAGTTGATTCAGAGTTCTGTATGTATTTAATCTATATTTCACTCACCATGTCAGAAAGACCAAAAAGGACAGGCAGACGCTCCCAGACACAGATAAGAAGGCAAGCAGCCTCTGTGTCGGGAGGCTGTGCCTCTGGCCATCGTGGACGTGGTGCATCCTCTGCAGGGTCACGCTTGTCCTTTCTAACTGGTGCTGGCCGTCTTAAGCAGCAGCAACATACAGAGGATTTGGTGGATTGGCTAACCAGGCCATCCTCATCCTCCCAGTCCTCTGCCAGCTAGGCTTGTAGTGGTTTACAGTCCACCTCAGCTGCCAAAACATCTAATTCAGCCTCCATGTCCACAGCTACTCCTGCCGTAGCCTCACTATCACACACGGAGGAGTCAGCTAAATTGTTTGACTACAATGACAGTGATATGCTGCTTGAGGATGTGCAGCAACTACAGTGCTCTGATTCAAACTCTGAGGTTGAGCAAGGGAGTATAATCAACCTAGAGGAAGGGGGTGCCAGTGACACACATATAACTGCCACTCATGTTGCCCCAGCAGCTGCAGCATACTGCCAAGTTGGCTCCAGTGATGAGGAGATAGGGGGTGATTTAGGGGGTGAAGTATTTGCCTGGCAGAACTTCAAAGAGAATTCCACCTTCCCACAAACCGTCTGATCTGTGACATGCCCACCAGGTGGAACTCAACATTAGCAATGCTGCAGCGTCTGCACAAGCAGCAGAGGGCCATCAACGAGTACCTGTGTGAGTATGGCACAAGGAAAAGGTTCAGGTCAACTTGGTTTTTTTCCCCCCGCAGTGGCTGATGATCAAGGATGCATGCACTGTACTGTCACCATTTGAGGAAGCAACGAGGATGGTGAGCAGGGACAGTGCATGCATCAGTGACACAATTCCTTTAGTGTTCCTGCTGGAGCACACTCTGCGGGGAATTATAGATGTGGCTCTAAAGGCAGTGCCGCGGGAGGAGGAGGAGGCCTTCCCTAGCTCTCAAGGCCCCAGTCTTTCTGCAGACACCATTCCAGCGGATCCTCCTCAGATCAAACAGGAGGAGGATGAAGAGGAGGAGGAATATTTAAGTAGTGGGGGCATTGAAGGTGGGGATTCCTCAAGGGAGGGTTTTGTGTGCCCAGAAACCCAAGGACTAGTACATGGCTGGGAGGAGGAAGTGCACGATGGGGTCATCCTCCTCATTGACCAGGAAGACTCAGAAGCTAATGCCACCTCCAACCTACGATGCATGGGCTTCCTTATCCTGCAAAGCCTGCTAAAGGACCCCAGGGGTCATGCTATCAAGGAGAGGGATCATTACTGGTTGGTAAGCCTTCTTGATCCACAATACAAGGGTAAAGTTGCAGAGCTCATCCTGCCCGCACAGAGGGAGCAAAGGATGAAACAACTCGAGTACGCTCTAAAGCGACACTTGTGTAACACCTTTCCAGGCACTGGTAGGTTACCAAGTGATGACACAGGTGCTTCTGAGGCTGCGGATGATCAGAGGAAGAGCGGTGAAGGCCGGGGCCGCTTGACTGATGTTTTTTTAAATTTCTTTAGTCCACGACGCCCAGGGACATCAAATGTAGGCACCCATTGCCAGCGTCTTCACCGTATGGTGAAGGACTACCTAGGGTTAAGGGCAGACCTGGATACCTTTTGAGCAGATGATCCACTGGCTTACTGGGTGTTGAGATTGGATCACTGGCCAGAACTTAGCCAATATGCTATGCAGCTACTAGGTTGCCCTTCATCCAGCGTGCTTTCTGAAAGTATGTTCAGTGCCGCTGGAGGTTTTGTCACAGACAAAAGAGTGCGTCTGTCCACCGACTCTGTAGACCGGCTGACATTTATGAAAATTAATCAGTCCTGGATCAGCAGCTATCAATCCCCTGATGCTGACGTAACGGAATAGATCGGGGATCTCTTCTGCATTCACAAAACCTCCACCACTGCACTCTTCCACAATACCACAAAAGGGTTACGGTGTGAAGGCACTTGCTGCCACCAAAGGCACAATATTTGGCTGCACTGCCACTGACGCCTGTATTACCAGATTTATATTATTTTAATTTTTTGGACCGCAGGGTCCAACCCTGCACTCTTCCACAATACCACAGAGGGGTTACGGTGTGACGGCACTGTTGCCGACACTAAAGGCCCAATTTTAAAGCACCTATTATTACTTTCATCCAAAGCCTGCATAAGTTTCACAATAATTTAGCCAAAAAATCACTAAACTTGTTCTGCGTGTCCTAAAATGTAAAATGTCTCCTTTTTTAATACACACTGCCACCCCAAGTAGTTGTTTATGAATAGATTAAAGGAAAACTGTTTACCGTCATTTGAAACGTCCTTTTTTTGTTTTTAAATGTTTCTATACATCCTACATATCCACTACTTCACGGGCAGGTTATGGGGACCTCCTAGGCACGATATTTAAAGGAATTTTTCGGGGTTTTTTAACCCTTATTTCGTGGAAAACTCACTGTTCCTTTAAAAACTTTTTTTTAAACTTTTTTGGAAAAATGGGGATAGAGATCTAGAAGGAACAGGAATGGTACATAGTATAATACTGTAAAAACAGTTGCAGTCACACAAAGCCTCTGTTAAAATCTCACTCACAAGATGTGGCGGGTATCAATGCATATAGCGTTATCTTTGATTAGCCCGAAATGCTATCCTGCGATCTCACCAGATTCCGTGTCACTCCACTGCTTCTTAGATGGATGCCAGGGCTGCACTCAGCAAGGAAATTCCACTTAGGAAAAAATTCACAGAGAAGGTTCAGCCAGACAGCAGAGATAAGGTGCAAAAAAGGATTTATTGGACCAGTTTAAAAAATCCAACGCGTTTCGTCAGCCATAGAGGCTAACTTCATCAGGGATAAGATACACAACACTCCCCCCCTCTTTTATAGTCCCCCCCTGTGTCCCAGACATCACTTCTCTCTTCAATTTTCATGTGACCTTCTTCCTGAAGTCCACCATTTTGGTGCAGGCACATCTCTATTCAAACGACCTTCTTCCTGGTAGCCTCCATCTTGGTGCAGGCTTAGTCCTGTTCCACTTCCTGTGGCCATTTCTTCCAATTTTCTTATACTTCTAAATTCCGCTTATATTGCGGTTAGAGTGTGATGGCATGTTGCAAGGGGGGGGGGAACAGAAAGAGGGGGTATTTAATACAGATAAAATAACTTTATTTATAAAAACACGATAAAAAAGATACAGACAACTGTATCTTATCCCTGATGAAGTTAGCCTCTATGGCTGACGAAACGCGTTGGATTTTTTAAACTGGTCCAATAAATCCTTTTTTGCACCTTATCTCTGCTGTCTGGCTGAACCTTCTCTGTGAATTTTTTCCTAAGTGGAATTTCCTTGCTGAGTGCAGCCCTGGCATCCATCTAAGAAGCAGTGGAGTGACACGGAATCTGGTGAGATCGCAGGATAGCATTTCGGGCTAATCAAAGATAACGCTATATGCATTGATACCGCCACATCTTGTGAGTGAGATTTTAACAGAGGCTTCGTGTGACTGCAACTGTTTTTACAGTATTATACTATGTACCATTCCTGTTCCTTCTAGATCTCTATCCCCATTTTTCTGTTTTGTTTACTGTACGTCGTTTGGAGGAGACGCTTTAGAGATCTAAAAGGTTGTATACCACCATTTGCTTATTCACTTATAACCTTGGGAAAGAGCACATTTCTGTTTTTGTTTTAAACTTTTTTTCCTTGTTTCCTGTCCCCCAGGGCACTACCCGGACCCCCATACACCTTTTATGGCAAATATCTTGCATATATGCCCTCTTGCAGGGCACTCTAAAAATCGAACTTTTGAGTCCCATTGACTTGCATTGAGTTCGGTTCGTATTCGCGTTCAAACTCGAACTTTTGAAATTGTTCGAGTTCGAATACGAACCGAACACGGGGGTGTTCGGCTCATCCCTACCTATGACATCTTTGTGTTGGAGTCACTCAGATATGATGCAAGTGCTATGGGTGGCGCTCTGCCGATGCCCAATCTGATACTGTGACCTTGATGTCTCCTGCAAGATGACAGCCATTAAGGCCACTATGCATATTCCCCAGGACTTCATGAAGTAATCATCAGGATTGAACTTCTAAAGGTGCTTCCTCATGATGAAGTGGCTTGAGCTTCTGTAAAGATGGCATCTGGCATAATCACTGCATTTTCCAGAGGGTCCGGACGCCATCTTTACTCTAGTGCTATGCATTGGCAAAGTCCATTCAACTATAATCCATCTGTTAAAGATAGTACAAATTAAATTTCTTTATCAAGAACTCTGGTGTCATAAAAATAACTCAGTAACTATTATTACATTAATCATTTGTATCTTTTTATTATTTTCGAAAATTTATTTTATATTCCTGTTGAGCCATGAATGTGAAAAAACATGGCAGTCACTTGCAGCTTGAAGTGTAACATAACAAAATAATAATAAAAAAAAAAGACAATAGTTCTGTTTAGCCAAGAGGCTCTGTGAAAAATGGACCTCGGCTTTAATGTAGTACATTTATCCAATTTGAAGTGGTTACATAATTCTTCAAGGCCATGGTTCCCTGATTCGGGCATTTATCATTATAATACATTATTCATTCCTTTTATTTTACAACGCGAGCAAAGTAACTCCGCACAGTGGACTTAAGAAAATAGTAATTATACACTAAAAAGCGACAAATTACTAAATAGCTATCTAAAGACAATATGCTTTTATTACAAAAATACCCTTTTTGTTTCTTCGTGATTCTTACTTGCATTGTTAGGACGGGTCCCAAACTCCCCATTTATTTTAAAGAATAATCACTGTGAACAAAACTATGTAATTTACTTTATTGATTGTATCACTACTTTCGTGTATTTCAGCTTCAACAATACAAAGTGAATATGTGAATTGTAAAAAAGGAATTATGCCAGCATTATTGTCATACAAAACAAAATTCTCCTAAGGAAAGATCAGTGAAATGCAAAACCCGAATAAAACAATGTATAATTTACCATATGTAAATAGGCTGTTCCTCATAGATTCGCAACAAAACTAACAGCAAAATGCTGAAAATGTCATTTGATTTCCATGGGGGAAAAATTCTCTGGGCTATGACACTCCAAAGAGATTATTTATTTATTAGAAGTTATTATTTAATTTAATAATCTGCTTGAACAAACTTCAACATAAATAAAACATAGATACATATTTAAACATCAGAAACATGTAGGAATCAGTCAAGCTGTTAAATAAAATATTAAATAATGAATATTAAAGATAATAAAATTACACTTTAGGGTAGATTTGTCACTTATTTTATTTGAATGCTTTATAGACATAAAATAATAAAAATGCGAAGATAAATAGATAAAAAATATTAAATCACTCCACTATGCATGTTGATCCTTGGAAGCATAGAGAGGCTTTCTTGATCCTTCAAGTAATACCCTCTTTGAACATCTTACCATTTCAATTCACATATGAAAGCGGTTCTCATTCATTTATCCCGCAAGTGAATGGGAAGCGGCAAGTGTCTCCCAAGGATGACTTTTTTACAATCTGCAAATGGAAAGGATGTAGGGTTTTCATTAGGAAATGATGGATTGGGGTTTAAAAGGTACAAACTTCCAGGGGAGATGGAAATTGTATTCAGTGGGATTAGCTCTGGCCTCTATTTAGGCACAAAGAAACTATCAGGGTTATTCATGGAGAGGTGAAAACCAGGAGAATGACTGGAGAAGTGAAAAATTCTAGGTCAAACTAGCCAAACCAGAAAAATTCACCCATTTATCTTACTTTCCAAATCAGCTATTTTGACCTAGAATTTTCACTTCTCCAGTCATTCTCCTGGCTTTTACCTCTCTCAGAATAACCCTGTATGGAAGCAGTTGGCATCCCACCTGTAAACATGTAACATAGTGACTATATTTCCTACATATTTATTTTCTGTGTTAATCTGTATATTTGTGTTGTTTTTAATATCTTGCATTTATTACGTTGTATTTCTGTAACCTACTGTAAAAATTCAATGTTCATGAACCAGGACATATTTGGAAACAAGAGAAAACTCAATGTATCCTTCCTGGTAAAATACTTTATAATAAATAATAAATAAATAAATCCCATATCATGGAGAGAACTTTTTAAAACACATATGTTAGCATATTTAAAAGCTTTCAGGTCATTTACTTAGTCGAGACATAAATAATTCTGTAAAATTGTTACCTTCAAAGCTTTCTTCCTGTTTAGCCCTCAAATATTGTTTTAATAGCCACTTGTGGCCCATTTTTGCTGGATTTTGCCTTTAGTTCGATATTTTATGGATAAATATAGGTATTAGTTAAAGGCTGGATGGAGTAGAGGTAACATCACTGCTCTATAACCGTGGAGACCCAGATTTGAATCCCGGCCAGAGCACCTCTCCAGTGGGCAAGACACCTAATGGTGCATACTCTCCTACGATACAATATTGGCTGTGGAGTCCAGTGGTAACGTCACTGCCCTTCGACCATGGGGAAGCAAGTCAAAATACCATTCAGCACATCCCTCCAATGGGTTTGGCTCGAAATCCCTACAACCAGGTTCCCTAATGCCAAAATCCCAATGGCCATCTTCCCTACACAGACAACTCCCTGACGGCTAACTTCCCTACACAGCCAACTTCCCTACACAGACAACTCCCTGACGGC
The DNA here is from genome assembly GCA_009667805.1 of Leptobrachium leishanense. NCBI lineage: Eukaryota > Metazoa > Chordata > Amphibia > Anura > Megophryidae > Leptobrachium > Leptobrachium leishanense. Next base: position 23,923,455 of record CM019071.1, on the reverse strand, counting down.
CAACTTCTAGACATCCAAAATCCCAGCGGCTAACACTAACCCTATTCCCTAACCCCCTAAACCTAGCCCTAACCCTAACCCCCTAAACCTAGCCCTAACCCCCTAACCCTAACCCCCTAAACCTAGTCCTAACACCCTATGCCTAACCCCTAAACCTAACCCTAACCCCCTAAACCTAGCCCTAACCCCCCAAACCTAGCCCTTACCCTAACACCCCAAACCTAGCCATAACCCCCCAAACCTAGCCCTAACCCTAACCCCCTAAACCTAACCCCCTAAAACTAGCCCTAACCCCTAAATCTAGCCCTAACCTCCCTAAACCTAGCCCTAACCCCCCAAACCTAGCCCTAAGCCTAACCCCCTAAACCTAGCCCTAACCCTAACCCCCTAAAAATAGCCCTAACCCCCTTAAACCTAGGGTTAGGGTGTTAGTATTAGGGTTAGCCGCTGGGATTATGGATGTCTGGAAGTTGGTCGTGTAGGGAAGTTGGGATGTCTGGCACTTGTTCTGTCTGGAAGTTGGCTGTCGGGATGTTGGCATTAGGGAACCTTGCTGTAGGGATTTTGACCAGCACCCCCTCCAATAGAACTGTGGAGAAACAAGTCTCGACTTTACAAGAAGCGGGTTCAACCAAACCACCAGGTCGCTGATTTACAATCATGTAAAAAGCCGACTCTGAACCCACTCAGAAGACGCCACCATCGAGTGTCCTTGGGCAAGACACCTAACGATATGGATGCGCCTAACTCACAAAATACTTGTACATCTCATAGATTGTAAATTCCCTTGGGAACAGGGTCCCCCTGAATCAGACCATATCATCCATGTGTGGTATTCTAAAGTATCAACTTGTACACCGATCTTGTAAAGCGCAGTGGAATATGTGGCGCTATATAAATAAAGGATAATAATAATAATGGAATCAGCAATTACCGTAGGCATTGTTATAATTGATTTAAAATATTTATAATTTTATATATTTAAAATACATATTCAGGTCATTCTGAAGGCACATGAATATAACCTACTCAAAAAGGCTGAAATTGTAATTGTTAGCTACATAGTTAACCATTCAGAATCACCCTCCAAGGTTAGAAGAGCGCAGAGTTTGGAAACCTTCCCCCAAATGCTGAAGGAAAAGGAATTTCTGCTAAAAAGTCAAGACAGTAAAAGAAGTGATTAAAGATGCGTGCCGTAAGTGGTGGACAGAAAATTTAAGATTGGTCAGATACAGAAAGATTAATTTTTCTGACCTCCGGAACGTCCACATATAAAATTCACGCGGAAGCCGCAGGATGAGCCTCCAGCGTTTATTTTATTATAACCTTTAACTTAAATTGATTGTTATTAGATGTCCATAAATACTTCAGTTCAGCTCAGCCGTTATCCGTGATATGATTGATAAAGAAAGTACAAATGTCTTGTCTTTAAATCTGGTGCCGGTCAAATAAAGAAAAAGAGGCAATCGCAGAGAAAAAAAGCCTGCCCAGTAAATTGATTCCTTAAGCTCCTTACCGCAAGGCCAAATCATGTCACACCAATCATCTCGTATGATTTTCCTAACATTCTCAGTAAATTGCATTGAAGTTAAGGGCGATGTTCTGTGGAAAGTTGGTTTATGGCATGAAGAAACAACTCCTCCAGCTGAACCAAATTTTTATTTCATTTAACTCTTTAAGAAGCAGTGATGTATCGCACCACTATCTCCAGAAGGTTGACAAGGGTCATCGTAGACACAAAAACCCTGCCTAGTTAGCAAATATTATTTTTTGGTTGTAATATCTATGGGCCCTATTACATTCTTCGCGTTAAAACGCTCGCGCAACGTGTGAATTTGTGCGCCCAGCGTTAAAGGTTAACGAGCGTAAATCAACAATGGAAATACAATCCTCGCACATTTTTTCATCCGTTGAGCAATAACGCGCGTAAAACGGACGTGCACAAACGTTTGTGCGCGCAGCGACGTTGCGCGCAGAAATCAGTGTGCGGACTGTTTTTTTCCCTCGATTCAGCCAATCAGAATTAAGAACCACAATTAGCTCACGTTAAGTTTTTGCGCTTGTCAAAGTATATCTGAGCATATATGCTGCAGCAATAAAAAATGCACACACAACTTCTCCATTTTATTGGTTTGGTATGTGTAGAATGTGTAGCTATACTTTGCTGCATTTCTTTTTTTGGGGCTGGTGTATTTGGTTTCAGCCAGGTTGATAGAATTTGCCATTAACACCAGCTTTCAGGAGTTGCTAAAATTATACGCGCAAAGGCTGTGCGTTACAAACTGCGCATAGATTGTAATACCATCCGCATACCAGCGCACAAACGCAGTTTGCGCTCACAATGTTAAGTATAGGATGTGTGCAGTACAGTAAGCTCGCGCAGCGTTCGCACAGGTTCACCCGCGGTAGACGTACAGTCAGGTCCAGAAATATTGGGACATTGACACAATTCTAACATCTTTGGCTCTATACACCACCACAATGGAGTTGGAATGAAACAAACACAATGTGCTTTAACTGCAGACTGTCAGCTTTAATTTGAGGGTATGTACATCCAACTCAGGTGAACGGTGTAGGACTTACAGCAGTTTGCAGATGTGCCTCCCGCTTATTAAGGGACCAAAAGTAATGGGACAGAATAATAATCATAAATCAAACTTTCCCTTCTAAATACTTGGTTGCAAATCCTTTGCAGTCAGTCACAGTCTGAAGTCTGCAACACATAGACATCACCAGACGCTGGGTTTCATCCCTGGTGATGCTCTGCCAGGCCTCTACTGCAACTGTCTTCAGTTCCTGCTTGTTCTTGGGGCATTTTCCCTTCAGTTTTGTCTTCAGCAAGTGAAATGCATGCTCAATGGGATTCAGGTCAGGTGATTGACTTGGCCATTGCATAACATTCCACTTCTGTCCCTTCAAAAACTCTTTGGTTGCTTTTGCAGTATGCTTTGGGTCATTGTCCATCTGCACTGTGAAGCGCCATCCAATGAGTTCTGCAGCATTTGGCTGAATGTGAGCAGATAATATTGCCCGAAACACTTCAGAATTCATCCTGCTGCTTTTGTCAGCAGTCACATCATCAATAAATACAAGAGAACCAGTTCCATTGGCAGTCATACATGCCCATGCCATGACACTACCACCACCATGCTTCACTGATGAGGTGGTATGCTTAGGATCATGAGCAGTTCCTTTCCTTCTCCATACTCTTCTCTTCCCAAGTTCCCATCACTCTGGTACAAGTTGATCTTGGTCTCATCTGTACATAGGATCTTGTTCCAGAACTGTGAAGGCTTTGTTAGGTGTTGTTTGGCAAACTCTAATCTGGCCTTCCTGTTTTTGAGGCTCACCAATGGTTTACATCTTGTGGTGAACCCTCTGTATTCACTCTGGTGAAGTCTTCTCTTGATTGTTGACTTTGACACACATACACCTACCTCCTGGAGAGTGTTCTTGATCTGGCCAACTGTTGTGAAGGGTGTTTTCTTCACCAGGGAAAGAATTCTTCGGTCGTCCAGCACAGTTGTTTTCCGTGGTCTCCCGGGTCTTTTGGTGTTGCTGAGCTCACCGGTGCGTTCCTTCTTTTTGAGAATGTTCCAAACAGTTGTTTTGGCCATGCCTAATGTTCTTGCTATCTCTCTGATGGGTTGTTTTGTTTCTTCAGCCTAATGATGGCTTGCTTCACTGATAGTGAAGGCTCTTTGGATCTCATCTTGAGAGTTGACAGCAACAGATTCCAAATGCAAATAGCACACTTGAAATGAACTCTGGGCCTTTTATCTGCACATTGTAATTGGGGTAATGAGGGAATATCACACACCTGGCCATGGAACAGCTGAGAAGCCAATTGTCCCATTACCTTTGGTCCCTTAACAAGTGGGAGGCACATCTGCAAACTGCTGTAAGTCCTACACCGTTCGCCTGAGTTGTATGTATATAGCCTCAAATTAAAGCTGACAGTCTGCAGTTAAAGCACATTGTGTTTGTTTCATTCCAACTCCATTGTGGTGGTGTATAGAGCCAAAGATGTTAGAATTGTGTCGATGTCCCAATATTTCTGGACCTGACTGTATATGTTCGTTTGTTGCGCTGACATTGTAAAACGACGTTCACGCAAAGGGTTTTGCCCCTCGCGTTAATGCATTTTAGCGCCGGCGCAAACGTATGCGCGAAGATTGTAATAGGGCCCTGTATTTGTTAAGTCCATATTTCTGATTATTAATGTCTATGAAAGTAATACATACAAGAAATCTCAAAACTAATTGAATTGGTCACTAGCAATACATTGCAGAATAACTTGACAAACTACCAGGAGAAATAGTAGCAAGACTGAAGATATGAAAAGAGCAATTCTTGCATCCAGCATCCATGGACTAAGTAGTCTGACTGGTCAAACTCAAAAGAAACCAGTGTTGTGAATGAAATACAGTATATGCTCGTTACACCCCGACTGAAAGTGTCAAACATATAATTACTAAAAAAAAAAGAATAAAAGTACAAGCACCATTTCGGCATTGTGGTGCACTAAGTAAGAAAATCAGACACAGTGCTGATTATTATCAGATATTATTATCAGTATTTATTATTTGAGTGCCAGTTACGATATGGTCTATTGATCATAACTTTATGCTTTAATATAGTTACTGATGTATTATCGGTTCTTTAATTATGACAAACCATTAAGGGGTTATTCAAAGAGCACCAAAATGCCACTGACTCTTCCCCACACTTTGGGGAAACAAATTCCCTGACCATGTGGTGAATTCAGCATTCACTGCAGAGTCCCCGGAGTGCGGGGAAGAGATCCAAAAATCCTTTGCAAAACCGCCGAAAAAACGCAGCCAATACATTCCGAAACTACTGGACGAAAATGTCTGGAATTAACATATAAGGTCCTATGAATAATAATAAAAAGGTCTACTACAGGAAAAAAGAAAAAAAAAAACAATATTTAACCACTTCACTGCTGAGGACGCGCTCAGCGCGTCCTCAGCAGTCCCGCTGGTATGCGGAGGACGCGCTGAGCGCGTCCTCCCATCGGGGTCAGCGTTCGGCCGGGTTCCGGCCGATCGCTGGCCCCTCCGGTGCGGGCTGACATCCTGGATGTCAGCCCGGCATCCGGACCAGCAGCCGCCAGAATTAGGTGTCATCGCGGGGGCGTGATGACACCTAATTCAGGCGCCCCCCCCCCCGCATGTGCGGAGGAGGCGCCTGAAAGGGAGGGGGGGAGGTCCTTCGGACCTCTCTCCCTCCCGATCGGCGGCGCACAGGGGGTTAACCCAGGCATCATTTGGAAGGGCACAGCCTGCCCTTCCAAATGATGCCTGGCATTAACCCCTGGGGAGCTGGATCGCGAATCGGCGCTGAAAAGCGCCGGTTCGCGATCCTTTCCCGGAGCTGGCCGACATCTTGGATGTCGGCCAAGCCTCCGGGAACTCCCCCAGAGGACTGGCGTCATCGTGCGTAGCACGATGACGCCAGTCCTAGACTTAACCCCTAACTGCCACCAACTGTGGAGATAGGGAGTTCCAATGAACTCCCTATCTCCCGATCCGTGGCAGCTAGGGGTTAAATTTTGGTATCGTTGGATCGGCCAGAGCATGGCCGTTCCAACGATACCAAACATGAAAGTGAAAAATTTTGTAAAAAAAAAAAAAATGAAAAATAAAAATTAAGAAAAATTAAAAAAAAAAATTAAAAAAAAAAAAATAAACCCTTTTTTTTTATTTTTTTTGGTTTGTTAATGCAGCAATATTGTTCCCATTTCAATTATAATGTGAACAATGATGCTGCACTAACGATTTTTGTATGCGGTGCGTTTGTTAAAAATAGTGTCATTTTCCCCAAAAAAAAATGTAACGAGACCCCATCTCTAATTTTTTTAACAAGCGCACCCCATACAAAATATAACCGCAATTGCTCGCATGTTAAAATGTGGAAAAAAACACTTTACACATTGTAAATTATTGAAAATACATATTTTATTGCATTTTTTGTTATAATATACAGACATGACATAACGTATACATATAATAATGACATATTATGAATCTACTGAGTCTGACGGAAAGAACGATATATAATATGTCTGGGTCATATACTAAAATAAGCCTTCAAAACACGTTTAAACATGATGCGCAAAACAGGTAAAAATGACCTCAGCATAGGGGCGGGAAAAGCCTCAGCAGCGAAAGGGTTAAAATATATATGCTGAAAAAATGCTGCAAAAATCCCAAAAAATGCCTAAAAGATCCAAAAAAATAGAGACTTTTTGCTGCAGATTAAAAGAATAAACGGTTTATTAGATATAGGATTAAAATGGGAATATTTTTAACAATGAAGCCTATGGGATTCGCCTGAATAAACCTGTTGTATGAAACACCGCAAATCAGGGCATTTCACTGGCATTTCTCTGCTGTTCGGTGTTCTCTGAATAGATTAACCATTGCTTCTCTATAGGGATTTCACTGTCGTCAAACAGGCACCGTATTTGCTGGCAATTTGCCAAAATTTGGGGAAACTGCCTGCTCTCTGAATAGCCGAATGGCCACTAAATGTCACCGTACGGGGAAATTCCCTGTTCGGTGCAATTTCGGGGCCAGATCGACTCTCTCTGAATAACCCTGAGAGTATCTTTTCCACATACTGTAAGTGCTGCATTACAGGACAGGCGCTAACACGTCGCCGCGAGTATCACCTTCATTGAGGGCTGTGCTGTCGGGCCACGTGACCTGCTCTCACAAGATCGTGCAGGGCCAGGGAGTGATTCACTGAGAAAGACTGGGAACTTTTTTATCCAGAAGCCGCAGATCGGGCCACCATTGGCGCAGTGGTATGAGAGGTGAGTATCTTGGGGGTTTTTTTGGGTTTGTTCTGCCTCCCTAGCAAAGCTGTGAGGTGTTTGCGCTTGAGACTAACTAAGTCTGTATTTGACCAGTACTCACACGATGAAAGTTCAGCAGACAGTGTCAACTCAGCAAAACTGACACGTAGAAAGATGAATCCACTTGAAAACGTTAATGATCAGACTGACAATCTTTGTAATAGTGTGCATACAGTAATACAGGTGAAAAGACGTTAGTTCTGTCCAGCATTGAGCTAAGATGGCTGCTAGGTGACCAGTAAGTACCTCAGAACTAGACTGAGCAAAAAGGGGTGGAGCTAGATGGAACCCAGCAGGAACAAACATAGCTATTAAATAATAACTGTAAGCAGCAAAAGGCAGATTCAACACATAACATTAAAATATACATATAAACCCTGAATCATGGGGCATGACAGGGTTTCAGCAGGTGATAACTGATTCCGCAGAAGACAAATTCAGGAATGCAAAGGTTTGTAATTCTCTCAATATAAAATAGACTAGAAATGCTGATTCATTTATTTTTAAAGTTTCTGGAAAAGTTCCCCCTCATCTCCTAGACACTTTGCCCACTAAATACCGTTATATAGACTTGCATTTCTATATCACGGATTTATGTAGAAAACCCACAAGTCCTGCAGGCATCAGTCTCGTGACCTTAGCAAAGGTAAAAATGGGTGCAAATGATAATAAATTGTGGAAAAACACGAATGAGCCTTAAAATAAATAGCAATTGTTATATTTAGCCTGAGGCAAAGCATTAATATACAGATAAAACGTGTATCGGAGCATACAAACTATTAAATGAATCATTATCTATAAATAAACGTCTTTCTGCATCTAGGTTGCATTTGCGTTCACATAGAGCAATGCGATCATTATTCTGAGGTTGCTATTTACCAAACGCTGTAGTGCATCAGGTTCAGGGCCGCAGATATATCCCTTTTGGTTTTTTTAAATACCTTTTTAGTCGTGCCAAAACGCAGGTCTAGCAGTTCCTATTACACAAAATGATGGATTTAATACCTGTGTGATTATTATTGGCCATTTCCTGCAACAGATCTCAGATAACTCAGCAAAACAAAATATTTGTGCTTCTATATCTGATTTTGTAAATTCGAAAAGAGGGGGAATAAAATATTTAGACGATTGTAATGCGCCAAAGAAGAGACTCCGAACGATGTTACTGGACGGTAATCAAGATCAACCTATGATAGTATAGAATTCCCTTTGAAAATATTGCCAATGGATTTTTTTTTTATTTTACAACTTGTATCAAAATTTTCCAGATAAAACAAATTGAAGCTTAAAGCAGTTTTCCTTTTTTTTTTATCGGGGTAAAGTCGCACCACCTGTATTCGCGGTTGGTTTCGAACTCAATTGGTTTCTTCATTACCTTAAAGTAACAGTGAATTTCCTTCAAGATAAATATTGAGAAATAGTCTCCTGGTTTCCATGGCTACTCTTTCTTATTTGGCAGGCATTGCCCCGGAATGGCGCTTGTTTTGCAGTGATAAGAATGACCTTGGTGTCCTGTTCCAGTACGATACCTCATTGGACATTTTAATACGTAAGCAAGGATAAACATGCACCGATCCTTTTATAAGGTTTGCTTGACATTCACATTTGACAAAGTTGCTCATGGCCCTCGTTTAAAACGTAGCACCTATATGATTTACAGTCCATGATGCAAAAGGACAGTTTTATAATCATAATATAATTTTTTTTTTAAAGGGACACTACCGCCAAAAATGAAAAGCACTTATTGTGTTTATTTTATGTTGCTGATATCTTACATGTACTATGTTTTTCTCATGTATATTTAGTTAAGAAAATATTTTACTCTATATGTGTCACTTTGTGTATCTGTTTTTTGATATTTTGTGTTGCAAACTGCACCCGCCACCGCCACCGCCACCGTATCATTACAGCACGTGCACCTCACTGTGTGGCATTGGGCATAGAATGGAGCCTATGGGTCAGAAGTCCAGAAAACCAGCTCAATGGTTTGCAAGTGTGGGAGCCGGTAATGTAAATGACATCAATGTCGTTAGTATCCAGTGTTGGAAGTCCACTATCATATCTCCTTCAGCTGCCATCTCTGATCTCAGGTAGCCTAGACAGCACAATAGATCTCCTGCAGCCTTGTCTTCACATACCTTCCCTCAGCCCGTTGCCTCTTCACTACTCTTTTCTCCTATACCACCTCTGTAAAGTGAGAATTGTGCCAAGATTTAGGATAATGTTGCCTCATGGGAAAAATCCACAAAATGGAAACAGGAGATAAACACCAAAATTAAGGTTTCCTTTTGATATGCAAATACTTCAAAGAATAAGCCAGTATCATGTGTTAATTGGTGTTAATACGGTAGTTTTTTTGCAACGCACAAGTAATCTTGTTACAGCTTATGTTAGTGGTAGTGATCCTGTAAAGAAAGTGATGCATAGGCAGGACGTACAGGTAGAATGCATAATGGATAGGACAAACAATCAACAAATTCATTTGACACACTGAGAATGATAGGAAAAGAGTCACACTGAGAATGATAGGAAAAGAGCCACACTGAGAATGATAGGAAAAGAGCCACACTGAGAATGAAAGGAAAAGAGCCACACTGAGAATGATAGGAAAAGAGCCACACTGAGAATGATAGGAAAAGAGCCACACTGAGAATGAAAGGAAAAGAGCCACACTGAGAATGAAAGGAAAAGAGCCACACTGAGAATGATAGGAAAAGAGCCACACTGAGAATGATAGGAAAAGAGCCACACTGAGAATGATAGGAAAAGAGTCACACTGAGAATGATAGGAAAAGAGCCACACTGAGAATGATAGGAAAAGAGCCCCTGCTCCAGTGAGCTTACAATCTAAGAGGTGTGAGGAGACCACAGAGATTAGGGAAATAGAGTACAAGAAGTGATGTGGTGCTTCAAAAGACTACTGTATTTTTTAGCAATGTAACATCAAAAAAATGAAAGGAGACAGGACATTGAATGAAAATCATCTCCCTATCAGACTGAATTCAACAGAGTATAGAAGGGATCCTAAAAATGGGTGAAACTCAGCCTGTAGTTACAAACTCACAAATAAACTCATACAAACTCATGCAAAAAGGGGTTTTGTTTGTGTGTTTGTTTGTATGTTTGTTTGTTTTGTTGGAAAAGGTTATCTTAATGTTGATTGTTTGATCCAAATAAAGTACGGCTCCAGCTCACACTGGATTTCAGTCCTTCCTGCTCATCTAACAAAAGTCACAAAATACCAGAGCGTTCTGTCCTTCATTCCCTAACTTGTTGTAAGAATGCTGTAATAACATTTTGTTAAAGTTTCCAATAACTTGTAAAGCAGAAGTCACTCATCCTAGTCTATAGGGGCTCAGCACATCTAATTAATCATGGCATGAAAGCTGAATGAGTTGTACTGCCTCCAGCTTGCCGTACAGCACAGCCCCAATAGGAACTGCTATCAGAGCTGTGATATCGAAGAGTGCTGCTCATGGGTTGTGAAATTGTCTAACTCTACGATGCAATAGACTAAATAGTTCTGCCATCAGGGTGTGTTGCATTAGAGCTGTGGTGTGTCTGCTCTTATTCATAGCTAGCTGCTTGGTCCTAGTCTAAAGTCATTATGACTGATCCAAACTAAGTTTAACAGTTGTTGATCAAAAAATGTATCCCAACAAGCCAGTCATGTGATTGGGGGTTGTCGATAAGAATACCTTGTTCACGACTAAGTACTTTGTTTTTTTAAATCAACATGACATTTATTTGAACAGTGAAGAAGAATTCACAGAGGTAGAAAAGTGAATCAAACACAAACAATCTTTTTTTAAATACTGACAAAACGGTAACGATGCTCTTTGGAACAGCACCTAAACTACATAAACTGCAAAATCGCCATCTATGTGTTGGGACAAAATCAAATTACACGCTGACCACAGTCACTTCTTTAAAATATCTAGGTATGTGGTTAGACCCAAATCTATTCTTTGGCCCCCACATAGAAAAAATCTCATCTAAACTTTACCCCAAACTAGGTGCCCTGTACAGAAACAAATCCTGCCTGAGCCCCACGGTAAGAAAGCAGATTGTACAACAAATGCTTATGCCGGCTATTGATTACGGAGATGTAGTGTATGCAGCCGCCCCGCAAACACACCTTCAGAAACTTACTGCATTGTATAACTCATTCTGCCGCTTTGTGCTACAATGTAACTACATGACCCACCATTGTGACATGTTAAAAGAACTAAACTGCCCGTCGCTGGAATCTAGACGCACTCTTCACCTTTCCAACCTGGTGTTGAAGAGCTTTTCTGGGAAGCTACCACACTACATAAAATAGACTGCTTCCCCTATCAGTTCCCTCATCCTATAACCTCTAATCCAGGACCAGCACCTTACTTGCAATACCACAATACAAAAAGAAAGTGGCTCGATCTTCATTTTCCTACAGAGCACCACAGTTATGGAATAACCTCCCAGACGCCATCAAATCTTCCCCCAGTCTTAAGTCACTCAAGAGCTCCCTATTAACATACCTCAATACAGAATGCACCTGTAAACATGTAACATAGTGACTATATACAGAATACACCTGTAAACATGTAACATAGTGACTATATACAGAATGTACCTGTAAACATGCAACATAATGACTTATTTTCTGTTAATATGTATATTTGTTTTTGTTTTTTTTAATATCTTGCATTGTATTACTTCGTATTTCTGTAACGACTGTAACATTTCAATGGCCTTGAACCCAGGACATACTTGAAAACGTGAGAAATCTCATTGTATCCTTCCTCGTAAACTACTTTACAAATAAATAAACAAATAAATAAATAAAGCAGTCACACTGGATAGGTTTCTTCAAATGCCAATTTTGCTTGGAATTGAAAAGGCAACGTTTCGGCTCTAGCACAGAGCCTTTATCATGCATGTTTGAAATGCATGCATGTCTGAAAAGTAGCTTTTTTGATTTCAAACAAAATAGGCATTTAAAAGAAACCTATGTATGTATATGACCAGATTTCTTCTCTGTGCAACAATTCTGGGGCATTTGGTGGCCGTACCCTAGCTGAGTGGATCCTGGAATGGATTCCTGGTCAAAGACAAATTGTGCCTGGTGTTCCTGCTGTCAATGACATTTATTTGAAACTCAAGGTCATGTAGTTAACATTTTCAAATGTATTGATAAAATAGAACGGATAAAAAAAAGTTTTAATTAAACATATTTACACAATTTCAATTTAGTAGCAAACCTCCAGGAAACATGCCAAATTTACTAAATCAAAAATCAGAATACGAAAGCCCTTACAGGCTGGAAACTGAGAGACAGCTGATAAATCTCGCTGGTTAGGCAAATTTATCTAATCTGTAGCTAGGAAATAAGAACGAGCCTAGAATTCAATGATAGAATGAAGCAAGCAATCAGTATAAAAATTGATTATATGCCGGCAGTGGGAAATATACACACAGGACATGATCATGAAAGTAGTCAATGTAAACAAGTTTCCTTATAAATAGCAAGTCCATAAAATACACAAGACATGTTACAATTTGCTGCAAATTATGTTAATGATAATTTCTTCATTGTCTGATCTCTTGCTATGCAAAACAAAAGTCACGTAAAAGATTTTGTTGTGCTTTCCAAATACCACCAAGCTAAATGTGTTACTCCAAGCCACATTTGTATTGTCATTTTTCTGAACACTTATTATTCTTAAGACATACAAAATTATTTCCAAAGAGTCTATTTTCCAGGGTCGGCCTATGTGGTGTGCCAACTGTGCAGCCACACGGGGCACTACGGCAACTTAGGAGCCCAGTGGCCAACACACAGCTCGGAGTACACCTTCTAGGCACCAGCTATTGGGGCATTGGTAGTGCAAACAGTGGGGGAAGTGGCAGGCATTGGAACAGATCCCAATGTCACTCAGTTGGAAAGATCGTTGAGCTGTGAGCCAGGGAGAAATACCTGACTCATTCTATTGACATTCAGTGCAACAGACTAGACCAAAATAGGTAGACCAACAGCCCTAGTGAGCCTGGGCACCACATGTTGAACTCTCCCTCCATCTGTCTCCCAAAACACATGCCCTCCCATCAGGGCCGGCTCAAGCCACTGTGCTGCCTTTATCCAAGGATGATATACTGTCCACCCAACAAAAAAAACACAATGCGGCATGTATGATCGTATGTTAGAAAAATATCACAGAGCTCTACAGCAATAAAACTCACAGTAATGTGCGTTGTGTATGAGCTAATCAACAGTAAAACTCACAGCAATGTGTGGTTTGTATGAACGTATCACAGAGCTTCATATATCCTGCCGCACATCCAGACACAAACCTCGTCGGGTGCCAGCCTGATTAAAACCCTAGCCCAGTCGAGGGCTCAAAGCTGCGGCCTTTGACAGGGCGTCAAAATGTCACCCCTGGCAAAGGGCCCCCTGGAGCCATGGCACCACCTGAGTTCATGGACGGGCCGGCTCTGCCTTCCAACAGTAACCTGTGCATATTGAGGGATAGAAGTGTCAGGTTGTGCAGAAGGTGACAAGCAGGAATTCATGGTCTTTGTGTATATTAGTGTGTGTGATAAAAAGATACTTCGGTGTTGAAATGGGAGGGGGTAAATGGTGAACCTCTCCTGACCGCCTTTCTCCCATTTTCACCCCTGAGTGTGTTAGTAAATTCACCTTAATTCCAGCGCTGGATTCCTTCATCACTGGTTGGACATGACATACTCTGGTTTTCTCTCAAGCAGCAGATGTCACGTGACTGGTGGGATGGTGCACTCTCATGCAAGCATCCAGACAATGTAATGGCTCTCAATGTGAGCCGTTTCTTAGGAAAGTGTCCAAAAAAGGTCCTGCTTGCTGATCTCAGCTTCTGGGTGGAGCTAATCACCACTCAGAAGGCTAAATTAGCCCTCTGAGATTTTCCCAAAGACAAGAAATGCGTGAAGACACCCAGGTCACTGTGTCCACTCAAATTACATTGAGTGGACACAGTGCCTAGGGCAGTGATGGAGAACCTTGGTGCCCCAGATGCTTTGTAAATACATGTCCCATGATGATCCAGCAACTTTAGGCCTGACTAACTTTGCCAAATCATAGGTATGATATGCAAGAATCTGTCAGGGTCATGATGCGAGGTGGCAGATGAGAGCCAAATCTGTAGGGGAAACAGAGCACAAACAGGAAGGTACAGAGAAACCCAGGTGGTTTATTGCAGGTAGAGTGCACCATACAAACACAAGCAAATGGCTGGATACTGGCAGGAACAAGGGGTGATCAGGAACACAAGCAAGGAGACAGACCAAGGGAGACAAAAGTCCAGATAGCACCATGAACTAAACCTCAATACCAAGGCAAAGTCTAAAAGGGAGGCAACACCCTTACATAAAAGTCCTAGGTAAAGCAGGCTGGATGGAGAACAGCTGAGGCTTCCTGTAATAGCAAAACCATTAACAGATTAATTTAACCAATCCTTGCTAACGGGAGTCGTCCCAGAAGACTGGAAATTAGCAAATGTTGTGCCCATTCACAAGAAGGGTAGTAGGGAGGAATCTGGGAACTATAGGCCAGTTAGTCTTACGTCAGTAGTGGGGAAATTAATGGAAACCATGTTAAAGGAAAGGATTGTTGACCATCTAAAAACACATAGATTACAGGATCAGAAACTACATGGGTTTACCTCAGGGAGATCATGCCAAACTAATCTTATTGATTTTTTTGATTGGGTAACAAAAATAATAGACACAGGTGGTGCAGTAGACATTGCTTATTTAGATTTCAGTAAGGCTTTTGATACTGTTCCGCATAGAAGGCTTATCAATAAATTGCAATCTTTGAGCTTGGATTCCAATATTGTTGAATGGATTAGGCAGTGGCTGAGTGACAGGCAACAGAGGGTTGTGGTAAATGGAGTTTATTCGGCGCAAGGTCTTGTTACCAGTGGGGTACCTCAGGGGTCAGTACTTGGACCCATTCTATTTAATATTTTTATTAGTGATATTGCAGAAGGTATTAATGGAAAAGTATGTCTTTTTGCTGATGACACAAAGATTTGCAACAGGGTTGACGTTCCTGGAGGGATCAGCCAAATGACAAATGATTTAGGTAAACTAAAAAAATGGTCAGAGCTGTGGCAATTGAGTTTTAACGTGGATAAGTGCAAGATAATGCACCTGGGACGTAAAAACCCAAGGGCTGAATATAGAATATTTGATACAGTCCTAACCTCAACATCTGAGGAAAGGGATTTAGGGGTTATTATTTCAGAGGATCTAAGGGTAAGTAGTCAATGTAATAGAGCAGCAGGAAATGCTAGCAGAATGCTTGGTTGTGTAGGGAGAGGTATTAGCAGTAGGAAAAGGGAAGTGCTCATGCCACTGTACAGAGCACTGGTGAGACCTCACTTGGAGTACTGTGTGCAGTACTGGAGACCGTATCTCCAGAAGGATATAGACATCTTAGAGAGAGTTCAGAGAAGGGCTACTAAAATGGTGTACGGCTTGAAGGAGAAAAGTTACCAGGAAAGGCTTAATGATCTTAACATGTACAGCTTGGAAAAAGATGAGACAGAGGAGATATGATAGAAACATTTAAATACGTAAAGGGAATCCACAAGGTAGAGGAAGGGAGTGTATTTAAAAGGAAACAAAGTAGCAAAACAAGAGGACATAGTCTTAGATTAGAGGGGCAAAGGTTTAAAAGTAACATCAGGAAGCATTATTTTACTGAGAGGGTGGTGGATACATGGAACAGTCTTCCAGTAGAAGTGGTAGAGGCCAAAACAGTAATTGAATTTAAGCAGGCATGGGATAGGCATAAGACTATCCTAAACAAAAGATAAATCCAGGTAAAGTATCCATGTAATTGGGCAGACTAGATGGGCCGAAAGGTTCTTATCTGCCGACATTTTTCTATGTTTCTATGTTTCTATGTTTCAGGCTTGGTGCATGGTTAACCTGGACTGGGCAAAACAGGAAAGGTGCTGTCAGGTTAGGTAACAGCAGGAGCAGCTCTAGCACAGGTCCCTTTGTAGTCCCCAGTTACTCCTGTGCAAGGATCCTGACAGCATCACAGATGATACATTATGTTTTACTATATATATGATATAGGTCAAGAGATAATTGAATGTATAGTGAATTGGGAGCCTTTGTAACTCTTAACACTTTGTCCCTTTATCCCTTTGTAAAACGTTTTATAATTAATTCAGCATGACTTACATGTACATTTGACTCGAACAAAGAAACTGAATGTAGCCATTATGACATTCATACTTTATTTCATTATTGAACGTGTTAGAGATGTATTTCGAATATCAGTACGATTATTGTATACAACAGGTTGCTATTTTGTGTGATGCATTATATGTTGTGCGTCCATGCAGAATTTCCATAGTCGGATGGCTGAAGAATTATTATTATTTTTTTGCCTGCTAATAAATTCCTTTTTACACTAAATGGTCAGTGTTAACCTTTCTGCCGGCTTGATTTTGTCCGCCTTATATTATGTTGTGCTACTCGAGTTATATCAAGGGCGCAATACATTATTGATGAAATAGTTTTAGTGGCAGTGAAAGCAGGAAAGTGTTTGTTCACCTCTTTGACCCTAGTCAATACGCCGGCTGATAACCACGACATGTTTGCCGGCTTACAAAATGACAACAAAAACATTTAGCAGAACACTAATCATTTTCCGGACTATTACAACAGCTCCTACAAAAGCGGCTTTTTACATTAAGAAGTGAAATCCAGTCTCTTTTGTAAGGCTTTTAACACATCAGTGTTGTCTGTCAGCACAATTTAAATAACTCATGCGAGGAATGGTTGCAAAGGACGCGTTTTGGATCCTTAAAAAGGCATTTGACTGGGTATTGGGGGAAAAAAATGAAAAATGCTCACCTGTAGGACTTACACGTATGTGTTATCTTTTTTTCTTCTTTACAATTAAAACCACAATACTGTATATTAGATTTTATTGGAAAATTAAGTCGGATCATCTTGTTCTTTATAAACATCCAGTTTATTATTTTATATTATTGTTATTATTTTTTAAGAATCGACTATTTCTGCTGTACTGATAATTTGGATTAAAAAAAAAAGCAAAATGAATTAGATTAATTATGCCACCATCAGCTTTATAAAATTTGGGTTTTTTTCAGCATTAAAAAATCACCTATTTATTTTAAAATCCCTATGAATGGCCACAATTAAGTTTTTTACTCAAAGAAATTGATATTATTTTAACTCATTGCTGATTACAAAACCTTTTTTAAACATGAATGAGTTGACAAAGAGTAGCGATTGAAGCCAACATGCAATATAACTATAGAAGTGAGGATAATAAACGTCTCGTGTTATTTTTATAGAAAATGTTATTGTGATTTTATTAAAAGGTTACAGTTGCCTTGTTTGGCAAGAAATTGAAAAGTGTAAATCAGTTTTAATGGCTTATTTACATACAGTATGTATGGAACATCAAGAAGGTCTCCATACAATTTGAAGTTATGAGTAGAGGTGGAATACATAAAGACTAGTTTTACTTACCCAAGTTTTAGTCATGAATTATAAATCAGATGTGTCAGTATGGCAAACTCTCTAGCTCCTGCTCTACTACATGCCATCGTAACACAACCATAGACCCTTTCTCAGCTCCAACTTCTCCAAAACCTATTTTAGTGGCTTCCATTCCAGTGCTGGCGGTCTCCCTCAACTGACTCTTCCACTGGATAGCACCTGCTGCAGGCAGTGGCATGATGGCACCATCCAGATGATATGTTTTTTCATTTTTAATGTTTGATTTTAATGAAAATTTTATCTGAAATTACATTGTTTCATGATAACAGTGTTGAAAAGCTGTGGTGAGGCTGTCTTTTAAGAAATGACAATCCTTGAATTTCACTTCTGTAACAGATCTCCATTCCCGTCTCAGTCACATCTGTTAATGCCGCTCCCTTTCTGGATCCCCATTCTCCCACCAGCAATCTTTTGTGCCTTACTCCAGCCCTTATCCGAAGCTTAAGGACAGACACACTGAAAGCGTGGTGAAATGAGGTAGCAGCAGATCTTGAGGATAGAACAGCCAGACTAGCAGGGATATTCAAAGAGAATCGAAAAGTCACCACACGTTCGGTGACTTTTCGTTCTCTTCAATTTGGTGCAATTTGGCGATCCCATTTCGGCGACCCTGCGGTGTATTCAGCAAGCACCACAGGGCCATCGTACAGGGAAAAGTCGTCACAAACCCGACGAACACTCAACCCAAAACCCAGCGAAGGCACACCGAAAGCCGCAAAAACATCTGGATTAACATCGCCAAACACGCCAGAGAAACCCGAGCAGCCGCCGATCACAGCGCAGAGCAGCCGCCGGAAAAACCCGACACCACAGACGAATGGAGTGAAAAGAAAAAAAAAACAATGCGCTTGAATGTTTGAAAAGTGAAACGCTGTTTGCAAAGAAACGACAGAACGAAAATGTCTGAAATTTACATATAAGATTCAATGAATGATAATAATTACTGTTACAGAAAAAAGAAAAAACGATTAAAAAAAAGGGAAAAAAATGCCTAAAAGATCCTAAAAAATCTATAAATAAAGAGACTCTTTACTGCAGAATATTATAATCAACGGTTTATTAGATATTGAATTAAAACGGGAATATTTTTAACATTAAAGACTATGGGATTCGCCTGAATAAATCTGCCGCATGAAACCACCGAACAGCAGGACAATTCGGCAACTTTTCACTGCTGGTTTTTGTTCTCTGAATAGACTATGGGGATTTCACTGCCCTCGAACAGGCACCGTATATGCAGGCAATTCACCAACATTTGGCGAACTGCTTGCTCTCTGAATAGCCGAATGGCCAGGAAAGGTAACCGTACACTGAATCTCACTGTTCGGTTACCTTTCGGCCACAATTCGGATCTCTTTGAATAACCCTGTAGAACTGATATTTTAATTAATAATATATACAGTGCCAGGGGAAGCCTAGCTGCCAATGGAAAATGATACCCTGGCTTCTCACTGCAATTCATCAGAAACTCCTACCTTGCTTCTTGGTGTCTGGGACATAATTAGACCAGGTACAGATAATGGAATTAACGCTGGTCACCAAGAGGCATTGCAATGCTCAACATACCAATAAAACAAATCAATAGGACAATAGTAAATTGTAAGGATAAACAGGGGACTCAGATTACACCGTATCAAGGCAATGTTTGCAAAACGAGACAGACAAACAAAGACAACTTAAACCTTTAACAAATGTAAACACACTCCAGATAGGGAGCGTTGGAAAAGGCTACAGTGACCCCCACAGTAATCAACCATAGTAACAAATAAGCATACACAATAACGATAATAACAATAAAAGTATTAATGAGTAGCACAGACGACACAAACACCCTGCACCTAGAATTGTAGGTACAGGGTGACTTCAAAATAGGAGAGGGCAGGGAAACAATTTAAAACATCTGGCTTGCACCTCCCAAATGCATCTTTAGGCCCATGTACCCCAAGTTCAAAGTGACTCTTGTCACAACTTCCTTGCTGACTGATGGCTGCCTGGAGAAGATTTTGAGAAATACTAAGCATGGGACTTTTATGAAAAGTACCCCATTTGAGGTCATTTTGGCTATGCTCATTCAGCTTACAGAAGTGATTTGTAATATAATACATTCACTTTGCACTGGGACTGGTAAGGAGTGCCCACCTAATAGAAAGGGAGACATATTGTTTTCTTTTCTAGAGCAGAAAAAGATAAAATATATATATTTTAGTCTTTTCTCTTTTTAGACATTTTAATAATTATATAAACTCAGCTGCCACCTTTTTTGACAGGTAGTCTTGTTGTTTATGAAGATTAGATAGGAAACAGAAGAGGAATAGTGAAAGGAACCTCATGAAATTAATATATATATAAATCTATGGACATTAATGAGGGCAACATAATCGTCTATTGGTGAGGATCAACGTAGGGATGCAAAAAGGGCCAAAAGAAGGTACATGATAATAGTTTCCACCCAACCAGTGGATGACTGGTGAGGCTGGGTGGCATGGGGTGTGTCAACATCCTGTCTAGGGGTATGGGCCGTAGTTGGCGGTTCTGTATCTTCGGAGGTCTCGATACTCTCCCTTTGTCCCATCATGGCGTAGGAGGTCGGGACCTTTAGGTCCCCGTTATCGGGTTCTGGGATGACCGCTAGTACCTCTTTGGTGCTGTCGTGGGCTTGACTTTACTTTGGCTTTGTCTTTGTCTTTGTCTTTCTCTTAGTCTTTCTCTTTGTCTTTCGGAGGCACTAGCTGGGCACGGGAGGCATGGATCCAGGTGGGGCTGGCCTCCGTGAGAAAGGCGGTCCTGGTGATGGCAACAATAGTGGTGGGAGGTCCGTAGGCAAAATCCTCGGGACGTTTCCCCTCCTGTAGGTGCTTGAGGAGGATCCGGTCCCCCTCCTGGAAAGGATGGGTCGGTGTACCTGGGAAAGAGATCTGAACGTAACTTCGCCTCTGGTGTATTTCCAAGAAGTAATCAACTGCCTGACATACTCATCCCTAACCTGCTGGAGGTCCCCGAGGTCAGTGAGTACCTGATGACGGGCCCAGGGGCTGGGGACCGGTCTACCCATTAGGATCTCAAGTGGAGAAAACCCTGTATTCCGATTGACGGACATACGGATTTCTGCCAAAACTATCGGGAGGACAGACTTCCAGTTATGAAAGGTGCTCCCCGTAGCTTTCCGCAGACAATCTTTGTTTGCTCGGTTCATGCGCTTGACAAGGCCAGAACTCTGCGTGTGCCAAGGGATATGATACTTCCAGTCCACCTGAAGGGCCTTACAAAAGGCTCTATGTCAATCTGGAGGGAGGTAAATGCGGGGCCTCTGTCAGAATTGAGCTGGAGAGGAATCCCCCACCGGGGAATTATCTCTCGAGCCAAAATGCGAACCACTGTTTTAGCATCCTCTGCCCTAGTGGGAAATACTTCTGGCCAGCGGGAGAACATGTCTACCATGACAAGTGCGTACTCCTGAGCCCTACCAGCAACCCTGGGGATATATGTGAAATCAATCTGCAGATATGTGAAAGGAGTCGTGGGGTACTCTAGATACTGATGTGCGATACAGGGAGGGTTGTTGGGATGGATGCGGAGACAAGTGAGACAGCGGGAAACATAATCCTTCGTGAGGGCTAGAAAATCAGTGATATAAAAATGAGACTCAAGCAACCGTTTGGTAGTGTTGATGCTGTGGTGGCTGGCGCCGTGAAATTGATCAATAAAGAGTGTGGCACTGGATTGGGGTATGCATACTTTACCGTCCTTGGTAATCAAACCAGAGGTGAAATTCTTGTGTAGAGTGGGATAGCACCAGTCTTCTAACTCTGTGTCTATGGCGTACCGCTGTAGCTCACAGAAGAGAAACTCATTAGCAATAGAAAGGGGTTTTAACATGGGAAGGTGTAGGTGGCTATTGCCGGTGGAGGCCGCACGTTTAGCAGCCATGTCAGCTAACTCGGTCCCCTGGGGGACGACCTCATTGTTACATGTGTGTGCTCTACAGTGCAGAACAGTGAGGGCAGAGGGGAGCATGAGGTCACTTAGGAGATCATCCACAAGGGATAAGTATGATATGGGTTTACCATCCGCTGCTACGTAGCCGCGTTTCTGCCATATCCTACCATGGTCGTGGACAACGCCGAAGGCGTATTTAGAATCAGTGTAGATAGTAACGGGCATACCTGTGTACAGAATGCAAGCGCGTGTGAGAGCAATGAGCTCGGCAGCTTGTGCAGAGCGGTAGGGGATAGGTTCTGCCTTGTGGATAATATTAGGCAGGGAGACTATGGCATATCCTGCATGGTAGGTGGTGTCTGTGGGACGGGTACATAAACCGTCTACGAATACTACGTCAGCTTCTAGAACGGGGGTTGTGCACATGTCTGGGCGGGGGGATGTATCAGAGTCAATGATAAGGAGGCAGTCATGGTCGGGGGGTGTTTTGTCATCAATATCCTTGAGTCCTAGGAGGGCATTAAGGATAGCGGAAGGACCTAATGGAGATGCTATATTCTATATGTAGGGTCGGGTTGCTGAGAAGAGTCACTTCATAGCCTGAGAGTCTTTGTGATATCATATGTTGGGTGTGTATACCTTTGAGGAGGGTTAGTACGTCATGGGAGGTGTGTAGGTGGGTTTCATGTCCTAAGGTGAACTGAGTAGCCATTCGCACCGCCATCGAGCTAGCTGCCAGAGAGCGTGGGCAAGAGGGCATACCTTGGACTGGAGTTGGCATGACTTTAGAGAAAAAGGCTACGGGACGCAAGCGGCCCCCATGTTCCTGGGTGAGAACGCCGGCCATGGTTTTACAGTTGTCCCTTGCAAACAAATAAAATAGTAACATGTAATCAGGGAGCCCCAAGGCTGGACTGGACATAAGAGCAGTTCTTTAAGAGCATTATATGCGTTTGTCATCTCAGGGGTCCAGGTGAGCTTGCCTGGATTCCCCACAGTGTGTTGTCTCAGGATGTTATCATAGTAGGAGCAGTCAGGTATCCATTGTCTACAGTAGTTTATCATTCCCAGGAAAGATAGCATTTCTTTTCTGGTACTTGGGGTGACCAGGCCCATGACAGACTGGATCCTTTTGTGACTGATACTCCTTTCCCCCTGCCGTAAAACAAAACCTAGATATTCAACCTGTGTTTGACACCATTGTAAGTTTTCAAGTGTAACCTTATGACCACAATCTCGTAACCATTGTAGGAGTGACAGTCCGTCAGCCTTGGCGGCTTCGCCTGATGGTCTACAGAGGAGGAGATCATCCGCGTACTGTAGCAGGACTGAACCTTGGCTGGGGTGCCACGATTTTAAAGCGGTTTGAAGCACGATGGCAAAGACCACTGGGGCATTAATATACCCCTGAGGGAGGCGCTTCCGTGTATACTAACAACCCTCAAAAGAAAAAACAAATAGTAGTGCCGTGTCAGGGTCCACAGGAATGCCAAAAAAATGCGTTCTTTAGGTCGATGACTGTGAAATGACTGTGTGTTGCGGGAACAGAGGAAAGAAGCGTTGTAACGTCAGGGACTATAGGAGCAATGGGAATTATTAGTGAGTTTATGGCGCGCAGGTCCTGGACAAACCTAACTGACCCATCGGGTTTGCGGACAGGGTTGATGGGAGTGGAAAGGGGGACACAACCTCTTCCAGGATACCGTCTGTCAGAAACTGTTGCAGCATGGGTTTAATACCCTCAATCTTCTCATGGGACAAGGGGTACTGTTTTTGGTATACGGGGTCAACATTCGTGTGCACTCGGGCCTTATAAGGGGTACATGGTATCATACCGGTGTCGAAAGGACCTTGTGACCATAGGGAGGTGAACTCCTGTAATTCAGGGGGCGCGGTGTCTGTGGTTAGGAAAAAGTGACGTGTCCTGCATAGAGTGGGTATCACCGAGCTTTCAATGTGGATGCCATCTGGTGTGTTATATATGGACAATTGTAAAAGAGCCAGTAGACCCTTCCCAGTAGGCTAACAGGGCAATCTTTGATAATCGTAAATGTAAAACAATGTTGTAACAAGGTTGTGCCGTCATCGGGGGTTAAAAGGAGAGGAACAGTGGTGTATGTAAGTGTGGATACGCCATTGATACCCGTGGAAGGTTCTGACTCAGAAAGGGGACCCGTGTAGTGACAAGCCTCCAGAGTACTGGTGGTTGCACCTGTATCTACCATAAATACGATAGATTTGCGATATATATACAGAGTAATCATTGGGTCATCTCGCCATTTACCAGTGAGTTGGGGTTAGAAGCCATTGTTCTCCTCCTAATTGCATATACTGTTTATCCCACTCTGGATCTCCTTCATAATATGGAAATGCTTCTGAGTCTCCAAGACAGAGACCTTTTACCATATCCATATGAAATGGACTGTTGTCTCCTTCTCGTGGGAAGGGGTCACAACTCTGGATCTACCAGGTACTACATGGATCTACCAGGTATCTATCTGTGCCCCCTACTCTAATTACATAATCCTTGCATGGTTCTCCTGTCTCTAGGGGTGGATATTCTTTATAACTATTATTATTCCCCATATTCTTATGCTTTATACAAACAAGTTACAAACAGACAAAATATAACAACAGTCAGGGAATGTTCGTCTTACCATCTACTAATTCACCTGATTATACCATACACTTATACTTTAAATCATAGACAGACAAACAAATAAAACAATGATTCACGAGGTTCCACACCGAGCGTCCTCCCAAATATAACAATCTCTTTGTCTTTGGATTCTTTAGATAAGGTAGTCCCAGACCTCCCTTATTGTCTTTAAAACTTTAGAACTTTAGAACTTTAGTGTTAACCCCGAGTTCGTTTTATCTCACAGCGGTCTCTCTCATGTGCCGGAGTACATATGGTACTTACCCGGGCAAATGAGCAGAGCCTGTCGGAGATCTCAGCAGTGCCTCCAAGTGAAGGGGTTAACTGGCCGCCTGACCCTTTGGTGGGATGGACACTCGGTAGAGGAAACACTCGTCCAGCGCTGGGAGAGAGAATGGACCAGAAAGAACACACAGACAGATGCTCAGTTGGTAGAATCTCTCTGACTTTAATATTTCAAGACGCTAGCCTTATATTGTAAAAACCACTTATGCAAGTGGAAAAGCAATATACGTCATACATCTTGCAACATATACAAAATACCACGTTAATCAGTCGTGACACACTGAGGCGGAGGTAACATATCTCATGCGGCATAAACAAATTATTGTTGGTTACTTTCACACGTAAGCGCTTGCAGAAATTCTGAGAACTGCACATTTTCTAAAGTTCATATTCATATTATGGTTTCAATTGTACGGACACAGTGACCGGTCTTTTCTATGTGTTATAGTTAAGTTGATTACTGCCTTGGCGTGTACAAGGACATGAGCCGCTTGCAAAGATAATAAAGAGAACGCGCAAACTTTTACAGAGATACAGCCGTGAGCCGCATTCCTAAACTACAGTTATCTTGCGTAAAACATGAGTTTTATTATTTAGATACATAAAGGCTTTTGGATGTTTTAACTGTGTAGGGGAAGGGAATCAAGGGTGAAATCCCTTCAATTAACAATTTCTTAGAGCTGGGATCTGAAACACAAATGCATCATTGAATAACATTCGGATCACTTCCCGGGATAACGCGCGTGCTGGACGATGGAGAAATTACAGAATTATTCCTCTCCATGGGTTCATCAAGAGGATTATATAAATTTGTTTTGTAATTGATAGCACATTTGTGTTTAAATCCATATAATCTGGTGTGTGAGGCAACATGCTGATTTATTTATTTATTTATAAAGGATTTTACCAGGAAGGATACATTGAGATTTCTCTCGTTTTCAAGTATGTCCTGGGTTCGAGAACATTGAGTGGTTACAGAAATACAAAATAGTAAAATGCAAGATATTAACCCAAGACCAAATATACAGATTAACAGAAAAATAAATATGTAGGAAATAAAGTCATTATGTTTAGATAATCCCTACAATTTAAATTATATTTAGTTTTTTTAATATTTCTATTATGTAAATAATCACATCCTGGTCTAGAGAAAAGAAGATATGAAGTCATATTCCAGTGCCTACACATCTTAAATTTCACCAGTCACCAATGCACTTAACTATCCATTAAGTTCAGAATTGATGTTAATTTTGGGTAGAAACAAATTTTATATTGTGTCTAGAAAGTTCCATGATTTTAGTCGAAATAAACATATTTGAAACATATCACACTTCTCACCTGTTCAAGCGCAACCGTATCGGTTCACAATTTACTAACCACTCCACCAGGTTCCTCTGTCTTCTCCACAGGTGGATACACCTCATTGTTAATTGAAAACGCTCTTTTGTAACAGAAGTAGCAGAATAAATGAGAATTAATCATCAGTCACACATAACAGTTAAGAAAAGTTTAATCGATTACAAACCAATTGTAAATTGTTGGGTCTGGATTCCAATGCGATGATAAAAACACCTGTGGATCATAATCCAGAGACAGAGCTAGCCGTGTGATTCCCAATGTTCCCCTGAAGAATAATGGAAAATGTATTACTGTGCTACTGTGAAAATTCTGTGTCAAACCGAAAGAATTCTGTTCAGCAGGTTCCTTTCATGCCAATTTGATGAGTGATGGGTACACAATGTGCCAGGAGTGACATTATAAATCATCGTTTATTTTTTTTTCTACATTTTATGATTTTTCTTCATTCTCCTTCTGTCCATTTCCTGCTCCCCAGACTATATCTTCTCTTCTGCTCTGATGCTTTGTGAAAATTTAAGGCTGTCAAACTTCAGAAATTATGAAAATGCCAGGCTCAGCTATGCACAAAAAAAGGCAATCTGGTCTTAATATGTTTATTTCATTATATGCTGTTTCAAGTAAAGTTATTGAGCATTTTCAGTTTCTTCTCTTGGGTCGATACACAATAACAATATATTCACGTAAGTAAATGTCATGATAAAATCAGAAATGTCCCATGACTGCAGTTAGTTTGCTGCGCCCTTGCTCTTAGCTTTTTTACTATTAATTTGTGTTAATTTCTTGACAAGTTTATAATGAAAATCGAATCTGCTTTCAATAAGCATTTTTTCCCCTCAAATAAAAATAAATGAATGGCACATACTAAAGAAATGCGCTTTTTGCGTTCATAAATTGTACTTTCAGTACCGCGATTGACCCTGCGCGAACCCAGCGCGAGCGCAAGTTCATGCGCGCATCCTATACTTAACATAGTGAGCGCAAATGCGTTAGTGCGGATGGTATTACAATCTTCGCGCAAAGTCGTACGAGTGACGTTTCCGCTAATTTTCGTAACGCCTTGAAAACTTGGTGTTAACTGCAAATATGATCGTTGTGGCCAAAATGAAATAACTCAGCAATAAAAAAAAATACAGCACAGTACAGTTACACATTCTACACATACCCAGATATCAAAAATTTATAATTTGTCGAAGAAATTTTTTTGCTGCAGCACATATACGCAGATTGACTTTGACAGGCGCAACAACCTAACTTTAGTAAATGGTGATTCTTAATTCTGATTGGCTGAATCCCGTGAAAAAACAGTCTTCCCACCGATTCCTGCACGCAACGTTCATTTGCGCACGAATTTGCGAGTTGGATTTGCGCAGGTAAAAAGTTGAAGGCTGAAAAACTGCGCTCGGAGCGTACTACTGTGTTAATTTGCGTGCGCAAACTTTTTTAGCGTGCGTGAAAAAAATTGCGCTGCGTGAGTGCATTTGCGCGAAGCGTGTAATAGGGGCCTTATTGTTTTGTATGAAATCATAGTTCTCATTTAATTACAAAATAATATAACATTGCATGCTTTGTTCCTCATTTTATAATGTGATTATTTTTATTATTGTTACTATTTCAAATAATCGATCCCTGTGCACCAAATATGTTCTATTCCTCATTGAACACTGATCCACTCAGAAAACAAAATTATTAGTGGCAAGTTTTAGCTCTAGCATTCTATTAAAGAATGGTGTGATATTACCCGCAGGCAAAAAATGCATATTTTAAAATTACCCCAAATGTTTGCATATGTCCTGGGATTGGAATCTAATAGATGGTATGCAGATGAAATTGTTTGCAGTCTCTCTATATTCCCCTTACCCAAGGCATCAATAAACAACTTAGTGATGCACCAGTTACAAGGCTGGCCAGAAAGAAAATTCTTGATAACATGTATTTTTGCTGCGTTTTATCACAGTGGTGCTTTAATTTTATAGGATGAAGAGAAGAATGAAAGTGGAGCCAATTTAAGTGAAAATAAATATTTAGTCATACAGGGTTATTCAAAGAGAATCGAAAAGCCACCGCTTGTTCGGTGACTTTTTGTTCTCTTCAATTCGGTGCGATTTGGTGATCCCATTTCGGCAACCCTGCAGTGTATTCAGCAAGCACCACAGGGCCGTCATAGTGCAGGGAAAAGCTGCCGCAATCCTGCCGAACACTCACCGCAAAACCCGGCGAATACACACTGAAACCCGCAAAAACATCTGGATTAACCCCGCTGAACAGGCCAGAGAAACCCGAGCAGGAGCCAATCACAGTGCAGAGCAGCCGCCGGAAAAACCCGACACCGCAGACGAATTATTATTATTATTATTTATTTATAAAGCGCCAGCATATTCCGCAGCGCTGTACAATAAGCACAGTACAGACAGGGTTACAATACATTGAACAACATTTGACAAACAGTACAGGAGGAGATGAGGGCCCTATTCCCGTAGGAACTCACAATCTAGGAGGGTTGGGGTTGGAAACAGGAGGAGAGGACTGTAAGGTGAGAGTGATTGATGGTTGCGTCAGTGAGTTGGGTGGTAGGCTTCCCTAAATAGGATGTTTTCAGGGAGCGTTTGAAGGAAGAGAAGTTAGGGGAAAGTCTGACAGCACGAGGGAGAGCGTTCCAGAGAGTGGGGGCTGCGCGTGAGAAATCCTGCAGTCTATCATGGGAAGAGGTGATGCGGGGAGAAGCTAGGCGCAGGTCACTGTTTGACCTTAGGGAGCGGGCTGGGGTGTATTTGGTGATTAGTGAGGACAGGTAGTGGGGAGCTGAGTTAGTGAGGGTTTTGTAGGTAAGGATAAGGATTTTGAACTTAATTCTGCAGTGGATGGGGAGCCAGTGAAGGGACTCGCAGAGGGGAGCGGCAGAGACAGAGCGGCGGGTGAGGTGAATTAGCCTGGCGGAGGCGTTCAGGATGGATTGTAGGGGGAGAGGCGGGACAGAGGGAGGCCAGATAAGAGATTATTGCAATAGTCGAGTCGGGAGATTACCAGGGCGTGTATGAGTTGTTTTGTGGTGACAGCGGTAAGAAATGGCCGAATTCTGGAAATATTACGCAGTTGGTATCGGCAGGAGGAGGAAAGAGACTTGATGTGGGGGATGAAGGAAAGAGCAGAGTCCAGTGTAACTCCAAGACAGCGAACTTGGTTTGATGGGGAGATGGTGATACCCTCCACCGTGATAGAGAAGTCAGGAGGTGGGGAGGCATTAGAGGGAGGAATAAGTAGGAGCTCAGTCTTTGACATGTTGATCTTTAGGTGGTGGGAGGCCATCCAGGAGGAGATGCCAGATAAACAGTCACTGACTTTTGAAAGGACAGGGGGAGAGAGATCAGGGGTAGAGAGGTAGATCTGAGTGTCATCAGCGTAGAGGTGGTAATTAAAGCCAAAGCTGTTGATGATTTTGCCCAGGGAGGAGGTGTAGATGGAAAAGAGCAGAGGACCAAGGACAGAGCCTTGAGGTACACCAACAGATAGAGGCAATGAAGAGGAGGAGTTACCAGCAAAGGACACACAGAAGGACCTGTTGGATAAATAGGAGTCAACCAAGCAAGTGCAGTGTCACCGAGACCCAGAGAGTTGAGGGTCTGTAGAAGGAGGGGGTGGTCAACAGTGTCAAAAGCAGCCGAGAGGTCAAGCAGGATGAGAATAGAATAGTGGCCGTGTTTTTTAGCAGTTAGGAGGTCGTTGGTGACTTTGGTGAGGGCAGTTTCAGTTGAGTGTAGCGGACGGAAGCCAGATTGCAGGGGGTCAAGTAGGGAATTGGAGGACAGGAAGAGGGAGAGGCGGTTGAAGACTAGTTTTTCTAAGAGCTTTGATGTGAAGGGAAGCAGGGATACAGGGCGGTAGTTGGATGGAGAGTTGGTGTCTAGGGATGGTTTCTTTAGTAAAGGGGTAACTAGCGCGTGTTTGAAGGCGGATGGAAAGGAGCCAGTGGAGAGAGATAGGTTGAAGATGTGTGTGAGAGCAGGGGTGAGGGAGGAGGAGAGGGGAGGAATTAGATGTGAGGGAATGGGGTCGAGCGGGCACGTGGTGAGATGTGAGGAGGACAATAAGGAATTGACTTCCTCCTCAGTGGTTGGGAGGAAGCGGCAGAGGGTGGCAGAGGGGACCTGTGGGAGTGGAGGTGGCAGATAACTATCTTGTGTTGGGATGTTGCTTCTGATAGTTAGAGTTTTACTGAGGAAGTAGTCTGCCAGGTCTTGAGCGCTGAAGGCAGCTGAGGGGGGAGGTGCAGGTGGGTGGAGGAGGGTGTTGAAGGTGGACCAGAGCCGTTTAGGGTTGGAGGACAGCGTAGATATAAGAGATGAGAAGAAGGATTGTTTGGCCAAGTGGAGGGCAGAGGTGTATGACGGGAGAATAAACTTGAAGTGAACAAAATCAGCTTCAGAGCGGGATTTCCTCCAGGCACGCTCTGCAGTGCGGGAGCATCTTTGCAGGTAGCGAGTTTGGAGGGTGTGCCAGGGCTGAAGCTGGCGGCGTGGGGCCTTGCAGAGTCGAAGAGGAGCAAGAGTGTCTAGAGCAGAGATAAGCGTAGTGTTGTAGTGATTAGTGGCAGCATCAGGGCAGGTGAAGGATGAGGTATGAGGGAGGTGGTGAAGTAGGTTGGAGAATTGATGGGGGTCCACAGCATGTAGATTTCTGCGAGTGTGTGTGCGGGGTGGGGGAGCAGGGTGTTTAGGAAGTCCAGATAGGTTGAAAGAGAGAAGGTGGTGGTCAGAGATGGGGAAAGGGCGACATTTGAACTCAGAAATGGAGCAGAGGTTGGAAAAGACCAGGTCAATAACGTGACCATCGCGATGGGTAGGGAGGAGGGAGGATTGTGTGAGTCCAAGGGAGGACGTGAGTGAAAGAAGTTTGGAGGCAGCAGGAGCGGAAGGATCGTCAATGGGAATGTTGAAGTCGCCGAGAATTAGGCATGGAAGATTAGAAGACAGGAAGTGAGAAAGCCAGGTAGCAAAGTGGTCAAAGAACTGGGAGGTTGGTCCCGGTGGGCGGTAGATGACTGCCACCTGAGAGCCAGAGGAGAGAACAGGCGGATGCAGTGTGTCTCGAAGGAGGAGAAGGAGAGGGATGGGGGTGGAGGGAGATGCTGGTAGGTGCAGGTGGGAGAGAGCAGGAGCCCGACCCCGCCACCATTTCTCTCACCCGGTCTGGGGGTATGGCTCAAGTGTAGACCGCCATGTGAGAGAGCAGCAACGGAGGTCGTGTCAGAGGGAGTTAGCCAGGTTTCAGTTAAAGCTAGGAGGTTGAAGGAGTTTGAAAGGAAGAGGTCATGGACGGCTGTGAGTTTGTTGCACACAGAGCGAGCGTTCCAGAGGGCGCAGGAGAAAGAGGACAGGCGCTGAGGGATTATGGGAATGAGGTTGCTGGGCTTGCAGGGAGGTGATTTATGTGCGATGGAGATAGGATGAGATGGAAGTATTGGATGTGTTGTGGGGCCAGGGTTAGGGGATATGTCACCTGAATAGAGTAACAGCAGGAGGGTGAGAAAGAGAAGGTGGGAATGGGATTTGTGGGAGTGGGAGGCAGCACGAGAGTTAGAGGGAGACCATGTTCTGAGGAAACAAAGGAGCTCATGCGAGGCCATCATGTGGGACGAGAGGAGGGAGGGAGAGATGCAGATAGTGTAGGGGTCGGTGGTAGAGGGGCAGGAGTTCCATTTAAGGAGAAAGGTAGAAGTAAAGAGCAGAAGCGTGAGAGAAAGCATGATATAGACTTGCGTTTACCCAGAGTAAAATTGGGCCTTGCAGTTCCTTCAACTCCAGGAATCAACTCTAAGCGTCCACTTAAGACTGTCACTTGTGAATGTCACAAGAGCCTGGCTCAAATGGAGCCTGGTATAGTTGTTATATAGGGCAGGCTGATTGCAATCAGGCAGTTAAAAAGTCAACAGCTGAAGCTGGATGGGCTGTGTCAATAGGGCAGGAGATTCACATGCTAATTAGCAAAGCAAATGGTGGAGAAAACAATAAATAAAACAGAAAAAAACCAAGGAAACATTATAATGTGGGTGCCTGCGAATACTGGGTGATAATGCCTACCAGCAAAAGTATGCAGGGGTTCAGTTGAGCTGTGGGTGTCTGTGGATGATGGGTGATAATGCCTACCAGCAAAAGTATGCAGGGGTTCAGTTGAGCTGTGGGTGTCTGTGGATGATGGTGTAAATGCCTACCAGCAAAAGTATGCAGGGGTTCAGTTGAGCTGTGGGTGAATGGAGTGAAAACAAAAAAAAACAGTACGCTTGAATGTTTTAAAAGTGAAACGCTGT
Organism: Leptobrachium leishanense; assembly: GCA_009667805.1. Lineage (NCBI taxonomy): Eukaryota > Metazoa > Chordata > Amphibia > Anura > Megophryidae > Leptobrachium > Leptobrachium leishanense. The sequence continues at coordinate 23,891,463 of CM019071.1, read as the reverse complement.
TTGCAAAGAAACTACAGAACGAAAATGTCTGAAATTCACATATGAGGTGCAATGAATGATAATAAAAAGGGCTGTTACAAAAAAGAAAAAAACGATTTTTAAAAAAAAAATGGAAAAGAATTTTTCGCAAACAAATCCCGAAAAATGCCTCAAATATCCTGAAAAATCTAAAAATAAAGAGACTTTTTACTGCAGAGTAAAATAATAAACGGTTTATTAGATATTGGGTTAAAACGGGAACATTTTTAACATTGAAGCCTATGGGATTCGCCTGAATAAATCTGTCGAATGAAACCACCAAACAGCAGGGCATTTCGGCAACCTTTCTCAGCTGTTTTGTGTTCCCTGAGTAGATGAAGCATTGCTTCTCTATGGGGATTTCACTGCCCTTGGACAGGTAACGAACAGCCACCATATGTGCAGGCAATTCGCCAACATTCGGCCAACTGCCTGCTCTCTGGATAGCCGAATGGCCAGGAAAGGTAACCGTACGCTGAATTTCAGCGTTCAGTTACCTTTCGGCTCCAATTCGGATTTCTTTGAATAACCCTGTTAGTTTCTTTTATGTTAGTTTACACTCTGCTCCCAAAAATCCAACATAGTTTATAGTGAGATTAAATTGGGTGTTCGTGGGCATATAGACTGGGCATTATCTGACTCCATTCTAAAGTGGTTACCCTCATTTGTTGACTGTAGATGAGGGTTATATAAAGTAGATTAAAATGTTTGGAAGTAGTTTCATTCATCAGAGAGGTTAATAATTCACTTGAAACTATCTGCATTGCAATATAAAAAAAAAACCTCAAAGATCCCCATTCTGATGAATATCTCCAGTCTCCACCTGTGTTGTTTATCTCTACTTTGTTCTAGCTACTTTGTTACACCTATGGTTCTGCCATATTAACCATTTCCAGGAGCCATTGGCCATCTGAACTACCATCAAATACAGCAAGAAAGCCAAGGCTGAAGACAATCCTTAATGTAGCACATGCCCCACTCACCTATTCCTTTGGTTGCTCAACCCTTCTTTGGTATAAACAATTCTGTAACTCTTGTATTATTTCCAACTTGCATTATAGGGTTAATATTGGGGAAAATTAAAAATATGGTCTGCTAAAATCCATTGATTTGGTGCAAACCAACAGTAGCTACGTATTGATGATACACTGAACCTTTCCATGTATTGCTTCTTTTTAGGGTCGTGTCCCTCCTTCATTTTTTGTTTACAACAGTCCAAGTCCTGTGTAATAAACGTTCACCATTGCCTTTTACTGTCTGTGTCCTTGCCTGAAAGGTTACCATGTCACGTCCTGGGGGTCCCACAATGGCTCATGACGTGTGCCACCTTTTCATGACATCACCCTCTCTCAGACCGTCCATGATAGCGAGCATTCTCAAAGAGTCAGCTAATGGATTGATTCTGCGCATGTGCACACAACTCTAATCCATTGTCCTGCACAGGCGCTACGGAACTTGCATACGTAAAGAATGCAAGTACAGATGCTAGCGCAATTTTGTAGGAATGAAGACTGACCCTGAGCCTACAAGGACCAGTAGCACAGAGAGAAGAGGCTATTATTTGTTGTAACAGCAACTGGGGTGTACTGGTCTCCTGCTTGTAGACCAGACCCAAAGCTGCTACAGCGTCCATCCCTTCTCTTCAGCCAAGCTGATCTGCAGCGGCTTCTCTTCTCACAACCCTCAGCCAGAACTTGAGGGAGTGCTGTATCTTTCTATGTATCTCTCCCCAAAACATCAGACACACCGCTTAATGCAGGGGAAAATGAATATCTTTAATGAAAATGAGAGCAGTTTTATGGACAACAGAGAGGGGGGAGGTAACATGACAAAATCAACCGAATACATGGTCTGCATGAGGGCGAGTTGAAATCCTAGAGAAGACACAGAAACCTAATTAGTTACACAATAGACGGGTATAACAAACGCAGAGCATCAGATTAGTCTAAGAATATACAGACAGAGATACAATGTAGACGTATTGTTCTCCTTATACAAACTAAGTCCGAAAATACAGTTTTAAGATAAATGTATTTCTAACTCATTAACTGTTAGGTGACCCTTATACCCATTGTCCTTGAGAACTGGCTTTCTCAAATTGGTCCTTGATCTCTTGGCAGGAGACCAGCATCCACACCTCTCCAACAGGCACAGAGGCCATGTAAAGTGTGGGCAAAGGGTGCCAAGGAGGGTGAGGGCACAAAGGTAGAGGGGGCTTTGGTTACATTTATTTTTTATACTATTAGAAGAAAACAAATAATTGGGTAGATGTTATCAGCAGCATCTGCCCCATTATTTAAAGGGCAACAAAGAGGGAGAGTTTTTTTTAAGACATTAAGTCCAGTCTACGACAAAGGAATGAAAATAAGGTAAATTAGCACCTTATGTTCCCAATTTTGTCGAAGAATATCTGCTTCGCAAAAACCAATGTAATTTCCTAGCGAGCCGGGCTGTATGTGTAAGTCTTAACCACAATGTTATCAGAGCAGCATTAGGATCTCATTTCAGGAAGAAAAAAGAAGCAATGTTTAACATAATGGAAAAAGCAAGAGAAATTATGCGGAGATCAGTTAAAAATATGTTCGAGTGACAGAGCATATGGTTTAAGTTGACTGCCTGTGAAATCTTTTTCAGGATATCAATGAAATAAAAGGAATTCATTTGTCGTCTTTTAAACATTAGATGCAAATCGAGTCACATGATAGGCCTTATCTAAGACTTTGTGATTTGTGCCATTGCAAATGAAAGCGGGATGCAGAATGTGAAGAAAATTATATTTTACTCAGAATATGTATCAAGTAATTTCATCAGCGATTTCGTGTATTGTGTCAAACGAGTGCTCCTTACATGATAATAGAAGCCAGAAATCAAATAGGGAGGGAATTCAATCTCAAGACAAAGTCTAAAAAGAAAATGTGCTGAATTAATGGAATACTGGGCATTTAATAGGTAACCCGCTAAGCTGAGTGAATAAAAGTACCTTATTAAATGCTGTCCTTTGGATGTAGTAGTAATAATTATTTCCTTAATCAAATAAGTGTTCTTGGTGCAGTTCAAAATGGCTGCTGCAACCTACTATGTAAACCACTGCTATCCTATTTGGAACATCCTTTTATACAAATGGTGCCAGCAAAAGATGTCACGTGCAGCACCAGAAACGATACGCAGAAGTGGTATTGTCACGTACCCCCGTTCCGGCGGCGCCTGGCAGCAGCGTCCTCGCTGCTCGCTGGCCAGGCGCCGAGTAAATAGCGCCGGTCGCTTCCGCACACGTGGGACGCCGGGAGGCGGGGCCTCGCGTGATGACGCGGACCCGCCGGGTTTAAAACCCAGCTTCTCCACTATGCCGGTGCCCTGACGTGGTAGTTACTTCCCGCAGAGCTCTTGTGCGTTTCTGGCTAAGAATTATTCTGTGTATCGACCCCTGGCATTGGCAAAACGACTATTCTGTGTATCGACCCCTGGCATTGGCAAAACGACTATTCTGTGTATCGACCCCTGGCATTGGCAAAACGACTATTCTGTGTATCGACCCCTGGCATTGGCAAAACGACTATTCTGTGTATTGACCCCTGGCTTTGGCGAACGAACCATTCCGTGTATTGACCCCTGGCATTCGCAAGCGACCATTCTGTGTCTCGACCCCTGGCATTTGTATCACTCCTCTATTCTGGTACGGAGGTCAGTCTGTGTGGCACCCTAAGCACATCAGACCACCCCTTGTATTTTGTATGTGCTCTGTACTGCCATCCTAGCAATCTGTCTAGACGTGCCGACCACTCTAAGGATCGGAAGGGTAGAGAGTGTCCTGTCTCAAGGGACTACTAGTCAGAGAGTAGAGGGATTCGTGACGTCTCTTTTTGTATGTGCTCTGTACTGCCATCCTAGTAGTCTGTCTAGACGTGCCGACCACTCTAAGGATCGGAAGGTTAGAGAGAGACCTGCGTATAGGGACCAACACTATAGTAATCAGGGGGATCCGTGACATTACGTCAGGGCCAATGGATCCCGCAGACCTCTCTTCTCAGTTAACAAGAATTGCAGCCCGACAAGAAGAGCAGGACCACAGGATGGACCAGATTGCTCTTGCTCTGCAAACCCTGTTGAATCGATCCACTGCTGGTACTGCAAGTCCTCCAGAACCAGTATTGCCTAGGGCCAGTTCGGCCTCACCCGAGGGGTGTAGGCTCAGTATGAAGGCACCCGTACGCTATGATGGTACGCCTAACTTGTGTCGGGGTTTTTTGACCCAACTGGAGATTCTATTCGAGAACAATCCGGGGTCCTGTGTATCCGATAAAGCCAAAGTAGGCTACCTAATTAACCATTTAACTGATAAAGCGTTACTGTGGGCCACACCATTGTGGGAAAACAAAAAGCCCATCATATATGACTATGAGGGCTTTACCTCTGAACTAAAACGTACGTTTGACCCCTCTAGAAGGGCCACCAATGCAGGCAGGTCCTTATTCCACATTAAGCAAGGTAATAGGAGAGTCTCTGACTATGCCATAGAATTTAAGACCTTGACTTCTGAGGTACACTGGCCTAACGACGTTTTAACCTTGGCGTTTACCGAAGGCCTGAACGAGGCTTTGATGTTTGAGCTGGCTCCCTTGAAGTTGCCCGAACATCTGGACCATTTGGTTGATTTCTGTATTGCCATGGACGACCAAATTAGGGACAGGAGGCATTCTAGAGACAGACCCAGAAGGGTTTTGCCTCCTTTACCCTTAGTACCCAGACACACCAGTACGTCAGGTACTCCAGAGCCAGAAAGAACCGATCTATCGGTCGTGGAACCCATGCAGATAGGTAGAACAGGTATTTCGGAGGCTGAGAGAGCTCACAGAAGGGAAAGGGGGCTCTGTTTTTACTGTGCCGGGGCAGGGCATTTTTGTCTTCAATGTCCTCAAAGACCCAGGGGTGGCAGGGGTGACACTGGCAAGCCGGGCCAGAGAACACCTACTAGCCAGGTAATCGGTTCACTCTATGCCTCCTTTGTTGATAACGAAAAAAAAAAACCCGGATTCTGGTGCCCATCTCCTTAACCTGGGGGGGGTGCACCTCGAGACTGAGGCGTTCCTAGACTCTGGAGCCTCAGGTAACTTTATGGATAGAGTGTTTGCCTCCAAGAACCTCATGCCTCTAGTTCTTAAAGAAAGACCTCTAATGGTGGAGGCCATAGACGGGAAACCCTTGTCATGTCCCCATATCACCCACGACACTATAGAGGTATGCATGAAAACAGGAGTTTTGCACCGGGAAACCATACGATTCCAGATTATTGACTCTCCCTCATGCCCCGTCGTCCTAGGGTTTCCATGGTTGACTGAGCATAACCCGGTGATTGATTGGGTCCAGAGAGACATAAAATGTTGGGTCCCAGTTGTCAGTCGAAATGTATGGGCAGGGTCACTGTTATTGGTAGCCTTAATATCGCCACAGCACCTCCTTTATCCACAGTAGTCCCTGACTGTTATCAGGCATTAAAAGAGGTTTTTTCGAAGGCCAGGACTGAGGTTTTACCACCACATCGCCCGTATGACTGTGCCATAGAGTTACTCCCCGGTACTATGCCTCCCAGAGGACATGTATACCCCTTGTCGCAAAAGGAGAACGATATTATGGAGGAATATATAAAAGAGAATCTTGAGCGTGGATTCATTAGACGGTCCTCCTCCCCAGCAGGAGCTGGTTTCTTTTTCGTCTCCAAGAAAGAGGGAGACTTGCGACCATGCATAGATTATAGAGGTTTAAACAGAATAACCATAAGAAATGCATATCCCATACCCCTTATAACAGAGTTGTTCGACCGACTGAAAGGGGCCCGTATATACACGAAGCTCGATTTACGAGGAGCCTACAATCTGATAAGGGTGAAAAAGGGCACGAGTGGAAGACGGCTTTTAATACGCGTAGCGGGCATTACGAATACCTGGTAATGCCCTTTGGGTTATGTAACGCGCCAGCTGTGTTTCAGGATCTCATAAATGACACCCTAAGGGATTTTCTGCAAACATTCGTCATAGTGTATCTCGATGACATCCTGATATACTCTCCAGATAAGGAGACCCATCACGCCCATGTGCAACAAGTGTTAAGGAGACTATTGAAGCCGGGTTATACTGCAAATTAGAAAAGTGCCTATTTGATATAGAGATGGTGCACTTCCTTGGGTATATCATAACCCCTGAGGGGTTTCAGATGGATCCGGGTAAATTGTCGGCAATCCTCGACTGGCCCCTACCCCAAGGGCTTAAAGCCATCCAGAGGTTTCTAGGTTTTACCAACTATTATCGAAGGTTCATTAAAGACTTTTCGGCCTTGGTAGCTCCTCTCACGGCCATGACTAAGAAAGGGGTGGGAAATCAGAAGTGGACACCCCAGGCCAGGCAAGCCTTCGAGGCCCTCAAACAGGCATTCACGACTGCCCCTGTTCTCCGACATCCTGATCCAGCTCTGCCCTTCCAACTCGAGGTTGACGCCTCCGAACTCGGTCTTGGAGCAGTCTTGTCCCAAAGGCGGGCACCCGATAAACCTTTGCATCCATGCGGTTTCTATTCCCGGAAGTTGTCTCCGGCCGAGAGAAACTATGATATCGGTAATAGAGAGTTGTTAGCAGTTATTGCAGCCTTGGCAGAGTGGAGATACTTATTAGAGGGATCTACAGACCCAATCGTTATCATAACCGATCATAAGAATCTCACGTACATCGGAGACGCGAAACGATTGAACGCCAGACAAGCGAGATGGTCTTTGTTTCTTTCAAGTTTTAATTTCGTCCTCACGTATAGACCTGGGTCAAGAAACATTAAAGCAGATGCGTTATCTAGACAGTATGAATCCTATGAACATAACATTCAGGATCAACATCCCATTGTACCTCAGGAGAGGATTATAGCCTCTACCACGATTAGTGTCTCGTCCCCTCTGATGATCCGATTGCAGACTGTGCAAGATAAGGCTCCGGGGGGGAGGCCTCCCGCGAAGCTCTTTGTACCTGAGAAGGAAAGAGAAGAAGTCCTTAAGATTTACCATGACAATAAAACCTCTGGGCACATGGGGATCACCAAAACAGTGGCTAGCATCCGAAAACTGCTATGGTGGCCCACGATGCGCCGGGATATTAAAGATTACGTAGCCGTGTGCGAGGTATGCACAAGAAATAAGAGTCCTAAGACAGCGCCCATTGGTTTACTCCAGCCCCTGCCTATCCCCGAACGACCATGGTCGCAGATAGCCATGGATTTTATAGTAGAGTTACCCGAGTCCAAAGGGAATACTGTTATACTCACGATTATAGATCGCTTTTCCAAAATGGGTCACTATGTTCCTCTTAGGAAACTACCGTCAGCAGCCGAGCTGGTGCCCATTTTCATCGCCAATGTGGTCCGCATACACGGTATCCCTCTTGGGATTGTTTCTGATAGGGGGACCCAGTTTGTCTCCAGATTCTGGAGGGGGTTCTGCAAGAATGTGGGAATAGACCTGTCCTTCTCCTCGGCCTATCACCCCCAAACGAACGGAGCAGCAGAAAGGGCCAATCAAAATGTTGAGAAGTATCTCAGGTGTTTCATATCTGAACGACAGGATAATTGGTCAGACCTGCTACCTTGGGCCGAGTATGCCCTAAACAGTGCCGTGAGTGAAGCCAGTGGTCATTCCCCTTTCTTCACGGTTTACGGATTTGATCCTCCCGTGCTTCCCACTGCATTTCCTGATACCGCGATTCCTGCTCTGGATGAGCACTTGGCGTCATTGACTGAGACCTGGGGGAGGGTTAAACAGGCACTGGAGAGGAGCAGTATTGTCCAGAAAACGAAGGCCGATAGACGTAGGGGACCAGCACCTGTGTATCAAGTCGGGGACAGGGTTTGGCTTTCTTCGCGGAACGTTAAGCTCTTAGTACCATCGATGAAACTAGCCCCCAGATACATAGGCCCTTACAAGGTACTGCGGCGACTCAGCCCGGTTTCCTATGCCTTGGCACTGCCCTCCCATATCAGGATACACAACGTTTTCCACGTGAGTCTGTTGAAGCCACTGTTGTGTAATCGTTACTCCAGGGTCCGTGCTCCTCCGCCTCCTGTCTCTGTGGAGGGCGAAGAGGAGTTTGAGGTGCAGGCCATTCTGGACGCCAGGAGGTCTAGGGGGGCCTGTACTACTTGGTTGACTGGGTGGGCTACGGTCCTGAGGATCGCTCCTGGCTTCCGGCTGCCGAGGTCCATGCCCCTCGGTTAGTGAAGGCCTTCTATTTGGCTCATCCCCATGCCCCTGGGGGTCGTCCAGTGGCCGCCCGTTGAGGGGGGGTTCTGTCACGTACCCCCGTTCCGGCGGCGCCTGGCAGCAGCGTCCTCGCTGCTCGCTGGCCAGGCGCCGAGTAAATAGCGCCGGTCGCTTCCGCACACGTGGGACGCCGGGAGCGGGGCCTCGCGTGATGACGCGGACCCGCCGGGTTTAAAACCCAGCTTCTCCACTATGCCGGTGCCCTGACGTGGTAGTTACTTCCCGCAGAGCTCTTGTGCGTTTCTGGCTAAGAATTATTCTGTGTATCGACCCCTGGCATTGGCAAAACGACTATTCTGTGTATCGACCCCTGGCATTGGCAAAACGACTATTCTGTGTATCGACCCCTGGCATTGGCAAAACGACTATTCTGTGTATCGACCCCTGGCATTGGCAAAACGACTATTCTGTGTATTGACCCCTGGCTTTGGCGAACGAACCATTCCGTGTATTGACCCCTGGCATTCGCAAGCGACCATTCTGTGTCTCGACCCCTGGCATTTGTATCACTCCTCTATTCTGGTACGGAGGTCAGTCTGTGTGGCACCCTAAGCACATCAGACCACCCCTTGTATTTTGTATGTGCTCTGTACTGCCATCCTAGCAATCTGTCTAGACGTGCCGACCACTCTAAGGATCGGAAGGGTAGAGAGTGTCCTGTCTCAAGGGACTACTAGTCAGAGAGTAGAGGGATTCGTGACGTCTCTTTTTGTATGTGCTCTGTACTGCCATCCTAGTAGTCTGTCTAGACGTGCCGACCACTCTAAGGATCGGAAGGTTAGAGAGAGACCTGCGTATAGGGACCAACACTATAGTAATCAGGGGGATCCGTGACAGGTATTTCCTGTGGTAACTGATCAGTTTCCAGTTAGAGGTGAAAGCATGCAGAGGGGTAGTATGGGTAATCTATATCTTTGCGAATCATTGGGTACAGAATTGGGTGGATGGACTTCCTGATAGTCCACCTCCTCTTCTGGCTAACCGATGGAGGATCGCGTTTTGCAGCCCTGACGAATGCGCGTCTTAGCGTTTAGACGAGGAGGCTTTCAACAGGTTCACTTTAGCGCGCACAAATCGTGCGCGCACTACAACGTGTAGCCGGCCCAGTCGAAATGTCACAATGCTGCAACGGGCATCGGAAGGCATGTCAATACGGACGCACATAGTGCATAGTGCTCGCCTGACACTAGCCTAAAATATTCAAGGTGATGGCCCTCTCAAGAGTCAACCGGTCGAGGACTATTGTAGGTGTCGACTGGGAATTTTGCTCTCATACTTACTTCATCCTCCGATCCCTGTAGCCCTGCACATTTGACTTTCACTTGGCCCACATCTGTGGCTTCAGCTCCTAATGCTCCCAGCTCAACACCACTGTTATAAAACTGTATCGCCATGGAAACCTGCATCCTCTTAAGAAGGATGCTCTACACAGAGCCCCCTAATCTCTATCATAGCAACACTACTTTACTTGAGGTGACACAAAGTCATCAAATCTATTGTACTTATAACCCATTTGTTGTCTATGCAAAGCATTGCTCAGAACTGACATTTTTGCACAAAATTTATATATATATATATATATATATGTATTTTATATCTCATTTTTCACCCTCCATCACAACCCAAATAAGTACTGATTTGCTCTATGGGTCCAAGCATCCACTGCAACTGGTCATGCCTAGCCTCTGCTGATGAGGGTCCAATAAACCTGAAACAGCGCTGTCCAGGAGTGGCTTTGACCAGCTGCATAAACCTGATGTCTGCTAAAAAAAATCCATCTAGTATGACATGGCATTGATTGAAGGGTTCTGTGTTAAAAAAGACCCAACATGCAAAAAAGTGAGACAGATGTCAATTGCATGTCTTACCCAGAATTCCTTGCTACATATGGGAAATGTGGCACAGGAGCTCTGGGATGCAATTCATCGAATTGCTGTGATGTGCAAATGGCTTCTGCAATAATAAACATATATATCACATGGTTAAATTAAAATGTAGGTAGTGTATTTTTTTATTTTTTAAAAAGTGACTAGCAATGAACGAGTTAATGTCTTATTGTCTTTAAGATATTCTGACACCACTAATATTTGAGAGGTGAACTGTAAAGCTCTTTGTTTCGATCCGTTTTTTTCACCTTTGTGTCAATACACAGCTATTTTCCTGCAAGCAGTTTATAAAAAAATAATGCTTTCATTTATGTTTTTATTGCTACGGTGCCTGACATTCCTGCACAATATAAAGGATTGGGGAATAGAAATAAACCCTGATTACAGCTTATGTTTCATAATAGGGCAAAATACATCTCTAGTAAATCCATGAAATATGAGGATAATATTTCGGTTTCAATATATTTCAGATCGGATGCATTTTTCACTTTATAAATACATGTATGTGCGGCAATGCTACAAGTGCGTTTATTGGGATATCTGAAGTGAAGCACCCGGCCATTAATTACGCTCCCGGGGCTTTCCAGCCGCAATAGGTTATCAACTTTCTGGAAATCGATTGACACTAAATTAAAGAAATAAGCAGAGAAGGAGAAAAGAGAGGCTGTGGCGACAAAGATAATGTCACATCCTTAAATTGATAGCAATTATACAGTAAAACAAGCGCTCCATTGTGTATGTTAATCTGCATGGAATGCGTTCCTCTGCTTTTTACAAGAATAGTAAACTCCCAGGTGGGCGATTACATTGAACAGACCGTAAATGAATCCAGAGACGGGCAAAACTGAAATTTTCACATCAAAATAAATTTGTATTTCAATTTTTAAGGGGAATTCTGAACCAACTCCCCCGTCAGCCGTATGTGACAGATAAAAGGCGTTTTGATTCTTTCTAAATAACTATTGGAAATTAATTCTGATTCATACATACATAAAAAATGGCGTCGTGCCCATACTCAGAGCGGCTGCAACAACCAGGAGTAACAGCCCAGTTCATGTATAGAATATAGCAAGAAAAAAAAGGTGTCATCTGCGCTCGATTCTATACAATTCCATGTGTAACAAAACATAATTAGAGGTTTTTGTTTGCTTGAATGGCCATTGAAGTGTAAGCTCACTCGCCACATCACGGCACCTCTTGCTAGAGTGAGTACCTAACCAATGCAACCATAAGCAGCTCCTCTGAGCAGCTGCACGCTCTCCTGCTGCTTTTCAGCTAAGAGGCAAAACATGGTGGGTTTTATATATACACGCACCAAGTACTTTCCATTTGGGGTTGAAAACAAAAACATGGAAAAAAGAACTGCAGCAAAAATGACTTAACCCCTTAAGGACCGCTGACGTACTATGTACATCCTGCCCGCGGGTCTCCCTTAGACCCGCGGACGTACATAGTACGTCATCGGGCTTCTAACCTCCCTCCCACCAATACTCACCTTCCTCGCTCGTTCCCTCTGCGATTATGGAAAGCTGGAAGCTTGCCTCGCCATTTCCTGGGGGCCGGCGGATATAATGACGTCATCGCGCTGCGTGATGATGTCATAAGCAAGCGCCGGTAGTAAAAATTCAGGAAGGGGAGGGGGGGCTCCTTTGGAGCCCTCTATCTCCCCAACCATGCAACGCACAGTAATGCTTTTTGCACCCTTTTCAGTGGTGTATAGCATTAACATTTTTGCTGCCGGATCGCGTTTGCTGCACTAATCGGCGCCAAAACGCGATTCGAACCTGGAGGGGGGCTGACATCTTGGATGTCAGCAAAGCCTCCAGGTCCCCCCCCACCCACTGACATCCTCACCATATGTGTGAGGATGTCAGTGGGCCAGTTAACCCTCTAGCTGCAATGTAGAGATAGGGGGATGTAGAGATTAGCCTTTCCAATGATACCAAACATGACCAGGTTTGGTTTAAAAATAAAATTTAAAAGAATTAAAAAAAATAAAAATAAAAAAATGTTTTTTTTTTAAGTTTTTTTGTCTGGGGGGGGTTTAGTTAAATAGGACCTAGGCTGTCATCTAAAAATAATTAGCACAAAATGGTCAGAATGAGCGCAGCGCACATAGGTGAACTGGCTCAGCAGTGAAGGGGTTAAAAAGCAAAAACATGTAAAAGTTGGGTATTTCTAGTCTCGGGACAAAATTTTGAAACTATTTAGCCGGGGTCATTTTTGGTGGTTTTAAATTTTGGGGATTAAATTACAAAAAAGTGTGTTTTTACAATTATTTCCTCATATTTCATAATTTTTTTTATTGTAAATTATCTGATATGATGGAAATAATGGTATTTCTAAAAAGTCCATTTAATGGCGGGGAAAACGGTGTATAATATGTGTGGGTTGAATAAACGAGTAAGAGGAAAATTTGACCTAAACATGAACAGCGCAGAAACGTAAAAACAGCAGGGGTCACTAAAGGACGGATTTGTGTAAAACCGCCCGGTCACTAAGGGGTTAACTGGTATTACAGCAAAATATACATACATACAGAAAAATGGCGTCACACCCATACTCAGAGCGGCTGCAACAACCAGGAGTAACAACCCAGTTCATGTATAAGATATAGCAAGAAAAAAGGTGTCATCTGCGTTCGTTTCTATACAATTCCATGTGAAACAAAACACAATTAGAGGTGGCCATTGAAGCATAAGCTCACTCGCCCCATCACGGCACCTTCTGATTCAGTTCACGTTTTATTTCTTAATTATCTACAGTATTTATACATAGCACTCTATAGGGGTTATTCAGTAAGGGGCGAACTTGCCAGCGAATTGCACCAAATGTTGAATTTCACAGTACGGTGCAATTTCGTGGCAATTCGTCTATTCACTAAGCTGTCACTTTGCCAAATATTGGTGCAGTTCGCCACGATTCGGGTATAGCTTATAGTGAATTTGGGTAATCAAATCGCCAATGTGCACCAAAGTGAAAAGCATTGTGACTTTGTGAATAACTCTTTAACCTCCCTAGCTGTATTCCCGAGTGTGGTCACAGTTAAATTTCAAAATTTCAAAACGGTAACCCCGAGCCACACTCGGGCTCCTGTCCCTGCGTTCCCTCGATGTCCTTCCGCAGTCACCTCTGTCCGATCGCCTGCTTCCGGGTTCCCTTTTCACGAGAAGGGAAGCAGGACGCCGCAATCACACGGAGGTGACAGCGGGAGGACATCGAGGGAACGCAGGGATAGGTATGTATCAGCCCAAGTGTGGCTCGGGGTTACCGTTTTCAGCACTGAAATTTAGCCCCGAGCCACACTCGTAGATACCACCAGGGGGTTGACAAAAAATGTAAAAAAATATGTAAAAATGGACCGCCAGGGAGGTAAAATTCATAATCATGCAGTAGTTCCTTTAAGATGTAAAACAAAAACATTGGGTTCAGCTCTAAATGAATCAGGCTGTATTAAAAGCTCATAGACCGGTAACCAGAGATTGATAGACCATAACTACCATAACTATTAACCCCTTGGCGGTATTCCCGAGTGTTGCTCGGGGTTAACTTTCAGTGCTGAAAGTGGTATCCCCGAGCCACACTCGGCCTCGATACATACCTGTCCTGTGCTCCCTCTCTGACCCCCGTCATCGCATTCTCCTCCAGCGATCGCTGCGTTTTGCTTCCTGGTTCGCTTCTCGCGAGAAGGGAACCAGGAAGTGTGACGTCACGATCGTCCGGAGGCGACAGCGGGGGACAGCGAGGGAGCACAGGGCCTGGTAATGTATACAGCCCCGAGTGTGGCTCGGGGATACCACTTTCAGCACTGAAAGTTAACCCCGAGCCGCACTAATACCGCTAGGGGGCTGAAAAGAATTGTAATTATTCTGACATAGAAATTATGTCAGAATCGTATCGCCAGGGAGGTTAACTATGATATTCCACATTCAAAATACCTCATGTTGTCTTTACAATATAATTGTTTCTAACAGTGAATACAAACATTTAAACTCCTCAGGCTGTTTCCATGAAACAAATCTACATTATTTATTTACTAACAAGATTACATTATCTCCTGCAGCACTCATTCTGGCACACATGGTAAGTGCTAAGAAAGCATGACCTAACCATATCCATAGCATAAATATATATGTTTAGCACATCTTGTTTCCTGTAATTTTTTATGGAAAACAGTATAAATTGTCTATTACCTACATGAGGCTCTATGAGCTAAGCAAACTACTTGATCGTGAAGTTCATGCTGGGAACAATTGTACTTCACTGAAGGAAGCATTGATGGAAGTGTGTTTTTATTATTTTTCTTGACACAAATATAGTGGGACAAACAAATGGGTTTAACCCTTTCAACCTATAGTTTTTCTTCCAAATAAGCATAATACATGTTTAAGTTCTGAGGTTGAAAAATCTGAAGTTTAAGACAAAGTAGCAATGTTGTCTTGATTTAGAGATCCAGAGATACATAAATAAATGCCATGTAAAATAATCAATATTTCTTATAGATTAAAAAATGAGGTGTAAAGAAAAAATACTTTGGATTCGTCTGAAACAAAGAACATGAAATGAAAGAACATCAACAAATGAACCAACAAAAGGGTCCGGGAGTCGTGCAATTTTCTTCAATTCATGTCAGTAAAATTTGCAAACGCATTGCACTAAATTGAAAATAATGTGCCCTATTACATTCTTCACGCAAAAATGCACACGCAACGTGTGAATTTTTGCGCGATGCGTTAAACGTTAACGCTCATAAATTAACGCTGGTATTACAATCCTCGTGCATTTTTTCATCCGTCAAAAAATAACGCGCGTAAAACGGACGCACAAACGCATTTGCGCTAACAATGTTAAGTATAGGACGCACGACGTAGAGTAAGCTCGCGCAGGTTCGCCCGAGGTAGACGTATACGCGCGTTTGTTGCGCTGACATTGTAATACGACGTTCAGCGCAAAGGGTTTGCCCCTCGCGTTAATGCGTTTTTACGCGGGCGTAAACGTATGCGCGAAGATTGTAATAGGGCCCAGTGTGTTTTGGCTGTGTAGCGCTGTTTTAAAACCCTGTTGCTGTAATGTTCCGTTTTGGCCACCAGAGGGAGACAAGCGCATGTAAACTATACTGGACATTGGGACTACGTTTTCCAGCATGCTCTGGGGCAGAGACAGGAAGTGGGTGGGGAAGGAGGAGAGGACATCCGCAGCCTCGTGGAAGGAAAGCCAGTGTGAGCCGAGGAGTGAACCAAGTGAGACGCACGTGAGACTGTGAGCGATTGTAACCAGGTCGGAGAGCAGGCGCTGCCTTGCCGACGCTGGGGATCGATATAGTGACTTGCCAGAGACCCAGTAATCCACCGCTGAGAGGTTTTATACAGACAAAGAGTCGCAGATTGGACCCCGAGTTAGGAGACTGCGATGATCCACTGGGAGTGCAGGCGGTAAGCTGTATATCGTGTTGTAAAGACAGACAAGCGAGAGAAGCGGATGCGGTGACAAGAGTCCCAGCACAATTCAGCAGAGAGACGTCCTGATCGGGCAGTGGAACAGATTGTCTGGCGGATGGGTGAGAGGCCTCCTAGGCCACAGTTAAAGTTTAAAGACGCACGCTGCAGCACTGTTAAAATCTACAGGGCCCCAACGTGACTAGTCGAAGATTTTATTAAATACATTCACTGGCCAGTTGAAATATAGTACCCGGGTACCTGAGCTCACGCACACACACACTTTTTGGGACAAAACCTGCACGGGACTTACACTCCAGAAACGAAGGGGTTAAACTTTTCTTTTACAGCTGCGCGTTTCCCGCAATACGAAATCCAGTTTCCATATACCGTGCTTATTTTATATATGCCGCTTTATTGAGACCAGTAAAGTATATATGATTTATAAAATCCACAACAGTGCTGGTGTATATTTATTCCCTAGTGCGGAGAGACTAACCCGAGGTTAAATTCAGCGGCTCCTCCGGGAGTGAGCGCTACACGTGGGGGCTCGTTTCCGAGATTTAGTCTCTAGATTTAACCGCATATAAAGGGTTAAATATGGATCCAGACACTGCTGCCAAATGGTGTGAGGAGCAAAGTAGTCAGATAGAGTTATGCATATTCCTACAGACACTTGGGCCGAAGATCAGATTCGCCGGGCCGTGGCCGCGCTGACACCAGATCATCGGGGGTTAATCCTGGACATTAAAGCGAACCCAGATACCTCTCACATGTATGTTCTTTTTGAGTGGAGAAAGGGTGTTCCAGTGTGCTTTCAGGGCGCGAGCGTGAAGCTGACCGATGAGGTGGAAGTTCAACTGATTCAGCCAAGTGCGCCATGTGATGACCCCGCGAGTGTTCCCGCGCCCAGTCCGCTGGCCATGATCAGGCCTGAATTTATAGTGGCTATTGGAGATTTGCTGGCTAAATGTCAAAGAACAAGCCCTCCACACACTTACTTTGGTTATCGACGGTTGAGAAATTTTACAGCAAACGTACCAACTCCGGCAGGAGAAGAAACCTTCGAAGAATGGGTAGAACAGGCGATGCAGGCTCTGGATGAGTGGGACGTCCCTGAAGTGCAGAAGAAGCAAAGGATTACCGAGAGCTTAAAGGGACCTGCGTCAGAGGCTGTCAGAAACCTAAAATTGAGTAAACAAAATTTCACTGCTTTAGATTACCTAAACGTATTACAGGAAGTCTTGGGCGAACACAAAAGGCCACACTTATGTACCAGTATGAACACACCTACCAGCGGAAAGGTGAGAAAATGACTGAATACATGAGGCGCCTAGATAAGATTCTGCACCAGATACTTCTTAAGAAAGGGGCCGAACCAGCCATGATAGATAAAATCCGAATGCAGCAGATACTGAGGGGCGCTCAACCTCTAGATCCGGTGATGCTACAGCTGAGAACCAGAGAAGGTAACCGAGAGTTGAAATACCTGGAACTGATTCGAGCTGTTAGAGAGGAAGAGGCTCTGCTAGAGGAAAAGTCCTTAAGGAGAGGAGAAAGAGCTTACGCACAACCAGTAAGGCATAACGAATATTTGCAAACTGAAGATGATTCGTCGGACACCTATGGATCTGAAGTTGACGGACAAGAGCATCTGCTAGTTCCTATATCCACAGAGAGAAATGCCAAAGAACCAACCTTTCCTGCATATAGTGAGTTACACAAAACCGTTAAGAAGGTACAAGAAGCTCAAGATGAGCTGAAATAAGCACACACTGATTTGTGTCGAGTACTTCTGAAGGTGGCAGAGACACAGACTGATATGCAGAAGTTTCTTACTGATATGCGAACAACTGGAGTTGCTGTGGCGTGTGGCCAGGGTCCTTCAACCGAATCACCACCAGCAAGTACGCCTCCATTCTCAAAGAAGAGATGTTTTAGTTGTGGGGAAATGGGTCATTTCCGAGCACAATGCAAAAACCAAAAGTCTGAAGGAAATAGGGTAGAAGAGTTCCTAAAAGCCTTGGAAGGGCTGCTATCTACCTCACCGGTGGGAAACGCCAGAGGGCCCAAGTGAAGGAGCAAACTAGGTGCCCAATGGTCGAAAACCGCTCCAAAAATCAAGCCAGAAAAGAAAGGCCGAGAGGGCCCAGACCCTTGCCGACTGCTGAGCCTGCCAGGACTGAAAGAGTCACTCCCTTAGCATCCGGTCCTACGTCATGGTGAAACAATGCACATCCAAAACCTAAACGGGCCAAGAAAAAGGCCAGGGTACAGCAAACGGGGTCTAAGTTTCCTGCTGCTACAGCAAAGTTTCCTGACCAGCTGATAGGTCCTTCTCCCATCGTTCCAATCCAAGTAGAGGGAGTCTACACCAAAGCTCTATTGGACTCAGGGGCTCAAGTGACCTTGATCTACCGAGACTTCTATGAGAAGCACTTGAAGCACATACCTCTACAGAAATTAAAGGACCTTGAGATCTGGGGTATCGGAACTGAGAAACTTCCCTACGACGGATATCTACAGGTGAAGTTAGAGATCGGATCCGAAGTCATCGGACAGTCTGGGGGTTGTGATGCATTGGCCATTGTGTGTCCTCGGCCTTCAGGGGCCAACAGAAGTTCGATGATAGTGGGGACGAATACTGATCTGGTGCGACGTCTCCTGACTCCTATAGTAATGGAAGAAGGTTCCACTAGGGGAGTACACCCGATGTTACGTCCAGTCTATCAGCGAATGGTCGAAGAACAGAAGGCACCTGCCGAAGTGGGGCGCCTGTGGAGATTGGGAGGAACAGAGAAGGTTCTGCAATCAGGAGAAGTGGCGAGTTTCCGGGCTTCAATCAAGTTGAACGGATCACAACCGGGTCCCTATGTGGTACTGGAAACTGATTTCAATCATGGGAGTGAAGCCGGAGTAGAAGTAATCCCTGAAATAATCTCCACAAGAGCTTTGAAACGAACACGAGGAAGAGTCTCAGTTAGTGTATGTAATGTGTCCGATTCTCCAGTGACCCTGAAAGCATGAATGCCTATCGGCAAGTAGCGTCCGCTACGCCTCTCTCTCCTACCGATTTAGGAGGGGGAGTGAACAAAGAGATTCCAGATGAAAGGTTCTATCCTAAGGACGCTCCCATCTCACCTGAATGGAAGAAACGTCTTCAGTCCCAGATCCTAAAGTGGAGGGACTTGTTCTCAAAAGACGAGTTCGACGTAGGCCTAGCTAAGAGTACTGAACATCGCATTCGACTACAGGAAGACAAGCCGTTCGAGAAAGGTCAAGACGAGTTCCGCTGGGAGACTTGGATGATCTACGAGAACAGCTGAATGAACTACAAAGGACTAAGGTAATTCAAGAGTCCAGGAGCCCGTATGCATCTCCAATAGTGATGGTTCGGAAGAAGAATGGCTCCATTCGTCTATGTATAGACTATCGCACACTAAATCAGAGAACCATTCCGGATCAATATGCCACTCCTCGGATAGAAGACGCTTTACAGTGTTTGTCTGGAGCAAAATGGTTTAGTGTACTAGACCTGCGAAGTGGGTATCATCAGATACCAATGCATCCTGAAGACAAAGAAAAGACTGCGTTCATCTGCCCACTAGGGTTCTTTGAGTTCAACAGAATGCCTCAAGGTCTTACGGGGGCTCCAGCCACGTTCCAACGGTTAATGGAGAAGACAGTCGGGGACATGAACCTGATCGAAGTGTTAGTGTATCTGGATGACATTATCGTGTTCGGGAAGACTCTGGAAGAACACGAGCAACGGTTGGAGAAGGTCTTGAAGCGGCTCCATGAAGAGGGGTTGAAACTGTCTCTAGAGAAGTGTCAATTCTGTTTACCTTCTGTTACGTATCTGGGACATGTTGTTTCAGCAGAAGGCTTTTCGACGGACCCTCGGAAGTTGGAAGCTGTAGCTTCCTGGCCTAGACCCCGAAATATTACCGAACTTAGATCTTTCTTGGGGTTCTGCTCCTATTATCGAAGATTCGTGGGAGGATTTGCCAAGATAGCTCAACCACTGAACAAGCTCCTGCAGAAAGAAGACGCAGAAGAAGGCCACAAGGCCTCTGATCGAAATTTATCGGCTCCAGGGCCAAGGAAGGCTCGAGAATCCATCCAAGAAGAATGGACTACTCAATGTGAAGGTGCTTTCCTGAAGCTGAAAGAGAGTCTAACTCGAGCTCCTGTCTTGGCTTACGCGGATCCCCATAAGCCGTACGAATTGCATGTGGATGCTAGCAGAGAAGGTCTAGGGGGAGTTCTGTACCAGGAATATGGTGGATTGCTGAGGCCTGTAGCATATGTGAGCCGAAGTCTTACGCCTTCAGAGAAGAACTACCCTACCCACAAGTTGGAGTTTTTAGCCTTGAAATGGGCGGTAGTGGACAAGCTGAAAGATTATCTGTACGGAGCCGAATTTGTAATAAAGACTAATAACAATCCTCTTACCTACGTTCTTACTACGGAGAAGCTGGATGCAACAGGACATCAGTGGTTGGCCGCTCTGTCAGGGTTTCGGTTCAGCCTGAAGTATCGCCCTGGAGTGAATAATCGAGATGCCGATGCTTTGTCAAGAAGACCCTACACTACGGAATGGACTCAGTTAACTCCAGATGGGGTGCAAGCTTTATGTCAAGGAGCGGAGCGCCGGGTCAAGGGAGGGATTGAAGCAGAAGCCATAGGAGTTATGGCTGCGGCTGTTCCAGAGTTCTATTGTAATCCTACGCAGCTGAGGGATGAAAGTTTGCCTACTTTTTCGAAACAGGACCTGAGAGCCGATCAGGCTAGAGACCCTTTGATTGCACTAACCGTGAAGGCCCTAACCGCGAACCAACGGGAAAGTCTACTGACAAATTCCCCAGAAGGAGCCCGATTAGTCTACAAAGAGTGGGAACGGTTGACGATGTTGGATGGGGTGGTCTACCGAAGGGGCCCCTCAAACAATGCTGAAGAGACCCAACAATTGTTCCTTCCCACCAAACACAGAGAGGGAGTGCTGCGGTCGTTACACGACGACCATGGACATTTGGGTGCCGAGAGAACTTTTAAGCTAGTGAGAGACAGATTTTATTGGCCCTGTATGAGATCGGAAGTTGAAAGTTACTGTCACTCGTGCTTGAGGTGTATCCAGAGGAAAACCCTACCAACCTGAACCGCTCAAATGAGCCACCTGCAAAGTCAAGGACCCATGGACTTGGTGTGCATTGATTTCCTGTGCTTAGAGCTGGATGCTAGTGGGCAGGGAAATATTCTAGTAGTGACTGATCATTTCACGCGTTATGCCCAAGCTTTTTCTACGAAAGACCAACGTGCTCCTACAGTGGCGAAGGTTCTAATGGAAAAGTTTTTTGTTCACTATGGCCTGCCAAGGAGAATACATTCGGATCAGGGTAGAGACTTTGAGAGCAGGCTTGTTGGGCAATTGATGGAACTACTAGGTATTCAGAAGACCCGAACTACACCATATCACCCTCAAGGGGATGCTCAACCAGAGAGGTTCAATCGCACGCTGCTCAATATGTTGGGGACATTGTCGAACAAAGAGAAGCAGAGCTGGAGTCGTCACATAGCTACGCTGGTGCATGCGTACAACAGTACGGAGAGTGACGCTACTGGGTACTCACCGTACCGTCTTATGTTCGGAAGAGAAGCTCGATTGCCGGTTGATTTGGCGTTTGGGTTATCTCTAGACCAGACGTCTGTAGCCTCTCATAGAAATTATGTGGATAGACTTCGTAAGAATTTGGCCTCTGCATTTGAACAGGCCCGTTTGATCTCCGGAAATCGTGAACAGAGAAATAAGCGAAACTACGACTTGAGAGTTCGGGTACAGGATCTACAACCCGGTGATAGGGTTTTATTGAAGAACTTGGGTGTTTCTGCAAGGCCTAAGTTGGCGGATAGATGGAGTTCTCAAGTCTACATTGTCTGCAAGCAACTGCCGGGTTTGCCAGTTTACCAAATCCGACCGGATGGAAAGGCTGGGCCTCTTAAGAACTGGCATCGAAATCATCTGTTACCTTTGAGGGAGGCTGTAAGGATACCAGTTGGAGACGAACTTTCTCTGCCGAACACGCCTGCTCCACGTTTGACTCCAGTTACTCGGTCTCAACAGACACGAGTTGTCGAGGAGAGTGAAGGGGATAGTGAAGAAGGAAGTTTTTGTCTGGACTGGGTGCGCTCGCCGGAGCCTGAAGAGGTCCTTCCAGTTCCCGAGGGGTGGGGAAGTAACCTGAGGCCTGATGCTCCTGAGTTTCAATTGGAAGTTCCCGAAACTTTAGAAATACCTTTAGTTCCTGAAAACGTGTCCTATGATTACAGTTCTATGCCGTCACTGGAAGGATCATACTCTGAAGAGATGTCTGTTCCCATTGTGGAAGAAACAATCGAACCCATACCTGTAGTACTTCCACCTGAAGAGGAGAGGATTGAGCCCGAATCAAAGCGTTCTATCCGACCCCCCAGAGACTTACCTACGACTCCCCAGGACATAGCACTTAAGAGGCTATCACCACAGTGCGAAGGTTGCCCGAAGTGTCTGCTATGTTAGCTGAGGTAGTCAGGAGCATGAGTCAACTGGAGGACGTGTATCTGACCCATTGTCTATTTGCTGATGAACCTGTATACATTGCCTAATGTTATGTGATTGTTGTACCTCCTTGGAGAGACCCAAGAGTTCTAGGAGGGGGAGAGTGTAGCGCTGTTTTAAAACCCTGTTGCTGTAATGTTCCGTTTTGGCCACCAGAGGGAGACAAGCGCATGTAAACTATACTGGAAATTGGGACTACGTTTTCCAGCATGCTCTGGGGCAGAGACAGGAAGTGGGTGGGGAAGGAGGAGAGGACATCCGCAGCCTCGTGGAAGGAGAGCCAGTGTGAGCCAAGGAGTGAACCAAGTGAGACGCACGTGAGACTGTGAGCGATTGTAACCAGGCCGGAGAGCAGGCGCTGCCTTGCCGACGCTGGGGATCGATATAGTGACTTGCCAGAGACCCAGTAATCCACCGCTGACAGGTTTTACACAGACAAAGAGTCGCAGATTAGACCCCGAGTTAGGAGACCGCGATGATCCACTGGGAGTGCAGGCGGTAAGCTGTAAATCGTGTTGTAAAGACAGACAAGCGAGAGAAGCAGATCCGGTGACACAGAGTCCCAGCACAATTCAGCGGAGAGACGTCCTGATCGGGCAGCGGAACAGATTGTCTGGCGGATGGGTGAGAGGCCTCCTAGGCCACAGTTAAAGTTTAAAGACGCACGCTGCAGCACTGCTAAAATCTACAGGGCCCCAACGTGACTAGTCGAAGATTTTATTAAATACATTCACTGGCCAGTTGAAATATAGTACCCGGGTACCTGAGCTCATGCACACACACTTTTTGGGACATAACCTGCACGGGACTTACACTCCAGAAACAAAGGGGTTAAACTTTTCTTTTACCGCTGCGCGTTTCCCGCAATACGAAATCCTGTTTCCATATACCGTGCTTATTTTATATATGCCGCTTTATTGAGACCAGTAAAGTATATATGATTTATAAAATCCACAACAGTGCTGGTGTATATTTATTCCCTAGTGCGGAGAGACTAACCCGAGGTTAAATTCAGCGGCTCCTCCGGGAGTGAGCGCTACAGCTGCTTTGCATTTCCCCTCTTTCTGGACGCCATATACTCCCACCAGTGGCTAGAGGGTAAGGGGTTAAATCACAGCAGGTGGGCTGTGACATAATTCATGGCTAGAATTTGATGGATTAAAAGTATAGGGAGTAGAGGAGCCCCCTATCTTTGTGAACTCTGAAATCAATGGGTTTCCCAGCTGTTCATCCACTCACAAAATGCTAACAGGAGAGACTTTAAGTAGCTGCAAGGTACAACCCCTGTGAAAAGGTGCAAGAGGAGGGACACCATCTAGAGTTTAGAACCTGTCGCCCCAGAAACATTTCTGTACCGGATAAATCCATGAAAAGTTTAAAACAAGTAAATTTACGTTAATCGTTTTACAATCTCAGAACAATATTTGTAAAAAGTTGCTGTTTTCCCCTACAATTATTGTTAACTACGCGTTCCATGTTTCAAATAAATGTTATGATGCCAATTGTTTCAACGTAAAGCAACGGATTGTGAAAGGGTTAAAATAATGATAAAATATTTCAGAAAATAATTTTCCTGAGCTCTCTTTTAGCACTTTTCACTGATTGCATTTGATGTAAAATGCTGATGTCCTTAGTATGTCAGCTGACATTTGTGAAAGAGAAATAGCTATAGAGGGTAATAGTACAGACCTATCTATCTAAAGTTATATAATAAAAGAGAGTGTGCTATAGGCACGGCCCCCAGGTTCCCCAGACTCTGGCGGTGATACCATTATTATATGTCGATACGCCGCATATCTAAGCTTTGGCGCCAAATTGAGGGTTGTGTTGCATGCCGTGTGATGTCTCTTGGCTGATTGGTCCGTCTCAGACATTGTGGGCAGAGCTGTTTTTTCAATGGCTGGCGTCCTGTCAGGGGCGGGCTCTTGTTGTTGCGTATGCATTCTTGTCTCTCCGGTACCTAACGGTGTTCGCCTGCTCCTCCAGCCACCTCGCGGAGCTGTGACTGGTCAACGAGCAGTGCTAATCCTTGACCGACCGATCGCGTGCGACCCCCTGCACAGTGTGTTTGTTCCCCCCATGCAATGTGTGTGCCCCCTCGCACAGTGTGTATGTCCCCGCACGGTGTGTGTGTCCCCGCACAGTGTGTATGTGAGTTATGGTTTAGGGAGTGTTTGATTTGGTGGGGGTCTGATTGGGGGGTATTTGTACAGATGGAGGGTTTGTTATTTTGGACATGTGGGTATTCAGTTTGAGTTGATTTTGGGGCATATGCAGATGTCTAAATATATGATGAGATATATAGTGTAGTGCTGTGTTGTCAGACAGTGTGGTATTTCAATAGCTAATTATTTTTTTTTGGGAGTTGCAAGTGACTGATCTCGCCTAGGGCGCAGCTAATTTTTTTTGGGAGTTGCAAGTGGCTGATCTCGCCTAGGGCGCAAAATAGTCTAACACTGGCCCTTTCTATAGGGAGGCGACTTGTGTAGATACGGCTTTAACAGAGAAGCAAATAATTTTAAGAATGTTAAGACATATAATTAACCCCTTCCTGACCACTAACATACCATGTACGTCCTGCCCACGGGCCTTCCTTAGACCCGCGGATGTACATAGTACGTCAGCGGGCTCCTAACGTCCATCCCGCTGATACTCACCTCCCTCGCTGGCTCCAATGGTGTCTATGGCAAGCTGGAAGCTTGTCTAGCCGTTTCCTGGGTGCCAGCAGATCCGATGACGTCACCATGCTGCGTGATGACATCATCGGCAAACGCCGGTAAGGAAAATTCAGGAAAGGAAGGGGGGGCTCCTTTGGAGACCTCTATCTCCCCAACCATTTACCGACTTAGGCTGTCATCTAAAAATAATAAGCATAAAACGGTCAGAATGAGCTCAGCGCACATAGGTGAAGGGGTTAAAAAGCACAAACATGTAAAAATTGGGTATTTCTATTCTTGGGACAAAATTTTGAAACTATTTAGCCGGGGTCTTTTTTGGTGGTTGTAGATTTTGGGGATTAAAATTACGAAAAAGTGTGTTTTTACCCTTTATTCATCATATTTCATATTTTGTTTATAGTAAATTAGAAGATATGATGGAAATAATGGTATTTTTAGAAAGTCCATTTAATGGCAGGAAAAACGGTGTATAATATGTATGGGTTGCATAAACGAGTAAGAGGAAAATTTGACCTAAACACGAACAGCGCAGAAAAGTAAAAACAGCAACGGGCACTAAAGGACGGATCTGTGTAAAACCGCCCGGTCACTAAGGGGTTAATCACCAACTGCCATGTTGTCTCTTGGCAACCAATAGCTATGAGACACACATATATATATATATATAACACCCAGAGTGACATAAATATTGTGCATCCACGGATGTGATACTTTAACCTCTTACAGTTAAGTCGCTGCATCTTCAGACATTTACTTTTCTTTTTTTATAGAGTAAGCTGGCGAGCAAATTCAACAAACATCAATCTGGGGAAATGATGTGGAAATAAAATGACAGTCAGTTAGCAATCCTATAGAGAGAAGGCGAGTTTGCAGACAAACAATGTTACCGATATTTGAGGAGAGACGTCATGCCACATTTTACCTTCTCAGGTGGAGCTCTGAATGTGGGAATAGTGTTTCTTCTACAGAGACAACGTCGTGCCAAGAGCAGCTGACGTCTCAGTCATATGTCTGTCTTACTTACGAATCAACCTCAGAGACTCCAAAAGTCATTTTGTAATTCACGGCCACGCACGGAATTTGTCTACTGAGAACAAAAGAAGAAATAAGAACGCTACGGTTGGAGGTCTCCCGGATTGAAGTAAAAAGACCGATGGCAATATAAATGTACAAGGCACGGTAATGAATCAATTGTTAGATACTAAATAGAGCACACAGGACCATTTCCAAAGCCAACAAGCTTTTATAAAACACTTATCTTAGGGAAAATAATGTGGGTTTTGTTAGAAAGTAAAGCCACCTTGAACATATGTCTGCCACCACTCAATGTTCCCATGTCCTATGCTAATGATTGCTCTTATGTGATTAATCCCTATCCGGCATCCTTTGAGACTCCGTTTAATTCAGAATTTTCTCTACAATGCTATGATTAATGGATCCTGTGAATTTACAGAAAGATCTCAATTTAAGCAGGCCCAAACAGGTCATCACATATACCGACCCAGTGGGCTGCTATGGCTGTGGGCATCAGCACTCCACCTACAGCCAGCCCATACCCACCCATGGCTGGCTAATCATTTAACCCCTTAAGGACCAACGACGGAACTGTTACATCATAAATGCATTGACTTTAAAGACACTTGGTCCTTAAGAGGTTAAGCTCTGCCCTTTCCAGACCTGGTCAAACCCCTTCCCAGCCCATTTTTGACCCCCAGTCCATCCCAACGTTCAATTAATGGATTTTATGTAATATGTACCAGTATCCTTGCTTTACTCTTTAGTGTAGTTTTGTTTCTGAATAATCAACTATAATACATTGAAAAAAGTTAGACTTGGTTTTATATGACATGTCACTATACGTTTGTAATTGCTTTGATGACTAGGATTGCTATGAGAGAGCCCAGATCTGTAATTGTACCAGTTTGCAAAGCCAATACCCGTCACTTGGCACAGCCCTGTATCCACTCTAAGGCTGGGGTCAGACGAGCGCACTTTTAACGTGCGTTCTGGCGCACATAATTACGGCCGCACTAGCAGCAAATGACGGGCAATGACGGCCAATATACAAAGTACGGTCGCACGAAAGTCCGGCCGCGCAACGCAAGTGGAAAACGAACGCATTTTTTCGAGAACGCCGAACCGCTAGTACGGACGTACAGAGTGCGCAGCTGCGGCATAGCGCCGTGTTTGCGTGATTAGGAGACGTCAGACGCTGCTAATGTCCGGCCAACATAACGTCCAGACGCAAGAAGTGTTTTATTGACGATCCGTAAAAAATCACGCACGAGAATGCGCATCGTATGACCGTTTTTGCGAATTCCGTGAAAAAATACGTCAATTCGTTCGGACGCACTTTTTTACGTTCGCGTGTAAAAATGCTTTCGTTTGACCCTAGCCTTAACGTCCAAGGGACTTCATGGAGCACCAGTCAAGATAGCACTGTACTGGTGGGAGGACATCGAAGAACTATTTGTCCTTCATTTCCTTCAAAGTATAATAAGCTGAGGTGGCGATCACATCTAACAGTTTGCTGAAGGATCTAAGGTTAGTTTTTAGGTTTATGTTTAAAGTATTTTCATGTATTAAGTGATTTTGCACTAACGTTTGGGAGCCAGTGTTTTCTTTTTAACGCTCATTTTAACAATTGCTCACTATGCACTGGCATCTAACAAAACGTAGGAAGTGTAATTACACAGACATGCCCAGCGCTTGTTTTAGGGTGAGCACATGTCATAGGTATATAGTAATAAGTGCCTAGCCGTCATAGGGATTATGGCTTAACTTGACCATTGCAGCTCAACGTTTACAGGAAGAGCTGTAAGTGTTATTGGTTTTGTTGCAAACTCTACCGGCTCCTCTGGAATCGAGCCCAGAGTCTTCCAAACTGTGGATGCCATTGTGAAGACCTGTTGACTGTTTTCACCACCTTAGCATTGTGGGTAGTATGTAGACTAAATTCCTGTTCTCATGTTTACCCGAGTGCTGGATATCTGCTCGCTAGTCTCATTTTTCTGTACATGCTTATTAATTACTCAGATTTTCGCATGCCAACTTGGTGCTGTGCCTGCTTGTGCCGCAGTTAAACGTCCTGGGCAGAGAGGGCACCGTTCTAGACATCTATCTTCTGGGACTGCTGCACCTGATCAGAGACCGAGGAGGACTTTAAAAAGCAGCAACTGACAGAGCTCTGTGCCCGGCCCTGGTTTCTAGTTACCCTTTAACACGTTCCTGAATCTGTTCTTGATCCCTTGGTTTGACCTCTGGTGAAGTATTCTCGGTTCTGGTTTCTGCTCTTGTCCTTGTTTTATATTGTATGTCTACAGACCCTGGCTATTGTATCTGGACTCTGGTTTTACTCTATATTCCTTGTATGGTTATTTATTGTACGGATTCTGTGTACCGACCCTGGCTATTGTTTCTGGATTCGGGTTTTGCTCTATAGTCCCTGAATTTTTATCATCTATTAAACCGATTCCGTGTACTGACCTTTGGCTTTGTACTGCACTCTCTCGCGTCCCTGTGGATTCAGCTCTTCTATGTATTGTCCTTGTGATTATATTCTTTATTCATTTCAGATCAGGCCACTTTAAGGACCGGCCTTGTCTGAGTAGGGGCATCTTTGCTTAACTGGGTTTTGTCTGTCTGCATTTTTGACACTCTAATAAAAATATATTACACAGCAAAGTGCAGCTCTGTACTGACAGTTAAAACTCTATGAGCCCTATCCGGTCCCCTGTGCTAAAACCGGGATGCTAAAGGGAAAAATTAGCGAACGCTAATTTCCCCTTTATGTCTTGGTTTCACCAGCGGATTACGGGGCAGGCGCTGAGTCCAGCAGTCTGCCCCGTATCAGACGCAAGGCTCGTGGATTCTCTGGGCAGTGCTAGAACCCTGTCCCAGGCATCCACTCCATGGAGTCCTATGGACTTCTCCTGCCGGTTCACATGACCAGTAGGATTTCACCTCTCGTGAGATCCTGCTGGTCGGCGGAGTGATCGCGGAGGGAGACTGGGGATCTATGCGGCATGCTATCACCTCCTTTAACCCCTTCCCGACCGCGGACGTACCATGTACGTCATTGCAAGCGGGTCTCTCTTAGACCCGCTGACGTACATGGTACGTCCTGCCGTTTTTGAGCTGCTGGAAGCGATCGGATCGCTTCCAGCAGCTCAAACGCCATTGCAGGATGCCTGGGAGTCCAGGCATCCGTGCAATGGCCGTTAGAAAGTGCCGGGGCACCATGTGATCGCTCCCCGGGAGCGATCTACATCCGGTTGCACCGGAGAGGTGCCCGGCACTTCTACAGAGCGCTGGAAGCGATCGGTATCGCTTCCAGCTGCTCTGAGCATATTACAAGGATGCCTCGACATCGAGGCATCCTTGTAATATACTTACCTGCCGCCGGTCCGTCCGTGATCGCTCCCCCAGAGCGATCACTTCCGTAGCGGCAGGAAGTACTGAGTGCCACGAGGTATCGTGGCACTCAGTACAAAATCGATCACTTCAGTGATCAGGTGCTCTGCTGGGTGCCTCGAGGGATCAAGGACCCAGCAGAGAAAAAAAAAGTGTAAAAAAAGTAAAAAAAAAGTAAAAAAAGTGTGTAAAAAAAGTGTAAAAAAAGAAAAATAAATAAAATAAACTGACAGTTAGGGTAGGGTTAGGGTTAGGGTTAGGGTTAGGGTTAGGGTTAGGGTTAGGGGTAGGGTTAGGGGTAGGGGTAGGGGTAGGGTTAGGGGTAGGGTTAGGGGTAGGGTTAGGTTAGGGTTAGGGTTAGGGTTAGGGGTAGGGTTAGGGTTAGGGTAGGGTTAGGGTAGGGTTAGGGGTAGGGTTAGGTAGGGTTAGGGGTAGGGGTAGGGGTAGGGTTAGGGGTAGGGTTAGGGTTAGGGGTAGGGGTAGGGTTAGGTTAGGGGTAGGGGTAGGGTTAGGGTAGGGTTAGGGTAGGGTTAGGGTAGGGTTAGGTTAGGGGTAGGGTTAGGGTTAGGGTTCTAAGGGCAGGGGTAGGGTTAGGGTTCTAAGGGCAGGGTCATCTTGGGGCTGAGTGGGATGTTCCTAGCCTGCCTCATCAGAGAGGCAGGCTAGCAACATCCAATCAGAAGTTAGAAAAAATCAAAATAAAATTTCTAATTTGTCAGGTCAGGCCAATATTTTGTAAATATTGGCTCTGACCTCTGTGATTCTCCCTCCCTCTCCTCACTTGTGTTTTGGTGAGCGAGAGAGAGAGATCAGATTTGACAGGTTAGAGATTTTAGTGAGATTTAGTGAGATTAGAAAAATTGAGGCAGATTTAGAGAGATTTTAGGGAGATTTAGAAGAATTGAGGCAGGTTTAGAGGGATTTAGAGAGATTTAGGTGTTTATTTGTATTTTCTTGTGAAACCCAACGGTTCTTCTAAGAACCAACAATCCGCTTATATATATATAATAATTATAAAATTTTATAATCTATTATATATAATGTCTGAGAGGGTGTACAGCGCCGAGGAGGCATATGCCATCCTGGCGTCAGAATCTGAGGCATCTGCGTCAGACTCAGACCCTCATTTCGACCCCGCTAACTGCTCAGAGGCGTCGCTAGATACATTATCTATGCTGGCTGATGTATCTAGTGATGTTTCTGATGCAGATCCTGGGTCACCACCTGCCAGCAGGAGACGCACAGCTCCAGCTGAGGAGTGGGTAGTGCCTCATCGCCAGAGGCCAGATATCCCTCCTTTCACGGCAAATCCTGGCATCAATATTGATGTTGCAGGATTCGCCACACAGTTTTGCAGGTGTTTATGGGGGATGATTTGTTGGGCCACATCGTGGCCCAATCAAATCTGTATGCCCATCAGCATTGTGCTGCGAAGCCAGACTCCTACTTGGCAAGGCAGCAATGGACCCCCGCTAGATGTGCCAGAATTTCTGAAATTCTGGGCACTTACTATGCTGAGGGCATCATAAAGAAGCCCTCAATTCGCTCCTGCTGGAGCAGTAGCCCCATCTGCTCTACCCCATTTACCTCCAATCAATGTCACGTAGAAGGTATGAAAACATTTTGCGTTTCATGCACTTCAGTGACAACAGCCTGTGCTCCCCTAGAGAGCATCCCAGTTTGACAGGCACCAGACTTTTACATTTTTATTCGTACATTTTTATGTTCTACAATTGGTGCTGTATTTTGCCAAAATCTTTGCACACCTATGCATGGGGGGCATGGGTGTACTCAGGAGATCTTGCAGAAAACAACCTGGAGAGTTTTCATGCAGTAACAAACAACAGTGTCTGCTAAGGCTAGGGTCAGACGAGCGTGATTTCTACGGACTGTACGTCCGTGCAGTACGGACATCGTCAGTACGGAAGACGCAGTAGTGGTCACACAGTCCGTTTTTTCACTGACATTTATTTTTTGACAGATGTAGGAGGGACAATAAATTCAATTGCAAAACCATTTTGTCCGTGAAAAATGCAGGACGTATAAATGCAGTCCGTCTGACCACGTTCCATCACTCACACACAAAGCTATGCAGACGTTGCGGACGCAGCGCACTTTGTGCGGCCGTTCTAGCGGTTCTACGTTCTTGCCTGCCTTGCGTCCGTGGGCAGCGGCCGTTGTGCGTCCGCAGTTCAGTGCGGACGTACTTCGTGTGTCGGGCTCCATTGGACTTTATGTCATGCTATCACGGACGTACTTTTAGGCGCGATCACGGACGTGAACACTACGCTCGTCTGACCCTAGCCTAAATCACAGTCCAAAACTACTGTGGGCGTAAAAATCTGAAATTTGAAAAATTACCGCCACACACCTTGTTGCCAAATGTTTTGGGCTAAAACCGTTGCATCCATGGCATCAAAGCACTCCATATGCAATACCTTGGGGTGTCAACATAACAAATATAAACAATTTTCTGGCAATAATTCAAACTGGGGTATGCGGTAGACCCAAAACCAAAGCTAGGCCTAGCTGAAGAAATAATCTCAATTTCAACTCCAATGACAAAGTCATAAAAATTGTATTTGAACCTTCCCAAAATCCTGGCAAACCTATGCATGGGGGGCATGGGTGTACTCAGGAGACCTTGCAGAAAACAACCTGGAGAGTTTTCATGCAGTAAAAAACAACAGTGTCTCCTAAATCACAGTCCAAAACTGATGTGGGTGTGAAAATGAAAAATGACCACCAAACAGTATCTAATTTGTTTGGAGCAAACGGATGCATCCATAGCATAAAAACACTCCATTTACAATACTTTGGGGTGTTAGCTTACCAAATATATGCATATGCACAGTTCATAAAACTGGGGTATGTGTAAAAAGGCCCCTAAAAAGAAGATAAGCAAAGAAGATACTGTATGTCAAATTAGAAAATTGACAAGCACATGTCAAAGATTGGCGTAGCACCCCAAAAACAACAGAACAAATCTATATATGGGTGGTATCAATTTACTCAGAAGATGTTGCTGAACATATTTTGGGGTGTTTTTTGGCAGTAACCCATAACTGGATTTGACAATTCATGCCTAAAGTACAATGTGTGTGAAAAAAAATACCACAAAAAGTGACTACCTGAAAGTTTGACAGAGCTAGTGCATAAAGTGTTAAAACAACTCTTTGAAGCACCCTAGGGTGTGCCCTTTCTAAAAATATATGGTTTGATTGGGGTAAATTACTTTGGCCGGCTTCAAAAATGTCCCAAATAGGACATGGGTGCATGATGACGAAATGTGAAAATTCCAAGTTGGAAAACTGAAATGCGCACCCCCAAAATAAGGCCTTTTAGCCCCCAAATGACCCGACATACCTATACATGGGTGGTATCAATTTACTCAGAAGATGTTGCTGAACATATTTTGGGGTGTTTTTTGGCAGTAACCCATAACTGGATTTGACAATTCATGCCTAAAGTACAATGTGTGTGAAAAAATAACACAAAAAGTGACTACCTGAAAGATTGACAAAGAGCTAGTGCATGGAAAGTGTTAAAATACAACTCTTTGAAGCACCCTAGGTGTGCCCTTTCTAAAAATATATGGTTTGATGGGGGTAAATTACTTTGGCCGGCTTCAAAAATGTCCCAAATAGGACATGGGTGCATGATGACGAAATGTGAAAATTCCAAGTTGGAAAACTGAAATGCGCACCCCCCAAAATAAGGCCTTTTAGCCCCCAAATGACCCGACATACCTATACATGGGTGGTATCAATTTACTCAGAAGATGTTGCTGAACATATTTTGGGGTGTTTTTTGGCAGTACCATAACTGGATTTGACAATTCATGCCTAAAGTACAATGTGTGTGAAAAAATAACACAAAAAGTGACTACCTGAAAGATTGACAAAGAGCTAGTGCATGGAAAGTGTTAAAATACAACTCTTTGAAGCACCCTAGGGTGTGCCCTTTCTAAAAATATATGGTTTGATGGGGTAAATTACTTTAGCCGCCTTCAAAAATGTCCCAAATAGGACATGGGTGCATGATGACGAATGTGAAAATTCCAAGTTGGAAAACTGAAATGCGCACCCCCAAAAAGGCCTTTTAGCCCCCAAATGACCCGACATACCTATACATGGGTGGTATCAATTTACTCAGAAGATGTTGCTGAACATATTTTGGGGTGTTTTTTGGCAGTAACCCATAACTGGATTTGACAATTCATGCCTAAAGTACAATGTGTGTGAAAAAAAACACAAAAAGTGACTACCTGAAAGATTGACAAAGAGCTAGTGCATGGAAAGTGTTAAAATACAACTCTTTGAAGCACCCTAGGGTGTGCCCTTTCTAAAAATATATGGTTTGATGGGGGTAAATTACTTTAGCCGGCTTCAAAAATGTCCCAAATAGGACATGGGTGCATGATGACGAAATGTGAAAATTCCAAGTTGGAAAACTGAAATGCGCACCCCCCAAATAAGGCCTTTTAGCCCCCAAATGACCCGACATACCTATACATGGGTGGTATCAATTTACTCAGAAGATGTTGCTGAACATATTTTGGGGTGTTTTTTGGCAGTAACCCATAACTGGATTTGACAATTTATGCCTAAAGTACAATGTGTGTGAAAAAATAACACAAAAAGTGACTACCTGAAAGATTGACAAAGAGCTAGTGCATGGAAAGTGTTAAAATACAACTCTTTGAAGCACCCTAGGGTGTGCCCTTTCTAAAAATATATGGTGATGGGGGTAAATTACTTTGGCCGGCTTCAAAAATGTCCCAAATAGGACATGGGTGCATGATGACGAAATGTGAAAATTCCAAGTTGGAAAACTGAAATGCGCACCCCCCAAAATAAGGCCTTTTAGCCCCAAATGACCCGACATACCTATACATGGGTGGTATCAAATTTCAGAAGATGTTGCTGAACATATTTTGGGGTGTTTTTTGGCAGTAACCCATAACTGGATTTGACAATTCATGCCTAAAGTACAATGTGTGTGAAAAAATAACACAAAAAGTGACTACCTGAAAGTTTGACAAAGAGCTAGTGCATGGAAAGTGTTAAAATACAACTCTTTGAAGCACCCTAGGGTGTGCCCTTTCTAAAAATATATGGTTTGATGGGGGTAAATTACTTTGGCCGGCTTCAAAAATGTCCCAAATAGGACATGGGTGCATGATGACGAAATGTGAAAATTCCAAGTTGGAAAACTGAAAGCGCACCCCCCAAATAAGGCCTTTTAGCCCCCAAATGACCCGACATACCTATACATGGGTGGTATCAATTTACTCAGAAGATGTTGCTGAACATATTTTGGGGTGTTTTTTGGCAGTAACCCATAACTGGATTTGACAATTCATGCCTAAAGTACAATGTGTGTGAAAAAATAACACAAAAAGTGACTACCTGAAAGATTGACAAAGAGCTAGTGCATGGAAAGTGTTAAAATACAACTCTTTGAAGCACCCTAGGGTGTGCCCTTTCTAAAAATATATGGTTTGATGGGGGTAAATTACTTTGGCCGGCTTCAAAAATGTCCCAAATAGGACATGGGTGCATGATGACGAAATGTGAAAATTCCAAGTTGGAAAACTGAAATGCGCACCCCCCAAATAAGGCCTTTTAGCCCCCAAATGACTGACATACCTATACATGGGTGGTATCAATTTACTCAGAAGATGTTGCTGAACATATTTTGGGGTGTTTTTTGGCAGTAAACCATAACTGGATTTGACAATTGACAATTCATGCCTAAAGTACAATGTGTGTGAAAAATAATAACAAAAAGTGACTACCTGAAAGATTGACAAGAGCTAGTGCATGGAAAGTGTTAAAATACAACTCTTTGAAGCACCCTAGGGTGTGCCCTTTCTAAAAATATATGGTTTGATGGGGGTAAATTACTTTGGCAGCTTCAAAAATGTCCCAAATAGGACATGGGTGCATGATGACGAAATGTGAAAATTCCAAGTTGGAAAACTGAAATGCGCACCCCCCAAAATAAGGCCTTTTAGCCCCCAAATGACCCGACATACCTATACTTGGGTGGTATCAATTTACTCAGAAGATGTTGCTGAACATATTTTGGGGTGCTTTTTGGCAGTAAACCTTAAAGTTCACAGTACATGTATTCTTAAATTGCGTTAAAAAAAAAATCACCAAAATTTTTTTTTTTTTCAAACTTTGGCATAGATTTGTGGTAAAATGGTTTGCATGGAAAGAGTCAAAATACCCAAGTTTAATACCTTGATTTGTGTACTTTAAAAAAATATGTATATGTGGAGGGTTATTCAGGAATTAGTGACAGATATCAGTGTTACAATGTCACTATCACTAGTTTTGAAAATAAACTCTTTGGAAATGGCAAAGTGCTACTTGCACTTATTGTTGCATAAAATAAGGGAAAAAGCGAGGAATATGTAAACATTGGGTATTGCTAAACTCAGTACTAAATTTAGAAACTACTAAGGAATAAAAAAATTTTGACGGTTGTTGATACATAAGAAATTTTGGGGGTCAAAGTTCGAAAAAGTGGTGTTTTTTCAATTTTTGTGTCATATTTCACATATTTTTTATAGTAAATTATATGAATGATGAAAAAAATGGTATCTTTATAAAGTCCATTTAGTGACGAGAAAAACAGTGTAAAATATGTGTGGGTTACATAAACGAGTAAGAGGAAAATTTGACGTAAACACTAAGAGCGCAGAAACATAAAAACAGCTGCGGTCACGAACGGACGGATTTGTGGTAAAACCGCGCCGGTCACTAAGGGGTTAAGCTAGCGCTAACGTGAGCGCTAGCGTTAGCTTGAAGGAGGTGATAGAGCCCTATGTGTAATCACACAAAGAATAAATAAAGGCAAACATATAAATTGCACTTTTAATAATTACAAAATCCAACCTTTCAAAACATATGGAAATAAAACAGACAGTTCTAAATTACTGGGTGGAATCCCTCCAACTAAAACTGGAATTTTCCTATTATGCTCAGATAAGATTCAACGATAATGTTTGGGATGTGTCACGTTTTCTTTTATTCGAAGAAAACATATACAGGGTTATTCAAAGAGATTCGAAAAGTCACCGCACGTTCGGTGACTTTTCGTTCTCTTCAATTCGGTTCCTTTTGCCGATCCCATTTCGGTGACCTTGCGGTGTATTCAGCAAGCACCACAGGGTCCCCGAATTGCAGGGAAAAGCTACCGCAAACCCCACGAAAACGAACCGCAAAACCCAGCGAATGCACGCCGAAAACCCTCAAAAACATCTGGATTAACCTGCCGAAAACCACGGAAAAACCCGAGCAGGAGCCGATCTCACGCAGCGAAGCCTCTGGAAAAAGCCGAGAAAGCCGAGACCCCAGACAGAGGGCAGTGAATAAATTAGGAAAACAGTTTGTGTGAATGTTTGAAAAGTGAAACGCTGTTTGCAAAGAAACTACTGAGCGAAAATGTCTGAAATTTACATATGAGGTCCAATGAATGATAATAAAAAGGGCTGTTACAGAAAAAATCAGTAAACGTAAAAAAAAATAAAAAAAATCGGACTTTTAAAAAAAAAATAGAAGAATTCAGAAAAATGCTTAAAATATCCGAAAAAATCTATAAATAAAGAGACTCTTTACTGGAGATTTCTATAATGAACGATTTATTAGATATTGAGTTAAAACGGGAATATTTTTAACATTGAAGCCTATGGGATTCGCCTGAATAAATTTGCCGAATTAAACCACCGAATGGCAGGGCATTTCGGGAACCTTTCACTGCTGGTTTGTGTTCTCTGAATAGCCGAAGCAGTGCTTTTTCATGGGGATTTCACTGCCCTCGAACAGGCACCGAACAGGCACCGTATGTGCAGGCAATTCGCCAGGATTTGGCGAATTGCCTGCTCTCTGGATAGCCGAATGGCAAAGAAAGGTAACCGACCGCTGATTTTCAGCATACGGTTACCTTTCTCAAGCAATTCGGATCTCTTTGAATAACCCTGTTAGTCTCTCATATCTGCTTTTAAATATATGCCTGTAATCAATAAATGTGTTCTCGAACGCAAGTGAGTTTTAGTTGAAAGTCTCCATGATGCAATACTCTACATGGAAGTGATACAGTGCGTAAATAGTAGCTATGTATTGTAATCATCATTCTTATAAAAGACCAAGAGACGAATATTTCTTAATGTATAATTAATTTAAAATGATTTTTCAAAAAAAAAAAAACTGGTTTCTGGCAATGTTTTTTTGAAAATCACTTTGTAGTGAAATGGTTAATAATATATTACAAGCTGCTCCCTGTGTATCTTCCTGATCATATGTGCACAATTATTAGAGAGTTTTAGTAAACATATGAATACACATTGCTAAAAAAAAAAAGTATAACCATGTGTGATTAATGTATTTTTCTTTGATTTTTTAGCCTTGAATTTTTCTCTGGATACTGAAAATTCAATACAAATTTGTGATTTGTTTTTTTTGTGTTTTCTTGACCAACGTCTCAAAATGTGATTCTTCTTTTACATTACTTCCCTTTGAAAAGTCTCCAGTGAGCTCGATTTGGTCTTGAAATGATTTGATGTATTTATTCTGCATGCCTTTCAATGCTAGGTACATGACATTTGCCAGTTATTGGGCTTTTTAATAAATTAACTTCAACTGGTTTTTCTAGACCATCCATTTGACACGGGATCGTGGTTAAAGAATCTGTACACTGAATTTGTTTAGAAAACGTGCTTTATTTGGAAAATATACCCTTACTAGACTCTTCTATTACAGTCTTACTACATATACCCTCCTACTAAGGAGCTTCTGGAGAAACAGCAGGATGCACGACTGTGAGAGCTCAGCCGCAAGAATCCTAATCCGGAAACAGGATCAGGGGCACAGCTAGATCTCAACAGGGACAGAGGAGCAAAAGGGATTAATTTACAGCATCATTTATATAGCGCCAACAGCTTCCGTAGCGCTTTACACTGACCAAAACAAACGCATGAGCCCAGCAAGACTTGACCAGTGCTCTAACCCCTGATCTATAGAGCCATTTTATTATCCTTTACTAAGGTTGTGTGTTATTCCCATTTCTTCATAGGCAGTTATTGATAAAGCTTATGTGTGTAAAAAATAAACATTAGCACAAGGCCAACGTTATAAAGTACATTCATACAATATAATATAAAGCAAGAGGAAGGGTTCCGGGTGCACCCTAGTGGTTATGTACTAAAACAGCATATGTATGTATATATATAATAAGAGCAATTTGCAAGAGGAAATGTAATATATACTGAATAATTCACGCATAGGATGGAAGTACTGTAAGATTGGAATACTTATATTTAGTTGATTTCTTCTCTTTTCCTTGGTTCCAGCGATGTAATCCAGATTCCAGGGTGGGAAGGACGAATAAGTGGGCTCAGGAAAAAATGTGTATCGATGGAAAAGACCAGGCAGCAAGACATGTATAAGAATAAAATATATCTCTTCCAGATGAATGGATTGATTGCTGGTACATCCACCCTCTGGCCATCAAACGCTTTATAGTATTGACGAGTATACGGTTATCAGGTAGCCACGCATAGTTGTGGGTCTGTTCACAAAGCACCGAAACTGAATGCAGTTTCGTTGCTTTTCATTTCGAATAATTTGTTTTATAAAAAAGCAAATATTTTTTTACATTAAATCTCATGGGATTCGCCTGTCAATCGGAACCAGGAAAAATATGGGCATTTCGCCAATATTTATGCGTTCTCTGAATAGATTGTCCCATAGAGAAGTAATGGTTAATTTCACTGCCGCCATAGATCACCGAACCGCACCGTATTTCACTGGCAATTCGCCAATGGTACATGACCGGCGAGGTACTGAAATTGCCCAAAAATCTTGCAGGTCTGTTTAAGTAGTAAGATTTTTTTGGCCAGCAGAGTGAGCCCTCAGCCTGTCAAACAGAGCTTGCCTACAGTGAACATATATACAGTATGATGCCCCTGTATACCTTTACTGTGTGGGTAATGGAAAGTGGAATGTCATAAAACCACTGAATACTGTCAGTGGTTTTATGGAAAGCCACTTGGTGGTGAAGTGGTTAAACTACACACCTGCAGCATAAAATTAGATAATGGGCCAACTATTTATCAGCCTTTTAATTCTGAGGGGTCAAAGTTCAATGCAATACGCTGCAGTGGATTTATAAGGAATGGTTTTGAAATATGAGCGACTTAACTTGAATAACAATCATCTTGCGGATTGTGTTAATCGATTGTAACGATAAACGTACAAAATGTTCCTTCTTACTTAAAATAAAAACTAATTAGGAACCGCCGCCTTCTTTTTTAAAAAAATCTTTGTAGCTTAGCAACACAAAAATGCACTTAAATTAAAGCGACACATTTTTCAGTTGTTTATCCTGACTTTTCTTCTAATCCTTTCAAACTTCAGAATATCAAAAGTTCAGAAGCCTGAAAGAAGAGCTCTCTCGACGCACCAGCTCTACAGATCTCAAAGCTTTCTCTCGACCCCACAAATAACCTAAATCATATCGACTCCGCCACGAAGCAGGGAAAGCGAGCGAAATCAGCGCTAAATAAAGCAGCCTCCCTAATTTTCTTTGAGCATATGCAGTCGTGCGATAGCACAGGCTCCACGCCGAAGAGCGCGAATCCGTCAACAAGAAATTCTCACCAGATCATTAGCAACAAACGTTTCCTCAAAGCCAAAAGGAATCAATATAATCTGTCTTTTCATGCAATGCAGGTTCCCAGGGAATGAGCCGGCCTCATCAGTCTCTGCTCTCATTCTCTAATCTCTTAAAAGCACTGAGAACTTTCCAAATTGATTCTAGCCCTTGCTTTTCCCATGTTAAAAGTCTGTTTGGGTAAGTTCTCTGACCCATTGGTTTGAAA
Organism: Leptobrachium leishanense; assembly: GCA_009667805.1. Classification (NCBI taxonomy): domain Eukaryota; kingdom Metazoa; phylum Chordata; class Amphibia; order Anura; family Megophryidae; genus Leptobrachium; species Leptobrachium leishanense. Next base: position 23,851,258 of record CM019071.1, on the reverse strand, counting down.
CGTGGTTCCGCGGCTTACTGACGGCACAATATGGGAATGGCGGAAAGCGTTGGAGCTTTTGTTTTAGCGATGATGCTCGCAAAGAGTAATTATCTAGTGACATTATCTCTATAAAGCAGGAAACGTCCAGGGTTTGTTTAAGGTCTGTGAGCCTCTTGTAAATGGTTTATTGAAAGTGTGTTCATCACAATTCTTTAATATTGTTATTTCTTTGTTTTCCTGGATGTTAGATCGTGTGAGATAAATAATGCTTGCAGGCAAATTAATGCTTCCGTATTTTCCTTTTTTTTAAAAAGGTGTTTTAATTCCTCAATTTATTATTACCTTTTTGAAAGCTGCATTTCAGTCGCCAGCAGGTGAAATACAGTGTAAACAGTGACTTCTTTTTAGCTTAACCCCATCATGCCACATGATGTGTTACGACATGACCTCCTCAATACGTGTGACCCCCTGTGACGGTAATCACTTTAAGCTTGGGGTAGCTGGAATGGTGTTATGGTTGGGGATGTGGGACTATGGGTTCTGGAGAGTCTGACATGTCATTTTAGTTCCCAAACTTCTGTTATGTAAAAGTCACAATGTGGCTGTAAGGGTACACGGTGTTTGAGTTATGTGTAAATATGGTTTTTGTATGTGTTTATATTTTACTGTTATTATTTCTGAGGACACTGCAGCCCTTTCCACCCTCCCCTGTGAAATGTTAAGGCCCGTGTCAGACGAACGCAGTGATCACATCCGTGTTGCCGCACAGTGTAACGTCCGTCGTACCATAGAATCATGAGCAATAGAGACCCATACGCGAAACGCGAAGTGCGTCCACACTGAACTCCGCACGCACAACGCACGTGGCAAAGGGAGGCAAGTTATGCAAGAACATAAAACCGCTAACATGGAAGCGCAGAGTGCGCCACGTCCACCACGTCCATGTAGCGTTCTGTGTGCTTGATGAGGAAACGTCAGATGCAGCACATTTGCGACATCCAGCACCTTGATGCACAAAATGCCTTTTTCATATCCTTTTTCATATTAATTTTGTTTCCCATATTTCCCTTTTTTTCTACGTCCGTCATAAAAAACAGACTGTGTGGTGTCTACAGTATCTTCCGTCAGAACGTCCATCCACTGTGCACGCACTGCGTTCGTCTGACTCTAGCCTAAATAGTCATGTTTGTGAAAGATTGTCCCGTTATCTGAGAAGATACAGGTTTGCTGGCACTAGTTATTGTTTGTATTTTATGTTATTAGGTCAATGTTTTAATCTCTCCGAGTTATCAAATACTGTAAAAACTGAATCCCCTGTTTATCCCCTTAATCTACTATTGACCTTTTGTTCTCTGGGAATTTGAAGACTTTGTCCTATGATTACAAGGCACCTCATTGTCTTGATGTGTCTGGTTCACTTGGGGAGGAGGAGGGCATCAAGATGTCCATTTCCATTGGCTCCTCTATGCCCCTTATTGCCTCTATATATTTAGCTCATATATGTTTCGTTAACCCTTTCACTGCTGAGGCATTTCACCCCTGTGGGCTGAGCACATTTTCACCGCTTTCGCTCATCATGTTTAAACGCGATTTGAAGCTACATTTTATTAAATGACCCAGACATATTATATATCGTTCTTTCCGGCAGACTCCACAGATTCATAATATATCATTTTTATATGTATACGTCATGTCCTGCCTGTATATTATGACAAAAATGCAATAAAAATTAAATTTTTAATCATCTGCAGCGTGTAAAGTGTTTTTTTCACATTTTATCACATGAGCGTTTGCGGTTATATTTTCTATGGGGTGCGCTTGTACAAAAATTAGAAATGGGGACTTGTTACATTTTTTGGGGGGGATTACGTGAATTTTAGCAAACGCACCCCATAGAAAAAAAATCATTATTGCAGCATCATTGTTCACATTATAATTGAAATATGAACAATATTGCTGCATTAATAAAAACAACACACAAAAAAAACATGTTTGTTTTTTTTTAGTTTATTTATTATTTTTTAATATTTTTTTTACTTTGTACCTAGTCATGTTGGTCTAGTCATGCTCAGGCCTTTCAAATGACACCCTCCATGACCCCCTACCTAGCGTCCACGGTTCTGGAGATATCCTTGGGAAATCCCCGGGCAGCTAGGGGTTCCCCAGCTATCTGACATCATCACGCTATGCGTGTTGATGTTGGGCAGCAAGGGGGGACCCGGGGGTGGAGCCGCCATCCAAGATGGCGGCCCCCACGGAGCTAGGCCGCACTTCAGCGCCGCAAGGCGCAATGATGTCATTTACGTCGGGAGGAGCTTGACTTCAGCGTCTGAGAGCGCTCAAGTCAGAACACCGCGGGACCCCGGACAGAGAGGTAAGTATCTCCGCCGAGGGTCCCGCACAGCTGATGACGTGTGGGGCACGTCCTCAGCATGTAACGTGCGTCAATGAGGACGTGTCCCACACATCCTCAGCAGTGAAGGGGTTAAAGGTCAGTTCCTGTCTGTTCTACCCCAAGACGCTCTTTCAGTGTACCTGTCCTTAAGCTTCAGCTAAGGGCTGGAGAAGGCACAAAGGATTGCTGGTGGGAGAACAGGGGTGCGTCAAGGGAGTGTCATTAACAGATGTGACACAGTTGGGGTGCTGACATGTGTTACACCCCCCATTCACCCCAATAAAACACAGGGGGTTGTTCACTATGTGGTGAATTTCACCGAATGTCCAATTCCTGGGCAATTCGTGTGTGGGAAGCCATTTACTTATTAACCCCTTCACTGCTATCAGGAACCAGTATTTATTTATTTTTTTAAACCATTTTAATTATACAGTAAGAAATATTTTAGAATATTCCCAATGTATTCCTTATTGTAATAACCCATGTGGCAGGCAGATAGCCATGTGCTGGTCAGATGGAGTTACTACAGTTCTGAGCTCCATGCAGGATCGGCTGGTGAGCTACCTGCGACAGACACGTCTCAATGGTTTCAGAAAGCGTTAGCACCAAAGGCACCATACCCACAAAGCTAAAACTTTAGTGCCATGTTCTGGCATCCAAATGTAAGCAAAATTATTTTGCAATGAAATTTCATTTGCTTTTGTCCTGATCAGCTGCAGATCGAGATAACTCCGAATTGGGCATGTTTTATGGTGCCTTTTGAAGACTCGAGTTCTCTCGATCTCAGGAGTGAAAGGGGTTAATGATAGAAAAGAAAACTTTTTATCCAGTTTTAATATTTATTGTTTCGTTGATCATTGGATTTTTCATGCATTTATTGAAACCAAAAGCACAATACATTTCCAGATTGGACTCGTAAAATTTTAGGTTTCTATTGAAGCAACACTACAAGCAATTTGTTTGAAGAGTGCGGGTGAATTTGCTATTTTCTCTAAAGGTCATGTCTACATTCACACCTCTCGTATTTCATAGCATGCCATTTCCTCGCTGTCTCAGATCTCGACTAGAAAGCAGATAGTCAGATAATTCTCTTCGACTTTCCAGTAATACATGCTCCTGTCCCTCGATACAGCTAGCTGCCTTCCAATTCACGTCCTCTGATACGGCTATAAACAGAGTTGATGATTTTATATATTTTTTTTCTTTATACGCCAGGCCAATATCTTTACTTTGCTTTACCTCTTATCTTTCAAGCCAGAGTACGTCCTTCTGGTAACAGCCTAGTTCAAACACTGATGTAAGCTCTCAGATGTTTAGTGATGTCGTTTGTTGTTTGTGAAATGTCATCACATTTTCTGTAATATACAAACAGACATCAACACTGTGGGCACTATTCCCTAGTAAACACTAACGTTAGCGTTCAGATGTGCAAGCTTTATCGCTAGGATAAGTGACTTTATGTTTTTGTTGGCACTAAATAAAAGATCAAAATTATATAAAATAATCCATTCCACAATGTCACTTTGTATAACCTTCTAGAGTGATATAAGTTGCTTTATTAATAGTGAAGATGGATATGAACCGTACAGGACACCATTCTCTCATTCAACTCTGCTAGAAAGTCATCTGCAAGGTCTGGTTATGGGGTTGTATTCATGGCTGTTGCTAAACGATTTTGCGCCCTAGGCAAGATCAGCTACGTCCCCCCCACCCCCGAAAAAAAACAATTGTTATTTGATAAAACACCACACTGCCTAATACAGAACTACACTATATATCTCATTTTATATATAAAGACATCTGTATATGCCCCAAAATCACTCCAAACTGAATACCCCCATCTGTCCAAAATAACAAACCCCCAAACTCCACCTCCAAATCAAACACACCCTAACCCACACTGTGCAGGTGGTGGACACACACACACATACACACAGTGAGGGGGGACACACTGTGCAGGTGGGCCACATATGATTGGTCAGTGCCTGCCTTAACCCCTCCTCTGGTCGGGCCTGGGCTCACGCTGCTCAGTCCTTTCTTTAATTCCTTCTCTTCTTTCCTCTGCTTTCTATACCTCTTTCATTCTTTCTTCTGTGACTCTTTCCTCTGCCCTCTGCCTCTTTTTTCCCCTGCTCTTTCTTTATTTCCCCTGCTTCTTTCTTTCTTTCCCCTGCTTCTTTCTTTCATTCTTTTTTCCCCCTGCACCTCTTTCTTCCCTCTGCCACTTCCTTTCTTTTTCCCCCTGCACCTCTTTCTTCCCTCTGCCACTTCCTTTCTTTTTCCCCCTGCACCTCTTTCTTCCCTCTGCCACTTCCTTTCTTTTTCCCCCTGCACCTCTTTTTTCCCTCTGCCACTTCCTTTCTTTTTCCCCCTGCACCTCTTTCTTCCCTCTGCCTCTTCTCCTCTCTACATCATCAGAGAAGACACACTTGCGTCATCAGAAAACGCCCACCTTCTGCGCCACTAGCAGGCATCGGCGACAAGGTAAGCGTTGCGGTCCGTGAGCAGCCTATGCCGGCTACAGATGAAGTTTGACACTCCAAATCAGCCGTGTCTTAATTTTGATGCCCCAATATCGACCACATCTGATTTGGATGCCTCTGCCAAAATGGAGAATGATTTTTAAATAGAAATTAGGTTTCGGGGGAGGGTTAGTAGTTAGGTTTAGGGATTGAAATCAAGATTAAGGCTAGAAACGAGGCTAATCTGAAAGCTAAAGCTCATTTTCTTATTAAATTTCAATAATGGAGAAATACTCCTTATAGGATATACATGGAGCTTGCACCCATATGGCTCATGTTTACACTTCTATATTAATAGCAGCAATGGTTAAACTTCATCCTTGTATTCCAGTCCAGTTGGCCAAAGAGCTGGATAGGTGTTTTTAAAGTTTGTCTCCTCCGGAAAATTATAATTTAGGACTTGGGCTTCAACAACGGGAACCTGGACATTACTCGATACTCTCCAGCTCCCTCTACAATGTATAAATGTAAAGTAAACTGTCATATAAATCAAGCCACAAGCAGCATTGTGGTTTGACTTGGATTGGCAGCAGAGGCTCTAACATTGCGAGTCACGTTTACTCATAAATAGTTGCAGGTCATCTAGCATCGAGTCCTATGTGTCCAATAACTATTAGAGATGTGCATTCGTTTAGGAAAAATTCGGAACGAAATTTGATGATTCGTAGTTCGGAAGTACTTCCGAATAACGAACTGATATGATACGAATTCGAAACGAAATGGTATATAACGAATTTATTTTCGTTTTACACTGAGTCATCATCATAAAAGAAAAATTTGAATAATTGACATCAACTATCGAATTGATCTTAACTTAGAATACAAGTAATAGTCAGCAAAGGACTTTATGAAACAAATTAATTTTGTTTCACTGTTTATTTGACTCAAATACTAAATCTGTGACACAGCTTAAAATTTAACCCTAGCTTTTCTTTTAACAGCAAAATTTGATTCATTGTGATTTTATTTACAGGGTTATTCAGAGAGTGGTGAAAAGCAGGAGAATGACTGGAGAATGGAAAATTCTAGGTCAAAATAGCCAAACCAAAAAAATTCTCCCATTCATCTCACTTTCCAAATCAGCTATGTTGACCTAGAATTTTCCATTCTCCAGTCATTCTCCTGCTTGTCCCCGCTCTCTGAATAACCCTGTATGTGATCCAAAATTCAAATTGATATCAACTATCGAATTGATATATGAAATTCGAATCGATACAAAATCGATACAAAAAACAAAACGAAACTAAATGAAATTAGTTACGAAATTCCAAAAACGAAATTATTTAAAAACATAACTAAAATAAACTAATTTTTCAGACATGTACATCCCTAATTAACTATGTGATGCCCCAGTTGAGTCTCATGGAACGCATTGATCTGAAACATCAGGGAAGCCAAAGGCAGCCAATCCATCACCGATCTAAACATGTGAACTTGAAATTTTCGCTATTAAATAATGCTGAGTCTCTATATTTTCTAGAACTTCAGGCAGACTAAGGTGAAAGTGCGTTACTTATAAAGTGGCAAGATGTTATTTTTTTTGCCCGAAAGGTAATATCAGTTAAGGGAATTAAAGTACACTTAATAAAAAAATGCTAACGTGGTCTGCTCAATGGATATCAAGGAATAAAAGTGTGTGCTGGGGTAATTCTGCAGACGGAAGAATCACACAAATCTGCTGCAGTCCGCTCGACGTAAAGATAATCCTCACATCTGTATGTATCGCACATCCTGCAAAGCAACCACTGACAAACGCTCGGGCATGTGTGTTCAGTGTGCAGCCGACACCGCATAGGAGAGAAGATCATCGATTTAATACAACGAATATTCTGTAATCCACAGCTATTTACGATTGCGTTTCATGGTTTTCTACCATTATTATCTGAAAAAAAAAATCAATTTTTGCCTTCATAACCCTAAATCTAGCACGTGTCTTATGCTAACCGAGCAAGCGTGGCAATCTGCGACAATACGGTTAGAGATGGCAGATCTCATTTTGGGAGAAATTGCACATCAGCAGAGAAGAAATCATTTAATGCTCGCAAAACGGTATGTCTTGCAGGGGGATCTCTGCTCCTTAAGAAAGCAGCACTTTCTCTTTAGGTATATACACTATGTATCCTTCCTGGTAAAATACTTTGCAAATAAATAAATATATGGAAATCTACGCTGAGACCCAGTCAAACAAGTCCTAATAAACAAGATTTTTTGCAGTGCGATGCAGCATTGATAAATTCGCAGACCTATGGTCAGAAATGTCCTAATATCTTAGAATACTGTGCATGCGCAAGCTGCCTATTCAGCCTGCCTGTATGTTACTGATTGTTTGTTGTCACATCTGTCATGGGTCACAGGTGTCATGGGTCAAATCTACTCAGTGCTTCCTCTGAAGGAGAGTAGACCAGCATCCAACAGTCAAAAAATATATATATATATCAAAAGGAGGTGATTTGAGATAAAGGAATATTTTATTTTTTATTAATAAGGACGGCAAGTGCACAAAATAATGACAGACAAGACTATGTTTGGCAATACTTAAGTCACATTTTCTATGACATACATACAGAAAAGGTACATACATACATACATACAGAGGTGTCGCGCCCATACTCAAGTACTGGCCATCGGGACTACCGGGAGAATCCCAGTCGGCCGATGGCTCAGTGGGCCAGTCGTCTGACTGAACATGTCACTACCTAGAGCGCCGTTCAGTAGACGACGCCCGGTAGCAGCTCGGCCGGTGCAATGGGAGAGATGTGACTTTCACATGTTCCCACTGCAGCGTCTGCACTCAGCTTCCGGGTGGTCTGTGTCACGTGTGCAGTCCAGCCCGGAAACATTTGTGCAGTGCAAGGAGCCGGGAGCAGGAGCCATGTGACTTCAGCTGAGCTGCCTTTCGTGAGACGTGGCTCAGTGATTCCATGGCATAAGAGAGAGAGCCCACCACATCTCCCGCCCAGAGCAGACTGCCAGCAGGGAAGGTAATTATTTCCACACACACCCCTGATCTTATTAATTATTTCCCACACACCCCTAATTATATTACCCCCTGCCTGATTTTATTAATTATTTCCCACACACCCCCAAATTATATTACCCCTTTGCCCTGATTTTATTAATTATTTCCCACACACCCCTAATTATATTACCCCCTGCCCTGATTTTATTAATTATTTCATTACACAAAAACCTTAATTATATTACCCCTGCCCTGATTTTATTAATTATTTCCCACCCACACCCCATAATTATATTACCCCCTGCCCTGATCTTATTAATTATTTCCCACACACCCCTAATTATATTACCCCCTGCCTTGATTTTATTAATTATTTCCCACACACCCCTAATTATATTACCCCCTGCCCTGATTTTATTAATTATTTCCCACACACCCCTAATTATATTACCCCCTGCCCTGATCTTATTAATTATTTCACACACACCCCTAATTATATTACCCCCTGCCCTGATTTTATTAATTATTTCCCACACACCCCTAATTATATTACCCCCTGCCTTGATTTTATTAATTATTTCTCACACACCCCTAATTATATACCCCTGCCTTGAATTTTATTAATTATTTCCCACACACCCCTAATTATATTACCCCCTGCCCTGATCTTATTAATTATTTCCCACACACCCCTAATTATATTACCCCCTGCCCTGATCTTATTAATTATTTCCCACACACCCCTAATTATATTACCCCCTGCCCTGATCTTATTAATTATTTCCCACACACCCCTAATTATATTACCCCTGCCCTGATTTTAATAATTATTTCCCACACACCCCTAATTATATTACCCCTGCCCTGATCTTATTAATTATTTCCCACACACCCCTAATTATATTACCCCTGCCCTGATTTTAATAATTATTTCCCACACACCCCTAATTATATTACCCCCTGCCCTGATTTTATTAATTATTTCCCACACACCCCATTTTATTAATTATTTCCTCATACCCCTAATTCTATTTCCACCACCCCCCCCAATTTTATTATTTCCCACACACCCCAAATTCTATTATTTCCACCCCCCTGATTTTATTAATTACTTGTAATTGTAAAATGTCGTGTAAAACATCCAAAAAGGTTTTTGCAAAAATATGAAAAGAATAAACAGTCTATACTATATGGGGCAATTTTGCTGCTGACAAAGACCACCGAATTGCAGGGAATTGAACCGCATTTGCTGTGAATTCGTCAGTATTTAATGTCATTGACATTGCCAATTCAGCTCAATTCAGCAGTTATTGGCGCAATTCTAAGGATTTCGCCAATGTCCAAAACCTGTCAGTTTTCGGCAAAACGCAGTGGACATTCACTAAATAGTGAATTCACTGTATTTTCTGTGAAATGGAATCACTGAAGAGCGCAGAAATGTGGCGAAACACAAAGCACAGAAATTGCACGCAATTTTAAATAATCTAAAATATGTATTAATTTCATTAAATGCCAAAAAATCTTTAGCTCCAGGAACATAGAGATCTTAATCGTGCTTGCATCGGAGTGGGCCAGTCTGGATGAAGTCCGGTCCAGCCCTGCTGCAAGTTGCAACAACCAGGAGTAACAACCCAGTTCAGCTGGAAAGCAGCAAGCGAGTGTGCAGCTGCTCAGAGGAGTGGTTTTTGGTTACATTGTTTAGGTACTCACTCTAGCAAGAGGTGCCATGATGGGGCGAGTGAGCTTACGCTTCAATGGCCATTCAAGCAAACTAAAACCTCTAATTGTGTTTTGTAGCACATGGAATTGTATAGAAACAAGCGCAGGTGACATCTTTTTTCTTACTACATTTTCTATGATGTCACAAATTTTACATGGATTGGCAGATGCCCTACAAAACTGCAGAGCATGGAAATGGAAAATTTCTCCTTCAAACTCTCCAGTTTGAGTGCTGTAACTCTGCACATCTGGGGTGCTATTCCCCTCTTGACATTAAGATAACTGTTGGAGACATTATACATAACTGCTCCAGAAGTTATCCTAACGTTGGGAATTGCTATTCAGCATAGCCTGTCCCTACTGTAAATTAACGTCACTTATACTTTGTATAGGAGGCGATAATTTGCCCCTGGGACTGGAGGAATAAGCTACTCCAATGTAGCACGTTCTTCTATCCAGGAGATGGTATTTCGAAAAGAAATACCGACTCCTAGGAGCTGGTGTTAAGTGATTTTTGTAAAAGCAGAATCACTTAATACAGTAAAGTAACTCTCCCCCAAAAAATCACATACTCGCGTCTTATCACACAGTAGAGAGGGTAGCGCGATCTTCCGCTACCTCTCACCACGAGCAGCAGGAGTGGGAACAAATAGCTCCCATTGTCCATCCGCCCTTCAGCGACAGCTACTGTGTGATGCCTTAGGCTAGGCTAGGGTCAGACGAACACAGTGCGAACGCGCGTGCAGCCGCACTTTATCACGGCCGTAGTAGCAGCAAATGACGGCCAATATGCGAAGTACGGCCGCACGAAAGTGCGGCCGCGCAATGCAAGCGGCAAACAAATGCATTTTTTTTCGAGAACGTGATACCGCTAGTACTGGCGTACAGAGTGCGCTGCGTCTGCTAGCGCATGTGTGCGTGATTAGGAGACATCAGACGCTGCAAATGTCCAGCCAACATAACGTCCAGATGCAAAAAGGGTTTTATTGATGATCCGTACAAAATCACGGACGAAAATGCGCATCGTATGACCGCTATCGCGTATTCCGTGAAAAAATACGTCCATTTGTTCGAACGCACTTTTTCACAGACAACGTGAAAAATGCGTTCGTCTGACCCTAGCCTAAATTGTGAGCACGCAGTTGGGATACAGTGGGCTCCTTGGAGACCTTTGGTCCAGGAACCTATACCTGTGGTGGTATGCAGAGTTGCTGATGGTTTCACCTGCGTTTCATTCTGCGGCCAGCTGCTAATGAATCGGCTTCTGGGGAATTGATGCAGGAAAAGTGAGACAGTCTGAAAAATCATCTTGCACTGTATTTTTTTTCACTTACAGTATATCCCTTTTTCCTGGCAACATATGAATAGGGCTCTAAATGTTGTTCCTGTCTCCTGGATCCAATGCTGGATGCATATCTAGCAGATCTATTCTTCTTTAATGAAATTGCATTACTGTTTTGTGATGTCATGATTTGTCATTCATGATGCTTTTTTTATAAAAAATTTCAATGAATTTATTATTAAAAATTTCCAAATGTAGACGTTATACTGACATACAGATCTATTCAAAGAAAGGTGAACCTCGGAAGAATGACTGGAGAAGTGAAAATTCTAGGTCAAAATAGTCAAACCAGAAAAATTCTCCCCATTTATCTCACTTTCCAAATCAGCTATTTGGTCTAGATTGTTTTCTTCTCCTGCCAGTTCTCCTGGTTTTCACCTTTCTCTGAATAACCCTCACAAAATTGCGGCTCCATACTTCGGTTTTAGGCCAAAATAACTGAGATGTAGAAAAAGATCCACGCAAACACCGAAAAGCTCGCCTTGAAGAAAAAAATATGAGAGTTCACGTGAGTAAATGGATAATCACATATAATGTGTACATTGCTTTTACTGTCAATGTGAGTGTGGGGGTGTGTGTATACGTAAAACAACCCCGTAATAAAAATAAATATCATACAAAATGCTGTATGCTCTTTAAAGTATCTTTCGAAGCATAACATCTACATTAAGAAAAAACACACCAAGTCACAAAAATCACATCAAGTTAGAAAAAGTTAATTCCAAATAAAGTTCAATGTACTAATTAATGTATTAGTCACAAAAAAAGAACGTTAAAGAAATAAAATCCAATTTGTATGGCGTAACATTAAACCGAAAGAACAAATTACAGCGAGATGGTGTTTTTTTGCGTAAAAGTAAACATTACACGCCGTTGTAATTAAGGTTATGTTTCCTTGATTTACTAAGAACTACACGAGCTAATATAAACAGTGCAGGAGCGTCTACTCACACACGAATAAATATTAACATATCACATTATCCCCAGTGTCCGTCCTGTGCACTAATTAGCCATTTGCATTAGATGACCTTTTCATAATTTAATATTGTTGTTACCGTAGCTGGAGACGCGTTGGCTTCTGTTCTCCACTACGTATTAAAAAAAGAATTCCCACGCGCACACAATCCTCAAAAATGTTACGTACTCATCTTGTTAAAGAGTAATATTAAAAGCAGGCTTTTACAAGGCAATTCTCTCCGATTTTGCGTTTCGGCTTTTAAAAGGAGAACATAAAAAAAAAATGAAATAATCTGTTAATCCTAAAAAAAATAGATTTTCATTTTGTAGCCCAAAACTAATCCCCTAATAATCTGCCTTTTTTATAATTGAATACCTTTATCATCACGCAGTAAGATTTAGCGCTGCGACATTATTGCAGTCGTCTAGAAATTGGACTTTAAAAGTTCTACCGGCTTTGTATACATTTTTTTTTCTTATTTAATACATTGACGTGACAAGATGTGCCTGTCGTATGGCTTTTGTTTTTTTGTACGAGAGTTACAATCAGCAGAGCAGCTAAGATATAAATCATAATATTTTTTTAACAATGTTTATTCAATTTTCTTCAATTTTTGCTAAAAAAAAACCAAAAACAAACAAACCCAAAAGACCAAATCCTAAAGTGGTTATTTGCGGACTGCCGGTGTTTGACGAAGTTGCAAAAACCATTGAAAATAGTGTTACAAAGCTGAATTCAAAGAGCAGCAGGAATAACTTCACAGTGAAGCTTCTTCTGCTGCTAGATTTAACTGTTGTGAAATGCTGACGTATTTCATAACTGCAATACTGACGATTTTTGGTGGAGATTTCAACTTTGACAAACCCTGACGGTACCTGAATAAACCCCTTAGAGCAGGGCTCAAAATTTCTACTCGCCTGCTAGCATTTGGCGAGTAGAAATCAAGTGAGGGCGAGTGGAAATGCACTGGGTATACATGTATCTGGGATCTGTGTCTGGGTATACATGTATCTGGGCTCTTGTGTCTGGGTATACATGTATCTGGGCTCTTGTGTCTGGGTATACATGTATCATGGGTCTCATGTCTGGATATTCATGCATCTGGGGTCTGATGTCTGGGGATACATGTATCTGGGGTCTGATGTGTCTGGGTATACATGTATCTGGAGTGATTGTGGAGATGGAAAAAATGCACTACGTTTATTAAACGTTGAGTAGTTACATTTAATATTTTGTTTGCATCCCCATTGAGGTAAAGCACTTATTTTCCATTGTTTACATTGCTTTATGTTAATATTATTTATTTTTGTAACTTTCTTTCAAATAAAATATTTAACGGTGTCATTTAGTGGGGCAACTGGTGGCGAGTAACTCTTAAGCCCTGGCTAGTAGCTCGGGACTTGAAATTTTGAGCCCTGCCTTAGAGGTTAATTCGCTAAACACTGTTGTTTCATTGAAATTAACCCCTTCACTACTTTGATCCACGATACTGACAGGGTTATTCAGAGTAAGGTGAAACTCTGGAGAACTTTTGGTGAAATGAAAATTCTAGGTCAAAATAGCTGATTCGGAAAGTGAGATAAATGGGAGAATTGTTCTGGTTTGGTTATTTTGACCTAGAATTTTCACTTCTCCAGTCATTCTCCTGAGTTTCACCTTTTTCTGAATAACCCTGTCAGTGTTCACAAGCTCTTGTAGGAACCAAACATCGAATAAACGCAAACTGGTCATATTCTGGAGCATTGCAAAGGAATTTAATTTAACCCAAATAAAATTAATTTGCTTAGGGGCTGCCGAATCGCACTAAATTGTGGCAAAATGCACCGTATTTTGCTGCCAATTCACCTGTATTTGGCAAATTCACAGCTTTTCAAATACAAAAAAATACCACCGAATTGCACCTAAATGAATTCATCGTTCGGTGGCAAATTCGAATGTTAGAGAATAAACCTCTTGGTTTCAGAACGTGGAAGACCTGCTTTATGGAGAGCTCTCCCTGTAGCTCTGCGGGCGTATCTGCGTGCACTGGATCTGTCAGCTATTTCTTCTATTTGTGTTGAAGAGACCTGATTATCTGAAATGTTTCTCAGAACACTAAAGAACTGTGAAATTGATAGTGATTAATGATTTCGGATGGAAGCTTTCTGCTTTGACCAGCGTATTCTTATCTGTTGATTTTCCCAGACGAGGGATATTGTATCTCCTTCTCCGTTACACTTACTACAACATCGATCAGCCGCTGCATTGAGCCAGAGTTCATGGAAGAAAATCTACTATTGTTGTACAAAAACAACAGTGCTGAGTTAATTAACCACTTATTGGCACAATTTTTGATTCTCATTCACATCTCTAGATTTATAGCACCTGCAGATCACTTTGAAGGAGGTCCTGCTTTTTCATGCATATAACTCTTTTTCCCATGTATGATGAGAGTCTCTAACATTAAAGGGACGCTACCGCTAACATACAGTCAGGTCCAAAAATATTGGGACATCGACACAATTCTAACATCTTTGGCTCTATACACCACCACAATGGAGTTGGAATTAAACAAACACAATGTGCTTTAACTGCAGACTGTCAGCTTTAATTTGAGGTATATACATCCAACTCAGGTGAACGGTGTAGGACTTACAGCAGTTTGCAGATGTGCCTCCCACTTGTTAAGGGACCAAAAGTAATGGGACAATTGGCTTTCAGCTGTTCCATGGCCAGGTGTGTGATATTCCCTCATTACCCCAATTACAATGTGCAGATAAAAGGCCCAGAGTTCATTTCAAGTGTGCTATTTGAATTTGGAATCTGTTGCTGTCAACTCTCAAGATGAGATCCAAAGAGTCTTCACTATCAGTGAAGCAAGCTATCATTAGGCTGAAGAAACAAAACAAACCCATCAGAGAGATAGCAAGAACATTAGGCGTGGCCAAAACAACTGTTTGGAACATTCTCAAAAAGAAGGAATGCACCGGTGAGCTCAGCAACACCACAAGACCTGAGAGACCACGGAAAACAACTGTGGTGGATGAATGAGGAATTCTTTCCCTGGTGAAGAAAACACCCTTCACAACAGTTGGCCAGATCAAGAACACTCTCCAGGAGGTAGGTGTATTTGTGTCAAAGTCAACAATCAAGAAAATACTTCACCAGAGTAAATACAGAGGGTTCACCACAAGATGTAAACCATTGGTGAGCCTCAAAAACAAGAAGGCCAGATTAGAGTTTGCCAAACAACACCTAACAAAGCCTTCACAGTTCTGGAACAAGATCCTATGGACAGATGAGACCAATATCAACTTGTACCAGAGTGATGGGAAGAGAATAATATGGAGAAGGAAAGGAACTGCTCATGATCCTAAGCATACCACCTCATCACTGAAGCATGGTGGTGGTAGTGTCATGGCATGGGCATGTATGGCTGCCAATGGAACTGGTTCTCTTGTATTTATTGATGATGTGACTGCTGACAAAAGCAGCAGGATGAATTCTGAAGTGTTTCGGGCAATATTTTCTGCTCACATTCAGCCAAATGCTGCAGAACTCATTGGACGGCGCTTCACAGTGCAGATGGACAATGACCCAAAGCATACTGCAAAAGCAACCAAAGAGTTTTTGAAGGGACAGAAGTGGAATGTTATGCAATGGCCAAGTCAATCACCTGACCTGAATCCCATTGAGCATGCATTTCACTTGCTGAAGGCAAAACTGAAGGGAAAATGCCCCAAGAACAAGCAGGAACTGAAGACAGTTGCAGTAGATGCCTGGCAGAGCATCACCAGGGATGAAACCCAGCGTCTGGTGATGTCTATGCGTTCCAGACTTCAGGCTGTGATTGACTGCAAAGGATTTGCAACCAAGTATTAAGAAGGGAAAGTTAGATTTATGATTATTATTCTGTCCCATTACTTTTGGTCCCTTAACAAGTGGGAGGCACATCTGCAAACTGCTGTAAGTCCTACACCGTTCACCTGAGTTGGATGCACATACCCTCAAATTAAAGCTGACAGTCTGCAGTTAAAGCACATTGTGTTTGTTTCATTCCAACTCCATTGTGGTGGTGTATAGAGCCAAAGATGTTAGAATTGTGTCGGTGTCCCAATATTTCTGGACCTGACTGTAAGCTGTAATTAGATTATAAATAAAACCACATTATAAAACGCATGCTGCGGTTTCTTTATCTTTTTTTGAAGTAATTGTATGTAAAAAAAAAAGAAAAACAAAGTTTTTTTTTATCTCCTGTTTCCATTTTGTGGATTTTTCCCATGATGCAACATTTACCAAAATCTGTGCAAACGTTTTACTTTACTGCTGTGGTTTAGCTTATTAGCTGGTTTAGTATTTAACAATCAGAGGGGTGGTGGAGGGAATGTTTAAAAGGCTGCTGGAGGTCTATTGTATAGGCTACCGTAGATAAGAGCTGGCAGCTTATAAAATAAAACAGGGAGCTTAAATAACTTTTAATCTACTGCATGGTGATGTTCTTTGAATACGTCCCACACAATATATGATTTGAGTCAGTGCTTGACCCATAGACTCCATTCTATGGCCATTGCCACGCAGTGATGTAAAGTTGCAGAGGGGGAGGGTACAGTTTACAACACAAAATATCACACAATGGATGCACCCAGTGACACATATAGAGTAAAATATTTTCTTAACTAAACCTTAGCAAACCCACCCATAGACAAAAATCATTAGTGCTGCATCATTGTGCACATTATAATTGAAATGGAAATTATAAATTTTTAATTTTTGTTATTATTTTTTTAATTTTTATTTTTATTAATTCTTCTTAACTTTAAACATGGTCATGTTTGCTATCATTTGAAAGGCCGTGCTCTGGCCTTTCAAATGCCATGATATGGGGGTTCAAACGAACCACTATCTCCACTATCTCCGGGCAGCTAGGGGTTAGAAACATAGAATGTCGGCAGATAAGAACCTTTCGGCCCATCTAGTCTGCCCAATTACGTGGATACTTTACCTGGATTTATCTTTTGTTTAGGATAGCCTTATGCCTATCCCATGCCTGCTTAAACTCAATCACTGTTTTGGCCTCTACCACTTCAACTGGAAGGCTGTTCCATGTATCCACCACCCTCTCAGTAAAATAATGCTTCCTGATGTTACTTTTAAACCTTTGCCCCTCTAATCTAAGACTATGTCCTCTTGTTTTGCTACTTTGTTTCCTTTTAAATATACTCCCTTCCTCTAACGTTATGTGGCTATCGTTACATTACGTGGCTAACTGATGTCATCGCGCCATGCGTGATGACGTCAGGTGGCGAGGGGGGACCCGGAGGTGGAACCGCCTTCCAAGATGGCAGCCCCCACCGGAGCTAGGCTGCGATGGCGCCGGATCGCGGCCCGGTGCCTTAGGGGTTAAAACCAGGCACCGCTTAAAAAGGGAGACTCTCCCCTTTTAAGCGGTGCCTGGCTTGTCCTTGTGGGACCTCCCGATCGGGAGGGAGAGGGATCCGAAAGGGATCCGGGGGCTTCCTTGAAAATTACATCATCGCGCATGGCTCGATGACGTAATTTACATGCTGAGGCCCATAAAAGAGGCGTCTGACTTCCAGGAAGTCAGAACGCCGCGGGGCCCCTGGAGAGAGAGATGAGTATCTCTCGCAGGGCTCCCGCTAACGGGTGACATGTGGGGAACGTCCTCCACATATAGTGGGAGTCAATGAGGACGTTCCCCACACGTCCTCCGCAGCCAAGGGGTTAAGTACTGGGGGAAAATATTACATGAAAAGCGGAAAAACTAATAAAGTCTCCAAAAATTTTTTTCTTTAACTACAGACTAACAGGGTTATTCAGAAAGCGGTGAAAAGCAGGAGAATGACTGGAGAATAGAAAATGCTAGGTCAAAATAGCCGATTTGGAAAGTGAGATGAATGGGAGAATTTTTCTGATTTGGCTATTCTGACCTAGAATTTTCCATTCTCCGGTCATTCTCCTGCTTTTCACCTCTCTTTGAATAAGCCTGTAAATAATTAAAAATGAGGTACTTGTATAATACCGATTGTACAGCGCTATGGAACTTGTTAGCGCATTATAAAAACTTGTAACTGTATAATACGTTTTTATAAATTGAAGAGTTCTTCCAAATAATTAATGTAAATTAGGAAAATGCAATTACTTTAGAATAAATTAAAAATCCTTTGCATTGCTCCTGTTGTGCAACTATACTCGATATTGAGGTGCCAGGAGGTGCCATGCAGATCGAATATAAGGCGATCTTGATAGTGAAGGGGATGAGAAAAATGAAGATGTCTCATATCTTTTGTAATGAAAGAATATGAGGGGCACTTAGAAGCCATGATCGTTTTGGCCACTTTACAGTCTTTGTATAATTTTTACATTTAGGAAATTACGAGGTGACAGCAGCCTGATTTGTCCATTTAATAGCCAATTTCTAACACTATAACAAGCATTATATATATAGAATGTAAAGCTTTCTGGAGAAAGTAACCTCATTTTATTACCGTGTGTCATATAGAGGTTTCCACCTACAGCCCATTGATGCTTACATAGTATTTAACGTGCTATATATTTTTAAATGTCTGCTCCGCTTGCTAAACACCCACAGTACTGTCATGCCTGAAGCGTGTATGTTGTGAAAAAGGATAAGTACAGGGGTGAGTAAAGGCATCTCTCAGATCTCATGATCCACACATTAGGCCCGCATCAGACGAACGCATTCATCACATCCGTGTCGCTGCACAGTTTAACATCCGTCGTAGCATTGATTTGTGATCAATAGAGACCAACACACGAAGTACGTGCACACTGAAGTGCACACGCACCACGCAGGTGGCAACGGGCGCCATTTAGGCCTCAACGTAAAAGCGCTAGGACGGACGCTCATATTTCCATATTTCCCATATTTCCCTTTTTTTTTCTACATCCGTCCAAAAAAACGGATTGTGTGGTGTAGACAGTATCTTCCGTCAGTACGTCCGTCCGTTATGCATGCACGCAGAGTGCGCTCAGACTGCGTTCATCTGACATTAGCCTTAGGAGTGTAATTTGGAACCTGTGGGGTAAGGGTTTGAGAGGCTGGTGAGTGAATCAGTCATTGGTTGAGAGTCTGTACCAGAAGATGACGCTAATGGTATGCATGTCCAGTGGGCACAGGTGAGTAATGTCACAATGCTTAACCCCCAATACTCTACCTGCAGGAGCTCGACATCAAGCATTTTCAATCTGATGATCACTTGCTGGAGCATTGCAAAGCAACTTTCTTTACTGCAAATTAAATTTGCATGTAGGACCATTACTGACTTGGAATTTCAGATCAAACCATCTACATACCTCTTGCTACAATTTCCAGAATCTGTCAAGACTATCAGGGTTATTCAGAGAGAGGTGAAAACCAGGAGAATGACTGGAGAAGCGAAAATTCTAGGTTGAAATAGCCAAACCATAAAATTCTCCCATTTATCTCACTTTCCAAATTGGCTATTTGGTCTAGATTGTTCATTCTCCTGGCAATTCTCAAGGTTTTCACCTCTCTCTCTGAATAACCCTGTATGCGTAACTCGGTGGTGTTGTGCCTTGTGTTCGCGGCTAAACTTTTAGTCCCTCTTCATTGGGGGAAACAGACGGTTCCTTCTTGGCGTGCGTGGGTCTCTGGTGTGGAGACATTGAGGGCTATGGATCAGCTAGTGGCTGCGGAGAAGGGCATGATGGAAGACTTTTGTAGGTCATGGTTCTATTGGGAGGACTACCTGGCAGGAGGTTTGAAGGTAACGACCATCTCTTCTGCTTTATGAAAGTATTGAGGTGGGCTAGACCTTAGCTATGTTTAGGGCACCCATTGGACCTTTGTTCCTCCCCTCGACTCATGCACGCTCATGACATTCCCCCCCTTTTATTTTTTTATTTTCTTCTTTTCGTCCCCGTCTGTGCTCTTTGGTATGGCTGTTCTGGTTCGTCCCGCTTTCTATCTTTTTTGACCTGTATGGTATTTGCCCATGGGGAATGGTTCTCATCTTTTGTGGTGGAAGTTGGACGCAAATACCCCTGGACATTATATACTATGAAGCTACCTTGGCTCTCTGGAGTTTGCCCCTTTCCATATCGCTTGTTGTTTTGTTTTTTCTTATTGCTCCTGTATATATAGAAGTGGTGCCTTTCTTGACAGTTTTTCGAGTCACTGCGCCTGACCGCTCTGTTGTTTATGCTTTTCTGTATGTGTGTTTCCTATTTTTCAAAAAAACATTTTGATTTAAAAAAAATGTAGCTTGCAAATGGGCTCCAGAATGTGACCCCAAATTTTCATCACCTTGAACATGTCAGCCAAGCTGCTGAAGCTTAGAGCCGGGCTGTCAAACTCTGCCCCTCCCAGATGTTTTAAGAACTACAACTGCCATGATTCCCTAACTATCTATTACATTGAAAGGATTCTGGCAATTATAGGCATCAACATCTGGGGGGTAATTTGACAGCCCTGTGTAAGATCTTTGTGACAAGCAGGGGGAGCCCCCACCTGTCAAATGAGCTTACTGTCTCTATTCCCTAATTTGTTCCGGTATGAGCTAACTATAGGATAACTGTGTCTTTATCTATAATGTCATTTTGTGAAAAATTAATTTTCTGACGCTGTTATCTAATTTCACTGATTATTCTCTGATTGTACTCCTTTTTAATAAAGATCGTGATAAAAAAATGTGTTTTATGAAGAGTGCTTTCATTTTTCCACTGTCTGCAATCAAGTTGTTTCCCATAAATTCACTGGGTCCCATCAGTAGTTTTATGGAAAACAACTTGGTACTTAAGGGAATAAAGTAATTTAATGTAATTTTGTCTTCTGGCCACGTTTAAAACATTTTTTTCACCAACCCTATCATTTCTTGCTAATTGCGCACATCAAGTAACTATATATCCGTATTTGAGGGTTTATTTTAGGTAATCGGTTGTCTGATACATTGGAATAAAATGTAAACCTTTCAGTTCCCGGTTTAATGTATCATGAATAGACTTGTTTCTCCATTTTGCTGCTATTAACTGAGCAGATTGCATGTAAGAAGGAGCCAGCAAGTAACCAATGAACGCTACTGGCAATTGTCACAAATTGTATGTATTCTACCTTCTGTTTCAGAATATGGCAAACTTCACAGGATGTAGCAACACAATGTGTCTCAAATACAAAGAGCTTTAATTAAATGTACAAATCAGAGATCTCATTTATACAGGATAATGTTGTATTAGCAGGTGTTTCCCCATGTGAAAGACATAGGGATGATGTGAAAGGGGTAAATAGGGCTCAAAAAGGGACAATTAAATTTTTTTCAATACTGTTAACATACACTTATATCAATAATAACATATATACTGTAGATATAATATGGATTATTTATAACTTGCTGTATGTCAATAAAACTCCTTGCTTATTATCAACGTAGCATATTACTCTCTTCTATTATACCTGGTTATTATCAGGGGTCTTGTACTAAAATAATAAGTGCAGGAACTCTCCACGTTTCTTGTTCATCAATTAACCATTGACAAGTCTCCCTTATTCCACCACTCCGCATGGAAATTTGATATCAATGTTTTAACATAAGATAGGCTGGGTTTTAGGGAATCATTATGATAATGGTAATACATACCATATATTTTAGGTGACTTAAAGAAACTTATGACTGGGACCTCATTAAAGCTTCTTGGTGCATTGGCCGGAAGGGAACTGCGTTCCTACACATTCCCGCTGGTTGACCCCTGGTTAATATGGTTATCAATGTCTGGGCTCCATTCTGAGCCTTTATCAAGATATAATAACGCATATGTTCAAAATACTATCAGGGTTATTTAGAGAGAGGTGAAAACCAGGAGAATGATTGGTGGAGTGAAAATTCTAGGTCAAAATAGCCAAACCAGAAAAATTCTCCCATTTATCTCACTTTCTAGATCAGCTATTTTTACCTAGAATTTTCACTTCTCCAGTCATTCTCCTGGTTTTCACCTCTCTCTGAACAACCCTGTTAATGAAAAAAACCTAGAAAAACTCAGAGGTGAATTAGTTTGCTCTAAGAAAGGAAAGCATGATCTAGTGAATATGGATAATACAAACCATAACAACTAAGAAGTTGGTTACTCTCTTGTCCTCATCCTCTGGTCATTGCTTCTAGCCTGTGAGCAGGACCCCCTAAACCCCTTTCTCTCCAGTTCCTACATTCCTTGTAATTTTGTATAGTCTAATTCACCCTTCCTTATTAACTCCCCATTATTTATGGAAGAGCTACAGATACTGTTTACTGATACAGATACAGATACTGTTGTGCTTTATGAATCGTGAGTGACCGTAATAATATCAATCGAGGCAAAATACGCTCCAAGCATGAAACGATGAGGAATATAAAGGAATGGTGTTAAACCTCCTGAACCCCCTTGCGTTTTAACACATGAGTGTCTGTTGACATATATTCCTTACTCCACTAGGGTCTCTTGGCGTTGCTCTGGATCAGGCAAGCAGCGTAACTTTGTCTAACAGTGTTGTAACGTAACAGGCAGAGGGGTGGACATTCTCTGAAACCCCCAGCCAATCCATTGGTCTCAATGTGAACTCGATAGAGTCATTGGTTAATCAGGAATGTGCTAACTGTACATTCCTGACCATAATCATGGAAAGCTGATCAACTGAGTAAGAGTAACCACTTTTGGAATCCTTTGGAGAGGACACTTTTTTAGACACCTCAAAAAAACACGTGTTAAAAAAAGTATTTAGCAATATGCATCTAAAAAAAGGAGTGTCTAAAAACCAGACGCACCAGTTTTAGGGTTAGAAATAAGGGTTAGGGTTAGAAATAAGAGTTAGAAGTTAGTTAGAAGTTAATATTAAACCACAATGAGATTTCGACGTCACACAACGAAGATATCATGAATATGGGAGAACGGGTATCCACCATAAAAAATTGGAATAAACCCTGATTGTAAGTACAAACACGAAACACAAAAACTGAGTATGGAGGTCAAATGACAGCTACACATATAACAAACATGGTGGTCAAAAGTTATAAATTATGCAATATAAAGGAGTCTTCACAAAAATATACAAGATAATCTTTTATGTTTTTGTGAAGACACATTTCTATCACATCAATTTTAACTTTTGGCCATCATCTGTTATATGTATAGCTGTCATTTGACTAATAAAGTTTTATTGTATCATCATTGGTTTTTAGAGTACCCACACTGTTGGGGGGGAGGGGCTACCGATGGTGTCCTCCATCCTCAGGTTTTTGTTTTTTTCCGTATTCATAAATTAAGATTAGTGGTTAGGTTTAGAAATTAGGTTTTTTTTTTGCAAACGCATTGCGAGTTCCGGATTGTATTTAAATAGTGCATTTTACAGAAGAGACCTTGCGAATTACAGATAATACTTTAAATAGTGTATTTTTTAGCACATCTTTTTCAAAGACTCAACATATTCAACGAATCATTTATATAGTAAATAAGTAGATGGAATTCTTTATACCCCGAGGGCTGAATCAGCTTCTCTGAAACTCGCAGGAGGTTGTGACACTCAGGCTCGTGACCATAAAATTACATTGAATTCTCACAATACATAGAGGGTTCTATTACATTCCTTGCGCAAACATTAACGCGTGCGCAAAAACGTATTAAAGCGAGGGGCAAAACCCTTTGCGCAAAACGTCGTATTACAATGTCCAATTCGCGTTAACGTCTACTGCGGGTGAACCTGCGCAAACCCTGCGTGAGCGTAGTGTACTGCGCGCGTCCTATTCTTAACATTCTGAGCGCAAATGCGTTTGTGCGCTGGTACGCGGATGGTATTACAATCTATGCGCAAAATTTAACGGACAACGTTTGCGCGCATAATATTACCGTCTTTGAAAAGCTGGTGGTAACTGCAAATCTGAACGTCCTGGTCGAACCCAAATAAACCAGCCAAAAAAAAAAATACAGCACAGTATAGTTACACATTCTACACATACCCAAACAATAAAATGGAGAAGTTGTGTGTGCATTTATTATTGCTGCAACATATATACTCAGATAGATTTTGACAGGCGTAAAAACTTAACGGGAGACAATTGTGGTTCTTAATTCTGATTGGCTGAATCGTGTGAAAAAACAGTCCACACATTGATTTCTGTGCGCAACGTTAATGCGCACGCGTTTTTGCGCGTCTTTTTTACGCGTGTTATTTTTTGACGGGTGAAAAAATACGCGGGGATTTTAATACCAGCGTTAATTTACACGCGTTAACGTTTAACGCTTCGTGCAAAAATTCACCGTTTACCGTGCATTTTGCGCAAAGAATGTAATAGAGCCCAGAGTGTCCCTTTTAATAATTCTGAAGGTTTAGCATCCAGTTTGTTACTTTTGTACTGAAGGAATCTTGATCCTCCTCCAGGTTTGGGGACCTGATACGAAACAGTGGTTTCCAATAGGGATGTGCGTTTCGGGTTTCGGAATTTCGGAATTTTCACGAAATTTCCCGATTCGTGTTTTCAGATGCGGCTGATTTTCCGAAAATTTTTAGATCCGAAAATGGCAGATCCGAAAAGTTTTCCGAGCCGAAACGAAATATTTTCGGAATTTTCGAATGGACTTGAAATGTGTCAAATCGAAATTAATTTTTGCTCTATTCATGATTTGACCTTTATTTAATAAAAAAAACACGATAGAATCGCCAGAATTATCGTAGACACTTTGAAACGAGGAGGACAGAAGTTCGGAAAAAACAAAAATTTCCGAAATTTCCGAAAAGTCGAAAACAAAAAACGAGCAAAGTGACACGAAAATACGAAAAATGGTGGATATTCCGAAAAAAAATGTACACAAAAAACGAACCGAACCGAATCGAAACAGAAATCGGTCGAAACGAGCCAAATCGAAAAGTTTAAACATCCGAACAAATCGAACCGAATCGAACCGAAAAAAAAATCGGTGCACAAGCCTAGTTTCCAAACGGTTAAACACGTCGAGTAAAATACTGTAGAAAATTCAACATTTTCATTTTTGCTGTTTTAGCAACATCTCCATTAACACACGAGGAAAAGCACAGCAAGGGAGAAAATTGGATAACAACCGCTTAATAGTGTCACGTGCATTTTTAGAATGTCAAACAAAAATTTCCATAATAATTATTTAGATAACTGACAAACAAAACACAGCAAGCGGTTTCCTGACTAGTGCTACAGTTTAGCATTTGCGCCTCCTGCTGCGATAAGGATTAGTGAAATATTTCCCATGGAAGCAGCAGACATTTAAAAACCTCCGTAGCTGAAGTTAAACCGAAGGGGTTAATTTTGTGATACAAGTAGTCTGTGGAAGATTGACATAATATGATAAAAATTCCCTTTCGCACACATTAATAAATAAATATCTCTGTACAGGGAGAGCGGGGAAAAGAGAGGAGGCGAGCGAGCGCATTACACACATTTTCTTAAAGTGTTTAATTTATTTTTATTGTGTATATTCATGAAAAAAATACTTGACAACGTTGTAAAACATATCAAATTCTGGAAATAAAATATATATATTTTAACCCTAACCACTAATCTTAACTTCTAAATATGAAAAAAAAAATAACTGAGGATGGATGGAGGGCACCATTAGTAGCCCCCCCCCCCAACAGTGCGGGTACTCTAAAAATCAATGATGATACAATAAAACTTTATTAGTCAAATGACAGCTATACATATAACAGATGGTGGTCAAAAGTTAAAAATGATGTGATAGAAATGTGTAGATTATCTTGTATATTTTTGTGAAGACTCATTTCTATTGCATCATTTTTAACTTTTGACCACCATGTTTGTTATATGTGTAGCTGTCATTTGTCATTTGACAAATTTAATTACAATAAAGGTGTTAATATTGTTTTATTTACCCTTTGTTCTGCATTATTCCGGGATCATCCCTAGTACCTCTTGAAGGGAGATAGGGCCCTTACGACTCCTCTCACCTCAATTGTTTTGTGTGTTCCTGTTTAAGGGTTAGGCCGAATGTGGTTTGGGATATATTGCACCACGTAATAAAGGGTGGGTATATTATCTCCCTTTTTCTTTTGCGATATGGGTGGGTGGGTGTGTATCACATTAAAGTTGTGGTGGAGGACAAAAAAAGGGAAATTATAAGCCTCCACACAGCAATTAATAAAGTTTATAGTTGCAGAGGACATTTAGACATCCCAGCAATTCAGAGAACCGCTTACAGAGCTCATGTGCTACTTTCCCCATATGCAGCAAAGAACTCTGGGTAGGACATGCAAATGAAGTTCACAGCTTCTCACTTTTTTTGCATCTATTGTCTGTAATAACACAGAACCCGCCTTGCCAATGCCATGCCATTATAGATGCCTTTTTTAGGTCACAGACACTCCTGTACAGCTGTTTTGAGCTGTTTCCAGTCTAGCTTTAGGCCCTGTTCACACTGTGCGATTTATCGCACGGATTTTGCCGCGAAATCGCAGCAAAATCCACAAGATGTCGCGCTATGTAGCATCTTCAATGAATTTCAATGGAGCTGTTCACATCTTGCCGCGCGACGTCGCACAATGTCACATGTCGCGGTAGGATGTCGCTGGTACATGACCCTTTTTTTTGAGATTTTCATTTTGCGATTTTCATTGGTGGTACTTTGCAAAATCGCACAAAGCCATGTCATGCCCCACTCTCGGCCCAGGCCGCCATGTTGGGATGCCTGCACTACTTACCTGAAGTCCCTCGTGCCGCGACACTCCACGCTCTCAGCCCGTAAGCAGGAGAGAGCTCGAGGTCCGCCCCACGCCGCTGACAGGAGGAGAATGCCGAGAAACGAAGCGCGCATGCGCAATCGCATACCTCCTTAGGAAACGAAGAGCTTGGTACTTTGCTGGTAGATTACGGGTACTGCATGACACCTGCACTGGAGATCCTCGTTTGCCTCCCATTAACCTATCAAGTACTCAGTTCATTAACCAGGTTATACTGTGGTTTCACCGCTTCAGTTATCCAGTGTTCCAAGTGAATCCTGAGCTCCAGATCCTGCATCCAAGCCTGCTACCACGGTACCAGCTCCAGCTTCTATATCCAGGCTTGCTTCCGCTACCACAGTACCAGCTCCAGCTCCTATATCCAGGCTTGCTTCCGCTACCACGGTACCAGCTCCAGATCCTGCATCCAAGGCTTTCTAGGCTTGCTTCCACTACCACAGTACCAGCTCCAGATCCTGCAACCAAGGCTATCCAGGCTTGCTTCCGCTACCACGGTACCAGCTCCAGCTCCTATATCCAGGCTTGCTTCCGCTACCACAGTACCAGCTCCAGCTCCTATATCCAGACTTGCTTCCACTACCAAGGTACCAGCTCCAGATCCTGCATCCAGGGCTTTCCAGGCTTGCTTCCGCTACCACGGTACCAGCTCCAGCTCTTATATCTAGGCTTGCTTCCACTACCACAGTACCAGCTCCAGATCCTGCATCCAGGCATGCTTCCACGGTACCGGCTCCAGCTCCTATATCCAGGCTTGTCTCTCTACGGCCACGGTACCAGCTCCAGATCCTCAACCCAGACTTGTCTCAAAGGCCACAGCCCACGTTACCCTCTTCTACAACCCTTCATTCTGGACTTTGGCTGTATCACTTCTAAACCCGAAGACCCTTACTCGCAATCCTCCGTTCTGGACTTTATACTAACCAAGAATACCTTTTGACTAATAGTCTTTTGTTCTGGACTTATATTTCATTTCATCTCAGTAAATATTCAATTGCTTATATATACACCTCCTGGTCTCCTTCTTCGACGGCTTGCCATTGGGTTCCATACGCACAACATTTTACAGGGGTCACAGCCCCTGCCCTTACAAACCGCGACATTGCACGACATTATCGCGCAATGTCGCGAACATGAAAATCGTGTGGAAAATCACGCGATTTTCAAATCGTACAGTGTACTATCTGAGATCTAGTGGCTGCAATCACTGGGCACTGAGTTAGTGCTGAATACTGTTGCCACTACTCATTGGATATTGTAGCATTCAGACACGAATCTTGGCTACATATATCGACTGCAAACAAATTTTGTCTCCCTGGCAAACGAGGGTTACATAGTGATACTTAGCAGTGGCATAATTGAGCGAGATCACTGTACCAATGAGGGTACTTTTTACAAATTTTTGTGTCAATAGGGTTTAAAAAAAATTGACGATTTTATTTCTAATCTACAGCACGGTTACTATCTATTCCCTGGGAACCATAAGACCTACTAGGGTTACAAAAGGGGATTGACATCTTCTTATATTCTTTCATACACGTTATAAGGCTTACCGCCTAATCCTTACAGTAACCGTGCTTTGTCACTCGGTCAGTATCTCATGTCTGATTCCTAAATGCACGGTGTGTATGGAACAAAATCATTAGGGATCACGACGATAATTTATATTTCTTCCCTACCGGGGAGAAGATGCAGCGGATCAAGACACCCTTTTCGCAGCAGGATGAGAGCTTAGTATGAACTTTTTTGGGGGTTTTAGAGTGTATTAAATGATTTTGCATATACAGAATCCTTTAACACAAGCTTTTAGGCTGGGGTCAGATGAGCGCACTATGTGTGCCCATACCGACAAGCCTCTCGGCGTCCGTTGCAACGTTGTGACGCTTCAACGGGGCTGGCCACACGCTGTAGCGCGCACATGATACAGCGGGCTTGCTGCGGATGTTTTGAAAGCCTCCCCGTCGAAACACTACAACGCGTTCGACAGGGCTGCAAAGCGTGATCCTCCATAGGAGAATCGAGCCTTGCAGCGCTGAGTGAACTAACTGTGCTCAGCGAGGTGGCCAGAAGGGCGTCACAGTGGAAGTAATGTCCACTGTCACAGACGTTCCTTCTGTTCCTAAAAACACTTGACTGACCCCGGCCATAGGAGTTGTTATAATTTGTCCGTTTGTGTCCCGACGGTTATTTGCACCAGCACCTTCTCATACCTCCCGTCTCGAGACGGTAAAATTATTGCGCTAGCTATGTTAAATATAGGAAACACACAGTACAGTAAGCTCAAGCAAGATGCGGAGCACAAACTGATTTCACCCCAGTTTAGCGTCAACCATGGAATATCGATGCCAGATGTTAAATTTAATAATCCTAGCACTAGCTCTTACATATCCAGATGCTACATTTATCACCAACTATGGAATAGAGCCCTAAGACCAGTGAGAAACCTAGAGAAACACTATGTCTGTGTATCAATATGTTTATTGTATGTGTAGTCATAAGGGACTTATTTCATTATGAGGAAAGAAACTAAATGCATTTATTTTAATCGGATCATAAAAATCCCTAGATTTGGCATTATAATACAAACTCGTGTCATTATTAGATTTTCTCTAGAGATGTGCATTCGTTTCGGAAAAATTCTGAATTTGTAGCGAAATTTGATAATTCGTAGTTCAGAAGTACTTCCGAATAACGAATCGATACGATTTCGAAACGGTATATAACTAATTTATTTCGTTTTACACTGTGTCATCATCATAAAAGAAAAATTTTAATAATTGAGATCAACTATCGAATTTGAAATGAACTATCAAACTGATATCAACTCGAATTGATCTTAACTTAAAATACAAGTAACAGTCAGCGAAGGATTTTATGAAACAAATTAATTTTGTTTCACTGTTTCATTTGACTCAAATACTAAATCTGTGACACAGCTTAAAATTTAACCCTAGCTTTTCTTTTAACAGCGAAATTTGATTTATTTAGTGATCCAAAATTCGAATTGATATCAACTATCGAATTGATATATGAAATTCAAATCGATTCGAAATTTCAAATCGATTCGAAAATTTAAAAATCGATCCAACACGAAACTAAACGAAATACAAAACAAAATTAGTTACGAAATTCCGAAAAACTAGATTTATTTAAAAATGTAACGAAATTAAACAAAACAAATTTTTCAGCCATGCACTTCCCTAATTTTCACCAAGCAACTCCCACTATATTTCCTCCTATTGTTTTAAATATATTCCATTTGGAACAGCTATACAAGTAATAATAAAAGTGACGAATCTGATGTAATGTACCTTAATTTATCTGGTTTTATTTTTAATGAGATTCAGAAGCTCATTAAAGTAAGGGCTTTAATTATCTTCTGATATATAAGTGTGTGGCTGTGAAATCAATGCTTTTCCTATAAAAATGTTAAAGGTGAGGTAGCAGAGATCGCCATTACATACAAATATGTTGACATCAATTCAAGTCATAATTATTTTAATCTGTTACATTTATAATTTGAAGATTTATGAAAAATCCAATGAAGGCTGAAGGTGGAAAAGTAATTGTGCAATGTAATCGTAACTGAAATAGTATCTGTGTTTATGTATTGCAGAGGTGGGCACGGCCAAAAATTTGTTTCATTTCGGCTGAACTTTTTTTTCCGTCTGAAACTGAATTGGTTCACATACCGTTTTGGTTTGTTACTTTATTTCGGATTGATCCATTTCTTTTAAAAATAAAAGCTGTTTAATTAGTGCTAAATTAAGGGTAGATGAGGGTTAAAAGCTAGGGTTAATATAATTACCATTTCAGGTCACTTCGGTGCACTTTGGGGATTTGTATAGGAATCATTCATTTCAATGGTTCTCTATGGGACAATTTCGTTGCCACCCATTACCACCGAACGACATCGTATGTCGCTGTCAAATGACCTGTGGTGCTGATCTATTGGATTTAGAATCAGGGGCCAATTGACACGCTGTAGTCGGCGCAATTCGGCAGCATCAAAATTGTCCCATTGAGAACCATTGCAATGAATGATTCCTATACAAATCGCTGAACTGCGCCGTATTTTGCTGTCTAGTGTCCTGTGGTGCTGAATACAACAGATTTTATATTTTATGCAATTTTTTTGTATCTTTTTTGGATTTATTAGGTGAAATTTTTGATTCCCAATTTTTTTAATGGCATTTTTTTTTATTCTGTAACAGACCTTTTTATGATTTTTTTTTAGGACCTTTTTATTATTTCCACACATTATCATGCATTTTTTTTTTGTTTTAAACACCTTTTAAACAATAGCAGAGTTCTGTTTCTTTGTTTTACTTCTGCAGTTCGGCGATCAGAGGCAGACGCTGCATTCGGCGCACTTCGAGGACCCTGCGGTGAATACTAAAATTCACTGAAGGGTCGGCGAACTGTAATCGCCGAAATGCGCCAAACGAGAAAGCACCAACATTCCTGTGAAATTTCGGTGCTTTCTGAATAACCCTTAGAATCAGGTCAGGGTGAGTGTGCTTTGAATTTGCAACATGGCGCCAGGCAAACATCAAAAGGCTAGGTTTCCAATAAATGCATACAAATGAACATATTAAATACTTAATATTACCTTTCCAAATGTATTTGTCGCTTTGTCTGAAATTTAATAGGCTTGTGCACCGATTTTTTTTCGGTTCGATTCGGTTCGATTTGTTCGGATGTTTAAACTTTTCGATTTGGCTCGTTTCGACCGATTGCTGTTTCGATTCGGTTCGGTTCGGATCGTTTTTCGTGTACAATTTTTTTTCCGAATATCGACCATTTTTCGTATTTTCGGGTCACTTTGCTCGTTTTTTGTATCGACTTTTTGGAAATTTCGGAAATTTTCGTTTTTTCGGAACGTCTGTTCTCCTCGTTTCAAAGTGTCTACGATAATTCTGGCGATTCTATCGTGTTTTTTTTTATTAAATAAAGATCCTTTTTTTCTTATGAATAATTGAATATACATTTCACAACTTTATTTAATCATATTAAAATGGTATGAAAGCCAAGGAACAAAAAAAATGAACAAAACGATTTAAAAAACGCTAAACTGACCCGAATGCCACAAGAAACAAGTGATATGCATTTACAAATACAAAATTTACAGAATCAGCGATATAACCGATAATAGTTAAATATACGATGTCCAGATTTACCGAAACGGAACCGAAATCACGAATGGAACCGAAATCATGAATAGAGCAAAAATAAATTTTGATTTGACACATTTCAAGTCCATTCGAAACATCCGAAAATTTTTCGTTTCGGCTCGGAAAACTTTTCGGATCTGCCATTTTCGGATCTAAAAATTTTCGGAAAATCGGCCGGATCCGAAAACACGAATCGGGAAATTTCGTGAAAATTCCGAAATTCCGAAAACCGAAACGCACATCCCTAAAATTTTACGTGTTATATTAGTTCGCTGTTCTGCGATAATAGATGCATGTGGAATTAATGAATCGGAGCAAGCTTTATTTAATTTCATTACAGCTGTTATTTTCTCCTAGGAGTTGACAACATTTATACTTTACATTAGTGCGGTTTGTTCAAATTATGCCAGCCTGTGTTTTTACTCCATTTTCAAGAAGTGTGCATTGCTAAAAAACTAAAACAAAACAGCATTTAATTTATTTTCTTATTTTTTTTTACTTTCTTTCGTGTTATTTTTGAATTTTTACAACATAACCGCACATGTCCATGACAGAAACTCAATGTTTAAAATGAGCTGAATATCTTTTATCTTACTGTTCCATACAAAAGAAGCTGAAGTTAATTAAAACACCATTAATTCGATCTATGGATGAGGGTTTTACTCGCCAGTGCCTCCAATTTGTCCTCAAGGCAGCAATACATCAACATGAATGTTTCATAATGCATCTACTATTTGTAGTTAACACATCTAAATCAAATTTTTTTTTAACTATAGCTGTAGATGATAAATCATACAGAAGCTGAAAAATTATAACAAGAAAAACTGTAATTGAATTTGATAATATGCGCTTTTTAGGGAAAAATACATAGGGTAAAACTGTTCATATTTCACAGAACAATTCCACTAGATCCATGAGCTTGTCTTCCATCGAAACCTATAAATGCTCCCAAAACTAGACATTCTGCCAAATTGGCGTCAGCTGCAAGGCAAGTTATTCCACAGGGCTGGCCTCTCCGCCTACACTGCCTCTGCTCTACAGGCCTACTTTAAAATTAACCCATTCAATAACAAGTTGTCTTCCATAAAACCACTGGCAGGACCCAGTGATTTTATGGAAAACTACTTTTCATTTCCCACATGTAAATATACACAAAGGCGTCCCACTGTATATGTTCCTTGTGCGTAAATCCTACGACACACATGGGGCTCCCTCTGCTGGCCAAAAGTGCTACTACATCGACATTATAGCTTGAGACCCGTGGTTCTGTGCAGGAAAAATGGATCGTATAGCTTTTCAAATAAATCCAACACATTGGCTGTGATGTCTCATGCATTGAAAAATTTATTTGGGGGGGGCATTATGGAGCCCATATGCAAACAACTTTAGTTTGCAATAAAGAAAATTCCTTTGCATTGCTGCAGAATCTCACCAAATCAATTATACTCATTGGGCCCTATTACAATCTTCGCGCAAACATTTGTGCCGGTGCAAAAACACATTAACGCAAGTGGTAAAACCCTTTGCGCTGAACGTCATATTACAATGTCAGCGCAACAAACGCTCGTTTATGTCTAACGCGGGTGAACCTGCGCAAACGCTGCGTGAGCTTACTGTACATCGTGCATCCTATACTTAACATTGTAAGCGCGAATACGTTTGTGCGCTGGTACGCGGCTGGTATTACAATCTATGCGCAGGAATTAACGCTGAGACGTTGTGCGCATAATTTTAGCAACTCCTAAAAGCTGGCGTTAATGGCAAACTTCTATCAACCTGGCCGAACCCAAATACACCAGCCCAAAAAAAAAAGGCAGCAAAGTATAGTTACACATTCTACTCATACCAAAGCAATAAAATTGAGAAGTTGTGTGTGTTTTTTTATTGCTGCAGCATATATGGGCAGATTGACTTTGATAGGCGCAAAAACTTAACATGAGACAATTGTGGTTCTTAATTCTGATTGGCTGAATCGCGTGAAAAAAACACTCTGCACACTGATTTCTGTGCGCAATGTTGCTGCGCGCGCATTTTTGCGCGTCCGTTTTACGCGCGTTATTTTTTGACGGATGAAGAAATGTGCAAGGATTGTAATACCAGCGTTGATTTACGCGCGTTAACGTTTAACGCTTCACGCAAAAATCCACGCGTTGCGCGAGCGTTTTAACGCGAAGATTGTAATATGGCCCATTATCGGGACAATTGAGGGTGCATTTAAAGATTAAGGTTACTCAATCTTAGTAGTGAAAGTGATAAAGTAGCCAGAATGCTTCATGATATCATGGCCAACTCACATAATGCCTCCCCAATTTACCACACATTTTGCAGGCAACAGATTTTGAAGCAGACACTACTCACATAGACATGGAGGGATAGAGATGGATGCTCTTCCCTATTTATATATCTTTTAATAATTTTTATATTTCTTTCCTCCAGGTTTTAAGCTTTGGAAAATTCCAGGAACGTGCTGGTTTCTATTACACAGATACACAGACCATGCAGCACCCTGTGCTATGTCATTATTTCAGAATAAAGCTTTCAAAAGAAAAATAAATTTAAAAAACGATCAATACAATACAGAGTAAATGGTTAGGCTGTTTCTGATGGTTGGGCTACTGTAAAAGCTGCATGAAACATATACTTCACATGAAAAATACAGCTGAAAGTATTAATTGCGAATGAAAATTTAAGCCAAACTTTGGCAAATAGTAAGATCACTTGTTAACCCTTTCATTACCGAGTTTGATATATTTCGGGCTTCAAAGGCGCCATCCGATCCCGAGATCAAGATATCTCGATCTCCAGCTCTGAAGGACAAAAGCAGATGAAATTAATTTGCTACCAACTAATTCCGTTTGCTTTTGGGCTGCAGAAGCTGCCCCCAAAGTTTTAGCCCTGTGGGCATAATGCCCAAAGATCTAAAACCGTGTAAAATCAGCTGAAGAATGCCCTGACATCAGACATTCAGCAGCCAATGCAGGGAACATTAGCTGCGATGGTAACGGATAGGGATGTGCGTTTCGGGTTTCGGAATTTCGGAATTTTCATGAAATTTCCCGATTCGGGTCTTTCGAAATTTTTTAGATCCGAAAAAGTCGAATCCGAACTGTTTTCCGAGCCGAATCGAAATTTTTTCGGAATTTCGAATGGACTTGAAATGTGTCAAATCGAAATCTATTGCTTTGAAACGAGAACAGACTTTCCGAAAAAACTAAAAATTTACCAAATCGAAAAATTTTCGGAATTTTCGAATGGACTTGAAATGTGTCAAATCGAAATCTATTGCTTTGAAACGAGAACAGACTTTCCGAAAAAACGAAAAATTTGCCAAATCGAAAATATTTCGGAATTTTCGAATGGACTTGAAATGTGTCAAATCGAAATTTATTTTCACTCTATTCATGATTTCAGTTCCATTCGGGATTTCGGTTCCATTTCGGTAAGTCTGGACATCGTATATTTAACTAGTATCGGTTATATCGCTGATTCTGTAATTTTTTTTATTGTTTCCAATGATCCGATAAGAATTTTCGTATTTGGGTCAGATCCGATTCGTCCGCGGGTCGCGCATGCGCGCGCGCGCGGATGTCGTAACTTTATTGAGCCAGTTTTATTGACAACTTTTTGAACAAAATATTGTTTTTATTATTCATCATAATGGCCGCTGAAAGAGAGGAGTGCCGTACAAGCACCTCATCATCTCATGATGAACCACCGGCACCCAGGAAGAAACGGGCCCCCAATATGGCGTTTGAAGAGATGTTGGAGCTGGTACGCATCTTTGATAGCAAAGATTATGATTGCAGTAAGGGCCCTTACCGCAGGAAGTCTAACGCCAGGAAGGATCGTATCTTAGAGAAGCTACGCACCACAATTTTGGAGTTATTCGGGAAGGACAGGACAAAGGACCAGCTCAGGAAACGCTGGTCTGATTTGAAAGTACGTGAGCAGGAGCAGCTGAGGCGCATCCGCCGCGTCATAGCGAAACGTAAGTGTCATGTTATATTGTAAAGCGCTGCGCAAACTGTTGGTGCTATATAAATCCTGTATAATAATAATAATGTGCTTGCATGTGCTAATGTGCACAGAAATACGTTTATTTATCTAGTCCTTTTTTCATGCAATGTGATTGTGTATAGCTTTGCGTTTTCACGACTCGTCATACATGCATTTTTGCCATAGCTCTTCCTTTTTGTGATTTTACGTATTCATGAAAATTGTGATATTTGATGTATGTAGATGAAATTACAATGCTGGATTTCTTTTGGCACTGTGTGTATAGTCTGTAGTGTGCTGGGGGGGAGGTTGTTGTGACTGAGTGATGCATACGAGATGACCCGCAGCTTGCCCAATATTGGCTCCCACCTGCGCATCAACAAAAATCTCTGCGTCTCTGCTAAGTGATAGGATGGGACATGTAGTTCTTCTGAAAGTGCATCCAAACAGAGCTGTGTTCAATACAGCCTCAGCAGCTGCTGCAGCAGTGTCATTGAATGCTTTAGATGCAAATTTCAAAACAAAATGGTGGATTTCTGTTGTTGTTTCTGCAATATCCAGTTTTATTCACAGAAACTGAAAGTGAAACTGAGGCTGAGGCATCTATAAAATAACTAAAAGCAGCCACACAATGCGTTTTGTACGCACACAACACAAATAATAGTTTTTATTGAATAAACGTAATGTTTACTTCTGAAAAAAATATATAAATGAACGGTAATATATGTCTGTGCAGAGGAAATAAATAAATATTTTGTGACTTTAGAACTATGAGATGGGAGTAGTGGGGGGTCAAGCTGGTAGTGGGTAGTGGAGGGGTGTCGCAATACTGTCGGCAATATAGTGTATAGATATACCATTTTTTCCAGTCTGCATTATTTACGTGTTATATTTTTTTGATTTGGCAGAAGACAGGAAGAAGGCCGCAGAATCTGCCCGGGCAGGGACCAGTGCCCCAGTGGAGGAGGAGGAGGAGCCACGGGCATCCACCAGCGCTGGTATATACTGTTTTATTTTGCAACGACTTTTGGTCAAAAACAGAAACATTTTTTGTTTACTGTATTTTAATTTAATTTTTTTATGTATAGCACAAGAGGAGCAGGAGAAGGAGCAGGAGGAAGAGGAGGATGGCGATGATGGAGAGAGGGAGCCGGTGCAGCAGAAGGCCGCCAGTCCAGGTTTTTTTTTTTTACTGTTGTATTTTGTATCGACTTTTGTTCAAAAATAAATCAGTTTTGTTGTTTACTGTATTTTTTATTTCTTTAATTTCATACATATAGCACTGGATATGCTGACGGTGGTGGTGGGGGAGGAGTCAGAGGAGTCGGAGCCTCAGGAGGCCGCCGCCAGCTCTGGTATATACTACTGTTATATTTTTTCAAGACTTTCAGTCAAAAATAGAAACCTGCTTTACTTACTGTATTTTCCTTCTTTCATTTATTGGATATATAGAAGGAGAAGCCAGACGCCGACGGGAGGCGATCGGCGAGCTTCGCCTGGCAGCTACCGCCATCAACTCCCTACAGGAACTGCTCCAGGAACTGCGGGAGCACATAACCAATGCCGCAGACCTCCTGGAGCAGCAGTGAGACCAGTGGCAGCCTCCTCCAGAATGTGCCTCAGCTGCTCCTGCTCGCGTGCCTTGAGGTCGGACCAGCGTTTTCAGAGATGGTCCTTCGTCCAGTCCTTCCCGAACAGCTCCAGGATGGTGGTGCGTAGCTTTTCAAGGATACGATCCTTGCGGGTGTTATTCTTCCTGCCGTAAGGGCCCTTACAGCAATCGTAATCTTTGCAATCCAAGATGCGGACCAGCTCCAACATCTCCTCAAATGCCAGTAACTTGTTGGGCAGTTTGCCATCCTTGGCATGTTCCCTTCCCTATGTTCATATGTTGTAAATAAATTTTCAATTTTTTCACTATTTTCCTGTTTGTGTGCGTTGCTTTTCCTTACTTAATAAGTTAATATGTATTGCTTGGTTTCCACACTGTTAAAATTATATGTACATAAATGTATTGACATTTCTATGGACCCTTTGTCATAAATTTGTCAACATATTTGTGGCCATGAATGTGACTGTGCAC
Organism: Leptobrachium leishanense; assembly: GCA_009667805.1. Classification (NCBI taxonomy): domain Eukaryota; kingdom Metazoa; phylum Chordata; class Amphibia; order Anura; family Megophryidae; genus Leptobrachium; species Leptobrachium leishanense. The sequence goes on along the minus strand of CM019071.1, from coordinate 23,813,403 downwards.
ATTCTACACTTCCTGCCTGGCCAAAAAATGTCACACACTAACACAACCTTGTTGTACGGCCTTGAGATTTGATTACCGACGTGGCCTGGTTTTTTGTTAAGCTTAGGCGATGTCACAACAACACGGATTTTTGTCCACAGTCACATTCATTGTATAACCAAGAATTTATCAAAAAATATTGATGGCAGCACTGCGTGAAGTCTTCTCCGACACAACTCAAAGATCCTTAGTGCGGCTCAGGTCTAGTTTATTTGTCCCTGTTTGCAGCTTCACACAACACCTCCTCCCAGCTATGAGCTCTCTCTCTCCCACCGCTGCCCGCTAAGACGCTGCCCACCAACATGGTCACGTCTTTGCAGGAAGACAACAGCGTGGGGGAACAGCAGCTGCTGACAGTCCCAAGACCTCGTCACAATGACGTCAGTTTTGGAGTTAACCCCTAACTGTGACCAATGGTGGAGATAGGGGGTTCATTGGAACCCCTATCTCCCGATCCGCGGCAGCTATCGGTTGGTTAATGTTTGGTATCTTTGGATCGACCAGAGCATGGCCTTTCCAACAATACCAAACATGACAATGTTAAAAATTTAAAAAAAATTAAATAAAAAAAAAAAAAATACAGGTTTTTTGTTTTGTTTTGTTAATGCAGCAATATTGTTGCCATTTCAATTATAATCTGAACAATGATGCTGCACTAAGGATTTTTGTATGGGGTGCGTTTGTTAAAAATAGTGTAATTGTCACCCAAAAAAATATAACAAGTCCCCTTTTCAATTTTTTTTAACAAACGCAACTCATAAAATATAACCGCAAACACTCGCATGTTAAAATGTGAAGAAAACACTTTACACCTTGTAAAACAAACATTGAAAATTCTAATTTTATTGCATTTTTTGTTATAATATACAGACAGGACATGACTCATACATATGATAATGATATATTATGAATCATCTGCCGAGTCTGCCGGAAAGAACGATATATAACATGTCTGGGTCATATTATAAAAGAAGGCTTCAAAACGCGTTTAAACAAGAGGAGCGAAACTGTTAAAAATTAGCTCAGCAGCAGACCGCAGTGCCGCACACAGGCGTGAAGGGAAGCCGTGAAATGCCTCAGCAGCGAAAGGGTTAATTTATATTTTTGTCTGTTTTAAATCATTTTATTTTATTATTTTTTTTCATTTCAGATCATTTTGATCAACTATTTTTCCGTTTTAAAACATTTTTGTTCTGGTTTTTATTTTTAAAGTCAGACCATTCGGGTCAGTTTACCGTTTTTTAACCACTTGAATGCTAAGGACGCGCTCAGCGCGTCCTCAGCATTCCCGCTGGTATGCGGAGGACGCGCTGAGCGCGTCCTCGCATTGGGGTCAGCGTTCGGCCGGGTTCCGGCCGATCGCTGGCCCCTCCGGTGCGGGCTGACATCCTGGATGTCAGCCCGGCATCCGGAGCAGTGGCCGCCATTATTAGGTGTCATCGCGCCCCCGCGATGACACCTAATTCAGGCGCCCCCCCCGCATGTGCGGAGGAGGCGCCTGAAAGGGAGTGGGGGGAGGTCCTTCGGACCTCTCTCCCTCCCGATCGGCGGCTCACAGGGACTTAACCCAGGCATCATTTGGAAGGGCACAGCCTGCCCTTCCAAATGATGCCTGGCATTAACCCCTGGGGAGCTGGATCGCAAATCGGCGCTGAAAAGCGCCGATTTGCGATCCTTCCCGGGAGCTGGCCGACATCTTGGATGTCGGCCAAGCTTCCGGGAACTCCCCCAGAGGACTGGCGTCATCGTGCGCAGCACGATGACGCCAGTCCTAGCATTAACCCCTAACTGCCACGAACTGTGGAGATAGGGAGTTCCAATGAACTCCCTATCTCCCGATCCGTGGCAGTTAGGGGTTAAATTTTGATATCGTTGGATCGGCCAGAGCATGGCCGTTCCAACGATACCAAACATGAAAGTAAAAAAAATTGTAAAAAAAAAAAAAAAAAGAAAAATAAAAATAAAAAAAATTAAAAACAAAATTAAAAAAAAAAAAAATAAACACTTTTTTTTTATTTTTTTTGGTTTGTTAATGCAGCAATATTGTTCCCATTTCAATTATAATGTGAACAATGATGCTGCATTAACGATTTTTGTATGCGGTGCGTTTGTTAAAAATGGTGTCATTTTCCCCAAAAAAAAATGTAACGAGACCCCATCTCTAATTTTTTTAACAAGCGCACCCCATACAAAATATAACCGCAATTGCTCGCATGTTAAAATGTGGAAAAAAACACTTTACACGCTGTAAATTATTGAAAATACATATTTTATTGCATTTTTTGTTATAATATACAAACATGACATAACGTATACATATAATAATGACATATTATGAATCTACCGAGTCTGACGGAAAGAACGATATATAATATGTCGATGTCATATACTAAAATAAGCCTTCAAAACAGGTTTAAACATGATGCGCAAAACAGGTAAAAAATGACCTCAGCACAGGGGCGGGAAAAGCCTCAGCAGCGAAAGGGTTAAATCGTTTTGTTCTTTTTTTTTTGTTCCTTGGCTTTCATACCATTTTTTTAATGTGATTAAATAAATAAAGTTGTGAAATGTATATTCATAAGAAAAAAAGGATCTTTATTTAATAAAAAAAAAAAACACGATAGAATCGCCAGAATTATCTTATCGACAGAATGAATTATCGGATCCGAAAAACAAACCAAAAATTTATTATAAAAAAATATATAAAGTATAAAAAAGTAAACCATAGTAGTTTACATCAAAACGAATAGAGTTAGACACTTTGAAACGAGGAGAACAGACGTTCCGAAAAAAAAGAAAATTTCCGAAATCACGAAAAGTCGATACAAAAACGAGCAAAGTGACCCGAAAATACGAAAAATGGTCGATATTCCAAAAAAATGTACACAATCGAAAATTTTAAACATCAGAACAAATCGAACCGAATCGAACCGAAAAAAAGATCGGTGCACAAGCCTATTAATATCTGACATCCCGATGTGAAACATCAGGACTTTTGCATTAGATTTCGACCATTTTTATTTTTTTAACTTCTGGATAGTCGAAAATCGAAATCTATCCAAAAAGTACCAATGTTTCACATCATTCTGAACTTTGTTTGGATAGAGTAAGTCCGTGGGCGTGCGGCCGTTAAATGTATATACCAGTGGCGTCGTAACATGGGGGCGGGGGTGCGGCCAGCACCAGGTGACACCCGCCTTTAGGGTGACACCGTCACCCTAAGGGCGGGTGTCTCACCCTCCGCCGCGTTTTTCGCTCCCTGCGAGCGTCTGAAGCACGCAGCTTCGGCGCTCGCCTGGAGGAAACACGTCACCAGCCAATCGCAGCTGGTCACGTGGCTCCCCCTGGCGAGCGCCCAAGCTCCGCGCCGCCGGACGCTCTGAGGGAGCGAAAAAGGCGGCGGAGGTGAGCTGGGGCCATTATCATGAGGTGCTGGGGCATTCCATGTGCTGGGGCAAATCCATGAGGAGCTGGGGCATATCCATGAGGAGCTGGGGCATTCCATGTGCAGGGGCATATCCAGGAGGAGCTGGGGCATATCCACGAGGAGCTGGGGCAAATCCATGTGTGAGCTGGGGCATATCCACGAGGAGCTGGGGTAAATCCATGTGTGAGCTGGGGCATATCCACGAGGAGCTGGGGCATGTCCACGAGGAGCTGGGGCATGTCCACGAGGAGCTGGGGCATGTCCACGAGGAGCTGGGGCATATCCACGAGGTGCTGGGGCAATATCCATGAGGAGCTGGGGCAATATCCATGAGGAGCTGGGGCATATCCATGAGGATGTCGGATGTCGGCCAAGCTTCCGGGAACTCCCCCTGAGGACTGGCGTCATCGTGCATAGCACGATGACGCCAGTCCTGGAGTTAACCCCTAGCTGCCACCAATGGTGGAGATAGGGGGTTCCAAAATGAACCCCCTATCTCCCGATCCGTGGCAGCTAGGGGTTAAAGTTTGGTATTGTTGGATCGGCCAGAGCATGGCCGTTCCAACGATACCAAACACGAATGTGAAAAACGTTTGTAAAAAAATTAAAAATAAAAAAATATTTAAAAAAATTTATAAAAAAAAATAAACAATTTTTTTTTCTTTTTTTTGGTTTGTTAATGCAGCAATATTGTTCCCATTTCAATTATAATGTGAACAATGATGCTGCACTAACGATTTTTGTATGCGGTGCGTTTGTTAAAAATTTTGTAATTTTCCCCAAAAAAAATTGTAACGAGACCCCATCTCTAATTTTTTTAACAAGCGCACCCCATACAAAATATAACCGCAATTGCTCGCATGTTAAAATGTGAAAAAAAAACACTTTACACGTTGTAAATTATTGAAAAATCATATTTTATTGCATTTTTTGTTATAATATACAGATATGACATAACGTATACATATAATAATGACATATTATGAATCTGCCAAGTCTGACGGAAAGAACGATATATAATATGTCTGGGTAATATACTAAAATAAGGCTTCAAAACACGTTTAAACATGATGAGCAAAACCGGTAAAAATGAGCTCAGCACAGAGGTGGGAAAAGCCTCAGCAGCGAAAGGGTTAATTAAAAAAACACGATAGAATCGCCAGAATTATCGTATCGACATAATGAATTATTGGATCCGAAAAACAAACCAAAAATTTATTATAAAAAATATATAAAGTAGTATTAAAAAAGTAAACCATAGTAGTTTTCATCAAAACGAATAGAGTTAGACAGCTTTGAAACGAGAACAGACGTTCCGAAAAAATGAAAAGTTCCGAAAAACGAAAAATTGGCGATATGCCGAAAACATGTACAATTCCGAAAAACGAAAAGTTCCGAAAAAAAGAAAAATGGGCGATATGCCGAAAACCATGTACAATTCCGAAAAACGAAAATTTCCGAAATAACGAAAAGTCGATACAGAAACCTAGTAAAGTGACCCGAAAATACGAAAAATGGTCGATATTCCGAAAAATAAATGTACCCGAAAACCGAATCGAGCCGAACCGAATCGAAACAGAAAGCAGTCGAAACGAGCCGAATCGAAAAGTTTGAAAAATCGAATCGAATCGAATCGAAAAAAAAATCGGTGCACATCCCTAGTAACGGATGTAACTCAATTTGGAAGCACATGGTGCCATCTACTGGCCAAATATGTAATTACAGGAAGAAATACACTGGGAATATGCCAAATATTTCTTACTGTACAATTAAATAAAAACGATTTTTTTAAAAAAAAAAACAGAAAAACACTGGTTCCTGACGATGGTTTTTTGGAAAATCACTTGGTAGTGAAGGGGTTAAGATCATTTTCAGGCAAAATGCAATTAAACACACACTAATCGACTGATTCTGTAGAAAACAATAGTCTCTGTGTGGCTTTTTAGCACATCTCTATTTGCATTTTTATCAGAGTACATCCAGTTCCTCTGTAGTTTTTTCTTCTCCTTTTTATAGTAACGTCAACATTTCTCTTTAAAATGAATATAAGCCAGCAATAAGGTTCCATGGAAAGTAAGCGAGAAAACAAAATCACGGATATGGAAAATATATTTTAAGCAATGGGTAGTACCCAAAATTCCCTTTAATCATAATATTCTAAGGAAATTTGCCATGGGTGTCTGTCAGATTTTCTTTTCCCCATTTCTGTTCAGTAAATCAGTTATACATAGAAACATAGAAACATAGAAAAATGTCGGAAGATAAGAACCTTTCGGCCCATCTAGTCTGCCCAATTACATGGATACTTTACCTGGATTTATCTTTTGTTTAGGATAGCCTTATGCCTATCCCATGCTTGCTTAAACGGCAGCGCTACAGCCATGCATCCACTTTATGTAAGCATAGAAGTGTATTTACTGGAAACAGTCGAAACCTGATACAAATACACTACAGCAGCCTCTGCAATCTGATACACATGGAATGGCTCTGTTTAGTATCTCTAGCAATAACACTTCTAAGCAAATGAAGTGGCACGCTAATATGTTATTCCAATTTCATTTTCTATTCTTGTAACAAATGCAATAAAGATCCTGTGGGCTCTATTTCACGTCTGCCGCAAAAAGGGAACGACAAGTAAACAAATTTGCGCCAGCAGATTTTACTTACCGTCTCCCTTTTACAGTCAGGGTTATTCAAAGAGAATCGAAAAGCCACCGCACGTTCGGTGACTTTTCGTTCTCTTCAATTCGGTTCCCATTTCGGCGATCCTGCGGTATATTCAGCAAGCACCACAGGGCAGCCGAAATGCATGGAAAAGTCGCCGCAAACCCACCGAAATTTCACCGCAAACGAGGGCGAACGCACACTGAAACCCGCAAAAACATCTGGATTAATACGCCGAAAACGCCGGAAAAACCCGAGCAGGAGCTGATCACAGTGCAGAGCAGCCGCCGGAAAAAGCCGACACCGCAGACGAATGGAGTGAATAAATTAAAAAAACAGTCCGCTTGAATGTTTGAAAAGTGAAACGCTGTTTGCAAAGAAACTACTGAACGAAAATGTCTGAAATTGACATATGAGGTCCAATGAATGATAATAAAAAGGGCTGTTACAGAAAAAATAAGTCAAGTTAAATTTTTTTAAAAAAACAAATCGGATTTTTTTTTAATAAAGAGTCTTTTTACTGCAGAGTATTATAATGAATGGTTTATTAGATATTGAATTAAAACGGGAATATTTTTAACATTGAAGCCTATGGGATTCGCCTGAATAAACTTGCCAAATTAAACCACCGAATGGCAGGGCATTTCGGGAACCTTTCACTGCTGGTTTGTGTTCTCTGAATAGACGAAGCATTGCTTCTCTATGGGGATTTCACTGCCCTCGAACAGGCACCGAACAGGCACCGTATGTGCAGGCAATTCTCCAAGGTTTGGCAAATTGCCTGCTCTCTGAATAGCCGAATGGCCAGGAAAGGTAACCGTACGCTGAATTTCAGCGTTCGGTTCCCTTTCGGCAGCCATTCGGATCTCTTTGAATAACCCTGAGTAACTATTTCAGGCAAGCAATGCGTTAGGAAGCGAAGGTGCAGTCTGAACCCAGAAGAGTCACCGCCGCAGGTATCCTCTCCTAAAAGTCCATAAGACTCCATTATGCCCAGCAGATCCCAGCCGTGAGATCTGTGCAAAATAATTCAAACTCGCGAGTTTGCTCCGGGAACTATTTGTTCCCAGTTTCATTCTGCTCTCGAAGAAAGTACATGTTGGATCTTGTCGTCATCTCAACCGTAGGATGAGAGGAGAGTAAGGTGGTTTTTTTTATTGTATAATAGAGTATGTTAAGTAATTCTGCAAATGCAAAAACACTTAACCCCAGCTTTTAGGAGATGTTGCTACTTAGAGAAATCCTGGTTCCAGGTGAGAAGAACAAGCTACAAGCAGAATGATGGGAAATTCCCCACAGTTCAGTCCCTTTCTTCTCTCGGGGGGTAAGCGAAAGCTACACACGTCCAATCATTGTGCTTTTGTACTGCAGCCGGAGAACGGGGTGAGCTATCCTTCAGAGTATTTGAGTTTTTAGTAACTCCACTCCAGCGACCAGGGTACTTCATTTTCTTGTTATATTAGTCCAGAAAGTGGGGCAAGAGGGAACTCGGCCCAAACACAGAGGCATTGGGGAGGGCATGTTTCCACTGCATGATCAGGCCTTTCCAAAGATGTCAAATATCTTATATAATAAATAAATAATAGATGTCACGAATTGGGAGATAAGGGGATCCAAAGGATCCCCCTATCTCTACATGGCAGTTAGAGGGTTAACTGGCCCACTGACATCCTCACACATATGGTGAGGTTGTCACTGTCAGTGGTTGGGGGGGACCTGGAGGCTTGGCTGACATCCAAGATGTCAGCCCCCCTCCAGGTTCGAATCACATTTTGGCGCCGATTAGTGCCGAATCGTGATCCGGCAGCGAAACCGTTAATGCACCGCTGAAAAGGGGAGACTCTCCCCTTTCCAGCGGTGCAACTTGCATCTCTCTAGCTTCAATGGTTGGGGAAATAGAGGGCTCCAAAGGAGCCCACCCTCCCCTCCATTGATTTCAATGGGGGCACCTGCTGATGACGTCACCACGCAGCGTGGTGACGTCATCGAGCTCGCCGGCCCATGTAAATCACATGGGCAGGCTTCCTCCCTGCCAGATCTGTGAGGGATCCAGCGAGGGAGGTAAGTATCGGGAGGGAGGGGGGTTAGGCGCCGCTGACGTACTATGTACATCCACGGGTCTAACGGGAGACCCGTGGGCAGGACGTACATAGTACGTCAGCGATCCTTAAGGGGTTAAGTCCCTATACAGACCTTTGTTTATTTCCCTTGACCTTTCTCTGAGCTTTAACGCCTGCTATGTATTATTAATCTCTCTCTGGTTTTTTGACTTCTGGCTTGTATGAGTACGTTGTTTGCTTCTAACCTTGGCCTGTACAACTAACCTCCCTGGTCCATGACTCTGGCTTTTCCTGTGTTCACCTATTAGTTAACTATTTACTGGCTACGCTAAAGACTGGAAGCTCAGGTTGTGACATGTTCTGCGAGTTGGAATCAGGGATTCGTGACATGACTACACATTTTGTTTACTATATAAATATACTGTGCTCTGCAGAGCTAACATCACTGCTCTATAACTGTGGAGACTGGAGACACAGGTTTCAATCCCGGCAAGAGCACCTCTCCAGTAAGTGTCCTTGGGCAAGACACCTAACGGTACATACTTGCCACCCAGGACATACTTGAAAACGAGAGAAATCTCAATGTATCCTTCCCGGTAAAATACTTACTCCAAAAAAAAAACATTCTCTCAGCTGATGTTTGGGGGATCCAAACCTGCTATACCTGCTTTAATCAAAATAGCATTCTCTATCATGAAAGGGAGCTGACATGGCGGGGAGACCCTGCTTTGGTCCAGAGCTCCTTCATAAATCGATGAAAAGCAGATAGATGAGAGACACACAGGGTTATTCAGAGCCGAACTGGCCCGGGAATTGCACCGAACAGTGAATTTCCCCATATGGTGCAATTTCATGGCCATTCGGCAAGCTGGTAATTCACAAAATATTGGCAAATTGCCAACGAAATACAGTGCTGTTCGGCGGCAGTGAAACTCCCATAAAGAAGCAATGCTTAATCTATTCAGAGAACACCGAAAAGCAGAGAAATGTCAGTGAAATGCCTTGATGTTCGGTGGTTTCATTCGGCAGGTTTATTCAGGCGAATCCCATAGGTTTCAATGTTAAAAATATTACCGTTTTTATTGAACAGTTATTAACCCCTTAAGGACGGGAGTAATTTTACAACTTCGGCGCTGTTTCGGAAGTAGAGGTTCGCTGAGCTCATTTTGACCGTTTTTAAGTCACGTATTATTATACCACCCAGACAAATTATATATCGTTCTTTCCGGCAGACTCGGCAGATTAATAATATATCATTATTATATGTATAGGTCATGCCCTGCCAAAATGCTATAACAAAAAATGTAAAAAAAAGTAAATAAATGTGAATTTTCAATAAAATTTCAATCTTCCACAGTGTGTAAAGTGTTTTTTTTTTTTTTTTAATTTTATTATCCGAGGCTCTGCGGTCATATGTTATAGGGTAGATTTGTTAAAAAACTTAGAACGTGGAACCCATTTTTTTTTTTTTTTTGGGGAGAAATTGCGTGATTTTAGCTAAACCCCCCCAAAAAAAATCATTAGTGAAGCATCATTGTTCACATTATAATTGAAATGTGAACAATAGTGCTGCATTAAAAAAACAAAAAACACGTATTTTTTTTTTATTTAATTTATTATTTTTTTATTTTTACTTTTTTTTAACTTTTATTTTACATATAACATGGTCATGTTTGATATCATTGGAAAGGCCATGCTCTGGCCTTTCCAGAAATATCAGACATGACCCCCTAGCTGCCACCGATCAGGAGATAGGGGGGGTTCTTTGAACCCCTTTATCTCCTCTAAGGGATTTCCATAGGAAATCCCTTTGCAGCTAGGGGGTTCCCAGGTGAACTGACATCATCGCGCATGGCGCGATGAGTCAGTTGAGCGGGGGGTGACCCAGAGGTGGGGGCTGCCATCCAAGATGGCGGCCCCCACCGGAAATAGGCCGCGATCGGGCACAAATTAGTGCCCGGTCGCGACCTGGCAACTAAGGGGTTAACCACCCATACATCGCTGGAAAGGTCCAGGCTGTGACCCTTCCAGCGATGCTGGCCACAGCCACCTGGTCCCCGGCGATGGGGAGATAGAGGGATCCAAAGGATCCCCCCTCCCCTTCAGGCGCTTCCCCCTGCTCCGGCAAGGGGGGGACGCCTGAAACTGACGTCATCGCGCCCCCGGCGTGATGACGTCAGTGCGCCGGAGGAGGAACCCCTGCCGATCTGACTCCGTGGGACTCAGATCAGCGAGGGAGCCGCCGGAGGAGGTGAGTATCTCCCGGGGGGACTGAAAACACTGAGGACGTACATTTACGTCCTGCGGCGCCAAAGCCCGCCTAATGCAGGGCGTAAATATACGTCCTGCGGCGTTAAGGGGTTAAACCGTTTATTCTTTTAATTGGCAACAAAAATTCTCTTTATTTATTGGATTTTTAGGCATTTTTCAGCAACTTTATTTTTAATAGCGTTTTTTTTCTGTAACAGATCTTTTTATTATTATTCATAGGACCTTACAGGTAATTTTCAGGCAAACAGCTTTTAAAATCTCAGTGCTTTTTGAATAACCCTGATACTGCAGATGGTTAGAAAGACAGAGAGATGCAGACACTTTGAAGACCCCCGACAAAAAACTACAAGAGAGGAAGTCATTTTACCAGCAGGGTTATACAGAGAGAGGTGAAAACCAGGAGAATGACTGGAGAATTGAAAATTCTAGGTCAAAATAGCAGATTTGGAAAGTGAGATGAATGGGAGAATTTTTCTGGTTTGGCTATTTTGACCTAGAATTTTCACTTCTCCAGTCATTCTCCTGGTTTTCACCTCTCTCTGAATAACCCCCTAGGTCTTCAAAAACTCAGAACCCACAGCTTTGTCTTGCCAACTGTGCTTTTCATTGTTTAATGGCTCATTGGAAAACAGGGAAAAAAGTGTTTGCCCATGTCTTCATTGTCCTCATCAAATGCATTGCTCGTCCTTAGCGTCTAAGAATAAATAAGTTCTAATTTCTTGGCCATGTGCATTAATATTTATAGTGTGAGCTGTACCTCTGTTTGTTCGATACATCTGTCTCGAAAGATAAGATGTTTAATAATTATCGACACAAGTGCCGGGCCACTTATTTGCCGTGTAGCAGAAGAAACATCTACTCTCACCTTTCTAGCTATAAAGTATTTCCGAAGGCTCCTATAACAATGTTCTGTATCGCTCATTGATGACTCTGCTGCCTGTTAAAGGGATTAAACTAACTCGTGTTTTCCATAATGAGTGAGGTTATGTCTTCAATTTATTTAAAGAGAACATTGGAAAATTAAAACTGCGCCGTCGGCTCAGACTGGAAATCAGCCGCTGCATAAGAGCAACGCACAAAACCAAAAATGATCTCAGTATCCGCACAACGTACACAGCAACAAGTACAAACAGGAATGCGCCACGTTTTGCTGTATAATCTAGCTTTTCTGTGATTGCCTGCTCCAAGCAATCTAATCCACGCACATGCGACTGTCGCAGGTGTCTCTGTGAGTCTTTCCATGCAAACGATTCATCTGAATATAACCTGCGGTGATTTAATGTAACCAGATCCCGAGTCAGATGTAACACGTGCAGAGAAGAATAATACGACCACATGATTCATGATCTGACGCTGATTGAATCAATCCCGAAAATCCGACTACATTTCTAAGAAAAGTGCTTTCGCGGAAGCTCTCTAAATCTTTCCTAGATCCTCCAGCATTAAAAAGTAATTATTGTCAATCCTGACGGACGGAGAGCTTTTTGCAACCTTTCTAAATGCGCGGAGTTCTCATTAGGTTTCCAAACCATTTACCTAATTCACTGGGTCCATTATGACCACACTTTGCTCGCTCGTTTCCTGAGAAATGAGGACTCGGTTCATTAGAAAGTAAAATGGGGCAAATTTACAAGCGATTTACCAAAATCTAGACAAAAAAAACCAATTAGCTGGATAGAGTGGGATGAGATGTGTGGTAGACTGGCCTAGGAAACATAAATAAGGACAAACTATCCACCACGCATCCCATCAGGATGAAATCAAATAAACAAATCCTGGTTGACCCGCACTATAATTTTAAGTCGTTCATTTTTAGTTCAGTAGTTGGGAGGGAGCCTCGGTCAACACGGAGATCTCGAAACGGTTTGGGACCAAAAAACAGTTCTTTGCTTCAAAATAAATGATTAGGAAGAGCAACTTCCTCTACATTATACCCAATACAGAGGGAGAAGATGTGACAGCCAGGGACGCATGTGATCTTTGTCAACCAACCAACTCCTAGCACTATGACCACTTCTAAGAGTTGTACATTAGTATAGCCTTAACAAGAGATTGCACAAAATGATACATAAACATGCAAGCTGAATGTTGGAGCTTTTAGCCATTATACAGGATAGAGATAGTTATTATCTAATAGATATGTGGATAAATATTGATTACATATTGAATAGATTTAGCTGATTGATATAAATTAAATATTTTTTATTAAAACAGATTATGTTGATTAGAAAAATGGAGACATAGTGGACGGATTGATATGGATTGGATGGATGTATAGATATTGATTTTATATTGAATAAACGTAAAAAGATATTGATTGGACGGATTAGTCAGTTAGAAAGTTTGATAGATATTGATTAGATGTATATTCGATCGATGGATATTGATTAGATATCTGGAGAAATAATGATTAGATAGATATGAGATTACAGAAAAGGATACATAAACACGTTAGCTGAAGCTGGCACACTTATCCATTATACTGTATAGATAGATTATCAGGTCTATTCAAAGAAAGGAGAATTGGCAGGAGAAGATAACAATCTAGACCAAATAGCCGATTTGGAAAGAGAAAAATTAGCAAATTTTTCTGGTTTGGCTATTTTGACCTAGAATTTTCACTTCTCCAGTCATTATTATTATTTTATTACTATACTTTATTTATAAAGCGCCATCATATTCCGCAGCGCTGAACAATGGGTATGATACAGACAGGGTTACAATACATTGAACAACATTTGATAAACTGATACATGAGGAAACGAGGGCCCTATTCCCGTGGGAACTCACAATCTAGAAGGGTTGGGGGTGGAAACAAGAGAAGAGGACTGCAATGTGAGAGTGATGGACTGGTTGAGGCAGTGATGTGTATTAGTAAGTTGGGTGGCAGACTTCCCCGTATGGGAATGTCTTATACGAGAGGGAGAGATGAAAATAGTGGAGGGGTTGGTGGTACAGAGGCAGGAGTTCCATTTTAGGATGAATGCAGAGTAAAAGAGTAGAAGAGACAGGAGCGCATTGTGCAGCAGTATGTGGACCTTGCAGTTCCAATTCCAGCAGGGGGAGGGGGAGCTGGTGGCCAGAAAACCACTGCAGAGCTTGCATGGTGGAGACCAGAAGCCTGGGATTAGTAAGAGTAATTAGAGAGAAGTGGAGACAGCTGGAAAGGATGCCTGAATTAGAGGTCGGGCCTGGGTGGGGGGGTGGAGGTGGATGGGGAGGGAGGGTGGGACTGATCAGTGTGAAAATGAAACTTTTGCTGTGTGCTTCTGTGTGAAAAGGAAATTAATTCAGGTAAGTATTTAGGTGTCAGAGGCCTTTGTAATGGGGGGGGGCACTAGTGAAAGACTATCTACATATTCTATCTAAAAATGTGGCAATTTGGAGGATAATCAGCCAGAAATGAATACATGCAAACACAAAAAACAATAGCGATGATACAATATTGCAGAATGTGATGGTGGCCATCGTGTTGAGCTCTGAATATCTGGCTTGCGATTACAGAGATCTTCCTTGCAGACTGATCAGTGTGAAAATGAAACTTTTGCAGTGTGTTTCTGGCTTGTGATTGCAAAGATCTTCCTTGCAGACTGATCGGTGTGAAAATGATCAGTCATTCTCCTGAGTTTCACCTTTCTTTGAATAGACCTGATGGATTAGATGGATAGATATGAAGTTAGATAGGATAGATATAAGTATATAGATATGGCTTAGATGGATATTGATTAGATATATGGATAAATATTAATTGGATAGACTTTAACTAAATAAGCATGGATTAGAAAAATAGATACAAGTTAAATTGATAGGAAAACAGGTATAGATTGGATGGAGGGATACGCAGATAGATAGCTATGAATTGGGTGGAGGGATAGATAGATAGATAGATAGATAGATAGATAGATAGATAGATAGATAGATAGATAGATAGATAGATAGATAGATAGATAGATAGATAGATAGATAGATAGATAGATAGATAGATAGATAGATAGATATAGAGATGACACAAATATACGTAAACATTTAAGCTGAAGCCTTGTGCTCCTATCCATTATACAGTACATAGAGATATGGATTGGGTGGATGGATAGATAGATGGATATGGATTGGATGAAGGGAGAGACAGATAGATAGCTATGAATTGGGTGGAGGGAGGGATAGATAGATAGATAGATAGATAGATAGATAGATAGATAGATAGATAGATAGATATGGATTGAATGGAGGGATAGATAGATAGATATTCTATAGAGATAACACAAAAGATACGTAAACATATAAGCTGAAGCTTCCTGCTTCTATCCATTATATAGTATAGAGAGATATGGATTGGGTGGATAAATAGAATTTAAAGGATACATATTGATTAGATAGATATGAGTTAGATGGATATTGAATAAATATAGATTAAATAAGTAGATATAAATTAGACGATATTGATTAGCTATATGTTAGATGGATATTGATTAGATAGATGGGTAAATCAAGATTAGATACCTATTGATTAGATTCATGGATATTGATTAGATAGATAGATAGATGCAGTGGTTTGCCTCGGTGCTACATTTGTGATGATTGTCTGAAATTTTGTGCAGCTCCATTAATCTTCAAATTAACCCGATCAGGCACAATCTGAGCATCTAATAAACAATCCTTTTGTGTTGACCCCAAATTTGAAATCCATCATGTTATCACTGAATATGTCCTATTCTATGTCTCATAACAGTTTAATACATAATTGCCTTCTGCCGATACAGAGATCATTAAAATTCATCGGAAATATTTTGTATTCTGACTCAGAAGCCATCCTCACGCTGACAGCAGTCTGTGGGCAGAACGCTAACTATTTACTATTCTAATCAAAGTCAGAAGTCATACAATGCAGTACACTCATAAATTTAGATTGGCTTCGATGTATTTGAAGTCCACTGGCAGATCTAAATCGTGCTCGTCAGAATATTTACTTACAAGGTTTTTTTTTTTTTTTTTTATTTTTTTTTTTCTTCTTTTTTTTTAAAGCTTGAATGACCTGGAAATCATTCTCTTCTATACTTCATTATAGCCGTGGACTTCAATGTTCAAAACAGCCCCTTTGTGCTTGTTGCTTTCACACGGGGCCTTTTAATGCACTTTGATAATGTAATATGTGGTAATGTAAGGTTTAATGTAATGCAAGCATTAAAAGGGGAATTCACTCTCGGGATGAAAACAACATAATTTTGCCTCTTTATAAATCAATGGTAAGACGTACCTTGAATATGCCGTGTGATTTTGGCCATCTGTTTTAATAAAAGATATTATGGAGCTAGAAAAAGTACAGAGACAGGCGATTAAATTAATAAAGGGAATGGAGGATTTAAGTTATGAGGAAAGGCTAACAAGCTTAAACCTGTTTAGTTTAGAGAAACGGCGCCTTAGAGGGGATCTGATAACCTTATATAAATATATACGGGGCCTTAGAGGGGATCTGATAACTTAATATAAATATGTACGGGGCCTTAGAGGGGATCTGATAACCTTATATAAATATATACGGGGCCTTAGAGGGGATCTGATAACCTTATTTAAATATATACGGGGCCTTAGAGGGGATCTGATAACCTTATATAAATATATACGGGGCCTTAGAGGGGATCTGATAACTTTATATAAATATGTACGGGGCCTTAGAGGGGATCTGATAACTTTATATAAATATGTACGGGGCCTTAGAGGGGATCTGATAACTTTATATAAATATGTACGGGGCCTTAGAGGGGATCTGATAACTTTATATAAATATGTACGGGGCCTTAGAGGGGATCTGATAACTTTATATAAATCGATATGGGGCCTTAGAGGGGATCTGATAACTTTATATAAATATATATGGGGCCTTAGAGGGGATCTGATAGCCTTATATAAATATATACGGGGCCTTAGAGGGGATCTGATAACTTTATATAAATATGTACGGGGCCTTAGAGGGGATCTGATAACTTTATATAAATATGTACGGGGCCTTAGAGGGGATCTGATAACTTTATATAAATATGTACGGGGCCTTAGAGGGGATCTGATAACTTTATATAAATCGATATGGGGCCTTAGAGGGGATCTGATAACTTTATATAAATATATATGGGGCCTTAGAGGGGATCTGATAACCTTATATAAATATATACGGGGCCTTAGAGGGGATCTGATAACTTTATATAAATATGTACGGGGCCTTAGAGGGGATCTGATAACTTTATATAAATATGTACGGGGCCTTAGAGGGGATCTGATAACTTTATATAAATATATATGGGGCCTTAGAGGGGATCTGATAACTTTATATAAATATATACATGGCCATTATAAACCATTGTCTGGAAACCTATTCATTAATAGGACTATACATTGGATGAAAGGAAATTCAGTTTAAGGCATAGGAAGGACTATTTTACAGTGAGAACAATAAAGCTATTGAACTCTCTGCCTGTTGAGGTGGTTGGGTCAGAGACTGTACAGAGCTTTAAACAACGACTGGATGACTTCCTGCAAAAACATAATATTAAGGGATATAAGATTTAATATGTGGGTAATAGCGGCTTCCCTTATTATTCCTTTTCACCAGTTATTTAAGACACAAAACCAAAGAGAATAATCCATTAAAGTAACAGTACAATACACACTCCTCCCGGACACAGAGTAAAACACACGCAAACACAAGAAATCACACTCTAATCACACCAATCACATGTCACGTAAGCACACATTACCCAGAGAGATAGAGGCGGCTGGTTGGGTCTATTAAAAGGTGGAGGGGGCTTTTCTCACAAGTCTATGACGAGACCAAGCCAGACCTGTTTACTTGCCATTCATGCAGGTCATCACACACCTGAATGTGTTTGCCATCAAACTATTAATGACTGAAATTGTTAACGCATAACACAATAAGATTTAGTAGGATTTTATACATGCAATCGGGTGGGTCGCATGAAACCAATTCAAAATGGCGGCTCTCTAGACATAACACAGTTCCATTTGCATTGAGTAATTTGTTGGGATGAGCCTGGTAGCAAAACGCAGAGTTATGTGTATTTATACAGAGGCCTTTTCTACAAGATATAGCTAAATAATTTGGGGGAAAGTGGAATGCTATTCTAGAATCCAGCTGAAGAACCCATGAAAACTTGGTACTAGACCTATGGTTGGAAGCCTGGGTCTTGCTATGTGAATTAAAACGTCTGAGAATGTGTATACACCATATAATTAGTACTCAGTGCATGTTATATTTTTTTATGCATGACTGACCTACAACTCAATTAAACGTACAGACTGTCTAATGTGGCTTAGTGAAAAATAGACGTTAGAGACTAAAAGGCAATCTCTTACTAACGGATTTGACAGCGTTTAAGTGCTCGCGCCTCTTTCACATGTCACTGTGGAGATGTGTTCTTTTTAATCAATCACCCATCTGAAGGTTGGCGGAGCTAAGTAAGTCTTACATTTCAACTCTGTGTAACTATTGCACAAAAAGGGTTTTTAATGGGCCCGTATTGCCGTTTGAAAACCCGCACGCTCGCATGTACATTGTTACAGATAAGGAAAAACAAAATGAAAATCTCTCTAACAATCCAGAATTACCTGTGATAAAGGCAAGGAAAACGACATCCATTTGGAAATATTTAACTCTCAAGAACTACAAGATTTTAACTCTCACAGGGTTATACAAAGAGAATCGAAAAGTTACCGCACGTTCGGTGACTTTTCGTTCTCTTCAATTCGGTTCGAATTGGCGATCCCATTTCGGCCACCATGCGGTGTATTCAGCAAGCACCACAGGGTCCCTGAATTGCAGGGAAAATTCACCGCAAACCCACCGAACACTCACCACAACACCCAGCGAATGCACATCGAAAACCCACAAAAACATCTGGATTAACCTGCCGAAAACGCCGGAAAAACCCGAGCATGAGACGATCACACGCAGCACAGCCGCCGGAAAAAGCCGACACCGCAGACGAATGGAGTGAATAAATTAAAAAAAAGTACGCTTGAATGTTTGAAAAGTGAAACGCTGTTTGCAAAGAAACTACTTAGCGAAAATGTCTGAAATTTACATATGAGGTCCAAGGAATGATAATAAAGAGGGCTGTTACAGAAAAAATAAGAAAAGATAAAAAAAAAAAATTCGGATTTTTTTTTAAAAACAAATCCCGAAAAATGCTTAAGATATCCTAAAAAAATCTATAAATAAAGAGACTCTTTACTGCAGAATTTTATAATGAACGGTTTATTAGATATTAAATTAAAACGGGAATGTTTTTAACATTGAAGCCTATGGGATTCGCCTGAATAAATCTGCCGCATGAAACCACCGAATGGCAGGGCATTTCGGGAACCTTTCACTGCTGGTTTGTGTTCTCTGAATAGCTGAAGCATTGCTTCTCTATGGGGATTTCACTGCCCTCAAACAGGCACCGAACAGGCACCGTATGTTCAGGCAATTCACCAGGATTTGGCGAATTGCCTGCTCTCTGGATAGCTGAATGTCCAAGAAAGGTAACCGAACGCTGATTTTCAGCGTTAGGCTCCTTTTCGGGAGCCATTCGGATCTCTTTGAATAACCCTGTTAGTAATTACTTCTAAATTGACACTGTAAATTAGGAGTTCCATACCCACGTGCAGAAAGCTCCCGTCGCCGCCAGTATTCTGAAGGAGTACAGATTCTGACCCGAAACCCACCCAGGTAAAAGCCGGAGTGCCTTGCAGGTTTAAAACAGGTTTTCATTTGGAAAAACACACACAGGGGGATGTACAGAATACAATGGTAAAACACGCCCCATCATTTTCATACTGAATAGCCCCCCCATTGTTTTCCCTTCCCACACAAACACCCTGGTCTAACAATGCCTGAGGAAGTTGTAGAGAGATCTGGTTTAAGCCAGATCCCGGGGGGTTGGAAGGAAGCCTAGGGGAAACAAAGGAATCAAATACTTACAGTGTATCCAAAATGACAGTACAATAAACACATCAAGGAATAATAATATAACACATAAATCAGAGAATAGAGCACAGAAAATACAAACGCCCTGTAACAAGAATTGTTGGATTTCACATGGGAGAGGGCTGGAAAACACATCAGGCCCATACCGCTGAAATGCATCTCTAGGTCCATGCACCCCAAGTCTCAAGTAACTACCATCAAAGTCACATTAACCCTAAGACCCCTAGGCCTAAACCTGAGTTCTTCTTATCCCTAGAAATGCGCAGCCCTTGTACAAACCTGCCAACTTACCCGGTACAGACATTTGACACCCAATTTCCCGTCAGACCTTCCAGTCACCGGTAGCCCTTGACAGTAAAAGAAATTATAAAAAAATGTGTATAATTCAACACCCGACGCAGCCAAAAGCCCAGGGGCACCTTATTCTGCCAACATTAAATACATATACTTAAAAGAAGCGCAAAGTCCACATGAAATTAATAAATAAATACCACAGGGCTCCCTGCAGAGGCGGGTTTTGTGAAAAATGGTCTGCTAGAACTAAAATCGAGCCCCAAGTGAGCAATGCCCAAAAAGTGTAGATGGGCACCTAAAAGGTGGTCAGGTAGAGCCTATTCAACCAACTGGCACTCCCTGTATGCACACGCCAACCTTATATTTGCATTAGAATCAGAAAGCGTAACGGTTAGGGTAAGGAAAAGAGCATAGGCACAATGAATTAAAACCAAACTCTTAATTACAGTTATTGATAGTTATGTGCGTTTCGGGTTTCGGAATTTCGTAATTTTCATGAAATTTCCCGATTCGTGTTTTCGGATGCGGCCGAATTTCCGAAAATTTTTAGATCCGAAAATGTCAGATCCGAAACGGTTTCCGAGCCGAAACGAAATATTTTCGGATTTTTCGAATGTACTTGAAATGTGTCAAACGAGGAGAACAGACGTTCCGAAAAACGAAAATTTTCCGAAAAACCAAAATTTTCCGAAAAACCAAAATTTTCTGAAAATGAAAATTTTTCGAAAAAACGAAAAGTCGATACAAAAAACTAGCAAAGTGACACGAAAAATACGAAAAATGGTCGATATTCCGAAAAATGTACAATTCCGAAAAACGAAAATTTCCGAAATCACGAAAAGTCGATACAAAAACCGAGCACAGTGACACGAAAATACGAAAAATGGTCGATATTCCGAAAAAAAATGTACCCAAAAAACAGGCCGAACCGAATCGAAACCGAAATCGGTCGAAACAAGCCGAATCGAAAAGTTTAAAAATGCGAAAAATCGAACCGAATCGAACCGAAAAAAAAAAAATCGGTGCACAAGCCTAGTTATTGACAATAAAACCCATAAATCACACCTTGCTCTCTATCATTTTTTTTCATGCAAATTATTAAAATTTAGGTTGAGTTCATAAATTTTATTTGTAGAGGTCTGAACGTCTTTAAGCGCATCTCTAACTTGAAACATTTACTTCTGAACAATTAATTATGATGCTCGACATTAATACACGGAAGCATCTGCATTCGAGGTGCATAAACGGCATTAGGTTGCACGCGGATTTAAGGAATAAATTATTATAAATTACAAGACATTTAAATTCAAAGTCTCACAGAAGGAGGGTAATTTAAATACCAGCCATGGTTTTTGATGGGGAACGTAAACAAATTTACAGACATTTTTTTCCCAGGCTGTTTCTAAGCTATGTTAGCATGTGATAATAGCTGAAAATATACCTTGGGGAATAGTCGAAAAGATATACATATTTTTTTTCTCCTGAAAATATTTCTTTAAAATTTTAGAAATAAAGAATAAAATCTGCCACAAATGGAGTAATTTGAAATATATTATTATTATTATTTTTTACAGATTGAATCCTAGAATAGAACTTTATTTAATTTTTTTCAAAATCTTTGTATTGCTAGACACAGTAGACAAGAACACATAGCTACATCACCTGACAGGCAATACAAGAAAAAGTTCAGTCGACCAGATATACATAGAAATAATTAAAAAAAACAATATTTTGAAGCAAAAAGAAGGGACAGAATTTGTCTTATAAAAAAAATCCATCAGGGTTATTCAAAGAGATTCGAAAAGTCACCGCACGTTCGGTGACTTTTCGTTCTCTTCAATTCGGTTCCTTTTGCCGATCCCATTTCGGTGACCCTGCGGTGTATTCAGCAAACACCACAGGGTCCCCGAATTGCAGGGAAAAGCTACCGCAAACCTGCCGAAAACGAACCGCAAAACCCACCGAATGCACGCCGAAAACCCTCAAAAACATCTGGATTAACCCCTTAACGCCGCAGGACGTACATTTACGTCCTGCATTAGGCGGGCTTTGACGCCACAGGACGTAAATGTACGTCCTCGGCGTTTACAGCCCCCTTCGCTTAATACTTACCTCCTCCGGTCGCTCCACGCTGCTCTGACTCCGCGGAGTCAGATCAGTGTGATCCCTCCTCCGGCGCTGTGACGTCATCGCGCCGGTGGCACGATGACGTCAGTTTCAGGCGTCCCCCCCACCGGAGCAGGGGAAGCGCCTGGAGGGGAGGGGAGGGATCCTTCGGATCCCTCTATCTCCCGATCGCCTGGTCCCCGGTGGCTGTGGCCAGCATCGCTGGAAGGGTCACAGCCTGACCTTTCCAGCGATGTATGGGGGGTTAACCCCTTAGTTGCCAGGTCGCGACCGGGCACTAATTTGTGCCCGATCGCGGCCTATTTCCGGTGGGGGCCGCCATCTTGGATGGCAGCCCCCACCTCTGGATCACCCCCCGGTCAACTGACTCATCGCGCCATGCGCGATGATGTCAGTTAACCGGGAACCCCCTAGCTGCAAAGGGATCTCCTATGTTAATCCCTTAGAGGAGATAGGGGGGTTCTTTGAACCCCTTTATCTCCTGATCGGTGGCAGCTAGGGGGTCATGGCTAATATTGCTGGAAAGGCCAGAACATGGCCTTTCCAATGATATCAAACATGACCATGGTAAAAGTAAAATAAAAGTGTAAAAAAAGTAAAAATAAAAATAATAAAAAAATAATAAATTAAATAATAAAAAAATAACAATAAAAATTTTTTTTGTTTTTTTTAATGCAGCACTATTGTTCACATTTCAATTATAATGTGAACAATGATGCTTCACTAATGATTTTTTTTTGGGTGGTTTTAGCTAAAATCATGCAATTTCTCCCCAAAAAAAAAATGGGTTCCCCGTTCTAATTTTTTTAACAAATCTACCCAATAGAATATGACCGCAGAGCCTCGGATAATAAAATTAAAAAAAAAAAACACTTTACACACTGTGGAAGATTGAAATTTTATTGAAAATTCACATTTTTTTTCATTTTTTGTTATAGCATTTTGGCAGGGCATGACATATACATATAATAATGATATATTATTAATCTGCCGAGTCTGACGGAAAGAACGATATATAATTTGTCTGGGTGGTATAAGAATACATGACTTAAAAATGGTCAAAATGAGCTCAGCAAACTTCTACTTCCGAAACAGCGCCGAAGTTGTAAAATTACTCCCGTCCTTAAGGGGTTAACCTGCCGAAAATCACAGAAAAACCCAAACAGGAGCCGATCTCAGCCTTTGACACAGCAGAAGAGGCAGTGAATAAATTACAAAAAAACAGTTTGTATGAATGTGTGAAAGTGAAACGCTGTGGGCAAAGAAACTACTGAGCGAAAATGTCTGAAATTTGCATATGAGGTCCAGGGAATGATAATAAAGAGGGCTGTTACAAAAAAAGAAGAAAACTTAAAAAAAAAAATCTGAAAAATGCTTAAAATATACTAAAAAAATCTATAAATAAAGAGACTCTTTACTGCAGCATTTTATAATGAACGGTTTATTAGATATTGAATTAAAACGGGAATATTTTTAACATTGAAGCCTATGGGATTCGCCTGAATAAATTTGCAGAATTAAACCACCGAATGGCAGGGCATTTCGGGAACCTTTCACTGCTGGTTTGTGCTCTCTGAATAGACGAAGCAGTGTTTTTCATGGGGTTTTCACTGCCCTCGAACAGGCACCGTATGTGCAGGCAATTCGCCAAGATTTGGCGAATTGCCTGCTCTCTGGATAGCCGAATGGCCAGGAAAGGTAACCGTACGCTGATTTTCAGCGTTCGGTTACCTTTCTCAAGCAATTCGGAGCTCTTTGAATAATTCTGCATATTTTCAACTTGAAGACATTCTAAACTTTATCTAAATAGCACTTTGGTTAAAACAGATTTTATTTTAACAAAATAAATATTCAGAAAAATTATGTAAAAGTTTCTGTTTAAACTGTGAATTGTATGAGAAATCTACTAAATGTTTGTCTTGTTTTTATTTCTATTTTATGTCACAGTTAAACTAGCTCATAATGTATATTATGCATCTTCTTTCAATATTTCCTACCGGAATGTTTATGGCCGGTTATGCATCATTATAGCAAAATTTGTAATTTTAGGAAAATGTTTTCAAGCGGGCAAAATGTTGGGGGGAACAGCCCCTCTGTGAACTCCCAAGAATAAAATTATCATCAGGGTTATTCAAAGAGATCTGAATTGTGCCCGAATGGTAACCGAACAGTGAAATTCAGCGTACCTGGCCATTCGGCTATTCAGAGAGCAGGCAGGTCGCCAAATCCTGGCGAATTGCCTGCACATACGGTGCCTGTTCGGTGCCTGTTTGAGGGCAGTGAATCCCCATAGAGTCTATTCAGAGAAAAGCCAGCAGTGAAAAGTTGCCGCATTGCCCTGCCATTCGGTGGCTTCATTCGACAGGTTTATTCAGGCGAATCCCATGGGCTTCAATGTTAAAAATATTCCCGTTTTAATTCAATAACTAATAAACCATTGATTATAATATTCTGCAGTAAAAGTCTCTTTATGTATAGATTTTTAGGATCTTTTAGGCATTTTTCAGGTGTTTTTTTTTAAAAAACAAAATGTGCCTTTTTTTTTAAATCGTTTTTTATTTTTCCTGTAACAGCCCTTTTTATTATCATTCCCTGGACCTCATATGTAAATTTCAGACATTTTCGCTCAGTAGTTTCTTTGCAAACAGCGTTTCACTTTTCAAACATTCAAGCGTTCTGGGTTTTTTTTCACTCCATTCGTCCGCGGTGTCGGCTTTTTCCGGCGGCTGCTCTGCGCTCTGATCGGCAGCTGCTTGGGTTTCTCCAGCGCTTTCGACGGGGTTAATCCAGCTGTTTTGTGTTAGTCTACCACCCCAATGTACATTCCCAGTGTCTCCCAAGAATCCTGGTCCCTCCTGTCTGTATACCTGTGAATCCTTGCAACCATTACAAGTAATCATTTGCCAAAATTGCCCACAATATTAGGAAACTGTACGTCCCTTCCAATATAACATGACATTACACTCCTTCTCCACATAATAGTCTTAAATTCATCAAGCTCGAGCTGTCGACCTTACTCTTGTAGCTGCTGCTAATCCACAGCATTTCTTGATGTATCTAATGCTATTATTCCAGTGTTTGTTCCACGAGCTCACCGTGCCAAGCCTCTCTCCGCGGTATAATCACTTTTACTTTGCAGGACCATTTCCTTTGCTTTCTATAAATGGCGATGGAGAAAACGCAAAACGCACTGGATTGATCTCCGCAAAACGCCATTGCATAATGCATTTCATTTCTGTATGTGTTTAAATGCACAGAAAATAGCAATAAACATTGAAATGAAGACTAGATGGACTTGTAAGTATTACTATTACACGTCTCTGGCAGGCCTCCGGCTTTCAAGACTATTTACGTACAAACGCGGGAGTCACGATGGTGGCCTCTTCAAATTAGAAGGTCACAGCTACTCAATTCGAGAAATATATTCTTTTTGTTTTATGTATCTGAAAACAATTTAGCTACATAAGACTTTCATCAACAAATGCTTATGTGACGGCTTTTATAGCCTGGACCCTGAGCATAACCGTCTAATATTCTTTACGTAAACCCCTAAATACAGCTTCGGACAACTCACCTCCAGACCAGAGACCTTTAATAATGAGGAGTACTGAAAGAAATGCATAAAGGGTTTTTTCAGAAAGCACCGATATTTCAGTGCTTTCTTGTTCGGTGCACTTCAGCGATTCCAGTTCGCCGACCCTGCGGTGAATTCCCCATTCACCGCAGGGTCCCTGAAGCGAGCCGAATGTGGAACCGTGGAAGACTGACGAACTCCGCTGAACAGACCGAGAAACGCCGCCGAACAGCGCTAATATGACCGCCGAACTGCAGAAAAAAAACAAAAAAAAAAACACAGAACTCTGCTATTCTTTATAAGGTATTTAAAACAATAAAAATGCATGAAAATGTGTGTAAATAATAAAAAAGCTCTTCCAAAAATTTATAAATGGTATGTTACAGAATAAGAAAAACGCCTTTAACCACTTCGCTGCTGAGGACGCGCTCAGCGCGTCCTCAGCATTCCCGCTGGTGTGCTGAGGACGCGCTGAGCGCGTCCTCCCATTGGGGTCAGCGTTCGGCCGGGTTCCGGCCGATCGCTGGCCCCTCCGGTGCGGGCTGACATCCTGGATGTCAGCCCGGCATCCGGAACAGCAGCCGCCAGAATTAGGTGTCATCGCGGGGGCGCGATGACACCTAATTCAGGCGCCCCCCCCCGCATGTGCGGAGGAGGCGCCTGAAAGGGAGGGGGGAGGTCCTTCGGACCTCTCTCCCTCCCGATCGGCGGCGCACAGGGGGTTAACCCAGGCATCATTTGGAAGGGCACAGCCTGCCCTTCCAAATGATGCCTGGCATTAACCCCTGGGGAGCTGGATCGCGAATCGGCGCTGAAAAGCGCCGGTTCGCGATCCTTTCCCGGAGCTGGCTGACATCTTGGATGTCGGCCAAGCCTCCGGGAACTCCCCCTGAGGACTGGCGTCATCGTGCGTAGCACGATGACGCCAGTCCTGGACTTAACCCTTGACTGCCACCAACGGTGGAGATAGGGAGTTCATTGGAACTCCCTATCTCCCGATCCGTGGCAGCTAGGGGTTAAATTTTGGTATGGTTGGATCGGCCAGAGCATGGCCGTTCCAATTATACCAAACATGAAAGTGAAAAATTTTGTAAAAAAAAAAAAAAAATGAAAAAAAAAAATAAAAAAAAAAAATAAAAAAATTAAAAAAAAAAAAATAAACACTTTTTTTTTTTTTTTTTGGTTTGTTAATGCAGCAATATTGTTCCCATTTCAATAATAATGTGAACAATGATGCTGCACTAACGATTTTTGTATGCGGTGCGTTTGTTAAAAATAGTGTCATTTTCCCCAAAAAAAAATGTAACGAGACCCCATCTCTAATTTTTTTAACAAGCGCACCCCATACAAAATATAACCGCAATTGCTCGCATGTTAAAATGTGGAAAAAAACACTTTACACGTTGTAAATTATTGAAAATACATATTTTATTGCATTTTTTGTTATAATATACAGACATGACATAACGTATACATATAATGATGACATATTATGAATCTACCGAGTCTGACGGAAAGAACGATATATAATATGTCTGGGTCATATACTAAAATAAGCCTTCAAAACACGTTTAAACATGATGCGCAAAACAGGTAAAAATGACCTCAGCACAGGGGCGGGAAAAGCCTCAGCAGCGAAAGGGTTAAAAAACAAAAACTAGGAATCTAAAAATTCTTCTTAAAAAATTCAAACAAAATCCAAAATATAAATAAAAAGACAGTTTGCTGGAAATGAGAAGAATAAACGGCTGAATGAAAAAAAAAATAATATTTTTTTACATTGAACCTTATGGGATTCGACTCTTTAAACCTGTTGAACTGAATCACCAAAAATCAGGGCATTTCTCCGACACTTCGGTGCAGTTCGGCGTTCTCTGAATAGATTAACCATTACTTCTCTATGGGACAATTTTGCTGGTGCGGAAGATCGCCGAATTGTGGCACCTTTAAAAAGTTTCTATAGCACTGGTCAATGGGTGACACAGAATAACAAAGTTAGACACACAGAACAGTAAAAAGAGGACCCTGATAGCGAGCTTACAATCTAAGAGGAGAGGGGTGACACACAAGTTGAGGGTAATAGCTGAGTATGTGAAGTAGTGCAGTGCATGTTGGGTTGTGGGAAAGATGGAGCAGGAAATGCACAGTGGGGGATTATGGAACAAACCAATATAATTCTCTGTGTTTTCAGAGACATCTTGAAGGACTGAAGAGATGGGGAGAGACTAATGTGGCAGGGGAGGGAGTTCCAGAGAAAGGGGGCAGCTCGGGAGAAGTCCTGAAGGCGAGAGTTGGGGGAAGGGTATGGGGAGATGTTAACATCAAATCATTGACTGAGCAAACGGACGGGATGGGGTACACCTGTTAATAATTGAGGAGATGTAGACATAGAGATGTAGTTTTTGAGAGGTTGAAGCAAAGCGAGAGTTAGGAAGAGAACCAGGAGAGAGCTGTGCCACTGAGGCCAAGTTGACGTGAGGAGCAGGAGAGGGTGGTCAACAGTGTCAAATGCAGCAGAAAGGTCAAGAAGAATAAGTAGGGAGAAGTGACCTTTGGTTTTAGCAGCAACTAAATCATTGGTCATCTTAGTCCGAGCAGTCTCAGAGTGCTGGGTGCAAAAGCCGGACTGGTGCGGGTCAAGTAGAGAGATAGCAGCAAGAAAATCGGAGAACTGCATGTTTATAGACCAGGAGATCTATGATTTTGGAGGCAAAGGAGAGCAAATAGATAGGATCAAGAGATGGCTTCTCCAGAATGGTGTATTGCAGGGTTTGAGACCCCTGCGTAGTATGAGTATGAAACCCAGTGGCAAGCCGCGGATAAGGAATTCAGGAAACAATGTAGAATAAAACATTCTTTAGTGAATCATGGATAGTAACTTAAGTCCAGAAAATGATACGTTGGAATAGGAACTCGTAAGAAAAGTTCTAGGAAAGGACAACACGTAATAACGAAGATGATGGCGTAGTCGATGGAACAATCCGGGTCGAAGAAGGTGGCGTAGTCGATGGCACAATCCGGGTCGAAGGGTTGAAGAAGGTGGCGTAGTCGATGGCACAATCCGGGTCGAAGGGTTGAAGAAGGTGGATTTGTCGATGGCACAATCCGGGTCGAAGGGTTGAAGAAGGTGGCGTAGTCGATGGCACAATCCGGGTCGAAGGGTTGAAGACGGTGGCGTAGTCGATGGCACAATCCAGGTCGAAGGGTTGAAGAAGGTGGCGTAGTCGATGGCACAATCCGGGTCGAAGAAGGTGGCGTAGTCGAGGAATACGAGGAGCACTGAGAAACTGTAGCGGAAGGCAACAGTAGAGCCTGGTTAATGTGTTGGGAAGGAAGGCGGATTTAAATAGGGTTCATAGGATCATGGGAATATCTTTCACCTGGGTATTGTAGGTGGAGTTGAGGTACCTGGATCTTTGGTAGGTCAATGGGAGGTATACGAGGATCTCCTGAACAGATGTCAAGCAGTACCCCTAATCGGCCAGCCGAGGGTGCCAGAGTACCAGGTCTTGTATTACTTAGGAGAGTTTGTTCTCGCGCGTGCGCGCTTTCATCTTCAGTACTCGGATTCGGCCGGCGGCGTGGGGCGTCTCCTGGCTCTCTCTCTCCATTTTGCGGACCAGGAACCTGCAGCAACGCGCCACAAGGGATCTCAGGTGAGTAGAGCACCTCTCCCAGCATGGCGCCCGGACCGGGAGCGGGCCGTGGAGCGGGGCATGACAGGACCCCCCACCAAGGCGCAACCCCTGGGTGCGCTTCACTGATGGCTTGGAGGGGTAACGAAGGTGAAAGGCACGAACCTTTGCTGGAGCATGAATATTGGCGACAGGTTCCCAGGATCGTTCTTCGGGACCGTATCCCTTCCAGTGAACTAGGTATTCCAGCTTGCCATAACGGAGTCGGGAATCCAGGATCTTTGAGACTTCATATTCTTCTTCTCCGGACACGGATACAGGAGTGGCCGGGTCGGTGTGTCGTCCAGGAAAAGGATTTTCACGCCAAGACTTTAGGAGGGAGACATGAAAAACAGGGTGGATCCTGTAGGAAGAAGGGAGAATTAAACGAGCAGCCACAGGGTTGACCATCTTGAGAACCTGGAACGGGTCGATGAAGCGAGGACCCAGTTTTTTAGACAGGCAGTCTAATCGGAGATGGGTAGTGGACAGTAACACTTTGTCTCCGGGTGCGTATGTTGGAGCAGGTCTTCTGTTACGGTCTGCAAACTTCTTTTGGTTGTCTTGGGCCAGTTGTAGTTGATGGCGTAAGGTCCGTAACTGGAAGCGTAGGGGTCTTAGCCGGTTTGATACTTCAGGAACAGGAGTGTTGAGAGGTATGTCGGGCAGAATATCCGGATGGTATCCATAGTTGGCATAGAAAGGAGAAAGGTGAGTTGACGAATGTACCTGGTTATTATAGGCGAATTCAGCAAGCGGCAAAATGTCTAACCAATCGTCTTGGAGATGTGTGGTGTAACAGCGAAGGTACTGTTCCAGCGTCTGGTTCGTCCGTTCGGTTTGGCCGTTGCTCTGGGGATGAAATGCAGAAGAGAGACACCTAGTAATTTTTAGGCTACGACACATTTGTGACCAGAAGCGAGACGTGAATTGTGACCCCCTGTCTGAGACGATGGAATGAGGGATGCCATGAAGTCTAAATATTTCTTTGATAAAGAGAGTAGCCGTGTGAGCAGCGGTAGGGAGGCCTATCGCTGATATAAAGTGGGCCATCTTGGTACAGCGGTCCACCACTACAAAAACAGTTGTGTGTTGACGTGAGGGAGGTAGGTCTACGATGAAGTCCATCGAGAGGTCTTTCCATGGATGCAGTGGAAGTGCCAGGGATTGTAGAAGACCGGCAGGACGAACACGTGGTTGCTTGTTACGTGCACAGACAGGACAGGAAAGGACAAAGGCGGCAACGTCCTTCTTGGTGGATGGCCACCAAAAGTATCATTGTACGGCGTTTATGGTCTTCTTGACACCCCCATGTCCGGCAGCTGGGATATCGTGTGCATGTTGTAGTACTTGTAGACGGGCCACAGGAGGCACATATATCTGTTTCTCATGATACAGGAATCCTTCGATGGGGACGAGTCCCTGGATGTTGGTTGGTGGATGTAGGCTGTGCTTTCGTATGTGTTCCATTAGAGTATCCTTTGTGGCACAGAAGAAGCCGTCAGGCAGGATAGAGTCGTCTTGGATTGTGGTAGTGGAGGTGCTTGAGTCATACTGACGGGAAAGGGCATCCGCCTTTCCATTTCTTGTCCCAGGTCGATATGTGATGAGAAGCGAGAAACAAGAAAAGAAAAGCGCCCACCTGGCCTGTCGGGGTCGGAGTCTTTTGGCGGTACGGAGATATTCCAGGTTGCGATGGTCGGTGAAAACTGTTATCGGATGTGTTGCTCCTTCGAGAAGGTGTCTCCATTCTTCGAGAGCACTTTTAATCGCTAGCAGCTCTTTCTCACCTATGCTGTAGTTTCGTTCGGCCGGATTGAGGCGTCTGGAGGCCACCGGATGCAGGAGTTTCTTGTCTCCGGATTTTTGGGATAATATCGCTCCTAAAGCAATGTCTGAGACATCTGTCTCTAAGTAATATGGAAGGTGAATCTCAGGCTGTTTCAGAATCGGTGCTTGGGTAAAGCTCTCTTTAAGTCTTTCGAAGGCCTGTTGAGCTTCCGTAGTCCATTAAAATTGCGCGTCCTTTTTTGTTAGTGATGTGATGGGTGCGCTAAGGTGGGAGAAGGATCGGATGAAGCGTCGGTAGAAGTTGGCAAACCCCATGAATTGTTGGACCGCCTTTTTGTCTTTGGGTGTTGGCCAATCGAGGATTGCCTTGACTTTGGTTTTATCCATCTCGACGTGTCCTGGCGACAAGATGTATCCCAGAAATTCAATGGATGGTGTTTCGAAGGTGCTTTTTTCGATCTTTCCATATAGTTTATGTTGACGGAGGCGAGACAGGACGAGTCGGACATGTTGTTCGTGTTCTTGGAGAGAACAGGAAAATATCAGTAGATCATCCAAGTAAATCACCAGGAAGGTATCCAGGATGTCACGAAAGATGTCATTGAGGAAGTGTTGAAAGGCGGCTGGGGCGTTGCACAAACCGAATGGCATGACGCGATACTCAAAGTGACTGTATCAAGAACGGAAAGCGGTCTTCCACTCGTCCCCTCGTCTCATTCGCACCAAATTATAGGCTCCTCGGAGATCGATTTTTGTAAAGATACAAGCATCCTTCACTCGATCCAGCAGCTCGGGGATCAGCGGTAGCGGTTATGTATCGTGATTGCGTTCAGTGCTCTGTAGTCAATGCATGGGCGGAGTCCACCATTTCTTTTCCCAACAAAGAAGATGCCAGCCCCGGCAGGTGAAGTGGAGTGATGTATGAATCCTTTTTGGAGGCCGTCCTCAATGTACTCCTTCAAGGATTGGGATTCGGGAACGGACAAGTTGTAAATGCGCCCATGGGGTATGGGTGCTCCCGGAAGGAGGTCGATAGGGCAGTCGTATTCTCTGTGTAGGGGTAACGTGTCAGCCCCTTTTTTCTCAAACACATCTTGGAAGTCAGAATATTTAACCGGTAGTTCAGAGGATGGGTAGGTGGAAAAGCCGATCTTTTCGGTGGTAGACCCTTTCATACAGAAGTGTCGACAATGATGAGCGGGAAAAGAGACGGTATTGGAGAACCAGTTGATGGAAGGATTGTGGGTACGGAGCCAAGGAAGTCCTAAAACCAAAGGGAACAAAGGGGAAGGTACAATGTCCCATTGAAGATGCTCTTGGTGTTTGGTTCCGATGAGCAGCAACAGAGGAGTGGTTTCATGAGTGATGGGGCCGGTACGCAGAGTGCTTCCGTCGACCATTTGTAAAGGCGTGGGGTGCGTCTTTGGTCGTGTAGGAATCGCTAAGGAGGTAGCGAGGGTGAGATCGAAGAAGTTGTTACTGGCTCCGGAGTCTATGATGGCGGACACGTTAACACTTCTATCTCCCCACTGCAGGATGACAGGAATGGTCAGATGAGCGGACGTAGAACCAAATACACATTGTAGCGAAAAAAGAGGATGGCTCTTACCTCCGTCGGAAGGAAGCGGTGGTCGTATTGGGCAGCCACGTAGGAGATGGCCGGGTTGACCACAGTACAGGCAGAGGTTTTGGGTGCGTCGTCTGCTTCGTTCAGCAGAGGACAGGGGACCTCGTGCCAAACCAATCTCCATAGGTTCGGGGAGCGAAGGAGTGGAGTTGGGAGGTCTGACAGAGGGCGTAGAGGGGTTTTCAGACTGTCGGGCAGGTAAGGAAGGAGCGGCTGCCATTCTCTCCTGATGCCGTTCCCTGAAACGTTGGTCCAGGGTTAAGGATTGCAGGATCATGGCGTCCAATGTTGTGGGTACCCCTATTCGGGCCAGTTCATCCTTTAGTTCATCAGAAAGGCCGTGACGGAAATGGTCTCTAAGACCTACGTCGTTCAGGCCTGTATCTGCAGCCACAGCTCGAAATTTGGAGATATAGTCCTCCACTGGTCATCGTCCTTGTTGCAGATGCCGAATGGTAGATAATGCAGTTGATGAACGCAGAGGGTCATCATAAATGGGATTCATGGCTTGGACAAAGGAATTCCAGGAAGTTAGGAGAGGGCTCCCTTCACATAGGAGTTGAAAGGCCCAGTCCTGTGGAGCTCCGGACATCAATGAAATGGCTGAACGCACCTTTACGGAATCGGATCCATAAGTACGGGGACAAAGAGAGAACATAAGTTCACAGGCGGTAATAAAGGTGCGGTACTTTGTGCGATCACCGGAAAACCGTTCAGGTGCGTTGGCTCTGGGTTCTGGAGGAAGAAATCCAGCTTGCTGGATGGTGGAACCAGAGGGTGAAGGAGGCAATGCAGTAGCCTCGGCACGACTTCTCTCTCTGTGGAGCAAGGTCTCTTGGCTGGTCTGTAGGGTCTGTACCATCTTGGCTAGGGCGGCCATCTGTTCGGTGAGAATAGCAAGAACTTGAGCTGTGCTTGCGGGTTCCATGTTTGAACCAGGTTCTTCTGTAATGCAGGGTTTGAGACCCCTGCGTAGTATGAGTATGAAACCCAGTGGCAAGCCGCGGATAAGGAATTCAGGAAACGATGTAGAATAAAACAATCTTTAGTGAATCATGGATAGTAACTTAAGTCCAGAAAATGATACGGTCGGAATAGGAACTCGTAAGAAAAGTTCTAGGAAAGGACAACACGTAATAACGAAGATGATGGCGTAGTCGATGGAACAATCCGGGTCGAAGGGTTGAAGAAGGTGGCGTAGTCGATGGCACAATCCGGGTCAAAGGGTTGAAGAAGGTGGCGTAGTCGATGGCACAATCCGGGTCGAAGGGTTAAGAAGGTGGCGTAGTCGATGGCACAATCCGGGTCGAAGGGTTGAAGAAGGTGACGTAGTCGATGGCACAATCCGGGTCGAAGGGTTGAAGAAGGTGGCGTAGTCGATGGCACAATCCGGGTCGAAGGGTTGAAGAAGGTGGCGTAGTCGATGGCACAATCCGGGTCGAAGGGTTGAAGAAGGTGGCGTAGTCGATGGCACAATCCGGGTCGAAGGGTTGAAGAAGGTGGCGTAGTCGATGGCACAATCCGGGTCGAAGGGTTGAAGAAGGTGGCGTAGTCGAGGAATACGAGGAGCACTGGGAAACTGAAGCGGAAGGCAACAGTAGAACCTGGCTAATGTGTTGGGAAGGAAGGCGGATTTAAATAGGGTTCATAGGATCATGGGAATATCTTTCACCTGGGTATTGTAGGTGGAGTTGAGGTACCTGGATCTTTGGTAGGTCAATGGGAGGTATACGAGGATCTCCTGAACAGATGTCAAGCAGTACCCCTAAATCGGCCAGCCGAGGGTGCCAGAGTACCAGGTCTTGTATTACTTAGGAGAGTTTGTTCTCGCGCGTGCGTGCTTTTTCACCTTCAGTACTCGGATTCGGCTGGCGGCGTGGGGCGTCTCCTGGCTCTCTCTCTCCATCCTGCGGAGCAGGAACCTGCAGCAACGCGCCACGAGGGATCTCAGGTGAGTAGAGCACATCTCCCAGCATGGCGGTCCGGACCGAGAGCGGGCCGTGGAGTGGGGCATGACAAATGGTGGTGATCAGAGCATCTTTAAATATATTCTGACATCTAAGTAAACCAGCAGTCTCGGCCTTTATTAATTACAGTTTTAGGGGGTTCAATTTGGACAATAATGCGGGCCTCACAGTTCAGCTTTGCCTAAGGCCTCTCCAACTCTAGAGCTGCCTCTGGCTTAAGTGGTCCTGGTGCCCAGAGTATCCATTTAATTTACTGTACTTTAAAAAGAGGATTTCGAGTTATAAAAATAAATAAATACAGATATTAATACAATTTTTTTATTACAAGGTCAATTTTTAGACGCTGGATTGTCGATCACATATACAAGTTGCGCACATGTAATGGTGTATACATTTCTACCTTCAGATGATCTTTAGATATTTCACCTTTTCCTGTATAGACCGCAATTACAAGTGGCTCACACATATTATTCACTGCTGCTTATGACATTGCACTAGAGTACACAATTCAGTTTTCCAAGGAAATGTGCGAGGCTATGGGCTGGGATAAATGAGGGGTCTTTACATCCATGTTCTAGGTTGCCAAAATATAGATTGTCAAGCTGAACGACACACAGACAGGCATTTAGAACATTATGCTGCAGCTAAACCCTCATCGCGTTGCTGCTGAACTAGGCTGATGCTGCAAAAATTGCTCAATTCAGTCTGTCAGAGACAATTAGGGGGCTTGCTTGTAGCTCCACCGTAACATATAATTACATTTTTTTTTCTTTATCAGCGACGGCATTAGCTGTTTTGCTGTCTTCTAGTTTTCTGCCCTTGCAGAGCTGACAAAAGGCAGATCGCCAACTTATAGATTTCTTTCTGGTTTCCAGTTTGGCAGGTAAGGCCGGGGTCAGACGAGCGGTTTGCAGAGCAGAACGTCCGCGAGAGTGGATGTTCCTTCCACTCTGACGCCCGTCTGGCCACCTCGCTGAGTGCGGTTAGTGCGCTCAACGCTGCAAGGCTCGATCCTCCTATGGAGGATCGTGCTTTGCAGCCCCGAACGCGCGTCATAGCGTTTCGACGGGGTGGCTTTCAGCACGTCCGCTGTAGCGCGCGCAATTTGTGCACGCGCTGGAGCATGTGGCCGGCCCCGTCGAAGACATCACAACGCTGCGACGGGCGTCACATCCATACACTCGTCTGACACTGGCTTA
The DNA here is from genome assembly GCA_009667805.1 of Leptobrachium leishanense. Taxonomy (NCBI): domain Eukaryota; kingdom Metazoa; phylum Chordata; class Amphibia; order Anura; family Megophryidae; genus Leptobrachium; species Leptobrachium leishanense. The sequence goes on along the minus strand of CM019071.1, from coordinate 23,777,709 downwards.
CATGCTGAAGTTTTTTGTTTTTTTTTAAAAAAAGATATAAAACAAGAAACACTTGTAATACCGTGTTCAGTACCGCTTATATGGAATTAATGAATCCAATCTATTCCAAAATCTGACATTTTTTTGAGCACCAAGATGACGCCAGATGCGGAAATTTCCACACGTGACCTCATGTGACCATGGACAAAAATTATTAAAAATATTGTATAAATTCATCTTATCTTTGTGTTTTTTTATCTCGTTGTGAATGTGCTTTTTTCTCTTCTCACCTTTCGACCTTTTAATTTATGTATAGGACTCAGTGATAACCTTTGTTTTATATTTAACCCCTGGGCTCTCCTTTCCGGAAAATGATCACTATGGTTGTATTCATTACAAAGCAAGTTTTAAGGCACCAACCAAAGACAGCTAAGGCTAGGGTCAAATGAAAGCATTTTTCCCTGCGAACGTAAAAAAGTGCGTCCGAACGCATTGATGTATTTTTTCACGGAATATGCAAAACCGGTCATACGATGCGCATTTTCGTGCGTGATGTTTTGCGAATCCAAACCAGGAAACTTTTTGCGTCTGAACGTTATGTTGGCCGGACATGAGCAGGGTCTGACGTCTCCAAATCACACACACACACCGCTAGTGGGCGCAGCGCACTCTGTACGTCCGTACTAGAGGTTCTGCGTTCTCGAAAAAATGCGTTCATTTTCCACTTGCGTTGCGCGGCCGGACTTTTGTGCGACCGTACTTCGTATATTGGCTGTCATTGCCCGTCATTTGCTGCTAGTGCGGCCGTGATTAAGTGCGCCAGAACGCACGTTAAAAATGCGCTGGTCTGACCCCAGCCTTAGTGTATAGCATTGGAAGGAGTCAAAGGTCAAGATGTTAGTTGGGAGCGGTGGGGTATCTTTACTAGATATAAGTGGTTATTCAAAGATATTTCGGTGCCCTTTCTTTCGGCACATTTCAGCGAGTTCAATTTGCTATCCCAGCATTCATCGCAGGGTCACCCGAAGTGTGCCGAATGGATCTGCAGTACGCCATCAATAAACCCGCAGGACACATCCGATAAACCACCATACGCAGCTGAAAAAAACACCGAACGCATCTGCCGAATGCCTCCGATCAGCCACCGATGTCAGGAACGTGGGGATGGTATCTGGGTGGCACCTGGATGGCAGGGGTATGAGCCCAGGATGCAGTGGTCTGTACTGATAAACAGAGGATATGGATGGTGGAGGGTGAATGGAAATAAAGACTAACCAAGTTGATTGCAGAGGATGATGGGGATGATGGTTGTAATTGCAGGAACCAGAAATGGGGAATTAGGATCAGGTAGCAGAGTAGCAAAAAAGCAAGGATGTTCACTCTTCGTGAGCATGAGCTGTAATGAACCAGCAATGTGTCATTGAGGGGCAGAGCCCTTTATTTTGTGAGTCACGTGTGTTTTGGTGTTAACTCTTACAATGCTGGTTGCAGGGCAAGATCAGAACATGAAGTGTACCACCAGGGTGGGGGTTCCAGAATGGCTACAGCCAGGGATCCTGACAGTACCTCCCCCTTCACAGGCACGCTCCGGGTGCCCAAACAAGAGAAGCAGGACCTTCCCTGACCGGGCACAGGTCACTCTAGTGGGTGCTGTTTCCAATAGTCGTAGCACCACCGGAGGGCAGAACGAGGGTCAGGAGCGGTAGTACAGGGTTGGGCACGTGCCTTTCTTTGACGCCGTCGTCCCTTGGCCTTTGTTATCTTAAGGTCAGCAGAAGCATCAGGAAGGAGGGCGCCCATGTATCCAGATGGTGTTCTCCTTTCAGCATCTTCAATCTCCTTACGCCGGAGTAACCCCTTTTCAAAGATGTCGAGGTCTTTGCGATGAACCATAGGGACTATGGGACATTAGAAGCAGTGACTCGGTCCTCCGGTGATGGTTCAGCTGATACTTCAGGAATGAGGGTGCCCATGTGCCCAGGTGGTACCAAGGTAGGTAGAGCAAAACATCCCTGTACCGTATAGGGACATGGATCCTCAGGTAAGGGGTCTTGATGAACAGGAGTGTCCTTGGAGCATCTGGCCTTGGTGACTGAAGGAGACAAGTAGGAGGCAGAGTCACCTTCGAACCTGGTGCCCACATAGGAAGAAGGCATCGGGGTAGGCATCTTCTCCATTTCTCCCAGTTCCCCTTCTAAACCTGATCCGTCACTAAGGGAAGGATAGTCGCACAGCCAGGACTTAATGCCCTCGTCCTCATCTTCTTGCTCTTCCCCGCCACAATCCCTTTCTGATACAGATCCATCGCTGGATGAAGAACAGAAGCCTCGCCATGGCTTAATTAACGGTTTGAAAGGGATTTGTGTCACAGTAGAAACTGGCATGGACATGATCTTCATAGGGGTTGGTAGATCTGACTCCACAGGTATGGTGGTCTCCAGATCCATGTCAAGGACAGGTTCTATGGGCACATTGGAATCAGTCTCCAAAGGCATTACAGGGTTCTCATACTCCTCTTCTGAACTGACCTCCAGAGACGTCACATGCCTGGATACAGCGGGTACAGTTTGTCTGGGGACAGGTGTAGGTACATGAGTTGTTCGGGATGCAGGTTTGGGTTCTAGAGATCTCCTGGGGGCCGGTTTGGGTAGGGGTACCGGCTTAAGGATGGTAGGTCTCTTTGAAGCAGGTTTAGGCCTAGAAGCAGGCCTGGAAGCCTGGGTTTACTTCAGAATTCTAAGCACTGGAGCATCTTTGGGAGTGGCAGCAGGCTTAGAAACCGGTGCTGGTTTGACAACCGCAGATCTGGGGGGTTTTTCTGGGCAATTTGATATCCAATGTGATCCTTTCCCGCAGTACAGGCAGAGATTGTCTGCCAGTCTCCTGGCACCTTCTTCGGGAGACAGTGGTTCTCTGTGCTTGTTAGCTGCAGGACTGCACTCCTTAGTCGAGGAGCCCCACATCTCCTGCAGCAATTTCACCAGGGAATCAGTCAGGTTTTTAAATAGTTCCTGGAAGGTCGTCTTCAGTAACTCCACCATAAAGTGCAGCACTGCGGGCTCATTTGTATTAGGCTGGTTCATTCTGTCAGGAACGTGGGGATGGTACCTGGGTGGCACCTGGATGGCAGGGGTATGAGCCCAGGATGCAGTGGTCTGTACTGATAAACAGAGGATATGGATGGTGGAGGGTGAATGGAAATAAAGACTAACCAGGTTGATTGCAGAGGATGATGGTTGTAATTGCAGGAACCAGAAATGGGGAATCAGGATCAGGTAGCAGAGTAGCAACAAAGCAAGGATGTTCACTCTTCGTGAGCATGAGCTGTAATGAACCAGCAATGTGTCATTGAGGGGCAGAGGCAGAGCCCTTTATTTTGCGAGTCACGTGTGTTTTGGTGTTAACTCTTACAATGCTGGTTGCAGGGCAAGATCAGAACATGAAGTGTACCACCAGGGGGGGGGGGTTCCAGAATGGCTACAGCCAGGGATCCTGACAACTGAACGCTGCCGAAAAAAGCCGACCAGCCGCTGAACAAGGGTAAAAAAAATAGAAAAAGAAATCAACACCCCAATTTTTAAAAGGCGTTTTAAACAAAAATAATGGATGAATTTTTTTTAAAATAAGAAGTGCACAAAATTGCGCAGCATATTCAAAGTGCGTCTGACCATTGATTTCTAACGAGGCAAAAATATGTTTTCATCCCGAGAGTGAATTCCCCTTTCATTGTAGGCCAATAATAGATAATTATTAAAAATGTTAGAATCTAACTTTTTATAGGATGCTCATTCCGACAGGATGTGGTGAACGAGCTCATAGTGGGTGAATCGGAGGCATGAATGAGACCCCCCCCCCCCAAAAAAAAATCTAAACTAGAGAAACGACACCAAACAAAATAGAATATAAAAGTGCCGGGATCAGTCCCAGAGGTTATTCAGTTGTAAGTAAATGTAACAGTTGGCAGAGATAAAAGATAGAGTTAGCTCGTTAATTAAGCGCAGGCTTACTTTGTGATATTGCCGCGCAGCTTCCTTATGCAAATGATTTATTGGCTTCCTGATATTCCGTTTTATCTGATGATTCAGCAGTTATTTTCGCTGCGATTTAAAAGTCTTTTGCGGTAACTGGGTTAGTGTCCCTAGATGCTTTAAATGTAAATAGATAAAGTTACAAATCATATTTTTATTTGGGTCACACAATAGCAGTGGATGCTTACTGGAATGCGGTGTGGTATAACGATGGTAGAAATCCAGGGGTAGGGAATACACTACGGGCACTACCACCTGCCTACAGCTGAAACGGGGACGCTAAGGGGAAAATATATCACTTGCAAATCTCCCCTTAGCGTCCCCATTTTACCAGTCGGCTATCGCACCATCGCGAGCACCCCTTTCATGGAGTCCATAGGACTCCGTGGAGGCTTCTGCTGCCGGGCCATGTGACCAGCAGGATCTTGCCTCTTGTAAGATCCTGCAGGTTGGCAGAGTGATTGCAGAGGGAGACTGGGGACTTTTTTCCCCCAGTCTCACTCTGCTGCCGGCGGCCAGAAGAGGCGGATAGGGCCGCCATTCTTGCCACGGGATGAGAGGCGAGTATAGGATTTCTGGGGGGATTACAGCTGGTGATAACGGATTCCGCAGTAACTCTAAGCTGTAGCTAACTTTTTTCATGAGGATTTTGTGATCCTAATGCTAATTACTCTTTGTTTCCCATATTAAGTATAGGGAGAGCAAAGTACAGTAAGCTGGTGCTAGAAAGCACTAATACAGATGAGCTAATGTTTTTTAACCCTTTAGTAATCGGGAGGTGTTACAGGAGTTGCAATAACGCCTTTTATGTGAGTGCTAACGTTAAGGAGGTGAAGTACTTCTGAAATAATGAATTGATTTGATCTGAATTGAAAATGAAACAGTTTAATACAAAATTAATTTGTTATACTGTTTCATAAGAGAACCATTGAAATGATTCCTGAACAAAATGTGATTAATTGGGGCTTTATGTAGTGATCAGAAATTCAAAGCGATATCAACTATCGAATTGATATTAGCTTACAATACATAAAAGTACTACAGCAAAGAACTTTATGAAACGAATCAGATTAGTTTCACTGTTTCACAAAGCACCCCTGTACCTGTCCATTGGCCTCTGGTATTGAATCTGTTGTCAGCACCACAGGGCAATGGACAGCTCAATATTTAATCCTAGATTGTCCGTTAACAGCAAATTTGATTTACTGGGGCTTTATTTAGTGATCAGAAATTCGAATCGATATCAACTATCGAATTGATCTTAACTTACAATACATACAAGTACTACAGCAAACGACTTTATGAAATGAAATTCGAATCGATATCAACTATCGAAATCGATCTTAACTCGAAATCAAACTAAACAAAATTGGAAACTAAACTAAAAGAATTTAAAGCGAAACAAATTTTAGCCGTGCAACCATCTAGTATTGAGGTTCCCAACCTTTTGATCTCCACTAATACAGCGATTCAGATGGAATAAAGCCGTTAAATGAATCAATGCACAACTGATCCATTAGTGAGACGCTATTAACAACGCCACTGGAACAGGACCCTTGACTGCCACACTACGCACTAAAGATGTCCGAGCAGTGAAGAGATCTAAAAGGTATCCGTGACTGGTCCAGCACTGTCTCTCTGCAGTGACAGAGCTGTGATTGCGGCAAAAAAGCTTTGACACTGCCCTCCGCAGTACACAGCTATTGAAACTTCCTGCTTCTGCAGTGCACTGCTGAGCAACCCCTACAACAAAGTACAGCAGAATCAAGTGGTTCAGTGACTTAGCCGGTATAAGTAACAAGCATGTGTTGCATTAAGGAGGGAGAAGTTCAGACTTTACAATTAAATAGGGATAAGGCTACGTAGTTTGGAGATAAGTAATGGACGTAAATTAGAATAATGCTTGATTTAACACACAGAATTGATTTGGGAAAGGTTTTATAAGCCACTAGAAGGTCCCTCGATCTGAAAAGGTATAGGAAAATCAAATTAAACCGTACAAAAATGTTGGGTAAAAGAAACTTGTTTCAGGGAATTAATTTGGGAAGCGTACGACTGGACGATGTATGATTTATTGGGTCATTTTTCAAGCTGTCTTAATAGGCAGTAGATAATTGCGCATGGTAATTCTTGTTTGTTTATTTATTATTTTAAAATCTGTGATGGATCTTGTCATACAGTAATTGGAGTGGTTGAAATGAATAGATTAAAATGTCAAATGCTTCACCACTGCATGAAGCCGACATGATGGATGAATTAAAAACCTGGATCTACGCCACTCATTTAACCGGACCCAATTCCTCCGTCACTACACTTTAATGGCAGCGATTCCATTTCCTAAGAACAGGTAAAGAATAAAATGTATATAAAAAAGTTACTGCTCCATTGGGCATGTGCCCTGTATGACTTTAATTAGTTTAGTATGGCACGATACATTGTTCAAGCAGTATCAAAAAACCTACTGCAGAGTTGTATTCACATTCCCATCATATCATGATTGTCAGGAATATACAGTATATAGATTATATCCACAATTCAATCCTAGTTCCGGGTTATTACTGAACAGGATTTCTGCAACACTAACAAAAATGTGACTTTTCGTCTACGCAGCCAAAAATAACAACACTTACCATTCTCAGTTACACGGCTTAGTGGAGTAGAGGTCACATCACTGCTCTATAACTGTGGAGACACAGGTACAAATCCTAGCAAGAGCACCTCTCCAGTAAGTGTCCTTGGGCAAGACACCTAACAGTACATACTCACCACCCACGACATACTTGAAAACGAGAGATGTCAATGTATCCTTCCTGGTAAAATACTTTCTAAATAAATATTTAGACCAAATTCATTTGCTCTTAAGTCGTTCCAGTAGATTTTAATGTAAGGGGTCTTTTCAAAAAGCACCGAAATGGAGTTAAATTTCGGCGAGTCCATTTCACTGAAAATTCTGTGCATTCACATTCATTCATCGAATGATCACCACATTGCGCCGAAATTGCATTGCCGAAGCAGTTAGTGGATATTGGCGAACAGCTCCGAATTGGCCTCGGCGAATTCCCCCAAACGGAGAGGAAAAAAAAATAATTAGGAAGTCTTCTATTATCCTAATAATTTGTAAACATGTATGCAGACGACACTGTAATCTATACCAAATCTCCCGCAGCTGGAGGCAGTGCTGCAAGAACAATTCACAGAGGTAGAAAAGTGGATCACAGATAACAAACTTTTTCTAAATACTGACAAAACTGTTACAATGCTCTTTGGAACAGCACCTAAACTACATACACTGCAAAATCCCCATCTACATGTCAGGACAAAATCAAATGACACGCTGACCACAGTCACTTCTCTCAAATATCTAGGTATGTGGTTAGACCCAAATCTATCCTTTGGCCCCCACATCGAAAAACTCTCATCTAAACTTTACCCCAAACTAGATGCCCTGTACAGAAACAAATCCTGCCTGAGCCCCGCGGTAAGAAAGCAGATTGAACAACAAATGCTTATGCTGGCTATTGAATACAGAGATGTAGTGTATGCAGCCGCCCCGCAAACACACCTTCAGAAACTTACTACATTGTATAACTCATTCTGCCGCTTTGTGCTACATTGTAACTACATGACCCAGCATTGTGACATGTTAAAAGAGCTAAACTGGCCGTCGCTGGAATCTAGACGCACCCTTCACCTTTCCAACCTGGTGTTTAAGAGGTTTTCTGGGAAGCTGCCACCCTACCTGAATAGGCTGCTTCCCCCAGCAGATCCCTCATCCTATAACCTCCGATCCAGAACCTGCACCTTACTTGCAATACCACAATACAAAAAGAAAGTGGCTCGATCCTCATTTTCCTACAGAGCACCACAAATATGGAATAACCTCCCAGATGCCATCAAATCTTCCCCCCAGTGTAAAGTCCCTTGAGAGCTCCCTGTTACTATACCTCAATACCGAATGCACCTGTAACCATGTAACAGTGACTATATTTCTTACATATTCATTTTCTGTATATTTGTGCCATTTTTAATATGTTACATTTTATTACTTTGTATTTGAACCAAGGACATACTTGAAAACAAGAGAAATCTCAATGTATTCTTCCTAGTGAAACACTTTATAAATAAATGGCTCTATTTCAATCGAATGGTGAATTGGTGGAGAATATCGAGGGAATTGCATTTTTTTTAGGGGTACAATTTCAGGATTTGAACATTTGTTTTCTTCAGCTCCAAAATCCCCTCAGCGCCATTATTTTGGAGCAAGATTTCCAACTCTCCACAAACCCAATGCTTGCAAAACCGTTATCTAGACATTTATATCCCCAGGTAATGACATTCAACTCGCTACCGAAATCTGAGAATTAAGAACAATCAGATCCACAGTTTTTATTTAGGATATCGAGGGATCCATTAATACAATGGACAACATGCTTCTTATACACAATCCTAATTAAACTAGGCAGTACGGTTATCCTACAGGCAATATAAAATTAATTACATCTGTCTTACCTGGGGGAGGGATGAAAGATTGTTATGTGGCAGAAACCGTCGAGCTACTGGAACGTACGTTACATTATTCAGCCTTTAAATATCTACAAGGACCTGGCAATAAATTGTGTGCATAGCCCTGCTCAAACTATTGTTCCTCCGAAAGTTAAACCCTGCTGGATTTTAACTATTTCTAGTGGCATGGATATGTTAGGGAATGCATAAATCTGAGTGCAGGTGATAAGACTTCTGTAGCTCCGCGTGCTGGTAGATACGAATTGAAATATTAATTCAAGAAACACGCCGACACCAGAAATTTTATTAGCATGGTTGCAATATCAGTCCAACGCATAAATATAGTAGGGTGCTTCATATTAGGTGATAAGAGGGTCGCAGAAAAAAAATTGCATTATTAAGTGTAGTTTGGTGATGTGAAAACCATTATGATGCAATTCAAAGCGCAAAAACGTTTCAGCACTGCCACCTGGTGTTCAGATTGGAGAATACACTCCATAATTAAAAAAGCGCATGTTTTTAAACAGAGCAGTTACTAAAGACTTCACTATTTTAACAGTTTGGGTATTTTAGGAGGAAAAGAAAAAAAAAACCTTAAAACTAGAGATATGATGCAAGAGGTACTCAACCTCACACCATTAATCTGTGTGGGTGAAAAAAATGGAAGACTGGTATTAAAAAAATAGATTTGTAAGGAGTTTCCATTTGTGTTCCTATGAGCATCAGCTGCTTCCTACTGTAGAGGAAGCCCAGATAATCATTGACAGAGACCATGGTGCTGCAGAAGAGGTGAGCTTTTAAGTCGATCCAAGATTGGAACGAGAGCGCTGTCCCTGAGCCTTTCCATGTTTTTGTTTTTAATCCCAAATGGGAATTGTTTGGTGCGTGTATAAATAAAACCCACCATCTCTGCCTCTCCTTGGCTGAAAAGCAGCAGGAGGGGCTTGGAGCTGCTCAGTAGAGCGGCCTTTTGGTTACAATTGTTAGGTACTCACTCTGTAAAGAGGTGCCGTGAAGTGGCGAGTGATATTACGTTGCAATGGCCATTGAAACAAACAAAAACCTCAGTTTTGTTGTACATGGAACACATAGAAACGAGAGCAGATGACACCTTTTTTCCTTGTTATGTTTTATACATTAACTGGGCTGTTACTCCTGGCAGTTGCTGCCGCTCCGGTGAGTATGGGCGCGACGCCATTTTTTCTGTATTTAAGCATACGAAGAACGTCCGCACAAAAGTGCGGCCGCGCAACGCAAATGGCAAACGAACGCATTTTTTCGAGAACGTCAAACCGCTAGTACTGACGTACAGAGTGCGCTGCGTCCGCTAGCGGCGTGTGTGTGTGATTAGGAGACATCAGACACTGCTAATGTCCGGCCAACATAACGTCCAGACGCCAAATGTGTTATATTGATAATCGTACAAAATCACGAATGAAAATGCGCATCGTATGACCGCTATCGCGTATTCCGTGAAAAAATGCGTCCATTCGTTCAAAACGCACTTTTTCACGGACAGCGCGAAAAATGCGTTAGTCTGACCCAAGCCTAAACTGGCACTTGCAGCAACAACAAAAAAAACGCTGTTTTGTGCCAGTGTACCTGGGAGAAATTATGCTGATTTGCAGGCAAGGGGTAGCCCACAGCAGATAATGATTTTGCCTTCTGTTCACTCAAATTAACCTCCCTAAAGCTTTTCCACTTTAGTATATAAATTTAGAGCTTCTTCCGAGAACGAAAAAAAAATCATTTAAGCCGAAATTGTGATACTTAAATCCAAGGCGTGATGTCAAGTCTAATTTACCATTACTGGCTTGTACTTCCCTAAAAAAGGGACACTGTAAGGTTAAAAACAGAATAGGGAACGAAGGGGGGGGGGGGTTTAAACATCAACCCTTTGTTTAAGACTCTTAATATTAAGCCTTGCTCACCGCTTGCTTACAGATTTTCCAGGACGCCAGATCATGTCATGTGGTGATGGATGTCATAGCCAAGACCCAAATTAGTTCACTTCCTGGTCCTCATGCCTGAAGCTCACGTCCGCTCTTGCTGAGCTGAGTTTCTAAAACAGCTTGACAAACCTGTCCTTACTTTCAACCCGGCCAGATTTTGCAGATCATCTCGGGGAAACGCAGACTGAATCCTGCAATCACTGAGTAGCAAATTAGATCACCTGTGCTTCAGATATCTGGCAATCCTGGAAATTGGGAGACCTCAGAGTCTGGAATGGATCTCCGTAGGTCTATTCAACAAACCACGGATACTGGAAACGTCAACATTTTCGCACAAAGATGGGTATAGGATAAAAACTTTTTATTCCAAATAAAAATAAAAAGTTTACATATACAAGGCCCAACGCGTTTCGTCTATGAAAATAGACTTTCTCAAGGGCAATAAAGATACATGAAATAAAACAAAATAATATTATTTTGTTTTATAATTTCATGTATCTTTATTGCCCTTGAGAAAGTGGTTTGTTGAATAGACCTACGGAGATCCATTCCAGACGTTGAGGTCTCCCAATTTCCTTTCCTATCTTTGTGTGGAGTATTGGACCATCTCCAGGGAACGTCCTCAGCATTTCATTTTGAAAGATAAGTAACAATTTTCTCCATATCACCAGCTGCTTGTTGTCATTATCTGGCAATCCTGGCCTGTCAGTGGGTCCTGAGGACAGGTTTGGGAAACACTGTTCTAAGGAGGAGCCAAGGCCCTCGTGGGTGAGAGGAATATTGTAACCAACAGTCACAAAAGCTTGGTTTACCTATGATAACCATTTTCCATTATTAAGCACATGGAATTTTACAGGTATGAACTTTCCAAACCTGGAGACCTTACAGAATACATTTAAGAATTACTGTACACTACCCAAAGTTGAATTCTTAGGGACTAGAGGGTCTTCAAGTTGGAGGAAGGGGACAGTATGAACCAACATATTAAAAGAGCAAACAAAATCACTGAAAATATCTAAATGATCTCTATCAAAGTCCAACAATTATGTAAACACTTTTTTCTTTCCTTCAACACAAAAGTATCACAGAATGCAGCGTTGGTTTAGAAGTTATACTAGCTTTTGCCTGTGGCTTCATGCGCATGGATTTTGGTATTTGCTAAAAGAAACATTTTGTACAAACATCGATTTTACAGGTTGAGGTCTTAAAAGTATTAAGCAAGGTTCATTGAAGACGTTAGTCAGGGCGTATTGGCTACAAAATAAAGTCATTTATATGGGTCCGTGAATTTGCTTTGTTGTAAATACAGTCAAGAGACAAAAAGCGTGACTTTAGTAAACTACAAAAGTGGATCTTGAGGCGCTTGGATTAGAGTTAGGCGAGCTCACTTTGGAACAGGCGATGTAAAACTGCCCACGTTAGAAGCAGACTTGGGTCAAACCCCGCTACCTTTAAAAAGTCTGCCCCTGGGACTTGGTCATCGCAAAACTAACCTTTAGGGTGAACTGAAGTCTTCGGAATTGAAACAGATATGAACACGAACTCCCCCAGCCCCAAATGGTTAGCACTGTAGCCTCACATTTTAAAGTACTGTAGATACTCGTGCATATCACTAGATTTGGGTGACAAAGATGGACCTTAAAATGGGGGGGGGGGGGGGCGCACTATAGGCGAGACATCTGCATCACGTGAAAGAAAAAAATTGCCTTGCTCCAGATCCCAAGTCTCCCAAACGTTCCAGAAGTCTTGCTGAAGTGAATGGTCTCCTGATGCTTGCAAACACTTCAGGAGAGGCGGGATCCATCACGGCCAGAAGGCACGCTTGGTTTAAGACAATCTTTCACCTCCACTAGCCATCTAAAAATCACTAGTAAAGATGGGTGGCTGGCATCTTCATACGTAAAAACTGCAATCATTCTAGATCAGAGCACCATGGCCTGCGGGGGAGCCTGACTGTGCCAAGAGAACCTAGAAGGATCTTAATGGTTTACCGGTACAGTAAAATTTTGCTACCTCACATAATATTTGAGTGTTCATTTCCATAAATCATGTTATATTTCGGGTCACGCTATACGTGTGTATCTACAGTAACAGCTTATCAACTGGATTTTCAGAAAATAAAAAGGTTTTTTTATTTCAAGAAGAATCCAAATACCAATATGAAACCACTAACATCTGTTTGAGAGCTAGGTATCCTGTCTAAAAGATCACCCCCACGTGTTACCAATTTTCCAAAAATTCCATTTGTGGTTTCAAGAAGATAGTCAATACAAATTTTTATGCCCATAACCTCTTTAGTTTTTGAAATGGGTATCCTGGTTGGAGTATTCACCCCTTTCTCACCCCCACTGGATTCTTGAAAGATGGAAAAACATTTAATTTTTCATGAACAATCAAGATACCAATGTGAAAATTGGCATCTTGATAACAGCTTTGGCTGTTTAACTAAAAAGTTGTCACACCCTATCTCTCCCCATCCCTTAATTGAATTGGGGGGGGGGGGGGGGGGAGGTAACACTTTTTTGCATGAAGACCGCAAATACCAATATTCACAACTGTAACATCTGCAGTTTGAGCTATAGGTGTATGTTTAAAAAATATTTCAACCCCCTTAAGAGCTGAATTTCCAGAAATCCTTCCTTTGTGGGTGTCTACGTCATAGAAACCATGTACCCTCAAAATGCTCACATTCCCAAGTTAAAAATTGTTGTTTCAGCTGTGTGTCGAGTCAGATAAAGCCAGAACAGCGTGTGTTTAGCATAAGTCAGAAAAACCTAAAATATGGTCACACCCTGTATAGTAGCTCATTGATCAGATAACGTAGTTGACCAATTTAAATATTAAAATATAACCCTTGTTCTGTAAAAGATGAAAATACCACAAACTTGGGATTTGCGCAAACATGTTTTTATAGTGTCTGCGCGTGGTTTTTTCATCCATTACCAATAAAAAGGCAATAATTTAAAAATTGCCCAAACTACATCATCCAGTGGATCAGCGGTTGGATCTTTTCTAATCCCTTAGGTTTATAGTTAAAGAAAATCCAACTGTTACTGCTTTTCTGAAATGAACATGGCCGGAATCAGACAGGGTGACAAAGTAGTTTGGCAAGAATTAAAATAAAAAAAAAAATCTTTATTACTCAAAACATTGAATTTGCTTGATATAGAAAAGTCTTCTGCAATGTGCTTTACTTTAAACGGTTGTTAAATGGCCACAACACAAACCACAGCCCTGCATTGATCAATACTATGCACGTTACAATAGAAATAAAAGCTCCCATGCACATATGAAAGTCTGACTGACATTTAAAGTAAAGACCATTTACGTGAAATTAAAGAATTGACAAAAGTGATGCCAAGGTCGCTTTGAAATGGAAGTCCCATGACTGGCTGCGAGTGAAAGTCCAATAGAAAAAAAAAAAAAAAAGGAAAGGCTTTAAATGGCATCATAGTCTTCATCATCTTCATGCTTCCGTTTCATTGGGTTGGACTCACCGGTGGCACTTTGTGAGGACACCATATTCGTTGTAATAAGAATATTTTTGGAGCCAATTAATGAAGGATTAATAAGTACATTCTGAACTGTAGGGGTCGTGATTGGAGCTACAAAACAAAAACATTATGAGAACATAATCATAGGAATTTTAATACATGACTCAGGCTCATATTGCAGCTCTTTTATTATGAGCAGCAAGTATAGAAATCTAGGTAGCCCTTCAGCCAATCCCAGTGTGTCTTCAATCAGGATCAGTTTCACACTTCCTACACCAGATAAATTTTATTTTATTATGCTCCTAGTCTGGATGTGGGATTTTGCTTTAATGGTTCAGATTAGATTTTCTGTATATTGTTTCCACTCGTCATGTCTATAGCCGTGTCGTGCGCTACTCCAGGTGTCCACACAGCTCGGTTGCACCGATACATTTTTAAGACTGAGTGCAAGTACAGACATGTTTAAAGTCATGTGACTGCTTTCTAGTAAAGCTTAGGATTTTGCTGAAAGCCTGTCCAGTTTGTGTTTATATTGAAATGTATGGCCAGACACCCCATTTACTCACTGCACAGGCCTACCCCCCCCCCCCATACGTATACCCACTTAAGTCAGATACCCCCACTCATGTATCCAGATGCTGGGGCAGCTGGCCAGATGCATTTAAAAGTATTTGGCTGGTGTTCCCCTCCGGATGGCCACATTACCAAGCGGTCGCAGAGCACTAGACATCCATCTTTATACTTGCGCTGGTAAAAGATGCAATACTTGCCTCCAAGTCTTTAATAAAGTTTTAACTTCCCTTCACAAGTTAGAAAAATGCAGTAATTTTAATACATGGACACCAAGAATTCACATAGCCAGTACTAGAGAAATACTTGGAGTTTCCTCTTTGAGTCAAAACATAAAAAAAAAAAAACACCGTAAAAAGAAATTTCTAACCTGTTTTGACAGCTGTCTGTGAGGTAGGGATCTGAACAGTGAAACGCTGGCCAGTCAGTGATACCGGAGTGCCAACTTTGGAAACAGACATGGTTTGTCCAGATGGAGTCCCTAAATTAATCCAATTGATCATAAACCAGGTTAGATTTCTAATCAAATTATAAAAACGTACAATTAAATGTGATTAGCAAGCATGAAAGAGTATAAAGAAATTATTCCAAACAAGGCTTCTGCTGATCCAATATCCGCTTTGTAAACCACGCCAGAAAGCATATGAATAGTTCTCTAAAGATCCTTCTCACTTATCTACAAGCAAGCCAAAACCTGAGGTGGCGAAAGAAACCAACAATTCAAGACATTCTATTTTGTCAAGTTACTGACAAACTCATAAAAGTCATTTGCCATTTTAAATACAGAAAGACATTTAATTCCAAAAAGTTTGCAGCAACTAGACAGTATGTTCACTTTACCTAATGTTGGGGTGCTAGGTCTGCTGGTGACAGCCCCCACACTTAGCCTTGGCACAGTTATTCTTCCCCCTGAAGTTGGCATCTGGAAAGAGAATTTTTTTATTTTTGTGTGCACTAAAATTCTATAAAGAAATGGTTTTAGCCAATGTAACAATAGCAAGCATTAAAAAGGGACACTACCACTAACAATATGTAATTAGATTACATGTGCATTGCAAACTAAGCCACATGCTGTGTTTCTCTTCGTTTGAAGTAATTGCATGTAAAAAAAAAATTTTGTTTGCAATTTGTGGATTTTTTGCATGATGCAACATTTACTAAGATATGTGCAAATATTTTACTTTACAGCTGTAGTTTAGATTCTATAGTATTTAACAGTCTATGGTGGAGGAGTGAAAGGGGAGAAGGCTGCAGGGGTGTATTGTGTTGGGTAGGCTACCCAAGAGAAGAAATGACAGCTCAACGAAAGACAATGACCTTAAAGATGTCAATCTAACGCTAGTGATGCCCGTTGCATATATCGTGCACAATACAATGATGCAAGTCTGTTTCCATGACTTCAGACCCATAGAGCACATTCTATGGCAAATGCCACAGTGAGGAACAAGGGATTTAGAAATACTGGAAAGCCGGGTCTTAAAACACAAGATCACTGGAAGGATGCACTGGTGACAGCAAATGTTTCTTAAAAACAAAGCACATGTAAGATATCAGCAACATAAATAATTTCTTGGTGGTAGTGTCCCTTTAAAAATGTAGAGGCACTCAAGATGCGACATACATTACCTTCTTGTGTATGGTTTTAAGACGATAGTTTGGTGCAGTCAGACAGTAGCGGTCCGGTGGCAGTCTGGGACCAGCATACGGTTTGATTAATGGAAGAGGTGTCTGGTTCTTCTGTCTTGCAATGTCTAGCAAAAACTAGGTTAAAAACCAGGTAGTTATTTTGCATCAGTAAGAAAAGATACATTATGGAATGACATCTGGCCCTGACTACAGGACGTTAATGAAGCATAGTTGAGGATTTGAGCATGGGATTCCATCTCCTACCCTAAACTCTAGGTTTAAGTTGTGTCCCACAATCTACCCATAAAATGGGATTTACAGTCATCCAATGATTCAGTATTTGAAACGTTACACCATTGAACAAATGTAGGATCCTATTAGAAGAGGATTAGTAACCGAAAAGCGTAGTTTTGCTCAAGCTCACATTTATAATCCTGATCTAGGAGACGGACGCACGCACTTTCTGAAGAAAAAAATTTTAGAACTGTTTGTCCATTAATTTTTACAGCAACTTTGATGCCAAATCATTATTCTAGCATTAGTGCCCCCATAAATCCAAGTATCCTATGACACCTAGGTTATCATGAGAAATAGAGCTTCACCTGTACTGGGCATTAAAGTGGTATCACCTGGATTGGGCTGCAGCCTTTATGAAGATAAAAGTTGAGCCAGTGCAAAAATTGCTCCACGAAGAAAAAAAAAAAGCCAGTGAAATACAAAGCATTTCATTTTTCTTCAGCCTATTAATGTAACTTTGCTTGACAATCACAGGTCAGGTTGCAATATACCTTTAAGGATTCCAGCACAAACCATAAGACTGAAGTAATCTACTCACATCTCTCGGAGGAGGGGATGTAAACGACTGGTCTGTCCTACACTGAATGGCAAGTCGTACATCATCTGCATCAATATTGTTTTTCTTTGCATGGCTGGAATAAATCTTTGCGTCTTCGAGAATTGTTGTTACATAACCTGTGAAAGGAAGTGAAAGAACTCAATGTCTCTGCAAATTAAACTAATGAAGGGGTAAATGCACCTGATCGGAGCAACATAACCTCTGCAACGTGTAGGATTTAAAGGCTTTACCAGTAAATCTAAAATTGATTTGCAAGTGACACAATGCACACTTGCTGCAGATTTAAGAACCAAAAAGCAACTTCCATTCATTTGAAATTCTTTTTCACAGCAATCTCACCAGGTTGTAAAGGGATACTCTACTGCAAATGACATTCCTTATGCCAATAAGCATGTTATTTTTGAAACAAAAGGACAAAACGGTGTTTACGGCTTTGTGGGAGTTAAACACTATCCCTCACTGTTCAGCATGCAAGCAACACGTCTGCAAACAGATCAACAACTCCAGCAGCTTGCACACATCCAGTGTGCTGATCAGAACACCAGTATAATTACTTTGCAAGTAGAGAAAGCATGAAATTATGTGGATCCATTAGATACAACTGTACTTTCTGTAATGATGCTCCACCCATTTGGAGGTTTGATCCTCATGGGAAATATAACTGCAAGACATCTGGTTGGCCAAGGATGGGCACCCTTGTGTTACAATGTAGAAAGAAAATGCTGTACAATGGTCATCTAGGTCAAGAGAGAACATGCATCTGAACAGTTTGCCTCAAGGAGATCTGAAGGTAAAGCCAGGCATGGCTGTATATAGCCCTTTTCCTGGATGAAGAGGGACATGAACAGATCATAAGAGAAATTTATTCGGTAAGAGGTAGAGAAATTACGGACACAAGATCAAGTGTAGGATTGCCACTTACGATATGTAAATTCCAGCATCTGATTAATTACTCTGGGTTCATACTCAGTAATACCCATGTCTTTCAGGATCTGAGCCATAACCTAGAGGAAATGGAAAAAAAAAAAAAAAAAAAGTGTTAAAATACAAAACTGATTATTCTGGTTTAAATTATAGGCGTTCTCTCGCTCAGACAGCCAAGGGTCGGTTTAAGAGCAGGTTCATTTATTTACAGAGAGAAGAAGAAAAAACCTCTAAAATACAGCAAATTGTAGGAGTAAGAACATGTGATTATGTCAAGAGGGAGAAGACCGTAGAATAGGAAAAGCTCGATATAAAGAAAATAATGGAGGCGCACCAAGCAGCTGCGCAATGCAACAATTAGCAACTGAACACTGCTGCAATTCAGCCCTCAGCATGGTTAACTTAACACTCGCAGCGAAATCAGTTGTGGCTGCACAGTAGCTGCAGCACCGAGCCAGAAGCGGATTGGCTCCTGACAGCTAGAATCAGGAATTGAGGAATTCAATACAGTTTTAGCACAAACTGCTGCAGGTCTTTCAAAAGAATGGGCTTTCCACCAGCTTCGCTTCAAAAGCTGCAGCTCCAGCTGAACAGACCTGTTTTAACATGCAGAACTGAAGTAGGTAAACATACAAAAGTAAAACCTACAAGAATGCCTCTTTAGCACCTGATTCCCTCAAAACATAAGGCATTTCACAGGGCACGGCTCTTCATGCAATTCCATAAGACCGGGATCTGCAATCTTTATTCAGATGTTTTGGAACTACATTTCCCATGAGGCTCTGCTAAACTAATGAGTGGTTGGGCATCATGGGGGGGGGGGGATGTAGTTCCAGATCCTCTACAATGTAAGCTCCTATGAGTAGAGCCCTCTACACCTTTTGTTTCTACCATATGTCTGTTTCTGTATCTTGCTCCCTTTGGTTACTGTAAAGCGCTGCAGAAACTATCGCCACTATAATAATGGAGGATATTAATGGAGGATAATAATGCTCTGAAAGTCCAAGGTGGCTGAATGAAGCCGAAGTTAGCTCCTTATTCACAGACTGAAGCTAGCGTCTTCATGGACTGAAATTAAACTTATTCGCCCAGGTTCTTAAAGAACATTAAAAAAAAATAAAAAAAGTCAAATTGTTTGAACAAAATCATAAGAACTTGCACCAAAACTGCCCCCCCCCTACATTCACTTCAATGGGAAATTTGAATAAGCCATCTATATCTTGATCAGACTAGGAAACTATTCAGTTTGGGGTGAGCCAAGTTTGGGGGTTTTTCCATAGAGAATTGGCAGCAGCGTATTCAAATATACCATTGAAATTAATGTGGGGGCGGGGCAGTCAAAGAAAGATTGATTTCTTCATATTTTGTGTTAGAAATGTTCCATTGTTTAAACTTTGACATTCTTTTCATCAGTAAAAACTTGCACAAATAGCATCTTATTCAGGGACTGGAATGAACTTCCTAACTTCATGGTGGCTGAGCTCTGGCAATAGGGGATGTGTTTTAGGAAAGTCCACACAAACTATAGTCCTTAGAAATTGCCATTTACACAACCCAGGGGCTGACGAGGGATAGAAGATGCGGCAACCATCCTCTGCAACTGGGATTTGTCTGGGGACCAAATGAAGGTCCTTGCCAGCAGGATGTACACGTTAGGAAAGTAAATATGCACCTCCCAAACCCACCCCCAGCACGTCAGCACCTCCTAATACTTCTATAGGGGTATAGATTTGCTGTGGTACGGTCACACCCTGAGCCATACCTGGGCATCCTTAGGAGCACTCTTGGGAGACGCCATCTTTGCCTGCTCCATATCATCCGCCCAGCCGAGACCGACATCCGGCGCAAAGAAGCGATCATTCAGAAACAGGAAGCCGTACTGCGAACGCTTCCGTCCATGGTAGTCCGCCATCTTGCAAGCGGCAAGTTCCAACACCTCCCCTAGCTTTCTTGCTGGTGGTTTAAAGGATATGATGAGCTGTGTTCTCGCCTCTCAGTTCTACAAGCAGCCTGTGTAGTGATTATGAACAGTCTCCGGGAAAGGCGTGAATAATCCGCAAACAGCGCACTATAACCGGTTGGGGGAAATAAATTAGGTTCATTCTGATTGGTTGTGCATACGTGCTTTATGTCTGGCCTATCACAGAGCGAGTTTATAATCGTGCGGGCAATTCCCTCAATAAAGATGACGTCAAAGTGTTTTCTTTCACTAACTTTATTTATACCGCTAACGGTACAGGCAGTTGGTGGGGAATTGGTTTTAGACATATTTCGTTTCGTGGGTCCTGTTAGACAATAATATAACATTGTGGGTGTATGGAAGATCTTAAAAGGGATGCTCTAGTAATACCCAATCCTACCAAAAATCAAGGGTTGCCATATCAGACATGTTTTCCTGCAGACATATTACTAATTCATGCAGAGGGGGAGCACAGGGAAAGGTGCTGCCCTGAAACGTGTATTTCATATGCTGCAGGAAGGAAATCGAGGCAGGTCACCTGCGATTCCTTT
The DNA here is from genome assembly GCA_009667805.1 of Leptobrachium leishanense. Classification (NCBI taxonomy): domain Eukaryota; kingdom Metazoa; phylum Chordata; class Amphibia; order Anura; family Megophryidae; genus Leptobrachium; species Leptobrachium leishanense. The sequence continues at coordinate 23,757,266 of CM019071.1, read as the reverse complement.
TTTATTTCTTACCTGCAGCGTATGGATTATACATGATATATTATTGGTGGTATTTTCCATTCACTGCCCTTCAGCATGAATAAATAATATGTGCCCAGGAAAACCTAGCCGATCTGGCACTCTTACAAACATCTACAGGGTTATTCAGAGAGCGTGAAAAGCAGGAGAATGACTGGAGAATGAAAAATTCTAGGTCAAAATAGCCGATTTGGAAAGTGAGATGAAAGGGCGAATTTTTCTGGTTTGGCTATTTTGACCTAGAATTTTTCATTCTCCAGTCATTCTCCTGCTTTTCACGCTCTCTGAATAACCCTGCTAGATTCTACGGTATCTTCCAAACTGTAACACATGTAGCGCTGTTTAAAAACTCTGTTGATGTATTGCTCGGGTTTGGCCATCAGAGGGAGACAAGCGCAATGTAAAGTATACTGGACACAACGGGACTATGTTTTCCATCATGCTTTGCGGCGGGGACAGGAAGTGGGTGGGAGAGAGCGAAGGACATCCGCAGCCTCCTACGAAGGAGAGCCAGTGTGAGCCGAGCGACGAAAGGTGGAAGACGCACGTGAGACTGCCAGAGATTGAGACCAGGCTGGAGAGCAGAAGCTGCCTTGCGGGTGCTGAGAATCAGAGACAGTGCTGGCGGAGACCTATCCACACATTGCTGAGAGGTTTTGCGCAGACATAACGTTCTGGTTTGGACCCCGAGTAAGGAGACCGCGATGATCCACTGGGAGTGCAGGCGGTAGGCCTTTTCGTTACCGAAATTGGACAAGCCAAGAGAAGCGGATCCGGTGGCACAGAGTTCCAGTATAATCAAGCAGAGAGAGATCCTTGATCGGACAGCGGAACAGATTGTCCAGCGGATGGGTGAGAGGCCTTCCAGGCCACAGTCCAAGCTTAAACAAAGCACGCTGCAGTATTGTTTAAATCTACAGGGCCCCAACGTGACTAGTCGAAGAATTGCTCAATCCATTCACTGGCCAGTTGAATATAGTACCCGGGTACCTGAATCGCACACACACACCTTTTGGGACATTACTTTTACGGGACTTACACTCCAGAAACGAAGGGGTTAAACTTTCCTTTTGCCGCCGCGTGTTTTTCTCGCATTACGAAATCCTGTGGTTCATATACCGTATTCACATTATATATGCCGCTTTATTGGGATCAGTAAAGTATGTAATCTATAAAATCCACAACAGTGCTGGTGTATATTTATTCCCTAGTGCGGTGAGACTAACCCGAGGTTCAATTCAGCGGCTCCTCCGGGAGTGAGCGCTACACACAATTCACTTCAAATGTGGGAAAAGTCTTGGCAAATAATTACACATGTATTATTCGAACTGTAAAATTGAGTATAATGCCCCTTTAAGTCATAAGGGGCTTTGTCCCTGCAGGGGGATACTCAAGTGTTTTTTTATATAATTATATAATGTGCAGCTGTGTTATATGCTGTGAAGGCAACCCTATGCCAAGATGCCACCTTTTGGCTTGCAGATTTCTCAGATCGACCAAATTTTTGGGGATACAAATTACCTGTGTATGCTAATACAGTGGTCCCCGGATCCTCAGGGCTCACTAACAGGCCAGGTTTGCCATATCTCTGAAGCGCAGCACAGGTGATATGATTTACTGCTCAGTGATTGCAGGATTCAGTCTGCATTTTCCCAAGGTGATCCTTAAAACCTGGCCTGTTAGGGGGCCCTGAGGACCAGGGTTGGGGACCACTGTGCTAATGAGTAAGATGAATTTATAAGCTGCAAGAAATAAAATCACATTGCCTTAAACCAGTAGTGATGGTGAGCTTTGGCACCCCAGATGTTTGGGAACTACATGTTTTATGATGGTTATTCATATAGAAGGCTGGTTGAGCATTAAGGGACATGTAGTTCAGAAACATCTTGGGTGCCAAGGTTCTCCTTCACTGTTTTTTTATAGCGCGGATATCCATTTTGCAGCCTATTCTAAATACTGCGAGGACGAACCTTCGTGAGCCTTGCATTAAAATCCAGACGTAATGGGCCCTATTTCATTGTAGCTTTTACAATTGAGCATAGACCCCTTCCTCTTTATCGCAACGTGCTGTACTGGCTCGTCCACACAAGGATCGAGGGTGTCGAGAATCATAGCTCTGAGTAATTGCAAACGTTAAAAAAAAAAAGAGAGTTTTTGCTGGCATTCTCCTGGCCCTGTGAACGCTGTGAGATTTAATAGCAGCATTCTTGGGGTTGGTTGATAGTAAAGGCTCATCCTTTTCATTTTATTTCCACTCTTTGCTGGCACCGCTTCTGTGCAGCCTGAGAGATTATTCAGTGCCCTGAAATGCCCTCAGGATCCCCAAATACCCCCACATGTACCCCAAATAAAGAATTTTGTAAGCATCTGATTGTCACAGTGATGCAATGCTCTTTTTTTATCCTAAAGGATTAATTTTCTGTTGATTCTTCTTCTAGGTCTTTTTTTAACAGTAAATAAAATTATTTTATTTAACTTAAGGGGTTATTTTTTTCATGCACTGTAGTTTCATATTTTGGGCCATATATTTTTTCATTGTTCGCGCAAAAACGCACGGTAAACGCGTGAATTTTTGAGCGAAGCGTCAAACGTTAACGTGCGTAATTCAACGCTGGTATTACAATCCTTGCACATTTTTTCATCCGTCAAAAAATAACACGTGTACAACAGATGCGCAAAAACGCGCGCGCAGAAATCATTGTGCAGACTGTTTTTTTCACGCAATTCAGCCAATCAGAATTAAGAACCACAATTGTCTCACGTTAAGTTTTTGCGCCTGTCAAAGTCAATCTGCGCATATATGCTGCAAAACACGCACAACTTCTCAAATTTATTGGTTTGGTATGAGTAGAATGTGTAACTATACTTTGCTGCGTTTTTTTTTTTTTGGGCTGGTGTATTTGGTTTTGGCCAGGTTGATAGAATTTTCCATTAACACCAGCTTTTAGGAGTTGCTAAAATTATGCGCGCAAAGGCTGTGCGTTACAAACTGCGCATAGATTGTAATACCATACGCTTACCAGCGCACAACCTCATTTGCGCTCACAATGTTAAGTATAGGACGCGCGCAGTAAAGTACGCTCGCGCAGCGTTCGCGCAGGCTCACCCGTGGTAAACGTATCGCGCGTTTGTTGCGCTGAGATTGTAATACGATGTTCAGCGCAAAGGGTTTTGCCCCTCGCGTTAATGCGTTTTTGCGCGGGCGCAAACGTATGCGCGAGGATTGTAATAGGGCCATTTTAGTGTGAGTTAGTTACACAAAGTATAAGAAGTATATATTATATATAATAAAAAAACCACACTTTTTATATTAACCCCTTAAGTATCAATGGTCTTTAAAGGCAATACATTTATGATGTAAACGTTACGTCATTGGTCCTTAAGGGGTTAATAAGATTGAGTGGTAACAGTGCATAGAATGTCCCTTACAAGTATTATTGTAAAACAACAGGGGAATTTCCTGCACACAGCCACAGCTCGAATAATTCAATACACAATACCAGCTAAGTGTGCACGTGGGTCCCTTACAGGGTTATCCAAAGAGATCCGAATTGCTTGAGAAAGGTAACCGAACGCTGAAAATCAGGGTTCGGTTACCTTTCCTGGCCATTCGGCTATCCAGAGAGCAGGCAATTCGGCAAATCCTGTCGAATTGCCTGAACATACGCAGGGTTATCCAAAGAGATTCGAAAAGTCACCGCACGTTCGGTGACTTTTCGTTCTCTTCAATTCGGTTCCTTTTGCCGATTGCATTTCGGTGACCCTGCGGTGTATTCAGCAAAGAGCACAGGGTCCCCGAATTGCAGGGAAAAGCTGCCGAAAACCTGACGAAAACTAACCGAATGCATGCTGAAAACAAGCAAAAACATCTGGATTAACCTTCGAAAAAGCCGAACAGGAGCCGAACAGGAGCCGAATCACACAGAGCCGAATCAGCTGTGACGTAGAGGAGGCAGTGAATAAATTAGAAAAAACCATTTGTATGAATCTGGGAAAAAGAAACGCTGTTTGCAAAGAAACTACTGAGCGAAAATGTCTGAAATTTTCACAGGAGGTCCAGGGAATGATCATAAAGAGGGCTGTTACAAAAAAAATAAGTTAACTGAAAAAACAAAAAAAAAAAATCGGACTTTTTAAAAAAAATAAAAAAAATCTGAAAAATGCTTAAAGTATCCTAAAAAATCTATAAATACAGAGACTTTTTGCTGCAGAATTTTATAATGAACGGTTTATTAGATATTGAATTAAAACGGGAATATTTTTAACATTGAAGTCTATGGGATTCTCCTGAATAAATTTGCCGAATGAAACCACCGAATGGCAGGACATTAGGGGAACCTTTCACTGCTGGTTTATGTTCTCTGAATAGCCGAAGCAGTGCTTTTTCATGGGGATTTCACTGCCCTCAAACAGGCACCGAACAGGCACCGTATGTTCAGGCAATTCGCCAGGATTTGGCGAATTGCCTGCTCTCTGGATAGCCGAATGGCCAGGAAAGGTAACCGAACGCTGATTTTCAGCATTCGGTTACCTTTCTCAAGCAATTCGGATCTCTTTGGATAACCCTGACGGTGCCTGTTCGGTCCCTGTTCGAGGGCAGTGAAATCCCCATAGAGAAGCATTGCTTCGGCTATTCAGAGAACACAAACCAGCAGTGAAAGGTTCCCCTAATGTCCTGCCATTCGGGGGTTTAATTCGGCAGGTTTATTCAGGAGAATCCCATAGACTTCAATGTTAAAAATATTCCCGTTTTAATTCAATATCTAATAGACCGTTCATTATAAAATTCTGCAGCAAAAAGTCTCTTTATTTATAGATTTTTTAGGATACTTTAAGCATTTTTCTGAATTTTTTAAAAAAAAATTGAAAGTCCGATTTTTTTTTTTTTTTTTTTTCAGTTTGCTTATTTTTTTTGTAACAGCCCTCTTTATTATCATTCCCTGGACCTCCTGTGAAAATTTCAGACATTTTCGCTCAGTAGTTTCTTTGCAAACAGCGTTTCTTTTTCCCAGATTCATACAAATGGTTTTTCTAATTTATTCACTGCCTACAACTGCTTCGGGACCCTGTGCTCTTTGCTGAATACACCGCAGGGTCACCGAAATGCAATCGGCAAAAGGAACCGAATTGAAGAGAACGAAAAGTCACCGAACGTGCGGTGACTTTTCGAATCTCTTTGGATAACCCTGATTGTCTGGTGTCTCAATGACAGTGCCTTATAACCATTAGGAGAGCATGGTCCCCCTCAGTTTAAGAGTAATGGACAGCTACTCTGCTGTTCCAAGCCACTCTTTATTCCCTGTTGCAGCAGCAGTTTTGTATACGCTTTTTTTTTTTCATGTGACACGAAAATGTAGAGGGAGTCTGCGAATAACATGCAAGTCCACTTTTTCTCATTAGTAATGTCTAGTGATTTAGTTGCTGCTGAAACCACAGTCTGCTTATTCTTCTTGACCTTTCTGCTGCATTTGACACCGTGGACCACCCTCTCCTGCTCCTCACGCTGCGTCAACTAAGCCACAGTCAACGCTCTCTCCTGGTTCTGTTCCTATCTCGCTCTTCGCTCCTTCAGTGTCTCCTTCGCTGGTGTCTCTTCACCACTGCTTCCTCTCTCGTTTGGGGTACCTCAAGGTTTTCTGGGGTTCTGGCCCCCCTACTTTTCTCAATCTATACTGCCTCTCTGGGCAACCTCATTTCTTCCCATGGGCTCCAATATCATCTCTATGCTGACGACACTCAAATCTACCTTTCCTCCCCTGATCTCTCTCCTTCTGTGTTGGACCATGTTACAGCCTGCCTAGCGACTGTCTCCGACTGAATGACCTTCTGTTTCCTAAAATTCAAGCTCTCTAAAACGAACCTTCTCGTGTTGGGTTCCCTCCCTCTGAATCCTCCATTCTCGCACCCATTTCCCTTCAGGTGAATCGTGCCACCTTTACTTCTACCGCTCATGCTCGCTGCCTAGGAGTCCGCTTGGACTCCGATCTATCCTTTACTCCTCACATTCAGTCACTAACCAAATCTTGCTACTTCCACCTAAAAACATTGCATGCATCTGTCCCTTTCTTAATCCAGACATTACTAAAATGCTCATCCAAGATCATATTATCTCCCACCCTGACTACTGTAACCTCCTTCTCTCTGGCCTTAAAAGATCCCGGATTCTCCCCCTGGAGTCTGTTATGAATGCCTGTGCCAGGCTCATCCACCTAACCTCCTGCACCTCTCGTACCTCACCCATTTGTCAATCTCTACACTGGCTCCCTGTTTCCTTCACAATTCAATTTGAAATACTAGTCCTCACGTAGCTCTCCATAACCGCGCCCCTGCCTACATTTCCTCCCTTATTATCAGGTATAGCCCGCCCCGGCCACTTCGCTCTGCCAATGATCTGATGCTATCGGTTCCTCATACCCATACTCCAAACTCCTGCCTTCAGGTCTTCTCCTGAGCTGGCCCCTTTCTATGAAACTCCCACAACATCAGACTCTCCCCATCTCTAGTCCTTCAAGAAGTCTCTGAAAACACATTACTTTAGAGAAGCTTATTGGCTCACTCCATAATCCCACATTGTTCATTTCTTGCTCCATATTCCCATTCAGCCCACATGCACCCCGCTACTTCTTGTACTCTATTCACCACACTTAGGACTCTATTAACTGCTTCGTGCAAAAGCGCATGCACAGCTCTACTTTTTTTTGCGCAGCGTTAAACGTTAACGCGTTTAAATTAACGCTGGTATTAAAATCCGAGCAGATTTTTTTCATCCGTCAAAAAATAACGCGCGTAAAAAAGATGCGCAAAAACGTACACGCATTAACGCTGCGCGCAGAATTCGGTGGGCGGACTGTTTTTTTCACGTGATTCAGCCAGTCAGAATTACAGTTGTGTTCAAAATTATTCAACCCCCACTGAAATTGAGTGTTTTGGCCAGTTTGACATTGATTTTGATCATTCAGTCATCTTGCTTACAATTAAATCAAAGAGGCACGTGTAGGTCAGACAAATATAACATAACATTTATAATGAAATAACCACAAATGTCTTTTCTGTGCTCACATCATTATCAGTTTTATTCAACCCCCAAGTGACATTCAATCTTAGTACTTAGTACAACATCCTTTTACAGTTATAACAGCTTTTAAACGTGAAGCATAGCTTGACACAAGTGTCTTGCAGCGATCTACGGGTATCTTCGCCCATTCGTCATGGGCAAAAGCCTCCAGTTCAGTCACATTCTTAGGCTTGCGCACTGCAACTGCTTTCTTTAAGTCCCACCAGAGGTTCTCAATCGGATTTAAGTCAGGTGACTGCGATGGCCACTCCAAAATGTTCCAGCCTTTAATCTGCAACCATGCTCTAGTGGACTTGGAGGTATGCTTGGGATCATTGTCCTGTTGAAAGGTCCAACGTCTCCCAAGCCTCAGGTTTGTGACGGACTGCATCACATTGTCATCCAATATCTCCTGGTACTGAAGAGAATTCATGGTACCTTGCACACGCTGAAGCTTCCCTGTACCTGCAGAAGCAAAACAGCCCCAAAGCATGATTGACCCCCGCCATGCTTCACAGTAGGCAAGGTGTTCTTTTCTTCATAGGCCTTGTTCTTCCTCCTCCAAACATAGCGTTGATCCATGGGCCCAAACAGTTCTAATTTTGTTTCATCAGTCCACAGAACACTATCCCAAAACTTCTGTGGTTTGTCCACATGACTTTTGGCATACTGCAGTCGACTCTTCTTATTCTTTGGAGACAGCAAGGGGGTGCGCCTGGGAGTTCTGGCATGGAGGCCTTCATTACGCAGTGTGCGCCGTATTGTCTGAGCTGAAACTTCAGTACCCACATCTGACAAATCTTTTGTCAGTTCCTCAGCAGTTACACGGGGACTTTTCTCCACTCTACGCTTCAGGTAGCGCACAGCAGTCGAAGTCAGCATCTTCTTTCTGCCACGACCAGGTAGCGTTTCAACAGTGCCCTTTGCCTTGAATTTGCGAATGATGCTTCCTATGGTCTCTCTTGGTATGTTTAACATCTTTGCAATCTTCTTATAGCCATTGCCCTTCCTGTGAAGAGTAATCACCTCTTCTCTTGTCTTCCTGGACCATTCTCTTGACTTCACCATGTTTGTAACCACACCAGTAAATGTCTAGAAGGAGCTGAGTATCACAGTCATTTTAAAGCTGCCTAATTGGTGCTTATTATGCTTTATTGCTGCTCCGTGACATCCACAGGTGTTTTCAATACCTGATTGAAAACACTTGAATGAACCTCTGTTCTTCAGAGTGGTAGTCTTTAAGGGGTTGGATAATTGTGTCAATGAAGAATTCACAAAAGAAACATTTACTACTGTATTACAAAACCAATTGATGTCATTTTAGTTGCATATGGTTCTTTAAAAAGTCCTTGTAGGATTTCATTCTGAATACAATTACAAATGTACACTAAATTCCCTAAAACCCTTTACAGCATTGGGGGTTGAATAATTTTGAACACAACTGTAAGAACCACAATTGTCTCCCGTTAAGTTTTTGCTCCTGTCAAAATCAATCTGAGTATATATGCTGCAGCAATAATAAAAACACGCACAACCTCTCAATTTTATTGTTTGGGTATGTGTAGAATGTGTAACTATACTGTGCTGCATTTTTTTTTTGGGCTGGTGTATTTGGTTTTTGGCCGGGACGTTCAGATTTGCTATTAACACCAGCTTTTCAAAGACGTTAAAATTATGCGCGCAAACGTTGTCTGTTAAAATTTGCGCATAGATTGTAATACCATCCGCGTTTCCAGCGCACAAACGCATTTGCACTCACAATGTTAAGTATAGGATGTGCAAGGTACATTACGCTCACGCAGCATTCGCGCAGGTTCACCTGCGGTAGATGTTAATGCGCATTTTTTGCGCGGACATTGTTATACATCGTTCTGCGCAAAGGTTTTTGCCCTCGCGTTAATGTGGTTTTTTTTTATTTAAATTTTTTTATTTTGTAAAGATGTCATTGCACAAACAAGCATGAAATAAAATAAAATGGGGCCTCGCAGGGCCACACACAGACATCTAGAAGAGCTCAGCGTAAGAGATATAACCAAGAAAAATAAAAAGGCCAAGCGGTAGGACAGAAAATCGGAAAACAAATACATCCTCGGACACTGGGCCCAAACAGATCAGCGGCAAGACATCAGAAAATAAGAAAAATGAAAGTCATCTTAGGACTGTATATAGGCTGCGTTCTCAAAATGAAAAAGAAAGAAAAGAAAACAACTCAGCGGATAAAAAATAAAAGACCTCTAAGTGAAAAAAGCAAAAACTGAAAACAAAGAGAGCACAGAGAGGTCCCTTCAGCCAGCATCCCGGAATGTGATGGCACGTATAGCAGGTAGGGCACCGCCAAAGAGGCCAGAGTATGCAGCCCGTGTAGACCCATCCACAATAAACAAGGCACACAGCCTCCGGTGTTCTCGGACCACATCGCGGTCTGCGTCATCGACCCTCCGGGCAGGAGCCGCAGGCAGCAGCAAGGAAATAGAAGGGGCGAGAAACCCAGGTCGTGACGCCACCCCCAGTCAACACGAGAGGGTACCCCTCTGCCCGCCAGGATTCTCAGGCCTCCACAGTGCTCCCGCCAACGCAGTCCGAGTTGGGGAACCACGGCCAATGAGCAATTTAGGACCATACAGCGGGGACAACTCAGCTACCGGCTGGGTAACCAGTCGTAGTCCAGTCTCCCGGGCACTGCTCCATCCCCGCGGGTCAGCAGGCTCTTCCAAGGCCGCACAGCCGTGCGTGCCAATCTGCCACCGGAAGCTTCCGCCCTGGTCTTCGTTCGGAACTCGAATTGTAGGTAAGATCGTCTCAGGCTCTTCCCGATGCAAAGTGTACGCTCCCTTGCAGCTCCGCAGCGAGGCGATCATCTGCTTCCAGATCCCCCTCGTGAGCGGGAGCAAATCATCTCCCCCCAGCAATTCCAGGCAGGCATCCAGGCCTGCTATCATGTCCATCTTTATTCCTGTGGAGGGAGGATGAATGTCCCGACACCAGGCTTCACCTCTACCAACCCCCTCCACTGCAGAATCCGCCATAGCGACCGGGAGATGGGGGCCCTCCATCTCCCCAGGACGCGTCTTCAGGTCCCCACAAGGAAGCGAAGGGGCAGCGAGGCAAGGCCGCAACAGGGGCCAAGGAGTAGGCCTCAAAATGGCCACCGGCAGCGTGCTCCAGCTAGGATTAGACGGCCAAAGCCAGCGTCTCTGCTCCGGAGGGAGGGCCGCGCAGGCTCCGGAGTATTCACCCCTGATGGCCAACCGTTCAGGGAACGCAGACACAAAAATCAGCTATAAAAAGTCCTCAAAAACACCTCATGTGCCTATGTAAGAACGGAGCTCTGTAAATACACGTCTTCTCCCCTTCACGGCTGGCCACGCCCCTCGCATTAATGCGTTTTTGCGCACGCGTTAACGTTTGCGCGAAGAAGTTAATAGAGCCCTTAGTGTGTCACCCCCTCCTCTGAGATGTAAGCTCTCGAGCAGAGTCCTCCCTCTTACTGTTCTGTGTATGTATATTTATTATTCGGACTCTCCCATTGTACAGCGTTACGGAACTTGTTGGCGCTTTATAAATGCTTTTAACTTTAACATACACAAAAATAAAAATACTGGCTCATAAAACCACCTGCAACATCATTTAACACAATTAAAAATATGTATATTTTTAAAAAATTCAATACTTACCCCTCGCCCCGCAGTACCCAGTCATTAAATGAACACAATGTTCTGTGGTTCCCTTCTGCTGGCACTTTGAGTGGAGCGCCGCCCTGCAGGAGAGCCCCCTGCTCACTCCATGCACCTGATCAACTGTCAGACCACTGGTGTCAATTGTACAGCGCTCCACGACAGCCATCAGTTAGTGCCACTCACGAAGGGGGAATAATGGGGGATCCAGGTGTGTACTGGCTGTGATAGAAACATAGAAAAATGTCGGCAGATAAGAACCTTTCGGCCCATCTAGTCTGCCCAATTACATGGATACTTTACCTGGATTTATCTTTTGTTTAGGATAGCCTTATGCCTATCCCATGCTTGCTTAAATTCAATTACTGTTTTGGCCTCTACCACTTTAACTGGAAGACTGTTCCATGTATCCACCACCCTCTCAGTAAAATAATGCTTCCTGATGTTACTTTTAAACCTTTGCCCCTCTAATCTAAGACTATCAGGGTTATCCAAAGAGATCCGAATTGCTTGAGAAAGGTAACCGAACGCTGAAAATCAGCGTTCGGTTACTTTTCCTGGACATTCGGCTATCCAGAGAGCAGGCAATTCGCCAAATCCTGGCGAGTTGCCTGAACATACGGTGCCTGTTCGGTGCCTGTTCGAGGGCAGTGAAATCCCCATGAAAAAGCACTGCTTCGGCTATTCAGAGAACACAAACCAGCAGTGAAAGGTTCCCCTAATGTCCTGCCATTCGGTGGTTTAATTCGGCAAATTTATTCAGGAGAATCCCATAGACTTCAATGTTAAAAATATTCCCGTTTTAATTCAATATCTAATAAACCGTTCATTATAAAATTCTGCATCAAAAAGTCTCTTTATTTATAGATTTTTTAGGATACTTTAAGCATTTTTCTGAATTTTTTAAAAAAAAATTAAAAGTCCGATTTTTTTTTTTTATTTTTTTTTTCAGTTTGCTTATTTTTTTTGTAACAGCCCTCTTTATTATCATTCCCTGGACCTCCTGTGAAAATTTCAGACATTTTCGCTCAGTAGTTTCTTTGCAAACAGCGTTTCTTTTTCCCAGTTTCATACAAATGGTTTTTCTAATTTATTCACTGCCTCCTCTACGTCACAGCTGCTTCGGCTCTGTGTGATTCGGCTCCTGTTCGGCTCCTCTTCGAAGGTTAATCCAGATGTTTTTGCTTGTTTTCATAGTGCATTCGGTTACTTTTCGTCAGGTTTGCGGCAGCCTTTCCCTGCAATTCGGGGACCCTGTGGTGTTTGCTGAATACACCGCAGGGTCACCGAAATGGGATCTGCAAAAGGAACCGAATTGAAGAGAACGAAAAGTCACCGAACGTGCGGTGACTTTTCGAATCTCTTTGGATAACCCTGTATGTCCTCTTGTTTTGCTACTTTGTTTCCGTTTAAATATACTCCCTTCCTCTACCTTGTGGATTCCCTTTACGTATTTAAATGTTTCTATCATATCTCCTCTGTCTCGTCTTTTTTCCAAGCTGTACATGTTAAGATCATTAAGCCTTTCCTGGTAACCTTTCTCCTTCAAGCCGTACACCATTTTAGTAGCCCTTCTCTGAACTCTCTCTAAGATGTCTATATCCTTCTGGAGATACGGTCTCCAGTACTGCACACAGTACTCCAAGTGAGGTCTCACCAGTGCTCTGTACAGTGGCATGAGCACTTCCCTTTTCCTACTGCTAATACCTCTCCCTACACAACCAAGCATTCTGCCAGCATTTCCTGCTGCTCTATTACATTGACTACTTACCTTTAGATCCTCTGCAATAATAACCCCTAAATCCCAACCCTCAGATGTTGAGGTTAGGACTGTATCAAATATTCGACATAGTCTTAGATTAGAGGGGCAAAGGTTTAAAAGTAACATCAGGAAGCATTATTTTACTGAGCGGGTGGTGGATACATGGAACAGCCTTCCAGTAGAAGTGGTAGAGGCCAAAACAGTAATTGAATTTAAGCAGGCATGGGATAGGCATAAGGCTATCCTAAACAAAAGATAAATCCAGGTCAAGTATCCATGTAATTGGGCAGACTAGATGTGCCGAAAGGTTATTATCTGCCTTCATTTTTCTATGTTTCTATATTCAGCCCTTGGGTTTTTACGTCCCAGGTGCATTATCTTGCACTTATCCACATTAAAACTCAATTGCCACAGCTCCGACCATTTTTTTAGTTTACCTAAATCATTTGTCATTTGGCTGATTCCTCCAGGAACGTCAACCCTGTTGCAAATCTTTGTGTCATCAGCAAAAAGACATACTTTTCCATTAATACCTTCTGCAATATCACTAATAAAAATATTAAAGAGAATGGGTCCAAGTACTGACCAATTAAGAGATCTTGCACCGGGACGTTAACGAGCGGCGAGAGTACCAGCAGGTTTAGTATCAAGCAAGGAATGATAAAATAGATTACTAAATACAGATGTTTGTTCTTCACGCTCCACTAAAACGACAAAACAGATAATACTTTTACACGCTCACAAAATTTGTGACAAATGTGATTTTGCAGAGGCTAATGGGCTGTTAAAGTGCAAAGGACATGTTTTAATCTACTAATTAAATATCAAAATACATTAGCTCCGAATATACTTGGCATTAACGTTTCTCAATCTTATTTTTCCTTTTGAGACAGTTTTGAAAAATGGCCCGCACCGTGATAAATTAGGATTTACTGTTTAATTGGGATTCCCTCCCCCATCCCCCTGGGTTTTAAGAGAACGTGTAAAACTCAACCATTCCGCACACAATGTGTATCTTTTTTATGCGGCGATTGCCTGAATGTCTAATCCGAGGAAACACCTTGATTTCAAATTTTATTTACTGTATCTTGTTTTTTTCCTGATTAAATGGGTTACGATCTTGAGGAAAGCATCATGTACATGGAACGTTGTGTCCTCCCCAACAACAGAAACATGAAACTCTTTGTGCTTCCTCGTCCCTGAGAGAATGAGTGTTAATAAAAGTAACACCATGGATGGAAGTGGTTCCAATCATACCACGGACAGCGAGGACACTTTATTCGACATTCAGGTACTGATACCAGTGACTATTGTTTGCATTCTTCTGTTCCTCCTGGGAGTCACTGGAAACGTCATAACCGTACTGGTTTTCAAGCGGTACAAAGACATGAGATCCACGGTAAATATGTATCTTTCCAGCATGGCCGTCTCGGACATCCTCATTTTCCTTGGCATGCCTTCCGATTTGTACAGAATTTGGAAATACAAACCGTACTTTTTTGGGGACTTTACTTGCAAGTTTTTGGTTTACCTGAGTGAGACCTGCACGTATTGTACGATCCTTCACATCACCGCTGTGAGTGTGGAAAGATACCTGGCCATATGTTTCCCCTTGAAAGCAAAGATTATGATTACCAAGAGGAGAGTGAAAGTTGTGATTGTCCTACTGTGGATTTTCGCTGTAACAACGGCCGGACCGATACTGTTCCTTTATGGGGTTGAACACCCACCTGGATCGCAACCTGAAGAATCCATGGAGTGTAAATACAGGGAGCAGTCAGCCCAGAGTGGGCTTCTACAGATAATGACATGGGTCTCGACCATATATTTCTTCATACCGGTATTTATTTTGTCGTTGCTGTACGGTCTTATCTGTAAGACGCTTTGGAGTAACAAGCATGGGATCAGAGGTCCGACTGGTGGCAGCAGAGGAAAGCATCACAAGCAAACTGTTAAAATGTTAGGTGAGGAACCTAGACACCCGTTATGTGGGAGACGATCATATATAGTTGTGTTTGAGTTTTGGGGTCACCTCCGCAGACATTCACTTAAAGGAACACGCTACATATCCTGACCACTTTAGTGTATTAAACTGGCCAAGATGTGTAGCGTCCCACTCCCTCTGATCTGGAGAAAACACTGGGTAAAGTGGAGGACTTTCCTCCACCTACCCCGCAGCCAGGATTTTGAATTTCCCGGCTGCCAGCCACCCTCTGCGACTACAAACGATAGCGAACGTTCATTGAGTGACAGCCGATGGATCGAATCTGCACATGCGCGCACAGTTCCGATCCATCTTACTGCGCAGGCGCTACGCAACTTACATATGTAAAGTACGTAAACCCATGGGGGAAATGTAATTTGTATTTCCTACACTATGCAGTTTGCGTAGGAGCGCAAATTGAGCAGAAAAACTGCAGTAACTTCCAGGTTTGGGACTCCCTGAGCTGAAGAGGAGAAGCAGCGTGCTGCGAGGAACAAAAGGTAAGTAAAATCAACAACAAAAAAATAATAATAATAATTTGGCCAAGACTGTCAGCATAATCTGCCCAATCATTTAAGGGCATAAAAAAAGGAGGAAGGGTTAAATTTTTCAATAGAGTGCTTCTTTAACAGAAGGGAAGAAGCATTACAGGGTTATTCAGAGAAAGGTGAAACTCTGGAGAAGTGAAAATTCTACGTCAAAATAGCCAAACCATAAAAATCCTCCCATTTATCTCATTTTCTAAATCTGCTATTTTGACCTAGAATTTTCACTTCTCCAGAGTTTCACTTTTCTCTGACTAACCTTGATAGTTAGTTATATGTGTACATAGTGCATACTGTGTCACGTACACATACACATGTTGCTGTGATGGCAATATCCAACCTCAAGCTCAAAAGAAATGCGAGATTATTATTTGCTGACTTGTTTTTTTTCTTGGGAAATATAAAAATTCTAGCAGAAACGATAAAGTTGGTTGGGTGATTTTGGTGTAAGGAAATGGACCTTGCAAGCCCACAGGGAAAGGTTGTCCCACAGGGTTATTCAGAGAGGTGAAAACCAGGAGAATGACTGGAGAAGTGAAAATTCGAGGTCAAAATAGTTGATAAATGGGAGAATTTTTCAGGTTTGGCTATTTTGACCTAGAATTTTCACTTCTCCAAAAGTTCTCCTGGTTTTCACCTCTCTGAATAACGCCTCATCATAATCTTCATGAATTTACAGGAGAGGGTTCCACTCCCACATCAAGTAACTAGGGTTTATTCACTAAACATCGTTCTTTCATTGAAAGAACAGTGAATTTAGATTTAGGAAACTACTAGAATTTAACAAACTTTGGGGGAAACTGCCGAGGATGGTCTACGGTGAAACCAATTAGAATTTATTGACGCTTATTGTAAAATGTGAATTCTATTTAGAAAACCACCATCCTTTCTACCACAGGTTCTCGTAGCTTTCACCTTTCTTTTTGCCGTTGTTTCTGTTAAAGTTTGCTGCTCAGTGATTACAGGATTCAGTCTGCATTTCCCTCAGGTGATCCTTTAAATCCGGTCTGTTAGGAGTCCCTGAGGTCAGGTTTTGCAGAAAGATGATATAAGGGTATGTTTTGTGATTGTTTATTTGTTTCTCTGTTTCTTTTAGCTGTAGTGGTTACCTCCTTCGTGTTGTGTTGGCTGCCTTTCCACATTGGCCGCATCTTGTTCGCCTGGGCTGGTTTAGGAGCAAACCTGTATGAAGTGACACAGTATTTCAATCTCACCTCTATGGTCCTCTTCTATCTCAGTGCATCTATCAACCCCATGCTCTACAACATCATGTCGCAGAAATACAGAGCAGCAACGGGCAAGATCCTAAAAACAAGGAACTCTCTGCAATCCAGAAGTATTACACAAAGCGAGCCCTCCTCTTTGGACAGGACCATGCTCACCTCTTTTAATTAACCTGCTTGCATACATACAACGGTTTCACCCTTTCAGGTCATTGTTAGTGATGCAAAGGTGGAGAAAAAAACCAAACCCCAAAACACCTTTCTTGCCTACATAATGGCAGGGAGATTCCCCATGATCAAGAAGTTACTACACAGATACTAACCATTTTTTTTATTTTAAAGCATCGCAGGGCTCTTCTCTTTACTTTAACCTATTCACGAGCAGATGGTTTCCATAAAACCGCTTGCAGGAGCCAGTGATTCTATAGATAAAGATTATGTAACCGCTTAGCTCTACCACCACTACCCCCCACACACACACCTTCCCAAAACCACATACACAATAAAACAATGCACTGTGATAGGAGTATATGGTTTAGAGACCCTCTGCAGGTTAAATCCTAGTATTGCAGCATATCTCCACAAGCTTCTGCAGGCACATTCATTGTCCATTCCGGACACAGAACGCAATTGTGAGAGCTGCAGTACTTCAGCTGATATGTCCAATGTTCTTTAATGTTTGGGACACATGCTGGTGGAGTCCACACTTTGTTTATATATTCTGGAAGAATATGCACAGATAGAATTGACTTGATCCCGGGCATCTGAAGGTGCTTTAGAAGACGGGGTTAACACATCACAGGCAGTTGCTTGCAGTAGGTCATTTTTTCCCCCCCAGTTATATAAACACCAAGCTTCCACAGCAAAGGGCTTACATTGCTTTTAGGTTTGTATTCTTCAAACCTGCAGATGTTATTTTTCTTGGAAATATTTTTCAACATAAAACAAAGGTCTTCTAAAACAAACATTGTGACACTAAAGATTTTCATTTTAACCATCACACAGAAGTTCAGTATAGTGGTCGAGGGGTAGAGTATTTTGCAGAAGGATGTGAAACGCGAATATATTTTCAAAGCATAATAACTTCCTGAACTGAAAGCTTGAGAGCGAGTCAGCGGGTGAGTGTGTTTTGCTATCACAGTTGCAGAGATGCTAATATTCAGTTCCACAGCTTCCCCAGTCTGAGGACCTGAGTGTGCACTGCTTGAGTGGAGTAGTGGTCGGGGAATATACAGGAAGTAGGAACTAAAACACCGGTAGTTGAGGGGCGTGGCCAGAGAAAACAAAAGGAGTTAAAAAACATTAACCTCCCTGGCGGTATTCCCGAGTGTGACTCGGGGTTAAATTTCACTACCGCGATCGGTAACCCCGAGCCACCTAGTCACCGGATCCTTCGCTACCTTGCCGTCTCCGCAGTGTGATCGCGGCAGCCGGCAACTTTGCTTCCTGGTTCCGCTCCCAGCGAGTCACACGACGCGGGGGGGGGGGGGGGGGGCGGGACCAGGCAGCAAATTCAAACAAAAAAAAAAATACAGTAAAAACATTTTTTTTCAATAAACTTTGCAGTGCAGTGGGTGCTGGGATTCTTGTCCAGATGTGGACTCCTTTGCCAAAGTAATACAGGACACTGGGTACCAAAAAAAAGTATTCTGAAAGCACCTTTACGAAAATAAGAGTCGAATAAAAATCATTTGTAAAATGTAATAAGGCTTTGCAATATAAGTTTCGCTGGTGACCTGTATTGCAAAGCCTTATTACATTTTAGAAATTATTTTTATTCGCCTTTTATTTCTGTAAAGCTGCTTTGAGAATACGCTTTTTTTTGGTACCCCCGTGTCCTGTATATTTCATTGGCAAAGGAGTGTACATCTGCACAAGAATCCCAGCACCCAGAGGAAAGAGGCATGTTTTTGGTTTGATTATTTTATTGAATAGAATTTATTTCCATTATTTTGGATAATTATTTGTGGGATAATACATTATTATTTCGTGTTTCAAACCTTCTCCGTGTGTTTACTAGACTCTTGCTTGCACGGATTTCAGGGAGTTATTCCTACAGAATACAGGCTTACTATATAAAACAACACATTTCCTCTAAATAATTGAAACGCTTTTAGACACAAAATGTTGCAAAAATTAGACCGCCAGGGAGGTTAATAATCACATTCTTAGACCTTTTATTGATTTATACCAATAGACAAACTAGAACGGTAACCAAAAAAAAGGTTCTAGACATGAATGTCCCTTTGAGGAAGACTGAGGGGACAATCCTGATTTAGGAAAATCAAAAATGTAGACATGAAACAGTAACTGACGTAACGAAGTGGCCAAAGTACTGGCATCAGACCAATGAGCTTTCGTTTATATGAAGTTACTCTTTTACTGCATTTTAAAGGACTATACAGTGGATTGCAATAGGGCAATTTATAATAATTTCATGGTTTGCAGCAACACCCTCCCATATTTTAGCTTATTCATGCAATTGCGTTCATAAAAATAGATTTTGACCACTTGGCTACGGTTTATTTTTTTTACATGGTAAAGGAGGCATTTATTCATGTGCTGTTCGATGGTACCCTAAATAAATTCAATCTAACAACCTGCATCACGAGTCTTTTTTAATGTTTGGTAAGTCTTTTCAAAGGTGTTTTTTTTTCTTTTTTTAACCTTTTATTAAGAATGTTCTGAGTGGAGAATATTCTGGTGCCCTTCTGTCTTCTTATTTCGTGATCATCTCAATAGCCTCATTAACACTGATTCAAACACACATTTCCTCTCCCTGCTGTGAACAAGCCAAGCAAGGATCCCAGCAAAAGTGTGTAGACTCCAGAAAAATTAGGATTAAATCCTTGTAGGCAGAAAATAAGTACATGCTTTAAACTGAGTCTTTCACTGGATTGGATTTAAAGTTAAAAAAAATCCATCCTGTTTAACCCTTTATTTTTAAAACTCCTTGTGCCCAGCGGTGGACCTCCAAACCTCTGCATGGGACATACTGCAGGCTTGCAGGAAGCCTGACAGGGTTATCCAAAGAGATCCGAATTGCTTGAGAAAGGTAACCGAACGCTGAAAATCAGCGTTCGGTTACCTTTCCTGGCCATTCGGCTATCCAGAGAGCAGGCAATTCGCCAAATACTGGCGAATTGCCTGCACATACGTGCCTGTTCGGTCCCTGTTCGAGGGCAGTGAAATCTCCATAGAGAAGCACTGCTTCGGCTATTCAGAGAACACAAACCAGCAGTGAAAGGTTCCCCTAATGCCCTGCCATTCGGTGGTTTCATTCGGCAAATTTATTCAGGAGAATCCCATAGGCTTCAATGTTAAAAATATTCCCGTTTTAATTCAATATCTAATAAACCGTTCATTATAAAATTCTGCAGCAAAAAGTCTCTTTATTTATAGATTTTTTAGGATACTTTAAGCATTTTTCAGATTTTTTTTTTTTTTTATTAAAAGTCCGATTTTTTTTTTGATTTTTTTTTCAGTTTACTTATTTTTTCTGTAACAGCCCTCTTTATTATCATTCCCTGGACCTCCTGTGAAAATTTCAGACATTTTCGCTCGGTAGTTTCTTTGCAAACAGCGTTTCATTTTCCCAGATTCATACAAATGGTTTTTCTAATTTATTCACTGCCTCCTCTACGTCACAGCTGCTTCGGCTCTGTGTGATTCGGCTCATGTTCGGCTCCTGTTCGTCTTTTTCAAAGGTTAATCCAGATGTTTTTGCTTGTTTTCAGCGTGCATTCGGTTAGGTTTCGGTGGGTTTACGGCAGCTTTTCCCTGCAATTCGGGGACCCTGTGGTGTTTGCTGAATACACCGCAGGGTCACCGAAATGCAATCGGCAAAAGGAACCGAATTGAAGAGAACGAAAAGTCACCGAACGTGCGGTGACTTTTCGAATCTCTTTGGATAACCCTGTGAGTGTTTCACATTGCCGGAAGGCAGCTGGATGCTAAAGCATGTGTGCGGACAATCCAGTGGTTGGGAGGGGAAACCCAAACTGGTTCCCAGTCCCTTAAACCAGAACTTCAGGACTCCCGAATCTAAACTTCTGCGAGGTCTAGAGCTAAACGTCTGCACTTTGAGTGCTTAACCTGTCCCCCACGAATCGTTGGAGGCCTGAGGACACTCCTTTTACACTGAGTGGTCACATTGTCTCTAGAGTGTCCCTTTAAGGCGGTGTTTCCCAAACCTGTCCTCCAGACCCTCTGACAGGCCAGGTTTGCAAGATATCTGAAGCACAGCACAGGTGATATGATTTGGTGCTCAGTGATTGCAGGATTCAGTCTGCTTTTCCCCAAGGTGATCTGCAAAATCTGGCTTGTTACAGGGTCCCAAGGACAGGTTTGGGAAACACTGGTTTAAGCCTTACATCAAAAACCTATTAAAATGTTTTTCTTTGTATATGCATTTCACATTGTATCCTCTTTCCAAAAACAAAGTGACTGGTGACATATGGAAGCATATGAACAGAAAACATTTATTGCCCCCAACGTTGAAACTGCAAACTTTAAGAATGCTACCAGGTGTAAATCCTATTATGTCAGGGACAAAGCACAAATGATAAAAAGAATTAAAATATTTTTATTACGTAGAAAGAAAAAAAGAAAAAACTTTGCTTTAAGGGGAACATCATGAACAGCTTGCAAAAAAAAAGTATGAAATGAATTTAAACTATAATCCAATGAACAAACTCCTTTGCAAACATTTTCATTTTTTTATTGGACATTAAATATATTATCTATTTTATAGTAACAATTTAGTTATACATATGCAGGATAATCGTATTGTAGAAGATACCTCAAATTCCATGAAAATACAAAAAGCAACATAAGTCTAACAAGGACTAAATTACATAAATTTGGAATGTATAATAGTCTGTAAAAAAACTGATAATAAAAATAAATCACAAAAACTATGAAGAAATAGCAGTAAATGTCCAGTATAAATGGATGGCAGTACACTAATCATTCGGTATATTATAGTAGCTTTATTACCTTTTTTTGCATTATGAACCATTATAATTATTAGTATATGTCTTAGAAGCCTGTAATACAATTTCTAAGATTAAAAAAAAACAAACAAAAAAACACATATGGCTGCGTTTTAAAATTGCATTTGTCTTTGAAATATCTGGATAATGAGAGAGAAAAGAATCCTTTGGCAATGATGATACAGTCTATTTTTTATAAATGAAGAGGAAATAATTTTTATATTCAGAAACAGAATAAAATGTAAACATGTTTTAGACTACAGTCAGCAACGAATGTTGCTCTAAAACATATTTACAGTGTGTGTGTGTGTGTGTGTGTGTGTGTGTGTGTGTGTGTGTGTGTGTAACGTGGGATGTCTTTTGGGAACTGGTGTCTGGCAGAGGAAGGATTAAAAGCACTGATCTTTATTCCCCCCCGCCAACTCGCGACGATCTTTTCTGCTACAACTTTAACAACACATACATACCTTTTGTTTTTAATATATAGAATTATATATATTTTTTTTTTCTCCCTTGCATGACAAAATAAATCATAATAAATACAAAATGTAGATTTCTGGACATAAAATGTACATTTTTAGATTGCACCATACATTTACTATAAAAGGAATATGGTAATAACAGGTTTCCATAAAGTTGCGTATAATTGAAATTATTGCAGAAATCTATAGATGATCTGACGCCGAACAGAGAAAATACATAAAACATCTACTTTAAAAAAAAATAAAAGCACGAGCTAGGAATATGCTGGCAGAATGGTTTTTAGAATGCGTTTTGCCGAGTTGCAAAAATGTAACTTTCATACGTGATCAACATAGGATTTGACAAGAAAAAACCAAAGAAAACATTTCACATAAAATTTAAAACACTACATTTTGCTACAATAGGTTTATTGTAGATTTTTTACTTTATTTCTTCTATTATAAAAAGTGACTTTGACAAGAATATTATCCCAAAAATGGACCATACGTTATGTTCTAACTATTAGAAACGCTCATTGTCTTTTTTTCTTTTCTTTTTTTACTTCTTCAATGTAAATTATGCGCACACATTTGTAAATTTGTGTTTAACAGATATAAAATATTCTAAATAGCAATGGCATATTGTGAGAACTAAAACAAGATCTGAAATATAAAGTGATGGAATGTATATTTATATATTTATACTTTTATATATATTATCAGCATGATAGTTTTCTTACAAAAAACATCTTATATGTAAAAAAATATTTAGGTTAGTAGATAATACATCATATGGGCATCTCTTTAAAGAGGGGGGAGGGGAGAGAGGGGAAAAAAAAAAAAAGAAAACGTGCGGCTTTTATATCTTCGATTACATACAGTATAAAAACATTTGCTCAGTTTGAGCCAAATAGTGTAACATTTATAATAAATGCACTTTTTTTTCCCTCCGTAAAGACAAATCTGTGCTTTTTCAGAAAGTGCTGCAATATGTTCTTGAGAAGCACAACAGAAAAAACAAGATATATTTCTCATCCTAACACATATATGAAATGCAAAGCGAGTCGACACGTGGACATGGGTTAGCACTGCACTCGAGGGGTCGTAAAGGCAGAAGTAGCAAGCCTGATTTTTTTTTTGGGCATATTGCAGTAACAGACTTTCAGTATTGGCTAATGCTTAAAAAGGACACAGAATAATTTAAGTAGTCTGTAGGAAGCTAGAAAGCTGCAAGGTCATGCTATATGTTACCGTGCTAAAAAAAAATGTTTAGGACGCCCATGGCACTAGCACCAAATTCCATATATATGGTTTTCATTCTTCACTAGAGATATGACAACGTTCTGCTGAAAGAATCCAATTCATTGCTACATTGTAACAGACTCCGCTTCCCTTATAATCCTGAAGACATACAAACAGTGCGGCTTTACGTTAACAGGTCCTTTGTATAAGCCAAGTGTAAGGAAATTCAATTATTCAAGGCGGGGGGGGGGGGGGGGGGAGAGAAAAATGTAGAATTTTGATAACTGAAGCAAAACATGACTGGGTCGACTCGTGTTATGGAGTCCTGAGCAGCGTCTCATTTAGAAACCCCTGCGCCACCATGGCAAGCTCCGTTGGAGCCATTTTTAGTGGAATATCTCAGTTCGTGAAGGAATGTACTGGTTCCAGATGCCCCTACTAAAAGTGATGCTGATCACTGGGTAAGATGCTGTGGCACAGAGAAAGGGTAGAATCCAAGAATATGGGATTCCTCGAGAACACTGCAAAGAGGCAAGAAATGCCAAGCAGAGTCTTCGTCCACACAACCACAGGAAGGAATGGGTTGGCTGTCCATTTAAAGACCGGCAGTAAAAAGACAATTTATGTTCTACATCTACAGTAGTGACTTTACGCTTACGTATAAACGTATATATACACATAGTTAAGTGTTTAAAAGAGGTTATATGCTCTATGGAACATCAGAAATCTAACTCCAGTACTCTGGAGTTCTCCAGCCGGAAAGCCCATCGTCAGCAGCGCGTTTCGCTCTCTTAGGCGGTCATTAGGATAATGCTTCAGGGGTTGTAAATGAGAGAACTGACAACCAAAGCTGCAGACGTTTCTTTGCAACGTTTTTGGCCTGGTTTTTGACCACAAATAATTGTTTGCCAAAAAAAAGATAAAAACAATCAACATGTTGAATGAGGCACTGCAGGATATCGACAACGCGAGGGAAGAAACAAAAACAAAACAAGAAATCAGGCAGGTCCATCTGAAACCTTGGCTTAGAACGTATACATGCATCTCTATTCTTCACTTCCAAATCACATATATGTATCACATCATCCGTGTAGGCAATAAATCACAGTGTGCTTCTCTACGATTTCCCAAAGCTTTTCTAATGCCGTTTCGGATACGCACACCCCAACATACTCAGACCGGCGAGGCCGAAGTGTGAAAGGAAACGCACACCTATCGCTCTTATTTTGCGCACATCTAGTCCTTTTGTCAACTACCAACTTGCAAAATAAAGCTGATCATTCGACAATGACGTGCTTTACAAGCAGAGGTCCCGTCTACAGGAACAGCGTGGCCATCATGACACTTAGGGAGTCTATTAAGGCATTTCACACCATGGTTCTAGAACGCAGGATTTGAATTCCCTTTCTAAGAATTTCATGATGCTTTATGTTTTTTTCCTTTTTTTTTTCTTTTTGCATGTTAAGGAGGATTCGGTAAATCCAGCCTTTCAATGAATGAGCAGCAAGAATGGAAATGCACTTATATATAATACAATCATTTCCATCTATAAAGTTTAATTCAAATAATTAAACATAAATATGGAGAGGGGAAAAAAAAAGGTGGCGCAGGTTATATTTTAGGAACAGGAGGATAAAAACGTTTAGATTAGAAAGTACTGGATAACAACGGCAAACAATAAAGCCACGACTGCGAACATGGTGAGGAGCAGGATGGCAAACTGCTCGTCGCTCAGGGGCTTCCTCTTGGCCTTTGTAGTTTCTGCCGTAGGGTTTGCGCACTGTAGGACCAATTCTTGTCTTTGAGATGAGAATGTGGTGCTTTGACTGTAAGGCCCGTATAATTCCTGCAGCCCGGAAGCATCTTGGTATTGCCGTCCAGCGCAAACTCGAAAGCGGTATTCACAGTTTGTTTGAAAGTTTGTAAAACTGAATGAGGTGTCCGGGCCTTTGTATACCTGTTTAACAAGAGAAGACATGGTGCCGCGTACTGTTTAGTAAAAGAAGGCCCTGACAGCAAAGGAACACGTCAACTACAACTAGAGGATACAGGGACCATAAAAGAGGCATAGGATGGCGATATGGCAATTGCATATTTAACAACTTTCAAGGTTTTCCATAAAACTACTTTAAGAATCCAATGACTTGAAAATCATCACGCTAAAAAACACCATATATCTCATCATTAAAGTGCATTTAGAGACTGTATGCATCATTTAACAAGGGGATGTCCAAATTTCACCCCCCCCAGATGTTCCTGAACTACCACTTCCTGAAATCTCTGACTGCATTAGATGGAGAAGCATGGGAGTTGTAGTTCATGGGCATCTGGGGGGCCAGAGTTTGGACATCCCTGATTTAACAGGAACAGAGCTCCCTCTACTGGTCAATCTCTGAACAGCATCTAAAGCTGCAGGGAAAGTCTCCAAAAAGCAGTTTTAGTGAACAGCTGATATGTCCAGCATACTGCAACTTTAGTGACTTATTCTGGAGTTCATTAGTGAATTACGTATTTTTTTTTACAAAAAAAAAAAAAGTCACTTTGCAATCCTCCAGAATAAATACAGGTTGAGTTAACTCCATCTCTGCACTGCTGGTTATTTTGATGATTGAGGCATCTCTATCACAGTAGTGAAGGAGATTAAAGCAATTTCCAACTGTGCTAAAAAAATAGGAGTAATATTCCTTCTTGCCTCCTAACGGCAATTCGATTGCTCCATGGAACAAGAGGTCATCACACATTCACTACTGTGTCCTTAAATATTCTGTTTATCCAAAAAAACGGTTATTTTTTTTATCTGCCTAGAGAGGTTGTACTGCCTAGTTTGGTAGAGATTTGTCATTTATTGTTTTCCAACAATCTTTTTATTGAAAGTTTTCATTTTCTCAAAAGTAAGATACATAACGTCAAAGAATGGCATAAGTGAATAATGGCATAAATGAAAAGACAATCACAGGCGTATAAAAACCAGATACCAGCGATAACTCCACAGTAGAGAGTAAAAAAAAAAAAAAAGAGGCAACAGGTCAGTAATAAGAAACTGGAGCGCCATACAACAAATGAAAGACAGTCCGTATTAGAAGATAAAGTACAAAACATAAAAACATGAAAAGAAATACACAGTCTCAGCAAGGATGAGCAAACCGAACAGGAGAGGTGGTGGTGGGGTATTGGAACCAAGAGATTAGAGCGAAAGAACTCTACATTGGAGCCATGGGATGGGTCTAAGGTAGCCGAGGGACAGTTTGTAAACTAGTCATCTTTTAAATATTCCTCCAGTTATTTTAACAAAAAAAACCTCTATTTCTCCCTCCCTCCCCCATGTCATAAATTGTTAGCTATCTGGGCACTTACACCAAACCTCATTCTCATTCCACAGCATACTCCCCCCAGACTGACCTGCATCTCTCCCCATCTGCTGTAACACCCACCCTCCCCATGCACCCACTCAGGCCAAGTCCCCAATCTCAGGTCTCCTTTCCAGCTGTCTCTTCTACTCTCTCTAATTACGCTTACTAAGCTCAAGCTTCTGGTCCTTCCCATGCAATCCCTACTATATTCTTTCTGGCCACCAGCTTCACCTTCCCTCTGCTCCCATTTGTTTCTCTTACCTCCGTCCCTTAAATTGTAAGCTCATGGGATGTTTGCCTGAGCACTTGGTTAAAGTGCTGTATTACCTGGACAGTTATCCTACGGGCAGGGTTGTCTTTCCTCTTGTATCATGTACATCTCCTGTTTGTGCTCCCCTTTGTAAAGCGCTATGGAATATGCTAGCGCTTTATAAATGCCTGTAACTGTAAAGACACCAACGGAGCCCAGATTTTCTTACACTTGGCCACAGTATCATGGATCTGGTCCATCAGATATTCCATTCTGTACAAGTACCAAACTTTTGCCTTAAATTTGCGCGAGGGCCGGCAAAGGTGTCTACCAGCAGCAGGCAACACAAATATGAGTGGCGTACAAACCTAGTGTACCAGAGAATTGTTATTTTTGTAATGAAATCTTTTCCTTTGCTATAGGCAAATCGCTTTTCAAATCTCTCTGGATGATCACTTGTCCAATATACACTCCTGTTAATTAAGAGATCTGCGAATTTTGATTTGTGATTGTGTATATTTGTAGACCGGCAGAAACCATAAATTAAACTTTGATGACCCTGGGATCTCTGCATTCATGGGCGTCCTCAGGATGGGGCAGGGGGGGGGCACTCACCCCCCCCCCGGGGGGCACTCACCCCCCCCCCCCCCGGAACCAGGGCTGCCCGTCTCCTCTGCCCAAACAGCTGTGTGAGCAGCCTGCTCGAGTGTTTGTTACTCATAGCAGGCTGCACAGGAGTTCTGGTCAGTGTGGGGGTGGTCTGTGCGGATCTTGTGATGTCACCTCACTCCGCCTCCAATCCACCACGTGCTCCTACTCACTTTAGATGCTGGGAGAGGCTGCCTGGGCTGAGATGCAGGGGCTGCTGCTGCTGTGGCCATTGGAATGCTGGACACAGCAAAAAAAGGTGATTGTCAAATCTTTATTAAGCTTGATGCCCCCTGGTCTGAGGTCTAGTTTGTCTGTCTGGGGAGGAGGAACACCGTGACTAATAGTAATCTGGTGGGGATGATCTTGCAATCTAAGAGGAGGGGGACCCTGCTCCAGAGTTTACAATCTAAGAGGAGAGGGGACCCTGCTCCAGAGCTTACAATCTAAGAGGAGACCCTGCTCAAGAGCTTACAATCTAAAAGGAGAAGGGACCCTGCTCCAGCGCTTACAATCTAAGCAGAGAGGAGGATACAGATTGTATATCTATATACAGAGCCGGCTCTGTCACAGTGTATACAGAGCTGGCTCTGTGTATACAGAGAGGGAGGGAGGGGGGTAGATGGCCTAGAAAATGCAACACTCAGATCAGACACACCTTTATTCATCTATTAGTCTTGCATCATGTTTCGCAGCCTACGTCCGTATTACTACACTTTATTTTATGACTGTCCCCTTCATGACATTGTCAAAATTAAAGAATATGGATGCCATTAAAACTTTAATACAGCCCTCTTTCCTTGTATCTACTATACTACAGGTGCAGGACTACGAGGTCACATCCCATCTCCTGCCACATGCAGGAGCACAGATTATTCACATCCTATCAAGGATCATTTGTAATGCAATATCATGTCCACTATAGCAGAGCACGCTCAGTCAACACTTTACACCTAAAATTGCTGGGAGAATTAATTCGTAATGTAAAGATTTGTGGTTTTTTTTGGAAATTGTTGGAAAACATTTTTTGTACAAATCCCACATGTACCTGATCGATCTCTCTCCCATTGGTAAGCTGAAGGATGTAAACAATGGAATCTCCTCGCATCGGCTGCAGAGCCTCCCAAGTTACTTCACACAAATTGGGCTCGATCTGTTGTATTTTCGGTGCTGGAAAATAAAAAAAAATAAAAAAAATGTTTTATATGCATTACAAATGTGTAAAGATTTTAATAGTCTTGCAAGTTGGCAAAATCTATCTTAACCCATTACATGTAATATTTCCCTTTCTATATGCATTTGAACATATAAACACAAAAGAAAAAGTATACAAATACGCAACACATTTCCATAAAAATATATAGACACATACATACACACATAGATTTTAATATTCATGAGTTGGTGATCTACCTTTTAATGCCGCAGGAGGAGATTTGGTTGTAGTAAAGCTGTAAACGTCAGAAAATTGCCCCTCTCCCGCATCATTGTAAGCTTGTATTCTGAAGTTATAGGTGGTTGATTCATTCAGTCTCTGAACCTTGTACGTGTGACATGGACCGTTATATATTGTAAAAAACCTGCAAAAAGAAAGCACGTTCCAGTGAGACAGCTTTTGTGTATTTTAAGCACCAACACAATGGTATCAACTTCCTAAGCCGGCACAGTATGACAAAGGGGACTGAAAATTGCCAAGTATCAGTGTGACAATATAACGGCATGGGTTGTAATGAATCAGGGATTACACAGCGGTATTCAGAGAGAGTCGATCTGGCCTCAAAATTGCACCAAACAGTGAATTTTCTCATATGGGGCAATTTCGTGGCCATTCGACTATTCAGAAAGCAGGCAGTTCGCCAAATTTTGGCGAATTGCCAGCAAAATACGGTGCCTGTTCGACGGCAGTGAAATCCCCCATAGAGATGTAATGGTTAATCTTATTCAGAGACACGAACAGCTGAGAAATGTCAGTGAAATGCCCTGATGTTCGGTGGTTTCATTCGGCGGGTTTATTCAGGCGAATCCCATAGGTTTCAATGTTAAAAATATTCCCGTTTTTATTTAATATCCATTAAACCATTTATTCTTTTAATCTGCATTTTTTCTTTTTTTCTGCAACAGACCTTTTTACTATTATTTACAGGACCTTACATTTTAATTCCAGACATTTCTATCCAGTAGTTTATTGCAAACAGAGTTTCAAATTTGACACTTTCAATAGTTTTTCTTTTCTTAACCCGGCAGGCGGTTTGTCGGCTTTTTTCTGCGGTTGGTCGACGCCAGAGGTGTAGCTAGAAGCCTCAGGGCCCCGGATGCAAGAATCCTTGAAGCTCCCCCCCCCTGCGAGAGAGTTTTGCACTTTTACTAAAAACTCTTTGCAAAAATACTAGGGATGCAACGATACCACTTTTTTAAGACCGAGTACCGTTACTTTTTAAAAGTACTGACCGATACCGAGACTTTTCTTTAATGTCTTGTGACGCTTTCCAATAAGAACAGACCATATAAAAATGCCCCCAGCTCACATGCATATATCCCCCCAAGATATATATATATTCATACTGCCCCAGCTCATGGGACATGCCCCAGCTCACGCATGGATTTGCCCCAGCTCACGCATGGATTTTATGCCCCAGCTCACGCATGGATTTTTTGCCCCAGCTCACGCATGGATTTTTTGCCCCAGCTCACGCATGGATTTTTTGCCCCAGCTCACGCATGGATTTTTTGCCCCAGCTCACGCATGGATTTTTTGCCCCAGCTCACGCATGGATTTTTTGCCCCAGCTCACGCATGGATATGTCCAAGCTCATGGATATTGCCCCCAGCTCATGGATATGCCCCAGCTCACACATGGATTTGCCCCAGTTCATGGACATGCCCCAGCTCGCTCACACATGCCCCAGCTCGCTCACACATGCCCCAGCTCGCTCACACATGCCCCAGCTCACACATGGATATGCCCCCCCAAGCTCACCTGGAGCTCTCCGCGACGATACTTACCTTCCTGAGCGACGCCGGGAATGTCTCCGCGCGTGCGCTCGTTGGAAGGACCCCAGCCACGACCATCCAACGAGCGCACGCGCGGAGATATTCCCGGCGTCGCTCAGGAAGGTAAGTATCGTCGTGGAGAGCTCCAGGGGTGGCTGTCCGAATGCCGATAGAGCATTCGGACAGCCGCCGCAGCCCCTCGGATGCCGGCTCAATGCCGGCTTCCGGTATCGGGAAAAATATATCGGGGGGTACTACACACGAGTACCAAGTACTTCTGCAGTACCCAGTATCGGCCCTGATACCGGTACTAGTATCGGTGCAACCCTAAAAAATACCTGTCTCCTACGCTATCCAAAAATTGCTGGTTTCAAAACCTAATACTATAACCTATTGCCTAGTATCAGCAATGAAAGTTAACCACGAGCCACACTCGGGAAGACCGCCAGGGAGGCTAATGAAGTTTTTACAAAAGGAGTTTGGTAAGAATGCATAACTCCTCCGTTTAACTGAATGGGTTAATGATGAGAATGCTCCTTGACCACCCAGCCTATGTAGATATACACCACTAGATGGTAGAGATTTGCCAGCATGTGACTCAGAGGAATGTTTGCATAATTTGTAAGAGTAAGGGAGTGAGAAGACATTCTATTTGGGTTCTGTTTAAGCCCTTGCCTTTGTTTGTGCATATTGTTACATTAGGAGGATGACAGAGAAAGATACTGACTATCCAGGAGGGGAAATGCCTCCACGCTGGAACACATACATGTGAGCGACCAGATGCTGCAATGAGACACCAGGAAGTGTGTTGAACGCATGATGGATAGCCAGACGAAAAATAACAAGGCCTCTGCTGGCTAAATAAAGCGCCACCATTGGCTGCCCCCCGCCCCCACAGTGTTGGAATTCCAGCGCCAAGTCACAAGTGCGACCGCAATGACCCTGGTAGTTCCGCCACAGGTCAGCGGCTCGTTGGCTGCTTGCGGGTGTGTTTGACAGCAGCTGCCTGGCGGCAGCGATTCGCGCACTACAGGGCCCCTGCGGTGAATGCTGAATTCACCGCAGGGTCAGTGAATCGGACTCGCTGAAGTGTGGTGAATCAGAGAGTCTGAATAACCCTGATAGGATTATCCCATCAATAAATCCTATGTGAGAATATTCTTCCACTAATGCTGAAGAGGTCCTGCCTGACATGGTGTAGGAACACATTTAGATCTGATTGAAGGAATTTATTCATTCTATTTGCCTGCAGACCCTGCAACGGACACAGTTGAGGTCCTATGAGAGCCCCTGTCCTTTACTGCATCTGTATTAAATGGCATTAACAAGTCCACACAACTAAACAACTGGTTAAGGGGGGAGGAACGGTAAAGGAAACAATTTTACTCTTTAGATTTCAGACGAGGGTTGGTCCTGTGTGGCAGAGCTTGCAGTAAGAATGGAAAAATTTCTGAAAATATTAGAGAAGCATGAAAAATCTATTCTATCTTCTAGACTCTTGAAAGTGTTTCATGTAGACTAGATCAGTGGTTCTCAACCTGTGGACCCTCAGGACCCACAATTGTCCTTGGTCATTAAGTCGCAACCAAAAATAATTGCATTTCTGAAATATTAGAATTTATTCCACAAAACATTGTGGAAACATTGTACAATGTATGCACTTTTTAAACAATTTTGTAAACAAACAGGGATTCGTTCCAAAATGGATAGTAGAACTAGTGAAAAAGAAACGCTGTTGAGGCAAAAACCCAATAAAATAAACTGTAATTGAAACATTTGAAATTAATTACAACTTATGGGAAAACTGGGGATGCTTCTTGCTCTTAATAAGTGTCTCAAAGTCTGGGGTTATGGTAGACAAAGCAACTCTTTGGACATTTAACATGACCTGTCTGTTCCTATCATGCTGAGGCAGCCGGCGAAAGATGGGATCAGAGATCCCAGCTTGCACCTCTCTCTCTCTCTCTCTCTCCACTCCTCTTCCATGCTCCTTTTCCCTCACCCCTCTTTCTGAGGGCACTTGCCCTGCGACCCACTACTTGAGCAACACTGGACTAGAACATCATGCACCTTTGCAATGAATCTCTGTATATCTACACGTTAGGATACGTTTTTAATGTTCTATTAATGTAGAAACTAGTGAAAATTAATGTTTTTTGTGTTTTCTTTCCCAGCAGTTCAGGTCTGTCAAGCTGTGCAAAGGCCCCGTGCCAATGTTCTGAAAGTAATTAGCAAACAAAGCTATAGACTTGTAAAAGATTAATTAGGTGCTTTTTATGCCCATTAACAGGACTGTCACTAAAGTCTGGAGAGCCTGAACCGCTCACTGTTAAAATGTAACCGATTGCTTTTCTGTCGCTAATGAGCTGGTAACAAGGATAGGCGAGTCACTCATTAACCGGACCGCGGGGCATCTACCAGCCACTCACCTGCTGAGTTTATCCTCCATTTGTAAATTAAAGTAGGAAGTTTCTGTTGCCAATGCTTTGCTCGATCCGTCACCCCATTTCAACTTAAGGCTCTGATGGCTGAAAACCACACATTCCAGAGGGGGAGGGTTAGGAGGCGGTGGTTTGGTTTTGGCTTTAATTGAAGGACTAAATGGCCCGGCGCCCAAACTGTTTATGGCCTGTATCCGTATCCTGCGGAGGGGGGGGAATAAAGATAAACGTCATCGTTTTACAAATAAATAGAGGACTGAAATATATATGCACACACAACCAAAACACTACAGAACGGCTCTAGAATAAAAAATATACAAACACCTTCGCATAAAGTACACTTCTCCTTTGATATTTATTTTGTGATTCGGAATTGGTTGTTCACTGGCAGCTCATGCTTATTATTTATATACAGCATATCTTTTACTTATGGAAGAAGAGATTACATGACTGTAAAAGCTAACAGGATGTTATTTACAGGACATGCATATGTGCCATCACTGGAATAGAAAGTCAGGCTGAATTTACAAGGGAAACTAGACTGCCAGTCAGACATTTAACCCCTTCACTGCCAAGCGGTTTTCAAAAAAACATTGTCAGAAACCTGTAGGTTTTTGTAAAATATTTTTTAATTATATAGTAATAATAGCTATTACTGTAAATAACCTATTTGGCATCACCTACTGCCAAATGGAGTTACAGAGGTTTGAGTAGCAGGTCAATCCCCCCAGCCCGATATTTCAGGGCATTCCTCCTCTGATTTTACAGTTTTAGCTCTTTGGGCATTATGCACACAGGACTAAAACTTTGGGGCCACCTTCTACAGCCCAAAAGCTAACGAAATTAATTAGCGGCAAACAAATCTCATTTGCTTCTGGGCTGCAGATCAGCATATCGAGATATCTAGATATTGGGGCACCAGATGGTGCCTTTTAATCCCAAATTATCAGTAGTGAAGGGGTTAAGTGTCCTATGGAGATAAACCTTGTAAAATTGACAAATCTGAAATTAAGCAAAATAAAATTAAAAAACACAAAATTATGCAAAAGACAGTATGTGGGTTAGAGATTATTTCATTACTTCTAAGGGCAGTATTTTGCAGTTTATTCTAATTTAACATGGAGAGGTAAGATCAAGGCGAGCAATTACACCGATTAATAAAAAAATTATTGTGCAAGTGGGTCAAAGCATGTCTTTTAGAATCACGCTACTCCATTTGTTCCTACTGTATCAGTTGGAAGATTTGAGAAATTTGATGGAGGTTACATATGGGTTGGAATTAGTGCAAAAGATGTGTATTATACTGTATGATATTACTTGGCGGGGGAGCTGTGGCAATTTAGCTGCAGTGATATTGGATAAGTGGAGACACAGAATAGGATATGCGGTCCTTGCATCAGAAGAGCATCATTGATTTCTGCACTTCGCGTGACCTGTTAAGACTTTGTGACTTTGCACAGATACACATTGTACGTGCTATAGTGGGGGTTAATAAATGTGTGTCTGTGATTGTGTTGAAAGTGGAACAGTTTATTTACCAAACTGAAAAATATAGAATTTAGTCCAAAACAGTATTAGCTGAAAAAATACTTAATTTTCCACAACATGGCAAGCAAGTTGTGTATTAGATTTCCAGTGGTGCTCATCTGTCACCAATCATGGATATGAAGGCAGGTCAATGAAACGCTTTCCAAAGCAAGCAGAAGCGCAACCCAGAAGATGCCAGGCTACGCAGTACAGGCAATTTAGATACCAGGAGCGAGTGTGTTACCTGTATGTGCGATCAGGGATGAGGTTCTCTAAAATACAGTTGGTAACGCAGTTGACGGTGAGCTGCTGTTTATCCCCGTATTCTATGTTATAGCCACAGATGTCAGATCCGTTGCAGGATGGCTCTTTCCAGGCTATTGCAAGGCACTCTGATGGTGAAGGAAGAGGGGTTTCTAAAAGCTCTTCATCAACCACTTGTAGAAATGATACAGCAGCTGGGACAGAAGCAGGAGTGGTCACCATGGCTGTGTCTCCAAACAGTCCAGCACCGGCTGTATTTATAGCCTGCAAGGAGAAACTACATATTTATATCAGTTTGCAAATTAATGAGGAAATATGTATGTGAATAATATTACACACTAAAAAATATATATACACACAATCACAAAAGAATTATGTCAAGTAATACATAAAATAGGGAAAAGACTAGAAAATACAAAAGAAAAATTGGAAATAATGAAAGAAGGTGGATGGAGAGAAAACCAGGAAGATCAATGTAAAAGGTAATTAAGGTCAAAGAAAAAAAGGATGAGAAGTAAAAAAGGGGAGTGTAAGGGAGCATAGTAGAGCTAATGATAGAAGAAAAAATATATATATGTAAAAGAATATACTAAAGCATTGTGTGCATACCTGAACTCTGCAGTAATATGTAGTCGCAGGTGTAAGGCCTTTGATTTCATAGCTCGAACAGGAACCAACATAAACTATCTGCATGCACCCATCTGTTCTCCCCCATTCTAGCTTGTACTCCGTGACCTCTGAACCATTACAATGAGGAACCTAAAATAGTTATAAGAGAATACAGCAAATCATGACCAAGTAAGAAAAAAAATATATATATATATATTTATTAATATAAACACGAGTGCTAGCACAACATAAACATGTAATCACTGTGACATTAGAACATGACTTTCATGGAGGTTCTGAATTTAATTTCCTGGAAAACATGTAGAAATAAAGTAAAAGCAAATGAAAGGCATTGAGAAACATTGCACAATAGTACATGGCCTTTCTAAGGTACCATACCCAAGTAAGTCATGTACATAAATCTGTAGCGCTGAGGAAGAGACACTCACCTCCCAGCTAGAGAGTACATGGTTTGCAGATTTACAGATCAACAGGGGCATTTTACATCGTTCCGGGGGTCCAGGTGCTGTACAGAAATCCGATTTCTCCGAAAAGGGTCCACACTGGAAACATACATAGGCCAAAATAAGTCATTAGGTATAACATTTAGGCAGCAAGAGTAGCTTGGCGTCACTTTTGATAACCTACCCCTGCTTTATTGGCAGCTTTGACCCAGAAGCAGTAGGACTGTCCTGGCAGCAAGTTGCTCACGGTACATTCTAGCTCCGAACCTTGGTAAACTTGACCCCGATCCTCAAGTTCGGGTTTTGACATCTCAACAGTGTAACATGTTACCACAGAGCCACCGTCCCATGGAGGGGATGCTGTACCCAAAAAAAGAATGAGAAGCCTGGTTAGACTTGTCACCCATAAAAGCAAAACGTGCCAGGATCACAGAAATATACATATAGTATTCTATAGAGAGTTACAAATGAACCCCTTGGTGTTGGTTTTATCTTGCTATGAAGATCAATGAACTTGATCAAAGGCAGCAAAAGGCCACCAAGCCAAAAGTACAATATAACAGAAAATTTACAGTTTTTACTCCATTACCAAGCGATTTAACAAAAGATCCATCGTCAGGAACCAGTGGTTTTTCAGAACATCATTTTTAATTATACAGCAAGAAATATTTGGGAATATTCCCAATGTATTCCTTACTGCAATAACCTATTTGGCAGGTGGATGTCGCCATCTATTGGCCACATACAGTACTTGCAGTTAGAACTGCAGCCTGTGTTGGAAGGGGAATGCCACATGTGTCATGGCATTTCTTAGACGATTTTAAACAGTTTTAGCACCTTAGGCATTATGCCCACAGGGCTAAAACGTTAGGGGGCAACTTCTGGAGACCAAAAGCAAAACGAAAGTCGTTTGCGACAAACTAATTTAATTTGCAGTCATACAGCACAGCCCCAGATCATGTTCCAGATCATGTTAAAATGATCTGGGGCTGCTGTGTCTGCTACCGTTGGTCGTGTATACACAATCAAGGTAATGAAGGGGTTAAGTATCGCTGAACACTATTCTATGTAAATTAATCCAATCTCCAGCTCAGTTTATATAAAGTGACAGTGGTTTCAAAACCACACAAAAAAAATAAAACGGTACTTGATATTGAAAACGTATTTTGGTACGAAGGCATAAATATAGAGTGTTTATCTGAACGGGTTATGTAAGACAAAGGCTTCTTGCAGAGAAATATCAATGCACGATGTACAAAAGCTCACCCCACTGCAGGTTCAATTCCTTAGGTTTGGCTTTTCCAGCTAGACGTGGTGGGTTGCAAGGGCCTGGCGGTACAAATCCCGTCTGAAATGTTAAAACTTCGGAAATCTGAACAGTAACAAAAAAGGAGGAAAAAAAAGTAGAACATGTCATCCACCATTTTTATTTGATCTATGGAAGGCTGACGCAGAGACACATACTGCATACACGGATAACTATGGCAATATATTTAGCGGCCCTGAATGCCTGTATTACAGCTCATGGAAGACATTTAGGATTCTCAGGAATACAAACTGTAGCTTATACAATTAGAACATGTTTTAATTGCTTTTATTTGACAATGGTGCCCATATGACTTGTTTTCACTTAAAACAGTCTGGATTCCTTGCAAAATCTTAGATCAGCAACCTTAGCTCCCTGATGTTTTGGGAACTACATTTCCCATGTGGCTCAGTCTAAAAGGAGACTGAGCATCTTGGGAGATGTAGTTCCCAAAACATCAGGGAGCCAAGGTTGCGGTCCCCTGCTCTAGGCATTGTAACAGGAGTGGCAATAGACGATGCAATAGTGGCAAAAGGGAGGAATATCAGAAGAGAACGGAACCTAACGGAACAGTGAACGGAAGAAAGATATGTAAATCACAAACCACAATTTTAAGAAGCAGGGCAGCGGGGGTAATATTTCAGAAAAAACACAATCCGTGTTGAAATTATTGGTAAGTGGAAGTGATGAGTTAAACTATAACTTTTACTATAGCACATTAAATGCCAATGATAGTCAAAATATAATTAAAATACCATAAAAGGCTGCTCACGTAAGACAACCTTTAGACACTTGCATAGCACATACGTATAAATTGGGACGAACAGAGACATCGGTCTCATACTACCTTGGCACCTATGGGGTGTACACCAGAGATGGGCAGTCAAATACTATCCAAGGCTAATAAACATATCCAAGCGTGGACGTAATGGCCAAAGAAAAAAGGAGGAAGCAGGTCTTCTAGGTAGGGTCTGCAGGTATAGTACAGATTGGAAAGGAGGATAGAGTAACAAAATATTATTGCTAACTCTTTATAAAATATACTCCAATATAGCAGTATTTGATAGTAAAACTACAAAGAGTATTTCCTGTGTGCTGTCCTGTGAGTCAGACAGGGGAGAGGGACTAGGCGTTGCTTTCCAAAGAAAACAAAAATCACATTTTTATTAATGCTCAGTGCCTTTCGCTGTATACAACAACAAGAGGCATATTCGATTTATTAAAAACATTCTAAAGGGCCTCAATGAGGGCTTTAATTTTAAAAGTTATGTTTTAACCCATCTCTCCCACTTAGCAAAAAACAAATCTGTGATGAGAGTATTGGTAGCCGGAGATGGCATCCTGTTTGCGCCCCCCTCTTTCATTGATTAGTATGTTGTGACTCCTGAGTGCTAGGCATATTTTTTGGACCGTGTCGTCACTTGTCTTGTATTTACATGACATAATGTTGATGCTGTATATCTTGATACAAGTCCATCAAGGTGAACCCATGTAAGGTAAATTACTGAACTACGCAGATTGACACGAGACTCTGGGGGCATCTCACCTTCACTATGGATATCTGTATTGTTTCATGTGCGCTAGTTGCAATGAAAGCAACATGGGATCTCTAGGTTTCACATAAATGCTAGATATACTCCCCAAACCCATCCCCAGACTGTAAACACTTTTTTTGTTGTGGATAAGCTCACCAAGTTGAATACATGAATAATTGAACTAGTTAGCAGAGACCCAGCTCACCTGACTCGAGCCCACCACGTTGATGCAGTAAACTCTTAGTTTATAGTAAGTACCAGGCTTGAGATGATCGCACACGTGCTCCCTTGAAGATCCACTGTACGTCACGTCCCATCTATTTCCTAATTAGAAGAAACCCAATGTGACATAACTCTTCAACAGCAAACCTGCAGGAATCTACCCAAAATATAAACCCATAGACTAAAACTGCAACATGACACCCAGTAACAACACTGCTACTACCATTATTATCTCTAACAAGAATATCAAGGTTAGTAATAAGTACGTGACTCATACTATTGATTTACTACAACTACTAATGGTACTAATCACTCCAATACCACAACTACTAATATGAGGAATCTTCCTTGGCATTTCAGTACTGGCTTCCGTTTCTGCGTGACAGTCCGATTTGCGCATGGTAGGGTCTTCTGTGTAATGACAGCATTGAGCTAATCTTAGGAGATCTGATCCGAGACCAACCATAGGGCAGGTTACTAGTGCTGCTGCCAGTTCTGTATAATCTCATATACCTTGTTGTTGCTTACCAAGGCCGGGGTCACACGAGTGTACTTGAGAGCAGACGTTCCTTCCACTCTGATACCCGTGTGGTCACCTTGTTGAGCGCAGTCTGTGCACTCAGCACTACAGTGCGTAATCCTCCTATGGAGGATCGTGCTTTGTAGCCCCGTTCTACATCCATCGGGGAGGCTGAAAGCAGGTCCGTGTGCAACTAGTGCGCGCATGCTACACCGTGTGGCCCTCCCTGTTGAGCCGTCACAAAGCTGCGACGAACAAATGGAGATGCAATCACATGGACCGCAGCTTAATACGAATAGTATCAACATTAGAATTACTGAGAGCTTCAATACTACCACTACGAATAAAAGACTAATAATACAACCAATAAGTCAAAGTGACTCCTAGACGCATGTCACATGCTGGGGCTTCCCAGAAGCTCCCAACGTGTGCCGCGAACTGATGCACAGCTCCGGAGCCAGGTTCCAAAGCGGTAACACCTGACTGGAGCGCCCCGAATCCAGAAGGTGCCTCAAATTCTTCTTTTCGGAGTCTTCCGGACTTCAGAATTCTGGATAAGGGGTGCTCAACCTGTATAATTAATAATAATACCAATACTATTGCTACTAATTCTAATAGTAAAACATACTAGTAGTTTATTGTATAGTTTTATTCTAGGACCTGTGTGTCTGCATTTCTCTTGCCGCTTATGGCAGCTTCATATTTTGGAATGGGTCTTATTTCACCACTTTATTAATACTAACAAATGGCAAAGAGACACACACACACACAAACATGCAAAAACACACACAAAAACATACCACTTGAAGAATCTGAGATTTCAAGGAAGTATTTAGAGATTTCTGCCCCTCCAATGTCTTTTGGAGCATCTAAAGTAAATAAATGAACAAGATGAGTATTATTTTTAAATTAAGATTCAAAAGTAATAACCTAAAAGACGTTGACGTACCCCAGGTAACTTTTACGCTGTGAGCATGGATTTTTCCCTTTATACTTGGTTTACCGGGAGGACCAGGTTTGTCAGGAGAGGTTGAATATTCTACAATACTACTGGGGTTACTTCGGCCCTCGCTATTAAAGGCAAAGACCTGTGGAGAAAAGAAAGCAAAGGATTTGACTTTTCCACCATTCACGCTTTTCTTTTGGCTGAGATTATTCACATACTGTAGAAATTTACTGTGAAATGGTTCTCAAGAGTAAAGCAAGGATCAAGCCTTTTCTCGAAACATTTGGCCTTGTGCCCAAAACAACTCATCTTATTGGGAATTACCTGCTATAACTGTGCAAACAATTTCACAAACACATAGTAGAGAGACATTGTTAGTAAATCCCTAGAAAATGATTCGCCCTCACCACCAGTGGCATATGAACGGAGTAGTGAGGAGTGGAAGGGATGTCATGAAGAATGTCTCTCCCATTCATTCCTGGCAGGACATTCAGTAACGAGTGTACTTGACTGTCAGTGAGGCCCAACCCAGCGGACCTGCATGATTTCCCGCTCTCAGTGACTAGGAGAATTATGGCATCACCTGGTGCTAGTTGCATTATCACAGTTTTGCTCATTAGGACATCTGTTGCCTGATTAGACATTGCGAAGAAAAGTAACCTGCCAAATACAGGATCACTTTACTGTGTATGTGGTACTAAAAATACATTATTAGAGGGACACGATAGCCGCCATGACCATGTAATATAATTTAAGTGGTCCTGGATGGCTGAGAGTGTCCCCTCCTCCAGCGTCTCTCCCAGAAGGCCAATAAAGCACTCCTAGTGGGGGAGCGTCATCTCAGCCACAAACTATCAAAACCTCCTGCTCAGCATTTTTTATTTAGGTCAGGAATGCACAGTTCAGTACATTCCCGACAAACCAATTACTCTCAATCTGCTCACACCAAGATTCATTGGATTGGCCGGACACTTAAGCAAGCATCCACCCCTTGCCTGCTGTGGCTCACTGCTGTTACATGAAGTAAGAGTGACATTGACAGATCTGAACTAGCGCTGGAATAAAGGGTGAGTAAATGATATCCGGGGTTAAAAGAAGAGGGGTGTAGAGGGGGATTAAAGTCTGACCTTTTAACCCTAGAATGTCCTATCAAGTACTAAAAATGAGATTTGGGGAGTGAGTGCGGGTGAGGTTGGTTTTATTTATAAAAAATTATTAGGGCTGAATAATGTATTCTGTATGCGAAGAACAATGGGAAATTGAGAACTGGGATAATATCTGTATAGGTGTTTTTTTTTTTTATAGTAGTGCCACTTTAAGAAACACCGTTAGGAATTGCAGCTTGATACATTGATCCTTGCAAGGCTTAATAACATAAAAGGGGCAACAGCTTGAATAGGATTGGTCTTAAAAGAGTTATAATATAATGTGGATTTTGTTATATTTTTGAACGTCCCATTACTGCAATCCGATTTCCTCAAATCCACTTAGTCACACATTTCACGGTGGAAGTGGTGACAACGGTTTATTGCTGTGCTTCTTACTTCTAATGAGCCGTGCAATGACATAAATATGTATATTTGTATATGAGTCAGCAGAAACCATGAAATCAGTTTGCTTAATAACCATAACTTGTAAAGCACACTGGTTTAAACTACATCAGGATTAAAAATGGACACAATTCTATGGTATAAGATTACACATTATTCAGAGAAATTATGTGGATTTACTAAATTTAATAGTTTGTAACGTCTTCCTGATAAGCATCACAGTAAGAACTGTGATACAAACGTTGCAGCAACTCTGTAGAGACCATAGTGATCTAGGTGTGTTAGAAGGGCAGTCTGGATTTGCACCGGCACAGACACAAATCAGGGTCATTAAACAGGGATGCACGGACAGATGTCGGAGTCACTGTCTGAACATTTGCAAGCTCAGTTTGCACAAATGACAAGCAGATCCGTAAGTCATAGATTGTCATAAAGGAAAATCAGGAAAGACACTAATATGGAGGGACATGTGTGTTTTATTGAAAGAATGATGCTAGCAGCGTCGTTTCAGCTCCACATGGCTTTCTTCAAGCTGTTGCTACTCAAAGCTCTGTATGGCTGAAACACCATTGATGGTGTCACTCTATTTAAGACATGCTTTGCTCTTACCACTGCGTGTAACATTTTTTCCTTTCTGCATACACTGGGGGATTCTGCCGCCTCTGTACTGTAAAGTACCATATAGTGGATCTTGCCCCATTTTCTGAGTGCTTTTTTATGGGGTGTTTTTTGTGCATATTGCTCATTGTAAGCGCACAGTCACAGAAATTTTAAAGTCGAATGCAGATGTGAAGCCCAGAGATCATTGTGGAATGTTATCATTTACACCCCCGTGACGAGACGCTCCTTGTGCATAGGAGACCTGACTAATATTTTGGCTTTGGACTGTTCTTTTGGGTGTGCAAAAAGTTAACAAAATCTCCTTTGAGACGTGGGCAGGGACCAACAGATTTTCGCTAAGCTGCTGTCATGTTGAATTGTTCACATACATTTACGTTTATTGACTATACGGATGAAATAAAGTCATTCTTGACCTTAAATCTATATTCTTGAAAGATTAACACAACAGTCACAAACGCGGAAAAGAAAATGCCACACAAAATACACATACCCTAAACTTGTAAGATGTATTCCTCCTCAAGTTTCTTAAAGTGCATGTAAGTTCTTCACCGTTGTGTTTTGGCTTAAAACCATAACCCTGCAGTAACAAAACGCAAACACTTGTAATACTTTAGCCGCAACAGTACATCAGTTATAGTTAAACATTGTATCACGGAAAAACAGTGGTTGTGGGTAATGGAAACAACTTAACCATGTCAGACTGAATGAGACCGCTGTCAATTTACATGTTACTTCGTCATAGCAACCATTAAAAAACACATTAGGCTTTTTTCTTAACAGCTCTGATGGTCAGGAGACTGCTACATATTTTTTGTTTGTTTTTTTACATTTCTGTTAGTTACATAATGTGAAATTTTGGCATTAAGCTTTGAAGGCGCAAATAAAAATGGAGAAACTGCTTAACAAGCATGGTTGAAAAGGAATTAACACATTATGGGGGCAATGTTACAAAACACCAGACAACAGTTAAGAACGCATCAA
Source organism: Leptobrachium leishanense (assembly GCA_009667805.1). NCBI lineage: Eukaryota > Metazoa > Chordata > Amphibia > Anura > Megophryidae > Leptobrachium > Leptobrachium leishanense. Next base: position 23,714,084 of record CM019071.1, on the reverse strand, counting down.
TTTATATGCCAATTTATTGTATTTGTATTTTTGGTACACTATAAAGCTTGGTTCCAAAACCTGGTCCTCATGTACCTCTAACAGGCCAGGTTTGCCTGATATGTGAAGCACAGGTGATATGATTTGCTGCTCAGTGATTGCAGGATTCAGTCTGCTTTTCCCCAAAGTGACCTGCAAAATCTGGCCTGTTTAGAGGGGACCTGAGTTGGGAAACACTACCATATAGTGAATCAGGAGTTGTTTTTCCACTCTTAATATCTAGCTTGCTCCAAATTTACTATTCACAGGATTCTTCTTTAGGATGCTAATAGTCTTCCACTTTTTTCATATTAGAAAATACATATATACATATATATATATATATATAATCTCTATCTAAAATGAAAAACCGGCAATCCAGCATGCAAACCAAACCAGAAAAAAAGCATGGTGCTTAGCACAAAATAACACTAACACACACACTATAAGTCCACTTACAGAGCCTTCCTCTTCCATTTCTAAGGCATATGTCAGGTTTTCGTCTGGTGAGTTATCGTTGGGTGGGCTCCATTCTAACGTCAGCCATGTAATGCCGGATTGCACCAGTCTGGGGGGCAAAGGTGTGGGGGGCACACTCCCTGAAGTGTAATAGGTCACCATATCACTAAATCCACTGGGGGTGGAGGAAGAAAGAAAAAAAAAAACCAACAGAACTCATTTAGCATATTAGCATTTGCACTAAAGATCATTAAATAAGAACACAGAATGTTGAGAATACCTGACTCCCATGTCATTTTTGGCAGCTATCCTGAATGAGTATTTGGTCGATGGAGACAGCTTTGTAAATTTGTATTGTTTAAGATATCCAGAGTAACACTCTCTAAAAAGACCGTTTTTCCCCTGGAAAATAAGAAAATAGCATTTGTTTACATTATTACCAGGTAGGTTTAAAGATTAAAATGGAGAGTTAAATGAGCCATGTCAAGCATAAAGCAAATAAAACATTCTTTTTCCTCCCTGCACATATGGAAGAGGTGGCCTTAAGGTCTGTGTCGCAAGCTGTTGATATGTGAAGTTAAGGGCTGGTATTCAATAATAGGGGAGCTGTGTTTTGAAATAGGAAATGGTAAACATGAAAGGTTCGGGAGCAAACACAGGATCAGAAAAATTAAACCAGCAATAAAATGAAAGCAGGCATGAGCGGTCATATCATTACACAATTTCACAATTTATTAGGGGAGTAAAAACATGTGATTGTCTCAAAGAGTTGGCTCAAGCAAGAACAAAAACATGTCACATGAGTAGTATTACCTCATCCCATTCCAAAAGAAAGCCATTGATTTTTGATCCATTGTCACAAGGAGGCTGAGGGGGAAAAAAAAGAAAAAGAAAATTTAAGCATGAATTAAACGAACTCTATAATAAAAGTACAATGTCATTTTAGTCTTTAAATGTACCTTTAGTTTAAATACTAATAATTAGTAATGGATTATTCTGGCCAAGTGGTTCCGTTCTTTTGGTTAATCAACAAACACATCATGCACGATAGTCTGCTAGGTTTGTTGAGAAAATGAGAAAAATTTTAAAAAAAATAAAAATCGATTGATGGATTTTTGTTGGGAGAGGGCAGAGGATCCAAAAGTAAGGGTACCGTCCCCCAGGAGACTAGTTCAGTCTTGAAAAGGCCCGAGCCCATCAATAGCTTTAGAGCAGTGTTTCCCAGAAAAAAAAAAGTAAAAGATCAAAGTAAATCCATACCTTCCACTGTAAGGTCAGACAAGTCCGGCTTCGGTTGACAAGTCTTGGTGGAGCGGGGATATCGGGCTCGCAACTCCGCGTGGTAAAACTTAGGAGTTCACCAACAGAACCATCAAGATGTGGGCACGATGCAGAAACTCTTAAAAAAAACAAAAACAAACACACAAAACATTAGATGCTCAAGAGACAGGGTTAGAACCAGGTTAAGTGAACAATTTAAAACAATAGGTTCATGATCCGGTCCATGTTCTCATATTGAGTAATATAAAGCAATTATGGTACATTTTTCACAATTCCATTCAGTAGACTAGAAGTATCCACTGCTGTCCAACTAACCCCTGCAAAAAACACATACATATACCTCGAGGAAAGCTCCAGATGGGAGCTGAAACGTTGACTCATGTTTTAATAGATTAAATAAAGTTTTTTGTTTTATGAAAAGACCTGGAGTGCCGCCGCAAACATTTTGTTTCCTGTGTACGCTTGAAGCTGGTTGGCAGGCACCGGGCAATAGAGAAAACGAGAAGCTTGAATGCATGACATCCTGGAGATAGAAACATAGAAAAATGTCGGCAGATAAGAACCTTTCGGCCCATCTAGTCTGCCCAATTACATGGATACTTAACCTGGATTTATCTTTTGTTTAGGATAGCCTTATGCCTATCCCATGCCTGCTTAAATTCAATTACTGTTTTGGCCTCTACCACTTCTACTGGAAGACTGTTCCATGTATCCACCACCCTCTCAGTAAAATAATGCTTCCTGATGTTACTTTTAAACCTTTGCCCCTCTAATCTAAGACTATGTCCTCTTGTTTTGCTACTTTGTTTCCTTTTAAATATACTCCCTTCCTCTACCTTGTGGATTCCCTTTACGTATTTAAATGTTTCTATCATATCTCCTCTGTCTCGTCTTTTTTCCAAGCTGTACATGTTAAGATCATTAAGCCTTTCCTGGTAACTTTTCTCCTTCAAGCCGTACACCATTTTAGTAGCCCTTCTCTGAACTCTCTCTAAGATGTCTATATCCTTCTGGAGATACGGTCTCCAGTACTGCACACAGTACTCCAAGTGAGATAAAACATTTCCAGAGCTCTCTGTGGACCAGGAACATTTTACTAACCAGTCACCTTTATAATCAGGTTTTATTAAATCGCTCAGCACTGAGTAGTCTTAAACCAGGATTCCTGTGTTTGAAATTAAGTTTAAAGCACATGGCAAAGCAAATCAATCTTTGTTTCACTCCCATGCAAAAAAAAATATATAGTATAAACCGTCGCATTACACTGTGTACTGGGCTTTAGGTCTCCTTGTTTGTTTTGTGCAGTACAAATATAAAAATACTAATAGTTATTATTTTGATTAACCCCTGCTTACCTGACATGGTAGTCTGTAGCTGGCCGCAGGTCGTTCAGCGAACACGTTGTAATGTCACCTCTAGAATAATAGAAGAGAACAGGCACATGTAACTGAATTATATACGTTAAAACCCCGTGCTGCGCTGACAAGTTTTATGTGAAGTCAGTGTCTGTTAATTTCAGGGTCAATTCCCCTCAAGTCCTTAGGTGCCTGGCACTGAGCAGGGAAGAGAACCCAATTTTCATTTACAAAAACAACTGTCCAGCAAGAGCACAGACACATCTAGCTGGAATATAAAGGCAGACTGAAACACCACTTACAAGTACACTTGCTTGAAGTTTCCGTTCTTCCCACCATTAGACACAGTCACCTCATAGACTAATGCGCTTGGGATGAGACTTGCTGAATTCTCTGGGTTCTGGGAACTGGTTAGCACACTCCATGACAATACAGCAGATCTGGCTTCCAAGACAGATACCTACAGGTAAACCAAGAAGAATGAGAATGAAAGCGAAGCACTAGATTAACGTTAGTGAGACGTCCGCACATTTTCAATTAGCATTAAGGCAAAGGTCTGCTTTTGTGCACAATACACACAGAAATTCAGGAGCCAGAGGTGAAATTCTAGAAGACCATAGATACCTGCCTCCTGGATTTGCCATATATCAACATACAAATATATATGTTTCAAGCACAAAAACCACACTGTAGTAAGTCTCCATGCTGCCATTATTTTCAATGGGACCCAGGCATATCCCACAGACCCTTCCTCAAGCATTTATTTCTGCTTCAGAGGCGATTAATAACCTCACAAAGCAGCTTGGAAGCCTTTATAGTCTTGGTACAGAAGGATGCAGGATAGGGCAAAGGGATGCGCACAGTCTGCTCAAAGGACTATTAAATGCATCATCAGCGCATCTTTAAATTGTTGGTAACAGGTAGCATTCTGTAGACCAGTGTTTCCCAAACCTGTCCTCAGGACCCACCGACAGGCCAGGTTTGCCAGGTATCTGAAGCACAGCACAGGTGATATGATTTGCTGGTCAGTGACTTCAGTATTCAGGATGCATTTCCTTAAGGTAATCCTTAAAGCAGTGTTTCCCAAACCTGTTCTCGGGACCCTCAACCAGGCCAGACTTTGCAGATCACCTTGGGGAAATGCAGATTGAATCCTGCAATCACTGAGCAGCAAATTATATCACCTGTGCTGTACTTCAGATATTTGGAAAACATGGCATGTATTCGAGTTTTGAGGACAGGTTTTCGAAACACTGCCTGACCTGTAAGGCCGCGGTCAGACGAGCACACTACGTGCGCCCATACGACTTGCCTCCCAGCGTCCGTTGCAGCGTTTTGATGCAGCCGGCCACATGTTGTAGCAAGCCACGAATTGTGTGCGCTACGGCAGGCGTGCTGCAGACGTTCCAAAAGCCTCCCTGTCAAAGCGCTACGAAGCACGTTTCTACGGGGCTGCAAAGCGAGATCCTCCATAAGAGCGTCGAGCCTTGCAGCGCTGAGCGCACTAACTGCGCTCAGCGAGGTGGCCAGACGGGCATCAGAGTGGAAGGAACATCCACTCTCACGGAAGTTCCTTCCGCTCTTAAAAATGCTCATATAACCCCAGCCTTATTGGTACCTGAGGACAGGGTTGGGAACCATGGCTTTAGATTGTGAGCTCATCTGAGCAGGGCCCCCTGCACCTCTTGTTTCTGGTCCCTAGGTTTGTCTGAAACGTTGTCTCACTTCCCACTGCGTGTTTTAAAGCGCTTCAGAGACTGTTGGCGCTATATAAATAATAAAAGTCTTTAGGTTTAGCCTCCTGTGTTTTGATTTAGTAGCCTAGTCACAATGGAGAGGAGCAAAGCTTTAGCCAGGACAATGTATGTCAGTAAATGATAAATAGATGATGCCTTTTACACAACCTTAACCATTTCTCAAAGTACGAGATGTACTTACAACAGGCTTGCTCATGCATGGGATAAGATCCTGCAGCTTTTTAGGTTCTACTTCACCATCTGGAAAACACAACACATAAAGGAAAAATTAGACATTTTATCCGCTTGTTCAAAGTATGACTCTGTCCTGAAACAGTTGATTTCCTTTTGTTCTTTTTTTTATACATTTAGAAACGGCCAGCTGGTCCCGATTTATCAAGGTCACCAACTACAAGCACAGATGTTGGTTTCAAGTCTATTGTGAAGAAATATTTGCATAAAATCCACCAGTACAAAATTCCTCACAATTAAACCTAAGAGCAGGGAGAGGCAATGTCATCGGATGACTTTATAGCACTAGTGACCACACATGCCGGTCAGTGACGCTCCTTGCTCACAGATGTTGAAGCAGTTTTCTGTTTGCACATCCTGGACTAGGACTTGGGAGTATCAAGGCCCATTTTTGAGAAAATACATATTGTCTTAGATAATTTGTAACGCATAAGTCATGGAAGGATGGAAATCGTGGAAGAGTTAAATGTAGCATTTAACCACTTACTGCCAGGCAGGTGGGTCTAAACGCCGGAGGGACATACTAGTACTCCCCATCTGCAGCCTCTCCTCTGGCTCGCTGTGGCTCTGAGATTGTTAGCTTTTGAGCAGGGCTCTCTAGGTGTCATACTAGCATGTTCATTTTAACTTTGTTTTGTCCTATGAATTGTGCTTTGCTGCCAAATATGTTGGTGCTTTATACCTTTTTTTGACTGCACTGTGAAGAATGTGGGAAGTGAGCTATTGTATCAGCAGACCCCACTTGAATATTTTAAATAAAGCCAAAAAGTAAAAGAATAGAACAAATGATTTGCTGCTGGAAGATGCATTCTGAGCTGAACTACTTCTTTTGTTATGGTTTGATCATGTTTTCATAGGAGCAATTTAACAGGCTTTATTAAAAAGTTACGGAATATATAATAAAGAAAAAAGAACATCACTAGTGACGAAATGACGCGACTGATAGTTGTGGCTTATTTATAAAGTGCAGCATTTATTTGTAAAGCTGCAAAGAGTATCACATAATTGTAAAATTTCACACAACTGCATTAGAAGTTTTAAACAGTTCGCAGAGATTTCACACCAGTGGTAAGTCAATGAAACGGGAAAATACCAATCGGTGATTTTAGACCTGTCAAAAGAGTCATGTGAAAAAAGACATAAAAATAAATGTAAGCTTTGCAGAAAAATTATACTTTAATGAGAAGCGCAGCGTTTGAAATATCTTCCCTATTAAGTAGGGATGAACTAATCTTCACCACTTATTGAAAAATCAGTATCGGTCTTACATGTACAGATATTAGTAGCTGCGTCTTTTAAAAAGACAAGAGTGCATCTACCAATATCAGTACATTTAAGACTGATACATAGAATACATTAAAGGTTATTATCAGTAGAACCCAACTATTAAGTTTAAAACGGATAATAAATACAAACAGTATTTTCCAACTGTGGTCAAGTCCTTGCTTAATACAGAACCGATTCATTCCAGTCTAGTCATATGATATGAGAATTCACAATCCGCCTGAAAGGTTACATTCCTTTAAAGCAGCAGAACAGGATTCTTAAGCTTTTCTTCGTTCTTTATTGGAATTTTAACATATATATTAAAAAATACTTTGTTTCCATGGGTTGCTATGATGACAGTTACATTCTAAATGAAACAACACCTTAGCGTAATGGATATTGCTTTTTGTTTTGTTGTCGCTCTACTAGGGCAGAAACAATCTAATTATCGATTAGTTGTCGATTTATAAAGTAGTTAACTACTTTCATTATCGATTAAACATTGTGTGGTCAGGTGTACATAAACCAATTAGAGTCAGACTGAATTAAATGTTAGTAATCGCAGACTCTACTTTGGAGAAGTCATGCCGCTGCTTTACTCCGTATGATTTAGTGGTAGGGTTATGTTAGACATAACCAGTTTGTCTATATTTAGTTTATACTAGTAGCAGAACTAGAGCACAGACCATGGGATACAGCCACTGGATGGTGGAGCTGTAATCCCTGTGTTTTATCCTTATTTGGGGCAGGGGTCCTGTGCCACCATCCCACCCTTCCTTCCTGCCTCCCTCTGGTCCGGAGCTGCCATCCATCCCTTTAATCCAGTCCCTTTCCACAAACTCCCTTTTACATTCGGGTCTGGTCTCTTAACCAAGCTTTTGCCCTCTCACCTCTTGTCTCTCCCCCCACTCAGTTTGTCCCTTTAAAATAATTTCATGATTTTACAATCTTCGCTACCCACAAAACTCCCCTGGGCAGCAATAACTAGATGGACCATACTCTTTAACGAGCTCTCCACGCAGGATTTGATTGGGGCCACCTTACTGTCCAGACACTCCCTTCCCTCTGCTAACTACTGGGACATGTTTTATAGAATACTCCATCGAGCATATATGGCGCCCGACAGAATGGCTCGCGCAGGATTGTCACCAACCGCGAACTGTTTAAAATGTCAGGGTGCTAATGCTGATTTACGACATTGCTTATGGTCGTGTCCCTTTCTCCAACTATTTTGGGACACGATACGGCGATTTGGTTCACAGGTTCTTCGTTTAGAAATTCCTTTTACCCCGGAATGGGCCATCTTTAATCGTCCGACCCCCCGCACCCCCAGACCTTTTGACAAGTCCCATCGATTTTGGCTCACCCTGTTAGCTGCAACGGGCAAGAAAGCGATCTTGTCGCAATGGATCTCAGCTGCCCCTCCTTCCTTTCGCATGGTTTACGATAGAATCTATGCCATATTTTTGGCGGACTGGATCGAGGCTGCGACGCAGCAAGAAAAGAAGACTCAGTCCTTCTTTACCAATTGGACCCCCTAATTCGCACCCTGCCATGCGAAACTAAGGACTCCTTACGTCGTACCTTTTTCTGCACCCCTTGGTACTCACTTCAGATGCTGCGAGGTACCCCACCCATCCCTCCAGACCCCCCTGACCTCTCCTTATCCCGTTTTCTAGCTTCCTTCCCCTCAGACCCTGTAGATGCCCACACTTAACCGACCCACTTCATTTTGGGAATAGTCTCCTTTGGTTCTAACGGGAAGTGTGCAAGAAATTCTTCAACCGCTGGATGCCATGTTTATATACGAGTTGGATACTTGATAATGATGTATATTAGGATGTCTCTCTGTATGTCTTTCTGTATGATGATCCAAGACGAATAAAAATATGTTTTAAAAAAAAAAAAATAATTTCATGAACACTCTACTCCTCCTGACCTGAGGGGTCAGGCAGCATGAAGTGGCCTCACCTTCTCACCCCACTATGCTTACTGACATCATAATGTCTATCCAAGTGCTCATAACAGCGTTCGTTCGGGGAGAAATCAGATCTGGACTTGAGCTGCACATGCAGCAACAATCCATCACTCTGACAGTCGCTATCATACCTTGTGTGTGAAAGTATGCAAGTTACAGGAGATACACAACCTGCGTATGTACGTATGAAACCTGTGTACACTACACAAGTTATGTAAGAAAAAATGGGAGGAAAGGAGGTAGGAATGGATTTTTACATGGTATTCTTTTTAAGTAAACATTTTTTTCTTTATCCGATGAATTGATTAATCAAAAAGAAAAAATAAACAATTAAAATCGGCCAACTAATAGATTATGGAAATAATCGTTAGTTGCAGCCCTATACTCTATACGCCTGTGAAACTATAAAGGGACACTAAACACCATGATGATATAAGTCATTTTAAACCATCACAGTGTGATGAGTGTTCCTCCCTGGCTGTCCATTGGTGCTAGGCCAGAACATTTAGAGGGCTTCCCTTTGCCATGACAGCCATCAATCAGGACCCGCAGGAAAGGTTTCCTTAACACAGAATATTAAGGGTCATAATATTTAATATGTGGGTAAACTTCTTGATCCAAGGAGAACCCCTTATTAACCCCTCCAGTTTTCTTCTCCCCCAGTTTTTGCCTATAGTGTACCTTTAAAATCTATGAGTTTCCATAGCATCCCAAATTCAAAACAAATGCTTGATCACGCCGGCTATGTATTTTCTCATGTGGAAAAATCAGAATGGTCTCCATGGTCAGAATGAACCCGATTAACTGTAGCATGAAAATCTTTGCTGGTTGCCAAGTTAGCGGTCATGGCTGACATTCCTGGATTATGTGTGAATGCGTGGGCAACATGCATTTAATGGGATTTATTTTCTTCATGGTATTCAAGTTAAAAAAAAGCTAAGATCCCCGTCAACCTCAGGCCAAATGTCAAACCTTTGTGAAGCCTCTCCATTATCCAATAACATTACTGGCACACTGGGCAACTTTATTGGCAAACTATTTGGGGCGATATACCGGCTGCCGTAAAATCAAGCATATCGTCAATCAGGCAAAAGTACAGTAAATGGTCATGGGGCTATGGTGTCCCTGTAACTACAAAGGACCTAATGCTTACACTCAAACGGCAAACAAGAGTATCACATCAGGGCAGCTCTACCTACCAGTTTCGCCATCAGCATTTGGACTTCCTTGGCTCTTTGCAGCTTGCTTCAGTTTAATAGGGCCCCCTGTCAAATGCTGACCCTTGGCATAACCGTTCTGGATGTGTGCATTGGCGGCAAGATGTGCTTTGTGTGGGGAGGAAGGTGGGCTGTTTAGCTTGTTGTTGAGCCCGCCTATCTGCCTGTCTTTTAATCTTTTCCGAACCGGATCGGGCACTTTCATGGTCCGCTCATCCCGCTGTATGAAATTTGTCCGTCCGTGGGAACGTTGCTCTGGAGAACCAAAAAAAAAAAAAAAACGTTATACAATGTACAATAATACAACAAACAAGACCAAGAACAAACATTCAAAATAAACACTTGATAACCATTAAATATTAAGGCATTGTGAGCTCCCAGAGTATAGTGTCAAAGGATAAATAAAAAGAAGTACCAAAAAACATTTTGTGAGAAAGAGGATACAAGAGCAACAATCAAAAACCAGAAAAAATTAAAATAATATTGTTTAAATTATACATATCCCCAACTTCCACAAAGGGGACTAAGTTTAACTGTGATTTAACATTGTTTGCAACAAAATAGAACTTCAAGGTCAATAAACAAAGCCCATGATAAATGCTTTGATGTAGATCGTTCATTGGGAATGATTGTAAAAGATACATTTAAGTCGTTTTCAGAGAAAGTCAATTCAGCGTGTTAAGCAAGCATTTCCATCCATTATTTATCTTTCACTCAAGACGTGATTCCACTTTGGAAGAAGAATCATTTGAAACGTCTTCCTGGTCAAATGTGCTTTACTTTTACCATTTAAGTCCCTGTTTCTGCAGTGTGTGTCTATGGGAGTCACACAGAAACGTACAGCAGAAGCAGGAGTCAGCCGCTAATTAATTAGCCAGTGGTTAATCCGGTCAGAAAGGAGAAGTCATGGTCTCGCCAGCCAATAACTTATTTTTAAATTAACATTTATTGTACATCCAACACCACGCCCCTCCTCTCTCTGCTTATCTGACGCAGGACCCGGCTGAAGGAAATAGCTGGGTGCTGCCAGGCTAATGATGACCGGCATGCGAGTGACTAGAGCATACTCAGCCAATCAAAAGCAGTTATGTACCAAGGGCCAGTGTTTGTCTACGTAGCAAATATGGTCTAAAATCGCCGATATTGTGGTGCCAAGAAACGCTGGCGCTTCTCAAACCTAAAATACAAGCAGCAAAAGGAGGAGCCTCTCCATTCACCCGTTTGGATTATAGTTTTCAGAGTAAACGGTGTTTCTCTGCACTGCAATAAAAGCAACTTTAGCCGGTATTTGCAAAGCCAAACAATTACGGCGGTTAGTGGATAACAACAAAAGGCTTCTTGATGCGGAGCATGGAGGAACATTTCAAGATGGCTGGTTGAAGCATCCTCAAGCCATTGTAGAACGCAAACATAGATATTGGATCAGAAGACTGTCCAGCAGATGCCCATGCTCAGGTTTTATTGTGGAGGTGACCATTACTAATAAATGTAGTTTGGGGTCTGTTCCAGATTAAACTCTCAACCTGGAAGAACACATCCCATTTTTCAGAGTGGCCGGGGCCATACAGAACCATTCAGAACAACATTTGACCATCCGGCATCACAAGCTCTGTTATTCTATTGAATAATTACAAAAGTCACCCTCTAACTAGCAGTTACTTTTTGCCTTGATACCAATGCATACCTTGTTCTTGAAATATATGTGGTGGTGGTGGAGGATGCTGGTGTATATACTGGGGTATTTCACCTGTCCCAGGTACCTGGGAATAGACCGGGTGCCCAGGATGTGGGAGCAGGGCAGGGTGAGGATGCATATAATGTGCGATGTGCGAAAGCTGTGGATGCATTGCTTGATGGTAATCTGCTGAATGCGGCAGGACCAAGACTTTCCGGACTCCGTTTTCTTCAACGACCTGAATGGTAAAACATGAGATATTAGAATTCCATAGTAGGACAGGGGCAGCATCATTACGATGTTCAGAAAAGTTTTTTTTTTTCTTTTCTTTAAAGTAAGACCAGAACTATTAGGTATAAAACCAGCAATCATGGCAGACAGTGCTTTATTTGTTTTGGATATTAAACTTATCATAGCATTTCCCACTCTGCTAAACAGGAATGAAGGATGTGGAGCAGCTATTCATGCCAAAAAACATTTTGAAGTTCCCGTCAGTGAAAGAGGAATAAAAAAGAAAGAAAGCAAATTACCCAGATACTGACAGGAATATAGATCACAGGGCACAGGAACAAAAAGCACTTTGATTTGGGAAACCTGATGACATATGTCAGTGGCTATTTAGCCTTTACCAGGCTGAGCTGCACAGAGCGAGCATTATTTAACACTAATAGCCAGGGAATAAAACCAGTTTTATTTAAAAGGCAGGAACATTGTTTAATGTTTTTGTGATTTTGGATGATGCGAATATCATAAACAATAGTATCTGTGCTACATCGTGGTGAAAAAAAAAAAAAAAATGGGAAGAAAGCTCATATACAAACAGAGAAAAAAAAATGCATCAATGCAGTGGATGGGGCAGGAGAGATCAATTCATACAATCCCATGGAAAAGGGGTGACTAAAAGGGAGGAGTTTATCATCAAAGACGCACGTCCTCTATTATCAAACATAATTAACCTTTTACCTGATGCCCAACATGTAAACAGCCATGTTTTTATAAATCCATAAAATCAGTTTTTTCACGATAGAGCGTTCATATTACTCCTTGACACTGTTTAAACCCCTATCTACACGCAAACAGGAGGTGTATAGCTGAAATGCAGCAAATTCGCTTTGGGAGATGATGATCTTTACTATGAAATTGTAGGGGAAAAAAAAAAATAAACGGGAGGGGGGAATGAAGGAAAAAAACCTCTTCAGCATAAAATGGTTTTGGAAAGTCCTGAATACATCAGGATTCAGGAATATCAATGATGTGGCAGCACAAGCTTTCCTCAAGCAAACCCTTATGTCTGCTTCAAACATCTGGATAGCAATATCCCAGGCCTTCAAGCGGTCTTGGCATTCCGTGAGAATTGTGGCAAGAAAAACCGGCCTGCTGCCGAGGCTGCTACTTTGGCCATTATACACACCATGTAACAGCTACAGTATTTATTGAAAAACATTATCACCGGGTTTCCAGTAGGTCCACAGATTCCAAATTATTGCTTAATATGTAACGACTAAAAAGAAAGTATCACGTTTGATCATGTTTGGGGGAAGACACTATGCAATGCATTTCGAATTTCTACATAGTGATACAATGGATAGTACCTGAGACATGTAACCAGGTGGCACAAATATAGGAGGCATGGAACCGTTGGGTGACATCATGGGGACATGTGCAGGGCCTGTGCAGGACAAAGAAAAGGAACAGGTTAGCCTTGCATTTATTTACAAACAGTGGGCTTGCCCCCTATCAGCACAGGGGAGGAAACTACCAGTTTAACGGATCCGCACAAACTTAATAAACTTGATTTTATAGCATGATGTTGAAATGCTGTTTTATACGGCTTGTTAAAGTGGTTATTATATATGTAATATCTGATAAAACTAGAACGACAGCCATAAAGCAGGAAGCCTTTGAGTGGGAAACCATGCAATGTTACAATATGGCTTGTATAGGTACAGAAGAATCACAGTCACGGTGATAAAAAGGCTGGGAAAACCCAGCGGCAGCATTCCACTGTAACAAAGAAACCTTCTCTCCTTACCTTGAATACACTGAATCTGTCCATCTTCTGTGCGGATTGTGAAGGTTTCACCCGGATTCACCTGCACCAAGATGACCTGTAAATAAAGAGGCTGTTTGGAAGAGTTCAGGTTTTTTCATGAGCTCATTGGAAAACGCATCAGAAAATACTTTATTTGGATAAAATGGAACTTTTTAACACGAGAGCAACACAAGGGGTGTGTTTGCAAAACAAGGGAATAGCAGGAAAGCTGCGTATTTATAAGCAAAAGAACAGATTTATCAAATATGGAAATTTTTCCCGTCCAGCTAATTCAGCCAAAAATTGTACAACTCGCCATGATTTCCCTTCAACAAATTAAAAATCGGTTAATTTTACTGTACAGTGTGAGAGTCAAAAAGTCTCAAAATCTGTTGTACATTTCATAAATTATGTTAGAGCCAATTTTCCATGCTGCAAAAAGCAACCGGAGTGAGGGGCGCAGGGACGATGAGAGGCGGGTCAGAGAGAGAGGGGAGAAAAGGGAGGAGGGAGGGAGGAGAGAGGGAGGAGAGAGGGAGGAGAGAGGGAGGAGAGAGGGAGGAGAGAGGGAGGAGAGAGGGAGGAGAGAGGGAGGAGAGAGGGAGGAGAGAGGGAGGAGAGAGGGAGGAGAGAGGGAGGAGAGAGGGAGGAGAGGAGCGCCGGGTCAGAGAGAGGACACACTTTGAATCTCGATATAGAAGGGTTTTATAAAACTTTATATAAAAAAAACATGCAAAGTTTTTCGATGACTACAACAGTCTTTTTTTTTTTTGAGTAAATAACCTTGGTAAATATCACGTAGTTGAAATAGTTTTCTTTATATAACAAATTTGCAATATTTTTGTTAAAACGACGCTCTAGGCACTATGACCACTTAGTGTAATTTGAGTGGCGACAGTGACCAGAGCTACAAGTATTAATAAAGTGCCACCAAATTCCATAGCGCTGTACAATGGGTAGGTCAAAACAAACAATTGTAGAGAGTAGAATGGGAAAAGAGGACCTGCTCAAAAGCTTCCAATCTAAGGGGAGGAGTGGGGTAATACACAGATGTAAGAGTAAACAGCGGAGTTTGATAAGTAACGGGATGCACAGGGAGATTAGTCAGGAAAACTGTAATGGTGATTATGAAGTGAGCTGAGTTACTTCACTCCTCATCCCCCTCTAGGTATAAGTCATCCTGGAGGGCTAATTCAGCCCTCTGTATGTGTGTATATGTGTGTGGGGGGAAAATCAGTCCTGTCTTGGGTCAGGATGGGTTAATGTTTAACCCCCACAGTATCCCTTTAAGGATGACTGCTGGATTTGTTTATGGTTAGTGTGTATACAATGCTAATTATACAAGCAGTTATAGACCGTTGGGATGCGTCAGATTGTTTGTAAAGAACTTTGCTTTATGCCAAAAAGCAATCCAATTCATTTGACATGATGCATTAGATCAAAGAGTCGACAGAAAACCAAGCCGCGTTTGAGTGCTAGCGCCGGTATCATGGTCTGGTGGTTCGATTGCAAGAATGTAAACCATAAAGCTGAGTGCAGGCACACCGTGTCTTCGTGTGACCTTTCACCTCACCTATGGGAAATAATGGCACAGAAATGTTAAAATATTAACATGTTGTATGGCGCACTAACCGAGCCTGATCAAGACCTGAAAACAAAATGAATTCCGACACAAATAATTGCCCTAAAAAATAATATATACTACAGTTTCTCTTGCAAGTCTGGCAGTAATCTGACTAAAAAAATAATCCACTACGACAAGCAGGGTGGCCGTCATTTCCACCGCATGCACCAATATGACTAGTTTTAAACCCTTTCCATGACCCCACAAAAATCAATGTATAATCACAACTGCAGCTGGAAGCACAAATACTGACCGGCGAAACCAGAACCAGGTAGTCACTGGATCCTATTTTTTACCTTTGGCTCCTCAATTTCTGAATTATTTGCTGCAATTTTATGTACAAAATCCTGCCTGATTCCTAAAAGTGTAGTTGGCCCCAAAATTTGATACAGGTCTCGTAAAAGCGATGTTTCAGGCAGTTCCTGTGCATTACAGTAGGAGGCTGGCTCTGGAGGATTGAGGGAACAATGGTTTAAACAGTTAAAGTGTATCCTTTAATTTCCCTGATGGAAGTCCAGTGTCTGGATGAAATACATAGGTCTCTTTGTGTATGCTACGTTGGGGCTTATTCAGGTACTGGGGAAGATCACCGATATAACTCTGAAAACTGCTGGTGTTCACAAAAAGGCAAGTCTACAGAGCAGAGGGAGAAGCAGCACAGTCTGGCCTTAATGATATCAAAGCAAACAGTCTTTGCGTAAAAATAAGAGATTTATTTATGGCGGTTCGAAAGCCTTCGCATTGCCCACTTTTCAAGTGCAAAGTGAGCAATGCTGCTGCAATAACTCACCTTCTCATTTCCCACGCCAGGAGCAAGTGTGAAGGTGATGGCGCAGTGCATTTTTACGTACAGCGTCATCTAATACTTAAGCTGCTGCACTGCCGTGAGGAGACGAAGGAGTCATTTATTTAATATCACATAGAATTTATAACCATAAAAATGGTTATGATAAAATGTGTAAAAATTATTTTACATGTTGTAAAAGATTGAAATCCGAGTAGAACTTTACACTTTTATGATGTAGCGTTCTGATACGATATATTTTGAGTCTGCTGAGCCTGCTGAAGAAAGAAACAAAAATAAAAGAAAACATCTTGCCTGGGCCCTACAAGAAAACAAAATCCAACGGCACATGAACAGGATTAGTAAAAATTGGCCAAAATGACCTCAGCCCATGGGGTTCAAATGGCTCAGCTGCATAGGGTTAACTGTAGTAGGCATTGGAAGAAGTCCATCATAAAGTAGGAATAGGTTAAAAGATTATAGTCGCCGATAGTGATCTCTGCGGAGTGGGGGAGGGGTCACAGTATCCTTCAAATAATCTTGGCCAATGCACCAAACGTCACCATAGCTGGTGTGGGGTCCTGGCTCCCTGAACCCAAAACAGGTCTTTGTCAAGTGTGATTTCCAAGTGCTCATTTCCCATTAAATAGTGACATAGATTAAGAGTCAATTAATAATCAAGAGAAGCAACGATAGCCCCAAAAATTTATGCATACAAGTGATATAAAACCAAACTTACTACCATGTCACATGGCGGTCACAGTAGGTTTTAGGCCTACGTCAGATGAATGCAGTGATCACGTCCGTGTCGCGGCACAGTTTAATGTCCGTCATAGCATAGAATCATGATCAATAGAGACCCACACACGAAGTACGTGCGCACCGAACTGCGCACGCACAACGCACGTGGCAAACGGACGCAAGTTAGGCAAGAACGTAAAACCGCTAAGACGGACGTGCAGATTGCGCCACGTCCGCGTAGCGGCCTGTGTGTGTGATGACACGAAGTCAGACGCAGCGCATTTGTGACGTCCACAATGACTTTCCATATCATTTTCCAATTTTTAGCATTTTTCATATTAATTTTGCTTCCCATAATTCCCTTTTTTTTTCTACGTCTGTCAACAAAAACCGACCGTGTGGGGTCTACAGTATCATCCGTCAGTACGTCCGCCCATTATGCACACACGCAGAGTGCGCGCATACTGCGTTCATCTCACATTAGCCTTAATTGGAGGGGAAAATAGATGTGAGAAAAAAAAAAAAAAGTAAGAATTTCTAAGAAAGAGCAGCCAGTTTCTCATTTTTGATTTCAAGACCTCAACCATGAACTGGGTAATGTCAGATAAAGATAAGAAGTAGGAAGTTGTCCGTTTGAGGGTGGATGAAAGCACAGACTCTAACATTATGTGTTTGCCGCTGATAAGTCAGCTCGTTTTATCTTGTCGATGGTGTGGTTAAATCCATAGATATCGTTACATTAGCAAATGCCAACTGCATAACGGTTCCAACCAAACTCTACACATGAGAAATAGCACGCTGCCTCACTGTTATCAATTAAGAATCAACGTGCGAATATCAAAAGTGTGAAATAAAGTACAAAATGTTACATTTGAGGTTCTAGGGTCACTCAACCCGTGAACCGTCTTTGGCCAGGATATTTTTTAATAATAGCCCTCTAATAGGTTTGGATTCAATCTCTGCATATTTTGGGTATCGGCTTCATTACGCACCATCCAACGATGGGCAGCCATCCATCCTCCAAGCCTCCTAGATGGGATCCTGGAGCCTCTGCATCAACTTACAGCGTCTTTCTTGCCTGTTCTCGTGTCATGGTGGAGGCAGGGAAGATGCCGTGGTCATTGCAGGGGCTCCAGGATACCCTTTCATTAGGAAGTCTTTGATGTGGCTGGAGAGGAGGGTGCAGTAACGGATCAGGACTCTGCATCGGCCTATCCCAAAACCGGACCGGACTGGGGGCCCAAAAAATGCCAACTGGACATCCCCCCCATATAGGCCCTGCAGTGCATGCCATCATGAGTATTGATTCTGCTGAGCCCTGCAAAATACTCAAGTCTGTAGCTTGCACAATACCAAAGAGAAGCTACACTACTGAAAATGATACAATCTAACACAAAGCTTAAAATAAAAATACTAACAGCGTTATTCAGAAAAAGGTGAAAACCAGGAGAACTGGCAGGAGAAGAGAACAATCTAGACCAAATAGCCGATTTGGAAAATGAGATAAATGGGAGGATTTTCTGGTTTGGCTATTTTGACCTAGAATGGTCACTTCTCCAGTCATTCTCCCGAGTTTCGCCTTACTTTGAATAGACCTGTAAGTGGCTGCTTTATCAGCATCTCTACCAGAGGTTCCTCTAATAAACACATTGGAAAATTTGTTGCCGGGTCATAAATGCGTGTAATACACCCACCCACCTTTTTTCTCCAGTCCATTCCTCTCTTTGTGCTCTCTCTCGGCTACTGTAAAAATTCCTTTGTAGTAGAAGTTCTGTAATCAAATCTTTAAAGACTATCATGGTTATTCAGAGAGCGGTGAAAAAAGCAGGAGAATGACTGGAGAATGGAAAATTCTAGGTCAAAACAGCCAAACCAGAAATATTCTTCCATTTATCTCACTTTCCAAATCGGCTATTTTGACTTAGAATTTTCCATTCTCCAGTCATTCTCCTGCTTTCCTCCTCTCTCTGAATAACCCTGTAAGTATTATTTTAAACTCGAAACGTAATAAAGTTTCTAAATTCCTTAAATCTTCTATGCAGACTTCACTTAAATTAGTATATATTAGCATTAAAAGCCGTGCTACAGATTGCAAGGAACGCAGGGATCTAGTGACCGGTATGTGTGAATTCTATTGATACAATTTCCTTTCCACCTCAGGGCATCCTCCACCCATTCTTCCTCCGTTTATCAAGGATTCCCCCTATAAACCACTTTAACTGCACGATCGGGTGACGGATACTTCATTAGATCATTTGTTTCATTTAGATCTAAATTGCTATTGTTTTGCTGCTTGTAGACACCAATAAATTGCAAACAGAGCTACCAAGTGACCCATACATTGAGGGTGATTAGTGGGTTACTTCATGCGCAATGATGATCGGCAAACATGAAAAGACCTGCAACTATTTGCTGGACATCACCGTCAAAAGCACAAATCTGACATTATGCCAGTAACGGAGTTTAATAACATTTTAAACATTGCACCATGTCCACTTCATCCATTCAATTAAACATTTTTTATTATTTTTTTACAAACAATATGGTCGTGTCCAGACCCTGGCTTTTGCAATGATTGTACGTAAGGTGTCTGCAACTTTGGTCCTTCAGATGTTCTGCAACTATATCTGACAGGATGTTCAGCCACTCATTAGGTTCTTATAACCTCACGAGAAGTGTAGTTCCACAAGATCCGGAGGCCCAATGTTGCTGACCCATGCTGCAGGAAAGAGGCACCAGAAATACAGGAGACCAATAGACCCCTGCATCTTCTGTATAGGGAATTCCCTGCCACGTGGGAGGAAAGCCCAATTTCTGTTGTCATTGCGCTCATGTACAATACCATAACTGGGCAGGGGAAGTCCTACAGCAAGAGGCGTCAACCAAGTTGTCAGTCTGCTGTGGGAGAAGCCCCAAATCGGCACCGGATTGGCAACGTTCTGTGGGACCTCGAATGTTCCGACTGCAGTGAGCCAACATTTCCATTTATTGCTCATATCGGCAAATAAAAGCCAATACCGATAGCAGTAATTTGCTGAATATCGACCACCCATAAAATCGGTCTATCCCTAATATTTTCATTTCACCTACACAGCTGTCAGTCCGCACATGGGATTTGAATATCCCGCCTGCTGAGGACCAATTCGGGGACCGAAGAGGTCAACACACCTTTTGTGCTGACATCATCCCCTCCCCGAACGCGTGCAGCAGTCAAGGACTGGTGCAATACATGCAACACCAATCCATCGTTCTGTGAGGGCACTCACAAAAGGTACACAAGCTCCATAATTTGCATAGTGTATGTAAGAAATGTAACCCTTTAACGTCACAGGGAGTGCTATGCTGTCCCCATGGCGGGTGGGCCTAGACAACGCAGGCTGACAAGGCATGCCCAGTTCACCGCCCATAAATGTGATTTGCTCACCTACCAAGAGCGTGAGCTGATCGCGTCATTGGCTGCCGAGGGACCTCTACTAAGGATGTGATCGGCCCACAATGTAGGCGGGCCAAAGGAAAAAAGGGTGGGGGACATTTTTCAATAGACTGATCCTTTAAGCAATGAACATGTAAGACACCTGGGATAGAAGAGAAGCCGACAGTATAACAAACATGAAAAAAGAACGATGTTTTGCTTAAGTTTCTCATCTTCTCCAAGGAAGCTACTTCAAGCAACTACCGAGAGAAACGAAACTGAAATATTTAAAACACAAGTAACAATTTTAGGATGCTCCGCAAGTCTCTGCCTAGAAACAGCCAGCTGTGGCCAAGATCGCTGACGCCACTTCAGAGAGAGGAAGTCGCAGAAGACTTACATCTGGTGAACGTTTGGCAACAGAACTGTGGACTGTTTCTGGATTACGGTTCTCCTCTTAATCCATTCGAAAAATGTTTGACAACACTGTTCTGTCATTTTTAAGTTGTATGACTATGTAATGCGAGCCTGTCACACCAAAAAAGCATGGCACGTTAAAAAAAAAGTCACCATTTTTCTTTTACTGCAGAATGAGCTTTTCTTTTTTTGTTACTTAGGAAAAAATATAAGGATATAAAAAGGTAACTTTCCTTTAAAAACTTATTTCAGTGTTCATGAGGGATTTTCAGCAGAGCAGCAGGCTCTTCCCTCAGACTGATCGGGTTTGGCCTCACATTCTTCTGACGAGTGTTACATTATGCCAAATGTTGGACAGGTGCCTTTGTCCTCCCCACCTCCCATTGGCTGCCTTTTATGAACATGGGATTGGTGTAGTTATGGTCACACCTCTCGATGTTCTATAATTGGCTGATATAAGCCAACCACAGGGTTCATCCATTTATGTTATAGGCCCCGCAGGGAGATCAGAGCAAGAAGCGACCGATACGCTTATTTCAATAGTATTGATCCTGCTCATCTTGTAAAACATGATAGGCAGCTTATGTCCTCCAGAGGTTTTGGAAATACATGTTCCATGAACATCACTCGTTAGATTGGCTGAGCCTCATGGGAAATATAGTTCCAAAACAGAACGACCCAGCTTGTTGACCCTGCAATAAACTGGAATGGAGCACACTTAACACAAGCCCCGATTTGCCAACTTTTCCTAATTTTTAGACCGCATTTTCAAACCAAATATTTGCCACCAATTTCACCAGTCCAGCACCTCGATGAAACCCTACACCTTCTCCAATGGGAATCACGGCTTTATGGATAACGGGGGACACATTAATGAAACGCACGAGTCACGTATCATCTAATTGGTCCTTCAATGGTAAAAGGCTTTGCCAAATTAATAATTATACGAGGAGATATGTATTTCTGCGTTACTGAAGAATTGTTTATTTTGTTGAGCATTACTGAGAACAACAAGAACAAAACGAAGAAGCACAGCAACCAAAGGCTTTTCTCGCTGGTGTACCACCAAGCGGAATGTCAAATTATTGGGGAAATAAACAAAACACAAGTTGCCCAGTTACAGAAAAAATGTTTGCTCATTCACAATGGCAAAAACAGTTTGCACACCTTGAAATTAACGTGTTGCTGTTAACAAATCGTCAGACACACTGTCATCTTTTTATCTTTTCTTCAAAAAGCATGTGCAAAAGGCAAGAGTGAAGCAATAAATTCCAGTGATGTTACCGGATGATTAATTGCATGGCTTCTGGCTGCCATTAGGATGGATAATTAGGGGCATGAAATCATGGAAACTTGTAAAAGAAACCGATGCAGGCGCGAGAAAATGCTTTTCATGTCTTCAGATAACTAGGGGGGAAAAGAATCCAGTTTCAAAAAAAAGATTAGTAACTTGTGTGTGCCACACATGAGGGAACGAAAAACAAATAGCAGATATGGTTTAATTAGCACGCAATGCACAAGAACAGGTTTTAATGCTACACTGTCATCAGCGTTTGAAGAAAAAAGAAATGCAATTTTTCATGCTTAAAAAGTGACACTAAGGCCGTGGTCAGACAAGCACACTAGGTGCACCCGTACTGGCGTGCCTCCCTGCATACGTCACAACGTTGTGGCGCTTCGACGGGGCCAGCCACACGCTGTAGTGCGCACACGAATTGGACAGGGCTAGACGCGCACTGGACGGGGCTGCGAAGCACGATTCTCCATAGTGGGGGGGGGGACTGAGATCAGCAAGGTGGCCAGACGGGCGTCAGAGTGGAAGGAACATCCACACTCACGAACGTTCCTTCCGCTCTCAAAGACGCCCATCTGACCCCAGCCTAAACACACCCTAAACACGTCAATAAAAGTGGTCAGGCTGCGTGGAGATTCCCCCCCCCCATTCCCCAGTACGGTTTTTGCTGATAACTCCTCTGCCTCTCCCAGTGCTTTCTCGCCCACACAGCTGTCACTGCAGGTGGGATTTGAATAGGGTGCCTGCCGGGGAGGGATGTCGTCAGCATACTTTGTGTGATGACATCATCCTGTCTCTGAACACTTGCAGCAGCGAGAGTTCTGGCAGGCAGGAGACGAGGGGTGCAGCACCAATCCTTTCTGCGCTGGCGCCGAGTAACTTGGGTTGAATTTCCATAATTTTTTAACAGAGCTTAGGGTTAAAATTTGCAAAAAAATCTTTAAAAGGTTCAGAGTTGTTAGAATCTTTAAAGGGTTAAAAACTGTTAAAGTTCTAAGTGTGTGAGCTACTGTAAAAATCTTTAGATATAGAAGTTCCTCTTCATGGTTTGTTGTATTTGTCTGTCTTAATACAGGAAGAGTGTGGCCATTGTGGTTGTATTATACATGTAGAGGGCTGACATCCTCTTGGTGTGCACCCCTCCCTGCCACAGGTGTTTCATAAGTTCTATTTAACCTTGAATCGCTGGGATCCCTAGAAAGGATTCTGTCTGCAGGGAGTTAATAAATGCAATACAGGTGACATAAATGCAGGTGACAAGACTAGGACCTGTCACGATGGGATACATTGAAGCTGTGACATGCTGAAGCAATTTAAGGCCATATTTTGTGAACTAAATCCCCATCGTTCTGTAACAGAGCTTAGCGTAAAAATTTGCCAAAACAAATATATACTTCTTGAAAGGGTTAAAAATGGTTGAAATCTTGAAAGGGTTAAAAACTGTAAATATCTTTAAATGTATGAGTTGGTGTGCTTTCTACCAGGTTTGAGTATGAGATATATATATCTAAATTTGCAATTAAAGAGACAGACATACAACCAGGTTAGGCAATATTCAACACGTTTGGACTTTTTAGGCCATAAGTTTAATTTGTGTTTCTTTTTTCTTTGAGACTGTTATGTAAATGATTAAATAACATTATAGAACTTTGAATGTTAAAAATGAGTTATTCCGACTATGGCAGAAAATCGCACGTTTGCTGAGCACTGTGGAATTCTCTGCCTGTTGAGGTGGTTGGGTCAGAGACTGTTCAGACTTTAAAACAACGACTGGATAACTTCCTGCAAAAACATAATATTAAGGGTTATAATATTTAATATGTAGGTAAAAGCTGCTTGATCGAAGAAGAAATCTGACGCCATTCTGGGGTCAAGAAGGAATTTTTGTCCACTATGTTACGTATTGGTGAGCGCTTCAGACTGGGTTTTTTTTTTTTTTTTTTTTTACTTCTTTTGGATCAGCAGCAGTTGGTGATGTGTAAAAGGCTGAACCCGAAGGATGAAAGTCGTTTTTCAGCCTATGTAACCAGGAGATGCTCGGTGCTGCATAATCGAGTCACAAAAATTAAGTCTATAGGTCGTTTTCACGAAGCCAGGGCCTGACACTTTTGTGATATAACTGGGAGATGGGATAAAACTTCTACAAAACCTTTGCAGAAAATTAAAAGCCAAAGGCAAAATTCTAGGATCTGATGGCAACCAGGCCCTGGTTTAGTTATACCCTGTACAAACAGTATAGCAAGTGATGAATTGGTGGAGAGCTGAGAAATTTGATTGAGGCCAAAGCAGCCACGATGCAACTATACTGCAATTGCACAAAAAAATATTTTAAAAAAATCAAACTAGTATGGTCTAAAACTTCAAATTTCTCACCAATTCCAAATGTATTGATTAGCTTCTAAAGTGTCGCCTAATCTGGGTTCACATACATCAGTGAACTAAACCTGCTGTAGCACTCAGCCAATTTAAAGGGCCCCTGAGATTGCGGTTAATAATCACTTGGGGTGCCAGGTTAGCCCTCACGAATAGAAGGATGAAGAAAAAATAATATTTAGTGAATACACTGCAGCAGCGATCCAGGGTGGGTACACTGATCATTTGTTCCAGAAGCCCGTGCCAAATAGGTGACATTATGTGACCTCTCGCTATCTGGCAACCAACACATTTCCATTGTGAAAATTCCCAGACTGCTCTTTTCCTAACCCGTCGGAATGTGGAACTGAAGAACAAACACAGTATGTCATGCACCAGAATGCACAGCGAGCCTCCCTCTCCAAACAGCAACCATTACCCCTCTGTTATCCTGGATGGGTCCGGCTAGACGGCTCCGTCACGGAGACAAAGAGCAAATAAGGTAAAGAATTTCCATGCAGGTTTTTGGAAATGGGAGAACTAGGGAGGGACGCTCCAAGAAGGATCAGGAGAAAGAACACACAAGGGCACATTTAGAAATTCTACCAAACTTACAAGATTTCAGACCCTACGATTGACTGAGGTCAAGGCAAGAAAAAAAATGAAAAAGGAAGACCTCCGAGAAAAGACCACGCAGCCTCATATTCCAAAGCCTGACAGTTTATAGGACACACAAGAAGCAGCATTTTGGTTGAAACGGCAAGTCTCTAGACTTTAGAAAGGTTACCGGGAGGCTTGATAAAGGCTGACTCCAGCCGAATTGTCTCACGTTTCTACACAAAAGATCCCTTTATTTTAATCTGCTTTTTCGAGTGCTTGGACAATCTTTTGATTTAATTTTTGATCTCAAGTTCAGAAAGGCTGCTGTGGCAGACGCAACGTGCTTGTTTTGTGTCCAACAAACAAACGGACGCGCCAAATGCGGCTGTCGCTTTTGCAGACATACCTGTGGACACCATACGATGCGCTTAAACCGACACTGAAGTTAAAAAAGTAGAGAAATATGGAAGCTGAAGAAGCCGCGTTTTATAGACCTGTTCCAACAGGTGTCCTGGAGGTTTCATGCCGACCACAAATTCACATCTGTTCTAGCGTGCGCGAAAAACCACGCATGTACATTGTGTGTTGTTCCCTACAGAATCCTTCAAAGCAATACAATGGTCGTTACGGTGGACGCCTTTGGTTCACCCATGTGGCCCAAGCCTTAGGAGGACTCATAACCAAGACAACACTTAGGAGTTTGCATTGTTTTTAGGTTTGGTTTTACTTGGTCTTCAGACACAAGAATAAGTCGGACGACATCTCTGAATTATTAATTATCGCTGTGCTAAAAATAAAACGATGACCTTTAAGAAGAAAAAATAGTCTCTGTCCTCCTTTAAAGCATCCGTGTAAAAACTCCAATGTTTTCGATGAGTCAGGCAACGACATCCTTTTTTACCTCGCATCATCATGGTATAAAATACTCCTGAAGCCCTTAATGCACGCTATATGTCAAGTGACAAACAGGAAGCTTTCAGAGAAACCAAAACCACATGTTGTACACGTCAGTTTTCACCAAACCAGAAAACAAAACCCAAAGAAAAAGAAGAAATAAATTCCCGGTAACCAAACGAATCTTCCATCAGCTTTGGCTGGGAATTTTTTTTTTTTTTTTAAAAACCCTATAAGCCATATTAACCAAAACCACAACATTTTACCTCGATTACAAATCAAATTACACCATTTCTAAGAGTTTATTCAAGAAGCATGTCACCTCTGCAGATTGGGGTTATAAGGAGACTTACGTACACAAAAAAAAAAGTACCTCATTACTGAAGCTAGTAAGATCTACTTTACTATAAGCTCCTATGAGCAGACCCTCTACATATCTTGTTCCCATCATATGTCCGTGTATCTCGTTCCCTTTGGTTATTGTAAAGCGCTGCGGAAACTGTTGGCGCTATATAAATGACAATAATAATATACCCAATACTACAAGAAACCAAAGTCTTCCCAAATAAAGCATGGGAAAACCTTCCAATATTTGCCATTACGACCAGCCCTCTACATCACATGCCAAAGAGCTTTCAATCATATTTCAATGCACGTAATATCTGATAATGCACAGGTGGCACATTTTGATTAACGTAAAATGATAACCAGTTATTTATATAGCACCAACATTGTCTGCTGCGCCTAACAATAAAGAAGGACAAACTTAGAAAACAAAGAGGAGGAGAGGGCCCTGCTCAAAAGGAGCTTACAATCTAGTGCAGGGAACGCCAAACTCTTCCCCCTTCAATGTTGCAGAACTACAACTCCGTGAATACACGGGGGAGAATCATGGGAGTTGTAGTTCAACAAAATCGGGGGGTGCAAAGTTTGAGATCAGGGATCTAGTAGGTGACCTTTGTTATTCAGTAATAGGATATTACAACCAACCAGAGACTGGACGGTTCAGCAATTCGATAATTAGTTCCGACAGCTTGGGTGTAAGGTTGCTGATGGCCATAAAGCTAAAACCGTGGGAACGGAAGTCCGAACGGAAGTCCAAACGGTTGGTTTTTCGAGGAACACCACAGAAATACTGCTGACACTGCTGAAGTTTTTGTTGTCTGATGTGATGGGGTTGTTGATCGGTCATAAAAATATTCACGAATGCACCCATAAACGTTTTGGGGAACAGGAACAAGAGATGCTTAAAAACAGCATTATAATGAGCACGTTTTAATTCTGCTTTATTCATAAAATCTATATACATATATATTGCATAAACCTTATCTCTGCTAAAAAAAAAGCCATCTAGTATGGTGTGGCATTGATTGAAGGGTTGTGTGTGAAAACAGACACAGGATGCAAAAAAAAAAAAAAATTCGGAAATTGCAGACATCATTTGCATGTCTTACCCAGAGTTCTGTGCTGCATATGGGGAATGTAACACATGAGCTCTGTGATGCAGTTCTTTGAATTGCTGTGATGGGTAAATTGCCTCTGCAGTAATAAATATATACACACACACACACACACACACACACACACACACACACTTCTATAGGAGTTGGCTGCCAGCTGCACAGAGCAGGAGTTGTAGTGGGATTTTTAGCTGGTTTTGTCTGTTGGGGGGGGGGGGCTTAAGTTAAAATGCTGTAACAAAATAGGCCACTCTATCCTTTACTATAGGCCGTTGTCATAAAGCATGTCTTACAATCACAACATATTGCACGTTTTCAGTAACAGCCCTAGATGCATTTTTTGGGCTAAAGGAAATATTCTGGACATGCAACAAGTTACAAGATGGGTCAATGTATCATTAACAAGGAGCAAGCTTCCCTAAAAGCCATGCCCAGCGACAGCACCTCAAACAATACAAAGATCAATAAAAAGTAACTCTTCCACGGGATATTGTGTATATTTAGAACCTTATAACCACCATAACGTATAATTACACCCACCCGGTCACATCATCCCCTCCCTGAGATCGAGCACAATACAGCGACGCCCTGTAATCATCCCCTCCCTTTTCAGCATACCATAATCGCACCCTAAAGCTATATCCTCATGATACTAAATATCATACGCTCAAGAAAAGCTCAACAGATTTCTTTTAAATGTAGGAGCCAGGAAGCAAACACTGACACAAGTACTATATTATTTATTTTTTTGGAGCCAGGAATTGTTGCTCATAGCATTTTTTTTTTCATACATACATACATACATACATACATACGATACCAGCACTCCAGCAGATCCTTGATGAAGGCCCGATGTGGGGCCGAAACGTCGGCTTTTAATATGATTTAACAAACTTTTTTGTTTTATTGAAGACACGGAGTGCATCCAGTTTTTTGCTGTTATATATATATAATATATGTGTGTGCTTCTCAAGACAATGTAATACAACAAACCAGGAAGTGAGCTCTCCAATTAACACATTCAGTGACTTCAACAGCAGCTTTATACATTTAACCATTTTACCAAATTTTAACCCTTCAAAGCTTCCAACACCTCTTACCCCTTTCAGGGTTACAACAGCTCCTAACCCATTCAAGCCTCTATACAAGGTTTTATCCCTAAGCCCGACAGTGCTTATTGAATAACCCCTTGTTACTGAGAAATCATGGTCCTCTTTTCTGCACGTTTAAATGCGTCGTTACTCCAGCTGTACTTCGTGAAGAAAAGACACATTTTTTTCCTTCCTATTCGAGCCTTTGATCATGTGACGTAAATCGGCATTTGTGACATGCTGCTTTTATCGTGTCCCTCCCCCTCCATTTTTCCTAATTATACACCGCTACTGATCTGATAACAAGAAAGCCCTTTTACGTGGCTGTGGTCACATTTAAGTGGTGATAAACGCCATCTGTGAAACCTTCTGTAAAAAAGTTTACCATTTGTTTGCACTTCCTACGACACAACTATTCACATCAAGAGAACTGGGCCAGCTACTCCCAAGAAATATTCAGGTAAAGGTCGTGGAATACCAGAGAGGTCTGACACAGACGATTTACATACTGTAAAAAGATAAAAGTGACTGCATTTAAATCCCAATGGTTTCTTTAAATAGCACTCAGTATATACTGTGTCACTGGTTTCTTTCTACTCGAGGAGTGAATGATTAATCCATAATATTTGGGTATTAGGTGCCTGAAGCGGCTGCTTACAGATTCCTGATGGTTTGATACTAAGCAATGTTAACAAGGAAAGGTCTAATGTATCTGTGTCTTTTACCTGAGGGCACAGTCCTTCAAATTGCAATGCTGATGTAATAAAACCCCTGTTAAGCTGTCAGACAGACATATATACCCTGGATTGTATTCTATGTACACAAGTTAACATCCAGCCCTTGTGAGAGCACTATGTGAGACAACCTCAGCAGGTCTACCAAAAAGATGCAGACTACCGGAAAGCTTCCAGAGAGAAAGAAAAATAAAAAATATTCAGATCATAGCTTCTTTAATAAAACAATAAATAAATGTATCGTTTGGATTTAAAGCCACAGAGTAAAAAGGCAAGCTGCAAGTATAATCAACATCATAGAAATTAAATTAACACGACATCATACAAGAAATAACCTCCGTGTGTTTACTGGATCGATCGAAATCAGGGGTCAGCAACCTCAGCCCTCCAGATGTTTTGGAACTACATTTCCCATGAGGCTCAGCCAATCTCATGAGTACCTGAGCGTCACGGTTGACGTAGTTCCTAAACATTTGGGGGGCCAACTTAGGTTGCTGATCCCAGGTCTAAATTATAAAACATATTGGGCATGTTAAAGCAGGGCTTGACAAATCCTAAATCCCACCAAGGAACAGTAAAAAAATAAATAATAAACAACAGAATCAGCATGCATTTGTTGCAACCAAGGATCAACGGATTATCAGGGTCAATAGAAAAAAGGAAATGAATAATTAAACAGCACAACAGTACCACTGTAACGCTTCCACAAAATGCGTAAACTGAGGCTCTTCTCCATACAGTGTTGTTCTAATGTCATTTGCCAGGCCAAGACACGCATTTAATGTTCAGTGAATAATCCAGAGATTTAGGATCTAGAGGTAAGATGCCTAGGAGAGCGAGGCACTGGATTATGCCAAGTACTGATTTACAGGAGATACACAAAAACAAGTGTGTGTATATTATATATATTCTTGAAAAAGGTTGCGAGTGAGCCAAAACATATCAGCCTACGGGATTTCAATGCCTTTACGACTATGGAATACAATGTCGTTTTTTTTTATTAAATAAAATAACCCGAGTTAACGACCCGATACCTGTTGACCTGGTCAGTGAAGATACACTATCCATACAAATGGACCGGCACTCCTGGGTCTTCTTAACATCAACTTGCGTTTATTGCTCACGGACAACTTGTGTTTATTGCTCACGGAAGTCAATGTTTTACATTTCAGTTATAAACATAACTTTCTACAGAACATAAACCTGCTAAACACGTTTATAAAAATATTTAAAAAAAATAATATCTTAGTTTTCTGTACATATATGTGCTTAGAAAGTTTATGTCCTGAAGAAAGTTATGTTTATAACTGAAATGTAAAACATTGACTTCCTGGTGCAATAAACACAATAAAGTTGTTGTTAAGAAGATCCGCACATATGTACAATATAAATAAATCGGCACAACACCAGAGTGACATGGCAACGACTGCTTTGTGTCAAGAATAGGTAGGTTGCCATTTAATATTCAGAAAAAAATTGTAGGTTTCTGGAACAAAAAAAAAATAAAACGCTCCCAAGATCTCCTCTACCCGAGTGCCCAATTCATTTGTTTCCTATGCTGCTGGGAATCGGGCCGCCCTGATCTGTGCAGCACCTGGAAGGATGAGTGGCGAATGTGCCCAGCCTGCCTTGGTTATGTGTTCTGGAACAAAGACTCATCTACGGCTCAAATGAAGATGGATATTTAGCAAATTAATGGACACTCTAGTCATTCTGACCACATTAGTGTGTTAAAGTGGCTAGGATGGGGTGCCCCCCCTTTCTCCCTGCAGCTTGGCTCTGGTGTAATCGCTGGGTGAAGTCGAGGAGTTTCCTCCTCCCACCCGGCGTCATCATATCGGTCACTAGTGACGCTTTCTGTGCAGACGTCACCCTCTTGGAGACGGCATGTGACAGCGAGCGTTCTGAGAGGCAGCTGATGGATCGTTTCTACGAAACACCGCTCCAATCCATCATTCTGCGCTACAGAACTTGAGTACGTAAAGTACGCAAGTCCTTGACGATAAAGGCCGGGTGCACACGAGGCTTTTTTTGTGCGCACCAAACGCGCGTCGTATTATATAATTACGCAAAACGCAAAGAACACACGCATAGCGCGCGCTATGCATAACACGCGCTGAAGACGTCCGTCTTGAAAACACCAAGGCTGTTGCGCTAGCATTGACGTAACGTTGGGAGACAAATGTATCACGCATGCGCACTTGAACAGCCGCGTGCAGTCAAATTAGCGCACCTGCGCACTAGCGACGCCAGGCACGCTGGGTAGGCAGAGTGTCAGAGTGTTTTACGACGTGTGTCAAAAATAACGCATCGTCTGGCGTCTACCATCTCTTCCGTCATTTTTAACGCACGGGTGAGTCGTTTTTAACGCGTGTTAGTGCGCACAAAAAAAACGCCTCGTGTGCACCCGGTCTCAAAGTTTCCTGCTCATATACCGCACAATTTGCTCTGCCTGGCTGATTGCGTTTGGATTCGGACGCCGCTGTGCTGAAGAGGAGCGGTGAGCTGCGAGGGGGAAAAAAGCGAGCAAAATCATCTAACGTAAAAAATATATAATTGGGCAGAGGCCGTCGGCAGCTTCTGCCAAATTATTTATGAACAAAAAAGGAAGAGCATCCCTTTAAAAGCGTGGAAAACAAACAGTATCAACAGGTAGTAAATCCCAGCAGAGCTCCCCCTGGCGGGGGCTGGGGGCATGGCACGCCCAGCACAGATGCCGCTGCTGGAAGCACTTCGCACTTGTTATTCTCACACTGCCTGCATTTGTTGTTACTCCTGGACCTGGGCTCCACGTTATAAAATCCCCTCACATGTGCATTTCGCAGCAGGGTTTGTGCCGTGTGACCCTGCGGACGCCCAGCAGCCTGTGAGGAGCACACACAGCCCTGCAGCAGCTGCTGCTTGAGGGTACGGTGGTCGCGGAGGGACATGTACCTGCTGTGCGTTGTCCCCATTCACCATGTGAGGTAGCAGTGAGACGTCATTCAGTAGCGTTGTGGCTTCCAGGGGGGGAGGCTGCTCGGCCATCATAGCTGAAATGATCATTCATTCATCCACGAAGCTTCACCTCCACAACCTGCGGGAGACACAAGAAGAGTCACCGGTTACAAACAGGGGGAGACAGGGTCACGTGGTGCTGGCAGAGCTCTGGATGCTGTGATACCCGGGGTGGGGGTGGGGGGGGGAGTCCTGACACCCCCCCCCCCCCAGCAAGTCACACAAACACTCTGCGGGACGGTAATAGCAATGGCGTGTGTGCGTGTGGCGGAGGGAGTGCCGAGCACAGCGGGTGAGGGAGAATGCCGCCGCCTACCTGCTCTCCGGGATTTCTCAGCCGGCAGCGGCTCCTGCGACATGTCAGCCTCGCGCAGGGACAGCGCATCTCCCTGCGCGCTTTGCTCTCGCGAGAGCCGCCGGGCGAGAATCACGGAGACGCAGCTGCGTTCCAGAGGGGGGAACTGGTGTGCGCATGCGCGAGCACTATACTGTACTTTTTAAAGAAGTTTAATGCGTGAGACCTAACAGATGGAATGAGCTCGCTTTTCTTATTCCTGCTTTGCTCAGAAACCCAATCCACCTGTTTACACACACACACATTCATTAGGGTTGCCAGGTCAGCTCTGTTTTCCTGTATGCATATATAATTTATTCATGCTCATGGGCAGCGCATGAAAAAGGCCACCCTGCAGCATGTACAATCCATACGCTGCTGGTAAAGGAATCGCAGGTGAGCTGCCTTGATTTCCTCCCTGCAGCATATAAATACTACAGGATGCAGGGCAGCACTTTTCCCCATGCGCCCATCTGTGTCTGGGAAAACATGGCCCTTCTGGCAACCATAATATAGCCAATATACCTACACAACTTTTTGCTATAGATGCATGTAATTACATATATACTGTACAAAGGGGTCAAGTCCTAAAATAATAAAGTATGGTCTAAAAACTCCAGAAAAATGCCTAAAAAAATAAATATAAAGGCTTGTTACAGAAACTGAAAAGAATAAATGGTTGCATAATAAATTTTAGAAAAAGATTGAATCCTGTGGGATTCGCCATTTTTAAACCTGTTGAACTGAATCACTGAAAATCAGGACATTTCACTGACATGTCGGTGCTGTTCAGTGTTCTCTGAATACATTGACCATTACTTCTCTATGTGGCAATTTCACGGCCGACAACCATCGCTGTATTTGGCGTTTTTTGTGAGCTTTCTGAATTGTCACGTAATTGCACTGTACGTTGAAATTCACAGTACGGCGCAATTAGGCAATTTTGGTGTTCATAACCCCCCGTGCTTGAAAGCAGTGGGAACTCCGTTCACTGTCCAAAAATAGTGGAGAAACTGCGTTCCTGTACTATGTGACCATACCAAAAAAAAAACAACAACAAAAAACACAATGAATATTTTGGAACTTTTAGTTACTTAGAAGCTGCATTTTTTTCAATGTTTTGTTTTGTATACACATGGATTCCACTCAATATCTCCGCCTCATGTCCCACTAGTAGAGAATGTGTTTGTGTGTCGGCGTACCTGGCAGAAATAAAATCAGTTTATGTAAGGGTTTATTCACTAAACGCCGATGCTGCAAATAAAACATGTGTGAACCTGACAGAAATATCAAAGAATGGCAGGGAAAGCTTTCATCAACGAAAATCATCTTCTGATGATGATGTTTGATTTTGAGTCTCCAGAGCACCAAAATTTTAAGTAATTCTAACAATGTTAAGCCTCAGAGTTTAGGGAGTAACTCTCCTATTGGACAATAAAGGCTTGATTTAATTCAACCGGACAATTTTTTTTCCCTTTAAACATCAGCTGGTTTCGAAATATTAGCGGATTTGATAGAGAAAATTCATTCAGAGCGCAAAATTTAAAAAAATTATGCCGATTCCCCTCTCCTCAAAAAAAAAAAAAAAAAGAGCAGGCTAGCAATAGGCTCCAAAATGCTTATTTTTCATACAGATTTTTTTCTTAAAAAAAAAAAAAATTAAAAAGTCAGATTTTTCTAAGTATTTCAATCTTATTCCTTCTATATCCCTGCCTGGAAATACATTTATCAAACACAATTTTTTTTCTAAAGATCAGCAAATAACGGTAAATTCGAATTGAATCGATATCGCCAATATTTCCATTGAAAAGTATTGCTGCGAGAGTGGATATTTGAGCCAAATTTTTATTAGGAATCAAAAAGACAGTCTGAATTTGAATCTCCTGAACCGAAAAATGTCTCAAATCAAAACAAACAAGGTACTGATTTCCGCCACTGGTCGAATTAAATGGAGTCCATAGCACACAAGATACAGAGCTTGCTTCAGGGTGTGTGTGTAAGATCTGATAGATGTAAATCCTGTTTTATACAAAACACTCGCAGGGTTATTCAGAGAGAGAGGTGAAAACCAGGAGAATGACTGGAGAAGTGAAAATTCTAGGTCAAAATAGCCGATTTGGAAAGTGAGATAAATGGGAGAATTTTTCCGGTTTGGCTATTTTGACCTAGAATTTTCACTTCTCCTGTCATCCTCCTGGTTTTCACCTTTCTCTGAATAACCCTGACTGCAAACTATATATATGTACCGGCTGGATGGAGTAGAGATAATATCACTGCTCTATAACTGTGGAGACCCAGTTCTGAATCCCTTCCAGAGCACCTCTCCAGTAAGGCTAGGGACAGATGAGCGCATTTTCTGCGGCCACCGTCAAAATGTACGTCGATGCGTGCGCACGCATTTTTTCACGGAATACGCTTAAGTGGTCAGACGATGCGCAATTCTGGACGTATTTCATGACGATGGGGTGAAAAGAAGTCTAGGGAAATCCGGCTGTTTGAACGTTATGTTGGCCGCACACTAGCAGCGTCTGACATCTCCTAATCACGCACACACGCTGCTATGCGGCCGCAGCGCACTCTGTACGTCAGTACCAGCGGTTTAACGTTCTCGAAAAAATGCGTTCATTTTCCACTTGCGTTGCGCGGCCGGACTTTTGTGCGACCGTACTTCGTATATTGGCTGTCATTGCCCGGCATCTGCTGCTAGTGCGGCCGTGATTATGTGCGCCAGAACGCGCGTTCGCACTGCCTCAGTCTGACCCTAGCCTAAGTGTCCTTGGGCAAGACATCCAACAACACATACTTGCTACCACACAATATCGGCTGTGGAATCCAGGGGTAACGTCTGTACCCGTCGACCAATTCTGGTCAGACTCAGCACATCCCTCCAATACAACTCTGGAGAAGCAAGTCTCAACTTTTACGAGAATTGGGTTCAACCGAACCACCAGGTCACTGATCTACAATCATGGAAAGACGACCCGATCTCACTCAGAAGACGCCACCAGTGAGTGTCCTTGGACAAGACACCTAACAATATGGATGCGTCAACCTCACAAAATACTTGTACATCTCATAGATTGTAAATTCCCTTGGGAACAGGGTCCCCCTGAATCAGCTCATCATCCATGTGTGGTATTCCAATGTATCAACTCCTTGTACACGGATCTTGTAAAGCGCTGCGGAATTTGTGGCGCTATATAAAGGAGAATATATTTAAAAAAGCATGGTGTTTAACGTTGGCCCTCCAGATGTTTTGGAACTATGTTTTCCATGAGGCTCACCCAATCTGTTGAGTAACTGAACATCAAGGGAGGTTTAGTTCCAAAACATCTGGAGGGCCAAGGTTGAGCACGGCCGATATAAAACATATATATACACACACATATAGATATATATATAGTTTGGGGAGGTCAAGTTGTTGTACAATGGACCTATGGATACTTGTCACTCGGAACAAAAAGGTTGCAGATCTGCCCTTGATTCTTCCATATGCTTGAGCACACAGTGGCAGATTGGAAGGGACATTTACATAAAGGTCTTCTATAGGTCGTGAATGATCTTCATCCGATGTTGAAATATTTGATACAGTGTCAGAAAACCATATCTCTAGTGATATCCGTGGTACATACCCCTGGTGATATCCTGGTTGCATACCCCTGTGAGACTTCCTTGGTTTATGTAGGCATACGCCTAGAGCAGTGGATCCCAATCCTGGTCCTCAAGTACCACTAACAGGCCAGGTTTTAAGAATCACTGAATCCTGCAACCACTGAGCAGCAAATCATATCACCTGTGATGTGCTTCAGATATCTGGCAAACCTGACCGGTTACGGGGACTTGTGGACCAGGGTTGGGAAAGACGGGCCTGGATTTTCTTTGAGTAAATGGTTAGATTTTATCTTAATTCTGTGTAGTCACGATTATACCCATTTACAAGAAGTAGTAATGGTTATTTAAAGGAGCAGCTGTCAGACAGCATTCCTCAGAATTTCCCGCTAGACACTGGCTCAGGTTTAGAATATTGCTCAATGAAAAGCCCTGTTCAGTAACACACGTATTTTATTGTCAATTCATAAAACTGTGGCTACATTCTAGACCTTAACAGATGGAGCTTGAAGATTCGAGGAGTCATTTTGGAGGGTGCAGGCAGGATATATCTCTTAATTTTAACATGACTCCAGCATGTCTTAAAAACATGTATGTTTGCCACATGGCAGGACAAAAAAAAAAAAGCCCACCCGGTGTTCAGACGTGGACTGAAATTATTCCCGAGACTTAAAAAATGGATAGCAGGGCTAAAAGTGATAATATACATAAAAGGCATTCTGAACCCAGGTAGATGGAAAACTATAGGCCTCATGGACTAACTCCTGAACATCATGGATTCTTCATCTAAGGGCGGGGTCAGAAGAGCGTTTTGCAGAGCGGAAGGAACGGCCATGAGAGTGGACGTTCCTTCCCCTTTGACGCCCGTCTGGCCACCTCGCTGACCGCAGTTAGTGCGCTCAGCACTGCAAGGCTTGATCCTCCTATGAAGGATTGCACTTTGCAGCCCCGTCAAACGCGTGTCGTAGCGCTTTGACGGAGAGGCCTGCTGCACGGCCGCTGTTGCCCGCGCAAATTTGTGCACGTACAACAGAGTCTAGCTGGCCCCGTCGCAACGGCATCATCTCCTTGTGGAGAGCAGCACTATCCTACGGGGGGTTCGCAGTAAGAACACCCAGACTGATTTGTCTTCAGTGGGGTCCATGGATGGAGGAGGTGGTAGATTGCGTCATCGTCAGAGAACCAGGGGTAAAGTAAGGAATTATTTAAGCTTTTTAAAGATTTTTGTTCAGTAATTTTGCAAAACTCTGGCTTGAGCTGAGAATAATAAGATACCAGGAAAAGGCCCGTTCATCTTGCGCGCCCTGTTAATGACTCCTGTACAAAGTATAAGAGCTGGTAACTTACAGTGAGGAGCAGCACAGCTCGCAGCTAAGTATAAGACCCCAGTCGTTAATAACTGGGCTGGGATAGCTCCAAGATGTGTCTCTAAGCGTTCTCACCAGTCCAATATAAATGTGTTCTTCCCTGCGCCAACGTGGTTGAAAGCGTTAAAATGTACTCAAAGTTCTCTTGAAAAAAGAACGAGCAGATAACAGAATATAGGAAATTTGTCACAGCATATTACATTTATCGGGCAGCTTCATTCCCGCAGGGCTAAAACAAAAGAGCACTGTGCTGGAGATTTTACAGCAATTATTTCCTAACTGCACTTGCAGTATTTAATTTTCCCAACTCCCAGAACAGCTTCTGCGTCCACTCTGTGAACGCTGGATAATAGATGGAGTGTGGAATATGAACAATCAAAATAAGTGTACAGTGCATTCGACCGGTAACCGGGCTTCTGTTGACCCGAAGCAATGATTGATCTGTGATTAATTTAGCAGTGCCAACTTCCTTCCCATTTGTAAACGCGTCATCCTTGTGCTTTGTGCCAAATCTGCCCGAAGTGAACACATCACTTCCGCTCGCGGCGAACTGACTGACACATATGATCAACACAGGAAAAAAAGTTTTTTCTAACGTAACTGGAGAACCCCGTGAATAATCATTAAAAATAACCAGAGAAAAAGAATAAGACAAAGAGTAAAGTGAATCTACATTAAGCCTGACTAGATGAAGGGAGAGGAGTTGGTGAAGTTGAGTTTGGAAAATTTAAAGGTCCAGGTAGCCACTGGCTCATAGTATTTTCCCCTCTGGCTCCTAGATTTCTACATTATTCTGAACTTCTACGAAATCTTTTGATAGCTCGAGTTTATTTTACTGGCTCCCATTAGATAAATATTTGCCCCGATCTTCCGGTTTGACGTCTTATAAGAAGGTCCAGTTGAGTTAAAGGGACACTCTGTAGCTTCCTTGGAGTGAGGGCAAGTGGTGAGGGCATTCATGTCACTACTCAAATTACATTGACAGGGTTATTCAGAGAAAGGTGAAAACCAGGAGAAGAGAACAATCTAGACCAATTAGCCGATTTGGAAAGTGAAATAAGGCTAGGGTCAGACGAGCGTGATTTCTACGGACTGTACGTCCGTGCACACAAAGTCCGTTTATTTACTGATGTATATTTTGACGGATGTAGGAGGGAAAATAAATTAAATAGCAAAACCATTTTGTCCGTGAAAAATGCCGGACGTATAAATGCAGTCCGTCTGACCACGTTCCATCACTCACACACAAAGCTATGCGGACGTTGCGGACGCAGCGCACTTTGTGCGGCCGTTCTAGTGGTTGTACGTTCTTGCCTGCCTTGCGTCTGTTTGCTGCGGCCGTGGTGCGTCCGCAGTTCAGTGCGGACGTACTTCGTGTAACGGACTCCGATGGGCTTTCTGTCATGCTATCACTGACGTACTTTTAGGCGCAATCACGGACGTGAACACTACGCTCGTCTGACCCCAGCCTAAATGGGAGAATTTTTCTGGTTTGTCTATATTCACCTAGAAGTTTCACTTCTCCAGTCATTCTCCTGGTTTTCACCTCTCTCTTTGAATAACCCTGTGAGTGTTCAGAGTGCCTAGAGCACGAATCAGCATCCTTGGACTGTAGATTTTTTTTTAAACTACATCTCCCATGATGCTCAGTACTCATGGTTCTAAAACATCTGAGGGTCAAGGTTGTTGACCCCTTGCCTAGAGTTTAATTTTAATTTGTTGAGGAAAAACATGGGGCATGTAAATGGTCCAGGAGGACTTAGGCTAGGGTCAGACTAACGCATTTTTCACGTTGTCCGTGAAAATGTGCGTTCGAAGAATGGACATATTTTTTCACGGAATACGCAATAGCGGTCATACTATGCGCAGTTTCATCCGTGATTTTGTACGGATCATCAATAAAACACTTCTTGCATCTGGACGTTATGTAGGCCGGACATTAGCAGCGTCTGATGTCTCCAATTCACGCACACACGCCGCTAGCGGACGCAGCGCACTCTGTACGTCAGTACTAGTGGTTTAACGTTCTCGAAAAAATGCGTTCATTTTCCACTTGCGTTGCGCAGCCGGACTTTTGTGCGACCGTACTTCGTATATTGGCCGTCATTGCCTGGCATCTGCTGCTAGTGCGGCCGTGATTAAGTGCGCCAGAACGCGCGTTCGCACTGCCTCAGTCTGACCCTAGCCTTAGTTGCCCGAGAGCAGTCTCATCTTTTGAATTATTTTTCTCCAAGTTATCAAATAAAACATACAGAGGCAATCTGTCACGGGAAAGAGGTCAGAAAAATATTAAGTGAAGGAGATGCATTTCACCAAAAGCGGGTACAGAATACGTGTCGTCTATGGTACCGAAATAAAAAACACGAACCGCTCATCTTTGATTGTACACTCTGGAGCAGGGTCCCCTCTCCTCTTAGCTTGTAAGCTCTGGAGCAGGGTCCCCTCTCCTCTTAGCTTGTAAGCTCTGGAGCAGGGTCCCCTCTCCTCTTAGCTTGTAAGCTCTGGAGCAGGGTCCCCTCTCCTCTTAGCTTGTAAGCTCTGGAGCAGGGTCCCCTCTCCTCTTAGCTTGTAAGCTCTCGAGCAGGGTCCCCTCTCCTCTTAGCTTGTAAGCTCTCGAGCAGGGTCCCCTCTCCTCTTAGATTGTAAACTCTCGAGCAGGGTCCTCTCTCCTCTTAGATTGTAAGCTCTGGGGCAGGGTCCTCTCTCCTCTTAGCTTGTAAGCTCTCGAGCAGGGTCCCCTCTCCTCTTAGATTGTAAACTCTCGAGCAGGGTCCCCTCTCCTCTTAGCTTGTAAGCTCTCGAGCAGGGTCCCCTCTCCTCTTAGATTGTAAGCTCTGGGGCAGGGTCCCCTCTCCTCTTAGATTGTAAGCTCTGGGGCAGGGTCCTCTCTCCTCTTAGCTTGTAAGCTCTCGAGCAGGGTCCCCTCTCCTCTTAGATTGTAAACTCTCGAGCAGGGTCCCCTCTCCTCTTAGCTTGTAAGCTCTCGAGCAGGGTCCTCTCTCCTCTTAGATTGTAAGCTCTGGGGCAGGGTCCTCTCTCCTCTTAGATTGTAAGCTCTGGGGCAGGGTCCCCTCTCCTCTTAGATTGTAAACTCTTGAGCAGGGTCCCCTCTCCTACTGTTCTGTGTTTGTGTAAGGTGTATGTGTATTTGTTATTCTGCATCACCCATTGTACAGCGCTACGGAACTTGTTGGCGCTTTATAAATACTCGTAACTGTAACCACTGAAAGGGCCTTAATGTGCACTTAGAGAGTAAGAAGAAAGTAGTATACGGTGCTACAAGCGCACAGGTTATGTCTGCTCCGTTAGTGGAGCGAATACAGGCTCAATCCCTGCTGCTTGTAACTATACAGTTAGCACTCAAATCCAATGCTGGTGTAAGCTGAACCAGAGCAACCCCAAAGACCAGGGCCGTCAAACTCCGGCCCCACAGATTATTCTGAACTACATAATAATAATTCCATTATGCATAGAAGGAATTCTGGGATTGTAAGCGTCAGCGTCTGGGGGCCCTTCCACAGACATTAAAGGCTATGGGAAGTTTACAACTGCTCCGATTGCATTTACACCGGGATTGGAGCAGAGCCCTTAGTAATTTATGGCTGCAGCGCCCAGGGGTTGCCCTGCAGGGTTATGGGATCGAAAACTTGGCATAGATAAAGTTATCACAAACATATTCCGTTCGTCATGAGCAGTAAAACTGCAATCAGAACATTAAATCTAACTTTAAATAAAGGAACTGAGAAGAGGACTGTATGAAAACCCTCCAAATCAGTCAAGTACATCTGCTCTTCCAATACCGATACCAGTGTCATTTCACGTGTTCTTTTGATCTTATGGTAAGCCATAAGTTTCAGGGAAGGTGAACTTGAATAGTTTTGAATAACAAACTAACACACACACACACACACACACACACACAGATAGCGGCACTACAGGACTGCAAAAAAAAATTATTGCATAGAAGTCAACGTTTCAGGGCTTTCCTCAGGACATAAATACACTATAAAACATAAATCAAATATAGAACATTTCCGAGGCACACAAACACTAATA
Organism: Leptobrachium leishanense; assembly: GCA_009667805.1. Lineage (NCBI taxonomy): Eukaryota > Metazoa > Chordata > Amphibia > Anura > Megophryidae > Leptobrachium > Leptobrachium leishanense. The sequence continues at coordinate 23,673,049 of CM019071.1, read as the reverse complement.
TATATATATATATATATATATATATATATATATATAATATATATATATATATATTTATTACATACACACATGTAAATACACACTATATATAAATAGAACTTCAGGAAAACCCTGTATTGTTTCAGGATAGCTTGGATTGTTTGCATTGTCATATTTTACACAAGACTCCATAAATGTGTAACTAACCCAGGCACCAACTACACATTTATAGGAGTCAGAGAGAATGAGCTTAAAAAAATGGTCTAGAATAATACAGAGATTTAAAGTCAGAGATAAAATTTAACATGCTTTATGAAAGTAGAAACATTAAAATTATTACTATGCATTAGTAAGGTATATAACAGTCTTAACCCCTTCACTATCAAGTGATTTTCCAAAAATACATTGTCAGAAACCAGTGTGTTTTTTTTTTTTAAAAATCATTAATATATTGTATAGTAAAACCTATTTGGCCAGTAGATTGTGCCATCTAGTGCCACATTGAGTTACAGAGGTTTTAATAGCAGGTCTATTTTCTTCTATTTCTCCCTGCATCAGCTGCTGACAGCGTCTGAAAGCCAGATATTACAGTTTTCAGCAACTGATTTTACAGTTTTAGCTCTTTGGGCATTATGCCCACAGGGTTAAAACATTCGGAGCACCTTCTGCAGCCCAAAAACTATCGAAATTTGTTTGCAGCAAACAAATTTCATTTGCTATTGGGCTGCAGATCAGCATATCGAGATATCTCGGTATCGGGGCACCAGATTGTACCTTTGAAGCCTGAGATATCTCTATTGGTAGTGAAGGGGTTAAAAGGCCCAAGGATTTTAAGTTTCGACATGTTTCTAATCAGATATGTTGAGGATCATACCGCAGCCGGCATTGCTTTTATTACCTCATACTCGAGTCATCAAATCCATTCCTTTTTCAGGAGGAAGGTAAAATCTTATACAGCAACTTTTCGAATAAACAAGTCTAAACACTGCGTTCCGAGACAACAGGCTAAAGGAAATCCAGGTCATATTGCAACTATTCAAGTGCTGCTACAAACAACAGAACAAAAGGAAACAAAACATAACGATCCGTGTTTATATACAACAGCATCTCTCAAAAGAGACCTGAAGAGCATAAGGAGTAGAATAGGAGAACCTGGAGAGACAGAGGGAAAAAAAAAACAAGAAAAAAAGTTTTACAATAAGTGTTTAAATATCCAGAACCATGTGGCCACAGCGTACTGGAAATATAATTAATTCTCCTAAATATTTTATCTCCCGATAAACACTATTTGCCTTGTGTAGCCCATATATTATGGTGACCACTCCTAGAACATGAATTCCGTATTGTAAATACTAAAAAGTGAACGCTTTATGAAGAAACACACAAAGAGTATAGATGGGGACCTTATAGGTGGGCATTGGCCTATTTACACAGAAGCTCCCCCCCCCCGTCTTTGATCATCCTGGCTTCTAAAAATATACGCCTCACTGCCCCAACCAGTCCGTCACTCGCTCACCCTGCAGCCCGTCACTCGCTCACCCTGCAGCCCGTCACTCTCACCTTGCAGCCCATCACTCTCACCTTGCAGCCCATCACTCTCACCTTGCAGCCCATCACTCTCACCTTGCAGCCCATCACTCTCACCTTGCAGCCCATCACTCTCACCTTGCAGCCCATCACTCCTGTTTCCATCAACAACCCTTCTAGATTGCAAGATCCCACGGGAATAGGGTCCTCGTTTCCTCCTGTACTGGTTTGTCAAAATGTTGTTCAGCCTCAATGTATTGTAACCCTGGTTATAGCGTGCCCATTGTTCAGCGCTGCGGAATATACTGGCGCTATATAAATAAAGTATAACAACGCAGTTGGTTTCTAGTTATTCCTACCAATGGTCTCTATGCTTGATATAAGGAGAAGCCTGGTTTTAATACCAGATATCACTAGTAATAAATCCCTCCAAGGAAGAAAACAGCTTGAAACATTGTCTCGTTTGACAAACATATACACTCTTTTTTTTTTTATAGACTTGCGATGCTTATTCTTCCCACTTAACATATTGCTTGGGGCCAGGAATCTGCAAATAGCGATGTCATTCTTCGAATACCTTCAAACGGTCGAAGGAACTGGATAGTCTTTAAATACCAAGATTACTCAGCACGACACAGACGTACAGAAAGTGTCCTTAAGAGGAATATAATAAGCATCCCAGCGCATGGGGGATGGTCGGCCCACACACACACTAAATGAACTCATACAGGAAATCCTAAAACTAAAAACACTATTTAAGGTCAAGAATGCACCCGAGAACCAACCCATCTGCAGTGTCGCGTTATATAAAAAAAACACAACAAAACCCACACATAATGGGCACATTACATTCCTAGGGTTTAGATCTAGACCACGAAAATGAAAAATGTGTAAATAAAACCCACCAAAAAAAAAAAAAAAAAAATTTGAAAAATTTAATTTGCGTTACCATAACAAAATAGGGGAAAAAAAAGGACACAAAAAAGCATAAATATCATCGATAAAGGAGTAATATATTTGAAGTGATGCAATGATAAAAACAAAACTCGAACTTTGGAATAAGGTCAGGCGAGCACACTTACGGACGTGCCTCCCGGCATCCGTCGAAGCGTCACAACGGCCAGGCCACATGCTGTAGCGTGCGCACTAATTACGTGTGCTATGGAGGTTCTGAAAGTCTCCTTGTCGAAGCGCTGCGACGCGCGTTCGACGGGGCTGCAAAGCGCAGTCCTCTTTAGGAGGATCGAGCCTTGCAGCGCTGAACGCACTAACTGCTCTCAGCGAGGTGGCAAGATGGGCGTCAAAGTGGAAGGATGTCCACTGTCAAAAATACAAGTCTGACCCTGGCCTAAAAGTACAAAGAAAAAATGACAGACATGACCAATGTCTGAAAACGGCTAGCATGTCAATAGTTATGATCAAAACCATCAAGATTAAAAACATGCAAATCCTACTGTACCATCAGAATTATCCTCACAAAATAAAACGTTATATTTGACGAAATGGGAATGGAATAGCTGACAAGGTCAGGTCCAGCAAGGGCTATTGAATGCCATAATGAGAAGTCACCAGTCCTTTGGTCTTTGACACAGCTGTAGTCCGCAGCTTCTCAGAATTTTTTTTAAATGAACAACATTGTAATCGTTCGATATCAGAATAGATCCAACAGATCCGCTCCATGGTGCACTCGAGATTTGGGTTTCGCCACACCCAGAATGAAGTCCAAGAAACCAAAAAGTACCAATACTCCTGGGCTCTGTCAAAGCCATTTTTTTTTTTATTGGATGCATTAGCAAGTCAACCAATTAAAAGACACTCCAACAAAGTCCATGATTGCCGTTACTTTTTGGTTTCTTACACATTAGGGTAGTCTTGATCGATGCGTCCCATAAGGTTATATTAGGACAATCTTTTTAAAAAGTATATATTTCGAAGTGTTCAATTTTAACCTAAATATCTTGCATCTACCCCAATTTACATCACTATTCTCTTGAAATCATGAAAATAAGGCTGGTCAGGTCATGAAACATTTTAGCCAACTGAAAATCAGTCCAGCTGTTGCCTGTTTTCTTCCTCTGCCCCTCTGTCAGCTGATCTCATAACTCCTCCACCACCACAGCATTGCACACAACATGGAAAGCCTCAGCCTCCGTCGTCCTCTCTGGTATCAAGAAGTGCACACTACACAGAGTTAAAGTCCGAGGCATGCTAAAGGCAGCCCACAAAAATGCTTCTTATGCAAGATTGGATTACCTTAACCGTTTCAGGACTGGTAGTTTCAATCTGAAAACACGTTTTCAGATGGAAACCACTGTAGTTTTCCAAAATAAATTAGTGTTTATCATGTCTTTGGATACAGATTTATAAAATATTTTTTTGATAGAAACATAGAAAAATGTCGGCAGATAAGAACCTTTCGGCCCATCTAGTCTGCCCAATTACATGGATACTTTACCTGGATTTATCTTTTCTTTAGGATAGCCTTATGCCTATCCCATGCTTGCTTAAATTCAATTACTGTTTTGGCCTCTACCACTTCAACTGGAAGACTGTTCCATGTATCCACCACCCTCTCAGTAAAATAATGCTTCCTGATGTTACTTTTAAACCTTTGCCCCTCTAATCTAAGACTATGTCCTCTTGTTTTGCTACTTTGTTTCCTTTTAAATATACTCCCTTCCTCTACCTTGTGGATTCCCTTTACGTATTTAAATGTTTCTATCATATCTCCTCTGTCTCGTCTTTTTTCCAAGCTGTACATGTTAAGATCATTAAGCCTTTCCTGGTAACTTTTCTCCTTCAAGCCGTACACCATTTTAGTAGCCCTTCTCTGAACTCTCTCTAAGAGGTCTATATCCTTCTGGAGATACGGTCTCCAGTACTGCACACAGTAATCCAAGTGAGGTCTCACCAGTGCTCTGTACAGTTGCATGAGCACTTCCCTTTTCCTACTGCGAATACCTCTCCCTACACAACCAAGCATTCTGCTAGCATTTCCTGTTGCTCTATTACATTGACTACAGTGATATAGCCACTGGATGCAGGGATCAGTGCTTCCGCTTCTCTTTATTGTGCAGGCATGAAATTTGCAGGGTACAGCATAAACAAACATAAAACAAAGACCTACTCCTTTATGCGGAGGCTAAATAAACAGTCAGAATCCCTCTCTGAAGTATTGGGCAGCTAAGCCGCTTACCAATCAGCGAAAACAAATCAAATGTACTTCCCTTCTGTGTTCAGAATTGCGCTTCCTTTCCTGCTGCACCAAGACTGACCTCTCAGAGGGAACCACATCTCCTATAAAGGACAGGGCAGTCCTAATTAGGCATTGGCTGTTGGTTAACCCTATTGCGGAAAAAGCAAGTCCTCCATCCGCCTGCTGATAAACCTGTGGTCTACCACACTGCCCTTATTCACACCATCACAATTTACAGGTCTATTCACTAAAGGTGAAACTCAGGAGAATTGACAGAAGTGAAAATTATAGGTCAAAATAGCCAAACCAGAAAAGTGTCTCACATTTATCTCACTTTCCAAATTGACTATCTGGTCTAGATTGTTTTCTTCTCCTGCCAATTCTCCTGATTTTCACCTTTAGTTTTTATCTTCCAATATCTATTTCATGGGCCTGAAAAGGTAAAAAAAAAAAAAAAATACTAATTTAACCTGGACACTAATCTTCAGTTTATTTTCAATTGGATCTCAAAAGATACTTTTGTTTCTGACTCCCTTTCAATACCATTTGGCTCATATAAATACTCGCTTGGCTTCAACGCCAAGAACGAAACCTGTCCACATCTCCTTTTAATCCAAAAACATCTTAATTTCTCCTTAATTTATCCCAGTCATATTCCTCCGTCTCCCCCATAACTATCACATGTGAAGATAAACAGTTTAACGGAATATGTTGATGAAGTATTAAACAGCTGTGAAAGCACACTGGACACACACGACTGTGATGCCATAACTTCAGCTTTTAGTGGGTTTATATTATGAGCAATGGGATGAGGGAAAAGAAGGGTTGAGGAGAAACACAGCCCACATACCAGGTCTAAACAAACAAAAGGCTGGTACACCGAGCCATTCCAGACCTCAATTTGTCTAGACTGATGTGTATATATAAAGCTTAAATATGGAGAGCTGGTGGGCGATATCTCTCTCAGAAAACACAACACCAGCCCTCGGTCTCCTTAAATAGCCCTGGAAAAAAAAAAAATGAAAAAAAAATAAAAAAATGAAAATCCGCAACGTACAAAACCAAGCAATAAGGACAGGTTAAATCGCAAAAAAACATTTGAACTCCAAGACCTTGAACAGAAGACCGCTAATCTTAAAATGTTTATACGTCGCATAAAAATAAAAAGGAAAACGAAGGTCACTGAAACCAGGGTGAACCTGGAATTATCTGAAAATACGAGGTCACCCATTTAAGACTAGACGAAAGGAAATTCAGCCCAAGCAGAGGAAATTTTTTTTTTTTTTTTTACAGAGAGAAAAATTAAGATGGGGAATTCTCTGCCTGTTGAGGTGGTTGGGTCAGAGTCTGTACAGGCTTTTAAACAATGCCTGGTTGACGTCCTGCAAAAACATAATATTAAAGGGTTATAATATTTAATATGTGGGTAAAAGCTGCTTGATCCAAGGAGAAATCTGACGCCATCTGTGGTCAAGAAGGAATTTTTTCCTAGTATGTTGCATATTTGGCGAGCGCTTCAGTGCTTTTTTTTGGGAAGACCAGCAGTAGGTGTTGTGTGATGGGCTGAACTCCATGGACGCTCGTCTTTTTCTCGGCCTATTTAACTATGACCCTCACAAACACCCCCCTTGTTTCTCACTGTAATTGTAAAGGGTCATCCAGACGTGGACCCCTTGCTTGATGTGCCTAGAGGGGTGTCAGCTATACCCTCCCGACGAGGCCCAATAAGGCCGAATCGATCGTCGGGGGTTGCTGCACCTCTCGTGTAGGGATGACTTCCTTGGCAGTCAGCACTGGTCACCCTTTCTGGGTGAGAGCAGGCTGATTTGCATATGGAAAATTCATTCCTGTAATGGCACAAGCAAGCTAAAAACCTTGTTTGTGAGACCTGAGCGGGCACCCACCGTAGAGCAGGCCATTGTGCTGTTGCTCGTTCTCAGGACCCTCACAAACACCCCCCTTGTTTCTCACTATAATATTTAATATGTGGGTAAAAGCTGCTTGATCCAAGGAGAAATCTGACGCCATCTGTGGTCAAGAAGGAATTTTTTCCTAGTATGTTGCCTATTTGGCGAGCGCTTCAGTGCTTTTTTTTGGGAAGACCAGCAGTAGGTGTTGTGTGATGGGCTGAACTCGATGGACGCTCGTCTTTTTCTCGGCCTATTTAACTATGTAAACAGGTGACAGCAGGACCACCACATACTGGGATGGAGTCTACCAAATGATCCAGAATATAAGAAGTGGTACAAGCTCCCAATAGAGGACGATATTGGTCTGTGATTAATTAATGCAGACTACTTGTAGCTTTTTAAACAAAGCTTTGCCAAAGTTAATTGCCAGCTAAACATTTTCAGGATATTGTTAAAACGATCCATAGTTGTAGAATTCTAGGAGCCAGTGGCTACCTGGCTCCTGGAATTTTCAAGCCTTCAACCTACGATTTTATTAATAAAAGAGGGGGGGGGGCAGTTAACAAGGTATTATTCTAAACAAATCATACAAAACGTTCCAGGCTCCTGAAAATGTATACTTGGCTCCCAAGTTTCACTCTGATCTCCATGTTAGATATGAATGTGTTTAGTCATGATTTCACTCATTTAAATGGTCTTCCACAACATATTTTGCAGTGTTTGACAAATCCAGAAGGCTTCTAGAATCTAACCTCCTAAACATTCCTTTCTGGATATTCTACACAAATCTGCATACATAAAAAACCTTGCCTAGCTCCTACAATGTAACGTATACTATGCTCACAATCCTCTCATTGGCAGCCATTTGATATACAGTCGTCAAACTCCACATGCTATATATTTATACAAATGGTGTACTTGTCTGACCTTCCTTTCAGAAAGTTCTCAGTCCATCCTCATCCATGAAGGTCAATATGTAGCACATTGCCATTCAGAATCACAGGAAGACTACCTTCTAGTTTTAAGACAGTAGTCATTTGTTATTGGTCCCGTCCTAAAGGTGATAATGCCCTGCACCAAAGTCTTCACACCAAGGCCTGCACCATATCCATTGTTCCAGTCAATACCTACCTCTAACGTTTCTTTCTAGCCATGGCCTACCCAAAAGCTGTTTTGGAAAGCAGGTAAGGCTAGGGTCAGACGAACGCATTTTTCACGTGCGTTTAGCCGCACGAAATCACGGCCGTGCTAGCAGCAAATGACGTCCAATGCCGGGGAACATACGACGAACGGCCGCACGAAAGTTCGTCCGTGCAACGCAAGTGGCCAACGAACGCATTTTTTCGAGAACGGCAAACCGCTACTACTGACGTACAGAGTGCGCTGCGGCCGCATAGCGGCATGTGTGTGTGATTAGGAGACGTCAGACGCTGCTAATGTCCGGCTAACATAACGTCCAGACACAAAAAGTGTTTTATTGATGATCCGTACAAAATCACGGACGAAAAGGCGCATCGTATGACCGCTATCGCGTATTCCGGGAAAAAATACGTACGTTCGTTCGAACGCACTTTTTCACGGACAACGTGAAAAATGCGTTCGTCTGACCCTAGCCTAAGGCCTACTGTAGATACCGCTAGATTTTGGTGACAAAAATTTACCTTAAAATTGGAGGGGTTGCGTTATAGTCGAGACATCTGCATTGCGTGTAAGAAAAAAAAAAATTGACTTGCTCATGGATCCCAAGTCTCCCCGACTATCGGCGGATGATGCGGTGGATGAGCCTGCCTGCAGGAGCCGGAGGTCAGAAAACGACACCTTCCGGCGTGCTGGCTGTTGGTGAATGATTCACTGTGTTGGTCATCTCGCTCCGCCGGCCATTTTACTGCAAGTAAGAAGACAGGTGGCCAGCGGCTTCATACTGAGGTAACAACTACAATCATTCTAGAGCAGAGCACCCTGGCCTGAGGGGGAGCCTGACTGTGTTAAGAGAACCTGGAAGGATTTTAATGGCTTCCTAGTACAGTATACTTTTATAATTTTGCTCCTCGCGTTATAATGGAGTCTTGAGTATCGTCTCATTTCCATAATAGATCTCTATCCATCGCGTTATATTCGGGTCACGTTATACTCTAAAGTTGAACTGCTAGCTGTTACCTACGCCATAATGTTTCTATTGGCCAAGGCCTACTGCAAAACTATCCTAGTTAAGGCCTACTCCGAAGACATTTTACTACCTTAGGAATAGGTTTCAAAAAGCTCTGCCGGACGTAACTTTTTTATGTATTAAATCTACTAAGGCCCTAGTCAAAAGCTTCTACTGGCCAATTGCAACTCTAACACAATTCAGCTAGTTAAGACTTTCTTAAAAACGATCATATTAGCTGGGGACCATTGGAAAGCGGTTTGTTTTCAAGGGACACTCTGGGTAACAAAAATAATAGACACAGGTGGTGCAGTAGACATTGCTTATTTAGATTTCAGTAAGGCTTTTGATACTGTTCCGCATAGAAGGCTTATCAATAAATTGCAATCTTTGAGTTTAGATTCCAATATTGTTGAATGGATTAGGCAGTGGCTGAGTGACAGACAACAGAGGGTTGTGGTAAATGGAGTTTATTCGGCACAAGGTCTTGTTACCAGTGGGGTACCTCAGGGGTCAGTACTTGGACCCATTCTCTTTAATATTTTTGTTAGTGATATTGCAGAAGGTATTAATGGAAAAGTATGTCTTTTTGCTGATGACACAAAGATTTGCAACAGGGTTGACGTTCCTGGAGGAATCAGCCAAATGACAAATGATTTAGGTAAACTAAAAAAATGGTGGGAGCTGTGGCAATTGAGTTTTAATGTGGATAAGTGCAAGATAATGCACCTGGGACGTAAAAACCCAAGGGCTGAATATAGAATATTTGATACAGTCCTAACCTCAACATCTGAGGAAAAGGATTTAGGGGTTATTATTTCAGAGGATCTAAAGGTAAGTAGTCAATGTAATAGAGCAGCAGGAAATGCTGGCAGAATGCTTGGTTGTGTAGGGAGAGGTATTAGCAGTAGGAAAAGGGAAGTGCTCATGCCACTGTGCAGAGCACTGGTGAGACCTCACTTGGAGTACTGTGTGCAGTACTGGAGACCGTATCTAGACATCTTAGAGAGAGTTCAGAGAAGGGCTACTAAAATGGTGTACGGCTTGAAGGAGAAAAGTTACCAGGAAAGGCTTAATGATCTTAACATGTACAGCTTGGAAAAAAGACGAGACAGAGGAGATATGATAGAAACATTTAAATACGTAAAGGGAATCCACAAGGTAGAGGAAGGGAGTATATTTAAAAGGAAACAAAATAGCAAAACAAGAGGACATAGTCTTAGATTAGAGGGGCAAAGGTTTAAAAGTAACATCAGGAAGCATTATTTTACTGAGAGGGTGGAGGATACATGGAACAGTCTTCCAGTAGAAGTGATAGAGGCCAAAACAGTGATTGAATTTAAGCAGGCATGGGATAGGCATAAGGCTATCCTAAACAAAAGATAAATCCAGGTAAAGTATCCATGTAATAGGGCAGACTAGATGGGCCGAAAGGTTCTTATCTGCCGACATCTTTCTATGTTTCTATGTTTCTAAAGCAAACAGGGATAAACATCTGTATTGGTTAACCCTTGCTTACCTCTACCTTGGTTTAATAGTTCTTCACATCTTTTGCCTACAGTAGTAAAAACAAACTTTTTTTAACCAATGCCTCCCCAGTGCAGATGAGAGGAAAACAAATTAATAACTTAAACAATTTTGGCAAAGGGCAGCAACGAAAAAAAAAAAAATGGAGACCTGAAAACACTGTATCAAGAAGCCAAGAATCACTTAGAATTGGGGAAAAACACAAATTTATGAGGGCACTGGGAATGGGTAATGACATAAGTAGCCTGTCCTGTGGAGGGTCCCTACTCAGGTCTCAAAATATATTAGCTTGATGGTGCTACTACATAGAGGACAATGCTATATGAAATCACCTAAACTGATACCAGCCAAAACGGGTGGCCAGAACTGAAATGCCAAGGAAGTTTCCATTTTTCAACTGGTCTCAGAAATAAGCATTTAAATAAAATAGTTGTGCTTGACTGATGCATTGAAAAAGCATCAAAATTGCGCTGAACGCCAGCGAGTTGCAACGTATTATGCTGTCAGTTTGCCAGCATAAGTGGGCCAATTCGGAAGATAGTGAATAAAGCCTGAAGAGTTGGGACTTCAGACCAGGGCTGGACTCAAAAACCAGCACTTTAAATATGCAAACACGCACAAAAATAGTATATGAACCAACCGGATCGCTCAACCAATCACTCTACAGATACTGGAGTTGCTGCAGAGCAATTGGGTAAAGCATTGCAGTGGCACTGAGGTTGAGTGAGCAACGTGTCTTAAGATGAGGTGGATGCACAGTGGGTTTCACAGGCATGGTGGCCCCCATATAAGACTGCGTCAATTTCACAGATGGTGAGGAAGTTCTCACCTTATCCATTAAGGGAAGCCGCGCAGTGTACCGGCATACAAACTGGCCCACTGAGCCATCAGCCCACCGGGAATCTCCCTGTAGTCCCTATGGCCAGTACATGCCTGCTCCAGACCCTTCATGGAAGGCATCAAACCAGCTTTTGCCATCTCTGCAATAAAACATTCCCACTGATAACAAGATAACCGTGTAAGAGGCTCAAACACAAGAAAAAGATACATCTTTGGTGCCAGACCGCTCAAAAACGTAAAAGAAAGCAATAAGAAGAATAACAGAGCTGTGAAACGAAGGAAATCTAATTTCCAAAAAGCACATGTCATCATCTGAAGCAAAATCTACCCAACACTTACACAAAATTTTCCTTTTGCGTATGAGCCTCATACAGTCATTGAGATTCTTTCCCAACTATCTGGCCGCAGTGAAAATGTCGAAATAGAAAAGGAATCTATTTTTTTCCCTTGTTGCATAACTGACATTGGGCCCTATTCCAACGGGACACCGAGTATTACAGCCCCGGCGGCTCCCTATTACAGCTCCGATAGAATAGGGATGATATCTTTCAACAGACTCGCACAATTTAGGACCAGCATATTGTGAACTTCTTCAATGCTAACTGAACTGAAAGGAAATTCTCGAAAGAAAGACTGAACCTGGCCTGGCTGAGGGCTTCTTCATAGCTTGTGTATCATGCCTATAGTCTTGAAACCCATAGGACACAATGGAAGCCCCTTGTTTGATCCAATCCAGGCCAGATCTTACCCTTGTCTGGTCCGTCCATCATCACCATCCGGTCCAGGACTTCCCAGCAGAATGCCATGTGTCCGATCACTTGACCAATAGAGCCCTGACGCACTCCCTATTTAAGGGCAGTACTCTCTCTTAGTCATGCTCTGTTCTCGAGTCCCATGTGTGGAGCAAGTTCTGCTGCTCCAACTCCTGGTTCCTGCATTGCCCAGGAGCACAGCAGACCTTTGCCTGTTGCCCTGCATTCCAGGTCCTGCGTTGTGCCTTCCTGCATTGCCCAGCTGCAAAGCAGATACTTACATAGACTCTATGGGCCATATTACATTCTTTGCGCATACGTTTGTGCCCGTGCAAAAACACATTAACGCGAGGGGCAAAACCCATTGCGTTGAACGTTGTATTTCAATGTCAGCGCAACAAACGTGCATATACGTCTACCGTGGGTGAACCTGCGCGAACGCTGCGCGAGCGTACTTTACTGCGCGTGTCCTATACTTAACATTGTGAGCGCAAATGCGTTTGTGCACTGGTACACGGATGGTGTTACAATCTATGCGCAGTTTGTAACGCACAGCGTTTGCGCGCATAATTTTAGCAACTCCTAAAAGCTGGTGTTAATGGAAAATTCTATCAACCTGACCGAACCCAAATACACCAGCCCCCCAAAAAAAAAAAACACGCAGCAAAGTATAGTTACACATTCTACACATATCAAACCAATAAATTTGAGAAGTTGTGTTTTTTTTTTATTGATGCAGCATATATGCACAGATTAACTTTGACAGGCGCAAAAACGTAATGTGAGAAAATTGTGATTCTTAATTCGGATTGGCTGAATCGCGTAAAAAACAGTCCGCACACCGATTTCTGCACGCAACGATGCTGCGCATCCGTTTCCCGCGCGTTATTTTTTGACGGATGAAAAAATGCGCCAGGATTGTAATACCAGCGTTGTTCTACGAGCGTTAACGTTTAACGCTTCGCGTAAAAATTCACGCGTTGCGCGTGCGGTTTTGAGTGAAGAATGTAATAGGGCCCTATATCTTTCCAGACCGTGTACTGCGCAATAAACGCTCACCATTGCCTCTCATGTCTGTGTCCTCTCCTGAAGGGTTTACCCAATCTTGCCCAGGTGTCCCACCATGGCTCATGCCAGGTGCCACCCTGACAATTTGTGTATAAAAATAAAAACACAAATCTGTTATAACTAAAAACGTTTGCCTGTATGTGCCAAAAGGTAGACTTTTAGGAATAGAAATTCCTACAAACACTCGCAAGTGCCAGAAGATAAATATTAGATGCAATTTTAACAATTTCATAGCTACGGAAGGGGATAATATTTAATACTTTCAGTCACCTCATTTTTCGCTTCTTTTAATGAACGCAAGCTGCTGAAGTCTCAAATTCTGGAGTGTTTTACAAAAAAAAAAAAAATCAACTCCTGGAATTAAAAGTGTCAGACATGCCTCACCACATTATTGAACACTTATTTCATCTAAATACCCAACACCTTGACAGTAGTCTGTCAAAGTGCTCATCAATTTCTTGCCTTTTTTCTACCGTTCTGTCAATGACCCATGGCCTTCTTCCCTGTTCCCACAGCACATTTACCCCACTCCCTGGACTCATTCGCTTCATCATAACGGTGTCATGGACCATATTCTCCCTCCTAATCCTGTGCATTTCACAATCTTATTTGGGTAGTTTTCAGCAAAATTATAAACATAAAAGGGTCCATCACACAAATGGTTAAAATGGAATGTAAATGTAAACTGTTGCATGAGTCCGAATAATAGTACAGACATGTTTACAATAGAATTTTTGGGGAGAAGGCATTAAATGAAAAAGGGAAAAAAATCATAATACCGGAACTATGAAAATAAAGAATATGTAAAAACACAAATGTACAAAAAAAAAAAACAAAGTTACCGAAGCCATGAGACTTTAACACCTTCCCGATTTTGGTCAACATTACAACAAAGAGTCAACAGAGATCACAAAGGCTACAATTGCTCCAGGACTTTGTTTCCGGGCCTGATGTTTGCGTAGAAAAAGCAAAGGTCACTTTGACCCTTTTAGAGAAGTCTGAAAAGCCCAGTGTCCCTGGGAATCTGCACTGGCTGTTTGCTTTTGATACTGATGTGAACCTTGACAAAATGTAAACTTTGTTACAAAGCAAGCATCTCAACAGCTTGTGCTAAGTAAAGATTCCCTGCGTGAGCGCCCAGCGGGACAAACCAAATGCACCATACCACGAAACCACCAAAGCTTGCGAGAATCCCCTGAGACCGGACCACAAACACCTCAACAGGGAATACAAAAAATATAGGGCAGGGAACTCAGAGGGGTTAGTCAAAAAGAAGAGAACTCATGCAGAATTATAGGGGAACTAAGTATTTTACTTTAGTTGAATATCAGACTTGGATTTTTTGGGTTCCCAAGATTGATCCTCAAGTACCAGTTGAAGTTGTTTCTTAACACCCCTTCTCAGCAAGTAATCAGTAGACCAGTGTTTCCCAAACCTAGTCCTCAAGTCCCCCAGAGATCTGAAGCACAGCACAGGTGATAGGTTTGGCTGTTCAGTGATCGCAGAATTCATTCGGTATTTCCCCAAGGTGATCCTTAAACCCTGACTTAGGGAGACTTGAGGACCAGGGTTGGGAAGCACTGCTCTAGACAAAAGGCTGAAAAATTGATAAACTTAAAGGGACACTATCCTCCATGACTGAATTAATTATTCACGGTGTGCTAGGCGTCCCCCCACACACACTATCCCTGTGGCTGCAGGCTTGACAAAGATTGGCTTTTCTTCCGAAATGTTGCCTATAAATATGTCACAATAAAATTCATGTTTATCCATGCAAAGGAACATCTAATATTCCATATGTATCCCTGCGGGCTGTGACAGACCTCAAAAGCAGAGGTCTTTCTTCCACCTGGACGGTTACCAACACTGGGAAAGCATTCCAAGGGTTCTGGTCAGCTTTACACAGGATGTACAAGCAGTTCAGCCAATGCCTTAATGCAGGGCTCAAAATTTCCACTCGCCTACTCGCATTTGGCGAGTGGAAATTAAGTGGAAATGCACACACAAGCAGCACAATAAATTATTTTGTGCTGTGTATTCCAGCGGTGCCACCGTGCAGCCCTCTTAACCAGGCTGTATGGTGGCAGGGATCAGCTGGCTAACCTGATCCAGCTCGTCTCTGTCACTGGCAGGGGGTGGAGAGGAGCTTCCCTGCCTACTCGCTCTGCTCACACTGTGCTCTGATGACTGGGTATACATGGGGTCTGATGTTTGGGAAATAATGTTATTTTTGTAACTTTATTCTAAACAAAACCTTTAACAGTGTATTTTATAAGATAATTTAAGGGGGTTTGTTTAGGGGTAGAGTTAAGGGCTGGGTAGGGGTTTGGTGGAGCAACTGGTGGCGAGTAACTCTTATGTCCTGGTTAGTAGCTTGGGACTTGATATTTTGAGCCCTGCCTTAATGCATTTGTACTGAAAGGCACCAGGTTGGCGGACTACTGGGCACAATGGTTGTTAACACATTCGACGGAGAAGAGACTAGATATAACTGTAGGTTTCCTGGTCCTGGATTTGAGAAGCTCTACTTTACACAACATTGTGTCAAAAACAGTTCACAGATGTCATGTTTATAGCAAATGGTGTTGGGAAATAAACGGTGTTGTTCCCATAAGCAGGAAGGAGCTCTGGTCAGATCAGCAGCCGAAGACCGTAGATCAAGAATCTGTAAATGAAAGCCACGCTTCAACTCCCAGGACATACTTGAAAACTAGAGAAATATCAATGTATCCTTCCTGGCAAAATACTTTATAAATAAACTCTTGATCAGACCAAGACCACTGCTCTGGTTGTATTTGTTGAAGTGTCAATGAGTTTGAAACTGAAGGTTTTACACCAGCATAACCTCAGAGGTTTACCACAGGATACTGGCGAGAGTCAGTAACAGAAGGGTCAATTTATGCTCTTCGAAAAACAGAAGTATAAATTTAACTTGTGTAATGGAACAAACATGTATGGGCAGCTGAGAGTCAATGTATATAAAATTATGACAGAGCGCACAGAAGAAGAAACGCAAGGATTCCTATACGTAGTCCACAAGGAACCACCCTGCCTGTGAAGCATGGCGTAGGTTTTGGAGTGGCTCTATTAGGCTGTTTTGGATTATGTCATCATATACAAACAGCAAACCAAACATTGAAGTGAACGATAACTACTTAGAAGGTTTAAACCCTCCTTAATATTACAAGGAACACCAACCCCGGACATAATACATCGCATTTCAGGACCACGAAGTTGGGTTTTCAGCTGGTCATTAACAGGACTATCGTCATTACGGGAGATGTCTTGAGATCTTGTTACAGAAAATTACTTTCAAAAATGCTTGACGCAACATCTATACATCCACCTAATGTTATAAGAACACAAAATGTGAGGGAAAAAACGTAATCTAAACCCAAGTGACAAATCTCAAATACCCAACAAAAGGGTGACATAACTCGAATAAATAGGTTTTCCAAGTTGACATTCTTACTTTATTAAAAGAAAGGATTTAATGTTATATGTTACATTCATAAAATAACAGATTTCCATAAGTTATTGTTCCATTAATAAAGGATTTCTGTATTTTAGCCTGAAGGGTTGACCTGTGACCTTATTGGTAAGGGAGTCAAAACATTTCCCAAACAGGTAGCATTGCACAAGAGGTCATCTACTTCTAGGTGCCTTATCTTATCTTTTCTGATAAGGCTGACATGGATCTAAAACAGTTACCTTTTATTTATTTTATTAATGAAAAGGCTTTGCAGTAACTCTCCATAGGGCATGCTTAATAATTATACTCTAAAAGGAGAAGGAAATAGAAGTTAAACTTTACAGAAGCTAAAGTTGTTCCTTTACGGAAGGAGCCTTTCTCCTGCCACAGGTTTCCCACCACTAAAGACCTATAATGTTGTCTTTTGCCACTTTGACAGGTCAGATAAATCAGCCAGAAATGGCTCTAGTTCTTCTATGCAGAACTGAATGTGATTTAACAGAATAATAGAATTCAGCACTTCACTGTCCTAGCTTATACATCTCGAGCAGAGACTTGAAGAAAAAAGCGAAAACATGGGGTGCCATATCGGCCAAACTAACGGCTGGAGCAGTGTTGTGTAACAGCCTGAAACGTTATTCCAACCAAGCCGCACATTTCTGCATAGAACGTGTAGGAGCTGTTAATAATGGCGCCAAGTGAGAACATTTAGATTTTCTTGATCCAAACCGGTATCTCTGAATGAATACCATTTCTCAGGGCCTGGTGGTACACGATTCTGCTTTTGTAAAATAACTTATCACAGAAATTTAAACACATTTAAAAGTCTGAAATTTACCTCAGGTCCTTCAGTGTAGAGGGCACCGTGATCTGGTGAGTCCTCTTGCCGCTATCAAAGGAACACTGGGAACAAGACCTATGCTCAAGTTATCTAATTGTGATCAGCTGTTAATGGCTCAGATGAATTTGGGTCATATATATATATATATACACACACACACATATATATATACTGTACTGTACTTTGAATGGTGCAACATCTAAAGTTCTGATCTAGATTTTTACAACTTTGCCCTTAGTTCCAGTCTTGAGAATTATGTATTAAAAGGAAAACAACCAAAATATAAGAACAGAACAGTGCACGGGCAAGTGAGTATCTGGATCGAAGCCCAATGAGGTATGCGTGCATTGACTCCCAGCCCTAGAGCAACTCCAGAGAAACAAAAAAATGGAAGAGCAAGTATTCGTATATATGTATCGTTCTATAAAAAAAAAGTAAGGAAGTCAGGCATACCATAATTAGAAAAAGGAGGAAATTGAATAGAACATAGGCATTTAAAAAGAACTAAACTGGCCGTTGCTGGAATCTAGACGCACCCTTCACCTTTCCAACCTGGTGTTTAAGAGATTTTCTGGGAAGTTACCACCCTACCTGAATAGGCTGCTTCCCTCAGCAGTTCCCTCCTCCTATAACCTCAGATCCAGGACCAGCACCTTACTTGCAATACCACAATACAAAAAGAAAGTGGCTCGATCCTCATTTTCTTACAGAGCACCGCAATTATGGAATAACCTCCCAGACGCCATCAAATCTTCCCCCAGTCTAAAGTCCCTTAAGAGATCTCTATTAACATACCTCAATAAGGAATGCACCTGTAAACATGTAACATAGTGACTATATTTCCTACATATTTATTTTCTGTTAATCTGTATATTTGTTTTGTGTTAATTTCTTGTATTTTACTACTTTGTATTTCTGTAACCACTCAATGTTCTTGAACCCAGGACATACTTGAAAACGAGAGAAATCTCAATGTATCCTTCCTGCTAAAATCCTTTATAAATAAATAAATTTCAGTTACAGAAGCAACCATTATCAATCCCACTTTTTTTGTTTTGAGAAATCTATAAATCACAGCTAATTCTGCTAATATACAATACATAGCATCTGTATTAAAGTGAATGTCAGTATCCGCTTAAGGCCGGTGTCAGACAAACGCAGTGATCACGTCCGCGTTGCCGCACAGTTTAGGCTAGGGTCAGACTGAGGCAGTGCGAACGCGCGTGCAGCCGCACTTAATCACGGCCGCACTAGCAGCAGATGACGGGCAATGACGGCCAATATACGAAGTACGGTGGCACGAAAGTCCGGCCGCGCAACGCAAGTGGCAAACGAACGCATTTTGTCGAGAACGTGAAACCACTAGTACGGACGTACAGAGTGCGCTGCGTCCGCTAGAGGCGTGTTTGCGTGATTGGGAGATGTCAGACACTGCTAATGTCCGGCCAACATAACGTCCAGATGCAAAAAGGGTTTTATTGATGATCCGTACAAAATCACGGACGCAAATGCGCATAGTATGACCGCTATCGCGTACTCCGTGAAAAAATGCGTCCATTCGTTCGAACGCACTTTTTCACGGACAACGTAAAAATGCGTTCGTCTGACCCTAGCCTTAACGTCCGTCGCAGCATGCAATCATGATTAATAGAAACCCACACACAAAGTACGTGCGTATCGAACTGCGCACGCGGAAAACGGACGCAAGTTAGGCAAGAACGTAAAACCGCTAGACAGCCGCACAGAGTGCGCCACGTCCGCATAGCGTTCTGTGTGGGTGATGAGAGGTCAGACGCAGCGCATTTGCGACGTCCAGCACCTTGACGTGCAAAATGACTTTTCATATCATTTTCCAATTTTTAATATTAATTTTGTTTCCCATAATTCCCTTTTTTTTCTAGGTCAATCAAAAAAAGGACTGTGTGGGGTCTACAGTATCTTCCGTCAGTACGTCTGTCCGTTACGTACGCACGCAGAGTGCGCTCAGACTGCGTTCGTCTGACAGCCTAAATTTTTCCCAAAGTGTGGGTAAAGCAACAATAAATCTTCATTAAGAAGAACATATAGGAGACCTCAGAGAAGCCCAAGGTCCAAAAATATTTTTTAATTTTTGATTAGAAGCCTATCCTGGTTGAAAACATAACCAAACCATTAACACCGAAGACAGTGAGACACCGGCAGCCTTCAAGTCTAAAAGAAGTAAACATGAACCCTCTCTGTATCCGTTGTGCAGAGTCAGCAGGGCTGAGAGAAAAGAAGGGGTTAACTTGGGAAGGCAGGTACTTCCCCTACAGCCCTTCCTGTTAAAAAGGTAACACAGGTGATAGAGAGAGAGAGGAGGAGCAGCAGCTAAAGCTGAGAATTACGCAGAAAGCTCTATGTGTGTGGGGCTGCTCTGGAGCAATTGGACCTTACCTGGGTGAGAATACCTAGTTGCACTACGCAGTGCAACTTTACTTGAAAGACTTTTGCTTTATGTTGATGGATTGCTGAGAAAAGCGGTTTACTTTACTGTTTGCTGAAGAAAGCTGTTTTGTTCTGTTGCTGCTGGATGCAAGAAAACCAAAACCAAGAGGAAAAAGACTGCTGGTTTATATCAGGACTGCGTTGAAGGCGCACGTGTACCCCTGGGGTTCCCTACACCGTTTATGAGCAGGACAGCGGGTACACAGCGCAACCTCTTCAAGGCAATTCTCTAGAAAATAAGTCTGTCCTACGGACATGACCAATAACCTGATGAGTAAGTGAAACGGAAATAAAACGCCAGTCATGAACAAAACCAGAGAGGAAAAAGAGGAAATGAGCCGGAGGCAGGAGATCAAGTGCAATATACTGAATAGAATTATCCCGCAGCGCACGCCAGTGCCAGTTCCCTACCAGTATATGTTTGGCTGGCGGCACAGCTGATAAACAGCTTGGCATTTCGTCAGATTTTCAATACTTTTAAAAATATTATTTAAACTTTAACCCTACTGTTGCCAGTGTCCTCTTTCCTTTTCTAAATGACTTGTTAAAAAGTTTTCTGCGGAGCTTTGTTGGTAAGAGAAGAAGACAGGAAAAGGAAGGTGAATAGGAGAGTCCACGCCTGGAAGGAATAAGGTCATAACAGTTCATTATAGCAATACAGATTGGTGAAGCACAATACTACCAATACAGTGAGAAATACCAACAGGAATTGGAAGTGCGTGTGGATATGGATCTAAATTTCAGAATTATTCTGTGCAAATCTATATAGAAAGTTGCACTTTGCACCAAAATATACAGAGCTGTCTTTTAACATTAATTTACATTTGCTAAGATGATTCTTTTTTGAATTATAGCAGGTCGATCTTTCAGTTCCACCGGGGTTTTTTTCCCCAAAAGCTAAACCATTAGGCCTTCAAAAGAGTCCAAGCGAGAATGGAAACGTTTACCTGTTGTGATTCAATAAAGCACAAGATGAAGCCTTTGTGGGCATCTCCACTGATTACAATATATATTTTTTGCAACACCAGAATAATACCAACATTTACATTGTGTGTGGAAAGCTAGCAAACTAAACATACATTAGGGTTGCCAGGCCGGTCATGTTTACCTGGACACATATAATTTATTCATGGGGATGGGCAGTGCATGAAAAATGCCAACCCACAGCTTGTAGAACCCATCTGCTTCAAGTAACCAAAAAATGGAATCCCAGGTGACCATTTAATATTAGGAAACGGATTTTCCTCCTGCAGAAATGAAATATACATGTTGCACGGCAGCACTTTCCCCTTCTCTCTCAGCATGAAATAGTAATATGTCCAGGAAGACATGGTCGATCTGGACACACACACACTCTGTCATCTTAAGGCTAGGGTCAGACAAGTGCGTTTTCTACAGACTATGCGCCTGTGCAGTACGGACGCACTTTTTGACGGAAGACGCAGTAGTGGCCACACGGTCCGTTATTCTGACTGACGTTATTTGTGATGGATGTAGGAGGGAAAATAAATTAAAATGCAAAAACAATTTGTCCGTCAAAAATGCTGGACGTATAAATGCAGTCCGTCTGACCACGTTCCATCACTCACACACAAAACTATGCAGACGTGGCGCACTCCGCACGGCCTTCCTATCGGTTCAACGTTCTTGCTAACCTGCGTCCGTTTGCTGCATCCATAGTGCGTCCGCAATTCGTGTGTGGGCCTTCAATGGCCATGATTATCTGCTACCACGGACGTACTAAAGTGCGGCTACACGGACTTTAACACTGCGTTCGTCTGACCCCAGCCTTAGTGTTCAGAGTTATATAATTACAAAAAAAACCACTACCAGTTTACAAAAGCTGCATCAGGGATTTTCATTCCCATTGTTCTCATCGGATCAGGTCAACACAGTGCAGTTCCTGCAACGGTTCCTGGCATTCCACCCATGTGACCAGTCACAGAGTAAAGAAACAATAACACTAATTGGAAATCAGGGTTGGCAACGCGTTTCCACCAGCTAGATATGGGAGTTACTGTCGAACGAATGCAGGGGGACGGGGGCGATTATTGTCCTCTAGCTTACCCCTCGGTTTTGCAGTTCCGATCCCATCTGGCCGAGGCATGTGCGGTTATTCCTTTTACATTCCACTTTGTGAGTGGGTGGTAAAGAGTGCCGAGGGGAAGGACAGGAGAAGTGGAGGAAGGGAAGCAGACCCAAAAATCTCCTTCCACAGAGAAAAAGAATGAGTAGTAAGAATGTTTATATGTAAAGACTGAGTTTGCAGTGTTAGGTATTACCCTTTCTCTACAAGTGGCACCCCCATCTTTACCAACAAAAGTGCTGCTAATATACAAGTTTTAGGAAAGAGCATATATATTACCTCACTAAGGTATTTCACTCTAGGACAGTGGTGTCAAACACCAGCCCCCCAGATGTTGATGGCCTACAATTCTCGGAATTTTCTGAATGCATCAACTGGCCAGAGAATCATAGGAATTGTAGTTCAGCGACATCTGGGGGCTGATGTTTGACAGCCTTGCTCTTAAACCTGGCAGGCTATGTTGAAGACTGTATTAAAAATAACATATCATGCGTTTGAGTAATGAGGACACAGATTTATGTATTCAGCAAAACACTCAATTTTAACCATTTTGCAGGTTTCCCCAAAGCAAAGGCTATGGTGCAGTGATGCCGTCTGGTCGTCTTAATCCTGCACAGAATTCTATAGAGGTTCAATTATTCATTAAAAATTGGAGAACTTGCAAAAAACTGCTGCATCTACATGCTTGCCATCGTCCCTTGCTCCATTTCTCTGTACATCGCTTTAAACGGCACTCATCTCCCCAACTTCCTTAATGGAATGAGCTGCCAACCATGGATATTCGTGGAGACTGCTCATCAAACTGCACAGCCAGGCCACAAAAATGTAGCAGCCGCAAAGTAGCCATTCTCACTTCGCACCACAATTCCATTCATCTGATCCGATCAATGTATTTGCTGCTGGTCTACAAATCTGTCTGGGTAAGGGTTTGAAGGGGTTTTACTGAGACTACACAGACCTAAATGAGAGTCGAAGAAAAAAACGTAAAGAAAAAAAAAGTGTCATGAAACCTCTAACTGCTTAAGAGTTACAAATTAAATCTCAATGAAGTCGTCCAAAATGCTGAAGATCATCTACGATCTCATCATTTTTAGACTTTATTTACATACTTTTTTGATCCTATACTTATTTTATTCGATATTGTATCGCTTGCCTTTAACATTTTACTTGGGGTCGCGTCCACCACAAACATCCTCCAGATTTTCTGCCAACTAAATGACAAATGATTTGGCTGTATTAGATCATGAGAATGAACTTTAAACAAAGCATCGGAGTGGGAGGTGGAGATCTGTACAAAATACACATATTTTGATATCGCTTCCCTCGGCACACAGAGCTACCAACTTCAAGCATGTAAACAAAAGGGCCAATATTCTGCAACAGAGAACTGTAAAAACCATTTAACGCTTTCACCGTAAAAAATAAGGCTATAAGAAAATCTAATAACCAAACAGAGCGTTTTGATTATCAAATCTATTCAATGAAAAGGTGAAAATCAGGAGAATTGGCAGAAGAGAACACTCTAGACCAAACAGTCGATTTGGAAAGGGAGATAAATATGGGAGAATTTTTCTGGTTTGGCTATTTTGACCTCGAATTTTCACTTCTCCAGTCATTCTCCTGAGGGTCACCTTTCTTTGAATAGACCTGACTGTTTTGTACTTGGTTTTAAAATTGAGAAGCCAGAAGTAGAAATCTCAGTGATCCTGGCTAACTGGCCCCTAGACTTGAAAAGCTGTGATATTTCCCCAAAGGGCATGGTTCACATTTTGCTGGGCCAGATTACCATAAGGGCTACTGGAGTTGCAGCTCCAGACTCATGTCCCAAAATAGGTCCACTGAAATGTTTACCATGTCAGGACCAATTCTCACCTATCCATCAAAATGGTTCAAGCAGTGGCGCAATGAATGTTTGTGTATGAGAAGAATGGGGCAGAGGAAGGAGAAGAAGAACAGGACAGAAGAACAATGGAACGTTAGACGAATGGGATAGAAGACAAATGAAAGGTGAGAACAATGGGGCAGAGGAAGAATATAAAGGTCAGAGAAACAGGGCAGGTCAGGGCAGAAGAACAATATAAAAGGTCAGAGAAACAGGGCAGAGGAACAATGAGAGGTGAGAAGAACACGGAAATGAAGCTCAGTAGAGTGCAGCAGAGGTCCACTTAAATCTCCAGGTCCATGATGCCCTTAATCCAGCACTGAACAGCTCTATTGTCACGTTCCAAGTGATCATGTATGCTTGTGTTCTAAATGTACTTATTTAGTCAGTCACCTTATGCTTTTCCTCCATTTTCTGGTAGCTATGTTCCCTGAGACCAGTCTGACGGCCATTGCCGATCCCTCAGTAAGTGCTCACAACCTTTATCTAATCTCAGAAGCAATTACTCTGCCCCGGCGGTAACGATGAAAGAAAATGAGGGTGGGGGATGATTTTAGAAACCCTTGGACGGTGTAACGTGTGCATGTGTTGCATACGGTTAAAACACAAGTCTGTATAGTTTATAACCGTAAAGCTGTGCTTAAAAATAATAGACTTACTCCCACAACTTGGCTTTTTAGTGAGCGTTATATTTACTTTTTGTTTGGGTTCCTTTATGCCCTAGATTTCTCAAGACGGACATACTTGGTGGAAAACCAGTTCATTACGTGCGTCACAGCCGTAACTGGATATTACACACATTTATAACCGGCTGTTATTTCCACTTTTTCCTCAGGTTTCCACACGGAGGACGTTAGTTATTTCTGGTATTGCTATACGTGACTGTACAACACAGTGAAAACTCCGGGTTAATAAAACTACAGGGCCCAGCGCCAGCCACAGAGGTATTTTAATATAGAGCCGTACGTCACAATTACCTCACTAGTCCTGACCTTTGAGAAGTTGAACAATACAATGCACAGAGCAGGGAGAATGCTGACATTTACACGTCCTGAGAGGAGAATAATCACACCTGGGCTATATGCAGTCATGATCCTGTCACAGTAGTGTTAGTCATTTTTGTCCTGAAAAGACACTTCCTTTAAGTGAATCACAAGAGGAATATCATGGGAACTACAGAACTGTAAAGGGATAGACTGACGTGTAAAGGATTAACCAAGTTCTACAGAGGATCTGTGACTAGGCGGCCATCTTTACGAGTCCCCTTTGATCAGTGGCATCGCTAATCCAACCGAAAACCAAGCAATTTGAAGGTTAGAAATTGCCCTCGTTTGCCCGGGAAGTCAAGATTCATGAAAAAAGACAAAAGCTCTCCGTTACATGTATGGTTTTTGGTCAGATTATAGATGCGCTTCTGTCCAAAAAGAAAAGGCAAAATGGCGGCTATCGTGGGTGGGGCTGGAGATGCACACAGAAAAAAAAACAAAGTATTGGCAGATGCTTCATTCATAGATAATACAGAAAAAGAGTAAGTGACAAAAATATATTTATTTTAGGGGCGTGTGAAACTAGAACATGGACAACAATCCAAAAAGCTGTAATGTGCTTGCAGATCTAGAAAGTGATGGATTTGGCTCTGCTTCACGCTGCTACTCTTTGAGGTGTTAAAACAGACTCCCGTTGCAGGATATCTACTATTAGTTTTTCCCGAACATGCCCTCAGGACCCACTGACAAGCCAGGTTTGCCAAATATCTGAAGCACAGGTGCTGCTGCTCAGAGATTGCAAGATTCAGTTTGCGTTTCTCCAAGTTAATCCTTACAATCTGGCCTGAAAGGGGTTCCTGAGGACAGGTTTGAGAACGTTAAATAAAAGGCCTGGAATATGCAGATAATTATCATGCTAAAGAGTAGTGTTTTGGCTTGGTGTATCTCGGAGACATTATAGCTCAAAATTTTTTTTAAAAAAAAATACCTACTCGAAAGTTGGAGCAGGCACATCCTGTTTGATCTCTGGCTGTAACCAGAAATATTTTCTTAACCAAAGCTTTGAGAGCTAAAGGAAGCTACACAACCAATACACATCATCAATGTTTTATAAAGTCAAGCAGAAGCCTCAACATTGAACAGCAAACAGTCCCCAGTAAATCAATTCTTAGCCTGTTTCAGGATTCTGCATTAATTTAAGGACGAGGAGTATCAGGAAGGAATCAACTCACAATGAATTGCTGTGCATCCTGCACTTAATAACTAACACACACTTTTGGCCAGAAGGGCAACGTCTCGGAGGGGCACATGGGAGTCAGCAGTGAATACTTGATACACTGCACATGCATGGTGACCTCCTGTCATTGCTGCCATTTTAGTTATGGTCACCCACAGTGGAAAGACATGTAACAACCCTCACACAGTCACAGGGCCATCAACATCAAACAATGCAATTATTACAAATTTTAAAATAAGTCCAAAAAGTATTTCTCAACAACACAGATATGCATCCATTAATATAAAAAGAAATCAGGAACCAAAGCTTAATTCAAAGTCCGCACTGAGGGATCCAAGAAGGTTGAGTGACCTCTACATCCTACATGGTTCCTCAAACCACACACATGGAATTACGAAGGAGGAAGAGGACAATCTAAAACTAATTTACGTTACATAAACATGCACATGGAACCTCGAAGGATATGCCGACATCCGGCTTAAATATTGGCCCTGTAGGAACCACATTCACAGGCTTTAAGAGACTTAGAAGATCACAAGCACCATGTGACACCTCAGCCCACTTTGACATTCGAAGGATTACCGTACATTCTTTTTTTTCCGCTTTTCAAACCACAGGTGCCTTTTTCTAACTTACAAAGGCCAAATTTACTGCTGCCGAAAAGAATGCGCCCCGGGGACTATACATTTAGGCCAATGAGGATTTTGTGATGTCGGCTCCGGTTACACATATACTGGAAGTGATGACAGAAATGATGACATGAATGGACTTGCATCCTGGGAGTGACGTTACCAGGAACAGAACAACAAGATATTTTAAATACAACTTTAGATGCTTTAGGACAAAAAAACTAACATAATTCTACAATGGGCAGAAGAAATGTGAAAATGTCACAAGTCTGGTTAGCCTTGTTCCATTTGTGCCCCATAGATCTGTCTATACGCGAGAAAAATATAATAACAAAAGTAATAAATAAATAAAAAAACAGGAAATATTTTGATTCTGCATTTTAACTCCTAAAACAACTTTTGGCTGTATGTATTCCAACCTTACCAGGGCCGCTGTAAACTTATCAACTCCATAGCCTTTGGGCTAGATCGCAGATAAACTGTTAAGCCAACGACGGGCACCAATAAAGGTAACGCAAGCCGTAACTGAGCGCTCAGGCGTTTTGGCAGGTTACTGTAATTAATGGCTCCTTCACTTTGTATTGGAGCCATTAATTTACATCTAAAAATGGAGAAGAACGAGCTATTCCATTGTAGCTTATTCTCCTCCATTGCTGGTATTCAGCTTCTTCTCCCCGATACACAGAGTGAGACTGGGAACAAATAGTTCCTAGTCTCCCTCCACGAACACGCTGCGGTGCTGTTGATCTCACGAGAGTGAGGTCGTGCAGAGCTTGCGGCCCTAAAAGTGCAACCCTCCATGGAATCCTATGTTGGCACAAGTTTCACTTTCCAGGTGTGGTACTACCAGAGATAAGAGATGGCAGCCAGCTGAATGAGATCTGATAGTGGGTCTAAACCACTTCTAATTTGTCTGATGATGATTCATACATCCCACAATGCAATTCTAGGAGTCCGAGTTTGTACTGTAGGTCTGTTCCAATCACTTCATTCAATGCCCACTGCCACATATTGAGGAGCAAGTGGTGTGTGTGTGTGTGTGTGTGTGTGTGTGTGTGTGTGTGTGTGTGTGTGTGTGTGTGTGTGTGTGTGTGTGTGTGTGTGTGTGTGTGTGTGTGTGTGTGTGTGTGTTTACAACATAAAATATCAGCGCTGCGGAATATGCTGGCGCTTTATAAATAAAGAATAATAATAATAATAATAATAATAATCAGAAAATGGATTCACATGCGAAACATATAGAGTAAAATACCAGCTGGGTGGAGTAGAGGTAACATCACTGCTCTATAACGTGGAGACACAGGTTCAATCCCAGAAAGAACACCTCCTCCGTTGGGTGTCTTGCCCAAGGACACCTAACGTTACACACTCGCCACCCAGGACATACTTGAAAACGGGAGAAATCTCAATGTATCCTTCCTGGTAAAATCCTTTCTCAAAAAAAAAAAAATCTATATATTATTTTCTCAAATGAATATATGTGAGAAAAATTAAAGTTTGTGTAGGATATAAGCAACATAGAACAAAAAAAGGACTTTTCATTTTTTTAGTGGTAGTGGCCCTTTAAAGGCTCTGAGACGTTTACAACAGCTGTGGTTACGTTTACACCAGAGTCGGAATACAGCCCCTTGTATATTGTCACGACATACACTGCCCAGAGTACATCAAAAGCCAATAGGGACCATAGAAAGCCTTGTATTAAAGTGACAGGAAGCGGTCTCAATGAGGTCTAGAGACGTTGTTTAACTACCATCTTTCCTTTTGCCCTGCAGGCCTTACAAGAAATGAAAAGTTCAAGGTGTCCTCCTTTCACCCGCAGGAATGCATAATATTACCGTTTGGCTTCTTACAGAAGATAACAGTGGCAACAAATTGTACTGACCTTGGTAAATTAAACAAAAAGCTACAAAACCTTTTTTTTTCTTCCCTTTATACTTTGTGCTGGCCTTCGCATAATAATAATAAAAAATAAAAAAAGAATTATTATTACACAAACAGGCAATTTTTTTTTTTGCTAAAATCTTCATTCTTTGTCTTAAAAACAGAAAATTTTATGGTACGGAGAGTCACCAGTATGCGTAAATGTAAGAATGATACAAGAAAATAAAAAGAAAAGTTCTTAAAAATGTCTATTTTAGGGAGTAGCAGTAGTTTTGCTGACCATTTTAAAAGGATGTAAAAAAAATAAAATAAATCACAGCGAGACCTTGAGTGTGTATATATTTCCTCAATCATAGACAAAAAGATCAACTAACCTGAATGATATTTTACACACACAGTAAAAAAATTCCTTTGAAACAAAAGCATTGATGCATCTGTATTAAACATGTGACATACTTTGTGATTCCCAGTCTTTGAGTTGCGGAACATTTTTTGTGACTTGCATATCTCAAATGAGCAGTCACTAGGTTAGGAGAAATAGGACCTTTTCTACATTTGGCGCAATTGGTACAAACAAACAAACACACTCTCTCTTAAGTTATCGTGGATGGCAAAAAGTGAGATTAAAAGCCTCAACATAATAATAACGTTTATAATTGTAAAAGACATTTACACATCCCAGCAATTCAGAGAACTGCTTTGCTCACAGAGTTCATGTGCTACACTCCCCTTATCCAGCAAGGAACTCTGGGTAGGACATGCAAATGAAGTCTCCAAATTCTCACTTTTTTGCATCCAGGGTCTGTTTTACACAGAACGCTCCTTGTCCGTAAAATGCCATACTAGATTGCTTTTTTTTTTTTTTAGCAAAGGCCAGGTTATGCAACGAGCCAAAGTCAATCCTGGACAGCTGTTTCGAGCTTGTTATGCCCTCATCAGCAGGAGAGAGGCCGTGACTCGCTATTTGATACTGAACCTGACACAAACGCACACACACAATCTAAGGGGACATTACTCAATGAAAACAGACCATAAGGGTGTTGCTTGCACAATTTTCAGTTTAGGTATATTAAACATTTTATGCTATAATCTTTTTTTCTATGTGATATCTCATTGAGATGTAATTACCATTTCTAATTTTTATGTACTGTGCTGTGGTGTTGTAGCACTTTCGTAGGAAAATATGTGAGAGCTACACTGTAGCATTGGTTTCGTTTTATACTACTGATACAAATGTTTGATCACAGGGGGATCAGAACACAACATAACGTGACAAAGTTAAATCAAACGTGGAATCCCATTATAAAACTCCTTTATGAGCCAACTACCCATCTTCATGAGCCCGGCAGTGTTTTATCTATAGAACTCCATGGAATATTGAGGACATTGAAGAGCCAGAGGACAGGAATAATTCTAAAAGCTAACATCGGCCTTCTCCTGCAATTGTCAATCCTCACCACACACACAGTATATGTTTTTTTTTTTGCCCTCCTTTATTACTCAACCCGGTATACAAGAATTTAAAATATGCACACAAGTGTCATGGGGATTACCTTTTCATTCTACAAAAACTGCTATTTAAAAAGAACAGAACACGTGAGCGTGATAGACATAAAGAACACCAACATGTAAAAATCATTAGGACTATAGATCAGAAACAGTAGGGAAAGCTCAGTTTGCAGTTTGTTACCCAAAAATGGACAAGTGAATGAAATGAACTCTTCTACAAACTAAACACATGATCATATTGCTAATGTGATACATAGGAAAATTGTTTCATGTTACTGTTTATAACAACAACTATATACTTGAAAACGAGAGAAATCTCAATGTATCCTTCCTGGTAAAATCCTTTATAAATAAAATAAATATATCTATATACCAAAATAAAAACACACAGACGGTACACAAGAGATCTTGAACCAAATCCCTTCAGGACAGTTACTGTTGATTAACAAGTAATGGTACATGAAGGTCTATTCACTAATGGTCTAGCTCAGAGGTGTCCAAAGTTTGGCACACGGGCAGTCACGACCCAGGAATGTATTTCAAACACCCTGCGACTTGTGTATAAAAATATTTTACAGGTAAATGTGACCCACATCACATAATTTACAACAATCCTCAAGACCAGCCATTTGAAAGCGTGCCGCAGGCCACCCGCTAATGTGCTGCGAACTGGGCATCTAACTGTGCACCATTGAGAGGCTTCAGATCACTCTCATGAGTTGTTACTATATCTTATGGAAGCGCAGCATTGTATCAAAGAGCTGTGCAAAGCGCATCAGGAAGCACCTCGCCGACATGTGAAAATTCATCAACACACTGTCCCAAAGAGAAGCCTGGATTGCTAATGTAATGCTAACAAATTAAGCACATGTGGACATTGGTCAATGTGGCATGATACAAAGGGAGGCAATGTGGCTGAAAGCCGGAGATACACTAAGCGCGTCACAGTGTGTGTCGGTGGCACTACACGTCGAGACGTGTTCAGTGTATACAGCCCCATCTTCTCTGCACGTTCACCTGGCGTCGAACCGCATGGTTGTGCGTCCAGAGTTGAAAATATCCAGCTTTGGCCACGATGTGACGAGAGCGAGGGAGTTGCTTCACACCGCATCGCAGCCAAAGCGTGTCTCGGCACATCGCATGGCGCTCAGTGTGTCTAATATAGCAAGATGTAGGCATAATAAAATCGCAGCAAATAGAAGCATGTAAACAAGTATGTCCACAGCATTGAATCTGCCCCCCCCTTTAAAAAAAAATTTGGACACCCCTGATCTAGCTGGATCAGATAACACAATGTAAATCACACTTAGGTCATCTTGGAAAACTTGATAAACATTCTACAGATTTAACCATTTGTCAGCAAGCTCACTTCTTTAAATAACTTAAGCTGGTGTCAGAAGAGCGCACTAGTTGCACCAGTACTGACGTGCCTACTGGCATCTGTCCCAGTGTTGTGACGCTGCAACAGGGCCGATCACACACTGTAGCGCGCGCACGGATTGCAAGCGCTACAAGCGTCCGTGCACAAAGCTTCCCCGTCAAACCGCTAGCCGCGCATTGACGGGGCTGCAAAGCGCAATCTTCCATAGGAGGATCGAGCTTTGCAGTGCTGAGCGCACCGACTGCGCTCAGTGGAGGTGGCCAGATGGGCGGAGTGGAAGGAATGTCCACTCTCACGGACGTTCCTTCCACTCTGAAGTGCGCTCGTCTAACCCTGGCCTTAACCATAACAAAGCAAGTGCAACTTGGTTCTAAGAAAGATGCACCAAGTCAGATTTAAGTTGATCTTTGGGCCAAAGACCTCTGCATGGCCAGCAGGGATCGTGCTAGTGTTGGACTTTTTAGAGCAGGGCTTGGCCGATGTATATCAATCAGTGAATCCAGTCAAGGAAAAAAAGGGAGCCACTAGAGGGGTCCAAAGAGACCGACGTAAAGAATTAGCGGTCTCCTTATCGGCCTCCTCCCTTACATTACAAAGTCTATTCCATTGGATTTCACAATTCAACTCGACCTGTGGAGAGAAGCAGGAAGCAATCCGAAAAAACATGTTCTCAGCAAAACAATTACTCAAGACATGTTTACCACCAAGTTGCTTGGACAGTTCCTTCAGCATGGCCACGTGCGCTACTGTGGTCAGCGAAGCTTTGAGGATATTGATGCCTTCACATGCTCCGAGTGTGCACCGTGAATTCAGCTGAGCAAGCTCTTCCAACAAAGGATCATCCTAAAGTAAACCTAATTCACACAAACCTCAGTGAAATGTTCCCCCGCTCGCCCAATCCTTCTCCTGCTAAAGATCGCCACAGATGCTTTTGTTTGCACCAGCAAAAGACCTTTGCTAATGTGACATCAATGCTGTAATAGATGTTAACAAAAAATAGCAAAACATATACAAAAACATGCTACACTAGGGTAATAGAGGAGTCCTTTATTATCCTGGTGTTGAGTGTCACTGTCTTCGTATCCGTTTTGGCGGTTGTGGAATTGGGGGAATCCTGGACCACACACACAGGTATACACAGTATGGTGACACATGCTACACTTTCAAAACAAAATAAAACGGTCAAAGCACTCTACTGGACACAGCGTCCCACAACAGGTCAGCTACTCTCCCTTTTTCTTTCTTAATATATGTTATGACATTTTTGGGGCTGTTTCCCCGCTATTAACCCTTTAGGCAAGCCACCCCTCTTCCCTTTTGGGAATATTGAATGTGATCCATTAATGGCACCAGTTGACTGCCACACATTGGTTGTATTGTGCCTTTTTGAAAGGCTGATTGTTGTTCAAGTATCACAAGTTTCCAACGCTCCCACTTTTTCTGGGACAGTTCCAGGTTGTGGACTCCTGTCCCAGACTTTACCTGGTCACAGGATAAGCTATCCAGTCAGACATCAGCCAGCAGTACAGTTTGTAACATGCAATGCTATGCACGTAATCCAATATACTGCTTAGAGACATTTTGATAAATACATTTATACAATGTTACGCGTCAGTTAAAAGTATTTTACAGTGGCTGTACAGAAACGACAAACACCAGGCCGCCCCCCTTCCTGCCCAAGATATTGATGGTCTACAATTCCCAGAGAGAGAGGCGCCATGTAAGCTATTTGTGGGTGGAATGGACTGACTCATTACCTGCTACAAAGGGCTATGTGAGCTTTAACGTTAGGTTAAGTGACCCTAGCTCAGGACCCCCATATTACAATCTGAATGCCAACATCGGAGATTGCGCTTGCTTCCGCGAGTTTACCTAACTTTGCGCTCCCTATACTTTACATGGGGAGCGCAAAGAGTAATTAATGTTAGTATTTTGTAATACCCAATTACTGTTTGCGCTCCCCATGTTACGCCCCACTGTGGTTAACTGAAAAGTTAAAGGGACGTGCATGCTTTGCTAGTGCGCTTTTAAAAACGTGCAATGCGTTTTGAATGAGTCAGTAGTGTCATTCAGCAGGCATAAAAAGTAAATATGATATTTTTTTCATATTTACCTGCTTTTTTTCTTGGAGTTTTCCACGCCCACCTCAGGAGGCAGTTTGAGCTAACCAATCAGTGCCTCTACCTAGGGAGAGCTAAAAAAAATGCACTGAGCATGTGCGACTGAGTTGCTCCTCCTCCCTCCTGCACTGTGAGCTGAGGGGAGGGCGGGGCTGAACATTCACCCCCAGCTACTGCAGAGACAGGGAAGGAAAGAACCGCGGCCCAATCTGCCGCTTCTGGCTGCCAGGAGCAGAGTGAGACTGCGGGGAAAAAAGTCCCCAGTCTCCCACCGCGATCGCTCCACAGCCCTGCACGATCCCACGAGAGCAAGATCCTGCAGATCACGTGACCTGGCAGCACAAGCCTCCATGGAGTATCCATTGGCTTAGCGCTACATTACGGCCCAGGCTGCTGAATTAGCGCTTGCCACGTAATATGGTGCTAAAACGGGGATGCTAAGGGGAGATCTGCAGGCACAGGTTTTCCTCCATAGTGTCCCAGTTTCAGCGGGAAACATGTAACTGCCCAAAGTGTTTTCAAATGTTAGCAACTAAGAATCCAAAGAAAAGTTACAGCTCTGGAGGAGGAGTTAATTCACATAACAATCAGAAAAAGTAAATAAAGCCATATAGAATGGAAAAGTTGATTTTTCCAGATTAAATAGTTCCCTGTCGGTCATGAGCAACACGCAAAAACATTCATAGGCAGGGTAAAAAAAGTTAAATAAATTGGAAAATGAGGAGCGATCAAAAGATCAAAGTACAAAGCTCATAATTTATTACTTTTATGCCAAAAGGGTCTTTAAGCCTTTACAAATTCTCTTTATTTGATATTAACCTCCCTGGCGGTCCGATTCTGACATTTTAGATGTCAGAATCGGTCCAATTAATTCTGGCCCCCTAGCGGTAGAAGAGATCCAGGCAGTGTGACGTCGCGAGCGGCTGGAGGAGAATGCGGGGATCAGCGAGGGAGCGCAGGACATGTAAGTATCCAGCCCGAGTGTGGCTCGGGGACACCGCTTTCGATACAAAAAGTTAACCCCGAGCCACACTCGGGAATACCGTCAGGGAGGTTAAGGAAGAGAAAATGATTTCCTTCTAACATTATCTGGTGTCACGCCACAAGTCTCCTATCTCACCTTAGCAAAAATCCGAACAGAGGTTGTGAGATATTGAGAAAAAATGCAATAAAACTAAACCCTGGTTACCAAATGGTGAAGCAATATCCGCCTGACGTATTACACAGTGGGTTAACCATGTTTTCTTTACAATGTGCAGGCACTATAAGGAAGTAAAAAAGGAGCCCAACCCTTAGGGTGTATTGTAATGGAACGAGAACGGTAAATTTCAGCTATAGAGGATGCTGGCACATCTTTAGGTGTACAATGTCTCCATGGTAACAAGGATTTTAGCCTAGGAGATAGAATGCCGGTGGAATTTTGCTATTGTTTCTCAAGGTAGATGTATAGTGGATACATTGGAGAGATTTCCAAAGCAAGCACATACAGAGAACCCAACCCGAAAACGCACCATCGTGATTTCAAACTATATGTATCGTACATACAGTTTTCTTGGAAGACTGGATATTTTGATGAACCATGATTTAATGGTTTCCATGCGCGCCGAAAAAAATATAATATATATATATATATATATATATATATGTGTTCTCCGAATAGCAGCTAAAACCAATAAAAATGTAGTAAAAGTGTGTCTCAATAATAAAAAAAAGGTCTGTTGAAAAATAAAATGGTCTTAAAAATATACAACAAAAAAACAAGAAGGTCTTTTAAAAAAATTAAAAGGGTTTATGCAAAAATATAAAAATAATAAATTGTCTCAAATTGGACAATGTTGGGGTTTTGTGGTTGAAAATGGTGAAAGTCACCGTTCATTGAAATTCGGAGGTTAGTGATTAACCCCCCAAAGTATATGGGTTGCTGTCCTTCAAAGGCCACTCATTCCCCAATATCTCCATGTCCGCACACACAACGACAGTGTCGGCAGATGGTTGAGAAATTCACTTAAGGCCAGCAAATGATCATGAGAAATAAAATGTGACAAACTTCTTCGGTGGCAAGGTGGCCCCCCCACCCGTTGAAGAATGATCGTCACAATATTATGGATACATACATTCAATTTTGTGCTGGAGGGTGAAAAGCTGCAATTTATAGTGCTATCGACGGGTGCCTGTACATACAGGGTTTTCACCTTTAGTTTGGAGTTGGTATACCACCAAGGTGTTTGGTGGGAGACAATATTTTGGAAATAAGAACCATATATGTGACAGATGCCATGGTTGGCTCTTTACGTAATATATTAGGAGTTACACCATAATTCAATTGCTTGCAAACCAAGTTTATAAACTTGTAGGGTCTGCTCTGATCTCATTTTTGGAGATTTTTGTCTACACAAGGCATGATGGACCATCAAAAAGTACAACTTTTTAACTGGGCCAATACTTTCAGCTGCCTTCAGTCAAATAATTCCTACCAGCAAAGGATAACAGAGATGTGATGCCTCAGGTACAAGTTATTTATTTCCCTACCACAGGTAAACAGAAGGAACACACAGTGTGACTCCAGCCCAGGCTCCACCTGCAGACCATGCAACCCCTGAAGAAGTCAAGGCTTGACTAATCCACTAGCCATTAGAAACATAGAAAGTGTCGGCAGATAAGAACCTTTCGGCCCATCTAGTCTGCCCAATTACATGGATACTTTACCTGGATTTATCTTTTGTTTAGGATAGCCTTATGCCTATCCCATGCTTGCTTAAATTCAATTACTGTTTTGGCCTCTACCACTTCTACTGGAAGGCTGTTCCATGTATCCACCACCCTCTCAGTAAAGTAATGCTTCCTGATGTTACTTTTAAACCTTTGCCCCTCTAATCTAAGACTATGTCCTCTTGTTTTGCTACTTTGTTTCCTTTTACATATACTCCCTTCCTCTACCTTGTGGATTCCCTTTACGTATTTAAATGTTTCTATCAGATCTCCTCTGTCTCGTCTTTTTTCCAAGCTGTACATGTTAAGATCATTAAGCCTTTCCTGGTAACTTTTCTCCTTCAAGCCGTACACCATTTTAGTAGCCCTTCTCTGAACTCTCTCGAAGAGCCACTGGCTCCGAGTTCTGGATTATTCTACGCAAATCTATTTGGAGAATTCTTTGTGTCACTTAATAAATATGTACAGGACTTCTACAATTTCTTACTGGCTCCAAAGCCTGAGGTAAGTTTGTCAAGCCTCATCTTACGGTTATGCCACACGGTTACTGCCACATCACAAAGCAGGACTCTCTGCCATCTCTGGATGTCTACCCTTTCCAGTCAAGAAGACATTTCTTCTTTTTAGGTCAGGACATTCTAGCGCAAAACATTTCGTCCTCAAACACCTGAATGGCAGGTACGGGGGGGGGGGATCCGATATCAGTGAGCTACCAAGATGGAACAAGGAAGTCACTGTTTCGTTATGGGAAAGCGAGAGCATCTATATGGCGAGAACCTAAAACCAGCCCAGCAGAGTATTAGCTTACTCAGATCTGAAAGGGCTATTTATAGTCAGAGACAAGGTCTGCCAGAAAACACTCCTAGACATTCATTATTCAATTCCATTGCCAAGGTATTGCCTGACGACAACCCAGGCCAAGAACTTTGGGGGGGGGGGGGTGGCAGTAGGCTTGTTACGACAATATATGATGTACTAAAGTCTTCCACATGTGCCATCTTGCTTGGTGGAGTAACGAGCTGCAACGTTAGAATCATTTATTTATAATAGAGAGTGGAAACATTTAAGCAGAAAAAGGCGACACTGTAGACCGTTAAATCCTGTGCAGCAAAACCCCAGCCGGAATATTACAAGACGTGTCTTTGATTCACGATAATGGAATTCGACCCCAACGCATCGGGACAGTTGAGAGAATGGAGAACTCGGAGGCGGAATCGCATGGAACAGAGAGACTCCGGATGCCAACCGCACAGCTGTTAGGCCGGGAACAATGTCCGCCTTGGCAACGGATAATCTTGGACTCCATAGCTCGCAAATATCAGAGATGGGAATGGCTGAGAAATGAAGTCAGTTCCCCCCCAACCATCCCTGCAGCCCTCGCGAGGAATGAGGAGATGTGGGATACAGCAGAAGTGTAATTTAGAATGCTAATGCCGTGCCATAAATTAATAGGGATGAAGGATGAAGTATGGTCCTAGAGCAGGGCAGTTCCAAAAGATAGATTCATGACTGCTGCAGAACCTCTTCTCGGAACGCTTTCCAAGGCCTAAAAATGGAAAAGCTCCATAACAATTCTACAACAGCTGGACAGATACATTTCGGTCAACCCTGGAGAACTAGCATAGCACACATCTTTGTATTCGGCTAAATCGGCCCTTACGATAGTAAATTTTTGTGCCACTTAAAATTAGGGCTGCAACTAACGATTATTCTCATAATCGATTAGTTGGCCGATTATTATTTTGATTAAAATCGATGGAAAAAAAAAATTGGTTTACTTAATAAATAAATAACCACAACCACTCGCCCTTTTTTCATAAGCAATTTGCGTAGAGTACGTAACTGTCGCACGTACATATGCAAATTGCGTATCTTACGTACTTTTCACACAAGGCATGCGAGTGCTTGGTCAGAGGGATGGGTTGATGCTGCATGCACAGCTTAAGCCCACATTTGCTTTCTCAAATGAATGTGGCTACAAGCACTTGGTCATAGATGATGTCAGCATGAAATCGGGGTTAATAAGCTAAAGTGGTCAGGGTGCGTAGAGTGTCCCTTTTAAATAATTTTGTGAACAAACGGAGTGGGAGGAGGGACTGGAGTTGGAAGGGATTGACTTTGCTCGAGTGACTTGATCTGTGTGTGAGCGGGTATGGACAAAAGACCGGATCTGAGTGTGGGAGTGAGTTTGGGGAAAGGGACCAGACCAAAGGAAGGGAATGGCAGTTCCCGACCAAAGAGGGTGTGCCAGTGAGGGTGGGGTGGTGGCACAGGACTCCAGCTTCAAGGAAGTATAAAAACACAGGCATACAGCTCCTTCACCCAGTGGCAGTATCCTATTGTTTGTCTTATAGTTTTACTGTTGTAAACGGAATAAAAACAAACTGGTTGTGTCTGACATAACCGTAGAACTAAATCACACCTAGTAAAGCAGCGGCGCATCTTCTCCAATCAGCTCCGAAGCTGAGGTTATTTACGTTTAATTCAGTCTGACTCTAAACAGTGTGTGCTGCACACAGGACGATTAAGGCTAGGGTCAAACGAAAGCATTTTTACACGCGAACGTAAAAAAGTGCGTCCGAACGCATTGACGGATTTTTTCACGGAATAGGCGAAAA
This sequence comes from Leptobrachium leishanense, assembly GCA_009667805.1. Taxonomy (NCBI): domain Eukaryota; kingdom Metazoa; phylum Chordata; class Amphibia; order Anura; family Megophryidae; genus Leptobrachium; species Leptobrachium leishanense. The sequence goes on along the minus strand of CM019071.1, from coordinate 23,634,287 downwards.
CGGTCATACGATGCGCATTTTCGTGCGTGATGTTTTACGGATCCAAACCAGGAAACTTTTTGCGTCTGGACGTTATGTTGGCCGGACACGAGCAGGGTCTGACGTCTCCAAATCACGCACACACGCCGCTATGCCGCTGCAGCGCACTCTGTACGTCCGTACTAGCGGTTCTGCATTCTCTAAAAAATGCGTTCATTTTCCACTTGCGTTGCGCGGCCGGACTTTCGTGCGACCGTACTTCGTATATTGGCTGTCATTGCCCGTCATTTGCTGCTAGTGCGGCCGTGATTAAGTGCGCCTAAACGCACGTTAAAAGTGCGCTGGTCTGACCCCAGCCTTAATCGACACCGATTAATCGATAATGGAAATAGTTGACAACTATTTTAAATCATCAATTAATCGTTTAGTTGTTTCAGCCCTACTTAAAATACTGGCACATGGGACAACAGGCGAGTAGGTGACAGCAATAAAAAGTCACTGGAGACAAAGGCATCATCCCTGGAAAGTGATATCTGGCAGCAGGACGTGGTGGTTTTCATGGATCAGTGACACACTGGCCTTAAATAATGCAAGGCGTGCTGCTGTACAAGGTGTGGATTCGTCATCCAGGCTTTTTGTGTGGAGACTCTAACATAGGCTGCGGTGCTGAACTAACCAGCAAGAGGGTAGAGGTTTCTCACTCACCTCCCTCGTATTCAGATTCAAAGAAAGTGATTACGTTACACACTGTCTGCCCGAGTTACCCGAAAGCTGGGTCCCTAGCGTACTCGCGTACTCCGTGAAAAAATGCGTCCATTCGTTCGAACGCACTTTTTCACAGACAACGCGAAAATGCGTTCGTCTGACCCTAGCCTAAAGCATGCATTCTATGCACGGCTTCTGAAGTGAATTCAATTCCTAGGTAATTAAATAAAACAAAATAAATAAATAAATGCAGATTTCTTAAAAGAATAAATGATAATGAGCAGATGTACAAAACGTTGATTTTTTTTTTAACCTGAAATTCTGGTATTTTCTTGCACAGCAATGTAGCAACACAGAACTTTTTGATTACCCTCATTTTCCATCATTCTCTGAAAACCTAAAGTGTGGCTGAGCATCATGGGAGATGTAGTTCTAACAACATCTGACCCAACAACTGACCCCCTCTTTAAAGGTTATCTTTATATGATACCTTTCCCATTAAATGTATCACATGGTTTGTTTTAAAGTGAGGAATTGTTTTTGTTGTTGTTTTTTCCTTTGGTTTACAAACTCTCAGGGAATAAAATGTTTAAACATCAGGCACACAGAGTAACCCAGCAAAGGATGGGATGAGGGCTGAGATATTTAGGAAGGGGGGGGGGTACCAACTCCAAAGGCTCATTCAATCCTTGAATAGCAATAATCCCAGACCCTTCTACCCCCACCAGCCTCCTTCTTACTGACATGAGAGCCATGTCCATGGGGGTGACGTCACTCAAAAAAGTCAATAGCCCTTTGTTATGACTGTACGAGTTGGGGGGGGGAGAGGGGGTGAAGACTGGACTTTCCTGGTGGGGGGGGGAATCAACAGGCAGAGAGTCGAGGAATAGATATGTCTGTGTGTGTTTTAGGGGGGGGGGCGTCCAGAGGGAATGAAGGGAATATGGAAAAAGAAAAAAAAAATGAGGGAAGGAAAAATTTAGGAGGAGGGAAGAAAAGTGAGCTGGGAGGGTGCAGGATCCTCACTCCATCTGCAGTCACTAAAGCCTACGTGGCATTTCCAGGAGGCAAAGACAGGGGGTACAGGGGGCTGCAGATTCAGTGAAAGATGGAGGGGGGGGGGCATGCCTGAAAACAAGGGTTCTGGCAGAGGAGGGGGGGGCAGCAGCTCTAAAGTTTATTTTAACCCTTAAGAGTAAGCGATAGTTCAACACAATGCCACATGCCAGGGGTTAACCCCTTATTCACAGCCCACCCCGCAATACACAGAGATAAGAGCAGTTTGGGGGGGGGGGCTCTTCACTTACCCCACCAGGGGGCAAATTGAAAGGTACTCGGGGTGGTTTCATCTCACTTTCTGGGCGCCAGGAAAGGGGTGAAGGCAGTTAGATGTGAGAGTTATGGCTGTGCTTGGCACACCTGGGTGGGGTAGTTACTGGGGGGGGGGGGTAGCAGATCTCGGTGCCCCCTGGGATGAGAGGGGGGGGGTCAGCTCTTACCCGGGTGCTGGCTGGAGACTCGTGCTTAGATCCAGTGCTGGTGGAGGGGAGAGGCGGCAGGAATCAGTCTGTGGCGGCTCCGCTCTGTCCCCGGGGCTGCTGCAATCTCAGTGCACAGCTCCTCCACTGCCGGGCTGCAGCGCCATGCTGGAATGCGGGGACTGCACAGGCGCGGAGGGGCCGGACACAGCCAGACAGACAGGAGCAGCCCCCTCCCTCTCACACTGTGAGCACAGACACACTGCCCCCTCTCCTCACTGAGTGTGAGCACAGACACACTGCCCCCTCCCCTCACTGAGTGTGAGCACAGACACAGTGCCCCCTCCCCTCACTGAGTGTGAGCACAGACACACTGCCCCCTCACTGAGTGTGAGCACAGACACACTGCCCCTCACTGAGTGTGAGCACAGACACACTGCCCCCTCCCTCTCACACTGTGAGCACAGACACACTGCCCCTCACTGAGTGTGAGCACAGACACACTGCCCCCCCGAGTGTGAGCACAGACACACTGCCCCCTCCCCTCACTGAGTGTGAACACAGACACACTGCCCCTTCCCCTCACTGAGTGTGAGCACAGACACACTGCCCCTCACTGAGTGTGAGCACAGACAGGGGCCCCCTCTCCTCACTGAGTGTGAGCACAGACACACTGCCCCCTCTCCTCACTGAGTGTGAGCACAGACACACTGCCCCTCACTGAGTGTGAGCACAGACACACTGCCCCCTCTCCTCACTGAGTGTGAGCACAGACACACTGCCCCCTCCCCTCACTGAGTGTGAGCACAGACACACTGCCCCCTCCCCTCACTGAGTGTGAGCACAGACACAGTGCCCCCTCCCCTCACTGAGTGTGAGCACAGACACACTGCCCCTCACTGAGTGTGAGCACAGACACACTGCCCCCTCTCCTCACTGAGTGTGAGCACAGACACACTGCCCCCCTCCTCACTGAGTGTGAGCACAGACACACTGCCCCCTCTCCTCACTGAGTGTGAGCACAGACACACTGCCCCCTCCCCTCACTGAGTGTGAGCACAGACACACAGTGCCCCCTCCCCTCACTGAGTGTGAGCACAGACACACTGCCCCTCACTGAGTGTGAGCACAGACACACTGCCCCTCACTGAGTGTGAGCACAGACACACTGCCCCCTCTCACACTGTGAGCACAGACAACTGCCCCTCACTGAGTGTGAGCACAGACACACTGCCCCCTCACTGAGTGTGAGCACAGACACACTGCCCCTCACTGAGTGTGAGCACAGACACACTGCCCCCTCTCCTCACTGAGTGTGAGCACAGACACACTGCCCCCCTCCCCTCACTGAGTGTGAGCACAGACACAGTGCCCCCTCCCCTCACTGAGTGTGAGCACAGACACACTGCCCCCTCACTGAGTGTGAGCACAGACACACTGCCCCTCACTGAGTGTGAGCACAGACACACTGCCCCCTCCCTCTCACACTGTGAGCACAGACACACTGCCCCTCACTGAGTGTGAGCACAGACACACTGCCCCCTCCCCGAGTGTGAGCACAGACACACTGCCCCCTCCCCTCACTGAGTGTGAACACAGACACACTGCCCCTTCCCCTCACTGAGTGTGAGCACAGACACACTGCCCCCTCACTGAGTGTGAGCACAGACAGGGGCCCCCTCTCCTCACTGAGTGTGAGCACAGACACACTGCCCCCTCCCCTCACTGAGTGTGGACACAGACACACTGCCCCTTCCCCTCACTGAGTGTGAGCACAGACACACTGCCCCCTCCCCTCACTGAGTGAGCACAGACACACTGCCCCCTCCCCTCACTGAGTGTGAGCACAGACACACTGCCCCTCACTGAGTGTGAGCACAGACACACTGCCCCTCACTGAGTGTGAGCACAGACACACTGCCCCCTCCCCTCACTGAGTGTGAGCACAGACACACTGCTCCTCACTGAGTGTGAGCACAGACACACTGCCCCCTCCCCTCACTGAGTGTGAGCACAGACACACTGCCCCCTCCCCTCACTGAGTGTGAGCATAGACACACTGCCCCCTCCCCTCACTGAGTGTGAGCACAGACACACTGCCCCCTCCCCTCACTGAGTGTGAGCACAGACACACTGCCCCCCTCCCCTCACTGAGTATATCTGTGCTCACACTCAGTGAGGGGGCCCGTGTCTGTGCCCACACTCCGGGGGAGCCCACACTCGCCTGCCAGAGCCTGTGGGTTTGCCTATATTTTATATATAATTATTTTTCTTAATTTATTTTCTACTTATTTGCGAGTTTTACTTTGGAGCTCTGTGATATGCTCATACACCGCACATTACTGTGAGTTTTATAGCTGTGGAGCTCTGTGATGCGCTCACACACACCGCACATTACTGTGAGTTTTATTGCTGTGGATTCTGTGATACGCTCATACACACTGCACATTACTGGGAGATTTATTGCTGTGGAGCTCTGTGAGATAGAAATAGTGCACATTACATTAAAAATGGGACGGACTGATGAGGTCATAGTGGACCTGGAAAAAATGAGACACTGATTGTCTGGAGTCAAGATTGTGGACCTGGAGGGGACCAATGCATGTTGACGGGAGGGGGGACAAAATATGTTTTTGCCTATGGTGGGGGGGCGTCATGGTTCCTGCACCTGGGCCCTGAGGTTTCTAGTTACGCCTCTGCCACTGAGTGTGAGCACAGACAGGGTCCCCTCGCCTCACTGAGTGTGAGCACAGACACACTGCCCCCTCTATCCACCGAGTGTGAGCACAGACACACTGCCCCCTCTATCCACTGAGTGTGAGCACAGACACACTGCCCCTCTATCCACGGAGTGTGAGCACAGACACACTGCCCCTCTATCCACCGTGTGTGAGCACAGACACACTGCCCCCTCTATCCACCGAGTGTGAGCACAGACACACTGCCCCCTCTATCCACCGAGTGTGAGCACAGACACACTGCCCCCTCTATCCACCGAGTGTGAGTAAAGGCACACTGCCCCCTCTATCCACCGAGTGTGAGCACAGACACACTGCCCCCTCTATCCACCGAGTGTGAGTAAAGGCACACTGCCCCCTCTATCACCGAGTGTGAGCACAGACACACTGCCCCCTCTATCCACCAAGTGTGAGCACAGACACACTGCCCCCTCTATCCGAATGTGAGCACAGACACACTGCCCCCCTCTATCCACCGAGTGTGAGCACAGACACCCTGCCCCCTCTATCCACCGAGTGTGAGCACCGACACACTGCTCCCCTCTATCCACCGAGTGTGAGCACAGACACACTGCCCCCTCTATCCACCGAGTGTGAGCACAGACACACTGCCCCCTCTATCCACCGAGTGTGAGCACAGACACACTGCCCCCTCTATCCACCGAGTGTGAGCACAGGCACACTGCCCCCCTCTATCCACCAAGTGTGAGCACAGACACACTACCCCTTCTATCCGAATGTGAGCACAGACACACTGCCCCTTCTATCCGAATGTGAGCACAGACACACTGCCCCCCTCTATCCACCGAGTGTGAGCACAGACACACTGCCCCCTCTATCCACCGAGTGTGAGCACAGACACACTGCCCCCTCTATCCGAATGTGAGCACAGACACACTGCCCCCTCTATCCACCGAGTGTGAGCACAGACACACTGCCCCCTCTATCCACCGAGTGTGAGCACCGACACACTGCTCCCCTCTATCCACTGAGTGTGAGCACAGACAGGGACCCCCTCGCCTCACTGAGTGTGAGCACAGACACACTGCCCCCTCTATCCACCGAGTGTGAGCACAGACACACTACAATCCCCCCCCTCACTGAGTGTGAGCACAGACACACTGCCCCCCTCCTTTGAGCACAGATACTCTGCTATAGTCTCCTCACTCCCAATACTCCCAGACCGGCAGCCTGAACCACACTCCCACTAGTCACAGACACACCATGCTCACTGACAAAGCCCCCCCCCCCGTACATTAGATGCAGTTATTGTGGATTTGTGTCACTCAGTGTTTACTAATATGATATTTCTACTTAATACAATGTTTCATAAATGTATAAATTTCCAAACACACAGAGACGGCGAAACTCTGGGGAATTCAATTTAATGAAATCCTGGGTGAAGATCTACAAGTACGGTAATCACTATGGAAACGAGTGAAGTGTTATTAAGGAGAAGTGCAATTAGTTTCTGCTGATTGGTGCAGCAAAAATTAAAGGGATTCTCTAAAAATAATTAATTTTTTGCCCTTAACCCTTTCTTGTCACCAGTCATATCATACCGTCCCTGCGGCGAGTGCGCCTTCAAGCTGCACGGTGTACTAGTACACCCCATTGACTTCATTGGGCTGCGACTTCCCTGCCCACCAGCTGGTGCGTGCGGCGCATCATTTTCTGCCACGGGACGGCTTGAAATCAAGCTGTACCCCTGCAGCCAATGACGTGCCGCGCGCATCAGCTGCATGGGTGGCTGAGGGAGAGGTCCACCGCAGCAGCGTTAACCCCCTCCTCCCAGGCACCACCCGCCCGGGGTTTAATAATTGGACAGAGCCCGCTGATCTAATTTTTGTTTTCATTTTAAGTGATTTTACTCACTTTTTGACCCTCGCCACGCTCTGCTGCTCCTGATCTTCAGCTCAGCGACTCATGAAACCCGAAGTCCCTGAAGTTTTTCTATGTAATTTTCACTGCAAATTTTGCAGTGCTACGGGACTGGCACGCTGTACGTACGCAAGTTCCATAGCAGCTGCACATAATGATGGATCGGAGCTGCACGTGCATGCGCAGATCAAATCCATCGGTTGTCTCACTGCTATATGTGTGCTGACGGCATTGGTGACCGGTCTGGCAACTGGGAAATTAAAAAGTCCCGGCTGCTAGTGACGCTGGGTAGGGTGAAGGAAAGTCTTCCACTTCACCCAGCAAATCTGCCAGGTCTCTGGAGCTGGGCGGTGGGCACCCCTCACATCCTGACCTCTTTAAGACTATAAAGTACTCAGGATGAGTAGAGTGTCACTTCAATGTTTCTGCCAGCTTGGTGTTTCGGACATACTATGTATCATATTTGATTGAACCCTGTCAGCTTTGTACCCTATATGGTTAAATAATAAATACAAATTTTCAATTTATTTGTGCTGATTTGTGTCATAAATAATGAATGTTTGAGACAATTAAGTTTTAGAGATATTATACATTATATTTCACAAATCTCAATCCATTTGGACCTCTCTTGCAAAATCAACTAACACATTGATACCATGGTGCAGAGGATAGCACGATCAGGGCCGGTTTTATAATTAGGCAAAGTAGGCATGTGCCCCCTGTGGTAGGTGCCTTTCTCTGTAAAAAAACAAAGCAATTTAAAATCATCATATCTCCGGAACCGTACATGCTAGAGGGTCATATGAGGTATCATTGGAAAGGCCAGGATATGGACTTATATATTACTTACTAGGTGTTATATAAAATTAAAATAACAAATAAAATACAAATAATTATTTTTTCCTAACGCAGCACTGTTGTTTATGTTTCATTTATAAAGTGGGGGATACGAATCCAGATACGAATAGAGTTTTACAAAAATTTAGGGATGCTAAACATATGGATGCACTGACTGGCAAAATTAACCATGCAACAGCTGCGTATGTAAAATTGTGGGCTTTGTGGTCAGATTATGATGTTTAATATAAATTGATGTATTTTTTTTTCCATTTATTTATTTATGTATTTTATTTTGGTGTCTTTGTCTTTGTTGTTAGTTTTTTTGATTCTGATAATTTAGTAAATCAGACTGTTTTTGCTATAGAGTTTCGAGGCGACCCCAGTCGGATTGACGAATTCTATATTTGTTTTGTGTATTTTTCTGCATAGGTGTAACTCTTAAGCTTTGTGAAAATTATGATTGTATTATTTTGAGCAGACAATAAAAAAAAATATGAAGTGAACAGCAGACCAGCCATCAGAAATTTTGGGGCCCCTTACTGACCCTCAGAATAGGGCCCCCCCTCTCCCCATAGGAAATAAATTTTTAATGTGAATCGTGATCACATTACAGAGTGTTAGTCCCAATATCTTAAAATCACACATATTGTTCGCACAACAGCACATTTAACATAAAAAAGTATCTATCTGGTTCAAATAAGTTAAGACAGTAAAAAATTCAATTTTTTATTAAAAAAAATATGAATCAAGATCGGATTACAGAGTGTTGCTCCCAATACCTTTAAAATCACACAAAATGTTTATTCGTGCAAACAATGTAGCATAAAAGTATAATTAAATAATTCCACTGGCAGAGCACCACAGCAACAGAACTCTCAGTAATGTGCAGTGCGTATGAGCATATCAGAGCACCACAGCAACAGAACTCTCAGTAATGTGCAGTGCGTATGAGCATATCAGAGCACCAAAGCAACAGAACTCTCAGTAATGTGCAGTGCGTATGAGCATATCAGAGCACCACAGCAACAGAACTCTCAGTAATGTGCAGTGCGTATGAGCATATCAGAGCACCACAGCAACAGAACTCTCAGTAATGTGCAGTGCGTATGAGCATATCAGAGCACCACAGCAATAGACCTCCAACAGTAAAGGCAGGGAGTATGAACGTACACAGGATCCACAGCAATAGACCTCTAACAGTAAAGGCAATGGACCACATTACATACTTGGTGCTAACGTTTGCACTCACCTGAGTGAGCATTAACGTTAGCCCAAGTATTTAATGCATATTACAATCCAAGCGCTAATGGTTTAAGTAACCCGTTTGCGTTTGGTATCTTGTGCTTTTCAGTGCGAGGTTACTGTACTTTCGCTCCCTATACTTAATATGGGGAGCACAAAGTGTTAATCAGCGTTAGGATTACAAAGTCCCAGTGCTGATTAACGTCCGGCTCTGGTTAGTGGAAAGTTAACCACAGCCAGAACCTGGTGTTAACGGATTCTGCAGAACCATCCAAAAAAATAATAAAAGTGAGCAGATACTCACCACCTGTCCCGCGGCGAGAACCACCTCCTCTGGCCGGTGGGAGCAGGTTAAACTGGGGAAAAAAGTCCCTGCAGTATCCCACTAAGTATCACTACACTCACCGTCCGGATCTCGCAAGGCGAGATCCGGCTGGTCATGTGACTGCCGGCGTCTGCTTCAATGGAGTCCTATGGACTCCATTGAGAGGATGCGCGCAGCTGCGCTTAACCACTTGAATGCTAAGGACGCGCTCAGCGCGTCCTCAGCATTCCCGCTGGTATGCGGAGGACGCGCTGAGCGCGTCCTCGCATCGGGGTCAGCGTTCGGCCGGGTTCCGGCCGATCGCTGGCCCCTCCGGTGCGGGCTGACATCCTGGATGTCAGCCCGGCATCCGGACCAGCAGCCGCCAACATTAGGTGTCATCGCGGGGGCGCGATGACACCTAATTCAGGCGCCCCCCCCGCATGTGCGGAGGAGGCGCCTGAAAGGGAGGGGGGGGAGGTCCTTCGGACCTCTCTCCCTCCCGATCGGCGGCGCACAGGGGCTTAACCCAGGCATCATTTGGAAGGGCACAGCCTGCCCTTCCAAATGATGCCTGGCATTAACCCCTGGGGAGCTGGATCGCGAATCGGCGCTGAAAAGCGCCGGTTCGCGATCCTTCCCGGGAGCTGGCCGACATCTTGGATGTCGGCCAAGCTTCCGGGAACTCCCCCAGAGGACTGGCGTCATCGTGCTACGCACGATGACGCCAGTCCTACAGTTAACCCCTAACTGCCACCAAGTGTGGAGATAGGGAGTTCCAATGAACTCCCTATCTCCCGATCCGTGGCAGTTAGGGGTTAAATTTTGGTATCGTTGGATCGGCCAGAGCATGGCCGTTCCAACGATACCAAACATGAAAGTTAAAATTTTTGTAAAAAAAAATAAAAAATAAAAAATAAAAATTAAAAAAAATTAAAAAAAAAATTAAAAAAAAAAATAAACACTTTTTTTTTATTTTTTTTGGTTTGTTAGTGTAGCAATATTGTTCCCATTTCAATTATAATGTGAACAATGATGCTGCACTAACGATTTTTGTATGCGGTGCGTTTGTTAAAATAGTGTCATTTTCCCCAAAAAAAATGTAACGAGACCCCATCTCTAATTTTTTTAACAAGCGCACCCCATACAAAATATAACCGCAATTGCTCGCATGTTAAAATGTGAAAAAAACACTTTACACATTGTAAATTATTGAAAATACATATTTTATTGCATTTTTTGTTATAATATACAGACATGACATAACGTATACATATAATAATGACATATTATGAATCTACCGAGTCTGACGGAAAGAACGATATATAATATGTCGGTGTCATATACTAAAATAAGCCTTAAAAACACGTTTAAACATGATGCGCAAAACAGGTAAAAAATTACCTCAGCACAGGGGCGGGAAAAGCCTCAGCAGCGAAAGGGTTAAAGGGACACTCTAGGCAACATGACCACCTAAGCTATTTTAGGTGGTCATGATGCCCGGAGTATGCTGCCCTCTGTCCCCCCTCCCTCCGCTCAGCGTTTCAGCAGAAAATGCTGAAAACAGCTGAGAGAGGCGGAGGAGTTTACTCCGCCCTCCCAGCTGTCAGTCAGCAGAGCGGGAATCATATTTCCGCTTCTGCCGACTTTTGCCGAGTAGGAGACGTCATCGCGCTTTCAGCGCGATGACGTCTCCAACTCACCGCAGAAGCTGGCGGCTCCCTCTGAGGGTTAGTGTTGCGCGCATCCTCTTGCGCGCAACACTAATCCTCAGAGGGAGCCGGGAGGAAGCCTGCCGATTTGCTGGCTTACGTGAAAGGCGCGCATGCGCACTTCTCACGTAAACCAGAAGGCAAGTCGGATGGAAGAAGGACGGGAGCAGAAGAGGAGGGAGGGGAGTATGAAAAAAACAAAACACCGCTGGAAACAAGAGGATTTTAGGGTAACTATTACAGTTACAAAAACAAAAACCAAAAAAATCTATTAAGGGAATAGGGATAGGTTAGGATTAAAAAAAGTGGGGTGATTTTTTTAGTAGAGTGTCCCTTTAATGCTGCCGCGAGCATTCTGGGTGTTAACGCGCAGTAACAATGCAAGCAGCATTTTTTGCGCCTGTATTGTAATCTAGCATTAAAACGCGGGCGCAAGGGGGAAAACTGCGGGCGCAGTTTTTCCTCCCTAGCGCCCACGTTTTAACTCTAGGAATGTAGCGTTACATCCAGAGGGATGGATGGATAGACAGTGGGATGGACGGACTGGTATGGATGGATAGATAGACAGACAGGGATGGATGGAGGGATGGATGGACAGATAGACAGACAGGGATGGATGGAGGGATGGATGCACAGATAGACAGACAGGGATGGATGGAGGGATGGATGGACAGATAGACAGACAGGGATGGATGGAGGGATGGATGCACAGATAGACAGACAGGGATGGATGGAGGGATGGATGGACAGATAGACAGACGGGGATGGATGGAGGGATGGATGCACAGATAGACAGACAGGGATGGATGGAGGGATGGATGGACAGATAAGACAGACAGGGATGGATGGATAGACAGTGGGATGGATAGACGGATAAGGATGGATGGATTGACTGACCTCTGTCACCCTCCCCAGCCCCCTGTGTTCTCTCTATCACCCCCCCCCCCCACAGTGTACAGTCTGTCACCTCTCTAGCCCCCCTCTTCTACCCTTCCCAGTGCAGCCCCTGTTACCTGCCTCTGTCCAGATCCAGCATGTGCAGGGTGTCAGGGCAGCTGCTCCTCAGCCTGGCTTCTCTCCTTCTCCCATCCACAGGCACGTGCTTGTGGTGGTGCTGTGTGAGGAAGGGGCAGGGCAGGCAGTGTGCAGACTCCAGAGCCATCGGAAGCAAGGGGCAACCATGATGGTGGGAGGGCTGCTCCCCCTCCTCTCCCAGACCCACGGCTGTCACATGGAGGGGCGGGGCTTGTGCCGGCCAGGGGCGGAGTTTCTCAGCACAGCGTTGATCTCTCCCCACAGAGACACAGCGCTGCTGAGCACACAGAGGCAGGATACAAAGGCTGGCCCTGAGTGGTGTCACCCTCCAAGAGGGTGTCACCCAGTGTGGGCCTGGGGCCCCCTCCCCACGTGACCCGGCGGCCATCTTGCTGCTCACAGGGCAGCCAGGCCCAAGTAGGCCGCAGTACCTCCTCTTTAGGCCTGCGGTCTAAAGTAATCAAAGCTACCGACGGCGGGCCCCCCCAGTCGGCCGGGCCCCTTACTGCAGCATGGGCTGTAATGCCCTGATGGCGGCCCTGGTGAACAGTGATCCTGCACTACCTCACCTTCTCATTTACCACATAAGCAGCAAGTGTGGAGGTGATGACTGAGGCTAATGTCAGACGAGCGCATTCTGAGCGCTCTCTGCGTGCATGCAAAATGAACAGACGTACTGACAGAAGATACTGTAGACACCACACGATCCGTTTTTCTTGACGGACGTAGAAAAAAAAAAGGGAACTATGGGAAACAAAATTAATATGAAAAATTATAAAAATTGATACATGATACGAAAAGCCATTGTTTGCGTCAAGGTGCTGGACGTCACAAATGCGCTGCGTCTGACATCTCATCACTCACACAGAACGTTACGCGGACGTCGCTCACTCCGCGCTTCCGTTCTAGTGGTTTGACATTCTGGCCTAACTTGCGTCCGTTTGCCACGTGCGTTGTGCGTGCGCAGTTCGGTGATCACGTACTTAGTGTGTGGGTCTCTATTTTACCGTTTGTTTATTTATTATTTATTTTTTGGGGGGGTTTACGCCAAACCTAATCATGTTCGGGATCAGGGCCGGCCCGACGATGGAGCAGAGTGGAGCGCTTGCTCCAGGCACCCCGCCATCGCCGCTGCACTTGATACAATGAGGCAATGAGGCAGTGGTGTGACTGCACCCCTTCTGTACGCATGCGCAGGATCCAGACGCGTGGCAGGCAGCCCAGTACAGCGTCTGTCTGCTGCTCCGGCTTGGCCCTGGACCAGCCAGCTTACCCACCAGCTGCCAGGTATGTGCCAGCTGGGGGGGGGGTCATCCACGCGCCCCCCGAAAAGATTCTGCTGGCAGCCACATGTTTTTCCCTCCTACGTGCGGCCGCCAGCAAGAATATCTGCCGCTCGCCTGGGGTTCTATACACCAGCCAGCCGCGAGATCGAGGCTGGCTGGTGTATAGAACCCCAGGCGAGCAGCAGATATTCATGCTGACGGCCGCACGTAGGAGGGAGGAACATGCGGCTGCCGGCAGAATCTTCTCGGGGGAGTAGACAGGAGCTGGGGGGCAAATATACCCATATGAACTGGGGGCAAATATACCCATATGAACTGGGGCAAATATACCCATATGAGCTGGGGGGCAAATATACCCATTTGAGCTGGAGAGCAAATATACCCATGTGAGCTGGAGGGCAAATATACCCATGTGAGCTGGGGACAAATATACCCATATGAGCTGGGGGCAAATATAACCACCCGTGAGCTGGTCTGGGGCAATATATCCATGCGTGAGCTGGTCTGGGGCAATATAGCCATGCGTGAGCTGATCAGGGGCAATATATCCATGTGTGAGCTGGTCTGGGGGCATATATCTATGTGTGAGCTGGTCTGGGGGCAATATATCCATGTGTGAGCTGGTCTGGGGGCAATATATCCATGTGTGAGCTGGTCTGGGGGCAATATATCCATGTGTGAGCTGGTCTGGGGCTCTGATACGCTCATACACACCGCACATTGCTGTGAGGTTTATTGCTGTGGAGCTCTGTGATGCACTCATACATGTCACGTGTTTGTTTTTTTTGGGGGGGGCAGCATTTCCTCCTTCGCTCCAGGCAGCACAGTGGCTTGAGCCGGCCCTGTTTGATCAGGCCTTCCCAATGATGTCCACCATGACCCTCTAGCTGCCACGGATCGGGAGATAAGGGGATCCAAAAGATCCCCCTAACTCCACTTGGCAGCTAGGGAGTTAACTGTCCCACTGACATCCTCACACATATGTGGGGATGTCAGTGGGTGGGGGGTGACCCAGAGGCTTGGCTGAATTCAAAGATGTCAGCCACCTCCAGGTTTAAATCGCAATTCGGCAGCGAAACTGCAGTGCAAAAAGCATCACTGTAGGGTGAATGGTTGGGGAGATCTAGAGCTCCAAATGAGCCCCCCTTCCTTGATTTCAGTGCAGGCGCTGGCGGGTGCCTGCCGATGACGCCACCACACAGCGTGGTGAGTCACGTCATCGCACCCGCCGGCCCCTCTAAAACAGAGGGGCAGGCTTCCTCCCTGCCAGAACTCCGTGGGAGCCAGCAAGGGAGGTAAGTATCGACGGGAGGGAGGTTAGGAGCCCGCTGACGTACCATGTACGTGCGCGGGTCTAAGGGAGACCCATGGGCAGGATGTACATGGTACGTCAATGGTCGGGAAGGGGTTAATTGAAAACTTCCTTTTTCATCTGCAATGTGGCATTTTACGTATTTGCTCTTCGGTTACATGGCTTATGTTGTGGTTTAAACTTCTTCACTTGTGTATTGCACATTAACCCTGTTTTTGCCATTTTAGGCCTGGGTCAGACAAGCACACTTTGTGCGTCTGTACTGATGTGCCTCCAGGCATCCGTCGCAGCGTTGTATATAATATATTGTATATATATGTATATTTCATATACAATGGTGACTATTTAGTAACATTAATTGGTTTCTATAAAGGTGGCATTGTATGGTTTATATTACACTACATGCCTCCTAGTATTAGGAGTGTGGTATCTATACCAAGCGGGCCAATATATGTGAATTGAAGGCATTTAGCCATAAGAATACTATGCTTCAAACCATACTACAGTGTTATATACTAATGGTCACCTCCTTGAGATTTTAAATGATGGTAAATTAGTGGGGTTTTTTTATGACGTTCTAATAAAGGTTATATTTTAACTGTTAGTGTTTCCTCAGTGTTGGAGGATAGTTTTTGACAGAAAATAAATATGTAGGAAATATAGTCACTATGTTACATGTTTACGGGTGCATTTTGTATATAGTCACTATGTTACATGTTTACAGGTGCATTCTGTATATAGTCACTATGTTACATGTTTACAGGTGCATTCTGTATATAGTCACTATGTTACATGTTTACAGGTGCATTCTGTATATATTCACTATGTTACATGTTTACAGGTGCATTCTGTATATAGTCACTATGTTACATGTTTACAGGTGCATTCTGTATATAGTCACTGTGTTACATGTTTACAGGTGCATTCTGTATATAGTCACTATGTTACATGTTTACAGGTGCATTCTGTATATAGTCACTATGTTACATGTTTACAGGTGCATTCTGTATATAGTCACTGTGTTACATGTTTACAGGTGCATTCTGTATATAGTCACTATGTTACATGTTTACAGGTGCATTCTGTATATAGTCACTATGTTACATGTTTACAGGTGCATTCTGTATATAGTCACTGTGTTACATGTTTACAGGTGCATTCTGTATATAGTCACTATGTTACATGTTTACAGGTGCATTCTGTATATAGTCACTATGTTACATGTTTACAGGTGCATTCTGTATATAGTCACTGTGTTACATGTTTACAGGTGCATTCTGTATATAGTCACTATGTTACATGTTTACAGGTGCATTCTGTATATAGTCACTATGTTACATGTTTACAGGTGCATTCTGTATATAGTCACTATGTTACATGTTTACAGGTGCATTCTGTATATAGTCACTGTGTTACATGTTTACAGGTGCATTCTGTATATAGTCACTGTGTTACATGTTTACAGGTGAATTCTGTATATAGTCACTATGTTACATGTTTACAGGTGCATTCTGTATATAGTCACTATGTTACATGTTTACAGGTGCATTCTGTATATAGTCATTATGTTACATGTTTACAGGTGCATTCCGTATTGAGGTATGTTAATAGAGATTTCTTGAGTGACTTGAGACTGGGAGCAGATTTGATGGCGTCTGGGTGGTTATTCCATAATTGTGTTGTGCTCTGTAGGAAAATGAGGATCGAGCCACTTTCTTTTTATATTGTGGTATTGCAAGTAAGGTGCCGGTCCTTATATTTATAAAAAATTCTGCCACTGTTTTCAGAACTGAGCAGGAGAGGTTGAAAAATATTAAGATGTAAGTTTTTTTCTAAAAGTACTCAGTGATTCATGGTTTGAATTATTCCACATTTCTCTAGAAAAGTCCAAAATGATCTGTATCTTTCTTTTCAGCTTTATGTATAGCGAAATGAAAAGAAAAAAAAAAACCCTTGTCATGTTTTATATCAGCTGTCAAATGCAGTGTTCTTTTGGGATAATCCCTGGAAACCCCCCCCCCCCTTACCAGGCTGTCTACAAATGATGCAAGACACCAAGAAAAATATAATCATTTCCAGATAAAGTGCTCCGAACAGCTAAATATAAGCATAATGTAGCTGCGTTTTTCCAGCAGTAAAATACCCTTCAGCAAAATGCAGACTGAAGTATGTTCCTATAATAAAAATGCATAACCTGGGGTTATCTTCCTGCTGATGTCATCTTGGTGGAATTTTTTTGCTGACTTTTGTTAAAGGTCTTTTATTTTTTTTCTCTCTCACTTTCTCCTCCCTCCAGTTGAAGTTGCGGTGATACATCACAAGCTTCTCTCCCCTCCTAGGAAAACCAAAGCAATTCTTTTGTAAACTCTCGAGAAACAGGAACAAGGATTATTGCAACAATAACCTTGCAAATAACGTTTGATATTGGCACTAAGCGGTAAATTGATGGGAAATTGAAGGAAAAATGGAGTTGGGAAAAATGTCAGAATCAAGTATTTTGGATATAATTTGCAATTTTCCACCAATACTAAAAGGGGTTATTCAGAGCACCCAAATGTAAATTTTGGTGCTCTCTCATTCGGCGCATTTCAGTGAGTACAATTTGCTGACCCTGCAGTGAATTGAACCTTCACCACAGGGTCTCTGAAGTGCGGCAAATCGACCCACCGAACGCATCCGATACACTGCCGAATTGATCTGATAAACCGCCGAACACATCCGAATGTCTCAGAAAAACTCTGACCAACTGCCGAACGTTTAAAAGGCTTTTTTTAAAAAAAAAAATAAAAGTAAAATAAACTAGAGCATGAAAATGCCTGGAAATAATATATAAGGTCCTATGAATAACAATAAAAAGGTGTATTACAGAATTAATTTTTTTTACCATTTAACTACCGTGGCGTTACCATTCTGACAAGGTAGAGGAAGGGAATCCACAAGGTAGAGGAAGGGAGTATATTTAAATGGAAACAAAGTAGCAAAACAAGAGGACATAGTCTTAGATTAGAGGGGCAAAGGTTTAAAAGTAACATCAGAAAGCATTATTTTACTGAGAGGGTGGTGGATACATGGAACAGCCTTCCAGTAGAAGTGGTAGAGGCTAAAACAGTAATTGAATTTAAGCAAGCATGGGATAGGCATAAGGCTATCCTAAACAAAAGATAAATCCAGGTAAAGTATCCATGTAATTGGGCAGACTAGATGGGCCGAAAGCTTCTTATCTGACGACATTTTCTATGTTTCTATCTTTTAGATGTCAGAATCGTTCCGTTTTTTTTTTTTGGCCCCCCTAGCGGTATTCCTGAGTGTGGCGCGGGGTTAAATTTCTATGCTGGAAGCGGTAACCCCGAACAACACTCAGGATGCCGCTGGATACATCACCTGTCCCTGCGCTCCCTCGCTGTCCCCGCATTCTCCACCGGCGATGGCAACCCTCATACTTCCTGGTTCCCTTCTCGCGCGAAGGGAACCAGGAAGTATGAGGTCGCGATCGCCGGAGGAGAAAGCGGTGGCCAGCGAGGGAGTGCAGGGACAGGTAATGAATGCAGCCCGAGTGTGGCACGGGGTTACCGCTTTCAGCACTGAAAGTTAACCCTGAGAAAACTTGGGAAAACCGTCAAGGGGGTTAAAAAAAAGTCAGAATGAAAAATTTAGCTGAAAAAAATCTCGAAAAATGCCTAAAAAATAAATAAATAAAAAGACGTTTGCTGCAAATGAAAAGAATAAACGGTTGAATAAATATTTAAGATAAACAGGGATT
The DNA here is from genome assembly GCA_009667805.1 of Leptobrachium leishanense. Taxonomy (NCBI): domain Eukaryota; kingdom Metazoa; phylum Chordata; class Amphibia; order Anura; family Megophryidae; genus Leptobrachium; species Leptobrachium leishanense. The sequence goes on along the minus strand of CM019071.1, from coordinate 23,616,015 downwards.
TTTTTCTACATTGAAACCTATCGGATTCACCTGCTTATCCCTTTCCCGCTGCAGGATGTTCGGCGTTCTGAGAATTGACAAATCAATAGTTTTCAATGGGACAATTCCGGTGCCGGCAAACCGCAGTGTATTTCGCTGTCAATTCACCTGTATTTGTCGAATTGACAACTTTGTGGATAGACGAATAACCCCAAAATTGCACCTACCGTGAAATTCAGCGTTCAGCGCAATTTGGAGACAAATTTGGAGGTTAGTGAATAGCCCCTTTATTCTGTAAATATTCACATAAAACCCTGTTTGTAACATACAGAGCTCTCTCAGAATGTCTCAAATATTTCACTACAGAATGCTAGTTACGTGGGCGCGTGTACCTGATGGCAATGGAAAAATAAATCGTAAAAATGAACTACGTGTGTGTTTGTGTGTAGAAAAACAAGCAGATAATCTATCCTTAACCCCTTCACTACCAAATGATTTTCCAAAAAAACATTGTGAGAAACTAGTGTTTTTTCTAAAATCATTTTTAATTAATTATACAGTAATAAATAGCTATTACTGTAAATAACCTATTTGGCCAGTAGATGGCGCCATATACTGCCAGATTGAGTTACAGAGGTCTGAGCAGCAGGTCTATGTTTTTTTTTTTTTTTACTTAATTAAAATTTATTAAAACAATTTTAACCCCTTCACTACCAAGTGATTTTCCAAAAAAACATTGTCAGTAACCAGTGTTTTTTTGCAAAATCACTTTTAATTAATTATAAAGTAAAAATATTTGAGCTTATACCTATTGCATTTCTTACTGTAAATAACCTATTTTTGGCCAGTAGATGGCGCCATCTGCTGCCAAATTGAGTTAGAGGTATGAGCGGCTGGTCTATTTACTTCTTTTTTTTCCTGCATCGGCTGCTGAAAGCCCGATATCTCAGAGCTTTGAGCTGCTGATTTTACAGTTTTAGCTCTTTGGACATTATGCCCACAGGGTTAAAACTTTGGGGCGCACCTTCTACAGCCCAACGGCAAACAAAATTATTTTGCAGCAAACAAATTTCATTTTCTTTTGTGCTGTGGTGGATCAGCATATAGAGATATCTCGATATCGGGGCACCAGATGGTGCCTTTGAAGCTTCAGATATCTCGATATCGGCAGTGAAGGGGTTAAATTTCTTAAATGCATGTTGGCTAAGGAAAAATAACTACTGAGAGAAAACCCTGTAAATATTAAGAAACAAGTGTTAACAAGAACAATTATATGATTTTTTTTTGTGGGTCTGGTGTTGCTATAACTCCTGGTGCAAGGAGGATTTTATTTATTTATTATAATATATTGTATATATATTCGTGATCTATTAATAGAGTTTTCTTACAGTAAGATGATGAAGATCTCAGTAGAACACAATCCCTCTGCGCTTTTAAATAAAATAGTGCCCCTCTGTTATTTCGGGAGGTATTTTACGCGGGGTTAATCCTCTCCTAATTAGGCAGCCAGGGACATGCTGTGCAGAATTATTTTAATGCCTCATCACAAATGTTGTGTCATCAAACCCAGCAGAATTCCAGTGAGCGATTATACCATGTATCAATACCATTATTTTCTTTTACAATCCTTCAACCGGGCCGTAACTATTCTCTGGTACTTGTCGGACTCTTGGGACTTCGTTTTATCACTTTAACACGAGAAAAGAAAGGAAACGGTTCTGGTTTATAACATGTTTTGCTGTTTAATTGTTGCTTTTACGACATAATGAATTGATATTAAAAAATACATTGCGATTGTAAATATTTCAAAAAAACAAATAATTCCATCTTTTCCTCATTCATCACCCTCAGCAATCTTTATCTCGTTATATATACATGTTTCGGGATTTCGGATTCCCAAGAAGTTTGAGATGTTATTGTCTGTGATGGGTTACTCTCCCGATACACAGAAAGCCTGCTTAACCCCTTCACTACCAAGTGATTTTCTAAATAACCATTGTCAGAAACCAGTGGTTTTTTTTGTAAAAATCATTTTTAATTAATTATAAATTAAGAAATATTGAACTTATACCCATTGTATTTCTTACTGTAAATAACCTGTTTTTGGCCAGTAGATGGCACCATCTACTGCCAAATAGAGTTAGAGCTTTGAGCGGGTGGTCTATTTTATTCTATTTCTCCCCGCATCGGCTGTTGAAAGCCCGATATTTCAGAGCTTTGAGCAGCTGATTTTACAATTTCAGCTCTTTGGGCATTATGCCCACAGGGCTAAAACTTTGGGGGCACCTTCTGCAGCCTAAAAGCAAATGACATAGTATCATAGTGAATATATTTCTTGTAAATCGCTGTATATACGGTCAAAAGAAGTACATTGAGAGAGTTTTCAAGATTCAAGGGAAGAACCACAATGTCGTAGCTGCAGGGGGTAACCCTAATATCTCATATATTACAATTGACAATCGTGGTTACAACTATCAGTAACATGTATAAAATATAACTTTTAATGATCTGCATATAAAACCAGCCCTGAGGAGGTGGCTTTTTAAGAATGGTTTTATATGCAGATCATTAAGGCTAGGGTCAGACGAAAGCATTTTTCCCCGCGAACGTGAAAAAGTGCGTCCGAACGCATTGACGTATTTTTTCACGGAATGCGCAAAAACGGTCAGACGACGCGCATTTTCGGGCGTGATTTTGTACGGATCGTCAATAAAACTCTTTTTGCGTCTGGACGTTATGTAGGCTGGACATTAGCAGTGTCTGACATCTCCTAATCACGCACACACGCCGCTATGCCGCAGCTGCGCACTTAGTACGTCAGTACTAGCGGTTCAGCGTTCTCAGAAAAATGCGTTCAAATTCCACTTGCATTGCACGCCGGACTTTTGTGCGGCCGTACATCGTATATTGGCCGTCATTGCCCGTCATCTGCTGCTAGTGCGGCCGTAATTATGTGCGCCAGAACGCACGTTAAAAGTGCGCTGGTCTGACCCCAGCCTAAAAGTTATATTTTATACATGTTACTGATATTTGAATATATTTCCTACATATTTATTTTCTGTTAATCTATATATTTGTGTTTTGTTTTTAATATCTTGCATTTTATTACTTTGTATTTCTGTAACGACTGTAACAATTCAATGTTGTTGAACCCAGGACATACTTGAAAACAAGAGAAATCTCATTGTATCCTTCCTGGTAAAATCCTTTTTAAATAAATAAATAAATTTGCAGCAAACGGATTTTGTTTGCCTTTGGGCTGCAGATCAGCATACTGAAATACACTATATTGCCAAATGTATTCGCTCACCCATCCAAATAATCAGAATCAGGTGTTCCAATCACTTCAATGGCCACAGGTGTATAAAATCAAGCACCTAGGCATGCAGACTGTTTTTACAAACATTTGTGAAAGAATGGGTCGCTCTCAGGAGCTCAGTGAATTCCAGCGTGGAACTGTGATAGGATGCCACCTGTGCAACAAATCCAGTCGTGAGATTTCCTCGCTCCTAAATATTCCACAGTCAACTGTCAGCTGTATTATGAGAACGTGGAATTGTTTGGGAATGACAGCAACTCAGCCACGAAGTGGTAGGCCACGTAAACTGACGGAGCGGGGTCAGCGGATGCTGAGGCACATAGTGTGAAGAGGTCGCCAACTGTCTGCAGAGTCAATTGCTACAGACCTCCAAACTTCATGCGGCCTTCAGATTAGCTCAAGAACAATGTGCAGATAGCTTCATGGAATGGGTTTCCATGGCCGAGCAGCTGCATCCAAGCCATACATCACCAAGTGCAATGCAAAGCGTTGGATGCAGTGGTGTAAAGCACGCCGCCACTGGACTCTAGAGCAGTGGAGACGCGTTCTCTGGAGTGAGGAATTGTGCTTCTCACACTGGCAATCTGATGGACGAGTCTGGGTTTGGCGGTTGCCAGGAGAACGGTACTTGTCTGACTGCATTGTGCCGAGTGTAAGGTTTGGTGGAGGGGGGATTATGGTGTGGGGTTGTTTTTCAGGAGCTAGGCTTGGCCCCTTAGTTCCAGTGAAAGGAACTCTGAATGCTTCAGCATACCAAGACATTTTGGACAATTCCATGCTCCCAACTTTGTGGGAACAGTTTGGAGCTGGCCCCTTCCTCATCCAACATGACTGTGCACCAGTGCACAAAGCAAGGTCCATAAAGACATGGATGACAGTCTGGTGTGGATGAACTTGACTGGCCTGCACAGAGACCTGACCTCAACCCAATAGAACACCTTTGGGATGAATTAGAGCGGAGACTGAGAGCCAGGCCTTCTCGTCTAACATCAGTGTGTGACCTCACAAATTCGCTTCTGGAAGAATGGTCAGAAATTTCCATAAACACACTCCTAAACCTTGTGGACAGCCTTCCCAGAAGAGTTGAAGCTGTTATAACTGCAAAGGGCGGACCAACGTCATATTGAACCCTATGGATTAGGAATGGGATGTCACTTAAATTCATCTGTGAGTCAAGGCAGTCTAGTGATCACCAGTCAGTATGGTTTAATATAAGAACAGGGATGGAGCCGCACCACACAAAAACAAAAGTTTTAGACTTTAAAAAAACAGATTTTTCTAAAATGAGACTTTGTGTGAAGGAGTCATTATCATACTGGAGGAGTCTAAAGGGAGTCCAGGAGAAATGGGATTATTTAAAGGAAGCATTATTGAAGGCCACAGGCAATTGCATTCGACTTGTTAGCAAAAACAAAAAAGGGAAGAAACCACTGTGGTACTCTGCAGAAGTGGCCAAAATAGTGAAGAACAAAAAGACAGCATTCAATAATTATAAAACAACTCAGAGTGAAGAAGATAGGCAAACCTATAAGATTAGGCAGAAAGAGGCAAAGCAATTTATAAGAGCTTCCAAAGCACACGCAGAAGAGAAAATAGCTCAGTCAGTAAAAAAGGGGGACAAAACATTTTTTAGATACATAAACGAGAAAAGAAAAGTAAAACAAGGATTAGTTAGATTAAAAACAAAGGAAGGAAGGTATGCAGAAGAGGATAAAAGTCTCGCTGACTGCCTCAATGAATATTTTTGTTCAGTCTTTGCAGAAGAAAAGGAAGGAAAGGGACCTCAGTTAGGAGGAAACACTAACGAGACAATTACATATCAGTTTACAGAAGAGGAGGTTCTACAGCAGCTGTCTAAAGTAAAGACAAATAAGTCAATGGGGCCTGATGGGATCCATCCTAAATTATTAAAAGAGCTCAGTGATGTAATAGCAAAACCGTTAACAGATTTATTTAACCAATCCTTGCTAACAGGAGTTGTCCCTGAAGACTGTAAATTAGCAAATGTTGTGCCCATTCACAAGAAGGGTAGTAGGGAGGAATCTGGGAACTATAGGCCAGTTAGTCTTACGTCAGTAGTGGGGAAATTAATGGAAACCATGTTAAAGGAAAGGATTGTTGAACATCTAAAAACACATAGATTACAGGATCAGAAACAACATGGGTTTACCTCAGGGAGATCATGCCAAACTAATCTTATTGATTTTTTTGATTGGGTAACAAAAATAATAGATACAGGTGGTGCAGTAGACATTGCTTATTTAGATTTCAGTAAGGCTTTTGATACTGTTCCGCATAGAAGGCTTATCAATAAATTGCAATCTTTGAGCTTGGATTCCAATATTGTTGAATGGATTAGGCAGTGGCTGAGTGACAGGCAACAGAGGGTTGTGGTAAATGGAGTTTATTCGGCGCAAGGTCTTGTTACCAGTGGGGTACCTCAGGGGTCAGTACTTGGACCCATTCTCTTTAATATTTTTATTAGTGATATTGCAGAAGGTATTAATGGAAAAGTATGTCTTTTTGCTGATGACACAAAGATTTGCAACAGGGTTGACGTTCCTGGAGGGATCAGCCAAATGACAAATGATTTAGGTAAACAAAAAAATGGTCGGAGTTGTGGCAATTGAGTTTTAACGTGGATAAGTGCAAGATAATGCACCTGGGACGTAAAAACCCAAGGGCTGAATATAGAATATTTGATACAGTCCTAACCTCAACATCTGAGGAAAGGGATTTAGGGGTTATTATTTCAGAGGATCTAAAGGTAAGTAGTCAATGTAATAGAGCAGCAGGAAATGCTAGCAGAATGCTTGGTTGTGTAGGGAGAGATATTAGCAGTAGGAAAAGGGAATTGCTCATGCCACTGTACAGAGCACTGGTGAGACCTCACTTGGAGTACTGTGTGCAGTACTGGAGACCGTATCTCCAGAAGGATATAGACATCTTAGAGAGAGTTCAGAGAAGGGCTACTAAAATGGTGTACGGCTTGAAGGAGAAAAGTTACCAGGAAAGGCTTAATGATCTTAACATGTACAGCTTGGAAAAAAGACGAGACAGAGGAGATATGATAGAAACATTTAAATACGTAAAGGGAATCCACAAGGTAGAGGAAGGGAGTATATTTAAAAGGAAACAAAGTAGCAAAACAAGAGGACATAGTCTTAGATTAGAGGGGCAAAGGTTTAAAAGTAACATCAGAAAGCATTATTTTACTGAGAGGGTGGTGGATACATGGAACAGTCTTCCAGTTGAAGTGGTAGAGGCCAAAACAGTAATTGAATTTAAGCAGGCATGGGATAGGCATAAGGCTATCCTAAACAAAAGATAAATCCAGGTAAAGTATCCATGTAATTGGGCAGACTAGATGGGCCGAAAGGTTCTTATCTGCCGACATTTTTCTATGTTTCTAAGGCAGGTGAGCGAATACTTTTGGCATTATAGTGTATCTCGATATCAGGGCACAGATGGTGCCTTTTGAAGCCCGAGATATCTCAATATCGGTAGTGAAGGGGTTAATGTCTCCAAACGTTTCTGTTATTACTTCATGTGTGTCATTGACATGATGTCGATTATGCATCATGCTCACTTCAGAAAAATGTGGTTTGGTTTGGTTTGGTGTTAAATTGCACCAAAAAAGGAGAGTGCAATGTTTAATTTAATGGTAACAAAATGACTTCGAATTGATCTGAAAATTTTCAGATCGATTCGATAAAATGTTATCATTTTTCAGTCTATTCAGATTTTCGGTGATTTGGAATTTCAGGTGCATCCGAAATGCCTATATTTCATCTGAAATTCAATTTGGACGAAAAAGAATGCACAAGTCTTATAGTCAGTATTTTTTCCATCTAGCATGACACTCTTGTTCATGAATTTTCACCTGTGACAATCACCAGATAAGTCTTCCCTGATTACCCTTTCACGGCTACAGAAATTGCCATTCAATCGAATTTGCCATCAGATAGGTAACAGTATGACTGTAGACTGGATACCATCACCCTTTCATAACAGCACTGCTTCCATTTTTCTTGCAATAGGCAAAAATTACATGGAGAAAAATAAGATATTTTATTTTCTATTTACAACAGAGGGAGCAGATATTGTGAAATACTTTTTGGCAGTAACGCCGTGTATTGTTAAAGCAAAAACTAAATGAGAAACATATTTTCAGATTTTTCATTTGACATTGGTGGAGACAAAAGTGAATTGAATGTGAATATCATGAATTTTCAAATGTTTTCTTTTATTGTCTTAAATGTCAAATTCACACAAAAATGATTCCTTGCGAGATATCCGGGGGCGCTTGGAACGAACCTAGCTCAAGTCATACATATTCCCTCTGCTACAAAAACATCTAGTCGCAAAACCAATGTGGACGTTGCCAAGAGCGCGATGCTGCGAAATCCAGTCATCTGGGTCTTTATTCTCTAAACACGGCAGGCTGATGATCTGACAAGAATATTTCTAAAACGAAAATATTTTGAAAAAATATTGTATTTGATTACAATTCCTCTTTTACTGCTTGGAGTGCAGGGATTGCATCATAATTATTGTTTCATGTTCTTTTTTTTCCTTTCTGAAAGATACAATTGTTATTCCAGAAGATATTACTGTTTCTGTGTAAAAATTAACAGGGTTATCCAAAGAGATCCGAATTGCTGGAGAAAGGTAACCGAACACTGAAAATCAGCATTCGGTTACCTTTCTTGGCCATTCGGCTATCCAGAGAGCAGGCAATTCGCCAAATCTTGGCGAATTGCCTGCACATACGGTGCCTGTTCGGTGCCTGTTCGAGGGCAGTGAAATCCCCATGAAAAAGCACCGCTTCGGCTATTCAGAGAACACAAACCAGCAGTGAAAGGTTCCCGAAATGCCCTGCCATTCGGTGGTTTAATTCGGCAAGTTTATTCAGGAGAATCCCATAGGCTTCAATGTTAAAAATATTCCCGTTTTAATTCAATATCTAATAAACTGTTCATTATAAAATTCTGCAGTAAAGAGTCTCTTTATTTATAGATTTTTAGGATATTTTAAGCATTTTTCGGGATTTTTTTAAAAAAAAAAACTTTCCGATTTTTTTTTTTTTTTACTTATTTTTTCTGTAACAGCCCTCTTTATTATCATTCCCTGGACCTCATATGTAAATTTCAGACATTTTCGCTCAGTAGTTTCTTTCCAAACAGCTTTTCACTTTTCAAACATTCAAGCAAATGTTTTTTTTAGTTTATTCACTCCATTCGTCTGCGGTGTTGGCTTTTTCCGGCGGCTGCTCTGCGTGTGATCGGCTTCTGCTCGTGTTTTTCCGGCGTTTTCGGCGGGTTAATCCAGATGTTTTTGCGGGTTTTCGGTGTGCCTTCGCCGGGTTTTGCGGTGAGTTGTAAATGGGTTTGCGGTGACTTCTCCCTGTAATTAGGGGACCCTGTGGTGCTTGCTGAATACACCGCAGGGTCGCCGAAATGGGATCGCCAAATCGAATTGAAGAGAACGAAAAGTCACCGAACATGCGGGGACTTTTCGATTCTCTATGAATAACCCTGTGTGTATTGAATTTCATATTTCTCCCTTTCCCATATTGGGGTTAATCTTACTACATGCATGATATACATTGTGTGCAAATTTTAGAAGACACAAGAGACGTGTCCTACACGTCCTCTGCAGTGAAAAGGTTAAATTGCAAAGTTCAACCCGAACTGAAGCTGGGATCACACAGAGAAAAAATACACATCATTTACATATACATATTCAATCAGGAGAAATACTTATTGACGCTGAGACAATGCAAACTTAGTACTGCCAAGGACCGATTGTGATTGAAAACAACTAGCTAGCCCTATTTGATGTAAGGGATTTGCCGAACGCTGGCGATCAACTCCACAGAACGCAGCCACCGACCGCTGACGAATGCAGCTGCAAACCGCCTAACGCAGCCGACGATCCGTCATCCAGACCGCTGCACGCAGTCACAAACCGCTGAATGCACCTGACGGTCCGCCAAATGCCGTCGAACTGGCCACCAAACACTGTCAATTAGCTGCAAAACGTCACTGAACGCCAGCCAGAAAAAGCTGATCAGCTGCCGAACTGAGGGTAAAGAAAAAAAAAAGAAACAGCAATTTTAAAAAAGGCGTTTAAAACGAAAAAAAAATGCATGAAAATAATAAAGAAGGTCCTATAAATAATAATAAAAAGGTCTGTTACTGAATAAAAAACAATGGCGTTTAAAAAAAAAAGGAATAAAAAATTTTGCCTAAAAAATACAGAAAGATGCCTAAAAAATTCTAATAAATAAATAAAAATACTTTTTGCTGCAAATGAAAAGAATAAACAGTTGAATAAAAAAATAATAAAAGCAGTATTTTTTTCCATTGAAATCAAACCTATGGGATTTGCCTGTTTAAAACAGAAGCAGCGAAAATCACGCCATTTCACTGACATTTTGGTGCAGTTTGGTGCTCTCTGAATATATTAACCATTATTTCTCTGCCGTAGAAGGTTTCTGAATTGCAGAGATCTGCACTCTATTTCGCTGTCAATGCGCCAATTTTAACTGAATTGCCAACTTTTACCATTCGGTGCAATTCGGGGCAATTCGGGGGCAAGTTCGGCTGGAATTGAATAACCCCTTAAATTGCTACCAAGTGGGAAAAGAAGTGATCTCCAGCAGAATCTCGTACTTATACAAAGAGGAAATCATGTGAGGTTCGCAGAAGCAGAAATTTGTTACATGTAGTGTCAAAAGTGGAATAAAAGGTCAGAAGCAGAAGATAACCAGCAAGAACGTGACGTGAACCTGGTGTAATAAAAAAAGTGTATCAAGCTGTGCGTGAATGAAGGCTAGGGACAGATGAGCGCATTTTCTGCGGCCACCGTCAAAATGTACGTCCATGCGTGCGCACGCATTTTTTCACGGAATACGCTTAAGTGGTCAGACGACCACAGTCGCACAGTCGCAGGTACTCACCAACGCAATTCTAGGGAAATCCGGCTGTTTGAACGTTATGTTGGCCGCACACTAGCAGCGTCTGACGTCTCCTAATCACGCACACACGCTGCCATGCGGCCGCAGCGCACTCTGTACGTCTGTAGCAGCGGTTTCACGTTCTGAGAAAAATGCGTTCATTTGCCGGTTGCGTGGTGTCGGCGCACTTTTGTACGCACGTACTGCGTATATTGGCCGTCATTGGCCGTTATGTGCTGCTACTGCCGCCGTGATTTAGTGCGCCTGCACGCGCGTTCCGACTGCCCCACTCTGACCCTAGCCTAAATCACGCTATATTGATGGTTAAAGAAACCTTGTCTTAGACTTTAACAGAATAACCTGATACTGGAGATATTTTTTTCACTGAGAAGTTTACCACGAAGAACTAGTCGGAATGTGAACAGTAAAACGACTTGCTTTGGAGGCCCAAGCAAGCAGTGCAGCTCATAACCAGCATAATGTTCCTTGGGGAAGCTGCAGCTTCATAAGAATGCATGGAATTTCAAGACAAAGAAGAGGGGGAAGAGTGTGTGACTTAGCTCTACTGAGGCCTGGCTCCTGCAGGATTCTTCATGATGTCATAATCCTTCAGCTCTGCTAAGCTTTCCCATAAAATGCTTCCAAAACAGAGCTGTAAAGAAGATGGGCTACATTACAGTCTATGTGCTAACGTTAACGCTCACCTGCGCGGTGTCTACCGCATATTACAATCCAAACGCAGACGGGTTAAGTAACCCGTCTGCGTTTGGTACCTTGCGTTCTCAACGCGAGGTTACTGTACTTTCCGCTCCCTATGCTTAACATGGGGAGCGCAAAGTGTTAATCAGCGTTAGGATTACAAAGTCCCAGCGCTGATTAACGTCTGGCTCTGGTTAGCAGAAAGTAGCGCCCTCTACAAATGCAGGCAGCATTTTTTGCACCTACATTGCAATTAAAACGGGGACGGTAGGGGGAAAACTGCTGGCACAGGTTTTTCTTCCTATCGCCCCCGTTTTTTTTTGTTTTTTTTTGAGAAAGGATTTCACCAGGAAGGATACATTGAGATTTCTCTCATTTTCAAGTATGTCCTGGGTGGCGAGTATGTACCGTTAGGTGTCTTGCCCAAGGACACTTACTGGAGAGGTGCTCGTCGGGATCAAACCCATGTCTCCACGGGCTCTCTCCCTGCAGTTTTAATGCGGGGATTGGAATGTAGCCCAATGTCTTACGTGGTATGTTACTTAAAACAAGCAAGTGCATCCGCATGAAATAATATTCTTTAAAAATCAATACGTAAAAATGATAAAAGGTAATATTAAAACACCACTTTATCTATATTAGGGTCATTTATTTATAAAGGATTTTACCAGGAAGGATACATTGAGATTTCTCTTGTTTTCAAGTATGTCCTACAGAGACACTCCTAACATATTTTATTCTGTCCCATGTTTCATCGTACACATTTCGTACACAAAAGTCGCCGACATTTCGGTGCTCTCTCACTCCCCTGCACTTCGGGGAATCAAAGTTCCCCACCCTGCGGTGAATTCAGCATTCACCGCAGGGTCCCCGGAGTGCAGGGAAAACCCGCCGTAAACCCGACGAAAACCCACCGAACATCTGCCGAGAACCCACCGGTACCGCCGCAAAAAACATGCTGAATACACCAGAAAAAGCCGACTAACCGACGATCACAGCGCAGAGTAGACCAGCTGCCGGAAAAAGCTGAGAAGCTGACTAATGGGGTAAAAAAAACCTAAACAATACGATTGAAAGTGTCATAATTGAAACGCTGTTTGCAAAAAAAAATAATAGAAAATGCCTGGAATTTACATTTAATGTAAATGTCCTATGAGTGATAATAAAAAGGTCTGTTACAGAAACAAATTCAGAAAAATACCTAAAAGATCCTAAAAACACAATAAATAAAGAGACTTTTTTTACTGCAGATTAAAATGATAAATGGTTTATGAGATATTGAGTAAAAACGGGAATATTTTTAACACTGAAGCCTATGGGGTTCGCCTGAATAAACCTGCCGAATGAAACCACCGAACAGCAGGGCACTTCAGCAAGTTTTCCCTGCTGTTTGGTGTTCTCTGAATAGACAAAGCATTGCTTCTCTATGGGGATTTTCACTGCCATCGAACAGGTGCCATACTTGCTGGCAGTTTGCCAAAATTTGACGAACTGCCTGCTCTCTGAATAGCCGAACGGCCCCGAAATGTCACTGTACAGGGAAATTCCCTGTTTGGTGACATTTCAGGACCAGATCAGCTCTCTCTGAATAACCCCTAGAGCCTTACAGGGTTATTCAAAGAGATTCAAATTGTGGCCGAAAGGTAACCGAACAGTGAAATTCAGCGTACGGTTACCTTACCTGGCCATTCAGCTAGTCAGAGAGCAGGCAGTTCACCAAAAGTTGGCAAATTGCCTGCACATATACAGTGCCTGTTCGAGGGCAGTGACATCCCCATAGAGAAGCAATGCTTCATCTATTCAGAGAACAAAAACCAGCAGTAAAAGGTTCCTGAAATGCCCTGCCATTCGGTTGCTTCATTCGACAGGTTTATTCAGGCGAATCCCATAGGCTTCAATGTTAAAAATATTCCCGTTTTAATCCAGTATCTAATAAACCATTTATTGTTTTATTCTGCAGTAAAAAGTCTCTTTATTTTTAGTTTTTTTAGGATCTTTTAGCGAAATTTTTTTTCCCGTTTTTTTAAAATCGTTTTTTGTTTTTTCTGTAACAGAAAATTATCATTCATTGGGTCTTATATGTAAATTTCAGACATTTTCGTTCTGTAGTTTCTTTGCAAACAGCGTTTCACTTTTCAAACATTCAAGCGTTTTTTTTTTTTTGCTCACTCCATTCGTCTGCGGTGTCCGGTTTTTCCGACGGCTGCTCTGCGCTGTGATCGGCGGCTGCTCGGATTTCGTCGGGGTTAATCCAGATGTTTTTGCGGGTTTCGGTGTGCGTTCGCCCGGTTTTGCGGTGAGTGTTCGTCGGGTTCGTGGCGGCTTTTCCCTGCACTACGACGGCCCTGTGGTGCTTGCTGAATATACCACAGGGTCGCCGAAATGGGATCGCCAAATCTCACCGAATTGAAGAGAACGAAAAGTCACCGAACGTGCGGTGACTTTGATTCTCTTTGAATAACCCTGTTAGAATGGCAAAGGTAAAAAATTCCAAACATTCACACATGGCTACAACAAGGGTCCTCTCTCCTACTGTTCTGTTTAACTTGTATGTATATTTGTTATTGTGTCTCACCCATTGTACAGCGCTACAGAACTTGTTAGCGCTTTATAAATACTTGTAACTGTAACACTACCCTTCTATCACCCCATTTTCCTTCCTCTATCTTGTGCCACTGCAGACGTTTGTCATTCTTTCTCCTTATTTTTATTCCCTTCCCCATGCTACAAAACAATATATTTGCAACTAATACCACTTTTAAAAAGATCTATCGTTGGAGAACAGACTGCACCTAAAAGGATTTGCACTTTACTTGTTCACAGTTTGTCCTGACCTGTGTTACAAAACAAACAGCAAATTCTCTCGATGGAATTAAACACAATTCAGGCCAGCTCTTTTCATCTGTTGAAGTCCATGCCAGCTCTATTCTGATTGTATGTTTATTATATATCATTTACAATGGCTTTTCTCTTTCGTGAATGTCATAAATATCTCACTTATTATGACCAATGGTCAACTTCTATACCAAAAACTTAGAGTAAAAGGACATTCATTAATATATACAGTTGCAAGACAAAGTATGTGAACCCTTTGGGATTACGTGGAGTTTTGCATGAATTGGTGATAAAATGTGCTCTGATCTTCATCTAAGTCACAACAATTTGAAAAACACAGTCTGCTTAAAATAATACAACACAAACATTATATGTTTTCATGTTTTTATTGAACAGAACATGTAAACACTCACAGTGCAGGGTGGAAAAAGTATGTGAACCTTTGGACTTAATAACTGGTTGACCCTCCTTTGGCAGCAATAACCTCAACCAAACGTTTTCTGCAGTTGCAGATCAGACCTGCACAACGATCTGGAGTAATTTTGGACCACTCCTCTTCACAAAACTGTTTCAGTGTAGCAATATTCTTGGGATGTCTGGTGTGAATAGCTCTCTTAAGGTCATGCCACAGCATTTCAATCGGGTTAAGGTCAGGACTCTGACTGGGCCACTCCAGAAGGCGTATTTTGTTTTGTTGAAGCCATTCTTTTGTTGAATTACTTGTATGCTTTGGGTCATTGTCCTGTTGCATCACCCATCCTCTGCGGAGCTTCAGTTGGCGGACAGATGGTCTTACGTTTTCCTGCAAAATGTCTTGATAAACTGGAATTAATTTTTCCATCAATGACAACAATCCGTCCAGGCCCTGAGGCAGCAAAGCAGCCCCAAACCATGATGCTCCCTCTGCCATGTTTACAGTGGGGATGAGGTTTTGATGTTGGTGTGCTGTGCCTTTTTTTCTCCACACATAGTGTTGTGTGTTTTTTCCAAACAACTCAATTTTGGTTTCATCTGTCCACAGAATATTTTGCCAGTAGTGCTGTGGAACATCCAGGTGCTCTTTTGCAAACTTCAAACGTGCTGCAATATTCTTTTTGGACAGCAATGGCTTCCTCCGTGGTGTCCTCCCATGTACTCCATTCTTGTTTAATGTTTTCCTTATTGTAAATGTGTCAACAAAAATGTTAGCATGTGCCAGAGATTTCTGTAAGTCTTTAGCTGACACTCTAGGATTCTTCTTTACCTCATTAAGCATTCTGCGCTGTTCTCTTGCAGTCATCTTTACAGGATGACCACGCCTAGGGAGAGTAGCAACAGTGCTGAACTTTCTCTATTTGTAGACAGTCTGTCTTACCGTGGACACATGAACATCAAGGCTTTTGGAGATACTTTTGTAACCCTTTCTAACTTCATGCAAGTCAACAATTCTTGATCGTAGGTCTTCTGAGAGCTCTTTTCTGCGAGGCATGGTTCACATCAGGCAGTGCTTCTTGAAACCAGTAAACCCAAAACTGGTGTGTGTTTTTAAAGGGCAGGACAGCTTTCAGCAACACATCCAATAATATCACACTGATTGGACTCAAGGTTGGCTCACTCCTGGCTCCAATTAGCTCTTGGAGAAGTCATTAGGCTAGGGGTTCACATACGTTTTCCACCCTGCACTGTGAATGTTTACATGTTATGTTCAATAAACACATGAAAACATATAATGTTTGTGTTGTATTGTTTTAAGCAGACTGTGTTTTTCAAATTGTTGTGACTTAGATTAAGATCAGAGCACATTTTATGACCAATTCATGCAAAACTCCACGTAATCCCAAAGGGTTCACATACTTTGTCTAGCAACTGTATGCAGAATAATACATACAGAGTTATTCAGAGAAAGGTGAAACTCTGGAGAACATTTGGAGAAGTGAAAATTCTAGGCCAAAATAGCCAAACCAGAAAAATTCTCCTATTTATCTCACTTTCCAAATCGGCTATTTTGACCTAGAATTTTCACTTCTCCAAAAGTTCTCCAGAGTTTCACCTTTCTCTGAATAACCCTGATAGTAGAAACATAATGGTACTGTCATGCTCCCATGATTTAGGATTTATTGTATATTTTTCTGTTTTGTGTTGAATCTGCCTTTGCTGATTACATGCTATTGATTTCATAGCTATTTTGTCCCTGCTGGGTTTACTTAGCTTGCTGTATCCAGCCAGTTTCCACCCCTTTGCTCAGTGTCTTGTTCTAAGGGACTTCCTGGTCACATAGTAGCCATTCTGTGCTCAATGCTGGACAAAACTAATGTATTTTTACCTGCATTGCGGTACACTATTACAAGATTGTCAGTCTGATCATTAAACTCTTCAACTGGATTCATCTTTCTACGTGTCAGTTTTGCTGAGTTGAAGCTATCTGCTGAACTTCATTGTGTGAGTACTGGTCAAATACAGACTTAGGCTAGGGTCAGAGTGGGGCAGTCGGAACGC
This sequence comes from Leptobrachium leishanense, assembly GCA_009667805.1. NCBI lineage: Eukaryota > Metazoa > Chordata > Amphibia > Anura > Megophryidae > Leptobrachium > Leptobrachium leishanense. Next base: position 23,599,747 of record CM019071.1, on the reverse strand, counting down.
GCGTGCAGGCGCACTAAATCACGGCGGCAGTAGCAGCACATAACGGCCAATGACGGCCAATATACGCAGTACGTGCGTACAAAAGTGCGCCGACACCACGCAACGGCAAATGAACGCATTTTTCTCAGAACGTGAAACCGCTGCTACAGACGTACAGAGTGCGCTGCGGCCGCATGGCAGCGTGTGTGCGTGATTAGGAGACGTCAGACGCTGCTAGTGTGCGGCCTACATAACGTTCAAACAGCCGGATTTCCCTAGAATTGCGTTGGTGAGTACCTGCGACTGTGCGACTGTGGTCGTCTGACCACTTAAGCGTATTCCGTGAAAAAATGCGTGCGCACGCATCGACGTACATTTTGACGGTGGCCGCAGAAAATGCGCTCATCTGTCCCTAGCCTTAGCTAGTCTAAAGCATCCATGCCTCACAGCTTTGCTTAGGGAAGCAGAATAGGTACAAATCTGCTTTCTACAGAGACATGGTGGTGAGGTTGAACCTGCTGTACCAAGGTTGTAGAGGAGAGACATGCTGGTCTAATCAGGAGTTTAATTTGATTCTCCACAGTTGTAGATCAGAGACATTATACTAAAGGTTCTATTCACTGAGAAGTGAAACTCAGGAGAATTGGCAGGAGAAGTGAACAATCTAGACCAAATGAGTTTCACCTTTATTGAATAGAGCCTTTAGGCTAGGGTCAAACGAACGCATTATTCGCAGCGACAGACAAAAAGTGCGTCCGAACGCATTGATGTATTTTTTCACGGAATGCGCGATAACGGTCAGACGACGCGCATTTTCGTGCGTGATTTTTTATGGATCGTCAATAAAACACTTTTTGCGTCTGGACGTTATGTAGGCTGGACATTAGCAGTGTCTGACGTCTCCTAATCACGCACACACGCCGCTATGCGGGCGCAGCGCACTCTGTACGTCAGTACTAGCGGTTCTGCGTCCTCGAAAAAATGCGTTCATTTTCCACTTGCGTTGCGCGGCCAGACTTTTGTGCGGCCGTACTTCGTATATTGGCCGTCATTGCCCGTCATTTGATGCTAACGCAGCCGTAATTAAGTGCGCCTAAACGCACGTTAAAAATGTGTTAGTCTGACCCCAGCCTGAGTCTTCAAAGCCTACATTGTGCGGTTGGCAAATATGTATCATTAGGTCTGTTGCCCAAGGGAACTTGCAGGAGAGGTGACGCGAACGGGATTCGAAACTGCGTCACTTTCAAAGAGCTGTGATGTTACTGTTTCTTTCATCAGCCGATATCACGAGAAAAATCGTCAATTCAAAAGGAGTAGTAAAAATCCTAAAGCAGGGATCCGAAACTCTGGTCCTCCAGAAGTGCAGCTCCCATGATGCTCTAGTCATTTTTTTGCATTCAAAGAATTCTGGGAATTGCAGACCATCAACATCTAGGAGGCCGGAGTTTGAAATACTTGATCTACATAATAACCGACTCAAAGAAGAGAAATTGGAGGCAGCTGACTATATGAATGCAAATGAAGACGGCGAGGTTAAAAAAACCGACTCTCGTAACGTAGAGCCTGTATTAAAAGGTTAACCTGTTGCCAACCCCTCCATTAAATGAACAATTTGTGATATTTTGTGTTTATAATGGACTCAAACCTCAAACAAGCTTTCATACATTTTCAGTCTGTTTCCCGTCAAACCTTTTAAAGGATATTCTAATGTCATGTAACTGTCCCTGAATTAATTCAGTGTGTAATAAACAAGCATTCACCTAATTTACATCCATTCCCTTCTATGTCCCTTTAGTACATTGCAACGATTGTGGTTTAATTGTCCAATAATACTGCGCAAACTCCACCTTGCATTGCTGTTCTAAGCTCGCGTGCACTGGGCTCTGTTTTCCTATTGTTCGTCAGACTAGCTTTTCTATAATCCATGTGGTTTTTTTTCTCCCTCAATTTGCAGCGCTGCACAATACAGTGTCACTATATATGTCATTATATTTTAACCGATAAGATAGCTCTTCAGATCTGATTTAGGTCCATGTTGATGGTTGTTGCCCTTTGTTTGTAAACGTTTCCATGTCTCTCTGCTTTGTATTTGAGTTGGCAGTGCCCGTGGAAAGTACAGTGGGTGACATCACCAAAGAATCAGATGGGGAATGTGAAATGTACGCAATGCCAAGCATTCTATTGGTTTATAATCTGATTTTGCAAGTTTTAAATAGCTTTCATCTTTCGAGGTTTACCCTTTGATAGGAAATGATGCTGTGTCACATCGAGCTGATCACACTGTGTCATTTGTGTCACATAATATATATACAGTTGTGTTCAAAATTATTCAACCCCCACTGAAATTGAGTGTTTTGGCCAGTTTGACATTGATTTTGATCATTCAGTCATCTTGCTTACAATTAAATCAAAGAGGCACGTTTAGGTCAGACAAATATAACATAACCTTTATAATGAAATAACCACAAATGTCTTTTCTGTGCTCACATCATTATCAGTTTTATTCAACCCCCAAGTGACATTCAATCTTAGTACTTAGTACAACATCCTTTTACAGTTATAACAGCTTTTAAACGTGAAGCATAGCTTGACACAAGTGTCTTGCAGCGATCTACGGGTATCTTCGCCCATTCGTCATGGGCAAAAGCCTCCAGTTCAGTCACATTCTTAGGCTTGCGCACTGCAACTGCTTTCTTTAAGTCCCACCAGAGGTTCTCAATCGGATTTAAGTCAGATGACTGCGATGGCCACTCCAAAATGTTCCAGCGTTTACTCTGCAACCATGCTCTAGTGGACTTGGAGGTATGCTTGGGATCATTGTCCTGTTGAAAGGTCCAACGTCTCCCAAGCCTCAGGTTTGTGATGGACTGCATCACATTGTCATCCAATTTCTCCTGGTACTGAAGAGAATTCATGGTACCTTGCATACACTGAAGCTTCTCTGTACCTGCAGAAGCAAAACAGCCCCAAAGCATGATTGACCCCCCCCGCCATGCTTCACAGTAGGCAAGGTGTTCTTTTCTTCATAGGCCTTGTTCTTCCTCCTCCAAACATAGCGTTGATCCATGGGCCCAAACAGTTCTAATTTTGTTTAATCAGTCCACAGAACACTATCCCAAAACTTCTGTGGTTTGTCCACATGACTTTTGGCATACTGCAGTCGACTCTTCTTATTCTTTGGAGACAGCAAGGGGGTGCGCCTGGGAGTTCTGGCATGGAGGCCTTCATTACGCAGTGTGCGCCGTATTGTCTGAGCTGAAACTTCAGTACCCACATTTGACAAATCTTTTCTCAGTTCCTCAGCAGTCACACAGGACTTTTCTCCACTCTACGCTTAAGGTAGCGCACAGCAGTCGAAGTTAGCATCTTCTTTCTGCCACGACCAGGTAGCGTTTCAACAGTGCCCTTTGCCTTGAATTTGCGAATGATGCTTCCTATGGTCTCTCTTGGTATGTTTAACATCTTTGCAATCTTCTTATAGCCATTGCCCTTCCTGTGAAGAGTAATCACCTCTTCTCTTGTCTTCCTGGACCATTCTCTTAACTTCACCATGTTTGTAACCACACAGTAAATGTCTAGAAGGAGCTGAGTATCACAGTCATTTTAAAGCTGCCTAATTGGTGCTTATTATGCTTTATTGCTGCTCCGTGACATCCACAGGTGTTTTCAATACCTGATTGAAAACACTTGAAGGAACCTCTGTTCTTCAGAGTGGTAGTCTTTAAGGGGTTGAATAATTGTGTAAATGAAGAATTCACAAAAGAAACATTTACTACTGTATTACAAAACCAATTGATGTCATTTTAGTTGCATATGGTTCTTTAAAAAGTCCTTGTAGGATTTCATTCTGAATACAATTACAAATGTACACTAAATTCCCTAAAACCCTTTACAGCATTGGGGGTTGAATAATTTTGAACACAACTGTATGTCACAGCATGTTAACAAAAATCCCTTAAGATAACAATTAGCTGCCAAGTTTAACCCTCGCCCAGCGTTATCAATCTGCCAGCTTCTGAGACATATTGCAGGCACCGGCCGGTATCTAGCTGATGCCTTAGTACCGGCAAAGGTCAAAGGAGAAACGTTTCCTTTTCGAAAAGTGAAAATGTCAAATTGTTTTTTTTTTCTTCAGCTACAAAAACCGACATGTAAAAACATCAACATTTGTCATTCGTTTGCTCGAGGTGGCAGCGCCGATGACATTTCGACATTTGCGTCGCACAGTTGTTTCTGGAAAACAGCAGTCACATGCTGCAAAATGTGAAGCGAAATAAATGCCTTTACAATAGTTACAACGTGAAAATAAAGAATAACCCTTGTGTAACGAGTGAGGAGGCAAATACCTGTGGGAGTATCAGGAGGAGGAGGCAGGCGTTTGGGTGAGCCTGAGATCACCCAGAGGCGAAGCCACAAGAGCTTTGGTGTTCTGACCTGAGTGTGTGTTTTTGATTTTGATACAATACTGACTATATTGCAATGTATACTGTTCCAATTTTTGTAGAGGTTGATGTTAGCAAGTGACCAGGAACTCCATCTGTATACCAACGCCATGGAAGTGTGCCAGGCATATATTTTCACACTGAGTGTAACACCAAGTGCTTACAGGTGTTGGTTTAACTTTACTTAGGGCAGTGTTTCCCAAACCTGTCCTCAGGACCCTCCACCTCGCCAGGTTTGCAGGATATCTGAAGCACAGCACAGGTGATATGATTTGTTGCTCAGTGTGATGGAACCGTTCCCTTCCATCTGTCCTGACTCTCCAGACACCCCTTCGTTGCGGTCAGCCCGGCTACTGGGAGCACTGTCCTCAGCGCCTCGAGCAGCTTGACCCGCCTGCTTCTGTTCCTCTGGCCTGGAGCCGTTAGGAATCTCCAGAAGGCCGCTCGGTACCTTCCGAGGGTGATAGTGTATAGTGTAGCGTCGCTGAAATAAAGACACCAGGCGCGGCTGTATGCTTTAAAACAGGATTCTCTCTCTCTCAGCTCTGAGAGTTCTCTGACTTTTTAATGAACAAAACGCCACCATTTATGCTGAAGTCCAACAGTCATAATTTGCATAAAATGACGCACCTCGTCCTACCCATACTAATTACATTATGTCAGTTATTTAAAACATTCTTTACATTCTTTAGCCTTCAGCTCACACATTTGTATATCCATTGTTCTAACACATCAGATTAAACACACACTATCAGAGATCCCTTGAATTAAACATGCAGCTAGATAATGGGAAAAGCCCTGGTGCATAAATTACACAGCAGTAAAGCTTGTTTACTGTATACACAAAAACACATTTACCTACAGGAATATAAGTATTTTTAAAACCAAAGCTATGCCATTTTACACTAAACTAAATTAAACTAAAACCAAACGATGTAAAATATATCTAAAATCACACGATATAAATGAACATAAAGTCTCTTGGGGTTTGAAGCATGGAGCGTTACATCAGCTCCATGACATATGTCCCCCCTTCCAGAACAGCAGGGCAAGCTTAGATCCCAAACGGATCGCTTGCCACTGACGAGACTTCTCACCTTGCCCCTCTTCTGTGCCATCTTTAAAGTTCCATGGTTGCGGGCACATAAGCAAAATCAGCGGGGTCTGATGGTCACTGGAAGGCTGTGGGTCCATAGTCCCGGGGCAAGAGGCAGGCCAACCCTCTTGTCCAGTGCGCCAGGCAACAGGCCACCACAGTCCAGGCATAAAATGTTTGTTAGGGGGCACCCTGAAATTACCCCCCATATCTTGCTCTGTCCAGGGCACCTCTGCGGACCCAGGACCCGAATACAGTGAGCAGTCACAGTTCCCAGTCTCTCCTTCTGCTGATGCCCCCCATCTGAACATTTAAAAAGGGCCCAGCCCACGGCAATCCCCAAAATCCCAAAAGGGCGCAATTCTTCCTGGGGCCAGGAACTTGATTGCCTCTCAGAATGGTCACTCACCGGTCTCCTGGGAAGGGGGGAAGTGATCTCCTCTCTTTCTGCACCTTGGTTGGTAGGGGTGGCATTATGAGGGGTCTCCATTTTCCTCGGGGAACAGTCGCACGTGGATGCCAAGACAGCCTCCAGCAACACTGGGTACAAACGCTCTTCGGTGCAAAATATATCAGGGGCAATGACTCGACCCCCTGTTGGGTGCTGGCAGCTTGTGCCAGGGACAACTCATCTTGGAGCTGTTGGCACTGTGCTCGTGTCCCTTCAAGCTCAGCCTGCAGGTGGCTAACAGTGCCCTGGTGCTCCTGCTCCAATACACCTAGTTGGTGTGTCAGACGGCTCACCTCCATCTCGCTTGCCTTAGTTTGAGCGAGGCTCTCCTTCTGAGCTGCGTCTGCTTCTAGTAGCTGGTGTTGGCACAGCTGGAGTTGGTTCTGGAGCAGCATTATTTCCTCTTGCTGCTCATAGACCCGTGCCTGAAAAGTATCCCGGGAGAGCTGTGTCTGCTCCAACTCCTGCTCACAGCGCTCCAGACGAGTTTTAAATGTGGTAATTTCTGTCTGTAGAGCCGCTCTGGTTCGCCGTTCGTCCTCCAGCTGCTCAATCACTACACAGGAGCTGTGCTCCAGCTCCGCTATCTGCGCCTGAGCACCACGGAGCTCCGTGTGTAGGTCGATGTTACAGTCCTCACAGACCTGCAGCTGGGATGACAACTTTCGTATACTGACCGACTGTTCTCGTACTTCCATGCAGTGGAAATCTCTGTCCTCCATGACAGTTTGCAGTTTATCCTGTAGCCGGTGCAATTGCAGGCCAGTCTCTTTCTTGCTCTGGGTTGCATTGTCTAGTTGCCCTTTCAAGGTCTCTACCTCCCTTCGAAGCGGGTCACAACATTTGCATTCGCTCTCCAGCACCACCTCCATTTCTTTCACCCGTCCGCTTCTTTTTAGCCTTACTTGAGGGTGGGTTGACGGTCACTGTTGGTGCGGAGGCATATTTTGTTTGGGTCTTGGCGTTGGCAGAAGCCGATGCTTCCAAAATCCCTGGTCTCTGCCAATCCAAGTCTGTAGACACCCTCTGGGTGTGTGGTGTAGTTGGCAGCCAGTTCGCCTGGCCACGAATGTCCCCTGGTTCCATCCAGCCTGGGACCTTGTATTTACTGTATTCCACATGCAGAGGGTTAAAATCTTCCTGGTCCTGCACAGCTTCTCCTTTCTGCAATAAACAGACCTCATTCCAAAAGCTCTGGAACAGGTCCATGCTAGGGTTTGGACCATATTGCTTGAGGCGTCTTTTTACCTCCTTGAGCGTTTCCATCTCGCTCCTGGTTGCACCAAACTTGTGCCTTTGACCCTTTCTTCAATATTCGTTCCTTCCATGGCTTTCCAGCAGGTCCTTCAGGGTGTTCTGCTTGCAGGCTGTATAGTTTGTCATCTCGGGGTGTATTGGTGTTGGAGAGCCTCTATCCACACCGCTTGCCACCAATATGATGGAACCGTTCCCTTCCCTCTGTCCTGACTCTCCAGACACCCCTTCGTTGCAGTCAGCCCGGCTACTGGGAGCACTGTCCTCAGTGCCTCGAGAAGCTTGACCCGCCTGCTTCTGTTCCTCTGGCCTGGAGCCATTAGGAATCTCCAGAAGGCCGCTCGGTTCCTTCTGAGGGTGATAGTGTATAGTGTAGCGTCGCTGAAATAAAGACACCAGGCGCAGCTGTATGCTTTAAAACAGGATTCTCTCTCTCTGAGCTCTGAGAGTTCTCTGACTTTTTAATGAACAAAACGCCACCATTTATGCTGAAGTCCAACAGTCATAATTTGCATAAAATGACGCACCTCGTCCTACCCATACTAATTACATTATGTCAGTTATTTAAAACATTCTTTACATTCTTTAGCCTTCAGCTCACACAACATTTGTATATCCATTGTTCTAACACATCAGATTAAACACACACTATCAGAGATCCCTTGAATTAAACATGCAGCTAGATAATGGGAAAAGCCCTGGTGCGTAAATTACACAGCAGTAAAGCTTGTTTACTGTTTACACAAAAACACATTTACCTACAGGAATATAAGTATTTTTAAAACCAAAGCTATGCCATTTTACACTAAACTAAATTAAACTAAAACCAAACGATGTAAAATATATCTAAAATCACACGATATAAATGAACATAAAGTCTCTTGGGGTTTGAAGCATGGAGCATTACATCAGCTCCATGACACTCAGTGATTGCAGGATTCAGTCTGTATTTCCCCAAGGTGATCTGCAAAATCTGGGGCTGGTTGAGGGTCCCGAGGACAGGTTTGGGAAACACTGATTTAGGGGAACACCTTGGTACCGGTGATTTATAGCGACGGTGGTCACCCTACAATACTGTTTATGTACACACGTACAGTTTTGTATTAATAATCCTGTACGCCACAAGACTTTTTTGTATTGTATACCCGCACCGCTGCCTACATCTCCTCTCTTATTACCAGGTACATCCCGTCCCGGCCACTTCGCTCTGCCAATGATCTGGTGTTCTCATTTCCTAGTACCCGCACCCCCAACTCCTGCCTTCAGGACTTCTCCCGAGCTGCCCCCTTTTTATGGAACTCCCTCCTCGCATTATTAGACTCTTTCCGTCTCTCCAGTCCAGTCCTGAAATTCAGCGTTCAGTTACCTTTCCTGGCATTTCAGCTATCCAGAGAGCAGGCAATTCACCAAATCTTGGCGAATTGCCTGCACATACGGTGTCTGTTCGGTGTCTGTTCGAGGGCAGTGAATCCCCATAGAGAAGCAATGCTTCGTCTATTCAGAGAACAAAAACCAGCAGTGAAAAGTTGCCGAATTGCCCTGCCATTCGGTGGTTTCATTCGACAGGTTTATTCAAGCGAATCCCATAGGCTTCAATGTTAAAAATATTCCCGTTTTAATCTAATAAACCGTTTATTATAATATTCTGCAGTAAAAAGTCTATTTATTTATAAAAAATCTTTTGGATATTTTAACCCCTTAGTGACCAGGCGGTTTTACACAAATCCGTCCTTTAGTGACCGCTGCTGTTTTTACGTTTCTGCGCTGTTAGTGTTTAGGACAAATTTTCCTCTTACACTGTTTTTCTCGTCATTAAATGGACTTTATAAAGATACCATTTTTTTTCATCATTTCATAGAATTTACTATAAAAAACATTGGTGAAATATGACAAAAAAAAATTGAAAAAAACACCACTTTTTTTGAACTTTGACCCCCAAAATTCTTATGTGTATCAACAACCGTCAAACAAATTTAATTCCTTAGTAGTTTCTAAATTTAGTTCTGAGTTTAGCAATACCCAATGTTTACATATTCCTCGCTTTTTTCCTTATTTTATGCAACAATAAGTGCAAGTAGCACTTTGCCATTTCCAAAGAGTTTATTTTCAAAACTAGTGATAGTGACATTGTAACACTGATATCTGTCACTAATTCCTGAATAACCCTCCACATATACATATTTCTTTAAAGTACACAAATCAAGGTATTAAACTTGGGGTATTTTGACTCTGTCCATGCAAACCATTTTACCACAAATCTATGCCAAAGTTTGAGAAAAAAAAAAGTTTTGGTGATTTTTTTTTTTAACGCAATTTAAGAATACATGTACTGTGAACTTTAAGGTTTACTGCCAAAAACCACCCAAAAAATATGTCAGCAACATCTTCTGAGTAAATTGATACCACCCATGTATAGGTATGTTGGGTCATTTGGGGGCTAATAGGCCTTATTTGGGGGGTGCGCATTCAGTTTTCCAACTTGGAATTTTCACATTTCGTCATCATGCACCCATGTCCTATTTGGGACATTTTTGAAGCCGGCCAAAGTAATTTACCCCCATCAAACCATATATTTTTAGAAAGGGCACACCCTAGGGTACTTCAAAGAGTTGTATCTTAACACTTTCCATGCACTAGCTCTATGTCAAACTTTCAGGTAGTCACATTTTGTGTTATTTTTTCAACACACCATTGTATTTTAGGCATGAATTGTCAAATCCAGTTATGGGTTACTGCCAAAAAACACCCCAAAATATGTTCAGCAACATCTTCTGAGTAAATTGATACCACCCATATATAGATTTGTTCTGTTGTTTTTGGGGTGCTACGCCATCTTTGACATGTGCTTGTCAATTTTCTAATTTGACATACAGTATCTTTGCTTATCTTCTTTTTAGGGGCCTTTTTACATACCCCCATTTTATGAACGTGCATATATTTGGTAAGCTAACACCCCAAAGTATTGTAAATGGAGTGTTTTTATGCCATGGATGCAACCGTTTGCTCCAAACAAATTGGATACTGTTTGGTGGTCATTTTTCATTTTCACACCCACATCCAGTTTTGGACTGTGATTTAGGAGACACTGTTGTCGGTTACTGCATGAAAACTCTCCAGGTTGTTTTCTGCAAGGTCTCCTGAGTACACCCATGCCCCCCATGCATAGGTTTGCCAGGATTTTGGAAGGTTCAAGTACAATTTTTATGACTTTGTCATTGGAGTTGAAATTGAGATTATTTCTTCAGCTAGGCCTATCTTTGGTTTTGGGTCTACCGCATACCCCAGTTTGAATTATTGCCAGAAAATTGTTTATATTATGTTGACACCCCAAGGTATTGCATATGGAGTGCTTTGATGCCATGGATGCAACGGTTTTAGCCCAAAACATTTGAGAAGGTGTGTGGTGGTAATTTTTCAATTTTTTATTTTTACGCCCACATTAGATTTGGACTGTGATTTAGGAGACACTGTTGTTTGTTACTGCATGAAAACTCTCCAGGTTGTTTTCTGCAAGGTCTAAGTACACCCATGCCCCCCATGCATAGGTGTGCAAAGATTTTGTCAAAATACAGCACCAATTGTAGAACATAAAAATGTAGGAATAAAATGTACAAGTCTGGTGCAGTAAAAGTTAGTTCAGTTTAGTTTTTTTTTTTCTAACTAACGTGTAAGAAAAAATAGAAAGGAAAAAAAAAAAATCACAGATCACGCACAGTGTGATATATCTTGAAACAGTCCCCAAGACACAGACCGGGTTGTCCAGGGCATTCTGGGCAGTAAAAGATTGTGTCTCTCCTCTGTCCCCTCTTAAAACACACCCTGCATCTTTTTTGGGGTTTCTGTTTGCCCTCAGTAGGGGGGATTTTATAAATAAAATGTGTAGCCCCAACTCTGTCCCCCATCACCGCCCGGGGAGCATATGCATCCTGGTACAAAAACCCCGAAATGACCTGGAGCTGAAACTGTAAAAAGGACAGCGTCACTCCGGGGTTTGCCTTTTTGCAGAACAAAAAGGCATTGTGGGTTGCAATTTGCATCAGGTAAATTGCAACCTTTTTGTACCAGGCCCTTGACTTCCGCATAATCTGGTAGGGCTGGAGCAGCTGATCTGCCAGATCGACCCCACCCATATGCCGGTTATAGTCTTTGATGCACACTGGCTTCCTGATGCGCTCAGCTCTGCCACGTACAGAGACCTCCACCGACCTCTCAGTGTGGATGGTGGCTACAAGGTACACATCCTTCTTGTCTCTGTACTTGACCGCCAACAGCTCCTCTTGGCGCAGAGCTGAGGGCTCCCCCCTTTTTAGCCGGGTGCGGACAAGCTGTGCTGGGAAACCTACGCGGTTCTTGCGAACAGTACTGCATGCTGCTGTATCAAAACAATACAGCAGCTTGAACAAAGGGACACTCGTATAAAAATTAGCAACATACAAGTGGTACCCTTTGTTCATCAGGGGAAAAAGTAGGTCCCACACAATCTTGCCACTGGTTCCCATGTGTTCTGGGCAACCTGGAGGGTCAAGGCTACTATCCTTTCCCTCGTACACCCGGAAGGCCTGAGTATACCCACTCTCGCTGTCACAGAGCTTATACACCTTCACTCCATACCTGGAGCTTTTGGACGGAATATACTGCTTGAATCCCAGCCTTCCCTTGTATTTCATTAGGGATTCATCCACGCAGATATTCCTTCCAGGTGTATAAGCCTCTGCAAACCTGGCGGCGAAGTGGGTAATCAGGGGGCGGATTTTATACAGCCTGTCAAACTGGGGATGCTCTCTAGGAGGGCACAGGCTGTTGTCACTGAAGTGCATGAAACGCAAAATGTTTTCATACCTTCTACGTGACATTGATTGGGGGTAAATGGGGGTAGAGCAGATGGGGCTACTGCTCCAGTAGGAGCGAATTGAGGGCTTCTTTATGATGCCCATCAGCATAGTAAGTGCCCAGAATTTCAGAAATTCTGGCACATCTAGCGGGGTCCATTGCTGCCTTGCCAAGTAGGAGTCTGGCTTCGCAGCACAATGCTGATGGGCATACAGATTAGATTGGGCCACAATGTGGCCCAACAAATCATCCCCCATAAACACCTGCAAAAACAGTGGCGGTAAATCCTGCAACATCAATATTGATGCCAGGATTTGCCGTGAAAGGAGGGATATCTGGCGATGAGGCACTACCCACTCCTCAGCTGGAGCTGTGCGTCTCCTGCTGGCAGGTGGTGGCCCAGGATCTGCATCAGAAACATCACTAGGAGATACATCAGCCAGCGTAGATGATGTATCTAGCGACGTCTCTGAGCAGTTAGCGGGGTCGAAATCAGGGTCTGAGTCTGACGCAGATGCCTCAGATTCTGACGCCAGGATGGCATATGCCTCCTCGGCGCTGTACACCCTCTCAGACATTATATATAACAGATTATAAAATTTTATAATTATTATATATATATATATAAGCGGATTATTGGTTCTTAGAAGAACCGTTGGGTTTCACAAGAAAATACAAATAAACACCTAAATCCCTCTAAACCTGCCTCAATTGTTCTAAATCTCCCTAAAATCTCTCTAAATCTGCTTAAATTTTTCTAATCTCACTAAATCTACCTAAAATCTCTAACCTGTCAAATCTGATCTCTCTCTCTCGCTCACCAAAACACAAGTGAGGAGAGGGAGGGAGAATCACAGAGGTCACGGCCAATATTTACAAAATATTGACCTGACAAATAAAAAATCTAAATAAAATTTCTAATAACTTCTGATTGGATGTTGCTAGCCTGCCTCTCTGATGAGGCAGGCTAGGAACATCCCACACAGCCCCAAGGTGACCCTGCCCTTAGAAGGGCAGCGCCATCTTGGCTGTCACATTTATTTTATTCATATTTATTCATTTATTTTTCTTTTTTTACACTTTTTTTTAGTCTGCTGGGTGCCTTGATCCCTCGAGGCACCCAGCAGAGCACCTGATCACTCATGTGATCTTTTTTGTACTGAGTGCCTCGATACCTCGTGGCACTCAGTACTTCCTGCCGCTACCGGAAGTGATCGCTCAGGGGGAGCGATCACTGAGCAGACCGGCGGCAGGTAAACATATTGCAAGGATACCTCGATGTCGAGGCATCCCTGCAATATACTCAGAGCAGCTGGAAGCGATACCGATCGATTCCAGCGCTCTGTAGAAGTGCGGGGCACCTTTCCGGTCAAACCGGATGTTGATCGCTCCCGGGGAGCGATCACAAGGTGCTCCGGCACTTCTAACCGCCATTGCATGGATGTCTGGGACTCCCAGGCAGCCTGCAATGGCGTTTGAGCTGCTGGAAGCGATCCGATCGCTTCCAGCGCTCAAAAGATCGCAGGATGTACCATGTACGTCAGCGGGTCTAAAAGAGACCCGCGGCCGTGACGTACATGGTACGTCCGCGGTCTCTAAGGGGTTAAGCATTTCTCAGGATTTTTTTTTGTTTTAAAAATTCAGATTTTTTTTTTTTTACTTTACTTATTTTTTCTGTAACGGCACTTTTTATTATCATTCCCTGGACCTCATATGTAAATGTCCGACATTTTCGCTCAGTAGTTTCTTTGCAAACAGTGTTTCACTTTTCAAACATTCATGCAAACTGTTTTCCTAATTTATTCACTTCACTTGTCTGCGGTGTCGGCTTTTTCCGGTGGCTTCGCTGCGTGTGATCGGCTCCTGTTCGGGTTTTTCTGTGGTTTTCGGCAGGTTAATCCAGATGTTTTTGCGGGTTTTCAGCGTGCATTCGCTGGGTTTTGCAGTTAGCTTTCGTTGGGTTTGCGGCAGCCTTTCCCTGCAATTCGGGGACCCTGTGGTGCTTGCTGAATACACCGCAGGGTCACCGAAATGGGATCGGCAAAACGAACCGAATTGAAGAGAACGAAAAGTCACCGAACGTGCGGTGACTTTTCGATTCTCTTTGAATTACCCTGTAAGTCTCTGTTGTAGAAGGCTTGCAATGTCTCAGAGAAGTTCTAGTTCCACATCATCTGCTGAGCTGTATTTTGGTCATCCCTGAGATAAACTGTACGATGGAAAGCAGTCCTATATACTTGTAGACTGGTGATGTACTTGTGGCTTATTTGTGCTGACTGCAGAGACCTGGTGAGGAACAAAGGCTGGTTAATGATATCATCTATCTGAGAATTTCAGGAATCTCCAGCACTCCCAGACAGGAATCCATCAAATGCCTGGCCTAAACTAGTCCTGAGCTCAGGGCTCTGTTTGCTTAGTTGTTTCATTTGTCTTTCCAAACATTCCCCAGTCCTTTGTGTAACACAATGCTGAATCTCCCAGCAGTCTGAACATTTCGAAGAACAGTCCTTTAATTCCATTTTCTTTTTCTAGAAAGTCTAGAAAGTGGATTTTCAAAACATACAAAGCCTTTCCACAGCGGTCTGAAAGTCTTATTTACTAATTCGGCGCGTGAATATTCATTTTCAATAGAACTCTAGCACTCGGTTACTTTTTATTTGGTTATATTGTAATTTCTTTCAAATCTTTTTTGGTTACAGTTATAAAGTCAACTGAAAATGCGTCACAGCTGAATACAGTAAAACCACCCGCCTCACATGAAAAAGAGGAATTCCGGCATGTGATCTTAAATGCTGAGCTTGCAATTGTATCAAAGTTCGCCCTTTCTGAGGGGTCATAACCCAACAGAACTACTTTCGTGTAAGTTAAAAGCTGTTTATATTTAGGGCTCTATTAACTTCTTCGCGCAAAAGCGCACGCGCAGCCCTATTTTTTGCGCGCAGCGTTAAACGTTAACGTGTGTAAATTAACGCTGGTATTACAATCGAGCGCATTTTTTCATCCATCAAAAAATAACGCGCGTAAAAAAGACGCGCAAAAACGCACGTGCATTAACGCTGCGCGCAGAAATTAGTGTGCGGACTGTTTTTTCACGTGATTCAGCCAATCAGAATTAAGAACCACAATTGTCTCCCGTTCAGTTTTTGCGCCTGTCAAAATCAATCTGAGTATATATGCTGCAGCAATAATAAAACACGCACAACCTCTAAGGCTGGGGTCAGACCAGCGCACTTTTAGGCTGGGGTCAGACGAGCGTAGTGTTCACGTCCGTGATTGCGCCTAAAAGTACGTCCGTGATAGCATGAAAGAAAGTCCATTGGAGCCTGACACATGAAGTATGTCCGCACTGAACTGCGGACGCACAACGGCCGCGGCAAATGGACGCAGGTTAGGCAAGAACGTAATACTGCTAGAACGGACGTGCGGAGTGCGCCACGTCCACAACGTCTGCATAGCTTTGTGTGTGAGTGATGGAGCATGGTCAGACGGACTGCATTTATACGTCCAGCATTTTTGACGGACAGAATGTTTTTTCATTGTAATTTATTTTTCCCTCCTACATCCGTCAAAAAATAACTTCAGTGAAAAAACGGACTGTGTGACCACTACTGCGTCATCCGTACTGACGATGTCCGTACTGCACGGACGTACAGCCCGTAGAAATCACGCTCGTCTGACCCCAGCCTTAACGTGCGTTCTGGGGCACATAATTACGGCCTGCACTAGCAGCAGATGACGGGCAATGACGGCCAATATACGATGTACGGCCGCACAAAAGTCCGGCCGTGCAACGCAAGTGGAATTTGAACGCATTTTTCTGAGAACGCTGAACCGCTAGTACTGATGTACTGAGTGCGCAGCTGCGGCATAGCGGCGTGTGTGCGTGATTAGGAGATGTCAGACACTGCTAATGTCCAGCCTACATAACGTCCAGACGCAAAAAGAGTTTTATTGACGATCCGTACAAAATCACGCCTGAAAATGCGCGTCGTCTGACCGTTTTTGCGCATTCCGTGAAAAAAATACGTCAATGCGTTCGGACGCACTTTTTCACGTTCGCGGGGAAAAATGCTTTCGTCTGACCCTAGCCTAAATTTTATTGTTTGGGTATATGTAGAATGTGTAACTATACTTTGCTGTATTTATTTTTTCGGGCTGGTGTATTTGGTTTCAACCATAACGTTCAGATTTGCCGTTAACACCAGCTTTTAAAAGACGTTAAAATTATGCGCGCAAACGTTGCCCGTTAAAATTTGCGGATAGATTGTAATACCATCCGCGTACCAGCGCACAAACGCATTTGCGCTCACAATGTTAAGTATAGGACGCGCAACGTACATTACGCTCGCAAAGGGTTCGCGCAGGTTCACCCGCGGTAGACGTTAACGCGCATTTTTTGAGCGGACATTGTAATACAACGTTCTGCGAAAAGGGTTTTTCCCCTCGCGTTAATGGGTTTTTGCGCACGCGTTAACGTTTGTGCGAAGAAGTTAATAGAGCCCTTAGTTTCTCCGGCAGTTCTGTTACCTCCGGTGGTGGAATCTCTCATTGCATTGTCTATCCTCAAATTCCGAGACACTTTGTAAGGCAGAAAACAAACTAGTGAGGTCTCCCATCTTCAGGGCAGCAGGGCCAGACCAACCGTATGGTGTCACAGGAATTTTTTATTTTGAGAAAGTATTTTACCAGGAAGGATACATTGAGATTTCTCTTGTTTTCAAGTATGTCCTGGGTGGCGAGTATGTACCGTTAGGTGTCTTGCCCAAGGACACTTACTGGAGAGGTGCTCGTCGGGATCGAATCTGTGTCTCCAGAGTCTCCATGGTTATAGAGCAGTGGCGTTGCCTCTACTCCACCCAGCCGGTCACGTTAGGGCTGTCCAGCCGTGGGCAGCAAAAATCCAAAAAAGCTATTACCCAGTAGCTTGTTATACTTGTTTTTTTCAAGACAAGAATAGTGACCCTGAGACCCTTGTGTAAAGAAAACAGCTTAAAAAAAAACATTACTGACCTCTTGTCCCAGTGCAGAGGACCTGTTCCACCACCTCCTCGGCTGTAAACAGAAGAATTTCCTGGGCTCCGGAGTGACCCCTCTTACACAAGCTTAGTATGGGTCTCGCTTCTCTTCAAATTGAAGTGCCTTGAAGCATTGGGCAGTGCCTGGTTCCCCTTTTTTCATTCTGCCTGCATAACTGAGGAGCTGGTTACTCTGGGACCCATTGAGCACCCACCAGTTGATACTGTATACATGCCTTTCTTTTGGATGGCATTTGGGCCATGTGCAGGCAGTCCCTTTTTTCCCCTTATGGATGCCAGCTGCCAATACCAGCTCCATTGCCATCCATTGTAGATCCATTGCCAGCATTTGCAGTTCCCCATTATTACGACTTACTAACATAGCAGCTTGGTTTGAACAGAGTCATTAAGAGGATGTCACTAATCGATCGCTCACATTTTTCCTGTTAGAGATCCTATACCATTTGATCAATGCTCCAGGTGCCACACAGACATATAGCACATCCAAAATAGAAAATAGGGACCAGGCACTATGGATGATCATTCAAAAACTTTTTAATCGTATGGATGCCAGTGCCACAACGTTTCGGCTCAAGTTAGAGGCATTTTTAACTAATGTACTTGAAAAAGACTCTAATAGTGTGGTGTCCACACTATTTAAAAGTTCTTTAAAGATCGCCCAGAGTGTCCGGTCCCTTCTTTTTCTATTTTGAAAATAACGTTTTAAAACATATAACAAGAAGAAAAAAAAAATTCTGTCATCTGCGCTCATTTCTATATAATTCCATGTGCAACAAAACACTATCAGAGGTTTTAAGTGTATGGAAAAGGAAGGGGATATACAGTTGTGCTCAGAATTATTCAACCCCCAATGCTGTAAAGGGTTTTAGGGAATTTAGTGTACATTTGTAATTGTATTCAGAATGAAATCCTACAAGGACTTTTTAAAGAACCATATGCAACTAAAATGACATCAATTGGTTTTGTAATACAGTAGTAAATGTTTCTTTTGTGAATTCTTCATTTACACAATTATTCAACCCCTTAAAGACTACCACTCTGAAGAACAGAGGTTCCTTCAAGTGTTTTCAATCAGGTATTGAAAACACCTGTGGATGTCACGGAGCAGCAATAAAGCATAATAAGCACCAATTAGGCAGCTTTAAAATGACTGTGATACTCAGCTCCTTCTAGACATTTACTGGTGTGGTTACAAACATGGTGAAGTCAAGAGAATGGTCCAGGAAGACAAGAGAAGAGGTGATTACTCTTCACAGGAAGGGCAATGGCTATAAGAAGATTGCAAAGATGTTAAACATACCAAGAGAGACCATAGGAAGCATCATTCGCAAATTCAAGGCAAAGGGCACTGTTGAAACGCTACCTGGTCGTGGCAGAAAGAAGATGCTGACTTTGACTGCTGTGCGCTACCTGAAGCGTAGAGTGGAGAAAAGTCCCTGTGTGACTGCTGAGGAACTGAGAAAAGATTTGTCAGATGTGGGTACTGAAGTTTCAGCTCAGACAATACGGCGCACACTGCGTAATGAAGGCCTCCATGCCAGAACTCCCAGGCGCACCCCTTGCTGTCTCCAAAGAATAAGAAGAGTCGACTGCAGTATGCCAAAAGTCATGTGGACAAACCACAGAAGTTTTGGGATAGTGTTCTGTGGACTGATGAAACAAAATTAGAACTGTTTGGGCCCATGGATCAACGCTATGTTTGGAGGAGGAAGAACAAGGCCTATGAAGAAAAGAACACCTTGCCTACTGTGAAGCATGGCGGGGGGTCAATCATGCTTTGGGGCTGTTTTGCTTCTGCAGGTACAGGGAAGCTTCAGCGTGTGCAAGGTACCATGAATTCTCTTCAGTACCAGGAGATATTGGATGACAATGTGATGCAGTCCGTCACAAACCTGAGGCTTGGGAGACGTTGGACCTTTCAACAGGACAATGATCCCAAGCATACCTCCAAGTCCACTAGAGCATGGTTGCAGATTAAAGGCTGGAACATTTTGGAGTGGCCATCGCAGTCACCTGACTTAAATCCGATTGAGAACCTCTGGTGGGACTTAAAGAAAGCAGTTGCAGTGCGCAAGCCTAAGAATGTGACTGAACTGGAGGCTTTTGCCCATGACGAATGGGCGAAGATACCCGTAGATCGCTGCAAGACACTTGTGTCAAGCTATGCTTCACGTTTAAAAGCTGTTATAACTGTAAAAGGATGTTGTACTAAGTACTAAGATTGAATGTCACTTGGGGGTTGAATAAAACTGATAATGATGTGAGCACAGAAAAGAAATTTGTGGTTATTTCATTATAAATGTTATGTTATATTTGTCTGACCTACACGTGCCTCTTTGATTTAATTGTAAGCAAGATGACTGAATGATCAAAATCAATGTCAAACTGGCCAAAACACTCAATTTCAGTGGGGGTTGAATAATTTTGAACACAACTGATTATATATATATATATATATATATATATATATCACACAACGTAGGTGCTTATTTCTTAAAATAACTATTTAGTGATTATATACAGTGGTTCGAGATTGGATGAAACAAATATTGTGCCCAAAGGGTAATTACAAAAACACAGAAAAAACAACCAAAATCTGTGTCAAACAGAAATGAAAATATGATGGAGATCCCCTGTAGCGCATCAAAGGAAATTCTAGTATTTAGGAGCAAAGAGTGCAGCAATCATAAAGTGACATATATCATATACGTATTCACTATGTGAACAAACAGTAAGTGCTCATGCATATAAAATCACAGTGATATAACAATTGAATTTTATGCAAAAAATATAGCTAAGTGCAACAGTGTCTATAAATAACAACAATATGCTACATATGTTTAAAGTATATGCTTAAAAAAAATATAGATTTTCTCAAAAAGACCAATAAGAACGATATGGTTAGTAAAGTGCAACAGTGTCCAAATGTGCAAAAAAAGGAGTGCAAAATATCCAGTGATGAGGTCTAATATGATGGGATATTAAAAATGTGCAAAAAAAGGAATGCAAAATGTCCAGTGATGTGGTCCAATATAATAGTATATATACCAGTCCACAGGGTAACGGGATATTAAAAGTGGTACAGTCCTCCTCTCTTGATCCGTGTATTCCTCGTCGTCTCTCAAACACAGATGAAAAAAAGGAGGACGAGGGAGGAGGAACAAATTGGAGAACAAGGTAAAAAAGGGGGGGGGACAAAAAAAAAAAAGGGAGAAAATGATCGTGCAGAAAATCTCAATAAAATATGGCAGATATGTTAATCACAGGGATGCGGAACACTCACATTTGTAAGAGCCCAAAAAATCCCTGGCTCTAGGTTTAGGAGCCTTCAGCCATATAAAGGGTGACGTATCCCTTCTTTGGTCACCAACACTTGCTAAGATGACTATAATAAAACAAACAGCGCTCCCATAGTGTATTACTGTAAGTATAATAAGAGTAATGATTGACAGTACACTCACCTAGTGTGGAGCCTCGTATACACAGGCTCGGTCGGTGTAACATTGGGTACACTAAGGTGGATACCCAGGACCTCTTCCCCGCCGTCTGGGGGTAAATTATAGAGCTTCCAGATGATGTTTAAAAATTGCAGGAGAGAATGGTCAAATGGAAAATAAAAAGTATTTTATTAAATATAAAAGCTATTAAAATGGACAGATGCGTTACCGAGAAGCGTTTCGGCTATTCACAGCCTTCCTCAGTCGGTATTCGTGGTGCACTAATGTCCAAAAATAAATCCAAACCTGCGGACTGGTATATACTATTATATTGGACCACATCACTGGATATTTTGCATTCCTTTTTTTGCACATTTTTATTAATTCTATTACCCTGCGGATTGGTATATATACTATTATATGGGACCACATCACTGGACATTTTGCACTCCTTTTTTTGCACATTTGGAAACTGTTGCACTTTATTAACCATATCATTCTTATATATATTTTCTCAAAAAGACCAATATTTTTTAAGCATATACTTTAAACATATGTAGCATATTGTTGTTATTTATAGACACTGTTGCACTTTATTGAATTTTATGCAAAAAATATAGCTGTTATATCACGGTGATTTCTGCGCATGAGCACTTACTCAGTTTGTTCACATAGTGAATACGTATATGATATATGTCACTTTATGATTGTTGCACTCTTTGCTCCTAAATACTAGAATTTCCTTTGATGCGCTACAGGGGATCTCCATCGTATTTTCATAGAGGTTTTAGTTTGCTTTAATGGCCATTGAAACGTAAGCTCACTCGCCGCGTCAAGGCACCTCTTTGTAGAGTGAGTCCTATCAATGTACCAAAGCTGCTCTTCTGAGCAGCTACAAGCCCCTCCTGCTGCTTTTCAGCTAAGGAGAGGCAGAAAAATGGTGGGTTTTATTTATACACGCACCAAGCACTTCCCATTTGGGGTTGAAAACAAAAACATGGAAAAAGGAACAGCAGCAAAAATGACTTAACTGGTGTTACAGCATATTATATTGTGACAGAGTATGGGAATCTGTGTATGTTAGCAGGAGGCTGAATGATGCAGTATTTCCTGGTCAGTAAGGGGTTACACCTTCCCTGGCAGCAGCCACAGCTGCAACTCCTTAACAAGCCAATATAGCAGTTCCCAGCACAGAGGAAGGCAGAAAAAGATTGTGTTTGAAAGACTGAGGTGTGGAATGCGCAGAACTGCAGAACTCCAGGCTTGCTGGCACATATGTAAAAAGGGACAGAGTTTTTGTTTATACTGGGGGCAGAATAGCTGCCCCAGTATCCCGTAGTGACGGGACAAATTCCTAAAAGGAAGGAGTAGGCCAATTTGTTTGTGTTTAATTTTTGTTTGGTAATACAAGTGTACCCAGTGTTTAACCACTTCGATGCTGAGGACGCGCTCAGCGCGTCCTCAGCATTCCCGCTGGTATGCGGAGGACGCGCTGAGCGCGTCCTCCCATTGGGGTCAGCGTTCGGCCGGGTTCCGGCCGATCGCTGGCCCCTCCGGTGCGGGCTGACATCCTGGATGTCAGCCCGGCATCCGGAACAGCAGCCGCCGGAATTTGGTGTCATCGCGGCAGCGCGATGACACCAAATTCAGGCGCCCCCCGCATGTGCGGAGGAGGCGCCTGAAAGGGAGGGGGGGGAGGTCCTTCGGACCTCTCTCCCTCCCTCCCGATCGGCGGCTCTGCGGGGGTTAACCCAGGCATCATTTGGAAGGGCACAGCCTGCCCTTCCAAATGATGCCTGGCATTAACCCCTGGGGAGCTGGATCGCGAATCGGCGCTGAAAAGCGCCGGTTTGCGATCCTTTCCCGGAGCTGGCCGACATCTTGGATGTCAGCCAAGCCTCCGGGAACTCCCCCTGAGGACTGGCGTCATCGTGCGTAGCACGATGACGCCAGTCCTGGACTTAACCCTTAACTGCCACCAACTATGGAGATAGGGAGTTCCAATGAACTCCCTATCTCCCGATCCGTGGCAGCTAGGGGTTAAATTTTGGTATGGTTGGATCGGCCAGAGCATGGCCGTTCCAACTATACCAAACATGAAAGTGAAAAATTTTGTAAAAAAAAAAAAAAATGAAAAATAAAAATAAAAAAAAATTATAAAAAAAAAATAAACACTTTTTTTTTATTTTTTTGGGTTTGTTAATGCAGCAATATTGTTCCCATTTCAATTATAATGTGAACAATGATGCTGCACTAACGATTTTTGTATGCGGTGCATTTGTTAAAAATAGTGTAATTTTCCCCCAAAAAAAATGTAACGAGACCCCATCTCTAATTTTTTTAACAAGCGCACCCCATACAAAATATAACCGCAATTGCTCGCATGTTAAAATGTGAAAAAAAAACACTTTACACATTGTAAATTATTGAAAATACATATTTTATTGCATTTTTTGTTATAATATACAGACATGACATAACGTATACATATAATAATGACATATTATGAATCTACCGAGTCTGACGGAAAGAACGATATATAATATGTCTGGGTCATATACTAAAATAAGCCTTCAAAACACGTTTAAACATGATGAGCAAAACCGGTAAAAATGACCTCAGCACAGGGGCGGGAAAAGCCTCAGCAGCGAAAGGGTTAAAAAGACTTTGTTTTGTGGCGTTCAATAAAAGAGGTACACCTCCAAATCCTGTGCTTCTCTGAGCGACCCTACCACAATATATAATACAAGGTGGAAAGCCTGCCCAGAGGGCAGTCTATTGTGGATATACTGCCCCCAGCTCGTGGATACTGCCCCCAGCACGTGGATACCCCCCCAGCTCGTGGATACTGCCCCCAGCTCGTGGATACTGCCCCCAGCACGTGGATACCCCCCCAGCTCGTGGATACTGCCCCCAGCTCGTGGATACTGCCCCCAGCTTGTGGATACTGCCCCCAGCTCGTGGATACTGCCCCCAGCACATGGATACTGCCCCCAGCTCGTGGATACTGCCCTCAGCTCGTGGATACTGCCCCCCAGCTCAGACCCCAGACCAGACATAGAGCATTCGGACAGCCGCCCCATGAGCTCCGTCTCCATACTTACCTTCCCGAGCGGCGAAGTGAAAGTTTCCCCGCTTCCGGTCGTTGAAGGACCCAAGCCGCGGTCACGTGGGACTCCCACGTGACCGCGGCTTGGGTCCTTCAAAGAGCGGAAGCGAGGGAACTTTCCCTTCGCCGCTCGGGGGTTGGATGCGCGCAGCAGCCGGGTAGAGGCTGTGAGCGCAGCCTCTACCCGGCTGCTGTGTGCATCTTGTAACCGCCGCGGCGAGCGCACAGCCGGCTCGTGCCGCGGCGGTTGCATGCTCGCGCAACCAACCGCCGCTGGTTGCACGCGCATGCGCAGAGTAAGGCTTGGCGACGGACACGCCAAGCCTTACTCAATTATAGTATAGATAATATATATAAGCTGCCTTGATGGGGTGCCTTGATGGGGTGAGTGAGCTTATGTTTCAATGGTCATTAAAGCAAACTAAAGCCTCTGATCGTGTTTTGTTGCACATGGAATTGTATAGAAACGAGCGCAGATGACAAAAAAAAAAATTCTTGTTGCAGCCGCTCTGTGTACAGGTGCGATGCCATTTTTTCTGTATGTTTTAAAATATATATTGGTAACATTGTTGTAAATGTCAGCCTGTTCAATCGTGTTGAGCTGCAAATACTGTATGTTTACACTACATAGTAATTGTAATTGAAATAATCACTAAAAACAGTCGTCCCGAGACGTATCCCCACGCAGATTTTTATTATTACTTAATGTTACTTATTTAACTTTTCCTTCCCTTATTCATTGGGTTCCCGTTATTGTGTGCTGCTCCAGACACACAGTAAGGTGTTTTTGATGGCTGGCTCTGATACAAAGCATTCTGTTTCCATTGTTGGCATTGCAGACGGGAGAGTGGCATGCAGCTAACAAAAGTTCTTCAGAGTTGAATGCCAGGCATTCCAGTCACTAAAGGGTACGCGTTTACAAAACCTTGCTTTACGCTGATTAGGAGAATGATTTGCCTCTTCTCAGAAATAGTGTTATTACAGCATATTTAATTCGCAAAATAAAAATATTTTTATCACTTTAAAATGTATGATGAATGTGCAAATAAAAAAAAAATCTCTAGTTTGTATTTTGTGACATCACCTTGAAAAGCCGCTTTATTATGTTCATATTTTAATTTTCAGGGGAGTTTGGTGAAACAGGAATCTTAGAAACTATTAATTACAGATTATCAGAAGCATACAGGACACATTACATTGTGGAACATCTGGCAGTTAAACTAATATGGAACTACTTTTATACACAACCCATTAAACGCATCTTAGGCGCCTGACGCCAAATCACCGGTAACAGTTACAAGTTATTATAAAGCGCTAACAAGTTCTGTAGCGCCATACATTGGGTAAGACAGAATAACAATATAAATATAAGTTAGACACACAGAACAGTAGCAGAAAGGTCCCTGCTTGAGAGCTTACAATCTAAGAGGAGAGGGGTGACAGTTACACTAGGTGAGGGTAAATAGAGAGCCTTAACCCCTTCACTGCTGAGCCATTTCACGTCTTAAAAAACCTCATTTTTTATTTTTGTATTGTTATATTTTTTATTTACTTTAAACATGGCCATGTTTGGTATCATTGGAAAAGCCATGATCTGGCCTTTCTAATGATACCAAACATGACCCTGCTAGCTGAAAACAGTCGGGAGATATCAGGGTTCAAATGAACCCCCGTCTCCACCCCTATCTTTCCTTAGGAGTCAATGAGGACGTTCCCCACACGTCCTCAGCAGTGACAAGGTTAAGGCCGGGTGCACATGAGCGCACTTAGTGCACCCGTGCACACGCACTTACCGGCGCAGCCATGTGATGCTGCGACGGGGCCAATCACACGCACGAAGTGCGCGTGCAGCAAGCGTCCGCCTATAAAGCCTCCCCATCGATGCGCTAGGATGCGATATGACAGGCTGCAAAGCGCAATCCTCCATAGGACGATCACGCTTTGTAGCGCTGGGGGGGGGGGAGGCCGGCATCGAGTGGAAGGAACGTCAACTCTCACGGGCGTACCTTCCACTCTGAGTACGCTCGCGTGCACCCGGCCTTAGTAGATTGTCCTTCCATGCACCACTTTTGGTAGGTACAAACCATTGCACACCGGGAAAACCACACACGACTTGCTGTTTCGGAAATGCTCTGGCCCTGTCATTGTCCTGGCACGTGCCGCTGCAGGGAGGCCCAAATTGGTACTGCTTCGTAAAAAAAAAAAAAAAAAAAAACCCTGGCAGCGCATTTCCTGCAATGTCCTGTCTGTCTCCTGCAGGCACCTCAGGTGCTCCCTCTCACGAGCCCTGGATTTCCCTGTTTAAGGGAGACACACCTCTTCCTCAGGGCTTCAGCATTGCACTACTCTTGGTGTAAAGCAGTGGTTCCCAACCCTGGTCCTCAGGGCCCACTAACAGGCCAGGTTTGCCAGATATCTGAAGCACAGCACAGGTGATATGATTTGCTGCTCAGTGATTGCAGGATTCAGTTTTGCATTTCCCCAAGCTGATCCTTAAAATCTGGCCTGTTAGGGGGACTTGAGGACCACGGTTGGGAATAGAGTTGCCATGTTTTCCTGGACACATATTATTATTTCATGCAGAAGGAGAGCAAAGGAAAAAGTGCTGCCCTGCAACCTGTATAACCTGGCCTGTTAGTGGGCCCTGAGGACCAGGGTTGTGGACCACTGAAGCACCCACCCTGAAGCTGCTCCCTTTCTCCTAAGCCTTGGTTTTCCAACTGTGTTCCCTGAGCCTCCAGCCATGTTCCCTGGGCTGCCAGCTGTGTTCCTTGAGCCTCCAGCCATGTTCCCTAGTCTCTTGTTCTCGTCACCAGCCTCTGTTGCCCTGCGTCTCCGGTCACCAGCCAACCTCGTTTATCACCGCATATTAAGGCTCATACCTTCACCCCCTTACACTGCACGTGACCGTTAGCTAGCCATCACTATTTAGTTCTTGTCAAAGTCACTCACATCTTATCACTTGTCCATTCTTCCTGCTTCCGACGTGTGAAATTCAACAATTGACTGTCACTTTGTCGACTAATAAAACCCACCCCATCAAAAGGTGCCATTGCAAACATAAAATCAATGTTGGTCACTTCACCTGTGAGTGGTTTTAATTTTGCGACTGGTCATTGTAAATGGTGACCAAGCGAGACCTTTGGTCCTTTTTGGTGCCCATGTGCACATAAATATATTAAAGTACCTGTCCACGGTTTATGTATTGTTGAATTATAGGAAAACACAACCTGTGTCGAGGATAGTATTTTTAATTAGGCACCAGATACGGGTCTAGCCCACTGCCCAGGTCGGCCTATGTCCTTGCAAAGCTTGGGCAAAATGTAGTCACAAGGCCACCATTCTTCCTTTTTCTGTTATTCCAGTGGATCAGGGTTACCAGAGGTGGGATACAAGTAAGGTCGAATAACAATAACAGAAGCCAGGTAACGTGTACAGCTCCATAACATAGAGCACAAGATATCTGAGCTATCTTAACTCTGGAGTGGCGCCCAAGAACTGCCACAACTCCTTCTAACCCCACACTAGTCCAAATGGTAGAGTTGAAAGGCATCCAGTTTCCACATTGCAGCCACCTGCAACATTGAGCACTTGCCGCGGACCATGGACAGAGAACCAGACAACCTAATGGTTACCTTATTTTCCAATTCCAAATTTTAACATTAGACAATCACACCAGTTCACCTATGACCTTGACCCAAAGTCCAAACGGTGCGTACTAACCTTAATGGTCAAGGTTTAGTTCCTCAAGCAGCAAAAAATAAACAAATCCAGGATCTCAACAAGGACCATTAAACAATGTAGCCATGCTTTGAGTTGATCCCAGGACCGTAGCTTTGGAGGCATCTGTTAGTCTCCAGATTTCAGTCTTGTAAGCTTTATAACTTCCAACTTGCATCCTGTTGGTGAATAGAGTTTAAAGACTTCTAATCTACCCCTTGGTGATGTCCTTTGAATACATCCCACACAATACAATGATTTGAGTCAGTGATCAACCAATAGACTCCATTCTGTGGCCAAAGCCGCACAGTGAGGAGCAAGTGATGAAAAGATACTGTGGGAGGGGGAGAGCAGTTTACAACACAAAAGATCACACAATGGATGCACCCAGTGACACATATAGAGTAAAATATTTTCTTAACTAAACATACAAGAGAAAAACAAAGCACATGTAAGATATCTGCAACATAAAATAAACACAATAAGGACATTTCATTTTTTGGTGGTAGTGGTGGCCCTGTAAGTAGAATTGTGATGCAGATTCATTGGAAGTATTGTATATACAGCGTTAAATTGGACATAAAGAGAACATCCATGTAAGCATGGTGCAAGTATGGATGCATTAAAATTGATTTATATCAGATAAATAACCCTTTCACGCCGTGAGGCGTAATATGCAGTCCCGGTGGGTCTTCAAGCCACGGGCGGCATACGCCCTACTGACTTCAATGGGCTTGCTTCGCCCTGCCCAGCAGTTGGCACTTACCACGTACCGTTGACTGCTGCGGGACGACCTGTACTCAGGCAGTCCCCCTACAGCCAATGAAGCGTGTTATGCTTCACCTGCCAGCCGAAGGGCCCGCCGCATCACCTGGCAAGCGGATGAAAATCGCTTGCTATTACAGAGTCTGTTATGTCATGGGTAATATGTTTGAGCAATAACATCGGCTGAAACATTCCAACCATTAACTTTACTTTCCAAAATTAGAGCAGAAAGGGGTGGTTTTTTTTAGATATCATTTACACCTCCTTGAGCAAAAGGTTTATGTCATCTAATATTCTGTACACTGTCCACTCCTTTTCAGAAGTCAGAAATTGCTAACTCAGGGATTCCAACCCCCAGATGTTTCTGAACTACAACTACCAAGATTCTCTGGCTCTTTCTTTCACGGAATTATGGGAATTGTAGGCAATCAATGTCTTGGAATCCAGAGTTTTGAGATCCCTGGAACACATCCAGGTGCTTTACTGAGTTTCATACACTAGATGGTGCTGCGGGATCTTATTCTACAATTAATACTACAGTCTTTGTGACTCTAATTGTTTACTTGAAAATCATCTGCATCTCCATAACGCAAAATCTCAGTTTTTTACGTAAATTTCATTATTAGATATCAGTGCGAGATAAATTCCCCAAACTGAAAAACAATAGATGTCTGGAAGAACCCGTTAGGCTAATGTCAGACGAACGCAGTCTGAGCGCACTCTGCGTGCGTGCATAACGGACGTACGTACTGATGGAAGATACTGTAGACACCACACGGTCCCTTTTTGTTGACGGACGTAGAAAAAAAAGGGAACTATGGGAAACAAAATTAATATGAAAAATTATAAAAAAAATGGAAAATGATATGAAAAGCCATTTTGTGAGTCAAGGTGCTGGACGTCGCAAATGCGCTGCGTCTGACGTCTCCTCATCACTCACACAGAACGCTACGCGGACGTGGTGCACTCTGCGCATCCGTAGTTGCGGTTTTACGTTTTTGCCTAACTTGTGTCCGGTGCCACGTGCGCTGTGTGTGCGCAGTTCAGTGCGCACATACTTCGTGTGTGGGTCTCTATTGATCATGATTCTATGCTACGACGGACGTGATCACTGCGTTCGTCTGACACCAGCCTTAGAACAGTGTTTCCCACCAGATACAGTTACTTATAAAGTGCTATAAACCAACCGATAAACCCGCCAAATGCATTCGAAAAACTGCCGAACGTCGCCGAAAAATTACCGAACACCTCCGATAAACTGCTGAACGCATCCTCCAATCCGGTGAACAGACCACCGAACACCTCTGATCAGCTGCCGACCACTGCCAAAAAAAGTCGACCAGCCGCCGGACAGGGGTAAAAATAATAAAAACAGAAACGCAAATTTTAATCAAACATAATGCATGGAAATAATATATAGGGTCCTATGAATAACCATAAAACTGTCTGTTACAGAATTTTAAACAAACACCGTTAAAAAAAATCAGAATCAAAAATTTCGCAGGAAAAATCCCAAAAATGCCTTTAAAAATTTATTAATAAAATGTCTTTTTGTTGCAAATGAAGAGTAAACAGTTGAATAATTTTTTTTACATTGAAACCAATGCCTGTTTAAACCTATCGAGCAAATGCACCGAAATTCTGGGCATTTCGCCAACTTTTTGCTGCTGTTCAGTGTCTCTGAATAGATTAATCATTACCTCTCTATGGGGATTTCACTGCCACCGAATTGCACCGTATCCGGCTGGCAATTCATGTAACATAGTGACTATATACAGAATGCACCTGTAAACATGTAACATAGTGACTATATACAGAATGCACCTGTCAACATGTAACATAGTGACTATATACAGAATGCACCTGTCAACATGTACCATAGTGACTATATACAGAATGCACCTGTCAACATGTAACATAGTGACTATATACAGAATGCACCTGTAAACATGTTACATAGTGACTATATACAGAACGCACCTGTAAACATGTAACATAGTGACTATATACAGAATGCACCTGTAAACATGTAACATAGTGACTATATACAGAATGCACCTGTCAACATGTAACATAGTGACTATATACAGAACGCACCTGTAAACATGTAACAAAGTGACTATATTTCCTGTTAATCTGTATATTTGTGCTGTTTTTTAATATCTTGCATTTTACTACTTTGTATTTTTGTAACAATTCAATGTTCTTGAACCCAGGACATACTTGAAAACGAGAGAAATCTCAATGTATCCTTCCTGGTAAAATACTTTATAAATAAATAAATTTGACGCTGGCGGGCGAGCTTTAGTCTTATAATGGCCATTGATAAGAAACCAAACCTCGAATGGTGTTTAGTTTCACACGGTATAATTGGAGTAAGCGCAGATGACATTTTTTTCTTTGTTTTACACATGTTGTTGGGCTGGATGCATTTGGTGGTTGCAGCCGCCCCATCGGGGAATAGACGCGACCCCACCCCTCCTGCACTATGTATGTTTCAATGTACTTCCAGCCAGGTCATCCCTGTAGCAAGACTCCGCTCCGTGTCTTTGTTTTGATCCCAAAGTGGATTTTGTTTCTGGGGGAGCATAAATAAAGGCTCACCAGTCTACCTCATGTTTGACAAGCAGCATGAGCAGGTATGGTTTGCTATGTAGCAGCCTGTGGTTTCATTTTGGATAGGACTCGCCCTCATTAGAGGTGCCTTGACGCTGACGGGCGAGCTTAATCTTATAATGGCCATTGATAAGAAACCAAACCTCTAATTGTGTTTAGTTTCACACTGTGTAATTGGAGGAAGCGCAGATGACATTTTTTTCTTTGTTAAATAAATAAATTCGGCAATATTATATTTGTTTAAAACGCCTTTTTAAAATTAGTTTGTTTTAAAAAAAAAAGTTTTTACCCATGTTCGGTGGCTGGTCGGCTTTGTTCAGTGGTCAGTTTGACGGCATTCAACAGTCTGTTCAGTGGATCGTCGGTTGTGTTTGGCGGTTTCCTGGCTGCGTTTGGCAGCTTATCAGATGCGTTTGCTAGTTGTTCAGCTGTTTATCGGATGCTGATGGTGGGTTTCTTGATGGCGTTCGGCAGATCGTTTCGGCGCATTTCGGGGACCCTGCGGCGAATGCTGAATTCCCCGCAGGGTCAGCGAATTGAGCTCGCGGAAGTGCGCCACATGAAAGCGCACCGAAATTCTTTGAGTAACCCTTTTAGTAAATTTACCTTGTTTAAGGTGATATTAAAAATGCATATTTATCAGCATTTCTCAAATCTACTTGGTGGGGAAGTTAAACAAAAATACTGATAATCCACCCTATACGGTATATTTAGGATTCCCATCTCAGAGTATACATTTTAATACTGTGGAATTCTCTGCCTGTTGAGGTGGTTGGGTCAGAGACTGTACAGACTTTTAAACAACGACTGGATGACTTCCTGCAAAAACATAATATTACGGTTATAATATTTAATATGTGGGTCCAAGGAGAAATCTGACGCCATTCTGGGGTCAAGAAGGAATTTTTTCCCAGTGTGTTGCATATTCGGCGAGCGCTTCAGACTGGGTTTTTTGCCTTCTTTTGGATCAACAGCAGTAGTTGATGTGTGAGAGGCTGAACCCGATAGACGCATGTCTTTTTTCAGCCTATTTCTAATTAATATACATTATTTTGCAATCTATTAAAATAAAAAAACACATTAGTTCTGACAGTGACTTTGCAGCATATTTATAACTTCTGGTAATGCTGAGCTCTTGCCGAGTGCAGCAAAGACAGCTTGGCAAGTTCCCTCTTCCTGTTTCTTCATGGTTTTGCTGTTGCAATGCTTACTGCTTAAAATAGCTAAGGATTCATAATGCAATCATACAGGTCTACTCCCAGATAGGTGAAACTCGGGAGAATTTGCAGAAGTGAAAGTTTTAGGTCAAAATAGTCAAACCAGAAAAATTCTCCCATTTAGTCTAATTTGTTCTCTTCTCCTGCCAATTCTCCTGATTTTCACCTTTCTCTGAATAACCCTGATAGTTTGCATGGCCAGTGGTTTGCTTCCTAAACATAAACATAATCATGCATGAAATAAGAATATGTGTCTTTTTAAAGGTGGCTGATATGGTCACCCTATAAATACAGGCAGTGCAAGAGTTAACGCCGCAGCTTCATCTTCTGACCCTAGAGACAATGTAGCTTTGTAAATGCTGATGTATATAATGTGATTAGTGTCTGACCTTTGCTGGCATATGTTTGCATTTTGTCACAACCTCTGGTGTTTTGTGGGGTTCTCTGCATCCTGTCAGGTTTCCGATCACTCTAGTGACCAGGGATGCTTCTGTTTTGCATCTGGTCTGTGGGTGCATCATAGTAGGTACACCATTCCGACCACTAAACGGTCTATTCAAAAAGCACCGAAATTGCTTGCAATGTCATGGCTTTGCGTTCAAGGCCCAATTCGCCACATTTCGGCATTTCCATTTTGCTGAAAATTCAGTGAATTCACTATTTAGCGAATGGTGACCGTATTTTGCCAAAAATGGAGTCACCAAAGCAATTATTGGATGCCGGCAAAAAGCATCAAAGAGCACTGGTAACCACCAAATTGTGCCAGATCAGCAACAGCGAATTCCACCGAACTTTAAATGTAACAAAAAAATGGAAGTCTCTTATTCTCCTAACAGGTGTTTAAATCAAGAAAAAAGTATTAAAATGTGTTCAAATAATAATAAAGGCCTTTTAAACATAACATAAAGGTCTGTTACGGAATGTAAAAAAAAAAAAAACCCCACCTTTTAAAAAAAAAAAAAAAATTGTAACAAAAATTCTGTCTAAAATTTTTTTCAGACTTCCGGGAGGCGGGCCTAAGTAATGGCCGCATTTTAAGACAGCTCCACTCGCAGAGGTTTTACATCTGTTGGCATCTGAGGCATCCCTGCCTGCCACGCCGCTGCCGACTAACTGATTGTCGCCCTCTTCATCCCCGGAGGTCCGTGGGCCAGATTTTGGCCGTTCCATACCCGCACGGCTGTGCGGGTGCGTGACCCCTCTGTAGGCCCGGACTGAAGCCTGACGCTGCGCTCGAGCGCGCTGCTATCGCGCCCGTTGGGGTGAGTGGGCAATTCCTTTACCCTCCGCTGCCTCGGACCCCTGTGTTGAGGCGCCGGCTTCCTCATCTTGCGCTTCCTCAGCGCCGTTTGCTGGGGTCAGTTTGGCGGCACCTGGTCCGGCGCACGTGAACAGTTGCCGGAAGCTTCCGGCAGGAGTGCTCTCGCCCATCACCGTCCTCGAGGGCTCAGTCCTGGACCCAGGCCGTGTATCCCACTACCTACATGCCATCCTGCTGTGTTAAACAGGAGAACACTTAATAAGGCAGACTACCTTCTCTTTAGTTTTTGGGAGAGGGGGGGGGAAGGAAAAACCACATAAAACAAAAAAAAAAAAAACGGAAGAAAAAAGAGGGGGGGGGGGGAAAAAAAGGGAAAAACCGCACAAAACAAAAAAAAAAAAACGGAAGAAAAAAGAGGGGGGGGGGGGAAAAAAAGGGAAAAACCGCACAAAACAAAAAAAAAAAAAAATTGTAACAAAAATTCTGTCTAAAATTTTTTTCAGACTTCCGGGAGGCGGGCCTAAGTAATGGCCGCATTTTAAGACAGCTCCACTCGCAGAGGTTTTACATCTGTTGGCATCTGAGGCATCCCTGCCTGCCACGCCGCTGCCGACTAACTGATTGTCGCCCTCTTCATCCCCGGAGGTCCGTGGGCCAGATTTTGGCCGTTCCATACCCGCACGGCTGTGCGGGTGCGTGACCCCTCTGTAGGCCCGGACTGAAGCCTGACGCTGCGCTCGAGCGCGCTGCTATCGCGCCCGTTGGGGTGAGTGGGCAATTCCTTTACCCTCCGCTGCCTCGGACCCCTGTGTTGAGGCGCCGGCTTCCTCATCTTGCGCTTCCTCAGCGCCGTTTGCTGGGGTCAGTTTGGCGGCACCTGGTCCGGCGCACGTGAACAGTTGCCGGAAGCTTCCGGCAGGAGTGCTCTCGCCCATCACCGTCCTCGAGGGCTCAGTCCTGGACCCAGGCCGTGTATCCCACTACCTACATGCCATCCTGCTGTGTTAAACAGGAGAACACTTAATAAGGCAGACTACCTTCTCTTTAGTTTTTGGGAGAGGGGGGGGGAAGGAAAAACCACATAAAACAAGAAAACACTCTGGACGCTCCGCACTATCTGTATATCATTTTTCTGGACGCTCCGCACTGTCTGTATATCATTTTTCTGGACGCTCCGCACTATCTGTATATCATTTTTTCCGGACACTCCCATTGTCTGCATATTACAGTTACCAGGCCTACGCCTCACCATGGATAAATTCGTGGCATCATCCACAAAAAGTTCAAAACGCCTTACAACCAAATCTCAGGGCAAAGGTACATCGGCCCCGACACGATCCCCGACTCACTCCACATCTGATCTGGGAAGCCCACCCTCCAGCCCACACCTGAATACCCCTCCACCGCCCACTACTGTCATGCAGATGGCGGAATTCACAGCTATGCTCTCGCCATTGCTAGATGAAAAATTGGGCCGACTATCGACCGCCATTGACCTGGCGCTCTCCCAGCTCACCTCGCAAGCACAAAGACTGACCGAGGTGGAAGAGAGGGTGTCCACTCTGGAGGATGGACTGACCCCCCTCCAAACATCTGTGGAATCTCACGACTCGCTCCTTTCCTCCCTGATAGACAAAGTTGACGACCTAGAGAACAGGAGCCGTCGAAACAATTTAAGAATAGTGGGACTCCCTGAAGCCGTAAAAGGTCCTCAACTACACCACGTTGTGTCTTCATGGCTCCCCACAGCCCTGGGACTAGCGGATAATTCAACGCTGACTGTGGAACGGGTACATCGTCTGGGACCGGACCTTTCTCCATCATTAGGCCGCCCTCGCACTGTCATATTTAAACTGCTGAATTTCTCAGACAAAATCCGCATCATGCAGGCATATAGGAAAGCCAATACCCTAGAATACAATGGAACTACTTTACGCCTCTTCCAGGACTTCTCAGCATCTCTGGCGGCCCGTCGCAGGGCCTTCGCCCCTATCTGCTCCAAATTGGCGGCGGCTAATGTGCGCTTCACGCTCCAATACCCTGCTCGCTTGCGAGTTCACCTTCACGGCCAAGTCACCTTTTACGATTCACCAAACGACGCCTTGACCATATTGGAGGATGACACTGCACGTTCCCCCTCATCGACAACCACAAGGCAACGCTCATCGAACCCCCCAACCTGATTGTAGCTCCGACTCTACAACGGGCTCAGCGTGGTCCTAGGGATGCAATGGATCCCTACGACTTTTTCCCCTTTTGTTCGATTTTACTAACTCTCCGGTGCTGGACTCCACGGACAGGACTAGATCCAACCACGGTCCGAACCGTATGTTTACCACTCACCACCCGGATCCTTTTGGTTAATCTTGGTTATATTGTTTATGGTTCTTCTGTTTGTTTTCTGGTTCGTTTTGTTTCTTCCAGATGCAGGCACCCCTATGTTCCTGTTGGGTGCTTAATGTTTAAAATGTTTCTGATTAGCCTTTTGACTCATAGGTAGGAGGTGACGCTGGTTACTAATGTATATGGGGCTGTGGAGCAGATGCTGGGACGGTTCCCGGCCCCACTTAACAAATTGTTCTCGACGGTCAAGCTTAGAACCCGCTATTGGTATCCCCCATGACCCACGAAACTATGTCTGAAAGTACCCTTCCTATAGAACCACAGATTTTTACACGCAAATCGTTGAAACTGGTATCCTGGAATGTGGAAGGCCTTAATTCGCCTATCAAAAGGAAAAAAGTACTACAATACTTGAAAAAGTTAGATCCTGACATAATTTTCCTACAGGAAACGCACTGGACTTCCCCAAACCAGTCACTACGCGCCCCCTGGATAGGCTTCCAGACATCATCCGTCCATACGCAGAAATCACGTGGTACCACTATCCTCCTCCACAAACGTCTCCCATACTCTGACTTGCTTGAGATTAATGACCCAGAAGGCAGATATACCTTTCTCGCCCTAACAGTGGGACAAGAACCCCTACAACTACTTAACATCTATGCTCCCAATAGCCCCAATCTCACTTTCTTTAAATCACTGTTACCATTACTCCATTTACACGACTCTTCCCATAGGATTGTGGGGGGTGATTTCAACGAGGTCCCAGACCCTATCTTAGACCGAGCGCCCAGTCGTACGATGGCTAGGGGACGTGCTCAACACACAGGCCCGACCTTCCTCAGGTCCCATTTTGACCTGGATGACGTGTGGCGCTCCCACCACCCTACGGGCAGGGATTTCACGTTTTACTCCGACCCGCACAAATCCTTTTCCCGCCTAGACCTTTTTCTGGTCTCAAGCTTACTTTCCAACCGTGCCCTACGGACAGACATTGGCCCAATAACTCTCACGGACCACGCACATATCACACTAGAAATCATATTGGAAACCCCGGTGCCCTATTCTAGGAATTGGCGCTTTCCTTCGCATCTCATGACCTCCGGTCTCTTCACCTCTCACGTTGAACTGGCATGGAATAATTACACAGACGATAACATTGAGCACGTCGACGACGTCAACCTTTTTTGGTCTGCGTCGAAGGCAGTGCTTCGGGGTCAAATAATGGAATATGCCGCTCGCACAAAAAAAGAGACTGCTAGACACCTCTCCGATGCCCACTCAGAGCTCCTTAGCAGCTATAGAGCTTATCTCTTAGACTCAACCTCCACGACCCTCCAAAAATACAAAAATGACAAGACGCGATACGACTCCCTGGCCACAGAACAGGCACACCGTACATGCCAACGTCAAAAACAGGCTCTGTTCCGCTTTGGCAACAAACAAGGTCGACTTCTTGCTAATTTGGTACGCTCCCAGACCCAGACTAGACCCTTAATTTCAAAACTCAAGACCTCAGACGGAACCATTCTTACCAAACCTAATGACATAGTGGATCACTTTCGTACCTACTTTGCGGACTTCTATAGGGCAGGCCCCGATGACTGTGCCGCCCAACTAAATCTTTTTCATACAGCCCAAATGCCTAAACTTTCCCCAGGAGAACGCGACGCACTCTCAGTACCCATCACACACTGTCACGGATCCCCCTGGTTACCAAGATGGTGGTCCCTTTACGCAGACCGCTCACTACCCTTCCGATCCTTAGAGTGGTCGGCACGTCTAGACAGATACAGAATACGTCAAGATAGGTATACACAAAGAACGATACTAGGAGGGTACACAAGACCTTAGAATGGTTGGCTCTTCCCAAGACCTAAACAATAGAAGAGGTAGTCTGATGCGTGCTTAGGATGCCACACAGACTGACCTCAATACTAAGATAGAAGAGTAAACGCCAATACCAGGGGTTATGCACAGAATAGTTTGTTTGCCAATGCCAGGGGTCGGTACACAGAATGGTTCGTTTGCCAATGCCAGGGGTCGGTACACAGAATGGTTCGTTTGCCAATGCCAGGGGTCGGTACACAGAATGGTTCGTTTGCCAATGCCAGGGGTCGGTACACAGAATGGTCAGTTTGCCAAATGCCAAGGGTCAATACACAGAATAGCCAATAATTTACAACAGAATACAAGAGCTCTGCGGGAAGTAACTACCACGTCAGGGCACCAGTGAGAATGAGAAGCCGGGCTTTAAACTCTGCGGGTCCGCGTCATACGCCTGGCCCCGCCCCCCGGCGTCCCACGTGTGCGGAAGCGTTCCGCGATATCACTCGGCGCCTGGCCAGCGAGCAGCGAGGAAGCCGCTGCCAGGCGCCGGGAGGGGGGGCGCGGACAACCGTCACAGAACCCCCCCCTCTACGGGCGGCCACTGGACGACCCCCAGGGGCACAGGGATGAGCCAAATAGAAGGCCTTCACCAAGCGAGGGGCATGAACCTCAGTAGCCGGAAGCCAAGAGCGGTCCTCCGGACCGTAGCCCACCCAGTCCACTAAGTACTGAAGGACCCCCTAGAAACCCTGGCGTCCAGAATGGCCTTAACTTCAAACTCCTCCTCGCCCTCCACAGAGACCGGAGGAGGAGGGACACGGGCCCTGGTGTACCGATTACACAAAAGCGGTTTTAAAAGGCTCACGTGGAACACGTTGTGTATCCTGATATGGGAGGGCAGTGCCAAGGCATAGGAGACCGGGCTGAGTCGCCGCAGTATCTTGTAAGGGCCTATGTATCTGGGGGCTAGTTTCATCGATGGCACTAAGAGCTTAATGTTCCGCGAAGAAAGCCAAACCCTGTCCCCGACTTGATACACAGGTGCTGGTCCCCTACGTCTATCGGCCTTCGTTTTCTGGACAATACTGCTCCTCTCCAGTGCCTGTTTAACCCTCCCCCAGGTCTCAGTCAATGACGCCAAGTGCTCATCCAGAGCAGGAATCGCGGTATCAGGAAATGCAGTGGGAAGCACGGGAGGATCAAATCCGTAAACCGTGAAGAAAGGGGAATGACCACTGGCCTCACTCACGGCACTGTTTAGGGCATACTCGGCCCAAGGTAGCAGGTCTGACCAATTATCCTGTCGTTCAGATATGAAACACCTGAGATACTTCTCAACATTTTGATTGGCCCTTTCTGCTGCCCCGTTCGTTTGGGGGTGATAGGCCGAGGAGAAGGACAGGTCTATTCCCACATTCTTGCAGAACCCCCTCCAGAATCTGGAGACAAACTGGGTCCCCCTATCAGAAACAATCCCAAGAGGGATACCGTGTATGCGGACCACGTTGGCGATGAAAATGGGCACCAGCTCGGCTGCTGACGGTAGCTTCCGAAGAGGAACATAGTGACCCATTTTGGAAAAGCGATCTATAATCGTGAGTATAACAGTATTCCCTTTGGACTCGGGTAACTCTACTATAAAATCCATGGCTATCTGCGACCATGGTCGTTCGGGGATAGGCAGGGGCTGGAGTAAACCAATGGGCGCTGTCTTAGGACTCTTATTTCTTGTGCATACCTCGCACACGGCTACGTAATCTTTAATATCCCGGCGCATCGTGGGCCACCATAGCAGTTTTCGGATGCTAGCCACTGTTTTGGTGATCCCCATATGCCCAGAGGTTTTATTGTCATGGTAAATCTTAAGGACTTCTTCTCTTTCCTTCTCAGGTACAAAGAGCTTCGCGGGAGGCCTCCCCCCGGAGCCTTATCTTGGACAGTCTGCAATCGGATCATCAGAGGGGATGAGACACTAATCGTGGTAGAGGCTATAATCCTCTCCTGAGGTACAATGGGATGTTGATCCTGCACGTTATGTTCATAGGATTCATACTGTCTAGATAACGCATCTGCTTTAATGTTTCTTGACCCAGGTCTATATGTGAGGACGAAATTAAAACTTGAAAGAAACAAAGACCATCTCGCTTGTCTGGCGTTCAATCGTTTCGCGTCTCCAATGTACGTGAGATTCTTATGATCAGTTATGATAACGATTGGGTCCGTAGATCCCTCTAATAAGTATCTCCACTCTGCCAAGGCTGCGATAACTGCTAACAACTCTCTATTACCGATGTCATAGTTTCTCTCGGCCGGAGACAACTTCCGGGAATAGAAGCCGCATGGATGCAAAGGTTTATCGGGTGCCCGCCTTTGGGACAAGACTGCTCCAAGACCGAGTTCGGAGGCGTCAACCTCGAGTTGGAAGGGCAGAGCTGGATCAGGATGTCGGAGAACAGGGGCAGTCGTGAATGCCTGTTTGAGGGCCTCGAAGGCTTGCCTGGCCTGGGGTGTCCATTTCTGATTTCCCACCCCTTTCCTAGTCATGGCCGTGAGAGGAGCTACCAAGGCCGAAAAGTCTTTAATGAACCTTCGATAATAGTTGGTAAAACCTAGAAACCTCTGAATGGCTTTAAGCCCTTGGGGTAGGGGCCAGTCGAGGATTGCCGACAATTTACCAGGATCCATCTGAAACCCCTCAGGGGTTATGATATACCCAAGGAAGTGCACCTTCTCTATATCAAATAGGCACTTTTCTAATTTGCAGTATAAGCCGGCTTTCAATAGTCTCCTTAACACTTGTTGCACATGGGCGTGATGGGTCTCCTTATCTGGAGAGTATATCAGGATGTCATCGAGATACACTATGACGAATGTTTGCAGAAAATCCCTTAGGGTGTCATTTATGAGATCCTGAAACACAGCTGGCGCGTTACATAAGCCAAAGGGCATTACCAGGTATTCGTAATGCCCGCTACGCGTATTAAAAGCCGTCTTCCACTCGTGCCCCTTTTTCACCCTTATCAGATTGTAGGCCCCGCGTAAATCGAGCTTCGTGTATATACGGGCCCCTTTCAGTCGGTCGAACAGCTCTGTTATAAGGGGTATGGGATATGCATTTCTTATGGTTATTCTGTTTAAACCTCTATAATCTATGCATGGTCGCAAGTCTCCCTCTTTCTTGGAGACGAAAAAGAAACCAGCTCCTGCTGGGGAGGAGGACCGTCTAATGAATCCACGCTCGAGATTCTCTTTTATATACTCCTCCATAATGTCGTTCTCCTTTTGCGACAAGGGGTATACATGTCCTCTGGGAGGCATAGTACCGGGGAGTAACTCTATGGCACAGTCATACGGGCGATGTGGTGGTAAAACCTCAGTCCTGGCCTTCGAAAAAACCTCCTTTAATGCCTGATAACAGTCAGGGACTACTGTGGATAAAGGAGGTGCTGTGGCGATATTAAGGCTACCAATAACAGTGACCCTGCCCATGCATTTCAACTGGCAACTGGGACCCCAACATTTTATGTCTCTCTGGACCCAATCAATCACTGGGTTATGCTCAGTCAACCATGGAAACCCTAGGACGACGGGGCATGAGGGAGAGTCAATAATCTGGAATCGTATGGTTTCCCGGTGCAAAACCCCTGTGTTCATGCATACCTCTATAGTGTCGTGGGTGATATGGGGACATGACAAGGGTTTCCCGTCTATGGCCTCCACCATTAGAGGTCTTTCTTTGAGAACTAGAGGCATGAGGTTCTTGGAGGCAAACACTCTATCCATAAAGTTACCTGAGGCTCCAGAGTCTAGGAACGCCTCAGTCTCGAGGTGCACCCCCTCCCAGGTTAAGGAGATGGGCACCAGAATCCGGGTTTTTTTTTTTTCGTTATCAACAAAGGAGGCATAGAGCGAACCGATTACCTGGCTAGTAGGTGTTCTCTGGCCCGGCTTGCCAGTGTCACCCCTGCCACCCCTGGGTCTTTGAGGACATTGAAGACGAAAATGCCCTGCCCCGGCACAGTAAAAACAGAGCCCCCTTCCCTTCTGTAAGTTCTCTCAGCCTCTGAAATACCTGTTCTACCTATCTGCATGGGTTCTACGACCGGTAGATCGGTTCTTTCTGGCTCTGAAGTACCTGACGTATTGGTGTGTCTGGGTACCAAGGGTAAAGGAGGCAAAACCCTTCTGGGTCTGTCTCTAGAATGCCTCCTGTCCCTAATTTGGTCGTCCATGGCAATACAGAAATCAACCAAATGGTCCAGATGTTCTGGCAACTTCAAGGGAGCCAGCTCAAACATCAAAGCCTCGTTCAGGCCTTCGGTAAACGCCAAGGTTAAAACGTCGTTAGGCCAGTGTACCTCAGAAGTCAAGGTCTTAAATTCTATGGCATAGTCGGAGACTCTCCTATTACCTTGCTTAATGTGGAATAAGGACCTGCCTGCATGGGTGGCCCTTCTAGAGGGATCAAACGTACGTTTTAGTTCAGAGGTAAAGCCCTCATAGTCATATATGATGGGCTTTTTGTTTTCCCACAATGGCGTGGCCCACAGTAACGCTTTATCAGTTAAATGGTTAATTAGGTAGCCTACTTTGGCTTTATCGGATACACAGGAGCCTGGATTGTTCTCGAATAGAATCTCTAGTTGGGTCAAAAAACCCCGACACAAGTTAGGCGTACCATCATAGCGTACGGGTGCCTTCATACTGAGCCTACACCCCTCGGGTGAGGCCGAACTGGCCCTAGGCAATACTGGTTCTGGAGGACTTGCAGTACCAGTAGTGGATCGGTTCAACAGGGTTTGCAGAGCAAGAGCAATTTGGTCCATCCTGTGGTCCTGCTCTTCTTGTCGGGCTGCAATTCTTGTCAACTGAGAAGAGAGGTCTGCGGGATCCATTGGCCCTGACGTAATGTCACGGATCCCCCTGGTTACCAAGATGGTGGTCCCTTTACGCAGACCGCTCACTACCCTTCCGATCCTTAGAGTGGTCGGCACGTCTAGACAGATACAGAATACGTCAAGATAGGTATACACAAAGAACGATACTAGGAGGGTACACAAGACCTTAGAATGGTTGGCTCTCCCAAGACCTAAACAATAGAAGAGGTAGTCTGATGCGTGCTTAGGATGCCACACAGACTGACCTCAATACTAAGATAGAAGAGTAAACGCCAATACCAGGGGTTATGCACAGAATAGTTTGTTTGCCAATGCCAGGGGTCGGTACACAGAATGGTTCGTTTGCCAATGCCAGGGGTCGGTACACAGAATGGTTCGTTTGCCAATGCCAGGGGTCGGTACACAGAATGGTTCGTTTGCCAATGCCAGGGGTCGGTACACAGAATGGTCAGTTTGCCAAATGCCAAGGGTCAATACACAGAATAGCCAATAATTTACAACAGAATACAAGAGCTCTGCGGGAAGTAACTACCACGTCAGGGCACCAGTGAGAATGAGAAGCCGGGCTTTAAACTCTGCGGGTCCGCGTCATACGCCTGGCCCCGCCCCCCGGCGTCCCACGTGTGCGGAAGCGTTCCGCGATATCACTCGGCGCCTGGCCAGCGAGCAGCGAGGAAGCCGCTGCCAGGCGCCGGGAGGGGGGGCCGCGGACAACCGTCACACACACGCCGAAATCAAAGCGACAATAACCTCACTTAAAAACGGAAAAACACCAGGCCCAGATGCTTTGGGGCGGAATATTACAAACTCCTTTCTGGCCTGGTGATTCCCCACTTAGTTACGCTGTTAAACAATATCCTGGGGGTGGGACCCCACCCCCGACCTTTAATGAGGCGCGGGTGTGGTTCTCCCCAAACCGGGGAAAAGACCCAACATTGGTAACCTCCTATCGTCCCATTGCACTACTAAATACTGACCTCAAAATACTGTCTCGCCGTCTTCAAAAACCTCTTGCACGCCTCATAGGGCCTCAACAAACGGGATTCCTTAATGGCCGCCATTCCACTACCAATATACGCAAAGCCATAGCGGCAATATGGTCATCTTCCCTCACGCCACAATCCTCAAACCTCTTACTGAGCTGTGACGCAGATAAGGCGTTCGATAGGATCTCATGGAACTATTTAATCAGATTTATTAAGTTTCATCATTTTGGTAAGACATTCTTAACACTTTTTCGTGCACTCTATCTTACGCCTTCCACTATGATCACAGCAAATGGACTCAACTCCGCCCCCTTTAACCTAGAGCGAGGAACTAGGCAAGGATGTCCTCTATCCCCGTTATTATTTAACCTGGCCCTAGAACCTCTAATACGTATCATAGAAATGTCCCAAACAATATCAGGAATTCATTTGTCCCCCACAGTAGTATTAAAAGTTGTAGCCTTTGCAGACGACTTGTTGATATTCCTTTCAGACCCCGCCTCCGCGATCCCCCCCCTATTGAAGTTGTTTGACTCCTTCCATGTAGCCTCCGGCTTCCAAATCAACTACGCCAAGACAGTAGCTCTACCTCTAGGCCCCAAACCACAGGGTTCTTGGCTCC
The DNA here is from genome assembly GCA_009667805.1 of Leptobrachium leishanense. NCBI lineage: Eukaryota > Metazoa > Chordata > Amphibia > Anura > Megophryidae > Leptobrachium > Leptobrachium leishanense. The sequence goes on along the minus strand of CM019071.1, from coordinate 23,555,855 downwards.
AGGGCTTTCCCTTCTCCTGGGCACCCTCGCCGTATATTAAATACTTGGGTATTATTCTACCGATTGACCTCTCCCGCTTATACAAACTCAACATAGACCCTCACTTAGCCCAAACAAAAGCACTTTTGGAGGCCTGGAGCTCACTTCCACTTTCTTACTTGGGGCGGGCCTCACTTATTAAAATGACCTTATTTCCCAAATTACTATACACTATACAAGTATTGCCACTCCTACTGAAACCTAATGATCTTCAGTTATTCAACAGGTTGTACGCGTCCTTTATTTGGCAAGATAAGCAGGCACGTATACCACTCCTTAACCTCCAGCAACCGATAGCGAGGGGAGGTATCAACTTCCCCAATTTACTAGATTATAACCTAGCAGCACTATATCGTTACGTATCGGATTGGCTGAATGATACTTCCCGCTTCACAGCCTTACATGTGGAACAGGCGCTACTTCCTGCCTCCTCTTTACTAGCATTTCTTCACCAACACTCTCCCGCCATCCCCCCTCCCCTACGCGATAACCCTTTGCTCTCCACGACGAAATTAGCTTGGGTCAGAATTCGTAAACGCCTCCAATTGTCCTGGCAAACATCCCTTTGGTCTCCTATCTTGCATAACCCTCACTTTCAAAATGCCTCCCCTGCTCCTATCTTTCGAACCCTGGCTCAACGAGGTTTTAGACTCCTACACCATTACCTAGATGGAGCATCAGGTCTGCCTTATTCTTACACAGCCTTGACAGAACGCATTGCCCCATTAACTATACACCCTGTTTATTACTTGCAACTCAGACAGTTCCTTCTCGCACAACTGCACACCTTATCTCCCACTGATTTAACTAACCAGTTAGACACGCAATTACTCGTACATAGTTCATCTCCTCCCTCGACTTCAACCATTTACACACTTCTACAACATTCACTCCCCACCTCGAAACCCTGGAGGGCTATCTCTCGATGGGCCACTACTTTTCCAAACCTTACCCCCAACGACCTAGTGTCGGCTACTCTGGTATCAAGACGCACTCTCCCATCCGCCAATTATTGGGACATGTTTTATAGGATACTCCACCGAGCCTACATGGCGCCGGATAGAATGGCCCGTTCAGGACTATTACCTAACGCCAACTGTTTAAAATGCAATTTTTCCCCAGCCGACCTCCATCATTGTCTCTGGTCGTGCCCCTTTATTCAATTATTTTGGGACACCGTACGCCGATTCAGCTCCCAGGTTATCCGAATCGAGATTCCCTTCACACCTAACTGGGCTATTTTCAACTTACCAACTTCACAAACCCTTCAACCCCTCTCTAGATGCCACCGGTTTTGGTTAGGTCTCCTAGCAGCGACGGGCAAAGAGGCCATATTATCTCAATGGATATCCGGTACCCCTCCCTCATTCCGCATGATGTACGACAGAATCTATTCCATATTCTTGGCTGACTGGTCTGAGGCCTCACTACATCAGACTGAGAAAACTCAACAATTCTTTACCCACTGGTCCCCTTTTATTTGTGCCTTACCACCTGAGGTCAAAACCTCCCTACGAAACACGTTCTGCGATGCCCCATGGTATTCCCTACAAATGCTGCGGAACACCCCTCCGATCCCCTCAGATACCTCTGACCACTTGTTAGTTAACTTTCTTGCCTCCACTTCCCGGGATACCCTAACCCAGCCGTCCACCTCTGAGCTTTAAAAGCTGACATTACCATGACACTTCGGTACTGGATTGTGATGTAATACTTTAATTAACACCGGAAACTGTGATTTTTTTTTTTTACATTGTAACAGATTGTACATGATATGAAAAGGAAAAAAAAAAAAAAAAAATGTTACCCCTTTTTCTGTAAATTCATCTTGATCTGAGACGAATAAAAATATGTTTAAAAAAAAAAAAAATTTCAAAAAAATACAAAAAGGCGTAAACAATAAAAAATAAAATAAATGGTGATTTAATTTTTTTTTAAAAAAAGATATTACGTTGTTGCCTCTAATCCTACGGAATTTGCCTGTTTAAACCTATCGAACTGAAACCCCAAAAATCGGGGCATTTCGACTGGAATTTCAATGCAGTTCGGCGTTCTGTGAATAGACGACATGATAGTCTTCTATGGGGCAATTTCAGTTCCGCCGAATGCCGTTGAATTGCGGCAAACTGCAGCATATTTTTTTGTCAAGTGGCCAGTATTTGGCGAATTGCCAGTTTAGTGAATAGATGAATAAGCCCAAAATTGCACCGAATGGCGAATTTTGGGCCAATTCAGAGATTATTTCTTTCTTTTCTGGTAAGGAGAAAACCTTGGATGTTCCACTCCTCCTCCTCATGGGCATATCCATGAGCTGCTGGGGCAAATCCATGAGTGAGCTGGGGCATTATCCATGAGTGTGCTGGGGCATTATCCATGAGTGGAGCTGGGGCATTATCCATGAGTGGAGCTGGGGCATTATCCATGAGTGGAGCTGGGGCAGTATATCCATGAGCGGAGCTGGGGCAGTATATCCATGAGCGGAGCTGGGGCAGTATATCCATAAGCGGAGCTGGGGCAGTATATCCATGAGAGGAGCTGGGGCAGTATATCCATGAGAGGAGCTGGGGCAGTATATCCATAAGCGGAGCTGGGGCAGTATATCCATGAGAGGAGCTGGGGCAGTATATCCATGAGAGGAGCTGGGGCAGTATATCCATGAGAGGAGCTGGGGCAGTATATCCATAATAGGAGCTGGGGCAGTATATCCATGAGAGTTGCTGGGGCAGTATATCCATGAGAGGAGCTGGGGCAGTATATCCATGAGAGTTGCTGGGGCAGTATATCCATGAGAGGAGCTGGGGCAGTATATCCATGAGAGGAGCTGGGGCAGTATATCCATGAGAGGAGCTGGGGCAGTATATCCATGAGAGGAGCTGGTGCAGTATATCCATGAGAGGAGCTGGGGCATTATCCATTATTACACTATTTGATTCAGAATATTTTTTTTCCTGTTTTCCTCCTCTAAAAACTAGGTGCGTCTTATGGAGCGAAAAATACGGTAATTCCTCTTTCTTTTACTATTGCCTTTTGTGGTTACGACCGTCATACTGTTTATTGGATTTTCTGGATACTGACCTTAGCTTGCTTACCATTGTTCCATCCATCTCTTGACCATGACCTTGTTTAGTTTACTCATGCATGTTACTCTCCTGCTCTTGACCTTGCCTTGTTTCATATCTCTTTTTTCTATATAGCCCTGCCATTTAATGACTACTGTAGATACTCGAGTATACTGCTAGATTTGTGACAAAAATTTACCTTAAAATTGGAGGGGTCGTGTTATATTCGAGACATCTGCATCGCGTGTAAAAAGAAACAAAAAAAAAAACTTGCCTTGCTCTGGATGCCAAGTCTCCCAGAAATTCCGGTAGTCTCGCTGAAGTGAATGCAGTCTCCCTGATGCTTTCAAACACTTCAGGAACTCTCGGATACAGGAGAGGTGGGATCCATCACGGCCAGAGGGCGCGTTTGGTTTAAGCCAATCATTCACCTCGCCCAGCTCCGCCGGCCATCTAATCGCTAGTAAAGACAGATGGCTGGCGGCTTCATACTTAGTAACAACTGCAATCATTCTAGAGCAGAGCACCCTGACCTGAGGGGGAGCCTGACTGTGTTTAAGAGAACCTGGAAGGATTTTAATTATTTACCAGTAAGGTAAAATTTTGTTCCTCACGTTATATTTGAGTCTTGAGTATGCTCTCATTTCCATAATAAATCTCTATCCATCGCGTTATATTCGAGTATCTACGGTAATGCTTAGGCAGTATTTCCTTGCTTTGTTTCTGTGGGTCACCAGGTATGTGGGAAACATTCAGTGCTCTATTACATTCTTCGCACAAACGTTAACGCGTGCGCAAAAACGCATTAACGCGAGGGGCAAAACCCTTTGTGCAGAACTTTGTATTACAATGTCCGCGCAAAAAATGAGCATTAACGTCTACCGCGGGTGAACCTGCGCGAACCCTGCACGAGCGTAATGTACTGTGCGTGTCCTATACTTAACATTGTGAGCGCAAATGTGTTTGTGCGCTGGTGCGCGCATGGTATTACAATCGTAGCGTAAAATTTAACGGACAAGGTTTGCGCGCATAATTTTAACGTCATTGAAAAGCTGGTGGTAACGGCAAATTGTAACAACCTGCGGATTCACAACGGAGAATGTCGATGTGCACGTTTTTTTTACTAGATCCGTCAAAAATGTCTTCCGTTAGAACGTACGTCTGTTGTGCACAGTCCGCACAAAATGACGGATTCGCGTTAAAAATTACATTGCGCTCACTGATTTCTGCGCGCAACGGTACTTTGTGCGCAATTTCCCGACGGATGAAAAAAGGCGCGAGGAATGTAATTCCAGCGGTGATTTTCGTGCGTTAACACGTGTTTAGTGTGCGTTTTTGCATTAAGAATGTAATAGGAGTAATGTGTTGTGATGATTAATAAACTGGATCGTTAACTAAATTCGTGTATATTGTGACAAAAAAAATTAATTAAATATACTCTGTAATGACAGTCCAATCTGTCATTAAATGAACGAGATAAGGATATCACTTGATGCCGTTGGCAACATTTGTATTTGGGTGTTATCTTTTAAAGTATTCATTGTGTTATTCCAAATAGTAAATTATTCACCAGCATAAAGTAATTAAACAGTGGTTTCTACTCGTGACCTAGCAGTTGCTTCCCAGCAGCAGGAGTATGACCTAGTGCTCAATGAACCGTTGATGGTAATGCTGATGTTTGCGACCCTTCCATTGCTACTCAGCCAGAAATTCTATAGGCTGAATGGACTTCGTGGGAAACGATCTACACAAACATTTCCAAAGAAATATAGTGCTGTACCAACTGGGACTGCTTATGTATTTCTTTTTGCAAAATTTGGGATTCCAACAGTTAACTTTATTACATATTTTTTATTTTGTATTTTTTTTCTTTTTTTCCACGCTTTTTTACCTTCTTGGGTTTTATTATACATTTGTTGACGTATTTTCTTTTACTGCATATATCCAAATATGCTGCATTTCTAATCGTGTTTTAGGTTGGTGGATAAAGCATTCGTCCAACGCTTTTTTTTTGGCCAATATTGGATATTGAGTAATTAAAAATCTCTATGGGCCCTATTCCACGGTTAAGGCTAAAAGACAGACGCTACAGCTAAAAATTAGCGCGAGAGGGTAAATGTTAGCACCTGCTGATTACGAGCATATTACAAAGTTTAACAAGCAAAGAGGGTTTATACTGTGGAAACACCCAAAAACAATGAGCAGCAAAAAAACACCACCCTGATATCCACCAAATTCAGAAAGCATATAACATGAAAAACAAAAATTGGTGGTGTTGCGCTAAAAGAAATAAAAACGTAATAAATTTGTGTATGGTCTATTTTGAAGGCATGATATACTGCACAGCAAAAAAGAGAAAGAAAGTTCTATTTCTCAATAGTTCGTTCAATGGATATCCAGTCTCTGTTGTAGAAAGGATTTTCAGTAAAATCTTCCAAAACTTTGGAACGAATGACCACTTCTTTGGTGAGTCTTCATTAAAAAGTATGTATCTCGGAAAAAGAAAAACTCGATAGTGTTATACCGTTTATTAATGTGTATACAAATCTACTGACATAATATACGTACAGAAAAAAGAGGTAGTGGGTTTAGGATTTGATCTCACCCACTGCCAGATAAAACATCACGTCCCAGTCAAGCCTCTATAGACAAAACCACCTGGAGCTCCCGGGCTGCTTCCAAGGTGGTCACTCGATACCAAAGGTGGGACCGCGATGATAAAGTGACGTAGTGCTGACGCGTTTCGCCCCGCCCACGGGACTTCATCAGAGCACTGATGAAGTCACGTGGGCGGGGCGAAACGCGTCAGCACTACGTCACTTTATCATCGCGGTCCCACCTTTGGTATCGAGTGACCACCTTGGAAGCAGCCCGGGAGCTCCAGGTGGTTTTGTCTATAGAGGCTTGACTGGGACGTGATGTTTTATCTGGCAGTGGGTGAGATCAAATCCTAAACCCACTACCTCTTTTTTCTGTACGTATATTATGTCAGTAGATTTGTATACACATTAATAAACGGTATAACACTATCGAGTTTTTCTTTTTCCGAGATACATACTTTTTAATGAAGACTCACCAAAGAAGTGGTCATTCGTTCCAAAGTTTTGGAAGATTTTACTGAAAATCCTTTCTACAACAGAGACTGGATATCCATTGAACGAACTATTGAGAAATAGAACTTTCTTTCTCTTTTTTGCTGTGCAGTATATCATGCCTTCAAAATAGACCATACACAAATTTATTACGTTTTTTATTTCTTTTAGCGCAACACCACCAATTTTTGTTTTTCATATTACAAAGTTTGCAGACGTGTTGGCACTCGATTGTTTAGTGTCTTGACGCAAAGTGCTATCTTTACACCTCGAGACACTACAGTTAGTGTCTCCAACCATAATCAAGCAGCTTCTGACCGGTTAATTCCGATTTCTCTGCTTGTTATCTGTCCATGGGCGTCCGCAGAAATTTTTCCGGGGGGGGGGAATTTTAATGGCATCAGGTCCCCCTCTCCAAACATATACATACACGCACACACACCAGCCCCCTTCCTACTAATATATATATATATACACCCCTCCCTCCGTCTCTGTATGCACAGTGACAGAGCCGGCTCTGTATACAGTTATACAATCTGTATCCCCATCTCTGCTTAGATTGTAAGCTCTGGGGCAGGGTCCCCCCTCCTTTTAGATTGTAAGCTCTGGAGCAGGGTCCTCGGGTCGCTGCAAGTGCTAAGTTAGCAGTGCTGAGCGCTGAGTGGCTGAACGGCGTTCAATGGCAAGTTGCTAACTTGGCACTTGCAGCGGCTGAGGTATTGAACGTGCCTCTGGTGCAGCCTGCTGTGAGTAACAAACACTCGAGCAGGCTGCACACACAGCTGTCTGGGCAGAGCAGACAGGCAGCCTGGTTCCAGGGGTGGGCAAGTGCCCCCCCTTGCCCCATCCTGTGGATGCCCATGCATCTGTCCCCACCCGTCCAGGAGCTATAAATACCAGCTAACCAGTAACCCTCTCACTGCTGAGCCATTTCCACCCTGTGAAAAAATGGTTACGTTTTTATTTTATTTTTTATGATTTTGTCTTTGCTCTTTCCAATGACACCTTGATTGACCTTGTACGAAGCACGGGGCCAGAGATACATCGTTCGAAGATGTGAGGGAAGCTGGATGCTGATTCCTGGTGCGGGGCACATGAGGGGCAAGGAATATCCATGGGGCAATTGCCCCCTGCCCCCCCCAGAGAAACTTATGGCCAAGTTAAACATGTGATGGTGGGAAATCGTCTTTGCTTCACTTTTAGGCAAACCAATTGATTGCAAAACGATGTTTTAATTTTTTTCTGCTCTAAACACAAAAGCAATGGAAAAAAAAATCTGATATTATTTTAGAATAGTACAGTAAGCGGACGCTCTCAGAACATGGCAGGTTCAAAACCATTTTCCACATGACCACTAGATGACAGCACATGACACGGATTAAAATTATTTTTGTGAGAATGAGAACTTAACGAGAAATCTTGCTCCTTTCTTACAAAAGGAAAACAAAGCACATGTAAGATATCAGAAACATAAAATAAGGACATTTCATTTTTTGGTGGTAGTGGCACTTTAACCCCTTAACGCCGCAGGACGTACATTTACATCCTGCATTAGGCGGGCTTTGACGCCGCAGGACGTAAATGTACGTCCTCGGCGTTTACAGCCCCCCTCCGGTAATACTTACCTCCTCCGGTCGCTCCCACGCTGCTCTGACTCCCGCGGAGTCAGATCAGTGTGATCCCTCCTCCGGCACTGTGACATCATCGCGCCCGTGGCGTGATGACGTCAGTTTCAGGCGTCCCCCCCCCCCTGCCGGAGCAGGGGAAGCGCCTGAAGGGGAGGGGGGGGATCCTTTGGATCCCTCTATCTACCCATCGCCGGGGACCAGGCGGCTGTGGCCAGCATCGCTGGAAGGGTCACAGCCTGACCTTTCCAGCGATGTATGGTGGGTTAACCCCTTAGCTGCCAGGTCGCGACCGGGCACTAATTTGTGCCCGATCGCGGCCTATTTCCGGTGGGGGCCGCCATCTTGGATGGCAGCCCCCACCTCTGGGTCCCCCCCTGGTCAACTGACTCATCGCGCCATGCGCGATGATGTCAGTTAACCGGGGAACCCCCTAGCTGCAAAGGGATTTCCTATGGAAATCCCTTGCAGGAGATAGGGGGTTCTTTGAACCCCTTTATCTCCTGATCGGTGGCAGCTAGGGGGTCATGTCTGATATTGCTGGAAAGGCCAGAGCATGGCCTTTCCAATGATATCAAACATGACCATGTTATATGTAAAATAAAAGTGTAAAAAAAGTAAAAATAAAAATAATAAAATAATAAATATAATAAAAAAATGTTGTTTTTTTTAATGCAGCAGTATTGTTCACATTTCAATTATAATGTGAACAATGATGCTTCACTAATGAATTATTTTTTTGGGGGGGGCTTAGCTGAAATCACACAATTTCTCCCCAAAAAAAATAAAAAAAATGGGTTCCCCGTTCAATTTTTTTAACAAATATACCCCATAGAATATGACCGCGGAGCCTCGGATAATAAAATTAAAAAAACAAAAAAAAAAAAAACACTTTACACACTGTGGAAGATTGAAATTTTATTGAAAATTCAAATTTTTTTACATTTTTTGTTATAGCATTTTGGCAGGGCATGACATATACATATAATAATGATATATTATTAATCTGCCGAGTCTGCCGAAAAGAATGATATATAATTTGTCTGGGTGGTATAATAATACGTGACTTAAAAACGGTCAAAATGAGCTCAGCAAACTTCTACTTCCGAAACAGCGCCAAAGTTGTAAAATTACTCCCGTCCTTAAGTGGTTAAAGTCAACAGCAGGGAGGTCAAACTCCAACCCGGCAGATATTGATTTCCTACAGTTTCTAAAATTCTTTGAATTCAATAAATGGCCAGAGAATCATGGGAATTGTTCAGAAACATCTGGGAGGCTGGAGCCCATGTCTGAGTTGTTGTCAGGGTGGCACCAGGCAGACGCCAAGGTGGGACGCATTGTATATAATAATATCGCAAGTGCTGGGGGAGAGCAGGTGAAACAGGCACAGGAGATTTATATGCTGGTAATAAAAGTATATTATGGATACACAGCAGCACATCTGGATACGGTGTAACAGTCTGGATACACAGATAAAGTCTCTAGGCACAAAGGATAGTGGACTATGCAGTGCCCACTGCAGGCAGGATCCACTGAGCTAGAACCAAGAGCTCATAGCAAAAATACCTTGATTTTATTAAGGTGGATGAAGCTTGACCACTGGTAGCCAATGGTGTTGTCTCTTTGGTACAAAGGATAGTGGGCTATGCAGTGCCCACTGCAGGAGGCAGGATCCACTGAGCAGGAACCAGGATCTCTTCGCAAAGACACCTTGGATGCAGTAAGTAAAGAAAGCTGGAACACTTGTAGCCACAGGTAAATATCACAAGCACAAAGGATGGAGGGTAACAGAGAAACTAGGAGAGGCAGCTCACAGGACCTCACACAATTCAGGAAGGGAAACCAAAGCGAGGGAGGAGAGGAGGGTGTGACCACAATATAAAGCTGCCTGGCTTAATTGAAATGATAAGGGAATGCAGACAGTCATGGGAAACTCTGGAACAGGTGCAGACAAGGAGTGGAAAGGAGGAAAAGGTGGCCAGGACTATGGTGCCAGGTGGAAATTACATCTCTGCCAGCGGACTCCAGGGCTGTGGCATGACAGTTGTTAAGTTTATCAGAGTTCTGGTTATGTTTACACCAGACTCGGAATCCAGTCCTATATGTGGCAAAACGTCCCTTTTCATGTAAAATCTGAAACCTGCTAATCACAAACACAAAACGAAGCTAATCAAATTGAAATTAAAAGCATGTTTGATTGTTGCACTTGGCAGCAATGTAAAGAGAAGTGACCTCCGGTGAGTTCCTTTGGGGTTTTTCACATTCCAAACACTTGGCAAGAACAATGAGATAGACTGGAAAAGAAAAAAATACACAAATTTTGTCTCAAGTATGTTTGCCTCCTTGTATTTTTACAATGAACTAAAGTATTTGAACAATTTTTCGATCATTAATGGTTAACAAATGCATAGGTTTTAATTCACAATATATAAATCAATAGGACTTATGCACAAAGTGGTGAATGTGCGAAGAATTGTAAGGCGGAATATTGTTTCAATGAAGCAATACCAGAGATGAGAGAGTGTTAAATAATTTTAGCAACTCCTAAACGCTGGTGTTGACGGCAAATCTGAACGTCCTGGCCGAACCCAAATACACCAGCTGAAAAAATAAAATGCAGCAAAGTATAGTTAAACATTCTACACATACCAAACCAATAAAATGGAGATAATTGTGGTTCTTGATTCGGATTGGCTGACTCGCGAGAACAAAACAGTGCGCACACTGATTTCTGCGCGCAACGGTACTGTGCGAGCATTTGTGCGCGTCCGGTTTACGCACGTTATTGCTCGACGGATGAAAAAATGCGCGAGGATTGTAATTTCAGCGGTGATTTGCGCGTGTAAACATTTAACGCTTGGCGCACAAATTCATGCGTTGCGCGTGCGTTTTTTGAGTGAAGAATGTAATAGGGCCCAGAGAGTATCAGAAACACATTCAAGACCATGTGGTATCATGACATATTGATTAATTCTTATCCCACCAGCTTGGTCCACCAGCTTTTTCCTGTTTGTGCCCTCTCGCTCTTGGTGCAGCATGCAGAAGATGTATCATCTATGCTCAAAATCCGATAAACATACAAAAAAGAGAGATATTTTTGGTGTACAGATGGCCACATCTGTTGATCAGCTTCTGTTTTATCACTGAAAGTGAACAGGACAAGGACAAGCGCACACGTATTTTAACAGGTCCTGTTTAGTTGTCTTCTCCGTCAAATTTTAGTTTTCTTCAGGATTATCCAAAGAGATCCGAATTGCTTGAGAAAGGTAACCGAACGCTGAAAATCAGCGTTCGGTTACCTTTCCTGACCATTCGGCTATCCAGAGGGCAGGCAATTCGCCAAATCCTAGTGAATTGCCTGAACATACGGTGCCTGTTCGGTGCCTGTTCGAGGGCAGTGAAATCCCCATGAAAAGCACTGCTTCGGCTATTCAGAGAACACAAACCAGCAGTGAAAGGTTCCCCTAATGCCCTGCCATTCGGTGGTTTAATTCAGCAAATTTATTCAGGAGAATCCCATAGACTTCAATGTTAAAAATATTCCAGTTTTAATTCAATATCTAATAAACCGTTCATTATAAAATTCTGCAGCAAAAAGTCTCTTTATTTATAGATTTTTTAGGATACTTTAAGCATTTTTCAGAATTTTTAAAAAAAAAATTAAAAGTCCGATTTTTTTTTGATTTTTTTTTTTCAGTTTACTTATTTTTTTTGTAACAGCCCTCTTTATTATCATTCCCTGGACCTCCTGTGAAAATTTCAGACATTTTCGCTTAGTAGTTTCTTTGCAAACAGCGTTTCTTTTTCCCAGATTCATACAAATGGTTTTTCTAATTTATTCACTGCCTCCTCTACCTCACAGCTGCTTCGGCTCTGTGTGATTCGGCTCCTTTTCGGCTCCTGTTCGGCTTTTTTCGAAGGTTAATCCAGATGTTTTTGCTTGTTTTCAGCATGCATTCGGTGAGTTTTCGTCAGGTTTGCGGCAGCTTTTCCCTGCAATTCGGGGACCCTGTGCTGTTTGCTGAATACACCGCAGGGTCACCGAAATGCAATCGGCAAAAGGAACCGAATTGAAGAGAACGAAAAGTCACCGAACGTGCGGTGACTTTTCGAATCTCTTTGGATAACCCTGCTTGTATTTTGAATGGATGTTCTCTCATTTGTAAATATTATTCTGGGTGGGATAAGACTCTTCAACTGTGACGCATCAAGAGTGTGATCAGAAGAATGTGCTACATGCACAAATTCCACTGCTCATGGGGCGTAGAGTAAAGCTATCAGACAGCCATGTAGCATACAACAAGCAGAAGTTGTTTCAATAAATCTCAACAGGACCTGTTATGATAAAATATATTTGTGCCTGTCCTTGTCCCGCTCACTTTTAGTGGATAGATTAACAGGCTAGTACAGACAGGCAGTGGATGTACGTGCACCCCTCCTCTGGTCAATTACCAGTGCAGAGGGAACGTCTTGGTGCTGATGCAGCTCCTCTTTGCTTGACGTGAAGGTGCGGCAGGTCACACGGCTCCTCCTTGCCAGGTATGCTTTCTCCTTCTAGAGTAGAAACGTAGCAGTCATGTCCCAGTGATAGTAGGCATTAATTACAAGTGCAGGAGGAGCGGGGTCGTGCCTATTCCCCGATGGGGCGGCTGCAACCACCAAATTGTATCCAGCCCAGCAACATGTATAAAACATAACAAGAAGAAAAATGTCATCTGCGCTTATTCCTATTACACTGTGTTAAACAAAACACAATTAAAGGCTTTGGTTTCTTTTAATGGCCATTAAGAGTGTAAGCTCACCTGCCAACTTCAAGGCACCTCTAGTGAGGGGTGAGTCCTATCCAAAAAATGAAACCACAGGCTGCTGTGTAGCAAACCATCACTGCTCACGCTGCTTTTCAGTCATGAGGTAAACTGGTGGGCCTTTATTCAATGCCCTCCCAGAAGCAAAATCCACCTTGGGATCAAAAAACAGACACGCAAGGGAACAAACTGCAATGATGAGCTGGCTGGAGGTACAAACACGGTGTAATAGGAATAAGCGCAGATGACATTTTTCTTCTTATGTTTTATACATGTTGCTGGGCTGGATACAATTTGGTGGTTGCAGCCGCCCCATCGGGGAATAGGCGTGACCCCGCTTCTCCTGTACTAAGTATGTTTGTTTGTACCTCCAGGCAGGTCATCATTGCAGCTGTTCCGTGTCTTTGTTTTTTGATCCCAAGTTGGATTTTGTTTCTGGGAGGGCATAAATAAAGGCCCACCAGTCTAACTCATGACTGAAAAGCAGCGTGAGCAGTGATGGTTCGCTACACAGCAGCCTGTGGTTTAATTTTTTGGATAGGACTCACCTTCACTAGAGGTGCCGTGACGTTGGCAGGAGAGCTTACACTCTTAATGGCCAATTAATTACAAGTGGAATATCTACAAAACCCACAGAATCTTTTACAATGCGGGACCTGAGACCTGTGCCCCGAGTGCCTGGGTAGGGCCCTGTCAGGGCGGCGGCCCTAAGTAGCCACCTAAAGTTGCCACATGAGTGATCTGGCCATGTGTTTGTGAAAGTAAGAGGAGTCTGCATCAGGAATTGTTCTCCTTACTTCCTGATGATACTCTCCAACTGGACCCCTAGGGAATAAGGTCACTCTGTGTACCTTCATAGAAACCACTTGATTCTGGACCCAGCAGAGAATACCAACCTATTTTAACCCCCTCACTCTGGTGACGCAAGCGGATGAGTGATTCGACTGAATGTCATCAGCGAAGGAGTTTATACTTACCCCAAATTCCTCAGCCTGCTCATGGATCACTGTTGCTGACTGCCTGCAGTGGGTTTGAGAAAGGCTGCTCCCAGTCCAAATGTTAGAGGTTCCTTAACAAAAGCTCCATTCTTTTATTTTAAACTGTTTATTGGAGTGCCTGATCCTCTGGATTTCTTTGGAATACATCTAGAAAGATTTCAGTCAACCTGGACTCCATGAAAAGCCAGCAGGTTAACGCCTGCTACGTGCAACTTTGGAACGCATCTCCTTATTCGCTGAACCAAATCTGCATCACCACCACTGTGTGGTCAATGCGATGGACTGCCACATCGACCACATGGTACTGGATATAAAGGGATCTACTGTTCACAGGACGAGAATACCCTTAGTCCTAAAAATGTGAAAAAGTAACTAAAAAGATAAAAATCAATAAAAGTGTAACCCAAGTAACATATCGTAGAATTTTGTGACTCCACCGTGATATGGTCACCAACAAGAATTCTGCAAGAATTATGGAGATAGAAATAGGGAAAAATGAGCATCATGATTGTCTTTCGTCCCTGTACATTATTTTACAGAAATTGTTACTTGATATTTAAATAACACATGTAATTCAGAAACCAAGGAAATGGAATGTGAGGTGTGGTAACATGCAGAGCCTGCAGTACAAACATGTTCATGTGCGTAAATCACTTCCCGTCTTTCTCTGACTTTGATTAAAAATCAATCTAGTCCAAAATAAACTGAGTATGTCGGAGACATTTCGGTGCTCTCTGAATATCCCTGATAGTCTTGAGTTTACAAGAAATTCTTACGGTCTTCAAAAATGTTTATTCTTCTTATAATCACACATTAGTTACAAACATGAAATTGTGCTCACTCAAATACTGCGGAATCACTCTTAATCACATAAGTAAGCACGAAACGCTGTAACAATATTGCAGTAGACGAAGACAAACAGGGTTATTCAAAGAGAATCGAAAAGTCACTGCACGTTCGGTGACTTTTCGTTCTCTTCAATTCGGTGCCATTCAGCGATCCCATTTCGGTGACCCTGCGGTGTATTCAGCACCACAGGGCTATCGAAGCGCAGGGAAAAGCTGCCGCAAACCCGACGAAAAGTCACCGCAAAAACCCGGCGAATGCACGCCGAAACCCGCAAAAGCATCTGGATTAACCCGCCGAAGACGCCAGAAAAACCCGAGCAGGAGCCGATCACACGCAGCGAAGCCTCCGGAAAAAGCCGACACTGCAGAGAATAAATTAGGAAAACAGTTTGCATGAATGATTGAAAAGTGAAACGCTGTTTGCAAAGAAACTACTGAGCGAAAATGTCTGAAATTTACATATGAGGTCCAAGGAATGATAATAAGAAGGGCTGTTAGAGAAAAAATAAGTAGAGTTAAAAAAAATCTGACTTTTTTGAAAAAAAATTTAAATCAAGAAAAATGCTTAAAATATCCCAAAAAATCTATAAATAGACTCTTTACTGCATAATTTTATAATAAACGGTTTATTAGATATTGAATTAAAACGGGAATATTTTTAACATTGAAGCCTATGGGATTCTACTGAATAAACCTGTCGAATGAAACCACCGAATGACAGGGCATTAGGGGAACCTTTCACTGCTGGTTTGTGTTCTCTGAATAGCCGAAGTAGTGCTTTATTATGGGGATTTCACTGCCCTCGAACAGGCACCGAACAGGCACCGAACAGGTACTGTATGTGCAGGCAATTCGCCAGGATTTGATGAATTGCCTGCTCTCGATAGCCGAATGGCCAAGAAAGGTAACCGAACGCTGAAAATCAGCATTCGGTTACCTTTCGCCAGCCATTCGGATCTCTTTGACTAACCTTGAAAATGTATTTTTCATTGCAACACTTGCGTTCTAGGAAATACACATCTAAAAGTGTGTACCGACCAATAAATGTCACTGATCATCCAGTCACATTAAAAACTAAAAAGAGGTCAGCTCCCCACCTTAGCTGCAAATATTAAACCCATTAACAAGGCACCATCGTGTCCTATACGCTGAATTTTTGGGGCGTGTTGTGGTGCCCATTTGCAAATGAATTTCATTAGAAATTAATGAAATTCCTTTGCGTTGCACGCAGAATCAGATAAGGTCGAGTATACTAGATTTCGGGCCACTGGCAAGTGCTTTTGAAGATCAAGTATAATCAATTTTGCTAGTGAAAGGGTTAAGGATGTTTCCAGAGATATTGTTCATCAGGATTGCTTGGGAATGACAATTTTCCTGTATTTAATAGAGCGGTGCTTCCCAAACCTGTCCTCAGGTCCTCAAACAGGCCAGATTATGCAGATCACCTTGGGGAAATGCAGACTGAATCCTGCAATCACTGAACAGCAAATCATATCACCTGTGCTGTGCTTCAGATATCCTGCAAACCTGGCGAGGCGGAGGGTCCTGAGGACAGGTTTGGGAAACACTGTGATAGAGGAATGGCATTCTCATAATAAAGAAGTGCTGCAGCTGCTACAGCGTCTGGCAATCTTTTTTTCCGAAAGGGATCATGGATACACAGATATCTTGGTGAGTTCTGACACTTTTTATTAGGACCAAATCTATGAAAACTAACCATAATTCAAAGCTGATTCATAAAGCATGAGGAAAGCCGTTTGCGGGGGGGGGGAACATGGCACCTCACAATGGACTTTGAAACCAGCAAAGTTTTGGGTTCAAATGCAAGAAAACAATGAAGATTAAGTGAGCAAAGGTAATCACTTTCCTGAAATTTAGGGTGGACTATCCTAGCACAACCAAGTGTCATGAATCTGGCTCAACATTCCTTACCCTCTGTTGCTCCCTGCAGGTCCTCATGTCATTCCTGTGGTTCGCGGTATCGTGTTGCCTTGGTGCTCCTGTGTGGTGGCATCTGATGATGCTGACTGCTTGTTGGCGTCAGATTCTTATAGCTCTCCTTCCTCGCATCCGGCGTATGATGCGGTGTGTCCATCACGGGTGTTTTGGTGCACAAAAATGATGTAGCCCAATGAACTCTAATCTATGGCTATATATGTCATGGATGTCATTTTCTCAGGGCTTCCTTTCCCCGAGAGCACGCTATATTGATCTTATTTCCATGTACCGGCCTTGGCTTTTCTGATTTCTGGCATTCCTTGATTTCTGGCTTGTATGGGAATCTCCTTTACTACTGACCTTGGTTTGTATGTCTACCTCCTCTGGCTCATGACCCTGGCATTTCCTTTGACCTTGAATTCTGTGTTTTTCTTGTTGTTAATTACCGGCCATTCTAAGGCCTGGCAGTGTAGGTTGTGATTTGTACTGTGTGTTAGGATCAGGGAGTGGTGACACCAAGACACAGACCATAATCCATTGATTTGAGCTGTAGGTACAGCTCAGGAATAATATCCTAGGAGTGGGATAAATTATTCAGAATGAAGGATTTAATTAGCCATGAAGAATGTTTCCTAAAACCATTTAGAGATGATAGCGAATATCTGACAGGCAAATCAGATCAGGGATGAAGCTACTGGATAATAAAAGTGGAAGAATGAGCTGCTGAGAATTGAGTAAATTAAGGGAATAAAAAATATACATCAATGAATTAATCAGTGAATATAACAAGGCAAATCTCATGGATCACAAGGTCCTAACGCTAGTTACTAAGAGCTGGCACTAACTAAGAAAGTTAACACCAGCTCAGAGCTGTAGCTAACCGATTGCGCTGCTGCAGAATCCGTTAGCAGCAGCTCAAACCCCCCAAAATCAAATACTCACCTCTCATCCCATGGCGATAACGGCAGCCCGATTCGCCGCATCTAGCTGCCGGGAGCAGAGTGAGGCTGGGGAAAAATAGTCCCCAGTCTCCCTCCGCGATCACTCCGCCGTCCAGAAGGATCTCGTGAGTGGCAAGATCTTGGGCACTATTACACTCTTTGTGCACAATTTTAAACGCATTAACGCGAGGGGCAAGACCCTTTGCGCGGAATGTCGTATTACGACGTTCGCGCACAAAATGCGCATTAACGTCTAACGCGAGTGACCTTGCGCGAACCCTGTGCGAGCGCAAGTTCGTGCGCTCATCCCATACTTAAGATTGTGAGCGCAAATGCGTTTGTGCGCTGGTGCGTGCATGGTATTACAATCTTAGCGTAAATTTTAATGAACAACCTTTGCGCGCATAATTTTAACGTCTTTCAAAAGCCGGTGTTAATAGCAAATCTGAACGTCCTGGCCGAACCCAAATACACCAGCCCGAAAAAAAAATACAGCAAAGTATAGTTACACATTCTACACATACCCAAACAATAAATTGGAGAGTTTGTGCGTGTTTTTATTATTGCTGCAGCATATATATTCAGATTGATTTTGACAGGCGCAAAAACTTAACGGGAGATAATTGTGGTTCTTAATTCTGACTGGCTGAATTGCGTGAAAAAACAGTCCGCACACTGATTTCTGCACGCAGCGTTAATGTGTCTTTTTACGTGCGATATTTTTTGACGGATGAAAAAAATGCGCTCGGATTGTGATACCAGCGTTAATTTACGCGCGTTAACGTTTAACGCTGCGCGTGCGCTTTTGCGCAAAGAATGTAATAGAGCCCCCTGCCGGCCATGTGACCCGGCAGGAGAAGACTCCGTGGAGACCTAAGAGCTATCCGAGCGGATGCTTGGGACGGCGCACTGCCCCCAGCGTTCGCAAGTCTAGCAGCCCCTATGGGGCGGACTGCTGGACTCTGCGCCTGCCCCATGATCTGCTGGTGAAACCCGGGCCGCAAAGGGGAATTTAGCGATCGCTAATTTTTCCCCTTAGCATCCCAGTTTTAGCTACAGGCACGTGATGGGGCCCCGGGTTTTCAGGATTACCTTGGGTAAATGCAGACTGAATCCTGCAATCAATGAGCAGCAAATCATATCACCTGTGCCGTGCTTCACATATCCTGCAAACCTGACCTGTTAGGACGACTTGAAGACCAAGGTTGGGAACTACTGGTATAGACTGGAATTGCAAAGGAGTCGGAAAAGATTAATCTGGAACTATTTGGATATAAACACAATTCACAAACTCATCACAGCAAACAAAATAAACCACTAGAGTCCTGGCAAAGATGCGGGATTTGAACACAAAGACATATCCTCTCGATGCAAACAAAGCATCCCAAGGGTGTTAACAAGCCCATAAGAAGCACATTTTTGCTTGTATTTCCTGGTATTGTTGTCTATGCCAGATATAACCGCGCTCTTCAGCTCTATTAAAAACTAACATAACATGTTTTGTCAGCAATGTATTCTATGGATT
This sequence comes from Leptobrachium leishanense, assembly GCA_009667805.1. NCBI lineage: Eukaryota > Metazoa > Chordata > Amphibia > Anura > Megophryidae > Leptobrachium > Leptobrachium leishanense. The sequence continues at coordinate 23,536,985 of CM019071.1, read as the reverse complement.
CTCTGTACATTCCATATTTGTTCTATGGAATTGTCCAAGGGGAAGTCACTCCTTCCATCCAACCTGCTGGAAAGCAGCAATCTTATTTCAAACCCTTAGGCTAGGGTCAGACGAACGCATTTTTCGCGTTGTCCGTGAAAAAGTGCGTTCGAACGAATGGACGTATTTTTTCACGGAATACGCGATAGCGGTCATACGATGCGTATTTTCGTCCGTGATTTTGTACGGATCATCAATAAAACCCTTTTTGCGTCTGGACATTATGTTGGCCGGACGTTAGCAGCGTCTGACGTCTCCTAATAACGCACACATGCCGCTAGCGGACGCAGCGCACTCTGTACGTCAGTAAACTGTATCACTTTTCAAGTGAACAGGTGGAGGTTACAAAATGTTTCTCTATTTAGGCTAGTGTCAGACGAGCGCAGTCATCACTTCCGTGTCGCTGCACAGTTTAACGTCCGTCGTAGCATTGATTTGTGATCACTAGAAACCAACACATGAAGTACGTGCTCACCGAAATGCGCACGCACCACGCAGGTGGCAACGGACGCCATTTAGGCCTCGACGTAAAAGCGCTACGACGGACGCTCAAAGTCCACGTAGCAGCCTGTGTGCGTGATGATGCGATGTCCATGACGTTGATGCTCAGAAGTTTATTTGGTCTGGCTGACTGTACCTGTCTTTTACTTTTAATTAATTTTGTTTCCCATTGTCAGGGTCGTGGAGATGGTACCAGGGTGGCCCCGGGGTATTGGGATGTGGTGAGCCCAGGGTGCAGTGATCTGCACAGACAGAAGGGTGAAGTTTGGAGGATAAATGGAAAACTGAGCAGATATGGATATTGCAGAGGGAAAGGAGGCTGCTGGAATCTGGTAAAATGGTGGGGATCCGTTAATCAGGAAAAGGTAGAGGATTTGGTCTCAGACAAGCTGGATAACTCAGGACTAACAGAGAGTGTGAACTCGCTCTGTCAGGGAATGAGTTGCAATGATCAGCCAAGCAGTACCTGGGCCGGAGCCCTTTATTTTGAATGTGTGTTACTTGTGCTTTGTGTTTAACTGGTTCACTGCTGGGTGTTAACTCTTTCACTGCTTGCAGGTTTCAGGAACAGGGGCAGCAAGGAAAGTTATGCTGCCAGGAGCGTCAGAGGATGGGGTGCAGTTGGGGGTCATGACACCCATATTTCCCTTTTTTTTTCTACATCCGTCAAAAAAACCAAAAAAACGGACCGTGTGTTGTTTTACGGTATCTTCCGTCAGTACATTGGTCCGTTATGCACGCACGCAGAGTGCGCTCAGACTGCGTTCATCTGACATTAGTTAGCCTTAGAGGATAAATGACACGAGACACGAATGTTCTGACTGTTTGGATAAATTTCACTGCAACCTTAAATGAAGCAATTTGTTCGGAATTTACATTATTATTACATTTACATTATGACAGACCTTAAAAACCATTAAGCCTTTATTCCAAGCACATTTTATACTTCCTAAAATACAAAAGTACAACTTGCAAACATCGCTTTAGCTGCGTCACAATAAATACATTTCCTCCTATTTTTTTGTCATCTCTGTCATGGTCTCCAAAAGTTGTTATCGAACCATGCCTAGGGTGCCTCAATCAGAAATATTTTATTATATGTCTGCTTATCCACAACATGACTCGTTGACAACATCAATTTTCCGCATTTTTTCATACATGTTTTGTGTGTTTACTGTCAGACTTTCCTATAATATCAATAAACGAGTCGCACTTATTTGTCCATTTTACTCCCTGTGAGCTGAAATAAACACATATCAACATGCTTCTTCATTACAACATTAAATTGTATTAAAAACATATATATACAGTCAAGTCCAGAAATATTGGGACATCGACACAATTCTAACAGAATTGGAATGTTATGCAATGGCCAAGTCAATCACATGACCTGAATCCCATTGAGCATGCATTTCACTTGCTGAAGACAAAACTGAAGGGAAAATGCCCCAAAAACAAGCAGGAACTGAAGACATTGCAGTAGAGGCCTGGCAGAGCATCACCAATATATTTCTGGACCTGACTGTATATTACCTGAGTTTACAACACTCACAACAAATGGATACATTTGTTAATTGTTGAGTGCATTAGCTAGGATAATAATTTTCTACTCTTTTATTCATCAGTAGCTATCATCATTCTTACTATTTCCTTTAAGAATGTGCCAAAATATTATATGTCCCAGTAAATAAAAGCTCTTGTTTACTTCACTAAACCACAACTTCTGCCAAGTTCCAGTTCCAGCTTTCAATAAAGAAATTGACTTGCTCTCTTGGAGTTAGTTGTGTCACCAGTTATGACCTTCGTCGAGCTCATCATTATGTCCGCAGAGTGACAGATGTCTCATGGGACTGTCATAGGACATTTTATTACTCATGGCTTTATCCAAATTATTGTTCATGTAAAACAAAACTTGGATTTTCTTCGCAGCCAGTTTTCATTAGCGCAATTTGATCTATACCGATGTCTCATACTATAGTTAAAAATAAATGGTTCTTTGGTTGATGACGATTTTATCACTAGTATTTAAAAAAATAATAATTGGGAATAAGTCTGAATAATAGTTTACCTCAAGCAAAAAAAGTACCACACTTTATGTTCTGAACAGGATAAAAAAACAATGAAAAAATATAAAAATACAAGTGTAACTTTGTCATAAATATTACCCGTCATTATTATCAATCTTTCTTCCTAATCCTTCAGATTGTCTGCTAAGGTGCTCATTGCAGTGAAAAACAACATGGTAAGCCTGGGCAGTCCCCATATTGGGATTACCTCCCAGTCAAGGTTGCCATTTGCCACAAGTAGCTACATCTTCAGTCCTTATCTTTGGCTCTTTCACTCATTCTAGGGATCGCAATTCAGGCAGTGCCATCTTCGCTTTCATTGCTATCATTTTTCCCAAGATCACAAAACACCGCAGACTTGTCTTGTAGACTTCCCGACTTCTTTCTTTTGAAATCGTGTGCCATGCTGGTGACGGACTGTTTTCGGAAAGTAGACAGTCTCCTACGAAAGTTCTCTCCTGAGAAGAAGTAAAGCAGGGGGTCAAAACAACAGTTGGAGGCCGCGAGGGCCAAAGTAATGACAACCCTTTTTTGAGCTGACAGCGTTTCCTCACAGCTTTTATTGTCCTTTATAGAATGAAGGTGTAATGAACGCTGGAGATGATATGGCATAAAACTCATACAGAAAACTGCCATGACGATGATAATCATTCTAATCGCCTTCTTACGGGAAGATTGCTTCTTCTTCATGGAATTCTTCATCAGGGTTTTTATAATCATGCTGTAGCAAACCAAAATGATTGTAAATGGAATAATAAAGCCAATAACCAATGAAATGTAGTTTAGTGCAAACACATGTCTTGCAGTCTGATTCTTTGGAGGCTCAAAACATTTCACCTTGTTATCATCTGGATCAACGGACGAGCCACTGGTTAGAAACGGAGAGCTTGTAAGTGTAACAAAAATCCATATTCCACCACATGCCCATTTAGCTTTTTTCACCGACACAAGTTTAAGATTTTTTACCGGAAACACAATCGCAAGAAAACGCGTGAAGCTCATAGCCGTCAGGATAAAGATGCTACAGTACAAGTTAACATAAAAAACGTAGGAACAAATCCGGCACATGAAATCCCCAAAGAGCCATCTTCCCTTGTTGACGTAATAGATCACTCGGAAAGGAAGCGTAAAAATGAAGAGCAGATCTGAGATGGCAAGATTTAGCATATAAATGTGAAAGGTCGTTCTCTGACTGTAGGTTTTCAATAGCACAAATAGTGCGAAACTATTCCCAATGAGTCCAAACAGCGTGAACATAGAATAGGCCGTAGAGTAGACTTGGTTCCGGAACTCATCGATGCTGCAGTTTGAAGCAAGATACTTGTTTGATGAATTCAACATAATGTCTTCTTCAGGGTTCATGTTCCCAGCCTGCAAATTAGAAAAAAAAAAACACCCAATTAAATATCTATGTCATAGTAAGCTTATAAAAATAAGTGTGTTAAACATATTGTGGCTTATGAAGAGGGATCCATTTATGGCAGTACAACTTGAATTATGTTTTCTGATATACGTAATTTCAAGTGTGGCAAAGCTTTGTCTGATTTACAGATTCATTTTTAGAGCAAAATGTTTAAAATCAGTTCCCCTCATCAGATTTCACATTTAACAATTAAAAATAAGAGTTTCTACCCCAAGTTAAGGCCAAATACTGATAAGGGCCCCTGTTTTAATTGTGGAGAAATGGGGCATTGGAAATGGGAGTGTCCAAAGCCACTTAGGGAGAGGAGACCAAATCCCTGTCAAAATCAAGGTCCATGCCCATATAACTGCCCCACCTACACGTCATACAAAGCCTGCTTCTGCATCTCCAACTTTGTGGACCACCACTCAGAACAGGGGAAATGCCATATAACCATCGGAATGCCTGAGGAGTGACCCCCTTTGTTTGTGCCCAGTTGCAAATGTCCATGAAATAGACTCTCATTGATTTCTTTATATGTGAATTCCACTATTTAAGATTTTCTGGTTGATACTAAATCACTGTTAAGTGGTAAGGAATATTGGGGCTTGTAACTGGGGATAGCCAAAATTCATTTTTACACTTTGGCCATGTAAAGACCGTGGCAATATTTACAGGATTTTAATAAAAAATTTGTAATAATATAATATGCCTAATCCCATTTCCTGCTTAATTCACATTTTTGAACATTAATCTATTTTAAGTAGCAAATGTAATAGTCATCTTTATTTCAGTACCTTTCTCTTGATCATATTGATCCATTTAGGATATTAATTCTTATTCCCTGAGCGAACGTTTTGTGAATTAAAGGGATAATCTATGGAAAAATAGATGTTCGTTCTTTGCCCTTAAATAATTGGGCAGAGGCTGCTGACATTATTGAAATTTAAATTAGTTTTTGCATTAATTTTAGCTTTTTAGTGTTATTTTATTCATCTTTTGTCACGTCACTCGCCGCACGATGCTCCTTCTCTTCGACTCCCAAACTTGGAAGTCCCTGTGGGTTTTCTGCGCAATTTGCACTCCTACTCAAGTTACGTAGCGAAGGAACCGCAAATTGAGCATCGCAATGGGACTTGCACACTTTTCGTAGGCAAGTTCTGTAGCGCTTGAGCAGAACCATGAATGGGAGCTGCACACACATGTGCAGATCCAATTCATTGGCCGCTTCTGAGACCACTGACTATCAATCGCTGCCTCTCTTGGTCTTAAAGCGCATGACATCGGCACGCTCTCTGCACGCTGACATCACTAGTGACCGATCAGGTGACCAACAGATAGGAAATTCAAAAATCCCGACTGTAGGCGAGGCTGGGTGGGGTGGAGGAAATTCCTGCTCTTCACTCTGCAATAAAAATAAAAAGATTGGGGCATCAGGGAGGGGAGAATGGTGGAGACTTTACTCATCCTGACCACTTTATTGGTTTAAAGTGTCCCTTTTCATGGATAGGGCAAGTTATAGTTATTATGTCATATCATTTTTGTAAAGGAAGATAATGGTTTAGCAGCTGTGTTCAAAATTATTCAACCCCCACTGAAATTGAGTGTTTTGGCCAGTTTGACATTGATTTTGATCATTCAGTCATCTTGCTTACAATTAAATCAAAGAGGCACGTGTAGGTCAGACAAATATAACATAACATTTATAATGAAATAACCACAAATGTCTTTTCTGTGCTCACATCATTATCAGTTTTATTCAACCCCCAAGTGACATTCAATCTTAGTACTTAGTACAACATCCTTTTACAGTTATAACAGCTTTTAAACGTGAAGCATAGCTTGACACAAGTGTCTTGCAGCGATCTATGGGTATCTTCGCCCATTCGTCATGGGCAAAAGCCTCCAGTTCAGTCACATTCTTAGGCTTGTGCACTGCAACTGCTTTCTTTAAGTCCCACCAGAGGTTCTCAATCGGATTTAAGTCAGGTGACTGCGATGGCCACTCCAAAATGTTCCAGCCTTTAATCTGCAACCATGCTCTAGTGGACTTGGAGGTATGCTTGGGATCATTGTCCTGTTGAAAGGTCCAACGTCTCCCAAGCCTCAGGTTTGTGACGGACTGCATCACATTGTCATCCAATATCTCCTGGAACTGTAGCGAATTCATGGTACCTTGCACACGGTGAAGCTTCCCTGTACCTGCAGAAGCAAAACAGCCCCAAAGCATGATTGACCCCCCACCATGCTTCACAGTAGGCAAGGTGTTCTTTTCTTCATAGGCCTTGTTCTTCCTCCTCCAAACATAGTGTTGATCCATGGGCCCAAACAGTTCTAATTTTGTTTCATCAGTCCACAGAACACTATCCCAAAACTACTGTGGTTTGTCCACATGACTTTTGGCATACTGCAGTCGACTCTTCTTATTCTTTGGAGACAGCAAGGGGGTGCGCTTGGGAGTTCTGGCATGGAGGCCTTCATTACGCAGTGTGCGCCGTATTGTCTGAGCTGAAACTTCAGTACCCACATCTGACAAATCTTTTCTCAGTTCCTCAGCAGTCACACGGGGACTTTTCTCCACTCTACGCTTCAGGTAGCGCACAGCAGTCGATGTCAGCATCTTCTTTCTGCCACAACCAGGTAGCGTTTCAACAGTGCCCTTTGCCTTGAATTTGCGAATGATGCTTCCTGTGGTCTCTCTTGTATGTTTAACATCTTTGCAATCTTCTTATAGCCATTGCCCTTCCTGTGAAGAGTAATCACCTCTTCTCTTGTCTTCCTGGACCATTCTCTTGACTTCACCATGTTTGTAACCACACCAGTAAATGTCTAGAAGTAGCTGAGTATCACAGTCATTTTAAAGCTGCCTAATTGGTGCTTATTATGCTTTATTGCTGCTCCATGACATCCACAGGTGTTTTCAATACCTGATTAAAAACACTTGAATGAACCTCTGTTCTTCAGAGTGGTAGTCTTTAAGGGGTTGAATAATTGTGTCAATGAAGAATTCACAAAAGAAACATTTACTACTGTATTACAAAACCAATTGATGTCATTTTAGTTGCATATGGTTCTTTAAAAAGTCCTTGTAGGATTTCATTCTGAATACAATTACAAATGTACACTAAATTCCCGAAAACCCTTTACAGCATTGGGGGTTGAATAATTTTGAACACAACTGTATATTGCCCACTTTGCCACGCATCCTCCTATTTAATGGCTTAAAGTTTCTCGTCACATAGGTTCTGTAAATACTGATGAGCGCAAAGTGTGATAAATTATTATTTGCAGTTATTACAGGTGTAAATCGACACATTATCCTCGTTTGGAGCATATTCTGGTTGTTTTACAAGATAGTTATTCACTTATTTAAATTTATTATCCACAAATGACATAATTGCACAGTTCACGCCAAAATGGCGTCTATTTAATAATGGGTGAAACTCTGTTCACTTCTCCTGCCAATTCTCCAATCTATCTAACTTTCCAAATCGGCATTTTGGTCTAAACGGGAGAATTGTTGACTAGTTCGACCTAGATTTTTCACTTCTCCTGCCAATTCTCATGACTTCACCCTTTAGTGAAAAAAACCTGTAGATGTAAAAACTATTTAAAACCGACTATAGGGGTTATTCAAAGAGAGCTGAATTCACTCCAAAATTGCACCGAACGGTGAATTTCCCCATATGGTGCAATTTCGTGACCATCCGACTATTCAAAAAGCTGGCAATTCGCCAAATATTGGTGAATTGCCAGCGAAATGCAGTGCTGTTCGGCAGCAGTGAACTCTCCATAGAGACGCAATGGTTAATTTTTTCAGAGAACACTGAACAGCACCGAGATATCAGTGAAATGCCCTGACTTTCGGTGCTTTCATTCGGCAGGTTTAATAAGGCGAATCCCATAGGTTGGAGCAGCAGCTCTATGCCCATGCCCCTAATAGGCCCTGAGAAAGGATAACTATGTCTGCATTGATGGGCATTTGGACCCCTGTATCTCCGACTCCATAGCAGCTAGAGGGGCATGTGAGGTATCACTGAAAAGGGCAGAGCATGACCTTTTCAATGATACATAAAACATGGTCATGTTTGGTAACAATAAAAATAAAATATTTTTTTTTCTTTCTAACACAGCGATATTTTTCACTTTTCAATTATAAAGTGAACAATGATGCTGCACTAACTCATCATCTCATTTCTCAGGTCACAAGTGTGGAAGCGGTGGCACAATGTTTTATTATGCATTGTTCCATCAAAAAATTGACGCGCTGCAGCGAGGAGCACTTTGGAACCCTTTGTCTCTAATATTCACACCGCACAAGATAAAATGAGGCATCATTGGACAGGTCAGAGTCTGGCCTTTGCATTGATACTACACATATAAAATCTAAAATAAAAATAAAAAAATATATATTTTTTTAAAAATGTATTTATTTTTAGTTCCAAAGTGATGGTATTGTCCATTTGTGATGTATAAAGTGAGCAATACCACTGCCTTTACTCACCTTTTCATTTCCCACGCTTAGAGCAAGTTCAGTGTTTTATACAAAGTCATATTATTCATAAAACACAGTCCTCAAAACACAAGCAAAAATTTAGGGTTTTTTCAGTTATGGTTAAAATTGTGTATTTTCTCAGAAAAATGCAGTAACAGGTTCCCGTTCCAATAAATTTTTTTACAAGAATGTCTTATACAATATATAACCACAAACGTTTGGATGATGAAATGTGAAAAAAAAATTTATACACTGATCTAAATCTGAATGGAAATTTACTCACACAGTATCTGCCTGGTTAGATAAAATAACCTAAAATGTTTTCATTTCACTAATTCCAAAAAAAGCCCAACCAAAATCTTCAGCTCCAGGCCCATAGAGATCTTTTTCCGGCCATGGGCACAAATACAGAGTAACATGCTCTCAAGCATGGTCTTTAGGTTTCAGTCTTGGTATCAAATTGTCCTTGTCTACATGCTCAATAAGAATGCATGGATACAAGCGATATCAGAATGTCACCAATCACATTCATTATCACACACAGGGCCGGCGCTGCCGCTAGGCGGCCGCCTAGAGCGCAGCGCCGTCGAGCTCCACAGGCAGGGCCGGCCCGTCCATGCAGCAGGCGGCATGAAGCGCCCCTGTCCGGACAGCACGGCCTTGGAGCAGCTGCATGCTGCAAAACCTAGCAACGCCCCCGCCTCATTCAGCAGGCCAGCGCCCGCACCTACATCTCAGCGGCCCGCCCCCCACTCCCATCCACGCTGGCAGTAGGGTTGCCGTGGGTTGTGGCCACCCCAGATGTGCCTGCACAGCGGCGGCCAGATATCCTGGGCCTAGGCGAGCACGTAGCCGCGGGGCCTGGGGCGGCGTCTCCCATGTCGCTCTCCTCTTCCCCATGGCACTGCCCGGATGGCTCATTGAGGCCCGCAGGCCATCCGAAGCCTGGGGAGACCGCACCAGGCCCGAGGAGACCGCACCAGGCCCAGGGAAACCGCACCAGGCCCAGGGAGACTGCACCAGGCCCAGGGAGACTGCACCAGGCCCAGGGAGACCGCACCAGGCCCAGGGAGACCGCACCAGGCCCAGGGAGACCGCACCAGGCCCAGGGAGACCGCACCAGGCCCAGGGAGACCACCATGGGCTGTGAGGGTAAGTTTTTGTGTGTGTGTGTGGATTTGTGTGTGTGTGTGTGTGCGTGTGGGACATTGGGTGGGGGTATGTGGACCTCTGTGATACACTCATACACACCGCCTGTTACTGTGAGTTTTTTGCTGTGGAGCTCTGATACGCTCATACATGCCACACATTACTGAGTTTTATTGCTGTGGATTCTGTGATACGCTCATACACACTGCCTGTTACTGTGAGTTTTATTGCTGTGGAGCTCTGATACGCTCATACATACCGCACATTACTGAATTTTATTGCCGTGGAGCTCTGTGATACATTCACACATGTTACGTATCACAGATGTTACGTGTTTTTTTTTTTTTTGGGGGGGGCGCAAGTAGCTGGTCTGGCCTAGGGTGCAAAATAGCCTAGCACCGGCCCTGATCACACACTGTTGTACATTAACTCTTTCACTAACATGGTCATGTATAGTATACATGATCAGCAGCAGCCCAAGATAGTGTTAACAAGAAGTGGAGCTCTGCTGTTTCATTGCAAGTAAAATTAGTTTGTTGCAAACAAATTTAGTTTGCATTTGGGCTCCAACAGTTCCCCACAAGGTTTTAGCATTGTGAGCATGATGCCTTAGGTGCTAACATGTTTTATGAGCAACCAGGGAATGTCTCTAATGGACTGTGCCCCAGCTGATCCTGCACGGAGCTCGGAACTGCAGTAACTCCATTTGGCCAGCAGATGGTGACATCTGCCTGCCAAATAGGTTTTTCAGCTAAGAATACATTGTGAGTATACCCAAATATTTTTTACTGTATAATTTAAAAATCATTATCCCAAAAAAAAACTGGTTCCTGGTGTTTAGCATCTTTTGGAAAGATAGCCTGGTGCTGGCAACAACCAGATGTGTTAAAGAGGATGTACATGCTCTAACAACACTGACAGTGGCCTTTGAGCATGATGAAGAATGGATGGAAAAATATTTATTATTATTAGAGAAATCTAGAACACCAGTGTCCGTTCTACCTGTAACTGTCCTATTTAATCTGTTAGTTTGAGTATTGGTCACCTAACACTGTACGTGTAGACTGTGTAAACTATGGTGAACCATCTATATCATAAAACGATAAGCTCCGGCGTGTCCGTCGCCCAAAAAAACAGACTGCGCATCCGCGCGCAACCAGCGTATTGCTGGCTGCGCGTGCATGCCACCGCTAAAACAGACGAATGCGTGCGCTCCCAGCGTAGTGCTGGGTGCGCACGCAGTTAACCGCCGCAGCATGCGCACAAAGGCGCGCCAAAACACCCCAGACACAACCAGGGGCGGATCCAGAGACTAGTCTCGGGAGGGGCACTTACAGAAAATAAGGTGTTTTAGCAGAGAGCCCGACTCACGAGAATTTACAGAGGGCCCGGCTCACAGGAGCTTACAATCTAGAAGAGCAGAGGGCACCCAGGAGCTTACAATCTAGAGGAGCAGAGGGCACCCAGGAGCTTACAATCTAGAGGAGCAGAGGACACCCAGGAGCTTACAATCTAGAGGAGCAGAGGGCCCCCAGCTCACACATGGATTTGCCCCAGCTCATGGATTTGCCCCCAGGTCATGGATTTGCCCAGCTCATGGATTTGCCCAGCTCATGGATTTGCCCCCAGGTCATGGATTTGCCCAGCTCATGGATTTGCCCCCAGCTCATGGATTTGCCCAGCTCATGGATTTGCCCCCAGGTCATGGATTTGCCCCCAGCTCATGGATTTGCCCCCAGCTCATGGATTTGCCCAGCTCATGGATTTGCCCCCAGGTCATGGATTTGTCCAGGTCATGGATTTGCCCCCAGCTCATGGATTTGCCCCCAGGTCATGGATTTGCCCCCAGCTCATGGATTTGCCCAGCTCATGGATTTGCCCCCAGGTCATGGATTTGCCCCCAGCTCATGGATTTGCCCCCAGCTCATGGATTTGCCCAGCTCATGGATTTGCCCCCAGCTCATGGATAATGCCCCCAGTTCATGGATTTGCCCCCAGCTCTCACCTGGATATTGCTCCAGGCCTCCAGCTCCGGCAGGGGACAGGGTTGACTCTGAGCCGGGGACCCAGATGCCGGGCAGCGCGGGAGTGCCTGCCCGGTCCTGAAGAGTCCGTCCTGTTGAGTGATGCGGCTGCGTGGCGTGCGTGCGCAGGTCACGCGGTCCGGCCAGTCAGGTGGTACAGAGACTCAGTACCACCTGATTAGCCGGACCACGTGACCGCCGGCGCCTGCACGCAACCGCATCCCTTTAACAGGATGGACTCTTCAGGACCGGGCAGGCACTCCCGCGCTGCCCGGCATCTGGGTCCCCGGCTCAAATCTCGGGGGGGGGGAATTGCCCCGTTGCCCCCCCTGGACCCGCCCCTGGACACAACACAGCCAGACTCCGGACCCCACTGAAGCTCCTGGCTGCGTTAAACTTGGAGAAAAAAAACTAGCAATAAGCCCCCACCGCAAACGGCAACTCCACCGCCCCCAGCCACAAAAAAACATAGCACAGAGCCCCCACCACGGACGCCAACTTTTCCGCACCCGGACACAGAATAATACACAGTTGTGCCCCTCAAAACAAAAAAACACCGAGCACAGAACCCCCACCGCGAATGGCAAACCCACCTGCCCAGACAAAACAGCTGTGCCACCCCCCCAAAACAGCACTGAGCCCACAAAGCTCTGACCATCTCCACCACAGAGCCCAGATGGCTCAGAGGGCCAAAACACTCAGACCCTGCTGCAAATAAATTAAATATAAAAAAAAAACGGTGTCCCCCTACCAAACTAAGAGCCCGCAAAGCTCACAACACCCCCACCACTCAGCTTGAAGGGCCAGCATAATATAGAGCCCCTGCAGCTTACAGCCACCACAAAACGCCAGGACACAAAAAAGGAGAAAAAAAAAACACTGTCCAACATCACACCTGATTTAAAATAAAAAAAATAATAAATACAAAAAAATAAGATCACACAAAAAGTAAAAAATATAAACAAAATCTAAAAAAACGATTTACTGCTCTGAGCCCACCACAGAGCGTCCAAACAAACACAAGCCCCATCGGAGAGAATCACACAAAAAAACCACAAAAAAAATAAAAATTACTGCTCTGAGCCCACCACAGAGCATCCTAAAAATCACAATCCCCATAGAAAATCACACGAAAAAAAAATATGGATTTACCACTAGCATCTGTCGGTAAAAGGAGACGAAATGACACAGAAAGTAGCACACACGACATGCCAGATGCCAAAAAAAGAAAATTCAGGAAACAAAAAAAAAATACAAAAAAGGACAGAGCAAACATGGATGAAAATGCAAGGTGTCACGAAAGAATAAAAAACACTTTAGCACACAAGATGCAACGAGCACAACAAAAAATAAAAGAACAAATTAACAATGAAGTGAACAACAAATGCAACAACATTATTGTGGAAAACTCAATGTTCTGTGCACCAACTGCAATGCCCTACATTTTAATACACAGCAGCCATCAGAAAGACTATTCAATCAATGCTGCGGCAAAGGAAAAGTATACATGGAGCCCATTAAAGTTGCTCCTTTGATAGAAAGTCTAATGACAGGCACTCATAAGCATTCCAAAAATTTCAAATTAAACATTCGATCTATCAACAGTTCATTAGCATTTGCTTCCATGGGGGCAAACATTACTCCTCCTCCTGGTTATGGACCTTACTGCTTTAGAATTAATGGCCAGATTTACCACCGAACTGCATCTCTTCATCCGCACAATGAGGATAACCGAAAGTTTGCACAACTATATATTCTTGACCCCGATGAGGCCGCTAAACAACGCCTCATGATTAATGCAAATTCAAAATGCAACCCTGAGCTCATGACAGAGTTAAGCTCTTTTATGGATAAAAACAATCAATTTGCAGAAGCCTATAAAATGTTATATGAGGTAGAACAAGAATCCTTACAGGAGGCTATACAAAATGGCACTATACAACCAACTGTCACCATGGCGATAGTACAAGAGCGCACGGACGATCAACGCAGATACAATGCACCTCGCAGTAATGAAGTAGCTATTATTTTTCAAAATGATGGAGAACCTCCTCTCGAAAGAGATCTTCTTATTCATTGCCGAACTCAAAACGCAGACAGAAAAACAGAAAGGATAAGCATTTTAGATCCAAACTTAGAGCCGATGCTCTATCCACTTTTACTTCCATTTGGGGACCAAAGTTGGTCACCTCACATTAAACTTAACTACACCCCTACTACTGTAAAAACCATACGCAGTCATTCCTCTGCTAAGCCAAGAGAAGGGGTCACTCAAATGCAATTTTATGGCTACATGCTTTCCATCCGAAAAGATTTCAACCCATTTTTAAATGCAGGCAAATTAACTCAACAGTACTTTGTAGACGCATATGTTAAGACCGAAGGTAACCGTCTAAACTATGTACGACAAAATCAGTCTAAATTACGAGTTGAAAAATACACAGGTCTCATGGACCATCTACAAAACGCTGCCGAAGAACAGGGCTTGATACCAGGAAAAGCAGTAATACTTCCATCAACATTCCAGGGTAGTCCCAGAAACAGGCTGCAAAACTACCAAGATGCCATGGCTATTGTGCGAAAATATGGGAAGCCTGACTTCTTCATAACAATGACACGCAACCCAAAATGGCCAGAAATCATAGAAAATATTACAGAAGGTCAAGCAGTGGAATACCGTCCTGATTTGGTTGCCAAAGTTTTCAACTTAAAGCTAAAAGAACTACTACACGACATCACAAACAAACATGTTAAACAGCCCGAACACTGGCTCTAAGTGGATCAAGGCTCTTGGGTGCTTAACTTCTCCGCTTCTAAAGGTGACCCACACCTTATAATAAATGAAGTATGGCTCATGTAGAGTGGACATGGAAAGAAAGCAAAACAACTTCCTTGTGCATATCTTTTAGCTAATCAACTCACATTTGTTGGAGCTATAGACCAAGCTCTTGGTGTGTGTGCCTCAGGACTTATTTTAGGTAAAGCCCAAACAACCTCTTTGGAATCCAGAACACCAAGGGAAAAATTAAAAATTTAAATTATTTATTTAACATAAATAAACAAAATACTGGCTCAGCCAGGAGACCAGGACGCGTTTCGCCAGACGTGCTGGCTTCCTCAGCTGGTTTACAAACTGGCTTCCATCTCTTTCTTAAATAGTCTAGTATGTGAAAATCAATTAAAAAGTCCCCACATGTTCCGAATTCCGTAATCAGCGTGCATCCCTTGCCCCAGACCGCACCATAAACGGTGTGGGACAGGAGCCGCCATCTTGCGCATGCGCTGTATCGTACTATGCGTTCCATCTTGCGTGCCACACCAAATCCCGGAAGTTGCATGCGTTCCACTTCATGTATCGTTCCGGATCCTCAGACGCGTTAATGTCTTGGCTTCCAATTTCCTTGTAAACCAATATGTAATTGCCCTCAGTTAGCCTCGGGCGGAAATAAAACCAAAAGGAGCAAATTAATAGAACACAAACTATTAATCCATTGAATCTTCCCCAACTCTATCCTATAAAGGGAGTATTAAAACTGTATATATTAATAACGTAGGTATATATTCTATATTACTGGATGGATAATCTTTTGGGTCTTTTATAGTAAAGGTACGGATGAGGAATTAGGGATTTAGTGACTATATTAATTAGGAATAAATCCATTCCAATTAAGCTATTAATTATACTTAAATCGCTTAGATTACCACATTAATTACCTATTGAAAATTGTGTTCCTTTTCAAAGGTCTCAATCACTTATATTCCATTAAAATAACAATTTAAAATACCTCAGTTAAAGTGCCATTTTTAAATATCTGTGCAAAATTATTTTTTATATTGTCCTTATATTCCATTAAAGTCACAATTTAAAATATCTCAGTTAAAGTGCTATTTTTAAACGTATGTGCAAAATTGTTTGTATAAAGTGCCTTTAACATTATCCTTATCAACCAAAACTTCCTCCATATATATTATTACTAATTAAGCAAACTGTGCAAAGATCTCGTTCCATTTATATTCCATTAAAAGTGACAATTTAAAGTGTCTAATCTAAAGTGCTATTATTAAATACATGTGTCAAATAATGCCATATAATTAATCAGTGCTAATATCAAATGTTTTCTTTATTAACCAGAACTTTCTCCATATGTATTATTGCTATATGGACAAGCAGTGTTGTATAATTACATCAATAAAGTGCTAGTGTGTATACTAAAACTCTCTATAGATATTATGTGTTACGCTATCTAAATCTATATATAGATGTGTGATAAACTCAGACTCTGTGTATTCCTATTTATACTACGTGCGAATATGAATTATACTGCCAGTATGTGTCTAATAAATAATTGTAATAATTTTAGAGTACTCCTCTTTTATTATAAAGTATTACATAATATTAATTAACTGGTCATACAAATCTAAAATACTATAGGTAATCTAATTTTATAATATGTGTAGTAATATGTTAAAAATAACAAATGAGAGATTTCTCTCCCAATAAAATTAACTACCTCGATAAATACCTCGTTAATACCATCTGCACTATATATTGTTTATTTCTCTCTATACGCTCCATATGGCTAAAATGAACTAAGGGAACCATCAGCTACCATTTAGCGACTACCATCGCGCCACCAGATACGTACCATTATCTTTGTCATTTTCACTGGTTTGGGGGAAACCACTAAAGTTTTCTGGTTGGCATTGGTTGATTGGTGGCGGTACAAGTTTGGGCGCCTGTCCATTTTTTTCTTTGTACAAACAAACATGTGTTAGGTAAACCTGTTGCTAAAATTCATGTAATAGAGTTTCAAAAACGTGGATTACCTCATGCACATATTTTACTCATATTATCACCTCAAGATAAGCTTAACCCTTTCGCTGCTGAGGCTTTTCACGCCTCTGTGCTGAGCTCATTTTTACCGGTTTTGCTCATCATGTTTAAACGCGTTTTGAAGCCTTATTTTAATATATGACGCAGACATATTATATATCGTTCTTTCCGGCAGACTGTGCAGATTCATAATATGTCATTATTATATGTATACGTTATGTCATGTCTGTATATTATAACAAAAAATGCAATAAAATTTGAATTTTCAATAATTTACAATGTGTAAAGTGTTTTTTTTCACATTTTAAAATGCGATCGTTTGCGGTTATATTTTCTATGGGGTGCGCTTGTTAAAAAAATTAGAAATGAGGAATTGTTACTTTTTTTTGGGGAAAATTCGTGTTTTTTAGCAAACGCCCCCCCATAGAAAAAATCATTAGTGCAGCATCATTGTTCACATTATAATTGAAATGGGAACAATATTGTTGCACTAATAAATCTAAAAAAAAAAAAAAAAACATTTTTTTTTTTGTATTTTTTTTTACTTTTTACATGGTCATGTTTGGTATCATTGGAAAGGCCACGCTCTGGCCGTTCCAATGATAGTAAACATTAACCCCTAGCTGTCACGGATTGGGAGATAGGGGGTTCATTGGAGGGGTCATATCATTGGCGCCATATCGCGATCCAGCCCCCTAGGGGTTAAAGACAGCCGCTGCTTGGAAGGGCAGGCTGTGCCCTTCCAGGCGGTGCCTGCCTTTAATCGCTGGCCCGCACGGATGGGGAGGGGGAGAGGTCCGAAGGACCTCCCCCCCCCTCCCCTTCAGGCACCTTCCCTGCAATGGCGAGGGGGTGCCTGAAATAGACGTCATCGCGCATCCGCGATGACGCCTATCGTGCCCGCCGGGGTCCCGGAGGTTGGGCTGACATCGATGATGTCAGCCCACACCGGGGGGCCGAGCGATCAGCCGGAATACTGGCTGATCGCGGGCTGCAAAGGGAGGACGCGCTCAGCGCGTCCTCCGCAGCCAAGTACCAATGCGGTTGGACGCGCTGAGCGCGTCCACCGCATTGAAAGGGTTAAAGATGCTGATGCTATTGATAGGTTCATTTCAGCAGAAATCCGATATTCATGCAATAGTCAAACACATGATACATGGACCATGTGGGCCTCATAACATTAATTTGCCATGCATGAATAGAAACATTTAAATACGTAAAGGGAATCCACAAGGTAGAGGAAGGGAGTATATTTAAAAGGAAACAAAATAGCAAAACAAGAGGACATAGTCTTAGATTAGAGGGGCAAAGGTTTAAAAGTAACATCAGGAAGAATTATTTTACTGAGCGGGTGGTGGATCCATGGAACAGTCTTCCAGTAGAAGTGGTAGAGGCCAAAACAGTAATTGAATTTAAGCAAGCATGGGATAGGCATAAGGCTATCCTAAACAAAAGATAAATCCAGGTCAAGTATCCATGTAATTGGGCAGACTAGATGGGCCGAAAGGTTCTTATCTGCCGACATTTTTCTATGTTTCTATGTTTCTATGTTTCTATGGCTGATGGTGTTTGCTCAAAAAACTTCCCAAAACCATACCAAGACCAAACTTTGCCAAACATGGACGGCTATCCACTGTACCAGAGAACACAAACCGCTGCTTCAATTGAAGTAAATGGAAAAATAATCAATAACTCTTGGGTTGTGCCATACAACCCATTATTAGCTTTAAAATACAGCTGCCATATAAACGTTGAGGGCTGCGCTTCTATAAAAAGTGTAAAGTACTTATTCAAATACATCTATAAAGGACATGACTGTGCAAATATTGCCATCAAAGAACATGCAACGCTCCATCATGACGAGATCACCTCCTTCATGGATTCCAGATACTGTATGTGACAGCTCCAGAAGCAGCATGGCGCCTTCTTGGTTTCAAAATGCACCATCAAACACATACCATTGTGCGCTTACAAATCCATCTTCCTGGCGAACAGTCGGTATATTTTAATGAAGATAACATCAGGAACGCTATAGAAAGAACCCAATCAAGAGACACAACATTGACAGCTTGGTTTACCTTAAACAGAGAAGATGTGGCTGCCCGCGAATTCCTGTATACTGATATTCCACAACATCTTGTATTTCAATGGAAAAATACCACATGGGAAAGAAGATTGAGACATCGAGAAAATAACACTATTGGGCTAATGTACTCTGTTAACATAAATTCGGATGTAGAGAGATTTTGCTTGAGATTACTTTTACTCCATGTTAAAGGAGCCACCTCATTTGAACATATCCGAACAGTTGGTGGTGTGCAATTTCCAACATTCAAAGAAGCTGCTCAAAGACTCGGTCTTTTTCAGGATGAATAATTATGGGACTTGACTCTACACGAAGCTTCAAGTGAGATGATGCCTCAACTGCTTCGAGAGCTTTTTGCCAACATTTGTGCCCTTGCATCTCAACTATTTGAAAAATATAAACAACAACTCATTGAAGACTTATCAAGACACCCTGGCCACACACACCAGACT
The DNA here is from genome assembly GCA_009667805.1 of Leptobrachium leishanense. NCBI lineage: Eukaryota > Metazoa > Chordata > Amphibia > Anura > Megophryidae > Leptobrachium > Leptobrachium leishanense. The sequence continues at coordinate 23,517,937 of CM019071.1, read as the reverse complement.
GCCAACCATGTCTCAATAATGCTCTATTAGACATTCAAGACATTTTAATTGTTAACGGGAAAAAATGTCAGGATTTCGGTTTACCAACACCTACCGACTATTCAACCGTCAAAACAACAGACATCTATGATGCAGTTCTTTAAAGTCACATAGGAGTACAAATGCAGGCGGCTTTAAATGATCTACAAAGAGAAACTTTTGAAGACATTCTTTCTGCCACCCAAAACGATACATTACCCCAAAGGTGTTACTTTCTCGATGGTCCTGGAGGTAGTGGCAAAACATACCTATACCAAACTTTATTGCATTCATTTAGAGGAAACAAAGAGGTAGCATTAGCTGTTGCTTCTACTGGAATTGCTGCTAATTTGCTAGAGGGTGGACGCACATATCACTCACAATTTAAACTGCCTGTTCCTTTGTTGGACATTTCAACATCTTCCATGAGGCAAACATCTAATGATGCCACAATCCTTAGAAAAACAAAACTTATAATTTGGGATGAATCAACCATGGCTCCAAGTGATGTTCTCAGATGCGTTGACAAACTACTGCAAGAGCTCATGAAAAACAACAAACTTTTTGGCGGTAAAACAATTATCCTCGGAGGCGATTTCCGACAAACTCTACCTGTTGTGGCACATGGCAGTCGATCAGCAATCGTTGAATCCAGCATTAAATTCAATACACTATGAGATAAATTTAAGATCATACAGCTGCAAACAAATGTAAGATCTGTGGATCCAGAGTTCAGCTCTTGGCTAATAAAACTTGGCGATGGAAAACTCAAACGGACATGGCTTCCATCAAGATATTTTTCAGATACCACCTAAAATGACTCTGCAAAAACTCCATTGTCAAGGAAATTTATGGTGACCATTTACACCATGACGATATTTCAACGTTTGAGAAAACTGCAATTTTATGCCCCAAAAATTGTGATGTGGACAACATCAATGAAGAAGTGTTTAGTTTGTTAAAGAAGTGTAGCTCTCACCTTCTAAGCACTGATTCTATTGATGATGAATCCCAGGAAGACAAGGATAATTACCCCATTGAGTTCTTAAATGAATTGGCTCCTTCTGGGATGCCAGTTCATAAACTGAAACTCAAAATTGGCTGTATTATTATGCTCCTGCGTAACCTGAATACAAAGAGAGGCCTGTGTAATGGAACAAGACTGATTGTGACAGCTATGCGACAAAATTTGATCATTGCTCAAGTATTGACACCTACTTCTGAACGAAAAACCGTTTTCATTCCTAGAATTGATTTAGCCCCAAGTAACACCGAACTTCCATTTGTTTTACGAAGGAGACAATTTCCTGTTAAATTGGCATTTGCAATGACTATTAACAAATCCCAAGGACAAACCTTGGACAGAGTTGGCATCTATTTACCAGAACCCGTCTTCAGCCATGGACAACTATATGTTGCATTCTCTCGAGTCAAGAGCTCTGCGGACGTTAAAATCAAAGTCATCGATGGACGTGAACAAGGCTACCTATTACCAGGGACTGATGCATGCTTCACTAAAAATGTTGTATTCAAAGAAATTTATTCAAAATAGTCACTAAAAATATTTAACTTTTTTTGATGCTGCTGTGTTTTCCTTTCCACCAACATTCATGCGCACCACACTTATCAATAGACTGCCCTCTGGGCAGGCTTTCCACCTAGTACTATATAATGGACTAAAGTCAATCTAAGCTTTGAAGAATTTGGCACAGCAGACTATCAGGGTTATCCAAAGAGATCCGAATGGCTGGAGGAAGGTAACCGAACGCTGAAAATCAGCGTTCGGTTACCTTTCTTGGCCATTCGGCTATCCAGAGAGCAGGCAATTTGCCAAATCCTGGCGAATTGCCTGCACATACGGTGCCTGTTCGAGGGCAGTGAAATCCCTAAAAAGCACTGCTTCGGCTATTCAGAGAGCACAAACCAGCAGTGAAAGGTTCCCAAAATGCCCTGCCATTCGGTGGTTTCATGCGGCAGATTTATTCAGGCGAATCCCATAGGCTTCAATGTTAAAAATATTCCCATTTTAATTCAATATCTAATAAACCGTTCATTATAATATTCTGCAGTAAAGAGTCTATCCTTTTTTTTTTTTTTTTTTTAGGATACTTTAAGCATTTTTCGGGATTAAATTTTTTTTTAAAGTCCGATTTTTATTTTTATTTTTTTTTACATTTTTTTAAGTTTACTTTTTTCTGTAACAGCCCTCTTTATTATCATTCATTGGACTTCATATGTAAATTTCATACATTTTCGCTCAGTAGTTTCTTTGCAAACAGCGTTTCACTTTTCAAACATTCAAGCAAACTGTTCTGCTAATTTATTCACTGCCTTCGTCTGCGGTGTCGGCTTTTTCCGGCGGCTTCGCTGCGGGTGATCGGCTCCTGCTCCGGTTTATCCGGCGTTTTCGGCGGGTTAATCCAGATTTTTTTTGCGGGTTTTCGGCATGCATTCGCCAGGTTTTGCAGTTAGTTTTTGTTGGGGTTGTGGCAGCCTTTCCCTGCATTACGACGGCCCTGTGGTGTTTGCTGGATACACCGCAGGGTCGCTGAAATGGGATCGGCAAAATGAACCGAATTGAAGAGAACGAAAAGTCACCGAACGTGCGGTGACTTTGATTCTCTTTGCAATCATATCAGGGTAAATCAATCTAATGTACATTTTCAGTTTGAAAGGTACAACAAAACATTATAACTGTGTATTTATAGTGAATGTCTCCCAAGGTAATGTCTATTTCCACAGTTTTTGCCATCAACATTTCCTTCTTGTACTGATTAGGCTAGTCCTTTATTTAATTCTGTATATATTTTTATTTTTCTTCCTTTTGTGTTTGCATTGTTATTTCATTAAAAAACTCTTCCTGTCTCTACAGGTTAAGGTTTCCTCATTTTGTTCCCGAAGGCACCTTTGGGACGCATGAAGTCAATTTACTGTAACCTCATGAAGCAGTCACTGTTTTATTAAGCAAACTGTTTTTTCAGCCCCTTTTTTAATTTTTTTTAATTTTTCATTAAATCCATCAGTATTTACAGTTCGCAACTCATGGATCCAAAATGTTTCCCTTTGCAAAAATATCAACCCCGGCATGGTTTTGGGACATGGTCCGTTGCCATAAACTTTAATAGAGACTAACGGATGATTTTGCTCCATAAAATGGTCTGGCTAGCGGTTATTGGATCGTCCACAGGCTGTACGTATACTGGATCAATGATTTCTTATGCATTCGCATAATGGAGGTTGTTTTCCCAATATACACTAATCCACAAGGGTACATTATCTTATAAATCACTAATCAATGTGACAACTGTGTGTACACATAAGGCTGTGGTCACACGAGCGCACTGAGTGCTTCTGTGTGACCGAACTTCCCCGCGTCTGTTGCAGATTTGTGATGGAGCGACGGGGAGGGCCACAAGGTGTAGCACACGCCTCCAGGCAGGAATCACAAACTCCAAGATTTATATAAAACATATTTTTCATTAATACAAACAGGGTTATTCAGAGAAAGGTGAAACTCTGGAGAACGTTTGGAGAAGTGAAAATTCTAGGTCAAAATAGCCGATTTGGAAATTGAGATAAATGGGAGAATTTTTCTGATTTGACTATTTTGACCTCGAAGTTTCAATTCTCCAAAGTTTCACCTTTCTCTGAATAACCATGAAAAACTACTTATAGCTCGACACGTTTCGTCTATGCAATAAACTGCCTCAGGAGCAATGTTAAGCAGTACAGGTATGTACAGTGAGGGACATGCTGCACAGCACCAGCGAGGAACGTGATCAGTATGTCCCTCCCTGGCACTGCCGCTGCATGTCCCTCTTGGCTTCCCTGCTGCGTCCCCTTTCCCTCCTTGCTTTGGACTCCTGGCTGGAATCTAAAACACAGAAAACTACAATTTCCGAAATGCTAGAAATCCCAAGCATTTCCGATACGGGGTGTTCAAACAATACAGTAATAACGGAAAAGTCTGCCATCAGCAAAACTACAACTAGAAAGCAAGTGAATAAATGAATACTGTGCTATACATTGAGGAAATGCACAGGTACATTGTCAAATGCACGTTAGACACTGGGTCATGAGATGCCAGAGAACAGCCACGAACACGCCCGCATAATTATTTAGACCCCATTTTTCCTATTCGAGACCACACAAAAGTGCAAACACTCTTTCTCGTAACCACAACAGCTCTAAGAACCTTGTTATAACGGATGCGCTAACACGAGCCAGGATGAGGAATGACTGCTGGAAATATCAAGAAGCAACATCTGGAAAATCCATCCAGCAGACTTGAGTGGAGCAGTGTGTAAATCACTAAATTCATAATCCTTAAATAGTACTTACAGCACTGAGCTATGCACTTTGAGCTTAAAAATAACTTGGAATATCTCATTATGATCACTGGTTAAGATGAACTTATTTGATAAGGAAATTCTCGAAGCCATTTCCATTCAAAATATTAAACCATTTTTCTACTAAGCTTTTTTTATTAAAGAAAACCGTAATATTAAATAAATGTATGTGTATGAAAAAATTGAGCAGCACTCGTTCGAGATCTTGTAAAAAAAGCTATTATTGGAACCAGGTGCGGATCCAGACACAGGTTTCGGGGGGGGGGGGGCATTCTACCAGTTTTGGCCAAGAGCTGGTGTTGGGTTCGCAGTGACAGGCGGATATATTTGCCCCCAGCTCACATGGATATATATATTGCCCCCAGCTCACATGGATATATATAGTGCCCCAGCTCACATGTATATATATTTTTTGCCCCAGCTCACATGGATATATTGCCCCAGCTCACATGGATACAGTCAGGTCCAGAAATATTGGGACATCGACACAATTCTAACATCTTTGGCTCTATACACCACCACAATGGAGTTGGAATGAAACAAACACTATGTGCTTTAACTGCAGACTGTCAGTTTTAATTTGAGGGTATGTACATCCAACTCTGGTGAACGTGTAGGACTTACAGCAGTTTGCAGATGTGCCTCCCACTTGTTAAGGGATCAAAGGTAATGGGACAATTGGCTTCTCAGCTGTTCCATGGCCAGGTGTGTGATATTTCCTCATTACTCCAATTACAATGTGCAGATAAAAGGCCCAGAGTTCATTTCAAGTGTGCTATTTGCATTTGGAATCTGTTGCTGTCAACTCTTAAGATGAGATCCAAAGAGCTGTCACTATTAGTGAAGCAAGCCATCATTAGGCTGAAGAAACAAAACAAACCCATTAGAGAGATAGCAAGAACATTAGGTGTGGCCTAAACAACTGTTTGGAACATTCTCAAAAAGAAGGAACGCACCGGTGAGCTCAGCAACACCAAAAGACCTGGAAGACCACGGAAAACAACTGTGGTGGATGACCGAAGAATTCTTTCCCTGGTGAAGAAAACACCCTTCACAACAGTTGGCCAGATCAAGAACACTCTCCAGGAGGTAGGTGTATGTGTGTCAAAGTCAACAATCAAGAGAAGACTTCACCAGAGTGAATACAGAGGGTTCACCACAAGCTGTAAACCATTGGTGAGCCTCAAAAACAGGAAGGCCAGATTAGAGTTTGCGAAACAACACCTAACCAAGCCTTCACAGTGCTGGAACAAGATCCTATGGACAGATGAGACCAAGATCAACTTGTACCAGAGTGATGGGAAGAGAAGAGTATGGAGAAGGAAAGGAACTGCTCATGATCCTAAGCATACCACCTCATCAGTGAAGCATGGTGGTAGTAGTGTCATGGCGTGGGTATGTATGGCTGCCAATGGAACTGGTTCTCTTGTATTTATAGATGATGTGACTGCTGACAAAAGCAGCAGGATGAATTCTGAAGTGTTTCGGGCAATATTATCTGCTCACATTCAGCCAAATGCTGCAGAACTCATTGGACGGCGCTTCACAGTGCAGATGGACAATGACCCAAAGCATACTGCAAAAGCAACCAAAGCGTTTTTGAAGGGACAGAATTGGAATGTTATGCAATGGCCAAGTCAATCACCTGACCTGAATCCCATTGAGCATGCATTTCACTTGCTGAAGACAAAACTGAAGGGAAAATGCCCCAAGAACAAGCAGGATGGTACGGTGGGCTACGTCTGGCATGAACGTAAAAGGGTGTGAGCCTACGGCGCAGTGAAACATGATTCAGATATATAACAAGGATATTTATTATCCGTATCCTTAGGCCTAAACAAGACAGAATCTATGATAACAAGGATCTAGCACAAAGCACATTAGACAGACGCTGGAAATAGAACCATGAAACCAAATACAATACTAAGCCCTGTACTCTGTATTGTATATCTATAATAAGCAAGAATACAGACAGAACCAAAATAGCAAAACCAAATAACAGGAGGGGGCTTAATACTAAAGGAATAAACTCGATCAGAGGGGAGAACCAGAGAGGGGCTACGCAAGAGATGAATGGCTGGGAATGATAGGAGAGTCTAATACAGAAAGCAGCAGGGAGGCATGAGGAACAAGATGCATACAAAAGGACTGACCTAGAGGGAAGGAGAAAACTGAAAGCACATAAGGGAACCTAAATGAACACAAGGGCAGAATATACATAAAACCAAATACTAACATGAAACAGATAATAGTACAAAATGGCAAAACATAAATAAACCCAAGAAGCAATGACAGAAAGAATATGCAGAGAATAAACAAAACTGAGCAGGAAGTCAAAAGCACAAGAACTAAGAAAATAGGACACGAGGGCAACAAGAAGGTACTGATGATCAAGAACCTGCAACTAGAATTCCTAGAGACTCAGGCACAGACTGGAGATCCTAAAGGCAGGACTGCAACCAAGAAGAACATACCATGAAGAGAATGAGACCGCACCCTACTTAGCGTGTAGTCTCTTTATATACCAAGTTCTAGGGATGTGCGTTTCAGAATTTTCACGAAATTTCCCGATTCGTGCATTTGGATTCGGCTGATTTTCCGAAAATTTTCGGATCCGAAAACGGCAGATCCGAACAAATTTCCGAGCCGAAACGAAAACTTTTCGGAATTTTCAAATGGACTAGAAATGTGTAAAATCGAAAATCATTTTCGTTCCATTCGTGATTTCGGCTCCATTCCTGATTTCGGTTCCATTTCAGTAATTTCGGACAACGTATTTTTCGGTTATATCGCTGATTCTGTAGTTTTCTTTGTATCATTCCCATTTCAATGTATCCTTCCTGGGAAACCAGAGAAATCTCAATGTATCCTTCTTGTAAAACATGAGAAATCTCAATGTATCCTTCCTGGAAAACCAGAGAAATCTCAATGTATCCTTCCGGGGAAACCAGAGAAATCTCAATGTATCCTTCTTGTAAAACATGAGAAATCTCAATGTATCCTTCTTGTAAAACATGAGAAATTTCAATGGCAGAAGTATCGTATCGACAGAATTATTGTATCGACAGAAATATCGGATCCGAAAAAACATTAGTTTACTTCAAAACGAATAGACACTTTGAAACGAGGAGAGCAGACGTTCCGAAAAACCCTAAAATTTCCGAAATCACGAAAAAAAAGTCGATACGAAAAACGAACCGAAACGAGCCGAAACGAAAATTTACAAAATCCTAACGAACCGAACCGAATCGAACCAAAAAAAAAAATCGGTGCACAAGTCTACCAAGTTCATTAGTACCAGTTGTCCTCAGGTGAATGCCAGGGCATGAACCTGTGAAGAGCATAATGTCCAGAACCCTGCCTCCTCAAGGCAGGATGTAACAATGCTCCTAAACCAGAGGGGGCGCAAGATACACATAAATCAGTCCAGATCGTAATACAGTAACTGAAGACAGTTGCAGTAGAGGCCTGGCAGAGCATCACCAGGGATGAAACCCAGCATCTGGTGATGTCTATGCGTTCCAGACTTGAGGCTGTGATTGACTGCAAAGGATTTGCAACCAAGTATTAAGAAGGGAAAGTTTGATTTATGATAATTATTCTGTCCCATTACCTTTGGTCCCTTAACAAGTGGGAGGCACATCTGCAAACTGCTGTAAGTCCTACACTGTTCACCTGAGTTGGATGTACATACCCTCAAATTAAAGGTGACAGTCTGCAGTTAAAGCACATTGTGTTTGTTTCATTCCAACTCCATTGTGGTGGTGTATAGAGCCAAAGATGTTAGAATTGTGTCAATGTCTCAATATTTCTGGACCTGACTGTATATATAGTGCCCCAGCTCACATGGATATATATATATCCAGCTCACATGGATATATATATTGCCCCCAGCTCACATGGATATATGAAAAAACAATAAGGTGGAAAAAATGGCGCAGATAATGTGTAGATGGTCGGTCTTGGGTAGCAGCAAGGGCACAAACGCACACTCCCAAGTGCGAATAGTCAATGGATAAAATAATGGGTAGAGTCCTCGCGCTTACGCCAAGTGTCCAGTGAGTGATACTTCAAGATAATCTAGAAAACATAATAGGAGACATTCATTGCGCAGTACATCCTTATGACACCTGGTTTCCAGAGAGAAAGTATTCAACTCACTTTTTTCTGAGCCCCATAAAGTCGGCTCTGGACTATATAGGCATAAATCTGTGGATATGATCTCACCAGCCCGTCCTACCAGCAACCATCCGTGGTGATAACCTGGTCCATAGATGAAATATTGGATCCCCGGGATATGTCACAGACGAAAAGTCAGCAGGATAAAATGAAGTAAAATTTATTGCAGCACTAACGCGTTTCGACCTAATTGGTCTTTATCAAAGTGCAAAAAAATATACATAATACAATGCAGTGTACAACGTTCATTTATACAAAAAAGATGAGGGAAATAGGCGGTGTCAAGCCACAACCTCATTAACTTAATTGGTACTAACACACCCTACTTCCAATCATTTAGAGGTGCAGCACCAGCAAACATTCAATATACAAACGGGCGCATAATGATTACGTCCAGCTACCTCGACCCCGCCCCTCTGAGCCATCGATCGCCATTTTGGAAGAGGGAAAATGGTGTCCACAATATAGCTTTCCCTTGCAACATTGATGGGCATTTAAAACAAGCTTATTTCCGGACGTTTTGGGGTCCCGAACCAGCGGGCTCCCACTGTCCATGAGGTGATATCTTTCCCAGGTGTCGTGGGCATAGCAGCGGCAGACATCCGGCATGTAGACAGGTGCATGGTGATTACATCACCATGTTCCAACTTCCGCCAGTCTGAACCGTCGAGCGCCATTTTTGAAGAGGGAAAGTGTTGTTGAAAGTACATCCTACCCTCACAATATCGCAGCTTATTATTTTCGACGGACGTTTAGCAATCTTGCTTGCGGCCGTTTTGAGTGCCAAGTCAGCAGGTCCCTACCGTCCGACAGACGCACGGGGACCATATCGACACGCATGCTCCCACATGAACTTCACTCTTCCGGACGATATATCAAAAAAGAAAATATATTAAAAATAAAAATTATTATTTTTTTTTTTTTTCTTTTCTTTAAATGAAAAAAAAAATATAATGAAAAAAAAACCACAAAATTACAGCATATATGCCGCAATGTCACAACTCGCCAGTCGATCAACATATAGCGCGCAATAAGCATATAGCATACATATGTCACGTCACTGATCGAGTTGGGGAATAGTGCATATACTATTCCACATAACATATAGTAGTGTCATGTAGAGTGGATAATAAAATATGAAATATAAAATGTGAGTCATATAAAAAGCATAATGGTAATTGAATTATAATAGAGCATTAATTTCCATATCTATATTCAAGCCCTCAGGTGTTAGACATCCTATATCAAATATCCATTTGGCTTCTAAACGGTTTAAATTCTTTTCAATATCACCCCCTCTCCAATGTTTTTTAACATGTTGAATACCAGCGAAGCCAAGAAGTTTAGGGTTACCATTATGATGTTTAGAAAAATGGGCTGATACGCTATGTTTATCATACTTCCTTTTGATGTTATATATATGTTCAGCTACTCTAGTTTTCAGCATCCTAGTAGTTCGTCCAATATATTGTAGCCCGCACGGACACCACAATAGATAAATCATATTAGTAAAATTACAGGTCAAAAATGTTTGAATAGAGAACACCTGGTTATTGGAATGTGATTTAAAATCCATTAAACATCTAGTGCCATCTATTGCGGTCCTACAGCAGATGCATAGTCCACATTTATGAAAACCTATCTTTTTAAACTTAGAAAGGAAGGTTCCTGGGGCTTTTTCTTTATCCAAAACACTTTTGGTCAACAACATCTTTAGGTTTTTAGTCCCTCTGTAGATAACTTTAGGTTTATCACCTATGTACTTGATAATGTCTTTATTCTGGTGTACAAACCCCAATTTTTCTTAAGAATTTTTAATATGCTATTATGGTTTGTGGAGTAATTCGTGATAAAAGGCACCTGTGGATCGAGTTTATCCCCATCGTTATTTCTCTTTTTATAGCTAAGTAATTGGGACCTATCCATCTTTCTCACTTTCTCATGATCTTTATTTATTGCAGTTTCATCGTAACCTTTTTGTACAAACTGTTTTTTCAGAAGTTCCGCCTGTTCCTCAAAATCACTTAATTTCGAACAATTACGCCTAATTCTCAAAATTTGGCCTTTCGGGATATTAGTCAGCCATGGGGCATGATGGCAGCTTTCTATATGAATGAAACTATTAATATCAACCTGTTTAAAATAGGTTTTGGTAATAAGAGTATTGCCTTCCCTTAAAATTTCTAAGTCCAAAAAGTGAACCTTAGCATCACTAATATCAGTGGTGAGTGATATTCCCCATGTATTGGAGTTTAGATGATTCAAAAAAGCATTCAGAGATATAAGATCCCCCCTCCAAATGAAAAAGATATCATCTATGTAACGGCGATAGAGGACCAGGCTCGAACCCCAGTCATGTCCAGAATAAACAAACTGGTTTTCCCAGTAGGACATAAATAAATTAGCATAACTGGGGGCGAACCTGGTCCCCATCGCCATACCTCTACGTTGCCCCCAGCTCACATGGATATATATATATTGCCCCAGCTCACATGGATATATTTGCCCCAGCTCACATGGATATGTTGCCCCAGCTCACATGGATATATTGCCCCCAGCTCACATGGATATATATTGCCCCCAGCTCACATGGATATATTTTCCCCCAGCTCACATGGATATATATTTACCCCAGCTCACAAGGATATATATTTGCCCCAGCTCTCACCTCCTCTGCTGCCAGGCCTCTCCGCAGCCGCTCCAAGTACCCGCCGGCTGTTCTTCTCCCTATGAATGGCCGCCAGCATGCAGCTTGGCCACTCACCGGGAACCACCTGACCAGCGCAGCCACGTTCTCGCGAGATCTCGTGCACTGGACAGGTGGTTCCCATCCCAGGCGAGCAGCCAAGCTGCATGCCGGTGGCCGCTCATAGGGAGAAAAGCGGCCGGAATCGGCGATTTTCTCGGGGGGGGGGGGAATTGCCCCGTTGCCCCCCCTGGATCCGCCCCTGATTGGGACAAATTTAAAAATCATTGTAAATTGAATGTATCAGGAATAGAATTTTGACAACGCAGGAGGTCTTATCTCCAGTCAATTTCATATGTTTGACTGGGGATTGCTGTGCTGAGGCAAACTTCCGATTTGGAGATTTATTGTGAGAAATGCGTGACATTATACTCTATATCTCAAGCCCTATTCCGACCCAGCTGTTACATTAAAGGCTCAGGCCGCCATTCCCACCGAGCTGCAAGCTTTGCCACTGACTCAGCATTAACAGGTGACTGTAATGTAACAGCTGCTATACTTTAGTAACTGCCCGGCACAAAAACAGCAAGCTATTCCATGGTAGCGTGTTCTCAGCTTGAGACTTGAGCTCGCCGGAACGGATGATAAGTGGTATTCCTTTTTGCAAACATACTAAGTTAACACTTGAATCTGAAGAAAATCAAAAGATCCCATCCTTACCCATTATCCCATGATACAGCGAGTGGCGCGATCCTCGGGCTGCATGTAGTGAAACACTGAACAAACATTTTCTACTTTTCTTCTGTGGCCACAGCATGATCCCTGCATTGAGATCGAGCGGAGCTCCTGCAGTATCACACTCATTTACATGGACCAGACTAATAGAAGGACCAGGTACTCAGGCGTAGCTCTAACAGGAGTTATATATTCAGAATTTACATCACAATGTTTTGCTCCCAATTGGAGCCTTTTTTAAGTCTGACTGGGGACTACACAGTGTGTGACGTATATTCTGGATAATTAACTGCTTTTTGGATCTATGTTTGATGCTCTGGTCCTTCTATGATTGAGAGGCACCTAGTGAGAACAAAGCTACTGCTGGTATCCAGGAGGAACGCCCAAATATTCCATCTTGGCTGCTAATACAGAGGCTTGAACCACATAGAGGTGGTCACCAGGAATCGCTAACAGGGTTATTCAAAGGGAGCCGATCTGGCCCCGAAAGGTAACCTAACAGTGAAATTCAGTGAAAGGTTACCTTTCCTGGCCATTCGGCTATTCTGAGAGCAGGCAGTTCGCCTAATGTTGGCGAATTGCCTACACATATGGTGCCTGTTCGAGGGCAGTGAATCCCCCATAGAGAAGCAATGCTTCGTCTATTCAGAGAACACAAAACAGCAGTGAAAAGTTACCGAATTGCCCTGCTTGTTCGGTGGTTTCATTCGACAGATTTATTCAGGCGAATCCCATAGGCTTCAATGTTAAAAATATTCTTGTTTTAACCCAATATCTAATAAACCGTTTATTATAATATTCTGCAGTAAAAAGTCTCTTGATTTATAGATTTTTTTAGGATCTTTTAGGCATTTTTTTGGCAATTTTTTTTTCCCATTTTCTTAAAATGTTTTTTTTTTCCCGTGTAACAGCCCTTTATATTATCATTCATTGGACCTCATATGTAAATTTCAGACATTTTCGTTCAGTAGTTTTTTTGCAAACAGCGTTTCACTTTTCAAACTTTCAAACGTACTGTTTGTTTGTTTTTTTTTCAATTCGTTCATCTGCGGTGTCGGGTTTTTCCGGCGGCTGCTCTGCGCTGTGATTGGCGGCTACTCAGATTTTTCCAGTGTGTTCGGCGGGGTTAATCCAGCTATTTCTGTGGGTTTTAGTGAGTGTTCGGTGAGCGTTCGGTGGGTTTTGTGGTGAGTGTACGGCGTGTTTGCGGCTTGTTTTCCCTACACTACGGGGGGCCCTGTGGTGCTTGTTGAATACACCACAGGGTCGGCGAAATAGGGTCGCCGAATCGCCCCGAAGTGCAGGGAACGAAAAGTCACCGAGCGTGCGGTGACTTTTCGATTCTCTTTGAATAACCCTGTAAGGGTATTTGGTGGTGGTGGTGGGGCTACTGGTTATAGCCCAGATACTGAAATGCAAATGGTTTGAACGCAGCCTGGAAAAAACCCTAACTTTCTGCAGGGAGAAGTTATGCAATGACTGAAAGGAAACGAAAGGAGTGTTTTTGTGCACATTTTTTAAATATGCCTTCCTTCTGCAGTAGAGAAGTTGTGACATGCGCATACAATGTATACACAGGCACAAATAAAGCATGAGCGAGTCAGTGGGGAAATGCTCAATAAATAATATTAGACAGAAAGAAATAAACACAAAGTTACTTTTAAGACGCTCCACCGCTTAATCGGAGTCTAATACTATTATATTACTGATTTACAAGCTATTACGGTATGGGTATGTCAAAACAAGAACAAATCTATATATGTTGAGACTTGGAAATGGAAGCAATAATCTGCTGAATGATGTCCTTGTTTAATATAAAACTTCCAGAAATGTTGGGAATTATATTTGTAGTTATCTGTAAATATAGTATCTTCATGTTTAACCCTTTCGCTGCTGAGGCATTTCACGCCTCTGTGCTGAGCTCATTTTTACCGGTTTCACTCATGTTTAAACGTTTTGAAGCCTTATTTTAATATATGTCCCAGACATATTATATATCGTTCTTTCCGGCAAACTCGGCAGATTCATAATATATCATTATTATTTGTATACGTCATGTCCTGTCTGTATATTATAAGAAAAAATGCAATAAAATTTGAATTTTCAATAATTTACAATGTGTAAAGTGTTTTTTTTTTCACATTTTAACATGCAAGCAATTGCGGTTATATTTTCTATGGGTGCGCTTGTTAAAGAAATTAGAAATGGGGTCTCGTTACTTTTTTTGGGGTGAAATTACACGATTTTTAACAAACGCACCGCATACAAAAATCATTAGTGCAGCATCATTGTTCACATTATAAATGAAATGGGAACAATATTGCTGCATTAGCAAAGCAAAAAAAAACTAAAAAAAATTGTTTATTTTTTTTATTATTTTTTGTTTCATTATATATATTTTTTATTTATTTATTATTAACTTGGACATGGTCATGTTTGGTATCGTTGGAAAGGCCATGCTCTGGCCGATCCAACAATACAAAACATTAACCCCTAGCCATGGATCGAAAGATAGGGGGTTCCAATGAACCCCCTATCTCCACCATTGGTGGCAACTAGGGGTTAACTCCAGGACTGACGTCATTGCGCTATGCACGATGACGCCAGTCATCAGGGGGAGTTCCCAGAAGCTTGGCCGACATCCAGGATGTCGGCCAGCTCCGGGAGAGGATCTGGCACCCAAGGGGTTAAAGCCAGGCACCGTTTGGAAGGGCAGGCTGCGCCCTTCCAAACCATGCCTGGCTTTGATTGCTGGCCTCTAGCGATCCGAAGGACCTCCCCCCTCCTTTTCAGGCACCTCCTCCACACTCGCGGAGGGGGGGCACCTTAAATAGATGTCATTGCGCCGCCGCAATGACATCTATCTTCCCCCTCCGGGGTCCTGGAGTGCCGGGCTGACATCCAAGATGTCAGCCCACACCGGGGGGCCAGCAATCGGCTGGAATCCCGGCCAATTGCTGCCTCCTGTGCTAGGACGCAATCAGCGCGTCCATAGCACAGGAGGTGCACTTGGCAGGACACGCTGAGCACGTCCTTAGCAGCCAAGTGGTTAATATTTTGTTTTTCTTTTACCAACGTTTATAGAATAAGGGAACTTAAACATCTTAGAATAAATATCACAACAGGAAATGTATTAATCTGTCTTTCTGCTGCTCAATTCGTTTCTAAGATTCTATGGAAATGATAGCACTGCACCCAATAACATATCACCTCTTCGAAGCTAACACTGACGCTCACACTAGTGTTAGCTTTCAGGAGGTGACAGGGCCCTGGGTGTTTTCTTATAATGAGGGAGATTCCTATAACGTGACTCTTATGTTAAGGGAAAATGGTGCATCAGCTCAGACATGTATTTAGTGTATTGCTTGGCTCATTCCTGAAACTATCTACGCAATCTCTTTTATATACTTCTACGTGTCTGTTTGGAAACAGCGACCTGTAACATATGTAATTACACTGCGTACATGCTTGGACGAGTATCTGTTTTGTATCAACATTCAGCAAGTGGATGTAAAATACCAGAAGAGTCACACACTCTGGCCGAGTTGGTTAATAATGTGGAGGTCTAAGGCTGGGGTCAGACGAACGCAGTGCGAACGCACGTGCAGCCGCACTTTATCACGGCGGTAGTAGCAGCAAATGACGGCCAATGACGGGCAATATACGATGTACGGCCACACGAAAGTGCGGCCGTGCAACGCAAGCGGCAAACAAACACAGTTTTTCTAGAACGTGATACCGCTAGTACGGACGAACAGAGTGCGCTGCGTCCGCATAGCGGCGTGTGTGCGTGATTAGGAGACGTCAGACACTGCTCATGTCCGGCCAACATAACGTCCAGACGCAAAAAGGGTTTTATTGATGATCTGTATGAAATCACAGACGAAAATGCGCATCGTATGACCGCTATCGCGTATTCCGTGAAAAAAATACGTCCATTCGTTCGAACGCACACAACGCGAAGAATACGTTCGTCTGACCCTAGCCTTAGAGTAGCAAACTCTCCATGGTGTGGAAGAGCTATGATCATTTATATAAAAACAAAATGGAGAAGCACTTCCCATTTGTGTGTTAAATTGAATGGAGAGTTCCAAGCATAGACCTTCCGTCAACATACAGAGTGAATACGTGCTTATCGCAGTGCTATACAGCTGTGAAACTCAGGGTATCATTAGGCATGCACCAATCATTCAATTTCACATGTTAGCTCTGGCATATGCATGCAATTCATTGTTTTTGTTCATCCCTGTTCTATCCATTTGACTTGTGTTACATTTATTTCCTTCCTTATGCTCCCTGTATGTCAGTATGTTTTCTCTAGCTTGGTAACTTAGTTACTCATTCCAAAATTTATATGGTTAGTTCAAACCTTATTTACAGGGTTATTCAGAGAGAGGTGAAAACCAGGAGAATGGCAGAAGAGAACAAGCTAGAACAAATAGCCGATTTTGAAAGTGAAATAAATGGGAGAATTTTTTTTAATTTTTTTAACGTATTTTGCTTTATTGAAAGGTTGAAAGGTCATACATAGTCAACATCGTCAGTGCAGGATATGGCAGCAAACAAAACATAAAACATAGGATATTGCATAAAACGTGACGGTTGCTTTAGATACAGTGTCGAGAGGCGTGAACACCAGGCGAGCACCTATGGTTTGGCAGTATGAACTTCATGGGGTGTAGGTAGAGTTTCGGGAGAGGCGGCGAGAGGGGTGCAGCCAATCAAGGGAGCAAACTCAATAAGATCAGGGGGTGGTCCTTCCCCTACAGGGTAGGCATGTGTTTAGCCAGTAATGCCAAGAGCGGTAGTGTTCAGCGACCTTACCCAGGGCCAAAGCAACCCTTTCTTCAGCTGATCGGATAATTTCCACTTCGCGTAACCATACAGTAAGGGGTGGGGCAGTTGGCTTACGCCAGAACATTGGTATCACCAGGCGTGCAGCGTGTAGGAGTTTGATAGTAATCGATTTTCGGAATATCTCGGGTGGGTCCTCAGAGTGATTAAGCAGGCAATATTCCGGGGTAAATGGAGGTGTCGGTTCCGCAACGTCGCAGAGACAGGCAAGTATGGAGCGCCAAAACTCAGAGATGACAGGGCAGTCCCACCATATATGGAGCGTGGAGGCGTTAGGTGCATCACATCTCCAGCATGTGCTGGCTTCCCCAACAGCGTAGTGGCTCAGGATTTGGGGAGTTTTATGCCACCTCGTGAGCACTTTGTAGTTGGCCTCCTGAACCCTCACTGCTGTGGAGCTGGAGTGTGCTAATTGGCAAATAGTGCGCCATTGGTGGTCCTCAAAGGCATAATTTAATTCGCGTTCCCAACTAGCACGGGCGCAGCTGGTTTGAGGTGACGTGGCCTGGAGTATGTCATACATTAAAGAGAGGCAGTGTGATGGATATCTGCCTCCTTCTACCAGCGTCTCAAATTGCGTGGGTGGTCTGATATATTCAGATAGTGGGGCGAGAGAACGTAGTGACTGAATAAGTCGGTGATGGTGGAACCTCATTAGGAATGAGCCTGCATGTGGAATGGGCAGGTGTTCACATGGAATTGGTCCTAACTCGTTTAAAAAATGCTTAGGTCGTGGGGGGGGGGGTAGGTAGTCCATCCGTGGTCTTTAGTGATAGGGACCTAGAGAAGGCGGGTAACCACTGCAGGGGCAGGAGGGGCGAGGGAAAGGGTGCAATGCCAGCCGAGCACGTCAGAGAGCGCCAGGCTGTCAAAGTAGCGTGTATTATGGGGTGTGGGTCAACCATGGTCCTTTGTGTGGAAATCGGCAGCCAGGGGAGGCAGGACAGGGGACACTGCACCGACCCTTGTTCTATTGCAACCCATGGTCTAGTTAGTGAGCTGGTGGACCATTCCACTATGCGTTGTAGGTGTGAGGCTACATAATAATGCCAAAAGTGTGGGAGTGCCACGCCTCCCAGCTGTTTAGGGGCCATCAACAGGGCCAAACTGATGCGTGGTTTTTTAGAGTTCCAGACATAGGTGGAAATCATTGTGCGGAGCTGCGCGAAGAAGGTGGGGGGGTATGAGGATAGGGAGCGTTTGAAAGAGGTAAAGGACGCGGGGCAGTATGTTAATTTTCACCACATTAACACGTCCGAACCAGGAGATATGTGGAAAGGACCATTGTTGTAAGTCTACCGCTAGTGCTGCAAGCAAAGGTTTGTAGTTTGCATGGAATAGGTCTTTACAGGTTGCCGTGAGGGTGATCCCCAAATATTTAAGGCCATTACTACACCACCGAAACGGAAACAGGTGCCGAAGAGTTACCTGTAGGTCAGTAGGGGTATTTAAGGGTAGGATTTCCAATTTTTCCATATTAATATGGAGGTTGCTAATAGCGCCATAATCCGTAAAAAGTTTAGTTAAGTGCTGTAATGACTCCGCTGGTCTATGGATAAAAAATAACATGTCGTCTGCGTACGCCGCCACATGGTGTTCCTTCCCTGCCACCGACATTCCATGTATTTGGGGGTGTGAGCGGGTCGCCTGCAGGAGGGGTTCAAGGGTGAGGGCAAACAAAAGCGGGGAGAGGGGGCATCGCTGCCTCGTGCCATTGTTGATGCGAAAGGGGGGCGAGAGGGCCCCATTCACGTTAAGTCTGGCCGAGGGGTTAGTGTACAGCGCCCCTATCCACACCAGCATGTTACTGCCTAAGCCTATATGTCGCAATGTGCTGAAAAGAAATTGCCAACTGACACGGTCAAAGGCCTTTTCCGCGTCGGTGGATAGAAGCAGCATGGGGTCATTATTGTTTTTAGATGCTAAGTGAATCAGGTTAATTGCCCGCACAGTGTTTTCCCTACCCTCCCTCCCCGGGATAAAGCCTGATTGATCATTACGTATAAGTTGCGGGATATATGGGTTGAGTCGAGTGGCCAGGATTTTAGCGAATATTTTCACGTCTTGATTTAACAGCGAAATGGGCCTATAACTTCCACAGTGCTCCGTGTCCTTGCCTGGCTTAGGGATGAGGGTTATCGTTGCCATCAGGGTCTGGGCGTTCAGTGGGTCCCCATCCGTTATGGAGTTAAAGGTCGCAAGCCATTGCGGGTCGAGTATTTCCCTAAAGGTTTTATAGTACAGAAGAGGTAGTCCGTCTGGTCCGGGGGCCTTGCCCACCGGGGTTTGTTTAATGGCTTCGGCTAGTTCTAATCCCGTAATCGGCTGTTCCAACAGTCTTTTAGTCTCAAGTGCAAGGGAGTTGTCAAGGTGGGTTCGCAAGTAGACATCAATAGCCGGCTGTATCAGTTGGGCAGAAGGAGCGGGGATGTTGTATGCTTCTGTGAAGTGAGTTAGTAAGAGGTCCATCAAGTCCCGTGGGTGTGTGCGTAGCGTGTTGTTCGGAGTACGTAGCTTAGGGATATACATGGCATGGTTGCGTTGCGCAGCGTGTGTGCCAGGAGCTTTCCGCATTTGTTCCCCTGGTCGTAAAAAAGTTGTTTGGTGCGTTTCATGGTGCATAAGGCACTGATATTAAGTAGGGAGTGTAATTCTGCCTTGTGCCCCAGAAGTTCTGCGTAAGTCTGATCGGATAGCGTAGTTTTATGTGTCAGTTCGAGGTCACGGATAAGGGTGTTTAGTTCAGTCTCGCGTTGGGTCCGTTCTCTCTTAAGGCGCGCACCTTGTGAGATCAGGTATCCCCGTGCTACTGTCTTGTGCGCTTCCCAGACTATCGGGAGTGGGTAGTCGGGGGTGGTATTCTCAATGAAATAATGACTAAGTGTGTCACGCAGTCCCGTTAGTATGTCAGGAACGTTGAGGAGCGTCTCATTTAATCGCCAATGCGCAGATTTGGGGCGGAAAAGGGAGGTTGCTAAGGTCATGAGGTTGCTAAGGTCATGAGGACCGGGCAGTGATCAGTCCAGGCTGTGGCGTCTATGGTGATCGACTGCATTAGATGCGCATAGTTGGATGGTATAAACAGATAGTCGATTCGGGAGTATCGGTCATGTATGTTGCTGTAGTACGTGTAGTCTTTAACTGTCGGGTACATAGCTCGCCAGCAGTCAATCAGTCTGTTGTCGTGTAAATGAAGTCGAGCATGTTGGTGCACCGAGGGTGTCACACTGGACGTTCCACGGGAGGTATCTAAACGTGGGTCGAGTGCCAGATTAAGGTCTCCTCCCATTATGAGTATCCCTTCTGTGAATGACTTGATGGAGCGGAGTACGTTTCTGAGTGCACGATGTTGGCCCTTGTTGGGTAAATAGACAGACGCAAAGGTGTAGATCTGGGTGCCTATGGTGCCCTTAACCAGGGTGTATCTACCTCCCTCATCATATTTAGCCTCCAGGAGCGTAAAGGGAACATGTCTGGAAAACAGGATAGCGGTACCTCGGACTTTGCCATCTTTACAATTACTGAAGTAACCTGTGGGGAAGTGTTGGTTACGGAAGCTTGGTGCTTTGTTAAGTGCAAAATGAGTCTCCTGTATCAGTGCCACAGAAGCACGTAATTTAGAAAATTCCCGAAGTGCGATATGTCGTTTTGTGGGGATGTTCAAGCCACCTGCATTTAAGGTGAGCACCTTAAGGGTGCCTGGGGTGTACGCCATCAGTTAGAGGTTAGACTAAAGAGTATCAGGCAGGATAATTCACTAACTAATGAAAACAGAAGCAAAAGCAATACGTATAACAATCAAACAGAGAACAAAAGAAAGTCAAACGAGCTGTCGCAACTCGTGCGGTAAACAAACAAATGGCACCTAACGAGGTGTCGGGAGAGACCACACCGACCACCAGAGTGAGGGTGGGTTGCAGCTCAGAGGGGTACGTGGAGTGAGCGCCTTTCCAATTTCGGCACTAACAAACAAATGCAGAGAAAAACAAAAAAAGAAAAAAGAGGATAACGATGAAAAGTTCCCGCCACCTCCGGGTGCGGTTATCAAGAAGGGAGCGACTCTCGGGTGGGTCATGCGCTGCTTTGGAATCAAAATAGTTTGGCGTTGTAGGTGAGGGCGGATGAGGCGTAAGTTCTGCCTGTAAGATAGTCACGGGTCAGCGGGCGCCTTGACCTTTCCAATGTGCCTGACATTTGGGGTAAACAAAGCACACCAGATCAACAGTTTCAGCCTTCTTGGGAGCTGGAGGGAGTAAAAGCGGTAGATTGGAGAGATGCCCTTCGAGGTCTTCTCGGCCTAGGGTTACGCTGTGGTAGAGGGGGCTCAGGTGCGTATGCAGCCGTTGGGTCTGGCCACGACGTCAGAGTGTTAGGCGGGAGGTGTAATGCTTGCAAAAACCCTCCAACTCAGTTTCGTTGCGGGCTGTGACCGGGCCGTGTGGAGTGCGTACCTGAATCCCAAAGGGGTGCAGCCATCGGTACTGCAGGTTTTCCTTTTGTAGTGCCATCGTAAGTGGTCTTAAGGCCTTGCGGGTATGCAGTGTGATAGGAGAGACATCGTGGAACAAAGCGATATTAGCTCCCTCAAATTTGATGTGCGGCCGTTCGCGGGCACAGCACATAATCTCTTCCTTGATGCTAAAGCGAAGGAAAAAGCAATTAACATCCCTCGGCGGGGCATCCGCTGGCCCTTTTGGACGTAACGTTCTATGTCGATATGTGAGGTGTGATCGCGTCTCAAGATGAAGTTAAATAGACGGAGTAGAATCCTGCCCAATTCTGCAGGTGACCCTTCCCCTTCAGGGAGGCCTCTAATTCTAATATTTTGTCAACGGCCGCGGTTTTCTAGATCCTCCACGTGGCGTGTCAACGTGAGTAATAGGTGTTGGTGTGCATCAACACGAGTTGCGGTTTCCGTAGCCAATGTGGCCTGGTCATTTTGTCCAGTTTCCACCCTGTCCAGGCGCTCTTGGAGGCCCCCTATATAGTTGCGTAGTAGTTGGATATCCGCTGCTAGTGATTGACGGAGAGCGGTGGTGGCCACTGTCAGGTCTGCTTTAGTAGGGAGAGAGCGTAGAAGATGAAGGACGTCAGCTGGTACTTCCCACGCGTCAGCCGCTGAGTGTGATGGCGACGCCGAGTGTTGAGGCGATGTTGAGCCGCAAGGTGAAGCCGGCGCCATGTTAGGGGATGTCGGTGCCTCAGGCTGCCCTGGCGGTGGGGCAAAGAACTGTCGGATGCCGGGCGTGGAGTGGTCTCCGCCGGGCCCGGGGGTTTCTGGCGCTCGGGAGGTTCTTTTACCGCAGCCCATAGCCACTTTTGAGCGCTCAGTGCTGGAGAGGAGTCTGAGGTAGGCGGGAGCTTCGACTCTAAGCAGTCATGTATAACAGCTGCCGAGCTACTAGCTTACGAAGATAGTGACCCACACAGGGGCCACCGGAAAAATTGTTAAGTGATTAAAAAAATGGAGGAGGCATAGAATACCAAAGTAGTGGACCCATCTAGGTCCACCAAAAAAAATTTTTTAGAAGGAAAAAATTTTTTTGTAAGAGTAGGAGCAGGTAGCCTGCGTTGGGTTATCCAGGAAAATTTTTGTTTCTTTTTTTCATTTTTTTTATTTATCTATTTTTTTCCCCCTTTTTTCCTCTTTTCTTCCTCTTTCCCTCTCTTTTCCCCCTTCCCCTTTTTTGTTGTGATGAGGGGTAGTCAGCTAAGTCTGATGGGGTGGGCGCTGCATCAGGTCTCAGGGTGGGGTGAGAAGGAGGCTAATGCCAGACACCCTCCGTCCAAGGTGTTGATGGGCGGGTGGGTCTCTGCCCTCGAGAGCCCCAATGGTGACGATCGCCGTCTTTTTCCCCTCGGGACGGGTGTTCGATGTCATCTTCCCGCTTCCCAGGAGTTCCGGGGGGAGCGGCAGCTGTGGGCCACCGCACGAGGTGCTGGTGCGTGCTGATCTCGGGTGGTGAGGGGGAGAGCGCCGTGTGGTGAGGGGGAGAGCGCCATGTGGAGCAGGGGGAGAGGTGTTGTACCTCTGCGTTGCGGCTTACCCCAGTCAGTCGGTGGCGCCGTGAGCGGGTCGACTAAGTCCGAGGAGACCCTCTGCTGCGTCCCCGGAAGTGGAGGCCTGTGCGGCGGTTGGGAGAGTCAGCTCAGGCTCCACTCGCACAGTAGGCCCGAGGTAAGCCGGCGGCACTCAGTTGCTTCAAACTGTGTGTCTCGTGGTCTCCGTGATCCGAGCTGGCGTAGGCAGGCGTTCAGGTCCGCAATTGTGGAGAAAAAATCCCACAATTTAGACGGCTAGTAGCAAATTTGCTGGAGCTACTCCACTGCACGTCTGCCTTGCTCGGCGTCAGGCCACGCCCCCCCCCGGGAGAATTTTCTGGTTTGGCTATTTTGATCTAGAATTTTCGCTTCTCCAGTCATTCTCCTGAGTTTCACCTCTCTCTGAATAAGCCTTAAAGTCAGAGAAGTCAATGAAGCCTGCTTTTCAACATTGAACCCACAACACTGAAACAATCTCAAAATGCTTCTACATCTCATTCTCTGGTTTGTAAAAGCTAATATTAGGTGCTCGGATGCCTAATCCTATATACTGCATGTGGTTCGTGTCTAGAGTTATTGTGACATCTCTATCTGTTCTTTTGCACAGATTATTTAAGGATCTATTTAGGGATCAGCCAAATGACAAATGATTTAGGTAAACTAAAAAAATGGTCGGAGCTGTGGCAATTGAGTTTTAATGTGGATAAGTGCAAGATAATGCACCTGGGACGTAAAAACCCAAGGGCTGAATATAGAATATTTGATACAGTCCTAACCTCAACATCTGAGGGTTGGGATTTAGGGGTTATTATTTCAGAGGATCTAAAGGTAAGTAGTCAATGTAATAGAGCAGCAGGAAATGCTGGCAGAATGCTTGGTTGTGGAAAAAAGTAGGAGCAGTGTGTGCAAAATAAATCACATATACATAGTGCAGAGCGCCAATAAATGTATATAATTAATATAGCCCCGCTGAAATCTCACTCACAGAACAAATAGTATAGGCATATAGCAGGTTCTTGTTACCCCACCTGGATGGAATTAGAGTTGATCACCTCCTGGAGTCCAGAAACAAGGAACACCGTCGGTACCTCCTTCCAAAGAAACTTGCCAACAGGGAAGTCCAGGACTAGGGGAGTTTTACAGATTCAGGCCCAGGCTCTTTCTGGTATTTTAAAACAAATTTAAGAACATATAAAATAAAAGTTGGAACACACTCCAACGCGTTTCGTCCTTATTAAATCAATCCCTGATGAAGTTCTTGATTTAATAAGGACGAAACGCGTTGGAGTGTGTTCCACACCGCAAACCCTCAAAAACGAACCGCAAAACCCAGCGAATACACGCCGAAAACCCTCAAAAACATCTGGATTAACCTGCTGAAAACCACGGAAAAACCCGAGCAGGAGCCGATCACACGGAGCGAAGCCTCCGGAAAAAGCCGAGAAAGCCGAGACCGCAGACAGAGTGAAGTGAATAAATTAGGAAAACAGTTTGTATGAATAATCGCTACCAAAAAGGTAGAGTGTAACAAAGTAATACCAGAAATTTGAGGAATGCAGGGAAAATTGGGGACGGTGGTGAGAGACCAAAGGGTTTACCCCTATATATTCCAGATTGAACTACAGTTACACTGATGAGAACATCAGGGTACTAGTGTCTCCCAGAGACCAAATTAATATTTAACGTTTATTGAACACTATTAAAAAGAGAATCAAACATATAACATGAACATAAATTGACAAGGTTCACAAGACAATGATAAAACCAAATCTGCTGAAAAATGTGTGTATATACCGGCAAGAGCAGTGATTGACAAGCGGTGCAGCAGGATCACTTGGGAGTATTTAACAGTAAGGAATATGGCTGCTTGCTTGTTGTCAATCAAAATCAAAAATACACTGCGGGTAAATGAGCAGAAAAAAAACAAATCTGCTAAGGAAAATATATGTATGTGACAACAAAGGCAATCATTGACAGTAAACACAATAGGTGACCTTCAAGGGTCACCTCAAAGTGTTGTGGTATGAAAACGTACGTATTAGCAATGTTAGATCACTAGACACTGCACATAAGAGGCAGAAGAACTGATTGGAAAGCAGAGGAAACGAAGGCAAGGGTCTCCAATGGAGGGTTTAGCTCAAGTAACCCAATACAACCATACAACAAAATATATGCTTAATTGAATTGCCAAAAGGCATAAAGGAGGATATGAGCAACAAATTATTCGAGTCTCCAAGCATATATTTTGAGGATAGAATTGGAGAGTTCCTGCCAACGGAGTGCACCCAAAAATATGAGCTGCTTGCTTGTTATGAATCGAAAATCACAAATGCTCTGCGAATTTATGAGCAGAAAAACAGATCTGCTATAAAGAATTATATGTATATGATAACAAAGGCAATGATTGACGATGAACACAATAAATGACCTTCGAGGATCATTTCAAAGTGTTGTAGTGAAGAAAGTAAAGAGAGTACGTATTGACAATGTTGAATCACAAAATACTGCACATAAGAGGCAAAAAAATACCCATTTGGAGAGCAGAAAGAACGGAGGCAAGGATCTCCAATGGGGACTTTAACTCAAATAACCCAATGCTATCATACCCAGAGATTTACTCAATTATATATTGCCGAGGGCATAAAGATGGATGTAACCAACCAATTGTTCGGGTCTCAAAGCATGTATTTGGAAAATAGAATTGGAGAATTCCTGCCAACGAAGTGCACCCGACGCGCGTTTCGCCGAGAATGGCTCGAGCTATTCTCGGCGAAACGCGCGTCGGGTGCACTTCGTTGGCAGGAATTCTCCAATTCTATTTTCCAAATACATGCTTTGAGACCCGAACAATTGGTTGGTTACATCCATCTTTATGCCCTCG
Source organism: Leptobrachium leishanense (assembly GCA_009667805.1). Lineage (NCBI taxonomy): Eukaryota > Metazoa > Chordata > Amphibia > Anura > Megophryidae > Leptobrachium > Leptobrachium leishanense. Next base: position 23,492,193 of record CM019071.1, on the reverse strand, counting down.
GCAATATATAATTGAGTAAATCTCTGGGTATGATAGCATTGGGTTATTTGAGTTAAACTCCCCATTGGAGATCCTTGCCTCCGTTCTTTCTGCTCTCCAAATGGGTATTTTTTTGCCTCTTATGTGCAGTATTTTGTGATTCAACATTGTCAATACGTACTCTCTTTACTTTCTTCACTACAACACTTTGAAATGATCCTCGAAGGTCATTTATTGTGTTCATCGTCAATCATTGCCTTTGTTATCATATACATATAATTCTTTATAGCAGATCTGTTTTTCTGCTCATAAATTCGCAGAGCATTTGTGATTTTCAATTCATAACAAGCAAGCAGCTCATATTTTTGGGTGCACTCCGTTGGCAGGAACTCTCCAATTCTATCCTCAAAATATATGCTTGGAGACTCGAATAATTTGTTGCTCATATCCTCCTTTATGCCTTTTGGCAATTCAATTAAGCATATATTTTGTTGTATGGTTGTATTGGGTTACTTGAGCTAAACCCTCCATTGGAGACCCTTGCCTTCGTTTCCTCTGCTTTCCAATCAGTTCTTCTGCCTCTTATGTGCAGTGTCTAGTGATCTAACATTGCTAATACGTACGTTTTCATACCACAACACTTTGAGGTGACCCTTGAAGGTCACCTATTGTGTTTACTGTCAATGATTGCCTTTGTTGTCACATACATATATTTTCCTTAGCAGATTTGTTTTTTTTCTGCTCATTTACCCGCAGTGTATTTTTGATTTTGATTGACAACAAGCAAGCAGCCATATTCCTTACTGTTAAATACTCCCAAGTGATCCTGCTGCACCGCTTGTCAATCACTGCTCTTGCCGGTATATACACACATTTTTCAGCAGATTTGGTTTTATCATTGTCTTGTGAACCTTGTCAATTTATGTTCATGTTATATGTTTGATTCTCTTTTTAATAGTGTTCAATAAACGTTAAATATTAATTTGGTCTCTGGGAGACACTAGTACCCTGATGTTCTCATCAGTGTAACTGTAGTTCAGTTTGTATGAATGTTTGAAAAGTGAAACACTGTTTGCAAAGTAACTACTGAGCGAAAATGTCTGAAATTTACATATGAGGTCCAGGGAATGATAATAAAGAGGGCTGTTACAGAAAAAATAAGTAAACTTAGAAAAAAAAAAATTTGGACTTTTGAAAAAAAAAATTAAGACAAATGCTTAAAATATCCTAAAAAATCTATAAATAAAGAGACTCTTTACTGCATAATTTTATAATGAACGGTTTATTAGATATTGAATTAAAACGGGAATATTTTTAACATTGAAGCCTATGGGATTCTCCAGAATAAATTTGCCAAATTAAACCACCGAATGGCAGGGCATTAGGGGAACCTTTCACTGCTGGTTTGTGTTCTCTGAATAACCGAAGCATTACTTTTTCATGGGGATTTCACTGCCCTCGAACAGGGACCGAACAGGCACCGTATGAGCAGGCAATTCGCCAGGATTTGGCGAATTGCCTGCTCTCTGGATAGCCGAATGGCCAAGAAAGGTAACCGAATGCTGATTTTCAGCATACGGTTACCTTTCTCAAGCAATTCGGATCTCTTTGAATAACCCTGATAGTCTTAGATTAGAGGGCAAAGGGTTAAAAGTAACATCAGGAAGCATTATGTTACTGAGAGGGTGGTGGATACATGGAACAGTCTTCCAGTTGAAGTGGTAGAGGCCAAAACAGTAATTGAATTTAAACAGGCATGGGATAGGCATAAGACTATCCTAAACAAAAGATAAATCCAGGTAAATTATCCATGTAATTGGGCAGACTAGATGGGCCGAAAGGTTCTTATCTGCCGACATTTTCTATGTTTCTATGATCTGGGTCAGGGTTTTCAGCTTTTACCATTCATCTGTCAGCGCAATGTATGCCACTACCTATCCAGTTGCTACCACTAAAAATGAACGAAATGAGTGCTATATACTTTTTGGGAGGTTGTTCATAGTTTATGTTCATCAACTTTCAAATAGATAGGCCAATAAGCATGTTCCACTACCCTACATCATCTAGATAGCTCAGATAGTAATTACTATATGCTATAGACCAGTGCTTCCCAAACCTGTCCACAGGTCCCCCTAACAGGCCAGATTTTACAGATCACCTTGGGGAAATGCAGACTGAATCCTGCAATCACTGAGCAGCAAATCCTATCACCTGTGCTGTGCTTCAGATATCCTGCAAACCTGGTCTGTCAGCAGGTCCCGAGGTTTGGGAAACACTGCACTGCTATAAACATATATCTTCCTGCCAGACCAACACCTATCCTCATCATTGAGGTGCTCTCCCCTTGGCCCAAATCATAGATGGATCCTGGCTTTGACCAACATTTGGCATTATAGTAAGATATGACTTCAACTCTCAAGGTGAACCCACCTTACGTTATATTTGCCATGGAGGTCAGCAACCCTACATAACGATCGGTGGCCAAGCCTCACGGCTCAACTATTGGATAAAACCTCTCATTCCCACTTGGTACTAGTAAATTATAACAAAGGTCTTGATCCATATGTAATTTTGTGTACTGGACTGTCACAACTTATTATATTTAATCGATTTTTACATGGTTGGGCTGAAAGTCGTTCTCCAATAAAGATCCTCTACTAAAATGCCAAACTATCACTGAGTTTGGAGTTCTCGCATGTAAGGCCAGCTACCATAGGTAGTCATTTATGATATGCTACAGTCTCATTGGTCCCACCAAGCCAAGAGCCATGTTCATTATGGAAGTATTCAGCCTAGGACCAAATCATGGTCAAAGCCTGGCTCCAGTCATCGCTTGGCAGTAACGTTAGGGCCTCACCTGTCACAGCCAACCTGTGGTAAGTTATATTTATCACTGAGAGACCAGCACAATGGACAGTGACTTTGAAAGTGCCCAAATCATAGATATGCTTCTCACTGATACTTGCCAGTAGTAGAGCCACACCTTTCAATGATCCAGCTTAAAAACTTCCCCACTTGGCTTATGTCAATATGACCTAATATGCTTTTGCCCCAAGCAAAGGAATTCTCATCTCATACATCAACCAGTGCACAGTTGCTTTTTTGCTTCCTTTCCTTTCACTTCGGTGCCCATCAGCAAGCTTAATTCCCCCGAAGTGCGGCGAATGCAGCAGATAAACCACCAAACGCAGCCGATGATCCGCCAAACAGACCACTGAACGCCTCCGATTAGCCGCCAAAGAATCCCGATCAGCCGTTGAACAGGGGTGTAAAAATAAAAATTTTAAAAGGCGTTTAAACCAAAAAGATTAATGGAAATAATAAATAAGGTGCTGTGAATAGTAATGAAAGTATCTGTTACAGAATAAACGGCATTAAAAAAAAAATCGAATCAAAAATTTTGCCGAAAAAATTGGAAAACATGCCTAATTTTTTTTTCTTAAAGCAGGGAATTCTATTTACATTGAAACCTGTGGGATTCGCCTGTTTAAAACTGTCATACGAAAAAGCACCAAAAATCTGAGCATTTCGCCAAGTTTTCGGTGGTGTTCGTTCTCTAACTAGAGAAGTAATGGTTAATCTATGGGGAATGTCACTGCCGAAGGTCACCCAATTGCACAGTATTTTGCTGGCAATTCGCCAATACATCAAAAAATAGTAATAGCCTGTAAGGAGGAAACCCACCACTCATCTCTAAGTGTCATAATTCTGTGTAAAAAAAATGTTATTTATAAATACTATGAAGAAAGACTAATAGGAGAAGCGAAACCGGTTAGAATTTAACGTGGACTTAAAAATCAGCTGACTTACAGGGTTATTCAGAGAGAGGTGAAAACCAGGAGAATGACTGGAGAATAGAAAATTCTAGGACAAAATAGCCGATTTGGAAAGTGAGATAAATGGGAGAATTTTTCTGGTTTCATTTCTCCAGTCATTCTCCTGGTTTTCACCTCTCTTTGAATAACCCTGATAGAGCTTTATGTTTCAGTGTTTCCTTAAAGAATTAAACCATAATAATAAAGAGAAAATGCATCACATTTTAAGTGAACTGGAATATTTGACACCACTATAAATTACATTTATTCATTTAAATAAATCCTTGTATATTCCCAAACCTTCCTATATGTGCACATTTAATTCTAAATGGTCTACATTATAACTAAAAATAAAAAGGATTCATTTTACTATGAAATCAGATTTACTTAAAAAATATCAATCAAAGGTAAAAAAAACATTTAAAAAATGAGAAAATGTCACCCTACTACAAATGCAAAGCTATTATAAATGTAATTAAAAAAACTCTAACTGTGGAACATAAATGCATTTCTGAGTTTTCAAATCCAGACGTCTGCAGAATAAACAACCTGAAATCGCTTAAGGCATCTCTTATCTTTGTTATAATCAGTAAAACGAAATTATGCTTTGGTGTAAATGATGTCTACCATTACTAAACTGTGGCATATTCACTAAGCGGCGAGTTGATTGTAAAGGCCATAGCTATGCAATAATTCAAATATGAATGAATTAAAATGTAAAATGTCAAACTCGTCCTCTTTTTCTGTCTGTGAGCGATTTTGTGCATCTTTGGGATAACGTGAAGAGTTTGTCTTCCTGTACTTATAGCAGGTTACAGCAGATGTTAAGATAAAAAGTATCTATTTTTAAACATTTACATTATGCAGCAGACATGCGTTAAAAATATTGCAGAAACTTCCCAAAAAATAAACATTAAAACTCTAAGAACGTTTGAAATAGAATAAGTAAAAACCGTGCTTTTTTTTTGGGCGCCTTACCATTCAAATCCCTGGAAAAGTCCTGACTCCTGAGATCGGTCCGATATCATTTACTTGTATCTCCTGAATGAAGGACTTGAAATGAGCAAACGTTCACTTTTTTGCGCATCAGCTGGCAAGTGAGCTGAGCTTTCTAAGGAGACGAGCTACATACTGTGCAGGGCTGCAAGAACCACCCATTGCTCAGAGGCTGAGCGTGTACAGGGGCTGGACATTTATAAGGCTTAGTACACAAAAAATGTTTCATCATTGCTGCTTTTCTCACCAATACCCTCCTCTTACAATAAAGATCCTATCGATGGTAAACGGTTTGTGTGCCAAAGTAATGCAATGGTTTCAGTTCCATATTCTACAGGTAATGAATAAAGAATTGCTAAAAGTTGTTTATCACAATGTAACAATGTCATTTACGCTCAAAGCATTAAAACACTTAACAGAAATGTATACAGCTATCAAAACTCTTACCCCGCCGCGTTTCGATGTTTACGTTATAACACGATTGTCGAAAAGAAGTTACACTGCGAATGTATGTATAAATGAAACTTAAATTCTCTCCGCTTTCACTGGAAGCTGCGCCTGTACATTTATCTTTTGTATAACCTTTACACTTTATTGTACATTTATCTTTTGTATAACCTTTACACTTTATTGTACATTTATCTTTTGTATAACCTTTACACTTTATTGTACATTTATCTTTTGTATAACCTTTACACTTTATTGTACATTTATCTTTTGTATAACGTTTACACTTTATTGTACATTTATCTTTTGTATAACGTTTACACTTTATTGTACATTTATCTTTTGTATAACGTTTACACTTTATTGTACATTTATCTTTTGTATAACGTTTACACTTTATTGTACATTTATCTTTTGTATAACATTTACACTTTATTGTACATTTCTTTTGTATAACATTTACACTTTATTGTACATTTATCTTTTGTATAACGTTTACACTTTATTGTACATTTATCTTTTGTATAACATTTACACTTTATTGTACATTTATCTTTTGTATAACATTTACACTTTATTGTACATTTGCATACATACAGTATATTTGTCTAGCAGTAGAGAGGTGATATTGAGAGCCATGTTCTGATGGTTCTTCTGGAAGGGAACATGTTTTTAGTCTCCTTATATTTATTTCTGCTAGCACAGCAGGGAGGTCCATGCAGTTACAGCACTAACACGCAGAGCCCAGACTATTTAGCAATGGTAGCTCAAGATGAAAGTTATGAGAAAGGATTTTCTCGCAGCAACCCCAACGAGCTCTGCTCCGTCCAACTCTCAAACATAGGGATTTTCTAACAGTCTTTGAGTTTAACCTAAATCATCTCAGCATGTTAAAGCAAGCATATACCTAATTAAAGCGATACCAAAGGCATTGTGACCACTCAATGTAATCCCAGTGGTCAGAGTGACCTGAGTGCCCTCACCCCTTTAGTTCATTCTGTGGGGGGGTCTTTGGAGGGCTAATTCAGCGCTCAGAGTGTAGAAGATTAGTGGTGCCTCAGCCACTCACAGGCACAAAAATGGTGCACTGCCTTGGTTTCCCTCTTCCAGGCTTCCCTTGGTATTCTGTGGCACCTGCGTGTAGCGATGGGGGTGGAATTACACCTGGTCTTGTGGAGGAGGCTTACTTTTATGCAGCAGGAGAAGGGAGAGGATGCAGCCCCGCATCCACCTACGAAGGTCTGGTCCTCATGGGTCCTCAGTGAGGGTCGGGCTGCATCAATGTTCGTCATTCTCTCTAGTTTATGGACACAGAGGCTGTGCAAGGTTAGTTCACCCCAGGAGGGAGCTGGACTGGCTTCCACTTGTTAAATAATCGTAAACTACCACCAGAGCAGTGGTCAGTTGTCAGCACCTCTCTGACCACACGCTCCCATATTTCCTACTCCTTCTAACCTATTGTAATAGAGCAGCAGGAAATGCTGGCAGAATGCTTGGTTGTGTAGGGAGAGGTATTAGCAGTAGGAAAAGGGAAGTGCTCATGCCACTGTACAGAGCACTGGTGAGACCTCACTTGGAGTACTGTGTGCAGTACTGGAGACCGTATCTCCAAAAGGATATAGACATCTTAGAGAGAGTTCAGAGAAGGCTACTAAAATGGTGTACGGCTTGAAGGAGAAAAGTTACCAGGAAGGCTTAATGATCTTAACATGTACAGCTTGGAAAAAAGACGAGACAGAGGAGATATGATAGAAACATTTAAATACGTAAAGGGAATCCACAAGGTAGAGGAAGGGAGTATATTTAAAAGGAAACAAAATAGCAAAACAAGAGGACATAGTCTTAGATTAGAGGGGCAAAGGTTTAAAAGTAACATCAGGAAGCATTATTTTACTGAGAGGGTGGTGGATACATGGAACAGTCTTCCAGTTGAAGTGGTAGAGGCCAAAACAGTAATTGAATTTAAGCAGGCATGGGATAGGCATAAGGCTATCCTAAACAAAAGATAAATCCAGGTAAAGTATCCATGTAATTGGGCAGACTAGATGGGCCGAAAGGTTCTTATCTGCCGACATTTTCTATGTTTCTATGTTCTTGACTTTTTACTTGATTCCTTGTTCAAGAAAGTACTCTGCCTTGACAGACCTTTGGCATCTACTGACAATGCTTATTGTCTGACATAGCATAGAAATAAAACCGATGTAGTGCAAGCAAGTGTAACAAACAAGAAAATAAAAAGTACATCTCTGTCTTGAAATTTAGTTATAATTACTAAAATCAATCTATAACGTAGAATTCTAATAGAAAACGGCCATTACTACTTTAGAGGTATAAACGGCTTGACGGCTTGGGAACCACATACATTCAGTGTGGGGGGTTATTCAATAATTATTGGATATATTATAAATCGGTGATGTTTATTGAAGTTGCAAACACCGGTAGAACTGCCAGTGTTACAACGACTGCAAATGCCAGCGTCACACAACAATTAAATCCAAACATCAGCAGGAGAAGCTTCACTGTGAGCAATGGCAGATATTGAACACTCTGTATATCAGTCAGGTATCGTTGTCCTAGATACAGAAAAAATGGCGTCACGCCCATACTCACCAGAGTGGCTGAAACAGCCAGGAGTAAGAACCCAGTTCATGTATAAAACATAACCAGAAGAAAAGATGTCATCTGCGCATGGAATTGTATACAAATGAGCGCAGATGACATCTTTTTTTTCTTGCTATCGTTTTCATAGAACATAAAAACCAGGTTCTCCAAATGGTGTAGAAGAGTGTTTTCCAAACCTGTCCTCAGGAGTCAGGCCAGATTTTAAGGATTCCCTTGGGGAAATGCTGACTGAATCCTGCAATCACTGAGCAGCAAATCACATCACCTGTGCTGTGCTTCACGTATCTGGAAAAAAAGACCTGTTTGGGGACCTGAAGACAGAACACTGGTATAGAATGTTTCAGAAGTGGGTGTTAACTGTGCTGTGTGGGAACTCATAGGATGGATTGAGTTAACGTCTATCAAAATTTTAAGATTGAGAGGGAGTTGAAGATTTCCAAGACTGTGACATCATCTACTCGCCAATGTAATTTCTTGTAGTAGGTGATCTGCATATTTACTTCGAATGGGAATCCTCAATCCCAAAAGTGGATCTGGAGCTGCATCCATTATCAGCACTCGGAAGATACTACAGGGCAAAGACGAACAATATGATAAAATCTTCCAATTTCCCTGTAATCTCTGATAAACTGAGTGGATTAATTAGGAACCACTTTAGTTAATTTAGCAGGAAGAAGATAGCATCTTGTAAAGATTTTTGAGCAGATTTTTTGGGCAATTCGACACAAACCTAAATTTGCTTAGAAGTGATAGTTAAAGTTCTCAACATTTGAGGGGAAAGTTTCATGGATAAGGCTTTTTCCCAGACCTAAATATGAGATAATTTGTTTGTGCTTTTTAAGCAGTTAAAGGAACACTCTACTCATCCTGGCCACTTTACTCATTGTGACCACTTTATCTTTTTGAATCCCCCCCCCCCATGCAGCTCCGTTCTGGTGTAATCGCTGGGTGAAGTGGAGGAGTTTCCTCTACCCCACCCAGAGTGACCAGCAGTCAGAATTTAGATTTTCCTGGCTGCTGGGCAACAGATCGGTCACTACTGAAGTCAATGTGTTAACGTTACCCTATGAGACCGCCCGCGATAGCGAGTGTTCCGAGAGAGACAGACGATGGATTGGTTCTGCTCATGTGTGCCCAGCTCCAATACATAGTTCTGCACAGGTACTACGGAACTTGTGTACATAAAGTGCACAAGTCTCAAGCGATGCACAATTTCCGTATCATACTCTCCGCAATTTGCATAGGAGTGTTAATTGCGCAATAAAGCTGCAGGGACTTCTAGGTTCGGGAGTTCGGGAGTCCCTGAGCTGCAGAGGAGCAGAAAGCGGCAAGGGAGAAAAAGTGAAAATCACCAAAAATGAAAAAATATATATAACAAAATTGGGCAGAGGCGGTCAGTATCATCTGCCTGATTATTTAAGGGCAAAAGAAGGGAACTCTTTTTAACAGAGCATCCCTTTGAGTAACTCATATTTTGGAGGTTTAAATTAGTTTAAGGCTCTATGGACAAATGATATCTCAGTAATAATGTTCAAAATATATTTGGCTTTGTCCTTCTCATTTGCCCAAATCGCCTTTCTTTTTCCCTCTTCGGCCACAGTACTGATTTACCCATCTCATGGACATGCATACACTCACTATTTCGCATTTGGTGCCGTCACCCTGTTTCCATGTGCTTCCAACTCATTCTTATTCAACCTTCTGAAATTCTACTAAAATTATATTATTGTAATAAATAACTATTTATAGTGTGCACTTGAGCCAAAAGCTCAGATGAACCAGTGAAACATCTTCTTGAATATGTAGAGAAAGTATCATTTATAGAACAGAACTGTGAGTCAGAGTTCAAACCAGGGCCAGTGCACACAATATTCCTGTCACATTCCCTACCAGAACTCGGTATCTGATCCTCGTACGCAACGCGTCTATCCTTTCCCTCCGATCCTTAGAAATGGTCATTATGTGACTATACCATACACTAGTATAAATTAACACATACACAGGAGTATGCACAGGTACACAGATAGTATTTCAATTGTAACCAGGGGTCAATATACCAGAGAGTATGTCAGCCATTGCCAGGGTCAATATGCGAGAGAGTATGTCAGCTGTTGCCAGGGTCAATATGCCAGAGAGTATGTCAGCTGTTGCCAGGGTCAATATGCCAGAGAGTAAGTCAGAGAAAATACACAGAATACGCAACACTGAGAGGAATGAAAAACCACGTCAGGGCAATGAGAAAATAGTTTGGCTGTGATTTTAAACACGGGGCGCACATCGTCGTGCCGGACTACGCCCCCTGGCGTCCCACGTGACCGCTGCGATTCCCTTCATTACTCGGCGCCCGGCCAGCGAGCAGCGAAGATGATGCTGCTGGGTGCCGGGGGATTCCAGCGCGGTACGTGACAATTCCAGAAAATGTATTTGTATTGCCCACTCTTTCACAAATGCTCTGATGGTGATTGTCCATATGATTCACTAACTAATATAGATGATGTAAGGGTCCAGTTGAGGAGGAACGCTTGGGATCCCAGTTCCTCCACCATTTTTGCAAGAGGAACAGAGTTCCCTTTGGTCCCACAAACTATAAAAATGTATTTAGATGTTCAATAATGTTTTTCTTTTTAAGTCACAATAAATTAATATTTCATCATACTTTCTCCCTGGACCTCAGCCTCATAACAAACCAAAGAGAGAGCAGCCCATAAACGACACCATCACAAAGCTCATGAAGTTTAAAGACATTTATGGTTTTCAATGATTTGGCAAGATTTTATTTTTAATTTTGCAGATTTTCCACAATGTAACTCATATAATAAATTATGTGACTTTAGTTCACAAAATATAGTCATATTTTGCCTCAGCCTGTCACATCGTCAATGTGTCCTATCGCGACAGGTCCTAGTCTAAAACACCTAATCGTGTTCATGGGATTAACTCCCTCACTGTGGATTTGGGTGTGGGTTAAGAGATGGATATCAATGGTTAATTGGGGGCAGACATCTGGGTGAGTTCCCACACTTATTTTTTTAAGACTCGACCCCTGAGATGGCATTATACACAGGTACTTGAAGGGCACATGCCTTAATACCAAATTCCAAGTAGGCAGGTTCTACACAGCTATAGGCAACCAAAACCCGCCTTCAGATCCACATAAAACAAACATAAAGCCAGTCACACAGCCTGAATAGTTTAGCCCCTTAAACGCCAGGCAGGTGGTGCCTGGCGGGGAGGGGTTAATGGCAGGAGGCATTCTAGTGTACCCCACCACCAGGTGCTGTGGCGGGGGTCTGCTTCGGCCCACTCAGGCAGCAGATGCATGTGCACAGCCGTTTTCTGCAAGGGGGCGGCCTGAGTTCAGACCATCCCACAGCAGCCAGCGGTGCGCCAGAGGCGGCCCTTAGAGGTAAACGGGTGTACTAGTATGCCCTGCGGCTTCAAGGCCCACCCACCGCAGGGACGGCATGGTATGCCCTCTGTCGGGAAAAGGCTAAAGCTGAATTTTTGGATCAAGGAGTACAATGTTTCTATTCTAAACCGAATCCTTTGGCATGATAGAGGCTCAGGCTAAGCCCTGAAACAGTGTACTGCTTGACCCAATAAATCAGAGTCACCGACAGTGTCACCGGCTTTCTGTTTGCCCAATTACCAGTTCAGCCAGGGTATATTTTAATATATATGTGGGAACAGAGAAAAGGCAATGAAATTAATGTAATAGATAAGTTTCAATGGAATCGTTACACTGGCATGTTCCAATTTTTTGTTATTTTTGTTATTTTTAAACCATTATTTGTATTTTCTCTTGTGTAGTTTATCGTAATGCCAAAACTAACACAACCTTAGATGGTTCTGGAGCATGTGTACTGGATGAAACCCAATATATTTCTTTGCAATCTGCTGTGATTCATCTGCATGGATTTCAACAACGGGCGACCAGATATTATACTTGAGAAAGAAATTTTGGCAAGTAAGTCAAGCTCAAAATGACATCGCTCTTCATTGACTATTTTAGTAGATAGGTGGATGGCTTTACACCAAAAATAAATGCCAAAACAATTCTCATCTTTGAATCCCAAAAACCAAAAGGTTTTTTGTTTACTTGAATGGCCATTAATGTTTAAGCCCACCAAGTTCCAATGTCTAGCAAACCTCATATGGTGTGTCCTAACTAAATACCAATAAACAACCTCCTGCCTGGATGACTTTATATCTAACTTTAATGGATTTAGCTCACAAATGTAACTACTGTAAGCAATTTAATGTGCTGCATGTTAGCGTAATCCCTCATTGTACTGTTATAGCGCCAGATTAATTATTTAGCAATACTATGGCCCCTATTACATTCCTCGCACATTTGGTTTTGCGTGCGCATTTGCGCGAGGGGGAAAACCCTTTGCGCAGAACGTCGTATTACAACGTTTGTGCAAACTATGCGTGTTATCGTTTCACGCGGATGGACCTGCGCGAGCGAGCTGAACTGTGCACATACCTATACGTAACCTTGTGAGCGCAAATGCGTTTGTGCGCTGGTACGCAGATGGTATTACAATCGATGCGCATCTTTTTACGAACGACGTTTGCTCGCATAATTTATACGTCTTTGAAAAGCTGGTGGTAACTGCAAATTTGAACGTTCTGGCCGAAACGAAAAACACCAGCACGAAAAAAATATACAGCACAATATAGTTACATATTCCCAAACAATAAAATTGTGAATTTGTGCGTGGTTTTTTTATTGCTGCAGCATGTATACTCAGATTTACTTTGACAGGCGCAAAAACTTAAGTGAGTCAATTAAGGTAAATTGATGTCAATTAAGGTTCTTAATTCTGATTGGTTGAATCCCGCGAAAATAAAAACAGTCCGCACACTGAATTTACGTGTGCTACGTTACTGCGCGCGTATTACTTTTCGTTTTGCGCGTCGGTTTTACGAACGTTATTTTTTGATGGATTAGAAAATGCGTTCGGATCGTAACACCACTGTTAACCTCCCTGGCGGTCTTATTTTTTCAAAATTTCCTGTCTAAAAGCGCCTCAATTTTTTTTTTAAAGGAAACGTGTTTTTGTAGATAGTTAGCCTGTAATAATTAGGAATCACACACTGAAATCCGTGAAATCAAGAGTCCTTACTGGTAAAATCCTTAAAATTAATAAATAAATAATAAATAGTAAATACACTGAGTCCGATAAAGTTTGGAACACGACATAATAATTTATTATCCCAAAAATAATTATCCAAAATAATGCAAATAAATGATATTCAATAAAATACAACAAAAAACACTGAAATCTGTCTGCAAGCAAGGGTGAGATGAGGTATGGTCTATTTCTTATCCTGTACTGCCACCTAGTGGCCGTTCATAAACATTACACTGTATAATCCAAAATGTAAACTGTAGAAAATATTCCTTTTATGCTAGCCCCGCCCCCTGCATCATGTGACTCGCAGGGAGCCATCCAGGAAGCAGCTCCCCACGATCACACTGCGGGGACAGAGAGGGAGCCAGGAGGAGGTGAGTATCTATCCAGCCCGAGTGTGGCTCGGGGTTACCGTTCGCAGTAGCGATATTTAACCCCGAGTCAAACTCGGGAATACCGCCAGGGAGGTTAATTTTCACGCGATAAACGATGAACGAAGCGCGCATAATTTTAACATCTTTGAAAAGCTGGTGTTAATGGCAAATCTGAACGTCCTGCCGAACCCAAATACACAAGCCCAAAAAAAACAATACAGCAAAGTATAGTTACACATTCTAAACATACCCAAACAATAAAATTGAGAAGTTGTGTGTGTTTTTTTTTATTGATGCAGCATATATGCGCAGATTGATTTTGGCAAGTGCAAAAACTTAACGTGAGACAATTGTGGTTCTTAATTATGATTGGCTGAATCATGTGAAAAAACAGGCTGCCCACCGATTCGTGCACACAGCGTTAATTTACGTGTCCGTTTTACGCGCGTTATTTTTGGACGAAAGAAAAAATACGCGAGGATTGTAATACCAGCGTTGATTTACGCACGTTAACGTTTAACGCTGCGCGCAAAAATTCACAAGTTCTGTGTGCGTTTTTGCGTGAAGAATGTAGTAGAACCCTATATGTTTAGTGTTTAATTTGAAAACTATAAGAATATCCCTTCAATGTTTTGCTTTTATTAGTTTTCACCCCATTTTCCATCTGGATGTATTTTCCTTCAAGACACCACTTCCCCAATTTTTGCTTGTCTGTTTCCTGCCTCTTCCTCTTTGCCTCCTTATTACCTTATTTATATGTACTAATTAAAATGTCTGTTAACTTCATTTTTTTTTCATTTATATTTTCCCCTTTCCCCAGCACGTCCATCACTCTCTCTGATCTGTACATCAGCTTTCCTACCTCCTAGATGTTTCCCATTCTGTTTTCTTTATTACAACAGTTTCTATCTCTCTACTCAGACAGTCTCTGTGTTTCTGTACATATATACGGGTCTATTCAAAGAAAGGTGAACCTCAAGAGAATGACTGGAGAAGTGAAAATTCTAGGTCAAAATAGGCAAACCAGAAAAATTCTCCCATTTATCTCACTTTCCAAATCGGCTATTTGGTCTAGATTGTTCTCTTCTCCTGCCAGTTCTCTTGAGTTTCACCTTTCTCTGAATAACCCTGATTTTATTGCGCTAGTTTTCTCTTTCAAGTTTGTTTATGAATTCCAGTCTCTCTGAAACATTCCAATGCTTCTGTTTACATTCTTTCTTAACGTTGCTCTCAAAAGACAGCCTCTAGCTTTTAAACTACATAAAAATGATAGAGAACATGCGTTTAGGGTTAAAATAGGGCTTCCTTCTGCTCTTACATCTGTGATTGTAGCTGGAGCAATAAGGTAGAGTTGCGAGTTGCCCCTTGTGATCTAGTGGAAGAAACACGAGATCAACATTGGCCCTAGTATTCTCCTAGATTCTATACATCGTTTCAGAGGCTACCACTAATGTAGAGTTGTTGCTACAGTTATCATTGACAAGAGTTAATTCCCAACCAAACACTTGGGTCTGTCAAATATTCTTAACCCCTTCACTACCATGCTCATGTTTCACGATCAGCAGTAGCAGACTCAGCAGCTTGAGATCAAACAATCTGGAGCTATGATGTATCATTGCAAATGAAATTTGTTTATCAAAAAGGAATTTCACTTGCACTAAAGCATTAGAAGGTGCCCCCCAAGTTTTATCATCATGGGCATGATGTCTGGGGGGGCTAACACTTTTTAAAACCAGCTGGGAAGTGGGGATATGCCTGAAAGTGATTTCTCCAGCTGACCCTGCATGGAGCTCAGAAGTGTAGTAACTCCTTCTGGTCAATAGATGGCGATCTATTGTCTGTCAAATAGGTTGTTAGTTACACTAATGAATACATTAGAAATATTTGGAAATATTCGCATTTGTAGAATTAGCAATGACTCCCCCCAACAACAAAAACCTCAACAAACTGGTTCCTGACATTAGTTTTTTGAAAATCATTTGGTGGTGAAGGATTATATATTGCCCTGGGCAACTCAGAGTACTTTAGCAGAGTCCTTTCACCTTTCCTTGAATTCCACAGTCGCTCGTGCCAGCAAGTGGATGGCATTCCTTCATAGTATGGCTAGAGAGAAAACTCATTTATTGTATAAAATAAACAATAATCATTTTACTATTAAATATTTTTTTTTATACGGTTTTGATTTTATTTTTTTACTCTATTAAAGATTTGTTTGTACTTATATCCAAAAGTCCAGAAAGTCTTTTTTCTCTAGCAATATTCCGAAGGAACATCACCCATGGTGACACAAGGCGACTGGGATTCTTGAACAAGGAAGGGTGAAAGGATGCTGATAAGGCACTCTGAGATGCCTAATGCTGCAATACTTCTATGACAGTCTTAGACTAATTGAGTTTGTTGTCCCATGGTTTCTTTTCTGTTTTGAATGTTTATCTACCCAGTATCTGTCCTATGTATCTACGTTGAGCGAGTTATGGAGGAGACACCCACTGGTGGTTAATCAGTGTCATTCATGAGGTCATAGGGGTGGTGTACAAATGGTTTTTAATACTATAAATCATTTTTAAACATAGGAAATCTATCTGAAAATGATCATGCAAGGGGTGATGAGGGAGTTTCTCCTAAATGGCATTAATCTGTATAGCTTGCTCACATCTAATAGTGAGTAGGGATGAGCTGTTCGGTTCGATTCGAACTTTGGCCGTTTGCAAGTTCGCGAACTTCGATCTTTTTGGCGTGTTCGGTTTGAGTCCGAAAAAAAAAATAATTGGAAAAAAGGATAAAAAATGCTTAAAAAATACTAAAAAATCTAGAAATAAAGAGACTCTTTACTGCAGAATATTATAAGCAATGGTTTATTAGATATTGAATTAACAAATAATGGCTACGTGCAAAGATTCTCACCTCTAAATGACCTGTGTTCTCAAACGGCGTAAACAACAGGTGTTATTTAGTGTTTGGAAATAACATGTGCTTTTAATTAGTCTGGTCTGATGAATTTGATACATTGTCTGTAGTGAGGGTGTGTTGTCTCCTGATCTGAACATGTATCAAACAACACCTGTGCTTCTAAGAAGTGTTCATTTCTCTACTAAATCTTCCTCTGATATGCTGTTTAACCCCTTAACCCTGCATTTCACTGCTGTGCGCTCAGCTCATTTTTACCTCTTTCGCTCATCATGTTTAAACGAGATTTGAAGCCACATTTTATTAAATGACCCAGACATATTAGATATCGTTCTTTCCATCAGACTCCGCAGATTCATAATATATCATTTTTATATGTATACGTCATGTCCTGCCTGTATATTATGACAAAAAATGCAAAAAAAAAATAATTTTTAATCATCTGCAGTGTGTAAAGTGTTTTTTTTCACATTTTAGCACATGAGCGTTTGCGGTTATGTTTTCTATGGGGTGTGCTTGTACAAAAATTAGAAATGGGGACTTGTTACATTTTGTGGGGGGAATTACGTGATTTATAGCAAACGCACCCCATAGAAAAAAATCATTAGTGCAGCATCATTGTTCACATTATAATTGAAATGTGAACAATATTGCTGCATTAATAACATTAACAGTAATAACACACAAAAAAAAAATATTTTTTACTTTATACCTGGTCATGTTGGGTATCATGCTCAGGTCTTTCGATTGACACCCTCCATGACCCCCTAGCTGCCACGGTTCTGGAGATATCGGGGTTCAAATGAACCCCCTATCTCCACCAGGGGATTCCGGGCAGCTAGGGGTTACCCGGCTATCTGACGTCATCACGCTGTGCGTGAGGACGTCAGGCAGTGAGGAGGGACCCGGGGGTGGAGCCGCCTGTGACAGAACCGTTCTCTTCTGTCATGGAACTGACGTAGCGCTCCCCGCATCAAACCCAAAGACTTTTATTTCCATGGCGAAAACCCCAAAAGACATAGACCGTTGCTTTGGGGAAGACTTTATGTTCATTTATATTGTGTGGTTTTAAATGTTTTGTCTCTGAACCCCTTGCTCAGAGACTGTGGACTGTATTAACCCCTCGCTCCTCTGCTATTCCCCTCAGCTAAGCTATTTTTTTCTTCTAGTGGCTTAAAGTGGTGTTTTTGTGACTCTCTCCCCCCCTATCAGCGCGTAATCAAAATGCCTTTAAGCCTGTCCCTTATGCTCACTGTGTTATCCGACATCAAGGTTAGCCTAGGTTTGAAACCCCAGCCAATCACCATCCAAGGAGCTAGAAGGGCCAACCAATCCCATTCCTGGAATGCACCTCATTGCGGGTAATGGAGCCATCTGCAGAAACTTTAAACGTCTGTGCCCCGAAAACTAACTGCTCCAGCTGGGTGATTTTTCAAACGTGGGGTGATCCTCATGCGACCAACCGTTGTGGTGATTTTCAGGAGAGAGCTCCATTGGGAACCCACTTTGCTGAGCCTTTCTTGACCCCAGGAGCTTAAGCAGCCCTGACCATGCGGCATCCAAGGGGGATATCTACTATATGCTGCAATTCGTGCCCCTACCCCCAGATCTGGGCGCTTTTTGGACCCTAGGGACCCGAGCTATCAAATGATACCCCTGGATCACTGCTGCTCCTCTGGAATCCCCCCAAACAAGGACCTGTGCTCTGTATGACTACAGGTACAGTTAATTATTAGGCACCACCATGTACCGTAGCGCTGTACAATGGGAAAGACAGGATAACCAATATACATGCAAGTTAACCACATAGAACAGTACCAGAGAAGCCCCTGCTCAAGAGCTTGCACTCTGAGAGTACCAGATGGGGAACTGCTGAATGGCGGTGCCGTAACGTCTAGGGGGCAGGAATGTTAACTGTTGTTATCTGATTGTGAACCAAATAAAAGCAGGCCAAGTGAAATGGCCAGTGTGTATTCTGTGATGAACATACAGCCTGCCTGGTGTCTGTCTCTGCTACGCTACAGCTATAATCACTCTCAGAAGGCACTGAGTGGCATTCTGGAAATGCAAAGAGGCTCCAAGGCAGGAATTCAGAACAAGCGGGTCTGGAGCTGCGGCTCAGGCTGCTCGAGGTACTGGGTTCCGAGCAACTCAGAGGCCGGGATGATCCTGGTAAGGGGGTGTCTGGAGAGCCAGGACAAACGGGAAGAGACGGCGTCCCGTCACATCTTCCGTCTGTCCTGGCTCTCCAGACACCCCTTCATTGCGGTCAGCCCGGCTACTGGGAGCGTTGTCCTCAGCGCCTCGAGCAGCTTGACCCGCCTGCTTCTGATTCTCTGCCCTGGAGCCGTTAGGAATTTCCAGAGGGCCGCTCTGTGCCTTCTGGGGGTGATAGTGGGTACCCTGAATGAGACACCAGACGAGCTGTATGTTCCTACAGGATTCTGATTTTTAATGAATAAAAACACCACCATTTATGCTGAAATCCAACAGTCATAATTTGCATAAATGACGCACCTCGTCCTACCAATATGTTAATTACATTATGTCAGATGGGTATTTACAATAAACATTCTTTACATTCTTTAGCCTTTAGCTCACACAACATTTACATAACCTATTGTTCTAACACATCAGATTAAAGACAAACACTATCACAGATTTCTTGAATTAAACATGCAGCCAGATAAGGGTAAAAGCCCTGTTGCATAAATTACACACCAGTAAAGCTTGTTTACTGGCTATACAAAAACACATATACCTACAGGAATATAAGTATTTAAAACTAAAGCTACGCCATTTTACACTAATCTAATTTAAACTAAAACCAAACACTGTGTAGCGCTGTGTTAAAAATCTTGCTGTGGCAGTACCTATTTTTGGCCACAAGATGGAGACTATCGCGATCAGATACTGGACATTGGGACTACAATGCCCGGCATGCTTTGCAAGAAGACAGGAAGTGGGTGGGGACTGGACACTTACATCCTCTGCCTCGTGGAGAAAGTTCCAGAGCGCGCCAGGGAAGCAGAGAAAGCAGACGCACCGAGAAGATCGCGGGAGAATCTAGGCCCAAAGCCCGAGGGAGACCTATTGTTCCGGTTTGGGTCACCTAGCCTGAGGAGAAGGAGACTCGCCAGAGCCCAGACACTGCTGCAGACCGGCGGAATCGAACGGAGAGCAGGCGGTGAGCTGGACAAGCTGCATAAAGGTAGACAACGGATCCGGCCGCTAGTATCCCCAGTCAAGATCCGGAGGAGAGACGTCCTGGGTCAGCGGAGCCTAAAGCCAGCGTCGGATGGGTGAGAGGCCTCCAAGGCTGTTTGTGATTAAAGGTCAAGCTGCTGTTTCCTCTTTAAAGTCCACAGGGCCCCAGCTGACTAGTCGAAGATTTCCCTTAAATAAACTCACTGGCCAGTTGAACAGTACCCGGGTACCACATACACACATATACACCTTTCACTTCCTGGGATTTAACTTGTGCAGGACTCATTTTCTTTTATGAATCGGAATAGGGGTTAAAAATAAATATACGTTCCGAATATATATTTTCCCTCTTTTTCCGTTGCGCGTTTACCGTAATCCGAAGGGATTGTATGTTTGGGGTTTTGCTATGAGTCCCTTTTTCTGAACCATCGGGAAATTGCATTGCTTTTATGTTCGGTCGCGAATATTTTATTTTCCGAAATACGAAGCCTCGTGTTTCGTTTCTTTTCCGCTGCGCGTTTGCCGTAATACGAAAATACTGTAATAATACTTGTGAATACCGTGTTTCAACATCTGCTCAAATATTTTAGTAAACTATTTAAATATAAAAACTCACAACTGTGTTGGAGTATATTTATTCCCTAGTGCGGGGAGACTGACCCGTGGTTCATTTTCAGCGGCTCCTCCGGGAGTGAGCGCTACAACTGTAAAATATATTTAAAATCACACGATACAATTGAACATAAAGTCTCTTGGGGTTTGAAGCATGGAGCGTTGCGTCAGCTCCATGACATATGTCCCCCCTTCCAGAACGGCAGGGCAAGTTTAGATCCCAAACGGATCACTTGCCACTGACGAGACCTCTCACCTTGTCCCTTTTCTGTGCCATCTTCAAAGTTCCAGGTGGCGGGCACATAAGCAAAGTCAGCAGGGTCTGACGGTCGCTGAAGGGCTGTGGGTCCATAGTCCCGGGGCAAGAGGCAGGCCAACACTCTTGTCCAGTGCTCCCAAGGACTCACCGCAGTGGTGTCTGCCAGGCAACAGGCCGCCACAGTCATAAAATGTTTGTTAGTGGGCACCCTGAAATTACCCCCCATATCTTGCTCTGTCCAGGGCACCTCTGCGGACCCAGGACCCAAATACAGTCAGCCGTCACAGTTCCCAGTCTCTCATCCTGCTGATGCCCCCTCCCAGACATTCAAACGGGGACCAGGAACCTAGCAGCCTCCCAGGATGATCACTCACCAGTCTCCTGGGAAGGGGGGAAGTGATCTCCTCTCTTTATGCACCTTGGTTGGTAGGGGTGGCGTTATGAGGGGTCCCCATTTTCCTCGGGGAACAGTCACACGTGGATGCCAGAACAGCCTCCAGCAACACCGGGTACAAACGCCCTTCGGTGCAAAATATATCAGGGGCAATGACTCGACCCCCTGTTGTGCTGCTCTCCTCCATGGTGGGCAAGTGGGTGCTGGCAGCTCGTAGCAGGGACAGCTCATCTTGCAGCCACCAGCACTGTGCTTGCGTCCCATCAAGCTCAGCCTTCAGGTGGCTGGTAGTGCCCTGGTGCTCCTGCGCCGATACATCCAGCTGGTGTGTCAGGCGGCTCACCTCCTCCTCGCTTGCCTTGGTTTGAGCGAGGCTCTCTTTCAGAGCTGCGTTGGTTTCTTGCAGATGGTGTTGGCACAGCTGGAGTTGGTTCTGGAGCAGCTGTATTTCCTCTTGCTGCTCATAGGCCCGTGCCTGAAAAGTATCCCGGGAGAGCTGTGTCTGCTCCAACTCCTGCTCACAGCACTCCAGACGAGTTTTAAACGTGGTAATTTCTGTCTGTAGAGCCGCTCTGGTTCGCCGTTCAGCCTCTAGCTGCTCAATCCTTGAATGTAAGCCGTGCTCCAGCTTCTCTATTTGAGTGTGGGCTCCACTGAGCTCCGTGTGTACGGTGTGGGTAAAGTCCTCGCAGGCCCGAAGCTGGGCCAACAATTGTTCTATACTGGCCGCCTGCTCTTGCACTTCCATGCAGCGACAATCTCTCTCCTCCGTGACCACTCGCAGTTTGGTCTGATGCTCTTGCAATGTCTCTGTCAGGGCCATTATCTGTGCCCGAGCAGCAACCAACACAGCCTGTAACAAGCTGACCAGATCGTCCATGGTCTGTGTGGTCCCATCTCTCATGAGGGGAAGAGCCTGGGTGCCAGTCTCTCCAGTGCCCCGATACTGCACGCTGGGAGATGGTTTAGTGCTGTAATCTGTGGGTAGCGACAGCGTTTCCCTCTGCTCGGCTTTAACTCGGCCATCCCTCTTTTTCTTCCGCTTCCCACTGGCTGGTAGGAGAAGGCCTCCTCCAGGGGTCTTGAGGACTTGTAGCTGGGCTGCAGTCTGCAAACTTTTTAAGTCCATTTCGAGTGCCCATTCCTCAGCCGTGAGTCCCTTTAGCACGGGCCAAAAGGCAGAGTCCTCATAAACGTCCAGTTAGCGCCCCTGGATGGCGCACAATTCTGCATGTCTGGCAGCTTGTGGACTGCCATAATTGTCTCCCCCCTTAAAGTAGATCCATGCTTGGCCAGGACCAGGGAACACATTGCCTGGGGGAGGCCTCTCATCAGCTTCCCAATCCTCCTCACTCACACATTGCAGCAAGTCCTCGTATTTGCACTCTAGATCAAGTGCGGCACGCAGCCAGTGCACCAACTGGTCTCCATGGCTCACAGTGGGCTGAAGCCCCAACACTTGGGGTCTCCTCAGCTGAATGTCCTCTGTGATTCTCTGCTCATAAGGAATAAATGAGCTGTCCTGCTCCATAGTCTTCTGAAGACGGTTTTCTTTCACCGTAGGCAAAAAACTCTGTGGTCTCTCTCAGTGGGGACACATCTCCACTCGCTCCAGGTTGGACCACACTTGTGCCTTTGACCCTTACTTCAGTATTCATTCCTTCAGGGTGTCCTGCTTGCAGGCTGTATAGTTGGCCATCTCGGGGTGTATTGGTGTTGGAGAGCATCTATCCACACCGCTTGCCACCAATGTGACGGAACCGTTCTCTTCCATCTGTCCTGGCTCTCCAGACACGCCTTCGTTGCGGTCAGCCCGGCTACTGGGAGCACTGTCCTCTGCGCCTCGAGCAGCTTGACCCGCCTGCTTCTGATTCTCTGCCCTGGAGCCGTTAGGAATTTCCAGAGGGCCGCTCTGTGCCTTCTGGTGGTGATAGTGGGTACCCTGAATGAGACACCAGACGAGCTGTATGTTCCCACAGGATTCTCTGACTTTTAATGAATAAAAACGCCACCATTTATGCTGAAATCCAACAGTCATAATTTGCATAAATGACGCACCTCGTCCTACCAATATGTTAATTACATTATGTCAGATGGGTATTTACAATAAACATCCTTTACATTCTTTAGTCTTGAGCTCACACAACATTTGCATAACCTATTGTTCTAACACATCAGATTAAAGACAAACACTATCACAGATTTCTTGAATTAAACATGCAGCCAGATAAGGGTAAAAGCCCTGTTGCATAAATTACACACCATTAAAGCTTGTTTACTGGCTATAGAAAAACACATTTACCTACAGGAATATAAGTATTTAAAACTAAAGCTACGCCATTTTACACTAAACTAATTTAAACTAAAAACAAACACTGTAAATATATTTAAAATCACACGATACAATTGAACATAAAGTCTCTTGGGGTTTCAAGCATGGAGCGTTACGTCAGCTCCATGACACCGCCATCCAAGATGGCGGCCCCCAATGGAGCTAGGCCGCACTTCGGCGCCGCAAGGCATCTCTATACACAGCCCCATCAGCATCTCTATACACAGCCTCACAGCATCTCTATACACAACCTCACAGCACCTCTATACACAACCTCACAGCATCTCTATACACAGCCACACAGCATCTCTATACACAGCCTCACAGCATCTCTATACTCAACCCCATCAGCCTCTCTATACACAGCATCTCTATACACAACCCCATCAACATCTCTATACACAGCCTCACAGCATCTCTATACACAGCATCTCTATACACAGCATCTCTATACACAACCTCACAGCATCTCTATACACAGCATCACAGCATCTCTATACACAGCAACACAGCATCTCTATACACAGCCTCACAGCATCTCTATACACAGCCTCACAGCATCTCTATACACAAACCCATCAGCATCTCTATACACAAACAGCATCTCTATACGCAACCCCATCAGCATCTTTAAACACAGCCTCACAGCATCTCTATACACAACCTCACAGCATCTCTATACACAGCCTCACAGCATCTCTATACACAACCCCATCAGCATCTCTATACACAGCCTCACAGCATCTCTATACACAGCCTCACAGCATCTCTATACACAGCATCTCTGTACACAACCCCTTCAGCATCTCTATACACAAACAGCATCTCTATACACAACCCCATCAGCATCTCTATACACAAACAGCATCTCTATACACAACCCCATCAGCATCTCTATACACAAACAGCATCTCTATACACAACCCCATCAGCATCTCTATACACAGCCTCACAGCATCTCTATACACAGCATCTCTATACACAACCCCATCAGCATCTCTATACACAGCATCTCTATACACAGCCTCACAGCATCTCTATACACAGCCTCACAGCATCTCTATACACAACCCCATCAGCATCTCTATACACAAACAGCATCTCTATACACAACCCCATCAGCATCTCTATACACAGCCTCACAGCATCGCTATACACAGCATCTCTATACACAACCCCATCAGCATCTCTATACACGGCATCTCTATACACAACACCATCAGCATCTCTATACACAGCCTCACAGCATCTCTATACACAACCCCATCAGCATCTCTATACACAAACAGCATCTCTATACACAACCCCATCAGCATCTCTATACACAGCATCTCTATACACAACCCCATCAGCATCTCTATACACGGCATCTCTATACACAACACCATCAGCATCTCTAAACACAGCCTCACAGCATCTCTATACACAGCCTCACAGCATCTCTATACACAGCCTCACAGCATCTCTATACACCCTCACAGCATCTCTATACACAACCCCATCTGCATCTCTATACACAACCTCACAGCATCTCTATACACAACCTCACAGCATCTCTATACACAGCCTCACAGCATCTCTATACACAGCCTCACAGCATTTCTATACACAACCCCATCAGCATACATCACATACATATCACCCCCATACACGGCCTCAGAGCATCTCTGTGAACCCTCAAATGAACCCCCTATCTCCACCAGGTGATTCCGGGCAGCTAGGGGTTCCCCGGCTATCTGACGTCATCACGTTATGCGTGAGGACGTCAGGCAGTGAGGGGGGACCCGGGGGTGGATGGCGGCCCCCCACCAGAGCTAGGCTGCACTTCGGCGCCGCGAGGCACCGAAGTACGACCCGGTGCCTAAGGGGTTAAAGCCAGGCACCGCTTAAAAGGGGAGACTCTCTACTTTTAAGCGGTGCCTGACTTTTTTTGTGGGACCTCCCGATCGGGAAGGAGAGGGATCCAAACGGATCCCCCCTCCCTTCCAGGCGATCTCCTGGGGGATCTGCCGGGTGGTCGTCTGGAAATGACATCATCGCGCATGGCGCGATGACGTCATTTACGTCGGGATCAGCTTGACTTCAGCGTCTGAGGACACTGAAGTCAGAACGCCACGGGACCCCGGACAGAGAGGTGAGTATCTCCGCCGGGGGTCCCGCAAAGCTGATGACGTGACACCTCCTCCTCAGCATACAGCGGGAGTAACTGAGGACGTGTCCCACACGTTGTCAGCAGTGAAGGGGTTAAAAACTTCTTTTCTTTTTTTTTACTTTTTGTCCTTGTTTCCTGTCCCCCAGGGCACTGCCCGGACCCGGACATTGTTTTTAAATGTTTCTATACATCCTAGAAATCCGCCACTTCACGGGCAGGTTATGGGGACCTCCTAGGCATGATATTTGAAGGAATTTTTCGTTTTTATTCTTAACCCTTATTTCATGGAAAACTCACTGTTCCTTTAAAAATGTTTTTTTGACAAAACTTTTTGTCCTTGTTTCCTGTCCCCCAGGGCACTACCCGGACCCCCATACAGCTTGTATGGCAAATATCTAGCATATATGCCCTCTTGGAGGGCACTCTAAAAATCTTATTTTGAGTCCCATTGACTTGTATTGAGTTTGAGTTCGAACTTTTGAAAAGTTCGAGTTTGAATGCGAACCGAACTCGGGGGTGTTCGGCTCATCCCTAATAGTGAGTAATCATTATTGTGGGAAACGCTGAACTTGTGAACCTTGAGAATAATTGTGTATCAGACTACCAGAAAAGTCTAGCATGTGCGAGAAAAACGTGTATAGAATGCAAGCTGAAGATTTGGACTTCAAACACAAACGACATAAAAATTTTACTGCATCTCATCACTTTCAGGTCATCTGCGCACTTTAAAGTGTAGCTTGAGTTATGTTTGTTATGGCATTCAGCCAGGGCCGTGATTTATCCCAACAAACTTGGAAGAAGTATAATCAAACAAAACAAATTGCACACCCTTTGAAGTGGCGTATATATTATTCAAATCTAATAGTAATATATGTGGTGCATCCTCACGGCTGCCAACAGGAGATTTCACTTGTTCTTCTTTAGACTAAACATTGCGTTCTTAAGTTCTCTAAAAGCCAAATCTGCTGGGGATATACAGTACTGTGCAAAAGTTTTAGGCAGGTGTGAAAAAATGCTGTAAACAAAGAATGCTTTCAGAAATATAAATAATGATTGTTTATATTTGTCAATTTTCAGCATGCAAAGTGAGCGAACAAAAGAAAAATCGAAATCAAATCAATATTTGGTGTTACTACCTTTTGCCTTCAAACCAGCATCAATTCTCATAGGTACACTTGCACAAAGTCAGGGATTTTGTAGGATTATAGTCAGGTGTATGATCAACCAATTATACCAAACAGGTGCTAATGATCATCAATGTCATAGAGAGGTTGAAACCCAGTCATGAACTGAAACAGAAACAGCTGCGTAGGAGGCTTAAAACTGGGCGAGGAACAGCCAAACTCTGCTACCAAGGTGAGGTTGTGAAAGACAGTTTCATGTCATGGCAAGATTGAGCACAGCAACAAGACACAAGGTAGTTATACTGCATCAACAAGGACTCTCCCAGACAAAGATTTCAAAGCAGACTGGGGTTTCAAGATGTGCTGTTCAAGCTCTTTTGAAGAAGCACAAAGAAACGGGCAACGTTGAGGATCGTAGACGCAGTGGTCGGCCAAGGAAACTTAGTGCAGCGGATGAAAGACACATCAAGCTTATTTCCCTTGGAAATCAGAAGATGTCCAGCAGTGCCATCAGCTCAGAACTGGCAGAAACCAGTGGGACCCAGGTACACCCATCTACTGTCTGGAGTAGTCTGGCCAGAAGTGGTCTTCATGGAAGAGTTGCAGCCAAAAAGCCATACCTCTGACGTGGGAACAAAGCTACTAAAGTATACACGAAAACATAGGAACTGGGGTGCAGAACAATGGCAGCAGGTGCTCTGAACTAGAGATGGGAAGGCCTGGAAAAAATGGAAAAATTGGGAAAAAACTCTTTTTTTTGCCGTTTTTTCCAAAGCCATTTTTTTTCAGGAAAAATTGAAAAAAATCAAAAGTGTGTGATGTGTTCTTTTACATTGATATATAAAATGTCTAATATAGATTTAATACCATATCATAACATTAGGACCTTAACGTTTTAAATCATTACAAGTTCTCTCTGCTGAAGAAGAGCAAATACTGGAATACAATTCAAGTAACACGTCTCAATGCAATACGAATACAACAAAAAATATGCATTTCAGCCTCTAGGGGGTGATACAGGGAAAAGGCTTCAGTTTAGCTTGATTGTGAGCTTCATCTTGCACCTCCTACAGTGGTTGTTGGGATGCAGTTGATGATAGTTTCTGTCTTTTCAGGCCGTGATTGACAGGTAAGAGGTTAAATTTGTCCCTATATGAGACCTATTAATGTTCTCTCCAGTAGTGTGGGATTCTGCAAATCATATCCCTCCTGCAACACGGTGACAAGGTCTCTGCACAACACGACCTCTGACACCTCCTGCATCTCACTTCCTGCGGATTCTGCATCTTCTTCTGCTGCTGTGAAAGAATCTGCTCTATGTCTGGTTATATTCATACCAAATCAAGAAACAAACTAACCCGTGAAAGGGGAGAAACGCTTTTCTCAATCTATGCAAATCTTACATTTTTAGATGTCAATGAGAAAAATGACAATTATGGAGGAGAGGAAAAAGAAACAGAAAATGATCATAAAATGAGATTAAATTCCACGTATTGTATATGTTGTGTCTTTTGCTTCCTTTTCTCTTTTAAAGCACCGTTCAAAACTTAAACCTCAACAATGAGCTTAAATATTGATGCATCCATATCTTACAGGCACAAATAATGCAGTTACTTCCTTTTGCTATTGGTGCTAAGGGGCAAATTTGATATAGAAATATATATATATTTCTATGTTTTTTATGTTGATGTTTCTTGCTTATATTGTTGCTCTTCAGGAAACAGAGGGGTGGTTACTTGTTTTCATAGTTGTTACTTCTTCTCATACTATCACATACAGTCCTTGCTTGTTATTCCATTTGAAACAAAAGATACAATTATAAAAAACAAATTCAAGTTACTAAATAAACTGTACTTTTATTTGAAGTGTGACAAAATTAATTTTAACCCCTTAGTGACCGGGCAGTTTTACACAAATCCGTCCTTTAGTGACCGCTGCTGTTTTTACGCTTCTGCGCTGTTCATGTTTAGGTCAAATTTTCCTCTTACTCATTTATTCAACCCACACATATTATACACTGTTTTTCCCGCCATTAAATGGACTTTCTAAAAATACCATTATTTCCATCATATCGAATAATTTACTATAAAGAAAAATATGAAATATGATGAAATTTTTTTAATTTAATCCCTAAAATCTACAACCACCAAAAAAGACCCCAGCTAAATAGTTTCAAAATTTTGTCCAGAGACTACCCAATTTTTACATGTTTTTGCTTTTTAACCCCTTCACTGCTGAGCCAGTTCACCTATGTGCACTGAGCTCATTCAGACCATTTTGTGCTAATTATTTTTAGCCTAGATCCTATTTAACTAAACCCCCCGACAAAAAACTTTAAAAAAAAAAAAAAAAAATTTTTTTTTTTTTTAAATTTTATTTTTAAACCAAACCTGATCATGTGTGGTATATTTGGAAAGGCCATGATCAGGCCTTTCCAATGATGTCACATATGACCATCTAGCTGCCACGGATCGAGAGATAAGGGGATCCAAAGGATCCCCCTATCTCTACATGGCAGCTAGAGTGTTAACTGGCCCACTGACATCCTTACACATATGGTGAGGTTGTCAGTGGGTGGGGGGGACCTGGTGGCTTGGCTGACATCCAAGATGTCAGCCCCCTCCAGGTATGAATCACGTTTTGGTGCTGATTAGCGCCGAATCGCGATCCGGAAGCGCAAATGTTAATGCTATTCACTGCTGAAAAGGGGAGACTCTCCCCTTTCCAGCGGTGAAAAAAGCATTACTGTGCATTGCATGGTTGGGGAGATAGAGGGCTCCAAAGGAGCCCCCCCTCCCTGAATTTTTACTACCGGCGCTTGCCCTCCCTTTGCAGCGGCGATGGGCATCGATGTCAGCCCAGCCTCTGGGACCCCGGCAAGCATGATAGACGTCATTGCGCCTGTGCGATGACGTCTATTTCAGGCACCCCCGCCATTGCAGGGAAGGTGCCTGAAGGGGAGGGGGGAGGTCCTTCGGACCTCTCCCCCTCCCCATCCATGCGGGCCAGCGATTAAAGGCCCTTCCAAGCGGCGGCTGTCTTTAACCCCTAGGGGGCTGGATCGCGATATGGCGCTAACATGCGCCGTATCGCGGTCCCCTCCCGGAGCTGGCCGACATCTTGGATGTCAGCCAAGCTTCCAGGATATCCCCCTAACGACTGGCGTCATCGCACATAGTGCGATGGCGCCAGTTCCACAATTAACCCCTTGCTGCCACCTGTTGTGGAGATAGGGGGTTCCAATGAACCCCCTATTTCCCGATCTGTAACAGCTAGGGATTAATGTTTGATATCATTGTAACGGCCAGAGCATGGCCTTTCCAATGATACCAAACTTGACCATGTACAGTGTAAAAAAAAAAACAATTAAAAAAAACTTTTTTGTTTTTGTTTTGTTTTATTAATGCAGCAATATTGTTCCCATTTCAATTATAATGTGAACAATGATGCTGCATTAACGATTTTTTCTATGGGGGCGTTTGCTAAAAACACTTAATTTTCCCCAGAAAAAGTAACAATTCGCCATTTTCAATTTTTTTAACACGCGCAACCCATAGAAAATATAACAGCAAACGATCGCATGTTAAAATGTGAAAAAAAACACTTTACACGTTGTAAATTATTGAAAATTCAAATTTTTTGCATTTTATGTTATAATATACAGACAGGACATGACGTATACATATAATAATGATATATTATGAATCTGCCGAGTCTCCCGGAAAGAACGATATATAATATGTCTGGGTCATATAATAAAATGTGACTTCAAATCGCGTTTAAACATGATGAGCGAAACCGGTAAAAATGAGCTCAGCACAGAGGTGTGAAAAGGCTCAGCAGCGAAAGGGTTAAGCTAGATGATTAAGGTCTAAAACAAACAATCAGTCTCCAGTTGCTGATATGTAAAAGTGACATCATAGAACTCAGATGATGCATATCTTGTTGATGGTAATAAACATCCAGGATGCACTACAAAATAATCACAACATTAAACGACATCAGACATTAAGTAAACTGTAAAAGGTATTTCCTATAAAGACAGGGCTGAGTTTCTCCTTTTTGATCAGGGGCAACTCTACATTTGCAGGCAAAATATGCAACTGCCTAAAACTTTGCTCCAACTAAGGCTAGGGTCAAACGAAAGCATTTTTCCCCGCGAACGTAAAAAAGTGCGTCCGAACGAATTGACGTATTTTTTCACGGAATGCGCGGAAACGGTCATACGATGCGCATTTTTCGTGCGTGATTTCTTTCGGATCGTCAATAAAACTCTTTTTGCGTCTGGACGTTATGTTGGCTGGACATTAGCAGCGTCTGACATCTCCTAATCACGCACACACGCCGCTATGCCGCAGCTGCGCACTCAGTACGTCCGTACTAGCGGTTCAGCGTTCTCAGAAAAATGCGTTCGTTTTCCACTTGCGTTGCACGGCTGGACTTTCGTGCGACCGTACTTCGTATATTGTCCATCATTGCCCGTCATTTGCTGCTAGTGCGGCCGTAATTATGTGCGCCAGAACACACGTTAAAGTGCGCTGGTCTGAGCCCAGCCTGAGCCATTGATGAAAATGGGGAAGTTGACAAGTGACTCGCTCTGTCATTGATCATGCAGGACCCCACCTAACACCAAAGAATTTCACCCCTGCATCAATACACTATGCTCAAAACACTCATGCACATACATACAATCCATACAAACACATATACTATTCCACCCAAATGCACTCATTCTACAGATAGAGTCATGTGTTGGGTTGACTATATGCAATGTATAAGAAGAGGGACTTCATGAAAAGGCTTCACTAACATTACAGCCACTTCTCTTTCAGAGATACAACTTAAAGGTGTCAGACTCTCAGCCTGGTGATCCATATATTGGCCTTATTCAGAATCCAGGCCGGTGTTTACATGCTTCTGCTCCATTCTACTGGTCCAGTCCATTCCAGGATTCACTGCAGCCTGACCAGTCAGACCACCTGACATGAGCACTTCCATATAAAAGATCTACACTCCCATTATGCAATGATCTTGCATAAAGGTCTTTCTGTGTCCTGATATTTCACCGTTTGTTCTAGTACCTGTATTATTATTTTCTAGCCTATGTTATTGTTCCCCCTTTTTTGCATTTCAGCTTTTGCTTATTTGTTTCTTCTTTCCTTTTATTGGTATTATTCCTTCGGTTTGCTTCGCCTTCCTTTTTGCATATATTGTTGCTTCTTGATATTTTTGTTTATTTCTCCTCCTGGCTCCTCTTTGCTTTATTTTCTTGCTTGATATCCTGTGTACCGAATTTAGCTATTCATCGTGACCACTCTCTCTGATTTTCCATTTGGTACTGCTCTGTTTCCTGTTATTACTTATTTTTTGTATTTCTATACTTCTGTTTTCCTTTTTGTACTGTGCTGTGTTTTATATAATATATGGTCCCACCTATATACTGACGTTGACAGTTGATGCTGCAGATGTCCAGCCAGTATGACTAACGTAGCTCAACCAACCAACAAGACACGTATTTTGTTTGCAAACTTCTCTCCAAGTCTAATCCCGTCTCCCCTGGTTGAGGCTAGGGTCAGACTAACGCATTTTTCACGTTGTCCGTGAAAAAGTGCGTTGAAGGAATGGACGTATTTTTTCATGGAATACGCAATAGCGGTCATACGATGCGCAGTTTCATCGTGATTTTGTACGGATCATCAATAAAACACATTTTGGGTCTGGACGTTATGTTGGCCGGACATTAGCAGCGTCTGACGTCTCCTAATCACGCACACACGCCTCTAGCGGACGCAGCGCACTCTGTACGTCAGTACTAGTGGTTTCACGTTCTCGAAAAAATGCGTTCGTTTTCCACTTGCGTTGCGCAGCCGGACTTTTGTGCGACCGTACTTCGTATATTGGCCGTCATTGCCCGGCACTTGCTGCTACTACGGCCGTGATTAAGTGCGGCTGCACGCGCGTTCGCACTGCCTCAGTCTGACCCTAGCCTTAAAGTTATTATTACACCATGACCACCAATTATCGGTCTGCACCTTAGGGAAAAGCAGACTGAATCCTGCAATCACTGAGCAGAAAATCATATCACCTGTGCTGCGCTTCACATATCTGAAAAGCCTGACCTGTCAGCTGGTCCTGAGGACCAGGGTTGGGAAACACTGCTGTAGAAAGACATGTGCAGGTGTTAAATGACCTCCAACCTGTTAATTTCAGGACTGCAAGTGGCACCATAGTTGGAAAACTCTTTCAACAGATTTGGCAGTAGAATTTGAGGATTAAAACCAAAAAACCTTCATATTGTCAGCAAATGTTAGGAGGGGTGTGGAGAGGGTCAGAAGGGGTTAATATATAAAACCTGCACTCCCCCTGCCATTTTAAAACCCGGGTTATTCCCTACAAGTTCCTTATTTTGTTAAGTGCAGAGAGATCCCGTGTAGAAAGCGAGAGAAATCGCAATGTATCCTTCCTAGTAAAATACTTTATAAATAAATAAAATGAATAAGCAGATGTTTAACGGGCAGAATCTGCTGTTTATTTATTTCTGGAGAAACAGCAAGTGGATCTATCTTAGGCCTCGTCTGTCGAAAGGGAACATAAGTTTAACAGACAAGATCTTTAATGGCAATACCAGCATTTATTCAGAAAAGAGTCACGACAAATATCATTTTTGCACGTAGTCTTTTCTCGAAGGAAAGCTCGGGATGACTTTATATTTTTAGTTTCTGAGTTCTAGCCATTATAATGGTGGAAAGTGGATAGGATGAAAAAGGGAATGTCCTTGACTAGAATTCCTTTGGAAACAGCTGTATTTCTTTTTTCTTAGACAATTTCACCAATGCAGAATAAGCAAACAGGTGTTCACAGCACAAAATAATCAAAAATTTTAGAATGTGAATAGATGCAAGAAACTGAAATTTATATCTGTCTTTTTGGATGATTTTTTTTTTCTTACCATGACGGGCCTGATTCTAACAGAGTCACTAAAAGGATACTCTTATTAAAAGTCGAGTTCCCTTGTTTTGCACTTAACACTCAAAATCAAGTTACAGTAATACCTTGGTTTACGAGCATAATTGGTTCTGGAAGCTTGCTTGTAATCCAAAGTGCTGTTATATGAAAGCGAGTTTCCCCATAAGAGATAATGGAAACTCTGACGATTGGTTCCACAACCATTTATTAATGTGTGGATATAAGAAAAGGTCCTCGCGCAGTATGAACGAAATTTGTTTTTGTTCTCCCTTGGTAATTCCTCTGAATTCCTAGAATACATAGAGATATACACACATTGCGCAGTATGTCTGGAAAATGGGAATCAAGGTCGAGAAAAGGTGATTATTAACCTCACTATTTCAGGAGCCATTTAATAGCCGGCTCTGGGCAAGAAGGCATGGAATATGAACAATGTTGAAGCGGTATTCTCACCAACCCCAGCAACTTGCTTATCGAATGATCCGCTCCACCGATGTCGCATCCAAAATTGTGAAGGATGATATAGAAATGGCAACAATCGGTTTGCAGGACGATCCTTATGCGGGTTGAATGCCCCAAAAAACTTTAAGCACGTAGATTGAATAAAATCCAAAAAGGAATTTTATTGGATAAAATACAGTAGCACTAACGAGTTTCGACTCTCAGTCTTTCTCAAAGTGCATCTGCACTTTGATGCACTCAGATGCACTTTGAGAAAGACTGAGAGTCGAAACGCGTTAGTGCGCTCACAGAGCTAACTCCCGCAGCACACTACAGTGGCAAGAAAAATTATGTGAACCCTTTGGGATTACGTGGAGTTTTGCATGAATTGGTCATAA
The DNA here is from genome assembly GCA_009667805.1 of Leptobrachium leishanense. NCBI lineage: Eukaryota > Metazoa > Chordata > Amphibia > Anura > Megophryidae > Leptobrachium > Leptobrachium leishanense. Next base: position 23,458,027 of record CM019071.1, on the reverse strand, counting down.
AATGTGCTCTGATCTTCATCTAAGTCACAACAATTTGAAAAACACAGTCTGCATAAAATAATACAACACAAACATTATATGTTTTCATGTTTTTATTGAACATAACATGTAAACATTCACAGTGCAGGATGGAAAAAGTATGTGAACCTTTGGACTTATTAACTGGTTGATAATTATTCTTGGTTCATTCTGTTCTATATTTGTATTTTATTTTATTTTTTATATTTATTTTTATTTTTTCATTTTTAATGTGTTTCCTTCTGTGCCTCTGCGTGAGATGTATGTCTAGATGGTATATTCCACTGTGGAGATGGTGATTTTTTATTATATTCCAGTTTGTTACAGATGATTCTCCTGAGACTGATCAGTATATATTTTTTGGTGCCATTATGGTCCCATATGTAAGGACGTAACGATCGTTTCGTGGACCTTTTTGTGAGCGCATCGGTACCAAGAATTCGTATTTCTGACCTTCGTAAGATGGCGAGCGCATCGGTATTAAGAATTCGTATTTCTGACCTTCGTAAGATGGCGACTGATAGAATTTCGACCGGATCCATACCGCGATACGTCACTTCCGGCGAAAAACGAAACGTACTGCGAGAAAGTAGTTTCTACAGCGATGCATTTCAGGATGAGGCGCACGCCGGACTGCCCTTCCACAATCAATTGCGGCTGTTATCGTTTAATTGTTGATTTGAGGCGTGTTCCACTGTTTTTTTATTGTATAAAGTGTGACTCATTTTATTTCATTGTAAGCATATTTTTCCCTGATGAAGTCTCGATTTCTATAGAGATGAAACGCGTTGGATTATGTTTATTTATCTTTTGGTTATAATTAAATCCATTTCTTAAACACCTGCTCGAATATTTCTTTAACATCTTGGATGATCCCGGCGATGTGTTCTTTGGAAAGAGTCTAAGGCACAAAATCCTCTGCTATTCAAGCTGATCGCCTAAAGAGACCTGCACATCCTGTCCAGGAGGGGTAACATCTATAAGATCTGTTATGTGCCAATTATCAATGTACATCCTGTGAGTTTATTCAAAGCAGGGGCTTACTTTGCAACTTTTTCTGCGTTCTGCACCATTGGTTTTTGTGATTTATTTTACAGATATCGCTTTATTTTCCATATCACTGAGTTATAGCAGATTTCTGAAAATTTGAATCTCTGTCTTGACACTGCCAGCTATCAGGGACAGGGTGTATCACTGATTTACAGCATTGTTCTGGAAAATCTGTATATCTTTAATCTAATTCTAGATACCATACAATAATACAGTTTAATCAGAGATCATCTGTTTATCTATCCAGATTTGAATCTGTGTCTTGCCAGGTATCAGGGTGTTGCAGCCTGCAGGAGAAGAAGTGAATCAGAGAGAAAGTAGAGGACATTGGCAGCCTTGCAGGGAAAATATCAGAAAATCGCTGACTTATAGCAGAGTTCTGAATATCTTTAATCTATATACCAGAGTTGAATCAGAGTTCTGTATATCTTTAATCTATAAATCACTCAACATGTCAGAAAGACCAAAAAGGACAGGCAGACACTCCCAGACACAGATAAGAGGGCAAGCAGCCTCTGTGTCGGAAAGGCTGTGACCCTGTTCATCTTGGACAAGGTGCATCCTCTGCAGGGGCACGCTTGTCCTTTCTAACTGGTGCTGGCCGTCTTAAGCAGCAGCAACATAAAGAGGATTTGCAGGATTGGCTAACCAGGCCATCCTCATCCTCCGAGTCCTCTGCCAGCCAGGCTTGTAATGGTTTACAGTCCACCTCAGCTGCCAAAGCATCTAATGCAGCCTCAATGTCCACAGCTACTCCTGCCGTAGCCTCACCACCATACACGGAGGAGTCAGCTGAATTGTTTGACTACAATGACAGTGACATGCTGCTTGAGGATGCGCAGCAACTCCAGTGCTCTGATTCAAACTCTGAGGTTGAGGAAGGGAGTATAATCATCCTAGAGGGAGGGGGTGCCAGTGACACACAAATAACTGGCACTCATGTTCTCCCAGCAGCTGCAGCATAATGCCAAGTTGGCTCCAGTGACAAGGAGATAGGGGGTGATGACAATGATGATGAGTTCACTGACTCCTCCTGGGTGGCTGATCGAACAGAGGAGTCAAGTGAAAAGGAGGCGGAGGAGGAACACCAAAAATGAGGCACAACGTCCTCTATGAGCAAACGTAGCCAGTCCAAGACATCAGATGTCAGAGCTGCTCAGGTGCAGAGTGCTGTTGTCTCGCAGCACACGTCCAGGAAGTCTGCTGTCTTGGATTTCTTCACAACATGTGCAGTAGACTGCAGCGTTGCTGTTTGTAAGCTATGTCGGAAGAGGATCAAGCTTGGAAAAGACATCGGACACTTGGGTACCACATGCTTGAAGCGACATATGACCACCTGCCACGCATCCTGTTGGCACAACACTTTGCATAGATCCTCCTCCTCATCTGTCTCTACCCCCACTATATGTCGCAGAGATGGTTAACACCACGCCAGCTTGAGCTGGGAATGGTCATCTGTGATAATGGAAGCAACCTTCTCTCCACCCTACGCCTGGGTAAGCTGACGCAGGTACCATGCCTAGCATACGTCCTAAATCTGGTGCTACAGCATTTCCTAACCAGGTGCCCAGGGCTGGCAGAGCTTCTCAGCCAGACCAGAAAAGTCTGCAGCCACTTCAAACAGTCATTCCCAACAAGTGTTCGCCTGGCAGAAATTTAAAGAGAATTCCACCTTCCCACAAACGGTCTGATCTATGAAATGCCCATAAAGTGGAACTCGACATTGGCAATGCTGCAGCGCCTGTACAAGCAGCAGAGGGCCATCAATGAGTACCTGTGTGAGTATGGCACAAGGACAGGTTCAGGTCAACTTGTTTTTTTTTCCCCTCCGCAGTGGCTGATGATCAAGGATGCATGCACTGTACTGTCACCATTTGAGGAGGCAACGAGGATGGTGAGCAGGGACAGTGTATGCATCAGTGACACAATTCCTTTAGTGTTCCTGCTGGAGCACACTCTGTGGAGAATTATAGATGTGGCACTAGAGGCAGAGCAGCGGGAGGAAGAGGAGGACTTCCCTAGCAATCAAGGCCCCAGTCTTTACGCAGACAGCATTCCAGCGGGTCCTACTCAGATCAGACAGGAGGAGGATGAGGAGGAGGAGGAATATTTAAGTCGTGGGGGCATTGAAGGTGGGGATTCCTCAAGGGAGGGTTTTGTGTCCCCAGAAACCCAAGGACTAGTACATGGCTGGGAGGAGGTAGTGCACGATATGGTCATCCTCAGTGACCAGGAACACTCGGAAGCTAATGCCACCTCCAAGCTACACTGCATGGGCTCCCTTATCCTGCAAAGCCTGCTAAAGGACCCCAGGATTCGTGCTATCAAGGAGAGGTATCATTACTGGTTGGCAACCCTTCTTGATCCACGATACAAGGGTAAGATTGCAGAGCTCATCCTGCCCTCACAGAGGGAGCACAGGATGAAACAACTTGAGGACGCTCTAAAGCGACACTTGTGTAACACCTTTCCAGACACTGGTAGGTTACCAAGTGATGACACAGGTGCTTCTGAGGCTGCTGTTTATCAGAGGAAGAGCGGTGAAGGGGGCCGCTTGACTGATGCCTTTTCCAATTTATTTAGTCCACGATGCCCATGGACGTCAAATGTAGGCACCCATTGCCAGCGTCTTCACCATAGGGTGTAGGAAACCTAGGGGCAAGGGCAGACCTGGATACCTTTCTGGCACCAAAGGCCCAATATTTGGGTGCACTGACCAGTGTACCAGATTTCAATCATTTTAATATTTGAATGCAGAGTCTACCCCTGCAGTCTTCCACAATACCTCAGAGGGGTTCTGGTGTGAAGGCACTAGCTGGCACCAAAGGCCCAATATTTGGGTGCACTGACGCGTGTACCAGATTTCAATCATTTTAATATTTGAATGCAGAGTCCACCCCCTGCACTCTTCCACAATACCTCAGAGGGGTTACGGTGTGAAGGCACTAGCTGGCACCAAAGGTCCAATTTTAATGCACCTGTTGTTACTTTCATCCAAAGCCTGCATAGGTTTCACCATAATTTAGCCAAAAAATTACTAAACTTGTTCTGCGTGTCCTAAAACGTCTCCTCTTTTCATACAGGCTGCCGCCCCAAGCAGTTGTTTATTAATAGATTAAAGGAAAAACATTTACCATCATTTGAAATGTAATTTTTTTCTTTTTAAATGTTTCTATACATCCTACAAATCTGCCACTTCACGGGCAGGTTATGGGGACCTCCTAGGCACGATATTTGAAGTAATTTTTTGTTTTTATTCTTAACCTTTATTTCATGGAAAAATCACTGTTCCTTTAAAAACTTATTTTTTTCTACTTTTTTCCTTGTTTCCTGTCCCCCAGGGCACTACCCGGACCCCCATACACCTTTTATGGCAAATATCTTGCATATATGCCCTCTTGGAGGGCACTCTAAAAATCGAACGTTCGAGTCCCATTGACTTGCATTGAGTTCGAATCATGTTCGCGTCCGAACTCTAACTTTTGAAATTGTTCGAGTTCGAATGCGAGCCGAACACGGGGGTGTTCGGCTCATTCCTACAGGGGTAAGATACAATGGGGTTATAATGAGTGAAAGTCCCTGTACAGTACAGATACAAGGTGTAAGTGTAATTTCCATACACAGGCATTATGTCACATACATATATTATTTTTATATTCTATTGGTATTTTTTGGAAGCTGCTTTACTAATAATCTCATTATGATCACTACAAACCCCCATAAGCAGGAGATCTGGACATTTTTTAAATTTATCTTTATCACAGTTACTGTATCTAACGCAAAGGCCATTTCTGCCTGTATGATAATAATGCAGACCCCGTCTGAAATTGTGTAAGATAATGACACCATCTAGAGCTCAGAATCTTACATTTCAATAATATTTCTGTAGAGGATAAACGAATACCTGAAAAATGAGCAAATTAACATTATTTACATTTTTAACTATCTCAGAATAACAATTTCTGTACGAAACGTCTTTGTTACCCTATATTTCACTATTAACTTCACTTCCCATGTTTTTTTTTTGAGAAAGGATTTTACCAGGAAGGATACATTGAGATTTCTCTCGTTTTCAAATATGTCGTGGGTGGCGAGTAAGTACCGTTAGGTGTCTTGCCCAAGGACACTTACTGGAGAGATGCTCTTGCTGGGATTGAACCCATGTCTCCACAGGCTCCCTCCACGCAGAGCAGTGATGTTACCTCTACTCCACCCAGCCGGTACTATTTCAAATAACTGTTATGATAAAAAAAATCAACAAAAATTGCTTGGTAGTGAAGGGGTTAAATAATTGATCAAATGCTGCTGACAGCCTCTGCACAATAATTTTTTAATATTTTTTTTTGGTGATTTTACGCTCTCTCCCTTAATGTGCAGCTTCTCTTCTTCAGGGGATACGAAACCTGGAGGTCTGAAGCCATAATATGTAATTTGTATGGATATGTAGCTTGCAAAGCATAGGAGCCGCAAACTGTGCACTGTTGCAGACTTGCGCACTTTAAGTACCACAAGTTCTGTAGCCTGTGTAGGGCAATGGATCTGAGCTGCACGCGCATGTGCATATCCAATCCATTGGCACTCTCTCTGTGAATGCTCTCTATCTTGAGCATTCTCAGAGATAGTGACGTCAGCATACTGACTGCCAGATCAGGGCAGCAGGGAGGGGGCTTGAAGGGAGAGACTTGATGCATCCTGGCCACTTTAAAAAGGTTGAAGTGGTCAGGATGAGTAGAGTTTGCCTTTAAACTAACGCCTCAAATCGTTCTACATAACGGCTCCGCTGTTAGCTGAATGGCATGAGCTGCTATTCCACATGCGTCAGCTGCTTACTGTAAACTGACAGCTCCTATACTTTGCAGAGAAGATCTTAATTTGCAGATAGCTTGTTCTTATTATCTCTGGATGGTGTTCTGCAAAGAACCTGGAGTTAAGTGATCTTGCTTTTACAAAGTCACGTAACGCTTTAAAATAAATTGATCAAACCTAAAAACTTTCCACAGGTCCCACAGACTGAAGCACAATCCTCCACTTCCTCTGTCGGTAAGCAGCAGAACACTGGAAACAAATAGTTCCCAGTGTTCTTCTGTGGTTCTTGAGCAAGTAAATGCAAACTCATGCAGGGACATGCTGGGATCCATGAAGTCCTATGGACTCCTGGAGTTGATACCAATGGTGCCCCACTTCTGGCATCTGTGAGTGGCTTCCTATTATTACAGCTTGAGTCGCTGATAATAGTCGGTAATAAGAAGTCTCTTTAGGGTATGGGTGTGTGCTGGTACTTCTCCTATGCTCCTGTGCTGGTACAGCCCCCTATTACCGACTATTTTGACCCTGCCTTTAACAGCTAGAGCCATGATACATCTAAGTTCAAGCCACAGTTCTGATCTTGCATCAAGTTTTGTATACTTTCTGTAAGAGATATTAATACTAGCCCTGCACAAGAACAGCTAACTATTTCATGGTAGCCTGCTGTTCCCAAACCTACCTCTGATCCCATGGTGCAGACAGAGGCTGGCACGATTCACTGCTTATCTGGCTGCAAGCAGATAAAGACAGGAAATGAACAGTTCCCACTGTCCCTCCATGGCCTCGGAGCGGCACCACATATGCGAGTTCACATAGAGTTCGCGCAGAGTCGCACTTGGCTCCATGTAGTCCTGTGGACTCTGGGAATCAATACCAATAGAGGTTATTGAAAATGGATTATGGCAAAACCTTTTTTTCTGGACATGTCGGCCTGATGTGAGACTCATTGTGATGTATGGCTTTCCTGGTGAGAATCATGGAAGTCCACAGCACCTTGTAAGATGGTACTCTTACCCAAAATCACTATCTTCTACCTTAACCCATCCTATTTATAATACGGCAATACCACAACCATCCCTCCAACTCTAGCCTTACATTACTGGTGTTCTTACTATAAAAGTATTCTAATCTCCTGACATTTCAATGTACAGTGGCAAGAAAAAGTATGTGAACCCTTTGGGTTTACGTGGAGTTTTGCATGAATTGGTCATAAAATGTGCTCTGATCTTCATCTACAGTAAGTCACAACAATTTGAAAAACACAGTCTGCTAAAAATAATACAACACAAACATATGTTTTCATGTTTTTATTGAACATAACATGTAAACATTCACAGTGCAGGGTGGAAAAAGTATGTGAACCTTTGGACTTAATAACTGGTTGACCCTCCTTTGGCAGCAATAACCTCAACCAAACGTTTCTTGTAGTTGCAGATCAGACCTGCACAATGATCTGGAGTAATTTTGGACCACTCCTCTTCACAAAACTGTTTCAGTATAGCAATATTCTTGGGATGTCTGGTGTGAATCGCTCTCTTAAGGTCATGCCACAGCATTTCAATCGGGTTGAGGTCAGGACTCTGACTGGGACACTCCAGAAGGCGTATTTTGTTTTGTTGAAGCCATTCTTTTGTTAAATTACTTGTATGCTTTTGGTCATTGTCCTGTTGCATCACCCATCCACTGCGGAGCTTCAGTTGGCAGACAGATGGTCTTACGTTTTCCTGCAAAATGTCTTGATAAACTCTGGAATTCATTTTTCCATCAATGACAACAATCCGTACAGGCCCTGAGGCAGCAAAGCAGCCCCAAACCATGATGCTCCCTCCGCCATGTTTTACAGTGGGGATGAGGTTTTGATGTTGGTGTGCTGTGCCTTTTTTTCTCCACACATAGTGTAGCGCTGTGGTAAAATCTTGCTGTGGCAGTACCTATTTTTGGCCACAAGATGGAGACTATCGCTATCAGAGATACTGGATATTGGGACTACAATGCCCGGCATGCTTTGCAAGAAGACAGGAAGTGGGTGGGGACTGTAGACTTACATCCTCTGCCTCGTAGAGAAAGTTCGAGAGCGCGCCAGGGAAGGGAAGAGAGCAGACGCATCGAAGAGATCACGAGAGGGCCTAGGCCAGAGACCAACAGAGACCAAGAGAGACCCAGAGAGACCTGTTAGTCCAGAGAGGATCACCCAAGCTGAGGAGAAGAAGACCCGCCGGGATCCAGGCATTGCTGCAGACCGGAGGAATCGAACGGAGAGCAGGCGGTGAGCTGGAAAAGCTGTGTGGAGTCAGACAACGGATCGGGCCGCTAGTATCCCCAGTCAAAATCGGGTGGAGAGACGTCCTGGGTCAGCGGAACCTAAAGAAATCGTCGGATGGGTGAGAGGCCTCCAAGGCTGTTTTATGATTAAAGGACGCTCTGCTGTTTTCTCTTTAAAGTCCACAGGGCCCCAACTGACTAGTCGAAGACCTTCCTTTAATAAACTCACTGGCCAGTTGAACAGTACCCGGGTACCACACACACACAGATACACTTTTCACATTCTGGGACTTAACCTGTGCAGGACTCATTTCCTTTTGCGAATCGGAACGGGGGTTAAAGACAAAGATACGTTCCGAATACATTTTTCTCTTTTTCCGCTGCGCGTTTGCCGTAATACGAAGGGATTGTATGTTTGGGGTTTTGCTACGTGTCCCTTTTTTTCTGAACTATCGGGAAATTGCATTGCTTTTATGTTCGGTTGCGAATATTTAATTTTCCGAAATACGAAGCCTCGTGTTTCGTTTCTTTTCTGCTACGCGTTTTACCGGGATACGAAAATACTGTAATAATACTTGTGAATACCGTGTCTCAACATCTGTTCAAATATTTTAGTAAACTATATAAATATAAGAAAACTCACAACTGTGTTGGAGTATATTTATTCCCTAGTGCGGGGAGACTGACCCGTGGTTCATTTTCAGCGGCTCCTCCGGGAGTGAGCGCTACAATAGTGTTCTATGTTTTTTACAAACAACTAAATTTTGGTTTCATCTGTCCACAGAATATTTTGCCAGTAGTGCTGTGGAACATCCAGGTGCTCTTTTACAAACTTCAAACGTGCTGCAATATTCTTTTTGGACAGCAATGGCTTCCTCCGTGGTGTCCTCCCATGTACTCCATTCTTGTTTAATGTTTTCCTTATTGTAGAGGTGTCAACAAAAATTTTAGTATGTGCCAGAGATTTCTGTAAGTCTTTAGCTGACACTCTAGGATTGTTCTTTACCTCATTAAGCATTCTGCACTGTGCTCTTGCAGTCCTCTTTACAGGACGACCACTCCTAGGGAGAGTAGCAACAGTGCTGATCTTTCTCCATTTGTAGACAGTCTGTCTTACCGTGGACACATGAACATCAAGGCTTTTGGAGATACTTTGTAACCCTTTCCAGCTTCATGCAAGTCAACAATTCTTGATCGTAGGTCTTCTGAGAGCTCTTTTCTGCGAGGCATGGTTCACATCAGGCAGTGCTTCTTGAAACCAGTAAACCCAAAACTGGTGTGTGTGTTTTTAAAGGGCAGGACAGCTTTCAGCAACACATCCAATAATATCACACTGATTGGACTCAAGGTTGGCTCACTCCTGGCTCCAATTAGCTCTTGGAGAAGTCATCAGGTTAGCGGTTCACATACTTTTTCCACCCTGCACTGTGAATGTTTACATGTTATGTTCAATAAACACATGAAAACATACACTATATTGCCAAAAGTATTCGCTCACCTGCCTTGACTCGCATATGGATGGGCAAGCGAATACTTTTGGCAATATAGTGTATAATGTTTGTGTTGTATTATTTTAAGCAGACTGTGTTTTTCAAATTGTTGTGACTTCGATTAAGTTCAGACACATTTTATGACCAATTCATGCAAAACTCCACGTAATCCCAAAGGGTTCACATACTTTTTCTTGCCACTGTACCTAGTATGTGAGCCTGCTGTTAAAACTGAGTTACATTCCAATTCAGGTCCAAACATAACCACAGTCTCCATAGACTTTAATGACTCAGCTAAGTTCTGATTTAGCCCTTCAGTAAGGTCGTATGGATAAAGATGTGCCACGTTTGTCGTGCAGCATGACACAAGAGAGCAGAACAATCTTCCTTTGGGAGTCATCTGAAAAGGAAGGAATTCTTGCGTTTCTTCTCAGAAAAGCTGAAAGTGTGGTATCTCAAGTGGAAAATGCTTTAGCTTCCTCTTCGTCATGTGAATATATCCTCAAATTAGCTGTGAATCAGCTAAGGGTAAATTCAATATATACTTGGTTAAACTGCAATTCTGAACCTTGTATTAATTTAATTTTGACTGGATATTATGGGTCTGTCTTTAACCAGTAAATATGAATTTAGATGGAAGCCAGAACATGATATTATCATGAATAAACATGAATTGAATGGTCGAACATAAATGGCAAACATTGCAAACCTGTATTTGGTTTAATCCATCATATTACAGCAGTTATGTGACCTGGTTCAGTCGTTAGATGATGATCACCCTTGATCCTTAAAGTGAAAAATGATACAGCACATGTACAGCGAGGGAGGGAAAAAACTATTTGATCCCTTGCTGATTTTGTACGTTTGCCCACTGACAAAGAAATGATCAGTCTATAATTTTAATGGTAGGTTTATTCTAACAGAAAAACACATTTCAAAAAGGTTATAAATTGATTTGCATTTTAATGAGTGAAATAAGTATTTGATCCCCTATCAAGCAGGAAGATTTCTGGCTCCCAGGTGTCTTTTATAAAGGTAGAGAGCTGACATTAGAAGCACTCTCAAAAAGGGACTGCTCCTAATCTCAGCTTGTTACCTGTATAAAAGACACCTGTCCACAGAAGCAATCAATCAGAATCCAAACTCTTCACCATGCCCAAGACCAAAAAGCTGTCCAAGGGTGTCAGGAAAAGATTGTAGACCTACACACGACTGGAATGGGCTACAAGACCTTCGTCAAGCAGCTTTTTGAGAAGGTGACAACAGTTGGTGTGATTATTTGCAAATGGAAGAGCACAAAATAACTGTCAATCTCCCTTGGTCTTGTGCTCCATGCAAGATCTCACCTCGTGGAGTTTCAATGATCATGAGTACACTGAGGAATCAGCCCAGAACTACACGGGAGGATCTTGTCAATGACCTCAAGGCCGCTGAGACCATAGTCACCAAAGAAACAATTGGTAGCACACTACGCCGTGAAGGACTGAAATCTTGCAGCGTCCCAAGATCCCACTGCTCAAGAAAGCACATGTACAGGCCCGTCTGAAATTTGCCAATGAACATCTAAATGATTCAGAGGAGAACTGGGTGAAAGTGTTGTTGTCAGATGAGATCAAAATTAAGTTCTTTGGCATTAACCCAGCTTGCTGTGTTTGGAGGAGGAGGAATGCAGCCTATGACCCCAAGAACACCATCCCCACCGTCAAACAAGGAGGTGTAAACATTATGCTTTGGGGGTGTTTTGCTGCCAAAGGGACACAGGACAACTTTACTGCATCAAAGGGATGATGGATGGGGCCATGTACCGTCAAATCTCAGGTGAGAACCTTCTTCCCTCAGCCAGGGCATTGAAAATGGGTTGTGGATGTGTATTGCAGCATGACAATGACCCAAAACACACAGCCAAGGCAACTAAGGACTGGCTCAAGAAGAAGCACATTAAGGTTCAGGAGTGGCCTAGCCGCCATTCTCCAGACCATAATCCCATAGAAAATGTGTGGAGGGAGCTGAAGGTTCGAGTTGCCAAATGTCAGCCTCGAAACCTTAATGACTTGGAGAGGATCTGCAAAGAGGAGTGGGACAAATTCCTTCCTGAGATATGTGCAAACCTAGTGGCCAACTACAAGAAACATCTGAGCTCTGTGATTGCCACCAAGGGTTTTTCCACCAAGTACTAAGTCAAGTTTTGCGAAGGGGTCAAATACGTATTTCACTCATTAAAATGCAAATCAATTTATAACTTTTTTGAAATGTGTTTTTCTGGATGTTTTTGTTGTTATTCTGTCTCTCTCTGTTAGACTGATTATTTCTTTGCCAGTGAGCAAACGTACAAAATCAGCAGGGGGTCAAATCATTTTTCCCTCTGTATATATAATACCAGGGTTCCAGGCAATTCAAGGCAGCTGGCCCACCAAGAGCTTCAGAATCAAACAGAAGAGCCAGTCACTCCATGGTGCAATAAAATGAGAGGTGATTCATTATTGGGGCAAGGTGCAATGTTTTCATTCCTCTTAGAACCTTTATAAAGCAAGATGCTTGCTCCAATAATAAATTAGCTCTCATTTTATTGAACCATGGATTGACCAGCTCTTCTGTTTGATACTCATGCCCTTAGTCCACAATGTCTATCTAGTCTTCTTGATGAGTAATATCCCCCCGAAGAAGCTAGAGAGCTGGAATGTCAGGGACAAAAGACGTTTAAATAAGTCAAATTGCATAAAAAGTTGTTTTCTTCATGACATTTTGACTTTTGGCAAGATACAAACTGCTTACAACATTAAGGCTGGAGAACGTGAGAGACATCAATATCAAAGTTACATGCTGATGAGTATGTGACATGTTTGTCTTATGATATCATTCTAATGGACAATCATATTTTACCTAGTTAAAGTGAAATGAGAGTCGAAGCTAAATGACTTACTGGAAATTTTAAATGATTACTCTCTAGAAGCAGAGATAAATTGTAGATGTTAGTTTCAGATATGCATTCAGATTGCATAATTAGTGTGTTATCTTTGTAGAAGATGTCAAGTCATTCTTTCTGTCTGCTAAACCAAAATAATTCTCTTTGCAAAGCGGCAAGCCCAACATAATTTAATGAGAGTTGGTGCCTAAATGAAAAGATAAAATTCCAGCACTTGATCGAGGCAGATTTCGCTTTTTTTCTCTATTGTATCCAAAGTATCATTTGAGGAAGTCCCTTTAGAAGAAGGAAGGAAGCACCATTTTAGAAAAACACTGCCAGTAATGACACACAGTACACGGTATATTCAGGGTTTCCTTCCCTGACACAACAGCAGTTATGTCTTTAATGCTTGTGCTTTGTGCATGAGAGAAGAGCAATAATGATATCTGTTAACCTATTCCAAAAATCATTGAATCCGGTACTAAAGGTTGATGTAATTCAATGGTGTACAGCGACACTTGATAGGAGAAACTAACAACATCATTGCGTTTTTTTTACATGTCAGTCTTGCCTATCCCATTTTAAAATAGCTCTTTTTTTGTATTTTCCTGAGATTTAGCTCTTTTTCAGATATAGCTTTTTTAGTCAATGCCGGTTATTGATTGCTTTCAAAAAAATCTTTCTGTGCAGAATTCAAGCCTCGACCAACTTTGAGATACTCCTAGAACTCATCCCATACTCTTGTGACCCTTTAAAAATAAGCATCCATGTATGTAGCAAATTCCCTTTGAGGAGTTATGCAGGCAACCTCTGCTCAAGTTTGTCTACAAATTTGAAGTTAGTACTGTATATGACCCACAAATATTGCGGTACTTTGATTTATTGGTGGGTTTAAACACTATGACCATATAATCTCATCTATCATATGGCTTCATCTGTCATAAGGAGTTATTGCAAATCCTAACAACATTATTATCGTGAATGTGATCTGCCATACAGCCATAATCTAAAATTGATACAAAGACTAGCACGTAAATACACTGTTAATTTAATCGACTAATAATTTTCATCAAAACTTAGTTGACTACATTATTTCAGTGAAGAAAACTAGAATATAACTAATCCTGATCCTCAAAGCCATGACAAAAAACTATTGACATTTGACTAAAACTATGATGAAAATCTATTGACATTTGACAAAAACTTTGAGGAAAATCTATTGACATTTGACTAAAACTATGATGGAAATCTATTGACATTTGACTAAAAGTTTGACGGAAATTTACTGACATTTGACTAAAACTATGATGAAATTCTATTGACATTTGACTAAAACTATGATGAAAATCTATTGACATTTGTCTATAACTTCGAGGAAAACCTACAGACATTTTTGTTAACTAATAAACATTAGGCGGAAATGTCAGGGAGGGACTAGTTTTAATTTTAGTTTTAGTCAAGGTCCGTTGACTAAAATGCCATTTAGCTTTAGTCATACTTTAGTTGATGAAATTAACACTACCCAAATAGAGGGGCTAAAATATGAACGGTTGATCTAGATTCATGTTGTGTTGCTTGATATATTTGGATAAACTAATGCTACTTTCCTTTCAATCAGTTCATTATACAAGGAGTGAAATATAACCCAACCAATTAAATTAACCCTTTCGCTGCTGAGGCTTTTCCCGCCCCTATGCTGAGGTCATTTTTACCTGTTTTGCGCATCATGTTTAAACGTGTTTTGAAGGCTTATTTTAGTATATGACCCAGACATATTATATATCGTTCTTTCTGTCAGACTCAGTAGATTCATAATATGTCATTATTATATGTATATGTTATGTCATGTCTGTATATTATAACAAAAAATGCAATAAAATATGTATTTTCAATCATTTACAATGTGTAAAGTGTTTTTTTCCACATTTTAACATGTGAGCAATTGCGGTTATATTTTGTATGGGGTGCGCTTGTTAAAAAAATTAGAGATGGGGTCTCGTTACATTTTTTTTTGGGGAAAATGACACTATTTTTAACAAACGCACCGCATACAAAAATCGTTAGTGCAGCATCATTGTTCACATTATAATTGAAATGGGAACAATATTGCTGCATTAACAAACCAAAAAAAATAAAAAAAAAGTGTTTATTTTTTTTTTTAATTTTTTTTTTTTTATTTTTTTATTTTTCTTTTTCATTTTTTTTTTTTTTTTACAAAATTTTTCACTTTCATGTTTGGTATCGTTGGAACGGCCATGCTCTGGCCGATCCAACGATACCAAAATTTAACCCCTAGCTGCCACGGATCGGAAGATAGGGAGTTCATTGGAACTCCCTATCTCCACAGTTGGTGGCAGTTAGGGGTTAAGTCTAGGACTGGCGTCATCGTGCTACGCACGATGACGCCAGTCCTCTGGGGGAGTTCCCGGAGGCTTGGCCGACATCCAAGATGTCGGCCAGCTCCGGGAAAGGATCGCGAACCGGCGCTTTTCAGCGCCGATTCGCGATCCAGCTCCCCAGGGGTTAATGCCAGGCATCATTTGGAAGGGCAGGCTGTGCCCTTCCAAATGATGCCTGGTTTAACCCCCTGTGCGCCGCCGATCGGGAGGGAGAGAGGTCCGAAGGACCTCCCCCCCCTCCCTTTCAGGCGCCTCCTCCGCACATGCGGGGGGGGCGCCTGAATTAGGTGTCATCGCGCCCCCGCGATGACACCTAATTCTGGCGGCTGCTGGTCCGGATGCCGGGCTGACATCCAGGATGTCAGCCCGCACCGGAGGGGCCAGCGATCGGCCGGAACCCGGCCGAACGCTGACCCCGATGGGAGGACGCGCTCAGCGCGTCCTCCGCATACCAGCGGGACTGCTGAGGACGCGCTGAGCGCGTCCTCAGCAGCGAAGTGGTTAAAGGTCAACATATAAACAGTCACACACATGAAAGCTAGTGATGACCCATATTGGACTGAATAGTTGGCTTATCACTTAGATAAACTGTGACAGTACAGACAATCTGGCAGCTAATTGCACTAAAGCGTGCATGGATATTTACTGTGCTTGTCAACACATAGACTGTAACATAGACCACTGTCCACTGTAACACTTTTACTTGTTTTCTTTGGGAGGGAAAAGTGAGTAGAATATTTTGCTTTGCCCTTTTTATTCTCTTGTTCATAGATATTATGGCAACATTCAATCATAGCATAAATACTGTGGATTCGATTCCCGGAGCCATTGCTAGTCACTATCTATCTGATGATTTGCAGGTTTCTTGCTCCACACTAAATATGTCACCTTGATTCTTGTCTTTGACGAAAACCCTGTTAAGTATTAACGGTCTTAATATTTTTTGCTGTTAATCACTGTAGTTCCAGATTTCCAATGAATGCTGTATTTTATTTAATAATAAACAGAGGATCACATTATAAACAACACAGAAATCCTCATAGGGTAATACTTTAACCCCTTAGTGACCGGGCGGTTTTACACAAATCCGTCCTTTAGTGACCGCTGCTGTTTTTACGTTTCTGCGCTGTTAGGGTTTAGGTCAAATTTTCCTCTTACTCGTTTATTCAACCCACACATATTATACACCCTTTTTCCCGCCATTAAATGGACTTTCTAGAAATACCATTATTTCCATCATATCCAATAATTTAATATAAAAAAAATATGAAATATGATGAAAAAAATGGTAAAAACACACTTTTTTGTAATTTAATCTCCTAAAGCTATAACCACCAATAAAGACCCCGGCTAAATAGTTTCCAAATTTTATCCCGAGAATAGAAATACCCAATTTTTACATGTTTTTACCTTTTAACCCTTTCACTGCTGAGCCAGTTCACCTATGTGCGCTGCGCTCATTCTGACCATTTTGTGCTAATTATTTTGAGATGTCAGCCTAGGTCCTATTTAATTAAACCCCCCCAGACAAAATTTTTTTAAAAAAAAACACATTTTTTTATTTTACTTAATTTTTTTATTATTATTTTTTTTATTATTTATCTTTTTTAATTTTTTTTTAAACCAAACCTGGTCATGTTTGGTATCATTTGAAAGGCCATGATCAGGCCTTTCAAATGACATCAAATATGACCATCTAGCTGCCATGGATCGGGAGATAAAGGGATCCTTAGGATCCCCTTATCTCTACATGGCAGCTAGAGGGTTAACTGGCCCACTGACATCCTCACACATATGGTGAGGTTGTCAGTGGGTGGGGGGGACCTGGAGGCTAGGCTGACATCCAAGATGTCAGCCCCCCTCCAGGTTCGAATCGCGCTTTGGCGCCAATTCGCGCTAAAACGCGATCTGGCAGCGAAACGGTTAATGCTATACACCGCTGAAAGGGGGAGACTCTCCCCTTTTCAGCGGTGCAAAAAGCATTTTGCTAGCATCAATGGTTGGGGAGATAGAGGGCTCCGAAGGAGCCCCCCCTCCCCTCCATTGAATTACATGGGGGCACCTTCTGATGACGTCACCACGCAGCGTGGCAACGTCATCAGCCTCGCCTGCCCATGTAAATCACATAGGCAGGCTTCCTCCCTGCCAGATCGCCGTGGGATCCGACGAGGGAGGTGAGTATCGGGCGGGAGGGGGATTTGGCGCCGCTGACGTACCCTGTACGTCCGCGGGTCTAAGGGAGACCCGAGGACAGGACGTACAGGGTACGTCAGGGGTCATTAAGGGGTTAATAATATACTGTGTATATATATATATATATTTACAACGGTTGTGGTGGAGGACAAAAAGTGAGATAAAAAGCCTCCACGCTATAATGGTTATGTTTATTATTGCAGAAGCCATCTGCACATCACAGCAATTCAAAAAACTGCACCCCAGAGCCCCTGTGCTGCATTCCCCATATGCAGCAAGGAACTCTGGGTAGGATATGCAAATGACCTCTGTCTCACTTTTATTGCATCCTGTGTCTGGTTTTACACAGAACCCTTAAATCAATGCCATGCCATACTATGGCTTTTTTTTAGCAGAGATCATACACCTGATCTCTGCTAAAAAAAAATGCTATAGTATGCACGCAGAAATCGGTGTGCAGACTGTTTTTTCACGCGATTCAGTCAATCAGAATTAAGAACCACAATTGTCTCCCGTTAAGTTTTTGCGCCAGTCAAAGTCAATTGGCGCATATATGCTGCATCAATAAAAAAAACACGCACAACTTCTCAATTTTATTGTTTGGGTATGCGTAGAATGTGTTACTATACTGTGCTGTATTGTTTTTTTTGGGCTGGTGTATTTGGGTTCAGCCAGGATGTTCAGATTTGCCATTACCGCCAGCTTTTCAAAGACGTTAAAATTATGCGCGCAAACGCTGTGCGTTAAATTTTGCGCATAGATTGTAATACCATCTGCGTACCAGCGCACAAACACATTTGCACTCACAATGTTAAGTATAGGACACGCGCAGTACAGTAAGCTCGCACAGCGTTCGCGCAGGTTCACCCGCGGTAGACGTTAACGCGCATTTTTTGCACGGACATTGTAATACGACATTCAGCGCAAAGGGTTTTGCCCCTCGCGTTAATGCATTTTTGCGCACGCGTTAACGTTTGTGCAAAGAATGTAATAGAGCCCTTAGTGGTTTACAAAAAAATAAAAAGAATAAATGGTCTATAAAAAATTGTATTACTTCGAAACCCTTTAGATTTGCTTGTTTAAGCCTGTCAAATTGAAACACTGACAATCAGGTCATTAAGACAAGATTTCAGTGCAATTTGACATTCTGTGAATAGACAAATTGATAGATTCCAAGGAGACAATTTCGATGAAGCCGAATGACTGAATTGCACCGAATTGCACTGAATTTTCCTGTCAATTCGCCTGTTTTTGGTGAATTGACTGCTTTATGAATAGGCGAGTTTCCCCAAAATTGCATCTACGGTGAAATTCACTGTTCAGTACAATTTGGTAGCAAATTCAGAGGTTAGTGAATAACCCCTTAAGGAAATACTGAGAAAATGTTTACACGGAAAAAAGGATCCAGCTTTAAATTGTTTCTTCCACATCCTGGCATCCGAGATGCAAGTGTCGATCCTCCTCATGGATATAACTTGAGGTTATATTTATTTTGGGAAGGTACCAAGTTACTGTAAATGGTAATTAAAAAGTTGCGAGGAAAAGGATTGCAAGGAAAGTTGTGTTATTTTCTCAGAATATATCAAACGTCACCGCTTCAGCATGAAACTAAACCAGAAAGGTGTTTTTTCTGTCTTGTGTGGTCTAGACAATGCCTTTTCCTGCTTACATGAACAATGGTGTTTTCTGTAAAAGCAAAATCACGACAAAATGATGGAAAATAACGACAAAATGATGGAAAATAACGACAAAATTATGGTTAACACAAATAAAAAATTATTCCGTTCATATCGCGGGGCGGCTATCTGGTAGAATTATTCAAACTTTAACGTAATTTAGAAGCACTTTCTTCTAGCGTCATCATATAAATGCCCTGAAGATGATCTCAATGATCCAAGTGTATAATTTAATTATGACAACCAGCCAATCAGTGCAAATAATTACATTTATTTGAGTGCTGTTTGTTAGTCTTTATGTGATTTAGTTAATGCTTTGAGGTTCCATTCCCAAGATTTAATTGCTGCGATCTTAAGCACCAATCCATCTTTAAAGAGACCTTCTGACATTCCCTTTCTTTACAGTAAATACCTTATATTTCTAGAAATGCTCAGGCCACCACGACCACTTAAGCTTATTTAAATGCTCATGAAAACAGGATGCCGTGCCTTCTCATCCTCCTTTCCTAATTACTGTGTTAACTCTTCAAAGTGGAGGTCTTATCTCTGCTTTGATGGCTGTCAATCAATGGATGTTGGACAGCCTTCTGCAGTGGCCCAAGCTCATGGTACAAATGGTTAACCCACTCCTTGCAATGCTTCTCTAGGAGAAGCTTTTTATTGGCTGTGTGATAACCATATAGATACCGTAGATACTCGAGTATAGCGCGACCCGAATATAACGCGATGGATAGAGATTTATTATGGAAATGAGAGAATACTCAAGACTCAAATATAACGCGAGGAGCAAAATTTTACTGTACCGGTAAACAATTAAAATCCTTCGAGGTTCTCTTAACACAGTCAGGCTCCCCCTCAGGCCAGGCTGCTCTGCTCTAGAATGATTGCAGTTGATACTAAGTATGAAGCTGCCGACCACCCATCTTTACTAGCGATTAGATGGCTGGTGGAGGCGAGCGAGGTGAATGACTGGCTTAAAAACGGAGCGTGCCCTCTGGCTGTGATGGATCCCACCCCTCCCGAATCCGGGAGTTCTTGAAGTGTTTGCAAGCATCAGGGAGCCCTTCAGTGAGACTACCGGAACTTCCGGATCCAGAGCAAGGCAAGGTTTGTTTTTTGGGTTTTTTACACGCGATGCAGATGTCTCGAATATAACGCGACCCCTCCAATTTTAAGGTAAATTTTTGTCACCAAAATCTAGCCATATACCCGAGTATCTACAGTAATTGGATGACTTTTAAACCCCAGCCGTCGGCCTGGATGAAGCAAAGTGGGATAACTGCAGAGATTTAACCCCGCAGGGGACCAGAAATGAAACAAACTAAAATTATTATTATCCAAAATAAATTGATAGATACACAAAATTCTGTTTGGACAATATTAATTTTTAGCGAAACTAAATTCGTTTTTGCGTGCGCACCTCTATAGACTTATCTTTTTTTTCCCTCTCAGAACAGAATGTGAGACGTAACCTCCAATGTTAATTTTAGACCTTTTATTTATGGGAAAACAGGATGCTAATAACATGTTTGGTAAGACGCAGTCCGGTAAAAGAACGACCATTCTGATGAGATACTGCAAGGTTTTATTTACTATGACCTAAAACAAAATGATGTTGGATCCAAGAGAGATTTCACAGAAGAAAGACCATCTGCAATGAGTTTGGAGTGTCCTACGTGACAAAAGAGAAATTCAACAAGAACGGAAAAGTGGGAATGTTTAAATGTTTTCCAATTAGATTTCCAGTTAAACAGTAAAACAGATGACAGATTTTCAGCAAGAAGAGGACACTAGGGTCACCATTACCTCTCATATTACATTGACTGGTCATGGTGCCCAGAGTGTCTTTTTAATTCTTTTCACTGAAAGAGAAGAAAGTCAGGTGCCGTTGAAACCTGTCCGCATTTTTTTGAGTTGTCAAGTGACTTTACATGACTTTATGGCTATTTTAAAGCAGAGTGTGCTGATATGTTACATTAAAAGTTTCCAGCAGCATCCTCATGAACAATACATGTTTGGTTTTTGTTGCGTAACTTATAAATAAAAGTCTGGTCTACAAAAGGTAAGTGGTTATTCAAAGCGCACCAAAATTTTGGTACTCTTTCATTCGGCGCACATCAGCGACCTCAATTTGTTCGATCCTGCTGTGAATTCAGCATTCACCGCAGGGTCCACGAAGTGCGCCGAATCGATCCGCCGGATGCTGCCGACAAGCCCACCAAATCGCTCTGATGAACTGCTGAACTCCGCCGCAAACCTGCCGAATGCAGCGGATGACCCGCCGAAATGACCACCGACCAGCCAACGAAGAAAGTCGACCAGCGCCAAACAAGGATGAAAAATAAAAATAAAACTCAAACGCAACTTTTAAAAGGCATTTTAAACAAAACTAGAGCCTGAAAATGCTTGGAAATAATATATAAGGTCCTATCTATGAATAACAATAAAATGGTCTGTTACAGAAGAAAAAAAAAAATGCCATTTAAACGAAAAAATGTCTCAGAAATTCTAAAAATAAATAAATAAATGAAACTTTTTGCTGCAGATTAAAATAATAAATGGTTTAATAGATATTGAAGAAAAACAGGAATGTTTTTTAACATGGAAACCTATGGGGTTCGCCTGAAAAAAACTGACGAATGAAACTACTGAACAGCAGGGCATTTCACTAACACTTCACTAATGTTCAGTGTTCTCTGAATAGATTAACCTTTGCTTCTATATAGGGCTTTCACTGCCACTGAAGATCATGCCTATTTTGCTGGAAATTAAACAGTTGAATGGCCCTGAAATTCCACTGTGGGGGTCCAATTTTGAAAGTCCGATTTTTTTTTTTATTTTTTTTTATTTATTTTTTTACTTCTTTTTTCTGTAACAGCCCTTTTTATTATCATTCCCTGGACCTCATATGTAAATTTCAGACATTTTCGCTCAGTAGTTTCTTTGCAAACAGCGTTTCACTTTTCAAACATTCAGGCAAACTGTTTTCCTAATTTTTTCACTGCCTTCGTCTGCGGTGTCGGCTTTTTCCAGCGGCTTCGCTGCGTGTGATCAGCTCCTGCTCGGATTTTTCCGTGGTTTTCGGTGGGTTAATCCAGATGTTTTTGCGGGTTTTCGGCGTGCATTCGCTGGGTTTTGCGGTTAGTTTTCGTCGGGTTTGCGGCAGCCTTTCCCTGCAATTCGGGGACCCTGTGGTGCTTGCTGAATACACCGCAGGGTCACCGAAATGGGATCGGCAAAAGGAACCGAATTGAAGAGAACGAAAAGTCACCGAACGTGCAGTGACTTTTCAATTCTCTTTGAATTACCCTGAAAATGTTCATAAATGTTGTTGCTGCATTACAAAAACCAGGGTGAGGGCTATATACAGGGATGGCTCTGTGGTCACTCACTTATGTACATGGATAAGAATCACTGAAAATCCCTGTGACAGTACAGATACAAGGTGTTACTGTAATTTCCATACACAGGCATTAAACAACATACCAATATTATTTCTATAGTTCATCTCTATTTTTCGAAGCTGAATGCTAATAATCTAATTATGATTATTACAAGTCCCCGTAATCCATACACCTGACCAAGTTCATTATCTTTCTGTGTCACATTTACTGTATCTGACATGAAAGTACCGGCTGGGTGGAGTAGAGGTAACATCACTGCTCTATAACCATGGAGAGAGACTGTGGAGACACAGGTTCAATCCAGGCTAGAGCACCTCTCCAGTAAGTGTCCTTGGGCAAGACACCTAACGGTACATACTCGCCACCCAGGACATACTTGAAAACGAGAGAAATCTCAATGCATCCTTTTTGGTAAAATACTTTCTCAAAAAAAAAAAGCCAGAATGCTGGTAGTGTAGATCCCCTGTGAAATTGTGTAAGATTAAAGGACATCATCTAGAGTTCGGAATCTTTCATCCTAGCAATATTTCTGAAAAGGATATGTGATAGCATGAAAAATGAGCAAATTTACATTATTTGAATTCTCCGAAAAACTGTTTCTATCCAAAATTCCTATTTTACCCTATAATTAATTGTTAACCGCACATCCTGCGTATCGTAAAAAAGGTAAGATATTTTTTTTATCAACATAAAGCAATTGGCAGCGAAGGGGTGAAAGTTGAAATTTTCATTAGTGAGCACAAACGCAGATGCTAATAATTGAGCCAATTTTTTTACAAGAATAAAAATGGTGGTGCCCTTAACTACAGTAAATCTTCGGAACTGAAAAGTACAGCAAAGGTACTAATAATCAAAGGCGCTTAGGACGGTATAAGGAAAGTGTGGGAGAAATTTATAGAATTCAAGCCCCTAGGGATAGGTCTGACACCCAGCAGACATATAGATAAGTACAAATGTAAAGGAATCCCTTAGGTGCATATGTGTCAAAATTAAACATACAGTTGTGTTCAAAATTATTCAACCCCCAATGCTGTAAAGGGTTTTAGGGAATTTAGTGTACATTTGTAATTGTATTCAGAATGAAATCCTACAAGGACTTTTTAAAGAACCATATGCAACTAAAATGACATCAATTGGTTTTGTAATACAGTAGTAAATGTTTCTTTTGTGAATTCTCCATTGACACAATTATTCAACCCCTTAAAGACTACCACTCTGAAGAACAGAGGTTCATTCAAGTGTTTTCAATCAGGTATTGAAAACACCCTTTGGATGTCACGGAGCAGCAATAAAGCATAATAAGCACCAATTAGGCAGCTTTAAAATGACTGTGATACTCAGCTCCTTCTAGACATTTACTGGTGTGGTTACAAACATGGTGAAGTCAAGAGAATGGTCCAGGAAGACAATAGAAGAGGTGATTACTCTTCACAGGAAGGGCAATGGCTATAAGAAGATTGCAAAGATGTTAAACATACCAAGAGAGACCATAGGAATCACCATTCGCAAATTCAAGGCAAAGGGCACTGTTGAAACGCTACCTGGTCGTGGCAGAAAGAAGATGCTGACTTCGACTGCTGTGCGCTACCTGAAGCGTAGAGTGATGAAAAGTCCCCGTGTGACTGCTGAGGAACTGAGAAAAGATTTGGCAGATGTGGGTACTGAAGTTTCAGCTCAGACAATACGGCGCACACTGCGTAATGAAGGCCTCCATGCCAGAACTCCCAGGCGCACCCCCTTGCTGTCTCCAAAGAATAAGAAGAGTCGACTGCAGTATGCCAAAAGTCATGTGGACAAACCACAGAAGTTTTGGGATAGTGTTCTGTGGACTGATGAAACAAAATTAGAACTGTTTGGGCCCATGGATCAACGCTATGTTTGGAGGAGGAAGAACAAGGCCTATGAAGAAAAGAACACCTTGCCTACTGTGAAGCATGGCGGGGGTCAATCATGCTTTGGGGCTGTTTTGCTTCTGCAGGTACAGGGAAGCTTCAGCGTGTGCAAGGTACCATGAATTCTCTTCAGTACCAGGAGATATTGGATGACAATGTGATGCAGTCCGTCACAAACCTGAGGCTTGGGAGACGTTGGACCTTTCAACAGGACAATGATCCCAAGCATATCTCCAAGTCCACTAGAGCATGGTTGCAGATTAAAGGCTGGAACATTTTGGAGTGGCCATCGCAGTCATCTGACTTAAATCCGATTGAGAACCTCTGGTGGGACTTAAAGAAAGCAGCTGCAGTGCGCAAGCCTAAGAATGTGACTGAACTGGAGGCTTTTGCCCATGACGAATGGGCGAAGATACCCGTAGATGGCTGCAAGACACTTGTGTCAAGCTATGCTTCACATTTAAAAGCTGTTATAACTGTAAAAGGATGTTGTACTAAGATTGAATGTCACTTGGGGATTGAATAAAACTGATAATGATGTGAGCACAGAAAAGACATTTGTGGTTATTTCATTATAAATGTTATGCTATATTTGTCTGACCTACACGTGCCTCTTTGATTTAATTGTAAGCAAGATGACTGAATGATCAAAATCAATGTCAAACTGGCCAAAACACTCAATTTCAGTGGGGGTTGAATAATTTTGAACACAACTGTATATCTGCATGACACTTTCACAGAATGTATAATCAATTGGAAATGATTATAGAGGATAGGTGGTTGATATATGGTTATTTTCTTCTGATGGTGATTCTCCTTAGATGGTTTCTGGAGGGGGGGGGGATATAAGCCAGACAGAAAGAACACGACCGTGTAGTATTATGCAATATATGCCCCCTTTGATTCTCCCCTATGGGGTACTTACTAGACCCAGAGCCTCCTCGCCCGGCCCCGGGAACAGGCAGCCTCCAACCTCCCTTAAACAGCGAGTGGTCTCCGAAATCCGGCTGGTGTGGTCAGGGGGAACGTACAAAATAGACCCCGGATCCAAAGACTTAAAAAGCGCCCTTTTTATTTAAAAAATAGACATAAAAACGTTTTTTAAACAAGGATAACAAATTAAAAAGGACCTGAAATGCGTTTCGCCAGCGTCACCTGGCCTCATCAGTCATCAGAAAAGTAGCCAAATTGCTGTAAAAAAATATGTAAATGTTTGCAAACGAGCAGAATTATAAGAAGTCCTTAGTACTTCAAACACTCTATTTTTTGGTAATGTTATGTTTTTTTAGCATTATGTATTATTGCACTCATGAAGTTTAAAAAAGTAAATGAAAATAATAAGTGTGCAAAATACAATCAGATAACAAGAGTTTCTGTAATGCAGCTCACTGTTACAATACACACACGGTCAAGGACTTTTTGTGTTATCGTTCAAACTGAAGTTCTGGTGCTGCGTGAGAAGCAAAAAGCAGATGTTCAGCACTGTGTACTGTATGCACTGTATATTGCATTTTTGGGTGAAAGAAATGTGTTTCAAAGGCAGGAAATGCATCTCTTTGATGTCTTTCCTTTCATTCAAGTGGACATACAGTATGTTTGTTATTGTTGCTGTAATGTTTCTTGAAAGTATGCAATATTCTCAGCAATTTACAGGATAGACGGCTTATTTGTTACCGGTAATAATTATTTTCGGAGATATAGTGAATGATAAACTGTAGCAAGAAAACTTTAAGCAGAAAGACAAGAATGGGGTCAATGCCAGCACAAAGAATTTCTGGAAATAAAGCAAACAATTTTGACAGGACGTCTGCCTCATCACTCACACCTCCATTTTTTTCTCTAGCCAATGCTCCTCACAACATTTTGCCTGTGTTTCATTTGTCAAAGTGACATTTTTGTCACTCCATCACTCCACCGTACAGCCACCTCTATAACCCTATTGCCCGTCTACTCCATCATCCTAGCCCATACAAAGGGTTATTCAGAGAGAGCTGATCTGGCCCTGAAATGTCACCGAACAGGGAATTTCCCCGTACAGTTACATTTCCTGGCCACTCGGCTATTCAGAGAGCAGGCAGTTCGCCAAATTTTGGTGAATTGCCTGCACGCATGGTGCCTGTTCGAAGGCAGTGAAATTACCCATAGAGAAGCAATGGTTAATCTATTCAGAGACACTGAACAGCAGTGAAAAGTTGCCGAAATGCCCTGCTGTTCGGTGTTTTCATTCATCTGGTTTATTCAGGCGAACCCCATAGACTTCAATGTTAAAAATATTCCCGCTTTCATGTGGCGTGGTCAGACCAATATGGGAGGGAGTCTTCGATGAACTCAGAGCCTGGGAGTCAGGATTACCCCGGACCCCTGGCTGGCGCTGCTCAACCGCCCCAGCCAGCACCCCCCATTGACCCATACCACGGATAACTTGGTTGCGCGCATCTGTGCTGCGGTCCGTATGTGTCTTGCTCACACCTGGAAGGACCCACCCCCGACTAGGGAACACATTACAGCAAAAATTCTGATGGCAGTGATTCACGACCGCATGACACACTTCGAGCGGGTGTGGTCTCCGTGGGTGGTCTCCGTGGGTGAGACCCCACCGGCCCTGGCGATGCTCGCATTCTCGGGCTGAGGAGATGTGTGGATGCAGCCCCCTTTGGACAGCCCCCAAGGCGCCTCCAGCCTTTCCTTTTCCCTCAGGCCCTCTTCATCTATTTTTTTTCTCTCTCTCTTTCTTTTTTCTCTCTCTCCCTATCTCTCTCCTCCTCCCCCTCATCCTCTCCCCAACTTTAGCTCCTCTCCTCCCACTCTCTCTTCCTGTGTTTTACCCCCCTAGTCTGTTGCCCCGCCCCCTGCCCCTAAATGCCAGGACAGAGGGGGGAGACTCCAGGTGGGCATCTGGAATTCACTCAGCCTACATACCGGCAACGTCACGAAGATTAAGTCCCTAGGCCCATTAGCTAGGGTCATACCCATCCACGTAGAAGAACTAAGCCCCTGCACCATTGGAGATACGCCCTGATGTCTTATAGGGGTTGCTCCCTCTTAAGCCCTATTGCAGGTTGGGAAAACCGTCTCAGAGGGGGGGGGGAGTCTGGAACTGTGAAAACGCTATCCTGATGTTTCGGACTATGTGTTACCCTGTGATCATCCCTTTTTCTGCTTTTGTACCCCATTCTTGCGAAAATACAATAAAATCTTTGAATTTTAAAAAAAAATATTCCCGTTTTAATTCAATATCTAATAAACCATTTATTATTTTAATCTGCAGTAAAAAGTCTCTTTCGATTTTTTTTTAAAGCGTTTTTTCTTATTTTTGTAACAGACCTTATTATCCATAGGATCTTATGTGGAAATTTCAAGCATTTTCGTTCAGTACCGGTAGTTTTTTTGCAAACAGAATTTCAATTTTGACACTTTCAAGCTTTTTGTTTTTTTCCTTACCCTGTTCGTCAGCTTGCCAGCTTTATCCGGTGGCTGCTCTACGCTGTGATCAGCGGCTCATTGGCTTTTTTCCGACGTGTTAGGCATGTTTTTTTATGGCAGTTCCAGCGGGTTTTCGGTGAGTGTTCGATGAGTTTTCTGCGGGTTTTCCCTGCACTCCGGGGACCCTGCGGTGAATGCTAAATTCACTGCAGGTAGGGGAACTTTGATTCCCCGAAGTGCAGGGAAGTGCAGGGAACGAGAGAGCACCGAAATGTCACAGACATTTTGGTGCTCTCTCCATAATCCCCATAGTGTGGCTATGGCACACCCCTCTCATCTCTCATCCATGAAGCTTGCCATTTTTATTTCTCTGCGCACATAGGTAAGTGCAGACAGGATACTGTATCATTCTTTGTTTCAGCGGCTCATAGACCCAGTCTCCATGAAGATAATTATTTCAGCACCTTGTCCTCCTTGAGGTGTTGATCCAGTCCCAAGCTTTGGGAGGGACAATTTACCAGTTTTGGGCCTTTGGCTAAGGCTGGGTTCACACCACGGCGTAGCGCAGCGTCGCACAATGCACGCTTTTTTTTACGCGCGTTCGCACATACAAAAAAACGCGCAAACGTGCGTTGCAGCGCGTTCGCGGCTATGATATGGCCGTGGACGCGCGGCTATATGCCGAAAAGAAGCTCCCGGACTTCTTTTTGCGTTGGCCGTTTCTCAGCGCGTTCCTGCGCGCTGAGAAACGGCCAGGTGTGATATGCCCACATAGGGAATAATGGTATTTCACTGTTTGAGCGTTTTACAGCGTGCAGGAGCGCGCTGTAAAACGCTTAGGTGTGAACCCAGCCTAAGAGCTGGTGTGAGGTCTGTAGTAACAGTGACAGGCAGAGAGGGTACAGGATCACAGACTGAGCTCATCACACTCACTTTCCTCAGAACATTGCTGCAGAGGGTCTGACTTCCTGCTGCTCAGGTGACACCTGACAGGCCCTGCACAGCAATGTTCTGCAGTCTGCATTTTGACATATTTTATGTCGGCCACTACCAGTAACAACATGCAGCAGGCACAGACACACACATACCCATACATAGCTATTAGCCATATAACGCAGAGATACAGCCACATCCATGGCTACACACACATACTATTTAAGGAAGTCGCTAGAAGTGGTATCACAAACTATTGGGCCATTTATGTAAAAACTAATTCTCTTGGATTTTATTTTGTTCATTTTTGTTTTTATACAACCAATTTACATGATCATATTTGGTGTCGTTTGAAAGACTGTTCACCCTCACTTGACCATGTAGGGTGTATGGAACTGGAGATACAGGGGTTCAAATGTCCTCTGTATCACCTACAATGGTTTTGCAGCTCGGGGGGGGGGATGTCCCCACGTGACCCGTCTCTGGATCTGCTATTGAGACACTTGTTATAGAAATACCTTATAGGAATAGTTTTCACTGGCCTAATTTTGGGTCACTGGCACAGAGTCACATCTCCTATACCTCTATGCTAGCAGTGGGGACCATAAGGAAATAAAAAAATGTAAACAAAAATCAACAACTTAGGAGAGGATGAATTAGGCTAGAATTTCAAGGGAATTTCAAATGTTATGTCATAAAAATAAGTTCCCCATACAGCAGGGGTGCTCAAACATGGCTCTCTTGATGGTATGGAACTACATCTCCCATGATACTCTGCCACTCAGGTCAACAGAGCCTTAGGAGAAATGTAGTTCCAAAACACCTGGAGGACCAAGGCTGAGCACTCCTGTCCTATAGGATATTCAGGATACACAGACAGGTCCCTAACCAGGTAAAGGACTATAGTTTTTTTTGTTTATTTGTCTTCTAGAAATAACTTTGGTTGGTCGGTGAATTCACTCAATGCTTGGACGTAAACAGGCCAACCTAATTGTAACTGTTTTAGAGATGTACTTGCATAAATAGACTTAAAGAGGTTGTGGGTTCTCACACCATGTTCTTTATGATATTTCCTTTGTGTCTTCTTCTCTTCCTTCTTACTTTTGTCACAGATGTTGCAAAATAGAAAAGAATTACAGTGCTGTGTGGTTTTCACTCTGCTTTGTGTCTATATTGTTCAGTCAGTGGCAGCTTGTGATGCCTGAGCGCTACACCTGTTTGTGATTTTGCATCCCGCTCAGTGGCGTCACTAGGGTTGGTGTCACCCGGTGCGGTAACTTAGGGTGTCACCCCCCCTGAGTTTTATGAGGGGTTTTTAACTACTTTTACTCATAAGTCAGTACTCCCATATAATACTGAATGCTCATAATACACAGCGCACATTACTGTGATGTTTATTGCTGTGGAGCTCTGTGATATGCTCACACACAAATTTTTGCAAACTGACAGCAAGTACGGTGCCTGTTCGAAGGCAGTGAAAGTCCCCATAAAGATGTAATGGTTAATCTGTTCAGAGACAACGAACAGCAAAGAAATGTCCTGATGTCCGGTGTTTTCATTTGGCTTGTTTATTCAGGCGAACCAACACCATAGGTTTCAATGTTAAAAATATTCCTGTTTTTATCCAATATCTAATAAACCATTTATTCCTTTAATCCATAGTAAAAAATGTCTTTCTTTATTGATTTATTTTTTGTATCTTATAGGCATTTTTAA
This sequence comes from Leptobrachium leishanense, assembly GCA_009667805.1. Lineage (NCBI taxonomy): Eukaryota > Metazoa > Chordata > Amphibia > Anura > Megophryidae > Leptobrachium > Leptobrachium leishanense. The sequence continues at coordinate 23,427,860 of CM019071.1, read as the reverse complement.
AACAAAAAATCCATTTTCTTTTTCTAATAGCGTTTTTTCTTTTTTTTCTGTAACAGACCTTTTTATTATCATTCATAGGAACTTATACGTTAATTCCAGACATTTCTGTTTAGTAGTTCTTTTTAAAACAGCAGGCGACTGGTTTGCGGCAGCATTCGGTGGCTGATTCCCTGCACTTCAGGGACCCTGTGGTGAATTCACTGGGGAAATTCGATTCCCCAAAGTGCGGGGAACAACAGAACACTGAAATGTATGCGTCATTTCGGTGCTCTGCCAATATCCTCTTTGTGGTATTTTTTTGCCAACCCCTGGAAGGTGCCAGCCTAGGCCTTGCCTACCCAGGACATACTTGAAAATGAGAGAATTCTCATTGTATCCTTCCTGGTAAAATATTTTCGTGTAAAAAAAATAAATATATATATATTTTTTTTTAGGGTTTCACCCTAGGGGGTGGTGTCACCCAGTGCGAGCCGCCCCCCTTGCGACACCCCTGATCCTGCTCACCCCTCTTATCTCTCATCCTTAAAGCTTGCCCTTTTTGTATTTCCCTTTGCACAGTGGAAAGTGCAGGCATGATACTGTACCATCCTGTGGGGATTATCAAGGTACTTACGGAGCTGTAGTAAGTTTAGAACCAAACATGCAGATGATTACTTGCAGATATCAGAGCCGGGGAGGATATGTATATACAACACTACCTGCCAAACGGTTATTCGTAGTGCCAGGTATGAGTTGCGCTCTTGGGTATCCAATGACAGATCTTCAGAATACGGGTAAAAGTGGTATAGGCAGGAAATGTTCCTATGTATATGGCAGTCGGCAGACAAGTATAGGTTCATAGGTAGGAGGCTGGACACAGAGGGTAGTATTATAAAGATGGTGCCAACTTAACCCGGGCTGTTGTAAACTTAACAACTCCATCGACTATAATGGCTCTGGTAAGTTTACAACAGCTCTGGTTAAGTTAGCACCAGCTTTGTAATACTGCCCAGAGTCGGTTATAATAAGCAGAGGTTTGTAGGCAAGCAGCTTAGGTGCAGAAGCGGTTAAACAAGCTGAAAGTCATCGGCAGGTGGCAAATAAGCAGAGTCGATGTGATGGTGTCAGAATGTATGCCAAAAAAGGGATAATAGCTCAATGAATAAACAATAATAGAGCAATGAACTCACCCACCTGACATCCTGTTATAGTGGAGCTTCATTGAAGGAGTCAGATACTTCTGATGTCATTACCGTGTGTCCGGGGGCGTCGGCACCCAACCGAAAAGTCATTAACAGGCGACTGGTTCAGCGCATACGCAGTACCGTCCAGCTTCGGCAGGCTTCACTTTGGATTTCATTGAGCATATTTCAGACACTGTCATAGAGTCACAGCTCCTATAGCCCCTATTCTAATCTAACTCTGGGGGTCCTAAGGAAATAAAAAGGAACAGAAATAAACAACTGCGGAGAGCATGAATTAGGGAAGAATTTCAAAGGAATGTCAAATGTTATGTCATAAAACAATTTCCCCTAAAGCAGGGGTGCTCAACCATGGTCCTTATATTTTGATGATACTCAGTCACACATTAGGTTGACAGAGCCTCGTAGGAAATGTATTTACAATACATCTGGAGGACCAAGGCTGAGCATCCCTGCCCTACAAGATGGTCAAGATAAGCAGACAGGTCCCTAAGAAGGGGCAGTCTAACAGCTAAGTAAATGAATCCTGTTTTATGCTATGGAAATGACTTACAGGGTTATTCAGAAAGCAGTGAAAAGCAGGAGAATGACTGGAGAATGGAAAATTCTAGGTCAAAATAGACAAACCAGAAAAATTCTCCCATTTATCTCACTTTCCAAATCGGCTATTTTGACCTAGGATTTTCACTTCTCCAGCCATTCTCCTGCTTTTCACCCCTCCTCTCTGAATAACCCTGTTAGTTGGTGAATTCATATAAAGTTTTGTAAACATCTAAAAGTATCTGTATTTGAGAAATACGTACATAAATAGGGCTTAAGGACGTTGTAGGACACCATGTTCTTTGCGATATTTCCTCTGTGTCTTCTCTTCCTTCATGCTTTTGACACCGTTCGTTTTTTATTTTTCGCAAGTTTTGTTGCAAAATGTTAAATAATTTCAGTGTTGTGTGGTTTTCACACTTCTTGTCTATATTCTTTAGTCAGTGGGCAGCTTCTGATGCTTATTTGCGGATTCACATCAATGTTATCCATGCATGATATATCTTCCTTTGCTTTCTTATACTGTTCTATGGTTCCAGTTATATATTATAAACAAATATAGATTTTTTGGGGTAGCCAGTGCCTTTTATTTTAGCGGAAGGGGAAGATTCAAACGATGACAGTTTCATATTAAATGATGTGACTGTTAACCCAGTGATAATATTTCTATATCTTATTCATGGTAACGCCATACTTTATCTTCAAGCCTAGTGTTGACTGTGCCCCTATCGATTCTTTTTGTGCTTTTTGTTATATTACCAGGATGAGCAGCCATTTAGATGACCACAGTCAAATCTAGGTTTATGATCTTACTCTTTAGTTCTCACAACAAAATGCTTGACTGTTTTGCAGAATCAGCTCACTTAAATCCACATTGAAATTTTATTTATGAACAATATGACACCCAAGTAAAGATAAACTCACGACATTGTCTGGCATAGACAGTTGAATAAGATAAAATTGTATTCAGCAGTTAAATCTAATCCTTAAGAAACATCTACTTATTGAAATGAGTTCTGTCTCTAAATTGCAGAGATCTAATCAACCAAGCAGATAATATTTTCAGTAGCATTGTATAAATTACAATTGCAACTATTTATAGAACGTCTACAAAGTCTGTAGCGATGTACAATGTGTAGGACAAAACCAACCAAATATACAAACAAGATAAACCCAATGACAACAATGGGATGATAGGACCCTGCTCAAGAGCTTACTATTTAAGAGGAGAGAGGGTCACACAGAGGTGAGGGTAAATAGCAGAGAATGAGAAGTAGTGTGATGCATGTGATCAGGAAAGGTGCAATGGGGGTTATAGAGTGAGCCAATAGGCTTCTCTAAAGTAATGTGTGTTTGGAGACTTCTTGAAGGACTGGAGAGATGAGAGTCTAATGCTGCGGGGGAGGGAGTTCCATAAAAAAGGGGACAGCGTGAGGAAGGTCCTGAAGGCAGGAGATGGGGGTGCAGGTACGAGGAGATATCATTAGATCATTGAGAGAGCAAAATGGTAATGATGGGATAAACCTGGAAATAAGAGATGTAGGCAGGGGCGCAGTTATGAAGAGCTTTGTACATGAGAACCATTATTTTGAATTTAATTGCAAAGGAAACAGTGAGTCAGTGTAAAGATTGACAAAGGGGCAAAGTGTGAGAGGTGCTGGAAGTGAGGTGAGATGGATGAGCCTGGCAGAGGCGCTCTGTACAGGCTATAGAGGGAGACAGTGGGATTGCTTAAGGCCAGTGACAAGAGGGTTACATTAGTCAAGGCAGGAGATAATAAGAGCTTGGATGAGCCCTTTAACAAATTCTTGGTTTAGAAAGGGGCAGATGAATAATTTTTAGGTGGAATTAAGATTTGGTTAGTGACCGAATGTGAGGAGTGAGAGATCGGAATCGAAGAGGCAACTAGCCTGTGAGATAAAAGTAATGTTGGTATATTCACCTGAAGGGAGTGTTAGCTCAAGAGGGAGGGAAGACAAGAATTTCAGTTTTGGAGAGTTTGAGCTTTAGGAAATGACATGTTAAAGAGTTCCAGAATGTAAATATTGTTTGTTCATGGAGAACCATAGAAAAGTACCTGAGAATGTCCTCTCCCTTCAGAAAGATTTCTAGTGGAAGCACCAAAACATGCAAGAAAAAGATGATTGCCTTCCTGCTATGGGTCAAGACTAGGGATGAGCCGAACACACCCGTGTTCGGTTCGCATTCGAACTCGAACAATTTCAAAGTTCGAGTTCGAACCCTAACACGAACCGAACTCAATGCAAGTCAATGGGACTCAAAAGTTCAATTTTTAGAATGCCCTCCAAGAGGGCATATATGCAAGATATTTGCCATAAAAGGTGTATGGGGGTCCGGGTAGTGCCCTGGGGGACAGGAAACAAGGACAAAAAGTTTTTTAAAAAAGTTTTTAAAGGAAGAGTGAGTTTTCCATGAAATAAGGCTTAAAAATAAAAACGAAAAAATCCTTCAAATATCGTGCCTAGGAGGTCCCCATAACCTGCCCGTGAAGTGGCGGATTTCTAGGATGTATAGAAACATTTAAAAACAAAGAAATGACATTTCAAATGACGGTAAATGCTTTTCCTTTAATCTATTCATAAACAACTGCTTGGGGCGGCAGCCTGTATGAAAAGACATTTTAGGATGCGCAGAACAAGTTTAGTGATTTTTTTGGCTAAAGTATGGTGAAACTTATGCAGGTTTTGGATGAAAATAACAATAGGTGCTTTAAAATTGGGCCATTAATGTCCGCAACAGTGTCTTCACACCGTAATCCTTTTGTGGTAAGGTGGAAGAGTGCAGGGTTGGACCATGCGGTCCTATATTAAAAAGATATGAATCTGGTAAGGCCCCAGTGCACCCAAATATTGTGCCTTTGGTGGCAGCAAGTGCCTTCACACCGTAACCCTTTTGTGGTATTGTGGAAGAGTGCAGGGTTGGACCCTGCGGTCCAATATTAAAATTAAATGAATCTGGTAATATAGGCGTCAGTGGCAGTGCACCCAAATATTACTGCGCTATAGTGTATGGCAGGATGGAAGCGCACCAGCAGTAACAAGCAGCGGAATATACCAGACAGGGGCACAGAGCAAGAGTAGTTATTATAACAAAACCAGCTCAACAACGTTTAGGCACTAGTACTGCGCTACTGTATATGGTGAGAATTGGCGCACACTAGTCCCGGCGGCTCTGCATCATCACGCCACGCCCTGCCCCCTGATCACTCACAGCTGCGCCGGGTGCCGCCGGAGCTCCTGGCATTCAGCCAGCTGGCGGCACCATGCGTCCGGGGCCCCCCCGATCGCCACCCGGGGCCCTGGATGTCACAATATTACAATCCAAATGCAAACGGGTTAAGTAACCAAATTTGTATGAAGAATAATTAATGCAGCATATGAATCCTCACACTGCCGGGCAGCACCTTAAGGCCCGGTTCACACCCGGTTCCTGCACGCTGTAAAACGCATAAACAGGGAAATCCCATTATTTGCTATGGGACCCGTTCATACCTGGGTGTTTTACAGTGCGCAGGAACGCGCTGTAAAACGTCCTACGCCCAAAGAAGTACAGGAGCTTCTTTGGGCTTATTGCAGCGCGTTCACTCTGCAGTCTATGGCCGTGAAAGCGATGCAATGCGCGTTCGCATGTTTTTTACGTTTGCGCGATACGCGTGTTAAAAAACGCACGTATTGTGCACGTAAAAAAATCGCAGGTGTGAACTCAGCCTTACAGTATAATTAATGCAGCATATGATTCCGCACACTGCCGGGCAGCACCTCTACAGTTTGTGGATCCAGGAATCAGGTGAGTATTAGAAAGAAAAAAAAAAGTTTTATTTTATGTTGCTGGGGACATTTAAAAATGTCCTCGGATTTTTTTTTTTTTAAAATGTGTCGCCTTTCCTTAGCTTGGTGGTCAGAGGGAGCTCCCTGGATCCTGGTTGGGTGGAAGGGGGGTCTGCCGTGGCTCCCTCCCTGGAGTCCCTGCGCCACCTCTCTGCCACATGCACCCGGCTGGCCAACCCGCACTGTCGCAGCTCTGTAATCTTGAGGCCGCATGCTCCTCAAGTCAAGGGGTCCTTGGGAGGGAGGCTCCGGCGGGCTGCCCTCTACGGTGCCTGATTTAGAGGGCCTCGTCTGCCTGATGTTTTAGCAACAAGAATGTTTTATCCCATAGGCTTCGATGTTAAAAATATTCCCGTTTTAATTCAATATCTAATAAACCATTGCTTATTACATTCTGCAGTAAAGAACACTTTTTTTAGGATTGTTTAAGCATTTTTTTTAAAAACAAAATCGAATTTTTTTTTCGAACTTTTGGCGAACATCCCAAAAAGTTCGAAGTTCGCGAACTTTCGAACTGCCAAAGTTCGAATTGAACTCCGAACTGATCAGACCGAACAGCTCATCCCTAGTCAAGACCACTATGATGTAATTTCTTGCGGGATTTTTATCTTGATTAAAGTAAATTTACAGTGAAGAAGACAGGCTCCAGTGTCATTTCCAAGTGGCATTCTAAAGTGGACGTTCAGAGTTGATTCCTGGAGTTTCATCCAAGATCCCCTACGCCATCACGATCCCTAATTCCTGTGTCTCCTCTGTCCACAGGTAGGCATTATCACCCATCACCCATCATCCACAGACAAAGGGTTGTTGTGAGTAGTTTTTATATTTGGTTTGAGCAGCCGTTTTTATGAGGGGGTTAATATGGTAATGAGTGATGACATCACTCCCTGCTAGTTAGATCTAGGCAGTTCCCTTCCTTCCCGGGCTTATCAAAGCACGTGAGGCTTGAGAAGCAGAGGTAAGAGGTCTGACAGGCTCTCTGCTTAAAGCAGGAAGAGCTAGAAAACCCTATAAAACCCTATAAAATCCTATAGAATCCTCTTATCAAAGATGTAGATAGTATAGCTGGATTAGAATCCATGTTAAAACAGGTATTTTGTCTTCTTTTTTTACTTTCGTTTTGAGTTGCAGCAGTTAGGCCCATGTCCCTGTTATAGTGTTCTATAACTATCCTTTTGTATTTTATGCTCCACTAAACTTAAGGCTGTTTATTTTATTAGATGTCCTGAATAAAAGTGTATATAGGTAGAATGTGCAGGTTTTTCATGTATATTGTGATCAGGGGATTCTGTACATAGCGTAATGTTATATTTTGTGTACAGGTGGACGTCTCCTGATATATATATTCATTCCTGTATATATGTATATTATTTTATTCAGGTATGTTCCAGTTTATTATTATTTTTATGTCTTATTGTGTATTTGTCTTGTCATTTGTAAATAATTTTGTTAATTCATGTAAATGGTTATTCATATAATGTTGTAGATGTTTATCAGAGCACGTGAGGCTTGAGAAGCAGAGGTGGAACGTCTCCTGATATATATATTCATTCCTGTATATATGTATATTATTTTATTCAGAGGAGAAGCGGCGCCAGAGGCAGAGGAGTCGCCTGAAGTAAAATCCGTTCCCCAAAAAAGTCACATGTTGCCGTCTCGTCCTTGCTGCACCACAGCAACATACAACACAACGCAGAGTCCATCATTACGAACGGGCGGTGAGGGTGTAGGCCGGTCACATAACGTTACCTTGGTCTTTTTGCTGTTTTTATTTATTTTTGTTTTTCTCCACCATTTGCTTTGCTAATTAGCATGTGAATCTCCTGCCCTATTGACACAGCCCATCCAGCTTCAGGTGTTGACTTTTTCAGGTGTTGACTCTTTAACTGCCTGAATGCAATCAGTCCGCCCTATATAACAACTATACCAGGCTCCAGTGTCATTTCCAAGTGGCATTCTTAAGTGGACGTTCAGAGTTGATTCCTGGAGTTGCGGGACTGGAGGAAGGAACTGCAAGGCCCACTTTTTACTCTGGTAAACTCACGTCTATATCATGCTTTCTCTCACGCTTCTGCTCTTTACTTCTACCTTTCTCCTTAAATGGAACTCCTGCCCCTCTACCACCAACCCCTACACTATCTGCATCTCTCCCTCCCTCCTCTCGTCCCACATGATGGCTCGCATGAGCTCCTTTGTTTCCTCAGAACATGGTCTCCCTCTAACTCTCGTGCTGCCAATCACTCTCACTCCCACAAATCCCATTCCCACCTTCTCTTTCTCACCCTCCTGCTGTTACTCTATTCAGGTGACATATCCCCTAACCCTGGCCCCACAACACATCCAATACTTCCCTCTCATCCTATCTCCATCGCACATAAATCACCTCCCTGCAAGCCCAGCAACCTCATTCCCATAATCCCTCAGTGCCTGTCCTCTTTCTCCTGCGCCCTCTGGAACACTCGCTCTGTGTGCAACAAACTCACAGCCGTCCATGACCTCGTCGTTTCAAACTCCTTCAACCTCCTAGCTTTAACTGAAACCTGGCTAACTCCCTCTGACACGGCCTCCGTTGCTGCTCTCTCACATGGCGGTCTACACTTGAGCCATACCCCCAGACCGGGTGAGAGAAATGGTGGCGGGGTCGGACTCCTGCTCTCTCCCACCTGCACCTACCAGCATCTCCCTCCACCCCCATCCCTCTCCTTCTCCTCCTTCGAGACACACTGCATCCGCCTGTTCTCTCCTCTGGCTCTCAGGGTGGCAGTCATCTACCGCCCACCAGGACCAACCTCACAGTTCTTTGACCACTTTGCTACCTGGCTTTCTCACTTCCTGTCTTCTAATCTTCCATGCCTAATTCTCGGGGACTTCAACATTCCATTGACGATCCTTCCGCTCCTGCTGCCTCCAAACTTCTTTCACTCACGTCCTCCCTTGGACTCACACAATCCTCCCTACCCACCGCGATGGTCACGTTATTGACCTGGTCTTTTCCAACCTCTGCTCCATTTCTGAGTTCAAATGTCGCCCTTTCCCCATCTCTGACCACCACCTTCTCTCTTTCAACCTATCTGGACTTCCTAAACACCCTGCTCCCCCACCCCGCACACACACTCGCAGAAATCTACATGCTGTGGACCCCCATCAATTCTCCAACCTACTTCACCACCTCCCTCATACCTCATCCTTCACCTGCCCTGATGCTGCCACTAATCACTACGCTTATCTCTGCTCTAGACTCTCTTGCTCCTCTTCGACTCTGTAAGGCCCCACGCCGCCAGCTTCAGCCCTGGCACACCCTCCAGACTCGCTACCTGCAAAGATGCTCCCGCACCACAGAGCGTGCCTGGAGGAAATCCCGCTCTGAAGCTGATTTTGTTCACTTCAAGTTTATTCTCCGGTCATACACCTCTGCCCTCCACTTGGCCAAACAATCCTTCTTCTCATCTCTTATATCTACGCTGTCCTCCAACCCTAAACGGCTCTGGTCCACCTTCAACACCCTCCTCTACCCACCTGCAACTCCCCCCTCAGCTGCCTTCAGCGCTCAAAACCTGGCAGACTACTTCCTCAGTAAAACTCTAACTATCAGAAGCAACATCCCAACACAAGATAGTTATCTGCCACCTCCACTCCCACAGGTCCCCTCTGCCACCCTCTGCCACTGAGGAGGAAGTCAATTCCTTATTGTCCTCCTCACATCTCACCACGTGCCCACTCGACCCCATTCCCTCACATCTAATTCCTCCCCTCTCCTCCTCCCTCACCCCTGCTCTCACACACATCTTCAACCTATCTCTCTTCACTGGCTCCTTTCCATCCGCCTTCAAACACGCGCTAGTTACCCCTTTACTAAAGAAACCATCCCTAGACCCCAACTCTCCATCCAACTACCGCCCTGTATCCCTGCTTCCCTTCACATCAAAGCTCTTAGAAAAAATAGTCTTCAACCGCCTCTCCCTCTTCCTGTCCTCCAATTCCCTACTTGACCCCCTGCAATCTGGCTTCCATCCCCTACACTCAACTGAAACTGCCCTCACCAAAGTCACCAACGACCTCCTAACTGCTAAAAAACACGGCCACTATTCTATTCTCATCCTGCTTGACCTCTCGGCTGCTTTTGACACTGTTGACCACCCCCTCCTTCTACAGACCCTCAACTCTCTGGGTCTCGGTGACACTGCACTTGCTTGGGTTGACTCCTATTTATCCAACAGGTCCTTTTATTATTATTATTATTATTATTCTTTATTTAGAAAGCGCCAGCATATTCCGCAGCGCTGTACAATAAGCACAGTATAGACAGGGTTACAATACATTGAACAACATTTGACAAACAGTACAGGAGGAGATGAGGGCCCTATTCCCGTAGGAACTCACAATCTGGGAGGGTTGGGGTTGGAAACAGGAGGAGAGGACTGTAAGGTGAGAGTGATTGATGATTGATGATCCCTAAATAGGAACGTTTTAAGGGAGCGTTTGAAGGAAGAGAAGTTAGGGGAAAGTCTGACAGTACGAGGGAGAGTGTTCCAGAGAGTGGGGGCTGCGCGTGAGAAATCCTGCAGTCTATCATGGGAAGAGGTGATGCGGTGAGAAGCTAGGCACAGGTCACTGTTTGACCTTAGGGAGCGGGCTGGGGTGTATTTGGTGATTAGTGAGGACAGGTAGTGGGGAGCTGAGTTAGTAAGGGTTTTGTAGGTAAGGATAAGGATTTTGAACTTAATTCTGCAGTGGATGGGGAGCCAGTGAAGGGACTCGCAGAGGGGAGCGGCAGAGACAGAGCGGCGGGTGAGGTGAATTAGTCTGGCGGAGGCGTTCAGGATGGATTGTAGGGGGAGAGGCGGGACAGAGGGAGGCCGGATAAGAGATTATTGCAATAGTCGAGTCGGGAGATTACCAGGGCGTGTATGAGTTGTTTTGTGGCGACAGCGGTAAGAAATGGCCGAATTCTGGAAATATTACGCAGTTGGTATCGGCAGGAGGAGGAAAGAGACTTGATGTGGGGATGAAGGAAAGAGCAGAGTCAAGTGTAACTCCAAGACAGCGAACTTGGTTTGATGGGGAAATGGTGATACCCTCCACAGTGATAGAGAAGTCAGGAGGTGGGGAGGCATTGGAGGGAGGAATAAGTAGAAGTTCAGTCTTCGACATGTTGATCTTTAGGTGGTGGGAGGCCATCCAGGAGGAGATGCCAGATAAACAGTCACTGACTTTTGAAAGGACAGGGGGAGAGAGATCAGGGGTAGAGAGGTAGATCTGAGTGTCATCAGCGTAGAGGTGGTAATTGAAGCCAAAGCTGTTGATGATTTTGCCCAGGGAGGAGGTGTAGATGGAAAAGAGCAGAGGACCAAGGACAGAGCCTTGAGGTACACCAACAGATAGAGGCAATGAGGAGGAGGAGTTACCAGTCCTTCTGTGTGTCCTTTGCTGGTAACTCCTCCTCTTCATTGCCTCTATCTGTTGGTGTACCTCAAGGCTCTGTCCTTGGTCCTCTGCTCTTTTCCATCTACACCTCCTCCCTGGGCAAAATCATCAGGGATTTGCCTGATTAAGGCTAAGGTCAGACGAACGTGATTTCTACGGACTGTGCGTCTGTGCACAACGGACGTACTTTCTGACTGGCAACAAGGTAGTGGCCACACAGTCGTTTTTTTTTCACTGACGTTATTTGTGACGGATGTAGCAGGGAAAATAAATTAAAATTTTGTCCGTCAAAAATGCTGGACGTATAAATGCAGTCCGTCTGACCACGTTCCATCACTCACACACACAGCTATGCAGAGGTTGCGAATGTGGCGCACTCCGCACGTCCGTCCTAGCAGTATTACGTTCTTGCCTAACCTGCGTCCGTTTGCCACATCCGTCATGCGTCCGCACTTCTGTGCAGACGTACTTCGTGTGTGGGGCTCCATTTAACACAATTGTATGCTATGACGGACGTACTTTTGTGCGGCAACACGGGCGTGATTACTGCGCTTGTCTGACCCCAGCCTAAGGCTAGGGTAAGACGAACGCATTTTTCACGTTGTCCGTGAAAAAGTGCGTTCGAACGAATGGACGTATTTTTTCACGGAATACGCGATAGCGGTCATACGATGCGCATTTTCGTCCGTGATTTTGTACGGATCATCAATAAAACCCTTTTTGCGTCTGGACGTTATGTTGGCCGGACGTGTGCAGCGTCTGACGTCTCCCAATCACGCAAACACGCCGCTATGCGGACGCAGCGCACTCTGTACGTCAGTAGTAGCGGTTTGACGTTCTCGAAAAAATGCGTTCGTTGGCCACTTGCGTTGCACGGACGAACTTTCGTGCGGCCGTTCGTCGTATGTTCCCCGGCATTGGACGTCATTTGCTGCTAGCACGGCCGTGATTTCGTGCGGCTAAACGCACGTGAAAAATGCGTTCGTCTGACCCTAGCCTAAACCTGCCGAATGAAAGCACTGAACAGCAGGGCATTTCACTGACATTTCTATGCTGTTCGTTGTCTCTGAATAGATTAACCATTGCTTCTCTATGCCGAACAGGAGTGCATTCCGTTGGCAATTCGCCAATATTTGGTGAACTGCCTGCTTTCTGAATAGCCGAATGGCCACGAAATTGCAGCGTATGGGGACATTCACTGTTCAGTGCAATTTCAGAGCCAGTTTGACTCTCTATGAATAACCCCTAATTAAACTATTTAATAAACGTAAGCAGTTAAAAAAAGAGGAAAAATAAATGCAATCATCAGAATAGATAACTATGTTTACTTCTTGTGTTCTTCAGTATAGCTGGATATTGGATTTTGGACTTTATCATGTATTAAAAATGTCATGATTTATAGACGAGGTCAATTATAGAGTCAACATATTCTTGCTGAGAATGACTTGGAGGAAGAACTTCAAACTGTTTTGAGCATGAGAATGAAATTAATAGGATTAGGAGACTTTTAAAATTCCTTCTGCTGTTTAATGCTAGGATAAACCGTAGGTTCTCTGGGTCACTGAGTGGAAAAAGCTGGTAGGTTCACAGAATGTTACATAAAATGTGCATCCTGACATCCTAGGTCACATATGTTACACATATTAATTACAAAGTGTACTTTATTTTAACACTTTTCACTTTCGCAAGCCCAGAATTTAAATGTTTCTGCATGCCGGTTTTTTATTTTCTGATTATTTTTTTTTATTATTATTTTTTTTTGTTACTGTCAATACTGACACACAGGGTTATTCAGAGAAAGGTGGTGAAACTCTGGAGAACCTTTGGAGAATTGAAAATGCTAGGTCAAAATAGCTGATTTGGAAAATGAGATAAATGGGCGAATTTTTCTGGTTTGGCTATTTCGACCTAGAATTTTCACTTCTCCAAAAGTTCTCCAGAGTTTCACCTTTCTCTGAATAACCCTGATAGAGGTTCTGTCATAGTCACGTGCATCCCGGACCCCCATACACCTTTTATGGCAAATATCTGGCATATATGCCCTCTTGGAGGGCACTCTAAATATCGAATTTTGAGTCCCATTGACTTGTATTGAGATCGAGTTCGAATTCGAACATTTGGAAAGTTCGAGTTCGAATGCGAACCGAACTCGGGGGTGTTCGGCTCATCACTAGTTAGCACATGTTTCAAACCACCAAAGTTTATAAGAGCACATATTTGTTTAGGCAACTGTTGCTATAAAACCTTTGGGACAGGAATCTGGACCATCACTGCATATAAACTATTACAAGCGAAGTTAAGACTATAATAAAATATCAAGGTCAATCCTAATCCTATCCTAATGCATAAATATTTTAATTTTACAATTCCTTTATGTACCTGGGTAAAAAGCTTATTAAGAGAAGCCCCGCAATGGGAAAGAAGAATTTATGATTCTGGTTATTAAATCTAAAAGGCTATGTTCCCACTAGTAGAAGAAAAAATGTTTTTTACACTGTTAGCCTTTAGCCAATATTACATCATACAAATAAAATCTCAGAATTATATTAAAAAATATATAATACTTATTCTGTCCACATGAAAGTATGACTCGATCTCTTTGTTCTCATCATTTCTTTTTGATTGATGCATACAGGGTTATTCAAAGAGCTCCGAATTGCTTGTGAAAGGTAACCGAACGCTGAAAATCAGCGTTCGGTTACCTTTCCTGGCCATTCGGCTATCCAGAGAGCAGGCAATTCGCCAAATCCTGGCGAATTGCATGCACATACGGTGCCTGTTCGGTGCCTTTTCGAGGGCAGTGAAATCCCTATAGAGAAGCAATGCTTCGTCTATTCAGAGAACAAAAGCCAGCAGTGAAAGGTTCCCCTAATGCCCTGCCATTCGGTGGTTTAATTCGGCAAGTTTATTCAGGAGAATCCCATAGGCTTCAATGTTAAAAATATTCCTGTTTTAATTCAATATCTAATAAAACCGTTCATTATAAAATTATGCAGCAAAAAGTCTCTTTATTTATAGATTTTTAGGATACTTTAATCATTTTTCTGATTTTTTTTTTTTTTTTTTTAAAAGTCCGATTTTTTTTTTTGTTTCTTTTCAGTTTACTTCTTTTTTCTGCTCTCTTTATTATCATTCCCTGGACCTCCTGTGAAAATTTCAGACATTTTCGCTCAGTAGTTTCTTTGCAAACAGCGTTTCAGTTTCCCAGATTCATACAAATGGTTTTGCTAATTTATTCACTGCCTCCTCTGCGTCACAGCTGCTTCGGCTCTGTGTGATTCGGCTCTTGTTCGGCTCCTGTTCGGCTCCTGTTCGGGTTTTTCGAAGGTTAATCCAGATGTTTTTGCTTGTTTTCAGCGTGCATTCGGTTAGTTTTCGTCAGGTTTGCGGCAGCTTTTCCCTGCAATTCGGGGACCCTGTGCTGTTTGCTGAATACACCGCAGGGTCACTGAAATGCAATCGGCAAAAGGAACCGAATTGAAGAGAACGAAAAGTCACCGAACGTGCGGTGACTTTTCAAATCTCTTTGGATAACCCTGATAATAATCTGTTCCTACGAATGATAGTGGGATCCAGAGTCAATAAACTGAATTACACTCTGCAAGTTAAAATTCCTCATTCCTGACCTTGATGTCCATTTAAGGAAAATTAAACAAAACCAATTTTTGGCCTGCGTCCAGTATATTTTTTTCAAGAGATAATATGAAGCTATTAGAGCACATAGTGAACAAAGTCCAGTATTTATTATTTACTATTTTTAAGATAGAATTCATTGAACTAACAAAAGTTACAAAATAAGTATATTATTAATGTACTGTTATTTCATTCCATCACCGCATTGGCCGAGAAACAGCAATCTTCAGAATTACAATGATGTGAGAGCTGTGAGTTCCTGCAAGCAATCGATGCTAGAAAAACCTGACAGTCACTAAGATCTGTGTCAGCACAAGCAGAGCCACAGGCTCCGGTAGGTGCGAGTTGACTTACGCTACACACCATCCAAATTGTAGTTGTGGTGAAAACAATGAACTATAATTGGTCTAGTCAGATAAAAAAAAATTAATAAGGCACAAAAACCACCAAACGTCTCCAACACAACTGCAGACTAATAGATAACAAATAGGAGTCCAGGCTCTCTTGTTGTGGTTTCTTTAAACTTTAACCCTAAACTCCTGTGGCGGGTGGGCTTTGAAGACATGGGGTGTACTAGTACTCACCGTTGACTTCTATGGGCTGCTTAGGTCCCGCCCAGCAGTCAGCACGTGCCATTGGCTGCTGCGTAATGGCTTGAACTCAGGCCGTCGCCCTGCAGCAAATGATGCGCGTGACGAAGGAGGCACCCACTGAGGAGGCCAGCAAGTGTTGTGTACTAGTATGCCCCACCGGCGTTAACCCCTCCCTCTGGGCACCACCCACCAGGCATTAAGGGATTAAGCTTGACAAAGACTGGGCACTGCCAAAACATTGATTGTGATGCTTCATTAAAGCTTTAAGAAACCACTACCAGAGTGCCTGGACTAGTATTTGTTATTTATTAGTCAGTATTTTGGGGTTGGTCCCCCTCGATTCCTGCTGTACCTGTAAACGCGACACCCATGTATTCACTGTATCGTGGCTTATTTCCGATATGGCTGAATGCAGAGTTTATTCTCTGTTCAACACAATTGCAAACACACACAAAAACTCAAATGTGGAGTCAAAAAAACTGTACACATATTATCTAATGTGGTTACCAAGGTCAGCTTTATTCCTGGCAGTTACAACCATTAGCAATTATCTTGTGTATTACCGTAGATGGAAGCATTGTGACTTTGGCATTTCTCTTCACAACATGGACAACTCCCATAATGGCCACCAGAGATTGTAGGTCATTGTTAATCCTGAAGAAGACAATGCAATGCGTGTTTGAGACATCCAATTAACACTGAAATGATGATTTAGATGCTCTAATTTCTACCCACACTCTCACTCAGTAAATATCAACAATGTAGACCACAGTTGGGATGCATTAATGTTTTTTACACTCACGGACGCTTCATTGGAATTACTTAGAGGACGATTAGGTCTGGTGCTTATAAATTATTCAGTGATGTCATTCCTGGAAGAGAATAAACTCGTAATATCATTTTTGGTGAAAGCCTATGATAATTACAGTTACAATTGTTACAAAGTAGATTTTTATGCTGTAATATATAATGCTGGTTTAATTAATACTAGTTTAAATTTAATGATGTAAATAATTCAGATTCCATAGAACAAATAATACTGTAGATACTCAAGTATACCGCTAGATTTTGGTGACAAAAATTTACCTTAAAATTGGAGGGATCGTCTTATATTCGAGACATCTACATCGCATGTAAAAAATTAAAAAAAACTTGACTTGCTCTGGATCCCAAGTCTCCCGGAAGTTCCGGTAGTCTCCCTGAAGTGAATGTAGGCTCCCTGATGCCCGCAAACACTTCAGGAACTCCCAGATTTGGGAGGTGGGATCCATCACGGCCAGAGGGCACCCTTGGATTAAGTCAATCATTCAAGATTGACTTAAAACAGAGCATGTACCCTCATTCTTCTCAGCATGCTGGGAGGTGTCATTTTCTGACTTCTGGCTTCAGCAGGCAGACTCATCCACCGCATCGTTCGCCAATAGCCAGCCCCACACTGTTGTTGCCACATCCTGACGTCACTGCAGACACGCTGCACAATTCTCTTCACATTCTGAATAGCCTGTGTTAAGAGAACCTCAAAGGATTTTAATGGTTTTTACCGGTACGGTATACTTTTATAATTTTGCTCCTCGCGTTACATTCGAGTCTTGAGTATTCTCTCATTTCCATAATAAATCTCTATCCATCGCGTTATATTCGGGTCGTGCTATACTCGAGTATCTACGGTATCTGCTTTATATAAAAGCATAAACATAAACTGCATATCAGTTTATACAGTATAACAATAAGCGTCCGCAAATGACTCGGCCAACAAATACCATGGCAATAACAAATGATCCTTTCATGTCCTCACATTTCCTTCTATTCACACAAAGTAACGTCCACGCAGACATGAATCTGACAATAGCAATTAATGTTACCATTTATTTGTCATAATTCCGTATCACGGTAATTGATAATATTTTTTCCTGGTTGGCCAGAATACCCTAAATGTCTCTAAGTAATTAAATCTTGAGGGTGGTCTTCTGATATTCTTCAGACACATTTTGAACAAACATTATCTTCCAGAGTTGAGAAAATATCATATACAAACTGATGCTGTTAATGATGACAATGGACTATGTTTTCCCCTCTAATTGCTAACTTTCTAGTTCTGCCAACATTTTTCATGCCTGGAGGTTAAAGCCAATCAGGTTTCAAGTGTTTGTCTTAAAGTAAAACTCAGATAGTAAAGTGCCAAAAACAAGCCTCTTTCCCAGCGAAAGACCCTCAACCACTCAATATGTGGAAGTCTCCCCAACCGCCTTCTATAGACAATAAATAATGAAAAAATGGTATAGGGCAAACTTTATATTTACCTACGAGGGCAATCACACTTTATATACTGTATCAGGGCTCAAAATATCCACTCGCCTACTCGCATTTGGCGAGTACAAATTAAGTGAGGGCGAGTGGAAATGCACAAGCAGGCAGCACAATAAATTATTATTTCGGTGGTGCCATCGTGCAGCCCCCCTTTCCCAGGCTGCACGGTGGCAGGGATCAGCTGCCTAACCTGACTCAGCTCGTCTCTGTCACTGGCAGGGGGTGGAGAGGAGCTTCCTTGCCTCCTCGCTCTGTTTACACTGGGGTCTGATGACAGGGTATACATGTATCTGATGTCTGGGTATTAATGTTATTTTTGTAACTTTATTTTAAACAAAACCTTTAAACAGTGTAATTTCAGAAGATAATTTAAGGGTGTGTGTTTAGGGGCAGAGTTAAGGGCTGGGTAGGGATTATGTGGAGCAACTGGTGGCGAGTAACTCTTATGGCCTGGTTAGTAGCTTGGGACTTGAAATTTTGAGCCCTGTACTGTATACAAGTATAATCAGGCAAGTCCTTTTGTTCATCCCTGTTGTTTATCATGGTATATTTTATTGCACAGAATCACGCTAGGAGAAAATTGCAATATTTTATCATGTAAACATTCCGGGTCCTATAACATACTGTACTTAACACTCACACAGCTGAGCTATCAGCAGCATAAAACAAACAAGATAAGAACATTTCATTTTTTGGTGGTAGTTGCCCTTTAAATAAGTTAGAGATGTGCATTCGTGTCAGAAAAATTTGAATTTGGAACGAAATTTGATAATTCGTAGTTCGGACGTATTTCCGAATAACAAATCGATACGATACAAATTCGAAACGAAACAAAATGGTATATAACAAGTTTTAGTTTTACACTGTGTCATCATCTTAAAAGAAAAATATTTTAATAATTGATATCAACTATTGAATTCAAAATGAGCAAAATTTGATTAATTGGGGTTTTATTTAGTGATCTGAAATTCGAATTGATCTCAACTATCGAATTGATATATGAAATTCGAATCGATTCGAAATTTCAAATCGATTTCGAAATGAAACTAAACGAAATTAGTTACGAAATTAGTTACGAAATTCCGAAAACAAAATTATTTAAAATCGCAACGAAACTAAACTAAACGAAACAAATTTTTCAGCCATGCACATCCCTAAAATAAGGTAATGTGTATGCTATCTTTGTTCATTTTTTCTGTTTCTATCTGTTTTGTTATTCACTATAAGGCTGGGGTCAAACAAACGCATTTTTCGCATCGTCCGTAAAAAAGTGCGTCCGAACGCATTGACGTATTTTTTCATGGAAGACGCGAAAGCGGTCAAACAATGCGCATTTTCGTGCGTGATTTTTGACGGAGGTTTTCACGCACACAGGATGCTATGCCGACGCAGCGCACTCTGTGCGTCAGTACAAGCGGTTCTGCATTCTCGAAAAAATGCGTTTGTTTGCCGCTTGCGTTGCGCGGTCGAATTTTCGTGCGGCCGTACTTCGTATATTGGCCGTCATTGCCCGTCATTTGCTGCTACTGCGGCCGTGATTAAGTGTGCCAGAACGCACGTTCAAAATGCGTTAGTCTGACCCAGCCTTACTCCTCTCCACTATCAGGGGATTTGTGGAGAACAGAAAATGCAATAGAAATAGTTAACCATAAAGAGTGTAATGGTAAAACATCTACGTAAAACGAGTATTTCTCATAAACCTTTCAGTATTATATGACAATCAGGGCAGAGGTGTCAAACACAAACCACACTCAATATGTTCTTTGTTCCTCTTTCTTAGAACAGACCATGCATCAATTTAATTTCCTGGATATATTTAGCTATATTATGCTTAGTAAGAAGAAGGTAACACAGTAGCTTTTATTCCTTTCGTTATTACCGAGAACAAAATGCTTATGTATTCATTGCAAGAGCAATATCTTTTTAGCAGAGGAAGTAACAACTTATTGTATTTTATAAGAAAAGCAAAAGGTATTCCAGGCGCACCTAAGCAGTAACTTAGTATATTATTTCAAATACATTTTATATAGCAGCAATTTTGCGAAAGAAGTATAACTGTGTAAAGAAAGCACTCTGAAATAGAATAAAAGTAATACTTATATTTCAAGTTGTTATGAATTCTTATTCCTCCTTTTCGGTGTTGGATACTTCCGGTTGAATACAGGATAGTTGCATAAATTCCTGGATAGCGAAGAGATATTCCTAGTGCATACGGTACTTGGAGCAGGAAAAATAAAAACTTTTTTTTTAATTTTTTTTTTAATAAATAAGCAGCAGAGCAGGTTTCTAGTGGTATAGACTAATTTATTTCAATAAAAAACAAACCATATGGCAATTGTATTTTATGCACAAAAAGCGGCTTTTGCGCACTAATCCCTACCAGGGCGGCTGCTTAAGGCTAGGGTCAGACTAACGCATTTTTCACGTTGTCCGTGAAAAAGTGCGTTTGAACAAATGGACGTATTTTTTCACGGAATACGCGATAGCGGTCATACGATGCGCATTTTCGTCCGTGATTTTGTGTGGATCATCAATAAAACACTTTTTGTGTCTGGACGTTATGTTGGCCGGACATGAGCAGCGTCTGACGTCTCCTAATCACGCACACATGCAGGTAGCGGACACAGCGCACTCTGTACGTCAGTACTAGCGGTTTGACGTTCTCGAAAAAATGCGTTTGTTTGCCACATGCGTTGCACAGCCGGACTTTCGTGCGGCCGTTCTTCGTATGCTGCCCGGCATTGGACGTCATTTTCTGCTAGCACGGC
Source organism: Leptobrachium leishanense (assembly GCA_009667805.1). Lineage (NCBI taxonomy): Eukaryota > Metazoa > Chordata > Amphibia > Anura > Megophryidae > Leptobrachium > Leptobrachium leishanense. The sequence continues at coordinate 23,407,566 of CM019071.1, read as the reverse complement.
CGTGATTTAGTGCTGCTAAACGCACGTTAATACTGCGTTAGTCTGACCTTAGCCTAAACCAGACGTATCCAGCCCAAGTCATGTATAAAACATAACAAGGAAAAAAGGGGGGTCATTTGCACTTATCCCTATGGCTCCATGCGAAATAAAACAAATCAGAGGTTTTAGTTTACTTGACTGGGTAAACTCATAAATGGCTCAGAAGGCAATGGAAACCCAAGCTTTCGTTCTACAATTCGCAACTGGAAATTGTAGATTTTCTTTTGAATTCTTTATTTTTAGATTTTTGTCAGCAATCACGTTTGAAGAGTTAAAAGATGAGTGCAGTATTCATATAAAGCACTCCAGGAACAACAAAGGAAATCAATAGTATGGAAAAAACTGTGAATCTTCATATCTATTTGACAATCAATCAGAAATAAATCCAGTAGCGCTATAGGTCCTCGATCATTAGCCAAAATAAGACATGTATCTGTATAAAGACCAGCATCACAGAGACAGCTTGTAGCTAGGCAGGGTATCGTTTGCTGGGAGGAAGAGGGAGAGAAAAGGGGGGTGGGCACTATGTATATAGAGTGGCATTCAACGGGACGTCGATTTTCTGACTGTCACATAGGAACCTCGACACGACGTTGATACATTCATGTTACAGCTGCCACAAAAGATTTTCAACCCCATAGGAAACTCTGTTGTGCATAGGAACCTCATCCATTCCTTTCATGATACATCTAGGGCCCTATTACAATCTTCGTGTTAAAATGCACACGCAACGCGGGAATTTGTGCGGCAAGTGTTGAACGTTAATGCGCGTAAATCAACGCTGGAATTACAATCCTCGCGCATTTTTTCATCCGTCGAGCAATGAAGCGGGTAGAACGGACGCGCACAAACGCATGCGCAGTAACGTTGCGCGCAGAAATCAGTGTGCGGACTGTTTTTTTCACGCGATTCAGCCAATCAGAAATAAGAACCACAATTGTCTCACGTTAAGTTTTTGCACCTGTCAAAGTCAATCTGAGCATATATGCTGCAGCAATAATAAATGCACGCACAACTTCTCCATTTTATTGCTTTGGTATGAGTAGAATGTGTAACCATACTTTGCATATTTTTTTTTTTTGGGCTGGTGTATTTACCCCTCGAGTTAATGCGTTTTTGCACTGACGCAAACGTTTGCGCGAAGATTGTAATAGGGCCCCTAGGCTTTTGCCTGAACTTTATCTGGGCCCTGTGACTTATGGCTCTGCCCCCCTGCTGCTTCTCTCTGTGCTGATATCTGGATCCAAGAATTGAGACGCATATAATTAGGTAATGATCTCTGCGCGCAGCTTAGAGCTTGCGCATATGTTTTATTGGAACTTTGGAGAGAAAGGGAGGGGTCGATACGTAAGAGGACCCCTGGAATGTCATGCGTAAAATGCGACCTCTCCACAACACAAGTAGTATTTGTTTTGGTAAGCTGGTTATTCAATATCGCGGGAACATGGAGCTTTGTTTATGAGCATTTTATTATGGAACATTCTAATACAATCACAATGAAAACACTTTAATTGTAAGGCAGGGGTTTAACGCCTCTTTACACATGCTAACAAAATTGTAATTTTACCATCCTTGGATGGGATGGGATCATAAAACAAGCAGCGGCTGCAGTTACTCAAATGGTCAAATTAAACATGATCATTAAATAGCCAGGTATTTTCAAAACCTTAAACAGAATCATGACGCAACTTGGTAGAAAGAATATAATTGGGGTATATAAATGAACAATGCAAAAAATGTCCCATTAAAGACAGGAAATATTTGTCAACTGCTAATTACAATTATTATTTAGGAATAAAATTATTTTGTGCAGTTAAATTTAGAGGCAACGGACAATTTTCTCATCATTTTATTGATGGTTTTACTGGTTTCTTATTGTTTATTCATGTTGACATTTCTAATTCTGACCCATTGTTTATACATATTTTTAATTACAGTACTAAGATACTTATGGACGTGCAGACCGAAGTCTGTACTTTGTATGTGTTTCTGTGGGATCCTAATTAGCTGAAGAATATTTTTTGAACTTTAAGGTCTGTTAACATAACAATCTTCTGGGAATTTGTAGATCCAATGTTTCTCTTGATGTAAAGTTTAAATATTTAAGACCCTACACTAGTGGCTGCGCCCCTTATTTAATATTTGATTATTTTAAAATAATGGTCTGATGTCCGGTGTGTCCAGATGTTACTTGCTTATCTTTAGACCAGCCTCCCCAGAGAAGAAATCATCCATCCATCCATTGCCCTAAGTGATAAGTCAGTGTGTCAGAGTGTTCTCACCAGCCCAAGATGCCAAGGATCACCTGGAAATATCTTGGCATACTAGTGAGCCAGTCCTGGGTGACCCTTACCTCTGTGGCACCTAGACAAGATGCACAGGGTTTGAGCCATGGCCCCCTGGATCCCCTAGGCCCCTGAACACATTATGGACTGTCTTCTACCCAGGTGGCCCTGGTGTTAATCTTTATTCTGGTGGAACATGTGAGCAATAAGCTAATTATTTGTGCATTCATAATAAATGTGCTTGATATGTGCTGTATATGTGTGCCAGTTCTGTAGTAGGCTTGTGCACCAATTTTTTTTTCGGTTCGATTCGATTCGATTTTTCGGATGTTTAAACTTTTCGATTCGGCTCGTTTCGACCGATTTCTGTTTCGATTCGGTTCAGCTCGACTCGTTTTTCGTGTACATTTTTTTTTCGGAATATAGACCATTTTTCGTATTTTTGTGTCACTTAGCTCGTTTTTTGTATCGACTTTTCGTGATTTTGGAAATTTTCGTTTTTCGGAATTGTACATGTTTCCAGAATATCGACCATTTTTCGTATTTTCGTGTCACTTTGCTCGTTTTTTGTATCGACTTTTCGTGATTTCGGAAATTTTTGTTTTTTCAGAACGTCTGTTCTCCTCGTTTCAAAGCGATAAATTTCGATTTGACACATTTCAAGTCCATTCGAAAATTCCGAAAATATTTCGTTTCGGCTCGGAAAACTTTTCGGATCTGCCGTTTTCGGATCTAAAAATTTTCGGAAAATCGGCCGCATCCGAAAACACGAATCGGGAAATTTCGTGAAAATTCCGAAATTCCGAAACCCGAAACGCACATCCCTATTCTGTAGGTGTTTGTCTCAAGATGAGCAAGCACTCACTCAAAACAGGGTGGGGCGTGGAGTGGCAAGTGTAGCAATCATCCACCAAAAACTTGCAGGACTTAGCCCTAATGATGAAGGAGGAATTGGATTCCAAAGAACCCAAAAGGAAGGTGGGAACAAATGATTAAAATTCTAAACCTTTATTGGACTTCTGAGAAAAAATGTACACACCCACAAAATGTATAAAAAACACACAAAAAAGGTCATAAATTAGAGACCATAACTCAAGGTCAGTGACCAATCACAAAAGGCATCTAATGCAGGGTGAGGTCTCTGTGAGAACAATTGTATGTCAAAAACTGAGAACCACCAACTGAAATGAATAGTAAGCAAGTGATGCCTAAGGATCCCCTCAGAAACGTATGCACATGTTAGAGTATACTTAAATGCTTAAAGACATGTGCCACCAAATTGCAAAGTGCAGGCAGTAGCAATCACCCAGCCAAAAGTATTCCTCATAAAAAGAAAAAAAAATGTGCATACGTTGGAGTATACTTAAATGCTTAAAGACATATGCCACCAAATTTATTGTTGTAATTAGCATGCACCACTCAAAAGCGTCACGATGAGGTGCAAACATAAATGGTCCACGTCACGGAATACAGCTGGTAAATATAAAGACAAGGAGTGAACCTGGTAGCTACAATTTGCATGCACTGATCGAGAAATCACAATAGAGTGCAAGCAGTAGCAATCTCCCAGCCACAAGTGTATTCCTCAGCAAGAAAATTCATATAATACATAAAGGGGATTATGAGATTAAAAATCCATCTCAACATTAAACATGCTACAATGTTGCTGAACGGTTATGGACAGTCAGTCATAGCCCAAACAGATTGTGCTGTAATGGTATTGTTCTCTATGAAATATAGATGCGTCCAGCTCAGGCATGCAACGAGAGGAAAACCTTAAATGGTTAATAGAGCACGTCCAACGCGGCGTTTCGCTTGTTTCTGCTCCTCAGGGACGTGGAAAGACAAATAAACATATGATCTTTTTTAAAGATTGTGCCATCTGGAACCAGATTTTGGAATCCAATTCCTCCTTTGTCTCAAGATGAATTCGATTTGTGCAAGTGGCTGGTTTGCTTTGTGTGCGACGGATTGTAAAATGTGTGAATTCAAGTCGGGGTTTGGTGACTGGACTGGAGGAGCGTATTATGTTGTTCTTGTACCCAGCAGAATTAAAAGTATAAAGTGTAGCGTAACATTACAACAACAGCACTAAGTAATACACACCTTTGATTGCCGTTATTTCTGAAATAAAGTTTTATTGGTTGGCAAGTGACAAACAGGAAGAACTATGGTGTGAGCAAAGCTGACATTGCAAAACTAGAGATGTAATCTGCTTTATTATCACACTCAAAACTATTCTTCTTTTGACGGTTCATGCGGAGGCAAATTGAGATGGGTCACAAGATAAACCTATATCTTTATATTCAAGTGTTTCAACAATGATCTAGCCATTTCCTGGCAAAGCTGTACCTGCCTTTCAATCTGCCTACTAATTTGCAGATATTTACACTCGGGTGATGTCCCATTTGACCCAGAACACCAGTGAAACATAACGACAGATAACTATTTAGCATTAATTAAATTGTAATAACCTTTAAGAACACACAAAGCATGTATATTTAGGAGGGGCAGCTTTTATTTTTAAATTTGTGGACCGCTTTTATATACAGGCTGTCTACAACGCCATGGTGGTGGTGTAGACCAGTGGTTCTTAATCTTGTCCACACTTACCCCTAACAGGCCAGATTTTAAGGATTCAATTGGGGATAAGCAGACTGAATCCTGCAATCACTGAGCAGCAAATCATATCACCTGTGCTGTACTTCACATATACTGCAAATCTGACCTGTTAGAGGGACTTGAAGACCAGGGTTGAGAACCACTCTTGGAGACAAGGGTGTGTGGGTCCCGTTGCAGTTGTGTCCTAGAAACATAGAAATGTAGAAAAATGTCGGCAGATAAGAACCTTTCGGCCCATCTAGTCTGCCCAATTACATGGATACTTTACCTGGATTTATCTTTTGTTAAGGATAGCCTTATGCCTATCCCATGCCTGCTTAAATTCAATTACTGTTTTGGCCTCTACCACTTCAACTGGAAGGCTGTTCCATGTATCCACCACCCTCTCAGTAAAATAATGCTTCCTGATGTTACTTTTAAACCTTTGCCCCTCTAATCTAAGACTATGTCCTCTTGTTTTGCTACTTTGTTTCCTTTTAAATATACTCCCTTCCTCTACCTTGTGGATTCCCTTTACGTATTTAAATGTTTCTATCATATCTCCTCTGTCTCGTCTTTTTTCCAAGCTGTACATGTTAAGATCATTAAGCCTTTCCTGGTAACTTTTCTCCTTCAAGCCGTACACCATTTTAGTAGCCCTTCTCTGAACTCTCTCTAAGATGTCTATATCCTTCTGGAGATACGGTCTCCAGTACTGCACACAGTACTCCAAGTGACATGGTGATTTATGCTCATCTTTTGATACATGGTATACACAGTTAGATGAAATATATTTACATGGGCCGAATTAATTTTTTTTTCCCATGAAGCATTGTTCACCAGAATCCCAAAATCAAGTGAAAATCATGTCCATTGCCTCCTTGTGGAAGGGTAGGATAAGGATAGCAGTAGAGCTATGTAATTTGGTCCTCAGGGAACAGGTGTGAGGATCACCCACCTGCCGCGCCGCCGCGCGGACCCAAGATGGCCGCCGGCGAGCTTACCAACAGCGTCCAGGCTCCTTCCACAGCCACATCCAGAGATGAGAATGATCCGCGCATGCGCGCGCGCGGCGCGCCGCGACGCTCTATACGTATGACATCATCCCGCCCATCAATCAGCTAGAACCTGAGATTCCTCTATAAGAAGCCAGCTGATTGGTGAGTTCATTGCTAGTTCGTCTAGTCTCTCATGTGTTTCAACCTGTTTGATCCTCTGAAGCCTACTCTGATATTACCGTGTACCGAACCTTGTTTTTGCCCAACGATTCTGCTGATTGCCTTCATCCTAAGACCCTCTGCCTGATTCACCGTTTATGCTGTCTGAAATAACCCTTTTGACCCCGGCTAAGATTATCGACGTTGTTACCTGCCTTTATCCTGAAACCTGCTTTGGACATCACCACGCACCTGATTCTACCTATCACCCATGCACTATTGTGGATAAGGTTGTATATTTATATCTAACCCTCCACATAGTAGATGAGCCGAGTTGGTATATATTGCACATTGGTTCCCACCACCGCCTAATCCTGACAGAACGAACTAGCCATCATCATGGAACCAGCAAGTATACCAGAAGCTCTGACCGCCACAACAGCTTAACGTACTGACACAGTCTGTCCAGGTACTGGAAGCCAACCAGGTGGCTATGCAAAGACATCTGAACCGTTTAGACCAAGGGTCAGCCGGTAGTGCTACCACTGGTGGAGCCGCAGTAGTTACCGTACCTCCACCCGACATGAACCCAACGGGACCCGAACCATACGTGGCGCCCCCGGAGAAGTTCGGCGGTGACCGTGCCCAGTTCCGTTCCTTCATAACATCATGCCACCTCATGTTTTGTCTACAACCTCGTACCTACAGGAACGACTTTATCAAGGTCAGGACTACGATATCACTACTAACAGGTAAACCCCAGAAATGGGCACACCACTTGATAAGCACCAATAGTTCTCTATTAAATAGTTGGGATGTGTTTTCTAAGAAAATGGAGGAAATGTATGATGACCCTCACCGGCTGAGTAATGCAGCTCAAGCTCTCGAAAATTTAAGACAAGGAAAGAACGACGTCGAAGAATATATAACAGACTTCAAGCATCTCGCCCTGGATTCCGAATGGAATGAACCGGCCCTAATAGCCAGATTTAGAAAAGGATTATCAGAAACTATTAAAGACGAGCTCGCAAGAGTCGAGAAACCCAGAACTCTGGAGAAGTTTATGGTTCTAAGCATCGATATTGACCGTAGGCTCCGCGAAAGGAGGGCTGAACGTGCCGGTTACCACGCCCCAACACCGACCAGGAGGCCTCTTCCGTCTCTACCACCAAGCGCTCCTACAACCGGTTTGGACGAGGAAGAACCGATGCAAATAGGGGTCGCTAGAGGGCCGCTTACAGAAGCCGAGAAATCGAGGAGACGTTCCTTAGGCCTATGCCTCTACTGTGGTCGTGCCGGTCACCATGTACGGGAGTGCCGAGAGAAACCTAGCAGTCATATGGGTAAGCCGCTAGCTGTCCCAGCCTTTATTTCAGTCAGAAGTGTGTGCAATGCTATGTCTACCCATATGATTGTACCTTTGTCTTTACAGTGGAACAACCGCGCCATGAGCATCAACGCCATGCTTGACTCAGGAGCAAGCGGCTGCTTCATGGATTGTAATATGGCCCAATCCTTGGGGATCCCCACCATGTACAAGAAACAGCCTTATCCCATACAACTCCTGGATGGTAGCTCGCCGTTGTCTGGACCGATCACCAAAGAGACTATACCGTTGCCCGCTCGTATTGGCGAAAGCCATAATGACACCATTGTCTTTGATATTGTATCATCACCAGTATTCCCAGCCGTCCTTGGCCTGAATTGGTTGCGAAAGAATAATCCGAGTATAAACTGGATCAACAGCACCATAACCTTCGACCAAGAAGAACCAATAAACACCCTGGGCACTACTGGTTCACAAATACACACAGTAGCGGTGTGTACCGAAATACCCAAGATCTATCGTGACCTCCATAAAGTATTCGAGAAAAAAGGAGCAGATACGCTACCACCCTCCAGAACTTACGATTGTCCTATAGATTTGCTACCTGGGGCTCCTATTCCTCATGGGCGGATATACCCGCTATCAGAACCCGAGCTAAAAACCCTGAAAGAATACGTAGAAGAAAACTTGCAAAAAGGATTTATTCGACCTTCCACCTCACCTGCGGGTGCCCCTATATTCTTTGTAGGGAAGAAAGATGGGGGACTCAGACCTTGTGTGGATTACCGCGCCCTCAATTCTATCACCATCAAAAACAAATACCCACTACCCCTGATAACAGAATTAATGGACAGATTAAGAACTTCTACGATATTCACGAAACTCGATCTAAGGGGTGCGTATAACCTCGTCAGAATACGAGACGGGGATGAGTGGAAAACCGCCTTCCGTTCCAGATACGGCCATTATGAGTACCTGGTAATGCCGTACGGCCTATGCAATGCCCCCGCCACCTTCCAAAGATTCCTTAATGATATTTTTAGAGATATATTAGATCAATTTGTGATAATATACCTGGATGATATATTAATCTACTCAAACACAGCCGAGTCCCACGAGACCCACGTCCGGACCGTATTATTAAGACTGTTGAAACATCATTTATACGCCAAACTAGAAAAATGCTTATTCCACACAAGAAGTATAGAATTCCTCGGATTCATTATCACTCCAGGATATATACAGATGGATCCGGCTAAAGTGAGAGCAGTCACCACATGGCCCGCACCAGCTAACAAAAAAGGGGTTCAATGTTTCATCGGATTCTGCAATTTCTACAGAAAATTCGTAAAGAACTTCTCTGCCATAGCTCGACCATTAACTAACTTGACCAAGATACAAACTCCGTTCCGGTGGTCTGAAGAAGCTCAGAAAGCGTTCCAACAACTAAAAGAAACTATAACTACAGCACCTGTCTTGGCGATACCCGACCCTACATTACAATACACTCTAGAAGTGGATGCCTCAGCCTTTGCCGTCGGGTCGATACTATCTCAAAGGGGTAAGAAAGATGATATATTACGTCCGGTGTCCTTCTTTTCAAAAACTCTCGCCTCGGCAGAAAGGAATTACGACGTAGGCGAAAGAGAACTGCTCGCTATTAAGCTTTCACTAGAAGAGTGGCGTCATTTGCTCGAAGGGGCACACCATCCCGTAATCATCCTTACAGATCACAGAAACCTCGAATATCTACAACAAGCACGCAGATTGAAGCCAAGACAAGCCAGGTGGGCACTATTTTTCAGTCGATTTAATATAATCATCACGTACCGACCTGGTAGTAAAAACGGGAAGGCCGATGCCTTGTCTCGAGCACAAGAAAATCTTCCTGAAATTGATAATGATTTTATACTGCCTAGAACATGTTTCGCGATCACCAGACTGTCTCTATGGGATACTATTAAACAACACACGAATAGTCTGGAACAGAAGAACACGTCATTATCCTTGCGTCGACAAGACGGATTTCTGCTACACGATAAGAAAATATATGTACCCGCTGCAGCACTACTGCCCGTACTCCAATACTGTCATGACTCCCTCCTGGGTGGCCACGGAGGAATTCGTAAGACTACTGACCTGATCAACCGTTCCTTCTGGTGGCCACAAATGGCCAAAGATATAAAGTCCTATGTAACTAATTGTCCGGTGTGTATTCGTGTAAAAATTCCTCGTAGACGTCCCCAAGGACTACTACAACCGTTGCCTATACCACAAGCTCCTTGGGTGGATATATCCATGGACTTCATAGTAGAATTACCTATATCTGCCGGTTACGATACCATAATGGTGGTAGTAGATCGTTTTTCAAAGATGGCTCATTTCGTCCCTCATAAATGTATACCTACCGCTGCTCAGACGGCATCCTTATTCATCAGAGAAATCTTCCGCCTACACGGCCTACCATCCACCATCGTCTCTGACAGAGGAACTCAATTCACCTCTAAATTCTGGAAAGCCTTCTGTAACAACCTACATATCCAACAGAACCTATCTACCGCGTATCATCCACAGACTAATGGCCAAACTGAAAGAACAAACGGTACACTTGAACAATATTTAAGATGCTTTGTCTCCCACCTACAAGATGACTGGTACGACCTACTGCCCACTGCTGAGTTCGCGTATAATAACCAAGTTCATCGTTCTACTGGTCAATCACCATTTCATGTGAATTATGGACAACACCCTACGATGTTACCAGGATCACCGATCTCTAGTAATATTCCTTCACTAAATCAACGTATGGCACAGATCATTGAGGGGTACAAAAAGGTCAGGGCATCCTTACTATCAGCCCAACGATCCTACAAGCAGTTTGCGGATAGGCACCGAGATCAAGCACCACAATACATGGTGGGCGATTCAGTATGGTTGTCTTCCAATCACATCAGACTACGGTGCCCATCTCGGAAGTTGGGACCTCGCTTCCTGGGGCCTTTCGTTATATCCAAAGTAGTATCCCCTACAGCGGTGCGACTACAACTTCCTCAAGAGCTCGATGTACATCCAGTGTTCCACGTCTCTTTGTTACGTCCGTCCCCTCCAGATCCTTTCACTGAACGCACGCCGCCTCGTCCTGGTCCTCTGCTGGCCATCGGTGATGATGAGTACGAGGTTCAGGAGATTCTGGATTCTCGTTTCTACCGTCGTCGTCTTGAATACCTGGTTCGATGGGCAGGCTATGGGCCCGAAGAGGACTCTTGGATCCCGGCTGCTGAGGTTAGAGCACCTACTCTTGTCCGGCGATTTCACATCGCTCATCCCAAGCGCCCCCGGAGTGGTCGCCTTGATGGGGGGCACTGTGAGGATCACCCACCTGCCGCGCCGCCGCGCGGACCCAAGATGGCCGCCGGCGAGCTTACCAACAGCGTCCAGGCTCCTTCCACAGCCACATCCAGAGATGAAAATGATCCGCGCATGCGCGCGCGCGCGCGCGCGCTCTATACGTCTGACATCATCCCGCCCATCAATCAGCTAGAACCTGAGATTCCTCTATAAGAAGCCAGCTGATTGGTGAGTTCATTGCTAGTTCGTCTAGTCTCTCATGTGTTTCAACCTGTTTGATCCTCTGAAGCCTACTCTGATATTACCGTGTACCGAACCTTGTTTTTGCCCAACGATTCTGCTGATTGCCTTCATCCTAAGACCCTCTGCCTGATTCACCGTTTATGCTGTCTGAAATAACCCTTTTGACCCCGGCTAAGATTATCGACGTTGTTACCTGCCTTTATCCTGAAACCTGCTTTGGACATCACCACGCACCTGATTCTACCTATCACCCATGCACTATTGTGGATAAGGTTGTATATTTATATCTAACCCTCCACATAGTAGATGAGCCGAGTTGGTATATATTGCACATTGGTTCCCACCACCGCCTAATCCTGACAACAGGAAGGCTATGTGTAGTTCCATTCA